>CM070094.1:8619004-11274004 GCA_036178185.1 Liparis tanakae | reverse complement strand
TATTCTTTCCTCTTTTAACTGGAGCACCTGGTCATCCTGCCCCCGCCCCCTCACCATGACCCCGCCCCCTGACGTGACTCCGCCCCCTGACCATGGCCCTGCCCCCTGACCATGACCCCGCCCCCTGATCGTACAATTCCACTGACCGGATCAATCATTAATGATTAATGAGCTGTCCATGAAGACACACACACACACACACCTCCACCTCTTCCTCCTCCTTCTCCACCTCTTCTTCTTCCTCTTCCTCCTTTTCCACCTATTCTTCTTCCTCCAACTTCTCCATCTCCTCTTCCTCTTTCTCCACCTCTTCTTCTTCCTTCTCCTCCTCTTCCTCTTCCTCCTCCTCCACCCCCTCCTCCTTCTCCACCTCTTCTTTTTACTCCTCT
The DNA here is from genome assembly GCA_036178185.1 of Liparis tanakae. NCBI lineage: Eukaryota > Metazoa > Chordata > Actinopteri > Perciformes > Liparidae > Liparis > Liparis tanakae. Next base: position 11,273,615 of record CM070094.1, on the reverse strand, counting down.
TCCTACTTCTCCTTCTCCTCCTCCTCCTGTTCCTCTTACTCCTTCTCCTCTTACTCCACCTCCTCCTCCTCTTCCTTCCTTCTCTCTAGCTTTCATTCATTCTCAACTCTCATTCCCATCAAGTCTTTTATAGCTAAAGATAACGAACCACGTTTGAAACAAACGTTTTTATGATTATTCATGCATTCACGAGCATCTCTTTAACCTTCCGTCCTGAGTTATACTTTAAGACGAGTTTCTTCCGTCGCGCTGTGATGACAGCAGGACCTCCAGGTGGAGAGTTAACCTCTTCACCTCCGCAGCTCGTTGCCAGGTATTGATGATCATATTATAATTAGTGCTCATCTGCAGCTACAACGAGTGACTGTCTTCCCACTTGTTGATGCCCTCTGATGATGATAAGCAATTAGAAAAAGAGCTGATGTGTATGGAGTAGAGTTGTTTTGCTTTAAGGGAACTTCACCCATAGAAAGCACCTTTTATACGTCAGTTATTCTCCCAATGTTACCTGTATACCTGAAGAGTTCCTCTTTTACCTTCTTTGTTTCTCTCCACTGGTGTACTCAACGTTTATACCACCATATTTATATATATATATATATATATATATATATATATATATATATATATATATATATATATATATATATATATATTGGGTTCTTATCTTAACTTATTTCATCTTCTTTTGCGGACTGAATTGAATCAAAGGAGTCTTTTGCTGCAGAGCACCCACAGCCACGCCCCCTGCATAGACACGCCCCCTTCATGAATGAAGGTTCATTGACGACATTGAGTGTGTTGATCCACTTGTATCCATAGATACACTTCATGTACAAATATTGGAGATTCCACGGAAATCAGTTTTTTACTTTTAGAATCTACTTCCTGTTTGGGCCCTCGGCTGCGGGGTCACAGAGGAGCCCCTTAATCCCCCCTCTCCACTCCACTCCCCCCCGTGCACGCGATTGTGTGACGCTGCTCAGACTAACATGCCCCCCCTCCCCCCTTGGTGTTTTGCATGCAGTCATTGCATCCAGCAGATCGTGGAGGCGGTGCTTCACTGCCATCAGATGGGCGTGGTGCACCGGGACCTGAAGGTGAGTGACGGGTTCGTCTGTCTGTCCCTTAACTGTGCTGAGGGGGGGGGGAGGGGGGGGGGGTTGTGGCTGTGTTATTTGTGCATTCTGTGTGAGTCTGATGTGTAAACTGTGATGTTTGTGGACATCATGCCAGTTGCAGTAATGTTAGTCGTTTCCTGCTCTGAGAGACGGGTCGACCTCTTGACCTCGAGGCTCCTGTGCGGTTTTCACTCATGTTCTGTCACCTGTAGTACACTTTTCTTTCTATTGGCCGGCCGGTCTCTCTCTCTCTGGAGGCCGAGAGCCTGATGAGAACCGTGCTGCTCAGCAGATGTTTGTTCTCGACCCGTCAAACGCTTCACGTCAACGTTCAGGATTATTTTCTTCTCGAGTTTCCATATCATTTTAAACTGATCCGTCGTGCCGCGTGTGTCACGTGTCTACGCCCGTGGCACAGGCGTGTTGTGTTTATCAGAACCGTCGTGGGCATTTCTTTATTTAGCCGACACGCCTCTCTGGTTTCAAACCCCCCCTCCCCCCGCCCAATAGGTCACGGTGCGTGACGACCGAGGACAGCCCGGTGACAAGAGCCTCAAATTAGAATTCAGGCTCCAGCCAATGGGATGATGTGTGTGTGTGTGTGTGTGTGTGTGTGTGTGTGTGTGTGTGTGTGTGTGCGCACGTGTGTCTCGGTGTGCGCGTATCTCGGTGTGTGCGTGTTTTAGTGTTCTGTATGTGTGTGTGAGCGTATCTCGGTGTGTGTTTGCGTGTCTCTGTGTGTGTGTGTGTGTGTGTGTGTGTGTGAGTGTGTGAGTGTGTGAGCTGCTCTACTCATTCCAGCTTGTGGCTGAGACGTCTCGTTTGTATTCGTGAACTTTTTATTTGGTCATCAGAATTTTTCACCCACATTTTTTTAGGGATTCTCTTCCCGCTGCAGTGGTGACGATTTCTTATTCTTCCTTAGATTTGACAAAAGAGTGAAAAGCGTCAGAGCTGAGAGGACGTGAGGAGGAGGAGGTTCAGAGACCAGAAGCACCTTAATAGAATAGAATAGAAATATACTTTATTAATCCCCAAGGGGAAATTAGTTGACAACAGAAGCAGCACCGATAAAACTAAACGCAATAAAATATAAGTATAAGCAAGTAAGAAAGAAAGTGACATAAAAGTGCATAAAGTAAAGTGTGCAAACTGAATTCAAAATTCTAAATAACATAAAATAAAATATATATGTATATATACACAGCATATACACAACATATATGTAAATGTAAATAAAGCACTGTAAAATAAAAAAAATATATATAGATAGTGTGCAAAATGCAAAGTGTGTGTATGTATGTAGTGTAAATGAAATGTGTGCAGTGCAGATCAACAGTGTAAGTATGAATGTGAATATTTACAGTGAGTTATTACACGTTTCTGACAGGAGGTGCTTTGTTATAAAATAAAGGCTTTAAGGAAACCGTATTCTTTTGCTTCTAAATGAAGTTCACTGTCAGGAAACGACTACACAAGGACATTAATTCAAGGAACATGGACATCAGGATGAGGGCAGCTCATCTAAAGCAATCCTTTAACTAGTAGAGTTAAACCTGAGTTAAATGAGGGTTGAGAGAGCTGTGGAGAGACTAGAGGAGAGACTAGATGAGAGGAGAGACCAAAGGGTGACTAAAGAAGAGACTAGAGCAGGGAATAGAGGGCCAGTGGGGGATAGGAGCCCATTATTAGAGGCATCAGGAGTCTGCTTCTCTCTGGGCCGGGGGGCGTGGCCTGTAGACTCATAAAGTTTTACAGTTTAAAGTTACTGGACTTCCTTTTTCATCATGTCCACCAAAGTCTGTGTGTGTGTGCATCCCCCCCCCGCCCCCCACGTCTCCAAGGCAATAACCTTCTCTCTCCTCCGTCTCCCCTGCAGCCGGAGAACTTGCTGCTGGCGAGCAAGTGCAAGAACGCGGCGGTGAAGCTGGCCGACTTTGGGCTGGCCATCGAGGTGCAGGGGGACCAGCAGGCCTGGTTCGGTGGGTCCGGTTTCCCCTAGTAGTCTAAAGATGTGTGGCGCTGACCGTGTGCTTTGGCTTCTTGTAGAATCTGGAAAGGGCCTGGAATTTTAAAATGACTTTTTCCAGGCCTGGAAAAAGTCCTTGAAAAAAAAATGTGTGTGTGTGTGTGTATGTATGTGTGTGTGTTTACTGCAGGATTCGCCGGCACACCGGGGTACCTGTCCCCTGAGGTGTTGAGGAAGGAGGCTTACGGCAAACCTGTGGACATCTGGGCCTGCGGTGAGTTGTGGAGAGACACACACACACACACTCCCTCTCACACTCACACACACACTCCCTCACACACACAGGGCCTTTCCTAGATAGTCATACACACACACAAACCAACACATTGAAGTACAACATGTTTGCGTTTTCTGTGTGTGTGTGTGTGTGTGTGTGTGTGTGTCTCAGGGGTGATCCTCTACATCCTGCTCGTGGGTTATCCTCCTTTCTGGGACGAGGACCAGCACAAGCTGTACCAGCAGATCAAGGCCGGGGCGTACGACGTGAGTCTCCTCTCTCTCTCTCTCTGCCCTCCTTCTCCTCCTGCCGACCCCTCGTTCCTCTTTTGGCAGCGGTGATGTAACTCGGTCACCTCATTCATATTTCACTGGGTGCAAAAGAGAGAGCCTCACTTCAGAGCTCCTTGGTAAACCTACTGAGGCCTGGCCTCTAACAGGTTGAGCAACACACCCACAGGGGGCCTCCCGGTCTCCATCCGGCCTCTAGTCTCTCCCTCTCTTCACAATGTCAACCTTAAAGCCATCTCATAAACACAGTTCAGCTGATACTTTAATGTCACACTGGATGTGAAGACGCCATCCTGTTGGTCCCTTTCAGTTCCCGTCCCCCGAATGGGACACCGTCACCCCGGAGGCCAAAAACCTGATCAACCAGATGCTGACCATCAACCCAGCCAAGAGGATCACGGCCCAGGAGGCCCTGAAGCACCCGTGGGTCTGCGTAAGTGTCCCCGCTCCAGATGGACAACACATCCGAAGTGGGATCAGCGATTAACCGATGTCTCCTCCTCGTCTCCTTCGTTCCCCCAGCAACGATCCACAGTGGCGTCCATGATGCACAGACAGGAGACCGTGGAGTGCCTGAAGAAGTTCAACGCCAGGAGGAAACTCAAGGTCTGTGTGGTGCTCAGCTTCAGTCTGGTTTATTTATCTATAAATTCTGATGTCTTTTCATATTTAGTGAGGTTACTTGGGTTAGACGTTCAATTACATAATAAACAATGGTTAATTAATAATTCATCAATGCTTCCAGTGAGAATCGGTTAACCCACTTTATTGAAATAAAAATGTCCCCGAATTAAAGTAGCCATCTATCTACCTACCTATCCTATCATATCTACCTATCTATCCTATACCTTCCTATCCTATCTATCTACCTATCCTATCTACCACCTATCCTATCTACCCACCTATCATATCTGCCTACCTATCCTATCCTATCTACCTCTTTACCTATCCTATCTACCTATCTTATCTACCTATCTACATATCCTATCTATCAACCTATCTATCTGTCTATCTACCTACCTATTCTATCTACCTACCTACCTATACTATCTACCACCTATCCTATCTACCCACCTATCATATCTGCCTACCTATCCTATCCTATCTACCTAGCTATCTATCATATCTATTATCTACCTATCCTATCTACATACCTATCATATCCTACCTATCTATCCTATCTACCTACCTATCCTATCTGCCCATGTATCCTATCTACCTACCTATCCTATCTACCTTCCTTCCTACCTACCTATCCTATCTACCTACCTACCTATCCTATCTATCTACCTATCCCATCTACCAACTATCCTATCTATCCACCTATCATATCTTCCTACCTATCCTATCCTATCTACCTAGCTATCTCATATCTACTATCTACTTATCCTATCTACATACCTATCATATCCTACCTATCTATCCTATCTACCACCTATCCTATCTACCCACCTATCATATCTGCCTACACATCCTACCGTATCTACCTCTCTACCTATCCTATCTATCTACCTATCTTATCTACATACCTACCTATCCCATCTACCTATCCTATCTATCTACCTATCCTATATATCAACCTATCTATCCGTCTATCTACCTACCTACCTACCTATCCTATCTATCTACCTATCCTATCTATCACCTATCCTATCTACCCACCTATCATATCTGCCTACCTATCATATCCTATCTACCTAGCTATCTATCATATCTACTATCTACTATCTACCTATCCTATCTACATACCTATCATATCCTACCTATCTATCCTATCTACCTACCTATCCTATCTGCCCATATATCCTATCTACCTACCTATTCTATCTACCTATCCTATCTACCTACCTACCTATCCTATCTATCTACCTATCCTATCTACCACCTATCCTATCTACCCACCTATCATATCTACTATCTACCTATCCTATCTACATACCTATCATATCCTACCTATCTATCCTATCAACCTACATATCCTATCTACCCATGTATCCTATCAACCTACATATCCTATCTGCCCATGTATCCTATCTACCTACCTATCCTATCTACCTTCCTACCTACCTACCTATCCTATCTATCTACCTATCTATCGACTTTATGCTCAAAACGTGACTTTACTGTCGGAAACTAAATCAGCCAGAGGCCTCATTCCCAAAACTTATTTTGCCTTTTTATATATCTAAATATGAAATAGCCAGAACGTGGTGAGAGGGAAGCCCTTGCTGTGGTGGCATCTCATTGTGTGCCACAATCAGCTGATGTTGGTTATTCACGTCAAAAGTTGGCAACTTGTTGCATGTTTGTGTAAAACATGTGAAGAATGATGACATTGCCAGTTTATGAGACGATTCCAATCAAACTTCTTGTTTCTTTCCCTTTTCAGGGGGCCATTCTTACCACCATGCTGGTTTCTCGAAATTTCTCTGGTAAGCGTTGCCTGGTCGTTGTTTCCCTCGTGTACACCTGTGAAGTGTGTAGGGCACCATGTAGAAGTTGTACTGTCTGCATGCCTCTTGTATTGCTATATTTAAATACTTAAATACAGAGGGAGATTAAAATGGTTCTGAGGAATAGTTTGTCACATTTCTGGGAAGAATACTTCACCGAAAACTTTTTACAATTTGAATATCAGTAATTTCCTTTTGTCACGTAATTAATATTTTGTGTATTGTAATATACGGTATTATATTCTTGAAGACTAAGCACTTAAAAGTCCAGTGAAATGAAAAACACATGTTCTCAGTTTTTTAGCCTGTATTGATTGATGAGAAAATCAGTACCTGAGTATTTTTACATCAGAATCCCTGTTTTGTCTCTTCTGTCAACCCGTCTCACATATTTGATGATCACCTGCACACTGTGATACAACATGTGTTAGTTCAAATGGAGAAAGAGAAACAAAGAGATGGACACAAACATTTATTTAGAAAACAATGTACATTTAAAGCCAAATTCATTCAATGGACATTTTTAAGATTTTCCACTGGCTTCTGTTTTTACGGGACTTTTAACAAAATAGCTGTTAAATAAATGTAGTGTCGACGACAAAAGCTTAATCAATAATAGTTTATTAATTAAAAGCTGATTGATTACTTTCCAACACTGTTACCGTGTTTCTTCCAGATCTTTTTAAGGCAAAAAATGTAATTGAATCGAATGAATTGAATTAGATTTATTGTCATTGCTAGAGTACAAGTACAGAGGCAACAAAATGGCAAGAAAGGATGAAAGAATTCAGCATAACATAAGGGGAGAGAGGAGAGAAAAAGAAAAAATCACCAGACTATGCCCCTAGAGGGGTACAGTGTGGTAGCACTGTAAAAACACCTTAGCACATAAGCACATACATTTAAACATGACTTGCAACATGGAGGGGGCGGGGGGGGGGGGGGGGGGACACACACCAAAGACTGGGTTATCTAAGCCCAGCCATTGGGGGGCAGAAGGTCACCAGCATAGACAAGCAGTCAAGATGGTCGTTGCCATAGAAAAGTAGACAACAACAGGTGTCTGTGGAGAGTGGAAAGGGAATGAGAGATTCTCACTTCAGACATCTTCAGGGGAGTGTTGTTCCAGTAACGTGCAGTCTCATGCAACATACATTAATTCTTGCCATTTACATTTGCAGAGTAAACAGTACCCCTATGCTTCATAATACATTCATAATAATAATATTCTCTCTAATATTTCATATTATAATATCTTTCAAGACTACAGAATCAAAATAAACTATTACAACCTGATACAACTGAGTATTAACATTGACAATTACAATAATGATTATGTTAGTTTGTCCAATTACTTTTGATCCCTTTAAAAGGAGGGTCCACCTATAAAATGTGTTGGAATTCCTACACCGTATGTATGTATATATATATATATATATATATGTATGTGTGTATATATATATATATATATATATATACACATATATATATATATATATATATATATATATATATATATATATATATGTATGTATATGTATATCTGTAACAGGTAGACTTTACTGAAGGTTTGTATTACAACCATAATCCGAGATGCATGATATCAAATGTTGAGGCACTTTCATAAACTACTTTATATTCAACTGTCCTTAGTTTAATATAAAGACGGTTAGATCCAAAGATTCCAGTAAAATCTTGACATTATGAGGTATTGTGTGTTCCACCCTGAAAGGAAAACAACGATTAGTTTTCATTAAACTTGTAACAAGATGTCAGGATCTGAGCGGAGGAACGTTTTTAGTGCATCAGGTTTCATACGAGGCACTGACGGTCAGCTGTGAGAAGAATTCAGAGCAGTTCCTCGATAACCGGAGAACTTGAATACAACCTCTGATACCATGTTCATGTACAACATGTGTGTGTGTGTGTGTGTGTGTGTAGGTGTAGGTGTGTGTGTGTGTGTGGTGCAGCATGACTCACAGCAGCTCCTCTTCACACTGTCAGCTTTGCGATGGGAAATTGGTTCCGACACCCACAAAATATTCACTCACACTTTGCTGCGTCACCTTCTGGAACTCCGGTTCCTCCTCACGCTCGCTCCACTCTGGAGGTTGTGATGAGTGATGAGTGTGAGGTCATCAGGTGAAGAAGATGAAGACCTTCAGTAACAGGAGGCACATGACATCCATGGATTGATTACTGAACGGGCCTACTGGGCTCCGGCCATATCCACATTCAAGATATCACTACAATTACTACAAAGAGACACATAACGACTACAAAGAGACACAAAAAGAATATAAAGAGACACATGATGACAACAAAGACACACATGAGGACTACTAAGAGACACAAAATGATTACAAAGAGAGACAAAATGACTACATATAGACATAGCGACTATCAACAGACTCAGAAAGACTACAAAGAGACACATGATGACTACAATGAGACAAAAAAGACTACTTCTGTAGTGTGTGTGTGTGTGTGTGTGTGCATGCATTAACCCCTCGTTGGTCTCCGCCGTCACTCCTTTCGTTCTTTTCTTCACCTCCCCTACCGTGGAGTTTCCTCCCCTCACCTCCCTTTTCCTTTGCCCTCCTTACCCCGTTACAACCCCCCCTCCACCCGTTAATTGTCCCGTTCCCGTCCTCCTCTGGTTGACCGTGTGACTCTTTCTCCCCCCGTGGACCGGCTGTGGACTCCACAGTGGGCAGCAGACAGACGGCCACTCCGGCTGCTGCTACGGCTACGGCTGCGGCTGCGGCTGCGGCTGCGGCTGCCGGGCTGATGGAACAAGGTAGCGTGGCGGCTTGCCCAAGGTTGCATGCCACTACTCTTCCCCGCCTACTTCTTCTATTCCCCTTCTCTCTCCTTCCTCAGCTTGACATCACTACATCTCCCATTTATAGGAACGTATTGATTTGGTTATTTTACTGTCACAAATCAAACAGTGAGTCACTTTTTAGACTTTGCATCGTAGCCCAAAACGGAGAGTCGTCCATAAAGAGGTTTATCCCTCCCCAGGCACGGCGGCCATCTTTCTTTTCGAGACGAAGCAACGGGTTCTGAGGGGGGGTAAACACCTTGTAAAGCCCACTCTAATGGGGTTCCTACGGTCATGGAACATCTGGAAAAGTCCTGGAATTTTCAAATGTTTATTTCCAGGCCTGGAAGAAAAGTCATTGAAAAAAATCTAAAATCCCAAAAGTTTTTGAAAAGTCCTGGATAAGTGTTTTATTCACATGTTCATGTACGCTGAGTTTACACTGTACGCTTTGGATTCCTCGATAGTTTAAATACGACATTTAAAACGAGTCGGATAAGTAATCTCTTCAATGTTGTTGTTGTTGTTGTTGTTGTTGTTGTTGTTGTTGTTCTGCTCGTCTCCGCCTCTGATTGGTTGTTTTTCTCCTGTTCTTGCAGCAGCGAAGTCATTGCTCAACAAAAAGACTGATGTCAAGGTAAAGGTCACCACACGTCCTCCCTCTCTCCTTAATTCCTCTCTCCTTAACTCCTCCTCTTCTTCTTCATTTTCTCCATAAACTCCTCTTCTTCTCCTTGTTCTTTTTGTTCTTGTTCTTGTTCTCCTTAAACTCTTCTTATTCTCATTGTTCTTGTTCTTCTCCTTATTCTTCTATTTCTTGTTCTTCTTGTTCTTGTTCTCCTTAAACTCATACTCTTCTTCTTCTTCTCCTTCTCCTTGTTCTTCTTGTTCTTCTTCTCCTTAAACTCCTCCTCTTTTTTCTTCTTCTTCTTCTTCTCCTCTTTTACTTTTGATTTGCTGTTATCATCTTTGTCTCCATCTCCTTTATTACATTTAACCATCTGCCTCCCCATTCTCTCTTTCTTTTCTTCCTCTGATTCTTATCCCTCCGTTTCCGTCTCTTCCTCCTCTTCCTCTGCTTCTCATCCCTCTATCTCTTCCTCCTCTTCCTCTCCCTTCCTATTCCACGTTCACCCCATCTGCTATTTAACCCCACGTCACAGTTCATCTTTTACTGAAGATCTCTCACCATCCCACACACGGACACACCCACACACTTACACTTACACTTACACACACACACACACACACATACACACACTTACACACACACACTTACACACATACCGCACTAACACATACCGCACTAACACATCCCACACAAAGCTTCCAGCAACGTGTTGTGTGTGTAAGTGTTTGTGTAATTGTGTAATTGTGTGTGTGTGTACAGCACAATGTGTGACGCAGCGCGGGAACATTGTGTACATGTAAAAAAAAAAGAGTTGCTTCCTCAAGTCGAGAAGAGCCTTTACAGTGTGTGCGTGTGTGTGTGTGTGTGTGTGTGTGAGTGTACGTGTGTGTTCTGGATTCTGAAACTCAGAAGATGGAAATAGACTCTTAGCTTCCTGGGCACTCTCGTTGCCTAGCAACAGGCTCCACAGCACTCGCCCCCAAACCGTCTCTAACAACGTCTCCCTCTTCATCCCGCCACATGTCCTGTTGGAGACTCTGACCTCTTCCTCATCTGCCTCTTCTCCCTCTTCATCTTCTTCCTCCTCCACATCTTCTTCCTCTTCCTTTTTCTCCTCATCTTCTTACTCCTCCACCTCTTCTTCTTCCTTCACCTCCTTTCTCTTCCTCTCCTTACTCATCCTCCTCCACCTATTATTCTTTCTCCTCCTCCAACCCATCTGTAACAGCTGCTCAGAGGAAGCAGGCTGTCTCTCTCAGACCACCGTTTCTACTTCCCGTGATCTACTTCCCGTGATCTACTTCCCGCTATCGTGTCCTCTTCCTCGAGGACTCCTCCCCCTTTTCTTTTTTCCACTTTTGCAAATCCTCGTCCTCCCTCTGCTTCGTACGATCTTGTTCTCGTGAAGTCCTTGACTCACCAATTCTTCCCTTTTATTTATTCTCATTGGTTACTTCCCTCTCGCCCTCCTTCCACCGTCCATCCATCAATCCATCAATCCATCACTCCATCAATCCATCAATCGCCCGGGGACAGAAACGCAAGTCCAGCTGTACCGTCCAGTCCATGGTGAGCACGTTGTTTACGCTTTGGCTTCTCCCCCTTTACTCTCCTCCCGAGTCTCCTTCGGGTTCAGAACCTGAGCGGTCCACCGGAGCGATGGATCAGAACCGAATGTACGGAAAGTCAAAACAGGGGAAAAAATGCCAAGACACGTTCAAACGGTCCTGGAAAACCTAGAAAAGTCCTGGAATAAAATAAATAAATATATATTCAATTCAATTCAATTCAGTTTATTTGTATAGCCCAGTTTCACAAATTACAAATTTGTCTCAATATGTTATTTCCAGGCCTGGAAAAGTCCACAATTTTTTTTTTATCACAAAAGTTTTGGAAAAGTCATGTACATCTTTCTTTATTCATATGTTCATTCACACTTTGATTAAAGTATAAACATTTATATATTTATTCCTTTGATCAAACTATTGTCTGTTCTTCAAGGTGTAGACACAGAGGTTTCACATGAAATTTGGTTTAAAGACCCGGACACCCATTGGTCAGTGTGAAGGAGACGTCGTCGCAGCCTCGGCCAATCACAGCGCGCCTTAATGAGAGCACCCGTGACACGTGAGAACAGGAAGGCGGCTCTGCTCCCGTCAGGAGGCCTTGTGGATCCACAGGGTCACGACCCCGAGCCCTGAACACAGGAACTGACTTCAATTCTCCCTGGTTGCTAGTTCCTAGTTCCTAGGTCCTGTCTGTGTTCCTAGTTCCGCCTCTCCTTCCTTCCCCTGGAGAACTCTTCAACATATTTAACACGTGTGATCTCCTCTCAACCCAAAACCTCCAGACCCGACCACGTCGACGCACGGCAGGTGTCCAGAGGGGTGTGTGTCTGTGTGTGTGTCTGAGAGTTGACTTTATTGTGTGTGAGTGTTGACTTTATTGTTTGTGTGTGTGTGTGTTAACTTTATTGTGTGTGTGTTGCAATCTCTTTTCTTTCCTCATCCTCTTCTCCTTCCTCTTCCTCCTCCTATTCCTCTTCTCCTTAATGGTTTCTTGTACAGTCTGCGACCTCAGAGATCAAACTTTTTCTTCTTCTTCTTCTTCTTCTTCTTCTTCTTCTTCTTCTTCTTCTTCTTCTTCTTCTTCTTCTTCTTCTTCTTCTTCTTCTTTCGCAAAGAGAACGTTTTATTTTATTTTCTATATCTTGTTTACACTTCATGTGTGTTTACAGCTTATTTTCCAAAATAATCTAATATAAAATGGAACACTTTGGGCGTGAACCTCAAGGTTTTCATAGCTCCTCCCCCTAAATCGTGAACCTCAAGGTCTTTATAGCTCCTCCCCCTACACCGTGAACCTCAAGGTCTTCATAGCTCCTCCCCCTACACCGTGAACCTCAGTCTTTATAGCTCCTCCCCTACGCCTTGACATATGACTATGATGTGTACCGAGTCACAGGGACTTCCACACTTGATCACTGATGTGGCTCTTTAGAGGTTATTGATCACTGATGTGGCTCTTTAGAGGTTATAGATCACTGATGTGGCTCGTTAGAGGTTATAGATCACTGATGTGGCTCTTTAGAGGTTATAGATCACTGATGTGGCTCGTTAGAGGTTATTGATCACTGATGTGGCTTGTTAGAGGTTGTAGATTACTGATGTGGCTCGTTAGAGGTTATAGATCACTGATGTGGCTCGTTAGGTTATTGATCACTGATGTGGCTCGTTAGAGGTCAGTGATCATGGATGTGGCTCGTTAGAGGTTATTGATCACTGATGTGGCTCGTTAGAGGTTATTGATCATGGATGTGGCTCATTAGAGGTTAGTGATCATGGCTTTGGCTCGTTAGAGGACATTGAACACTGAAGTCAGCAGTGATGTCAGGCCGTGTGGCCCCGCCCACCTCGCGACATCACCGGGAATCATTGGTTCACACCAGCGCCTTAAACCCTAAAACTTAAAGAGTACATCTATAGTTCAGTAAGAGGTGTCTAGAGGTGAAGAGGTTAGTTTAATTTAAAATAATAATAATCCTGCTCCCTCAAGCTGTCAGACCATCACTTGTTTTTGTTTTTTAAAGAAGTTATTTGAGAGAGAAATGGAAGATTTTGTTTATTCGTCGGAATCCTCAAAACTGACCCCCAAAAAATTTATAGAATGTGATTGTTTTGGGACCCTAACGCTATGATTGTCCGGTCTTCATTTGAGGGCGGGGTTTTGATTCCATTAACCCTTATGGCATTTTGAAAATTTTCCGACCTTCTTAACCTCTCTTTCACGGTTCACCCGTTATGTTCCTATTACACTTGAGAACATGTCACACACTCACACACACGTGTTGCTGTGGATAACACTCTTTGTTGTATCTCCTTTCCTTTTCCTTTCCATTCCGGCACAGCCTCAGACAAACAGCACCAAAAACAGCACAGTCACCAGCCCCAAGGGACACACCCACTCACCTGCTCTGGTATTTACCTCCTGACCCCCCCCTACCCCCATCTTCACGGACGCCTTCACAAACAATCACTTTTATTGAGGGAATCTGTTTATTTACACTCATACACACGTGTACACACACACATACACACATGTATACACACATACACACATGTATACACACACGCATGCATGTATACACACACATACATATAAACACTCATACACGCTCATATACACACACAAATACACACACACTTATACACACACAAATACACACACACATACACACACAAACACACACAGGTACTTTGTTCTTACTCCATTGTCAACTCCCAAGTAGCCACCGGTGCCTGTTGCCCTGGGTGACGGTTGTCGTGACAACACTGCCATCGTCAGGAGGGGGGGGGGGGGGGGGGAGCTGGTGATTAGTCACTGTAAAGGGTGTCACTTCCCAATCTGAGGTTTGAGAAGGATTTATTTTAAGAGGGTTTATTTAAAGAGAGGTTTATTTATCACATCAATATCACCGTCTTGGTTCTTTAACACTTAATCTGTTTTTATGCCGCAATCTTTGTTTTTCTTCTCTTTTCCCCCTTTCTTTCTCTCATTTACTCCATCTTCCTCCTTCTGTTCCTCCTCCTCTTCCTCTAGGAACCTCAGACAACCGTCATCCATAATCCAGTGGACAGGACGAAGGTACACGTGTATCGTTCTCCAGTCCTGACCTACTCTATGTCCTCTTTGCCCTCCTTTTACTCCTCTTCCTCCTCATCCTCCTCCACTACTACCTCCTCCTCTTCCTCTCCTGCCCTTTAATCCTTCTTTTCGTCATGCGTCTGTGTAGACTGTAGAGCAGTGTGTGTGTGTGTGTGTGTGTGTGTGTGTGTGTGTGTGTGTGAAAATATGTTCCTTCTGAAATTAGTTTTGTGGAAAAGTCCTGGAATTAAAAAATGGTTATTTCCAGGCCTGGAAAAATCCTTGAGAAAAAGAAAACCCTTTTCATTGGTCATGTGGATGAACCCTTTTCATTGGTCATGTGGATGAACCCTGCAGATAGACAAAGAGTGTTTTAGGTCAATAGTCAAGTCAAATATGTTGATCCGGTGGACTAATGAGCTCCTGAGTTTGACTTCATATCTTTATATTCCCAAAATAACCAGTTATGAGTAGCATCTGCATTAATGTGTCTTTGATGTATTTGACTGTCTCCGATGTGCAGGAGTCCTCAGACAGCAGCAACACCACCGTGGAAGATGAGGACGTGAAAGGTAAAGAGAGAACGCCGACATGTCACAGCTCGGACTAAAAAGGGGTTATAGGGTTTTCCCTCTGTTAGTCTTCTAAGGCGATAACACAATGTACCATCAGAACACTGGAAATGGGCCTCTATACACCTATGTAGAGACTTCATTAAACACCAGAGAATGTAGAGCGTAATTTTGACTTACTATCTCATAATAATTAGATCATTTCTCATTATTATGACTTACAGGATCCTACTTACGGAAACGGGCTTCCATAAATTTCAGTGAAATGCACCGTCAATCCATTTGAAAATTGTAATACATTAAAAAGCCCGCTGACTGGAGCTCTGCTTTGCATGAGCTTCCTGTTTGTTGGATGGCGAGCCTTCAGGGTGCTGATGGGTGCTGATGGGTGCCCTCTGTGACTCCCGGTGGCTTGTCACAGGGTCGTTGGTGCTCTGAGAGGTGTCAATGCCATAAACAGGATCCGTGACCAGAGAAGAAAGCTAACGTAGAAGAAATAATTGGCTAAATTGTTTTTTTGTTTTTTTTAAAGATTCAGTTACAGCGTGATCACTGAAAAAAAGAGATATTTTTCTTAGTTTTACAGATAATAATCATGTGTATCACGTGAGATATGAATTGTGTATCGATAAGGTTTTGTCATCCGGCTGATAACTGACCTCATATTGCCCCCTGGTGGAGCCTGGATGTACTGCTTCCTTCTGCTGGCTTTTTAAAATAGACTGAAGAGGTGTGTGCGTGTGTGTGTGTGTGTGTGTGTGTGTGTGTGGTGTGTGTGCGTGTGTGTGTGTGTGTGTGTGTGTGTGGTGTGTGTGCGTGCGTGTGTGTGTGTGTGTGCGTGTGTGTGTGTGCTTATTTATGGAAAGAGTGCAACGGTTATCAAGCCGTATTCAACCAGAATAATGTGTTTATTTGTTTATTTATTCTTGTGCTGGTATTTTAAAACTGGTATTTTAAAAGCAGATGCTCTTGTTTTAAAAAATACCAAATTCAGGGATTACCTACTGATTGATTTATTGATTGATTGATTGCCTCCAAACGGCTTTCAACATGGAGGCTGCTGATGGAGGCTGCTGAACTGCGGGGTCAGACTGCGAGTTCCCTCAAACTTTTACTCAGTATATATATATTATATTAACATTTATTTTATTTTATTTAATGTGTAGAAATTAGGAAATTAAAAAGATAGATTTTTCCAAGGCCCAGAGTGAGACCTCAGGATCTGGCGACAGTGTGGGGGATCAATTGAATCCATTAATGTTAGAGGCGGGGGCAGGATTTTTATTTATTTTTAATGTATATATTTTGTATGTTTTGTGTCTTTGAGTACCTTGAAAAGCGCTTTATCCATTTAATGCATTATTATTATTGTTATCATTATTATTATTATTAATAAATAAGAGATTTGCTAATCTGACGTACGGCTCGGCGATATAGTTAAAAAAAATGAATTTAAATGCTTTACGCTAAATCAAGTAATTCTACGCCAGCTAACGTGAAATTTTCCTTCATTAAAGTTTTAGCTAATTTAAAATGAATTATTAAAACTATACCGCAGCAGGTTATCCCAAAGGAGCACAACAACGTCACCTAAAACAAATCTAAACCCTTCACCCCTCCGAGGCCGGTGCTGTAATTTCTCTGTGCCCCACTAGCCCCGCCCCCCTGGCAGGAGAGAGGGCAAGGGCATCCAGGGGTGGTCTAAATTTAACCCCCCAGTGGCATGAAACTGAGACGGAGAGGCGTTAAAACACACACCGCTCTGTGAGCGCCACCGGAGGACGGTCAGTCTTCTTTTAAAAGATCCGAGCAAAGCGGGTCTCCCACCCGGAGGAGAGCCACGAGTGCCGGGTGAGTGCAGTGTGTGTGTGTGTGTGTGTGTGTGTGTGTGTGTGTGTGTGTGTGTGTGTGGGTGGGTGTTGGGTGTTGGGTGGCGTCTCCGTCGGGCCTTTTCGGTGGGATCTTCGAGGGCTCAGTGAAGGTTCAGTAACCCGACAACTGAGCATCCAACACACACCTGCTGCGTGACCCGCGCCGCTCCTCATAGTGAGGAGCAGGAAGTCCTCCTTTTGTCTTTGAGGGAGCGTTCTGATGCAGGAAGATCAGCTGTCAATCAAGTGACGTCGTTACTCCTCTTCCTCCTTTCTGACTTCCTCTTCGGGTCGACTGTGCTAGTTGAGCTCGTCCATCAACACTCAACGTCTTTGAATGGAGTCAATCACAGGATGTGACGAGGAATATTGATCTGCTCTCTGGTGGCTGAAAATGAGCTGTGATTAAGCCCCTCCCCCCTCCCCCACCACCATGTCATCATCTCACCACTGTGACCATTTCCGCTGTGTTTATTCTGTGCGGGTGTGTGTGTGTGTGTGTCTGTGGGTGTGTGTGTGTGTGTGTCTGTGTGTCTGTGGGTATGTGTGTGTGTCTGTGTCTGTGTGTCTGTGCGCATACGCGCATGTCATCAGGAAAGAGCTTAGACAGCAGCTTGCTTAAGGCGCAGTCCGGCACAAACTCCCAGCCCGACAGCGCCCAGGGCTCCTCACCGGCGGTGTTCTGTAAGTCAGCATGGCCCTCCACTTGCAGCCCGCAACACTCACACACACACACACACACACACGCACACACATGCACACACACACACGCACATACACACGCACACACACACGTACACACACTCTCCCCCTCGACCCAATCCTTGTGTGATGTATTGAAAGTGTTCGTTTAGGGAGCTGCCGGTACCCTTGAGTCCCCCGACTGGCTGTACGCCTCGCTCTCCGACAGCAGAAAACATCTCATAATAACCACTGTAAAAAAAAAGAAAAATTACATTTAAAAAGCCCCCTTTGATCCATGCCACGTGTGTCGACCCAGTGGTGACCACACTCTGTTTTATGGTCCCTTTATGATCTGTTTATGGTCTATTTATGGTCCATTTACGGTCCGTTTTTGGTCTGTTTATGCTTCGCTTATAGTCCGTTTATGGTCTGTTTACGGTCCGCTTATGGTCTGTTCACGGTCTGTTTATGGTTTGTTGACAGTCTGTTTATGGTCTGTTTATGGTCCATTTATGATCTGTTTATGGTCTGTTTATGGTCTGCTTACAGTCTGTATACAGTCTGTTTAGGGTACACTTATGATCTGTTTATTGTCTGTTCAAGGTCTGTTTAGGGTCCGCTTATGGTCTGTTTATGGTCCACTTATGGTCCGCTTATGGTCCGTTTATGGTCTGTTTATGGTCCTTTAATGGAGACCATAAACTCACGTTAACGAGTCTCGAGTCGTTTTCTCGTACACTTCCGTAAAAACTAATTTTAAATAATTATGTTTATAAGGACTCCCCCGCTGCTGGCCAGTAGAGAGAATGCACGTTAAAATGGCATTTCCGCATTCACTTCCCTTTTTCCACAACCTAGAAAGGTTGCCGCCTCTCCGTCTCGTGGACATTGCCCGAGCATGGATTTTTGTCTTTTTATGTAACATCCTCCCTCCTGACCTCAGCCGCCATTAAGTTTGCTGACCTACTGGGCTCCGTGCGTCGGGGCTCGGGGCCCACGTCCGACGGGGAAGGGAGGTCCAGCACCCCGCCCGCCCCCTCCCCTCCTCATACCCCTGTTGTCCCCATGCAGAGTAAGTAGAAGCAAAGGGAGAAAGAAGAGTCCAAGATCTTGATTTGGCATCTTAAGAAATCCATTTAGGAGTTTTCTAAAGACAGAAATGTAGAAAACCAAACTATGTTCATGCTTTATCGTTCTTGTGACCACAAATATACAAATTCCTAAAGGGATTTCCTTATCTCTTCATTTCTTTATTCATATTCTATCTCTTCATTTGCATTCCTCCACCACCTCCACCTCCTCCTCCACCACCTCCATCTTCCCTGGACGGTGGCGGCGGTGCTCAGTGTCCCGGCTCACCGACCTGGTGAGCAGCATCCGCAGGGTGCCGGTGCCGCCGGGCCCCGCACCCGAGGGTGACACCGTGCCGCCACCGCCACCGGTACCGAGCGCCAGGCCCGCCCCTCCACCTGCACACACCACATCCCCACCTCCCCCTCACTCCCGCTCCAGCCCTTCCCCGTCCTCCTCCCAGAGTGAGTACAGAGCATGCCCCCCACCCCCTCTATGCATATATTAGCATCATTAACCCCTCTTCAGTCTGGCCTTTGCATTGCTCGGTTGCTTTTGTTTGCGGTGATATATGGAGATGTGTGTGTGTGTGTCGATTTTTTGGGCGGAATGTATTTGACAACTAACTCAAGAGTGACTTAATTTGCATCTTCAAAGATTTGTTAAACAGATTTGTCGTAAAGAATGATAAAGATTTGTCGTACAGAGTTGTCGTACAGATTCGTCGTACAGATTTTCAGAAAGAATTATAAAGATTTGTCGTACAGATTTGCCGTACAGATTTGTCTCACAGATTTGTCGTACAGAATTATAAAGATTTGTCGTAAAGAAATATAAAGATTTGTTGTACAGATTTGTCTTACAGATTTGTTGTACAGAAATATTAAAGCGCCACTATGTAACTTTTCCACCTTAAAATAACAGCTTGAAAGAAATTGTGCCGCTACAATGACTTTTAATATGTTGATTTGCTCCTCTGCCACTGAGGGGGTCTGTGGCCAGAAAACTGCTGAATGTAAGATGTAGGGATGTCACGAGAACCGATACTTACGGTACCTTTCGGACTCAATATCAAAATACCGACGATACCTATTTTTTTGAAGTACCGTAAGTACCGCAAGTACCGTGAGCGCCGATGCCAGCTGTTGGCATCGGCGCTGCGCCTCTTCTGGAGCTGATGGGGGCTCGCGCTGCGCTCCTCGGAAGCTAACATACGTTAGCTAGCAAGCTGTCAAGTGGAGAGGTATTATATATATTTGTGTAACGCAGCCTTTTCAGTCTTTACGGTAGTGGTTTAGCGGATGTGGAAACGCACAGACCAATTGCATGCGAGTTAAGCCATCCCACGTGATACCACTCAGCCAATCAAATCTATGCATTCTCGGCGGTAAACATTACGTCTCAACAGACAGACAGCGCTGCGCAAGTCCGCAGACAGATGAGAAAGTTAGAGACAGGTTAAACATTGAGACGGTAGAAAGAAAAAGAAAGATAGCGATACATTTAGAAAACAAAGGGAGAGAAACGGACGACTGTGCCGGAGAAAGTTGAGAACAAGTTGAGTGAAACAGCGAAAGGGAGAGACGCATAAGGAACACGTCGCTCTCCAAAAAAAGAAAAGTTGACAGAGAAAATAGAGCATTTATTCCGGAATGGACTCTTTTCTGTTCATACTTCCCACAGGGAGCACAACACCAGTGTGTCTTATATGTTCAGAAACCGTGGCACTTATTAAAAGTGGCAATGTGAAAAGCCATTATGAGACAAAACATAAAGGTTTTGAACAAACAAACCCACTCAAACCCGAAGTGAGATCACAGAAAATAAGTGGCCTCACAGCCCAATATGAACAACCAGGACCCTGAGACACACGCTCACTGCCCAACAACTCATGAGTGTTCCCTCAGAATTGTTGGATTTTGGGGCAACACAAAAAGCCATTTACTGATGGAGGGCTTGTCAAAGAATGCATGAGTGTCTTTGCTGAAACATTACTTGATGGAAAACCAAAACAAGAGCTTTGTGATAAGATAAAGCAAATACGCATGTCAGCATCATCTGCCAAAAGAAAAGTGAAATATTAACTCAGGATGTGCTAACCCAGCTAAATGAAGCCATACATAAGGCACCTTGTGTATGCTTCCAACAAATTGCACTTTATTATGTTGTGATATGCTCTGTTGCACATGTTTTGTATGTCTTGCTATTTTTCAAATATTGAACATATATTGTACATGTTTTTTTGTTTTTTTTTACCGTGGTATCGAAATTGGTATCGATAATCGTGTTATTTTACTGGTATCGGTATCGACTACTGAATTTTTGGTATCGTGACACCCCTAGTAAGATGTTGGAACCGGCCCGGTACTTCCGGCGGAAGTAGTTCAACTTGCTTTCTGGCAGTGATTACGCAACGTCATATAGTGCCAGTCCACGCTCGCAGGTGACAGAACACCGGGCCGGGTCTGATCGAGACGTGATACGATACGATGGAGAGTTTGGAGACCTCCACCATCCATCAGGCAGATGGAGGCAGAGAGGAGGAGTGGGCGGAGTCCCAACAGGGCAGAGGCGCAGCCGGTAGCAGGAATTCATGACCCAGACCTCGATGATCCATCAGCAGATAGGATCTACATCGTCTCATAGGGTCCGATGACCCCATGAGACGTGAAGTCAAAAGGACTCCAGGGAGAAGCAGAGTTAGTCAGTGCGTTTACATGATGGTATAATTCGAATCTTGCTTTAGTCGGCCTATGCTATCTTGGGGGGATCTGCTATTATCCCAATATACATGGCAGTGAGTAATTCAAATCATTGGCCGAAAGCATGTCACCTCCGATACGATAGGTGGCGCTGTTTTCACTACAACTCCAGGGGCTCAAGTTTTGACTCGAGTAATCCAGGGGTGTCAATCGGACCGTAGTCGGACCGCACATAGTCGACACACATGAAACGGATAATTCGATTTCAGTCAGACTAAGACAGTTATTCGAATGCATGTAACCATGGTCAGTAATGTGTGATGAAGAGATGAAAATTCATCCATAAGGAGAGAAAAAAAGAGGAGAGAGGTGCTCAGTGTATCCTAAACGTCCCCCAGCAGCTATAAGTACAGATTTGTACAGATTTATCATACAGATTTGTCGTACTGAATTCTCATACAGATTTGTCGCAAAGAATTATAAAAAATGTGTCGTACAGGGGTTCCAATGGCTCGTGTTGCACGACAACTAAAATTATACGCACTCCGCACGACCCCGAAGTGCTCCGGTGGCTTCTGATTTATCTTCTGTCCTCTCGCAGTGCGCAAACAGGAAATTATCAAGATCACCGAGCAGCTGATAGAGGCGATCAACAACGGAGACTTTGAGGCTTACGCGTGAGTCTGCGTTGTTTAAAACATATTTTCTTGCCGTGTGGTTCGGGTTCAGATGTTCACAGTTTGATAACGTGTGTCTCTTCTATGTTCCCCTCGCTTCAGGAAGATCTGCGACCCCGGACTGACCTCCTTTGAGCCGGAGGCGCTCGGCAACCTGGTAGAGGGGATGGACTTCCACCGGTTCTACTTCGAGAACCGTAAGAGTTGCATTCTTGCTTTTAAATATAGTTTAATAATAAAAAAATACAAAAAGTTTGTTTCCTGATTTTGTTTCATACTGTTTCATCTTTTTTCAAATCTTTTTATCTTTTGTGAAAACTTGCACGTCTGATTTGTCTAAACCGCGGGAATAAAATCTGAAATGTGCTCGGCCATCTTGTATTTAGCCGCTGCACATCTGTCCTCTACGTCCTGTCCACAGAAGTAGAGGCTGCTAGCTGAAGCTCCACAGAGACAGTGATGACTGGTGTGTGCGGCTAGTTTGTGTCATCCTGCTCATCCCCCCCCCCCTTTTCAGTTTTGGCCAAGAACATCAAGCCCATCCACACTACCATCCTCAACCCCCACGTCCACCTGATCGGCGAGGACGCCGCCTGCGTCGCCTACATCCGCCTGACTCAGTTTGTGGACGTCGAGGGTCGGCCACGGTCCAGCCAATCGGAGGAGACGCGCGTCTGGCATCGTAGGGACGGCAAGTGGCAGAACATCCACTTCCACTGCTCGGGCGCACCGGCCGCGCCGCTCCAGTGAGGTACGGACGACCTGGCCCCTCATTATTACACCACTGTTACCTCATTATTACCCCAATGCTGCCTTATTATTACCCCAATGTTACCTCATTATTGTCCCATCGTTACCTCGCTATTACCCCACCATTACCCCACTATAACCTCTCTATTACCTCACTGCTCATTATTATAATATTATTATTAATAATTATTACATCTCTGTTACCTCTCTGTTACCTCACTGTTACATCTCTGTTATCTGTTACCTCTCTGTTACCGCTTTGTTATCTGTTACCTCTCTGTTACCGCTCTGTTACATCTCTGTTATCTGTTACCTCTCTGTTATCTATTACCTCTCTGTTACCTCTCTGTTACCTCTCTGTTACCTCTCTGTTATCTGTTACCTCTCTGTTACCTCTCTGTTATCTATTACCTCTCTGTTAC
Source organism: Liparis tanakae (assembly GCA_036178185.1). NCBI lineage: Eukaryota > Metazoa > Chordata > Actinopteri > Perciformes > Liparidae > Liparis > Liparis tanakae. The sequence continues at coordinate 11,250,654 of CM070094.1, read as the reverse complement.
CTCTCTGTTACCTCTCTGTTACCGCTCTGTTACATCTCTGTTATCTGTTACCTCTCTGTTACCTCTCTGTTATCTATTACCTCTCTGTTACCTCTCTGTTACCTCTCTGTTACCTCTCTGTTACCGCTCTGTTATATCTGTTATCTGTTACCTCTCTGTTACCTCTCTGTTACATCTCTGTTATCTGTTACCTCTCTGTTACCTCTCTGTTACATCTCTGTTATCTGTTACCTCTCTGTTATCTATTACCTCTCTGTTACCTCTCTGTTACCGCTCTGTTACATCTCTGTTATCTGTTACCTCTCTGTTACCTCTCTGTTACCGCTCTGTTACATCTCTGTTATCTGTTACCTCACTGTTACCGCTCTGTTACCTCTGTTACTGCTCTGTTACCTCTCTGTTACCTTTCTCTTATCTCTCTGTTACCTCTCCGTTACCCAGTGGCGGCCGGCCCATTGAGGGCCACAGGGCCTGGCCCCACCCACCTTGAGCCACCAATTAAAAAATATTCATTATTAAAATTAATAAATTATCCAAATTGTCAATATTTATGTTTTGGAGCTATGGAATGTACCCAGTATTATTTTTTAAATAGGATATCTGCACAAAATATCAGCTTTTCCTGCTTGTCCCCTCTGCTAGTGCACTACTCAACTGCCCCTGTGCACGTCTCTTACGCTAGTGCACGTCGTGGGGCCAGATCCATTTGGCCCAAGATGTCAGGATCTGGAGTTTGTGTCTCGTTTTGTGTCTTGTTTTGAAGTCTTGTGTCGTCTCTCTCCCTGATTGTCTGCCCTGGTCCTGATTGTTTCCTCCTGTGTGATTGCTGGCCCCGCCCTCATTGTGTCCACCTGTGTCTCGTTCCCTGTTGTCCAATCCTCTCACCTTGCCTTTGTATGTAAACCCTGTTAGTCTCATTCCCAGTGTGGCTTCGTACTGTTTGGTCTGCGTTTTTGTCGTCCTGTTAGTATTTTGAAGATTAAACATTGGTTTCTGCAGCATGTCGGCATTTGGGTCCTCTCTCGTTGAGAAAAGAATGACATCCGTGACCACACATGACACAAGAAAGGCGGATCTAAGAAGCAGTTTAGCAAATCACTGTTTAAAGAGATAATAAGAAACAAATGATGGAGATATAATGTATCCAATCAGCGCCCAAAAAAGGACTTCCGAGAGGGCCAGCCCCAGCCCCAGCTTGGCCCCAGAGTGCGCGTCCACGTCTCTTGTCAGGGCTCACCTGGCCCGCTCCTGTGGAGATTGCAGTGAAACGCGGAGAAAATGTGAAGTGGTGCTCTTCTTCGCAATAAAACATCTTTGATGGGAGGTGTCGAGTCTCGGCCAATCAGCGTTTAGATGTCTTCAGAGTTTGGTGATTTAGGTTAGCTTGAATGTTAGCCGCTACATCTGCTGCTGTCACGCTGCACGGCGTAGCGATACTAACAAAGGACCCGAACGTTAAGAGTGATGTGATTTAGCATATGTTTAGTATCAATACTTCATTAAAAGAGCCCGTGATCAGCGCGCACGCGCTGCTCCGCTCCGTGTCACGCTGTCTGCACGCGCTGCGCAGCTCACAGCGAGGGGCGGAACGTGGCGGATCTTTTGAGACCGTCTTCGGCTTAAAAACAACAACAACATGCCAGAAGTGAAATGTTTCAGTTCTTTGTCTCCAATGCAGACAGTCTGTAAAGTTGTGTAACTCTCCAGCTGCTCATCCTGATGAACTCTGTATCATCTGGTCAGAGACAGACTAACACCCTTATAGTGGATCATCAATGCTCTGATGGATCCATGTAGTTTCATTCATATCTTGCTGTAGGCTAAAACTAATATTACTGACATGTGTTAAGTGTTGGAACAAGTACCATACATATATTGTATTTATTACTATTATAGATACATATACCAGTCCCTTATTTGTGGTATCATATAGTTGTTATAGCATTGTATCTGGTATCCTGATATTTATGGCAGGTATGGTATAGAAGTTATAATGTTAGTATCGTGACAACCAGGTAGAGGCAGAAAAGACTCAAGGAAAAGTCCTTGTTAGGTTCTGTGTATTTCCTGTTTTATGTTGAAGTCTCTGTCTTGTTTCCTGTTTCCCTGCTCTTTCCTCCCTGTGCTTGTTTGATTGTTCCCTGATTGTTTCCACCTGTGTCTCCACCTGTGTCTCGTTCCCGTGTGTATTTAGTCTGTGTCTTTCTGTGTGTCCGGTCTCGGATCGTTTTCCTTGATCAGTGGTGTGTTGTCCGTGTTCCGTGTTCCGTGTTCCGTGTTCCGTGTTCCTGGTTCCTGTTCCTGTGTGGAATAAATCCGTTTTGTGCCAGAAACTCTTTGCGTTTAGGTCCTCTGTCACCACGATCCGTAACAGTCCTTGAGGACTGTTCACGCCAAGAAGGAAGTTGGTTTATGAATTACTTTAACCATATTATATATAATGACAATGTATATTTACCTTCGCATTGAAAATGCAGAATGTAATGTTTTGGCCGGCGTGTATTTATTGGTGAATATGTCCGTTTGTCCGTCCGTTATTCGTCTAAATCAGACAAAACTGAGCCGATTCTTATGAAACTTGGTGGGATGGTTGGTCATGACCCACGGAACTATCGATTAGTTTTTGGGAGTGATTGGGTCAAAGGTCAAGGTTAAGGTCACAAAAAGGTGAAAAACGTAAATTTGCGATATCTCGGTTAATTGGCATCCGATTTGCGTGAAACTAGTGCCAAATTGTTCATAATTCAATCTTGTGATATGCGAAGGTATGCGCTCTACCGAGTGCCCATTCTAGTTATTACTACTATCATTATACGGCTTAGTCAGAGCAGAGGAGCTTTTGTTATTAAACTGTTTATTATCATTATTTAGAATTTAGATTTGTGGTCAGAACAATACAATGACCATAGATGTAATTCTAAAAGCTTTGAGGCTTCATCAAACAACATGGATGTGGTGTGGTGACAAAAAAGATCACCTGCACCCTCCCCCCCCCCAAACCAATGTCACCTTTATCACCCCTCATGAGTTTGCAGGTATGTGTATATATATATATATATATATATATATATATATATATATATATATATGTACATGCACTGAATTCATAGTATGAATAAGATGTCCGTACTATGTCAGTGTTAGAATAAATGTTCAATATTTAACTGCAAAGTAGTAATGTGTGTTTGATACCTTTTTTTTCCATTGAATCATGAATTTGATTGGATGGCCCCACAAAAAAAAAAATCCACCAGCCGCCACTGCTGTTACCTCTCTGTTACCGCTCTGTTACCTCTCTGTTACCTCTGTTACTGCTCTGTTACCTCTCTGTTACCTCTGTTACCGCTCTGTTACCTCTCTGTTACCTCTGTTACCTCTCTGTTACCTCTCTGTTACCTCTGTTACTGCTCTGTTAACTCTCTGTTACCTCACTGTTACCTCACTGTTACCTCTCTGTTCTACTTCACTTAACTATCGTTCAGAAAATTCCCAGATATATGTCATGTCACTTTTCTTTTTCTTCTCAGGGTTGAATGCTGTAACTGACTGTCAGGAGTGCTCTGCTGAGGAGGAGGAGGAGGAGGAGGAGGAGGAGGAGGAGGAGGAGGAGGAGGAGGAGGAGGAGGGGTTCAAAGAACATGTCCAGAGTTGTTTGGGAAACAGGCTCTTCAACAACAGACACTGGACGATCCGCTCAACTCCCAGCATGCACCTCTTCCTTTACTACCACTGTCTGTCATCTGCCCCACCACATCTTCTGACGGCCAACAAACCACCGGCCCGGCGTCCTTCCTCTTCCTCACCCTGCGAGGGGTTTGGGGTTGTTTTTGGCAATTAGTTGTGATTCTTTCTTTCTTCCTTCTTTCCTTCCTTCCTTCCTTCCTCCCTTCCTTACTTCCTCCCTTCCCTCCCCACAGCTTTTGTGACACCAACCCTCTTGTCCTCCTGTGAATCAACACGTGTGTGACATAAACAATGCACTGAAAATACAGTATGTAAAGTTTTAAGTCAAATATATTATCATTACTATATTATTATTGCTATTATTATTATTATTATTATTATTATTATTATTATTATTACTACCATTACTCTATTATTATTAGTATTATTAGTGTTCTTATTATTACACATTTTCAATTGTATATGTAATTTGTATCATTCTAAATTCCTGATGCCAGTGGTTTCTAGAGTTGAATGAACTTTTGTTCTCTACATATCTTTTTAAGGAAGCATGTTTTTCCCCCAGTAACAGCGGCTGTGTTTTAGTTTGGTTGTCGTGGTTACTAGGTGGATATGATATCGGCAGTTGTTTTGGTAATGTGCTGCTTGTATGTGAGATATGACACTGCACCCCAACTCATGGCCGACGGGTTTTTGCTTCGTTTTGGGGTTTTGTTTTTTCTTCTATTCTATTTTGTTGGTGTTTGTGTCTGACGGTGTAATGTGTGAATGTCGAGAGTAAGGAGTGTGTGTGTTTGTGTTGTGTTTTTTTCCCCCTTAAAAATGTTTCCTTCCTAGTTTCCATAATTCTCATTACAATGAAACTATTTTAATATATATTTATTTATATATGCATATTTATGAATATTTGTATTAATCTATTTATATATATACATATTTATACATGTGTATATATTTATATTTATAATATATATATTTAAATATATATGGATATTTACAAAAATGTTTCCTTCCTATTTTCCATAATTCTCATCACAATGAAACAATTTTAATATAATTTATATATACATATTTATACTTGTGTATATATTTATATATATATTTAAATATATATTTATATATACATGTTGATATAAATATATATCTATATAAATATATTTAATGTTTATATTTAATGTTTTTTTAACATTATACCAAAATAAGTTATTAATAAGAAATTATTTTTAAATGATGGTAACCAGAAACATAACCATTTCAAGACATCATGCCTGTGCTTCATTTAAAGGAATCATTTAATACTTTATTTTATTTCCGACGGAGTATAATTGTGCACACAGAAGACATTAAAACATTTCTTTACGAGGCTATACGTCTATTTCTTATATGAAGTTTAATAATGAGAATATAATATTTTGTTAGTGAGAGGTATATGTGACATGACATCGGAGGGTCTCAGCGTCTGTTCTGGTCGATTTAGTTTTGTTCTGCAGCGTTTTATATTTCATTAAAAAAAATGTAAAAGGTGCTCTGAGATGGAGGACGCGCTGTTGGTGGCTGCTGCTGTTGCTAGGCAACGGCTGAGAACCCGGAGGACACACACATATAGATATTTGTGATTTGTGTAGGGCTTCTAGTGTCTTGGGTCCGTGTGTGTGTGTGTATGTGTGTGTGTGAGTGTGTGTGTGTGTGTGTGTCTGTGTGTGTGTGTGTGTGTGGTGATTCTGTTGCTCTCAGTGTGTCTCTAAACGTCTGGATGGAAGGAGGAGGCTTTCTTTCACGTCCGTCCCCTGCCTTCGGCCCTGGGCTTTTTAGAGTGTTATAATGATTTAATCTGTTTTATTGTTCATGCATTATCAGCTCTCGAATCCGATGGTCTTTGCGTCACTGAAAACCTGTTTTCATTTCACTCCTCTGTACTTTGCTCGTCCACCATTGGCTGCCTTCACATTTGTCCTGCCCCTATTAGTCAGACCAAGATATTAAAGAGACCGGCAGGCAGAGTCGGTTTGATGAATGGTCCTCAGGTTTCTATTTATTTCGACTATTTATTTATTTATTTATATTAATGGATAGTAGTTTTATTGTGCTTTTTTCTCTTACTTTCTTTTATTTGTTTCTTGTTTTGCTCGTGCACTTGTGCAATTCCTGTCCGTTGTGATTTTTAAAAAGACAGTAGACCCAATGTGCATCTGCATGAGTCTTGAATTTCTATATTATTATTTTGTTTTCTCCTCTTTTTTTGTCATCTGCAAGATCTCAAGATTCGGGGGATTGTTTTTTGACGTTATTATCTTTGCAGATTTACGGCGTGTCGTTCGACCTCTTCCTCTGAGGCCATGACCTCTCTATCCACAGTGGGGACATCTATCACTTTAATCCATATCATTAGGGATTTATATTTTGAGTGAACTGAAGCTCCAACAAGTTTAATCTTCATGCACTTTCTAATTTTTTCATTTTCAATTATTATTTATATGAACCAATAAGACTTCTCTATTGTATTCACGTCTCATCCCGGTAAGGGCGTCAATGCCCAGTTGACCCTCTTCAAAGGTCACTTGAAGGCGTTCATGCTAAACCGAAATGAACCCCCCATAAAAAATATTTAAAAAAATAAGTGATCCGATGGACTTGATAGCAGCGTGTGTCTTCTGCTCTTCAGGCCGTGTTTCAAAAAGCCTTTTTGTCATTTTATACTGAAGGCATTTATAATCTCACTATTTTTCAACGACTGTGTCCCTACAAGGATGAGGATGAGGATGATGATGATGATGATGATGATGATGATGATGATGATGATGATGATCCCTCACTTCGCCTACAAGTCACTCAAAATCCAACTGTCCGATTACAGTCAGCTCAAAGGGAGGAGGAGCTCCAGCAGGGTGCGCTGTCGCGCACGCACACACACACACACACACACACACACGCGTGCACGCACGCACACAGAATGAGTCGTCTTTAGAGCTCATCGCTGGCGGAGAAGCGAAAGCTTCCGGTATAATTAATTGTATTCATAATAATCATTAAAACCCTGACCCTCCGCTGCCATCTTTTTCCTCCAGCCGGACGAGTGACTCCGTTGCCCTGACTACACGGAGTTGGGGTCTCTCGCTCTTTCTCGCTCTCTTTCCCGCCGTTTACGACGGGTTTCGGTCGTGTCTCTGCAGTCGGCTGTTTCCGGTTTCCGGTTGTCTCTGTGGGTTTCTCCAGTGTAGTAGCGGTACTCCTGTAGTTCTGTTCTCTTTGTGTTTCTATGACGTCATGAACATGTGTTACGTTGTTATCAATAAAATGATCATTCTCGTACCAAAGTGAGTCCGTTTTTATTGATAAAATGACCAATTATTAATCGTTAAAATCATTTATCAAGAAAACAATTACACATTTGCTCCAATTTAAGGACTTTTATTTGGCATTGTTAACTAAATTCTGATATTTATAATGAATTAACAGATTAATTGATCATATAAACAGCATTTAGTTGTATAACTAATCAACACAATCTTAAAGTAATTAACATTTTATTACACATTTGTGATTTTTATTTATTTTAACTCAAGATTGTAGAAATATAAACATAATAAAGACAACTTCTGCAGAATCTTCGACAAAGAAATCAAAATGAGGAAGAAAACTGCGTTTGTTGTAAAGATAGAACTCATAATATGAAATATGTCAACTGTCACACGTAAATAACAGGTTAATTATTGCTTTACCATTTATTGTTTGGTCCATTCTGAACAGTAGAATGATGTTGTTTTATTAGAAGAAATTATATATATCATTTTCTATCTAAATAAAGTAATTTGTTGAAAAAAACATTTGATAATTGAAAGATGAAAAAATATTATAAAATTATACAAATTAAAAAGAATTTAAAGGAATTTTAAATAAAAGGAAACCTTAACGTGTTACTCATCACATGAAATCTACTCGTCAGAATTTTTTCAGCAGATTTACACCAAACAACATGTTATTTATTCAGATCGTATGTTCCCTTGACATGGAGCTCTACATTTAATTCATGTTTTAAAAAATTGAAGGACTAACTGGAATTGTCTGAGATTAACAGCAACAACAAAACCTCCATGATCAAAAATCATGGTGAATCACTTCGACATCACTGGAACATCAGAGAAATATCAGTCTGAAACATTTTGAAATCAGCAGTTTTAGCTTCACCCTTCTTTCCAATACTGAACCACGGGAAGAGTTTCTCAGTGAAAGTGTCTCTGAGAGTGTAGACGTGAGTCATGTCTTCACGGCAGGGGCGGACTGGGGAAAAAAAGTGGCCCGGGAGTTACTGTGAGACCGGCCCACTCAATACACGTATGGACCAGTCAGGGCCTACTTGGAGATATAAGCCCATACCCATAACATTATTTTGGACGATTACAAAGAAATTACATCATATATGTTGTTTTTAATAACATTTGGCTCCACCAATTTGCCTGGATGGACACATGAAATAAAATGATACTGGCTATTGTAACAGATATTGTAAATACACTATTTGTGTACCTTATATATTAAAGTGTAATTTACAGTGTACCATAGGTTGTACTTTAATAAACTAAGTTTACTTTTTTTTTACTAAAATGGGACACACTGAAGTTGTACTTAAGTACATCTAAGTATACTTTTCTGTACTAAGTACTGTGTGGCCCTGGGTCTTATCTTGTCTCTGGGCCCTGGTGCTGCTTCCAGCAGCAGAATCATCAATCTAAATAACATATTAACATTGTTTATAATGTTAGTGTTGCGTGTAACACAGTGATTTTAGCAGATTCTAGCTGGTTAACTTAAGCATTATTTGACATTGGTTATTAGAAATGATAAGATTGTCCTCTTTACAACTACCACCATGGATAGCTTGCTCATCGATTGTAAGCACTACAGCTAACATGTTAAATAGATAATCTAAATGATGACAACACCACCAGTTTGCTTATTTGACCAGATCATAACAGTCTCAATGTTGGACCTTTATCTAGCTGATGTTGTCCGGGCTAGCTTATAGGAAGCATTACCTCATATGTGAAAAGCAAGCTAACATTGGCCAAATTAACACCACAACTTACCATCATATCACCAGTCGGTGGCTTTCCAAATAAATCAGAGATTTTTAAATATTTTTAGGCACCTTCCTCCAGACATCTCTTATTTTTCTCCCTGGGCTTTTCAACTCCACCTTTAAAGGATTTACGTGTTGGTGCCATGATCATCGAATCACGCTCAAAAACGGCTTTGTCTGCGAGCGAGTGACTTTTGGTACCGGGCAGCAAAGAAAGAATGAAAAAAATATATTGATATAAATCAAGGCCGGAAATGTGTTTTATTTTGAAAAATGACCGGATACATCTGTCTGTGCGTTTGAGCCTCTTACTCTTGACACATGTCAAGAGGCTACGTGATAACTTTACCACAAACAAGAAACCTAAACGTTATTTTCAACTCTGCCGGAGTCCCGGTGGTCTGGGTGTCTGGATTAAAATCAAGGCAGAATATCCTTAAAGCTCTGAAAAGCTGCAACATCCAAACCATGATGAGTATGAATAAAGCTTGCGATCAGTAGTGTTGCATGCTGGGTGTTTGACACCATGAGTGTGAGTACACTTTGTGAGCAGTAGTATAAAACTCAGTCAGTGATTGTGATTCATTGACTTTAAGTAATAGAGTAATTTAACGTGTTCTGTAAATCACAACATTTCGCCGGGGCCGCGCATGTCAGAGGGACGGCGGGTTGATGATGGAGGTGGGCCGGCCCCAACCCTGTCGGCCTACCGGGGAAATCACCGGTGTCCCCTATGGCCAATCCGCTCCTGCTTCAGGGTCGTAGAAGGACACCACCCCCCTGTCAGAGTCCATCATCTGAAGACTCTTCTTCGCTCTGACAGTCAGATCCAATAAAGTATGTTCCACTGTGATGAATTAAGCACCAGATTCCATCTTCTGGGGAAGCAGATCTCTTCCTGTTGTCGGTTAAACAAACCTATACCAGGCAGGATGGTGTCCCACCTCCACCTCCCAGCTGTGTTTCCCTGAGCTGAAGCCCTCAGATCCCAGAACATCTGAATACTTAGTGAATCCCTCTGGATTGTGAGAAAGCGTGGCATTTCTCCCATCAACAGTGACCAATTATCTTCAACGGTTTCTACTTCTAACACGTCTACCTGTCTCTTGGATCTCTAACTTCCCCTTCCTCTCCAAGATCCTTGAGAAAGTGGTCGCAAATCAGTTGTGTGACTTTCTACATTATAATAGGTATAAGAGTTTCAGTCAGGATTTAGAAAACACCACACAGCACAGAGACAGCGCTGGTGAAAATTACAAATGACCTCTTAATGGCATCAGATAAAGAACTGACCTCCGTACTGGTCTTGTTGAACCTTAGTGCTGATAAAGGACTCATCGCTCAACCCTGTATCACACAAAATACGTTCCCCCAGAACTAAAATGCAATTTGCAGTTACGTTTGACTGAAACGTATTTCTCTTCAAATCTTCAAATGACTGAAACGTATTTCTTTCCAGATTAAAACTAGTAAATCATCACCACCTCATCACCACCTTAACAGTCAGCCTCATATGCGTCCAATTAACTATTGAACTTTTTATTAAATGCGCATCGGTCCGTAATCCATACCATAAAGTTCTCATTTTAACCTTAAAAAAAAGTGCGCTTCCTTTTAACCTTTCAAAAATAAACGTCAGATGTATCTGTTAAGCGGAAGTAGTATAAAACGTCTATATTTATACAAACAATACAATATAAAAGGCATACATCAAAACCAACAAGGAAAATGCTAAACAGTCAAACAACTCAAAACAATAAACCCTTTATGGGGTTATTTACAGGCGTGTTTACTTCTCATCAAACAAAAAGAGCAGGTATCCGGAAAAATCTGGGAAATAATTTGGCAATTATTAATAGAACATGATTTACCCTTCAACTTCCACTGATATGCATGCAAACTAATACATTGTTTCAAACACACACACACACACACACTGACAGAAACACATAGACACTCACATATGTTCACCCACATACTCACACACACAGACACACACTCTCATATGCACACACTATTACATACACTCACACACACACATACACACACAGACAGACAGACACCCACACACACAGAATGACAGATACACACACAGGCACACACTCACACACACAACCATCTTTTAGTTACTTTTTCATACTTTCAATCAACTTAAAGATATGGATTCTTTTCAGATTCAAAGAGGGGTATGTGAATATGAATTCCCTAAAGTTTTGGACCGATAGCTCTGAGCTAAGGGCCCCAAAAACAGGATTAAAGGGTAAAATTGGGCCTTATTCTCTTAAATTTGCATATTTTCTTACAAGTGCAAAAATGGCCATAAACTCCTAAATATTAGTCCTAGAAATCCCAAATTGAACACAGACACTCAGGACAGGGCCTACAATGAGGTGATGGGGTCAAATTTCCTCCAAAACACCCACAAGAGTTAATTGGCTGTCTGAAAACCAGGACTTGAAGAGGGTGTGTGGTTTAACAAATCTGAGACCTTGTTGAAAGCTTGGGCTGATTTTAGCTTTTTTTTCATCTAAACATGTCAGAGCTTAGCTTTCTTTTGCAGATTTTAGCCCCTCCCAAATGGGGCCCAACCATGTAGGATGGCAAGATGTAGCACGTAGCATCGCTGCATGGGAGGGATTTAAAAACCCGGGTAAAAACAAAATTCCTTCCTTCAAAGTTTAACAACTCCTCCTCCTGTACTGCATGTATTCCTGTACTGTATTGCATGAACAATTTCAATTGTATTCTAACCCATTTGGGAGTGGATACAACCTGATATTATATATTGAATATAAAGCAGTAGGGTTATATCTGAGAGACAATTGGGAGGTCAAGGGTCAGTCTGCAGAGTATGCGTGTGTGTGCATGTGTATTTGTGTGTGTGTGTGTGAGTGTGTGTGTGTGTGTGTGTCTCTGCCTGTGTGTGTATGTATGTGACTGTCTGTGTGTGGGTGTGTCTGAGTGTGTGTGTGTGTGTGTGTGTGTGCCTGTGTGTGTATCTGTCATTCTGTCTGTGTGTGTGTGTGTGTGTGTGTGTGTAAGAGTGTGTGCATATGAGAGTGTGGTCATCGGACCCTATGAGACGGCGTAGATCCTATCTGCTGATAGATCATTGAGGTCTGGGTCGTGAATTCCTGCTACCAGCTTCGCAGCTGCCCTGTTGAGACTCCGCCCACTCCTCCTCTCTGCCTCCATCTACCTGATGGATGGTGGAGGTCTCCATCATGGAATATGCCTCCTACCAACTATTCATACACTGTCATATTCATTGATTGTGTTGTTACTGTGTTTTAATTTGTGAGCAATGACTCCTTCTGTACACATTACATCTATTACACCTGTCCATCCTGGAGAGGGATCCTCCTGTTGCTCTCCTGAAGGTTTCTTCCCTTTTTCCCCCCTGAAGGGTTATTTGGGAGTTTTTCCTGATCCGATGTGAGGTTTTGGGGCAGGGATGTCTATGTGTACAGATTGTAAAGCACTCCAAGACAAATTATTAATTTGGGAAATTGGGCTATACAAATAAACTGAATTGAATTGAATTGAATTGAGACCAGCTGTGGATCTGAGCGTGAGCTCTGGACTCTGGCTCTGGTCTGAGTGGCTTTATAACTGCTGAGGAACGACACCTTGTGTTTCTGCAGGTCTTCTTCAACAGCAGAGATGCTGTCAGACAGAGAGGACATCTGCTCCTGAATCATCTTCATCTCTCTACGGAGGGTCTTCCCCTTCTGCTTCTCTTCCTCCCTCAGAGCTGCCAGTCTGGACTCCTCTTCCTCTTTCAGGAACTGGTGCAGCTTGTTGAACTCTGCTCTGATCAGCCTCTCTGTGGATAACAGCTGCTTCTTGGAGTGTTGAATCACTTCCTCGTATGTCTCCTCCACTTTTTAGTGTCTGTCCCTCAGGTGCTGAGTCCTTCAGGTTACTGACTGCTTGTTCTAGGAACCACCTTGTGACTCTGGTGGAGAGGAAACTCACAGACAGCACACACAGCTTTCTGCTTTTCCTCACAGAAACCAACAAGGGGCTTCTGGGTGTTTTTCACACAGCACCTCCTCTTGCTCTGTCTCAAGTGAAGCTTTATTCTGTCTCTCAGTAGACGAGTCAGCCATTTCCTTCAGCGCAAAGTTCAGAAGCGGATGACCTTTTGAGTATTTCCTTTTACAGATGGGACAGTTTGTGTTTCCGGCTTGTATCCAGAATCCTTGCATGCAGCGTGATCAGAAGCTGTGGTTGCAGCTCAGAGAAACAGGATCTCTGAACGTCTCTGAACAAACATGGCAGTTCAGGAAACTTTCAACAAGAACTATTTTCTTAGTCATTTACGCTGATATGTGAATATCTTTAAACAGAAAGACTAAATCACAGGATATAATCCTTCTGCATGTATGTTTATAGTAGATACTTCACCCAGTAACAGCGTCTTTCAGCTTTCAACATGAAAATCAGCTTTAAAGGGGACATATTATAAAAGATCCACTTTTGTAGTGCTTCTATACGTAAATGTGGGTATCTGGCATGTCTCCCAACACAAAAACATTGGGGAAAAAACCCTCACACGGCTTGTTGTGGTTCCTCTGTCAGAAAGGATATGCTTGAGTGCGTCGATTGGGAAATACTACGTAGCTAACGTTATCCGTTCTAAAACCAGAGCGTGGTGTTGTGGGCGTGGCCTATTCAGCATCAACGGCGTGCTTCAACCTGAACTCACTGTTCAACTTGGATGACGATGTGCTCTCCAAAGACAGAAATCATTTTAAAGTCTTTTATTTTGTGCAAAGGAAACCATTTCCTTCTTAAATTACACAAGCACATAAATTAAAAAAACAATATTTACATCTGCATTGCACACAACAAAAATGTGATGGAAGAACACAAACATAAATAAAATAAAGTACATGACTGTCAACAACTCTAATTCCGCGCTCACACAGAAAGCGGCGAGATGTTTCCGCTTGACGAGATCCTGTGAGCAGTCAAGGTACAGACGCTGTGGTTTAAATATTTCAACTTTGAGGCGATAATTTCGCAACTCGGGCCAATCAGCTCTTGAGTTGCGTCATCGCTGTTGAATCAGAAAAAGATGGAGGAGACACTTATCTTTGCAGTTTGCGGGCAACCGGAGCTCTTTAATACCTCTAATGAGTACCTCACTCAGAGAATAAAATAGGCACGGGTATTGTCATGTATATATTTATATATAAACATATATATTGATAATTTATATAAATATATATTTATATAAATACATATATATATATATATATATATATATATATATATATATATATATATATATGTTAGAGATCAGGTATTTTGGGCCGATCACTGATCACTGAAATAGTATCTGCCGATCCCATAATACCGATCACGGCGTCGATTGAAGCATTCTATTTATTGTGTAGCATTATTGCCTAGGACTATGAGGAAATACACATCTAAAGCACCTCAAACATGAAAGAAATTACAGATTTCTTTAAACATTTACGACTTTTACTTTGAAAACTGTCCTAATTGATACATTAAAATTGTTTGATTGCTATTGTAGGGGATTGATTTCAGATATGTATGGAACACATCTGTGTTATTCATTTCCTGGAACTCTTGGGGAAATCTATATACAGGACTTTTTTAACATACAAAAGTCTGACTTATTTTTATAAACTCTTCCTTGGTACAGTAACAATGTTTTAATGTTAGCATAATTCAAGCTAAATCTCAGAAACAATCTATAAATATACAAAATCAGTTCATTGTTTACTTGTATATGTTAGTGTATGATTTGTCGACATCTTATTTTGAAAAACGGATGTTGTTTTACGTGGCTCTTTCCGCTATCTTTGCAAAACCTGATGTTGTGTCACTTAAATCCTTCCGCTAACAGTTAGCATTCGATCAGGAGCGCGTGAGTGTTTTCATGAAGTTAGAGGGTAACTTTATGAAAACCTTCGCGCGCTCCCGATGGAACGCGTGTAGCGTGAGCATCAGTCTGTAGGGTCAGACATGTGAGCATCAGTCTATAGGCTCAGACATGTGAGCATCAGTCTGTAGGGTCAGACATGTGAGCATCAGTCTGTAGGCTCAGACATGTGAGCATCAGTCTGTAGGCTCAGACATGTGAGCATCAGTCTGTAGGCTCAGACATGTGAGTGTCGGTGAGATGACCCAGAGGTTTAACTCGGGAGACGGGGCGCCGCTCGCTGCGGGAGGATCCCCTCGCGGACCTCTCACTCTGCGGCACTCGGCGGGCGCTCCGCTCAAGCGGGCGACTGAAACGTCTCCGATAGTATTTCTCGCAGATGTGACGTCATCTGATCGATCGGTTTGATCGGCCGTTTTGAGAACGCCGATCAAAACCGATAATGGCAATATCGGCCGATATGGATCGGCGTATCCCTAATGTATATACATTAATACAAATACACATTTAAATATATAAATAAACATATATATATATACATATATATATATATATATATATATATATATATATAAATACATGTCTTATTAATGTTATGTACCCAGACACGAGGGCATTAGATGTTCAAGCGTTTTTGGGATGTCCTCAACAAGTATGAAGCAGCACTAGTGGTTAGTTCTTCATGGTGGATGAAGGACATGATAACAGTCTTTAAGGAGATAAGCCCCACCCCTATAAGCCCCACCCCTCATGGAGCTTTACAATGCTTTTGGTGTGAACACGGCAAGTCGATTTAGGCGACCGAAAGCGCCGCAGTGTAACAATCCCACCCCATTTCCCACCATCAGGCCAGTTTCACCAGTCTCTCACTGGCCTCCCAGAGTTTTTTGGCCACACCAGCATCTCTGGCGAAAGGACGCAGAGTCGCCGCTCGGCAGTCGACGAAGTAACCCCCGTTGTGCTTCGCAGCTTCGTCCGACACGGCGCAGTAGACGACCGTCTGAGCGCCGACCTCACACGGCACGAAGAACATCCACATGAGGACCTGCAGCAGCAGGCGGAGCAGCACGGAGTAGTGGCACGCCCACTCACTCTGGACGAAGCCTGGAGCAGAGGACACAGGCAGGAGTCAGGAGACACACACAGACAGAGACCGTCACACACACACACACACACACACACACACACAGGAGTCAGGAGACACACACAGACAGAGACCGTCACACACACACACACACACACACACACACACACACAGGAGTCAGGAGACACACACAGACAGAGACCGTCACATACACAGACACACACACACATCCACACACACACGGCCACGGCCACACCCAGACAGAGACACAGACACACAGACACACAGACGCACAAAGACAGACGCACACACACACCTAGCTCTTATCTTAAAACAGACCTCCATTTGAAATGAGAAGTAGGCCTTTAACTCATTTCTTCACATAAAGTGAGCGACTGTGTGTCAGTGGTCGGCAGGTCCGTCTTTCGATCAGGGGGTTGGCGGTTCAATCCCGGCCCTAGTCGATGTGTCCTTGAGTAAGGACAACTCTGAGTTCACCCTGAATTGTTCCCCGTGTCTACGGCATCTGAATGTAAGTCGCTTCGGATAAAAGCAACAGCTGAATGTAATGTAAATGAGTTTCATCCGTGAATATGAGCAAATGGAATGAATGTGTTTTACAGTGTCTTGTAATGTCTTCAAAACAAAAGGAGGCGGATAGCATGCACCTGCACCCCGTTGCAGGACACGGCTTCTCACCGGGGTGCACGGCGTAGGAGGTCACTCCTTTCCCTTCGGTGACGCGGGCCACCTCCTGACTGAAGTAGATGTTGGCCAGCTTGCTGCGGCAGTAGGTGAAGAAGGGCAGCAGGTTGTAGTTGAGGTCCTGGAAGTCCAGTTTCTGGTATTTGTAGCTGGAGCATGTGAGGGTGACCACGCGGCTGGGGGCGCATTCCTTCAGGCGAGGCAGAAGCAGATTGGTGAGGAGGAAGTGGCCCAGGTGGTTGACGCCAAAACACATGCTGAAGTTGTCGTCCGTCCATTGCAGGACTCCGGGCATGGCTGAGGGAGCACCCCAGGAGGTGGAGAAAAACAAACGTGTGGCTTTTAGCACAATCGAAGGACACCAGACAAGGAAAAACTCAAACTCAACTTCGGAGGAACACATTTCCTCATCTTTCCTGTCGTTGGTGTTTTCAACGGCCTCACCTGCATTATTGATCAGGATATCGAGCCTCTTCTCCCTCTGGAGGAAGCTCTTGCAGAACTCCCCCACGGAGCGCAGGTTGGCGAGATCCAGCTCCATGTGAAGGACGTTGAGGCTGTGGCTCCTCATCTTGATCTCCCTCACGGCCTTCTCAGCCTTGTCGGGGTCCCTGCACGCGAGTATGACGCGGGCGCCTCTCGCCGCCAGGGCAACAGCCGACTCCTTGCCAATGCCAGAATTACCACCTGCAAAAACAAATGGATAAAATAGTAATATCGCCATGTGTTGTGCACGTGCCGATAGCCACGCTGGTCTTCTTGTGTACAGTACAGTCGGGGCACTACGATGATTTACTTACATAGAAAGTAGTAATACCACCGTGACAACTAAAAGGTCCCCATCATAGGTAACAGTAGAAAAAAAGGTTAAGTTGCCCCTTATCTAATAACACATTATTTGTTACTCGTTGACTATATTTCGGAGTACAATCACCTAAAAATCGTCCTTAATTACAGTACTTAAGTACATATACTCAAGTTACTAATATTGTTTTTTGCAGCAATAAGCAAGTCGTTTTAAAAAGAAAAAGTAGTTTACCTGTAATAACAACTGTTTTGCCATCGAGTCTTTTCAAATCGGTGCAATGCCTCCTCTGTTTCATCCATTTCATGATAAAGAAAGCACAGAAAGACGCGATGAATGTGTAGAGGAAGTACATCTTGGAGCTGCTGTTGACGTCTGCTAGCTAGCTAGCCGCTTAGCTTGCTAGTTGACTAAGAAATACATCGTTGTTGGTTTTTTCAACCACTATTTTCCTCTCTTCCGGTTCAGGTCACGGCTAACGTGGCGGAGGTGACCCAGGACGAATTAAAAACTCCAGAAGACGGTTTTTATTGCTGTTCTTTTAAATATGACCCCCGATTCATTCTGAGGCACTGCAGAGATGTGGAGCACCATGCGCATGCGCGAAAGTCCCGCAAATCCCGCAGGTGCATATCGCATATCGCGAGAGTACAGTAACACGACGATGATTGAACCCATGCGTTATAAAGGGCTTAAAAAAATAAACACGAGAGTGGATGTTGAGAAGCATGTTGTGTGTCGGTATGCCGGACTCAGTTTTGTTTTGTTTTTATACCTACAAACTAGGGATGGGCGGATGAGGCCTTGTGAAGCGTTGAGGCTTTCTTCCTATTTGTACCGAAAAGGATTCGAAGCTTCGGGGCTTCACTTTGAAGAAGAACAGCGACATCTGGTGGCAGACTGGAATTAAAGCAGCCGTTTAACAGTGTGACCGAAGCACCAGAACAACACCTCAATGTTTCAATCTCACATTTCTGCAGTAAAAGTCAATTCAAGCTGCGTGTTCATTCACGGATTGCATGTTATATACAACCATTATCCATGTTGCTTCTGTTGTTTTTTTATATTGCAATAAAGCTAAATGCCGGTAATAATATTTAACGACGTGTTCATGATGGGATTCGATCCTCTCAACACCGGACGGGAAAAAATATTTGACATGTGCATAACCCACTAGACCATGAACCAACATGTACTAACTAGTACATTTTTTATATATTATCAGGGCTCTAGTGTTATGCCAACATATTTATAAATAGTATTTGTCCTTTATAGTTTATATTAGTGAGGTAAGATTCGATAGAAGTGGCCGTGCAACGTGCTTATGAACATGGGCAGTGATTTGTGCAACATTGTATTTTTCATAAATTTTTATTTAGAAATAATATTTTCTCCACTGTGCTCCACACTGGGGAACGCCGTTTTCCTCCCATACCTTCCATATCTCACTATCTGCTCTCTCAATTCTCACAATTCTCACAATCTCAAAACTCACACATATCACTATCTCAAAATTCTTGCTATCGCCTCTCACAAACCCCACATTGAGGATTGACACTGTGGTTATTATGTAGCAGAGTTAGGCGCCAAAAGCTTCAAGCTGTCAAGCGCGTCAAACCAATGAAACGCTTCGAAGCACCGGTGACGTCCGAAGCTTCGGACGTCACCGGTCACGTGACAATTGTCATTTGATACAAGCTCCGACACTTTGCGCCGACACACGCCGATTCATTAGACTGACACAAGCTTCGGCGCTTTGGTATCGTTTTCCCATCTCTACTACAAACCCACTTTGAACTTTACTTTGTCTGGTAATGCAGCATCATTTATCTACTGCCCTTGGAAGCTTCTAGTTACTCAGCTTTTTTAAAATTACGTTAAATATCTACACACCTGAATGCCTTCCATGATGGATGACAGGACGTGTGTGTGTGTGTGCGCGCGCGTGTGCGTGTGCGTGTGTTATGTGAAATAAACCATTTTTCTCTGTATAGGATATTTCTTATGTGCTCATTTGAAACAGTAAGTCAGGGACTACATATGAATATAAGTTGCTGTTTAAATCCATTTGGACATTTTATTTTAACTTCTGTAATGAGAAAGAACATTGTAAAATAATCTTTGTGCCTTGTTGATATGATGTGGTATGTCTAGATCACATTACTCATTAATTAAACTCAAGCTAATTGTACTTTTTGACTTTATACTAAATATTTACTAAGTTTCTTTTTTGAATTATAGAAACTACATTTTCAGATCTAGAAACACAGATGTTCTGCAATCAAACTGTCTGAAACTATAAGCATGTTCTCTTGTTTGGCCTGTGACTCCTTATATTTTTTTGTTCACGGCCTACAATCCACCCACAAAAATAAATGTGACTTACTCATGACTGTGTCTTCATTGAAGAAAATAAAACATGCTGCATGTTAAGAGTTTGCAGATGCCGGCGGGCAAGTGAACCCACTTCTCTGGAACACATTTATGATAATAATTACAGGACAAATCCCTTAGATTGACCTTTTGACTGAAAGAAATGGCCATCTTGTGGGAACTAATAGATCTAATGTTGCTGATGCATCAAAGTGTGTGCCAGAAAACCCTGACGTCATGCTGTGTGTGTGCTGCATTGATCTCCTAGTTATGCTCTTAACTCCAAATATAGCCTTGAATTCTCTTTTTGTATACCGTGTTTTAGAGAATAGGTTGAAGTTTGATTGGTCAAAGATGTGTGCTGCTGTCGTAATAATTTCTATAATGAATGTACCTCATGTCTGATCTGTTGCTCTGAAAACCCAATACATTGGTTATTAGTCTCTTTTTACCCATTCTTAGACATAACAAAATAATCTTTCATGCGCTTTGCCTACGTGTTTGTAGTATAATCAATAGAATATATTGGCCCTATTTCCTGCATCTCTAAGAAATAAAACTTAATGGTAAATGGACCTGTACTTTTATAGATCTCTCTGAGCTTGCTCTTCAATCAAAGCAACAGAGCCTACCTGTCTGGATGACGGGACCAGGACTGGAGGGCCCCCATTCCGTGTCACTGGTTGTTTTTTATCTAATGAGTCTACATATCAGCCGAATAGAGAAACAATACTTCTTAACCTTCATGGACAGGTACAATGTCATTGAGATCATCTTAACAAACAGTTCCTTCCTGGCATCAATGTGACATTTTTAAACTTAAACTCGAGCATGTTAACTTCGTACTTTACGTCGATAGAAAACCAAACGTTGCAGGAAGGGTTGGCCTTCTCAAGCCCAGCCTACGTCCATGATATCAGTTAAATTTGGTTAAAACAAACTATACTTTTGTTGTTGTTGTTGCCTGTAGGCCTATCGTTCTGTATTCAGCTGTCTAACTCCTCTCATGTTTTGTTGTCTGCACGACCGTTGGCGATGCTAAATAATTAATTTATATATAATTACAAATAAAGACAGAGAGAGACTTCTCCCTCTCGTCCAGTCTCTTGAAAGCAAATATTCAATATGGCTCTGGGTTGCTCATGCAGACCATCGACTCTAGAGCTATAAACGTCTTCACCTGGATTGGCTCGGCTTTCTGTTTGTGAATTAGAAGCACCTGGGTCCGTCTCAGGGTTCATTTCATTTTTCAGCCCAACCGCGAACACTCTCGAGATTATTGTTTTAGTTGCTCATTGTCGCCTTGAGGTGGCAGTGTTTCCCTACTAAATTCCCCTTGTGACCGAGAGCAGGTTAGTGTGAAGCGGGCTACTTTTCAGACAAACTGGTGGTGGTAACGGCACATAGTCTAGGTCCTGGGGAAGATTTGTATGCGCTTCATTTAGCGGAGAATATCTCAACTGTTATAGACTAATATGACCCCACTGAACAAGGTGGTATGTGTGCCAAAATCTCTATCCGGGATGAAAGTCCTGAAAATGACCACAACAGGTGACTATTATCACACTATATGAGGTGAATGGGACTTTCCCCCCCCCTTTTATAGATATCCTCATCAATTTCTACCATATTAATGTTCATATTAAAATAAATACTTTTTGCATTACACTTTGTCTAAAAAATAATATAAAAATATGCAAATTAGGCGATATACCAAGGTATAGTGGTTTTAGTGCCTTTGTAATTGGTGGCCACTCAACATTGAATGCCTGAAAAGCAGTTGTGCTAATGGAAGATGACCAAAAGTTCTCTAATGCCACTGGAACATTTTGATTTGGTGATATCACATCAAGGACAACCATGTTTTTTGATGTTCCTCTTCTCTCCCTCTCTCCATGTTTTTTGATGTTCCTCTTCTCTCCCTCTCTCCATGTTTAATGCTGTCCTCTCGGTAAGTTGCCTCCAGCTTTGGTGACCATAAATGTCAAAGCAATAGCAAAGTCGTTGAATGTCTTGATGGATGGATCACATTTGTGCTAACACTGAGAATTAAGAGTAGATTTCCTTACTTTTCTTGATCTCACAAGTCATCTTGCTTGATAGCCATGTGCTCTGCTATGACCTCAGGTCTCTATGCCTGCCAAGTAAACTTTTGTTGAAAAAAACTGTGATGATGTGATGACAGCAATATTTAGAACAGCTGGGAAATGTAAGCTTTTAAACTTTAGGTTAATAAATAACTGGCAATTCCTGTATTTTACTAGTTGTATGTAATAGGTAATAGTTGTAACTTTGTTTAGCCATTTTATTTATATCAAATCAGAATGCTTACACTGTTCTATGACCTCATAATCAGGGTCATTGTGATCATTGTGATCACCTCAGAAAATCTGTAGCTTCAAGAGTTTATATATCCGCATATATAATGAGATATCGCCTAATTTGCATATTATAATATTATTTTTTAGACAAAGTGTAATGCAAAAAGTATTTCTTTTAATATGAACACTGTAAAAAAAAAAGTGAAATATACGGTAAATTACCGGCAGCTGTGGTTGCCAGAACTTCACCGTAAGAAATAAAGTGAGACCGTATAAGACATTACGGTATACATTTTTGAAACCGTAAAATTCACAGTTGAGAACTGCTTTTTGTTTACGGTAAATTACTGTTAAAAAAAACAAATCACCGTAAAAAAACTAATCTGTGAAATATACGGTAAATTACCGGCAGCTGTGGTTGCCAGAACTTCACCGTAAAAAATAGTGAGAACGTATAAGACATTAAGGTATACATTTTTGAAACTGTAAAATTCACAGTTGAGAACTGTAGATACTATTAAAAAATAGTAGATTACTATAAAAAAAAAAAACGAATATATCATAACCCTGTTTACGGTTATTTGCTTTAGAAAAAACAGCTATGTTATAAACATGTTTACAGTAGATTCTTGTAAAAACAGCAGTTATACTGTAAAGCTAATTACGGTCTGTCTCAGATATAAACACAGTACAACTGTATGAGTTACAGTAATTTATTACAAAGTCCAAAGTAAATGGCCAGGAACAGGCGGTTCTCCTCTGCCTGTGCCCGCCCCATCACTTCAATCCGGGCCAGTATCTGACCGAAGCTGCTCATCAGCTCCTCTCCTGGCTGCAACCCTTCTAGGCGCTGGGTTCCAGGGGTCCCCACGTTGTTCTCCAGTGTAGCAGGACTCACACCGCTACCCGTGGGTTTCCCCCACCAGCACCAAGGATCAGCCATGGTCAGAGAGGTTTCGTGGGAAAACCTCCTTTTATTTTACACAGAGCAGACACGTCTGCTCACTCTCTTCTCCCTCCAGCTCTGCCCCTTTTATAGCAGCAGCATCGGCTGCTGACTGATTGCCAATCAGTGAGAGCAGCTGACTGATTGTCAACCAGCCAGCAGCCTAGGCCAAACTGGGGACAGCTGCCACAATCTCATGAACACGTTTTAATACTTTATTAAGATAAGTAAGAACTAAAACACTTAAAACAAGTGAAATGGTCCAACATGAAAACTGCCTTGTAAGAATAAATATCTTGTCAGTCAAAAAACAAGCATTGATTGCCTTAATTTAAGATAATTTATCTTACTTAGATTGTAATTTTTGCAGTGCAAATAATAAATGCAAACAATACAGGACTGGTAAATTCCTAATACGTTATATTTCCATTTGCAGCACAATAGTCCGTACATTTAACAGTAACAAAATGTATTTTTAAAGAGTAATACATGCAAAAACTACGGTATTAATTGTTGTTCATATTGCGGTATATTTCCGTTATCAGTACAATGTTTTACTGCAATTAAAAGTTATGAACTGTATTTTGTACAAACAATAAATGTGAAAATTACAAGGCCGGCTGTTACTTTCATAAAACGTTATAGATCAGTTGTCAGCACAGTAGTCTATACATTTAACAGTGACAGATTGTATTTTTTTTAAGTTATTAATGTAAAATTTACGGTATTGATTATTGTTCATAATACGGTGTATTCCCGTTATCAGTACAATGTTTAGTACAATTAACGGTGACAACATTTATTTTTTACAGGAAATACATGCATAAATTACTGTTTGGGCTGATATATACATACACGTTGTTGCAATGTGATAGAAACGGAATATAACCTATTTTCGAATTAACGGTCCCTTACTGTTGGGATTCAACAGTTTTTCACTGTAAAATCTACGTTCTTTTTTTACAGTGAACATTAATATTGTAGAAATTGATGAGGATATCTATAAAGGGAAAAAAAAGTCCCATTCATCTCCTATAGTGTGATAATAGTCACCTGTTGTGGTCATTTCGGTCTTTCGTCCCGGATAGAGATTTTGGCACACATCCCACGTTGTTCAGGGGGGTAATATTAGTCTATAACAGTTGAGATATTCTCCGCTAAATGAAGCGCATACAAATCTTCCCCAGGACCTGTACTAACAGAAAGATTGGATGAAATTCCAAGTCATAATAAATAGAACAATACTGTGAACTCAAGGTTGTTGTTTCCTTCATTGTAAAGTGAGAGGAAGCAAAGAAACAAAGCCACTTGACTTGTTATCCACCTCCACTTGCATCCCTTCACGGCCTCACCTCAGGCCTCCTTTGTTTCCTTGTTAGAACTGCAAACAGAGACGTCCTCTTGATAGTCATCGGGGAGGGGGTGGGGGTGGGTGGGGATAATCAACTTTGTATGACAGATAATGAGGTCCACGTATCAACAGTCTGGGGGTCACATCTGGACACAATTGGCGCTGAGTCCTTCGTTAGCTAAACATACATTGGCTATCCAGTGCAGCGCTGTGTAGAAATGTTTGATTAAGCCAGGTGATGTTTTTCTTTCATACTTTCCTGACATTTTTAACGAGTCATGCAGTATATGATGGTACACTACATGGTGGCCAGGGGGCCGGGCTTGTCTCGGGTTCTCACTTAAAAATCCCACTTTGAGGGGTAATGCACCATAACCTGGTTGCCACCTGCCATAAAAAGAAGAATAAAGCCTGTTCAATTTAAGAGATTGAGTCTGTAGACTGTATATAAGAAGTGGACACAGTAAACAGAGACTGTTTAGGACGGTGTTTGAGAATCCCACCATTTTGGGTTTTCCTGGCATATACTGTAATCCCATGCACTGGGGGGGCCAAGTGGCATGCTTTCTGACTCAAAGCCATACATGATGCCCGAATGTTATTTTATATCGACTTACTGCAAGGACAATCAGACGGAAGGTCTAGAAATTATCTATGAGGGTTCAAGTTATTTGAAGAAGAAAAAAAGATTCTCAAAGGACAGACATGTTACTAGTCAAAAGTTTGGGGTCCCCCAGACAATTTTGTGTTTTCCATGAATGCTCCTACTTTTCTTTCTCAGATTATTGCAAAATGAATATAAAATCTAGTCAAGACATTGAAGAGGTTATAAATAATGTTTTTTTTTATTGTAAATATTAATGTTGTTCTTCTTGTGGCTCAAAGGAAGGCCAGTTTAATAGCTTCTCTCACCAGCATAACTGTTTTCAGCTGCGCTCACATAAAAAGGGTTTTCAAGGGTTTACTACCCCTCCTATAGTCTTCTAAGGCGATAACACAATATACAATAAAACACTGGAGATGGGCCTCTATACAGCTCTGTAGAGACTTCATTAAACACCAGAGAATAGTTATTTACAACATTAACTATGTAGAGAGTGTATTTCTACACTCTATGAAAAAAACAGCTTTTCTTTGAAAAATAAGGAGATTTCTAAGTGACCTCAAACTTTTGAACGGTAGTAAACGTATAGATGAAAGTGATCATAAGGTGTGAGGTTGAACTTCTCGTTACACAGATTGGAGTTAACGTCTGTCAACTTGACCAGAGGGTCTCCACGGCAACGTGTTGCCTGAGCCGGTACCTCCACCACCCTCTAAAGTCCCTTCAATTTAAAGTCAATCTCTCTATGAACGTCTCCCATCACTAAAAGCCTGCACCTATTTGAGATGGATTATAATCTACTGCATCCTTTTAAAAGCTTTCAACAGGCGG
Organism: Liparis tanakae; assembly: GCA_036178185.1. NCBI lineage: Eukaryota > Metazoa > Chordata > Actinopteri > Perciformes > Liparidae > Liparis > Liparis tanakae. The sequence continues at coordinate 11,224,953 of CM070094.1, read as the reverse complement.
TGATCTATGTTAATCACCGGCCAGAGAGAATGGAGTGTTGGGAGAGGTGAAGGTGGGGTATTTATTGGGTAGAAAGTCCTTGGATTGTTTTTAGATCTGAGCCGATGGGAGACATGGGAGCCAGACGAGGTTCTAGAGTTCACTCGCTCGGCTGCACATCGTCACGGTCTCCTGGTAAACAATGGCCCCGGTTGAGGATCGGACGCACGGCAATAGTGGGGTCGCCCCACCTTGATGGTGTTGTAATATTAATGGAGTTCCTTGGGCAGAGGAGAAGAAAGTGATTAAAGGAAAGGGTGATGTGGGGTGCGAAACCAAGCCTCAGTACATTTTTATAAATGGATGGATAGATGGAGAGAATGCCCAAACTTCGGCCGATCAGAAAAAGGACCAATCCAATTGCCAGTGTGGGAATGTAATCATATGGTTGCCATCGTTGTTGCCTGGCTCAGGTTTATTTTTGTGAGACGTGAATTCATTAATAGGGAGCGTGAAGGCCTTTACAAATAATCTAGTGAAGGCCTCAGCGCTACCTTTCCCTTTTTTAAAGAGAAAACACGTGTAACAAATATTTTGTTATTATTATTTGTGTAGAGTTTGTGTAGATCTTGGGATCTCTGAATTCTACCGGATTCACTATGACCTTTTTATTTATCCAGGTAAAATCAATTAAGAACCAATTGTCATCTACAATGAAATACCAGCTTGTCTTCACTCTGCTATTTTTGTGAAAGAGTTCTGTTTTGTATTTTTTAATGGTAGATCCAATTCAGGGTTCCCAAAAAAAGAAATCAAAACGACAAAGATTCCCTTATTTTAGCTGGAACGCACCTCTCAAAGAGAAGCCGCCTCCCAAAACATGAAATAAAAATCATTGCACGGGGGAGTCCACGGGTGACCAAGTCCACAGGTGACCAAGTCCACGGGTGACCAACTCCATGGGTGACCAAGTCCACGAGTGACCAGCTCCACGGGCGACCAAGTCCATGGGTGACCAAGTCCACGAGTGACCAACTCCACGGGCGACCAAGTCCACGGGTGACCTAGTTCAATTCCTTGTTTAGAAAACGTCCCTGAACTCCTCTGACGGACAGTTCAAACGATAATCTACTTATTTTTTCTTCCAGTCCAATTTCCCAGAATTCCTCCCTGTGATTTAAAGTTTGATAACAACCGGTAACGTAATCTGTTGAATCTAATTCCTATGGACACTGTGATATTTCAGAGCTGCTGCTTTGTGGACTTTTAGCTTCATAAACTCCAAAGTGTCGTGTGTATGAACTACGGAAGGAGTCAACGAGCCCGTTTGGACACAAGATGCTTCAGTTGGCTCCTGCTCGGCGTTTGTGTTATTTGTAGTGTGTAGATCCAACCGTGCGTGTGTGTTGCTTTTGTGTTCCGTTTGTACTTCTTGAAGTTTGCCGTCTGACACTCGGGTTCAAATACCAAGAATACTTGCAGCCATCACATCAAGTCAGACGGGGCGAGCCGCACGTATCAGATGACAACGGTAGCTCAGTACACAGCGACACACGCATACTGTTTTCAAGGGAGGGAAAGAAATGTCAAGGGAATTATTTTAAGATGTTATCAGCGCTGTCAAAACTGGAGAAAGGCGGGGTGTCGGTAATCCTGAGAACCTTGCGAGAGTAAATCTAGCCCAGTGTTGCCAACTATGCTTCAACGGAAGTAGCTTTCATCTCCAAAAAGTTGCTAAATCGAACAGGAAACTTGCCTGGATTTTTTTTTCTCATTTAGTTTCATCTGTGATTTATTTGGTAGTCAACCACCGGGAGGCGATTGAACGACAACGAGCTCCGAATAAAAATAGATTTCGGAGGTTTTTTTAGTTTAAAAAAAATGTCAAACAGAATCGGAGCAAAATAGAATTATTTACTCAATTTTCATCCAGATACAGATGATATAGATGAAAACATGGTCATGGCATATTTGCATTTGGGCCGTTGCCATCTTTTTTGTTGTTGTAACGAGTACATTGGAACAATGAAAGTAATATATTTTAAGTAAGTTAACTTTCATAAACTGGAGGAAGAAGAACAAATCGGAAAGGATTAAAGTTCTAAAACAAAAACAGATGAGACAACGTCACGGCAGCATCCTGTCAATCACAAGATAGACATGCCCCAAAGCGCACCCTTTTTTAAGGTTGAGTCTCGAGCTGACTCTAAATGTAATCAGAATTTACTACATAAACATCACGCTGCATTAGAGAAGACTTGCAACTGGAGATCGAGACCATAAACTCATGTTTACAATGTATACTGAGGGAATAAATCAAGAGAGAAGTAGTCATTTTTCTCATCTACACAATCTGAGTTGCCGCTCCCTGGTGTCCGTTAGCGAGAATGCAGGTTCAAGACACTTCTGCACTTGGTCCCACTTTTCAGACCCAGAGGTCTCTGCCTGGTAAATGATGCACCCCATCTTTCAGTCTAACCCCACAATGCCTGTCATGTGTTAATCCCCCTTATCTTGATCAATAAAAGGTGAAGGGGGAGGAGCGACAGTTGAGTAACAATCTTTTTTTTGTGATTTTGCTTGCAGAAATAAAGAAAAGAAGTAAAAATTTGAATGCCATCGTCCTACACGTGTTCCCGCCACAATCATAATCTGCACAGCTTGTTGTGCTGATTCAGAAAAGACCTCTGCGTCCGGCGGTTCGATGCCATCGCTGCTTGATGGGTTGATGAAATCGAATTTGAGTTTAGAAACTTAATGGAACGTGAGTACGTTTGTGTGAGTGTGTGTCACCTGTCAGACGTCCACTTGCCGCATGTCATGTGTGTCCGTGGGTTGTGGAGGATGACGGCGCTCTGATGATCATCTTTCCTTCAAAAAACGTCTGGATACTTGCCCGTAAAAATAAACAAATAGCCTCCTGGCTCGGTTCACTGTATAAATATCGTCAAACGGATCGTAAAGCACTTCCCTTTACAGTTTTTCTCGATTGCTTAAACACATTTTTTGAAACCATGCCTCGTTTTCTCAAAACTCTAAACACAAATCCCCAAACCGCTCACACAAAAATGCAAAACCCTTAATATCTCCTGCAAAAGGCAACTTTGCTTTCAAAACAGTGTTATGTCACCTCAAAAGTGTGTTTTGTTTTCAAATGACAAACACAGCGCATCATATACGTAGACATTCTAAGCATCGATAGAACACTGATGTGCTCAATGGAAAACAACGATGAAATGGGAAAACACCAGTATGAAGGCCTTGTCAGGAGCATTGTGCCTTTTCATGTCCAGTGTTACTTTACGCTTTCTCCTGTTGTAAAATATTGTAAATGTATAATATTTTACAAAACAACACACAAATATACAACACAAATGTTTTTTTTTTTTTCTAATTTTTTCACAGAACAAAATAGAAAATAGATCACTACAGTCAACAAAAAAGAAAGAAAAGTGTAAATAAAAAAGGACCAAAAAAATGTGTGGAACATGGCCTGGTCATCAATAGTGGCAGTTCTTATTTGTTTTATGGTTACTGTAATGCTTTATTCGCCAGAACCATGTTTACTATCGCCGTCTCCTGCTCCTCTGTAAACATACGCTCCCTCCACCACCCTGGGGTAATCTTTCAGTTCTGCAAACTATACAAATACATTACATTGTAAAATAGTTATACAGTAAATACAAGAACGCTATGCTCCTGATCTCCTCTACTTTCCATATTTCCATCCATTCTTCTTCAAATCAAGTCAAATCAAGTCAAATTATGTAATGTAATGTAAATCAGGAGGTCACCTGTGGCCGTTATAAATCTAAAGCCTTGATTCCAAATTGCACAACAGCCGTGGAAATGGAAGTTTTGCCAATTGAGTAGCAGTGTGTTCTGACTGAACACAAGGAGGCGTTGGCATTGGTGACGTGTGCAGAGTAGAGAGGATGGTGTTTAGTGTTTTGAAGAAAGTGTGGTTAACAATTGAAATTTGTGTCTAAAGCAGTACACTTGTGTGTTGTGTTTTGAAGAAAGTGTGGCTAACAATTGAAACCTGTGTCTAAAGCTATATAATTGTGCTTGTAGTTTAGCAGAATTGGTTTAGGGAGTTGACACATGAGTTACAGGTTGTGGACATTGTGTTAGAAGTTCCAGTTTTTGTGTGTAATCAATCGAGAAAAACTGTAACTCACCAAGACCCCCGAGGAACGTGTCACACGGTCTAATGCGCTCACGAGAGCTCCAAAGACGATGCAGACGTCGTCGTGGCAATGAGTGGGAGAATCCAGCAGAAGGAAACAAAATGGTGTTGTTGTTGTTGCACCGACACTTTTTTATGCGCCCCCTAAAAAACATTCCAAACTCTGACCTACCATCAGGAGATGTGGAATCAATTGTTTGTTTATTATCAGCTGAGATATATTGTTTTAGAACTGATATAATTGCAGAAGAGTTTTTTAGACTGTATCTAAGGTTTGGAATATTGTGTTTGCCATTGTGGGATGTTGTGTGTTAACATTCGTTAATAATACAAAAACGATCCATCATTTTGTTGGGAGGTATAGCTTGTCTGTTAAGAAAATGGAAGAATTGTGGAAATGTGTTCACTGACTGCGTATTGTATGAACACAACATGAAATGTGTGAATGGTACGGCCACAAAACACCGATGTAGTGCTAATTGTGTTTAGAGTTTTGAAAATGTGACCACTGTTTGGACAAACGCTTGGTAGTGCCTGAACAAAACGGTATACACTCTTCGGGGGGTATTAAAAGCAAATTAAAGACCCCTGTTTTATGGACTCGTAGACATTTCATTGTCTATGAGTCTCTTCCCCCCCCCCCCCCCTCCCCTTCCCCCTCGATGAAAGATGGATGTCAGAGAGCCGGAGCGATGGAGCTGCTGAGGGTCGGGAACACACCTTCCCTCCTGAAGCCTTGATCACTGCAGGCCAGGTGTGAAAAGACACGGAGGGGGTCAAGAGGGTCGGCAGACACACACACACACACACACACACACACATACTCATGTATAGGGGAGATGACACCCACATGAAGCTGCGTGCATACAGTAGACTATATGTATGAAGAGAAACCGTATGCATTCTTTCAGTGTGAGTGGTCACAGGGACATGCATGAACACACACACACACACACGCACACACACAAACACCAACAAGTGCAGACACATTGATTCCTCCCCAACATCAGAAGCATTGCGGGATGGAAGTCACAGGAGTCTTACTGGATTTCAGATCATGTCTGGGTTGTGTGTCTGTGGGAAAAGAAGCAGTGATACTACACACTGTGTTTGTCTATGTGTGTGTGTGTGAGAGGAGGTAGATAGTGAAGGCCTCTGCTTTACTAACCTGTGTGTCTCAGACTTGCGGGGGGTACTTTCCACATCTAGGGTTACTGTGCAGGTTTCAACACGTCTGCTGGCAGCTCCCCCACGAGTGAGAAAGTCATTACTGTGTGTGTGTGTGTGTGTGTGTGTGTGATCATATAAACTGCCTTCCAGTGGCGGTGCGTCAATAGAGGGCGCTGGGGTGCCCACCCTCTTAAAATGTTGACATGGAGAAAAAAAAAGAAGAAATACAGTTCAATCATGAGAGACGGGTATTTAAGAGGTTAACAATCATTTATTACAATAGTATATTGCAATAGTGCAAAGTCTTTGGCAATTGGACTCCATCCTGAAGTAGGATAAACCAGGGGTGTCGATGCTGATATCTGCGCATGCAGAATCCCCCCATGGAGTCCAGACACTGGTTATGGTGTCGAAGAATCGTCGCAACGCCAACTGGAGGAGCTAGGGGTGGCGGAGGGTCGCAATGATGCGAGCTGAAACAACAACTGACAGCAACAGCAAACACAACTTTAAAGTGTACCAACGACGCTGTGATAGGCTTACACAACTGGGCTGCCTCTAAATGGTTGGTTCATTAATTGGGCCCGCCCCAATCAGCTAATGGAGTAATCACTGCCAGACTTGTGAATGAACCAGCTGTACCCAATGTCTTCCTGTTTGGACATTGACAAGTCGGTAGAAAGAAAGTAAATCTTTGAAAATCTCAAGTTTCCAACAGATCGACTCCCATTCCCCAACGTAGAGGCCCAATGCTTGCTCCTGCCTGCCTTAGAGACCCAAGGCTCACTCCAGCCAGTCTACAGGCTCAATGCTTGCTCCAGCCTTCCGAGGCTCAATGCTTGCTCCAGCCAGCTTTTACAGGGTCAAAGCTAGCTCAAGCCAGTCTTACAGGCCCCAATGCTTGCTCCAGCCTTCCGAGGCTCAATGCTTGCTCCAGCCAGCTTTTACAGGGTCAAAGCTAGCTCAAGCCAGTCTTACAGGCCCCAATGCTCGCTCCAGCCTTACGAGGCTCATTGCTCACGTCAGCCTTACAGGCTTAATGTTTGCTCTAGTCAGCCTTAAGGGGCACAGCGCTTGCCCCAGCTGGCTTGTAAAGGCTGAAACTTGCTCCGGACTATTGATTTTACAGACTTAATGACTTTGACTTTCTTTATAAATATAAACTAACTTATACAATATTTATTTTAAATTGTATACAATATATGACTATATTTAAATTTTACTATTTTTAATTTTATTTTTATCCCTGACATCCTCCCACTAAATGTACTTACCGCTGTAGTTAACTATGTTAAGTATTATTTATTATTTAATTGCAACTGCCTCTTTAAGTTCACCTAAAATAGAAACATTTATTTACACTATACGTATCCGTTGATACCACTATCTGGCTATGACAAACCAAACGTTTAGACAATGCGATGTCACGACCAAGCCGCGACCATAGCGGGACTACCCGAGTCACCGGCCGGTGTTCTGTCATTTCATGCTACTTGTCTAGAACTGTTACCTTGTGGTATTGCGCATGCGCCGAATCGATTTTCCGAGTTTGTTTGACACGGCCATAATGTTTTGCAACCCTGTTGATGCACGTCTGATAACGGGGAGTGACATCCTCAAAATCCTGATTATTTCCCTAGTTAAAAGTACATTCAGCATGTATATTGTACAGGTAGTAATAACATGTAGATTAATGAGTGATAAGCAGTTGCTATTTCTTTTGTGTCAACAAATTATTGTAAACATGAGTTTGTTCACATTATCATAATAAAGCACTGGTTTATTATTAGGGTATTTAGTGTTGAAGATAAACACTTTAACAGTGAAAAGTGAAACATTGAACTTTGAAAGAAAAGCATATTTTGATAGTACAATAACATCCTATCAGATAAGGTAACATGCTATGATACTTGCTCCCGAGGAGTCATGCCTGGCGCCGTCCTACAGTGACTTTGTCATTTCTCAAGCAACATCACTTTTGAACACGCTCCCCTTCCGTGACTGGAAGGACATGTTCGTCCTGCTTGAATCGAAGAGACGGTCCGGAGCTTCGGGCGCGAGTCTGAACAGTTTACTTGTTTAGTGTATCGGTTTACCTCACAGAGCCCCGTTGGCGGCTCCGGAACAATGTCAAAGATACAGCGGTTACCGGGTTTTGAAAAGAGCATCCTGGCGTGAATGACGCTACTCCGTGACTGCAGGGAGGAGATGACGCCGTTGTCAATCGTAGAGGAGACAAATTCCTGGCGTAGCAATTACCAAAAGCGCCGTGCTACCTCTTCCCGTCACCGTCGAGGGATGAGCTGATAGCAGCTAACTAACTAGCCTTACTTGCTAGTTGAGCAGGAGAGGAGGCTCACTGCTAGAAACCCCGCACTGGGTGAGTGTACCTGAGCAGGGCAGCCCGCCAGCTGCCACTGAACACACCTCTCCACGAGATAATCACAATCTGACATGTTTCAGCTCCCAATAACTAGACGTAATCAGCAGAGGATCAAGCTCCCCATTCGCAATGACGCGAGCTGAAACGACAACTGACAGCAACAGAGAACACAACTTTAAAGTGTACCAACGACACTGTGATAGGCTTACAGAACTGGGCTGCCTCTAAATGTTGGTTCATTAATTGGGCCCGCCCCAATCAACTAATGGAGTAATCGCTGCCAGACTTGTGAATGAACCAGCTGTACCCAATGTCTTCCTGTCTAAATTTTCGCTAAGCTACATTATACTGTCAAAAAACATTATATACCAAATAATTTAAATAAGAAATAAACCGTGTTGACGCGCTAAATGTGTGTGGGAGACCGTAAGCCCCTGTCAACAACCACTTAAGTTAAATGTGACCAAAAATAATATATCGCCACTCATCATCACGGAGAAAAAACCCTCCCCCTTTACGGGCGCCGGTCAGAGGTGTGTGTACGGCAGCGAGCAATCATTTCACAGTCGTTGCAAGGACGGCGTCTCATTGGCGGATGAAACGTGAATCTTCAGGTGTACAAATGTGCGCTCTGGCCAATGACATTGTTTCTTATTTCACGTGATTGGACTATTCCTCAAATCAGAGACCGGTATCATTCCCTCAGCCCATAGAGCTCCACGGAGCTGCGCGAGCAGGTAGCTAACGCAGCTGTTAGCTGGAGGCTCAGTGAGTCATGCGCTGTTTAGTTTCCCCTGTCTGTTGTTCCAAAGTCCTGGGACTGAAACTCTCTGGACTACAACGGGGTGAGGATCTAAAGAGCTTCAGACAAGTGTAAGAAGCACAAATCGTGCCGCAGTCATCTAGTTCAGAGCATGAAGCTAACCCTGTGTGAAGAGTATAGCAGAGCAGCTCGACGAAGGATACCAAATTGGCATTCGAAAATACAACGAAGAAGTTCGGAGAAACAGACATTCTCTCAAGAATAATGGAAAAAAGGCTTGTCACAGACATGATTGACTTTAACCAGAGAGTTATTGTAGAAGTTTGCCAACTTGAAAGAGAGGAGGGCTACTGTTCTTTACAAGTAGTGGGGTCTACTCTGTCAAACACCCAATATATGTGATGTATCTTGTAAGGTATTCTGAAACAGGGCACTTCGCAGATGGTGGAAAACAGGCTTGTTTGTTTGTTAGGTCGAGCGATCTTCTCTTGACCTGTTGACCTCATCAGGGGGAAAGAAAAAAGTTTTTGTTTGGAAGAGCTCTGTTGGGTTTAGGGTTGAGGTTAAGGAACAAAAACAACCTGCTTCTTGTTTCACGTTTCTTGTCCCGGCTGAGAGAGAACGGCATCAACACAAAACGGCCATGTCTACTGACAGCAACGGTCTTTCAAACGGGACCAGATGTGTTCACGATCACGTCGGATGTGAAGCACAACTCAAGCATCTTTTTCGGTCGAGAGACCGTGAAACCATACGCAGCCCCCCCCCCCCCCCCCCTTCTTTGTGTGGGCTCTGCAGCCTTCAGACAAAACAAAGGGGGGAAATATCTATTTGCGTAAAGCCGTTTAGTGAGTTTCCTTTGTACTTTTAACAAACTGAGTGTGTGTGTGAGAATGTGTGTGTGTGTGTACATTTGTGTGTACATTTAAAGCTCAGACATACAGACCCCCCCCCCCCCCCCCCCCCGGCCCCTCGCCTGGCAGACTGTCCTCTCACATTACGCCGCGGTCTTCTTCTCCACTTTGAACCTGACTCAATCCAACTTTTCCGAAAACACAGCTCTTGTGGGTTGGGGGGTTGGAAAGGAAGTAGAGAGACAGGGTCCTGTGTGTGTGTGTGTGTGTGTGTGTGTGTGTGTGTGTGTGTGTGTGTGTGTGTGTGTGTGTGTGTGTGTGTGTGTGTGTGTGTGTGTGTGTGTGTGTGTGTGGCTAATCCCTGGTAGTGATAGGGGGGGGTCCGACCTGAAGAAGAAAGCTTCTTGCCGGAGACTAATTGAAAGCACGTGGCCTGCTGGACCCAGAAGGCTTTGAAGTCGTCGGGCTTGTGCGTACGGGGTCTCCTGCGCTGTCGCAATTTTCTTTTTAACTCCATGACTTTTCCAGGTTTTCCATGACCGTGTGAACCCTGATACATGTGCACATTCGGTGTGTAACCAGCCCCCGGTGGCCTCAAAGGGGCCTCCCTTTGCGCCGCTAGTTTGAAAAAATTAAGTAATTTTATCGCATATTACATATAGTTACATACACAAGTTTCGGGTCACTTGAAATGTCCTTATTTTTCAAAAACACTCTTTTTTCTCCAATAAATCATAAACTCTACAAAGTTAATGTGTAAATGACAATTATCTGGTGTTTAATGAAGTCTTTACATAGGTGTATAGAGGCCCATCTCCAGTGTTCTGATGGTACATTGCGATATGCCCTGATGCTGACTCGGCTAATTCTAAAGTTATCAGAAGACACAATACATTTTTTCTCTTTCACAACTTTGTGATGTATTACTATTTTCTGCTTTGCAAACTAAAGAGTAGTTTATGATGGGCCCCTCGCGCTCGATGGAAATTAAGACTGGAATGTGATGCAATTTTAACAATATTTAATGGCAAGAAGTTTAACAAAAGTTTAACTAACAATCAAAGCTCAGGGTCGTAGGTTTGTGGTGATCCAGGCTCCACGGGTACGAGCTAAAGCTAACGCAAGTGTTGCTGGCTAACGGAGGTCAAGACGGAAGAGACTTCCCCAGCACAAAGAGGTATTAGTCGTCAGCAGCCAATCAACTGTCCTCAAAAGTTAGTCCTTTGTTATTCAGTCCTGCATCACCTTCTTGTTGGCTAAAAGTCTACTATCAAAATGGAGAGGTCAAACATCACAACCCGGTTAGACTACTAAAAAGTTCCTTCACAATAAAAGTCCAGTATGTTGTTCACCGGCACGGGCTTCAACAGGCTTCGACATTTCTGAAATACTAACTAACATTCAACCCCATGCAACTTACATATAAACATACATATAAACATCACCTCTTGCCATTCACATGTTAACTTCACATACAGTCAATACAGTAAATAGTAACTTTCCCTAATGCTCTACAATAAATCCATAATAGTCAGAATAATATTTTCCCTAATATTTCCTATTATAATATATTTCTATATGTATTAATTTAAACCATAAGACTTCCTCTGTATATGTGCAAAGTCAAAATAAACAATAACAACCTAACAAAACATAAGGCAATACTAAAATAAATTCTCAATTAATAAATAAAAATCATCTCTCATCGATGCTCATTAGCTTGTGAAATAAAAAAACCCAAATCCAACCAAAAACAGATATGCACCAAAATATCTTTCACGCGTAAATATATACAGCATAAACATACACATGCATATACTGATCCGTATGGAAACATATTGCCAATACATTGAGAAATAGGGCCAAAAATGGATGCTTATATTTTCAGGATAAAAGAAAATAATTGAAGTGTTTTATAAGATATTCGAATTTCACCTTTTTTTCTCTAATATCTCCCCAACAATAACAGTTAATTTTGCCTTTATTGAACTTATAATTGCAGCTTTGCCCTTTTCCAATTCCCTGCGATTTTACTTCAGGATTTTCAAACCCAACCAACTTTCTCTTAATATTTTAAAAGTATTTTAACAGAAATGTTGCTACCAGAAACATTTGAGGGAAGATGTTCGAGAGCTAATAACTTTAGGAGTTTTCAGAGAGGAGAAAATCCACAATGTGTTATTGGATGCGATTTCTTCAATCGTGACGTGCGTGTATAGTTGTGTAGTCGACTGTTGCCCTTTTTCAAATTTTTATTTTTATTTGCTCAAATGCGTTACATAAATCTTGCCGTTGGTTGGCCGGGTTCTCAAAGCTCTCGGCCTGAGGAACGTTTCAGTGAACGGGGAGATTCCCTTCCGGGACTCGGTGCCCGCTAAGAGCCAAAAGTTTGCGGTCGCCCATTGGAGTCTCGCCCCAAACCGAGCGCGGAAGTCCAACCGTGCGACCCTGAACTGAACCTTGGCGCCTTCCATGACTCGCTGAAAGTTGCCTTTCGAAACTTTGACATGCTCACGATAAAACAAAACACAGTGTAACTTTTACCGCTTGGCTACTTGTGTTCCCCCGTTTTCATGCAACATACGAGGATGAACCTCTTCCCCTGAGGCCGCTGTAATCCACTTAGCGAACCAGCGGCTCATTTTTCATTCGGAGTCAGTTCTTTTTATAACGGAGCTCGTCATTCTCCGCGGGCCACAGAAAAAGGCCGATACCTCACTTTACTCCACCGCAGATGAGCGTAGCAGAGCGGAGCAACCGGCCCACCCGACCCACCCTCTACAGATGTTTGTCCCCAGACCGAAGCCCAACACGGGGAGCCATTAAAGAGCAAATCAATCAGTCGGCAGTGCGGAAACTGTGGAGACAAACCTCCGTGGAAAGCTTGTGTGTGTGTGTGTGTGTGGGGGGGGGGGGGGGGGGGGGGAGATGCATGCACTACGTAACTCGTACCACATATAAATTCACTGCAGGCTCTTGATAAACTTGGGTGGAAGTGATTTTTTCCCCCCGATTTTTGGAGCGATTTCAAATGCAAAGCGGTGAAGCCACGGAGGAAATAAATACAGAATGTTGTTAGCATTTGAGTTTTTTCAAAAGCTCATTCGTCTCATCCTGAGGAATCATTTTTAGTGCCGACAAACCGTCTTAAAAAAGCTTTTTTATTGCATAGATCGATTGTTGCGTCATGAGTAAAGATCCTCGGCACGGAAAAGATGAAGTTGTGTTTGTTTCCCATTGAAAACGATGAAGCTTTCCTGTGACCCGGCTTCTCTGCTCCCCTTAGCCCTTTGAAACTGTTAAGTTGTAATAGTTTATTTAGATTTTTGCACTGTACATAGAGGAAGTTGTATGCTTTAAATTAATACATATAGAAAGATATTATAATAGAAAATATTAGGGAGAATATTATTCTGACTCTATTATGTAATTTATTGTGAAGCATTAGGGAAAATTCAAAATGGCTGAAAATCTAAGTAGGCGGAGCTTAGGGGTTTAGGAGGCTTTTTTGTAGAGCAAGTTGACTTGTGTGACAAGTCATTTGGACATTCTGGGTGAGGGGCGTCGCCGGGCAAAGTTTACGGTGGCGCTAGAGAGCAATTTTTCAAAGATTTTTTTTGCAGTAGGGGTCCTACGTTGGTGAGTTTGGGATATGATAGGTACCCCCAATACACGGTTAAAGTGGAAAAATAAAAAGCAGAATAATAAGAATCCTAACAATTTCAATACGGTCCTCGGACCCTAATTATCTGTTCCAGGAGGATCAGACGATCGGTCGCTCACGTCGGTGAGTGAGGGTGCAACTCCCCGTCTGTCCACAGCTCATTTAGCACTATGCACATGAGTGTTGGTGATGGCTGGTGCTTGAACCATTCGTATTTCTGGTGACTCACACTTGCTAAAAAAGCGTCTTTTTATGGCCTGTTTTTATACTGCCATTGATACTGCCAACTAACGGGACAAAAGGTGGGTTTGACTAACGGAACGGAAGGTGGGTTTGGCTAACGGAACGGAAGGTGGGTTTGGCTAACGGAACGGAAGGCGGGTTTGATTAACGGCTAACGGAACGGAAGGTGGGTTTGGCTAACGGAACGGACGGCGGGTTTGACTAACGGCGAATGGAACGGAAGGCGGATTTGGCTAACGGAACGGAAGGCGGGTTTGACTAACGGCAAATGGAACGGAAGGCGGGTTTGACTAACGGCTAACGCAACTCTCGTACACCCACCGCTGCACCTTCCCACAACTCACTCACTGCCCAGTGGACAAAAGGCATTATAAGTTTCACTTATATATTACACTCACAGAGCTGCCAACTTTTCAAAAAACCTTGGAGTGAGATTCTGTTGGGGGTGACCAAAATGTTGCCGCGCACGCATACACGTTGGTGGCTCAAATATCAGGAAATTTGAATTGATTTGGCGTTGTACCCATGTTGTACCTGCATTCCGGCCTGGCAAATGTCTTTTACGAGGCATCTTTGCTACCTTAAAGAATTTACAAAAACATGCCTAATTCTATTGCACAAATGTCCTGTCTTTATGTTAAATTTTTTAGAATACATCTTACTTGTTCAAAGTACTGTTTGGATTTTCTTTGAAAGGGTCCTTTTCCTAGGCCTGTGGGCAGCTTAACAAGGTGCTCTCCTGCTTGTTATGACAGCTGAGTTTACATCAACACACACAATCACACGCACAAACAAAAACAATTATTTCTTTCAGGATTTAGAGTTTAAGAGAGTGAGTACTTAATTGAACCACATGTCATTAACAGGGCTCTCAAGTTCTAAAGACAGGTAAGAGTGACTGATGCTTTATTTTCATTGGTTGCTGGATTAAATCTTACCCAGATACAGCAGATATTTTTTTTTCTGATTGGTTATTGTGTAGCCCAACTCTTCTTTTTGATTGGTTGATAAATGGCACCTTGCAGCAGACCTCCAGGGAGCGCGTGATTTCCCCACGGTGATGGCAGCGGGGCCAGCTCATGTTTGCGCACTGCGGCACATTAAAACATTAAATAGCCAAGGTTTTGTCAGCGTGATAAATACGATGTATGGCGGGGGTGCGTGACATAAGACCCATCCATTACTCTAGAATAGACTGTGAAAACTGTGTCTGTCCCACGGCCACTTAAATTAAATAAATCTAAAGTAAACACAAGAGGAGTCGTACACAATAACCTTATACAAGTTAACACCATTATTTCAGCAGTGCAACAAAACAGGACTATTAAATGTGGTCTCCTAAATATTAGATCTCTGTCATCTAAAGCTGTGTTACTAAATGATTTAATAACAGATAATCACATTGATTTATGTTGTCTAACTGAAACCTGGCTGCGCCATGAAGAATATGTCTGCCTAAATGAGTCGACTCCTCCAAGTCATGTTAATACTCACATTCCTCGAGACACCGGTCGAGGAGGTGGAGTAGCAGCCATCTTTGACTCAAGCCTTTTAATAAATCCTAAACCTAAATTAAATTACGACTCATTTGAAAGCCTTGTTCTTAGTCTTTCACATCCAACCTGGAAAACATTACAGCCGATTCTATTTGTGATTCTGTACCGGCCACCCGGTCCATATTCAGAGTTTATATCAGAATTATCAGAATTTATATCAAGTTAGGTTCTTAAAACTGATAAAGTTATTATTGTAGGACATTTTAATATTTATGTGGATGTTGATAATGATTGCCTAGGTACTGCATTCATCTCATTGTTGGACTCGATCGGCTTTCGTCAGAGAGTACAGAAACCCACTCACAGCTTTGGCCACACGCTTGATCTTGTTCTTACATATGGCTTTGACATTGAGCATTTGAAGGTCTTCCCACAGAATCCTCTTCTGTCAGACCACAGCCTTATAACTTTTGAGTTTATACTACCGGAGTGTACACCGTTGGTCAAAAGTTTCTACACCAGATGTCTAACTGACAGTGCTGTAGCTAAATTTAAAGAAGCGATTCCTTCTGCACTTGATTCAATACCATGTCTCAATATAACAGAGGACTCCTGGTCTAACTTTAGTCCGTCCCAGATTGATCATCTTGTTGATAGTGCCACAGGCTCACTGAGAATGACACTGGACTTGATAGCCCCTCTGAAGAAGAAGACAGTGAGGAAGAGAAGGTTTGCTCCCTGGTATAACCCTCAGACCCGCACATTAAAGCAAACGTCACGAAAGCTTGAAAGCATTTGGCGTTCAACTAATCGGGAAGAATCCCGCTTAGTTTGGCGAGATAGTCTTAAAACTTATAAGAAGGCCCTCCGCAATGCCAGAGCAGAATATTACTCATCAGTAATAGAGAAGAATAAGAACAACCCTAGGTTTCTCTTTAGCACTGTAGCCAGGCTGACAGAGAGTCACAGCTCTGTGGAGCCCAGTATTCCTATAGACCTCAGGAGTAATGACTTTATGAACTTCTTCAATGAGAAGATTTTAACTATTAGGGACAAGATTAATAATCTCTTGCCCTTAACCAGTGCCAATCTGTCCTCAAGTGGAATGGCTTTGGAAACCCCTGTATGTCCTGGTGTATATTTAGATGGCTTTTCTCCCATCAACCGTGACCAATTATCTTCAATGGTTTCTACTTCGAACACGTCTACCTGTCTCTTGGACCCTATCCCGACTAGGCTGCTTAAAGACGTTTTGCCTTTAATTGGCAGCTCTCTTTTGGATATTATTAATGTGTCTTTGTTAACAGGCCACGTACCACATTCCTTCAAAGTAGCTGTAATTAAACCTCTCCTGAAGAAGCCCACTCTGGATCGAGAGGTTTTGGCTAACTACAGACCGATCTCTAACCTCCCCTTCCTCTCTAAGATCCTTGAGAAAGTGGTCGCAAATCAGTTGTGTGACTTTCTACATCAGAATAGTTTATTTGAAGAGTTTCAGTCAGGATTTAGAAAACACCACAGCACAGAGACAGCACTGGTGAAGATTACGAATGACCTCTTAATGGCAGCAGATAAAGGACTCCTCTCTGTACTGGTCTTGTTAGACCTTAGTGCTGCATTCGACACCATTGACCATGACATCCTATTACAGAGACTGGAGCAGTCGATTGGTATTTCAGGCACCGCCCTAAGTTGGTTTAAATCCTATTTATCAGATCGATCTCAGTTTGTATTTGTAAACGATGAAGGTGGGGTCTCATGGGGTCATCGGACCCTATGAGACGGCATAGATCCCATCTGCCGATGGACCATCGATGGTTGGATTGTGAGTTCCTGTCGCCAGCTGTGCCGCTGCCCTGCTGGGACTCCGCCCACTCCTCCACTTGGGAGGTCTCCAAACTCTCCATCGTGGAATATGCCTAAATATGAACTATTGATAAACTCTGTCAGATTCCTTGAATGTATTTTAACTCTAAATATGTCCTTCTGTACACATTACATCTATTGCATCTGTCCATCCTGGAGAGGGATCCTCCTCTGTTGCTCTCCTGAAGGTTTCTTCCCTTTTTTTCCCCCTGAAGGGTTATTTGTGAGTTTTTCCTGGTCCGATGTGAGGTTTTGGGTCAGGGATGTCTATGTGTACAGATTGTAAAGCACTCTGAGACAAATTTGTAATTTGTGAAACTGGGCTATACAAATAAACTGAATTGAATTGAATTGAATTGAAATGCGTGACTGTCACTCTCAATGCGTGACACTTGAGAGCCCTGCCCTACCGTAGTCTCTGCTCGTTGTGTCTGTTTGAACATCTTCTTCTGCTGCTAACTTCGGGACTCTCTTGGGTAAATAGGATGTGTATGCAGCGAACAAGTTTACAGATGCTCTCCTTAGCGCCATCTATCGGCACAGAGTTTGAAAAGGAACCAACGCGCTTCAGCCCGAATCAGAATTTCTTTTGCCGTGAGAAATTGGTTTTGTGGCATGAGAGCGTGTGAAAACACGCAAAAGCATGTGTCACACGGCGAAACCGTGAGAGTTGGTAGCTCTGCACTCATTTTTAGCAAGATTGTATGAAGTCACGTCGAGCCGATTCCCGGTACACGTTTGTTTTTGAGTTTCTTATTAAATGTTTAACGACGCCTTGCAGCACGTTGCCATCTAGACCGGAGGTAAGCTCAGCTGTGGGTTTTAAAACATTTTATTAATTAAATCCCACAATACAGCTGGCCGTCCACCGACCGACACCTGAGGGGGACTGAGGGTCAGTGGTTAACAGGTCCGATTAATTGATGTGTCCTTGAGCAAGACACTTAACCCAGAGTTGCACCCTGTAGTTGTCTCTCTACGGTGTGTGAATGTGACATGATTGTCAGTCGCTTTGGATAAAAGAGCCAGCTAAATCTCAAGCTCTGCTCTCGACCTGAATCCACCGTTTTCCGACTTTGCCAAGCATTTTTTCCCACGTCGTTAATTCTTGGTCCCGTGTGACTGCCAAACGTTTACACAGCGTCGGTCCAAAGGAGAGGAGCTTCAATCGCGAGACGTAATCTGTCAAAGGAAAACTTTATCCCCATCTACCTTTAAGTCTCCGTATTTAAAGCCGAGTGAGTAATTCCCTGACTCTAGATTTATGATAGCACCTGTCTTTTGGCACGAGTGAACTGCCCCAGCAGGCCTGGGAATTCCCATCAAATCCAGTTCCAGAATCCCCCCCAGATCATCAAGCACTTTGTTCTTACCATCAGAGATAAAGCTCCTGCAATCCTCCCCGACCATTGCGCTTAATGACCTTCTTAACTTGCCGCGTTACGCCAAAGCTACCTCCGAGGAGAAGAAAGGCAAAATCCAACCCCCCCCACTGTGGAACTGGACTGATGTACCGATATGATAAAGAAGTAATGACATCTATGCGTACGTCTAGTGTTAATCTATGGATTTCTTCGTGGCTGTGTGAGTTCATGTCGGGCGATGCGAGTCCAGACCTGCCTCCCTCTGTCCCATCTCTTTTTATTTTATGTGCCTTTTTTTAAATGAAGAACATCTTAATATTCAACCGTTGCGACATGCAGTGGGTTTTGTTCTCCAGTGATAGTGTTTGTTCAGTTTAGCTTATTTATTTGAATGCAAGTGTATCAGATGACACACTCACACACGTTCAGGTAAACATTTGCTCAGTTTCGAGTCTTCTGTATCTTGTTAGCCGACATTCTTTGGCCCTCAAGGCGGGTATCGTTGGCTGTCTAGACACACTCGCTGGTGGTGTGTGTTTGTGTGTGTTCTCGTGCATTTACTTCCTTGCGGACGTGCGTTTCCTTTATAAAGGTCCTTTTGTTTTTTTCCTCTCTCTTCTGATTTCTCTACGCCGTGATTCATCATCCGTTGTCTCCTTCTCAGTCTGAACCCACAAAGGTTGAAGATCTCGTACGTCTGCGTCCCCGTCCCCATCACCAGGTTCATTTTCTTGTTCATATTCATGTGGAAGGGAAGAGGAGTTCCACTTAGTTTTTCGGTGTCGTAAATTGCCGGACGGTCACTGGTTAGGAGTAATTACTACAAAGTGTCACCATTCTTTATATAGATCACTGTGTTTGGTTTTTGCTCACTAAACCTTCAGTCGTTCCTTTTTAGTGCCCCAAAAAGTGCTTTTATTTTGGCATTGTAATTTAAAAAAAATATTTCTACCATACCCAGCCCTGATTAAAACAGAAAACTATAAAGTTTAAACAAATGATTGATTAGTCGATTAACAGAAAATGAATACAGGCAGCTATTACAAACGATTAGTTCAGTCAAAAACATTTGCTTGTTCCAGTTTCAAGAGATCTAAAGAAGCACCAATGAGATCTGAGATATTGTGATAAGCATTTTTTTCATTATTTGTTTACATTTTGCACACAAAAATTCAGTTAATGAAAAAAATGATACATTTGATTTTATTCCATCTATGTGAACTGTATAGGCATAGTTGATCATGCAATAGCTTGAACATTTGAAATATACTGTGCCTTACAATATAAAAAAACACAATATATACATGTCTGAAGTTCACTGATTACAAATTAAAATACAGTCTGCAGTAATCTGCTGCTTCCGTGTCTGTCTGTGCGGCGGCGGCAGTGGTGGCAGCGGTAGCGACGGAAGAGGCGGCGGCCGTAGCTGTAGTGGCGGCGGTAGCGGCAGTGGTGGTAGAGGCGGTAGCGACGGTAAAGGCGGTGGTGGCGGCGGCGGCAGCGGCAGTGGCGGCGTAATCCTCTGAATAAAATAGAAATCTTTCTTCAGTTCCAGGACGATTTGCAGGCTAATGATTTGTCACGCTTTCCAAATTGAGTTTTAGAAGATGGCGTGCAGGACAACGCCTCCCGTGACGACAGTTTCATGTCATAGTTGGGACTGAGATGCAGCGGGAGAGGTACCAGACGTCAGCTCAATGCAGGGTGTATTAGCGGCGACTGTGCAGCGGGGCGTCGCCTTGTTCTCAGCTCGAAAGCCTTCAAACGGGCGTATATGTTCCTGGATCCCGTGGCCTGAAACTCGGCTTGCGGGTTCCGTTACCGGCGATACGTGAAACCGTAGAACTGTTTCTGAAACGTGACATCACGGCTCTATTCATCTTTTTGTTCAGCTCTTGTATGGAACATTGCCAAAGATCTAAACGTGTGTTTCTCATCAGCAGTTGACACTTTGCATATGGCGGGGTTGCATTCCCCTCAATGGATGAAGAGAAAAAGATGGCGGTCAGAAGATGTTTGCAGCGTTGTCGGGTTTGACGTGTGTGTGTGTGTGTGTGTGTGTGTGTGTGTGTGTGTGTTTGTGTGGGGGGGGTAAAAAACAAGGCTGGTCTCAATATAGCTTATTTTTTATAAACTGAGTGTGGTGTCTTTCTTCATCTCCTCTTTGAAGAGAGGACTCTCAATAGAAAACACACCACTTGTGTAAAGGACACTTCTTTTTTTATTTTTTTTTATCCTGCGAAAACAAAGGTTTCCCAGAATAATCCAAAGGCCGTCCATTTCGAAGTATGATATTCAGAATGTGTCACTGCAGCCCAACAGAAACACGAAATGTGCTCCTTTTGCTCTTGGCGGCTCATTTCTAATAAGTATGACTGAAATGTGATGTCATTGTCACTATCACAACCAATATCCCATCTCGGGATTGTTCCCACCAACAGAGGGACATTGTGGGGACATTGTTTCATGGCGGGAAGGGGCCGGTCTGCATTCCTCTGGCCTCTGGCCCTTTTCCTGGACTGCGTGATGAGTTAGCGTGAAGATATTTCTGACTAGGAAGAAGGATGTTTGTGATGATGTTAGCTATGATGTCCTGTTTTTTGTTGGCAGTATAGGGTACAAAATATTTGTTGTATTGCTCCAATCTCGAGCATTGGGAAAGTTTAGTTCTAAATCTTTTCAGTCAATGAAGAATGGACCAGTAAGAACACCATAAACTACATTTTACAGTGTGATTGTCCACATTCTTTGGTTTTCGTATCTTTGATATTGCTTCTTAGTGGAATGAAACATTTTAGTTTAAATGTGTTTTACAAAATATTAACTACAATCACAGCCAATATGTCATCTTTTCGTTGTTTTTGTTTGTTTTTTTACAGTTTCTTAGCACTACTGCTGCCACTCTGCTTCAAATACATTTGTACTGCATCACCCAATAAATCAGTCACGTTTATAGGATTTCCCAAAAATGGAACAATCACTTACGCAGGGACCAGGCTCTGGTTTACAAGGGCCGTGATGCTTTGAGTTTGGTTTGGGGTTTGGTTTTGGAACTTTTGAGGTCTTTTGGTATTTTTGATTTTTTGAGGTCACCGAGGCGCGAGAAACATGAATGGCCGGCTTTCCACTGTGGTTTAAAAAGATGGCTACCGGGTCTTGTGTTTTACCCAGCCATTCTCATTGGGTGCTCAACAGTTTTCTCTTCCTCTACTCCTTTGTTCAAACTGGAGGAACAAAACAACTGATGCAAAGTCCTTATCCTAAACCCAATCCTAAACCCAACACAATTCGATATTCATGTTTCTTCATTCAATTTATGGTCTCATCTACGCCTGTATAAAAGGATAATACAATTACAGTTTGGGACTCATTCACCATCATCCTCATGGCATCATCAGTAAAGCCAATGCGGAAGTGCCTTAGACTTGCATTCTTTCTAATGGCCATCGGGGGGCGATTGCAAAAAGAAGTCAGATTGTGTATAAATCTACGACAAAATAACTTTTCTTGATTCATGACCTCAGTAAACATTGTAAACATGAGTTTATGGGCTCAATCTCTAGTTTTATTGCTTCATTCACGCCAAAAGTGTGGGACATTTTTTGTCATATCCAATGCAATTGGTTGTGATTGTCACAAATGTTCACCGGGAGGCGCAAATGACACGAATTGTGCAAATTGTCCACAACAAGTATAAAGCACACATAGTGGTTATTTCTTCCGTGGTGGATGGAGGAAATGATAACGGTTTCCCTGGAATGAAGCCACAGAGATAAGGCGCGCCCCTCTAAGGCATGAATGGCGCAAATGTAGCAAATTACGCTTTTGGTGTGAACGCAGCATTAGTCTTCCTCGATACAACATTGAGGAGAGTATGCTTTAGGGTGTGGGTACCTTGTCA
The DNA here is from genome assembly GCA_036178185.1 of Liparis tanakae. Taxonomy (NCBI): domain Eukaryota; kingdom Metazoa; phylum Chordata; class Actinopteri; order Perciformes; family Liparidae; genus Liparis; species Liparis tanakae. Next base: position 11,203,081 of record CM070094.1, on the reverse strand, counting down.
TTGACAGGTCCCCACCACGGCGTCGCTCCTCTTCAATCCAAATATAGTGGGTATCGTTCACTGGTTGAAAAGATTCCAAGATGGCGTCGACCTAAATGCCGAACTTGAAGCTTCCAAACAAACCAATGGGTGACGCTGCGTCCTGTTCCGATACAATCTACAACTTTTACTCCCCAAGTTAACTTCTTTGATCTCATGGCATGATACAAGATACACAAGAAGTCCGGTGTGTTTTCGAACAAACACCCAGTATATCCTGGAAGAGGCCAACAGTGAACGTATCACTCTAACGCTCAGCTGTAAACATCCATTACAGTTTACAGACTTTGAGGTTCAACTTTTAACCTGCGAACGTACTTAAAGTACCATATAGGTGTGCGCTCCGTGTGATGTGGGTTTTTTATAGACAAACTACATAACCTCCATAGTAACCTCCAATTACTTTCGGAGGGTAAAAAGTTCTCATAACTGATAGAAAAGACGCATGAAATATGACAATGAGACCCGAGTTGTACTAAACTGTGACAAAAAACATATTTACAGAAAATGATTCCTGACGACAAAACAACGCGCCTGCTTTTTATTATTCCCCCGTCTCTTTTTGTGTCCCCTTTTTTAAAAGAGATGAAGGCTGAGCAATGTTACAATAAACATTCCAGAGGGTGTCACCCCACCCCGGAGTCTAATTAGAGGCCCGGGGAGGCGAAGCAAGACGGATGACTCGAAGAGAGGCGGAGGAGGAGGAGGAGGAGGAGGAGGAGGAGGAGGAGGAGGGGTTGTGGTGGCTGCTGGTTACGTGCAGGTGGCTGGATGTAAACGTTAGCTTTTATCTTTGGCTTTGAACACGGGGAAGCTCAGGGGCCTGCACAGGTGTGTCTGTGTGTGTGTGTGTGTGTGTGTGTGTGTGTGTGTGTGTTGAGAGAAGATGGTGGTTGTTTCTTTCTTTTTTTACTGCTGCAGATAGGGCCAGAGGCAGCCATTCGTCAAGGGCAGCCCACCTCAACAAAGCTTTGTTGAGCGTGACACCATAATGTGCGTTATTCGTAGCAACCATTAAGGTTGTGGGTCATATAGTCACGATGTGGCCGCGTGGCTGGTTGGCTGGTTGGTTGACTGGTTGTTTGGTTGGTTGCTTGATTGGTTTGTTGGTTTGTTGTTTTATTGGTTGGATGGTTGGTTGGTTGGCTGGTCGTGGGTTGTGGTTGGTTGGTTGGTTGGTTGGCTGGTTGGTTGTGGCTGATTGGTTATGGCTGGTTGTTTGGTTGTGGTTGGTTGGCTGGTTGGTTGGCTGGTTAGTTGGCTGGTTGGTTGGTTGGTTGGCTGGTTGGTTGTGGCTGGTTGGCTAGTTGGTTGGTTGGTTATGGCTGCATGGTTGGCTGGTTCGTTGGTTGGCTGGCTGGTTGGTTGGTCGTGATCAAAACAGACTTCAGGCACCAACCAGATGCTTTTGGTTGAGTAATCGTGTTGACTCCTCCCCCATAGGAGTCAAGCGTGCTTTTGTTTCAATTAATGTAATGAGCCAACATCAGAGTTTATTTCCGCACTGAGGCGAACAATCCTTTTTCTTCAAGGCGCACACATCCCCCAAATCCCCTAAATGTATCATACAAGCTTTGAAGGATTGATTCACCCGATTTATCAAAGAACTGTTGAGTGCTCAGGTTTTTAAAGGTGCCGAATTCTAAACCGTGCATATTAGGGATTGCTGAGCTAACAGGTAGCAGCTAACAGTTAGCAGCCGACAGCTAGCAGCAAACAGCTAGCAGCCAACAGTTAGCAGCCACAAGCTAGCAGACAACAGTTACTAGTCGACAGTTAGCATCCAATAGCTAGCAGCCAACAGCTAGCAGCTAACATCTAGCAACCAACAGCTAGCAGCTAGTAGCTAATAGCTAGCAGTTAACAGTCAGCAGCCAACAGCTAGCAGCCAACAGTTAGCAGCTAATAGTTAATAGGTAGAAGCTAATATCTAATAGCAAGCAACTAATAGCTATCAGCAAACAGCTAATAGCTCATAGGTAGCAGCTAACATTGCTCACGGTGCAAAGAACAGCATTAGTGTTGATGGTGTCTACTTGAGGGTGAGTGTTTTGTTCTTATGATTGTCAGTAAGCGTTGACAGCGGCGCGCACACACACACACAGGTTCACACACACTGAATGCACACTACTTAAACACAGCACACAAAAGCTAGGATAACAAAACAAACAGAGGAAGAGTGACTTCATTCTCTGCTCAAATAACCGTTAACTTACTCTATTACTTACTAGTTGTTTTCTTCTATAACTTTGAGTTCTTAACTCTGACCAGTTTTCATTGGAACTACTTCTTACTCAAGCTGCAGCTCAGATTGTCAGGACTGATAAGGTATTCATTTATGTTCTTGATTAATGAGGTATTGTTTTTGTGTCTGTAAAATGCCAGAAAGTAGTGAGACCTCACTTTGTCAATGATTTATTTTATTCACACCGTTGTTTTTGTCTCACCAACAGTCGAAGACCCGAAAGTTATACTATCAAATAAGAAGAAAAGGCATCAATTCATCACAACTGAGTACTCAAATCTGTGCCTCCAATCAAATCCATTGATTATCAAAGTAGTTGTGTAACACTGAGTTATCCTTAATACCCCAGGTACTTCTGGTTGGCTGATGTCAAGTCATGTTTAATGCTCGGAGCTCCAAAATAAATAAATCCCATTGCATTGAAGTGGTGGCAGAAATGTCAAAGAAGGATAAAATAATGATCTGCGTTTTTTAAATTTTATTTGTCATCTGAGTGAATGGACCTTTTAAAAGAAAATGTATCTCTCTCTCAAAAGAAAATAGAAACGTCAGCTGAATTGAGAGCTTCGGGTGCAATGCAACCGAAGATCGACGGCAAAGCCGCAGAGAGAGACGCAGAGTTTTTGTCCACGAAATGTGACGTTTAAATTCAAGGCCATGGAGCTGATGTCTAGAGAAAACAAGGACATGACATTGTCTCTCCTGGCTCCTGGATTTGTGAATTCAAAGCATCTCGGCCAACTTGTAATTCAGCCATGCACAACGTCCTGTTGGCAGGCCGGGGATGTCGTGGGAGTACGCTCCAATACATCTCAAGTGGATTATTATATTTCGCCAAGACCACCACCCATTGTCTTGCATAACAAAGCAAGCGGGGGGCAGCGGGGGGGGGGGGGGGGGGGGTCGAGGGGGGTCGAGGGGGGTCCTCCTCCATGCCCGCATGGAATCAACCCGACAAAACCAATACAAAGCAGCCCGGCAGGCTAAAGGGACTTTTTTGTTGTTGTTTATCTGGAGAGAGCAAAGAAGTACAGTAACTCAAGCAGACCACAAGGAATGTGAACAAGTATCATGTGTAGACATGCCCAATATGTGATCACACACACACATACACACACACACACACACACACACACACACACACACACACACACAGAGACAAAGGAAGCTTTTCTAGCAGAGCCTTACAGGCTGATAGCATTCCAGGAAGATGGGAGTTTAATGACAGGACTCCCAATTCAAGTTGAAGATCATAAGAGTTAATATTATATATACATATAAAATAAGGAGAGTACAATACATCAGATTCTGTGGTGGATGAAGTCTTTATTCACCTCAAAAAAGCATTAAATCACAAACTAAAGTAGGGGTTCATTTTTCTGTCTCCTCTCTATTGGATCTGTAGATTTTCCCCTAAACTAACCAAAAGTTTCCATTTAGATAATTAATCATGTGTTGAGCTAAACAAAAACATTTCATATAACGGTCTCGATGTTCGGGGAAGTTTAATGTTCTGTTAGTTGCATATATCTTTAATAAAAGCGGTTTTCCTAAAATATTTGTTTTCTCAGACAGCTTCACCTCCGAGACCCTCAACTCTCCAATGTCACTACTCTCAAAGTTCTGAAGGTTTCCACTTCAGGGTTTGTTCGTATATATCATTAGAACTTGATCTATACAATGTTTAATTACTATAAACATTGCAGCATTTTTTTCTTCTTCTTTTTTTCTATCTGTTGAGAGATTCCCCTTTGAATCTCATATATTACACATTGAGAAGATGTTTCTGAACACGGCTTCATCCAATGTTCAAGTGTATATAAATAAATATATATATATATATATGTATATATATATATATATATATATATATATATATATATATATATATATATATATATATGTGTGTGTGTGTTTATATATGTGTCTTTAAATCACTGGTTCCAGCTCCTCAATAGTTTGAATATGTTCCGATCCATGACTAAGATTTAAGAAGAACAGTGTTAGAATAATCAATTGATTGAAAACAAGTGTTATAGGTAGAACAGATTGATCCGAAACTAAATTAAAGGTATGGCTCCTGTGAGTGTTATATTAGATCAATAACAGTAGCATACACACCGAAACATGACGGGGTACCTGGAACCGAACATGGTTCTTCAGGGTGATGCCATAGAAGAACCATTTTTGGTTCCAAAAAGAACCTTTCAACCAGGGTTCTCTAAAAAGAGAATAATGTACAGGAACATGCGCGTGCTGCTCTTTGTCTGCCGGCCGCTGGCTGACTCCTCACGGTATTGCGCAGTGCTGCGAGGAGACGCTAGAGGAAGCTGTTTCCCACTTCAGAGGAGACTGCCGGTGTGACACGGGGGTGAGAAATGGACACACACACACCTACACTCACACACATACACGCCTACACACAAACACACACACCTACACACACACACACACACACACACGCATACAAGAACACGCACACAAATAAACGCACACATACGCACACGCCTACACACCCACACACTTCTACACGCACACGCACACAAGCACACGCTCACACACGCGCACACACGCAGCACACGCACGCACACACACACCTACCCACAGACCTACACACAGACACAGTCTTAGTGAGTGAGATAAAGAAAAGCTTTCATGGACAATTCATTTATTTATATATATATATATATATATATATATATATATATATATATATATATATATATATATATATATATATGTGTGTGTATGTATGTATATATACTTTATTGATGATAATGCACAATATGATACACGGGGATCAAAGAACGAGTATTTTCATTTTTTGTGTGTATGTTAAAGTACAATTCTAAAAGACAAAAAGTAATCATGGGAGAACAATGTGTATTATTATTATTTCACATTCTGGTTTTAATTTTTTAATTTTTTTATTGAGTTTCCAGAAGAAATAACTTTTCATTGGTGGACATTTTTAAAACACCTCGGCCTCTTCCTCTGTAGATTAGAATCTAATAACTACAACAAGTCTTGTGAAATGGGCCTCTCTTCATTCACATCATTAGGCAGGCAAATAGAAAACAAAACCTAAATGTTTCGTCATCACATGTCTGATCACAACCCAAAATAAATCTAATTAGCTTTTTGAAAATTCCTCACAAGTCGAGTAATCCCACCCACGTCATCCTCATTAATCTCTATTGTATAACTGTAACCTCTTCTCTATGGCATCATGGGCAGATCCCCCCCCCCACACACACACACACACTCTACCATAACTATTAAAATGACGTATTGCTTCTGACTTGCCTCGTATTGTACTGTATGTCTATAGCCCAAGGGCCTCCAAAACATAATGCCCCCCCCCCTCAATTAAATTTCGACCCCAACATAAAAAATTCAAACCCAGACAATCCTCCCCAGTGCTGAGACTCTTCATGATGACACACTCGTTTATGAACCCATCTGTCCTGACAGACCTCTTCTCGTATGAGTATATGTATATTAAATATATATATATATATATATATATATATATATTATGTATTATATCTAAATAAAATATATAAATAATATATATATATATATATATTATGTATTACATATATCAATGAATGAATACATATATATATATATATATATATATATATATACAATATATACATTAATACATTTATATATATATACAATATATGAATTAATAAATATGTATATATATGTACAATATATAAATTAGAAGATATACATATCTTTATATATAAATATATATATATTTAATATGGGGCCGAACAGTAACGACTGCACAGTGATAGAAGTTATTGTTAATGCTGGAATCCAAAAATTCTCTTATATACTTTATTAACGTGCCACTACTGAGTCCTCCTCCTCCTCCTCCTCCTCCTCCTCCTCCTCCTCCTCCTCCTCCTCCTCCTTTCCTCTGCTTCCCCCAAAGCGCTGCAGGTTGACTCTATTCCTCTTTTTCCGGTCACGTGGGTGGTAATCGGATCCTTTGGTTCTCCTATCTGAGCCCGTCCGCTGGTGTCAGTGTGGAGAGGCGGCTGGAGGAGCTTCAAGTTCAGGGACTTGTAAGAGCGACTCCTGCACAAACCTGCCAGCCAGCCAGCAGCAGCTCGCCGGTCTGCTCGCGCGTCCCCCGGCTGCGCCTCACCTGAGAGCCGGTCTCTCCCGAACTCTTTTCTGCGGTAGTCCCGCGATGGATCCCTGGACCGTCATATCTGCTCTGCTGCTGCTCGCGGGGGCGACTTCCTCTGCGGCTTTCGGGGTGTTCGACACCGGTATGTATATATATTGTTAAACAACTTTATTTTGTATATGTTGTCTTCTTCCGCCACCTCCACCTCCCTCCTGCGTGGACGCGTGTGCGTCCCGGGATTAGAAGATCAAGATCTCTGCGTTTCTTTACAACAAAGTCGGCGCTTGGAGAGGGAGGGGGGGGGTGGCTGTTTATATGTCAGAAAATATAACACACACACACACACAGGTACGCACGTACGCACGAGAGTTGGTTGATCGTTTCATTTTTGTTCACAGTAACTTTATTAACTGTCTTCACGCGGCTGTGTGTGTGTGTGTGTGTGTGTGTGTGTGTGTGTGTGTGTGTGTGGTGTGTGTGTGATGTGGAGGAAACCGAAACACACAAACAAGAGGGGAGGACACCGTTTGGCTGTGATGTGATGTCACGTGAGGCGCGGGACTCCAGCTCAGTGTTTACCTCCGCACTTCCATCGGCTGGACATGTCGTGTTCCCAGAAGTCCCCGGGGTTCCAAGCACATCTGAAACCGACGTTGTGTTGCGATTTCGCGGATGCGTGTGTGTGTGTGTGTGTGTGTGTGTGTGTGTGTGTGTGTGTGTGTGTAACCCCCCAAAACCGGCGGCTTTTACGCACCGAGCCTTTCCGGCCGCACGCCGCACGGGTCTAGCTGTTCCCGATGTGTGTGTGTGTGTGTGTGTGTGTGCGTCATCACCATACTCCTCTCGCAGCATGCGCAATATTTGCTATTTTTTAGCACCCCCCCTCTTCCCCCCAAATTATAAACTCATCTGATATCACCCGATTCATATTAATACGTCCGTCTTCAAAGTCACAGCCGGACCCCCCTCCCCCCCCACACACACACACCACACACCACACACACACACACACACGCACACACACTGAGCTCCACGTGCAGATCTAATAAAGATGACCACCCTAACCGAGCTCCTCCTCACTGTAATTTGGTCGTTTCATGTAGGAGCAGCGAATCCTCAGTGCTTTCCTTTTTAATTTTTCTGTCTCTTAATTACAGCCTGTTTGGATTTTCAAAATTAGAGGGTCCACCATCTGGGCTAGTGCGTAAGTACTCCCATGTGTACCTATGTATTAACAAAGTATTTAAAGCAATGGTGTTTCCCCTCATAACACTGGGGTTGGAGGAAGAGGAAGAAAGAAAGAAAGAAAGAAAGAAAGAAAGAGGGGTTTTTAGTTTATGTTTTAGTTTAAGTCGGCTGGGCCACATTTACTGGAGGGTACCACAGTAACTTCATGCCTCTTGTCTCTCGTTCGCTAATCTGTGTCTCTGTGTTTGGCCCTGATGTGTTGTCCCTGAACGCACCGTAACTCAAATCTACCAGACTAGAGAACTAAACCACTCTGCACGAGTTCACGAGCGGGAACAAGTCGTCTTCCAGACGCTCACGTTCCACAGGAGGTGAACCAATCAGAGGAGGCGGTGAGCTGCAGAGTGACTCCTCGATCTGTCGGACCAGTTGAGTGATGAACCGCGTCGTGAACCTGTACCCTGATCACTAGAACCTCAGGGCTGTGTGCAAATAGGAATCCTTAAAACACAGCTGGAGAGGAGATGCGTTCAGGGACTCGTGTCTGAAACACTTGTAATTATAACAATGGGGCTCTTCATGCACACAGCATGCTCCCAGTGCACTAGCAGGATTCGTACAGTCATGGAAAACCTTGAAAAGTCATGGAATTTTAGAAATGGTAATTTCCAGGCCTGGAAATTAAAAAGGTGGGGAAAAGTCATGGAAATGTTGTTATAATCACATGTTCATTTATGCCGAGTTTGTAATAATTAATATGTTTTTGAAAGAAAGACGCTCAAAATATAAGCCGGCATACGCTCTCATACTGGCGGCGCAATAAAAAAATTGCCCTGTTACAAGTGAACGCAACGTAACTGGAAAGTTCACTGGTCATAGTAACAGTAGCTTGGGAACTGGTCGGGATATTCTACTATGGGAAGTGTAGATTTAACCATGTTGGCTCCTCTGAGTGGTGGCAACACATCAGACATGTTAAACACGAGAGAGGAGACATTAACGAGTAATGCTAAAGGAAGCTTGGTCATGGAAATTTGGTATAAAGTCATGGAAAAGTCATTGAAAATCATGGAAATCCATTGATCAAAACGTGTAAGAACCTTGACGAGCGTGACTTGACCTCTCGTATTTTTTCATGTGTGACTTCTCCTCCAGCTGAACTCCGAGCCTTTCCAAAAACTCGCCGCACCCTTGTTTAGTCCCGACCGCGGCCCTGAATCCTGCCGGAGGCATCAACACGCGGCGTCATGCAGTTGTTCCAATAGCCGGTGATGTCGTATCCGACCGGGTCGTTATCGCGGAGGAGCTCGAGCCGGTTAATCGGCGGGGAGTTTTTGTAGTGCTCGATGTTCCGAGCTGTCCGCGACCTTCAGCTTCTCGTCAACGAGGTGGCAGCGTCTCGATCGAGGCGGAGGCCGCTAACCTTCAGTAGCGGAGCGAGCAGTTTTCCTGTTAGCGCATGGCGACAAAGAACCGCCAACATTTTTGGGGGAAATATGCTGCTTGGCTTTTCTTGCTCGCACCTTAATCGATGAGGCTTACTCCTCCACTTACTCCTCCCTTTCCAAGCTAACGTGAGCCGCCGGGTGCTACATTTCCTGCTTCTAGATCCTTGAAATGCTATTTCCTCACCGACCCTTGAAACAAACGAGATACATGTTGATTGGTGACCTTTTTGGAGGTTCCAGTATACGTAGGAACAGCCAGGCTAGCTGTTTCCATCCGTCTCCAGTCATTGTGCTAAGCTAGTTGTAGCTTCCTATATAATTGTGAAATATGAAAGCGCTATCAATACAGATAGCGAGGAAGTGTATTTCCACAAAATGCTAACCTATATATATATTGTTTCACTTTGTGAGAACCTGGTATAGACGGAACCGGGGAACCAAGAGAACCTCCTGAGCAAGCAGCTCGCACAGAGCTTTTTTTGGGATCGTAGCGGTTCGATGGCTGCGCCGGCGTGGCTTCTGTTGTTTACGAAGTGGGCTTGTCAGAGGGTGTGTGTATGTGTGTGTGTGTGTGTGTGTGTGTGTGTGTGTGTGTGTGAGTGTGTGTGAAACGGTTGCCAGAAGCTGTTCAACATTCCCAGGTCGGGATCCTTGAGTGTTTTGGTTTGTGTGCTTCTGCTTCTGAACTTCATCAACAAGCATCTTTAATATCAATCACTGCTTCCTATTGAGGGTCAAAGGTCACATTTTAAAGTATAAAGCGTCGTTCCAGCAGAGCAGATCCTCCAGAGAGTCGGTTCTCAAGGATCTGGAGCTTTTTCCTCTTATCATCCCGAGCTACTCGACACATGGACATCGCCCGGTGGTCATGAAATGTCAAAATCTCCTTTTTATTCTCAACACTTTGCAGATTTCTCATTCGTATCGGATCAAAAACTGAAGTTTAACATTGATTCTGTTCATTATTGTTTATGATAAGTGGATAATACCTTCAAACCCCAAACCATCCCATTCAAAATGATTACAAAAAAGAACAGCGGAAAGTCTCACAGTCAGAAAGCCGAACGCCACCAACGTTCAGATATTCTGCCTTTTTTAAATTTTATGATTAATTGTTGCGACGAGCGTCATCAATTCATGTTTTTGATTGAAGGTTGAAACGTACGGCAGCCCTGCTTTCGTCTTTTAAAGGGCTGTCGTCGTCAATAGCCAAACCGAGAGGTCCCACATCCTCTATCTGATCCCCCTTACCCCCCCCCCCTCCCACACACACACACACACTCACACACAAACAACGGCCTGTCTTTGCCCAACACATAACTCTCCCTCACACGGCCAATCACCATATCTGTCTCGACTTAATCATATCTCGACTTGTAAAAGCAGTTCGTACAGAGCAGTTTATGGCCGCCAACAACCCCGAGACAGAAGGATCTTTGTGAGTGCGTGTATGTGTGTGTGGGAGAGAGAGAGAGAGAGGTGCTGTGAATCGTCTGGTCTCAGAAGATAATAACAGACCATCTTCCACCGCCATCTGAAGAGAACATGAGCTTGTGTTGTCAGAGGTGATCAGGAGGGTTGCTCTCTGAACTAGTTTAACGCGCACGAGTACCACTCTCTGTGCTCGGCGTGTGTGTGTGTGTGTGTGTGTGTGTGTGTGGGGGGGGTTATCAGAGAGCATTGTGGGAAGAAAGGCGCCTGGGGTCTGGGTCTCAGATGTGGGCCGTGTGGTCCCTTCAGCTCTTCCGGTTCAGAGATGGAAAAAAGATCTCTCTCCCCTCCTGGTTGGCTTCTGCACTGAAGGCACAAATGCTGGAGGAAGTGTGTGAGTGTGTATGTGTGTGCGTGTCTGTATGTGTGTGTAAACTAGTAATCCGATGAAATTGTCAGAAGAGCTCCTTAACGCCGTTAGGTACGTACCGAGGTAGGATTAAGTTACATTACGGTGCATTCAAGCTCCATTCAGTGATAATAAGTATCGGAAAAAGTTAATTTATAATGTCTTTATCTAATTTTAACATTTTGTACAATTAACCTTATTTTATGTTCGAAGAGATATCTCTTTGTAGCGCTCAAGCTAACTAGTCATACAAAAAGCATGAAGGTTGATCTGCTTCTGATAAACATGATCAAATGTTGATTACTCTGCTTCTCATTTCTGTTTACACTTGGATGAGTAACTACTTCATTAAAAAAGGATGATATTTAGGCAATAAGACTTAAATAGTGTTTTTGTAGGTGCCTTGTAAAGAATACCTATTCTTTGAGAGTAAAGAGGAAACACTCATGGTGTAGCTGTTTTTTATTCTGACTTTTCAGATCGCGATAACCTGCCTAAACTTTTCTGCCTTATACTCCTTGTTTTAAATGTCGTGCAGGTTGCATGTAGTTTGAACTAAATCTTCTTGTTGAATACTTTTATAATTTTTAGTAGTGAAAAACTGAAAATAAAGTTGACTCCACTCAGCATCCTGTTGAAGTAATTTATCTTTTTAAGGCAGCCAGGTTAATTTTTAAGAAAGGTTATCTTACTTTCAATGTTAAGTTCATTCAACAAAAATTATTAATTTGCTCCGAAAACATACACGTCTTGTTTTAAGAGCAACAACTACACACGTTGGTTTTCAGTTGGCCTGAATCCTCCCACATGGAGCCATCAAGACAGCACACACTCACACACACACACACACACACACACACATACACCCACCCACACACATACGCATACACACACCCACACACACACATACACACACACATATATACACACAGACATACACACGCCCATGCACACACATACACATACACACACTCTCACACATACACGCACATACACACACATACACACCCACACCCACACACAAACATACACACACACAAACACACACACACATACATACCCACGCACACACAGACACACACACCAACAACAAAACACAACTCCCCAAATCGCCTTCCACTGCCACAGACCAAAGTTATATTTTAGATATATTATATTATATATTTCACCGTTGTACTTCAAGTTGCTTTTTAATATCAATAATATAGTTCAAGTTATTTAAAAGTCCTGTTACACCAGAACACTGCTGGTGAAGCAAGATGGCTGACAGGACATGTCAGTTGGAGTTATTTAGATATTTGAGGCATTATTATCACACAAAAATGCTGGTTTCAGTCTCTCTGCTGGTTCATATCGCTTTAAATATAATATGTTTATGATTAAGACTTGGACAGAACAAGGATACAGGGGGTCGCCGATTTTCATGAATTAGAGTCCAATTAAAGTTCATTTGGCAATACTGTTATTGCAACATTCAATAAAACCAATTGAATTGAACTGAGAGAGAGAGAGAGAGAGAGAGAGAGAGAGAGAGATCCACTCATTGAGAAACCAGACGTAGAGTAGAGAGTCTGAAATAGAAGAAAATAGAGATGAGCATTTTCCTTTTTTTCTCCTGCATCCCGACACTCGTGGTGCTCCACATGTTTTGACTTGTGAGGACAGGCCAACGTTTTTGAAGAATTCCCTCATATACTTGGCCGAAAAGTTAAAGTTGCATCTGGCTCGCAGTCGGCCACAGAAGGAGAGCGAGTTGGCGAGCGAGAGAGGAAGAGAGAGAGAGAGAGAGAGCTCCAGGTCTGTGTGCTTCTGTGTGGAGCTGCTTGCCCGTTTCACTTCCTGGTGACCTCTGGGTGGTGCACCCCGGGGGGAAGGTCAAGCTGCGGGCGACGCCCTTGTTCTTCTTCCAACGCCAAGGGAATCTGACCGCCCCCCGACCACCACCGCTAAGACGGAGAAACAGAGCCGGCTATTATAAAAAAACGTTGTGCTTATAACCGCCGCTGAGCTGCGTCCTGTCGTGTTCAAAGGCTCACGTTCTATGACAGTGCATCTCCATCTCCCTCTCTCTCTCTCCTTCCTCACCTCGTGCAGACCCACCTGCTCCAGGCCGACCCCGGCATGCAAAGCCTCCCTCGCCGTGTGGCGGGCGCGTGTCACTGCAGTGCGGCGAGAGAAAACCGGGGAAACCCCCCCCCGAAAAAACAAAGTGTGTGTATGTCTCTCTCTCTCTCTCTCTCTCTCTCTCTCTCTCTCTCTCTGGTCCTGTGAGACAACATGGTATTAAGCTGTCAGGGCCTCGGCTGAGAGATAAACAACGTGGAGGTGGGTTAGAGTGCGCCCGTGTGGCCAGAGTGGTGGTTGGTGAGGTTGCGTTGCCCAAAGATCGAGACCACGATGAAAAGTGTGTTTTCTTTTCTTCTTTCTTCTGAATGAGCTGTGACTTGTTGGTTTTGGAAGGAGGTCCCTGAACGCAACATCACTTATTCATTCACGACTCCCCTTTCATCTCAAGTTTCCTCCCCTCCCTCAGTTATTGACCCCCCCTCTCTCTCCCCCTCTCTCTTTATCTCTCTCTCTCTCTCTCTCTGAAATACACACACATTTGAAGTGTTTTGCAGAGAACAGAGAGAGAAGAATTTCACAATAAGAGCACGAAAAGTGACGACATCGGAAGAAAAAACTCCGAAATATTTGGCACGTGAAAAGCACAATAGTCCCTCTCTCTATCTCTCCCTCCCTCTCTCTCTATCTCCCTCATTTTAATATCATTATGTATGCTTCGTGTTCCCCGGCCTCTCTCTCCCCGTGCACCTTGGCATTTGCGTATGCAGGACGACATCCACACATGACATTCTTTCTCTTCTGCAGCAGCCTGAGCCCATCAGCTGGAACACACTCTCCAGGGCGGGTGTGTGTGTGTGTGTGTGTGTGTGTGTGTGTGGGGGCGGGGGGTAAAGTAAATCAAACAGTGAGGGAGCAGTAATGAAATACAGTCGAGAGCCTCGTGTTCTTCGATGAATTCTATTAACTCTCAAACAAACAATGTTTTTTTTGGGGGGGGGGGGTGAAAAACATAACACGAAATATAACTTCTTCCTTCAACGCTGGAGTCTGTACGCTATGTGACGTGTAATCATAAAATAGAGCGTTATCAAATGAGACAACTTTTATATTCTATATTCCCTTGAACCGCTAATACACTTCAAGGAGGGGTGGGGGAGGGCAGAGTGGGGGGGCTTCACATTGATTTCCTGTCTCTGTCTTTTTGAACGTGCTATTAGCCAAACTTTAGACATTAGTGTGATCACGGCGAATGAACTGTTTCTTAGATTTAGACGCGTTCCAGACATCCTGCCAGCTGATCGGTCGGGAGATTTTATTTAAGGATCCAGGAGAAGCGTGAGCAAGAGAACAAACAACGGGAGGGTACTGACCCGCGGCTGTGGGAGACGGGGCCGCGGTCCAGGCGGACCTGGACAGGTTTTTACTGCTTTGGGCCAGGTGCCCCCTCGCCTCCACCGCGGTAGACCTAAGGGCAACCACTTTAAAAAAATGTGAAGAGTGATTTTGCGGCCGGGCCCCGGGGTCTGGGTGTACAGCTGCAGAAAGTTTTGTGGCCCCCGAAGAAGGATAACTGACGGCCGCAGACGGTTCGCTGATCTGACAAAGGGGCCGAGGCGAGTGGACATGGCTGAGTGGACGGGGACAAGAAGAGGAGAGAGGTGCTCAGTGTATCCTAAAACGTTCCTACGACCCTATTAAGGTGCGTTCACACCGGACGCGACAAAATATTTCTTGTCGCGGCTGCCGCAGGATTCTGTCGCGCGACAAAAAAGGGTGTTCACACCGGACGCCACAAGACGAGACGCAGCGGGGGCGTGGCTTATCGCGCCCGCTTCTTCAGCCATATGAATCTTTTCCTTAACCAGACTGAGATGTCGTGTCTTCACTTGTCGCCCTGTGAGTCGCCCTGCTGCTGCCCCTCTCTCTCTCCTTCTCTCTGGACTCTGCGGTCCTGACTTCCACGGCCCTCCGCCCCTCCGCCCATGTCCCCGCTCGTCTCCCGCGGAGTACTACACGGGTCGAGGAACGACAGGACCGCAGAGAGCTTCCACTTGTTAGTGGACCGAGCTGCTCTCTCACTGCGCTACTCGCTGCTCTCTCTCTCTTCTCTCTATGATTCGTGTCTCTGAGACTTTTCCTCCTCCGGCGGCAGATCTCCGCTGCCATGAAACACATATGTCGGGCGCTTGGTTCATAGTAAAGTACAACACACAGTGAGAATAAAAGCAAATGCACACATTCTAAACGTATCAGGTAGTCCCACGGCTTCTCCCACCTCCTTCTAAGCTTCTTCTTTATCGCTACGGTTTCGGTAAGTAAAGAGTCGTGTCATAAAGTTTGTTTTGCCCACGAACCTCGACAAGAATCTTTTCCTCCACTTTCTAAACCGGCCGGCAGAACGATGACGAGCGGAGCTTCTCAACGCTGATTGGCTGACGCAACTATGACTCACGCGTTTCTGTCGCTCGAGTTCAGAAATTTCAACTCGAGCGACAAAAAGCTACGAAGATCGCTCTGTTCGCTCAGTTCGCCCCGCGACATTCGCTCTGTTCGTGCTGCTCTGTCGCAGGAAACGCGCTGCTCGCAGGAAAAAAAACAGCGTCACAGCTTTGTCGCAGCTTTGCATTGACTTAACATGTAAACCTGTCGCGCGACAGAATTTTGTTGCGTCCGGTGTGAACGCACCTTAAGACGTGAAGTTACAAAGACTGCAGGGAGGAAGTAGAGTTAGTAATGTGTGATGGAGAGATGAAAACTCATCCATAAGGAGAGAGAGAAGAGGAGAGAGGTTCTTAATGTATCCTAAACGTCCCCCAGCAGTCTATCAGCCTATAGAACCTGATAGAGCCCTAACTATAAGACTATCAAGAAGAAAGTCTTCAGTCTCCTCTACATGTGTCTGCCTCCAGGACTAAAGGTGGAGCTGGTTCCATAAAAGAGGAGCTTGAGACCTGAAGGCTCTGGCTCAATCCTACTGTTTAAGTCTCCCCGATTGTAGTAGTCAGTATGGAAATGCATGTCCATTAGACGGAGTGGGCGATGCCCCCGGCGATGGTTCTCTGGACCCGACTTTACCAACGCCAACATCTCAGTCAACCTTTTCACGAGCGGCCATTGTCCCTCCGAGCTACTGATATCCCTTTAAAAGAGGCCTGAATTCAAAAGGGGGCGAAACCCGAGCCCGGCGAGAGGCCCCCCGATTTGGTTGTCCGTCCTGCATCGAAAAAGGGTGAATGCATCTCTTCCCAGAGGTGAACACAAAAAAAGGCCGCCGGGTCGACCCCCCCCCCCCCCACGGCTAACGCCAACCGAGGGAGCGGTCAAACTCGGGTGATGCCGTGAAACAGAATCTGCCGGGCCCTCAATGGATCCTCTTTCTCAGGGAGGCCAGTGGGATGAGGCCAGATTGTCTTTTTACCAGAGACATCTGGTTCCCAGTCCCACACCACCAAACCACAGTGAAAAAGGATCGCTTTCACAATCAAGATCAGGAACTGGAGACCGGATAAAGGGGGGTCTGGAGTGGTCCCCCTTCCTGGTCCGTGGTCCCCCGTATGCATCGGTCCATTGTGACGTTGTTACCGTGTCCTCGGAGGTTCACTCTGTCGCGTTTTTTTGTCCAACAACCTTTTGTGACCCGGTGTGAATGCGTTCTCGTTCCTCCACCCACGCAAACTACATCAACCTGAGCCCAGATCCTGGTCCCCATGGTGGCTCAGAAACGTCCACGACAGGAAACGACTAATCAAAACCTGGAGAGTAGAATCTGAGAGAGATGACCCGATACAGGAGGTCGGAGCCTGAAGGATGGACGTGGACATGGACATTGACATGGACCTTGATTCGGGCATGGACATGGATCTGGACATTGACATGGACCTGGACATGGGCATGGACATGGACATGGACCTGGACATGGACCTGGACATGGACCTGGACATGGATCTGGACCTGGACCTGGACATGGATCTGGACCTGGACCTGGACATGGATCTGGACATGGATCTGGACATGGACCTGGACATAGACATTGACATGGAAATGGACATTGACCTGGACATGGGCACAGACCTGGAAATGGACATGGACCTGGACCTGGACCTGGACATGGATATTGACCTGGACATGGGCATGGACATGAACATGGACATGAGCATGGACCTGGACCTGGACATAGACATGGGCATGGATCTGGACATGGGCATGGACCTGGGCATGGACCTGGGCATCGACATGGACATTGACCTGGACATGGACATGGGCATGGACATGGACATTGACATGGACCTGAAAATGGACATTGACCTGGACATGGGCATGGACCTGGACATGGACCTGGACATGGACCTGGACATGGACCTGGACATGGACATTGACCTGGACATGGGCATGGACATGAACATGGATATGAGCATGGACCTGGACCTGGACATGGGCATGGACCTGGGCATGGACCTGGGCATCGACATGGACATTGACATGGACCTGGAAATGGACATTGACCTGGACATGGGCATGGACCTGGACATGGACCTGGACATGGGCACGGACCTGGAAATGGACATGGACCTGGACCTGGACATGGACCTGGACCTGGACATGGACATGGACATGGGCATGGATCTGGACATGGGCATGGACCTGGGCATGGACCTGGGCATCAACATGGACATTGACCTGAACATGGACATGGGCATGGACATGAACATGGACATGGGCATGGACCTGGGCATCAACATGGACATTGACATGGACCTGGAAATGGACATTGACCTGGACATGGGCATGGACCTGGACATGGACCTGGACATGGACCTGGACATGGACATTGCCCTGGACATGGACATGGGAATGGACATGGACATGAACCTGAGCATGGACCTGGACATGGACATTGACATGGGCATGGACATGGACATGGACCTGGACATGGGCATGGACCTGGGCATGGACACGGACCTGGACCTGGACATGGATCTGGACATGGACATGGATATGGACATGGACATGGATATGGACATTGACATTGACATTGACATGGACCTGGACATGGACCTGGACATGGATCTGGACATGGAAATGGATCTGGACATGGACATGGATCTGGACATGGACATGGATCTGGACATGGATCTGGACATGGACCTGGATATGGACATAGACATAGACATGGACATAGGCATGGACATGGACATGGGTATGGACCTGGATATGGACATGGGTATGGACCTGGATATGGACATGGGTATGGACCTGGATATGGACATGGACATGGACATCCACCATCTGCAGACAGCCCTTAGATCATCAGATCCCCCCTCCCTCCTCAGCTCCTCTCGAGTAATGTCTTGTTTTAATAACGATATCTGTTAAGAATGAACAAGAGAAAAAAGAGCTTAGCTTTTGATCTGCGAACGGCGTGTTTCTTGTTGTTGTCGCCCCCCACCTCTTTTTTATTTATCCAAGTCAGACCTCATCTTTCCCCGTAAACAGGATGTCAGGAGAGAGAAGAGACAGAGGAGCTGGTGTGTGTGTGTGTGTGTGCGTGTGTGCTTCAACTCAAACCACATATAATTTAAATTCCTTAGATAGCAGCTAACCTGAGCACAAACAGGACGATGGAAAGCAGGTGTGCTTTGAGTCTACGATGCCCTTCCTTTTTTTATGGAGAGGGGGGGGGCGGGGGGGCAAAGGGGTCAGAGGGGTCCATCAGCGGAAAGCATCTCCTGGTGGGGGAGGGGGGGGGGGTTGCACAATGTCACCACACACTGATTACTGCCCTCTGAGAGGAGTGAATTGACGGACACACAAACACTCTGCGGGTAATTTCTTACAGTTATGGGAGAGGGGGGAGTGAGTGGTATCGCCTTGATGACACTCCCCCCCACCACCACCACCCGAGGGGAATAAAGGAAGCCTGTGTGCATGTTTATGTGGGTGTCCTCCACATCGCACCCGTCTTAAAACTACTGCGGCTGCTGATGAAAACTACTCCTTTCATTCTCACTGTGAGTGCATGACGAGGAAGAGGAGGAGGAAGAGGAGGCGGCTGAAATTATGTGGGTAGGGGTGCTTTCCCACTGATGGCGTCTATCGTGGGGGGGGGGGGGGGGGGGGGCACTGCGAGTTGACTTGAGGAATCGTTTTACCAACAACAACAAAAGAGAAAGAAAAAGATCAGAGTGAGATGGGAGTGCCCTCCCCCCTCCACCCCCCCATGCGGGACAGTCCATTAGCAACAGTGCCATTCAAGCCGTGGATCCCACCAGGCCAGGGGCGTTCGTAGGATTCCAAGAAATGGGGGGCTGAGCCCCAAGGGGAGCATTATTCGTGGCTATAAATGCGCGCGGAGAATTAGAGACATCATTTGAGGGTCATAGTTATATTTAATGCTCATTTGGACTCACTAAGATAAAGATGAACTAGTTCAGTGTCAAAGAGAAACTATAATATATATTAAGATGTGGAGAGTTATTACTTGTATTTCGAATTCTCTCGTTCACTGGAGACCGTCAAACTTTTACTCCCTTTCATTTGCCTCAAGTAAAGCTACATTTGGGCTGGATTGGGCAGGTAACTTCACCCCCCCCCTCTTTTTGTAGGCCCCCTATTAGCCTATAGGTCTAATGCCGGGTTAACACCGAAATTAACATGATTTTTTTGGTGATAAAGTGGTAAACGTGGAGCGAGTAAACTCACACGTTTTTGAGCGACGCGACAAATCGCGTATCGCTTTCGGTATGAACGTAGCATAGCAGCGCCGCGGCCACCGGCTACGCTTCGTGCTTCGCGTTGGTTCCCGACTCTCTCTCTTGTATATTTGTCGTTAGCTTCACGAGCGCTGGCCTTGAAATTTTAAGAAACCCCCCAAAAATGACAACAAACATGGTTCACTTGAACAACAGCAGGAAACTTCAAAGTCGTCTTTAGTATACATTTTCCATTTATTGAATTTACAGAAAATCAAAAGTATGTTTGTCTCTTTTGCCATTAAGTGAATAGTATTAATACAAAGAGATAAAATTAGAGGCTTAACAATCTGCGGGATCATGAAAACTCTGTCCCTCCCCCACTCGCTCTGTTCGTCTCTCCTCTCCTCTCTTTTCTTTTTTCCGTCTCGTCCCTCGTTACCTCCACCGCTCAGTTTTCAGTCTCAATGCGGCGTTCAAACTAGCCGGCAACATTTATTTTTTAGCTAACGGGTCCTTGGCTCCGACTCAAAGTCTTGTTTACTCTGGTGTCACAATTGGTTTAGAGACAGGTTTTTTTCCGAGTCAGGGGTTCCCCTCTCTGTCTATTTAATCCTATGAACTCCCGCTCTCCTTGATCAGGGAAGCTTCGGGGGAAAGAAAAAAAAAATATTTCCAAACATGAATACCGGCACTTTATTTATTTATTTTGGGTTCTGCAGATGTGGATTATGATTTGAGGAAACGCAGAGGATCTGCCAGAGGGAGATAAATTGGACGTTACACCTCGGCCGCCCTCATGTCCACTTGGCTTGGCCGGCCCCTCGATGCCCATAATCTGCCCGTGGCTTTTTTCTCTCTCTCTTCTTCCCAGGGTTTCAGGAAGTCCCTGAATGTCTCTTTTACGTCATAGTCTGCAGCCCCATCAGTCACTCCCTGAACGCCTGCCAAATAAATTCTTAAATTATCATCCCGGCCCGGTCCGGCCCAGTCCACTCACACTGACCCTCCTTTTTGGGTCAGTCTGCGGTGCGTTCAAAGCCGCTACGCGAAATCCAACAAAAGCTGAATGTCTTATCTTCGTCTGTATGCACATTTGCAGAATTATTATTATTATATATTTTGTAATACCTCTGAGACATCATACTCATATTTAAGACCAGAGAGCAAAATATATATATTATTTTGTTGTAACATACAACTATAAACAGATTTATTTTTCTTCTTTTTTTGGTAGTGCAGATTTGACTCTTTCCATTACGGAGCTCAATAATAGTAGCCATGTTTTATAGGTGCTACCCAGCAGCAGCTCTGGCAGGGGACTCATGTGGCTCTGTGGCTTCTGTGGTGGTGAACCCTGAGGAAGAATGGCGGCGGCGGCGGAGACTATTTTTGGACTGAATGATGGTTCTCGGTTTCTGGGGCTCCAACCCGACAGGACAAAAGCATCTAATGAAGAGAGGGGCTGGTGAACCCCGATGTGGAGTTGGCCTCTAGTCTTTCGATGCATCTGTTCGTGACCCGCTTTGAAGAGGAGGAGAGAGGAGGGATGGCGAGCCGTGACCCCCTGACCTCCTGACCTCTCCTCCTCTCCTGCAGCCGCTTCATTCACAGAAGTCTCGCTGGATCTGCCATTAACGCGAAGCGGCGCTCCTCTGAAGTCTGATGCGGTTTTGATGTGGAAATGGATGCTGCCGGGGGGGGGGGGAAGAGGGGGGGGGGGAATGACGAGCAGACTTGCGTTGCAGCCAGCTGTGTCACCCCCCCCCTCCCCCTGCTACATCTGGCCCCGGCTGTGTTTTCACTACAGTGACGTTAATGAGCCCCACAACGCTAATGGCTAGCAGGAGAACAGCGGAGGGGGGGACACACATTGCGGCTGGTTGTCCATTAATCTGGAGTTCCTGTCGTCTTTCTGTTGGTGGACTTTGGAAGCTCTCTGAAGGTTTCTGGCCGTCTTCTTTCCGCGTATAACCGCCATTCGGCGCATGTTTCTGACCGACAGTGTGTTGTATATTTAATATTTATCCATAGATGAGGAGGAGGAGGAGGAGGAGGAGGAGGAGGTGGAGGAGGAACAGGAGAAGGAGGAAGTTCCTTGACTTCGGCGAGGAAGCACTCGTCTATAATTATCGCCGCTTTTCATCCCCCCACCGTAGCGTGAATAAGATCTCCAGTGCGACCTAGGAACGAGCTTTTGTTTGTCAGCTTGTTTGTTTGTCAGCGTGTTTGTTTGTTTGTGTTCCTCAGATCACATGACCAAAAGCCCCCCCCCCTTCTCTCCACCGCCTTCTTTCAGAGCATCAAGTGTATTTGAAGTTGCAATGTGGAAGTCATTAGCCACAAATCCCAAAGCAGTATAATAACAGGCGATCAGGCCTCCCATGATCCTCGCTGTTTTCCTTCTCTCTCTCTTTTTTTTCCCTCAGTATTTCTTCTCTTGTCATAATCTGTGAGCGCAGAGGGCGAGTCCTCCTTCTCTTCCATTTCCCGGACTTTTTTTTCTTCTATTTGTAGATCTGTAGATGTTTTATTGGAGCCCCCCCCTCCCCAACACACACACACACACACGCACGCACGCACACACACACACACACACACACAGTTTTCTCTCTTCTTTCATGCGGTGGTGGTTCTGTTTCCCATCACGGCCTCTGATGAAACCACAAGAAAGCGACCCGGGCCCTGTGTGTGTATGTGTGTGTGTGTGTGTGTGTGTGTGTGTGGGTGTAACAAGAACGCAACAGTTGCTTGGTGACGAGGAAAAGGAAGGGGAGGGGGGGGGGGACTTTGGGGGAAAGTGGGAGTGGTGACGGGCTTCTTCACTTTCTCCTGGGGCGAAGATGAAGAGGTGCCCTCTTCTTCCTCTCCTCTTTCTGCTGATCGATGTGCGGTCGCCCACAAGCGCTCTGAAAAAGGAACCGTTGGTCTTTAACTCTGAGTCTCTCTGAGTCTCTACTTCACATCCACACCGCAAGCAAATTGTGCCTTGAAAAAAACACCTGGAACACCCGCCTGCTGCATATGGAGAACCCCCCCCCCTCGTATTTACCAACTTGCCCTGGAGACCGACTTGGCTGCCGGCGGTGGCGGGACGGTTGCCAGCAGCAGCAGCTCGTTCCAAGAGGACCATGAGGGGGGCGGGGGGGAACGACATTTTACAAAGTCATTATGCTCGTTGATGCAGTGTGTTCAGTCATCTCAGTCCCCATCGCTCTCCTGAAGGACGTGGACTCACTTGGGATGCAGCCCGGTCGTCCCCTGTCCCCTCCTAGTGGTACACCCCCTGTCCCCGCCTGGTGGTACGCCCCTGTCCCCGCCTCAAGGTACGTCCCCTGTCCCCGCGTGGTGGTACACCCCCGGCCCCGCCTGATGATATCCTTGCATGACACGGTCATATTAATTCACCGTTCAGAGACAATCGAGTGGTGTGGTTGTAACCGCGGGGGAACCCGACACCACCGCTGTGGAACTTCCCCGTCAGCGACTGAACAACACGGCCGGAAACAACTTTAATTAAAAGCGTCTTCTGTTGGGTGACGCACTGAGAGCAGCTGTTGGGCCTTTGATTTACTCTGAGGAGTAAGTGCGGTACTTTCTTGCGGGGGATGCTGGAGGCTGGAATGCGTGCGAGCCGACCGCCGTAAATATAAGAGCGCTGGAAAGTCTCGAGGAGTCAGCGAGACACGGAACTTTCACAAGAGCTTATTCTACATAATACACTTTCTGAACTCCTTATAATGAAATAACGCAGTTTACGGATCAAATTAATAGAATAAACCTTTTTTATACTAAGTATTTTACGATCTTTTCCTTATCCTAACTAAATATGTTAAGATTTTTTCATAAAATACTTACTATTTTAAAATACTGAGTATTTTACGATCTTATCCTTATCCTAACTTATTACTTCACAACCCTTTCCTTATTCTAACTAAGTATTTTACGATCTTTTCCTAAACCTAACTTAGTATTTTACGATCTTTCTCCTATACCTAACTATGTCGTTTTTCTGACTGAACTAAATTATTTTATGGGAAGATAAAGG
Source organism: Liparis tanakae (assembly GCA_036178185.1). NCBI lineage: Eukaryota > Metazoa > Chordata > Actinopteri > Perciformes > Liparidae > Liparis > Liparis tanakae. The sequence continues at coordinate 11,179,367 of CM070094.1, read as the reverse complement.
TTTATTTTATAAATACCGTATTTATTTATTTAAAGTTGAGGTTTTCTAACTAGTTAGTGTTGCATTGGAAGTCGAGCGACCCCCAGGAGAACTCGTTGTCTGTTACACCATCAACACATCTACAGGGTCAAGTGTCTTCCTCAAGGACACATCGACTAGGGCGGGGATTGAACCGCCAATCCCCTGATTAAAAGACGGACTTGCTACCCACTGACACACAGTCGTCTGTCTAATGAGTTGAAAAAGGGGAAAGACGGAAAAGGAGCAAAAGAAAGAGACCATGGGATGGAGCGAGCGACTCTCGTTTGATCGACCGACCAGTTGAACCGGTTCCTCGTGCCCTAGCCTGGCTGTTTAAAGAAGAATACGCGTGTTGATGGGTGAAGAGCTTGTACCCGGGAAGAGCTTGGAACGGTCGTCACGAAGCGCGGCAGCTGGACGGCGTTCAACCCGACGGGGGTGTCCCGCTCTGTCCGATGCAAACATCTTGCAGTGTGAGTAATCTTTACCAGTCGGATGAGACGTTAATGTGTTCCATCCTAATGCGATTACACAAGGAACAATCACAAGAGGAGCAATCACAAGAGGAGCAATCACAAGAGGAGCAATCACAAGAGGAGCAATCACAAGAGGAATAATCGCAAGAGGAATGCCAGTTGTTGCGGTTGTTTATTTTAATTCCCTCCCTTCCACCAGGCATGGTTCTGCCTCGGGGGGGTGAAACTAAATCTCCCTCGCTCCGACTCGGCCACATGGTTGTCGTACACTTCCTGTAAATTGGAGCCATGTTTTCATTTTTTTCCGTTGTATATCTGCGGGGTCGTTTCTTATCTTCTTCTTCTTCTTCTTCTTCTTCTTCTTCTTCCCCCGCGCCGTCGTTGTTAATTAAAACAACGCGGGGCGATGGATCTTGTCTTGAATCCCATCAAAGAACTCGTCTGCGATCCGTCCCACAACACATTAAAACATTTGAACAAGCGCATACGAGTCCAGATTCTCAATAAAGGCCTTTTGTTTTATTACCAGCACGTTTTCAAAGGCTTTTGAATTCCTTCTCGTTCAGACGCTCCTTCACTGAAGTGCTTCCTCTCACCTTCTCCTTCTCCTGGCTCCTTGCAGAGTGCTACACTGCCAACGGAGAGGACTACAGGGGCTTCCAGAACCAGACCAGCCTGCATGGGGGGAAACCCTGCCTCTTCTGGAATGAGACCTTCCAGCACCCGTACAACACCCTTAAATACCCCAACGGAGAGGGGGGGCTGGGCAGCCACAACTACTGCAGGTGAGTCCACTTTGACTAGGAAAGGTTTTACTGGATGCACAACCAAGTGTTGTCATAGTTTTAATGTCAGATGATATGGCCGCGACCTTCGTGGTCGACTTATTTGTGTCTTCATTGTAAAGTTGGGGCAAACTTTTTGGAGACCTTTTAAAAAGTACAACTATCCAGGATTTAAGTCTGTCTAAAAACTATTTGGACTATCAACATCGGACTATGAGTCAGGGGTCAGCAGGTCCGTCTTCCAATCGGGGCGTTGGCGGTTCAATCCTCGCCTAAGTCAATGTGTCCATGAGCAAGACCCTGAGTTGCTCCCTGTTACTGTGTCCACGCGTATGAATGTAACGTGATAGTAAGTCGCTCTGGATTAAAGCGTCGGTGTAATAAAATGCAACAGAGGTCCCACTCTATTGCATTTCTGGCCCACTTTAAATATCATGATTTTATGAGCAAGCCTGTAAATCTGTCCAACATTGAATTCCTGTTCATGTCCTAAAAGGCCCGTTCAAAATTAGTATATATTGAACTTTGACATTTAGGGTTTAAACTTGAATGTGAAATGTACGAACAGTGCAGTTTATTAAATACAGGCATAGTTTGGCCACCCCAGGATCAGAAGGTGTTGATATGACATTGCCCTACCGGCCTGCAGATACGAGTTCATGGTCAAAGTTTACCAAGAAATTAGACATTTAAAAAGCATGTCATCCACCTGGAACTGGAAGACAATCTCCTCATCGCGCTGCATATCCATCGAACCGGAGCGGCTCCCCATGTGAAGGATGACAATCTTATAGTATAGCACCTGATTTATTTTAAAACTCCGGGCGAATGTTGAATGTTTGACGGATGTTTTGAACTTCCAGACTGAGCAGCGCTCTTTACTTGAGGAGCAGGTTTGTGGCTCTTTCTCTCAGAGAGGGTGAGAGCCCCACGATTAGGGATGGGCATCGAGAACCGGTTCTGTTTTAGAACCGGTTCCCAGTGGACCGATTGTTTGGAATCGTTAGCCAGATTCCTTAACGGTTCCGCTAACGATTCTCTGTGGCATTGCGCATGCGCAAACTTTTTTGGTTTCTTCTTCAGACTGCAGCAAACATGGCAACTAGCAGAAGCGTTCTAAAGTGTGGCTCTATTTCACACGACACAATGACAACTACGCCACTTGTAACATGTGTAAAAAGTCTATTTCGTCGAAGGGAGGAAAAATAACATATGAATAAGCATTTGAACACAGCATGGAATTAAATGACAGGATGTCATGTGTTCGATGCTGCAGCAGCTCGGCTAACGTCGGCGCTTCATCTCTTTCTGTCCAAGCTAAACTCCTCAAAGTGATCACAACCACTCACTGTGAAGCAAGTTGCCTTTATTGTGTGTAGTGGATCAAGTCATCTTCTGTCCCTTCGTTTGAAGCATACATTTGAGCTCCGGCATTGGAGCTAAAATGCTCCGGCATTGTCTCCAATTAGTGATCACTTCACGTTTGGATTGAAAGTCCAGTTTTGAGAAATATTTGACCTTAACGGTGTTAATTATCAGAGGGCGTGTGTTATTAGCACACGTTTGCGTTATCGTGTTAACCCATTATTAAACTGAGCATATCGATTTTTAATCCATTATTAAATTTAGCATTAAACTCCGCTAGTTTAGCTATAGAATCTTCCATTTTCAGCCCCCTACATTGAGGCAGAGGTAGTGTTTGCCTCTCCTCTTAATGTGGCTTTATCTTAGGCTGACCAGACGTCCTCTTTAACCCGACATTGTCTGTTTTTGAGCCCTAAAAAATCCGTCCGGCAGGGATTCCAAAAACGTCCAGGGAGTTTGCTTCGTCGGATATTGGCGTTTCTCCCCTTACAAGTTTTGGAAATGGTACGGTCCACCTTTAGGCGCGAGCTCTGACGCGAGCTCTGACGGTATAGAGAACAGTCATTGGTCAACCGATCTCACGGTTGCCAGATACACGATGATTATCCTCCAAATAATACAACCATTTTGAGCCTTTGGTACGATACTTCACCATCTCCAATCTGGCAACCCGGAGCACCTCACCGCCTCCACTGGTTGCATTGTTGTTGTTTGTGTGGCATGCTATCCACTACTCCTGATACACATGCTATACACTACTACTGATACACATGCTATACACTACTACTGATACACATGCTATACACTACTACTGATACACATGCTATACACTACTCCTGATACACATGCTATACACTACTACTGATACACATGCTATACACTACTACCAGCACCCGCTCCCTCAACGCGCACTACGCGCTGTGCACCAAGTCCTGAGGGGGCATCACAGAATAGGCAACTAAAAAATCCTCAGTTATAATAATTATAATGCTGATATTATTTCAGTCTAGAAATATTCGGCACCTTTTAGGCATGTATATCACAAAACAGGCAGAGCAAGAGAGATGTTTAATCGCTTAGCCCCCAGAATACATTTTATTTAAGTTATTTAAGTTTTATTTTAAGTTCAAGAGGAATATGTATAAATGTTTTTGGTTATTTAAACAAATGTAAATGTGTATATCTATACTGTATATGGTGTGTGCAGCATTATAGAAAATTATAGAAAAGGCAATTAATTTAAATAAACCCGATTGTGCTCTTTTTTTCCACCCCTTGCCCAATAAGAATCGATAAGGAATCGAATTGATAAGCAGGAATCGATAAGGCATTGGAATTGTTAAAATCCTATCGATTCTCATCCCTACCCACGATTCAGTCCAAATTCACTGTCCTTGAAAGGAAGCGCTCTCTGGAGTCGGGTTCAAATTCACCGAGACATTCAGAACAGTGGCCAAGCCCTTCCCCCCTTCCCTCCTCGGCCTAAAGCCTCTAAGTCACGGTTGTAATACTTTTTGAAGTGGCAACGGACAAAGATTACATTTTTTTACTGGAACTTTGATGGAATTTCGGAAGATTTATGAGTCGGCTTCTCGCAGAGCGCCGTGGAGAGCGTTCTCGGCGTCCTAGGCGTCCTAGGTGTCCTCTGCACATTCAGGAGGGCATCGTGTATATAACATGGACGTCTTTGTAGTCTCCGTTTTCTAGGCCACCGATGCAGTTAGAAGCTTTTTTCTAACTCGCTGAAGGGCTCACAGCTTTAGTTCCACCCCCCCCCCACCCCCCCAACGGATGGGATTCCCTCTCACTCAGACATCCTCCTTGTGCAGAGTGGGCGGGGCCTATGTGTGGGGCGCCGTCGTGAGGACCGTGCACGCTCAATTTGGAATGCAAATCTCCTCATTTGCATGAAACACATTGTCTTCTTTTGACATTCGAAGGACTCTTCTTGTCTTCCTCCCGCCTGTCGCTGCATACCGTCTGCGGGGAACTCTCAGACAAAAAGGAGGGGGGGGGGCATATCTGACCCTGAGGCCAATTGGGGTGTTTTTTTTACGAGAGCTGAGGCAGAGGAGCAGGTGGATAGTGAAGCAGAGAAGCCGAGGACCACAAACTCACTCCTTGTCCTGTCGCGCCCCCTTCCCCCCCCCCAAACAAAAAACAAAAAAAAACACCCTTGGTGGAGAAAGAGCCCTAACAGCCCCTCACATTTCATCTTTATAGCTGCTATAAAAAAACAAGCAGGGAACTGTCACATTGCAGAGAAGCTTCAGGACCAGCAGCTCTCGTGTCTGAGCCTCCAGAGTGAATCATGTCAGCTTCATCATCGCCGGGTTAGAACTTTAAATTTAATGCGCTCTCAAGTCTTAAAGTTCTGAACTTTTACACTTCAACAAGAAACTTTTTTTCCCCTTGAGTAACTTTTGACCTTTTTTCTAAATACCTCATGAGATTCATGCAAAGACCACAAAATACTGACATTTTGTTTACTGTTCCTACTGATATGAGATATCAGTGTGTAAGTGTTTGTGTGTGTGTGTGTGTTTGTGTGTGCATGTGGAAGTGTGTGTTTGTGTGTATTTGTGTGTGTGTATTTGTATTGTACAATTTATGAGCGTCCATGCTTCTCATGCTTTCCCTCTTTACATAATGAGGTAATAGAAGTGTCACAGTGAATAATGTCCCCACGTTGATTGTAATGAATATCTCCGAGAGGTCAGGAGCAGATTAGAGGTCGGCGAGTTAAACCCAGGAAGTTAATGGAAGTGTTCCTCTGGAAGACGAACAGTGCGGAGCGAACGATTCAGCGCTATAGTTGTTTCATGTAGTCGGGAACAATAAAAACGATCCCCTTATAGATGCTTTTTTCATTTATTTTTTACGTTTGTCGGTTCACCCAAATTACAAGTTTTTAAAGTAGTTTTTCTTTTAGCCGTGCAAAAGTTTTGGCATCAAGAGCGTCTCCCACATCACACAGACGTGTGTGATGTGTGTGTGTGTGTGTGTGTGTGTGTTTGTGTGTCTGTGTGTGTGGATCAGAGTCAATCACAAAGAATTGAGCAAGAATCCCAAATTAAAATGTATTTTTAAAATGCAGATCTCGTTGCGCAATGTGCCTGAATGCAGATCTACTTCCTGCTGGATGAAAAGTTTAAAGGAAAACTTTCCTCAATTGTCTGAGCACTGAAGATTAAAATAAATAAAAGGAGTAAATAATAAAGTGTAATAATAAAAAGGGTTTGACTTACCGTCTTTGTTCGATGAGTGGCTCGACAACGATGGATCAGTGTTTTGGGGTTTCATACAGGTGCCATCTCCCAGAGTCCCTCTGAGACGCATCGTGTGACATTACGACCGTGAGAGAGTGGCACAAGACCAAACCACGAGCCTCGTTTTCAATATGGGCATTCAGCATTCATCATTCATGCGGAGCAGCAGCGCTAAATCATCCGTCATTTAACGAGTCGTCTCCCCGGCAGCGAAGGACCAGACTCTGATTTGACCTCGAGGCCCGGGTCCAGACCAGCCTCTCCACCGCCACTCCCCCCAAAACTACATTTCCCGCTCTCTCTCTCTCCAATTGTGCCAAATTAAGCTTTCATCTGGTTTTATTTTTAATGCTCTTGGAACTTTGCTGTTTTTCAAGGCTTGTTTTCTTGTGTCCAAGTGATGAACTGGGACAGGGTTCATTGTTGTCTGACAGCTTTAATATATATTATTGGCAACGCTATACTCACACGAGTTTACTCGCTTGACCATTTGTGGCTTTGCGCTCCACTCGTGCGAGGCAAAGAAGTGTAATGTTCTGCGATGGCCAAGTTAATCCCCTGACCTGGATCCAATTGAGCTGCATTTCACTAGCTGAAGACCAAACTGAAGGGACAATGCCCCAAGAAGCATCAGGAATTGAAGACAATGGCCTGGCAGAGCATCACCAGGGATGAAACCCAGTGTCTGTTGATGTCTCTGGGTTCCAGACTTCCAGCTGTCATTGACTGCAAAGAATTTGCAACCAAGTATTACAATTGACAGTTAGATTGATGATCATGTTAGTTTGTCCAATTACTTTTGTTCCCTTAAAAAGGAGGGTCCACATATAAAATGTGTTGGAATTCCTACATCATTCAGCTGATGTGGATGTAAAGACCCCCAAATTAAAGCTGAAATTCATTTTGTGGGTGTACAGAGCCAAAATGATGAAAATTGTGTCAATGTCCAAATATTTATGGACCTGACTGTCTATGTATATATATATATATAGTGTTGGGAAGGATACTTTCAAAATGTATTCCGTTACAGAATACAGAATACATGCCCAAAAATGTAATCTGTAACATATTCCGATACATGATCTATTCTGAGTACTGTATTCCGAATACTTGGATTACTTCCACATTGAATTGCATTTTATAAGTGTAGGAATGCAGCCAAGGCCTATGCTGGTGTGTTCTTCTGTTCCAACTGGCTGAATGTGTTAGAGAAGTCTCCCTGAAAGTGTCATTTTATTGTATTATAATTTTTTGTAGAGGAACAAAGACTATAAGAGTATGTTAATGCAAAAGATGTTTTACTTGGTACCAAGAAAAAGAAAGAATTGACATTTTCCCTTATCAATTTCTTTATGTTCTCAGCTGTGAAAAATGACACACTAACAACTGTCCATCAAAACAAAACATAAGCTCAAACTGAATGTGATGATGGCAAAACATTTTTTTTTAAACTATGCCATCAAATATCATTTTTCCCACATTAAACAATGTGTAACTTAAAAAACAACATTACTTTTTGGTAATGTAACAAAGGCTAGCAGCAAAAAACAATCCAAAATGTCAAAGTTATAGAACATAGGTCAAAAAGGTGACAAAAGGTATGACAAAAGGTGACAAAAGGTGATATGACAAAAGGTGTTTATATGAATGTCAAATGAAAAAAGATAACAAATGATTTTACACAGAAATGAGGCTGTCAATGTCCATGCATTGCCTGTGGATGCCTGTGAACCTAAAGACCAGTATGTTTTGAGCCACCTATACTCTACGCAGCAGGAGAGCCTTGCTCAAAGTGCGTATCTGTCACTTTGTTGCAGTGTAGAGTGAAAATAAGTCCTCCCTGGCTAAAAAGCATAGTAGTATTGTAGTATTGTACTTTATGAAGAGGGCTCTGGTCATTGCATACATCTTCAATGAAGCCAATGACTTGTCTGGATCTTGGAGGTACCTCTGCACCTCTTCCTCTGCTGATGAACTTGTCATCTGTGCTGTCTCAAAAATAAAGAAGTCATCATCTTCTGGATCACCTCCAATTGCGGGAGGGGGGGCGGGGGCTACGCGCAAGCCAGCGTCCGCGCTCTGCGGCACGCGACACAGAGGACTGTGAACGCGACACAGAGGACTGTGAACGCGACACAGAGGACTGTGAACGCGACACAGAGGACTGTGAACGCGACACAGAGGACTGTTAACGCGACACAGAGGACTGTGAACGCGACACGTAGAGACAGAAATGACATGCTGCTGCTGCTGTAATCTGGCGCTATAGAGAAAGTTACACGGGGGGGCGAGCACATTTTTTTTAATGTCATGCGATCTACCAATACTACGCCGCGATCGGCTGGCAGGTCGCCGCGATCGACGTATTGAGCACCCCTGATTTAGAGAGTGAATAAACTCGTGAAACAGAGAAGTACCGTCATGTAATCCATTGATTTTAACATTGTAACTGTATTCTAAATACCATCTATTTAAATTGTAACTGTAACGGAATACAGTTATTCATAAATTGTATTCTAAATACGTAACGGCGGTACATGTATTCCGTTACTCCCCAACACTGTATATATATATATATATATATATATATATATATATATATATATATATATATATATATATATTAATATATATATTAAAGCCCCACTATGTAGTTTTTCACTTGTAGCGCCCCCTTCAGGTATTTTACGTTTACTTCAGTGTCGTAAATACCCAGTTACGATAGAGCAGGTGTCGTGAACCTCTGGCTCTCGAGCCATATATGGCTCTTCCGGTGACCCATATGGCTCTTTTGAGTTTGAGTTAAAAAAAAAAATCTCCGCCCGCCCCCTTGTAACTAAACGTCTGTTATTGATCGTTTCCACAGCAGCATGTCACTCTGTCTCTACGCGTCGCGTAGCGGAGCAAATAAAAAGTCAGCTGTGAGCGTGGACTGGCACTATATGATAGGGATGCACCGATCTGATCGGCGCCGATCAATATCGGCCGATATTGCCATGATCGGTTTTGATCGGCGTTCTCAAAACGGCCGATCATAACCGATCGGTCAGATGACGTCACATCTGCGAGAAATACTATCAGAGACGTTTCAGTCGCCGGGTGCCGCAACGGAGACGAAGCGCCCGGCGAGTGCCGCAGAGTGAGAGGTCCGCGAGGGGATCCTCCCGCAGCGAGCGGCGCCCCGTCCCCCGAGTTAAATCTCTGGGTCAACTCACCGACACTCACATGTCTGAGCCTACAGACTGATGCTCACATGTCTGACCCTACAGACTGATGCTCACGCTACACGCGTTCCATCGGGAGCGCGCGAGGGTTTTCATAAAGTTACCCGCTAACTTTATGAAAACCCTCGCGCGCTCCTGATCGAATGCTAACTGTTAGCGGAAGGATTCACGTGACACATCAGGTTTTGCAAAGATAGCGGAAAGAGCCACGTGAAACAACATCCGTTTTTCAAAATAAGATGTCGACAAATCATACACTAACATATACAAGAAAACAATGAACTGATTTTGTATATTAATAGATCGTTTCTGAGATTTAGCTTGAATTATGCTAACATTAAAACATTGTTACTGTACCAAGAAAGAGTTTATAAAAATAAGTCAGACTTTTGTATGTTAAAAAAGTCCTGTATATAGATTTCCCCAAGAGTTCCAGGAAATGAATAATGCAGATTTGTTCCATATATGAAATCAATCCCCTACAATAGCAATCAAACAATTGTAATGTATCAATTAGGACAGTTATCAAAGTAAAAGTCCTAAATGTTTAAAGAAATCTGTAATTTCTTTAATGTTTGAGGTGCTTTAGATGTGTATTTCCTCATAGTCCTAGGCAATAATGCTACACAATAAATAGAATGCTTCAATCAACACCGTAATTGGTATTATGGGATCGGCAGATACTATTTCAGTGATCGGTGATCGGTATTATCGGTGATCGGCTGACACTGATTTCAGTCATCGGTGATCGGCCCAAAAAACCTGATCGGTGCATCTCTACTATATGACATTGCGTAATCACTGCCAGAAAGCAGGTCGAAGTACATCCGGGTACTACCAACTGCGACCGGGCAGCTACAAAATCTTACAGTCGCGATTTTTTTGCCCACAGACCCCCGATGGCAGTGGCGGAGGCGCAAATTGACATATTAAAAGTAATTGTAGCGGCACCAGTTTTTTCAAGCTGTTATTTTAAGGTAGGAAAAGTTACATAGTGGGGCTTTAATATATATATATATATATATGTGGGCCGTGATGCCGATGTGGCCTGCGGTGAAAATGCGTTTGACACTAGAATCGCTCGTTGAGCTGGAAAGCGTGTCGTTTCCAGCCTTTGCTCACATACAGTTTGTGTCACAATGGGATTAGGGTGGACCCAAATGCATGACTCAGGAGACAAATAATTCCAATAAATATTCTTTACTAAAAGCGTCGTCAAGATCGGAACAGACAGAATAATCAGATTATGGAACGCTCGAGGGCTTGGTCGGAAAAACACAAGACAATATGGCAGAGGACAAGTGGAAGTGAGGGAGCTAAATAATGAGGGACTAACGAGGGGATGGACTGCAGGTAAGAAGGGTGTGAGGACCAGGTGAAGGTAATGAGGGACTAACGAGGGAGTGATCAGTGGCAGGTGAAGGGAGTTGGACTGACGAGATGGGAAGCAGGATCTGGAATGACAGGATAGTTAGTGACAGGATGAAAACAACTACTACAAAAAGGATGACGTGGAGCTAAACTGTTACAATTTGATGGGAATGTTTTTGGGGATTTTTACGTCGTTACTTCAGCGCCGGGCGTTTTTTTTCAAAGGTGCCCGTAAAGTTTCTGATTTAAAGGCCCGTGGAAACGAGTCCTTTCGATCCGCAGCCGGTCAGGAACAGCTGTTTTCCTCCTCCGTGTATCAGATGTCAGACACTTTTCCAGTGCAGGGCCCCGTGTTCCGAGGCTGCATTTGGCTGCGTGTGTGTCAGCGTAATTAAGGCGCCAATTAAGTGTCCAAACGTCTCCTGAGATCTACCTCTGGGTACGGGAGAGTTTCAACAAGCTCCTCTACTCGGAGCCAGTTGAGCCAGTTGGCTCTGACGCACATGTGTGAATGCAACCCCCCACCCCAACCACCACTCAAAACACATACACACACATACACTGGAAGCCACTTTTATCAGTGTCACCACAAGGACCAAAAGTCTTTCTTCTGTGCTGCCGAGTTAAACCAATGGATTTCCGTCCATCAAGGTCTACTCTTATCTGCATTGTTGAAGCTCATACACACACACACACACACACACACACACAAACACACTGGCACCTCGTGGTAGGGTTGATTATGTTTCTCTGTCATGTGGGCCGACCTATTCACCTAAGCCTTGTGCGTGATATTCCCATGCTTCTGCTAAAAGAGTGTGTGTTTGTGTTTGTCTGTGTGTGTGTGTTTGTGTGTGTAAGACGGTGACCAGGGGTTTAGCATGGAGGGGCACAACTCGTCATTTACTGATCAAAGAGGCCCGTGGGATGGGTGGTCTGCCGAGGATGGTTTTCCTTCTTTTGGGGGATTCCGATGGTTTTAACTCATGTTGCCTCCTCAGGGCGATGAAGAAAGTGCAGTAAATTACATAAGTGGCTGTAGATGAGTCGAGTAGGGAGGTCTTTGGGAGTCTCATTTCAAATGGGGCTATTACCCGTTGATGAAAAGGAGAAGGGGGGAAGATAGAGAAATAGAGAACGGATATATACTACTAGTTCCCGTAGTAGCCTCAGGCCAAACAGACAGGTGTCGAAATGTAGCCGCACCACCAGGGTTTTACCACCGGGCGGGGATTAGCATTACGCCAGAGAGAGAAGCGTTCAACTTGAGTTGAACCTTAAAAATATATTTTTTATTATATAAAAACAGTCTTTGTCAATTCCTCATCCCGAGAGTGAAAAGAGAGGAGGAAACTCCGGATGGTGTTTTTGATCTGAGAAGAAAAGAAATGGAAACGCCCTTCACAAAAGGCGTAACGGGAGAGCGGAGCACCGTGGGGCTTTTTAATGAGGTGCTACAATGAAGGTGTGTCAGTAGAGAAGTGAAATGTTCTCCGACGGTTACGGTCTGGGAAAGAAAAGTCATCTGACTTCTTTTCTTTTGGAAGTCGCCAACCAGGGTCGGGATGTACGAAGTCGCCAACGAGGGTCGTGATGTACGAAGTCGCCAACGAGGGTCGATATGTACGAAGACGCCCAACTATGGTCTTGATGTACAAAGTCGCCAGCGAGTTTCTTGATGCACGAAGTCCCCAACGAGGGTTGTAATTTACGAAGTTGATAACGAGTTTCTTGATGCATGAAATCGCCAACGAGTGTTGTGATGTACGAAGTCACCAACGAGGGTTGTGATGTACGAAGTCGCCAACGAGGGTTGTGATGTACGAAGTCGCCAACGAGGGTTGGGATGTACGAAGTCGCCAACGAGGGTTGTGATGTACGAAGTCGCCAACAAGGGTCACGATGTACGAAGTTGCCTACGAGGATCGTGATGTACGATGTCGCCAATAAGTGTTGTGATGTACAGAGTTTCAAACACATTTCTTGATGTATGAAGTCGACCAACAAGGGTCACGATGTATGAAGTCGCTAAAGGAGGGTCGTAATGTACAAAGTCGCCAACAAGCTTCTTGATGCACAAAGTCGCCAACGAGATTTGTGATGTACGAAGTCGACAATAAGGGTCACGATGTACGAAGTCGCCTACGAGGGTCGTGATGTACAAAGTCACCAACAAGGGTTGTGATGTACGATGTTGCAAACTATTTTATTGATGTATTTAGTCGACCAACAAGGGTCACGATGTGAGGAGTCGCCAGCGAGTTTCTTGATGTATGAAGTCGACCAATAAGGGACACGATGAACGGAGTCGGCAATGAGGGTCATGATGTACGAAGTTGCCAGCGAGTTTCTTGATGCACGAAGTCGCCAACCAGGGTCGTAATGTAGGAAGTTGACTATGAGTTTCTTTATGTATGAAATCGCCAACAAAGGTTGTGATGTACGAAGTCGCCAAGAAGGGTCACGATGTACGAAGTCGGCAACGAGAGTCGAGATGTACGAAGTCGCCGACAAGGGTCACGATGTACGGAGTCGCCAATGAGGGTCTTGATGTACGACGTCGCCAGCGAGTTTCTTGATGCACGAAGTTGCCAACGAGGGTCACGATGTACGAAGTCGGCAACGAGGGTTGAGATGTACGAAGTCGCAAACAAGTTTCTTGATAAACAAATTCGCCAACAAGGGTCACCATGTATGAAGAGATAGGAAGCCTGCAGCTCTTGAGGCATTCCTCTCGTTGGTGAAAACTGAAAATGCTAAATCCACGGTGGCGGCCTGTTGGCCTCATTCTGAAGGGTTAAAAGTGGCTCGATGATGCAGCCTCAGACAAAAGCTTAGCCCCATCGACTAGTCTGTGTCTGGCCCCCGGGGGACAAAGAGCCCCCCCGACCATCTCCTCCAATCAAAGATCTATTGGCGCTTTGACTGACATACCTTCAGCCCCTCGGAGGAAGAGCTGAACCAACAAGCGCCGAGGGGGCGCTGCTGGGGGATGATTGACATGGCGGAGATAATCTCCCTCTGAAACATGGTTGAGGATTCAGCTGCGGGGGTCGTCAGTGGGTTCTTTGTGTTGTTGTTTCTTGCCCTCATAACTCTTCCTCCCTCCCTCCTTCTCCTCTCCTCTCCCGCCTCTATTCATCCCTTACGACGCCCCCAAAACACCGAGCAGACGGATCTGAACACGCGGTCGTCTGCTTTCTGCAGGGTTTTATTTTAACGTCATATTTGTGTGAATTCTCTGCAGCCAATCGGCAGTCCTGCGACTTGACAGTTGACGTGTGTTACAAGGAATTGCTTCCCCTCCCCCCTAAAACACATGAACGCCCCTCCCGGCTGCAGAAATATTCCATTATTCTTAAGAATTATTAATATTTATATATTTACACTACCGTTTAAAAGTTTGGGGTCACCCAGACAATTTGGTGTTTTCCATGAAAACTTACTTATTTATCAAATGAATATAAAATGAATATAAAATATAATCAAGTTATAAATAATGATTTTCATTCTAAATATGAATGTTGTTCTTCTCGTGGCTCAAAGGAAGGTCAGTTTTATAGCTTCACTCATCAGCATAACTCTTTTCAGCTGTGCTCACATAAAAAGAGTTTGTAAGAGTTTTCTACCCCTCCGTTAGTCTTCTAAGGCAATAACACAATGTACCATCAGAACACTGGAGATGGGCCTCTAACACCGATATAGAGACTTCATTAAAGACCAGAGAATAGTCATTTAACACATTAACTATTTAGAGAGTTTATGATTCATTTAATGTGATCTTCATCGACAAACTTTTGAACGGTAGTGTATATTAATTTATTTATTGCTGAAGAAGTGCCACGGTAGTTTAAAGAGAAAAAGGTCCTCAAGGACAGAACGATACCTTTTCTCTGGGTCCTCTGTGTTTTCAAATATATTTGCCAATGACTTGTTGACATGTATTCCAAGGAATTGTCTCCCCCCCCCCCCCCAAAAAAAAAAAAAAAAAAAAAAAACACTGGAGAACGCCTCTCGGCTGCAGAAATATTACATTATTCTTTAATATTATTATTATTATTATTTATTTTTACGAGTTGAAGAAGTACCACGGCGGTTTGAAGAGGGAAAGAAACGAAAAGGTCCTCAAAGATAGAAGGAAATGTTTCCTCTGGGTCCTTTTTGTATCCAAATATATATGCCAAAATGAAGGAGTGGTAACAATGAATAGATCTAAAATCAAGTGTACCTGTGTAGTGCGGACGTGGTCTTAAATTATCTCTCTGTCTGCAGGAACCCCGACGGGGACGTTCAGCCGTGGTGCTACATCGCAGACCACGATGACGGGATCTACTGGAGATACTGCAACATCCCCACCTGCCAGAGTAAGGGCCCACCTTCGTCCTCGCCCTCGCCTCCACTTTCACCTTTGGCTTCCCCTTCGACTTCACTTTCATCTTCGCCTTCACCTTTGACTTTGGCTTCGCCTTCACCTTCATCTTTGCCTTCACCTTTCCCTTCGCCTTCTTCTTCGCCCTCGTCTTCGACTTCCCCTTCGACCTCGCCTTTGACTTTGCCTTCGCCTTTCACTTTGCCTTCGACTTCCTCTTCACCTTCGCCTTCACCTTCGTCTTCGCCTTCACCTTCGACTTTTCCTTCGCCTTTGCCTTCACCTTCGTCTTCACCTTTGCCTTCCCCTTCGACTTCCCCTACGTCTTCGCCTTCAACTTTGAGTTCGCCTTCGCCGTTGTCTTCCCCTTCGACTTCGCCTTCGTCTTTGCCCTCGTCTTCCACTTCGACTTCGCCAACTTCCACTTCAACTTTAACTTTGCCTTTGCCTTTGACTTTGTCTTCGCCCTCGCCTTTGTCTTCGCCTTCGCCACCTTCCACTTCAACTTTGACTTTGCCTTCGCCTTCCCCTTCGACTTTGACCTCGCCTTTGCACTCACCTTCACCCTCGCCCTCTCCTGCACCCTCGCCTTCACCTTTGTCTTCCTCTTCGACTTTGACTTTGCCACCTTCCACTTCAACTTTGACTTTGCCTTCGACTTCGTCTTCGCCTTTGTCTTCGCCCCCTTCCACTTCAACATTTACTTTGCCTTGGTCTTCCCCTTTGACTTTAACCTTGCCTTCACCTTCGCCCTCACCCTCTTCTTCACCCTCACCTTCGCTCTCGTCCTCTCCTTTGTCCTTGCCTTCATTATCGCCTTCTCCTTTCCTTCTCCCCTGCTTCACTCTCCCCACGGAAGCTTCCGTCTTCGTTGCGTCGCCGAGCCTCGGGGAGCTTTCATCAGCCGTTTGGCTCGTTCACAGCTATTATCATCTTTAAAAACTCTCTAATTGCCGCCGTGGCCCCGCCCCCTGCCGTGCCCGGGCCTGCCTCTCACTCTAATGCGAGCTGTCAATCACTACCTCTGTGTGTGTGAGAGTTTGTGTGTGTGTATTTTCTCTCCAGCTTTGTGGCTTGTTTTGACATGTTTTTTTATGATTAATGATCTTTATGAGATCTACCTGTCTGTCTCTAGATCTGCCCGATTTGTGTCCGCGTCCGTGAACGTGTGAGATTTTTATGCTTCTTCTTCTTCTTCTTCTTCTTCTGTCTTCTCCTTCTTCTGTCTACTTCTGTCTTTTCGACTGGTTTGGCACACGTTTGTCTTTTACAAGGAGCCGCTTGACTTTAATCCCATGACTTTCTTTCCTGCACCTTTTTAACCGCCGTTGTTGAAAGCCGACTCAACCGTGATCTTTGATCTCCAAACATTGTAATTCCTGCAGATGAGGTTTCAGACGTAACGAAGCGCCTGTTGAGCGTCGCTGGTGTATCCATGGCAACGTAATAATACATCAACAGTCTTGTTTCACCTTGCACGGCAGGTTATGGCACAAGTGTCGTTGTCAACTGAGAGAATCTGGTGGCTGAACGCAGTTTAAGAGATAAATGACGGCGGCTGCAGATCCACTAAAATATACATTTTATTTACCTTCACAGGGTCAAGAGGTTAAACGCCTTCATCAAGCTGCAGTTCTAGATATCAGTCGGTTAACGTCTCCGCTCCATGCATTTAAAGTAATATATATATCTATAAGTAGGTCGACACGCCCCCAGCCCCTCGAGCCATGCCGCCATGTTCCTTTCTGAGAGGTGCTGGTTTGAAAGGCTTGCATGTTCGCGTGTTCACGTGACTCGGCCCACAAAGTCTCTGCGTGGAGTCCGGGGCCTCCACCTCTCCACCCCTCGTATCTCATGACATTAAGGCCATCTTTTGTTCCCGATGGGTTTGCCACGCGATGCTTCAGCTGTGTTCTTTTGTGTCACTCATCCTCCGTGGTCCTGTGCATCGCACTGCGGGGGCGGCTTCTACGCAATGGGGACTAACGTCCAGAGTCTCCGTCACGCAGGAAGAGGAGGGCGAGGTGTGAAAACAATGCCCCCCACCCATAGACACACACACAACACACCCTGGTGCATGCTCTGAAATCACCACCGTTTTGAAAGATTCGGCTGCAGAGTGAGAGATTGACGATTCTCTCTCTCTCTCTCTCTCTCTCTCACTCTCTCTCTCTCTCTCTCAGACAGGGTGTAAACACAGCGGCATGCCAGGGAAAAGAGCAGCGACGCTCTTTGTTTTCATTCCGTCTTCTTTTTGTTTGGTCTGAGACGTTTTTAGTTTTGTCTGCTTTGTTTTTCTTGCTTACGTTTGATGTCACGTGGTCGGATGCCGCGTGGTTTGGTGGCACATTGAGCTCTCCAGCATCCGGCCGGTCATTCATTACATCATGTGTCATTTAGCTAATGTGATATTCACACCATAGACACAGCTACAGGGAGCAGCTCAGGGTCGAGTGCCTTGCTCAAGGACACAATCGACTAGGGCGGGGATTGAACTGCCAACCCCCTGATTGAAAGACATGAGACATCTGGGGTCATGAAAAAATTATCGACTATGGCACAAATTTAAATTTACGCTGTGTGTGTGTGTGTATGTGTGTCGTGGAGGAAGCTGTTTTTTTGAGGCCCGCCTCATTACCAGTCCGCTAACATGAGATTAGATTAGAAAACTTTATTAATTTTCAGTGGGGAAACTCATTGGCCACCAAAAATTCATATAGACAACAAAACAAGAAAAGGCACAGATGCTAAATCTAAAACTAATAAACCCTAAAGTGGTTATTAAAGTGCTCCGTGGGGTCACTTTCTGTGGCTCCTGGCGGCTTTAAAGACACGTGATCACCTTTTCTTGAAGAAATTGAAGAAAAATATCCCATGCTTTTATTTTGAAGGTTTTAGATTAAATTACATTACATTACATTACATGTCATTTAGCAGACGCTTTTATCCAAAGCGACTTACAATAAGTGCATTTCAACCTAGAGTACAAACTAAGAACAACAAGAATACAGAAAGTAACATTTCCTCAGCTGCATTCTGGATGACCTGCAGAGGCCGGATGGCCTTAGCAGGTAGACCAGCCAGAAGAGAGATGCAGTAGTCGAGGCGCGAAATGACCAGAGCCTGGACCAGAACCTGCGCCGCCTTCTGGGTCAGAAGAGGTCGTATTCTCCAGATGTTGTGCAGCATGTACCTACAGGAACGCGATGTTGCAGCGATGTTGGCCGTCAGGGAGAGTTGACTGTCTAGCGTCACCCCGAGGCTCCTGGCAGTCAGGGTAGGGGCCAACACGGAGCTGTTGAAGGTGGTAGTCAGGTCGTGAGTGGGGGAACCTTTCCCTGGAAGGAACAGTAGCTCGGTCTTGTCAGGGTTGATCTTCAGGTGGTGAGCAGACATCCACTGAGAGGTGTCGGTCAGACAGGCAGAGATTCGCGCTGCCACCTGTGTGTCGGACGGTGGGAACGAGAAATGGATTAATGTTGTAATATTAGAGACATTTTCTTATCTACAACATTTCTACACTGATATAAACAATAATCAAATACAAAGAGAGTTATTTAACAATATGTAATAGGAGTTTATAAAGTGTTTCCGGCCCTTTAAGAAGGCGGCCATGATGCTGATGTGGCTCATGGTGAACATGAGTTTGACTCTCCTGCTCTAGAAGGAGCTAAATAATATAAATAAAAACATTTATTCATATTTACTGAGTGGTGACAAGATGAAAACCCTGTGAGACGCGGCCTGTCCGCGACGTGTCTGCGCCATATATTCGGCGTGGCTCCTTTAAGCCTACGATCGTTTCGCCAGGAATTTGGTTGACGTGGAGAGAGAAAGCGTCCGGGCCGAAGGCCACGAGGGTTTCTGTTTTTCCGAGACAAAAACCTGCTCCACTGCTCCCTCTGCACAGGCTCCTCCCACTACACTCTTTCAAAACTAATTTATTATTCATTTAAATGTTAAACAGGAACATCTAGTGGGTGTAATAAAGTTAATTTATTTTACTTTTACCTGACCGACACATTGCGTAATCCCTATAAAGTTCACGCTGTCCAGGTTTAAAGGTTGTACACATAGATTCAATTCAATTCAGTTTATCTGTATAGCCCAGTTTCACAAATTACAAATTTGTCTCCGAGTGCTTTACAATCTGTACACATTGACATCCCTGCCCCAGAACCTCACATCAGACCAGGAAAAACTCCCAAATAACCCTTCAGGGGGAAAAAAGGGAAGAAACCTTCAGGAGAGCAACAGAGGAGGATCCCTCTCCAGGATGGACAGATGCATTAGATGTAATGTGAACAGAAGGACATATTTAGAGTTAAAATACATTCAAGGAATCTGACAGAGTTTATCAATAGTTCATATTTAGGCATATTCCACGATGAAGAGTTTGGAGACCTCCCGAGTGGAGGAGTGGGCGGAGTCCCAGCAGGGCAGCGGCACAGCTGGTGGCAGGGACTCACGATCCAACCATCGATGGTCCATCAGCAGATGGAATCTATGCCGTCTCATAGGGTCCGATGACCCCATGAGACGTGAAGTCAGAAGGACTCCGGGGAGAACGCAGAGTTAGTCATGTGTGATTGAGAGATGAAGATTCATCCATAGGAGAAAGAAAAGAGGAGAGCGGTGCTCAGTGCATCCTAAAACGTCCCCAGCAGCTATAAGCCTATACAAGATGATGATCTTGTTTACTTCTATAGTTCATAGAGCACAGGGGTCAAACACAAGGCCCGCGGGCCGAATCGGGCCCGCCGCATCATCATAGTTGGCCCCTGACGGCTTGAGAGACATGTGATCACCTTTTCTTAAAGAAATTGAAGAAACATTTTCTGTGCTTTTATTTTGAAAGTTTAAAATTTAATGGATTAATGTTGTAATATCAGAGAAATGTTTTTATGTTCAATATTTCTACACTCAAATAAATAATAATCAAATGCAAAGAGAGTTATTTAACACATTATGTTCGAGGAGTTTATAAAGTGTTTCCGGCCCTTTAAGAGGGCGGCCATGAAATGAGTTTGACTCCCCTGTCATAGAGAGTCATCAGGATTAGTTTCATAACTGTTTAAAAAGTTCATCCCAGTGGCTTTCAGTAATCTTGACCATTATTATTGGAATTCTTCCACCACTGACTTAAATATAATGAGGACAAGATGGAAAGAATGTCCCTCAATATGTTCATAATGTTATTGTATAAATGTAATAGTGTGAATGTGGTTGACAATAACAAACATGTCATCACGTCTCATCACGTGTTCGTCCATTACCGTCACTCTCCTGTGGTGTCTTTACGGTATTTGGATGTTATGAAGCCATCAATGTTGCCGCTTGAAGTTTTAAGCGACTCGATGACTTGGAGGAGCTCCCTTAAAGGAGGCGGAGCTTCATCTAACAATTCTCTAACAATGGAGGAAACACCTGATGAACCTCATCTGTCAGCGCGGGAACCATCGTCTCCACGCCGAAGGCGGCGCACACACGCCTGGCAGGCGGTGGCGGCCACGCCCCCAAGGCGGTACAACAAAGTCGGTATGCGTTTGGTTTTTATTGGTGAGGGAAAGAAGAAACAACGGCGCTGTGAGATATCGTCTTCATTAACAGAGATTTATGAAGCGGCTGAACGTCTCTTTGAAGTACAAACACACAGAAGAGCTCAATGTGAGCGGTCAATGGCTGGTTTTATGGTTTTTATTCCTTCTTTTTTTTAAATTAATTTAACTTTTATTGCCTCAATTGCTGTAAACGTCCGTCTTCTTTGCTCAAGCATAAGCTGTGAGATGTCCAGCGTTATGAAATATGATGAATATAATAAATACCACCACACGGAATCCCTGAGATACACCCTCAGAAACAGGATTACGTTCTACATTACTCCTCCGGGGCGACTCCTTCTCATCTCCAGCGCCACCAACAGGTTGAAATGTTACACACACACAGGCACACACACACACACACACACACACCCACACACACACACACACACACACACACACGCACTCTCACACTCTCACACACACTCTAACACACACACACACACACTCACGCACACACACACACACTCTTACACACACACAGTTCAGTTTATTTGTATAGCCCATTTTCACAAATTACAAATTTGTCTCAGAGTGTGTGTGCAAGTGCGTGTGAGTGTGTGTGTGCCTGTGTGTGTGTGTGCCTGTGTGTGTGTATGTATGTGTGTGTGTGCCTGTGTGTGTGTATGTATGTGTGTGTGTGTGTGTGAGTGTGAGTGTTCCTGTGTGTGTGTGTGTGTTTGTGTTCCACGTACTTGATTTAGACCTCTAGGTCATTTCAAACCTTTTTTAAGTCGCTGCTCGGCGTGAGGTCTGTTGTGACGATTTGTTCTTTTTTATTTGTTTGAAACAATAAATAAATGGAAAAGAAAAGTTTCCAAAACAACTCGTTAAAAAATGTGTCACCCCGTAAAAAAATTAACAGACATATTTCCAACAGATGATCCAATAGAATGGAAAATAATAAATAATCATCTCGGCACGTGGCTCCAACCAATAAAACAAACTACGTTCATAAAGAGATAATTAAAACTAATATGTTGAGAAACCAGAGTCAACATCAGCCACACATCAAACACCAGCCACGTCGCCCGCAGCTCGGCAATACAGAGATTAGACCGGAGAGATTATTTCTTTCCACCCAAATTAATTAGTTAATTCAGAGGTTTTTTAACTTAAAACCTTCACACTGGAACAAAGGAGTCTTTAGTATTCACACGGGAAGAAGTGAACCTTCAGCTTGACACACTGGAGAACATATATATATATATATATATATATATATATATATATATATATATATATATATATATATATATTGTTACTCCAATTTGATTCCTCTGAGAATATAGGTCATGTAAATGTTGTATCTTTTTTTCTTTTTTTTGTGTGTTAGTTCACGTGTCTGGGGAGCTTTGGACACACTCATTGTTCCTTTAGCTCTGACCTCTGACCTCCTTGTAGCTCCGCCCACACCTGCCCTGAGGGGAAAATACCTGCCTGCAGTGTCATGTGAGGAAAATGTGTGGAAAACTCTCAAAACAGAATTTAGAGAGTAAAAAACTCTCACTCAAAAAAAATAAGCCGCGGGGACGTCGGGTAGATTCTAATCTCTCTTCCTTCCTCCTCCCCTTCAAGAGAAGGGGGGGGGGCATTAGGGAATTAAAGGTACTGATTACGAGGCGAGTCTGTTGTGTAGAACGTTTGCTAATGAGAACAAGTAGACGCTCGTTGTTTAGTGCTTAGAGGAGGAGGCCTGCCCAACGTTAGCTCTCAGAAGGAAGCCAAATGCAGAGTAGCATCGCTCTGAGCCATGAAAGACATTTTCATGATTGGATATTGTGAAAGATAATTCAGACTAACAGAATGTCTCCCTACGGTTAACAAAACAACCTCTATTAGAAATAGCAGTTATTTAAGTGCTAACACTAGCGTACTAGTATGTGATGCTAACATGTTTACAATATGTTCCCCCATCTAGAGTTTAGCATGAAGTAGTTGAGACATTGCTGTCTGCACTGTAGTGTTGGATTGACCGCACACGCTATATTATACATAAGTAGATTCAGTCACCGTGACGTCACCTATTTTGCTTTTGAAGCCTTGAATTCTGCATTTTGTCCGTCGCCATCTTTGTTTTACAGTTTTTTTTCTTGGCTTCCTGTAACTAGAAGTAACAGGAGAACGTGGTGCTCAGCTCTCAAAGGACTGCCGACAACCCCAACGACTCCAAAGACGATTTCTACGAATTAGAAACCAAATCGTGAAAGGGATTAAAGTCGTAAGACTTAAAAATACACAAGACATTTCCCACTGCGCCGCGCTCCTTACCTGTCGAATACCTCGTAGCCCCGCCCCTGTGCGTCCCCTGCTCCGTAGTCTTTACTCTAAACTTACTTTAACTCGATGAACATCCTGCAGCAGTGAAGAAGACCTCACACTAGCACTGAGACTGAAACTCGCTTTTACAATGTTTACCGAGGTGAAATAAAGAGAGAAGAAGAAGAAGGAGAAGGAGAAGAAGGAGGAGGAGGAGGAGGAGGAGAAGGAGAAGGAGAAGGAGGAGGAGGAGAGGCGGCGGAGGCTTATTTCCTCTTAGACTTCCAGGAAGTCGATCTCTTTGAAAGCGAACGATGATAAATGGAAGACAGCGTCTTCACCAGGCCGGTCACGGGTCATCGCGTCCCCTCAGGACGCCTCGGGGACTCAACACTTATGGCGGTTTATCGGTGATGCATTGCGGCGGCCATTTTTCATCTCTTTCTGTCTCTCTCTGTGTCTCTCTCTCTCTCTTTCTCTCTCTCTCTCTCCGCGCAGCGTTCGGGGCCGGTCTCTCTGAGGAGTCACTAATTATTCATTTAAAGCTCCGGCTCTTCCCTCTTCCCTCTAATTAAATGGTTAGTCACTCTCCCGGGGCCCTCGGGCTGGAGGCCATCGATCTTCTCCATCTCCATCTAGTTGGAACACACAGAGAGAGAGAGAGAGATTTAAATGGCATAAAAAAGGACTAAAAGATACAGTAAACATGCACGTGATAAATAAGAAACAGTGAAGTCTATTTCTCTCTCCCTCTCTCTCCCCCCTCTCTCTCTCTCTCTCTCTCCCTCTCTCCTTTCCCGAGACAAAACACTTCTCTCATCCCGTCCAATCATAAGCTCTTCATTGTCTGACTGTAGAACTTTTCCTTTTTCACGGGCGAGATAATTTATGATGTCCACAAAACAGCTCCGTTTTCTCGCCTGCGTGTTTTTCTGGCCGTCGACGTGAACTAATCACAGGCCGGATTACATGCAGCAGCTGTATGTGTTCATGTGTCGAATATACTGAACGACCAAGAGAGCCAGCACGCCATGAACGAGTTGTGTGTGTGTGTGTGTGTGTGTGTGTGTGTGTGTGTTTGTGTCAGAGTGTTTTCCGAGGCTTCCACATACCTGTGTTTTTAAAGTGCTGCTTGTCCTCGTTTGACCTTCAGGCTTTAACGACCCTTCTCGCATATGGAAGCACTACTTTGTTGTTGTTGTTGTGACATCACAGCATTTCATTTCAGGAGACGTCAAAGGAATCTGAGAGAAATAAATCTACCATGAAAGAGAAACGTTGTCTTTGTCTACAGCTTCCGGCTGAAAAAGAAAAACAGCATTTAATGTCGTCAGAAGACAAAAGCGCGTGATGTCGGACCAACATGTCAACACGGGAAGAGGATGTGACGGTTATGAAGCTGCACCGCGGTCAATGTATATATATATATATATATATATATATATTTATATATTTATAATGGAAAAAAGCCCTGGAAATGTGTTATATTATATGTTGAATCACGCAATTTAATTTGCTTTATTAAACAGGTTTTTTAAGCTCTCGTCTCTCTTGTAGATTACAGGGATTATCGTCGCCGTGAGAACCTGTTCAAGTGTGATTATTACTCCTTCAGGCCTCATGCACTCTCACTCAGTGCGTTTACATGATAGTATAATTTGAATATTGCTTTAGTCAGACTTTGCTATCTTTGGGGGGGGTCTGCTATTATCCCAGTATATATGGCAGTGAGTAATTCGAATCATTGGCTGAAAACATGTCACCTCCGATACGCCAGGTGGCGCTGTTTTCGTTACAACTCCTGTTGTGTAGCACATTTCCTTTTTTTGATTGGCTGATAAGCGCCACGTGACAGCACAACTCCAGGAAGCATTTGTTTTCCCCACGGGGAGAGCGGCGGGGCCAGCTCATGTTGTCGCTGCGGCACATTAAAACATTAAATAGCCGAGAGTTGTTTTCAGCGTGAAGAAATACGATGTGTGGCGGGAGTGTGGGAGTTAAGACCGAACTGTGTGACACTTGAGAGCCCTGCAACTCGATGCAAAGTTCGGTTCCTAGTCCAATTCACCGCTACATGCCGCGACGGTCGGATTATCAACCGCATCGGATCGAGTAATCCAGGGGTGTCAATCGGACCGTAGTTGGACCGTAGTTGGACCGCACACAGTCGAACAAAGGTGTTACATGAAACGGATAATTCGATTTCTGTCCGACTGAGCCAGTTATTCGAATGCATGTAAACGCATTGACTCTCTCTCTCCCTCTCTCTCTCTCATCTTTTAAATCCGGCAAATCTATTTTGAAAAGAAAGAAGTTCTAAAGTGCCATTTAAAAAACATCCACATCTTTCTCATTAATTTATTGACTTTACAGTATTTATCTCTCTCTCTCTATCTCTCTCTCTGACTCTCTTTCTCTCTCTTTAAAAGTACATTCATAACACTAATTATGTCTTTTTAAAAAAAGAAAAAGCGTATTCTTTTCTGCCACACGAGACGAGACGGACGTGAACTCTGTTGTTTTTGCTGTCTGCCGTCTTTGTGATGCTCCGGCTGCAGTGGAGTCGTGTTGAGTTCTCTCTGTTTTCTTTTCCTCCTCCTCGGCCCCCGCTGTGATGTCCTGAGGGTCCTGAGGGTCCTGAGGGTCCAGAGGGTCCAGAGGGTCCAGAGGGTCCAGAGGGTCGGGGCCGGCTGGAGCACCTTGTGTTTCCTCCGTTTCTCCCTGTGGCTTGTTAAACAGTCTGAATTCCACCGGGCGGCTTTGAAGTGTGTCGACTGTGTTGTTCTTATTTTATTGTGCGTGGAGACATATTTGCACTTGTCGCGGCTGCACGGCAGATGTTTTTTTCTAAGAAAAACACTGTAGCACTTTTTTTTAAAGCTTTTTTATTATTATTATGTGCAGACCTTCTCCGTCTCCAGGTCCATACAACAAATGTTTTGCTAAAAGAAACCTGTGGTGCTCTGGTGTGATTCCCCCCCCCCCCTCCCCCCTCAACTGCTGCTCCTCAGACGGCTTCCAGGATGCAGCAAGAGGACAAAGACTAATACGCTGACGCTAGAAGCACAAAACGACGATTGACAATGACGACATAAAAAACCTCTTCGACCAGATTCCTGTAGAAGCCGTTCTCATGGAGCACTGACGACAACAGGCTGTCACGCTGTAGCTCGTAGCGCACTAGTTCGTAGATAGCCCTAGCTCGTGGTAGCTCGTAGCTCGCACTAGCTCCTAGATCGCACTAGCGCTAACATAAACATTGTTATAATGGCTCATCTATGATTTGCTGGCCTACTTTCATAGACGCAAGACTCCAGTACTACTCTGAACTCAGGCTGCTCTGGTCATCACCAGTCTCTACGTGTTCAGGGGAACCGTCTCCCCATCGCGCCCAGCCTGACGATGATGTGCTCGGCACAGGCTCACGCAAACAGTCAAGTGTAGAGATTCTCCGATCAGCATTTTTGGGGCTGATCACCGATTACGATCACCAAAATCATGATCGGCCGATTGCCGATCACTGCCGATCACAAAATGGCAGGGGAATGGTAATTTTTTATCTGACATCTGACATCGCCGCAGACCCCTGACGCCTTTTACGAGAGCCGATCCCCGCCCTGGCGAGACGATGCGGTTAGGGCGCACTGAGGACAGTCCGCCCCGGTCGACAGTCGCGCCGGGAGCAGGGGGCCCCGTCCCTCCGCACGCGGGGAGAGAGGGCGCAGTAAATACTATGTCCACGGCACCGGGAAGTGGCGAGGTCCGGGTAGTAGGCGCTGTAAAGCATGCGGCCGAAGCCCACGAGCCACCTTCGCCCCGAGCCTTTCCAAGCCGACCTAGAGCGGCCTCACTCCGTCCATGGGATGAGCCTCGATCAGAAGGACTCAAGACCTCGAGCAATACCGGGCAAGCGATCTTCCATATGCCACATGTCCCCAATCAGCCCGTCATTCGGCGCTGGGCTGTTCCCTCTTCGCTCGGCACTACTGAGGTGATCTTTGTTATTTTATTTTCCTCCGCTTAGTAATATGCTTAAATTCAGCGGGTTGTCTCGTCTGATCTGAGGTCGTGGTCGAATGAGGCGCCGCCCCGGAGGACGGCAGTGTGGCTCTGGCTCCGGTAAAGGGAGCAGAGGCTCACGGCATCTGGTTCGTCGGGTACCCCGCCACGGTGGAGGAAGGTCCCGGCCGAATACCACCCTGACCTCCCCGGATCACCAACCTAGGGCCCCCACTGACACTCTCATGAACTCGGAAGCTTGACGCGGGCAGCACAGGAGACGGTCGAAACGCTTTTGGCCGATCAAGCCATTTTTACCAATATCGGCCGGTCATGATCGACGGCCAATCAATCGGAGGATCACTAGTCAAGTGATAGGCTATCGTAGAATAATAGTTTTTTTCAATTTCAATCGGCTCAGGCACCGAAAGGAAGCACCGAAATATGTGTTGCGTTTCGGTCCGGCCGGCACCGGTCGTATAGGAACCGGTTTTCGGTACCCAACCCTAGTTAAATCAGTGCGCTAGATTGCACGGTACAGCGATAAGTACACCGCAGATTACGGCATGAATCATCCTCCGTCTTCCTCCTGGGGGACGCTCTGCGATCCAATAGAATCTTCATGTCCGGTGGTCATCGATGTGATGCGGCCGCAGCATCTGTCAAAAATATACAAATCCACCCGAGACGTGGAAGCATCTGGAGACACGTTTTCCTTTTTAATGTGGTGTGAAAAGTTTTTCCTCAGTTAGCGTTCCAGAACGGAAAACATTTTTATTATTTCAACAAAGTTATTATACTGGAAACATCACGGTGCTAATGGGCTTCAGGGCCTCGAATGGGCCTCGAATGAAGACCGGAGGTGTTAGACTGGGCCTCCATCCAGATGCTCCTATTGGTCTAATTCCTTCTTTTTTTCCTATATATTTATTGGCACATCAAACGCACGTGCACACACACACACACACACACACACACACACACACACACACACACACACACACACACACACACACACACAATGAGTTTATGGGGAAAGCCTGCATATGATAATCCAAATGACAAAAACACCCTTTTTTATTACATTCAATTCAATTCAGTTTATTTGTATAGCCCAATTTCACAAATTACTAATTTGTCTCGGAGTGCTTTACAATCTGTACACATAGACATCCCTGTCCCAAAACCTCACATCGGAGTTCTCGTCCGATGACCCTACAAGACGTGAAGTCAAAAGGACTCCGGAAAGAAAGCAGTTTGTAATGTGTGATGGAGAAATTAAAATTCATCCATAAGGAGAGAGAAGAGGAGAGAGGTGCTCAGTGTATCCTAAAACGTCCCCAGCAGCTATAAGCCTATAGCAGCATATCCAGGGGCTGGACCAGGGCAAACCTGATTCAGCCCTGACTATAAGCTCTGTCAAAGAGGAAAGTCTTAAGTCTACTCTACATGAGGTGACTGTGTCTGCCTCCCGGACTGAAGGTGGAAGCTGGTTCCATAAAAGAGGAGCTTGATAAATAATGGCTCTGGCTCCCATTTTACATTTTAAGACTCTAGAAACTACAAGTAGCTAGGGCTGGGCGATGTGTTGCACACTGGCAACATCTGCAAAAACTACATATCGTGATAAGAATCGAGATCGATCAATATGGAAAAACCTATCGTGATAACATTTTTTTCCATATCGTCCAGCCCTACAAGTAGCCCCGCATTTAGTGAGCGCAGCTCTCTGGTGGGGCGATACGGTACTACAAGCTCTTTAAGATATGATGATGCATCACCAATCAAGGCTTTGTAGGTTAAGAGAAGATTTTTAAAAGTGATTCTTGATTTTACAGGGAGCCAGTGCAGAGCAGCTAGTGCAGGAGTAATGTGATCTCTTTTCTTAGTTTTAGTGAGAATACGAGCTGCAGCATTCTGGATCAACTGGAGGGACCTAAGAGACTTATTAGTGCAGCCTGATAATAAGGAGTTGCAGTAATCCAGTCTCGAAGTAACGAACGCGTGAACCAATTTTTCTGCATCTTTTTGTGACGAGATGTGCCTGATTTTTTTAATATTACGTAGATGGAAGAATGCAGTCCTTGAAATTTGCTTCAAGTGGGAGTTAAAGTACAAGTCCCGATAAAGATAACTACGAGATTATTTACTGTGGTGTTGGATGCTAGAGCAATGCCATCTACAGAAACCACATCACCAGATAATTGATCCCTGAGGTGCTCAGGGCCGAGTAAAATTACTTCGGTTTTGTCTGAGTTTAACATCAAGAAGACTTAGCTTACACTCATGTTACATTCAGACACCGTAGACTCAGCTACAGTTAGCAACTCAGGGTTAAGTGTCTTGATCAAGGGAACATCGACTAAGGCGGGGATTGAACCGCCAACCCCCTGATTGAAAGTCAGGCCTGCTGACCACTGACCCATGCAGGAAAATGCTTAATCAATGCATATGAGGACGGATTGCATCCAAGTTGTTTGTGTGTTGCTAACTTTTTTTATTTTGTCCCCCTCCTCCTTGCCTCCCGACACAGTGCCCGGGAACCTAGGCTGCTTCAGAGACAGCGGTGACCCGCCGACCCTGTCCGGCACCAGCGAGACCTCCAACAAGCTCACTATCCAGAACTGTATCAGCTTCTGCAGGAAGCAGAGGTACAAGGTGAGCACTTGCAACCTAAAGAGATGCTCTGCATTATACCTTCACTCGGATTAAAAGCCACCAGCTTTTGAAGGAAAACACATTGAAAACCATGCAAGAAGCTATTGACTAGAAAGCATCCCCTAATTGGACGAAGAACAAGTCGCCAGTCAGTCACTCCGGTGGTATAATCGAGCTTTTATGTAAATCATCTGCGTTTACTGGCAATTTCCTGACAGTTATCGCCCCCGCGGAGCAGAGTGCAGTCTCTACCCTCTTTATTCAGCCATCAAACGTCCTGTTTCAAGCCGACCAGCGGAGTACGAATCATCGCAGATATTGAGATCGACAGCTGGAAATTAACTGTTATTATCCCGTCGGGCACCTCCTCTCTGTTTCTGGCGTGCCCATTGTTCCAGCTATAAACAGTGCCAGGTGTTCAGCTCCGTGTGCATTGACAGATACTGACGGAAGTTCTCCGCGTCCCTCGAAAGTTCTAAACCTCCCACCGAAATTTTCCGCGGCCCTCGAAAGTTCTCTGCGACGCCTCGGAAGTTTTCTGCGTCCCTCGGAGGCTTTCCTTGTCACTCGGAAGTTCTCCGCGTCCCTCGAAAATGTTCCACGTCCCACGTGATTTCTCCGACAAAGAGCAATGCCCGATGAGTCAGGCGGTTCGTCTGCTTCCTTCAACAAGTATTCAAGTCAGCGTTACTTCATCGGGCAGAATAACGCAACAAGGACGTAGCTTGATATTGTCTCGGCGCTCCAGAAATTCCGATTCACTGACAAAAGACGGCGAGTGGGAAACGATGCAGCACCTTTTCGGTGGCGTGAATTCATTCCGGGGCCCCAGAATGTGGGACAATGGACTCCTTTTTGAAGGAGGGACAAAAGCCCTTTTGAGAACGAGAGGTCCGTTGGTGGCGAGGTCGAGATGCGTGACGGTTACTTTTTGACGTCTCGCATTCCCACCCCCGCATTTCAGACTCACGGCGCTTTCATTTAAAAAGAGAGAAGGTTTATTAAGTAACACACATCCAGTTGATATGAGACAAACAACCCGTAAAAGTACTTTTATTTGAATGTGTCGCGTATCTTCAAACGCTTTTAATTTGTCTATGCAAAGTTTGTGATGTAATCGTGTTTAGTTTTTACAGGGAGAGCAATTACATCTTTAATATTTCTTTCTTTGTCAACCATAAAGTGTGTTTCTCGGTCGTTGGACTGGTTTTCCTCAACTGCGCCAAATGGGTTTATAATGAAATGCATGATGGGACGTGTTACCCAAAGTTTGTTTTTGAATTGCTGATGCGACATTTTGCATATTCCCTTCTTTTTTGTTTTTTTCTCCCGCAGCTGGCCGGCATGGAGTCCGGGTATGCCTGTTTCTGTGGCAACGAGGTAGACCAGCGAGATCCCGGCGAGTCGCCGAGCATGGAGTGTAACCACGTTTGCTTCGGTGACCACACCCAGCCCTGCGGTGGAGACGGTTGGGTCATCATCTTCGACAGTGAGTGTTGACTCTGAATTCAATACAACAAACTCTTAATTGTAGGGTTTCCAAAGTAAGAAAAGGTGAATAAATTGCACTCATACATCTGTATCTGTGGTTATTATCACGAGTGCTCTGGACTTTGGCCTTCGGTAGGTAAAGTACCAATCTGCATTCATGCAGCAGTCACAGGGAGTGATCAGCTCTGGTAGATTTGGGAGAGTATTTCAATACGCTCTTCCGAAAGCCACCGGAGTCCAGCGTCAGACAACATCCATTCGACCTCGCTGATGATCGGGTCATCGTCAAAATCCTGCAATGGTAGCAGACTCACAATGGGAAAAGTAGCCCGTTGACTTTTTTAAGAGGGTTTTTAAATTCGATGCTAGAATTAGTCAATTTCCTTGTCACCAACAGCCTCTCCCTTCACTAAAACTGTGATCTTACCTACCACAATTCCATAATGATTGGAGATCAACATTTTGACGAAGTTATTGCCTTTGGGTGAAGCCAATCCGATTTGTCCGATTGATGCATCCCCATTCCTTGCTACCATGGAACGCATGAGATCAAATAAACCCAGTGACCATCGAGCTCAACAGCTTCTGAGTTTTCAAAGCGACACTGACTACCGCTCTTTTCTTTGTGCTCCTCCTTCCAGCTCGAGTCGGGGCTTGCGGTGGAAACTACTCCTCTCCGTCCGGAGTGATCTACTCCCCTGACTTCCCCGACAAGTATGGGGCCGGCCGCGTTTGCTACTGGACCGTCCACGTGCCCGGATCCTACGCCATCCTCTTCAACTTCACCTTCTTTGAGATCTCCGACCAGACGGACATGGTGGAGATCCTGGACGGCTACACCAACAACGTAGTGGCGCGCTTCGACTGGCGCAGCCCGCCGAGGGAGCTGGTGAACGTCACGGGCGACTACGTCGTCCTGTACTTCTACTCGGATCGCACCAACCAGGCCCAGGGATTTGCTCTGCTTTACCAAGGTAGGGCTTCACCTGCTTTCTGGTATTCCTGCTGAGTTTGTGTCTATCAAGGTTCCTCGTGGGAGAACCCCATATGGTTCCTGGTAGGATTTTTTTATAAAAGTTCCACCTGAAACCCTTACAGAGGGTTCTACCCATAACCCAATTTATAGGGAAATATCCTGAACCATCTGTGAAAAGTGTTACCCAAAACTCTTTAAGAGGTTCCACAGAGAACCCTTCTGTGGTGTCATGGTCTCCATCTGAAAATATAGGTAAATATTCTGGAGTGGATCTTCAGAAAGGGTTCTGGGTTCTTCTAAGGGTGCTAACAAGGGATTTCTACGGAGAACTCTTTTAGATTTTAAGACTGTTTCTAACAAGATCCCTAATATATTCCAAGTGTTTTACTAAGGACCAACACCAAGCTTTCTACTAAGAATCCCTTTTATAGTCCAAGGTTTCCCTCGGACTATAATGTGCACAACAATCATAGTTCACAATCACTGTTTTGGGGCGTTTCGGGTTCGGTTATTTGGACCCTTACTCCGTAGTCTTATGAACACACCCTTTCTTTGAAAAAGGGGCGTGTGTGACAAAGAATTATTCGAATGCTCGGTTTGAGTTCCCGCAAACATCCTGAACTCCAGAATTCACCCTTCAACTTCATTGAGAGCCACATTTGCATGATCAGGTGCGTGTTCTGACTCACCGGCTCCATGATGGGGTTTTGCATGGCGCCCTGGGTTTCGTGGACTAACACCTCTTAGCTGTGGCGAGGCAGTTGTCACGCCCCTGGCGGGACCCTTTTCTCTTTTCATTTGCTAGTCAATGTCTCACAGCCCCCGGGTGATATACTGCACATTTAAATAATGTGTTGTTGACTTTAGGAACTTGCTCTCTTATCGAGCTGCAGCAGGCTGCTGTGCCTCCTTGGTGGATTGCGCAACACTTTTCTTTTTTGTGCCACCTGCATGCAAAATATCGCCCGTCTGATCACAGTCTCACTGTCGAGCAGACGTACAGCCGGCGGAGAGACGGCGACGTCACGGCAAGTAATCTCGATGACGCTCCAGACTAATGCGGAACAATGAAACGTGTTCCTTGTTTTCATCCTACTGTGTAACATCTCTAAGAGTCGCCGCGTGAAGAGTCTGGATACACCGAAATAAAAAATGCATAGATGAATTCATGGCGGCGTGACTGTGGAGGTGACATTCACACTGGGAGGCAATCTGTTCTCGCCCCTCCCTCCCTCCCTCCTTCTCTCTCTCTTTTTGCCTCCATTTGTATTCCCCCTGTCATTTTTCTCACCGCTGGCGTTATAGTAAAAACAATATCGGAAAGGTCAACCTCCTCCGACCTCTGGACTCCTTCACTGCTCAAGTTTCGGGTTCTTGTTTTTGCGTGAAGCATCATGTCGCCGAGGAATGGAATCTGAGAAAAAAGAGGTCACCTCCTGAAGTCATATATATATTTTTCTTTACAGATAGATAGAGAAAAAAGTGCGGCTAAAAGAAACGGAGGCAGAACGACAACAGCCCAACAAAGTGTAAAGAAGAAGTAAAGCGGCACTAAATACATCTTAAATCTTCCCCTCTGTGGCATTTCAGAATAAATGCTCACAGATGACTGCGGAGCGTTTTTCGGATTTGCAGCGCGGTATTTTGTTTGCAAATGGAGAACATGTGGGAAGTTCTGGGAACATCGCAGTCAGGTTGAACTATATGTGAAAAGAAGGGGGGGGGGGTCACACAATGCTTCAACATCCCACCGCCATTCATGAAAGACTAGAACCGGCCTGGATCAAACAATATCTCTAATTAGTTACGGGTGATTTAAACCAGAGGTTGGACACAGGATGGGCTGGTTTCACTATTCGCTTTTGGGTGCATTATCACTTCTCGCCACTAGAAGTCCTCAAGTATTCTGAATGAATGAATCATTTGCTTTAAAATGAAGAGATGAGAGAGAGCGGGGAGAGAGAGAGAGAGAGAGAGAGAGAGAGAGAGAGGGGGACAGATGGAGACAGAGAGAGAGAGGGATAGAGACATCGGGAGAGAGAGAGGGAGAGAGTTAGAGAGAAAGAGGGAGAGGGAGAGAGAGAGAGGGAGAGAGAGAAGGAGAGTGTTTCCGCTTGTGTGGCGTTCAAGTGCCTTCAGGATCTCCCGTTGTCTTCATGTCTCTGTGTCTATGTGTCAGCACGTCTTCTTATTTTTGTATTTTTTCGTTCAATGTCACTGCATAATCCAGCAACGGCCACTAAGACACAATTTATATACATATTTAATGAAGTTTATTTAGTTTATTTAGTGTGGTTTACTCATTGGATCCATATGAACTCGACAACATCTAAATATGACTTTTAAAAAGTCTGTCCTCGAACTTCAATCATCTGGTGTTTTATGAAAGGATTTTCTCTTTAATGAAATCCTAAAATAAGGTTCTCCGGTCCTCCCTCCCGAGGCTGATGATGAAAAACGTTTAGCTTTTAGGACACTGTGGATTCAGGCCCGTTTTCAATATCTTCAAATATTATCTTAATTATTTCTGCTCCCTTGAAGGAGACGTGAACTCACTAGGGCTAGAACAACAAATCGATAAAATCAATAAAAATCGATTATTAAAATAGTTGGCAAGAAAATTTCTTTATCGATTTGTTGTGTCGCGCGATTATTACGGCACTCAATAAGTCGCGGAGTATTAAAAAAAAGTTGAGTTGAGAGGACAGACAGAACGCTGCGTTGTGAGAGCCAATCAGCGCTGAGCTGCTCCTCCATTGGTGAATCCAACTGGCTGCTGCTGCTCTAATCGCGCTGGAAGCGGAAGTCATTCACGTCGTCGGAGAGACATCCACGGAGCTGTGTGCGGCTACGGGTGATGCTATGACCCCAGACACCAGGGCATTACATGTTACCACGTGTGTGGCATTTCCACAAGAAGTATAACGTAATTATTCCGTGGCGGATGGCGGAAAATATTTTTCCACGGAGCAAAGCAACAGAGATAAGCCACGCCCCTCACCGACACGTCTGACACGTTTAACCCACAAACAGTCGGAGTAAACTCAGGTGAGTAAAGCGCTGTGAGTCTGTTTGTGACGGGTTCATCCACAAGCTGACCAGTGGATCTCCAGGACCTTTCCAGGACTTTAAACCACATTTCCATGATTAAACATTATGTGAAAACTCGGTGTGTACATGAAAAAGTGAGAAGATGTATTATTTAAACTAACAATGAGAATAATAAAGCATACCGTATATATTCCGTGTAAATTAACATTTGAATATAACACATTTGCATTACTTTTCCAAAAATTTTGGGATATTATTTTTTCAATTACTTTTCCAGGCCTGGAACGAGCCATTTAAAAATTCCATGACTTTACCAGGGTTTTCAATGACTGTACAAACCCTGTTTTGAATAAATGGTTGGAAATTACAGTTTTTTTATGCGATTAATCGATTAATCGAAAAACTAATCAATAGATTAATCGATTATCAAAATAATCGTTAGTTGCAGCCCTTGAACTCACCGTTTCTTTAATGTGTCTGGGGACAAATGAGGAAAAGAAACGTTTTCGGACTTTATAGATGACTCCAGTCCCAGATGAATACGTTTCTCTAACAGCTAATTAAAGAAACACAATAATGAAAGAGTTGAAGTGTGACGCGCTCACAGTCCGGAAGAATAAAACTCTTTTCAAAATCACACAGTGGTTTTAAATAAATGCCGTCTATGTTTAGGAGTAAATGAAAGACATAGAAGATGTTATTCAGGAACACGTAAAGGAGTTGAAATAGCTCTCTGTTGTTTTCTGAAGAGAAACTCTCCCACAGCTTTAAAAGCTTTAAAACATTGATTGAAAAACACATCTTTCTTTTTTTTCTTCTTTCTTCTTTCTTTTACGACGTTGAGTGTTTTGTTGGGGGGGGGGGCAAAGACGTCCGTTTTCATAACAACGTTTCCGACGAGCTCCGCGGGAATCTATGAAAGGGGGCGTGACCTCGGCTCCATACGGCACGGCGGAGCTTCCCCTCTTCCGGATTCCACTGAGGGGCTATGGAGGGTGTTCACAGTATTGATCAGAAGACTTTTATTTACTGGCGTCTACAACACATGTTCATGCTCTACAATATTAATAAGTTTCCTTCACTAATGAAAATGGCAGTCCGTTAAAAAAAACACACACATGTACATAAAGTGGTAGATTATACAGTATTAAGTACAGTTTTAAAAACACAGGTTATCAACATAGCACCTGTTTAAAGCTTTAAACAAGCTTTAAAAAAAGCTTGGTGCTTAAAATGTTAATATAAATCTAAAATATAGTTTGAGTGATTTTTCTTTGATGTATTGTTTTATTTTTATCATTGCGTAATAAGGTGATTACGTGGACGCGTACCAATGTGGGTAAACACATCTGCATTGTTCCACACGTTTCTCTCAGAAGCTCACAGAGGTCACTGGAGATCTCGGCACCGGGGCGGAGCGTTTAGCCACCGACTGCTCAAATCCCTCCGCTTTGCTCTTTGTCTCTGCAGCGCTGAGAAGCCAAGACACCAGAACAATGGAGGCCGAGGGAGACGGGGGAGAGGACGACGACGTCTCCAGCACGCCGGGGCCCCGGCTGGCCGGCGGCGTTGGAGGAGGCGGAGTCACCGAAAGATCCAACAGCACCTCCAACGGACGCTCCTCCCAGATCCTCTACGTCATCACGTCCAGCCCCGGGAAGCCGGAGCGCAGCATGCCAGGTCAGTGGGCTGGACGCGGCGAGACCGGCGGCGGCCACGGCGCGAGTACGTTCAACACCCACAATGCACCACACCTCCGTCCACACACTTTGAAGAATCCTCCGCGCGGTTTTAGTTTTTTAATTGCCACGATCTAACGCCTTGTTCCCATGTGGCAGTGTGGACCATCTACGCGCTCGCCGCGCTCCTCGTGCTCACCGTGGCGGCCATGGTGGCCAAGCTGCTGCTGCACATCACCGTCAAGTGAGTGGGGGGGAAAGAGGGGGGTGGGGGTGGGGGGAGGGCATCAACCAGGCATCGAACGTCAGAAAGAAAACAAAACAAAAGAAAGAGAAAGATGACCAGTTTGAGATTCACACATTAGTTGGATTCCCACATTCTTAGTCTTGTTTAATAATTAATTAATTAAAAACATAACTTTGTTAAATAGTTTTTTCATTTATCAAAACATTTCTTTCTCTGAAGGTCTCAAAGAATGCCGGCGGGCGGCGGCTCCGACGGCTGCGGGCCGAACGCGGCGTCCTCCGAGCCGTGGATCATCCTGTACCGCCCCTCCACCATCTCGCTCTTCAAGAAGAAGTTGAAGAACCACCACGGCGACCTCAGCCCCCTGGTGGGCAACTAGAGAATCAACGTCCCCCCCCCCCCATGCCCAGTGGCTAACGACGACTGACTGAGAGGACGCTAATTAGCTCGGCACCTCAGTGTGTGGGGGGGGCGAGGCCCCTCAGTGTGGTGGGGAGGAGAGCTGATGAAGGACAAAGGAGCGAGGGGTCGTAATGTTTAACAAGCTTCTCTGATCCCTGATGATCAACACACCTCCACAACAAACAACAACAAACTAAAACTTTACAGACTGCAGAGTCACAACAACAACAACAACAACAACAAAGAATTAACGGCTAACTCCACCGTTCCAGGTGAGGATGCAGGGAGGGTTTTACCTCTTACCTGGCAACCGCATCTTCACAAGCATCGAGGAGAGGACGGAGTCACACACACACACACACACACACACACACACACAGCTTAACAGTGTTGTACACACTCTTTTAAACTGCCTCATAAGGACGACAAAACACTTGTAGCGCCCCCCCCCCCCCAAATCCTCACATCCAAAGAGTGATGTATTTATTTGCCTTTATGCAAACTGTTTATTTTTTTACATTTTCTTTTTAACTGGACTAAACTAACTTTCACGAGGAGGAGGTAGATACCACAGCACTTTGGGGATGAATCACTTGCTTTAAAATGGAGAGATGAGAGAGAGAGAGAGAGAGAGAGAGAGAGAGAGAGAGAGAGAGCTTGGTGGTGGGTGGGAGAGTGTTTCCGGTTGCGTGGCGTTCAAGTGCCTTCAGGATCTCCCGTTCTCTTCATGCCTCTGTCTCACATGAGTCGGCACTTTTTCTTTTTTTCATATTTTTCGTGCCCTTTTAGGATTCCTGCTCATTTTAAATGTTAAACGTCTCGTCCAGTGATTTGAAGCTTTATATTCGTTGTTTCTTCTTTTCTATCTCAAGTGAACACGTCTCAGACCTGAACAGGTTTTATTACACAAGGCTCTTTGGGGCCTTTTGGGACGGAATAGGAAAATATTTAATTTCTCATTTCTGACATTTACTGAACATATTGTTCACATTAAGTTGTCTCTTTGCTTACAGGGGAGTGGGGTTATAGCGTTGTCTATCATGTCATTCAGTGTGGGAATCATCGCTCTTTAGTTTTGTGTCACAGCTTCCTCGTCCACTTTGTTTTGGAGACGATTTCAGGCCCAAAAAATGTCAAGCGCCAAAAGAATATCTATTCGCCAAACGGAGATAAATCCAAAAGCCCCCGACGGAACATTTAAACTACTTAAAGGTCCATAGCCACTCCGCCGGTCGTTGGCATTCAAATGATCCAATCACAGCGCAGAACAGAGAACAGAGAGCAAGCCTCAATCAAACACGTCCGTGCACTTAAAGGGGACATATTATGAAAATTCCACTTATTTTAGTGCTTCTATACATTAATTTGGGTATCTGGCATGTCTCCCAACACACAAACTCTGGACAAAAACAACTCACGCGGCTTGTTGTGGTTCCTCTATTTCAGAAACGATATGCTTGAGTGTGTCGAATGGGATCACGATCCATGTCTACGTAGTTTTCGAACCATGCCCATGTAGGGAGTCTGGCTGAGCCCCCCCCCCCCCCCCCCCCCCACCACATAAACACCAGGGTTGGCTGTGAACTTTTTATTTTTCTTGCGCGAAAGAGCTCCCGCAAGAAGGTGGACCGTAAGGGAAATACCATTTCCAAAACGTGTAAGGGGAAATACTAGTTTGTGAAAACCTTTGTGAAAAGACCCTCTGGTCACCCTAACTTATGGCGCCAGACATTAGGGTGGTCAGGGTGACCAGACGTTCTCTTTTACCCGGACATGTCCTGTTTTTGAGACAAAAAAATAGCGTCCGGAAATGGATTCCAAAAACATCCGGGATTTTGCTCCGTCGGATATTTGTGTTTCTCTGGATTTTCACAAACTAGTATTTACTCCTTACACGTTTTGGAAATGGTATCTCCCGAGCTCTGGCGGGAGGTCTGACGGTATAGAGAACAGTCATTGGTCAACCGATCTCAGGGTTGCCAGATACACGATAATTACCCTCCAAATAATACAACCATTTTGAGCCTTTGGTACGATACTTCACCATTTCCAATCTGGCAACACAGAGCACCTCGCCACCTCAAAACAGGTTAATCTGTGGGGAGGTGTTTTTGACAGGGTAAAAAAGCTGTTTGAAATTATTCTTGTGGTATTTTGACCAAATATGTTACAAACATTACATTAAGACCCCAAGGAACCATATCAACTTGTGGAAAGCTGGCATAATAAGATTGGATTCTACGACGCAACGTCGGACTCACTGACCGCTTCACTGCACAGAGGAAGAAGAAGAGAGAAAACGGCACTTGAGGTCAAAAAGGTTGTATCCTACGACATCATGCGGCGTTCACGTCAAAATGTTTATGTTCTTCCAAGAATCGGGATCAGAGTAGAAGAGACGGAGAACCAACGAGTTCTTCAAAGAACCTTTAAAGGTGTCTCAAGAACCTTCACAAAAAATGCTTCTTTAAGGCACCATTTATGGTTCCGAAAGAACCTTTGAAATAAGGGTTCTTGGGGGGGGGGGATAATGTGAGTTGAAATCAAACAAAATCAGACAGTTCAAATCTTAACGGTGGCCATGTTTGTTGAACCACAAATCCACATTTTTATTTTTCCGTTGAAGCGAAAACACCGCAGCTAACCCCGCCCTGACACATTGTTTTGTTTTTCATGCAGTTTGTAAATAGAACCAAATTAAGTGAAAATGTTTTTAATTTATACAGTAAGTTATTGTTGTTTTGTATG
Organism: Liparis tanakae; assembly: GCA_036178185.1. Classification (NCBI taxonomy): domain Eukaryota; kingdom Metazoa; phylum Chordata; class Actinopteri; order Perciformes; family Liparidae; genus Liparis; species Liparis tanakae. The sequence goes on along the minus strand of CM070094.1, from coordinate 11,139,377 downwards.
TGGGATATAATCTTCTGTTGTTGTTAAGTGAAGTATCTTTGTAGTTTATTTAATTTGTTCCATGGTTGCAAAAATAAACACTGTATGCATGTTTCTTAAGCTGCTGTCGGCTCTTTTTTTCGTGCCGCCCCTCTTTGAAATAATAATAATTTCACACTATTAATATAATATGGGGGGTGCTAGTAAGAGTGTGTTCACCCGCCGTGTGCGCAGATATGTCTGCGCGGAGCATGGCCGAGCTGCCGTAATCAGCAGCTGAGCACTCTGACAGTTCGCGCGCCTCACTTTTATTTAAATTTTTTCATCGCGGACTTTAAAAAAATATATTTTTTATTAACATTCGAGGCTAATCAAAAAACATTTTTTTAACGTAGCGACGCCACTGTTCTCGGCTCTAAGAAGAAGAAGAAAAAAAACAGTCTTCATTCTTTTTCTTCTCCCTTTTTCTTCTTCTTCTCCTCCTCCCTCCTTCTTCTTCTCCTTTTTCTTCTTCTTCTTCTGGATGAGGGCACCGCAGGGAGGGGGGAGGGGGGGAGACGCAAGCCCCAACATAAACCTGCTATTGGCCTCAGGTCACTTCGAGATTGTGGGGAAACCCACACGTTCCAGTCCAGGAAACCACAGAAGAAGAGCCTGTAAACGGTGCTCGTGCTCCCCCTAGTGGTGATGCGACGTGTTGCGCATGTTTCCTCAAAAGAACCCAAATAATGAGCTTCAGTGCCAAATGGTTTACATGCCTGCCGGCTGGGGATGATCAACATATACATAATCTGAATGAATGTCCTGTTGCAGGATACAGTGAGACTTCACGTCTCTGTGGCTCCTCCCACTGACCTCAACACGTCTCTGTGGCTCCTCCCACTGACCTCAACACGTCTCTGTGGCTCCTCCCACTGACCTCAATATGTCTTTTCTTTTTCATTGTGAAGCTGAAACATGAACCCAGCAGCGAGACACGGAGACCTTCTCATCCTCCTCATCCACCTCTGGGTCCCCGAGTGAGAAAGAAAAGACCGTTTTCTCTCCCACAAGGAAGAGGTGATGTAACCGGACCCCTCTGAACCCGAGGCCGCCATTAAACAGGACAAAGGGACAAAGCTCATCCGGGTCCGGTTACTGGCGGCCGAGACAGAGAGAAGAATGGAGGACGATATCCGCCTCTGCGCTCAGGGAGCTGCAGCCAGGTGGAGGAGGAGAGGCCTCATGGAGCCGTGAGAAAGAGACTCACTGTGCAGGGACGGTGTGGATCCTGGTTTACAGCACACAGAACATCAGGGTTCCTAAAGGGTTCTTAAGAGGCTTTGTGGTTCTACGAAGAACCATTCTTTCATTTGAGGCACCTTTATAGGTTCTTTGAAGAACTCTTTAAGAACATGGTTCCTCAAATAACCCTGGTTTAAAAGGTTCTTTAGGAACCATAAATTGTGCCTTAAATAACCATTTGTGAAGGTTCTTTGAGACACCTTTATAGGTCTTTTAAACTAAAGAACTATTTAAGGAAATTATTATTTAAAGAACCCTGGTGTGAGAGGTGCTACGAGGAACCAGAAATGGTTCTTCTAACGCGTCACTCTGAAGCATCATATTTGGTTCCAGATGCCCCTCCATGTTCCTGTGTGCAGCCCGTTTGATGCTTCTATCTGGAGCTTTGTGCTGTTTCACAGTGGATTAACGCTGGATCATAAACATTCAGAAGCTCTGTAATCGTTACCGGATCCTTCTTCCTGGAATATGAGGACTTGGGACCAAGGGACCCTGAGGAAAGCACTCAGCACTAAACTGCTGCCCATATGAATGTTGTATAAGAATCAATGCAAATTAATTGTGCGATAGTAATATATTTGATTCATGGTAAAGAAGGGGAGTTCAACAACATTATTTGACATTTTATACATTATATTTATAAATGATTTAGGCACAAAATGGGCATAGTTGCCTCTCTTCAGTTAGAAGAATAACTCAGTTGAGGCCTCTTGGTCTCATTGCCTTTTATAAGTAAATTAATTATGTAATATAGTTATAATATAGTTACTTATAGTTCCACGTATCTCTAAAATTAAAGAAGAGTACCGAACCTTTTCACACCCTAATTATTGATGCATTATTAGTTCATCACTTAAATTGTTGCAGCAGGTAAAAGTGATACTTACTAATTGTTTTATTTGCTGCTCGGTGGTTTGTGATTTTACCGCAGTTATTAGTTCACTATGTTTTGTTTTATTCATCTGAATTAAGTTCTCAAATAAATGTAGCGCAGTACAAAGTTAAATATTGGCAGCATTGGTACAAACAAAGTAGCAGAACGTGTTAAACCGAAGTTATACTGAGGAACAATATATGTTCACATTTATATATATATATATATATATGTTTTATATATATTCTGTATATATATGCTCCTGTATAATACACACTACACCTGTCGATCACAAATAAACATGATGTTATTGTAACTTTTATATTTGATAGGCTAAATGTTATATATTTTGTCCCATTATCTTTTATTTTTGCACTACTTTTGTGTTTTATAATAATTTCAAAGTGCGTGTGTTTATTATTATTTTATGCCTACATATTTATTCTTAAGAAGCATGTGATATATATAATATATTTGTATTGCCCAAAAAGCGCTCGTTAATGTACACGGCAATTAACCCGAAACTCCTGCTGCGCGTCACGTGTGAATGACGTCAAGGCGGCGCGCAGTCTCTCTGACGTCATCACGCAACCAACATGGCCGCATCCATGAGATCGCTGCTGCGGAGGGCGATCCGTTCTTCTCACAGGAACGTCGGCGTCGCCGCCGTCGGAGCTGCCGGTCGGTCCGGTTGCTGCCGGCCACCGACGACCTGTCGCTGTTCCAGCGATGTGGCTGGAGACAGAAGCACACACTTCGGTTACGAAACGGTGCCGGAGAGCGAGAAGGCGAAGAAAGGTAAAGCTCCACGTCACGTGATCACATATTTGTCAACGGAAGTTACTCCTCGGAAATGGGTCCTCAAGGAAACAAAACATGACAGTAATTTATCAAATTCAATTTAATATATATAGTCTTTAAAGTGTGGGAAACTGTTTTTATTCTTAAATTATGATGGTTTTAGCAGAGAATTTCATAATAAGAGCACAACATAAAAATTGCTTGCAGTAATTTGTCAAGAATTCCATTTAATATACGTTTTTACTGAGGTTATATATTATCTAATATTTATATATTAAGATATATATTAATATATATATATATATATACAATATTGTCTTAAGTGTTTTTTTACTCTAAAATTATGATGTTTTTAGCAGAGAACACAGAGAGAATTTCACAACAAGAGCACGAAAAGTGACATCATCAGAAGTAAAACCTCAGAAATATATTGGCACGTGAAATAGTCAGTCTCTCTCTCTCTCTCTCTCTCTCTCTCTCTCTCTCTCTCTCTCTCTCTCTCTCCTCTCCTTTCAGTGTACAAGGTGTTTGAGAACGTGGCGCAGAAGTACGACACCATGAACGACGCCATGAGTCTGGGGATCCATCGCCTGTGGAAGGATATGCTGCTGCACGCCATGCACCCGCAGCCCGGCGTGCAGCTCCTGGACGTGGCGGGCGGAACAGGTAAACTTGCACGTCTGCAAAAAAACATATATATATATATATATATATATATATATATATATATATATATATATATATTTTCGATGATCACCCTGTTCGCCTCCCTCGCAGGCGACATCGCCTTCCGCTTCCTGGAATACGTTCGCGCTCAGCGAGAGCGGCAGGAGCGGCGGGCGGCGCTGTCCACGCAGGCCGCCGCCCCGGAGTCCCGGGCCGTGGTCTGCGACATCAACAAAGAGATGCTCCGGGTGGGCAAGCAGAAGGCCGACGGCGCGGGCATCGGCGCCGGTGAGCGATTTGGATGTGGGATGGCTTTGTGGGTTTCCATAACAACGCTCACAGTGGTTTGGGGGGAGTTAAGGTCTAACCCGTCTCCATTTCTTTGTACCAGGTCTGTCGTGGGTGGCGGGCGACGCCGAGGAGCTTCCCTTTGGGGACGACCAGTTCGATGTTTACACCATCGCCTTTGGCATTCGAAACGTCACCCGCATTGATCAGGTAATCATCGATCAATAGGTCAGGTGATCAATAGATCAGGTAACCTCATCGATCAATAGGTCAGGTGATCAATAGATCAGGTAACCTCATCGATCAATAGGTCAGGTGATCTATAGATCAGGTAACCTCATCGATCAATAGGTCAGGTGATCTATAGATCAGGTAACCTCATCGATCAATAGATCAGGTGATCTATAGATCAGTAGATCAGGTAACCTCATCGATCAATAGGTCAGGTGATCTATAGATCAATAGATCAGGTAACCTCATAGATCAGGGGTGCTCAATACTAGTCGATCGCGGCGTAGTATTGGTAGATCGCATGACTTTAAAAAAAAAAGTATTTTTTCTCTAAGCGTCTTTGTATTTTATCAAACTAAACGTCTGTTGTTGACGTCTGTTGTTGACCGTCGCCACACAGCAGCGCGTCACTCTGTCTCTACGCGTCGCGTTAACACTTCTCGGCTCTCCTTGGTGTTTCTCTTCAGGCGCTGCAGGAGGCACTCCGGGTCCTGAAGCCCGGCGGCAGGTTCATGTGCTTAGAGTTCAGCAAGGTGACCAATCCTGTGTTGTCCAGGTGAGCAGCCAATGAGAAGAGCTTATACATGAGCCCTTCAAAATAAGAGTCTGGTTTCACCAAATTCTAAGAGCAGGGATATTTCTTATTTTTAAACTTTTTAATTAAGTATTTAAGTATACTGTTGCAAAAATGCTCAACATGTGTGTATCTATATAGATAGATAGATAGATAGATAGATAGATTAGTATGAATAGTTTTCCTTCTATAATCTTTAAATTTGAGAAACTCGACAGCTTTTGTGGGTGAACAGCGCCCTCTGCTGGTTTGGTCCCTCATAGCACGTCCGTAGATATTTCTACGAACCGTTTCCTTGGGCGTGGTCGTAGTTGGAGCTCCAGGTTTGACTTGTCGCTATGACAACGTGCTCTGCTGTGTTCACAGACTTTATGACGAGTACAGCTTCAAGGTGATCCCCGTCCTGGGGGAAGTGATCGCTGGAGACTGGAAGTCGTACCAGTATCTGGTGGAAAGCATCCGCAAGTTCCCTGACCAGGTGAGCAGGAATACATATTTTATTTAATTTCTAATGTTGCCACTCTCAGATTTCTTTATAGAGAGCTGCAACACAATATTTCTAATAACACACACAAGCTGTTCTTGGCTATCAGGCGACCACAAGCTATTCTTTGTTTTATTATCTTAATATTTATATTATGGCACAATTCAGGGAATTGGACTCTTATGAATTTCAATCACTATTTGTCAATGTTGAACTTTGATAAGTGCTATAAATAAATAAATAAATAAATAAATGTATTATCCTGGGACTGTAATGAACATATAAACGAACAGGAATGCCCAAAATGTCTTCAAGTGTTTGTATGCAATTAATAATTATTAATTAATTCCTGCAGAGGAAAGCAGCAAATCATCATTTAGAAACTGGTACAATCTTATTGTATTTGTTTCTAATGTGATAATAATAGAACTTCCTCTGTAGGAGGAGTTCCACCACCTGATCGAGGACGCCGGTTTCTGCTGCGTGACGCACCAAAACTTCACCGGCGGAGTTGTGGCGCTTCACTCTGGCTTCAAGCTGTGAGGCGCCCGCCAGACCTCAAGGCTGCCCGCTCTGGTGCCCGCGTGAAAAGACCCAGAGCGCATCAACGACAATGTGTGTAAATGAGAACAAATAAATAAAGATATGTTATGACTGTTTGTGAGTGAGGGAAACTATTTAAGTGCACTTGGTTTTAAAATAATAAAAATGGAAACAAATTCTCAGTATCTGAACTTATTGTTTCTTAAAGCTACAAAGGACAAACATTATTATTATATAAGTTGTATTGTTTGTGAGAATGGACATTCAAATGTTTGAAAAAGAATGTTGCCATAAAAGTGTAATGAATATCAGAACATGTCGCTGATGCCTTAGTCACTTAGTGTTATGGAAAAAAGTCACTGTATAGTAGTTTTTTTAAATACATAATTTATTAAAATCATTGCATATGTGTCCATTGACCAATTGATTGATTCCAGATAAATGTTGCACATTCTAGATTACATTTTAATGATTATTTGATGCCGAACACTAAATCATAAGCTACGACCTTATGAACCCTCAGGTAGTCTGGGACGTGTCGACTTCCTGGTCCAAGAGTCAGAACTAAACATGGAGCAGCAGCGTTCGGGTCTTCTGCTCCACATCTCTGGAACCAGGTCCCTGAACGCTGCAGGTCTGCTGAGACTCATTTTGGAAATGGAAGAAGGAAGATGGGTTCGTGGAGGGAGAAGGGTTGCAGGGAGGGCGGATGCGTGGAGGAAGACAAAGAGCTGTTACTGTATTTCAGATGAAATGAAGGCTACACTTATAGACCATGTCGTGAACCATGGTCTCTCATTGAAAGAGGCAGGATTAGCCCCTCAATTATTTGTTTGAATTACAGTATGTACTTTTAGATTCTACCTTTTTTTTCTCATTACTGTAATTCCTTAAATTACTACAGACTATTGAAGCAAACTGCTAATTTTCATTTACCTTAAATAATTGTTTTGTACAAAAAAGTTAATAAATCATGTGAAAGAATGTCAAAAAAAATTCTTTGAAGAAAATATTACTTGGTTTGAAGTCACTGAAATTGTTCAGACTGTAAAGATGAAAAGTTAGTATTTCCTGTATTGGTGTTTGATGCTCGTGTTTTGACTCTCAGTGTGTTCTGAGTGACAGTGTGTGTCATCTCAGAGAGGGGTGTGCATAGTGTGTGGCTGATGATGATGAGGAAGAAAAGGTTGAGTGACTCAGCACTTAGTGAGAATACAAAGTTTTATTCTACACAGTACAGGTCAAAAACAGACACCTAGAACATCTGGAGACTTTCAAGAATCGAATAGAAAATCTGAAGTTATGGCATTGTGTTACAGTATAGTCAAAGAAAAGAGGAGGCGTTAATGTTAATATCTATAGGCTGGCCACAATTGTTATGAAAGAGTTTCGGGTTTCAGTGCGTTACCCCCACCTTTGCATGATCTCATTCTATACAAAGACTCCTTAAAGCCCCACTATGTAACTTTTCCACCTTAAAATAACAGCTTGAAAAAAATTGTGCCGCTACAATGACTTTTAATATGCTGATTTGCACCTCCGCCACTGAGGGGGTCTGTGGCCAGAAAACTGCTGAATGTAAGATGGTTGGGACCGACCCGGTACTTTCGGCGGAAATAGTTCAACTTGCTGTCTGGCAGCTTTACGCAACGTCATATAGTGCCAGTCCACGCTCGCAGGTGACTTTTTATTTGCTCTGCTACGCGACTCGTAGAGACGGAGTGACATGCCGCTGTGTTGAACACCGGGCTGCCGCCAGTCGTGTTCAGCGGCAGCCCGGTCGCGATCAGCTGGGAGCAGACGAGCCGGAAGAGCCATATATGGCTCGAGACCAGACGTTAAATACCTGAAGGGGGCGCTACAGGGGAAAAGTTACATAGTGTCGCTTTAACGCCATATATAGACTCCTTAACGCAGAGACCTTGGAGGCCTCCGGTCCCAGAAACCCTGTGAGCCTACAGACCAGTGGCGGCCAGCCCATAGAGGGCCATGGGGCCTGGCCCCACCCACCTTGAGCCACCGAAAAAGAAATTAAAAGAAAAATAATAATTAATTATTAAAATCTATAAATTATACAAATTGTCCATATTTATGTTTTGGAGCTATGAAATGTACCCAGTATTATTTGTAAATTAGGATATCTGCACAAAATATCTGCTTTTCCTTTTTGTCTCCTCTGCTCGTGGACCTCTCAGCTGCCCTGTGCACGTCTCTTACGCTAGTGCACGTCGTGGGGCCAGATCCATTTGGCCCAAGAAAGGTGGGTCTAAGAAGCAGTTTAGCAAATCACTGATTAAAGAAATAATAATTCAATAAGGAGAGACAGGTATTTTTAGAGGTTAACAATCATTTATTACAATAGTATATTGCAATAGTGCAAAGTCTTTGGCGATTGGACTCCATCCTGAAGTAGGATAAACCAGGGGTATAGATGCTGATATCTGCGCATGCAGAATCCCCCCATGGAGTCCAGACACTGGTTGTGGTGTCGAAGAATCGTCGTCGCAACGCCAACTGGAGGAGCTAGGGGTGGCGGAGGGTCGCAATGATGCGAGCTGAAACGACAACTGACAGCAACAGCAAACACAACTTTAAAGTGTACCAACGACGCTGTGATAGGCTACAGAACTGGGCTGCCTCTAAATGGTTGGTTCATTAATTGGGCCCGCCCCAATCAGCTAATGGAGTAATCGCTGCCAGACTTGTGAATGACCCAGCTGTACCCAATGTCTTCCTGTCTGAATTTTCGCTTAAGCTACATTACCAGTCCGCCCATTGTAAACCACAGCGCGCGCACACACACAAACACACACGCACACACACACACACACTACACAGGTGACCAGTCGGACATGGTGTGGCTTCGGGCTCTGCGCTGAGGATGTGAGGCTTTGTTTATATATGCATACATATATGCATACATATATATATGTATATATGCATACATACAATATATACATATATATATATATATATATATATATATATATATATATATATATATATATATATGCAGACAGAAATATATAGAAGATAAACTAACAAATGATGTCTGTTTAGTAAAAAATAATCCAATAATACATTCAACTTAAAGCAACACTATGTAACAATTGTACCTTAAAGCCCCACTATGTAACTTTTCCACCTTAAAATAACAGCTTGAAAAAAATGGTGCCGCTACAATGACTTTTAATATGGCGATTTGCGCCTCCGCCACTGCCATCGGGGATCTGTGGGGAAAAAACTCAGCTATGTAAGATTTTGTAGCCGCCCGATCGCGGGCGGATGTACTTCGACCTGCTTTCTGGCAGTGATTACGCAACGTCATATAGTGCCAGTCTACGCTCGCAGCTGCAGTATAAGGGCTCGATCACACCAGACCCGCCTCTCAAAAACGCGTCGCCTGCCAAATCATTGATTCCCTATGGTACGGCGCGCCTTTCAGACGCGCCTTTTAAATGCCACACAAATGTGTTCTTGCATTTTTCAGGCGCGGTTAAAAGTTAAAATATTCGCAACTTTAGACGCAATGCGCAGAGGCGCACCGATCATCAATGTCACACAAAGCCAATGCAGCCAATCCAATCAAGCAGGAGGCTTTCCTTCCTGTTTTCCCAAGGAGAACCTCATATTAGCAGTATTTAATTATGAAGAGCTTTATAATTCTAAATCTTAACACGACTCAAACTTGCTCCGGAAGTGCAACTGAAAGCCCCGCCATCGAGACACAATTCGCGGAATAGATGGTGGTATTCGCCTTACTCTTTCCTTTCTTTAAAAAAATATCTTGAACCTAAAATCAACAGTTACTTGCACACAAAGGTCCGTTCCACAGGTGCGCCGCACTGTTTTGCCCGCCGTATTTTTGCCTAGGAGTTTTTGCACCGCGCTGTGTGGCATTTAAAAGGCGTCTGAAAGTCGCGCCGTACCATAGGGAATCAATTGTTTTGCGGGCGACGCGTTTTTGAGAGACCCGGGCTCGAACACACGAGCGCATCTGGTGTGCCCGAGCCCCCCGGTTGTGTATATGATGCGCTCCAGTGGGTATACGCAATGCTGACTGAAAAAATAAGTGGGTATAAGCCGTATACCTGTGTATACCCTGGACTACACCACTGGCTTCTGACTTCGTCTTGTCATCAATACAAGTGTATGCGAGGCTGCATCTATCCTAACTGGGTATTTACGACACTGAAGTAAACGTTAAATACCTCCAAAAACGGAAGGGGGCGCTCCAAGCGAAAATAATGGGGCTTTAAAAACCAAATGACGGATATGCTTACTTCCGATTATCAGCCATCCCGCCTGATGCTGTTGGAGTGTGTTGGTGAACGCCCGTTTAAAGACGCAGCCCGCTGTGTGGGAGAGACTACGCGCCGCTACTGCCACCAGGGTCAACAGTAAAAACACTGGACTGTTTGAGAGGTCTCAATATCAAAAGAAGATGGAAACAAATTCAGGACATCTCCAACCTCTTCTGTAAGCTCTGGCTAAAAGAATACTTGCCTTTGCTGAAGGAGCGGTAAAGGTGGAGAGAGCGTCTCGTTCATGGAGACATTGGACTTGTTGTAAATGCTCCAGCGTCACAACGTTCCTGGTTACTAGGAAGAGTCCTCAAGACCTTTCTGGAAGGACTGGTGCGATCTGCACATGTGCAAACTAAGTCCAACACGCTGGGTAGAGCAGTGAGCAAACGTCTTCTATAAGAAGCGGACACATACGCAACTTCCTGTCCTGGGGTTTGGGCCTGTGAGCGCCGCGGAGCATGAGGGGCGATATTCTCACAAGAACTCAAATAAACTCCCCGTCAGATATCAAAACACATTTGGGGGGAATGGATGACAGAGAGAGTAACTTTTATTCTTAAATACTTATTAATGAAGAAGAAGTGTCCCCAGCAGAAAGGGCACTGTCCTCATCCAGGGCAAAAGCGGTGGAGCTTGAGCACCACTAGGGGTCTACCTGTATGTATTGAATTCGGGGGCGGTGTGTTGGAGCCTAAAGGTACTTCTGGTGTTTTCTGCTATCTTTGAGGGAAACACCGGGTGAACTGGGACATGAAGTTCCTACATTTGAACACAGGATGACACGGTAACATTAAAAAGGCCTACAGGTAGGTTCTCTGGTGAGAACAGGTGTGGATGGGAGGCGTCCCGCTCTGGACCGTGGCCGTGTTGACAGGATCCTGTGTTGTGTGCAATGTTTTGCAATTGTTTTCAACACGCGCCCCAACATGTTCTCCCGTGCACCCCCTGTGGCTTCAAGATTTAAATGGCTAAAGTGTTCTCCAGGCTACCGGTTGAATTGGATGATGTCAGTTGCTCGGTGATGAGATATGAATCCATTCTAGAATTCTTGCTCCTTCACATTATCTCCATGGACTCAAAACACCTCTTGAGACCCAGGAGACCAGTCGACCATTAAGAAACTCTCGTACGCCAGGAACTCGAGATGAGCGACCAGGCCGAATCTTCGCCCAGGCGCTCCGTGTTCAACGACCTCCGTCTGGAGGGACAGTTTTGCGACGCGGTCATCAACGTGGAGAACGTGGCGTTTGACGTCCACAGGGTCATCCTGTGTAAATGCAGCGAATACTTCATGTGAGTTGTATCTGAAGCTTGTGAACGTATAATCAACAATAATGATCAACTTCCATGAAGTGTTGTATGCTACATTGATTGCAGAGTGCAGTTATTTATGATTATAATTGTATTATTATTATTTGAATGCTACAGTACTCCCACAGTTCCATAGTAACTACATTTGCAGATCAACACAGTAGCATTGAGTATTTTGTGTGTTCAGAAAAGTGACCAGATTACTTTAATGGAACTTGAGATGCTCGACTCAACTCACAACGGAGAAGCTGCACAACACTGAGATGAATTGAGATCACAAAACAAAATTAAATACAAAATTTATCATGAGATATGTGAGACATTCTGACTGCGAGTTACACTCTGATGTCCGGTGGTGAACGTGTTGGATAATTTCCCTTTAATACTAAACAGGGTCGTGTGTCGATTTTATTCAAAGATCTGAAGTCTGTTTCCAACTCTTTGCTTTTATGTTTCACCCTCAGCGCCCTCTTCGACGCTGGTGCCCTCAGACAAGAAGGTCTTCATCATACCGAGTGTCTCCCGACGCCATGCGGCTCATCATTGAGTTTGCGTACAACGGCTCCGTTTCAGTGACTGCAGGAAACGTGCAGGAGCTGCTGCTGGCGGCGGACCAGCTCAACGTGATGGACGTCGTGCAGGCTTGCTGCGACTTCCTCGGGAGCGGCTCAGAGCGAAGAACTGCGTCGGCATCTTTCTGTTCGCCGACATCGTCTTCTGCCCGAACTGCAGCGCAGGGCCCACGGCTACATGGTGGAGCACTTCGAGGAGGTGGCTTACCACGAAGAGTTCCTGCAGCTGTCCCTGCAGCGAGTCATCGACCTCCTCGAAAGAGACGACCTCAACGTGAAAGCGAGGCGTCGCCTTTGAGGTCGATCGCTTCGCTGGATCGACCACAAGCCCGAAGAACGGAGAGCACACGTGGCGGTGCTCTTTTCAAAATGCGATAAGCTTCGGTCACTTCCTTTGGACTTGCACCTTCAGCATTTGGCCGATGGTGTTTACCAGATTCAATTCAACACTCCTGTCCCATCTCTCTCCGTCTAGGTGCGATTGGCCTTGACGAGTTTGAACTACATGCGGCTCACGGTTCTGTCCAATGAGCTGGTGAGCACCAGCACTGAGTGCCTGTCGCTGGCCCAGGGTGTCCTCAAAGCCATAGGTCACATCAGGACCAGCAACCCTCTCGCCCGCCCTCGCCTCCCGAACGCCGTCCTGTTGGCCGTCGGAGGCTGGAACGGCGGCAGTCCGACCAACATGATCGAGGCGTACGACTTCCGCGCCGACTACTGGATGAACATGACAAACAATTGCGAGCGTCCCCGCGCCTACCACGGCACCGCCGTCCTCAACGGAGCCTCTACTGCATCGGCGGCCGACCGGACGGAGCATTTCAACAGCGTCGCCAGGTTCGACCTGAGGACGCTGGCGTCTGCACGAGCCGCCCCATGTGCCACCGCCGCTGCTACGTGGCGTCACCGTGCTGGGCGGATGCATCTCGCCATGGGAGGCTACGGCGCACGCGCGGCTCTGCACCGCCGCGCGCCACGGGCGGAGGCCAACCAGTGGAGTCTCATCATCGCCCGATGCAAGAGCAACGGAGCGACGCCAGCAGCACGACGCTGCACAACAAGGTGGTGTGGTGGGGGAAAGTGTCTGGGAGGTATTTAAGGGCAACAGAGTAAATGTGTACCTGTTGTCTACCTTGTTTCCATGGGACCTGACGCCGTTGTCTTGAGAAGTGTGTCAGACTGAAGGTCTTCAGAGACCTATAGGCTCTCTAGAGAATGTGATGTGTGCATGGAAGTGAAAAGAGGTGCATGTGGGAGTTAGTGTGTGTGTGTGTGTGTGTGTCACTGTTGCACACCGTGGTTAATTTGTATGTGGATGGTCAAGTAGAAAGAAAACATGTTCATATCTGGATGGCACTGACATGAACAAGAATCCCCTTTCCTTTTTAGACAGTTTGTTTATAGCTTGTCTCAGATTTGTAATCATGATTTAAAGAAACTTTAGTAAGATGATGCAACGTATTAGATATTAGAGACCGACACCAATAGTTGGACGATTGGGGCGATTATCAGACGATGGGAATCATCCTGCTAGAGTAGAAAGATCTCGGTATAATTTATATGATCCTGTTCTCCCCAGCTTTACATTTGCGGGGGCTTCAATGGGAGCGAGTGCCTGCACTCGGCTGAATGCTACACCCCGGGGGCCGACCAGTGGACGGCGATCGCCTCCATGAGCTGCGCGCGCAGCGGAACTGGCACCGCTGCGTATGCAGGCCTGGTGTATGCGGTAAGTTCACATGGAACTTGTGTGACGTTCAGTCAACAGATGAATCAGAAGGAGTTGAGTGCTTCTTTTCTTTCACCTTATATTTCACTTGCTGTGCCAAAGGTTGGCGGCTTTGATGGCAACGACCGTCTGAACACCGTAGAGGCCTACGACCCCGTGAGCAACCGCTGGCAGGAAGTGACGCCCATGTTCACGACCCGCAGCAACTTCGGCATCGAAGTGCTGGACGACCGTCTCTTTGTTGTCGGGGGCTACAACGGCGCCGCCACCTCCTAACGTGGAGAGCTACGACAACACGACCGCCGAGTGGGCGGAGGCTTGTGACATGGACATTTTCCGCATAGCGCCCTATGCTGCTGCGTGGTGTCGGGCTCCCCAACATGGCCGACTCGCCGTTCCCGGGGCGCCCTGCAGCTGTTGTACGAGGATGCAGAATCGGACGAACACTCCTGAACCGTGCCATCATCCACACGGTTTTAAGACCTAAAACTACAAAAAGAGAAATAAAATGTCTTTGTGCCTTAATCTGCCGTCACTCCAGATATTTTCGAGTGACAGCACTGATAAGTTGCATGCTTTAAGAAGTTTAACAGGCTGCTGGCTGCCGGCAAATACAAAGAATACACACATCCAGAGGCTCATGACAGACCTCTGACCCCCCTCCCTCTCCAAGGTCCTTGAGGAAGTGGTCTCACGCCAGTTGTGTGACTTTCTACATCATAATAGTTCATTTGAGGAGTTTCAGTCAGGATTTAGAAAACTGCATCTCTTTATTATCCGGCTGCTCTAATAAGTAGAGACAGAAGGTCGGCGTTTCTCAATATGCGTACTTGTGCGTCCTTTCCTCTACTTGTGTCCTTTCCTCTACTTGTTGCCTCGTGGCCTCGTGAAACGTCATCAGTCTCAGCCCGGGTACATGTTCACATTCAAAGTCCGCTTCTCTCAAAGCACGGTCAAAATGCCCGGATGTGACTTGATCCTCCCACTTTCCGGAGGATGCATCAGAGGAGACTTGATGACTTTTTCTAAATACTACTGTTGAGTCACGGAATGTAGTTACCTTCGCATTGAAAATGCGGACGGTAATGTTTTGAACGCTGTGTATTTGTATGCGTGCGTGCGTTTTATTTAAGTCAAAAAGTATTAAACCGAATCGCATGAAATTTGGTGGGATGATTTGTTATTATCCGAGGACCATTTGATTTGATTTTGGGATTGATTGGGTCAAAGGTCAAGGTCATGACAAGGTATTTTTACCATAGCACGGTCAATTCCAATTGGCATGCAACTAATGCCAAAATTTTCATAATTCAATGCCCAATCTTGTGATATGCGAAGGTATGCGCTCAACCGAGTGCCCGTTCTAGTTTTAGAATGTTTTCAGGTGAGAATTTAGTAGTTTAAAAATCAAATCTGTGGTTGGTTTGTTATGATTCAGCCCAATAAAGATCTGCGCCGTAGATTTAAGGCTCGCTGCTCACTAAGCTCCACAGCGCCGGGCGGTCAGCGCACTGTGTGGCCGCCGATAGCAGCCTGATCTCGCAGGACTCTTTAAAATGCTACGCTGGCTCTGACGTCTCTGTAGCGGTTAAACATGAGATATAATTCGGTTTGGAGGATCTAACGAACACAAAGAGTTTATTATTTATTCACAGCTAACGTTACATTAGTTTGACTGAGGGTTAAGATTCATGACTTAATATTTTAGTTAAACTTTAACGTTGAACTATAGTGGTGTCTTTTTCTTTTGGACCGATTTTTTTGCAATTTACATGTGTAATATAGCTATATATACATACAAATATATATATATATATATATATACACAATTCAAAATAAAATAATTAGATTTAAAGAATAATAAAAAAAAGCAGGGTTGTCATATTTTGTTTGACTGTAAAAAAATTTTTACAGTGAATAATTGCAGTAAACTCAGGAGCAAGAACAGCTGATGTGGTGACGTCATCAAGTCAGCTGCTGTTCAAATCGCAAAAAGACTGTCCTCCCCCTTTCAAGTCTGGACTCTCAAAAATGTTGATAATAATTTCACTTTAAATAATAATTTTAAAGAAATATGGTTCCAGCTTCTTAAATTAGAAGATGTGCTGCATTTCCATTTTTCCTAATTTGAATGATTTTTAAATGTTATACTTGTGTTCGCCAATAGGTGGCAGGAGTGGGTTTTGCCATGACTGGCTCCGGATTTCTTGTCCGTCTTAAACAAACAAGTTGGACCAGCATGTCAGACAGTGACGCAGCTATTACTGCGAGTCCGTCTTGGTCTTTACGCGTGACAAACGTACACAAGCGGCATATATTTGTTTTATAAATAAATAAACAATTAGTTACAACACCTTGAAAGATGATGGATGATGAACCAGGTAAGATAGCCGCAACACCTTGAAATATTCAGTCATTTATTTAGCATGGGCCCAGCTGTGAATGGGAGAGGCCCATTCAGAGAAATCTCTACGTCCCACTTCAGCGACCATCACACGAGTTAAAAAGTCCCACGTTGCACTATTTTACAAATCAAGTAACTTCCTGTGTGTGTGTGTGTGTGTGTGTGTATATATATATGGTTGTGGCACCGACTGTCAGCGGTGGGACCCCCGTTGTCACCTTTTTCACCCCTCATGAGTTTGCAGGTATGCAGTATGGGATGTCTCCTGATAAATTATCAGACGATTACTTTTGAGATTTTGTTTTCACCTCCGTTGCAGAAGGAAATGTTTACAGGAAATACATCTTAGGAAGTACGTCTCCTGTAACCGGGTCAGCACAACACACACTTCAACTGGAGGAACTGGGTCTGAATTTAGTTCTTGGTCTCCAAAATGTTCCCAATGTTGTTTTTTGGTCAACAAAGTGTTTATTTTAGCTTTATTAGTAATTTTATTATATATAGAGATAATTATTACTATAGAGGGTCATATTTGAACTGTTCTCTGACCTTTGCTTGACCGTTAACAGCCAGCATTGGTTCTCAGCTTGTCTACCCGCTGGAGACGAGACGAGGATCTGTCACACGACATATTGGTAATATAAGTAGTTGCCGCTGGTTTAAGCCGAGATATTTCATAGCACCTATAAAAAGAAACAAAACTATACAAAGTCTGGCCATAACAAGGAAAAGAGACGACAACATGAGTTACTTGAATAAAACTGTATATTTTACAGATCTTTGTACACTTTAATTACAAAACTGTATGGTACTAAAGTTTTTTTAAATCAGTTTTTTGGTCAGAGAAGATTTAATCGTCTTGTGTGCAATTACCATGTATATACAAAGTCATGTTAGTGATTTTTTTCTCAAAAAATAAAAAGCAACCCAATAACTCAAATGTTCATACACTCTGAACATCAGACATGGCTTCAAAGATAAATATATTAGTAAATAAATATTCAGAGAACATATTTCCATTCATGAAATGTGTTTTGCTATACAGGTACAGAAATATACACGGATTGATTTCTAGCCTCCATTTCTTTCCTTTCTCTTTTTTGTTTAAACATTTGTAAAATGGTAAAATTACAGAAAAAATAATTATATTCTTAAAAAATTAAAAAATATTAATTTTTGTACACATTTAAAAAAAATCTTCTTAAGTGCTAGAAACAATTAAAAAAAATTAAATAGTGACTCAAGTACCCCGAAATGTTATATTTGCTGTAAGGTACAGATCTCTCTATGCAAAAGGCAAGATTAGATTCTCACTTGATTACAGCACTGGGTTAACTTATAAATATTGTTATTTCAGAATGTGAATATTTCATAGAAACAGTATAATAACAGTCTGCAGGACAAACAGAAAGGCATGAATGAAAGAAAAAAAAGCATTGTGTATTATTTACAGCACGATATGATTTAAACGGAGACGCTGTGTATGGAGAATTGCATCGTAAAAAAAAAAAAGAAGTCACAGTACAATAAGAAAACCTTATGAAATATGAAATATGAGTCTTTACCAGATACTTTCCTTTGGCCTTTCCATGCTTGAACCTTTATTATTATTGTGTTCTAGATATTTCTTAGAGAATGCCTCATTGAGGAAAAATTGGGTGTATGACAGCAAAAAAAAGAAGAAAACACTTTTTAGAGGAGAAAGCTACTGACCCCCGAGACACCATCGGCTTTCCCTCTGGACAGAAATAGAAATGCATAAAACAAATTCTGTATTACATTGAATAGACCAGTGTCAGCCTTGCATTCACATTTATATGCATTTTTTCTTCTTCTGTAATATATATATATATATATATATATATATATATATATATATATATATATATATATATATGTATGCATAGCTTCTTCTCAGTCACAGACACCTTTACAAAGACCCATTTCCCTGCTTTAAAATAAAAAAAGCAATCATGTCTTTCTGTTTTGGTGTAGCTAAGTCCGTACAACCCAATAGAGTGTGTGGTTGAAGCTTTATAGGCAGTCAGTGTTCAAGTGTGCACATATATACATGTAGATGTTTGTGAATTAAAAGTGTTGGGGGGGGGGGGTAGAAAAAGAAAAAGAAATCTAAAAAAGACAGGAGTATTAGAGATATCTTTTTTTTTTTCTTGATAAAAATCCTTTAAAAAATTTCTCACAAGAAATGGGCCCCACGCTGAGTATCGCCGAAGTACCCGCAGCCCGTCACAATCTACTTCTAAATAAAAAAAAAGGTTCAGTTGACAACCTTCCATCCGCGCGTGCAGTACCGCTCGGTGCCTGAAGACACTGGCGGCCCCCACAGGAATGACCGCGATATGCTGTAAAAAACAAAACAACGCCGCCCAACGCCGCCAGGCCGTCTCAGTAGAAATCCACACAAATGGAAGATGCTAACATTCAGCGCTCGGAGAGAAGAGGTGAGACGAGGCAGCTGAGGGTTTCGATGGCTGACCGGCGGCTACCAAACACAGACTCTCAAGTTCCTTCAAGTTCACAGAGCCGGACCCCCATCGTTCGTCGAAGTGCTGCTACCCGATGCGGCGGCGCTCGCGGAAAACAAATTCCGGGCCACCGCTGCCTCTACCGGCGCCGCTGCCTCCTCCTGAGGGTCTGACGCCCCCGACGCCCCCGAGGCGAAGCAACCCTCCCGTGTCAGCACATCGGCCTCCACCGCGACACCGCCGGGCGGCAGGCCGCTCGAGGGCTCCGCCGCCGCGCCCAGTTCACAGTCCGTGTCCTCGGGGATTATGGGTATCCTCTGGTTGGGTTCGCAGCACGCCTCCGAGTCGGCGTGCGCGTACTGCACGTTGATGGCGTAGTCCTCGACGTAGCGGCCCGCTGCCGCCCGGTGAGCCTTCATCTCCTTGTAGAAGCAGCAGGGCGGCCCTTCGTAGCTCGCCTGCTCCGAGGACGGCCGCATGAGGCGCTCGGGGGCAAAGTAGTTCTTGGAGGCGGAGCTCTGAAAGTCAACCGCCCGGTGGAAGCGCCCCACAGCCCTCGGCCCCACGTGGTCCGAGTCCCGCCCTCTGTTGCAGTCTACGCTGGGAGGCAGCGCCTCGAAGCAGCACCTGCAGGCCGCCGCCCCCCCAGGGTCCCCCGACTCCTCCAGGGCCCCTTTCCCCCCCCGGTCTGCCGCGGCGGCCTCCGGTGGCGGCGCCGCGGCTGAGGTAGTGCTAGTGTTGCCATGGTCCCTGGGCTCCAGTGATGAGCGACTGCTGCAGTTGGAGAGGCGGTCCCCCGAGCTGAACCCCGACGCCCTCGGAGGCAGTTGAAGGCAGCCGGGGGACGGCGTCGACGACGGTTCCTCGGCGGGAACCGCGGTGCTAGCCACCGCCGCCGCCTCCCCCGCGGAGCCCCGACATGGGCTCTTACTCCGGTAGACGTACGGGTCGTAGTCGCTGCTCAGCGAGCTGCGGAAGGTGGAGCAGCTGCCGTAGACGCCCTGGTTGCTGACCTCGGTGCAGTCCAGCATGGAGTCGCTGGAGGAGCAGTGGCACTGGCCCGAGCTGCTGCTGCTGCTGTCGCTGCCCGGGCAGTCGGCGAGGTAGCCGCTGCACGCCGAGCGGTGGCCGTGGTAGCAGCTCGGGCCGGAAGCGCCGCCGCCGTCTCCGCCGGCGATCCGCGATGAAGAGGCGGGAGCCATGTGGACCACCGTGGGGTACAGCAGGCCCTGCTGGAAGGCCCGGCCGTGGTGGCCCTTGTGGGCGGCGCCGCCAAGCTGCCCTTGGCCGGCGTCGCCGCCGGGCGGCTGGGGGAAAGTCAGTCCCTGGAAGTAGTAGTGCTGGTACATCGTCTCGTACTGCGAGAAGCAGGTGGCGCGGGAAAAGCTGCGTCCCTGGAACTTGGGCCGCTTGAAGGCCGCGTGGTGCGGCGCCGCCGGGTAGGCGGGGGGGCCGCGGTGCTCCAGGCCGCAGTGGTGGGGGTTGAGCGCGTGGTCCAGGTGGAGCGCCGGGTGGTAGCTCCGGAGGAAGGCGGACGCCGATTGGGGCGGGTACAGGACCTGCGGATCCGCCGCGTGCTGGTCCACGGTGAGCATGGTGATGGGGTTGCCGTGGGGGTCCATGCTGGTCCGGGTGGGGTAGGCCGTCACCTGGCCGGCACGGTGCACCCGGCCGGGGTAATGGACCGGCAGCACCACACGCTGGCGGCCGTGCGCCAGGTTCCCGGGGTCCATGCACGCCGGGCTGGGGTTCCCCTTCTTCTGCTCTGAGAAGAGAAAAACAAGGAAGAGTCAGAACCAGAGACCAGAACCAGAGACCAGAGACCACAACTAGAACCAGAACCAGAACCAGAACCAGAGACCAGAGACAACAACTAGAACCAGAACCAGAGACCAGAGACCACAATCTAGAGACCAGAGACCCAGAACCAGAGACCGCTTCCTGTGGCCGAGCACCGACTCACCGATGATGTTGTGCCGGCAGTGGGGGCAGGTGTGGTGCTGCAGCAGCCAGGGGTCGACACACTTCTTATGGAACCTGTGAGCACAGGGGATCACACGCAGCTCCTGTTGGGGGGGGGGGGGGGGGGGGGGGGGGCAGAGAGGTCAGACACTACTATGAGTAACCAGAAGCTTAGAACGGGACGAGAAGGCGACGCATCGATAAGTCTTCAGAAACAGAGACGGTCACGATGGATCTGACGTTTTATTTTATTATTTTATTAATTGTTCATCAATGTAATTTGAAGAGGAAATAAAATGGAGTGGGATGATTTAAATGCATTCAAATATTTTTGGTAAAACATACGATACAAGTTGTTACGTTGAGCTATAATTATCTTTACTTATTACGTTATTTTAATATTCTGTGACTTATTATTCATTATAAGCTACAATATAATTACATTTTCAGGAATATCTTACCTTTTTTTTCATACAATGTTTTAAAAATAAATAGTTTATAGGTCACATGTCTTGTTAAATGTGTCGCTGCTCAGAACTCAAACCGGAGATGAGGAACAACAAAGAGAGAAGGAGGGTCGACTGAATGTCCACAAGAGGGAAGAGAACCGTCAGAGGGACCCCTCATCAGGTTCGTACCCCCCCAGAAACTAGAGTACAGAAACTAGAGACCAGAAACTAGAGTACAGAAACTAGAGGCCAGAGACCATAAACTAGACACTAGGAACTAGAGACCAGAAACTAAAGACCAGGAACTACAAACCAGAAACTAGAGGCCAGAGACCAGAAACTAGAGACTAGAGACCAGAAATTAGAAACTAGAGGCCAGAGACCAGAGACCAGAAACTAGAGGCCAGAGACTAGAGACTAGGAACTAGAGACCAGAAACTAGAGACCAGGAACTACAAACCAGAAACTAGAGACTAGAGACCAAAAACTAGAGACCAGAAACTAGAGTACAGAAACTAGAGGCCAGAGACCATAAACTAGACACTAGGAACTAGAGACCAGAAACTAGAGACCAGGAACTACAAACCAGAAACTAGAGGCCAGAGACCAGAAACTAGACACTAGAGACTAGAGACCAGAAACTAGAAACTAGAGGCCAGAGACCAGAGACCAGAGACCAGAAACTAGAGACTAGGAACTATAGACCAGAAACTAGAGACCTGGAACTAGAGTACAGAAACTAGAGACCAGAAACTAGAGGCCAGAGACCATAAACTAGAGACCAGGAACTACAAACCAGAAACTAGAGACTAGAGACCAGAAACTAGAAACTAGAGGCCAGAGACCAGAAACTAGAGACTAGGAACTAGAGACCAGGAACTACAAACCAGAAACTAGAGGCCAGAGACCAGAAACTAGAGACTAGAGACCAGAAATTAGAAACTAGAGGCCAGAGACCAGAGACCAGAAACTAGAGACTAGGAACTATAGACCAGAAACTAGAGACCAGGAACTAGAGTACAGAAACTAGAAACTAGAGGCCAGAGACCATAAACTAGAGACCAGGAACTACAAACCAGAAACTAGAGACTAGAGACCAGAAACTAGAAACTAGAGGCCAGAGACCAGAAACTAGAGACTAGGAACTAGAGACCAGGAACTACAAACCAAAAACTAGAGACTAGAGACCATAAACTAGAGACTAGAGACCAGAAACTAGAGTACAGAAACTAGAGGCCAGAGACCATAAACTAGAGACTAGGAACTAGAGACCAGAAACTAGAGACCATAGACCAGAAACTAGAGACAAGAGACTAGAAACTAGAGACTAGAGACCAGAAACTAGAGACTAGAGACCAGAAACTAGAGGCCAGAGACCAGAAACTAGAGACTAGGAACTAGAGACCAGAAACTAGAGACCAGGAACTACAAACCAGAAACTAGAGACCAGAAACTACAAACCAGAAACTAGAGACCAGAAACTAGAGTACAGAAACTAGAGGCCAGAGACCATAAACTAGACACTAGGAACTAGAGACCAGAAACTAAAGACCAGGAACTACAAACCAGAAACTAGAGGCCAGAGACCAGAAACTAGAGACTAGAGACCAGAAATTAGAAACTAGAGGCCAGAGACCAGAGACCAGAAACTAGAGACTAGGAACTATAGACCAGAAACTAGAGACCAGGAACTAGAGTACAGAAACTAGAAACTAGAGGCCAGAGACCATAAACTAGAGACCAGGAACTACAAACCAGAAACTAGAGACTAGAGACCAGAAACTAGAAACTAGAGGCCAGAGACTAGAGACTAGGAACTAGAGACCAGAAACTAGAGACCAGGAACTACAAACCAGAAACTAGAGACTAGAGACCAAAAACTAGAGACCAGAAACTAGAGTACAGAAACTAGAGGCCAGAGACCATAAACTAGACACTAGGAACTAGAGACCAGAAACTAGAGACCAGGAACTACAAACCAGAAACTAGAGGCCAGAGACCAGAAACTAGACACTAGAGACTAGAGACCAGAAACTAGAAACTAGAGGCCAGAGACCAGAGACCAGAGACCAGAAACTAGAGACTAGGAACTATAGACCAGAAACTAGAGACCTGGAACTAGAGTACAGAAACTAGAGACCAGAAACTAGAGGCCAGAGACCATAAACTAGAGACCAGGAACTACAAACTAGAGGCCAGAGACCAGAAACTAGAGACTAGGAACTAGAGACCAGGAACTACAAACCAAAAACTAGAGACTAGAGACCATAAACTAGAGACTAGAGACCAGAAACTAGAGTACAGAAACTAGAGACCAGAAACTAGAGTACAGAAACTAGAGGCCAGAGACCATAAACTAGACACTAGGAACTAGAGACCAGAAACTAAAGACCAGGAACTACAAACCAGAAACTAGAGGCCAGAGACCAGAAACTAGAGACTAGAGACCAGAAATTAGAAACTAGAGGCCAGAGACCAGAGACCAGAAACTAGAGACTAGGAACTATAGACCAGAAACTAGAGACCAGGAACTAGAGTACAGAAACTAGAAACTAGAGGCCAGAGACCATAAACTAGAGACCAGGAACTACAAACCAGAAACTAGAGACTAGAGACCAGAAACTAGAAACTAGAGGCCAGAGACCAGAAACTAGAGACTAGGAACTAGAGACCAGGAACTACAAACCAAAAAACTAGAGACTAGAGACCATAAACTAGAGACTAGAGACCAGAAACTAGAGTACAGAAACTAGAGGCCAGAGACCATAAACTAGAGACTAGGAACTAGAGACCAGAAACTAGAGACCATAGACCAGAAACTAGAGACAAGAGACTAGAAACTAGAGACTAGAGACCAGAAACTAGAGACTAGAGACCAGAAACTAGAGGCCAGAGACCAGAAACTAGAGACTAGGAACTAGAGACCAGAAACTAGAGACCAGGAACTACAAACCAGAAACTAGAGACCAGAAACTACAAACCAGAAACTAGAGACCAGAAACTAGAGTACAGAAACTAGAGGCCAGAGACCATAAACTAGACACTAGGAACTAGAGACCAGAAACTAAAGACCAGGAACTACAAACCAGAAACTAGAGGCCAGAGACCAGAAACTAGAGACTAGAGACCAGAAATTAGAAACTAGAGGCCAGAGACCAGAAACTAGAGACTAGGAACTATAGACCAGAAACTAGAGACCAGGAACTAGAGTACAGAAACTAGAAACTAGAGGCCAGAGACCATAAACTAGAGACCAGGAACTACAAACCAGAAACTAGAGACTAGAGACCAGAAACTAGAAACTAGAGACTAGAGACTAGGAACTAGAGACCAGAAACTAGAGACCAGGAACTACAAACCAGAAACTAGAGACTAGAGACCAAAAACTAGAGACCAGAAACTAAAGACCAGGAACTACAAACCAGAAACTAGAGGCCAGAGACCAGAAACTAGAGACTAGAGACCAGAAATTAGAAACTAGAGGCCAGAGACCAGAGACCAGAAACTAGAGACTAGGAACTATAGACCAGAAACTAGAGACCAGGAACAGAAACTAGAGACCAGGAACTAGACCAGAAACTAGACTAGAGACCAGGAACTAGACTAGGAGAGACAGAACTAGAGACTGAGAAACTAGAGACTGAGACCAGGACTGAGAAACTAGAGACCAGAAACTAGAGGACCTAGGACTAGAGAACTAGAGACCAGGACTGAGAAACTAGAGACTAGAGACCAGAAACTAGAGACCAGACCAGAAACTAGAGAGACAGGACCTAGAGACTAGAGACTAGAGACAGAGAGACTAGAGACTAGAGACCATAGACCAGAAACTAGAGGCCAGAGACCAGAAACTAGAGACTAGGAACTAGAGACCAGAAACTAGAGACCAGGAACTACAAACCAGAAACTAGAGACCAGAAACTACAAACCAGAAACTAGAGACCAGAAACTAGAAACTAGAAACTAGAGGCCAGAGACCAGAAACTAGAGACTAGAGACCAGAGTGTAAGTTCATAAACTGAATTGTATATTAAGTAGGCAATTTAATTTAATTAACCTAAAAACCCAGAGTCTCCCCTCCCACCATATCAGGATGGTTTGACCCAACGTGGCACACGCTCACGGACCGTCTCTCACTGCGGCTCTTAAAGCAACGCTGCTGAAACACGGACGCACACGGTGAGCCTCTCACCAGCACACACACCCCGTCTCGCACACACCCCGTCTCACACACACCCCGTCTCGCACACACCCCGTCTCACACACACCCCGTCTCCAACTCTCCTCTCACAGAAGGAGAGGAGGAAGGAAGAGAAAGACATGAATGTAAAAGAGGTTTGTCGTTTCTGTGTTTTGTGTCTTGGGGGAAAAATTGCTTCTCTGTTTAATCTTGCATTGTGAACTTTGCTTATTTTTTTAAATAAATAAAAAAAAATATATATATATATTATTATTTCTCCTTTTTAAAATACATTTTCACAACATTCAACTACTTTACATGACATACGATCCTCTCTTTTCATCATTGTAAACTTTGATTATTTAGTTTCTATAATTAGTTGGAATGCTTCAGCAGTCCAACTATTGTTCTTGTAATCTGCTGTCCGAGAGGACCCTATTGAAATTGTTAGAGTTCTTATTATTCTTATACTGGATTTTTAGGGTCAGAGCGACAGCGAAGCTGTCCGAGAGGACCCTATTGAAATTGTTAGAGTTCTTATTATTCTTATACTGGATTTTTATTTTTACTCTTCAACCGCATATTGGGGGTACGCAACATATCCCAAAACTCACCAAATTTGGCATGCTTGTCAGGATTGGTGAAACTTAGGTTTTGACACCAGCCTCGAAATTGGGCTCTCAAAAATTGCTCTCTAGCGCCACCTAGAAGTTTGACCGGTGACGCCCCTCACCCACAATGTCCGATTAACTTAAAAAACAGATTTTCTAGACCTCTAGAACCTGCTCTACAAAAAAGCCTCTCAGGACCCTAAGCTCCGCCTACTTTAATTTTCGGCCATTTTGAATAATGTGAAAAACACAAAAGTGACCACCGAACCTAAACGATAGGTCCGATATTAACAAACCCATTGAAGATAATGATAAGTGAAGCTATATCATCTGGGATATATCATCTTTTTTCTATAGCCCGACGAACATTTTAGGGGCGTGTCCGGTTTTGTAATGCTTATAACTTCAACACTATTGGTCAAAAAAAATAACAGACCGTCAGGATATGTGCAGAATGGCGTCCGGAACATTCGATGCAAATTTCGTGCAATTTGAACTTTAATTGGTGCCACAAATATTCACCAAAGTTGGCCGATTTTGGCCGTTTTGCCCGCTTTTTTGCGTTTTTGGCCATTTTCCACTTTTTTCAAACGGCCATTAGACCCACAAAACGCTAACGGAATTCGTTAAAAATAGGTTTGTTAGAATCTCAAGACTTGAATATACAACACAGCGTTTTTTGACCACCAATATTTGTAATTTATTCATCTTTAAAACTATAGCTTACACTCATCAGATATGTTTTACAAAAATCAAGTGTAATGCCAGTCAAGGCTTGAACACATTCACCAATTTTGAGCCAATTCCGTTTGCGTTTTCTGGTAGAACTCGACAGTTGGAAAAAAGTGGAAAATGGCCAAATCGGCCAAAAACGCTAAAAAAAGTAAAAAAACGCCCAAAATGCCAAAAACGTCCAAATTTGGTAGGAACACCTATTTATGAAGTAAAAAAACATACATTATTCACTTTTACACATTTACCAGAAAATAACTCTAATTTGTACCATCCCAAATAGTTGGCGCGCCTCCGCATGCCTGCTACCAGCAAAGCCTCTAACTCAGCATGATAAGTGACTGACTAATCCTGGAGATGCGGGTTTGATTCCAAGACAAGACACCCTTTTTTTAATCCATTTTTTTTACATTGAATTTACACGCCGTGGGCTACACTTCACGTATGGACACGCGACGCGTGAATATATTCACGCAGTTAAAGCGCAAGCTAGCGGCTAAACTGGACTTTGTCGAATCCGCCTCAAACTCCACGCGCTCGTTACGAATCGCGGCCCGAGTCGAGTCCGACCGGCGCAACCTCGGCCGAGCGGGCCAACGACTCGCCGGCGTCCCCGACCGGCGTGGGCAAGCGAGGACCCGTTCAATGCTGCTAGCAGCTTTAATTCTGAGCACCTTTCAACTCTTTTGAAGCAAACAGGAGCATTTTCTGAACTGCGACTATACTCTCATTTCTTAACCTAAAAAATATTTAAGGACATTTAAACGTTCACAAAAGCCCTGTGCCTCTCAAAATCACGTTACTTTTGCGATTGGAGTTATGGTATTCTGTCAAGTTCTGAAGATTCACAGGGTGTTTTTGAAGAAATCCAAAGGCAATTCTGCCTTCAGGAGCTGCACGCAGCTGATCCTCATTAACAATCACACAGGAGGGACACAAGGAGCAGCCTCTGTCCCGATTGTTTATCAACACGGAGGCGCCAGACAAGAGCAAACTGACCTCAATAATACATCTCACTACTTTTAATACAGAAATGAGGAGAAATAGGTCACATTTAACTTCACAGACAGATGAATAATATTAGCGCGTTCGGCTGAGTCTTTCCTCTCTATTGATTCTACTATTTTGGTGATTTGATCATGTTTTATTTGACAGGGTTTAACCAATTCTTTTGTAGAAAAAAATCCATATGTTCAGATGTTTAAGCTATGTTCAGCCTATTTAAGATGTTGGCAGCTATTTTAAGCTATGTCCAACTTAAAAAAACATTTCAGCTAATTTGAGACATGTTTAGCTATTTCCAGACATTTTCAGTTATTCATTTCATATTTAAGTTATTTTCAGCTATTTTAATTTATTCATTTCATATTTCAGCTATTTTCAGTTATTCATTTAATATTTCAGCTATTTCCAGACTTTTTCAACTATTCATTTAATATTTCAGCTATTTTCAGACATTTTCAGCTATTTTCAAACCTTTTTCAGCAATTTAGTTTTTACTTTTCAGCATCAAACTGTCAGCATTCCAACGCATTTTCAGCAGGAAATGCATTTTGTAGTTGTTATTTAGTAACAATTTTATTTAATTGTTTTTGGATCCCAAAATATGTTTTATATTCCCTTTATATATATATATATATATATATATATATATATATATATATATGTATATGTTTTGAACGGTGACCATTTCCCTTTTTTTTCTTGTATTCTGTAAACAGAAATATTACCACCGATTCAACATTACAGGCGAGTATGGCCATGGTGTGCGCGACAGAGCTCCGATGCCGGCGCACGCGTCGCTCTGCCGTAATCAACAGCTGACCGCTCTGTCCATTTGCGCGCCTCAGAGTTTTTTTTACTTTTTATCGCAGACTTTTTTTTTTGCTCGAGATTTGTCATAGGCGTTCGGGAAAACGGCTTAGGCGCGCGCCCACATTTTCTCTATGCAGGAAAAACCCTGTTTTCATAACATAACCTCAGCGCTGTAGATACTCCACGTCATCCAGCAGCAGCCGTTAGAAAGGAATTTTGCAATAATTCCCATAAATACGGATACGTTGAACAATCGTTTGGTTGTAACTAAATGAAGCACCGGGTGCCGGCGGGCCGCTCACCTCCCCGTCGATGTAGCGCTCCAGACAGATGGCGCAGTCGGCGGTGGAGCTGCTGCTCAGCGAATCAGAGCCTCCGCTCTCGCGCTGCACCTTCCCCTTGGCCTTGAACTTCCTCGTCTCCATCTTCTCCAACGCCTGGATGGCCATTCTGTTCATCGAGCTCTGTGAGGGGGGGGGGGGGGGGGGGGGAGGTTCAACAAAAGGAGCCCTTTAGCCACGCGCGACACCGCAGTCCTTCTAGTTTGTAATCCACCTTCATTGAACGAAGAAGTTCCTCTTGTTTACGGTGAGACCGAAGAGGATACGCCATGAGGGCTACACACACACACACACACACACGCACACACACACGCACACGCACACGCACACGCACACGCACACACACACGCACACACGGCGGGCAGACCACTGACCTGGCTCCTCCTCTGCTTGAGCTTGATCTTGATGAGCAGGACGAGGCAGACGAGCGACACGACCACGAAGAACGCCAGGAAGATGCCCATGTCGAAATACTCTGTAGGCTGCTGTGGAGAAGGGGGGGGGGGAGAGGGGAGGGGCAGAAAAGACACATATTTTGTCAAATAATCTCCGGAAGACGATTTGTTAAAAAAGAAAAGAGGCTGCTGGAATAAAATGTTTAGAATATATTCACCACTTTATCTTAAATGTATTACTGTTGTTTAGTTTTATTACTTACTTTTAATAGTATGCATTACTTTTAATGTGCTGTAGCTTCACATTGTGTGTATCTTGTGTTCTTCTGACCACATTTACTGCTCTAGTGCGTCTTATCCTGTTAATTATTGTTCTATGTGTGTTATAATAATAATAATAATAATAATAATAATAATAATAATAATAATAATAATAATAATAACATTAATGATGATAATAAACGTATTTACGATCCGAAAACAGCATTGAGCTTTCATTTCCAGCTAAACAAAAATAGATAAAGTATTTCAGGCGTCCAAAATATGTTTTCTAGAGGTGCATTAGTACAGCGTCAGTACTCCTTATCTCCCCCAGGGGGCGCGCCGACCTTCATCCGTAACACACCGACTATGAAGCACCGCGACCTCCCCTTTAAGGGGGCGGTGACCTCACTAGCCTAGATTGTTTTATTCTATATCAGTAAAAGAGAGAGAAAGGAAGAGAGAAAGAAAGAGAGAGAGAAACACGCCTCTTATCGGACCCGTCCTTTCTCTCGGGGTTTTTCATTATGTCAAGTTATTTGACCTCAGAGTGTGCTCGGCTCCTCTTATCAAATATTCAGAGCAAACAAAAAGCTCTTTGAATGGCTGATATCAATCTCCTGTAGAAGAAGAAGAAACAAGAAGAAACACGAAGAAGAAGAAGAAGAAACACGAAGAAGAAGAAGAAGAAGAAGAAGAAGAAGAAGAAGAAGAAGAAGAAGAAGAAGAAGAAGAAAGAAGAACAACAACAACAACAACAACAACAACAACAACAACAACACAGGAATAGGGTCACATTTCACAGCTGGAATGTTTTCGTTTGTCTTCACGGCTAAAAAAAGTGTTTGGTGCTTGGGGTCCTCCCATATGCCTGAGATTAGTCTCACACACACACACACACACACAGCAGGTGGAGGCTCACCCTCGGCGGGCGGTGCTGGATGCGAGCGCGAGCCACTTTCTGCTTGTTGACGATGTTCATGAGCTTCACGGCGTCGTTGCCCTTCACGTAAACCACCGGCCGCTTCAGAGGGTCCTCGCCCACCTGGTTGAGCTGAGGGGGAGAGGGGGAGAGAGGTCAGGGGGAGAGGGGTCAGGGAAAACATGTGGCATTGTGGGAAGTCTAGGATCTTCTAGGGTATTTCTGTTATGGTTAGATTGAGCAGAATATCTGTTATTTTTATATGCTTCTTTATATATACTTGTGAGCCCCCCTTCCCCCCAAAAAACAACTTGAATGGATGTATCTCTCTTTAAAAATGTAACATTCAAGGTTGAAGGATTTAAGTGGCAAGGTTAGAGATTACATCCAACTGAAACGTCTCCAACTACGGTGGCTGACATACACGCACGCACGCACGCACACACACATACACGCACACACACACACACACACCAAAAAGTGAGTTCCCCAGCTTCTATAGAATGTGGAGCATCAGGTAGATCTCAGAGCCTCCTGGTTCGAGGTGGGTGGCGCCCCCTAGTGGCGTCACGTTCCAACTCTGCCAAAACGCTACGCGCCATACCTTCAAATTTGGAGATGAAACCACAAGCAGCGACGCAGAGTCCTCCTAATGATATAAAGTCTGTACATTGTTGTTCATGAGACGTGAAACAAGACAAGGCGTGATCTCTCTCTAGAGGAAATGACCTCTAGGCTCCAGACATGGAGCTGCGGTCACCGTTTGCTAGTAGAGTAGGGTGTGGTCCTGCTTTTCAGTCACTCGACTCGTCTGCTGTTTGGAATTTGTCATTTAAAAAACTTTATTATATCACCGTTTGAAGAAAGTTGAAACTCAATTTCTTTCCCGAAAACAAAACCCAAGAGGAGCCACGAGTATAAATACAACAACAACAAGGTGGAGTGCATAACTTCATGAAAGCCCTATTCTCGCTAGGCTCCTCCCCCTTTGCCCCTCGGCCTTGTGGGTCGTGTCTCTGCCGCTCTGACTGGAAAAGCCTCTCGGGGGAATTTGAACACAGCCGCCCTCGCGCCGCCTTTCATGTGGTCGCTCTGTGCGCGCGCTCTCCCTTTTATCTCTCAGCTAGGCGCTTTACGACCCAGCGGCAGAGAAGCACCCCCACACACACACACACACACACACACACACACACCCACACACACAAAATAAAGCTGCAGGTCCAGACCTGGGTGCGGGGTGAATACCGCGGGAGAATTCTTGCGACAAAAGGCGCCACTTTGTGTCTCTTTGAACGTAGGATGCGCGCGCCGATGAATGTACTGCCCCCCCTCCCCCCCAAAAAAACATGTAGTCGCAGACACATTCACAGAGTGTCTGCAGAGGGCGTGGGTTGAGGTGATGTGTGCTACCTGTGCAATTATGGGCTTAACAAGAGTTGTTGGTCACTCGAGTGAAAGCTGAACCCTTGGATATCCATTTTCAGTCCTGTGAGAGAGGCGCATGCGCACTGCTCCTCCAAGAGTGAGGAGACGGCCTGTCTGCACCAACCTGGTCGATGGCATCCGGGTTCTCCGACACGTCGAAGATGACGGCGGTGGCGCCCCGTTGCACGGCTCTCCTCGCCTGCACACAGAAGAATATACAGTTAGAAAAAGATATATTATACAAAAGAAGAAGAACAAAAACAATAAGAACAACAGGAACAAACGTCAACCGCACGTTCACATGCCGGCCGCCAGAGGGAGCTCTCTGCCCGAGTGAAACGTGGGGAGGGGGGGAAAGGAGTCCCGGCAGAAGTAAACAAGCCGCTGATGTCATACTCGATGTGAACCTGCACTGCACAACAAACAACAAAAAATGAGCGTGATGGTGCATTAATGCGCATGCGCGTTTGAGGAGTCGCGCTCAGGAGACAGAAGAACAAAAGGTGAAAAAGAGAAATGAATCTTCTGAGGTCTGTGAAGTCTCAATCTGAAGGAAAGATCAAAGGAAGACAACTGTCTCCTGCAGAATCCAGTGTGTGTGTGTGTGTGTGTGTGTGTGTGGGGGGGGGGGGGTCTTTATCTGAACTATAACCCGTTCTCGAACGACAAAAACAAGCTTACTCTGTGATAGATAAACACATTAGTGAGGAGGCAAGGAGAGAAGGAGGTAGGGAAGAGGAGAAGGAGGGAGAAAAGAGCAGGAGAGGAGAAGAGGGTAGGGAAGAGAAGGAGGGAGGAAAGAGGAGAAGGAGGGAGGAAAGAGGATTAGGAGGCAAAAAGAGCTATCCCCCCTCTTGGAGGAGATCTCCTTCCTGAAGAATCTCCTCTGGGCGACACGGTGCAGCGACATGCCTGAAGGGGAAAATGTCCGTCTTAAAAAATATATATATTTAAAAGGACATGACACAGCCTCTCCCCGACCCGTTACCAGAATGAAATAAATAAAAAACAAGTCTTAACACTTGAGTGTCCAAATCTTAAACTTTGAGTTTAAGTCACAGTGCACTTCACTTAATGATGTACTGTCCCTTTAAATGGTTTAGCTGATATTTCACAAAACGGCAAAGATTTGAAAAAAAGATTTAACGGACGCCAACAGATGTGTGAGCTGTGTTGATGTTGTTGTATTTATTATTTGTTATAATTATGCAAATTCACCAGAAGCCTAAAAAGCAACACTATGTAACTTTTCCCCTGTAGCGCCCCCTTCAGGTATTTAACATTTACTTCAGTGTCGTAAACTCCTGGCTCTCGAGCCATGTATGGCTCTTCCGGCTAGTGAGTTCACAGCTGATCTCACAGCTGATTGATGCGAGCTGCCGGCAGCCGCAGCGAGCCATTCAGCCGCGGCATGTCACTCCGTCTCTACGCGTCGTGTAGCGGAGCAAATAAAAAGTCACCTGTGAGCGTGGACTGGCACTATATGACGTTGCGTAATCACTGCCAGAAAGCAAGTTGAACTACTTCCTGTTCCCCAACCGGAGGCACCGGGCGGCTCGCAACATCTTACATTCAGCAGTTTTCTGGCCACAGACCCCCTCAGTGGCGGAGGAGCAAATCAACATATTAAAAGTCATTGTAGCGGCACAATTTTTTTCAAGCTGTTATTTTAAGGTGGAAAAGTTACATAGTGGGGCTTTAATGCAGAATGATAGAGCACGTTGATGATGATGGTGATGGTGATGATTCAACACATGATGATGAAGATGATGTTGATTGGGGCGATGGTGATGATGATGCAACAGTGGCTTTCTAAGTGCATGAGTTTTAACATTCTTGTGACGAAGAGGAAGAAAGAATCAAGAACTAAAGATTCTACAACAAGTTCAAAATAAAATATAATATGCATAAAATATGAGACCCCTTTATGCTGCGCTGGACTAGTCCATGTGCAATGAGGAGGGGGAGGGGGAGACTTCTGGTTAAACAAACTTCCCGCTGACTCCCAGGCATGAGAGAACATTTGGGGTACAATCTTCCCCGAGTGAACTACAGAAGGAAAAACGAAGATGAACCGCAGCAGAGAACCGGAGAACCCGTCTAGACGACGCTATGTTTAGCATCCCTGATGTGAAGCTGCAGCTTAAGGATCTGAGGTCTCTCTCTCTCTCTGAGGAGGAGGAGGTCTTATACAGCGATGCTTGTATTTAAATGTTTTTGATGTGTCCTTGTGTTTCTGACCAGTGTGCCTCCTCTTCCTCACCTCCTCACCTCATCTTCCCACGACCAGTAACCACCGGTAGTATACAAGAGGAACTGTGCTATCAAAATGTGTGTTTGAGGGGGCCTGGGGACCTTGGCAAACAGCCGGCGTACTAGGAGGGAGAGGGAGAGAGAGAGGGAGGGAGAGAGAGAGAGAGAGGCTCACTTTAAGCCATATACATAATATATTTTTTTTTTTTTTTACATTTTGATTTAACATTTTGCCCCCCCAAAAAAAGAATATATATTTAAATATAATACATATATAAATTATATATATATATATATATATTCATATATATGTGTATATATATATATATATATATATATATATATATATATATATATATACACATATATATGAATATATATATATATATATACATACATTTTGATTTAACGTCTGGCTCAAAGCCCCACCCCCTCCAAAAATAGAGGAGAAAAAAATAAACAAATAAACTGGATGCGATTGTCCTGCAGGTTCACGATGAGTGTGTGTGGAGATGAAATGAGGAGGAAGTGAGGCCATACAAATAAAATAAAAACTTTCTGGAAGCATTGAAGTTATTAAACGAAAAAGAGGAAGAGCGAGACGACATCATCGTCATAAAAAAAAAGCAGCCGGTCCTAGGCCTTGAAGCTCCTCTACAACACGCCCTGCAGCTTGACACCCACCTGGCACCGCCGTGGCCCCGGGGCGACCTGCAGCACACACCCCGGTGTGTAG
Organism: Liparis tanakae; assembly: GCA_036178185.1. Lineage (NCBI taxonomy): Eukaryota > Metazoa > Chordata > Actinopteri > Perciformes > Liparidae > Liparis > Liparis tanakae. Next base: position 11,104,762 of record CM070094.1, on the reverse strand, counting down.
GACGGCGAATCGGCCCGCCAACAAACACACACACACACACACACACACACACACATACACACACACACACACAGACAGACACACATACACACTCTGAGATGCCAGACACGGTTAGAGTCCAGCAGCCACTTAGCACTGAGACGCAGCAGCTGTTGGCTCCACGGTAGAAAAGAGACACGTGGCCACTTTCTACCCAGAATGCTTTTCTTCTTTTTCTACGGTCGCCTGAGCTGCGAACACTTTCTGGAAGGAGTCAGGGAAAAGACTTCAGGTAGAACCGATCGGAGGTCAGCGGCACACACACGCACAAGCACGAGCACACACACACACACACACACACACACACACATGCACACACTGGTGGGGCTTCTTGAGGAGATGATGATGAGTGAACCAACAATAAACCAACCCTTGAGTCACCTAGCGGCATTAAGTAGAAAACAAACAAAAAAACAATATATTGATTATAAATCCGATCAGCCAATGAGGACAATCCCAAAAAAAGAAGAAGAAAGTCTTTATATCTATTTGATGTATTTATTTCCTGATCCTCTAGGTGGGGGTACCAGTGGGGGGGGGGGCACAAACACAATTGTTGGCTCTTAGGTCCCTCCAGTTGATCCAGAATGCTGCAGCTCATATTCTCACTAAAACTAAGAAAAGAGATCACATTGTTCACACCACAGCCACGGTGAAAAGGGCCCAGAAAAGGCTCTATTTCATCAGAATGCTCAGGAAGGCTGGTCTGAACCGTCGCCCTCTCACCCTGGCCTACAGAGGACTGGTAGAGAGCATCCTCACCGCAGGCATCACTGTGTGGTATGGAAGCACCACCCAGGCAGAGAGGAAAGCTCTGCAGAGAGTCATCAGGACTGCGGAGAGGATAACGGGGACAACACTTCCGTCCATGGACTCTATGCATGTGCAGCGCTGTCGTACAAGAGCAGAGAGAATCATTGGAGACCCACTCCATCCAGCTCACTCTCTGCTCCGACACAAACGCTGCACATACAACCTGAGACACAGCCGGGCGGACAGCATCGTCACCCACAGGACTCGCTTCTTCAACAGCTTCTTCCCTGCCACAGTCAGACTGATGGCACAACAACACTACTGACAAATGAGCACTCCTTGGAAGTGTGAAACAATGTGCAATACCCCCACACAACCTCCCCCAACACCTGAACATGTGCAATATCCTGATACAACTGTCCCCTTCCCCCTGTTTCCTTCTCTTACTTTTACAAGCTAGGCACAGCTCTAGCCTTCTTAGTTATTTATTATCCCTGCACTTCCTTTCTTATGTTTATTTTTGATAACCTGTTTAATACTGTTAATACTGTACACACTTCCACACTGTTTTTGTACAGTGCTTTTTAAAATATATTTTTCACATTTCTATTATTATTATTATTATTATTGTTACTATTATAGTGTGTTTGTTTTGTATCTCTGTTGACTCGGAAAGCTCTGCAAAAACAATTCCAATGTGTCCAGACAGCTGGTCTGGGCACAGATGGCAAATAAAAAACCTTGATACCTTGATACCTTGATACATTACTCCTGCACTAGCTGCTCTGCACTGGCTCCCTGTAAAATCAAGAATCACTTTTAAAATTCTTCTCTTCACCTACAAAGCCTTGATTGGTGATGCACCATCATATCTTAAAGAGCTTGTAGTACCGTATCGCCCCACTAGAGAGAATCAGAATCAGAATCAGTTTTATTTGCCATGTAAGTTTTTACACAAACAAGGAATTTGTTTTGGCAGGGTTCACCGAGGCAGCCTATAGGCGCCCCTTTAGAAAGAATACAGCATAACATGAGGGGAGAGAGGAGATAAAAAAAGACAACCCCCGGCCTATGCCCCTAGAGGGGTACAGTGTGGGGGCAGAAAAAAAACACCTTAGCACATAAGCACATACAATTTAAACATGACATGCAACATGGAGGAGGGGGGGAAGGGGAACCAAAAGACTGGGTTTCTAAGCCCAGCCGTTGGGGGGCAGAAGGTCACCAGCACAGTCAAGCAGTCAGCCTGGCAGGATTGGCAGCCAGCACAATCAAGGCCGGCGCCAGTCCCGTCACAGACTCCATCTGGCCACACTGCGCTCACTAAATGCGGGGCTACTTGTAGTTCCTAGAGTCTTAAAAAGTAGGAGCCAGAGCCTTTAGTTATCAAGCTCCTCTTTTATGGAACCAACTTCCACCTTCAGTCCGGGAGGCAGACACAGTGGGGGTGAGAATCCTGTGCTAAACGCGGATGTGTCGGCGCGCGCAGCACGACAGAGCGATGCGAGCCGTAGACTGCAATAATATCGCCGTTATAATTATTATAACTATGAGGGTTGTTTTAGTTGCCTATTTTGTGGTGCCCCCCCCAGGACTTGGTGCCCTACGTGCAGCGCGTAGTGCGCGTTATGGTAGCGGCGGTGCTGGTTATAGGGGTCTGGATCGTGGAATATGCCTACTACCAACTATTCATACACTGTCATATTCATTGATTGTGTTGTTACTGAGTTTTAATTTGTGTATAATGACTCCTTCTGTACACATTACATCTATTACACCTGCCCACCCCCCCCCCCCCCCGGCGGTCGGAGGCGCTGGTTTCTTTACCTTCCCCAGCACGGTGAGACAGCTGGGGTCCAGCTCGGGCTGCTCCAGCTTCACCACGCCGACCCAGCCGTACTCGTACAGGTCCTCCTCATCGTTGTTGTTGCACAGGCCCAGAGGATGCATCTGTGGAGGAGGAGACAGGTGAGCGGCACTCCTTCAAAACACCACAAATAATCTGTAAATATGTTTTTAAGTCCTTTGATACGAAGTAGCTGGAATGCAGCACTGTCGGAAATATTAAAAACATCCATTGTGTTTTACTGTCTCTATGTTTTATATGTAAAAATAAACAAGATGTCAGCTGCAAAAAAAGGCCAATAATGTGTTGCCAGATTCTCGGCGTTAAAACAAAGGTTTTGAAAAGACGTGTGACCCCCCCCCCCCCAAAAAAAAGAGCATGCACAGCGTTTCAAGGGCCCACATGAAGAGGGTCCCGGCATCAGTGGCTTACAGACTTGGTCCCCCCCCCCCCCCTCTATCTCTTTCTTTACGAGGGAGTGCATTTATAATCCACTCATCACCTCTTCTCCCTAATGAGAAACACGGGCGCTGAAGAACTTTAAACACCTCGCCACAGTATTCGCTGAGCGCGGCAGAAAATAAAAATTGAATTGAGCGTGTGCAGTACCGTGTCCCGCCACACGATCGAGAGAAAGGTGCTTTCAAGTCTCCTGGGAATGAGAGACGTCACTGCCCGATGGCCACTCGCACACACTCAGCCAGCATTGCCCCCCCCCCCCCCCCCCCTTCCCCGGGGCAACTGCTGATGACCCGAGATACCCTTCTCCCCCATGGCCTTTGACCCCACTTCATGGCGTCAGGAGCAGGTTGGTCGTGCAGCGGGCCGACTGAAGATAGGAGGAGTCACTTCAGTGCCACAAGGCAGAGGTTCAAGCCCCTTGACCTAGGGACTCATTCTTCTTCTTCTTCTTCTTCTTCTTCTTCTTCTTCTTCTTCTTCCTCTTCTTCCTCCTCCTCCTCCTCCTCCTCCTCCTCTATCATACTCAGAACATGAACATGAAAGATAGTGTATTAAATCACAACCCTTATCCTTCAAATCAAATACGGATCATTACCCCTGCATGTGCAGCGCAGGTAAACACTGCCGACGCCACCTTCCTCTTTCATAGAGGGGTCATAGAGGGGTCACTCTGTCTTCAGATAAACACACAGCGCTCATGAAATAAACACAACATGTGAAGAAACTCATTTTCACTGAGCAGAACCTGAACGCATCATCACACAACTGATACCCGGCCTTCAGGAAGCCTGACTGAGGAGGAGGAGGAGAGGAGGATAACCACGCAGTCTGACGGGCTCACGTGGAACTGTCATCAGCCGCCAGAGTTCCGTTACACCACAACATCCAACGGGGAACGTTTTGGAGCTTGAAACAGGGGCCGTTGTGTTGTTGTTGTTGTGGACCTTGTTGTTATTTTGGGGGATTTTGTTTTTTCTTTTCTTTAATCTTTGATGTCTGCGTGGCGTTTGATGGGGAGCGAAATGGAAAAAGGAGTGAGAGAGTGAAGTGACCACAAGGGGGCGGTGGCTCTCGGGTCTACCCCAGCCGATCCTGCCCCCTGAGGGTGTGTTTGTGTGTGTGTGTGTGTGTGTGTGTGTGTGTGTGTGTGTGTGGGGGGGCTTTCACATGAATATCCCCTTACAGAGGCCACACTCTCAATGAAATCCTGGTTGGGGGATTTGAACTCCATCTGTCACTCAAGTAGGCCACGCCCACTTATGCCCCCCCTAAAGCACACCTGTAAAGCAGGTTCCTCCTCATGTGGGATGCTCCTCTAACGTGGCGGCGTCCTCCTAGTGGTTAAGACGATATTTCATTGTCATTTTTAAGAAGTCCGATGTTTTTCCGATTTCAATAAAATGTCATTTAAAAACTAAATAAAGTAGATACTTCAACTCCCCCTCTCCTTTGTAGTGGGATCACCCCCCCCCCCCCTATCTGCCCCCCACAGCTCTCAAAGGAAATCAGAATGCGAGTCACACCATCAACGCCATTCTTCTCCGTCTGTGTGTGACACAACTCGCCGAGCCTTTGATCACACCACGGCCACTTCTACCCCGCCGCCTCCCGCCTCCTCTCTCTCTCTTATCCCCCCTAAATTGTTGGTGGCCTTGGTAACAGCCCCTCCCCCAGTTACCTCCTTCATCCAGTCGCCCATCCTTGCCCTCACCGTGCCATATTGCCCTTGCATGCAGTGTGTTTGTGTGTGTTACAAATCCTCAGTCTGTTGATCTTTTTTTTTATTACAATTTTTCTTACTACAAAAACTTAATTTCTTTACTATAAAAAATAAAAGATTTTACTATATACTATATATATATATATATATATATATATATATATATATATTTAAAAAAATGTAAATAGCTTCTTTTTTTTACTATTACCAACATGTGTATTCGCACATGAAACAGTGTTTTTTTTATTAGCACTATTTTTACTATTTCTTTTACTATAAATACTTGTTTTGCCATTACTAAAGTCTGTATCTGGACATGAAAAAAAGGTGCATCGGTAAGTTTGTTGAGCTTATATATTTTTTAAATAATTTTTACTATTTTTTTTACTATTTCTTACTATAAATACTATTTTATTTTAAAAAGTGATATTTTTTAAACAATTTTTTTTACTATTACCAAAATCTGTATTTGCACAGGAAACATGAACAAAGCAACTATCAGCAAGTTTGTTGAGCTTTTATTTATTTATTATTTTTACTATTTTTTTTAACTATTTCTTACTATAAATATTATTTTACCCTTTTTGTTATACCATTACTAGTGTCTGTATTTGCAGATGAAACATCCCATGAAAAAAAATCCAGACATTTCAACAGTTAAGCTCCTCCCCCTCCTTGTGTTGACGATGGGAATCGATCCAACGCGCTACCCAACATCTAGGCGTCCTCGCCGCTTCACACCGGGGAGCTCAGAACACCAACGAGCCACCCCACCTGTACAGACATCTCAAGCCCAAATATGTGAACCCAGAACTGAGACTCCTCCCCTTTGACCTCCTTTGTAGCAGACACACACACACACACACACACACACACACACACACACACACACACACACAGCCGTTTCCTATTTCGATACACACGTTATCGCAAGAAGTACGGGGGACAAGTCCCGATTGATTGACAGCCGCAGGTCAAAAGGTCGTAGGAATGACCCCTCCGGCTTTCACCCTGCTCGCGTCTCTTGTATCTCGCCCCCCCCCCCCCCTCCAGCGAGGTTTTAAAGAGAAAAGCAACGACATTCATCTTGACCTTGAACATGTGCACTGTCACTTTCCTGTTGCATCATCATCATCATCATCATCATCATCATCATCATCATCATCATCATCATCATCATCGTCATCATCGTTGGTGTGTCACTCTGATTTCACAACCTGGACAGATGAAAGCAGCAGAATGCTCCGTCCCTGTGATCATGTCAGAATAAGAGACTCTAGAGTCTCTATGAGCATCATAACTCACTGTTGGCAGAGATGAAAACAGAAGACATGAACTATCGCCCTCTTCCTTCAAGAGAGAGAGAAATCCACGACAGAAGAAAAAGCTTGACGGGTCAAGACTCTTACTTTGAAGGTCTGGGCTGCAGAACGTCGAGCGGTTCTTTTGTAGTCCAGAAATAACAAATCTCTGGCTTATGGAGGTATTTGCGTCACATCGTCCACCATGTGTCGACCACGACTGTTCTCCTGCTCAGGGCTCAATGTCAGAGTGAACTGGGGGGGGGGGGGGGGGGAGCCGGAGGTTTGAGTTGCAGCCTTCTATGTATAGCAAGTAACTCACTAAACTAAAAGCATTCTCTATCTCTCTCCCTTTCTCTCTTTCTTTCTCTCCCTCTCTCCCTCTCCACCACTGTAAATAACTTCATTGAGATGGGGGGGGGGGGTCCAGTTACAGGGGAGCAGCTGGGAGGGCCTACAGGTGGCCGAGGCTCCGCCTCCTGTAACACGAGCGCCGTAAAGGGATCCCTCTGCTCCTACGCTCAGATAATGAAGACTTCCTCCCTTTTGTCCCCCCCCCACACACACACACACGCACACGCCGTCAAAAATAAAATGTATCTGCTGTAACGTTGTCGTGTTGTTAGGAAATATGTGTGTCAAGAGATGGCAGATGGAAAGCTTTTATTTTGAAAAGAAAGGCCGATACATTTGTGAATGTCAATGTTCTCGTCGTGGAAACGTAGATTTTTCTATGCAACCATTCACGTTGAATTTGTGCACAAGTCAACGCGGCACGCGGAACGTGATTGGTTGAATCAACCTTCTTCCAAAACATTTTTTGTGCGAGTCTTTATGAGGAGAACGGGGGTCGAAATTACATGTTGACTTTTATTTTGACATGCAAATCCATCTGCCTTTCAAAATAAAAGCTTGAGGTGTGCCCAAATTTATGGAACAACAGCAGCAATAACAACAGCCTATATCACTCCTCTCAGACAGAAAGCTTTTATTTAGAAAAAAAGGCCAATGCATTTGTATGTCAAAATAAAAGTCAACATGAAATTTTGATTTTCAAAACAATTTGTTGTTGTTGTTGTTTTGGAAGAAGAGTTGAGTTGTGCACACATTCATGGGACAAAATACAACAACAGCCTCTATCATTCCTTTCAACTCCAACAAGGAAGCGCACACCAGAATCTGACCTTTCACAACAAAAGCCCCGGACGTACGATATCCGCCCTCCCATGTTAACGCGGGCAGGATGATTTTTCCTCGAGTCAAGGACGCCTCGAGGAAAAGGCCTCAGTGCTTTCATCACCTGCCCCCCCCCCCCCAAAAAAAATCACCTCCACGCCGTCTCCATAACAACGGGCAAAGCAAATAGGTGTTGGGATTCCAGTGAAGCGACGACACCTGAGATCATGTCCATGTCTGACAACTACCAGCAGGACGCCGAGCCGGTGACTCCGTTAACTCTGAGAGTCCCGAACCCGTCAATGGCGTGTGTGTGTGCATGTGCGTGTGCATGTGTGTGTGTGTGTGTGTGCGTGTGTGTGTGTGTCTCCGGTGTCACTTTCAGCTCTTTAGTCTTTAAACCCCGGAGTGACGTGGAACAAAAGACAGGGCGTCAACGCTAGGCTGGGGTGCCACCATCTTGGAAAAGATGAGTAGGGGGGGATGGGGAAACAACTGACGCCCCCCCCACCCCTCTTGGCTAAAGTAAAGGTCTGGCGAGGACATTTACATGAGGAGGCGAACGAGAGCAGGAATTATTTGAATAAAGAAGAAATAAAACCCCAAATATCCCCCCTGTGTGCCCCCCCACACACACCTTAAAAACAACTAAAAGAAGTCACTATACTTACTAAGTTATGATTAATAGCTGCTACAGAATGGCGGGTGAGCCAGGGGGGGGGGGGGCATACCTGGCTACTCAGTGTGTGTGTGTGTGTGTGTGTGTGTGTATCTGTGTGTGTGTGTGTGTGTGTGTGTGTGTGTGTGTGTGTGTGTCTTAGAGGGCTTGAGGTTGCTAAAAGTGGACTGAGGGGAAGGTTGCAGTCATCAACACCTCGGCTCTGAGGGGCCTTTGATGTTGCGCGGTGTCTTTGATGCCCCCGCCCCCCAGGAATGCTGCTCGCTCGACCCCCCCTCTCTCCCCGCCCCAAAAAGCCCCCGGAGTTGTGGAATGCGACGCAAGCTGCTGCCCGGCCCGCTGGAATGGGATTAGAGCATGTCACCCCCCCACCCCCACCCACCCCCTCTCTCATCTGTCCCCCTCCCCCCCTCTGGAGTGGACAACATGGCTGCAGGGTTTAGCTGGTCACCACGGCAACCTCACAAGGATCATTCTCTTGAGTCATCAAACCACCTAAATAAGAAAATGTCTCTAATATTAGAACATAAACACATTTAGTTAGAAACCTTCAAAATAAAAGCACAAGATATCTTTCTTACATTTCTTGAAGAAACGGTGACGTGTGTCTTTCAGGCCACAGAACTCAAGGCTCCCATTAAACCTCAAGGTGCTCGGTACCACGCGGCCCAAATGTAACCGGCGCTCTCGCCCTTCGGCTCGGTGACCCTTCAACCCCGACACAGAAGAAGAGAGCGCGGCCTCGCAGGAGATCAAATGGCTCCGAGGCAAGCGGGGCTGGCCCGCCATCAAAAGGGCCCGGAGCGCCGACTGATGCCCAGCACGGCGCCTGAAGCCCGGCACGCCACCTCAAGCCCGGCACGCCACCTCAAGCCCGGCGCTTTGAGGCGTTAGATGAAAAGGGAATGGGCAAACACTCCAGACGCCACCAAGGCGCTCGCCAAATATGCACAGCAGGGCCGGCCGATCAAAGAGCGAGCCGCAACATGAAATCAGAGACTGTGGACTCTCACACAAGTGCGTGTGTGTGCGTATATATGTGTGTGTGTATGTTTGTGTGGACAATATGATCCTGACCTTTACAGAATGTTCCTCCTCTGAGGCGGGATGACAACGCTTGTGTACCACTGTAGCTGACACGCTGACACACACACACACACACTCACACACACACCCACACACACACACAACTCTTTTTGGTCATGCGTGCCGGTGCCGGGGGCGTGGCCGGGGGGCGGAGCTAAACCCAAGCGGCTTGCGGAGGAGCGGAATGTGAACGGGACTCGCGGTTCCTGCTCATGCTCACACGTTTTTTAAATGAATGAGCGCAGGCGGGGGGGGGGGGGGGGGTCAGATTACGGCCGCCTCCCGACTTGTTTTCTTTAGGAAACACTTACTGGGGGCTCCAAATACACCCCCGGGAGGAAGTGCTCACCTCCGCCGCTTCCGGGTCGGACGGCTAAAAGGTCGCGCTGCACTCAGCTCGACGCAGAAGAAGAGCAGAAGAGTGTTATGAGACGGACCGAGCCATTGGTTCTGATCGATATGACAGAGAAGCCACGGCTTAAGAAGAGGCTTTGCAATCTTGGGACCCCAGTGACTCTGTGATGGTTATAATAGGTTCAATATGGAAGATGATGATTTATGATTGCGTTTTTATTGTTATCCTTGTCTGATGGTTCCTATAGTTGGTTGTTATTAGGGATGCACCGATCTGATCGGCGCCGATCCATATCGGCCGATATTGCCATGATCGGTTTTGATCGGCGTTCTCAAAACGGCCGATCATAACCGATCGATCAGATGACGTCACATCTGCGAGAAATACTATCAGAGACGTTTCAGTCGCCGCGTGCCGCAACGGAGACGGAGCGCCCGGCTAGTGCCGCAGAGTGAGAGGTCCGCGAGGGGATCCTCCCGCAGCGAGCGGCGCCCCGTCCCCCGAGTTAAATCTCTGGGTCATCTCACCGACACTCACATGTCTGACCCTACAGACTGATGCTCACGGTACACGCGTTCCATCGGGAGCGCGCAAAGGTTTTCATAAAGTTACCCTCTAACTTCATGAAAACACTCACGCGCTCCTGATCGAATGCTAACTGTTAGCGGAAGGATTTAAGTGACACAACATCAGGTTTTGCAAAGATAGCGGAAAGAGCCACGTAAAACAACATCCGTTTTTCAAAATAAGATGTCGACAAATCATACACTAACGTATACAAGTAAACAATGAACTGATTTTGTATATTAATAGATCGTTTCTGAGATTTAGCTTGAATTATGCTAACATTAAAACATTGTTACTGTACCAAGGAAGAGTTTATAAAAATAAGACTTTTGTATGTTAAAAAAGTCCTGTATATAGATTTCCCCAAGAGTTCCAGGAAATGAATAATGCAGATGTGTTCCATACATATCTGAAATCAATCCCCTATAATAGCAATCAAACAATTGTAATGTATCAATTAGGGCAGTTTTCAAAGTAAAAGTCGTAAATGTTTAAAGAAATCTGTAATTTCTTTAATGTTTGAGGTGCTTTAGATGTGTATTTCCTCATAGTCCTAGGCAATAATGCTACACAATAAATAGAATGCTTCAATCGACGCCGTGATCGGTATTATGGGATCGGCAGATACTGATTTCAGTGATCGTGATCGGCCCAAAAAACCTGATCGGTGCATCTCTATTTGTTATGTCATTTTTATTTATTCATTGTTGTTTTTGGTTGCCTGGTGTAACTTAAAATAAAATGATTGAAAGCAAGAGAAGCCAAGCCTGTAGTTTGAGCTAAGGAGAAGGAGGAGGAGAAGGGAGAAGAGGAAGGAGGAAGAAGGAGAATAAAAAGGGAGAAGAAGAAGAAAGGAAGAAGAGGGAGAAGAAGGAGAAGAAGTCTGACACTCGTCTAGAACGAATCTGGAGGCATTACAGGTTTCTTTTGTGCTTCACACTGCACAGAGACTCTGTGTGTGTGTGTGTGTGTCAAGGATGGGATTTCCTTTCTTTACACCCCCCTCTTCTCCCTCCTTCCCTTCCTCCCTCCCTCGTCCCCTTTTCTTTCATCCCACCCCCCTTCGCTCTGCTCCCCTCCCCCCAAAACACTAAATCAGTGAATCACAAACCTTTTCTCTCGTCTTTCATTTCATGTATTTATATATTGTTCTTTGTGTGTGTGTGTGTGTGTGGATCCTCTTTATTGTTGTTATTGTTGTTGTTGCTTTGAAGCTCAATCTCTTCCTGAAGAAGTGAAGTAGAGAAGCTTCCAGGCTGTCGGGTTCAAAGTGGACGGATTATTTGAACGGCGACCAAAAAGGTGGCGACGGCTTCAGAGGAGTTGAAGGGGTTTAGGGGGGAGAGGGAGGGGGGAGGGGTTGACTCCCCTTGGAGATGTTTCTTAAACCCATTACATCAGCTGCTTTCTGCTTCACGGCTCTCAGTCCAGAACCTTTGTGAGGGAGAAATGACCTAAACCTACATTCACGGCTGTGGTGGTTAATTGTGGCATGTAAATAAAACAAGATTCCAGAGGCCTCCTTGTTCTTCTTCTTCTTCTTCTTCTTCTTCTTCTTCTTCTTCTTCATTTGCCTCCTCTGAATGAAGTCTGTCTCTCTCTCTCTCTCTCTATCGCTCTCTCTCTCTCTCTCTCTCACTTAATATCATGTTTTTCTAAATCTATGGTAGCTTAAGTTGACCCACGCTTCTGTTGAATAATAAGGACCGAAGCTCCGCCCACTCTGTCGAATCAAAAGAATTCACAACGGTCGGCCTAAAAAAAACAACGTAAAAGAGAAGAAGAAAAAAAAGGATGAATTAAAAAAGAGGCCAAATTGATCGGTGGCGCCGTCAGAAACTAGCGAGGAATGTCAAAAGCACAACACTGATCTCTCTCTCTCTCTTCTCCCTAATGTGATCAAACGGGGCCTCCCCCCCCCCCACCCACTCCCTCAAAAGAAAAGGGAGCAAGAGAGAGAAAGAGAAAAGGAGGCTTTGGTGCACCGTAGGAAGCCGGGCCACCAGCAGCACAAGCAAGCAGGAGAAGAAGAGGAGGATGAAGTGGAGTGGGGAAGAAGGAGCGGTTGGGCAAACAGCGAGGGGTAAAGGGGGCTCAGAAAAAGGGGCCTGGTTGCCTGGGTGAGAAGGGCCCGGTGCTCCAAAAATGTCCAACATCAAGCGTCCGGCTGCGTCCGGGGCCCCTAGAGGCAGCGCGGCTCGGGGGTCAGTGGCACGACAAAAGAGAACGGACGAGCCTGGCAGAGCAGCTGGGCTCCAGGGGGGGGGGGGGGGGGGGGGCTTAGGGCCTGGGAAAGGTGTGTGTGGAGAGGATGAAGGGGTAAATGAGAGAAAGCAAGTGCACTTCCACAACTACATTACCCATGAGCCTCAGCGCTCTGGTTGCTATGGAGAGCCTGCAGAGAGTTTCTCAACGCCTTCAGTGTCTTTGTTCTCGAAAACGAAACGCTGTACGATATATTTATCCGAGGAAGAATTGCTCCCCCCCTCCCCCGCGCGATCAATGGCTGGTTCTATCAGCGGAGATAAAAGGCAGAAGAAGAAAGGTGCCGGGCCAAGTTGAGGCCTGGCGGAGGCGCCAGGAATTTAAGAGAAAAAAATCATTTGGAGGGAAAGTACTCGCAGCGGCAGGTGTGAGCAGGTGAAGGGGGAGGTAAACTATACTTTGGGTCTCCCAAAACACGTCAAATAACCCGGCCACCTCCAAAATAAGAGGGGCAATAGGAACAACAGGGGCAAGAGGAACAAGAGGAACAACAGGGGCAAGAGGAACAAGAGGAACAAAAGGGGCAAGAGGAACAATTGGGGCAAGAGGAAGAAGAGGAGCAAGAGGGGCACAATGAATATGATGAACAAGAGGAACAAGAGGGGCAAGATGAACATGATGAACAAGAGGAGCAAGATGAACACAAGGGGCAATAGGTACAAGAGGAGCAAGAGGAACAAGAGGGGCAAGAGGAACAAAAGGGGTAAGAGGAACAAGAGGGGCAAGAGGGGAAATAGGAAAAAGAGGAGCAAGATGAACAAGAGGAACAAGAGGGGTAAGAGGAGCAAGAGGAACAAAAGGGGCAAGAGGGGTAAGAGGAACAAGAGGGGCAAGAAGAACAAGAAGAACAAAAGGGGCAATAGGAACAAGAGGAGCAAGAGGAACAAGAGGAGCAAGAGGAGCAAGAGGAACATGATGAACAAAAGGGACAAGAGGGGCAAGCAGAACAAAAGGGGCAATAGGAACAAGAGGAGCAAGAGGAACAAAAGGGGTAAGAGGAACAAGAGGGGCAAGAGGGGAAATAGGAAAAAGAGGAGCAAGATGAACAAGAGGAACAAGAGGGGTAAGAGGAGCAAGAGGGGCAAGAGTAAACTGGAGCCGTTGTGGAAACAATCCCCCGTTAGCCGTGTAGCTCCCACGCTACGTAGCCGTTTTTTTGTTGTTGATTGCTCCCAGAGAGTTTATGAAGTCACCGTGGGATCAGCGGGGTGGAGGGGGGTGGAGGGGGTGGAGGGGGCAAGGCAAGCCTCCAGAATTCCTCCGAAACATTTGTTTAGCAGCAGGCCGAGTGCAGAGTGGACAAACGGCGTATTGTTCCTCCACGGCCTCGCATGGTGCTCGCCAGAGGTCGGGGCCGGAGAGAGAGAGAGAGAGAGAGAGAGTAAGCAGACCCTGGGGATAACCCCCCCATACACACACACACATACACACTCAAGGGTTAAACAAGCACTTCCTGTCATCAGCTACCGGGAACGAGGCTTGGGGAAAAATAAAAATAATTTTACAGTTGAGAGCCGTTCCATCGCTGAGTGGTCAGCCCCCCCCCCCCCCCCCCCACACACACACACACACACACACACACCAGAGCCAGTGAGCCCATCCCACATCCATGTGTGTGTGCGTGGAGTTCATGACTCCATGTTATGAAACCCATGCATGTGATGTGATGACATGTTTTATTGGAAACAAGGAGCACTACCGGATGTGACCTCCGGGGGCATCTACACATCTACAGTGGATAGCAGGTTGCATGCCCCCCCACACACACACACACACACACACACAGACACAGACAGACAGACAGACTTTATTTTCCTTTTTTTGCCGTAGAAAATATGTTTTTTGGAGGCCAGAACAACAAAAACAACAAAAACAACAACAACACAAAAGAAGCAGGAAGACAGCAACCTGCAGATTCTCTCTGGGCATCATGTGTGACTACTGCGTCATCGTCGTGACAACCAGCCTTGTCTCTTTGAACTCGTCGTGAACAGAATATTAAGAAGCACAGAGGGTCTGGGGTCTCGGGGGGTCCGGCACCTTTGAAGACGAACATCTAGATTTCGGAGGATGGTGAAAGACGAATAACACACATTCAAGTAGCCCCGGTCTATTTCTGCAGATGAAATTCCGTTTGCAGCTCAGAGGTCGTGACCTCCGGGTCCTCAGGGAAGGAATGTTGTGACTTGAAACGGGAGACCCCCCCCCCCCCCCCCCAGCTGGGAGGACAGCATGCGGATCAAAGAGGCTCTGTGAATCTTCAAGGAGGGGGGGCGGGGGGGGGAGGCACATGGGATGAACTTGGAGGGCATGTGAAGCCCCCCCTCTCCTCCTGCCCCCTTCCTCCTCCTCCTCCTCCTCCTCGGTCTGTTTACAGCTTCTCCTCATTTCACTAATAACACTCGCTCGTCTCCTTTTCCTCCTCATCTTCCTCCTCATCTTTATCATTGCCCTCCTCCTCCTCCTCCTCCTCCTCCTCCTCCTCCTCCTCCTCCTCCTCCTCCTCCTCCTCCTCCTCCACTTCCTGCTCATCTTTTTCTTCCTCTTCCTCCTATTCCTCCTCATCTTTCTATTCCTTCTCCTCTCCCTCCTCCTCCTTTGGAGACACAAAGCGGTCTCCTCTCGTTGTTCTCAGACTTGACTCCTCTAACGTGACTCATCCATAATAAATAAAAAGCATAGATCATGAACTCTTCCTCTCGTCGCCCTGCTGGTTGATACCGGTATCGATGTTTATCTGAATACCCATGTTTAATTACCAGTTCTGTATTTAATGACCCTCAAGAGGAACAAGCAGTTCTGTGTTGTTCCTTTTGTTTCCTTCCCGTGGACGTGACCTTCAAACAGTTCAGAGAAAAACCCAAAAACAGAACGCTGCTCTGGGAGGTCAGAAACATCCAGAGTACAGGAGGGAGGAGAAGAAGGAGGAGAAGAAGATGAGAGAGAACCTGAAGTCTCCCGACCTCCAGCACCTTGTGAATGGCCCCGGAGGAGCCTGTCACCAGCCCCACAGAGGCCTCCATTCATCCCCCGAGTCACCGCCACAGGCCTCTGGCATCCCCGGCATCCAGATATCAACCAGCGACTTCGCTTTAGGCTGCGCAATTATGTTTTTGGGGGAGGAGTCTGTACCCCTCCCCCGTCCCCCTGGAGGATGATGTCCGTTCTGGACGCCACAAGGAAAAAACAAAATTGACACTAAATCTAATCCACAGGTAAAAAAAACCTAAATGTATAAAATCATAATAAAGAGGAGCAAAACGCTGGTGATGCTACGCGGCGTGTTTCCAGCCCCCGGCCCCCAACGAGACTCTCAGCCTGCAATTTGGTCAAAAAGAAGAAGAAAGGAAAACAAACAAACAAAAAGTCTCTGCAATCACGACCAGAGACGAGGAGCCGTAAATACAACAAGAGGGTCAGATTATAAGTACAGAGCACATGAATAGACCAGAGAGGAGGAAGAAGAAGGAGAAGGAGAACAAGAAGAAGAAGAACAAGAACAAGAACAAGAACAAGAACAAGAACAAGAAGAAGAAGAATCTCAGAGCGGAATGGACAGGTGGAGGACGTATGCATGGCGGGCGGTGTCCTCTTACAAGATAGAGGAGGCGGAGGTGAAGAGACCAGTTGGTCCACTGCGGCTCAGAGACACTTAGCGGCCATCTTTAGGACATTCATCACATCTCTTCCCCACCGCGCTAAAGAAAAGAAATGTCAGTCATGTATATGTATATAAAATATAAATTAATATATATATATATATATATATATATACACATATACTTTATATAATATATTATATATTATATATACAAATATTTATTTAAAATAATATATATATATATAAATATATTATTTATGAATATAGAGATTTGTATATATTATATAAATAAATATAAAGTCATGCTGGATAGAAGCAGCATTGGAATGCTTATAATGTAAACTAAGTATATATATATATATATATATATATATATATATATATATATATATATATATATATATATATATAGCTCAAAATAATGGCTCCCTCCCATTGGATGACAGTCAAAGTGTCGCCCGCTAATCCAACAGTTGTCCGGCGGCTGGCTGAAAGTCACCTCTGAGGTCCGACCTCTCGCACTCGCGTCAGGAATCCCCAGCATGCCGAGGAGTGGGCCGGATATCCTCTCGTTAAAATAGAAAAAAAAGAAATGGCCTCTCTAAGCCAGGGGGAATGTTCGGAGGGAGGGAGGGAGAGGTGCATACGACGGGTAGCGCTTAAAAAAAGAGGGTATCACTTTGGGCCGCCGTGTGTGCGTCTGTGTGCATCACTATGTGTGCGTCGCTCTGTGCATGTTGTTCTGTGTGTGTCTGCACACGTCGCTCTGTGTGCGTCCCTCTATGTGCGTCGCTGTGTGCGTCGCTCTGTGCATGCCGTTCTGTGTGTGTCTGCGCACGTCGCTCTGTGTGCGTCGCTCTGTGCATGTCGTTCTGTGTGTGTCTGCGCACATCGCTCTGTGTGCGTCCTTGAAAGGCTGTTTGTGTTGCTGCCGGTTCCAGCAGAACAAAGTGAGTTCAGGTTACTGCTCTCCGTTATCGGCCCACATCGTCTCTAATTATTCCCGCAAACATTGACACAGCATGTGTGGTCTCACATTTACCCCCCCCCCCCACCATGCTTAACAAGAGAGAGAGAGAGAGAACTGGTGAAAGGCCAATGAGACAAAGACATGTACTCAAACTCATTATGACGCAATTATAAGTGAGATGTGCTTTAAGCTGCACTGAGAGGCTTTGTTTTTGTGGGGGGGGAGGGGGAGGGGTTCCCCTCACCTTTTTCGTGCCCGTCTCAACTCGCGAGAGAACAAACTGCGTCCGTGCCAACTGGAGCTTATTTAAAACATGTGCTGCGACCCGAGGCCGACCGGCAGGCGGACATTTTTTTCTTCTTCCTAGGACGCGAATAATAAAAAAAAGAAAGAAAAAAGTTAAACTGCCACAACTCTAGACGATCAATCTCACACTCTAATTAAAAATTCTGAAGCTGCCCCCCCCCCCCCCCCCCGTTGCCGGGGCGCTCCTAACTCGGGCTTTTTGCAAAACAATAATTATGACGAGCGTGCGCATCAGCAGCTCACCAGACTCCTCGAGGCAGCGCTGAGGAAAAATAAATAAATAAGAACGCTCACCCTAAATATGTGCGGCGTGCGGTTGCCAGAAGGAAACGGCTTAAAAGGGTCGGGCACGAGGACTCTGCGGTGAGGAATCACGTAGAGACGGTGCCGCCGGCGAACTTAGTGGCCGAAAGCAATGTTGCCGAAAGCGACTTCCCATAAAAAGTCCTTTCTAAGCAGATGCAAGCTTCATGCTAAGCTAACATCCTCCGCAATGTAAGCTTTCATAATCAGACCAATCCCCAGTCATTGTGCATATATATATATATATATATATATATATATATATATATATATATATATACACATATATATACACATATATACCGCTACACACACATATATATATATATATATATATATATATATATATATATATATATATATATATATATATATATATATATATATATATATATATATATAAATAAATAAATAACCAGACATGAAAACGGGTCAGGGGTGAAAAAGGTGAGAAGGATATTAACCCCCACCACCACCCACACCCACACCCACACCCACCCACACACACACACACCTCGATCAGTCATTCATATGCCCATATGCCAAGCATCTGTAGAGGGACAATAATCCACCTTTCACATCCTCTGAGATGAGGAGGAGGCAAGGAGGAAGCCAGGAGGAGGCGAGAAGGAGGCAAGGAGGAGGCGAAAAGGAGGCGAGGAGGAGACAAGGAGTAGGCGAGGAGGAGACTGTCCGCTTTTCAACCCGGCGTCAACAAAAGGCCTGGATCTGAACAATAATAATAAAAAGATCAGCTGTTTACTAATTATTATTATTATTTATTTATATTTATTAATTATTTATTTTAATTTGTTATTATTGTTATTGTATATTTATAAGGAGGAGGGTCACAAAAACAAGACGAGGACTTCAATCAGGAGGCAAATAACCTCAAATACACAGAAACAACATCAGAGTGATCGGCGACAGATACCTGCAGCGCGGTGACGCGCGCTGAGGTTCATAGTTGGTGAGGCACTGACCGTGTTTACATGCAACTGGCTTAGTCGGACTGAAATCGAATGATCCGTTTCATGGAAACACCTTTGTTCGACTATGTGCGGTCCGACTACGATCCGATTAACACCCCTGGATAATTCGATCCGATCCGGTTGATAATTCGACTCTCGCGGCATGTAGCGGTGAATTGGATTAGGAACCGGACTTTGCGTCTTTGCGTCCACGTTGTCAGTCTGGCAGCAAAACACAAAAACAAACGGACTTGACTCGCCTGGCGCCTCTGCGTAGAAGAAGCAGCAACAAGTACCCGTTGGCTCACTAGCGCCCCCTGCAGGGCAGCAGAGTATTATCTGCCTCACCCTGCGCCTTTCACTGAAGTTTTATTTCCCATCAGCAGGGCTCCAGACTGCGACCAAATAGTCGTATTTTGCGCCTAAAATTAGACACGGTGCGAGTACATGTTTCATCAACTCGCGAACGCGCGACCAGTAAATTAGAAGATTTTTTTATTTTTTATTAAATATTTTTGTTGCTGACAAACTTGTTCTATACTTCAGCCCACTATAGTTAGCGGTAATGCCCGAATGACTGGTTTGCTAACCGACATTAACTCGAGAAGAAGAAGAAAGGAGACGAAAACAGAAGTAGAATGCAGCTGGCCTGTGTGTGAGAGCGGGGGGAGCACGGCTATAGGCTAATGTGTGAGAAGAGGCGGGTCTTGGGGGTTATCCCGCGAATCCAAAGAGTCCAATAGCGGTGTCTCTGTAAACAATGGACCATGGCGAAGCGGACTGTCAGTTTGTACTTTCTTCCTCAACCTCATGATGTAGAGAAGACAAATCCCCAGAATGAGTCCCACTCAGATCGTGAGGAAACAGCAGGAAATTCAGCTTTCGCGATGAGTGGGAGTTCACCTGGCTCAGGTGTTTCAGGGAGACCAAAAAAGTTCTGTAAATGGATTTCCTGAAGAGTTCCAGGAAATTAATGATGCAGATGTGTTCCATACATATCTGAAATCCCCTACAATAGCAATCAATCAATTTTAATGCATTAATTACTCCTAAATGTTTAAAGAAATCTCTAATTTCTTTAATGTTTGAGGTGCTTTATGTATGTATTTCTTCATAGTCCGAGGCAATAATGCGACACAATAGAATGCTTCCATCGACACCGTGATTGGTGATCGGTATTTTCGGATCGGCAGATACTGATTTCAGTGATCGGTGATTGGCACCAAAAAACCTGATCGGTGCATCTCTACTTATCAGCCAATCAATAAAAAGAGCCGGGCTACACAATAGCCAATCAAAAAAAAACATCTCTGTTTTGCTTGCGCCCCTAACGTTTTAAGTTAGGGGCCACTGTGCTCCTAGTACAAAAAAGTAAGTCTGGAGCCCTGCATCAGCAAAAATAAATATGTCACTTACAAACATTAAACTGTGATGGTTAAAGAACGTAGCCAGACTGTGGATATCAGGGCAAATAAACATATCTGCAAACATTATATTGGTGACATGCAGAGATACGGCAACCCGCACGGGCCAACTGCACGTCTCAACCCAGCTTGTGATGGATTGCGCAATCAGAGGTGAGGCTCGACTCGTCGCCTCAACTCTCGTTTCATTCTGTGTTTGAACAGGAAAAAGGCAAATTCAGCGACTTTGACTATAACATGTTCAAAATTAGTCATACATAAAGATCGGTGGACAAATAATAATAATATTTGATGTTATCATTAGGGATTCACCGATCTGATCGGCGCCGATCCATATCGGCCGATATTGCCATTATCGGTTTTGATCGGCGTTATCAAAACGGCCGATCAAACTGTGAGAAATATTATCAGAGACGTTTCAATCGCCATGCGCCGCAACCGAGTAAATGCGCCACCGAGTGCCGCAGAGTGAGAGGTCCCCGAGGAGATCCTCCCGCACCGAGCGGCGTCCCGTCCCCCGAGTTGAACCTCTGGGTCAACTCACCAACACTCGCATGTCTGAGCCTACAGACTGATGCTCACGGCACACGCATTCCATCGGGAGCGCGCAAGGGTTTTCATAGAGTTAGCAACTTTATGAAAACCCTCGCGCGCTCCTGATCGAATGCTAACTGTTAGCGGAAAGAGCCACGTAAAACAACATCCGTTTTTCAAAATAAGATGTCGACAAATCATACACTAACATATACAAGTAAACAATGAACTGATTTTGTATCTTTATAGATCGTTTCTGAGATTTAGCTTAAATTATGCTAACATTAAAACATTGTTACTGTACCAAGGAAGAGTTTATAAAAATAAGTCAGACTTTTGTATGTTAAACAAAGTCCTGTATATAGATTTCCTCAAGAGTTCCAGGAAATGAATAACACAGATGTGTTCCATACATATCTGAAATCAATCCCCTACAATAGCAATCAAACTATTTTAATGTATCAATTAGGACTGTTTTCAAAGTAAAAGTCCTAAATGTTTAAATAAATCTGTAATTTCTTTAATGTTTGAGGTGCTTTAGATGTGTATTTCCTCATAGTCCTAGGCAATGATGCTACACAATAAATAGAATGCTTCAATCAACGCCGTGATCGTTATTATGAGATCGGCAGATACTATTTCAGTGATCAGTGATATCGGTGATCGTCTGACACTGATTTCAGTGATCGGTGATCGGCCCAAAAAACCTGATCGGTGCATCTCTAGTTATCATTGTTATTTATTTATTTGTATTACTTTTTTTACTCATGATGACAGCTTCCCTGACCGCACGTCCCTGCTGCAGCGACTGTGTGTTTATATATACGTGTGTGTCATGAGAGCTGTCAATGAGTTTTCAGCCTGATGATCACACACGCCTCCCGCCATCGACGGAGGTGAAGACGTGTAAACAACATCCACCGACATGCAGACAGAAAGCCACAAGAAAATACACTCTTACGACCATCTAAGAGAACTGCCACACACACACACGCACACACACACGCACACACACACACACACACACACACACACACACACACACACACAATGTTAGGCCTATGGGGGATTAGTACATCTGCTGAGATCAGATTTTAAGAAGACAACACACACAACATTCCCAGTCCAGGTCCTCCATGTCCCCAAAAAGTGTAAATAAAACGTCTCTCCCCGTGCTTGTGTATAAAGGGAACAACTACACCTTTATTTGCTCGGCGGTGGATTTAGCTCGAAGGTCTGCAATTACATCATCGCTCAGTTGTGCAGCCGCATATCAGCGTCGCTCAGAGAGCCTTTGAAGAGTTTGTCCCAGTTCCCCCCCCCCCCCCCCCCCCCCTTCGGCGCTGCCTTTGATGTGAGCGCGTGGAGCTGTGCCGAGCGCGCCGCGGCCTCGCCTGATCCTATCTACTCCTCCGGCTCATTTATGTGGTTTACACCCGCAGCACGACTCGCCAGCAGCCCCCCCCCCCCCCCCCACACGCTGATCAGGGTCCAGGGGGGCTGGAGAGACGTGGCGTTGGGCCGAGCTGGGCGACGACGACAGGGGTCGAGCAGGAAGGACATGAAGGAGTCGTGTGGGAGAGGCTTACAGAGTGGGAGGGGCTTACAGAGCCGGTGCTGGTGGAG
Organism: Liparis tanakae; assembly: GCA_036178185.1. Lineage (NCBI taxonomy): Eukaryota > Metazoa > Chordata > Actinopteri > Perciformes > Liparidae > Liparis > Liparis tanakae. The sequence continues at coordinate 11,082,778 of CM070094.1, read as the reverse complement.
TAGTAGACTGGTCGGTTTTCATCGGAGTGAGACCTTTCACTCCCATGAAAACCTACCAGTCTACTACTCTGACAACTACAGACACAACTGAACAACAACTTTTGGCACACACACACACACACACACACACACACACACACACACACTAAATAGAGAACCTCGTGCCCCATGTGACGACATGAAAAGAAAGCCAATGTTTCATTTTCAGAAATCTAGGGCGCATCTTCAGCAACAGAGAGGAGGAGGAGGAGGAGGTGGGAAGATGAATCATGCAGCCCTTAAAAAACAAAACAGCGCAATCAGGCTCGTTCGATCCATCATACCTCTGACCCCATTGTGTTAGAGCTGGACACACACACACACACACACACACACACACACACACACACACACACACACACACACACACACACACACACACACACACACACACACACACACACACACACACACACACACACACACACACACACCTAGATGAGCGGGTCGCTGCAGAGATGAACATGGCGGGTCGGAGGAGCTTCCCCTTGAGACGGGTTTGCCGTTTGCCCCCGTCTGGCCTCGTTATGTTGGGGGGGGACCCTGGAGAACCCCCCCTCAACATGAACGTTTTTTAAAGTCGAGCGTGCCGGAGAAAAAGAAAAGAAAGAAACAAAGAAAGAAAGAAGAAAGAAAGCAGCGTTGCGCTTGGTGGGCGCACAAGGCCGATGGTTATGTAACGATGGATACGAGAAGAAAAGAAACAGGACTTTGAACCCGTCTTTGAACCCGAGTGATAAGACCTCTCCCTCTCTTCAGGAACAGAGAGAGGAGCGAGTGTGCTCAGAGGTAGAAGGAGGAGGAGGAGTGGGGCGTGGGGGAGATGGAGGGAGTGAAATGGACTCCCGAGAGAGAGAGAGAGGGGGCGGGTAGCTACCTTCCAGAGTCTATTGGCAAAAAAAAAGAAAAAAGAGATAGTACAACAAAAGGAGAGGCTGGCGTTGCGGCCTTCCAGCGGTTAGTCAGCACATTCCTGCCCGGCAACAGAGACGAGCCACCGGGGGCAGCGTGGCTCCCTGACCGCCTCGACCCCGCCGCCCTGTGGTTCGGCCCCCGGTGCCAGAGCAGGACAATATGGGGATGGAGGGGACGGAGCGCGAGCATCACACCATTCTAGAAGTGTGGTTGGCGTTAGCCGCCAGCCTCTCTGTGTGTACGTTTCTGTTTAGAAAGTAAACTCTCGAGGACTCGTACGAAAAATATGTTAGCTCAAGCTAAAATACTTGAAACCATGGAAATGGGTTGGGGGATGATGAAATGGCAGCTAGTGTGGCGAGAATGTTTTCCTAATTGCTTTTTCACACATTTGACCAAAAATGTTGCCGACGCAGATTCATCCGCAGCCGGACCTGGCTCCGACGGCCAGGTGAGGCGTTGATAGACACACCTGCTCCTGCAGGCGTTCACACATGGAATCTACAGAAACTTTTCAATAATCACTCAAAATAAAAATAAAAATGTGGTCTGGCATTTTAAAAAGAGGTTACACAAGCATTGTTGGATGGGTGACACATTGGCTTCACCCAAGAAAAGAGCAGACTGGTGGTGGAGCGTGTGTGTGTGTGTGTGTGTGTGTGTGTGTGTGTGTGTGTGTGTGTGTGTGTGTGTGTGTGTGTGTGTGTGTGTGAGTGAGGCGGGTGTTAAGCAAGAGAAAGAGAAAAACAGTTTAGTCTGTTCTATTCCGAAAAAAGGGAGAAACGCAGCCTCAAATTACTTTGGCGGGGACATGAAGGAGCAGCGTGGCGGCGGCTCGGAGACGATAGCACTTAAGTTCAGCTGCCGCCGCCGAGCCGAAAACTGGGGTGAAGAAAAAAAAGTAGGGAGCAGCACTTTTAACCTTTTTAAAAAAGAAAAAAGAAGAGTTTTTTTGTGTACTGCTACTGTTGCTCCGGCGCTGGGGAGTGGCCCCCAGTCGCTGGCACCTCCCGTCTGGGGCCCTGCCCCGCTATGGCCTCTTGGGGTTTCCAGCCTGTGGTGGCTGGATGCCTCTAGAAACCACTAACTCTCTCATTATAGTTCTAAATGCAGAGCGACGCAACTCCTGCCAGCTCCTCCAAGGTAGCAGAGCTCCGGGATTTAAGCTCATCGTTGTCTTAAGCTCACAAACCGCCACCCCCAAGAAAGAAAGAAAACTGCCACTTACAAAAAAGAACCGCTCCATGAAGTCGGAGACGCAAGTTCAGAGATGGAAGGGGGAAGCGAAGCCTCTTCTTCCTGACGTGGACGTCTCTGCGTCCCTTCTGAGAGGAAGTAGGTCGGTCGCCCCCCCCCCCCCCCCCCCCCCGGTACTCACCCCGACGACACTATGAGTTCCAACCAGTCCTCTCGGTGCCCCTGCCACGTTGCTCCCCCCCCCCCCTCTCTCTCTCTCTCTCTCTCTTCCCGGCCTTTTCCGAGCCCCCGCCGAAAATCAGAGGCAGAAATTCTTCCTGCTCTGCATGTTTGACATCGGGAGAGCAGGAGGAGAGGAGAGGAGAAGAGAGGAGAGGAGAGGAGAAGACATGTGGCCGACCTAGGTGGTGAAGAAAGAAAGAGGCCACTCCAGGAAGTAGACCCGTCCGGAAGCGTTCCATTCCATCCGGCTGACACCGGAGACTCAACGTCATCGAACTGAGACGACCGTGTGGAGATGAGAAGATTCGTGGATTCGAACCCCCGACTCCGAACCCCCCCCCCCCCCCCCCTCCTAATCTGGTTCCCATGGTGCAGGTGTGGCACCGCACGCCTCCCGCCATCGACGGAGGTGAAGACGTGTAAACAACATCCACCGACATGCAGACAGAAAGCCACAAAAAAAAATACACTCTCACAGTCGTCTAAGGGAACTGCCTCACACACACACACACAACTCACATACACACACACAGACACACAATCGTGATGACAGATTTAAGGAGACATTGATTACTTTGCTACGGAGTTGAACTGGAGCAATCAGGGAACTGGCTTTGGCACGATGGCAAGATCCAAGTGGTCATGCCCCCATGCCCCCCCCCCCCTCTCTCTCACACACTCTCACTCTCTCACTCACACACACACACACACTTTAGAGCAAACTGAGAAGCAGATTACTTATTACTTTTGGCCCCCTGGCAGCGGTTTCTCACTCCCCAGGCGGAGTGTTAGCTTTGGGGAATTAGCAACGACGAAGGTTGGAGCGGCGATCGCGGTCGCCGTCTTTGCTCAGGAACGTTGCCAAGACCCCCCGGAGCCAGTGAGCCCATCCCACATCCATGTGTGTGTGCGTGGAGTTCATGACTCCATGTTATGAAACCCATGCATGTGATGTGATGACATGTTTTATTGGAAACAAGGAGCACTACCGGATGTGACCTCCGGGGGCATCTACACATCTACAGTGGATAGCAGGTTGCATGCCCCCCCCCCCACACACACACACACACACACACACACACACACACACCTTTGCCCTGCATCTGAACCCATACCTGCTGAGGTCTGACCACGGTGTGGCGAGCCCCTCGAGCCTCTGCTCACAGCGTGGACTCCAGGGCCTCCGGCAGAGCAAGTCAAGGGCCCCATTCAGTGAACACAGGACCCTCAGACCAACAACAACAACAACAACGACAACAAGTGCAGCGGTTTGCATCTGGGTCACCGCCGACAGCTGGAGGCCACAGGGACCAGTAAAACTATATATCCATTACAACACAGTACCCCCCCCCCCACACACACACACACACACACTTAACCATCATGTTTGGAACCTTGTTTTTTTATGATACTCTTCACTTATCCTCCATTGTCATCGTTTCCACTTTCATAAATCAGAATATATGTTGTCGAGAAACTGGAGACGGGGAAGCTGCCGCCGCCGCCGCCGCCGCCACCACCACCGGACGCGCGCGAGTGAGTGTGCGTGCGTGTGTGCGTGCCCATCATTACAGCCCACGAGACAACATACAAGCCGGCGTCTTCGTGGTCGGGCGGCGGGGGGAAAAAAGCAAGAAAACCCAAATAGACGCTCGGCCGACGTGAAGCCCGACGCCGAGCGGCGCCGTGCGGTGGAATGAGTGGCGCCGAGCGATGGAGAAACAGAGGCCTGTTTTTTGGGGTTTGTTGGTGTGTGTGTGTGAGAGAGAGAGAGAGACAGAGAGAGAGAGAGTGTGTGTCGACGTTAACAGGACAAAATGCGGTGCCGCGATAGAATATCTGCGACACAGTTGATGTTTTTTGGGGCGACACACAATGACCTCCATTAACTTCAAAATCACAAAACACGAGATGTTAAAACGGTCCATTGTGCCAAGAGATGGTATGCACTCACACTCACACATGCTCTCTCTCTCTCTCTCTCTCTCTCTCTCTCTCTCTCTCTCTCTCTCTCTCTCTCTCTCTCTCTGAGATCACGAGATCACACTTCAGTAGCTACCAGCTTTTTTGCCAGATGGACAAATGGTCACATGTTCAAGTGGTCACATGGTCTCGTGGTCAGGTGTAGTGCTGCAACTAATGATTATTGATAATCGATTAATCTGTTGATTATTTCTTCGAATTAATCGGATAAAAAAAACAAAAAAATGTAGTTCCAGGCCTAGAAAAGTAATTGAAAAAATTTCTATCCCAAAAATGTTTGGAAAAGTAATGCAAATTTGTTATATTCTAATGTTAATTTACATGGTATATATACACGGTATGCTTTGGAATTCTCATTGTTAGTTTAAATAATACATCTTCTCACTTGTTCATGTATACACAGAGTTTTCACAAAATGTTTAATCATGGAAATGTGGTTTAAAGTCCTGTAAAAGGTCCTGGAGATCCACTGGTCACCATGTGGATGAACCCTGTTCACTGGTCACCATGTGGATGAACCCTGTTCACTGGTCAGCATGGGGATGAACCCTGTTCACTGGTCAGCATGGGGATGAACCCTGTTCACTGGTCAGGATGGGGATGAACCCTGTTCACTGGTCAACATGGGGATGAACCCTGTTCACTGGTCAGCATGGGGATGAACCCTGTTCACTGGTCAGCATGGGGATGAACCCGTCACAAACAGACTGACGGCGCTTTAGTCGCCTGAGTTTACTCAGCCGACTGTTTGTGGGTTAAGTGTCATACGTGTCGGTGAGGGGCGGGGCTTATCTCTGTTGCTTATCTCTGTTGCAAAATATTTTCTACCATCCGCCACGGAATAAATAACCACTTTTTCTACGTTAAACTTCTTGTGGAAATGTCACACATGTCATAACATGTAATGCCCTGGTGTCTGGGGTCATAGCATCACCCGTAGCCGCACACAGCTCCGTGGATGTCTCTCCGACGACGTGAATGACTTCCGCTTCCAGCGCGACTAGAGCAGCAGCAGCCAGTTGGATTCACCAATGGAGGAGCAGCTCAGCGCTGATTGGCTCTCACAACGCAGCGTTCTGTCTGTCCTCTCCATCCGCTCCGCTCTTGTTTCTCCTGCACCGCTCTGCGCTGCGCTCAACTTATACTCTGCGACTTGAGTGCCGTAATAATCGCGCTACACAACGAATCAATAATGAAATTCGTTGCCAACTATTTTAATAATCGATTTTTATCAATTTTTGCGATTCATTGTTGCAGCCCTAGTCACGTGGTCAAGTGGTCACATGTTCAAATGGTCACCTGGTCACGTGTTCAAGTGGTCACATGTTCAAATGGTCACGTTTATTGACTTCCACTCCATCAAAGAGGATAACCGGCTCCAGCCAAGTGCACTTGTCGTCGTCGTCTTCTTCTTCTTCTTCTTCTTAGCTCAACTTACTTGATAAAAGTCTTCATGAGGACTTCAGAGCCTGAACCAGTAAACAAGAACATAATGAAATCCAAGAGGAAGCACCTGGTTGTACCTGAACATCTCGTGTACCTCAACGTCTCGTGTACCTGACGTACACCTGGAACATTGACATGAAAATACACTTTGTTATATTGTTGAAAACTAAATAAAAATAAGTAAAGCCACCTATAGAGGGCCACCAACATATTCCTCGAATAACGAGAACTGTTAGGAATAAAAAAATATAATTTAAAAAAACCTACAAACTCAAAAGAATCTTGACGTTTTGCTCTGTAATACAAAAGAAAAATCATCATAAAAAAAATGTCCTTCCTCCTGATACATCGCTACTTTCTTCTACATCACACGTCACGCGCACTGAGCGCGTGTTTTTTTATTTAAGGTGTGTGTGTGTGTGTTGGGGGGGGGGGGTCACACACACACACACAAAAGTGGGGAGCTTCCCAGACGTCAACAAAATAACCTGCGAGAGCATGTTCCCCCTGTGAATGAATTCCACAAGATAGGAGCCATCTTGTGAGCGCGCGCACCCACACATACACACACGCGCACACACACATACATACATGCACGATATACACAACGTGTCCCCCCACGCACACACCGCGTTAGACCCTGTGAAGAAAAAAAGTTTTAAGAGCGCCAGCTCGGTACACGTTCACCCCGCGTCCCGGTCCTGTTTCTCGGGGCTGCTGCTCACCCCCCCCCCCCCCACCCCCATAAAAAATGAAACTCTTTGCACGTACTTGAACGATCTCCCCCTCCGCGCTGATCGTGGCTCCTGCCTTGGAGAAGCGGCCCTGCAAACCGGTGGTGTAAGTCGTATAATCCCCGTTGGGACTGGACTCAAACAGGACCACTTCCACGAAGGCGGTCTCCTTGGCGAGAGCGGAACCGAGGGACGCGGCGACCACGCAGAGCGCCAGCAGGACCACCGGCGCGTCGGCCAGCGGCGGCGGCGCGCGGTCCGAGCCCCTCCGCGGCGAAAGCATCATCTTGTGGCCGGAGGGAGCTGCGCCGAGCGGCACATCGTTCAACGCGGATCCTCAGAGTCTGGAGACCGGGTGGTGGTGGACCGGGGGCCGGGGGGGGGGGGGAGTCGGTGCGTCAAGAGGAAAAAATAGAAAGAAAGAAGAGAAGGAATTGTGCAATCATATATATATATATGTATATATATATATATATATATATGTATATATATATATGTATATATATATATATATATATATAAAAAATATGTATTTATTTATATATATATATATCTATATATATATATATATATGTGTGTAAAAAAAAAAAAAAATCCGAGCCCGGGCTGAACGCGTTTCACACCGGAGCCGTGTGTCGGTTACGTTGCTGCAAAACGCGCTCGCTCCCTCTTTCTTTCTCACCCCCTCCTCCTCCTACCCCTCCTACTCCTCTACAAAAGCGGATCTCCTTTGATCTCCAAACACGTGATTTCGCTCTCTCTCTCTCCCCCCACCCACCAGTTTCTCTCTCTCTCTCTCTGACCCTCTCCCTCTGCACTCCCCCGCTCTGAAGTGCCAGCATTCAGTTAAGGAGGCACCGCTCTGCACAGAGGAGGAGGAGGGGGGGGATGAAGTGGAGGAGAGTTATTGTTTGAAGTTACGCGTTAAACTTTGAGTTGATTCAGTTTTTGCTGGTATGATTATGAAGCATATTTAAAGGCGCAGTACCCCCCCCCCTTCTCACCCTCCTCCACCCTCCACCCTCCTATTTCTGTCGGAGGCGTTTTATTCCCGAGAGCGAGAGACGCGCCACCTTAAAATAAACACCACCCTCTTCAGGACGTTATGAGTTACGGCAGGGGTGTCCAACTTTTTGCAACGAGGGCCAAATATGATAAAAAAAAGATGTCCGGGGGGCAATAGTTCCTTTAGACATTGTTTTAACCACAAACGTTACATTTCATTACATGTCATTTAGCAGACGCTTTTATCCAAAGCGACTTACAATAAGTGCATTTCAACCTAGAGTACAAACTAAGAACAACAAGAATACAGAAAGTAACATTTCCTCAAGATAGTCAAACTATAAAAGTACCATAATAAGAGACATTCAAGTGCTACTAAAGTGCAAATCTGTGATTTAATCCAGATATAGTCGGAAAAGGTGCGTTTTCAGTTTCCGGCGGAAGATGTAGAGACTTCCTGCTGTCCTGATGTCAGCGGGGAGCTCGTTCCACCACTGAGGAGCCAGGACAGCAAAGAGTCTGGATGTAGAGGGATTAGCTCGAGGTGACGGAGTCACAAGTCGGTTGGCTGTTGCCGAGCGGAGCGAACGTGCCGGGGTGTACGGTGTGACCACATCCCGGATGTAGACAGGGCCCGATCCGTTCAGAGCACGGTACGCCAGAACCAATGTTTTGAAGCGGATGCGGGCCGCCACCGGTAGCCAGTGAAGAGAGCGGAGGAGCGGAGTGGTGTGGGTGAATTTCGGGAGGCTGAAGACCAGTCGAGCAGCTGCATTCTGGATGAGCTGCAGAGGCCAGATGGCCTTAGCAGGTAGACCAGCCAGGAGGGCTATACAAATAAACTGAATTGAATTGAACAGAAGGGAGTTGCAGTAGTCGAAGCGCGAAATGACCAGAGCCTGGACCAGAACCTGCACCGCCTTCTGGGTCAGAAGAGGTCGTATTCTCCAGATGTTGTGCAGCATGTACCTACAGGAACGCGATGTTGCAGCGATGTTGGCCGTCAGGGAGAGTTGACTGTCTAGCGTCACCCCGAGGCTCCTGGCAGTCAGGGTAGGGGCCAACACGGAGCTGTTGAAGGTGGTAGTCAGGTCGTGAGTGGGGGAACCTTTCCCTGGAAGGAACAGTAGCTCGGTCTTGTCAGGGTTGATCTGTTGTTAGCTATGTGTACGTCATTAAAGCATGTCATTCTGTCTCATACGTCTCGCGCGCCGTGGAGCTCGGCGTGTGCGTGCACATCGGGACCAAAAAAGGAACTTGCACCCCCGCCGGTCAACAACTCCGCACAGAGCTCCGACGAGCGCGAGTCGCTCAGCCGAAATGCGCGCACACAGGAGCTCTCGCTCGCGCGCAGAGCTCCGGCGGCACAAAAGGCTGACATATACTGTCGTTGATGATGTGGGACGACGCGCCCGTGTCCACGATCAGTCCTTTTCTCTGGGTCTGCAGCCGTCGCCCTGAGAGGTTGGCATCTTCTGTGTGTGCCCTGAAGGTGTGGTCTTCTCCTCCCGCGGCTCCCCGGGCGCCATCTTGTTCACGACCTGCTCTACGGTCACCGCCGTCACCGCCATCTTGAGCACACGCACACCGGCTGCTTCGTCCACGCTCCTTCTTTGAGCACGCCTCGCCTGCGTGTCCCCTGCTTTTGCAAGAACTACACCAAACTTCCTCTGTGCAGTCATCCCTTCTGTGGCCCTTTTCTCCGCACCGCCAACACACAATCTCCACTGGTCCGGTCTTTTTCCTTGGCGCCGCTTGGGCCCTCAGCACCCATTCTCCCGCCTCTTCCGCGATTGGGTCTGAGTCTTCTGAAGCCTCGAAATTCCTCAGCTTTGCCTTGAACTCTCCCAGCGTCATGTCTGCTGAACCATGTGTCACCAACAGTGTGAACGTTTGTACTTCTCCGGTAACCCACCCATGATCATCGCCATCATCAGTCCCTCACTCGGTGCTTCACCCGCACTCCTGAGTGCCGTCATGATCCGTTCAGCTCGGATAACGTATTCGGTTACACTCTCGTTGTCAGCTTTCTTCAGCGCAGTCATTGTTATATACAGGGATACAATCCGGGGTCTACCTTTTCCGATGTAGTGTTCTCTTAACACTTTGAGGCTCTCTCGGCCCTTGTCCTTTGTGTCTCTGAATATTAGTCCCAAGCTCTTATTGTCAAGTAGCGGCGCCAATGCACAATACGCGTTCGCATTCAGTTTATCATCCTCAGCCTGTTCTTCAACCGTCAGTGGTCCACGGGGCTCCTTGAGAATTGTCTGTTTCAGCCCCGCTCCGTGCATGAAGCATAGCATCCTTTCTTCCCAGAGCTCATACTCCTCTGCTCTCCCGTCAAACGTGGGCCACTTGCTTCTGTTCGCCATGGCTTTTTCTGTTTGTAGCTCCGTTAGCTCCTTTTCAGCCTAGCTTTAGCTTCCCGGTACTCCCGAAGCTAAACTAGCTCTTTGCTTCTGTATGCTAGCGCATTCTTGCTAGCGGTCTACGCACGCGTCCGTCAAACTTCAAAATCATTCTCCGTCGCCTGGGCCCATAACCTGTTGACAGGTAGGCTTATACCTTCTTCGCTTATGCCTACCTGCACAGCGAAATAATGATTCAGTAGAATGAACGGACGTTCAAACGTTTGTCTTGTTCAGCCATCAATACACGGCATGTTTATTGACAGCAGAACATGCTATTCCGTGAGAGTCAGGTTAAAAGGGAGAGAGGGCGCGCGAACATCCCCCTTATATGGAAGTGGTGTCACTGTGACGTCACGCCATATGAGGCGCAATAGCGCCTCTTCCTGAACAAATACAAGTACATGCATCCATATTATCAACACTTAACCCGCTAAACTGCTTCTTAGACCCGCCTTTTTTGGGCCAAATGGATTTGGCCCCACGACGTGCACTAGCGTAAAAGACGTGCACGGGGGCAGCTGAGAGGTCCACGAGCAGAGGAGACAAGCAGGAAAAGCAGATATTTTGTGCAGATATCCTATTTTACAAATAATACTGGGTACATTCCATAGCTCTAAAACATAAATATGGACAATTTTGATAAAAAAATGTTTTTGGTGGCTCAAGATTGGTGGGGCCAGGCCCCGTGGCCCTCTATGGGCCGGCCGCCACTGTATCATATACACTGCAAAATAACAATAACGTGTAACCTTGGCAAAAAAAACGTGTAGATATGTTTGAGTCATCACGTGTTATTCTATGTCTGATCAAATGGGCTTTCCACTACACCTCTTTTTAAAACGGGGTTGCTGGCTTGATACGGCCATTCTCAGTAAAGCTTAACGTTGAGCTCTTGTTTTGAAGGGCAACAGCTGGAACGGTAAACTCACACGGAGGGAACACCTGGTAAATCGCGAAGAATCTCGTCTGTTGCGTATGCACAGCGTAAAGCCTAGTTTATGCTTCTCCGGCGCGTCGCGCCGCGGACCTTGAGCATTCGAAGTTCTGCGTCGAGGGACCGCGTTGCTCTGCAATTCACCGCCACGTCGCTAGGGGTGTGTGGCTGTGTGGCTGTGTGGTTTCATGAATTATAGCCGAATCCGTGCTTTTTCTTCCGGCCACAGTCTTCTGTTTGGTCCATTGTTGCTACCGGTCCACGATAACTTTTAAAAATGGCAGTGTAGGAAGACAGACCGGAAAATATACTTACTGCCGGGAATCACGTTCTGAGCGGACCAATCACAGCGCTTGCGGTCCGCGTCAACTCGACGCGTAGTTAGGATTTTTTGGAGGCGCGCGTCAGGCTCAGCGTCGGCTCAGCGTCGGGTCAGCGTCGACGCGGCGCGACGCACGGAGAAGCATAAACTAGGCTTAAGTTGTTAACGCCGTAACGTACACATTTACACGAAAGTAGGCGACAGGCATTTTGCTCTTTATCTATTAATGACTGCTCTCTGCCGGCTGGTTGCAGCGCGCAAACCTGTATGTTCGCAGCTGTACGTGCGCACCTGTCTGTGCGCATGCGGGCGGAGCTCCGCTGCGATACGGAGAGCCAGGAGAAGTGTGAACGCCACCACGTAGAGACAGAAATGACATGCCGCTGTGTAGATACGATCAATAACATACGGCCGTTTAGTTGAATAAAACAATCTGACATTACTTCTGTTGTAGTCTGGCGCTATAGAGAACATTTCAGCGGGGTGGACGGTCCCCCCACCCTGTTCTCATGGTAGAGGAAAGACTAGTAATTCCCACCGCTCCTGAATGCGGCGGCCCTCACTGTCAACTTTTTTCTCTTTTTTTGCCTATTTCATATAGTTTTTCTCTGGCCCAAATTTGTTGACAGACGAATTGTTTAGCCGAATGTCCGCTGGCTGTTGAGGTGGTGCCCAGCGATTAATGTGGGCTACGTAGACAACTGGAAGACTTTCTGGGGAAAACCTGATCTGATGAGGAGAGACGGCGTCCATCCCACGTTTGAGGGAGCGCGTCTCATTTCTGCGAATATGACCACGTTGATCACCGGACCTAATCCATGACAATCCGGGGTTCAGATCAGGAAACGGGAGCAGAGTTGTAGTTTAACACCCTTCTCTGCTCTTCTTGTCAAGCAGTTACCCATCCATTACTCTAGAGTAGAGACTGTCTGTCCCACGGCCACTTAAATTAAATAAATCTAAAGTAAGCACAAGAGGAGTCGTACACAATAACCTTATACAAGTTAACACCATTATTTCAGCAGTGCAACAAAACAGGACTGTAAAATGTGGTCTCCTAAATATTAGATCTCTGTCATCTAAAGCTGTGTTACTAAATGATTTAATAACAGATAATCACATTGATTTATGTTGTCTAACTGAAACCTGGCTGCGCCATGAAGAATATGTCTGTCTAAATGAGTCGACTCCTCCAAGTCATGTTAATACTCACATTCCTCGAGACACCGGTCGAGGAGGTGGAGTAGCAGCCATCTTTGACTCGAGCCTTTTAATAAATCCTAAACCTAAATTAAACTACGACTCATTTGAAAGCCTTGTTCTTAGTCTTTCACATCCAACCTGGAAAACACTACAACCATGTAGCTCGAGATTGGCCAAGACCAGAGAGATGGTGGAGGACTTCAGGAGGAAGGCGACAGCTCCTGCTCCTCTGAGCGTCCTGGGAGTGGACGTGGACATGGTGGAGGAGTGCAAGTACCTGGGCGTCTCCATCGACAGCCGACTGAACTGGAAGGCCAACATCAACGCTGTGTACAAGAAGGGGATGAGTCGACTCTTCTTCCTGAGAAAGCTCCGATCCTTCAACGTGTGCAGCAAGATGCTGGAGATCTTCTACCAGTCGGTTGTGGCCAGTGTGCTGCACTTCGCCATCGTCTGCTGGGGGAGCAGCATCGGGGCCGGGGACGCCAGCCGTCTTAATAAACTGGTTAGGAGGGCTGGCTCCATCACCGGCTGCAAGCTGGAGCACCTGGAGCAGGTGGTGGAGAGGAGGATGCTGAAGAAACGTTTGTCCATATTGGACAACCCGGACCATCCTCTCCACCACATCTATCTATCTATCTATCTATCTATCTATCTATCTATCTATCTATCTATCTATCTATCTATCTATCTATCTATCTATCTATCTATCTATCTATCTATCTACCTATCTTTTTCAGTTAGTACTTTACTTGTATTGTGTATATTTTAGAGCGATGGATGTCAAGTTAATGTTAATCATTTTCATAAGCCGCTGTCATCAAACCGTCATGATGACGTCATCTTCCTGATGATGTCATCATGACATCATTTCCCTCTGCAGTCAGACTGGTGGAGGGCGAGACTGAGTCTCACTCATCCTCACCGACTTGATGCTGATGCTGCACAAGAAGACTTCATCTCTCCATCAGCAGAGAGAGAGAAAGAGAGAGAGGGAGAGAGGGAGAGAGATGTCTCTGTTCTTGTTCTCTGTTCATGTGCAAAGAACTCTGAGTTACAGGGACACACACACAGACACCCACACAAACATGAACATACACACAGTCACACACACACACACACACACAGAGACACACACACACAGACACACACACACACACACACACACACAGAGACACACACAGACACACACATGAACATACACACACAAATGAACATACACACAGACACACTCAGACATACACACACACTGAAGCTGCCAATGAGAATAACAATCTGTCCTTAATTGACCTGTCTGGATAAATGAATAAACACTCGCTCACGGGGCGCTAATAATATGTGGGAAAATGAAAATGTGTGTGTGTATGTGTAGGGAGGGGGGGCTTCGATTTGTCCGTCGGGGCAGCGCTGAGCGTACCGAGCTCCCAGCCTCTGTGAATTGTCCCTTTGTTGGCCCGCTGCTGATGCTATGTTCCGATGAAGAAAAGGAGATGATGAGGGCGGTTATGTAATACGTAAGACCATTAGGGGCCCCCGTAGGGTGAGACCCCGAATGGTGGATGAGTATCGACTCCAGAAAGCTCTGGGTGTATGTGATGATGTCACTGTATAACCCCACCAACACTGTCATGGAATGGATTGGAAATTGAGAGGACAGAAGAAGGCGGAATGAGGGTGTGTGTGTGTGTGTGTGTATGTGTGTGTGTGTGTGTGTGTGTGTAGGGGGGGGGGTAGAGAGTCCTTCACAAAGGTAATTCATGGATTCCTTCCTAAACCAATGATCTTTCTATGCGGTGTGAAGAGGCTAGCGTCGATGTCTGTAGTAACTGAGTATTCGTTTACAACTCCACGCTGCTGCCCCCCGTGGCCAGACAGACTAGTGCAGGCACATGGTGGCTAAATACGCATAGAAAGCAAATTATGTAACTTTTGAAGAAAAGAAAGAACGCAAGTAAAACGCTGAAGTTATTCTCGAGCCGCTATCTCTATTAAACTATCTCTTTTATTAAAAAAACACATTATCAGGCTAAATGATCTGAAGTTAACATAAAAGAAAACACAAACGTGTATTTTTCTCTCCCCCCCCTCCTCCATATATAAATGCAAATATATGTCAAGTGTTATTTTAGAGAGAGAGAGAGAGAGAAAGGGGCCTTTTGAAATGAGGCACCTGTGCGTCCGGGGCCTGGAGGACAGGTATGATTCTTGAGGTTTCTGGCCTCTGAGGTGAAGAAGAGCAGAGAGGAAGAGTGGGTGTGTGCATGTGTGTGTGTGTGTGTGTGTGTGTGTGTGTGTGTGTGTGTGTGTGTGTGTGTGTGTGTGTGTGTGAGTGTGTGTGTGTGCGCGTTTCCAGCAGCGCAATTTTCGCCCCTAGTTGAAATATTTCAACTTTGAGGCGGTGATCTCGCAACTCGGCCAATCAGCTCTAGACTTGCTCATCGCGTCATCGCTGTCTGTTGAATCAGAACAAGGACAATAATGTTATGAAGTATGAACACAATCACAGCGTTTAGATGTTCCGCTCTCGTAACGCTTGAAGCGGGAGTCTTTCAGACGTAACAGTAACTTCATCGGTGAAAGTGACCGAGCTGAGGGAGCCTACGGGTGATGTCATGAACCCAAACACGAGGGCGTCAGTGTGTGGGACGTCCACAACAAATATAAAGCAGGACTAATGGTTAGTTCTTCATGGTGGATGAAGGAGATGATAACGGTCTTTACGGAGACGAGACACGGAGACAAGCCCCGCCCCTCGCGGAGCATCTCGACGCTTATGGCGTGAACACGGTGAATGGCTGAGCGACTAAACTCACACGTTTTGGGCGACGCGAAAAATCACATCGCTTTTGGTGTGAACGCACCGTAACATTGGTTTCTCTGGCGAATGACTTGCATTCTCTCTACTGGCCGCTAGAGGACGACTCCTCTGGTTGCAAAATGGAAGTCCGATTCTTCTGAAGTCTTTGATACAGAAGTGAATAATAACCGTACGCTCTCTCACTACCGTCTCACTCTTCTTCACTCTTCACTCTCTCCATCACTCCTACATCACTCCGCCCGGAGTCCCAGTCGATTGCTCACTCAGGTGGTTCTGGTTTCATTAATATTCACGTTGAGTCCAGACATCACTAACTTCAGCGTCGCCACCTGGTCTGAACGACTGGGGGCGCTTCAAGAGGAAAGTCTACAGGCAGCACGTCATATATTTAATATATAGTCTTGGACATGTAGAGAAGCTGTTCATATGGACAGTGTAGGCAGGAGAGAGAGAGAGAGGGAGCGAGAGAGAGAAAGAGATTCCCCCATTAAGCCATTTGCTACATGATCTGTTGAAAACATAAACTATAACAAATAATTAACCATTTATTTCTAAATCAATTAAATTAATGAGATTAAATTAGATTGTACTTTATTCATCACCAGGGGGAAACTTCTTCACGCAGCAGAAGACATTTTTTACAAATATACAAAAGGATCAAATAAAATAAAATTGCAGGACATATTACATTTAAGAACTAAATAATGAAAGAAAGAAAAATGTAAAAAATAAAATAAAAATGAAAGTGTATAGATGAAAGTGTATAGTGTCTCGAAAGTATAAGGTGACAGCGGTACAAAGGTTTATTGAGGATCAGTTTGAAGAGGATTTGGCCAGAGGAGATTTATTATACTTTTGTGATTTTATTTATTTGTCATATATAGATATGCAACGAAGATCGCTGAGTGATGTTCCGGCTGATGGGCTCCATGTGCTTAGAGGCCTTTCCTGTACACCAAGATAAACTCAAAAGGGCCTTTCTGTTGTTGTAATGTGCAGTTTCGAACACCAAAGGGCAGTACAGGACAGATGACTACTGCGGCATATGACAGACTTTCAATCAACAGTTAAAAAAAAAAAAAAGCCGGAGTGGGAAAGTTCAAAGCCTTAACATCAAGTGTTATGAACACGTCTTTGAGGCCGACACTCAGGAAGTGACACGTTGTGAAGATAGATGCAGGTTACGCAAACGAATGGAAGATCAACGTGTTTCATCATTTGTTTAGAGGACCGGACGTCTTCCTCTGTTGCCGCTGTGTTGCATCACATCGACGTTTCATCACCGAGAATTCAAGTCACCTAACTGTGAAACACACACAGAACCACACACAGACACACACACACATCACGACATCCTGGACCTCCTCTGACACACTGCCGATAGACAAGTAGTGTGTGTGTGTGTGTGTGTGTGTGTGTGTGTGTGTGTGTGTGTGTGTGTGCGTGCGTGCGTGTGCTTGTAGAATAGAATCACACCATTCAAGGTAAAATAAAAAACAACACACTTTCACTCCATACTTGTGAGACCCTGCAGTTACAGGGAGGGCAGCACAGTATCTGTAGGGTCAGGGGCCGCTGCACAATCTTGCCTTCCAGTGTCCGAACAGTGTTGTTGTTGTTGTGGTTTTTCTACAAGACAAATAATGGAGAGGGACGGACAACCGGAGCGTTGAGGTGTTTTTATGCATTGTGCAATAAATGGGAAAGCAGTCGAGGCCGTGAAGCAGCGCGGACGTTTCAAACAGCACAACAGGTTACGAGTTGAGAAAAGTGAGAGGGAAAAAAGAAGTAGCAGTCTTTTTTGCTCTGGGATCTGGGCTCCGGGCTCTGGGCTCTTGGCTCTAGGCTCCGGGCTCTAGGCTCTGGGCTCTGGGCTCCTCGGGGAATATTAACAAACCCAATAATATTACACAAACAAGCAACACGTGTGTTTTTAGCTCTTCGCTGCAGCACATGGACGAAGCACACAACGAGTGTTCAGAAGATTAGCCGATACACACGTCTGAACAGGGTGATGTTGTTAGTCTGAAGGTTACAGGTGACACGTGATCTGTGACCTCACAGCTGTTATACATACGTGTGATTTAAACGCCCAGAGAGGTTTTCTTTTTTTATACGCCTTTGGGTTTGGTCCCATTTGAATTGTGTTTTTTAAGGATCCACCCAGCTTTAATCACAGGCTCCTGAAGGGAGGATCCCCTGCTTGTATGTGTATGTGTGTGTGAGTGTGTGAGTGTGTGTGTCTTAGGAGAGACAGTTTGTCTTTACTGGTTGAGTCGAGGAGCCGAGGGCGGACTCTTCTTCTCTTTAGCTGTGCACACAATCCCTTCGAGGGAGACGATCTGAATCCAGGATGTGAAACCGATGATTTAATGCCGTGGTGCCGTAATGACGGGTTCTGGTCAGCAGGTTTTGTGACCGATAGCTCGCTACCAAAGGTTGTTTTCAGTCTTTGTGCTAAGCTACGCTACAGTCTGCCAGCTGCAGTTCCTTAAGGGACATAAGAAATAAACAAAATGTAGTTATTCGACTGGGTTTCTGTGCGCGCCGTTGTCTGGTGAAGATGTTTTCTGATTGATTTTCTCTAGGAACGAACAAAAGGTTTGGAGATGCTCCTCGAGGTCGATCCTCGAAGACGCTCCTCGAGGTCGATCCTCGAAGACGCTCCTCGAGGTCGATCCTCGAAGACGCTCCTCGAGGGCGCTCCTCAAGGGCGCTCATCGAGGCGACACCTCGTCGCCCGAGTGTTCTCCAAATGTCCTCCACATTCCCCTTGAACCAGTCAGGCAGACCTTTAACGGTTTAAGAGCGCCTTGAATCTCGCGTGTCTCACCCCTGAATTTTGCGAGTGGTAATTGTTTTTAGCTAACGTTGTGGCGTCACACCCATTCAAGCACATCGTGTATTATCATTATGTACTTACAATGTATGAGTGGCTACAACGCTCTCGTCTGCAAGTTATGAGACAGTATGAGTCACTTAAGTACCATTTTAAGGTATTTGTATGTTATTTGTTTTATTTGAGACTATTTTATACATATATATATATATATATATATATATATATATTACAAAAGCAAATATATAATTTCTTAGACATTTTACAGCTTTTTAGACCTGCTTAGGTAGGTCAAACTATATAGTGTCCTAATTCTAACATTTGAAGACCTATTTGAAAATAAATGTATGTTTTTATTACTTTTTATTGTTTGTTAGACTTCTTTCCATTTTCTTTTATCATTGTGCAGTGTTATCTGGGAATTAATAATATTGTAAAATACTTTAAATTTGACTTTTTCATCATTTTATAACTAAGTTCAAAACAAGTATTACATTTTAAATAATTTTGTAAAATATCTCAGTTAGAGATTTAATTAAATCTCTAGTGTCGGTAGATCTGTAGTATGTACTTAAGGGCCTTTGAAAATGTTTGAGAGGAACTTCAGACATTCTGTGTTGTAGTTGTTTTTATTTTTTCATCAATTAGAGATTTAACTCCCAAAGTAAACAAAGCATGAACAACTGCATGCTGTAACGTTAAAGTTACTGCGAGAAACTTTTGTGTTGTTGACTTTGGTGGTCCCTGTGGCCAAAAGTGGTAGTGTCTCCGAGCACCAGAGTCCCTTTTACAACTTTTACAAGTTGAAAAAAAATGTGCGCCTCCGCCACTGCCATCGGGGGTCTGTGGCCAGAAAACTGCTGAATGTTTTTTGGCCGCCCGGTCGCAGGCTGTAGTATCCAGATGTACCGCAAACTCTCACTCATCCCATCACAATGTGGACTCAACACACATGATTTACAGTTTTAAAAAAAATTCTTTAATTTTTTTTCCCAGTTTACATTCCTTCCATTGAAGGAAAAAGCCCTCCGGCTATTTTCGCAGAAATATCTCAGATATCTCCACCGCTGTCACACATGCGACTCAGGGCCTCGACATAACGTGAGATCTGCACACTGACGGTGAATGTGACACGGGGGATCCCCCCCGACCGACTTTCCAGGTCAAAAATAACTAACTAGCTCTTGATCCTGTGGCCAGAAGGGAAAATGTATAACATCTACCAGCTTCGCAAAGTTCACTCCCTCGGGGTGGCGTAAAAAGAAAACTGTTGACCCACTTGGTGTCAAACAAATGCAAATGAAAGAATTAAAACGCTGTGTCTTTTCTTTCATACCACAGGACACACACACACACACACACACAGTTGTAAACGGCTGCTCTCCAAACACTCAGATGTTGACTCTGCGGTGGTGGTAAAAGCTCGGCAAACAAAGCCGGTGTTTGCTCATTGCTCCTGTCGTTGCTCCTGTTGGAGGTGAGAGATGACGGGGCCGGAGGGCCCGGAAGCACCGAGGCAGTTACTGCTGGGACAAAAAAAAAAGTGAATTCCTGGTCGAGTACAAAGAGTACTGGAAAGAGAGAGCACTTGTGAACTCGCTTAATGTGCTTTTTTCTCTCCTTCAGACTGGGAAGGGAGGAGGGGAAATAGGGGTGGTGGTTGGGTGGGTGACATCTCGAACTGAAAAGCTAGGTGCTAGAAGACAAAATGCAAAGACACCAGAGGAGTTTTATTATGATTCCACACTCGTAGTAGTAGAGGTAGAGGTAGTGGTAGAGGTAGTGGTAATGGTAGTGGGAGAGGTAGTGGTCGTAGTATAGGTATTGGTATTGGTAGTGGTATAAGTAATGGTAGTGGAAGAGGTAGAGGTAGAGTTAGAGGTAGTGGTAAAGGTAGTGATAGTGGTAGTTGTAGAGTTAGAGGTAGTGGTAGAAGTATTAGAAGAGGTAGAGGTAGTGATAGATGTAGAGGTAGAGGTAATGGTAGAGGTAGAGGTAGTAGTAGTGGTAGTGGTAGTGGTTGTGTAGTTGGTAGAAGAGTAGAGGTAGGTAGTGATAGAGGTAGAGGTAGTGGTAGTGGTAGAGGTAGTAGTATAGGTAGTGGTAGTAGTAGAGGTAGTGGTAGTGGTAGTATAGGTAGTGGTAGAGGTAGTAGTAGAGGTAGTGATAGAGGTAGAGATTGTGGTAGTAGTAGTAGCAGTAGTAGCATAAGTAGCAGTAGCAGCAGTACTAGCAGTAGTAGCAGTAGCAGTAGTAGCAGTAGTAGCAGTAGTGGTAGTAGTGGTAGTAGCAGCAGTCATAGCATTAGTAGTAGTTGTTGCGTTAGTAGCAGTAGCAGTAGTAGCAGTAGTAGCAGTAGTGGTAGTAGTGATAGTAGCAGCAGTCATAGCATTAGTAGTAGTTGTTGCGTTAGTAGCAGGAGTAGCAGTAGCCTAGTAGTTGTAGTAGCAGTACTTTCAGTATCAGCAGTCGTAGTGTTAGTGGTTGTTCAAAGTCTTGTTATCACAGTTGTAAACTGCTCTATCTCATCATATAACTCACTGCTCTACATTCAATATTAAAGGTCAACAGTTCTGTTTCCCCCTCGTTGTGTAGTTGAGCAACACGGTTGGTTGTTGCTGTGACCTCGTCACGTGTTGTTGTGTGTTATGTTTGACTCTTTGGGTTGAGCTGACCATAGTCTCACTTCACTCTTGAGACCTACTTTATGTGAAGTGCAGATATGATTTTCTATTAGGTTACACTGTAGCAAATGCAATACAATATATATGAATTATTTATTATATGTTCCAAAATGAATGAAAAAAGAGTGCACACTGAACAATAGTCTAAGGTTTTCATCAAAAGTTTAATAGATTAAATAGAGGAAAAGAAATAATTCAGGAAATTGTTTCGCAGACGAGAAACTGACGAACACACAACTCTGGAAAATCAGGAAATATGAAACGAGGCCTTCGGGGACGCCGTCAGAGTCACGAAGCTTGTTCTGTGTGTTTCTTTAAACTCTTTCAAAGGAAGGAATGAGGAAATGATAACACGCCAGACGAAAGGAGAAGGCAACCAGAGATGTCCCAACTGCCAGATAAAAGAACATCTCCTTTACTGAAATAACAAAAACAATGCGGTGGCATTGATGTGCTCAGCTTCAACTGATGTTAAAATATAAAACCATGGGATATTTGTTTTAAATGTAATTCTAAATACAAACATAGAGGGCTGTCATTACAGGGGGGAGGTTGTATAGATAATAAGTGGATGAAATAAAAACGACATTGGTGGTTCCACGAAACTCCAACTCCACATGCAACCTCATAGTGAATGTAAAAACTGATGTAACACACACTTCAAATGACAGTTTACGTGTCTGGCTCGCGCAGATATAATATGATATAATAAAATATAATATAATAAAATATAATATAATAAAATATAATATAATATAATATTATATAATAAAATATAATAAAATATAATAAAACATCATATAATAAAATATAATACAATATAATAAAATAAAATATAATATAATTCAATAAAACATAATATAAAACAATATAATAAAATATGATAAAAAAATATAATATAATAAAGTATAATATAATCAAATTTAATATAATAAAACATATTATAATAAAATATAATAAAATATGATAAAACATAATATAATATAATAAAGTATAATATAATACAATATAATAAAATATAATATAATAAAACATAATATTATATAATCAAATTAAAGATCATATAATCAAATGTGTGAGATTACACATTGAAACAGAAGTTGACACCGAGTCTCGATGGAAAACTTCCATATTTACACTTTACACGAACATCGGGGTCATTTTTGAGTGAAACCTTGGAACGCAAACGTCTCGGCCAATCACAGGTCGGTAAACAAGCCGCGTCACAGCCGCATACCAGCCAATGGGCTGTCACCACGACAGTAGAAAAAGGACGCAGGCGCAGCCCTTCTTGTTCAACAGTTGTGAATTGCCAGCGCTCGGGCAACCAGGAAACCCGCAGGTGTCCTCTGAATTCAACGAGGATACCTCCATTATTCTTTTTTACCTATTTCGGACACCTCCCCCCCCACACTGAAACATGGTGGTGGTAACAGCCGGGTCCGCGGGCCCCCACAAAGTGCTCCTGATATCCGGGAAGCAGAGCGGCCTCTCCCCGGTGGGCTACAGCCGGCCGATTTCCGTCCTCCTGCCGCCGGCCAGCCCCGAGTCGTCGGACTCGGACTCCAACAACTCGTCCGCGGGGCCGCCGGTACGGAAGCGGCAGAGGCTCACACACCTGAGCCCGGAGGAAAAGGCGCTTCGCAGGTTAGTCTCACTAAACATCCCGTTAGTGGATATTATTCACTGGGGGAGAAGCGGCTATTGTTTTAAAGAATTACCAAGAGAGGACACGCCCAAAGATAATACTCCCCCAATATACACTCTTTGATTTTTCAAGTTAAATCGCAGCAACAAAAAGTGAAATGGCGTCACTCTTTCAATTTGTAACATCGTAATTAGGGCATATACACGGTTATAAATGTGACTCTATGTTCTTAATCTGTCCCTGGACTTTGGTCCGGCTTGTCTAAACCGCTTATCGGAGTGATCCGCCACAGACCAGGAGACCCGGATCCGGGTCTGCCTGCGTGGCAGAATCATGGCTGGTGATTGCGCAGTACTGTGAACTCCAGTCAAAGGGGGGAGGGGGAGGGGAATCACGGCAACACGGAAAGAATGTGTGCTAAATTCCATTTTTTTCTTTTCCCCCTCCTCCCTCCCCTCTTTCCTTCCCTCGTCTCCTCAAGGAAACTGAAGAACAGAGTCGCAGCTCAGACAGCCAGAGACAGGAAAAAGGCCAAAATGGGCGAGCTGGAGCAGCAAGTCCTGGAGATGGAACTGGAGGTGATTATTGTAGATAATGGTTCTTTAAAGATCTTAAAGACTGAGGGAGGGGGGTTGAAATTCAACACCCTCCCACCTCAATGTCATCTGATGTACAAATACACCCCCACTACACTGAGGTCTAGATGTATATAACATTTATAATTAAGACACAATAAATGCACCCTCCCCCACCCCCTCCCTCCATGATCTGGTGCGGTTTCCCTTCATGCATCACTTCCCCAATGAGCTGTTGAGGTTCAGGTATAAACAGCTGGTCTTTTTTTGTGTGTGTGTCCTTCAGAACCAGAAGCTTCACATTGAGAACCGGCTCCTTCGGGAAAAATCCAGTGGCCTCCTTACAGAGAACGAGGAGCTGAGACAGAGACTTGGGCTGGAGCCTCTGGACACTAAAGAGGAGGTACGGTCATCGCATCGCGCTACTATCGGATCTCTTGAGTGCCGCCATCTTGATTTACGTTCCCCTCCCCCTCCGTCACAGGTTCAGAGTTTGTTGTCCAGCGGGAACGACGCAGGTTTGGGGATCGGGTCTTCTGAGTCCGCAGCACTCAGGCTACGTGTGCCTCCGCAGCAGGTGCAGGCCCAGCAGCCCCAAAATCTGAAGACTTCTCAATGGATTCAGATGATTCTGACTCTTCAGACAATGAGGTGAGTCCACGATCCTTATCCAGATCTCTGTGATGACCACCAGGGGTCAGAGGTCTAATCTCATCCCTCTCTCTCCCCTCCAGTCTGATTTGCTCATGGGCATTCTGGACATCCTTGACCCAGAGCTGTTCCTCAAGTCCTGTGAACAGGAGTGCCCGGAGCCGCCGGTGCTGCTGGTCGGAGGGGGGGACGCAGTACCTGCCGCCGCACCTGCGCCTCTGGGGGCCCCACCAGTTAAGCTGGAGGCCCTTAATGAACTGATCCACTTTGACCACATCTACACGAAGCCCGTGGAGGAGGTGGGCGCGGGCGATCAGTGCGACGGCTCGGAGAGCGACACGGAGGATGAGGATGAAGAAGAAGACGAGAAGAAAAGCGATGAGGCCGCCTATGTCGACGACGTGATGGTGGAGGAGGAGACGGTCTGCGTGAAGGACGAGCCGGAGGAGGTGGTCATCCCCGGCAGCCCGCTGGATGACTTTTTCTCCGGCGTCTCGGCGGCCCTCGGCGGCGGCCTGGACAAGGAGGCGTGTCTCGCCGACACTTACAGCGACTCTGGGTACGAGGGGTCCCCGTCCCCCTTCAGCGACATGTCCTCCTCGCCGCTGTGCTCCGAGAGCACCTGGGACGACATGTTCGCCAACGAACTCTTCCCCCAACTTATCTGAAGATGAATCAACAACCCCGATAAGTTATAATATATAAAAGATATATATATATACACGTCTGAAAGAGGTCACGGCTCGATGGTCTTGTGTATTTATCTATAAGCTGAAGTTAAGCACATAATCTCCTTTTTTTATTACAGCAGGTCTGTATCATTGGCGACGCTGCAGTGACTTGTGGGAGATGGAGTTCATTTCTTTTGGCACCAATTAATTATCGCAGAGGATTTATAAAAAAGATTAATAGCAAATCTTTTTTTGCGAAGTCCAGTATTTTCTGTAAATGAATATAAAGGGGGAGGGGGCCGACCATTTAAATGACTTTTATTTATTTGTACCCTGCTTTCGGAGTCGCTGTACGTGTAAAGACGCTTTTTTCTTCTCTTCTGATTCCTTGTCACTCTCCATGTAGTCTGAAGTCTTAATTACTGCATTAAAAAACTTTTTTTGCATTGCAGCCGGTCTGTGTGTCGAGTTACTGCAGACGCTCAGGAGACACTGGACTTCACTCAGAACTCATTGAGCCATAAAGTCAAACTGTGGACCACGGGAGTGATGTCAAAAGGGTTATAAAATACAGATACAATTGTCTTTCTGCTTCCAGAGAGATTCAATATGAAATGATTTATATAAAGAATGGTTTTCACACTTAAAAATCAGAATAAACAAATCTTTGTGGGTGCAGCCTAGATTGATTACGTCAGCTCTGCATGTGAAGATCTAGTCAACAAGGCGACCAATCACAGCCTCGGGGCACTTCAAGAGGATCGACCCTCATTGTGATTTAGAACAAAGGCCCGAGGGACAAGGTCTGACCCCCCCCCCCCACACACACACACACACACAAACGCGCACACGCACACAAACAAACAAGTCCAGCTCCTCTAAACCAAGCTGGTGTGAAAGCTTAAATTAGAACCAGATCCTCTAATATGACCCGCGTGTCGTCAGCGATGCAGGATTTAGATAAACCTCGTCCGCGGGGCTCCAGTTACTTCACTCAGCAGGATTGTATAAGAGGACTGGGGGGGGGGGGGGGGGGTGTTGTTGCCATGTGACGGCTTCCTGAGGTTGATGGTGTGGGACTTCCGGTTTGCCAAACAGAGCAACGTTCAATGACATCAAGCAAGAACTGTACAGAAAAGGCTTCTGCTTCGGACTGCTGCGCCCGGCCCGCCTGCTCCTCACCTTAGAAGGGGAAACCGTCTGCTTCGACACCCCGGACGAAGCAAGAGCCTCCTAGGACTAACGGCTAACGAGGTGACGATCACGGTCATATGAACAGCTACACGGGGTGGTTATATGTACAGGCTCTGCTCCTGGTAACAGGACTATTTTATTTTATTTTTCATTTTCTCACCGGTGGCTATTTATTATAACCGCTACTATTATTGGAAAGGTGTGAGCCCCTCTTCTCTTTTGCTTTCTAAAATAGACACCACCCTATGTAGTACAAGCTTACGGTCTGATACATTTCCACATGTACTTGTTGTGTGTAATTATACCTTACTCTTTATTGTGATGACACAAAGTTGGTCTTGCACACTAATTTAATGTGTTGGGAGAATCTCCCAGTTAGGAGAAATTAAGGAAGACCTTACCTGGAGTACCGCATTAAGGGAGTCCCGCATAGGAATGGTGTTTATGTTCAAGATGTTGTAGTTTAGTAGTTTAATAGTTCAATGTTGTACGGCAATGGCACTGCCCCCATGTCAAAACTAACCTTTAACCTTAAGCACAAAGTAGACTCATGTCAAGTGTAATCGTGACGATAGGAGGTAATACCAGAACAGGGATGGATTAACCAACGGCCCATGAGCTGAGGGGGCCCCTGGGCCTCCGCGCGTGACGTCGCTGTTATTAACTCTGTATTGACATGACGATATGACACGATGCGCCGTAGCCAGTATATGCTAGGCTTAAGTCATTCATGTCATTAACAGGGCCCCAAAAGTCCTCCTGAAAAACTAAAGAATAGCCTAAACATTCACTTTGAAGATGTCACAAGAAACAAACATATAATATGTGACACCATAGCTTGCTGTCAATTGTTTTTAGACTTTGTTCTTGTTGATATTAGAGGTGACTTAAATGTCCCTCCCTCCGGTCTGCAGGAGGAGCGGTGTGGTGTGTTCTTGACGTTGAGCTCACTCTCTTCTCTTCTCTGCTTCGGCCTGAAGCTACTGGGGCTGCAGGCCTGTTACCCCCAGCTCCCCTGCTGCCATTTTTGCACTACACATACATTCTGACTACACATACACTATGACTACACATACACTTTGCTGATCTGCACTACATGTTTTGCTTTACCTTTTCTTGCTTCTCAGTTACGGATTTTTGTAAATAGTTAATTTAATAATTTACTAAATTATCTTTTGAACTGGGTGTGGTCTACCAACTATGTTATTTCCACTTTGAGCCATGTGGTTGTAACAATTACAAAAGTTATTCGTTCAATACATATAACTGAAGTCACTGCTATCATATAATTTGCGGGGGGGGGGGGGGGCTTGACACGTCTAGGCCCGGGGCCCGTGGTTTCTTAATCCGTCTATGTACCAGAACTGTCTGGAATGTCAAAGGACTAAATGGCCCCATTAAAAGAGCGAGAGTCTTTGCTCACCTGAAAAGACTCAAGGCCAAAATCATTTTCCTACAAGAGAGGCATCTATCAACAGCAAACCAAGTGAGACTACGAAAACCTTCCACTCTATTTTTAATAGTAAATCAACGGGCGTGACTATCCTTCATAAAAAAGTACACTTCACTGCAGCAGACATCATCTCAGATTCAAATATCCGTTATATTATAATCTCAGGTTCACTCTTCCACACACCAGTGATATTGGTTAATGTATATGCTCCTAACTGGGATGATGAAAACGTCATAAAGAAAATGATCTCCAGTATTTCCACCCTAAATTCTTATAATTTAATATTCGGAGGAGATCAATCCCAGTGTGGACAGATCAAACCCTACTTCAAAACCACCTTCAAGAATGGCAAACACCTTGTTGGCTTTTATGGATCAGGTTGGATGTGTGGATCTCTGGAGATCTCAGTCAGAACGCCACCGACTACTCTAACTTTAAACTTTCAAAAGAGTACTCTAATGTTAAGGATTGCTGCAATAGATGTCACAACTCACCAGCAGATCTGTTCTGGTGTGTGTGTGTGTGTGTGGGGGGGGCTTTTTATCAATAATTCAGCTGGAAGGAGAGAAAGTAAACAAAAACAATATATGTTGACGCAACAAAGCCTGATGATGTCTGAAGAAATACAAAGTCACGTATTAAAATGATTATTTTGCTTTTAAAAACAGCAGCAGCAGCATCAGTTTACTCAGTGGAACACAATGACGCATTTGTGCAACCGACGTCAGCGGGCTGTTAAATAGGCTCGAGGAGGCGGGGGGAGGGGGGGGTGTAGCACAAGGCTCCATTGCCATGGTTACACCTTCCTGTTGATGTGGCTGGTTTGAAGAGAAAAGACACGATGAATCACTCAGATTCACTCAGAACAAAGAATTCAGAGCGAACGAGACTTAAAACCTTTAAAATCTAAAAAAAGTTTTAAACCCCCGGGAGGCAGTAATTACAGAGTGAACTCAGAAGTGATCACAGGGCACACACACATACACACACACACACACACACAGACAGACACACATACACACACATACACACACACATACACACACAGACACACACAGACACATACACAGACCAGCGCTATCAGGACACACTCCTCTGGCTGTCAGGGTGTTCTCAGGTGTGGTGATAGTGACTCAGGTGTTGAGTCCTCACGTGTTTTCTTCTCTTTGGCGTGGACCCGACCATCCAGTAGATGTTAGGATGATGTCATAATGTTCTCAGCCAATAGCTGATACTCTTCACTGGAAAAAATAACTATTTCCCTGAATACATTATTTTACTTCTGAAAACTGAAAGTCAATCACATGCCTGTGAAAATGGCCGCCGCTGCAGCTTCACACGCGTGAACTGTGTGGCCAACAACGAGGGACAAGTCACCCTGAAGTCAGGAGCGCCCTGACATCCAACAACGTGACATCGGAAGAGAGAGAAACAGAGAGACAGAGGGAGAGAAAGAGAGAGATTGCAATAGAAAAAAAGAGAGAAACAGAGAGACAGAGAGAGAGATAGCAATAGAGAAAAAGACAGACGGAGAGAGAGAGACAGATAGAGAGAAAGAGAGAGATACCAATAGAGAGAATGAGAGAGGGAGAGAGAAGAGAAAGAGAGAGAGAGAGAGATAGCGATATGCAATAGAAAGAGAGTCCCGGACACAATATTTTGGTTGGAAAGTGTGTGCGCGTGACTTTGACAAAAGCACAAGCCTCATTGACCCTCGTTTGTACCGAGATAAGAGAGAGAGAGAGACAGAGAGAGAGAGCGAGCATGTCAAGGTGCCAGCTGTTCATCAGGGGTCAAAGAGCTCAGAGGGAACACGATAAACAAACTGATAACAAACACAAGCTGCTTGTGTTCACGAAGTCATGAAAAGTATTTTACCAGCAGTTTGTAGTTTAAAGTTGATTTCACTACAACAGCTGCTGCTCTTTTTTAAACTTAATATTTTGTATTCATAATCCAAAATGTGGAAATGAAAACTGAAACCAGAAGTCAACCTGGAATTATTTGTAACTCATATGCCACCCAACTGAGGAGTTAGAGGGCGGTGTAGCGGCGCGCGGTGTAGCGGCGCGCGGTGTAGCGGCTATCACATCTAGACTCTGAGTGAGAAGTTCAAATGAAAGAAGCTTGTTCCCCTTCATGTTGTCCTGCACCCAACCAGGGCTCAGAGATGGGGGTGAGGGGGGGGAAGGTTCACAGCATTCTTAAAACAAGTGCTCGGTTGTGGTTGCCCTCCGTACCTACAGACTGAAGACAGAAATACCGGACACGTCATCGCAAATGGAGAAGTTACTCGAAGTTGCTCACTTTGAATTACAGTTTAAGAGAGAGAGTCCATTATTGCTCTCTAGCAGAGGTGGAGGTCAGCCTCTTCCTTTCACAGGGAGGCGGGGTCAGAGGTCACTGCAAATAGTTTGGCCTCCACAGCACAACTGAGTATTTATATATATATATATATATATATATATATATATATATATATATATATATATATGTGCCGTGTGTCGCTCGGCTGCAGCGTAGCTAGTGGGAAGCCGTGGTGGTGGTTTGTGATAACTCTGTCTGGAGCCTGAACGGTATGCAGAGATTCTACTTCCTGCTTCCCCCCCTCATCATCTCCTTTGTGTCTGCACACACCTCGTGTTGGCGTAAGAAGCTATCTGCACATGTTCAAGGTATTTAAGACTTTAGAGGACATAACTCAAGGAGCCCGGAGGCTCCATAGGAGGACTAACCCCCTCAGACAGAGGACCTGTAGGACAGAGACAACAGCAGCTAAATTAAATACTTGTACTGCCACTAAGTTTGAATATCTATCGACACGGTGTCAGGGACAATGTTCTTCGTCAACTTACACTGGCTAACGGTGACTGGCGGCTGCTAACGCTGATTGACGCTGGCTTACGACAACTGACGCTGGGTAACAGGGACTAACGGCAGCTTACGGCAACTGGCGCTGGTTCACGGCGAGTAACGGCAAGTAACAGCGACTAACGCCGGCCAACGGTGACTGGCGGCAGCTAAGGCCGACTGACACTAGCTTACGGCAACTGACGCTGGCTAACGGCGACGGCTAACAGCAGCTTACGGCAACTGACGCTGGCTAGCGGCCACTAACTACAAATGACAGCAGCTAATGGCGATTGACAACGGCTAACGACGACTAACTTTGGGAAATTGAATATAACTGTGAAATAATAACAATTACTTTATTGTTGACGCTGTAATTCGTCTTCCAAGTCGAGCTAAACGGTGGCCATGTTGGCACCGTGTTCCCTTCCCTCGTCCATGTGTGGCCCGTTAGCTTTGTGACTATGCTCCAGGTCGTCTCAGCCTTGAGCCCCGTGTTGCTCCACCTGTTTGTCCTGCAGCTCTCACTGAGGGTGGTGCAGACGCTGTTTGCTGGGGCGCGGTGGCACCGCGGGGGCGGAGTGACCCTTGAACACAAACCAGGAGGCGTACTCGGCCCACCGGGCTATCTGACAGAGGAGGAGAGGAACGGAGGAGGGGGTCGTTTCAACTGATTATGACAGGCTTGTTTATTATTTGTAGCTGTGGGATAGAAATGATCATTCGTAAAAAAGTTATTTTCTTGTCCCTTTATTTCTGTGTGTCTGGATGGCCTCGCACACTCGTATACATCAGGATATGACTATGAACAGACCCTCCTGTAAAAATAGTATATGAGAATATTGACGACGATTAACGGCGACTAAATGCAGCTTACGGTGACTAAAGTTGACTGACTGCAACTAGCGGCAGCTAATGGCTAACAGCGACTATCAGAAGCTAACGGTGACTAATGCCGATTAACGGCGACTAATATTGGCTAACGGCGAATGACAGCAAATTACGCCGACTATAGGCGACTTAAAAGACTAACGGTGACTACTGCCAACTAACGGCAGCTAACGGCCACTGACAGCAGCTAACGACAGCTCACGCTGACTAACAGCGTCTAACGGAGGCTAACGGCAGCTAACAGCAACTAACGGCGTCTAATGACGGTACAAAACACAAAGGCAAACATTATGCTGTTCGATGATTTAAACTCTAGATTGAGCTAAATAGCCGTCTCTGGTTTTATAAGGATTTATAAATATTATAAGTGTGAACTAACGTGCGTATTCTCAGCTTCAATTTACAATTCAACAGTGGATTTCATAAATGTCACCGGGGACAATCAAAATAAAGTGAAATAAAGTGATTATATAGAATATTTTGAGACACATTATTATACGGAGACATACACTCCTGTTTTCAGTTGAACAGGAGGTCATGTGACTTGGCCAGAGACAACCAGGTCACATACCAGAGGTTAATGGAAGTAATTAAGGAATCTTTTTTTCCCTTTGCCGACGCCCATGAATCACGGGTGCGGTTGCAGTCGCACCTTTTGGGCGCCGAAGCTCTTCGTGGTCTTGGCTCCGGTTTGATCGTCCGTCTCTCGGACCAAACCGGAACACCGGGACGTTAAACGAAGACGACTCGTTGGCAGAAGAACCTGTTGAACAGGGATGGGCAGAAATACCTGAAAGTGACACTTTACGACGCAATTAAACACTGAAAAAAAACACTTTCACTTTACGGTAGTGCTGTCATAGCACACCTTTAGTTTGTTTGCCTCACAGCTAATAAAACTACCAGCACACACTGCCGAGGTCAAGTGTGTCTTTAGGGTTTATCCATATGACCAATGAACAGACTAGACCTTTCTGCCGCATTTGACACCGTGAACCACCAGATCCTTCTCTCTTCTCTTCAGGACCTGGGGATCTCTTTTCTCTTCCTACCTCACCGACCGCACTTACCGGGTAACTTGGAGAGGATCTGTATCTGATCCTTGTCCTCTCACTACTGGGGTTCCTCAAGGCTCCGTCCTAGGTCCCCTCCTCTTCTCTCTGTACACCAATTCTCTCGGCTCTGTCATTCGTTCGCATGGCTTCTCCTACCATAGCTATGCCGATGACACCCAACTGATCTTCTCGTTTCCACCGTTAGAAACACAGGTGGCGGCGCGCATCTCTGCCTGTCTGACCGACATCTCTCAATGGATGTCTGCACACCACCTGAAGATCAACCCTGACAAGACCGAGCTACTGTTCCTTCCAGGGAAAGGTTCCCCCACTCACGACCTGACTACCACCTTCAACAGCTCCGTGTTGGCCCCTACCCTGACTGCCAGGAGCCTCGGGGTGACGCTAGACAGTCAACTCTCCCTGACGGCCAACATCGCTGCAACATCGCGTTCCTGTAGGTACATGCTGCACAACATCTGGAGAATACGACCTCTTCTGACCCAGAAGGCGGCGCAGGTTCTGGTCCAGGCTCTGGTCATTTCGCGCCTCGACTACTGCAACTCCCTTCTGGCTGGTCTACCTGCTAAGGCCATCTGGCCTCTGCAGCTCATCCAGAATGCAGCTGCTCGACTGGTCTTCAGCCTCCCGAAATTCACCCACACCACTCCGCTCCTCCGCTCTCTTCACTGGCTACCGGTGGCGGCCCGCATCCGCTTCAAAACATTGGTTCTGGCGTACCGTGCTCTGAACGGATCGGGCCCCGTCTACATCCAGGATGTGGTCACACCGTACACCCCGCACGTTCGCTCCGCTCGGCAACAGCCAACCGACTTGTGACTCCGTCACCTCGAGCTAATCACTCTACATCCAGACTGTTTGCTGTCCTGCTCCTCAGTGGTGGAACGAGCTCCCCACTGACATCAGGACAGCAGGAAGTCTCTACATTTTCCGCCGAAAACTGAAAACGCACCTTTTCCGACTATATCTGGATTAAAACACAGATTTGCACTTTAGTAGCACTTGAATGGCTCTTATTATGGTACTTTTGTAGTTTGACTGTGTTGAGGAAATGTTACTTCTTGTTGTTCTTAGTTTGTACTCTAGGTTGAAATGCACTTCTTGTAAGTCGCTTTGGATAAAAGCGTCTGCTAAATGACATGTAATGTAATGTAATGTAACAGGGTTCATCCACATGACCAATGAACAGGGTTCATCCACATGGTGACTAATGAACAGGGTTCATCCAAATGACCAATGCACAGTGTTCATCCACATGACCAATGAACTGGGTCCATCGACATGGTGACCAATGAACATTATATTTATAGCGTCTTTATTTTTAAAACTCAGTGTAAATGCACGTATGAAGTTTTTTCTCCAGGCCTGGAAATAGCTATTTACAAAACCCCAGGACTTTTACAGGTTCTCCAGGACCGTATGAAGCCTGTGTGTTTCAGTGTTCACAAAAACGAGCCTCGCTGGTACGAACCATCATGACTGCAGAGGCTGAGAGAACCGTCACCTGGAACCTGTAATCAGGGTCAACACCAGCAGCCAATCAGAGAGCTGGACAACTTTATTTGTTTACGACATGCCCTTTTGTCACACACACACACACACACACACACACACACACACACACACACACATGCACTAACACAGACATACCCACACACACACACAGGGACATATATACACTCACAGACATACACACAGAAATACACACACAAACACTCACAGACACACACACACACACTCACAGACATAAACACACAGACACAATACACACATACAAACACACACACAGACATACACATACGCATACACACAGACATACACACACACACACATACATACACACACACACACACACACACACACACACACACACACACACACACACACACACACACACTGTGTGTTCCTGACTCCTTTTAGAGACTCTGAGCTTCAGGAATGAAGACGAAAGAGTCTAAAAATAAATTAAACAGAAATTGCCGCAGAGCGAGAGCGAAGGGAGGAGAGGCTTCTTTTTCTTTTTTTCTTCTTCTTCTTCTTCTTCTTCTTCTTCTTCTTCTTCTTCTTCTTCTTCTTCTTCTTCTTCTTCTTCTTCTTCTTCTTCTTCTTCTTCTTCTTCTTCTTCTTCTTCTTCTTCTTCTTCATGGCCATAAGGCCTCAGGCAGCCATTATCTTTTATAGCATGTTTGTCTTCACGGCTCACTGG
This sequence comes from Liparis tanakae, assembly GCA_036178185.1. Lineage (NCBI taxonomy): Eukaryota > Metazoa > Chordata > Actinopteri > Perciformes > Liparidae > Liparis > Liparis tanakae. Next base: position 11,048,811 of record CM070094.1, on the reverse strand, counting down.
AATAAAAGTCATGATGACACAGAGCCCCTGGTTTAAAAAAGTAGCTGGTTTGTGAGATAAAAAAACAACATCATCAACAACAACCTGTATTTAAAACATGTCGTGCTCCACCTGTTCTCTCATCCCTGCGTTGTGTTACACGTTGTTCTCTCTCTTCCTCTGATGGTAATGATTCATCATCATCATCATCATCATCATCATCATCATACATTATGAATGTGTAACTGAGGGTAAATGAATATATATATATATATATATATATATATATATATATAGATAGATAGATAGATAGATAGATAGATAGATAGATAGATAGATAGATATAAATGAATATATATACAATCGTATGCAAAAGTTTAGGCCCCCCTCTGAGGCTGCATGATAATTTACTCTTTCTTCACCAAAAAAAGATCACAGTTGTGTAATATTCATTTTCTAGTTAACACTGAGGGTGTTCCAGACACAGATATTTAGTGTTGCAGTATTTAGTTGTGTGAAATGAAATCAAATGTGAAAAATAGGCTGTGCAAAAGTTTGGGCACCCTTATCATTTTATTGTTTTGAATACCTGTACCTACTAAATGCTGATTAACTGTAACACATAATTAGTCTGATTAACTCGTTAAGCCTTCAATTCCATAGAAAGGTGCATCCAGTCATTAGAAAAGGTATTTAAGGGAGCCAATGGCAAGTTGTGCTTCTCTCTGATTCTCCTCTGAACAGTGGCAACATGGGGCCATCAAGCAGCTATCGAATGATCTATAAACAAAGAGTGTCCAGCAGGATGGTTTAGGGGAAGTTATCCGGGAGGTTTCAGCTCTCAGTTTCCACTGTGAGGAATGTTATGAAATGGAAGGCAACAGGCACAGTTGTTGTTAAGGCCAGAAGTGGCAGGCCTAGAAAAATATTGCAGAGGCAAAGGCGAAGAATGGTCAGAATGGTCCAGGACGACCCTCAGACCACCTCCAAAGACCTGCAGGTCATCTGGCTGCAGATGGTGTCTCTGAGCATTGCTCCACCATTCAGTGCACACTGCACAGAGAACAGCTGGATGGGAGAGTGATGGGAAGAAGCCTTTTCTTCGCTTGAGGGATGCAAAACTACATTTGAACAAGCCAGGTTCATATTGGAACAAAGTGCTGTGGACTGATGAGACAAAGCTGGAGCGATGAGGTCACAACAAGAGGCGTTAGGCATGGAGCAGAAGAACACAGCATTCCTAGAAAAACACTTGCTGCCCACAGTAACGTGTGGTGGGGGTCCATCATGCTGTGGGGCTGTGTGGCTAGTGCAGCTACTGGGAATCAAGTTAAAGTTGAGGGTCGCATGGATTCAACTCAGTACCAGCAAATTGTTGACCATAATGTTCTAGAATCTGTACCAAAGCTGAAGTTACGGTGGAGTTGGGTGTTCCAGCAGCACAACGACCCGAAGCGTCGCTCCAGATCCACTGAGGCATTTATGCAGAGGAACAACTACAATGTTCTGGAACGGCCTCCCAGTCGCCAGACTTGAATATCATTGAAAATCTATGGGGTGACTTGAAGCGAGCCGTCCACGCTCGGCACCCATCAACCCTGACTGAACTGGAGATGTATTGTAAGGAAGAACGGTCCAAAATACCTTCATCCAGAATCCAGACACTCATCAGAGGCTATAAGAAGCGTCTAGAGGCTGTTACTTTTGCAAAAGGAGGCTCTACTAAATATTAATGTGATGTGAATTTAATGGAGATTATCAGGGGTGCCTAAACTTTTGCATACGACTGTATATATATATATATATATATATATATATATATATATATATATATATATATATATATATATATATATATATATACCTGCTGTACCTAAAGGTCAACACATAAAAAGCTGCAGCACCCGCACGCACACACACACATACATATACACACTTACACTTACACACACACACACACATACACACACACACACACACACACACACAGATATACATATATACACACACACACACACGCACACATAAATGCATACAGAAACACATGCATACACACAAACATACATACATGTACAGATAGACACATACAGAAACACACACACACACACATAGACACACACATACATACACACACATACAGACACACACACACACACACAAACACAGTATTGATTATGTCGTTTGGAGCTGAGCAGTGTGAACATTCCTTTTTAATCTTTATGGATGATTATCTTCATATTATCTATATATCTTCATGTGATCTATATATCTATACATCTATATATCTTCATGTGATCTATAAGCACATTATGAGTTAAATGTGCTGCATGACACAGCGTGTCTTGTGATTGGTTCCCATCTGAGCTTCAGGAGACCAGACGGGTCCACAGTGGACCGAGGAGAAGACAAAAGAAGCGTTCGTGCATTTCCTTGTGAATTGAATATTTTCTCCTAAAATCCTTCAAACAGATAAATCTCTCTGGTGGAATGTGTGCAGGTTGCTAACTGCTAAGAGTTAATACTGCAACGCTGCATTTACACCCAGAAACACTCCTATGAACACCGGACATCTGGCTGCTGGTCCTGTGTTCATTTCCAGTCCCACAGCTCCCTCTGGTGGCTGCATGCCGCCACTACACCGTGGCATTGACACCTAATTCAGATGCTAGTTTCTCGATGTCTCTCACGGCGATGACACAATACATGTTCCGAAGCTTCTCGAGAGCTTAAAGCATCCATTAAAGTGTTGAACACCAAACTAAAGGAACTTTCCGCATGGGGAATCGGTTTTTTTTTAATTTAAAACGTAATGCGACTCCCTCTCGAGGAAGAGCTGCAACAAAAGAAATCAATAGTTAATTGTTTTAAACCAAATAGCTCTGAAATAATCCTGATTTTAGGAAAGTGCAGGAGGGAGTGAGAGAGAGAGAGAGAGAGAGTGTGTGTGTGTGTGTGTGTGTGTGTGTTGGGGGGGGGGGGGGGGGGGGAGTGCATTCTGGGAGTCAGCGCAGACTGGGGACAGGAGGGCCGAAAGGCTCACAGACAAGGAGTGTGTTGAACGGACCAGCTCTTAAGAGGGTTTCCATTTCAGACTCAGCAGGTGGTGGGCGAGAAAGAGAGAGAGAGAGGGAGAGAGAGGAAGAGAGAGAGAGAAAGGGAACTCGGTTACCAGCGTATATTTCTTCTTCTTCTTCTTGTCCTCTAGCTGCACAAGTTGGTTTCAAAGCTGCTGTTGCTATGACAACGAGGGGAGTGTGGGGACGGATTTGGAGTTTCCTCTCTTGAAAGCGAGGCGTGTGATCCTGAGAAGAGATGGATGGTCGTGGGTGTCGATGACTTCAGAATAATTCAGATCTAACGTGAGAAGTCGAGGAGTTCAGGAGATTCTGTTGCATGTCAGTGGAAAGAGTCCAAATCTCAAAAAAATACCAACGATTTTGTAGTTTCTTCATGAATTTCCACAAACACGACGTCATGCAGTGTTTACCTGTAGAAACATAAATCGACTGAGATCATAAACTTGTGTTCACTGAGGTCATAAGTCATGTTTCACATGGACGTCTCTGTGCAGCCAGCGGAGTCGTCCCCTGGTGGCCACTAGAGAGAATGCACGTCGAAGACAACTGACGGGTTTGACCGCCTTCTGCTGGACTCTGTTAGCTCCCAGCTGAGGGCGACACGTGGGCAACACTGTGTGTGTGTGTGTGTGTGTGTGTGTGTGTGTGTGTGTGAATTTTTTTTTTAGTCAGTTGGTGAGTTTGACTGTTTAAGTAAACATGTGCGTTGATATTTAAGGATTAGAGACGAGCTCCAACTTGTTGCATCTGACTTTCATTTTTCTTTGTTCAATGCCCCCAAAGAATTGAGCTCTATGATGTAAAAGATGAAGATATAAAAGACGACCGCTGTTCGTCGAAGTTTATCGATTAATGTTAAATAACAAAACAAAATTACTAAAACATACATAAATTGAAATAAATCTCAATAAATGATATAATGAAAATAATCATTTAAATGGAAAATAGAACACATTTAAAAAAATAAATATCTAATAAAAAAATGAATGACATTAATGATAAAATGAAAATAATTATTGAAATGAAGAAAAAAGAGAACAAATTAATTAATAAATAGAGAAATGTAAAAAATAATTATGAAAATAATTATAGAAATGGTAATAATCAACACTTTAGTGAAACATTCATTAACACGGTGACCGTCTGTGACTCAACACTAGTGGGGAAAAGGGAAAGCAGCTCGAGAGTCTCTTCCGGCCGTTATCAAAATCATAACTCATCTTAAAAAAAGAAAAGCCCTGCGTGCTTCATATTGATGCCGTCCGGTGGAAAGCCGGCAGTGTCTCAACCTCGCGGTAATGTCTCACTTCATCTCTCCCTCGTCTTCCCGTACAGGAGCGATGCCTCGGCCGGGTCGTTTGGGCCATAGAGACTTCCTGGGGAATTGGATTTGAAAAAAGAATAATCTCTTTGTAGCTCTTTCCCTTCTTTCCCTTTTCTATCAATTATTCAAGGCTCACAGCGGAGCTGCAGTATCGCGCCTCCACGAGGAGCCATTGTAACTACACTTTAGGAATTTATCTATCCGCACAGGCCCAGTCTCTTCCTTTGACACCCCGGAGAGATCGCCATGAATCTATATCAAGGAGAGCAAGAAAGAAAGAAAAGAGCCTGAAAAGAAAAGAAGATTGAGAGATGCTCAGTAGCATCCATCCTGGGGGTTCTAACACCACTTCCTCTGTTTCTTCTGGGTCAATATCACGACAACTGAACCGTTGAAGGGATGTGTGTGTGTGTGTGGGAGGGGGGGACACGTTCCTCTGCGTTTCATCCTGTCAGCCGCGGCGTCTCTTCAGGTGGACCATGTGGAAAAACGACAACAGGAAGTCGCTCATCGGTCGGCGCGCGGAGGTCGCCCCGCCCTTCGGGGCAGTGGAGTCACTCCAACTTTTCACTCGTGGTCGGCTTCAACTGACTGAGCTGTGTGTGTGTGGGAATGACCTTTGACCTCCGAGAACTCACTCGGGGGTCCCGGCGGGGCCCGAATCTAAATAAATTAACAAATGAATACATAAAATAAATACAAAAAAAAAGAAAAAAGAAAATAATGAATATACATTTAAAAAAGATTAAATAGAAAATAATTAAGGAAATAAAAACAGTTTATTAATTAACTAAACAATATATACATAGACACGTACATTTATTCCGCATTAGAGGAATCTGCTAATAAAACTAAATATTCAGGTCACCGTGAGAATCACAGTATACACACTTTTAATTAAATGCCACGCGAAACTCTGTGAAAAGCAAAATGTTGACCAGAGAAAAGCACAACTTGAGTTTTTGTCGTTGTCGCAGATATTTCTTAATTTGAATATATTAGAGTTGCTCCTCTTCCTGCAGGCGGGGGAAGTCGCTCCGGCTCGACTGCAGAAGCCAAAAAAGAGGAAAAAACAAACAAAAGCCGAGCGTGAGCATCAATCTCACGTCTCCGAAGCCGACGAGCGACAGTTTAAAGTGACTTCACGATAATCTCTCTCTCTTCACAAACACAAACATAAATCATCTGAATCAGGGAGCACCGAAACAGCCGGCGGCACAAATGACACCTAACTGGTGCATTATGGGAGAAACGTGCCGCGTCTAGCCAGATTAACGACTTCATTACGGCGGGTTGGCTCCCAACGGGAACCTTTCCTCAAACACCGTTAGCTTGTTTTTCTTCACACCCAATCAGCTTGGCATTAACGCGGGCGCGGAGCATTACGAGACATCCGAAGCCTCCGCCGAGGTGACTTTACCGTTGTTTCCTAATAATTTAGTTTGTGTTATTTACACGGGAAATGCAGGTCAGAGCTGCTGCATGAGTCCACGCGACATCAGCAGTTATAAAAGGCAATCGAGCATAAAATCCACGAGGATTGGGCGATAACTCAATATTATTGTCGATGTTCTTTCAGTGGAAGTAAACGGAGAAGATATGAAATCAGTGTGTTTCTTTTACAATATTCCGCTGGTTAAAATAAATTATTTCAAGCCAACTGAAATTATAATTATATCAAAATTAAGTTACCATGTGAATGGGTCACATTTTATTGTATTATTATTTCCATGTTCGTTGGGGGACTTGAGGTGTACATCATTAAAACATGCTTGTGAGGGACCAGCAATGTATTAAGGCTTATGGTTATTGAACTTATAAGTCCTTAAAAAATGCTTGGTAGTATGTTATAAAGTGCGATAGGCATATTAGATAGGCGTGTTCTATACCAGCACATGCATGAGGACATTATACTACACATTATATATTATGCATTCAAGTTCATGCTCTTCCACTGATTGCCAGTTGGTGGCAGTACCGAGACAATAAACGTATTTATCCTCCAAAAAGGTAGAGAATTATTTTTAAATAGCTAATTTGATAGTAAAGTTGTAACTTCCATCCTGTGATGCCATTGGGCCAAACATACTTTAACCCATACAATTAGCACAGGGAAATGTTAATGAGTTCCGGTAAGATCTCTGAAAAAGGCCTGGTCCTCGTCTTGGGGTTGAAGGGAAATTGTTCTAGGAGTCCAATGACCCGAGTCATTTTATTCTCGGAAGGTTGAACTTCTTCTTTTCTTCATGCATCACTAAACCAGCAGCAGGAGGAACACGCCCCGTTATACACCTCAAGTCCCCCAAAGAAAACCACTTTAAAAAAAGGCCTCTGGGAAAATTCTGACCGGACGCCTCGGACTGCAAACAAGTCAGTTATTACTTTCTGTGTTGTGAATTTATTTTAACCCGTGAAGGGTTAGTGACAGGTGAGCGCCGTCCAGTCATCCTGATGAAACCGTCATGGAGGACGCCGATTTACGACCTAAGACATTTTGCAAGAGTTCCGTGAGCACGGAAATGCGTTCGTTGGGTTCCTTGGAGACATTGAGCTCAACCAGTTGTCCCAGAGCGACTCGCGGTGAATATTTTACAGGGTTCATGCACCACAGGGTTTATGCACCACAGGGTTCATTTTGTAAAATCTCGGCGTATTTATGATTCAAGCTTAAATGACGCAAATAATTGAGAGACAATTATTTTAATCAAACTGTGTAAAGGAACATAACAACATTTACATTACTTTTCCAAAACCTTTGGGAAATAACCATTTAAAATAAATTCCATGATCTTTCCAGTTTTTCCATGACCGTATGAACCCTGATACCAGCCCCCCACTATCCTGAGGGTGAGAGCCACGGTGACCTTTCACTATACCTTGTGACCTTTCCTTTGCAGGCCAATAAGCTCTTTGTGCGTAGGTCTGACCCCTCCAGAGCTCCCGTTCTTATCGGTTATCTGGCGAGCAGCTGGCTGGAGATATTTAGCCCACATGTAGATCCAGGCTGTGTTCCAGCATGCTAATTTGGCTCAGTTTCGGTGATACGCGTAGTGCACCAGTTTAGCTCAGAGGCCCGTCTGTCACGTTAGCATAACCACCACGCCCCTGATATTGCTTATTAATCTTCAGATGTGACATCGAAAAAAAAAATTCTAAAAATGCAGCAGTCTTAATTAAAGTGCGGTTCTATCGGCATCGCTAACGACTTGTGTCGCTTGGGAGGCGGCTCGGCGACCTTGGCTCAGACGTGATTCATTCCGATAGCCGGAGTTACTCCCTCTCGCTTCCATGTCTGTGCCGGTTTGCGCCTGAATGCAACGTGAAAAGGTGAACGGCGACAGAGTGAAAGGTAAAGGGAGAGGAAGAGAAAAAAGAGAAGGCCGACGAGTCGATGACGGGCGGCGAGGAGATAAAAGAGAAATAACCAAAAGAAAAGGCCTTGAGAAGAAGCGGAGGATCATCGAGGAAACTTGTTTTGTGTGTGTTTGAAACTGCATCACACCTTTATCCCCCCCCCCCCCCACACACACACACACACACACACACACACACTCACACACACACACACACACAACGTCTGTGCTTTCAGTCAATAACACGTTATTATTATTCTGGAGTGAATTATGAGCACAAATCATTAAGCTCATTAATAGACGGCAATGCTCGGGAAGGGAGGATCGATGGCTGGGAATTGATTGCAATCTATAAAAAAGACATTTGGGCATTGAGAGGGAGGTGGAGGTGGTTGAGGAGGAGCGAGGACAGTTATTTTTTAACAGATCAGATCACGGGAGCCCCTGGGTGGCAGCTTGTTGCCAGGCAACAAAAGAGATAACGTTTTTTTTTTTTTTTAAGGTAAGTTAGGCATCTTTACAGTGATAAGACGTTACAGTGATATCACGCCACCCTTTAGGATTGGCACAGCTACCAATCCATTATATATATATATATATATATATATATATATATATATATATATATATATATATATATATACATTTATATAAATATATACACATTTATATATATATATATATGTATATTTATATGTGACTTATACAGTATATATCATTTATTTTTTTACACAGTAATGTTTCCATCTTAGTATAACAGGAAAATTGGAAAAGTTGAGATTCCAAACTCATTCAACTACTATTGGATCAGAAAGAGGGCGGGGCTTAGAAAGGGTACGTTTTCCGTAGCTTAGCATAACAACTGTAAGAGGAAACACAGCTGCCGTTTCTCTCTCTAAAAAAAGTTGAACAAAATACCAGCACTATGTCCATGTTTCATCTCCTCTGCCACTAGATGGAAGTGACTCAGTATTTTTGATGGCTGTGATGAGCCGCGTGAGGAGATAATGGACCCCGAAGCGGACGCCTCTGATCTTGCGTGAAAATGTCAACCTCTTCCCCGAAACACCTGTATGAATAACTCCACACCGTGGGCTCCACCAGAGCCCGGCAGGAAATGTCAGCCAGCTGGAATTACCAACGGCTGACCCACGGAGGATGTGGACTCTGCACCCTGTGGTGGGGGTTAGGAGGTCACACACACACACACACCACACATACACACACATACACAGACACATTACACACATCACACAGACACACACACAGACACGCACAGACACACATCACACATACACACACACACACACACACACACACACAAACACGCAGCCACACACTTACTTACACACAGACACACACATACATACACACATACACACAGGCACACACACATCACACATACACACCTACACACACACAGACACATGCATCTACACACACAGACACACACACACACACACACACACACACACAGACACACACAGACACACACTTTGGGCACACTGGACATGAAAGCCTGCAGTGACCAAACATTTGCTTTATTGTTGTAATCCTGCTCTCCCAGAGGAGCTCATGGCGTCCTCACGCTGCTCATGTTCACAGCTAGCAGACTTCGGGTTTCATTTGCTCCGCGTTAGTTCAACATCCCACAGATGTAAAACTCACCTGGTGTGGCCCAGACACCTTCCTCGTGGGGGGGATGGACGACGATATCTTTTTTACCAGCCATGCGTGCGACAAATTGGCAATCTCGGAAAGGAAAGTGCATGAAAACAAATAAATAAATAAAGGACAAACATCATCTTCTTCTGAGTAGCTCTGGAGCTCAGGGCCCCGTCTTCACCCATGAACGAGTCTGTCCCCACGCGACCTCTGCTGAGTACGGATGAAGTCTCTTAATATGACAACGCGTATGAAAACGGGAGATAATCCGGCAATTCATCTCGACATAATTAACCGGAGAGAGTAAACAAATTAAATAAACTCGTAAGCACAAGATAAACGGATGTTTTGTGCAACGTAAATGAGATTACAGGGCGTGAGATTAACAGTCACACATTACTTCCTCCTGTGGAATCTGCCGTTAATGGATCGGTCAACTATCTTTGGCGGGTCATCTATGAAACGGAGGATTTTCTCTTTAGGTTATTCAATTTGACTTATTTAGACACCTAATTAAATCCAACGTATGATACTTACATCAGTATCAACCAGGGAAGTGAAGCCATGACGGAAGTTTCTTGAACCTGCATTCTATCTAATGGCCATCTGGGTGCGATTCTGTTGGTTGCATAGAAGTCTATGGGGAAATAACCCTTTTTTATCACTTGATTTATTCTCTCAGTTAACATTATAAACATGAGTTTATCTCTCAATCTCTAGTTTCAAGTCTTCATCAACACAACGTGATGTTAATTTAGTAATATATGGTATTCAGACAATTAGACCATAAAGCAGGTATGCTTTGGGGCGGGGCTTACTGCGATTGACAGGTCGCCACCAGAGCCAAATACAGCGTCTCACAACAACTACGTCCAATTCAACGTCTTTTGTGCCAACAAAAATAAATATCCATATCAAAACACTATAAAACACAACTGGCTGCACACAAAAATCATATTTTGAGTTCATGCACAGATTAGTTTAATTTGTAGTAATGTTGCACAGCATTTATGCAATTACATTTATGATTTATATTATTATGGTTAGGCTCATTTTCCATGCAGAGATTTGTGTCTTAGCATAAAAGTGGATTAAAGAAAACTGGGCTCCAGAGAGTGAACACGCTGAATCTTTTGGTGGCGAATGCAGTTAAAAGAGGCCACGCCCCTATTTCCCCTTTTGGGATTCATGGCAAAGTTTTAGACGAACTGGACCAGAACCACGGCGGGCCTCGATCTGCAACGTCCAAAAATATATCACGGCCATCTCCTTCCTCGGCCTCCTCCTCCTCATCACCATCATCCCCCTCTCCGGCTCAAACAGTGGACAGGTGAACTGGGTCACGTGTGTGTTCCCCATCCCTTTTTTTTATTTACTGCAAGTAACGAAATGTGTTTTCATCTGGGCTGGAACATTTGGGGATTTGTGACGCACTTGATGAGCTCGAGGGCGGTCAAGCGTCCATTAAAGAGAGACTGGTGTCGGAGAGGTGGAGGGAAAGGTGTGTGAGTGGTGTGTGTGTGTGTGTGTGTGTGTGTGTGTGTGTGTGTGTGTGTGTGTGTGTGTGTGTGTGTGTGTGAGTGTGTGTGTGTGTGTGTGTGTGCGTGTATGTGTGTGATGATGAATGAGAGATAGAAATCCTGCCGTGAAATGAAAGCGATGGCATACATAGAAATATATGAAAATATCTCTTCAGAGCAGCATTAGCAGCTCAAGGGAGGAATAAAAACGGATGTAATGAGACCATGAAGACTTTCAGATGGGATGAATCAGAAAATCGTTGAAAAGAAAAAGAAGAAAAGAGAGAGAGAGAGAGAGAGAGGGAGAGAGAGTTTGGATTCTCTCAAATGAGCCATTTTTAATTTGGAGATGAATAAACTGCAACCATCTTTGAAGTTAATCCCAATTTGGGGAATCAAAATGATTTGTAGACAGTCCTCTGAGAGGTGTTATAAAGTCTCTCACTCTCTTCTATCTGCAAAAAGACGATAAACAAAACTGCACATGCATTTTAATTTGGGGCCTCGTGCAACGTTCCTTCCCCACGTGCACGCGCCGTCCCACGAGTGTCGCGAGTTTAGCCTCCCCGCGTGAGGGACGCCCCGGGGTGCCTTGACGGTCCCCCGGGGCTCTTTCCCCGGGCTGCCAGCGGTTCAGATTTTCCCGTCACAAACTAAAGGGGGCGGGGCTTCCGGTAACGCACCCGGACGTACCCGAGCCGGTGTTACGTTAATAAACCACCGTGTTAATTTACGACTACGAACCGAACACGTCCTTTGTGTTCGTAGTTAAAGACGGCTGTTGAAAATAGGAAGAGAACACCTTATAGCTGCCTTCGTGAATGCCATATTGTTTAATTGGCATAGTATTATAGAAAACTGTTACTATGGACACCACAACCGAGGCCCTTATTTGGTTAATTTATTATAAATTAAAGTACGTGGTTGCGAATTGACGGCTGATTGTGATTTAAACCACGTTACTACGAATGATTTTAACAGGTGGATGAAAGTCTGACTAGTTAGCGTTATATAATAAACCCCTAACGCATATAACAGTATGAAAATTAAATTAGTCATGACTTAACCTGCTTTAGTAAGAACATGGGTTGTTTATTAACATTCACATAGGCTAATTTAATTTAGTTCAGTTTAGCTTGCTTGATCTCTTATTACACTTTTTTCTCTTTTTTACGGAAGAATATTGTTTTTACAGGAAAACCAAAATCAAATTAACATTGCACTATCGTCATGGTAACTTCCAAGTCGGATAAATAGCAGGGTGATATAAATTTCAATGAGACTAGATGTGTTGCTTGCAGTGGTTATTATTGTTAATAATGACGTTGTTTGATCCATAATAGGAAAAGTACCGTGACATTATGGCTCTGTTATGTCCGGGCCACGTTAGCCTCATTATTTACATCGGTGCTATTCCTATTTAAATTGTTTGTCATAAATAAAGCCTATTATCCTCCTCATTATTGTCTCACTCTCATAACTGTTATTCGTCTAATAACCTGTGAACACACCTGGCTCTAGAGGCAGGAGGCCTCTGCTTGCTTCCCTCTTTCATATTTTTGTCACTCTCCAGTGAGATTATAAACGTTATTAAGGCATCAATTATACTGCACATTGATATTGGCTAAGGTGAGGCAAGTTATTTATTGGTTGGTTTCGTCAGTCGCGGCTCGGTGGGATGCTGCACGCAATCAGCTCAAGTGCATCAATCACATTAATGTTGCAGGATCAATAATAAGAGCAAGACAGCTGCCGTGGTTTGGATGGAACCATACGTGTTGACTGATACTCAACATAAATAAATAACATCACGAAGCTCCACAAGCTGAGAGGAGAGAATAGGATATTAAATGATGGGTTTATCCATTCAATGTTAGTTTATTTACTTCACATGCTTATTCATGCATTTAGGAAGCTTAGTAACCAGAGGCCTTTGTTTTATCCTAAATCTAACTTTGTGGTTTCCGGTGAAGACTGAAGGTTATTTTTGCAAAGTATGCAGCTAACAGGCGGGAAACGACACGTTCTGCATGCTTTCGTCGGAAAACACATGAAAAAGAAGGAATAGCTCGTCATATGCTAAGCTGTTAGCGCCGTCGTACATGCTGCTCTTGTTACACCGTTAGCATCTAACAACGCTAAGCTGTTAGCTCCGTCAGCACTACTGCTCTTGATTACATCGTTAGCAGCTAATGGCCTTAAGCTGTTAGCTCCGTCAGCACTACTGCTCTTGTTTACATCGTTAGCAGCTAATGGCGCTAAGCTGTTAGCCGTTGAGAGCTAACATATTTGTTCTCCATTTTCCCGTTTAGCATTTTAAGCGTGAACATGTGTGAATCTCGCTCAGTTTATCCAAACGGACATCATTTAAGAATAATGTGTCGATATTTTCCGATAATATCATATTCGGCTTTTCCAAATTGTATTTCCACCTTCTCCTTTCACACTTTTGAAGAGGAAGAACATCTTCGGCGCGCCGTGGACAGACAAACCGTCAGCGTGACCAGGATGGAAGTCACTTGTGATGAACAGAGGAGAACATCTTTGCAGGCGACTCCGGCAGCAGTGAAACCCAGTGGAACCTCTCACAGTGTAACCCGCATGTGTGTGTGTGTGTGTGTGTGTGTGTGTGTGTGTGTGTGAGGCATCGCACAGTGTCAGGAACATCTGTTCGTCTGTTGTGCGCTCCAGTGGACGGCGTGCCGGCTCCACGGGGCACACGGCTCTGAAGATGAAAACAGCGACAGGTCTGTCACACTTGATAAAAGAGGAACAATAACAACCCCGTCGAGACCTGCAGAGCGGGGAAAAAGAGAAGAAGAAAAATGGAAGGGGAAGGGAGCTTTAGTACACTGGCTGCACATACACACGCATACACACACACACACACACACACACACACACGCACATGCACACACACACACACGCACACACACACACACATTTCAAAAAACACCAAAACAGATAATTTTGAGGTGTTTTATGCTCAGGCGACACCACGCCAACAGATCCCCCCCCCCCCCCCCCCGCCAGCCGCTATTTCCCATCGAGCCCTCAAAAGTTAAAAATACAACTAATTAGTCTGCCGCCTTCCTGGGTGCCAGCGAGAGGTCGCGACCTTATCGCCCCACGCAGCACCGTGCACGCGTCATGGGATGGGCATGAGGCTCAAGACGGGACATATAGAGACCCTCAGAGGCTCCTCCGTCCTCTTCCACTCATTCAGGAGATCTTGTTCATTGTTAAAATTCAACCAAAAGGAGGATCTAACTCCAGTGTTCCTCCCAGTTCCATATAGAACTTATTTTTCTTCTTCTTGGTTTACTTTTTCTTCCTGTTCTTCTTGTTGTTCTTCTTCTTGGTCTTCTTTCCTTCTTATCATACATTTGTTGTCATTTCTTGGAGAAGCATGAGCGAGCGTGGTGGTGCAGTGTGGTGGTGCAGCGTGGCGATGCAGCGTGGTGGTGCAGCGTGGTGGTGCAGCGTGGTGCAGCGTGGCGATGCAGCGTGGCGGTGCAGCGTGGCGATGCAGCGTGGCGATGCAGCGTGGCGATGCAGCGCGGCGATGCAGCGCGGCGATGCAGCGCGGCGATGCAGTGTGGTGGTGTCGCGCCCCGTACGGCGCCCCCTGAGGACATGGAGGCCGTCCAGCAGACTTTCCCATCAGGCTGTCGGCCTGTGTGTTGTAGTTTGCGTATAAACGTCTATCTTCATGAATCACCATCATGTCAACTCCTGGAAAAGTTTGACTAAATCCATATATTTATATATAAATGATTAATTAGCCGTGGAGAGGTTTGGACGTGAAGCTGATGCTCTTGGTTCGACAGCTGCGTCGTCGTTAGTCACTTCCACGTGAATAGCCCAATTATTAGGTTGCCATGGCAGCACCGGTCCACTCCTCATCCTCCTCTTCCTCTGTCACACACGGCGGCCATGTTCTCTTCTCCTCCAGCTGAGCATGATTGTTGGAACTGTTCCCCGATGTGTCAGAGCTGCGGCTGTATCGAGCACTGAGCCGCCCGGCAACCCGCCGGCCCGATTCCCTTCTGGTAACTGACAGCGCCGCGGGCTCCCGGGAGCCCGAGTGTAAACAAATAAACAAAAGAACAACACAGATGTTAAAACACACTGGGAGATTGGCCCGGACATTTAAAAATATTTTATTGCATCAGCCAACAACAACAACAACAACAACAACAACATTAAAGAATGCGGCAGCCCAACGCTCAAATAGAAAAGAATAAGAAGAAAATCACGTTGCAAAATAACGTGGAACATTCAGAATAATGTTTAGAATGATCGGCACATAAAGGAGTTTATTAGTTTATTAATAGTTTATTTACAAAACGTTCTGCCGTTGTTGTTGGTTCGCCACGTGACGAAGCCACAAACAACTGAAGACACTCAAGGGAATTAAGAGGCACATTGTCTCCATTTTCTTTTTAAACCAAATAAATCACATACAAATAAATTAAAAAAAGTCCACTTAATGAATTGGATGTTAACACAATTATAAATATGACGTATGAACCTTTAATGTTAATGAGAACGCTCAGACTTCAAATGCATCGGCGGCCCAATAGCCCATAATAATCATCAGGATATAAACTTTATAGAATATTAAAGCTGCACAAGACAAGAAATACAAAATAAATCACTGCAGTCCTGAAGATATGTGTTCACCACAGAGAGGGCCGGTGGACATGGAGTCAATAAAAGAATAATCATGTCCACCAGCAGCTCTCTGATCATTCTGCTATAAAAGAGGAAAAAACCTTCAACATTTTGGGTTCTTTTTGACTTTTTAATTTCGTGTTGACGTGAAAGAGACGAGACGCCTGGATTAGATTTAGGCGACGAGACCAAATATATAGATTAAAATATTTTCTTTGTGACCTCAAACATGTCCTATCAGACCCGTCGTCAGTAGTGCAGGGTGGTGGTGTGGGAGGGGTTAGACTACGGGCGTCTCCGGGGCCTGAAGGGGGGCGTCGGCCTCCGGGGCGTCTCCGCCCGGCGGGGAGCCCTCGTGGCTGAAGAGGTAGTACGGAGGCGTCTGGCGAGCCTCGATGATGAGGACGCCCTCCGGAGACAGCGAGGCAAAGACGGTCACGGGGTCCACGTCGAGCGGGATCCTGGAAGGAGAGGTCAGAGGTCAGAGGTCAAGATGCTTAAATGCAGCAGAAGTTTACTTGGTGTGTTTGAAAAGCACGAGCCGGGTGAACAGTTCACTTCCTGCTCAGAGGTCGTTTTCCTCCATTACAGAAGTTATTTATAACAATGATTATTACATCACACACACACACACACACACACACACACACACACACACACACACACACACACACACACACACACACACACACACACTCAGACACACACAGGCTCCAGGTGTGAGGGTAAAAAATAAACCAGATTTTCCAATTAGCGAGAACAATGATATTCATCATCATTCTTCACATTAAAATTATTTTTCCATCTATACCCAACTCCTTGCTTTCCTCTTCTCAATACGTCCTCCTAATATTACTTAATACGTTTTATATATATAAATATATTTAAATAAATATGTTTTAATTATTACTTATAATATATACATATATATATATATACACAAATTAATATATATATATATATATATATATATATATATATATAAATAAATATGTTTTGACTATTACTTATAATATATATATATATATATATATATATATATATAAATATACATATATGAATAAATATGTTTTGATTGTTACTTATAAAAAAAAAAATCCGATACCGGTGCTAAACCGGTACTTTTAAAACGATACCGGTGCCTAAACGGTGCCTGAACCGATACTTAAAAAAAAGAAAACGCACAATGAGGACATAAAAAAATCTCTTTGGCCATATTCCCTGTAGAAGCCGTTATCATGGAGCATTGACTAACAAGGGATATCAGACTGTTAACATACACAATACATGTTCTCCATTATATGATGTGATATGTCATGTGCAGACCTTATAGGGTTAACCCTGTCACTGTTTTGATGGGCAAATAGAACAACCAATCAGAGATCCTCAACATGACATGTGACACATAAAGAGAAGTCCACTGAAGTGATGCCTCACGGTCTTTATTCCTCCGTTATTATATTCCCGGTAACACCGGGTATACAGACGGGACCAATGTACAACAACACGTCTGCTAGCAGACTGTCACGCACGTAGCTCGTAGCTCGTAGCTAGCGCTAGCTACAAGCTAGCTTAAACATGGTTATAATGGCTAATGTATTATTTATTGGCCTACTTTTATGAATGCAAGACTTGCAATCAACGTTCCAGTACTAATCTGAGTTCAGGCCGTTCTTTTATTCATCGGTCTCCCCGTGTTCAGGGGGACCGGTGACGTCTCCCCATTGCGCTCAGCCTGACGCTGGTGTGCTCGACACGGGTTCACTCGGTCACACACGGCCGCGCCTCCGCTGTCAAAGTTAAATGAGAGGCTCGTAATCTGCTGACAGGGCGGAGTCACCAGAGAAGTTCAAAACAATAGTTTTTTTCAATTTCAATCGGCTCAGGCACCGGAAAGAAGCACCGGAATGTGCGTTGCGTTTCGATCCGGGTAATACCGGTTGTGTGCCAATGTGGCACCGGTTTCTGGTACCCAACCCTACTTATAATTTTATATATATATATATATTAGGGCTGGGCAACGATTTACATTTTTTATCGCGATTAATCGCATGATTTCCCCGATTAATCGCATTTGTATACGCAAAATCCAATAATAAATTCAAAAGTAGTGTATAGCGCACTTGTATTTTAAATGTTGTGCCATATGAACTAAAGAGCCATAACATGTGTTGTCCTGTTAGAGAGAGACACCAGAAAACACTTTCAGGGCAGTTTGTCAACTCATAGAACTTGACACTTATTTTAAATGTTCTGCCATATGAACTAAAGGGCCATAACATCTGTTGTGCAAACAAACACTTAACATCAGCATTTGTATAGCAATTAAATAAAATAAATACTTTTTGTAAATCTCAACTTAAACAATGGTATCCCGCGCGAGCCGAGCTATGTTGACGGGGGAATAAATAATAAATAATTAAACCTGCGTTAACGCGCGATAAAATAATTGTCGGTGTTAAGTGAGTGATGCATTAACGCCCAGCCTTAATATATATATAAAAATGAATACAGAAGATTAAAAGGCAGCATTTTCATTATTATATATTTTTTCCTCCATTAATTACAATTCAACTTTAAAATATTGAACTTCAGTTGGCCGTTGTTACATCATCAAACGATGCTGCTCTTAAATTACCGAGTTGATTTCAAAGTTTGATTTTCAAAATAATACACCTCACCCGAGGAACGAAAATCCTCCAAAGGGCCAACGCACAGACTTCGAGGACAACTCTGTTCTCCATCCAGCCAGCGATGACCAAATATGGGCATCGTGGTTTTTTCGGTGTGAGCGGCCGAGTGTCTCTGGGAGTTCATGTAAACACCAGGCGGCCATGACTCACACCGTGGAGTCACAGAGGACCCTCCTCCTCCTCCTCCTCCCCCTCCCCCTCCCCCTTCTCCTCCTCCTCCTCCTCCTCCTCCTCTTGAGGAAATAAGTCTGGAGGCACCAAAGACCTCATCACACAGAAGCAGACCAGAGGCGTCAAGTCAGGCTAAATATCACACGGCCACCACCACCACCACCACCACAACAACAACAACAACAACAACAACAACAACAACAACAACAACGTCCTCCAGAACCATCGCAAGATAATCAAATAGAGGCCCTACACCTCCTCAAATGGCGGGAAATAGGTGGGAGAAAGGCAATAACCAAAACAAAGATGGAGGAAGTTGTTACTTAGGTTGAGCCTAACCAGACCTGTGCCGAGGCCCGCTGGTGTCTGGTGTCTGGCAATGTGCACACATAAGATAAGTCCAACTGTGTCTGCCCCTCGTGAATCTGATCGTCTCCACAGGTTTTATGGGTTCTTCCTCGTTTTTAATGAAAACATCGGGAACCAAGAACATAAACCTTTGTGGCCGGAGGGAACGAAGCCGATAAAACTCAACGCTAATAAACAATAAAAGTAGCAGGAAGTAGGTCCATGAACATGTCTAAACGTTATTCCAAAGACAAAGGAGGTCAGGTATGTGGAGGAAGGGGGGGGGGGGGGGGGGCACATATATATTATATATATCAAGACACGATCACTGGCTCTGCTCCTCATAGTTCTCCTTCATGATAACGTAAGCAAATCTATTGAATCTACTGTGTAACGTAATATATGTCAATTACAAAAATGACAATGCTTA
The DNA here is from genome assembly GCA_036178185.1 of Liparis tanakae. NCBI lineage: Eukaryota > Metazoa > Chordata > Actinopteri > Perciformes > Liparidae > Liparis > Liparis tanakae. The sequence goes on along the minus strand of CM070094.1, from coordinate 11,029,574 downwards.
AATATAATATTATAATACCGTAAAAGGACTACAAGTCCTACAGGCAGGCTAGCGTAGCCTGTAGCTAATGCTACAAGCTATATGTCAAAGCTAGTTGGCCATCATGTTAAATTAACACCACAACAAAACAAAACAAAACAAAAATAAAAGTTCTGATCACGTGGAATCCCACAGCCAGCCCGTTAAAGCCTAGTTTATGCTTCTCTGTCGCGTCCTACGCCGTCGACGCGACGCACTCGTTGAGCATTCGAAGTTCTGCGTCGAGGGACGCGTTGCTCTGCGTTGCTCTGCGTTGCTCTGCAATTCACTGCCACGTCGCCAGGGGTGTGTGGCTGAGTGGCGGTGTGGTTTCAGGGGTTTTAGCCGATTCCGCGCTAGGAAGACAGACCGGAAAAAGAACTGCCGGAAATCACGTTTTGAGCGGACCAATCACAGCGCTTGCGGTCCGCGTCAACGCGACGTGTAGTTAGGATTTTTTGGAGGCGCGCGTCAGGCTCAGCGTAGGGGTCTGCGTAGCTACGCTGTCGACGCGGAGAAGCATTAACTAGGCTTAACATGGCACCCATACCTTTTCCGGCTCGGGGGTTTGTTTACCTCGAGGCGAGTGCACATTTTATCTCACACATCAATTCTGTACAGCAGCCAAAATAATGTCCAATAACCCCCCCCCCCACACACACACACACACACATACACAAATACACATACCAACTACCACCGAGATGCAGGGACAGAACCGAGGCCAGAGTGTGTGAGTGTGTTCACCCTCTGAACTGCTTTAACAAACCACATATTTGGTTAATAAGTGACACATTTCATGTTTAGCAGAGTTCACCCTTGGACCCCCGAATCACGAGTGTATTCTGTCAATGCGTTCTGAAATGAATACTTTAATCCGCGTCAATTTATAAGACATATTCTGAGGCTCATCCATATAAAGCTTCACGCATTCGGCCTCTTATATCTTTTATTTGTTAGTTTTTACTGTTTACTTTTTTACTGTTTGATCAGTTATCTATAAAAGTACTGATTTGTATTTGTGAGCCTAATAAAGTATTCTCTTGTAGATTATCTCATATTTTATCTCCTTTATTAAACCCTCCAGAGGAAATATCTGCATTTTATTAAAAATGATCATATGCCTGTGCATCTATGTGAGTGTGCACAATCTTTCTTTTTCTCAAAAGCATATCAAGAAAAGAAAATGTATCAAAAATGTGATCACAAAAAAAACAACAGACTAGGACGAGTCTCTGAGCTATTAGAGTATCTAGGTCAGTTATTTATACATATGACACCTCCCCCACCAGAACCCCCTATATATAGATATAGTCAGTCAGTCAGTCATTGATTGCAGGTTTTTCTGAGCTGAGAGCTTTCCAATTACCAAGATTGTGTGATAAACCCAACTTCTTCCTAATTAGCCGACAGAAAGTTAGACCGGACTGGAGAGACGGCGATCCGCACCAGCGGGTTAGAAACAGGGCCGTCTGAACCCCTCTCGCTGCCCAATTAATAAAGACACACACAGACACATGCCTCGGTTCAAACCCAAACAGTATCGTCTAACACCAGAAAGTAAGGACCGGCCTAAATGTCCTCAATTTGCATTTCGGTCCTCACTCCAATGGTTAATAAACCCTAATGGTCCTCACTTTGATAGCAGTGCAAACACGCACACACAAACAAACACACACACGGGATGTCGTTGGAAATTACGCTCTGTATTTATCTTATATGTAAAGGAATACTTCAGTTACAAAGTGACAGTTGTACAATGTACATTACTCTCCCTGTGTTACCTTTAATTAATAAAGAAAAACTATATTTTAAGGTCTAATTCATCAGAATACTTCGGCATAAACAGTCTGACCAAACTGTGTTTTTTTTGTTATACTCTGGTCGCTGTGAAGACACGTTTATCACGCACTGGGCGTGTGAATGATATACTAATGACCTGTATATCATTTACTCATTTTGTTGGTGAAGTTTTCCTTCAAGAATTCTCCATTAAAAAGTTTCTAAAGTCTTCCGGGCTTTTTGTATTCAGTAAACAAGCACGTTAAAAAATAGCCAGAGCTTTTCAAAAGTTGTTCCGTATATTATTATGAAAAAGTAAAAAAAAAAAGAATATTCTTTCTCTGAATGAAGCCGGAGACAAAAAGGGAGTTAATGTGACCGAGAAAAAAACCTACAAAATCTGTCTTTTTCTTCTTTTAACCATTTAATCTGAAGACATGTCGACTAGTTTCCTTTGTGAATCACTGGTTATAAAAGAGCTTGTTTTCTAAATAATATTAATATGAATTTAAGAAATAAAACTGCTATCTTAAATACATGATCATAAACATGGTGCGTGTAAGAGTTATTACTCACTGTATCTTCTTTGTGAAGTTCTTTGTGACGATGCCTCCTTCTTCCTGCTTCTCTTCGTGTTTTCCTGTTTAAAAAAACACATGAAATAAACGAGTGAGTGAGTGGAGAGTAAATAGTTAATTAACTTAATATGCACTATATATATAAATATATATATATATATATATATATATATAAATATATAAATATATATATATATATATATATATATAAATATCAAAATGTATATTTATATAAATATATTTATTTTTATATATATATTCATCGATGAGCTTCATAACGTGTAAAACACAACACAAAAATAATTGTGTTTCTCATTGCTCAGCCAGTGTTGGTGGTTTGGGTTTTTATGCTTTTGGAGCCACTGGGGGATTGAACATGAATATGAACATGACATGATGAAACGCCTCCCTCTGGCTCGGCTTACGGGTCGTCGACTCCAGCAGCTGCTCTGGGGCTGCTAAATATCACACACCCCCCCCCTCACAGACACACACACACACACACACACACACACGCACACACACTCCGGGTTCCACCGTCCGCTGCCTTCTACCCCTCACGGTGTCGCAGAGGCCTGAGCTGAGGTCACCGGTGGAGTCATGTGACATTATTATTTCCCCCAGTTCATGAACAATGTAGGTCTGGTCCCACCGGGCGGCGCCTCGGACTCGTTTTTTACAAAACTCTTACGATAGAGACGCCAAATTCCAGAAGCTCCGTGTGAAACTCGTCATATCGAATGTTCTGGGAGAGAAGATGGCCGACAGGCCGGGAACGCTTTACCGAGACAATACTTTAATACTCTAGTCCTTAGTTATTTTTTTACTTTTACATGGAACTCTTGTCATCATTAATCTTTTTAACATAATATTATAAACGTTTTTTTACATAATATTATATTTATTATTTTATCTTTTATTATTATTTTATTTGTACATATTATATGTTGTATTATTATCTGTATATATATATATATACATATATAATATATATATATATATCCTTAGAATCCCACATATTTAACACTGCTCTTGGCCCAGTGCTGTGATGCTACAGGGACCCGATGCCCGTTTAGCTGGATTAGCTCGGCCTATAAAAGCTCTATTTATTAAATTATTACATCTATTTATAAAACAGGCTCTCACCAGCATTCACACGTGTTTGTGTGACTTCAGGCATTTTAAGTCATATTCTTAATAATCTATATGAAATATAAGTAAGTATACAGAAGCTCCGCTGCATGCGAGCCAAAGAGAACATTGAGTTCTTCTGGAAGCTTCTCCGCTCCTCCGCGTGCTGAGCGCCTCCGGCACGCTCGGTGCATCACCCCGCGTGTCACTCTTTTAGACCGGGGGGTCGAGTCCCAAGCAGGCCCAACATGGCGCTGATTGAATGACCCAGATGGCATGCCAACGACGTGTTTATTAAAAACTCAGAGAGCCTGCTGTCCACCCCCCCCCCATTCTATCCGTCTCCACCAAGTCATGTCCTGTAACTTAGTGTCCCGTGACTGAGCGTGACTGTGTGGACACCGGGAGACAAGAGGGACCGGCGGGGGTGAAAGAGAGCTGTCTCCAGAACACGGCCCCCGGGCGTCCAGCCTGTTGTCACGGGCCCTCGGCCTGAAACCTAAATCGAGCCCCTCGCTGGGCGGACCCAGAGACCCATTCTATAGGAATCTGAAACAGGTGTCCGGGGCTTCAGGGTCTGCCTGCCAACGTGAGGGTCCCAGCCCCCCCCACCCCCCACCCCCCAAAAAAGGGTTTAGCTTCCATATGAAGACTCATTGTGAGGCCTTATGGTCTGGAGCTTCAGGCTGGTTCTCTGTCAGGTGGGAGACCCTCAGAGAGAGAGAGAGGGCTTTGGCTTCTGATTGGCTGGACTGCTGCTCTTGAGCAAGTTGTATGTCTCCCGTGACAGTTGTTTAAGACATTAATACATGTGGAGGAAAAATGGTAAACATATTGAAGGGATAAGAGGTTTTTTTACATATTGGAGGTCAAGAGTCCAAATTCCCTTAATTAAAACGACTATTTATTCTGTTTATATTATACATTTATATGCAGATATATATTTTGTATTTGAATTTTTTTTAATCTTCCTTATTAATATATATATATATATATATATATATATATATATATATATTTCCACACAGCCAGAGACAATATTACTCATCCAAATATAAATAGTCATAGAGCTGGAGTTCTCAGAACTACTACTTTAAAAACACATGATATAATATTCATCCATCCTGAGGTCGCGCTGCGCCTTTAATTTGTTTTTAAGGTATTTTTCACAAGCAGGTTTGATGTTTTTGCACGATGACATCAACATTTTTTAAAAGGCATTAGGTATTTTGTTTAATAAAACTGACCTGATGATGACAGAGGTCAAAGTACCAGCTGGGTTCACTTCCACCAAGTTATATAATTTGAATATAAGTGGTTTATTAAAGTCGTTTTCCAGACTCACCAGACACGTCTACAAATCCGTCCCGGGTCTTGATGGTGAGCTCTTCCGGTGTGAAGCTGTGGACGTTCACGCAGACCTTCCACGGTTCCCCCCCGGTGGTGGTGGCGCCGGTGGCCCCGGTGCCGCCGGTGGGGGAGCTCCGAGAGGAGGGCTCTCCGTACCGGCTCGTGTACACCGCGGGGCCTCCGGCCGCGGACTGCCGCGACGGGAACCCGGCGGCGGCGCGTAGACCTCCACCGCCGAACGGCGACGTGCTGAGGCGCGTGCCGAGCCGACCGGGCCGAGCCCAGCCGGGCCAGTCCATCGCCAGGTCGTCAGGGAACGCCGGGATCCCGAACTCGTCCTCCATGAACCGGGATCCGAGCTGGTCCCTGAACGGAGACTCCGCGAACGGGTCCCGGGGGAACCGCTGGCGGCTCCCCATCGTGTAGAAGTCTCCCTCGGCCATGTCCACAGAGTTCCGGACCACTTCCAAGTTCTGCTGGACCAGAACACCCGAACCGAGACTTTATAAAAACTAATGAAATAATTATATAATAACTTTAATCTGCGGTATCTATCCGGTGTTGCGCGTGACGCGGTCACCGACACCAGCCCGTGTGACGCGGCCTGTTTCCCGTTAACACTAGCACGTGAAGCCTCTCCTGGTCTGGGTTTTTTATAACGGGACCGATATTTCACAAGACCACGAGTCCTCCTGGGAGGGTCTAGAAGAGCCTGGGAGGGTCTGGGAGGGTCTGGGAGGGTCTGAGCGCGCACTGCAAACAATATCCGCCTCTGGAAGTCCAAAAAAAGAAAAGAGTCCTGGAGGACCCCCGCCCCACCCCTCAGCTGTTTATTAGCTTCAGAAGGGGGTCAAGAGGTCAAGTCAGATGACGTGACCTGTTGTGGATTATTTTTTGCAGTGCAGGGGCAACAGCTGACCGCCCCCCTCACTTAAAGTCCACATGGAGCTGGAGCGTCCTCCTCCTCCTCCTCCTCCTCCTCCTCCTCCTCCTCCTCCTCCTCCTCCTCCTCCTCCTCTCTGGCTCTGGGTGACTCACAGGCTTTTTAATAGCAGAATAACGTTATGGGTCAAACGCACTGATGATGTCACAGTATAGGATAAACAAGCTATGGGGGGGGGGGGGTCGAGTTTCAAGAGTCTTCAGGACTAAAACAAGACAATTTTTTTATTCAGGACATGATTTCATATACAGATAATTCTACACACACACACACACACACAAACACAAACACGCAGTAAAAGGAGAATAGTTGTTTTGTATCCCTCCCTTCAGGCGACACACGGTACTACAGGGTGGCAGCCTGTAAACATTACGCTGCTTTGCCTATGAATTATTAAACACTGACACTCTGGGTCACTCTCGCTTTATGACTTTGTTATTGGGATTTATTTGTTTATATATTCATGTTTTATGATAACAGAAGACGTGGTAATCGGAAAGAGGAATCTTTAGCGCAGAGACATCTCGAGTCCGCCGAGGGGCCTTTAGTCTTCTCCCCCTCGGTCCACTAGCTTATCCACATTTATAACATCCACAAGGCCCAAACCACATTCTGTACATTTAAATAATTAGAATTGTACAATATATACAACGCAGATGTAGATATTTACTCCACAATAATCACATCTTCAAAAATGACTGCACAAGAACGGATGTAAACTTTGTTCCCGGGAGCCCGATCTATAAAAGTTCATTGACGGCATAAACCCTCCACAGAGCAGCTGGATGATCTCCTCCTCTCCTCTTCTTCTTGCGTTACTTCCGCCTCACTCGTCCAATTTCGTCGACATTCAGGGGGAAATAAAAATGAGTGCAAAGAGTCCGTCGGGCCTGGAGCGGTGACAGGGAGGATGATGGATTTGAAGTGATTGAGAAGTGTAACTTCTAAATATGTACTTTAATATTCCTTTAGCACATTTCAAACTCTGCAGGCAAAGCCTCCTGGAAATAAACTTATTTTCAAGCGCTTTGACACTTTGATTTCAAAGTTTCGATTAGCAGCTGGTTAGCCTAGCTTAGCATACAGACAAGAAACTCCCAACATTACGTTTCATATCTCGTTTTCCGCCGTGAGGTTTCTAGAATGACTTTGTGTCTGCTGAGAAAAACTCCCGTAATCACAACGTGTCATTTTAACACTTAAAGTCACTACAGGGAACCGTAATGTGGTTTATGGCGGCCCCTGTGGACGCAAGCGGTAGTGTCCCTTCAGAAAAAATCTATTATGCACAGCTTCATATTGAACACACGTCTATGGGAGTGGTGTCAGTCCTCCAACTCTCTCAGGACAGCAACATGTTTCCCAAAATGTCAAAGCACCCAAAAAACTAAAAGGTCAAACTCTTTATTTGTTGTGCTGCTGTGGAACATCTGCCTCAGCGTTGATGTCGACGTGTGAGATGTGAGGAAAACCCCAAATAACAACAAACTAAACGTAAACCACAGCAGCGTCTTCACAACTACATTGACGCTGTTGCATAGAAAGACCGCCGACCGCCGAGCAGGAACAATAAATAAATAAATAAACAATAAATATGGAGGGTACAAAAATAAAAACATGCTTGTTCCAGCGAGGACTCGAAAGGCTCAAAGGTTGCGTAACACGGACTGACGTTTCGATCCTTTCCACTTCGATCGGAGGATAAATGAACTTGACATTTACTCTCCGTCGGTTCATTTCTCAAAACACGTTTGTTCTCCCCGTCAAGACGAGATCGAGCGCTGAAGATATTCCTTTCACCCCGAGCCGCTCGTAAAGAAGAAGTCCAGACTGTACATCCGCCAGCTCTCCGTTGCTTAAAAAAACAACCGAAAAACCTAACGGCGGGTGTTGTGCCGTTTGCGCATCGAGCCACGACTCTGACTGCGACTCCGACTGCGACTCCGGCTGCGACTGCGAGCCCCGAAGATGGAGTTCCAGGAAGAGCTGCGGCTGTAGCTCCGGTAGGAGGAGTTGCTGCTGCTGCGGTTGCGGGTGAAGATGCTGCTCCAGGACGACGCGCTGGTGGAGCGGCTGCTGGACGACGGGCTGGGCCGGAAGTAAGGGATGGGCCGCTTCCTGGCGCTGTGGAGAGAGAGAGGTGTGAGACAGGAAGAGAGGTGTGAGACAGGAAGTAGAGCGAGGCTGCAACACATGAGCCACGTGTCACATGACCACTTCATTCCTTCAATGTCGCTGTCGTGGTCCTCTCTTCAGCATCCTCCTCGAAGGAAGTGAGCGACCAGCTGTCGACGGGGGGGGGGGGGGGCGGGCCTCACCTGGTGATCCGCCGTGCCTCCAGATGGCTCGGCGAGTCTCTCCTCCTCTTCTTCATCGGCGAGTAGGATCTCCTTCTCGGCCTCTTGCCGCCGACCTTGTGTCCACTCGTCACCCCTGTCGCCCCGGAGCCAGTCGTTCTCCTTCTGTCTCGGAGTCTGACGGGAAAACACAACAAAGAGGTCAATTTAACGCCGTTGCCGTTGACGCCTCCTCGAGACGTGTTCGCCGCGGTCTCACCTGTCGGAGCAGCTTCCTCTGGAGCAGCTTCCTCTGGAGCTCAGGCTGCCACGCCGCCTCGGAGCTGCCAAAGAACTTCTTGGCGAGCGCGAGTATGAGCTGGCGGGGCGGGGGGGGAAAAAGAAACGTTATCCGGCGAAACAACAGCTTTCATTTGAAATGTAGCCTGATAGTACGAGTGTGTTTCTCTTCTTCTGTTTCCAGACTCATAAGCCGTGGTTTGTATTGTGGTGGTTGTCCACGTCCTCATTCTCTGGTTGTGACATCATTTCGCTCTGTGTCTTCTGAGTTTACTGATTTATTCTAACATTTCTTTAAGTGCTTTTGTTTCCTAAAGTTAAGACGTGGAGAGAAAAAGCAGAAAAATTCCCTAAATTAAAAAAAATATATTGATGTTTATTTCTACGCTTCGTTATTCTTAGGATCTCTTTGACAATCCGTTTGACAGTTGTTGAGATTATTTCAGATGATACAACACATTCACATTTTTTTAAGTATAAGCTTATATATCATAACCCAACTATTATTGGATATCAGTGATATAAACATCGGCGCGGTGAACCCACTTGCAGGATGACGGCGACAGGCTTCGAGAGTAGTGGCCAGAGTATCTGGAGCTACCCGAGGACCGGCTCCGGCTCCGGCTCAGGCTCCGCCTCCGGCTCAGGCTCCGCCTCCGGCTCCGACTTCGACTCAGGCTCCGGCTCCGGCTCCGGCTGCTGGACGGCCGTGTTTTCCTTCGCCTGCCGGACGACTTTCTCCTCCTCTGGGAACACCTGGAAGTCTTTGGTGACCTTGCGACCTCCACCCGACACCCCGAGGTCCCCGGCCCTCTGCGACCAACACAAGTTTCACTGCGTTTGAGCGATGAAGCTCCGAGACGTTCACGCATCAGATCAATACATTTATTTAAGTTACCTGTCGCAGAGCGAGGCGTAGCTGGTGACGGAGTTCCCCGAGTCAGAGGCCTCGTCTCTGTCGGGGTACTTGAGCTTCTCCGGCGAGGCCAGACGCTCACTGCCGCCGCCGCTGCGGTTCCTGTCGTCGGCGGCGGCGCCGCTCGGCCGGAACGCGCCGGTTTTGCTGGACGACGGCGGCGACGATGTGTCGTTGCCCGAATCGTAATCACGCGTGGCTTCGTTGACGCCAGAAAAACGGCGAGAGCCTTTCACGACTTCCGAGGACAAAATCTGCAAAACAGACGAAATGGGCGTCGGCTTAAAAAACAAAACACAAGTACACAACGACTCCGGCTCATCAGCTGTGAACGCATCTTCACCCTTCACCCCTTTGAAAGGATTTATTCTCTCTTTCTTTTCTCGGGACGGAATAAAAACGCTTAAAGATAAAGAAATCATGCACATTTTATTTATTAAAGCATGCGATTGATCCCCCCACCCCCCCTGAAAAGAAAAGCCTGAACTCAAACTTAAATCGTAAGAAGAAACAAATTGATATTAAAAGAGCTTAAAACACTATTCTACATGAAAGGAAAGAACTAAAGAGCAGAAGGAGAACGAGAAGCTGAGATCTAGCAGCTCTACCTGGAGAGGAAAGAGGAAACAATAGCCCCCCCCCCCTGGTGTAAGAACATGGAACATCACAGGATGGGTGTTCAGGAGAATGAAACAGGAGACACAGAGACCCTCAGAGCGACTAAGAGCCCTCAGAGCGGTGGGTTGTGCTCTCGCTCCCGTAAAGAAGTAGTCAATCATTTGCTTTGCCTGAATCTGGGAGAGCATCGACTTACCAATCGAGATTTCCTCCTTAAGTAGGTAAGGTGTAAGAAAAAGGGGAAGAGCGGGCAACATAAGTGCATCGTTAGAGTCGTGAATAGCAAGAAAAAGACAATTACCCTCTCTGCAAACCCCGAGTCAGAGTTCCTACAACGCCGGAGACTTTACGGGGGGAAACAAGATGGTCGACTCTACTTAGTTGGCTTATTCAGTCGGAATGATGATCTCTTTTTACTTTAAGGACCACAGTTCATCCTGTCGGTCATCCCTGAGGTCTCCCCATCATCTAGTCTCCCCCCCCCCCCTTCCGACTTTAGACTTACATTTCTGGTCTAAGAAAGTAAAAAAAAAAAGTTCAAAGATTTTCTGAGCTGCTTTTCTGTTTATAACATTTTATTTCGGATTCAATATGGCGAGAAAATAAAAAAAAGTCCATAACTCTTGATCCCTAAGAGATATTAAAGCCCTACTATGTAACTTTTCCATCTTAAAATAACAGCTTGAAAAAAATTGTGCCGCTACAATGACTTTTAATATGTTGATTTGCGCCTCCGCCACTGACATCGGGGGTCTGTGGCCAGAAAACTGCTGAATGTAAGATGATGGGACCGCCCGGTACTTCCGGTTGAGGAACAGGAAGTACTTAAACTTGCTGTCTGGCAGTGATTACCAACGTCATATAGTACCAGTCCACGCTCACAGGTGACTTTGTATTTGCTCCACTACGCGACGCGTACAGACAGAGTGACATGCCGCGGCTGAACGGCTCGCTGCGGCTGCCGAGACGCGCTGCCGGTAGCGCATTGATCAGCTGGGAGATCAGCTGGGAGTCACGCTGGAAGAGCCATATATGGCTTGAGAGCCAGACGTTAAATACCTGAAGGGGGCGCTACAGGGGGAAAGTTACATAGTGTCGCTTTAATGAATAAGGAGGGAACAGGAGCGCCACACAGTGCGTCACCATCATCTAGTCTGCAGACCGGCGCCCCCTGGTGGGAGGTCTAGTCTCTGCTTGTCTTTGCCGCTTCGCATCGAACCCCAGAAGTAAAAAAAATTCAACTTATTGGAAAAAAATTAAATCAGGGACATTCTCCAATGTTTTTGACGACATTCAGATAAATCATATCTGCCGCAACGTTTCTATGAATCCACCACACAATAAATGCATCGCTTATAATTTTACAAGAAAGGTTAATCAACTAGACTCAGGTTATATTTTTTATATACCTACCTTTCCCTTTATGGATTGCTTTTTTTGAGGGAGGAGGGGAAGAAATATTAAACAACAGATAATTCTGCAATAATAAGTGACCAAACCCCAAATAATAATAATAAAAGAATAAAACAGCGGTTACTAACCGTGACCTTCCTCCTCCTGATGTTTATATATTGAATGCACGACTCAATATATGGATTAATTTATTGAATTTCAATTAAAAGCCTGTGGTGTGTGATTAAAGAATAATTTCTCTGCACAATTAGCATAATTTAATGATCGCTGGAGAGAAATTAAATACGGCGCACGCTCCAATAAGCTGGAGACAAAGAGTTGAAGGACGTTAAATGTATTTATGCTCTTTTAGGCTCTCTGGGAGAACATCACTTAAAAAAAACTGCAACAAACACCTCCGAACCGCCAACTAGGAGTGGAAGGGAAAAGGACATATTTAAAAAAATAAATATATATATATCCCACTTCTGGGTCCAGAAAGACTGAATTTTGTAAAATTTTAATATAAAAACATCTCCAGGAGAAGAGTCTCACCTTCATAATTTTCTTTTGGCATTTACAAACATTTTCTGAGCTGCTTTTCTGTCTTTTAGTATTTTATTTAGTATTTAATACGGCAAGAAAATAATGTTAAAAATCCATAATCAATCTAAGTGATCACTCTTGATCCCTAAAAGATATTAATACATAAGGAGGGTAGAGAGCGTTTCACCCTCCTGAGGACCAGAGGCCGTTGTTACACTTTTGTATAGCGCAAATTTCAAGATGTTGCTGTTTCTGAATATAAAAATGAAGGAGAGACTTTAGTTGTGAAGAACTAATAGAAAATAGTGTGTTAAATGTGTATAACAATGTATCACAGTGAAGCTTTGTTGGTGGTTATTCTTCATGAGAACAAGTTGACTAATACTGCGAGGAGGAAGATAATAAGGGAGGCTTTTAATTTGAAGGGAAATTAATTAAATGCGTTTGTCCACCGATTTACAGCTGCTCATTTAACGACAACATTTCTCCAATCACAGGCAAGAATAACTAGAATCTCCATGGCGAGATAGTCCTAAAGTTACAAAAATAAATATATATTATACTGAGCACAAATTGAAATGCCTCAGATTAAAAAAGTTGCATTGAAAAGTTTGACCGAGTGCTTCACTTCCTGTTTTATTTCCCTAATATTAATCACAGTGGCAATGCACAGTTTGTTGAAACAATTAATCAAACATATTGGAACTCAATATTTATTAAAAACCGACACGTAACAAACACATATCCTCTGATAAAGGACTATATACATCCAGTGGGTTATTGAATGTGTCACTATATTTCTCAACCAGAGGACCAATTTGCTTTTAAAACGTGCTATAAGATAGATAATGTTATCATATATATATATAGATATATACAGTATATTTATATATAAATATATATATATATATATATATATATATATATATATATGTATTTTTTACCTCTAGTGAACAGGCATTTTCATATACTGTATATATATATATAAAACACTTTTAGTGAACGGGCATTTATCATGTATATATATATATATATACTGTAGATAATGTGGTTTTCTTGCATTGAGAGATATCATTATTGTAGTGGGGGAGTCTCCATGTTTTTGTTTTTCCAGAAGTTCTCTCTCTTCTACAGAACCAATAGAATAAATAAAGAATGTATGAAATGAGCTCAGAGTCGAGACACAAACAGTTTCCATACATTAGAGAATAAACAGCTAAACGAGTTTCGATGACTCATGGCAAAAAAAAAATGTAATCCTGTATTTTGATTGAAGATAATACCCGGATGTGGAATTGCAATTTTTTTTACTAACGAGCTAAAAGAAGAAGAACGCGGTTCCAAACCCGGCTGCCCTGACTGAGCCGGCCCTGAAGTGGACTTACGGTGGCGGTGGAGTGGACGGAGCCATATTTTGGGGCCGTTTTATAGCCTGACTTGGTTGCAGGTCTCCACTCTGTGTCAACTCCGCTGGACTCCGGGTCACCGAGCGGCGGGCGCCCCATAGAGCGACCCAGGTGCCTGCTGGGAAAAAATACACAACAGACAAAGTTCTTAAGTAAATGTAACGTCAGAATAATAAAAACCTTGGTGTCATAGAGGAAAGCGCTCAAGTTGAAAAGGTAAGGGAGGAAAAACACTGAAGTCTAATTTCATCTGAACGGACCGCGAATGCATCATTATGGCTCCTTACTTACTTTCAATGATTATATTACTTACTTTTAATAATATGTGTTACTTACTTTTAATGTTTTTTATAACTTACTTTTAATGTTTTTTATTACTTACTTTTTAATACTATGTATTATTTACTTTTAATGATTTTATTACTTACTTTTAATAGTATGTATTACTTTTTAATACGATTACGACTAGGTTTTAACTGTACATGGTCCCTTTTTAAATAAAGATAATAATAATAATCACATTGTTGTTCTCCACGCGGCATCAACAGGAACAATAAAGAGGGTTTGTCCACAGGTGTTGCCATACTAGTTGACACACGTGCAGTAACACATCTGGCCACATGGACATCAGGTATATGGACCCGGCATCCAGAGGCCATGTGGGAGACTTCTCACTAACTGAGCGCTTTAAGGACACCGCTCCCTTAAACCGGCAAGACTTTGCATTCAGCAGGCGATCAATGAGTTCATGATTTTATGATTTCACGATTTATCTCAGGATTAATTGCCTGTCGGAGCAACATTCCTTCATCTTTTCAAAAACTTGCAATGTGTCCTTATAATTGAGTTCATCGATCTGTGGAGTGAATATGGGGGGGGGGCGGGGGTACTTCCTGTGAAGCCGCGATAAGGGATCAGGAAGTCACCTCTGCCTTATCAGCCATCATGTGGTGTGACCAGGAAGTCTGCAGACACCTCGAGCTGATAAGATAACGGAAAGGACTAAGAGAAGATGGTGTGTGTGTGTGTGTGTGTGTGGGGGGGGGGGTTGTCTTACCTGTCCTCTGCAGCAGATTGGTAAGACAAACTGTTCGTCTCTGACCTCCGATAGCGTCGCCTCCGCCGAGAGTGAGTCCGAGAACTGACGGAGGAGATGAGGAGAGGACACGAGTGGATAAGGAGCCGAGAGCGCGACGATGAATCCATTGTAACGTGTTGTAACGTGTTGTAGTTTATCAATGATGTCATTTAAGTACCAAGTCCAGCATCTCAAATGTGAGTACTTGCTGCTCTAACTTTTATTTTCTCTTTTCTGTTAGTTCCCACTCTGTTCTATTTTTTCCCGCAGTTTTTATTTTTTCCACTCTTTTCTATTCATCTCGACCTTGAACGTAATTTCTTTTAAACGTTTTAACGGTTTTTCAGTGATGTATCTGCTTGGGACATTTTTTGGGGACATTTTTTAACCAGCCTAAAGCATTTTTGGTTGAAAAAAAAAAGAATTGTATGTGATTTAAACATTTATTTATACATGATTATATATATATATATATATATACAGGACTGTCTCAGAAAATTAGAATATTGTGATAAAGTTCTTTATTTTCTGTAATGCAATTAAAAAAAACAAAAATGTCATGCATTCTGGATTCATTATAAATCAACTGAAATATTGCAAGCCTTTTATTCTTTTAATATTGCTGATTATGGCTTACAGCTTAAGAAAACTCAAATATCCTATCTCTAAATATTAGAATATTTCCTCAGACCAAGTAAAAAAAAAGATTTATAACAGCAAAACAAAATC
Organism: Liparis tanakae; assembly: GCA_036178185.1. Taxonomy (NCBI): domain Eukaryota; kingdom Metazoa; phylum Chordata; class Actinopteri; order Perciformes; family Liparidae; genus Liparis; species Liparis tanakae. Next base: position 11,014,511 of record CM070094.1, on the reverse strand, counting down.
AAACATTTGAAAATGTCCATTAATGCACTCAGTACTTGGTTGGGAATCCTTTTGCACGGATTACTGCATCAATGCGGTGTGGCATGGAGGCAATCAGCCTGTGGCATTGCTGAGGTGTTATGGATGCCCAGGATGCTTCAATAGTGGCCTTTAGCTCATTTGCATTGTTGGGTCTGGTGTCTTTCAGCTTCCTCTTCACAATACCCCACACATTCTCTCTGGGGTTCAGGTCAGGGGAATTGGCAGGCCAATGGAGGACAGTAATGCCATGGTCAGTACACCAGTTACTGGTGGTTCTGTCACTGTGGGCAGGTGCCAGATCATGCTGGAAAATGAAATCCTCATCTCCATAGAGCTTTTCAGCAGACGGAAGCATGTAGTGCTCTAAAATCTCTTGGTACACAGCTGCATTTACTCTGGACTTGATGAAACACAGTGGACCAACACCAGCAGCTGACATGGCTCCCCAAACCATCACTGACTGGGAACTTCACACTGGATTTCAAGCAACTTGGATTTTGCTCCTCTCCAGCCTTTCTCCAGACTCTGGCGCCTTGACTTCCAAATTAAATACAACACTTGCTTTCGTCTGAAAAGAGGACTTTGGACCACTCGGCAACTGTCCGGTGCAGTCAGATCAGCAGTCTTTCCATACTTGTGATTTAGTTTACTGAACCAAGCTGAGTGTTTTTCAAGGCTCAGGAAACCCTTGCAGGTGTTTCGAGTTAATTAGATGATTCAAGTTATTAGTTGAATACCCTACTAGTATACTTTTTCATGATATTCTAATATTCAGAGATAGAATATTTGAGTTTTCTTAAGCTGTAAACCATAATAATCAGCAATATTAAAAGAATAAAAGGCTTGCAATATTTCAGTTGATTTGTAATGAATCAAGAATGCATGACATTTTGTTTTTTTTTTAAATTGCATTACAGAAAATAAAGAACTTTATCACAATATTCTAATTTTCTGACAGTCCTGTATATATATATTATATATTACATTACATTACATTACATTACATGTCATTTAGCAGACACTTTTATCCAAAGCGACTTACAATAAGTGCATTTCAACCTAGAGTACAAACTAAGAACAACAAGAATACAGAAAGTAACATTTCCTCAACATAGTCAAACTACAAAAGTACCACAATAAGAGCCATTCAAGTGCTACCAAAGTGCAAGTCTGTGATTAATCCAGATATAGTCGGAAAAGGTGCGTTTTCAGTTTCCGGCGGAAGATGTAGAGACTTTCTGCTGTCCTGATGTCAGTGGGGAGCTCGTTCCACCACTGAGGAGCCAGGACAGCAAACAGTCTGGATGTAGAGTGATTAGCTCGAGGTGACGGAGTCACAAGTCGGTTGGCTGTTGCCGAGCGGAGCGAACGTGCCGGGGTGTACGGTGTATACATATATATATATATATATATATATATATATATATATATAATATATAAATATCTATATACAAATTCTGTTCATTAACTTCCCTATCTTACATTTTTTAATGAATGCTGATTAAAAAAGAAAACTGATCTGCCGTAGCCCCTGAACCACTGAACTATAACTATATAACATATATGTTTATGTTTGCGAGACTTGAATAAATCTTATGTGTAAATGTATGTCGTATTTCTGAAAATGAAATGATCATCACGGTTTTATTAAATATAAAGTTTAGAGTACCAGTTTAGTTTAGCATGTGGATACAATGTACAGCTTCATAAAGCATCATAGTTCTAGTTCTACGTATTTCACTTGTGATTTTATTTGTATTCTATCTTATTCTAATATTGCGTACTCTCAGGACCTTCAGTCTGAAGTGAAAGTTTGATGGATTGACAGGAGAGCTCTCTGGAGAAGAGTATGAGAGGAGCGATGGAGGGATGAGGACCTCAAAGAGAGAGAGGAGAGACTCTCACAGACGACGTTCAGCCCCAAAGAGTCCAGATTGTAAAATGTTTTGCAAGATCATGGAATTGGTTTCTCTTGCCCTCTTTCACCCCTTTTCTCTCTCCTTTTCTCTCTCTCTCTGCGGCTCAAGATTTCAATCTGTTCTTCCACTTCTCTTTATGAGGGTTTTATCTCTGCGCATCAAAAAAAGAAGAAGAAGAAGAAGAAGAAGAAGAAGAAGAAGAAGAAGAAGAAGAAGAAGAAGTCTGCTTGTTTCTGCATTCAGCTATCGGGCCCTCAACATAAGAGGATGCTCTCTCTCTCTCTCTCTTCTTCCTCGGCGACAGGGGGATGAAAATGGAGGTGAGTGAGGAAGAGGAAGTGAGTGAGGAAAAGGAGGATGAGAAATTAATTCTCCCTGCAGCACACTGACCTTTTCTTATGTTTGCGCTCATACTTTCTCTTCTGTTTTAAACTGGACGAGCTGCTGAGAGACGAGAGGAAGAGAGGGATGAGAAGAGGGTGTTTAAGGCCACACACACCTACATACACACACAGACACACCCACACACTCACACACACTCACACACACACACACACACACACACACACAAGCACAGACACACACACACACACAACAATGCTGCTACATGTTCGATCACACATACCTGTGTTTTGACTTTTTGGAGGTGAACCTGGAAGAGAAGAAACATTTATATTATATATTTATATTATATATGTATATTATACATTTATTTTCCATATTTATATTATACATTTATATTATATACTTATATTCTATATTTATATTATATATTTATAATCTATATGTATATTATACATTTATATTATATATTTATATTATACATTTATATTCTATATTTATATTCTATATTTATATTAATATTATATATTTATATTTCCTCCCCTGATGATAATAATGTCATGTGGCTGAGTTAACGTCGCGGCAGCGAGCTTTACCTGTGCCGCTTGCTTTTCTTGGCACTCTTCTTCCTCTTCTTCTTCCTCTTCTTCTTCTTCTTCCTCATCGGCGACAGGCTGTAGGATGGAGACCTGAAGGAGAGCAGAGGTGAGCTTCACCTAGCGGTCATCTCATCCACAGAGGCGTCCACATGTATGCCGGGGGGGCCGGACTGACCTCCGGACTGACCTTTTCCTTTTCCGCTCAGACTTCTTATTCTTCTTCTTCTTCTTCTTCCTCTTCGGCCGAGGGGAGAGGTCCTTGTCGGAGGAGGCGCTGTGAGGAGAGACGGGGACGCTTTATGATTTATTAAACATATATTTCAGTCCTTCAGACGTAGAGGTGAAAGTCACGGAGCTGTATTAGCCTACAGGTGATGTCATGTATAAATATATATATATATATATACATATACATATATGTGTATATATACATATATATATATATATACATATATGTATATATATGTATGCTCAAGATCAGTCCTGAATGGTTTTGAGGCTTCAGGGTTTTAAAAAGGACTTGTGGTGAGGGGTGACGGCAGGGGCGGTTTTCCTACAGGCGGAATACGCGGCCACCTAGGGCGCCATTCAGAGGGGAGCGCAAAAAAATGCGCCCAGCAAAAGAAAATGGTTTTGTTGTCACTGCCAGGGCTTGAACGCAAGACCTTGTGTTCATTGAAAAACATACTTCTATGAACTAAGCCACTGCGCCTACATGAAGATTTTCTTTCACAATGCATGAAGTTCTCAAAACTTAAAAACTGTGTGTGTGTGTGTGTGTGTGTGGGGGGGGGCGCCACGAGTGAAGCTCGCCTAGAGCGGCAAATGTGCTGGGGCCGCCCCTGGGTGACGGTACGAAGCTAACATACTACGTTGCTATTTTGTTTTATTTTAACGCGAAAATCGGATTTCTTTCCCTTTTTAATTGAAATGGAAATGGCTCCAAAAATGTGCAATAATTACATGAAATAAATAAATTCTAAATTAAATAAATAATTAAATAAAAAATAAATTATTCTCTGCACGTGACCCGTCCTCCGTACTTTAGGAGTTGCCGACTGGTCTGTTTGAACATCTCAACGCTCAAATTTAAATAAATTAAAAGTCAATAAAAGTCATCCCAGGGTTTCTTTTCTCAAGTTAAGCAGCTTTTTAACGTCCACTTTGTTAAAAGAAACCTCCAGCAAACTGATCATAGAGCGGCGCCATCAGAAGCTTCTGGTTCCTCGTCACAGTGAAAGCGAGCGGCTCGGGGGGGAATCGGGCCGTCGACCAATTACAAGATAAGAGTCCAGAGAAGAAACGCGTCGCTCGGCCGAGGACAGGTCTTCGCTGAGCTTAGTCACCGAGACAAAGACTTTAAATGACTTCAGCTCATTAGTGGAGATGAATAAACTCAAATGCATTATTCTCAGACACATTCATTATTGGCTTATAGCCAACAACACTGTCTCTTTTAAAACTCATCTCAAAACCCTGCCTAACAAATACTATATTCATTCTCTGATTATCTTGGTATAAACATTAAGTGTATTATTGTACAGTCAAACAGTATATATGTGTGTGTGTGTGTGTGTGTGTGTGTGTGTGTGTGTGTGTTTATACATTTCTTGTCATAGTTTTCTCACCCTGGAGCAGTTTGAATGCTTCTTTTCCCCCTTTTTTCCCGCTATAATTAACCTTTATTAATGTGATTAATTGCTCTCATTACTATGATGAGACACAAGGTGTGTAGCTGGATGGTGGCGGCAGTTGCTTTTTAAACAATATTTATTGAGGCTCGAGAGAAAAGCAAACGTTTTTAAAAAATCTTGAAAATCTGCCATTTTGAATGTATCACAACTCGTTTTCTGCACCTTGTGTTACTGAAAACGTGTAAAATGTTTTTATATAACTAGAGAAAATAAATGACTTGAGGTGCAGTTAACGTACTTTTGTATCCTTTCATTAGTAAAACTATTTTCATATTGGAATCATTGTTTTAAGTAGCTGCAACACAGGTCAATACGATCATCCAGGCTCCCCCTCATTTTATTTTTTATATATAACTCTCCTTGCTGCTGTGATGATGAAACTGTATCCGTGTTTAAATGTTTAATCAGGATTTAATCTCTTTTATTAAAAAAACACATTATCAGGCTAAATGATCTGAAGTTAACATAAAAGAAAACACAAACGTGTATTTTTCTCTCCCCCCGTCCTCCATATATAAATGCAAATATATGTCAAGTGTTATTTTAGAGAGAGAGAGAGAGCGAGAGAGAGAGAGAGAGAGAGAGAGAGAGAGAGAGAGAGAGAGAAAGAAACTCAGTTTCAAGCACAAACACAATAAATCTTTCTCCCTGAGCTTTATTTTTCCAACAAAAGTCTTTTACTCAAAACATTGAGGATCAGTGATTCATGTTTATGATCCTTTCCTGCGCCTCAGATTTGGCTCCGGCCCTGTTTGACATATTTCGCTTTGAGGTGTCGTATTATTGAGGGTTTAACAACAAATGAGAAAAAAAGTGTAATATATTTTATAATATATTTTTAATAAATATATTTTAAAAATATTTTGTTGAAGTATTTTGTTGAAATATTTTGTTGAAATGTTTTGTTCCTCACTTCGGAAACACAAAACAACTAAACTTTCTGCGCGCGAAGAAGACTTTTAACTGAATGCGGCCGTGAAAAGATGATTCTGATTGACGGCGCGGGGAAAAATTCCTCACGCCACCTTTTTTTTCTCTCTCTCCGCTTTGACCGAACCAGATAAGACAAATACAGAGACTAGTTCTGATAAGAATCTTTACATCAGAGGATAGAGACTAGCTCTGTGTCCTGAGTCAGGACCTGAAGGAGCGGTTAAAAGTGCATTTATCATCAGCACCGGAAATATAAGAAAATATAAATAAACATTCATCACCACAAAATGTTTCAGCACATCAACATTCCAAGTTTATGACATGTTGGACTCACCTCCGGGCTTGGCGGTGGCCGTGGTGTTTGCGTCTTTTCCCTCTAATGCCGCCGTCCCCCCTGAGGTCCGCCTTGGGGTTCCCCCTGAGGTCCGCCGATGTCCTCTCATCGGTCTTGAGCGTCTGGCCGGCCATCTTCTCGAAACTGTGAGGAGAGCATAAAAAAGTACAATAAACAAACAAGTTGTTGTCCACAGTCGACGCTCCCCGTATAGTTCCAGACGTTCCAGGCGTTCCCTCCGGTCGGCTGGCTGTGTGTTATATTCTCCTCCATTCCTCCCAGCTATTCTTCTCTGGGAGACGTTGGAGGTCAGCGCTCAACATTCAGATCCAGCTGTCAGTGTAAATGTAGTTATTTACTCGACGAGTTTGGCCTGACATTTGGGGGAATGGTTCTTTCTATCTGGCGCCGAGTAGACGCAGAAACACGGTCATCAGGAAAATGGAAGTTGTCCTTGACTTAGTTTCTGCAGCATTAGCAACGTTAGCACCATTAGCACCATTGGCATTGATGGCAGCATTTGCAGTGTTAGCAGCATTAGCACCATTAGCCGAGCGTTAATGTGTACGGTTGTAGTTCAACTCTGTGTTTCAGAGTGTTTGATAAGCTCGTGGTCAGACAGGTGTTATGATTCGGAGTGTTTCCTGTTTTATTTTGAAGTCGTTGTCTCCCTGCTCTTCCTTCCCTGTGCTTGTCTGTTTCGGTCCTGATTGTTCAGCCACGCCCTGATTGTTTCCACCTGTGTCTCCACCTGTGTCTCGTTTCCCCAGCGTATTTAGTCTGTGTCTTGCTGCTTGTTTGGTGTCTGTTCGGTTTTGTTCCTGTCTGGTTCTTGTCCCTGTTCCTGCTTGAGATTAGCAATAAATCCTGTGATTTTTGAGAACTCTGCCTGCTGTATTTGGGTGCAAACCTTGCCCCACCTAACAACATGTCAATCCTCTCCAGCTTCCAACACTGAACCAATGCTGGTGCCATAACCCCCCCCCCTCCGGAGGACAGATCACCTGATAATGAGACGTGAGCTCACAGATCTGAACTCCTCGTCCTCCAGTTCTTAGTCACAGGAGATTTGAGAGCAATTACACAATCTGCTCTTCTTGGAGTGGCTCCGTCTGATTGTAATGACGAGATAAACGCACGCACACACACACACACACACACACACACACACACACACACACACACACACACACACACACACACACACACACACACACACACACACACACACACACACACAGGTCTCCTCATTGGTGGTAAATAACTTTTAGTTTAGTTTAGGAGTTCATCCTCGTGGTTTTATAGGAAAGGGTCAGAAAATAATTAATTCCCAGAATGAGAAATATTAAAATTTGTTTATTCTTTCAGTGGATTATATTTGATTATATTTTTTACATATATTTGTATTTCTTTTAAGCCTCTTGAGCATTTTAGATCTTTGGTGTGAATATTTCAGCGACGAGGCTTTTAGTTTCCAGAGACTTCTTATTCTTCTAATAGATTTCAATAAACACGTGTCGGTCTCAGCCTTAGAGATCCATAGCAGTCAGACCCCGGGTCGTCTCGGTTACCATGACGACAACACATGCTGCGCTGGTTACCGAGAAGTGATCAACAAAAACAAGTTAGGGGCTCTACGTGGAAGGATCGATGACACCCAAAGGAACAACAGGAAAACCACAAGAAGAAGACAACAACTTGGAAAAACACCAGGAAGACAACAGGAAAACCACAGCAGGAAGACAACAACTGGAACATAAAAAAGGAAGACAACAACATACAACAATAAGAAGACAACGCCAGGAAGACACCAGGAACATAAAAACAGGAAGACAACAACAGACAATAAGAAGAAGACAACACCAGGAAGACAACTTGAACACAACAACAGGAAGACAACAACAATAAGTCAACACCAGGAAGACTAAAGGAAGACCACAACTGGAAGACAACTACGTGAAAACAACAACTGGAACGCAACAGCAGGAAGACAACAAGAAGAAGACAACACAGGATGACAACATCAGGAAAACAACAACAGGAAGTCAACAGGAAAACAACAACTGGAACAGCAGGAAGACAACAACAGGCAACAAGAAGACAACATTAGGAAAAAAAAAACAGGAAGACCACAGGAAAGCAACAACTGGAACAGCAGGAAAACAACAACAGACTACAACAAGAAGACAAAACCAGGAAAACAGCAACTGGAAAACAACAGCAGGAAGACAAAAACAAGAAGACAACAACAGAAAACAATAAGAAGACAACACCAGGATGACAACAGGAAGACAACAACAGGGAGACAACAGGAAAACAATAACAGGAAGACAACAACAGACCACAACAAAAAGACAACACTTTATAAGTTCCCTTTTCCAAAAACTAAGAATTATAATTATCATGATTTATTAATTGTGTGCGAAAGTAATTAAGTTTATTTTAAAAACTTTGATAAAATAAATGTTCAGAGGAAGTTATGCATAAATAAAACTTCTGGTTGAATCAATAATAATAACGGATGTCAAATAATTAAGTTTTAAGTCAAAAACCTTCAGATTTATCTCCTAATATCTTTAACATTCATGATGTGATCATAACTGCAGAGACATTTAAATAATGAAGGTACTGACATTTAAATAACTGGTTATACATATTTATATGAAGCATAAAATGAGCTCCATGCTAAGGCGATATATTAAATACAGTTTACTCCCTGAAGCAGCGCTTTGAATGACTCACATGTCACATGTCAGGTAGAGAGCTCTACATCTGGGATATTAAAATGGTTTTAACTTGTAATAAACTATTAATACTCGTCACCGCCTGTGGATGAACTCTGGGTCCCTGATTGTGTGCGTATGATGATGATGATGAAGATGATGATAAAGATGCGGCTTCCTGATTACAGACACGGGAGAACAACCGGCCCTGATTACCACAATCAGAAGAACTGCCGAGCATTTTGAATATTAAATAAAAGTCAACGGTCCTCGCCTCAGCCATCAGCCAATCAGCCCGCGGCGAGCCCTCTGACCTCCGGGCTGAACGCTGGAGTGACTTTAAAAGGGCGGGCGAGGCGAGCGAGGTTTGTTTTGTCACAGATTAAATTCCGTATCACGAAAAGCAGAGAACAGTTAGAAGTGAATCCACCGGCTCGGAGAAACCAACGCACCAATCAGAGGAAAGCAGTCGCTTCTCAGGAGGAGCCGATTGGCTCAGGACGGCCGCCGCCCGAAGAGCTCGAGACACTCGGAGGAGAGCAAGGTCACACAGAGGTCACACAGAGGCCACACAAAGGTCACAAAGAGGTCACCTCAAAACACCTGAGACATCATGAGAAGAAATGACGTATTATGCCTCTCTGACACACACACACACACACACATATATACAAACACATACATTCATATACAAACACGCACATAATAAATGTCATTTAGCTGACGCTTTTATCCAAAGCGACTTACAATCCTGTTACTTTCATACACCGTAGACGCAGCTACAGGGAGCAACTCGGGGTTAAGTGTCTTGCTCAAGGACACATCGACTAGGGCGGGGATTGAACCTCTAACCCCGTGATTGAAAGACGGGCCTGCTACCCACTGACCCAAAGCCGCCACATACATTCATACACACACACATATACACATATATACACACACACACTTATATACACACACACATTCACATATATATACACACACACACACACAATCATATATATACACACATACATTCATACACACACACAAACACACACGCAGACACACACACACACACATATACACACACACACACACATTCATACACACACACAAACACACACACACACACACACACACTCACTCACACACATGCACACGGGGCTGCCCTCCTGCCCCCCCTTGAAGCGGTCGTTAAAGCTCGTCACAATCTTGACCTTTGGGCTCCGCCTCTAATGCTCATCACCCATAAAGTTATGATAGTTCTGAAATCTTGTGAAGAGGCTGGTACGGCGAGGTGGAAGCAAAGATGGTAACCTTTGACCTCGGCGCCCAGGTCTTACACGGCCGCTCGTCACATTTCTTTAAACTAGAACGGACACTCGGTAGAGCGCATAGCTTCGCCACAGCAACTTCTTTGGTACTTGGCATGATAATTATGAATTATGAACACTTTGGCATTAGTTGTATGCCAATTGGATACAAATTTACCGCGCTATGGTAAAAAGAAGATGTTGACCTTTTCATGACCTTGACCGTTGACCCGATCAATCCCAAAATCTAATCAAATGGTCATCGGATAATAACCAATCACCCCAACAAATGTCATGAGATTTGGTTTAATACTTTTTGAGTTATGCAAATAACACACACACACACACTCAAAAAAGTGGGACTGAGCTCAATTAATATTTAAAAAATAAATATTAGTAACCTTTACTTAAAAAAAATTCTGTGTGCAGTTTGGTATATTATTATGTTGATTTAATACATTTTGAATTATTTAGCAATTGCATTTTACTCATTTTTGTTTGAATAATATCAGCTCAAAATCACTGAGTAGAAATCATATTGTATCAGTAAAGTCAACAATGTCGAAAAAATGATAAATTCTACTCAATGGGAACTCTTAAGTTTTAAATGCTGTGCACTCACTTCCGCCCGAGTAATTTGCGCCACACCTGATTTACTGGTACACAAAGCTGGATTAATTCTTTGCAAGCTAGGTTACCATGGTAACTTACTCTGAATGGCAAACCTGCTCTGGTTCAGGGTAGCTTTCAGGATTGATCTGAATCCAATAAAAGGCTCCATCCACTGGCCAATCAGCTGTTCGGGAAACAATGGTGTGCCCTTTCATCGAAGACCCGATTGAAATTGGAGCGCAAATTGCAAGGAGTACCTTTGTTTTATTTGATGTAGTTGTTGGCCATACCCATAACATTATTTTGGATGATTTCAAAGAAATTACATAATATTTGTTGTTTTTAATAACATTTGGCTCCACTAATTTGCCTGGATGGAAACATGAAATAAAATGATACTGGCTATTTTAACACTCCAAGGTTGGTACAGTTTAGATGAATATGATTAACTCTGGGCTTGTATCAAATGGTTGTACACATAACTACAGAGCCTTAAGGAATGAATGTCAGCAGAGAAAGACCGCACGATAAAGAAACCTTCAATCAGAGGGTGGAATTAGTATGAACTATATTTAGAGAACAGAACACACGATGGGGTGTGAACATCAGTGGTATCAGTAGGCCGGAAATGTGTTTTATTTTGAAAAATGACCGGATACATCCGTCTGTGCATCTGAGCCTCTTACTCTTGACACATGACAAGAGGCTACGTGATACTTTACCACAAACATTAAACTTAAACGTACTTTTCAACTCTGCCGGAGTGCCGGTGTTCTGGATTAAAATCAAAGCAGAATATCCTGAAAGCTCTGAAAACCTGCAAGCACCATCCAAACCACGATGAGTGGGAATACAGCTTGCGATCAGTAGTGTTGCATGCTGGGTGTTGAGACCATGAGTGTGAGTACACATTGCGATCACTAGTATTGCATGATGGGTGTTGAACTCATGTGTGTGAGTACACATCGTGATCAGTAGTGTTGCATGCTGGGTGTTGAAACCATAAGTACACATCGAGAGCATTAGTGTAACAATTAATGTATGTAAAGATAATTAATAATTTAAGTTTAAATGTGTTGTATTAAGTAACATTCTTCCAAGTTATGAGTTGATGTAACATATTTTATTTATTGAATCCAAATATTTCTTATCCAGATATTTAGAAAAACAGCATCATTTCCACCCATAAAATTAGTAAATATAAATCAGTATTATCCAGTTATTTAGTGAATAGAAATCAATTTCAGCCACATAATTGGTCAATCTAAATCACTTTATTTTGAATACCTAGTCAATATTAATCATTTTCCCTGTATAATTGATTTGGATTTACTCAACATTTGCCATATTATTAGTAAATCCAAAATATTAGTATTTCATATTTTGTTTAAATTTGCTTAAATAAATCAATGGTTTTTAATCAAAGTTGAAGTAGTAAAATCTATTCAATTATATTAATTGTCACTTCATTGCCATCATTTTATTAAGTAGATACTGGTCAAACTTTTCTGAGTGCACACACACACATACATACAAATAAACAAATAAATACACAGCGATCAAAACATAACCTTCCGCAGAATGCGAAGGTAATAAACCGTGAGGAAGCAAAATGAAATTCCCAAGGTACGATATCATATTAAGCAGCAATGTATGTTTTAAAAAAAAAATAATTTGTACGTTGTAAAAAGTCAGATCGATCATTTCTATGCAGAAATAAATTAATAGAAAGCTTTGAGGTCATGTCTGCCAGAGAGACTCTCACGAATCCCCTCCAAAACCTTCACAAGAGAAAATTGTCACCGTGCCAATAACCCTTGTATGATCCTTAAAACCAGTCTTTTAGTTAATTGTTCATACTTTCAATCAACTTAAAGATCTGGATTATTTTCTGATTCAAAGAGGGGCATCTGAAACTCCCTAAAGTTTTGGATCGATAGCTTTGAGTTAAGGGACAAAAAAACAGGTCTAAAAGGGTGAAATTGGGCCTTATTCTCTTAAATTTGCGGTCTTATTACTGCCTAATAGTCTTATTATTGACGTTTTTATGACAATAATAAGACTATTATTGCCCCCAATTTATGTTCTTATGCCCCTGATTTCAGTCCTTGGGGTAAAAACTGATCCAAAAAAACATTTCAATCCTGACCGTTGTCTCTGTCACGCGTCATGAACCAGCATCAAGGTACAAGTTTTCTTAAACGAGTTGGAGGAGCAATTAGAGGGTTCTGTGTGTGTGTGTGTGTGCGTGTGTGTGTGTGTGTGTGAGTGTGAGAGAGAGAGAATGTGTGCGTGTGTGTGTGTGTGTGCGTGTGCGTGTGCGTGTGCGTGTGTGTGTGTGGGGGGGGGGGGCGGCAGTTTGAGTTTAATTAGCCGCTTGGTGAGGCGCATTTCCTCACTGCTCTTCTCTTCCTGTGTGAAGGAGATTACTGAAGAGCCTTCTACACATGCTAATGTGGCTAATGCGGCTAACGATAAAATAACAGCACGGCATGTTTTAATTGGCGCGACGACGAAGACGGAGACGAATAGGAAGGCCGCCGGAAGGAAGGAAGCCGAGAGTCGGAGGACGTTTTACATGCAGAGATAGAGAGAAAGAAACTGAAGAAGAAGAAGAAGAAGAAGAAGAAGAAGAAGAAGAAGCAAGAAAGAAGCGGATCAGGGAAATTAGTTAACTCTGAATTCTAATTCAGCTCCTCCTCTTCCTCTTCCTCCTCCTCCTCTGATGTAAACAAACAAACAGCTCTCCCAATTAATTGTGAGGACTGACAAGAAAAATAAGAAAGTGTCATCTGGCTGAAACTCAGTCAGCCAATTAAACCTCGTCAGATTTACCGGTAACTGCAAAAAGAAGAAGAAGAAGAAGAAGAAGAAGAAGAAGAAGAAGAAATGACTTCCTCCGTGACAGGGAGAGCATTGGGGAAATGGTCTTTGAAGGACCGCGGCGGCCATTGTTTTGTTTTCCGTTTCTCCAATTATCCTCCATCACGTTTCTCCACGGGGATAATTCCCCCCCACACACATACACACACACCTGCCTGGATGTGCACACCACCCTCCTTTAATGAGCTGCCTGTGGTTCCGCTCTAATTTGAGTCTGTACACATATCATGGTTCTGCAGCCGGCCATGACGGAGGAGACGAAGACCCAGAGACGAAGACCCAGAGACGAAGGCCCAGAGACGAAGACCCAGAGACGAAGACCCAGAGACGAAGACTCAGAGACGAAGGCCCAGAGACGAAGACCCAGAGACGAAGACCCAGAGACGAAGACCCAGAGACGAAGGCCCAGAGACGAAGACCCAGAGACGAAGACCCAGAGACGAAGACCCAGAGACGAAGACTCAGAGACGAAGGCCCAGAGACGAAGACCCAGAGACGAAGACCCAGAGACGAAGACCCAGAGACGAAGGCCCAGAGACGAAGACCCAGAGACGAAGACCCAGAGACGTAGACTCAGAGACGAAGGCCCAGAGACGAAGACCCAGAGACGAAGACCCAGAGACGAAGACCCAGAGACGAAGACCCAGAGACGAAGACTCAGAGACGAAGGCCCAGAGACGAAGACCAGGCGAAGACTCAGAGGCCCAGAGACGAAGGCCCAGAGACGAAGACCCAGAGACAGACCCAGAGACGAAGACCCAGAGACGAAGACTCAGAGACGAAGGCCCAGAGACGAAGACCCAGAGACGAAGACTCAGAGACGACGACTGTGTTTAACAGAATGATGTTCCTCTGCTTCCTCCTCTGCTTCCTCCTCTGCTTCCTCCTCTACTGCTCCCTGGTGCTGGAGGTGACCTCCAACCATGTTGGTACACATAATTATCTTTTCCCTCTGGGGATCAATGACAGCGACCTTCCCCTCTGCACGCGCTCCGTCCTCAAAGTCGGATAATAAATTGGCTCACCGACCGGCTGTGTTATTTATTTCCCGGCTGCATCGGAGGGGAGGCCATTACCGTTTTATTTCATGGAGAGGAGGTTCGTTCACTTTTCCGTGACCCCGATGACCCGGAGAGGAGAGAGGAAAGGGGGGGGGGCAGGGACAGAAGAGAACCCGATGAGGAGCGACTGAATTCATATCCACAAGGGTAATTTATGCTATTATTGAACATCGTGCCGACCTCAGTGTCTCCTCGTCAGGAATGAGATTTTTTTTTCTTCCCTCTGTCAAAGAATCCGAAGATTAAAAAACACAAAGAATCCTGATGCAGGACGCTGCAGGACATCTGCCTCCTCCGACCACGTTCACCTACTTCTACGTCTATATTTGGATATGCAGAAGAACGCAGTATGCTGCATTATCATCATCACCATCCTGTGGAGGACAGGTCGACTGCGACGCCGTCATCCTGCTTCATGGATCCATTGCTGTACATCTCTGAAAGCCGGTTTACATTGGGGTTGAACCTTTGAAACTTGGTTATTTCAGTTCTCTTATTTTCTGTTTTTGTATATGCTAATCATAGTAGTGGGAGATTTGCATTGTGGGTAAATATGGAAGGTATCAAGCTTCAATCCTTCTACTTTTATTTCATTTAATTTCAATACCTCATTGTTATGTATGCTATGTCATGTGCATTCATTTTCGGATCAAATGTGTCATGACTCCTCAATACTCAAGACTCAAGACTCACAACCGTACTTCAGACCAATATCAGCATATTTTGGGGTTTTAAGTCTCATGTTTTGAGGAATCTTTTGGAGCGACACGGTTTGAAGTCAGGAAGTTAAACTGAGCTTCAGCGAGACTCTGACTTCTACTTTGGAGTCAGCTTTAATTTGAGATGTAATAATGTGTGATGGAGGGATGAGGCGCTCTAATGAGGCGTCCCATCACCTCACCGATCGCTGTCACGTCACCTTACCGTACTTGTCACGCTCAGGAGCGCTCAGACAAACCCCGTCGGACACATCGCTAAGAAATCAGTACAACCACAGAAACTGTTTCTCTTTCACATCAAGGTTTAAGAAATCCGTCTCCTCGCATCCTGCATCTCGTTTGAGGTCACGCAATTTGGTGTTTTTCATGAAAACTAACTTTTATTTATCAAATGAATATAAAATAAACTCGAGACATTGACGAGGTTATAAATAATATTTTTTATAATAAATATTAATGTAGTTCTTCTTGTATCTCAAAGTAAGGCCAGTTTTATTGCTTCTCTCATCAGCATAACTGTTCTCAGCTGCGCTCACATCAAAAGGGTTTTCTCAGAGTTTTCTACCCCTCCGTTCGTCTTCTAAGGCGATAACACAATGTACCATCAGAACACTGGAGATGGGCCTCTAGACACCGATGTAGAGACTTCATTGAACTCCAGAGAATAGTCATGAACCACATTAACTATGTAAAGAGTTTATGATTTATTTAATGTGATCTTCATTGGAAAAAATAAGGACAGTTCTATGTGACCCCAAACTCTTGAATGGTAGTGTATGTATTTTGGTGCTATGTGATGGGGAACAAGGCTTTAGGCCCCGGATTAGAGCCGATAGTTGCCATGGTGACCCCGAGGCGTAAGACGCTGACTGGCTTTTGAACTGGACTCTAACCTGTCAGTCGATGAGCGTCTGTCCGTCAGGCTGGTTTAAAAGAAAAGATAGGGGGTGTCTGAGGGATTATATTCCTGCCTTCCAACACATATTGGCCCTATAATCTCCTGCCTCTCTCGGGCCGTTCTCAGCAGGATGAGGTGTCGTTCAGGGCGGCGAGCAGATGGAGAGAGGGATGCTGGAGGACTCCAGGAGTAAATATGTCAATACTTCAGGCAGCGAGGAGGAGCGCCAACAAGCCGACTCTTCCTCGCCAACGTGTCCAACGGCCGACGCACTGCCGACTGTCTGCTACCGGGGACTCATTATGCAGAGAAATGATTTCCTCATCGACACAAGCACAGACGCTGGTTTGGATTCATGTGTAAAAAAACAAAAACCTGTAGTTTAAAAAACATTTCAAAATGCATATTTCATCGGGTTGTGAATAACCAGCCAGACAAGACCATTCCGTTGTTTGACTTTGACGTTGACGTATCGTTGCGTTAAGTTTGCCTTTTTGGCCACCAGGAGAGGGATTACGCCACCAGTCAGGGTGTTTGTTTATGCAAATCATCCCTTGATAGGCCTCTCCCCCTCCCAGCAGAACGAGCCCCTCCCCCTCCCAACAGAACAAGCCCCTCCCCCTCCCAGCAGAACGAGCCCCTCCCCCTCCCAACAGCACAAGGCCCTGCAGTCCACACGTAGCCGGCATGTCGATGATAATAATGCTATTTTCATAATTCTCCATGCAGTTAATCCTGAATTAATATCCACATGTAGCTGATGTGGAGTAAATGTGGTTTGGATGTGTGTGTTGGATGAGGCAGATGTTCTGCACGAGGCATTGGGATCACATTCTTTAGTATTTAAAATCTTTGGATTGAGGGGAGGCAGGATAATCCAAAAAGTGCTCAATTCTTACGTCTGTGGAAGAAAGTTTGAGTATTCCACAGAAGTATGAACAGAAGCCACTCGAGCATCAGTCCTTAGCGTTTACTCTGAGCCTCGTCTCGTCCTCAGATCAGATGCTTCCCTAAAACTGTCCTCGGAGTCAAAAAAGAAAGAAAGATGCTGAGACAACGCCATTCTATCCCCCTGCGAGGGCTTCTGCTGAGCCCTGAGTTTAAATTGAATGGCCCCAAAAATACCCGTTTAATTATGTGGCTGCCGGAGAGGAGAGGCTTTCATGTGTTTCCCACATGAATCAAAGCGAGTGCGATAACCAATTCTCTCATCGATAGGGAACTAAAGGGGGGAGGAGGGAGGAGAGAGGAGGGAGGAAGGAGGAGAGAGGAGGGAGTGATAGGAAGCCACTGAAACAAGCTTGCATGCCAGAGACATTAATTATATTTCTTATAATTGGGTAGAATATGGCCCAGATCAACCCCCTGATTCCCTTCTAGATATTTTTAATTAGTGGACAAATTAAAGTGTCCGTATCTTAGCCCAGGATCCTTCTGAGGCTGCCGGATGTCTCCGCTCCTATTGGCTTACGCTCACTGTGTGGTCAAAGACACAGTTACACCACACCGGGCACCGGGGTGATGAAGAACAGTTCATCTCAATTTTGTAATGATGAATATTTTTTGACGAAAAATACCGTTCATTAGTATTTAATTGAGAGAAGTGTGCTGAAAGGAAGCGTGTAGCAGCAGACGTATGACCCATGTGATCATGAGGACTGCTGGCCGGGATAGAGAACGTCTCCATGAGGCTGACTTCACAAGGCAGGAGGAGTTAATTAAACTTCATCGCGGGGGCATCGGCACTTCAGAGAATCATTGATTATTTATGTTTACAAGACAAAATGTCACACTACGATGGGGTTCTTATTTCCCACGTGGTCTCGAGACGTTGAAATTACAGCAACACAAAGACTTTCATGTCGATGTCAAATTTCATGACAATGCGGTGAATAATTGTCGAGACATTTCACTCAAAACCACAAAGTAAAGACCAAAGTCATAGAATTCATTGTCTGGGAACGTTCCTCTAACTATTCACTGACACGTAGCTGAAGTCTATTGACTGATTGAGAATGACTATTAGCCACTATTAGCTGAGTAAAAACTAATAGTGGCTAATAGTCATTCCTTAAAGGCCCTCTTTTGTCTTATTGTGGTTATAATCAGTTAACTTATGGTTATAACAGGAGTTTTTAACTGCAGTGAAAATGAATATATATTTAATTATTTTAAGGCTAAATGCTAAAAAAATATGTATTGAAGCAGAATATTTATAAAAACTAGACTATTAGATAATTAGATAAAACCATGAGAATTTTGAAGAAAAGAAAATACGTTGACTTATGGACTGGATATTTTTATATTTTCTTCAACGATAATAATTCAAATAGCAAAGTTATGAATGAGGCTTTGAAGCTTCCAACTATTGGGTAAAACCCTGATATTAACCCAAGTAGCTCTAAATCCATCAAAGTTGGGTTCATAGATATCTACATGCGTCGTTTGTACCATAATTATACTGTTATTTTGATCAAAGCAATATTGTCAGTAGGGGAATTTTTAACGTCGCCCAACTCGGAAGACGGAGCAGCTCCCCCGGCTGCTTCTTAACGTAATTAAGGAAAGATATGAGCCATTTCCAGAGCCACGGCAACAGAAACACCAATCTTCTGTTTTTTTTGGGGCAATGTGCTGATGTTGGTGAAACATGAACAACCCTCTTTAATATTTTTTTCTTTGTCGTCTGCAAGTGTGCAGAAATTGCACAATGGTGCTTTCCTGAAGTTGTTATAATTTGAAAGATCATCAATATGCTGTGTTGCTTGTCCTTTGAGGTTGTTGCTGTTAGAAGGTCGTGAAGGTTATGCCAAGAAGAGAGGCAAAAGAGGCAATCCAAAGTTTGCTCGGAAGATCATGTTTCATAACCTCTCTGAGTAATGTGAACTGACAGAACAAGAGATTTTGACTCCCTGAGCTCGCCCTCTCACTCTGAAAACAGCGCCCAGCACCCGTTAACTCCATGTGTCCTCATCAATCCTCACTGGGGACGCGCCGGCTACTGGAACGTCACTGGGAATGACGAGCCTCGGAAACGTCTGCCTGTTTGCCCTCTGCCAGAACGCTCTCGACCTACGAGACGCCGGCGTTCCGTGACCTAGATGGCGACCTTCACAGAGAAGCGTCACTCGCTCGGCTCAGAATCCCCCGCCTGCTGCTGCTGCTGCTGCTGCTCGGGATTTCTGATCCGTGTTGGTCTGATGTGGCATTAGGGAGTGAGTGTGCAGAGGGAGACGTGAGCTGGAGCAACACAGATGTGCACAGAGGTGGAAAATAGCACCGAGAGCTAGAGCAGAAACGTTGCCGAAGGATCTCGTGAGGCCGCATTTCTTTTTCTTTTTCTTTCTTACTGCTGATAAGAAAATGTGTCACACTTAATGTGTAACAAAAATAGTTAAAATACAATATCCACACTCTGTTAAAGCCTAATGTTATGATTTAGACAGGCTGTCAAATATTATATACCTACTCACAAAAAAGAGCCAGCGCGAGAGGTTTAGAGACGTTGGGACGATTTAGTTGTTGAGCTGAAGCCTAAAAGCATAGGCTAAATGTGTAAAGGGGCGGGGGGTGCTAGTGGAAGTCTGGCCCAACCGCGCATCACAGAGCGAGGCGCGCGCGCTCAGACGCAGACGGATCTCTCTTATTCTGCCTGTTTTGTGATATACAGCCTAAAAGGGGGATTTCGTTTATCTGGCAACCCTGAGATCAGTCAATCAATGACTGTTCAGGTGGAACGTACGGGAGATACCATTTACAAAACTTGTAAGGGGTAAAATCTTGTGAAAGACCCAGAGAAACAGAAATATCCGACGAAGCAAAATCCCGGACGTTTTTGGAAACCCTGCCGGACGCTTTTTTTTGGTCTCAAAAAGAGGACATGTCCGGGGATAACCGGACGTCTGGTCACCCTAGGTAAAGGCATTGGCTAAAGGTGGAGGCTAAAGGCTAAAGGCTTTACATCTGCTTGATGGATCATCGAGGTCTGGATCGTGGAATATGCCTTCTACCAACTATTCGTATAAACTCTGTCATATTCATTGATTGTGTTGTTACTTTGTTTTAATTTGTGTGCAATGACTCCTTCTGTACACATTACATCTATTGCATCTGTCCATCCTGGAGAGGGATCCTCCTCTGTTGCTCTCCTGAAGGTTTCTTCCCTTTTTTCCCTGTGAAGGGTTATTTGGGAGTATTTCCTGATCCGATTCTTGTTCTGGTTCTGGTATGTGTACAGATTGTAGAGCACTCCGAGTGTGGCCCGGAGTGGCTATAGCGACATTAATGACTCGTTGTTTTAAAGAGTCTTAAAGCGAGGAGTCACGGGTACTGATCAGGTATTGATCCACAGCCTGTCGCCCCTCAGATGTTATAAAATTACTTCACAGCTAAACAGCAGTAAAAGTGATATTATCACTTTTAATAAAAAACATGAATCCTGGCCGGTGGCTGAAACTGTACGCTCGTATCAGAACTATTGAACACAATCGCAGAATGGATTCATTATTCACGACTTGATGTAAAAAAACAGGAATAACATAATTAGGACGAAGAGTTTGGACCACTAACGGTTCATTAAAGGTTTAGTGGCGTAGTCAGAATTTTTTTTGCCCCCGTTTCAAACGTTACCTTTCGTTGATTGACAGACTGTCAATGAACTCAATGAACTCGACCCCACCTGCAACGTTTTCGACTTTACAGTTTTTTGGAAGCATTCATCATTTCGGTGACATTTCGTGTCACGAAGTAGAGACGGCGGAGGTGAAGGGCCAATTAAATCCTCCGCTCCTGTCTGGGATTGCATTTCGTGACATCAACGCCACTGCAGCTCAACCCCCCCCCCCCAACCCACCCCGCCCTGTTTCGGTTATGCAAACGGTGGAAATTTCACATCAACGGTGGATCGTCTTCCCCGAAATGAGGACGGGCAAGAAGCGAAGATGAAATATGGAGGACGAGACTGAGACGCGGGGAGCTAGTCAGCCTTGAAATGATTTAATTTAAGCGATGAGGAGTTGACTTTGATAAGTTCGCATTTTAATAATGAATCCTACGACTGCTTCGGGGGTCCAGTTACAAAGAAGAAAAACACTTGGCACAAAAAAAGAAAGAAAAGAAAGGAAAAACATTGAGACCAAAAAGGCTGTAGGACAGAACTCAGTCTGAATGTGCGTGCGTGCGTGCGTGCGTCCGTGCGTGCGTGCGTAGTTCTTCCAATAAGCCCACTCTGGTGTGTTTGCATATTTAATGAGGTCTTAGACTGAGATGGGCTTCAGCCTCCTGTCATTATGAGTCATTGTGCCTCCTCATGGCATATTCCAGTTGGATGTGGCAATAACTATCTGTCCCCTCCCACCCCTCCCCCTTCCAAAGCACCGCTGATCTTATTATGATTATGACTGTTTTCTGCCTCTGTATATTCAAAACCTGTCGCTTTATATAATTTAAGCTATTGGCTCCTACTAACCAGTGAGTTCCTCAGGCAGGAGCAAGGTTTATATGTTGAGATGTTGATTGTATGCAGTACGTGAGAAAGGTGTAAATAACTTAGCAGTTACAGCACAGACATGTTGTTAAAGCAACAGACACAATCAAAAGAAATTATATATATATATATATATATATATATATATATATATATATTTTGATTTCATTATTATTTTATATATATAGTTCAGCAGCAGGACCAAAACCACAGTCTGCAGGACATCAACATCCCTGTCCCAGAAGAGGACGAACCTTGCACAGGAAACCAACCTGAACCCAGCCCAGCAAGACCTGCAGTGGAAATGGAAGTGCGGGGGAAGGCCCACAGACAGGCAGTCAAATACCTTTCCAGGGCTGCTGAAAAGGGAAGTCAGTGGCTTTGGATTAAGAGGAAGGACTCCATCTGGCTGATCTTGACTGATCTTGACTGACCTGACGTACGTCGGCATTCGCTTCATTTGCAGTCGGTGGTTCGGTGTCAGAGGTGCAGAAATGCATGAGTCTGTATCCATGGCTGTCCGTTTCAGTGTGAAGTTGGCACAGCTCGGTGATGCGACTTCTCCAAAGAGATACTCGTCATCCGGTACTCTGCTAGCGGTTGGTTGGTTTCACCATCTGGCCACCACAGAAATCTGAGGAAGTCCACATCATCTTTGGGTATTCTTACCTGATGGGACATTCCTTCTATGTCTCCCTTCACTGCTACTGGTTCCTGTCGGAATCGGAGGAGTACACCCGGCAAGGTGTTCGTAAGGTCAGGACCCTGCAGCAGCTCACTATTTAGGGAGGTTCCTTGGAATGAAGAGGTACAATCAAACACCACCCGGATTGTCTTTCTTTTGTGGTAGACACCATGGTGAGGAATGTACCACAGTCTTCCGTCTTTCCGGTGGATTTGGTCTTTTGGCACTCTTTCTACGTGCCCTTTCCTCAAGACATCCCTCATGAAGCCGTTATAGTCTTTCCGAAAGGCTTCATCTTTCCGGAATTTGCGGGCAAGGCCTAATACTATTTGTTCCACCACCTTCCTGTTGTTTGGCAGGCTGATGTTATCCTGACGGAACGGAAGTCGTAGTTCATAGTGGCCTTCTTTCCTTTTGACTGAACTGTTCATCACATGCAGGAATTTCTTGTCTTCAAATGAGTGTTCTTGTTTTTCATTGTAGGCCAGCTCTGAGAAGTCCTGGTTGTCTTGTTGTACAAGGAGCTCTTCCAGCTTGGCCACTGATATTCTATTGGATGTTATCTGTGGTCGACCATGCTCATCCATAGGTGCAGTACTGCAGAGAGGTCCATTTATAGTCCAGTCTAGGCTTGTCAGGACTGCGTAGGGCCCCTCACCTTGGCTACTGATCACTCTCCGTGGTTCCATGGCCTTTGGGACATTTGCACCAATCAATAGGCCTACTTCTGCCCTGATGGGCCTTAAGTGGACCTCCTTTAGGTAAGACCATCCTTTTATGTCCATTTCCGTAGGGATGTTTTCTTGACTGACAGGAATGGCATTTTGTGTGAAGACTTCTGGAAGTCCTATGAAACTGTTGCCATCCAGGCTGCATACTTCCAGTCCTCTTATCACATGGGTTTTCACAGGCTTTTCATGACCCATTGTTCGGAGTAAGATCTCCGTTTTCTTTCCTCTGACAGACAACTGCTCCATCAGTTTTTCGGTGACAAAGGTAGCCGTGCTTCCAGGGTCTAGAAATGCATATGTTTCTATCAAACAGCTGCCTTTATGGCTCTTTATCTTTACAGGTACCACAGCTAGCTTGTAGTCTGTGGTTCTGTCCCCTGTGGCTGCTGATGACACCATAGCAATTTGTGCTGCCGATGAAACTTTAGCCATGTAGTTGCTCCTGGTGTCTGAAACCTGCTTGACTGCTGGCTTGGTGTTTCCTGGTATAAAGTTCTCTATATGCAAGACAGTGGGGTGTTTTTTCTCACAGGAACGACACGTGAGACGTTTCTTGCATTCTTTACTCATATGACCTTTGATCAAGCAGCCAAAACAGAGTCCATTTTTCTTTAGCAACTCGACTTTCTCCTCATGGGGAATCTTTGTTACTCTTTCACATGTTTCCATCACATGATCTCCTTTGCAGAAAGCACAAGGCTTGGCGAAAGCGTCCATGGCTGTACAGATGCCTTCTGGCCTGTCTGCCCTTTCCTGTGCCTCAGTGTTCCGGTAGGTTTCTGTCTTAGGTACAACAGTCGTAGCAAAGCTTTTCTTGCTGCTAGGTCTCGTATACTGTACGTCTCGTTTGGGTATTCTCCCAGTCGTGCTTCCGGCTGGGTCCTGTATATCCCCAAAGACGGGATCTTGAATGATTTTGACCTGCCGTTCCATAAACAGAACAAGATCATGGAACTTGGGTCTCTGCTGTGTCCTTTCCGTGATGTCACATACAGCAGATCGCCATTTCTCTCGAAGCTTAAATGGAAGTTTGAAAACAAGTCTCTTCATGTTAGATGGTGAGTCCAGCTCTGACATGTATGGTAGGTCCTGAACTGCATTACCACAGCCTCTCAGATAGAGGGTGTAGCTATGAAGTGCTTTTCCATCATCTGTGCGTATTTGATTCCAGTTCAAGGCCTTTTCAAGGTATGCTGATATGATTTTGAATTCATCGCCAAAGTGAGATTTGAGTAGGCGCTTTGCTTCTTGGTAATCAGTGGTGGCGTTCATGTTAAAGCAGCTCTGGACGAGTTCCTTTGGCTGTCCAACCGTGTACTGTTCCAGGAAGTACAGTCGCTCCTCATCGCTCTGGGTTTTGTCCTCGATGTTGTGCTTAAAGGATTTCATAAATGGCCTGAAAGTTAGAGGATCGCCATCAAACACCAACACTTCCCTTCTTGGCAGTTTAGATTCTTTCTGCTGTATCACGAGCAGATCCGTCAAGTCCGTTTGTCTTTGTATGATGTTTGTTAGATCGATGCTCTGAGCCATTTCATGTCTGGGAGTGGATTCTCCTTATCTGGGTGGTCCATCAGAAACCACAGCTCCACGTGTGGGAGGGTTTGTTGGAGCCCTCGGTGGTTGCTCCGTTATTGGTCGGTGACGAGTGTACATCATATTTTGTAAGGGTGTTTTCGGTATGGTTCCTATCCGTGCAAACTCCAGTTTTGTTAGACTTTCTTCCATTTTGGCAGATGCAAATCTCCGTTCTTCAGTTTCTTTTCCAGATTCAGATTCTTCAATTTCAAATTCCTCTAGAGCCTTTAGCCTTGCATCAGCTGCTGCAAGATCTGCTTCCAGGTCCAGGGATTCAATTCTTAAACCGAGCTGATGTTTCTCGGTTTCCAGCTCATGTTTCTTTTTAAGAGCTTCAGCTCTGGCCTGCAGAGCAGCTTTGTCTGCAGTTGCCTTCATGCGTGCTGAAACCACGGAAGAAGATCTGGAACCTTTGGAACTTTTAGAACTCCTTGAGCCGGTCTGTGAGACACTGTCCCCGGCAGCAACAAGATTCTGTGGGTCAGGCTGAGGCGTTATCCATTGGCTCACCTCAGACATAAAAGCTTCATAATCCTTCATTTTGGGCTCTAACCAGTCCAAGTTTTCATTTGCTCTCACATCCTCAGGCAGCAATAACTGAACAGAATGTTGAGACTCTTTAAATTCATCCAGCCTTTTTAGAAATTCATTTGCAGCTTTATTCACATCATCAACATCAGCACACTCCGTCATCATTGCTTTTATTTCATAAATTTTCCGTGTGCAGTGTGAGAGTTTCCCTTGACGTGTTGCGCTGAGTGATTTAAATGCTTTCTTTTGTTGCGCCGCGTCCATCTCAATATTATCGGCTTCCGTGAGTCCCGATGCAGATCCCTCCGCCATTATTTCACTTTTCGTTCTCAGCCTTTAACTTTCGTTTGCGCAGGTTTTTACAAGTAAGTCCGACTGTTTTTGTTGGAATATTCGTTAGTATTTAGTTACTTCTTTATTTATTTATATTCGTTGATGCGCATGTCCACGCTTTGTTTCCGTGCAGCGATATTGATCCGCGGTGTCCTGCGACCTATACTTTGATTGGTTCCGTAATGTATAGGCAGTTTATGGATTCATTGGTCTGCTCATCAAACATTTCTTTCATTTCCTTTGTCCGTTTTAATGTTTGATCGTAACCGGGTTCAGACGACGGCGCGTCCGCTCGTTACTCACGGTACCGGTGAGATCAGATTCTGGCTGCAGTCCAGTTGAATCCAAAGCGACAGCGACTCCGTCCTTCACTCAGATCCACGTTGCTGGCGTCTTTGTGGCGTTCCGTTGGGTTATTTTTAATTTATCGTAGAGGCGGTCGGTAGATTAACGCGCATTGTTTTCTTAATGTCACTTTCAGCTTTATTGTATTTACAGAAAATAAATGAAAACTCTTTAACAGAAAATAAACCGTAAAATTCCTGGTTCCGTGCGGTTCTTTGCGGTTCCGTGGCCGTGCTGGCATGCGGTTAAAAATAATTTCCCTTCGCTCTCTCAAACAAAACACACCTGCGGGCACTCAGGTGCCGTCTATTTATAAAGTTACGCCCCCGACATGACGTCATCAAAACGTGACACAAAACAAACAGACAGGTAAACAAATCATAATCTGGCTTCTACAAGCCTCTCTCATCTTTTTAAGTGGGAGAACTTGCACAATTTGTGGCTGACTAAATACTTTTTTTCCCCACTGTATATATATATATATATATATATATATATATATATATATATATATATATATATATATAAATATAAAAAATAATAAATATATATTAAAAGCGTATATGTATACATATATATACCGTACATGTTGGTATATACGGTGGATACCTACATGCGTTCTTCTGTATTTGAGGACAAAATCAAAAACACAATCAAAAAGGACGAGGCAGGTGAAAAAATTACAATAAAATTGAATGGAAATTAAACTTTTGTTCAGAAGATACACTCGTCATGACGAAATACACCAATGCTAATGTGTTGAGTGAGACTTTCAAATTACAGTTAGTCAAGCAATCTCTGAATAGAATATAAATGATGCTCTGGGCCATAAGGGCACATCTCAAATCGAGAAGCCAGCGCTCCTAGGCTCGCTCTTTGCTCCGCGGGCCAGAAGACGAGCCGATAAGAGGTGAAAAGTGGGGGTCGTATCTTTTGGTCCCTGGTTTGTGAAGATCTGATAGATCCTAACGAGCGAGAGCCGTCCTTCTCTCAGCCGCCACTTGCTGGTCACAAACCCCTCAGAGGAAGAGGTCATCTACTTCCTGTTTGTAAGATTGACTATTGTCCATTTCATGTTGAGCTATCAGGATAAAGGGAACGTTTCACCTCCTCTCTTCTCGTCTTTACGAGTTTATTCCATGCTGCACATGCGCCTGCTTTGTATAATTCAATTCCCTTTGGCCAAGACTCAAGAAAGGATTTCTATTCTGGATTATGATATTGAGTAAAGTGTAATAACCTTGGCTGCTCCAGTGTCCTGAAATGGACGATCTTTGAATGTCACTCACAGAGTCTCCATCCTCTGTCAGAGTGAGTACAGACACGATTTGCACTTCAATTTCATTGAAAATGTGAATATCTTACTTTCCCCTCTTTGTCTCCTTCACTCTGGTTCCTCACAAAATACAGAAGCCCGAATTACATAAAGCCACAGTATATCCAAATATATATATATTAGGGCTGGCCAACGATTACAATTTTTAATCGCGATTAATCGCATGATGTCCCTGATTAATCGCGCGATTAATCGCATTTGTATACGCAAAATCCAATAATTAATTCAAAAGTAGTGTATAGCGCACTTGTATTTGAAATGTTGTGCCGTATGAATGAAAGAGCCATAACATGTGTTGTCCTGTTAGAGAGAGACACACCAGAAAACACTTTCAGGGCAGTTTGTCAACTCATACAACTTGACACTTATGTTAAATGTACTGCCATATGAACTAAAGTGCCATAACATCTGTTATGCAAACAAATACTTAACATCAGCATTTGTGTAGCAGATAAATAAAATAAATACTTTGTGTGAATCTCAACTTAAACAATGGTATCAAAACAAACAGAACTAAAGCTTATTGCCACTGTTGAGTGTTGATAAATGTATGGACGCATGTAATTATATTTGTTCAGGAGGAAGCGCTGTTGCGCCTCATATGGCATGACGTCACCACTTCCTTATAAGAGGGATGTTCGCGCCCTTTCTCTCTGTTTAACCTAGCGACTAGCGAGAGAGTTCACCTGCCGCACAACAGCTGATGAGGCACAGCTGAGGAGACGTGTGTCTGCATCGGGCCGATCACACCAGACGCGCCTCTAAAAAACGCAGCCGCATCAAAAAAACGCCTATAGGCAAAAATAAGCCGGGCAAAACAGCGAAAGAAAATAGGAAGAAAAGCCTCCTGCTTGATCTGATTGGCGCCTTGTCCGAGTGTGACATTAATGAGTGCCGCACATCCGCACCTCGCGCTGTGTGCATGTCTTTATGATGGTGGGGGAAACCGGAGGACCTGGGGGAAACCCACGCAGACACGAGGAGAACGCACAAACTCCACACAGAAAGGACCTGAGACGACCCGGACAACCAGGATTCGAACCCAGGGCCTTCCTACTGTGAGGCGACAATGCTAACCACTGAGCCACCGTGCTGCCCTATACAGGACTGTCTCAGAAAATTAAAATGTTGTGATAAAGTTCTTTATTTTCTGTAATGCAATTAAAAAAACAAAAACAAAACAAAAATTCATTACAAATCAACTGAAATATTGCAAGCCTTTTATTCTTTTAATATTGCTGATTATGGCTTACAGCTTAAGAAAATTCAACCTCTAAATATTAGAATATCATGAAAAAATATACTAGTAGGGTATTTAACTAATCACTTGAATCGTCTAATTTACTCGAAACACCTGCAAGGGTTTCCTGAGCCTTGAAAAACACCGGACAGTTGCAGAGTGGTCCAAATTTGGCCTGCCAATTCCCCTGACCTGAACCCCAGAGAGAATGTGTGGGGTATTGTGAAGAGGAAGCTGAAAGACACCAGACCCAACAATGCAAATGAGCTAAAGGCCGCTATTGAAGCATCCTGGGCATCCATAACACCTCAGCAATGCCACAGGCTGATTACCTCCATGCCACGCCGCATTGATGCAGTAATCCGTGCAAAAGGATCCCCAACCAAGTACTGAGTGCATTAATGGACATTTTCAAATGTTTGATTTTGTTTTGCTGTTATAAATCTTTTTTTTTACTTGGTCTGATGAAATATTCTAATATTTAGAGATAGGATATTTGAGTTTTCTTAAGCTGTAAGCCATAATCAGCTATATTAAAAGAATAAAAGGCTTGCAATATTTCAGTTGATTTGTAATGAATCCAGAATGCATGACATTTTTGTTTTTTTAATTGCATTACAGAAAATAAAGAACTTATATATATATATATATATATATATATATATATATATATATATACACATATAAATTCAATTCAATTCAGTTTATTTGTATAGCCCAGTTTCACAAATTACAAATTTGTCTCAGAGTGCTTTACAATCTGTACACATAGACATCCCTGACCCAAAACCACACATCGGACCAGGAAAAACTCCCAAATAACCCTTCAGGGGAAAAAAGGGAAGAAACCTTCAGGAGAGCAACAGAGGAGGATCCCTCTCCAGGATGGACAGATGCAATAGATGTAATGTGTACAGAAGGACATATTTAGAGTTAAAATACATTCAAGGAATCTGACAGAGTTTATCAATAGTTCATATTTAGGCATATTCCACGATGGAGAGTTTGGAGACCTCCCAAGTGGAGGAGTGGGCGGAGTCCCAGCAGGGCAGTGGCACAGCTGGCGACAGGAACTCACGATCCAACCATCGAAGGTCCATCAGCAGATAGAATCTATGCCGTCTCATAGGGTCCGATGACCCCATGAGACGTGAAGTCAGAAGGACTCCGGGGAGAAAGCAGAGTTAGTCATGTGTGATGGAGAGATGAAGATTCATCCATAGGAGAAAGAAAAGAGGAGAGAGGTGCTCAGTGCATCCTAAACATCCCCAGCAGCTATAAGCCTATACCAGCATATCCAGGGGCTGGACCAGGGCAAACCTGATTCAGCCCTGACTATAAGCTCTGTCAAAGAGGAAAGTCTTAAGTCTACTCTTGAATGTGGTGACTGTGTCTGCCTCCCGGACTGAAGGTGGAAGCTGGTTCCATAAAAGAGGAGCTTGATAACTAAAGGCTCTGGCTCCCATTTTACATTTTAAGACTCTAGGAACTACAAGTAGCCCGCATTTAGTGAGCGCAGCCCTCTGGTGGGGCGATACAGTACTACAAGCTCTTTAAGATATGATGGTGCATCACCAATTAAGGCTTTGTAAGTTAAGAGAAGAATTTTAAAAGTGATTCTTGATTTTACAGGGAGCCAGTGCAGAGCAGCTAGTGCAGGAGTAATGTGATCTCTTTTCCTAGTTTTAGTGAGAATACGAGCTGCAGCATTCTGGATCAACTGGAGGGACCTAAGAGATTTATTAGTGCAGCCTGATAATAAGGAGTTGCAGTAATCCAGTCTCGAAGTAACGAACGCGTGAACCAATTTCTCTGCATCTTTTGAGACAAGATGTGCCTGATTTTTGAAATATTACGTAGATGGAAGAATGCAGTCCTTGAGATTTGCTTTATGTGGGAGTTAAAGGACAAGTCCCGATCAAAGATAACGCCGAGATTCTTTACAGTGGTGTTGGATGCTAGAGTAATGCCATCTACAGAAATCACATCACCAGATAATTGATCTCTGAGGTGCTCAGGGCCGAGTAGAATTACTTCGGTTTTGTCTGAGTTTAACATCAAGAAGTTGCCGGTCATCCATGTTTTTATGTCACTAAGACATGCTTGAATTTTAGTGTGTTGGTTAGTCTCCTCTGGTTTTATCGATAGATATAGTTGAGTATCATCTGCATAACAATGAAAGTTTATAGAGTGTTTCCTGATAATATTGCCCAAAGGAAGCATGTATAAGGTAAATAGAATTGGTCCAAGCACAGAACCTTGTGGAACTCCGTGACTAACGTTGGTGGTCATTGACGCTTCATCGTTTACAAATACAAACTGAGATCGATCTGATAAATAGGATTTAAACCAACTTAGGGCGGTGCCTGAAATACAAATCGACTGCTCCAGTCTCTGTAATAGGATGTTATGGTCAATGGTGTCGAATGCAGCACTAAGGTCTAACAAGACCAGTACAGAGAGAAGTCCTTTATCTGCTGCCATTAAGAGGTCATTCGTAATCTTCACCAGTGCTGTCTCTGTGCTGTGGTGTTTTCTAAATCCTGACTGAAACTCTTTGGTCACGGTTGATGGGAGAAAAGCCATCTAAATATATACCAGGACATACAGGGGTTTCCAAAGCCATTCCACTTGAGGACAGATTGGCACTGGTTAAGGGCAAGAGATTATTAATCTTGTCCCTAATAGTTAAAATCTTCTCATTGAAGAAGTTCATAAAGTCATTACTACTGAGGTCTATAGGAATACTGGGCTCCACAGAGCTGTGACTCTCTGTCAGCCTGGCTACAGTGCTAAAGAGAAACCTAGGGTTGTTCTTATTCTTCTCTATTACTGATGAGTAATATTCTGCTCTGGCATTGTGGAGGGCCTTCTTATAAGTTTTAAGACTATCTCGCCAAACTAAGTGGGATTCTTCCCGATTAGTTGAACGCCAAATGTTTTCAAGCTTTCGTGACGTTTGCTTTAATGTGCGGGTCTGAGGGTTATACCAGGGAGCAAACCTTCTCTTCCTCACTGTCTTCTTCTTCAGAGGGGCTATCGAGTCCAGTGTCATTCTCAGTGAGCCTGTGGCACTATCAACAAGATGATCAATCTGGGACGGACTAAAGTTAGACCAGGAGTCCTCTGTTATATTGAGACATGGTATTGAATCAAGTGCAGAAGGAATTGCTTCTTTAAATTTAGCTACAGCACTGTCAGTTAGACATCTGGTGTAGAAACTTTTGACTAACGGTGTACACTCCGGTAGTATAAACACAAAAGTTATAAGGCTGTGGTCTGACAGAAGAGGATTCTGTGGGAAGACCTTCAAATGCTCAATGTCAACGCCATATGTAAGAACAAGATCAAGCGTGTGGCCAAAGCTGTGAGTGGGTTTCTGTACTCTCTGACGAAAGCCGATCGAGTCCAACAATGAGATGAATGCAGTACCTAGGCAATCATTATCAACATCCACATGAATATTAAAATCTCCTACAATAATAACTTTATCAGTTTTAAGAACCAAACTTGATATAAATTCTGAAAATTCTGATATAAACTCTGAATATGGACCGGGTGGCCGGTAAAGAATCACAAATAGAATCGGCTGTAATGTTTTCCAGGTTGGATGTGAAAGACTAAGAACAAGGCTTTCAAATGAGTCGTAATTTAGGATTTATTAAAAGGCTCGAGTCAAAGATGGCTGCTACTCCACCTCCTCGACCGGTGTCTCGAGGAATGTGAGTATTAACATGACTTGGAGGAGTCGACTCATTTAGGCAGACATATTCTTCATGGCGTAGCCAGTTTTCAGTTAGACAACATAAATCAATGTGATTATCTGTTATTAAATCATTTAGTAACACAGCTTTAGATGACAGAGATCTAATATTTAGGAGACCACATTTAATAGTCCTGTTTTGTTGCACTGCTGAAATAATGGTGTTAACTTGTATAAGGTTATTGTGTACGACTCCTCTTGTGTTTACTTTAGATTTATTTAATTTAAGTGGCCGTGGGACAGACACAGTCTTCACAGTCTCTATTCTAGAGTAATGGATGGGTAACTGCTTGACAAGAAGAGCAGAGAAGGGTGTTAAACTACAACTCTGCTCCCGGTTCCTGATCTGAACCCCGGATTGTCATGGATTAGGTCCGGTGATCAACGTGGTCATATTCGCAGAAATGAGACGCGCTCCTTCCAACGTGGGATGGACGCCGTCCCTCCTCATCAGATCAGGTTTTCCCCAGTAAGTCTTCCAGTTGTCTACGTAGCCCACCTTATTCGCTGGGCACCACTTCGACAGTCAGCGGTTGAAAGACGACATACAGCTATATAATTCGTCAGTTTTTAAATAGACATAAAATATATTTATTTACACATCTATATAATTATATATATATATATATATATATATATATACATACAAATATGTAGGCTATGTCCCGAGTGTTCCTAAGATCCTCAAATAACGTGAAGCGTTCACGAGAAGACGCTATAAGGTTTGAAGGACTCAATTTCTTGATTCTTAAACTGTGTCCTCCAAACTACGTCGAGCATTCTTAATTTTAGACGTTGACATTTTGTTGTGTTTTTACATTTTTCAGAGATGTTTTTTTTAACGCATTAATAAACTATTCGCCCACCGTCGCCTCTCGATGTGTTATATTCATTCTTGCGGCTTCTCGCTTAGCAAACTGACAAAATGAGAAGCACACACACACACACACACACACACACACTCGCTCAATGTGAACAAGTATAACAAATGTACTATGTAAATGGAGTTAAATGTCATGAGTCTTTTTAAATGTCAGTGCATGCACTCGATGTCTCTGTGACGTCAGGCCAGCCAGGTGCAGAGAAAGATCTGTGCTTTATATATATATATATATATATATATATATATATATATATATATATATATATATATATATATATTAGGGCTGGGCACGTTAACGCGTTAATCTTGCGTTAACGCATATAAATTAACACCGACAATTATTTTATCGTGCGTTAACGCAGGTTTTGTTATTTGTTTTATTATTGTAAAAGTTTGTTGCTCACAGGCTTTTATTTTGTAAAAGTCTACTACTGATTGCTGCGGAACCGGAAAAGAAAGTCATTCGCGGTTTAATAAACATGGAGAAGAGTACGGAGATTTTAAATGGCCATTTTCAATTTAAAGTTCTTAAAGACGGCTGAGTCAACAGAAACAAAGTCATATGTAACCACTGCCAAGACAATTTGTCACCGGAGTACTTCCATTCTTAAATATCATTTAAATGCTGAATACACCGTTGATGCCGCAAATAATACAACCAAACACACAGTGGAGCGACGCTTCGACAGACTCCGCTAGCTGCAGGGAGGATTATAGCTCAACCAAGAGAAGCTAACCAATGCCAGAGCGAAATGGATCCCTACAGACTGCAGGCCGAATAGTGTTGTGGAAGACGTCGGTCTGAGAATTTTTTTGAGAATCTCAACAAATGACGGCAGGTATGAGACGCCCTCAAGACCCACCATCACACGGAGAATACACGAGTCAAGACACACCATCACACGGAGAATACACAAGTCAAGACCCACCGTCACACGGAGAACACACGAGTCAAGACACACCTTCACACGGAGAACACACGAGTCAAGACACACCGTCACACGGAGAACACACGAGTCAAGACCCACCGTCACACGGAGAACACACGAGTCAAGACACATCGTCACACGGAGAATACACGAGTCAAGACCCACCGTCACACGGAGAATACACGAGTTGTATGAAAAGGAGAGGACTGCAGAAGCGACATCTTTACAAAGTGCGCCCGCTGTGGCTCTCACTGGGGACGACTGGACATCCCTCGGTAACCACGCTGACCTCTGAGTTACTGAGCATTATATGGGCGCTGAAGTTTGTGTCTCGTTTTGTGTCTTGTTTTGAAGTGGGCGCTGCATTCACATGCCCTGACTGATGAAAACAGAGGAGAGACATGATGCTGAAACGTGCGCGGGACACTTTACTGAAGTTGCTAGTCAGGTTATTTTTTAGCTCTTTCTCTCTGAGGAGAGGGATGATGTTTTCAGGATTAGGTCCTCAATGTAGTTTTCTCAATTAAATTAGGCCCACAGGTTTCTGAATCATGGCATTGTTAATAGCTGGTTCGTTTCCAAATGAAACCCATGTTACCCTCCACGTTGCTGTTGGTTGAGTTAATCTGATTTAGCTGTAACTCTTGTTCATAGCCGACTGTAGGACTGTACAAAGGGAAGAGCTATGTTAGAACATATAACGTATTTACAATTAATTACACCTTGGCTAACTTCCTTCTATGTTTGTCGTTTTATGGTTTATGTAAATGTAATTACATTTTTGTTGCTTCACACTCATTAACATTAATGCCCTGGCAGTGGCAATATGCTTTAGTTTTGTGTTTGTTTTGATACCATTGTTTAAGTTGAGATTTACACAAAGTATTTATTTTATTTAACTGCTACTATATACAAATGCTGATGTTAAGACTCTGTTTACACGATGGGAAAACACATATATTTTGATGCGTTTTGGCCTTTCATTTACACACAAACGGAGGTTTTATCATGGAAAACGATCATTTCTAAAACTCCGGCCAAAGTGGAGATTTCTGAAAACTCAGTTTTTGTATTTGCGTGTGAACTAGGTCAAACAGAGTTTCAGGTTTCAGGTTTCAGGTTGTCAAACGTCACAGTAGACCTTCACAGTGTGCCCCAACTTTGAAAACGGAGGCGCAGAAATATTTGTTTCTGTAAATTGCACAACAGGTTTTGTGGCACTTTAGTTCATATGGCAGTACATTTAAAATAGAAATGCGCTATACACTACTTTTGAATTAATTATTGGATTTTGCGCATACAAATGCGATTAATCGTGATTAATCAGGGAAATCATGCGATTAATCGCGATTAAAAAAATGTAATCGTTGCCCAGCCCTCATATATATATAAAATATCTATCCATTTGTAGACACGGAACGGTTACAATTTCTATGGAAAGGACCGTAAGTTTCAAACAGGGCAAATCCTTTTATGTGTTCTTTATTTCTTGGTTGTTATGATTATGGAATTAAAATAACTCTGGCGTAGAAACACATCGTGTCCCCGTCTGTGGGAGCAGAACATGACTCGTGACATATCACACCCTCTCTGCTCTATGATTTGCGGACGTTGATTGAACGTTTACATCTTTACACACGGCTTTTCATGAGAAGATATTTTTTAATAAAGACTCACTGAACTACCTAAGTACATTTCAGAAGCAACATCGATGGCATCCTTGAGGAGGCGTACGTCTACATATCTTCCTCGTATGAACACATTGTGTAATGTAAAATACCTCATGACATAATTAAACATATAGGACAGTATAGGAATGCTCTAAAAGGAGCTGGAACTGTGTTATTTATGTTTTTATTCCACATTTTCAATGTAGAGATAAGATTAAATTTGACATGAAAATCCAATACGTGTGAAGTTAAAGCTGTGATAATGCATGATGGTCATTATTTGCCTATAAACCAGGTCAGGAGTGCTAGCTGATGTCTGAAATAGCCCAAACCAGCCGGCCCCTGTAAGGGTGTCGAGAGGATTATTTATGGGCTGCTTGAAGATGATCCACATGACATATGGCTGCAGGCGCGTGGTGTGTTCCTGAACTGAGGTGGACCCCTGCGGGCGGAGAAGCTGTGTGACGCCTGAGGGGAGATTTCACAGCATCTTGGAGTCAGATTTTTTCGAGGGAAGGGTTAAGTCCCAACCTCTCTGCTTTCATCTTCCAAAATGCTGCTTATGCTCTTCAGCTCGGGAGGAATTATCACGTTGAACCCCCGATGGCGCTTTGTGTATCACGCTCCGTATTTGTACATTATGTGCATATATATATATATATTAATATTGATTTATTGATTGATATATAATTAGAATTATATGTGTATATATATATATATATATATATATATATATATATATATATATATATATATATATATATATATATGTTATTATTTGTGTCATTATTATTAATTTCTGTATACATTTTTTTATTTAATTATTAAAATATTTCTTATTTTATTATTATATATATATTATTTATATATATATATATATATATATATATATATATATATATATATATATATATATATATATATATACACACATACACATGTTGGTCTATACAGTGGGTACCTACATGCGTTCTTCTGTATTTGAGGACAACATATTGTCACAAGAGGAGACATAAGAATACAAGCCTACAAAGTGAAGTCATCATTTCCTCAAGGTTTTGTTAGTGTATTAATACTAATCTTTTTTGGTATTTCATTTTACTGCGATGAGGTTTAAGGTTCAGGCGACCGTGCCGTCAAAACAAAGATGCATAAAGGCGACCATGCACGTCTGAGTCCTACAACACGTTATTGGATCCATATCAGACGTTCTTGTGTCTCTACCTTCTTCATCGTCAGCTGCTTTGGTTTCAGAGCTCGAGCTCATGATGAATTCTTCAAAACGTCTTTGCTGAACACATTAAAATGTGTCTGTGTCTTCATGATGAATTACTGCTACTGAAGTCTGACGTTCTCCCAATCTGTCTTGTTGTTGTTGTTGTTGTTTGACATTTCTCACAGTTTATTTTTCTCTCACAGCTTCACAGCCAACTCCTAAATATTGTTTTCCTGTTGCCTGCCAGGCAAAAACATTTATTTTATAAACAAAGCCAGCCAGAAACATATATTTTAACCATTTGGAAATGTTCAGTCTCGACATTTTGAACCTGAAACACGTTTCATATCTTTCACTTTCACTGTGTCAATAACAACACAACGTAAAGTAACAACGCAACAATCACTAAGTAATGTAGCTCTCGTGGATAAACAATAACAACATAACACAACAAACACAACAACAATGATCTTCTCACACTATCCTCAACGTAACAAGGTCAACATTTACTTTTGGCTTCAAGCGGGACTCGAACGGAGGTCTCTCAGATGAAAGTCCAACCATAAAGACCCTTGTTGTTATCCTCTTGTTGTATCACGTAACCTAGGTAATGGTCGCTCTCAACGGGGGCGTAGACATGTACGACTTCACGTGTTGATTATTAGTTGGAATGCTTCAGCAGTCCAACTCTTGTTCTTGTCTTCTTTATTAGTTGGAATGCTTCAGCAGTCCAACTCTTGTTCTTGTCTTCTTTATTAGTTGGAATGCTTCAGCAGTCCAACTCTTGTTCTTGTCTTCTTTATTAAACTTTTTTTTATTCTATTTCTTCCGTACCTTTTTTGTCCCTCTTATACTCCTTTTCCTGTTTTTCCGCTCCTCCTGGCATTTACAATGTGTGTGTGTGTGGAAATCTAGAGCTGTGATGTCATCGCTAGAGTGCAGCGCTGCTTTAGAATCTTGCGGAAAAAAGATTTGTTTATCGGCACTACGGCCACAATTCTTACTCTATAGACATAATGTTGTGATAAAGTAGTAGGGAATCTTGTGCTTGTCGTAGACATGTGACTGTGGGATCCAACAGTTTCCCAGATTTCTCGAGAGAAGCCTTAA
This sequence comes from Liparis tanakae, assembly GCA_036178185.1. Lineage (NCBI taxonomy): Eukaryota > Metazoa > Chordata > Actinopteri > Perciformes > Liparidae > Liparis > Liparis tanakae. The sequence continues at coordinate 10,976,643 of CM070094.1, read as the reverse complement.
CGAGGGGAGAAGTCCGGCTTTCTCTACAGTCATCTCCATTATAATTCTGAGCGCTTTTCAACTTTTTTGAAGCAAACGGGAGCATTTTCTAAACTGCGACTTAACTCTCATTTCTTAACCTAAACATTTTTTAAGGACATTTAAACGTTCACAAAAGCCTTGTGCCTCTCAAAATCACGTTACTTTTGCGATTGGAGTTATGGTATTCTGTCAAGTTCTGAAGATTCACAGGGTGTTTTGAAGAAATCCAAGGAAATTCTGCCTTCAGGAGCTGCACGCAGCTGATCCTCGTTAACAATCAACAGGAGGGACACAAGGAGCAGCCTCTGTCCCGATGTTTATCAACACGGAGGCGCCAGACAACAGCAAACTGACCTCAATAATACATCTCACTACTTTTAATACAGAAATGAGGAGAAATAGGTCACATTTAACTTCACAGACAGATGAATAGTATTAGCGTTCGCTCAATCTTTCCTCTCTATTGATTCTACTATTTTGGTGATTTGATCATGTTTTATTTGACAGGGTTTAACAAATGCTTTTGTAGGAAAACAAATCCATATGTTCAGATGTTTAAGCTATGTTCAGCCTATTTCAGCTGTTGGCAGCTATTTTAAGCTATGTACAACTTGAAGAAAACACAAATTTCAGCTAATTTCAGACATGTTCAGCTATTTCCAGACATTTTCAGTTATTCATTTCATATTTAAGTTATTTTCAGCTATTTTCAGTTATTCATTTCATATTTCAGCTATTTTCAGTCATTCATTTCATATTTCAGCTATTTCCAGACATTTTCAGTTATTCATTTCATATTTCATCTATTTCCAGACATTTTCAGTTATTCATTTCAAATTTCAGCTATTTTCACCTATTTATTTCAGCTATTTACAGACATTTTCAATTATTCATTTAATATTTCAGCTATTTTCAGAAATTTTCAGCTGTTTTCAAACCTTTCTCAGCAATTCAATTTTTATTTTTCAGCTTCAAACTTTCAGCATTCCAACGCATTTTCAGCAGGAAATGCATTTTCTAGTTGTAATATGAAGGCAAGATGATGCCTTCAGGGGTTTATTAATACACTTAATAACTAAGTAACAGTAATAATAATGCATGTGTGTGTGTGTGTGTGTCATGTGGTCACGGATCTTGCAGCGAGAGATGATCCAAATGCCAACATAACTGCAAAGAACAATATTACATTTCCAACTAGTAACAGGACGACACAAACGTAGACCAAACAGTACGACACCACACTGGGAATGGCACGAACAGGGTTTACATACACAGGCAGGTGAAGGTGATTGGACAACGGGGAACGAGACACAGGTGGACACAATGAGGGCGGGGCCAGCAATCACACAGAAGAAAACAATCAGGACCAGGGCAGACAATCAGGGAGAGAGACGACACGAGACTTCAAAATAGGACACAAAACCAGACAGAAACTCCAGATCCTGACAGTGTGTTTGTATATGTATGTGTGTGTGTGTTTGTGTTTGTGCGTCCGTGTACGTGTGCATATATATATATATATATATATATATATATATATATGTGTGTGTTTGTGTGTCTGTGTGTGTGTGTGTGTGTTGATGTGGATGTGTACGTGTGTGTGTTTGTGTGTATGTACAGAGCAGCTCATTCCTCTTGATGCAAAGCGAGCCCTCAATCTTTCCATATTTTCATGAAGTGTTTGCACAATTCAATTCAATTCAATTCAGTTTATTTGTATAGCCCAGTTTCACAAATTACAAATTTGTCTCAGAGTGCTTTACAATCTGTACACATAGACATCCCTGACCCAAAACCTCACATCGGACCAGGAAAAACTCCCAAATAACCCTTCAGGGGAAAAAAGGAAGAAACCTTCAGGAGAGCAACAGAGGAGGATCCCTCTCCAGGATGGACAGATGCAATAGATGTAATGTGTACAGAAGGACATATTTAGAGTTAAAATACATTCAAGGAATCTGACAGAGTTTATCAATAGTTCATATTTAGGCATATTCCACGATGGAGAGTTTGGAGACCTCCCAAGTGGAGGTGGGCGGAGTCCCAGCAGGGCAGTGGCACAGCTGGCGACAGGAACTCACGATCCAACCATCGAAGGTCCATCAGCAGATGGAATCTATGCCGTCTCATAGGGTCCGATGACCCCATGAGACGTGAAGTCAGAAGGACTCGGGAGAAAGCAGAGTTAGTCATGTGTGATGGAGAGATGAAGTTTCATCCATAGGAGAAAGAAAAGAGGAGAGAGGTGCTCAGTGCATCCTAAACATCCCCAGCAGCTATAAGCCTATACCAGCATATCCAGGGGCTGGACCAGGGCAAACCTGATTCAGCCCTGACTATAAGCTCTGTCAAAGAGGAAAGTCTTCAGTCTACTCTTGAATGTGGTGACTGTGTCTGCCTCCCGGACTGAAGGTGGAAGCTGGTTCCATAAAAGAGGAGCTTGATAACTAAAGGCTCTGGCTCCCATTTTACATTTTAAGACTCTCGAACTACAAGTAGCCCGCATTTAGTGAGCGCAGCTCTCTGGTGGGCGATACGGTACTAAGCTCTTTAAGATATGATGGTGCATCACCAATTAAGGCTTTGTAAGTTAAGAGAAGAATTTTAAAAGTGATTCTTGATTTTACAGGGAGCCAGTGCAGAGCAGCTAGTGCAGGAGTAATGTGATCTCTTTTCTTAGTTTTAGTGAGAATACGAGCTGCAGCATTCTGGATCAACTGGAGGGACCTAAGAGATTTATTAGTGCAGCCTGATAATAAGGAGTTGCAGTAATCCAGTCTCGAAGTAACGCGTAAACCAATTTCTCTGCATCGTTTTGAGACAAGATGTGCCTGATTTTTGAAATATTACGTAGATGGAAGAATGCAGTCCTTGAGATTTGCTTTATGTGGGAGTTAAAGGACAAGTCCCGATCAAAGATAACGCCGAGATTCTTTACAGTGGTGTTGGATGCTAGAGTAATGCCATCTACAGAAATCACATCACCAGATAATTGATCTCTGAGGTGCTCAGGGCCGAGTAGAATTACTTCGGTTTTGTCTGAGTTTAACATCAAGAAGTTGCCGGTCATCCATGTTTTATGTCACTAAGACATGCTTGAATTTTAGTGAGTTGGTTAGTCTCCTCTGGTTTTATCGATAGATATAGTTGAGTATCATCTGCATAACAATGAAAGTTTATAGAGCGTTTCCTGATAATATTGCCCAAAGGAAGCATGTATAAGGTAAATAGAATTGGTCCAAGCACAGAACCTTGTGGAACTCCGTGACTAACGTCGGTGGTCATTGAGGCTTCATCGTTTACAAATACAAACTGAGATCGATCTGATAAATAGGATTTAAACCAACTTAGGGCGGTGCCTGAAATACCAATCGACTTCTCCAGTCTCTGTAATAGGATGTTATGGTCAATGGTGTCGAATGCAGCACTAAGGTCTAACAAGACCAGTACAGAGAGAAGTCCTTTATCTGCTGCCATTAAGAGGTCATTCGTAATCTTCACCAGTGCTGTCTCTGTGCTGTGGTGTTTTCTAAATCCTGACTGAAACTCTTCAAATAAACTATTCTGATGTAGAAAGTCACACAACTGATTTGCGACCACTTTCTCAAGGATCTTAGAGAGGAAGGGAAGGTTAGAGATCGGTCTGTAGTTAGCCAAAACCTCTGGATCCAGAGTGGGCTTCTTCAGGAGAGGTTTAATTACAGCTACTTTGAAGGAATGTGGTACGTGGCCTGTTAACAAAGACACATTAATAATATCCAAAAGAGAGCTGCCAATTAAAGGCAAAACGTCTTTAAGCAGCCTAGTCGGGATAGGGTCCAAGAGACAGGTAGACGTGTTAGAAGTAGAAACCATTAAAGATAATTGGTCACGGTTGATGGGAGAAAAGCCATCTAAATATATACCAGGACATACAGGGGTTTCCAAAGCCATTCCACTTGAGGACAGATTGGCACTGGTTAAGGGCAAGAGATTATTAATCTTGTCCCTAATAGTTAAAATCTTCTCATTGAAGAAGTTCATAAAGTCATTACTACTGAGGTCTATAGGAATACTGGGCTCCACAGAGCTGTGACTCTCTGTCAGCCTGGCTACAGTGCTAAAGAGAAACCTAGGGTTGTTCTTATTCTTCTCTATTACTGATGAGTAATATTCTGCTCTGGCATTGCGGAGGGCCTTCTTATAAGTTTTAAGACTATCTCGCCAAACTAAGCGGGATTCTTCCCGATTAGTTGAACGCCAAGTGCTTTCAAGCTTTGCTGACGTTTGGTTTAATGTGCGGGTCTGAGGGGTATACCAGGAGCAAACCTTCTCTTCCTCACTGTCTTCTTCTTCAGAGGGCTATCGAGTCCAGTGTCATTCTCAGTGAGCCTGTGGCACTATCAACAAGATGATCAATCTGGGACGGACTAAAGTTAGACCAGGAGTCCTCTGTTATATTGAGACATGGTATTGAATCAAGTGCAGAAGGAATCGCTTCTTTAAATTTAGCTACAGCACTGTCAGTTAGACATCTGGTGTAGAAACTTTTGACTAGCGGTGTACACTCCGGTAGTATAAACTCAAAAGTTATAAGGCTGTGGTCTGACAGAAGAGGATTCTGTGGGAAGACCTTCAAATGCTCAATGTCAACGCCATATGTAAGAACAAGATCAAGCGTGTGGCCAAAGCTGTGAGTGGGTTTCTGTACTCTCTGTGAAAGCCGATCGAGTCCAACAATGAGATGAATGCAGTACCTAGGCAATCATTATCAACATCCACATGAATATTAAAATCTCCTACAATAATAACTTTATCAGTTTTAAGAACCAAACTTGATATAAATTCTGAAAATTCTGATATAAACTCTGAATATGGACCTGGTGGCCGGTACAGAATCACAAATAGAATCGGCTGTAATGTTTTCCAGGTTGGATGTGAAAGACTAAGAACAAGGCTTTCAAATGAGTCGTAATTTAATTTAGGTTTAGGATTTATTAAAAGGCTCGAGTCAAAGATGGCTGCTACTCCACCTCCTCGACCGGTGTCTCGAGGAATGTGAGTATTAACATGACTTGGAGGAGTCGACTCATTTAGGCAGACATATGCTTCATGGCGCAGCCAGGTTTCAGTTAGACAACATAAATCAATGTGATTATCTGTTATTAAATCATTTAGTAACACAGCTTTAGATGACAGAGATCTAATATTTAGGAGACCACATTTAATAGTCCTGTTTTGTTGCACTGCTGAAATAATGGTGTTAACTTGTATAAGGTTATTGTGTACGACTCCTCTTGTGTTTACTTTAGATTTATTTAATTTAAGTGGCCGTGGGACAGACACAGTCTTCACAGTCTCTATTCTAGAGTAATGGATGGGTAACTGCTTGACAAGAAGAGCAGAGAAGGGTGTTAAACTACAACTCTGCTCCCGGTTCCTGATCTGAACCCCGGATTGTCACAATAAATAAATAAATAAATAAAGTCTGGATTAAATCATCAAAGCTACTTCGGAGCTCTTTGATATATTTTGGTGATGTCATCTCAAGTTGAGCATGTCGTCTCATTAAAGCCAATAGTTAATTTACAAACAGCACGAGTTCAATCTGGAAATGTCAAAGTGAATCAAACTGCAGCTTCTTAAAGAGAAGATGGCGTAACGATGTAAACCCTGTCCACAGCTACAGGAGCCCTTCAGGGACATTAGGACGTTTGTAACTTACTCACACACTTAATGATCCTTTCTGCTCGGTGAATGGAAATCTTGCAATCTTGTGTAAAACAAGATAATATAGATTATGTGTTATTATCACACCTGTTGGCCTCTGACTGTTACAATGCAGCCCACTGTGATTGGTGGTCCTCCTCCTCCTCCTCCTCCTCCTCCTCCTCCTTCTTCCCATTTCCCATGAAGTCATTGTGGGCCTCAATCACTGATCAATAAATTAGCCGTGTGAATGAACCCTGGAGACAAAACTGTTACCTGCATGAGATTTCACAAATAGTTTTCTGAATAATTAGATTTCTCTTGGTGTTTTCCACTTCACAGAATATTCTCTCCATTATTGACGGGTATCTTCCCCTCAAGCTCTCGTCTCATTGCTCAGCTCCAGTCGTCCTGAGCTGAAGTCCTCGGCCGATTTCAACGCCTTTCACAAACAAGTGGCATGATTTCTCACCTATAGCTTTATATCCTAACCATGTGTTGGCCGACAGCTCGTCCAATAACGGCTTTAAAAAGAAAATAACTCCAGAGTCTCCCATGGGTTCCACCCACTAGCTATATATATATATATATATATATATATATATATATATATATATATATATATATATATATATATAAATAATATACACACACACACACACACACCTGTTGGTCTATACAGGGGTTCCGACATGTGTTCTTCTGTATTTGAGGACAAACTCTAAAAATCATCTCGTAATCTAATTAATTTGGCATTTTTTTACTGTTTACTAAATCTCATATAGACAAGTGCTACACATATATTATTATTAACATTCATTATTTATTTGCTCTGCAGTTTATCCTCCATCTTTGATGGGAACATTTCATTGAAGTGTTGAACTTTGTTTCCATGGCGCCACATTCTCTTCTTCTTTGGTGTTCCCGTTATTTTGTCCATCCCGCAGGATATCCCCACCGGAGCCCCACCCCCCACCCCTACCCCCCACCCACCTCGTCCTCGTTAAACCAGCATCTGCTGAGGTAAGAAGCCTAAACCCCGAAAACACAAATGCACACACACACACACACACACACACACACACACACACACACTCCCGCCCCCCCCCTTTGCATTTCATTCTCTAGAGCCTGCCATCTGCCAGAGTTGGACAAGACCCCACTAACACACACACATACCCACACCTACACACACTCACACACACACACACACACACACACACACACACTCAGACAACACACACAAGCTTACATCCTTTAATTTCAAAGCCTTGCAATTGCTGGAAAACATATCCAGTACAGATGCACATGAATGCATACACACACACACACACACACACACACACACATACATACTCACACACATACATACTCACACACATATGCTCACACACACACACACACACACACACAAACACACACACACACACACACAACCCCGCAGTGGGCCAGGCTGCATATTTAATGAGGAGCCCCCCTCCCCACAAACAAAGCAGCTTGCGGGGGTCACGATGAGCCAGTGAACTCCTCCCCTCAAATGACTGGCCCGAAGAGGAGGAGAGAGGGAGGCAGGAGAGAGAGGAAGAAGGGGAGAGGCTGGAGAGAGGGAGGGTGGGGAGAGAGGAAGGAGGGGAGAGGCTGGAGAGAGGGAGGGTGGGGAGAGAGGACAACACCCTGTAATTACTCCTCTGTGGCTAACGGCCTTCCAGCATTGTGTTGTGTCTTTCAGGGGTAAGGGGAGAAGCAGAGAGGAGGAGGAGGAGGAGGAGGAGGAGGAGGAGGAGGAGGAGGAGGGAAAAAGAGGAGGGAGAAGGAGGAAGAGGGGAGCAGAAAGGAAGAGGGAGGACAGAAAATAACATGAAACCTCTCCCCCTCTGCTTGGTGTACATGATGCCTCCGCCCCCGCCCCCCCCACACCCACACCCACACACACACACACACTTCCACTACAAGTGTTCATCGCCCCTCAGTTACCCACAATGCATCAGGAGGTCTCCTCTTGGAGAGAAGGAGGAGTGAGCCTCAGGACGCGCATTGAGATGTTACCCAGTTACTCACAGGGAGGGAAGGTGGGAGGAAGGAAGAGAGGGGGGGAAAGAGGGTGGGAGGGAAGGAAGGTGGTAGGAAGGGAGGGAGTGAGGAAGGGAGGGAAGGAAGGTGGGAGGAAGGGAGGGAGCGAGGAAGGGAGGGAAGGTGGGAGGAGGGAGGGAGTGAGGAAGTAAGTGATGGAGGAAGAGAGAGAGGGAGGAAGAGAGGGAGGAAGCCTGGGCTTCATCCTGCGTTGTTGTTATTTGTTCATCATCCCTCTACATGTTACCCAGATACACAGACAGAGCAGGCGCGGTCAAGCGAGGTCATCCCAGAGGAACGTCACATGACCCAGAGGAACGTCACATGACCCAGAGAAACGTCACATGACCCAGAGGAACGTCACATGACCCAGAGGAACGTCACATGACCCAGAAGAACGTCACATGACCCAGAGGAACGTCACATGACCCAGAAGAACGCCACATGATCCAGAGGAACGTCACATGACCCAGAGGAACGTCACATGACCTAGAGGAACGTCACATGACCCAGAGGAATGTCACATGACCTAGAGCAGGGGTCGCCAACACGGTCCCCGTGGGCACCTGGTCGCCCGCGGGGACCAGGTGAGTCGCCCGCACGGCATGTTCTAAAAATAGTCAACATTGTGCTCCGTCAAAAAAAAAAAAAAAGGCCATAATCCCCGAGCACTAGGACCTGGGGGGAGGCTGCTCCTCTGGCTTCCTCACTGCAAGGAGCATCTCTCAAAGAGCCAGGATGAAAGAGCCAGCGCGCGCCTTGCTCAGCTGTTATGCGCGCAGGTGAGCTCTCTCGCCAGCATTCGCTAGCAGCACCCCCCCGTCAACAACTGTTGCTCAGCTGTGATGCGCGCCGGTGAGTAGCCCTCGGACTCAAAAAGGTTGGCGACCCCTGACCTAGAGGAATGTCACATGACCTAGAGGAATGTCACATGACCCAGAGGAATGTCACATGACCTAGAGGAATGTCACATGACCTAGAGGAATGTCACATGACCTAGAGGAATGTCACATGACCACTCCAGAGGAGACAAGGAGTCAAGAAACATTCAAAGCTCAAGTGAGACCATTTCAGATGCAAGTGAATCTGTGTGTGTGTGTGTGTGTGTGCGTCTGTGTGTGTGTGGTCTGTGTGCGTTTGTGTGTGTGTGTGTGTGTTTGTGTGTGTTGTCTGTGTGTGCGTCTGTGTGTGTGTGTGTGCACACGTGTTCTCTGCCGGTCTGAAGTATCCGTGTTCTGTTACGTATCATCCTCAAAAGGCAAAGACGATAATGTGTGTGTTCATAATGTGTGTGTTCAAAATGTGTGTGTTCATAATGTGTGTTCTGCCACCATGAGACACACACACACACATTACCACTGGACAACATGGACGTCCTTTGACTTGTAAATTCACCCCAACTAAAGCACACAGTCTCTGCGAGTCTCTCTGCAATCTCTGACACCTCGCAGCAAGAAGTGGATCACACACACACACACACACACACACACACACAGGAGCAGGACTCACATGGTCCTCCTGCAGGCGGTGATGCTGGCCACGATGACGCTCTCCAGCCGCGGGCTGGCCACGGCCTTGAATGTGCCGCTCCAGAACTTCTCAAACAGCTGCTTCTCCCCCAGCAGCTGGAAGCCGGCGGTGGAGGAGGAGGTGGAGGAGGGGGTGGAGGAGGAGGTGGAGGAGGTGCTGCCCGGCGGCCCCAGGGACGCGGGGGGGACACAGGGGTCCGGCTGGAGGGAGCACAGGGGCTCCATCTTTACCTCCGGGTTCTGGGTTTCAGAAAGAGTCTACTACGCATTCATGGATAAACACACAGACACACACACACTCTTTCTCTCACTCTCTCTCTCTTCCCCTCACACAATCTCTCTCTCCCCCTCGCGCCGGAGCTCTCCAAAGTACTGAATCCAAGCCTCTCCGCGCGCCCGGCAGCGGGTCAACCTGTCCTCCGCGTGGGGGCGTGTGAGGGGGCTGTGTGTTGTTCTCCCTGATGGTGAAGTGGGCTTGAGGTTCTTTTCCCCCGCCTCTCCTTCACGGTCGCATCTGCCGCTCTTGGAGGGTCCGGGGGTCCGGGTCTATTCGCTGCCGGTCCGCCGCTTTCAGTCCAGAGGAGAGAGAGAGAGAGAGAGAGAGACTCAAGTGGGTTGTCTTTTTTTCTTCTCCTCTCGTTTCTTTTCTTGAGCGCAATGTTTTTCTTGTGGGGGGGGGGGGGTAGAGGTAGAGAGGAGAACCGCTGAGCAGGTGTCGCGGTGCCGCCGCGGCGTGTCTGAGGAGGGCAGGCGGCAACGAGCGTCGGGTCGTTGTGCGCCTGCGCGTACGCGCGCGTGTGGAAATCGAGTGAAGAGCCCAGCTGAGAGCGGCTGGTTTTGAGTCTCCTAGCTGGTGACGTCAGAGCAGGGGGCTGGACGCTGGGGAGAGGGAACCCCCCCCCCTCTCTCTCTCTCCCTCTCTTTCTCCCTCTCTCTCACTCTACTCTACTCTTGATTAGGGTCACTTCTCATCCTGACTGTCCACGGCTCCACTTTCTTTCTCTCTTTTTCTATTCTTTGTGTTCTTTGTTTCCTGTTTCTCCGTCCTCCCCCCTCCCCCCTCCCTCCTTCTGTCCTTCATTTCTTTTAAAGTCTTTGTGCCTCCCAACAATTCTGTATTTCTTTCAGTAGCGAATCGATTTAAATATTTCTCGTTTTGCAGCTTTTCAGTTTTATTTATTTATATATGAAGAAAAAAAAATGTTTTAATGTGATACATTGTTAGTCAGGCCCAATAACATATTAAGAGAAGTCACCTTCTTTTCATGAAAACTTTTTTTGAATTTGAAGATATTTGAAATGTTAACGTATTTCCTCAATAGATTAATAACGTTGTCCATCCGGATTCTGTCCATTCTGTCCTGTGACGTTATGTTGACTTATCTTATATCTTATATTATGTTGACGTCATCGTCATGCAGCTGATAACTTCACCGGCAGCTGAGAACAGATTGAAGGCTGATGACTTAAAAAGAGTTCATAAAACTATATAAACAAGTTATTAAATAAATACAAATATACTACAAATAGTCCTGAAGATGATCAACAACGTCAACGTAGCGTTTTAATGAAGCTGTGAGTGAGAATAATGTCTCCACAGAAATTGTCTTTTCTTGTCCTCTTCCCACACGCACACACGCACACACACACGCACACACACACTCACACACGCACACACGCACACACACACACGCACACACGCACACACACACACACACACGCACACACACTCACACACTCACACACACACACACACACACACACACACACACACACACACACACACACACACACACACAAAGGCAGAGTGAATCAGCATAACAAAAGGCTCAGAGAGGACCAGCATGCGGCTGACACAAACCTCCCTCTTGGGGTTTCAGCTTCTCCCTGCCGTTGGATACCTCCTCGTCTCCTCTCCTCTCTCCTCTCCTCTGATCCCCCCTCCCAACGCTCCTCTCCTACTCCCTTTATCTTCGTCACTCTGTCTCTAATGCTGCGAATCATCTGCTTCAATCGCTGCAACACGTGGGACACTGGCTTGAAATCTGGGGAGGGACAGCCCCCCCCCCCCACACACACACACACACACACACGTTCCGGCTCCAACAAGCAGCCTCTGTCGTACTTTAAGGGACACACTCTGCTTGAAGGCGTTTGGAGCTGAAACAGCTGATTATAATGATTGTTGCAAACAGAAATACACCGTCTTAGCTCCACTCAGGAAGGTGGTGGCACCACGAGGCGATGGTGTCATACAACGTTTTTTTTGGGGGGAAAGCAATTTGTTTTGTTTGGAGAGCATTTTTCTTTTTAAACCATTTTTGTTCTGTTTTATTTGGAGAGCATAATCAAAACAAAATTGAGATTTTCTTTTTGGGGGGGAGCACATTTGTTTAAGTGAGAATTCTTTTTTTATGAGAACACATATATACACACATATATAACAAACGTTTTTTGGGGAGAGCAATTTTTTTGCGGGGGATTTCTTTTGGGAGATTCTTTATTTGGAGAGCAATTTCTTTTTTAGAGCAATTTTTTTAGAGCAATGCTTTTTTGAGAGGACATTTTTTGGGAGAGAATCTTTTTTTTGGAGAGCAACATTATCATTCTTTTATCATTTACTTTGGGAACATGTCTTTTTTCAGAGCACTTTTTTCACAATTTATTTTTATTTATTTGCTTTTTGGGGGGGCAGCACTTTCTGTTAAAGAAACATTGTTTTGGGGAGAACATCAATATAGCAGCAATATATATTATTAGTATATTTATTTCCATTGAATGGTATATTTGTTACTAACCATGCCATAACTTAGCCCCCCCCCCTCTCTGTGAATTCTACCAGCGACCCTGTTGTAACACATTCAGATGTCTGACTCAACATTACTGAAAAACACCAGAAGGCAACAGTGTGTTGTCCACACATAGCGACAACATTGTTACATGAACTTCTCTTTGCCCCGAATGAGTTCTTGTAGGCGTGAGCTGGAATTAATACCTCCCCTTCTTCCCACCCCCCACCCCACTAATCGGTATGCACAGAGCCAAAGCGCCTCGTCTGGATTAATAACGCATATATTAGCCGATAACATGAAACCTTGATGTCTAACAGCAGCGGGCCGGCGCAATGATAAGTGGCCCCTCCATCGGCGTGCTCTGCATGCCGATGGAGCCGAGGCTCGGGATCCAGAGGGCAGAGGCAACAACACGGAGTACGTCTCATTTATGGTGAGGAATATCAAACAGACGCTTGCCTCTGCAGCGAGGCGGCGTCCGGGTAGCACTGGAGGGCAGCGGGGGGGGGGGGGGGGGGGGAGTGTTTTCATGAAGTGCTCTACGCTGGCAGAGGGTTTAGATGCAGCGCTGAGCTGAAGGACATAAAGCTGAGGATGGGGACAAGTGGTTCACCTGCAGAGAGACAATCATGTTCCAGCCTCGGTGTTTCACAGAGAGAGAGTCGTGTCCCCCCGTGGGATGACACAAGTCCAACCGGGAATTCATGCCACGCTTCATAGTCGTGGCTCTAATGTGCTGAACTCTGTATGTTATGTTCTATGTGAATGTGTTGCTGGGGACCTCATGGATAGCATTGTCCAATTTAGGACACAACAAACCGCCAACGAGGTAGTTAACATCGCTCTGTGAAGCAGCGAAGGCGGAGCTTAAGGGCTCTGAAGACTTGAGCGTGTCATCGTTACCTGACGACCTGTCCAATGCCCAACCGTAACCATCCAAGGCTGTTAGCATCTATCAAAATTGAATGCCCAACCTTAGCTAGTCAAGGTCAATGCCCAACCTTAGCTAGTCAAGGTCAATGCCCAACCTTAGCTAGTGAAGGTCAACGCCCAACCTTAGCTAGTCAAGGTCAATGCCCAACCTTAGCTAGTGAAGGTCAACGCCCAACCTTAGCTAGTCAAGGTCAATACCTAACATTATCTAGTCACGGTCAATGCCTAATCTTATCTAGTCAAGGTCAATGCCTAACCTTATCAAATCAAGGTCAATGCCTAACCTTATCTAATCAAGGTCAATGCTTAACCTTATCGAATTAAGGTCAATGCCTAACCTTATCGAATCAAGGTCAATGCATAACATTATCTAGTCAAGGTCAATGCCTAACCTTATCTAATCAAAGTCAATGCCTAACCTTATCGAATTAATGTAACAGTTCAGCTCTAACTACCTTCACCTGCCTCTGATCACTCCCTCGTTAGTCCCTCATTACCTTCACCTGGTCCTCACACCCTTCTCACCTGCAGCCCATCCTCTCATTAGTCCCTCACTATTTAGCTCCCTCACATCCACTTGTCCTCTGCCAGATTGTTTTGTGTTCTCCGTGACCAAGCTCTCCAGCGTTACCTTGTGTTCATTGTTTCAATCCTGATAAGATTTCTAGTAGTGATGGCGAGATGAAGCCTCATGAGGCGTCGAACCACTTCAGCCAATTGGTTCGAGAAAGGGTTCATTACTCGAAGCTTCATGTGCTCACGACACCCCCTACTGGCCAAGTGTATAATGACAGGCAGCTGTATCTGAACCACATAATGTGACGCATTGAATTGTTTTGTCTGTTATAGCTGTTGAGAATGACTATGAATTACAAAAATGTATGACCAAATAATTTCTGTACATAAATTATCACATATCTTCATAATAAAATATTTTTGAATGTATTCTATGTGTGTAAATGTTCCCAAATTGGTAATATTATATGATATGGCAGGTTGTGTAAAAATGTTATTATGTCACTTTAGGAAAATGGCATGGGCTTAAGCAGACAGACGACACTGAATATGCGTGTGGAACTTGGGCAGTGATGTACAGGACGGGACATATTATTTGTTTTTATTCAGAAACAACAGTTTTTCAACAGTTCCATATTGTCACCTATCCTTCTATCCTCACTCTCCTAACTCTCCAAACTATCTCTCTCTAAACTCTCAACCAACAACCCACATGTTGAATGGAGCCTGAGGGGTTTATATTGCTGTCAAACCTCCCGGCAAAATCTGAACCGCTTCCCGAAGCAGTCACGTGGTACAGCCGGGCAGCGAGGCTTCGGACGTCATCATTTTTGGCTCCTCCCCTAAATGAAGCAAGCCTCGATTCGCGCTTCGAGGAAACGCCCTCTCCATTACTCGACACACGCTTCGAAGCGTCGGCACATCTCGTAACAACACTAATTTCTAGTAAACATCTTGATCAGCATTTTATGTCTCCTGAGTCGTGCATTTGGGTCCACCCTTGGGTCCACCCTAAATCCAGCCGTGACATTACAACCTGGACCCAGCACACCCTCCTGCATCAAGCCGGTTTGAGAGGATTGGGAGGTCCTCCAGCAACAGCGGACGCAGATGTTCAGCTTCGTCGAGGAGACACGGCAGACTATGGCGGCGATGGCTGACCAGATCCAAAGACTATCTACAGCCCTGACCTAGCACGGAGCCTCACCGTTGTCTCCTGCTTCTCCGCCTCCTGCCTCCTTTCTCACCGCCACCTGCGCCAACACCCGAGCCTCGAGTGCATTGGAACCCCGGAGCGCTATGCTGGGGAACCCGAGGGCTGCAACCCATTCATTACAAACTGCTCCATCCTGTTCTCCCTGAAGCCCCACACCTTCACCGCGGGGAAGGCTAAAGTAGCCTTCACCATTAACCACTTGACTGGCAGAGCGAGACTGTGGGGTACCGCGGAGTGGGAGAGACAGACGCCTGCCTGCACTTCGTTCCTGCTGTTTTCGGCGGAGCTTCGCAAGGTATTCGGGGAAGTCTCCAGAGGTCCAGATCCAAGTGGGGGACTGGCGGAACTGTGTCAGGGGGACCGGACTGTGGCAGATTATGACCTGGAGTTCCGTAAGAGAGCACGCCTTAGCAACTGGAATGAGGCAGCGCAGTGTGAGGTGTTCTTGACTGGACTAGCGGATTATTTCAAGGATGAACTCATCTCTTTTGATTTGTCTGCCAACTTGGATGGCCTAACAGAACTGACTTCCCGAGTAGACAGACGCATCCAGGCAAGACGACAGGAGCGACGCAGGGGGGAGACAGATCATCATGTTTTCGCTCGACGGCGAGCTGCTCCAGCAGCTACCAGCATGCTGACGACAGCTTCATTGACGAGGACCTAGTTCGTCAGCTGGGGATCGAGCAGGTACCGCTTCCATGCCCTGTTCCGGTCAACACCCTGGACGGTCACCTACTGGGGACAGTGACTCACCAGACTAAGCCAGTCCGTATGCTCCTGTCCAGTAAGCACCATGAGACCATTTGGTTTCTCATCCTGTGGTCACCCCAGCATCCACTAATCCTGGGGCACCCCTGGCTCCGCCACCACAACCCCCACATTGACTGGGCCACAGGAGCCATCCTGGGCTGGAGTGCAGCTTGTAACCAGATCTGCCTGAAACAGGCTGCTGCACCTCAGCAGTCCGTTTGCCCCAACTCTGCATTGGACCTGTCAGGAGTACCTACTGAATACCATGACTATAGGGATGTGTTCAGTAAGGTCAGGGACTCATGTCTGCCACCACATCGACCGTACGACTGCGCCATTGACCTGCAACCAGGCACCACCCCACCCAGGGGCTGCCTGTATTCCTTATTGGCCCCTGAGAGAGAGGCCATGGAGGCATACATCAGTTCCTCTCTAGCTGCTGGGCTCATCCGTCCCTCTTCTTCACCTGCAGGGGCGGGGTTCTTCTTCGTAGGGAAGACAAGTCACTTAGGCCTTGCATTGCCTACAGGAGACTCAATAACATTACCATAAAGAACCACTACCCACTCCCACTCATCTCTTCTGCTTTCGAGTTGCTGCGGGGGGCTACCATCTTCACAAAGCTAGACTTGCGTAACGCCTATCACTTAGTCCAGATCTGATAGGGGCATAAGTGGAAGACAGCTTTCAACACCCCCACTGGACATTATGAATACCTGGTTATGCCCTTCGGTCTGACTAATGCTCCAGCCGTTTTCCAGGCCCTGGTGAATGATGTGCTTAGAGACATGTTGAACAAGCAGGTGTTCGCCTACCTAGATGACATTCTTATTTTATAGAGGTCCCAAGAGAAGCACATTCACCATGTCCAAGCAGTCCTTCAACGTCTTCTGAAGAATTCTCTGTTCGTTAAGGCAGAGAAGTGTGAATTCCACGCCTCTTCTGTCTCCTTCCTGGGTTACATCGTGGGACAGGGGATCGTGCAGATGGACCCTGCCAAGGTGGAAACAGTGACGTCCTGAACCATCCCTGACTCACTTAAGTAGCTGCAACGATTCCTGGGGTTCGCCAACTTCTATCGGAGGTTTATCCGCGGTTATAGCACTGTAGCTGCCCCACTCACGGCCCTCACTTCATCTAAGGTCCTGTTCCGGAGGTTCCTTCCAGGGACTTAAGGCCCGGTTTACCTCTGCTCCTATCCTCCAAGTACCTGACCCCGAGCGACAGTTTGTTATTGAGGTGGATGCCTCCGATGTGGGAGTGGGGGCCATCCTTTCTCAGTGGACTGCCAGCGACCAGAAGCTCCACCCATGCGCCTTCTTCTCTAGGCGGCTCTCTCCTGTTGAGAGGAACTGCCCGGCCCGAGCTCCTGTCCCACTAACCGTCTGTTCGTTCCCCAAACCCTGTGGTCGGAGGTCCTCCAGTGGGCCCATAGCTCCAAGCTCACTTGCCATCCTGGGAGCCAGTGTACTAAGGATGCTGTGCAGCAGAGGTTCTGGTGGGCTACTCTGGAGAAGGATACCCGGGAGTTCGTCAACGCCTGTCATGTCTGCAACCGGCACAAACCTTCCCACCAGGCTCCCGCTGGTTTCCTGTAACCACTGTCGGTGCCCCATCGGCCCTGGTCTCACATCTCCCTGGACTTTGTTACTGGTCTCCCACTGTCCAACAAACATACCGCCATCCTAACAGTGGTAGATCGGTTCAGCAAGATGGCCCAATTTGTGCCCTTGCCCAAGCTCCCCTCGGCCAAGGAGACTGCTGAGCTGGTTCTGCTGCACGTCTTCCGGCTTCACGGTCTTCCCATCGACGTAGTCTCTGACCGGGGCCCTCAGTTTACATCAGTGTTCTGGTGGGAGTTCTGCATGTTAATCAGAGCCACAGTCAGTCTGTCATCTGGATTCCACCCGCAGTCCAACGGCCAGACTGAGTGCAAGAACCAGGAGATGGAAACGGCCCTACGGTGTTTGGTATCCGAGACTCCAGCATCCTGGTCCCAACAGCTCCTGTGGGTGGAATATGCCCACAACACCCTGACCAGCTCTGCTACTGGTATATCCCCGTATCAGTGTGCCTACGGATTTCAACCTCCATTGTTTTCAGCCCTGGAGAAGGAGGTTTCCTGCCCCTCAGTCCAGGCGTTCGTCCGCAGCTGCCGCCGTACCTGGGCCAAAGCCAGACTGGTGCTTCTCAACTCGGTCGACCGCTACTCCACAGCAGCCAACCGGCGCCGCTCTAAAGCCCCCATCTACCAGGTTGGCCAGAGGGTGTGGCTATCAACCAAAGACCTACCCTTGCGAGTGGAGGAAACCATGTTCATCGGACCATTCGAGATACAGAAGGTCATCAAACTGGCAGTAGTGAGGCTCAAGCTGCCCCGGTCCATGCAGGTCCATCCGTCGTTCCACGTCTCCAGAGTAAAGCCAGTTCGAGAGTATCCACTAGTCCTTGCTGAACAGCCCCCACCGCCATCACGGTTCATAGAGGGAGGTCTTACCTATGCAGTTCGCCGTCTGCTTCATTCCCGCTGCCGTGGAGGAAAAAGCCTCTGATCACCCCCTCGTTAGTCCATCATTACCTTCACCTGGTCCTCACGCCCTTCTCACCTGCAGCCCATCCCCTCATTAGTCCCTCACTATTTAGCTCCCTCACTTCCACTTGTCCTCTGCCAGATTGTTTTGTGTTCTCCGTGACGAAGCTCTCCAGCGTTACCTTGTGTTCATTGTTTCAATCCTGATAAGATTTCTAGTAAACATCTTGATCAGCATTTTATGTCTCCTGAGTTGTGCATTTGGGTCCACCCTAAATCCAGCCGTGACAATCAAGGTCAATGCATAACATTATCTAGTCAAGGTCAATGCCTTATCTAGTCCTAATATGTTGCTCTTTAGTGCGTTCACGTTTTAATCGACAACATCAGCCCTTCTCTGATTGACTCGCCAGGCTTTCAACACCCATCAGTCATGTTCTTAATTACAGGAGACTCTGCTGAGCATGAAGTGCATCTATTCAACGTAAATCACAAATTAATTGAGTATTCTATTTTTTTAAAGGAGCAGATTTATGAAATGTTATTGGCTTCTCTGCTGTCAGACCTCCTGTTGGCAGTAATTGCAGCTGTTAGTGCAGTCGGATTCACATTTAGATTTTCTCTTTTTTTTGTAGGTTGAAAATATATTCAACAAGAAAGGGAAGAGACGTTTTGTTCAGGGGCGATGTGTTCTGTTTTCTTTTTTATCAATCAGAGTTCAAGTCTGGAAGTTTATTTCTGAAGCAGCTTTTTAAATGTGATTTGTTGTGAAACTCAACAACAACAACAACAACAACAACAACATCAGTATTCCTGAGCCTCATCCTGCCTTCAACACCCTAGACATGACTTTCTTTTTACAGCATTGTTAATTTCATTTCTCTACTTTAAGAGAACTCACCCCAGGTTTTATCTGAGGATCAACCGTCACCACAGCGTCCCGGCAGACGGCTTATTTCTTATTTTTTGATATGACAGATATGACAGTAATAACATTTCTTCATTGTACTTTATTTCAGCGGTGTTACTATATGTTCAATTATAAGTTGAGATTGACATACAGTTCAAACAATGAGAGGAATGTGGTGTCATTTTTGACAATTTCTGATGTTGTGTTGTCAGCAAAATGACGTGCTTCCTCTGACTGCAGCTGAACGTCTCTTCACCTCGAGGGGTTGCCTTATGAATTAAAAATATATACCAAACACATCTCTACTGAAGCTGCACTCCGCATTACTTCAGGCTCATTATTCTGCGAGGCAAGAGGATTTAGTAGATGTCCAAACATGGGGACTATAAAGACCCTTTGCTTGCTCCAAAATAGATAAATGACCTCTGGATGGAGGGCGAGACAGAAACAAATATTGAAAAAAGGTAAATAAATGATATATTCAGTGTATTCCACCTGAGCATAGACACTGCAGTGAATGAGTGGCCTCATGTTGATGTGCTTGTTGACTGTTTCAGAACCAGCATGTGTATTCATTGTTTTATCCTCTAAAAGGGACCTTATAATACTATTAAATGCATGTTCCTTTCACCTTGTATGTGTATATGTATACATATATATATATATATATATATATATATATATATATATATATATATATCTATGTGTGTGTGTGTGTATGTGTATATATATATACATACACATACATGTAATATGTATATGTGTGTATATATGTGTATATACAGGGGTGCACATAACTAGTATGCAGGGCTCCGGTGGCAGAGCTCTTCCGCGCGCACATCGCTCAGCCGAAATGCGCGCACACAGGAGAGCACACTTTCAATAGCTTTCTGCCAACTCAGACCCAGCCTCTCTTCAGTGGGGTTTCTCCTCATTAACATGTTAACCCCCACATGACCGTCGCTCTTCATCCTGACTCTGTTCTGTATTTGGACTATCAGCCTGAACATCAACGTGTTCTCATCTTCATCAGAGGAGAAGAGTCTCGCTTCATGAAACCAGCACCGCAGACCATCTGGCAGTGTCATTACCCATCATGCACTTCTATATAGAGAGACAATCCCTCACGCCCAACCTTACTCTACATCTGCTGGTGGTCACCATAGCAACTTGGAGCTTCACACACTTTAACCTGGAGCTTGACTCTCAGGCGAAGCATCTGAACTTCGAGTGACAGATGTAACAGTTCAAAGCTCTTTGGTTTCTTCAGACGTAGAAACACCTCAGACTCAGATTCACTCTGACCCAAAGCACCAGAATGTCCCAGTAATAGAGCCACAGGTGTCTCCTCTTGCTGGGGGGGTCAGTCGAAAGTCTTATATATATATATATATATATATATATATATATATATATGTGTAAAATTAAAGTTTCAGCAGCTGCTTTTTAACGGCCTATCATCATCATCATCATCAGCAGTCGTTAAATCTGTAATTCATCACGTTCACTGACGACCCGCTGCAGTCCTGGACCATGTGACCATTCATACATGATTAATCTTGAATACCAGAGGGTACTCTGGGTTATGGTTATGGTGGAGATGATGAAATGCCACCTTAATGATGTATGTGGACGACTTTGTTTGCTGTTTATTTACCTTTTATACACACAGCTCTCAGCATGGGGTTTAATAATCGCCCTCTTGACGGATGACTTATACTTTCCTCTCACGGCTTCATCTTCATCTTCAACTTTATCTTTTATTACAGTCGGCAAATAGTAAATCAGGTTGTAGTTGAAGCCGCTCGCCTGAGACTCTTCGCTGTGTATGAAAAGGAAAGTTAGAGGCTTTGAATATATAAAGTAGTTGTCTTTATAACAAAATCAGACTCTGGAGGAAGGGTTGCTTAATGTTGGATCACATTTACAAGAAATGTTCTTACATGGTATTATAAATACTTTAATACTACAAACCTAAACCACACATTGAGTAAAACATGAATACAGCTTTCAAACTTCATTTGCAGGTAACTTACTGAGCATTTATAGTTTAACAAGCTCCGCCCCCTATTACCGTGCCGTCTTTCTTGGTGTCTCGTCAGGCTCCAGGTGAAGCATGCGCTTCAGGTGAGCCAGAGACACCGACCAATCAGCGACTGGCAGCCAGGGGGTGGGGCTTAGCTGTGTGTGTGTTTTTTCTTCTTCTCCCGACCATCTTGATTGACAGACGGGATTATCCAATCCCCTTCCAGGGTTTCTTAGGTGCTCTTTCACCGCTGCTTCCCTCAAGGTGGATGTGACTCCCCCTCCGGCGGGTCGGTGACGTTTACTGACGGAGCGTATTCATAATGCATCAACATGCTGGTGGTGTAGAGGAGGTGTTGTGTGCAGTGGAGGAGAGACTTCCACCATCGAGGGTTGGAGGGAAGATCAAGGTTTTCTTTCCTCGACTACAATATAAAAGGAGATTTTAACACAACAAATATTTCTATAGATTTATCCTACGCCATCTTGGTTTTATCCTTTGCCACCTTTGTTTTTATCCGTCGCCATCTTGGTTTTTATCTGTCGCCATCTTGGTTTTTAAGTAGGAAATAGTTGATTTCCTTTCTTTTTGGCCACTAGGGGACAGCTGTGAACACAATATTGAACTACCTTGTTAATATTTAGACGGGGCTACATCCCGGATGTAGCCCCGTCTACATCCGGGATGTGGTCACACCGTACACCCTGGCACGTTCGCTCCGCTCGGCAACAGCCAACCGACTTGTGACTCTGTCACCTCGAGCTAATCCCTCTACATCCAGACTGTTTGCTGTCCTGCTCCTCAGTGGTGGAACCAGCTCCCCGCTGATATCAGGACAGCAGGAAGTCTCTACATCTTCCGCCGAAAACTGAAAACGCACCTTTTCCGACTATATCTGGATTAATCACAGATTTGCACTTTGGTAGCACTTGAATGGCTCTTATTATGGTACTTTTGTAGTTTGACTATCTTGAGGAAATGTTACTTTCTGTATTCTTGTTGTTCTTAGTTTGTACTCTAGGTTGAAATGCACTTATTGTAAGTCGCTTTGGATAAAAGTGTCTGCTAAATGACATGTAATGTAATGTAATGTAATGTAATATTTATTTTGGAGTTAAGGTAGATATTCATTCTCTTTGTTTCAGTTGTTTCTAGCCAACGCCGTCTTGTTTTATGCAAACAGACTGAAGCTGTTTTTTGTCATTATGAGGCGTTAACCTGACCGACCAAACGCAGTTGGTATTGTGTTAGTAATAATCAATACGACAACGAGATTACTGTCCCTCAAACAGCGTTTCTCACTGAAAGACCCAAACTAAATGTGCGTTCAAAACTAAAGTGACGCGATTTTTTCGCCCGACCGGATCCCATGAAATGTCAATGTAAAGACGGTTGTGACTGCGATAGACGCAACATTTGTCCAGGTGGCGGGTTTGGGCCGACGCAATGTGGGCCACGCGTTCCCAGCGGCGCAATTTTTATCCCTAGTTAAAATATTTCAACTTTGAGGCGGTAATCTCGCAACTTGGGCCAATCGGCTCTTGAGTTGCTCTGCGCGTCATCCCTGTCCCGCCGCGGTTGAGTCAGAACAAGATGGACAATAATGTTATGAACACAATAACATATATTATATACTTTATGAACATGTAAGGTATTCTGAAACAGGGCACTTCGCAGATGGTGGAAAACAGGCTTCTGGACGCACATGAATTAAGTTATCAACATTTAATTTGCAGGAAGTGTAAAACAAATAATCAAAGCTCACGTAAATCGATTTCCGGCTCCTCCGCCCCCTCAGCCTTCCAGCCTCGAGGGAAACCTGTAGAACGAGAGTTTTGTCGCCCGGGGTCAAAACGTCATTTCCGGTCAAGTATTTACACAATAAAATTCCTGTCTATTATTTTTGGTATTAAAGTCACCTTCACAATAAAAGTTCCTTGATATTGTAAGTTACGTCACAGATTTCAACCGGCTTCGTCGATCTATAATACTAACATACAGTCACTCTCATGCAACATACATTAATTCTTGACATTTACATTTGCATAGAGTAAACATTACCCCTATGCTTGATAATACATTAATAACAATATCAATATTCTCCCTAATATTTTCTATTATAACATCTTTCTAAATGTATTCATTTAAAACATAAGACCTCTGCAGATGTTATCAAAATAAACTATTACAACCTAACAAACACAAAAATAGCGTTTAGATGTTCCGCTCTCGTAGCGCTGGAAGCGGAAGTCTTTCAGACGTAACAGTAACTTCATCGGTAAAAGTGACCGAGCTGAGGGAGTCTAGGGGTGATATCATGAACACGAGGGCGTTAGATGTTCCGACGTGTGTGGGACGTCCACAACAAATATAAAGCAGGACTAATGGTTAGTTCTTCATGGTGGAAGAAGGAGATGATAACGGTCTTTACGGAGACGAGACACAGAGACAAGCCTCGCCCCTCGCGGAGCATCTCAGCGTTTATGGCGTGAACACGGTGAATGGTCAGGTGAGTAAACGTTTTTGGTGTGAACGTACCTTAAGGGGTAGCTGCAGAATCAGGTGATGATTTTATGATTTTACAACCCTATTAACACCATTTTACAACCTGTATGTGTTCTACATCACAGTGTGAACTGTGTCTCTAGAAACCCTGAAAGGCATAGATACGAACGAAGAAAGGTATAACGGTATATATCATATCATATATCATATATCAGAGCCCGAGTCCTTGTTAAGCCTATTTGTGTTCCTTAAAGTCTGAAACAGTTCTCACTTTGCTTTTTAATCCTCAGGAAATACTCCATCAAACTAAAACTCCAGACGAAGCTTTTATAACCCAAATGTAATAATGAGCTTTAGCCGTGAATAAATAATAAATAATCCTGTTCTGCAGCACGTGGCAGTTTAATTGCATTACTTATCAACTTGTCAGAGAAATCCATACCCCCCCCCCCACACACACACACACACACACATTCATGGACCTCAGCTTCATAACGGCGGTTTGTCAGATCACCAGAACTCGTGTATTCTTTATTCAAAATGAGAATATCTGGAAGAGAGATTCACGCGGAAATACATTCAGAGGAAACCTCCTGCTGATTCAGAGGCCGCCATGTTTATACTTCATGAACATTAAAATCAATACGTGGTGGGGCTGCAGGACTCCATCAGCACCCGTCGACTCTCAAGCGTGTCGGTCGGGAACGCCAGCGCTCCGTGAGGTACCGGGGAAAGTTTCTAAAATAATACTAAAGTTTGATTCGCTGCATGTTTCCACCGCTTGTTGCCGTATGGCTGTCGACCGGCACCGCTGGAGTCCGTTTGAAATGCACCAGTCTTTCGGACGAATCGATAACAGAAAACGGTACTGTACCGTATTTTATTAGTCCCGGCACTTCTTCAGAAGGAGAGCGTTTGTTAACGGCCGCAGGCCCAAAAGAAACCAGGAGAGTGAGTCAGGTGGGGGGCTGAGGGAAGAAGAGTCCAGCTGCACTGAGCGGCGTTCTGCATCGGCAACATGTTCACCAAAACATCGCACAAGTGTTAAAAGTATTTTTACAGGAATTGAATGTGTTTTTCACCTCATCATCTTCTCACAGAACATCTGAATCGATACTCTTTTTGGTTGTTGTGGACATGCCGTCGCCTCCATTACCACGGTCTGCCTGAACTAGGGCCTATTACATGGCAAATACTGGAAACACAACTACCCCTCTGACTTCCACACCTCCCGACATAAAACAAGCCCCCCCCCTCCCCCTCCACCTCTTGACGGGAGAACCAAGATTTATTTTCCACTCAGGTGCCGATAAAGTAGAGTCTCATGTCTCATGAAGAGCTCCAGATGTAAAGTGCTCCGAGGGGCCGAGGTCCATAATGTACCACTTCTGTGCACTGGTGGGGTCCCTTGGCCTGAAGTGTGTGTGTGTGTCTGTGTGTGTGTGTGTGTGTGTGTGTGTGTGTGTGTGTGTGTGTGTGTGTGTGTGTGTGTGTGTGTGTGGTAATGGAGTTCTTGTGTCGGAGGAAGTCGATGTGTGAGGACACTCTCAGAGAAGATGGCCCTGAAAACAAAGTCTCTCCATCAGGATATGCAGTGAGACAGGAGATCAATTGATAATTGATCTCCTGTCTCACTGCCAGTGTCGTTGATAAGAGATTCAACCCTAAAATACATTTAACTTTTTACATTCACACCATAGACACAACTACAGGGAGCAACAAGGATAATGTGGCTTGTTTCTGCTCCAACAATCATAGAGACATGTCCTGCCCCGATGTGCTGCTTGTTGTTGTTGTTGTTTTTTTTTTTTTTACTTTCCGCCCCCCCCCCCCCCTCCCTTTGGTGACAGACCTGAACAAATGATGTGGAAGAAAGAATGTGTAGCTTCTTCATTGGAAAGCTTAATGGTGTCTGTATTTCCTGGAGTACAGGTGGAGGTATATCGCACTTACACACACACACACACACACACACACACACACACACACACACACACACACACACACACACACACACACACACACACACACACACACACACACACACACAGAATGGCTCTCAAGTATCTCCAGTAATTGTTCTGGATTCACAGCCGAGGAGAAAAGAAAACATTAGTAGGAGGAGAGCTTCGTCGCCCGCTGTCTTCCTCCACAGATTTCCTGAAGATGCTGAAAGGAAGAAAAAAAGAAAAGAAAACAGCAACAGTTTTAAAAGTCTTATCAGACTCGTGTTTGAGGCCATATTCCTTTTACTAGAGAAGATCAGGTTCTGGAACTAATGCTGCAGTAACTTGAGTCCACCCTGACAGGCTCCTCCCATTTCTCACCCTGGCAAGCTCCTCCTCGTACTTTATCTATTGCGTCATAGCGTGCAGTTAATAAAGTGTTACCAGTGTGTTTAATAAAGAGATAAAGTGAGCATGGATAGTATTATCTACTATAGACTCATCACCCCACACACACACACATACACACAGAACTAAAATTAGAACACAATCATCCCCGATTTATAGAGATTAGGCTCCTCCCCCTCACTTCTCTCTCTGTCAGCTCTGTGTCACACTCTTGTCCCACATTTAAAACGTTTTAATATTCACAGGAGTCCCCAGGAACTGTATTCAACTTCAACAGACAGATACGTCTAACTCTGGAAATGAATTAACATGAAAACAGGAGTTTTTCACAATGAGAAGATTGGCTGATATGAGGAGCATATTATGTATATGTATATGTATATATATATATATATATATATATATATATATATGTATATATATACATATAAAATATCTATTATACATCTATTTTATAATACATATAAAATATCTATTATACATCTATTTTATAAATACATTTTATATACATTATATAGATATAATATATATAATATCTATATATATTATATATATTTTAAATATTATATATATATTATATATATACATAATATTTATACATATTATATATAGATAATATAACAGATAATAATATCACAATCACTTCATCTTTATTTAATATAAACTGACTTTACTTTTCCTCTTTTACTGGAACACAAATTGTGTTACCTCATTGTTTTTGCTTAATTTTTTTATTTTCCGTTCAGTAACAATCTTTTTTATTTATTTAAACCTCCGGGACTCGTCATGCTCGGTCCTCACACAGAGATAAATATCTTCTCTAACAACACAATCACTTCCTCGTGATGGAGGATTAATTATCCCGTAAACACAATTCAGTTCCTGACTGGCTTTAAATTAACAGAATAATTATCTAATCAGCTCGAGGGAAAGTCTTTCGTCTCTGAGGTTATAAACCTGTTAAATGGAGACAACACCAGCTCTGGGTATAGAATATATAATATATATAATCCATTATTGACCCCTGATCAATTGATTAGAACCTCTGATTGCACATAAAGAAGCTTGAATAGGGCAAAGATATCACAGTTTCTTCTGTTAATAGACATTCAAATGTATTTGTTGTTACACCCAGACCTTCTGGTAGTTCTGTGTTCACTGTCTGTTTCTGTGCTGTTGTCTGTCACTCACCTTGTCTCTTGTTTCAGACTCCTCCCTCCTTGTGTGCCGCCCCCTGTTTGATTGCAGACCCCGCCCTCATCGTTTCCACCTGTGCCTCATTGCCCTGTGTATTTAGTTCTGTGTAGACGTCTCGTCTGTGTCGGTTCGTCTCTAATCGTTGCCCAGTAAAGAGCTTTTGTTTATGAAATCTGACTACCTCATTTCGCCAGTCTGCAATTGAGTCCTATTTTTCCATGGCTCCCTGTGACATTTGTTATTTATTAATTAAATAATTATACTTGAATGTCCCCAATTAAACAATTCAAATTATTTGTTAAATAATTTTAAACCTCTAACGTGAAAAATATCAACTTGAAACCCCCCAAAACATCAAACACTCTTCCCCCCAACTTGAGACTTTTAAATCCTGTTAAAGCCCCATTATGTAGTTTTTACCTTGTAGCGCCCCCTTCAGGTATTTAACCTTTACTTCAGTGTCGTAAATCCCCAGTTATGATAGATCAGGTGTCGTGAACCTCTGGCTCTCGAGCCATATATGGCTCTTCCGATGACGCATATGGCTCTTTTGAGTTGGAGTTTAAAAAAAAAAAATCTCCGCCTGCAACTCTAACTTTCTCTATCCTCCAGATGACAGCAGAAGTAATGTCAGGTCCCTTTCTTAAAGACGTCTTTGTTCTTTTATTAAACTAAATGTCTGTTATTGATCGTCTCCACAGCAGCATGTCTCTCTGTCTACGTGTCTCGTTTACGCTTCTCCGCTCGCGGTCTCGAGCTCCAATGTCGGCGTGTGCGCGCATCGGAGCGGAGCAAATAAAAAGTCACCTGCGAGCGTGGACTGGCACTATATGACGTTGCGTAATCACTGCCAGAAAGCAGGTTGAAGCCCACGACCGGGCGGCTACAAAATCTTACATAGTCAAGTTTTTTGC
Source organism: Liparis tanakae (assembly GCA_036178185.1). NCBI lineage: Eukaryota > Metazoa > Chordata > Actinopteri > Perciformes > Liparidae > Liparis > Liparis tanakae. The sequence continues at coordinate 10,948,689 of CM070094.1, read as the reverse complement.
CCACAGACCCCTGATGGCAGTGACGGAGGCGCAAATCGCCATATTATAAGTCATAAAGTTATTTTAAGGTACAATTGTTACATAATGTTACTTTAAGAGTCGAGAGGAATATTAACTTCTGCACGGATTTAGTTAGGAAATTATTATTAAACTTGTTTTATTAAAACTAAGTTTTACCACATTTGTGGTTATTTTATATTCCATATTGATTTGTATCGACGTGTCAAATTTAACTACTGAATGAATTATAAAAATGTATCATAATATTTATAATAATATTTATTAGATGGAAACCAGTGACGACAGCATGGCAGCATAAAGAAAAATAAAATAGAAATACAAAGTAAAGTGTTGATTTAGGCTCGCAGAATCCGTGACTTATTTTAAATCGCTTCTAAATAACACGTTTTTATAAAACAGCTTTTGAGTGGCGTCATCCTGTAATGAGTCCTTTGCTTCCCCTCATACGACAACATCTCACATCTCACATCTCCCTCCTGTAGGACTGGAACACTCGAGTCCGCCCGCTCTGCTCTTGGCTAACTTTGAAAAGTTAATAACGTTACCCGGACAATGAAAGTCAATTAAATGAGTTATTCATGTCATATTAAACAGTTGTAAAAACAGAGCCTGGAATCAATGCAACATTGCAAAAAAGGCTTCATCTGGTGCTTGAAACAAACATTTAAAAAATATATACTTGAAGCCAACTTTACTTTCAGCTTAACTTGGAATGTCAAGTAAAAAGAAAGAATCTCTTGATATGGAAGATAACTAAGCCAACACAACAACACAATGTGCTTCTGAATGAAAAGGAACGCGAGAGGTCCACGTCTAAGTGCTTTTCTTTTAGCCCCAGAATATGAATAACAATAAGCATTCCTCATTGTTTACGCTCCCTTCAGTGAAGTCAGCGCCAGTAAGTGACCGTCCTGTTTCTTAAGGCTATGAACTTGTAGATGTCTCTGAGGGTTCTTCACGTTTCAGCTCTTTGGAGTTCAAATTGTGGAAAGTGCAAAGTTTGTCTGAACTCCCAATAATGTTTTTTTTGTATTTGTGTTGTGTTGTTGTACTTGTGTTGTGTTGTTTTTTGTACTTGTGTGTGTCGTGCACAGACGGTACATCTCACACCTCATGGGTGGAGAGAAGCACCAAATAAAACCAACCGCATGTCCAGTGTTGAAAACAGCTCAATTTACCCTTAATTTCTTCATAAATCCCGCCCCTTTTTGCACAGTGCTCGATAGCAGTTGAGCAAACTTTGTACCCGACCGAACCTCGGACACCTTTCCATGTGTGTCCTTGTCTGATTGTTTGTATACTTGGTTGTTATGCTGTTATGTAATTTTTTATTTAGACGTTGTTTTTGATTGTCTGGTGTAACTTGTAAAAACCTAAAATAAAATAATTGAAAGAAAGACATCTTTTCCCTTTTCCTGTTATAGTTTGATATTGTAGGTCTTTTTCTAAAAATTGTAGCTAACTAGCCAGCTAGCTAGCTAACGTAAAGCTACATAACAAGTAGTTAGTTAATGTCAAAATCACCAAAACTAAAAGGTCCTGATTGTCGCCAAACTTAAAATAAAAATATTTTTTATTCATGTTACTTATTAGCTGACACAATATAACTATAAAGACGCATACATAATTGTCTGAATTCAACCAATGAGTCGTCAAGGGTGTTGCTAGCACGCTTGTTGGCGTATCGGTCAGTATGCTAACGGTTAGCCGCCGTGCCGAAGAGACAGTCAGTATTTTATAAAACGGCATTGAAACGCTGCAAGGTTTTATTTAAGGACACGCACAGTGGTAAAGCCGATGTAAAACCACCAGATACAAGTCACTGCATGTATTTCTCTGTCAGGTTAAGTGCTGCCACTAAGTTACTTTTGAAGTTATTTATTTGTGATATGTCGCACTACATGGAACATCTCAGAGTGATAAGTTACCCAACTATATTTTATACGGTTTGTTGTATTTAGTTGTAACTTATTGATTAAAATGTTCCAGCTGATGAAGGAACGAGTAAAAGGTTAATTCAAGTTCTTAAGATGTGTTAAGCGTTGCGAATATTTACGTCTCACGTGAGTTTACTCGCCTAACCGTTTGTGGCTTTTGGCTTCTCTTGTGCGTGGGGCGTGGCTTAGAGGGGTGTGGCTTATCGCTGTGGCTTTACTCCGTGGAAACAGTTACTGTATATATTTTCCTTCATCCACTATGAAACACTAACCACTAGTTTGGTTTCAAAAAGTTACATTAAACAGAAAAATAAAAATAAAAATAATGATGTATACACCATATCAAGCATTAAAGCACTGACTGGTCCATCAATACAAATGTGCTTTAATTTACATTATACATACATATTAAATGTATTGTGTATAGTTCACTGGACTCTATTGAACATGTTGATAGTTTAGCTGGAGGAAGACAGGAGTGATGCAAAATGTTGTTCACACAATATTTACGACGACAAAGACTAATAATGAATCACGAGGAAAATGAGTTCCCTTCACACTCGGTTGGTTCTGGTGAAGGGCAGAGTTGACAGGGTGGGGGGGACATTAAAATGTATCACTGGGTAGAACCTGATCGACCCCCCCCCCCCAAAAAAATAAATAAATAAATAAATAAAATAATAATATATGAACTAGTTTGGTTTCCAGTAACTAGACAGTACTAGTAGTCTTTTTAAATCACTTTTAAATATATACATTGAATTAATAAAAACATAAATGAATGAATAAATACCTGTTTTTCACCTGAGCGGTTGCAATATGTTTGCTGCTGATAACTCACTGATGATAATATCTCCCGTGTTTTCCGCTGCATTATATATTCAAAACAAAACTGTTGATGCTAATCCTGGCGTTGTCTCCGGAGCCGGTTCCCCTCAGACGCTCCTCGAGGAGTTTAATCTGCATACTTCACACCGCATGCCACAGTCGGTGTTAAAATGCTCATTAGGAAAAAATGTCCGTCATAAAGCTGGAGCTTTGATTCAGACGTGTTGATGTTCACTAACGCGGCTTTAGAAACATTGACTAGAGATTAGTTCCTCTGTGATCCGCCATGTGAGCTCCTTTGGGTCTACCGAGGGGGAACGCTGTTATTACAACGGCGTGGAGTTATTTTAAAATGTATTTCAAAATGAAAGATTTCTCTCAAAGTGACTCAATGCCTGTGTGTGTGTGTGGGGGGGGGGGGGGGGGGGAGAGGGGGTAGTAGTATCTCTGTGAGTTCTTCGAGGAGGAGATAAGGCGTTCGGAGCTTCCTACGACGACAGAACCTCCAGGCCCAATCTCAATCGGCCTTCGGGGTAGAGAGTAAATCAATGCCCACCCGCCCGGATCCCTGAACGCCTCTCCAGGGTTTCACTCGATCTTCTTATTAAGTTGAAAATGTGTTTTGGAGTCTGAACGTTAGGGTGACGTATTAAAATCTGGGTACAAAATGTTTCATGGTAGTCTTTAAAATAATAAATACATTTACGTGACATTTGACATTTTGATAGCCGACTTTTAGCCAACAAGAAGGTGATTCAGGACAGAATAACAATGGACTAACTTTTGAGAGTAGTTGATTGGCTGATGACGACTAATACCTCTGAGCTTTGATTGTTTATTAAACTTCCTGCCATTAAATATTGTTAAACTTAATTCACCGCATCTGGAGCCTGATTTCCATCATCTGCAAAGTGCCCAGTATCTGAACCTTTCGACTACCTGGAACACAGAGACGTGGAGGTAAAGAGCCGTAGACACAGGCTATGTGTGTGTTCACGGCTTCCGTAGAATGAAACAGGATTTAGGTGACGGGTTTGAGTCAGCACGGTGTTACGTGTGCTGTATATGCACTCTTATTTATTTTAAACATTTAAACCCAACACGTCCATGTATTTCCTCTCGCTCTCCGTCCCTCTAGAGATGGGAAGAAGAGGTTTTAGCACCTGGCCACAGGGTTAGATTTGTTCTATGAGAGGTTCATTTTGATCTAAAGAGCTTAGCTTTATTTTTCAGGTGATAGCCCGTCTGTGGCCCCCGGAATCGTCTTGTTATATGCGTTTAAAAAACGCTCAGTGTTGCCCCTAGTGGCCCGTCTTTATAAAAGTATAACTCCAAAAACATCCCACAGACTCACTACTTTGCACAGACAGTCTCTGCGGGGAACAGCACAAGGTCATGGGGTGTATTTTTCTGTGGGAGGGTCATTTTGATTTAAACATGCCAGAGTCTCGGCCTCTCTTTCCGTTTCTCTTGGAACTTGCTGCAGACTGATCTGGTCAACGGGAACCTTTCAATCTCTTTAGGTGTTTTAAAAGATATATTAAAAGAGTTGGAGGAGATTCATCTGGTCGTAGATGTTTTCTTTGACTGAGGTGTGTGCTCCTGTGTGAACTGTTATGATGACTTCAGTCTTAGTTTTGGTTTTATTCATGTTGTGATCTAAAAAATGATCTCTCTTTTTTAATATTGTGTGTCACTATTTGATGTTGTATTGTCTGTAATGGTGTGTAATGTGCTGCTGCTGCTGCTGCTGCTGTCTGAACCAGGACTCTCTGGTAAAGGAGATGTTTAATCTCAATAAGGCTTTACCTGGTTAAATAAATGAAAGAAAAAATGTAAATCTTCTTGTGTATAAAAGTACTAACAAAAAAAGCATTTTAGATGGGTAAATATATATGTTTTATCTCATTTGACTGCTACCAGGTAGTATTTAATGTTTGTGGTGCTGGAGGTGGACGTACATGTTGTTAAATTGTTGTTTATCTCTATTGCAGACTGAGTACTACATAGACTCTGAACCCCTAAGTTAGTCTTTATCACAGTGCAAAATGCTCATTTGAAGATTCCACCTAAATGATGTTAAAATGATAAAATATTCTGGCGAATAACTAATCTAATCCAAACATAGAAACAAGTGGGGGTTACAATCTTTGTCGAGAGACAACAGCTAGCTAAATGTTAGCTAGATGCTAGCTCAATGTTTAACAGCCGCTTTCTGACTCCAGGTGTTATAGCTTCAAATTTAACTTCATCATTCGGTATTGATTTATGTTTTTCCCAAAATTACATATTCCACTAAAATATCTAAAAGATGCTGCATGGTAATCCCTAAATCATGAATCATAGCATATGTGCACGTGGAGCATTGCAGGTTGAATGTTTTATTAATGCAAAATGTTTAAACTTTAGTATCACACACGTGAACTAAAGTGTCAGCGTGAACTTTAAGAACTCAACATTGACTAAATATGAGTTTAGTTGTCTTCTAGGTATTTCATGATCAACTCTAATCGGCTGCGGCGCTGTAGAAGCTTTTAGCTCATTTGTCCTGAGCAGAGCCGGCAGCGGCAACCCCCCTGAAATATACCACCACTACCACGCCTCATAAAGACGACCTGCAAGGCACGTTTAAAAAACTCAAATAAAAAATGTCTGAAGGAAATATTTAAAAGAGCGAATAAAGTATTCTGTGAAGTGTGAGGGAAACGAGGCATCCTGCCATGGCATCTCATGTGTTTGTGTTAGTGTGACACACACACCCACACACACACACACACACCACACACACACTCACACACACACACACACACACACACACACACACATCGCTGCATTAGACTCTATAGTGAAACTAATTCTTTAGTGCTCCACGCGCTGTAACCTTGATTTTGCTGAGACAGTTGGCCCCGGTACAAAGTCAGTGGGTTTTATTTATTTTTTAACTTTTTATTCTCTTTCTTTGTCCTTTTATTTTATCTACAAGTGGCATATGGTTCTTGTCACTGGGCGTCCTTATCAGCAGCTGCCCAGAGCCCAGTTCCCATCCATGACCCCCCTGGGAGCGAGAGCACTAGATGAGTGCATACAGACGCGCATACACACATATACACACATATACACATGTACACGCATATACACAAATACACACATAGACACACACACATACTCATATACATGTACACACACACAGACCCCCCCCCCCCTTACACACACACAGACACATACGCACACACGTACACACACATACACACACACACACACACACATAAACACAGAGACATACACACATACACACATACAAACACTCCAGCCTCCACGGTTTCCATGAGACTCCCGGGGTATAAATGAGGTTCTGGGATCACGTGGTGGTCTCAGGCTTTGTCCCGTTTCTCACCTCAACCCTTCGGCTCATTTCACGACCGACTGCAGCGGCACAAGAGTGCAACAAAAGGTGAATCACAAAGAAACGACTGCAGCAGGGAGTGAACACAACCATCCGTCTCTGGAGAAACAGTCGCTCACACACTGCTGTAAAACACACAAATCATCAGGAAGTGTCTTCAACACTTTACAACATATAAGTCAGAGTTCACACAAAGAACACACAACCTACCAACAGTGTGCAGAACAATGCAACTACACAACACAAAAACTGAGTCAAAGAACACGTCACCCTTAAAAAATCATTTGTTCATCAGTTACTCACGCTCTGTGGTCCAAGTCTCATTGTTTGTTTTCTTACACAACTGATACGACAGATACATTTAAACACTTCCTCCACATTTTCATGTTTACTCACTGTGGCTTACTCAGGCTGTCTGAGGAGCCGAGGCAAAACACTGTTTTAAAAAGTACAAAGAAAATACCTTAGAGGGCACTTCATGTTTTCTCCACTATAGACATCTGACACTCCTTTGTATTTTCTCCACGAGAAGTAGATACAGCACTTGTTTAAGTTTTCTCCAAGAGAAAGAGATCTGGCATTTCCTCATGTTTTCTCCACTAGAAGGAGATTCGGCACTTCCTCATGTGTTCTCTACTATGAGAACATCCGGCACTTCATGTTTTCTCCACTAGAAGGAGATCCGACACTCCTTCATGTGTTCTCTACTATGAGGACATCGGGCACTTAATGTTTTCTCAACTAAAAGGACATCTGGCACTTCTTCATGTTTTGTCCACTAGAAGGAGATCTTGCACTCCCTCATGTTTTCTCCACTAAGACATCCGGCATTTCCTCATGTTTTCTCCACTAGGACATCCGGCACTTCCTCATGTTTTTCCACGAAGAGATCCAGCACTCCCTCATGTTTTCTCCACTAGGACATCCGGCACTTCCTCATGTTGTCTCCACTAGGACATCCGGCACTCCCTCATATTTTCTCCGATGGAATGAAATCTGGCACTTCCTCATGTTTTTCCATGAAGAGATCCAGCACTTCATTACATTTTCGCCACTAAAAGGTGATCAGGCACTTCATTATGTTTTCTCTGATGGAGGAGCATAACAAGAGGTGCTCCATCATGTTTTCTCCACTAGTATTATCCTTTTTGCTGCGACTTGTTCTACCATGAATCCATGCATGAGACGGTCGTGGCTGGCACGTTGTAAATAGTAATGAAGTATTCCGTAAACACCAAGCAGTTAGTGAAAAGGCATCAGGTCTTTCACCAATGCATCACCAAGAGTGACCGCAGCCTCGACACTAATAAGAGCTGATCCTCAGTCAGTTATTGCTGAAGGTGCGTTACCGTCACAATGTATGGATGCAGCATTTTAAATTATGTTCATAATGAATGTGTCTTCAGTTAAACCTCGGTAAAGTCCATAATGCTGATTGAATTACAGACAGAAAAAATCTGATATTTAAAAGGAGTTCTTTTCAAAGTGAATTTATATATGGTTTTAAAATTAAGATTAGAGATGGCACAATCTCCTGTATGAGTATGATGTGTTTGCATTAACTAGCTTGTGGCCCTAGGAACCAGAGTGGTATTTGATGTAATGTTCCTTAAACCGGTTAGAAGTATTAGTGACAAATCCACTTTAATATATTACATCAACAATCATTTTCCCTGAGCTGCTCATTAGACGTAATGGATAGCCATTCATGCTAAGCATGGTGAAGAAGACGAGGGAGAAAAGGATGCTTTGAGGAAGGAAAATCATGTCGTCGGTATGCTAAACTTAAACGCTGCATGATTAGCTTTGCATGCAGTCAGAGTGCAGCACGTCTTCATGTTTCAGCATGAATACAGTTGACGTGTCGCCTCTGGCTCAGATCTGACTGACAGCTCCGTCTGTTGCCTGGAGACATGTAGAGGGGGATGTATGTTCTGCCCCACATTGTCATGCGTTGCATTTGAGACGTCGAGTGGTATAGAAGGCAATTGCCTTTCTTGTTCTTAGATTTATCCCTCCTCTCTTACCGTAGTTAGTTCCTGTTTCACGTTGCTACTGAAAGCACATACTGCAGCTACGTTTCACCTTTACTGCTTGATAGCCTCTGAAGTTCTACGTCTGTAAGTACCTATATATGCAGAGCTGCCAACCCTCACGGTTTCGCTGTGTGACACGCTTTGAGTGTTTTCACACGCTCTCACGCCACACAACCAATTTCTCACGGCAAAAGAAATTCTGATTTGGGCCGAAGCGCGTTGGTTCCTTTTCAAACTCTGCGACGATAGATGGCGCTAAGGAGAGCATCTGTAAACCTATTCGCTGCATACACATCTATTTACCTCAAAGAGTCTCAAAGTTAGCAACAGAAAAAGATGTTCAAACAGACACAACGAGCAGAGACTATGTTATGTTAATGCAGGGCACTCAAGTGTCACGCATTGAGAGTGACAGTCACGCATTTCGGTCTTAAGTCACGCACTCCCGCCATACATTGTATTTATCACGCTGAAAAAAAACAACCTCTCGGCTAAAATCTCACTCCAAGGTGTTTTGAAAAGGTGGCAGCTCTGTATATGTAACATGTAAATATCTGCTATCTGTGTCATTACTGTTATTATATAATATTGTGTTGTAGCAGTATACGCTAATTAGCATCTAGCTAATTGCAATAAGCATCTAGATAATCGCGATTAGAATTTGTCATTTTAGGATTAGCTTGGACTCTTAAGTAGTCAGGAGGTTCATGTTATGTTGTCTTAATCATAGTGTTGTTTATGTGTGTGGACAGTTTGTGAAGTTATGTCATGTTATGTCTCCACAGTTTTAAAATTTCAAAGATTTATCCTAAATTCAACTCCGGATTCCTGAGTCTTCATTTTATGGATCTACTGTTAACTATCTGCTAAGCTACCTTAAATAAGCAGGAGCAGAACAATGTATGTAGAGGGTGATATATGTAGAGGGTGATGTATGTAGAGATTGATGTACGTAGAGGGTGATGTATGTAGAGGGTGATGTATGTAGAGGGTGATGTATGTAGAGGGTGATGTATGTAGAGGGTTATGTATGTAGAGGGTTATATATGTAGAGGGTGATGTATGTAGAGGGTTATATATGTAGAGGGTGATGTATGTAGAGGGTTATATATGTAGAGGGTGATGTATGTAGAGGGTGATGTATGTAGAGGGTTATGTATGTAGAGGGTGATGTATGTAGAGGGTGATGTATGTAGAGGGTTATGTATGTAGAGGGTGATGTATGTAGAATGTACGTAGAGGGTGATGTACGTAGAGGGTTATGAATGTAGAGGGTGATGTACATAGAGGGTGATGTACGTAGAGGGTGATGTATATAGAGGGTGATGTACGTAGAGGGTGATGTACATAGAGGGTGATGTACGTAGAGGGTTATGAATGTAGAGGGTGATGTACGTAGAGGGTTATGAATGTAGAGGGTGATGTACGTAGAGGGTTATGAATGTAGAGGGTGATGTATGTAGAGGGTGATGTACGTAGAGGGTGATGTACATAGAGGGTGATGTACGTAGAGGGTTATGAATGTAGAGGGTGATGTACGTAGAGGGTTATGAATGGAGAGGGTGATGTACGTAGAGGGTAATCTACGTAGAGGGTGATGTACGTAGAGGGTGATGTATGTAGAGGGTGATCTACGTAGAGGGTGATGTATGTAGAGGGTGATGTATGTAGAGGGTTATGTACGTAGAGGGTAATCTACGTAGAGGGTGATGTATGTAGAGGGTGATGTATGTAGAGGGTGATCTACGTAGAGGGTGATGTATGTAGAGGGTGATGTATGTAGAGGGTTATGTACGTAGAGGGTGATGTACGTAGAGGGTGATGTACGTAGAGGGTGATGTACGTAGAAGGTGAAGTACATAGAGGGGGATGTATGTAGAGGGTGATGTATGCTAAGTAGTATTATGCTAATATCTAAGTATTTTTTTCATCCATGTGTTGTAGTTGTACAATTTAGCTCATTAACTTTCCTGCTGAGATATTGAGATGTAGAGATTAAAACCCAATTACAATCCATATAAATAAATACTGTCAAGCTGACCTTTCTCCAGAGAGGAAAGTACTAATAAATATCAGGATCAGTAATACTTTATAGATCGCCAGGGGGGATTTGGGTTACTTTACACACATATATAGAATATAAATATATATAACAGATACATTAAAAATTAAATCTATAAGGAATAAATATGTAAAATATGTGCATTATACTACAACAATGAATATGAAAATGATGAATAAGTGTAAACAATGCTGGATAAGGTGATTTATGATAAGGTGTGTGAAGATGTAAGACTAGTGTAAATAAATCAGAATTTCAATGTCACGCGTAAATCTATCATGAATTATGCTGATTGTATGAAATGGGGAAAACCCCACTTTCTAAAACTATTTCCTCAACATAAAGAGTATACTACTCCTAAATACAATGTTTCCTTGTATCCAGGTGTTTGAAAAATTTAATTAGGACAATATTAAATGCAGTTTGTGTTTGTCAAGTAGTCACAGGGAACCGTTACATCACCTGACAAACACAAAGCGGGGTGGATCCTGGTCGGGAAGAGCAGGGTTGATGTAGAAGACTTCCTGTTGGAGGGCTTTATAACCTCCATGTGAAGCAAGAGGCTGTAACCCAGAGTACGGTATTTATCATAGTAAAAGATCTTGCGTCGTTGCGGGTTCTTTGGATTAGTTTTCCCTTTACATTATTCAAAAAGTTAATCTAAATCAAGGAAATCGGTCGTAAAAAAAATCCAATAAATATTACATCAGTTTTGAATGGGGAATGACGGAGAAATGAGGCGTTCAGATTATTGGACTAGCTGATGAAGTTCTCAAACTTCCTCTCGCCCATTATAGATATGACTGAATTAAACTATGACAGATGCATTAATGAAGACCAATGATCTCGTTCCGTGAGAAACCTTTTCGTTAAAAATCCCCCCAAGAAAGATACAGGGGACTTTTTACCTGCAAATGAGGAGAAGACCATGTTATACCTTTCAGGATAATACCATGTTTACCCTTCAGGAGAATAACATGTTCCTGTGATCTATTGGAGTTGTTAAACACATTTTAACGGATAATCACGAGTAATGAAATGAAGAGTTTGTAAATCATCCTCAATGGAGGTTACATAACAGCAAGTGAGCCTACTGCTTCTGCTTGTCCTCTGGCTATATAGCAGTGACCTTTATGCTAACCTTTATGTTACACCCTTGTAGTGAACACGGGTTCCTGAAAGATCACCTGTATGCTGACCAGCAGTATTTCCGAGCACTCCGTCACCCTGATGTCAAGGAGGCTTTAATGAGAGTGAACTCCTTGTTCCTGCCAAGCAGCCTTCACTCCCAGCTGCACTGACTGAGGCTCTTACAAATGTACGGCCGAGAGATCGTTGATCTTCAACATGAAGGATTTGGAAATTATGTTTTTTTTTAAATGGCACATGGCACAAAATTCTGATTTCTTTTAAATGGCACATGAATAGCAAAATAAGTCAGAATTTTCAATTGTCCAGAATGTCATCTGCTGAAGACGTTTTGTGTCTTGGAAGACGATCAGAACAAAAACTGTCTGCAGCCGAACGAAATCGGTGTGAAAAGTAATGTGTCAAATGACAGAGATGCAGCCAGGGATATTTACAGGTATTATGAGTTAAACACGACATCCCTAAGTGGGAACCGCCACATTTAAAGAAGTGGAGCTCCTCCAAGTCGGACGGGAATACTCGACGGAGCCTCAAACGGTCTAGTGATGGTTTTCAACATGGCCGTGTGACAAACTTTTACATTTTTCAGCACATTGAAGCTGTAACAACAGTATGCAACGGTTCATATCTGGACTCAATTAACACGATTCCAGGGCTCTTTTATCTTTTATTTAAAGCTCCTGGAAACAGCAGGCAGAGTAAAGGTAACTCAGAAGGCTGGTAGGTTCACCGGGAGTCGGGCAAGTGGGTTAAATGGGAATAGGCAACAGGAGATTAGTCTCTGAACATGTGTTGGAGAATCTGGCATGGAACAAAATTAAGAAAGAGAGAACAATCTGCCACGGCCTGTCTGGAATGGAGGAGCCTGAATAGGGACTTGATTAGTGATCAGAGGCAGGTGAGTGAACAGGTGAAGTGAGTTAGACTGACGAGGTTTGAGGCAAACAATAAGCATCCAGTGTGACAGGAGTGTTGATTAGTTTCTTCGTCAGCACCGCCTAGTGTGACCTGTTTGATGCGAGAGGTGCTAACCCGACGTATCATTTGGCAATAGCTCACAAAAGACCCCAAAGGCTGCCAAAACATTGGTGACCCCAAACGTTCACTCCATTCGCCATCTACCGATCGACTTGTGACTCCGTCACTGACCTCAGAACAGCAGGAAGCCTCTACGTCTTCTCCGACTATACCTTGAATAAAAACAGATGAGCACATGAATGGCACATATGGGATTTTTTTTGTTTGGCTTTCCAGAAAAGATTTTACTTTCTTGATTCTTGTTGTGTATCGCTTTGGATAAGAGTGTCGGCTAAATGGCGTGTAATGTAACGTAAAACACATTCGATCCCGTGCCTTCCAAGAGAAACTTTAAGAACTCGTGGAACTACACAGGAGCTTCGTTAGCAATCTGTGAATTTATTAAATCTGATCATTTAAGCTGGCGTGATGTGAACTGTGTTATGTGCAATGCCACAACAAATATCTTTACGGATGTCTCGACAGTTACTAACGGGCGAGGGGGCGACTTGGAGAAAAGAAGAAGTAATAATCGCACAAACAAACAATCACAAAAAACTGCTTTTTCTTTCTTTCAATCAATCATTTTATTTTAAGTTTTTACAAGTTACACATTACCTGACAACAAAAAACAACAACAAAAAATAAATAAAACAGCACAACAACCAACGAGCAATCAGACAAAGACAGAAAAACTCGGACATGAATCAAACATAAATCTTCATATTCCATATTAAACCTACTATAACAATTGTACTTATATCTTTCTTACCACCATTTTATTTTAAATTCATGCAGGCTACTTGTTGATTGCCCCCCCCCCCTCCCCCCTCGATTATGTACAACATGCTCGCTCCACAGGAAGCCAGGCACATCGACAACCAAGGTTAAAAAGATGAAGGCTACAACAGAATTGCAGAAGAGGAGAGCTGCTCTAGGAGAAACGTTAGCGTCTCACTTCAATGCCGGGAATCACGTTTCGGCTTCATCACCGACAGAGACCGTGGAGGCCACTGAGTGGGAAGCTCTGTCTACACAACAGAGCAGAGAGACATTTATAGTCATTATCCTTTGCCGGGTGCGTTTGGACGAACCTTGAATTCGTCCTTTTTCTCTTCAATAAAAACTCACGCTCGGCCTACGAGAACGAGTTAGCGCTGATGAAGAGCGCGGCGGCGGCGGCTATCAGGTAAAGTGCACGCGGCATTATCACAACCCCCGGCGCCGGTTTCCAGTGGATACCAAATTGAAATCAAGTGAAGCAGACGAGGAGGGGGGATGTTTTTATCCGTCTCATATCCTCGACCTTACCTTATCTTTCTACCCCAGCGTGGAAGAAAACGCAGCGCAGGTGGAAACAAACACTCGTGACGGCCAGAAGGGGATCGAGGATCGGGATGGAAACCATTTAATTTCCGCAGAGATTAGAGGGAGACATTTGCATTCGCTCTGGCAATGAAAGAGGAACCTTGTTCTTTCCCCAGTGTCGGTGTAGAGCTCCTTGAACACGATGGTTGTCTTTGAGAGGAATATTGAACTGGTGGACCTGCAGTGATGCGTCATGCTACCTTAGAATGGAAATACTTATATAGTCACTCCACTTTATGAAAAATTTGGTTCAGTAGCCTAATATTTTTTTACATTTGGGCAATGAGCGTGTGAAGGTTGTCAATAAAAAAAGATTGTTCACGTTAATACAGTTACAGCTTGTCGTATAAATTAGTCGTAGGACTTTTTGGGGGGGCTTCATTTGCCTCTTGATTAGGACAACTTGACTCTATTGTGACTGATCTAAATAGAAGACTATCACGAAGTATAAGCAAGTATAAATTATTTGACCAGAACACCAAAAACACCTTCATGATTGAGAAGAAAAGCCTCTTTATTTATCTCTAAAAGGGCACCGCGGCGTCGCCTCCGAGTGATGGATGCTCGCCCCGTTGCTCTTCACTATCATTTCTTTTTGCATGTGCGTGTGCTTCGGATGAATCTCACTTTGGGGGCAGTGGTGGATTCTGATGAATAGTGGAGGTAATGGCGGCTGACAGCGCGGCGTGGCCCTCGAGCCGAGACGAGTCATGGAGCCCGCCAGTCTCTTGCCGAATTATGACGTCTGATTTTTGTCTGGCACCCGTTTTTTCTTGCAGTATGGCCGACGGTCACTAGCTCCTTCTTGTTCTCACATTCCCCCCTCACTCCTTCTTTTCTGCCTCCACTATTGAGCACTCTTTTCTCCTTCTTCTTGTGTCTCCCCTCTCCTTCCTCCATTGCCATACCTCCCCCCTCTCTCCATCATCCTTGACTCTCAGCGGCATTTATCTGTGGATAACTAATGATAATGGACTCTGCTCCCCGATGTGGGAATTCTGCAATCAGCCAAGTCTGCGTGACATGTGTGTTGATGGCCTTAATTTTCTCAGACTTGAATGCCCCTAAAGATCATCAGCAGTGACAGAGCACACACAGAAACACTGCCAGCAAAGAAAGACGGATTAATTCTTGCCGGCTACACGAAAACAACCGCTGACTGGATGAGTTACGTGTCAAGTCTTTTCTCTCTCTCCTGTCTTTGCAGATTCTACCCAGTTACAGATATTCTGGGGGTATGTTTTGAGTTTGTGTCTCGATCATGACACATCTCAGTGTGATAATCTCCTCAAAGCGTCCTTAATGCATCTGCTGCAGATTCTGGTGACTCGAGACAGGGGGGACGGCGGATGAATTTATCAGGCATTAATATTTTAGAAGTGGTATTCATCTTTGTCCTCTGAAGAAGCTCATTTCACACCCGATAAATAAAACGTAGTAAAAATGATGCAGTGACCAAAAGTATGTGTGTGGAGGGGGGAACACAGTCCCTCCAGCAAAATACACAACGCCGCGTTTCTTCCGTAACCGGTGGATTTATTATTTGTACATGCTCTGCTCAGTCGACATCGAAGTTGTCGGTCCACCGGCGAGCGGTTCGGAATCATTTCAACGCACAAAATCAGCCGCCGTTCTCGACCCTCAATATGCACGACGAAACATGAAACATAAATAAACGTACCTTGCAGGCTTGTGTACAACCGTGAGGAAAATGAGTCCTCTCGAAAAAATATTAATCTTCATAAAAAAGAAGCACTTTAATATCAGATAAACTGAAATCTTTGAGCCGAGCACAGAAACTTCAAACGTCTTATCTCGGGAGATTTCCACAACTAAATGTGTGCCAGCAAAACATAGGCCGTAAACATAGGTCATGTCAATAATCATGTGAACCAGTTGTACATATAATACGATGTAAACAGGCATATTACATCAATAATAATTATTGCCGTTAAATCCCTTACCTTTTCTTTTAGACAATATTTTCTTGATTTTCAAAGGGAAAACCACCCTAAGTCTGGGTGTATGGTGAAGGTATTTCCCCCGAAAAGATTATTCAAGGATGGCGTCTCAGAAACATGTCGGCACCATGCGAGTGTAGTAATCTGTAAATGATTATTTGTCTCGAGCAGTCACAGTCGATGTAGATGTTCAGTATTCTCTCATCCGTGCCCTGTGACAACACTTTTCTTGTAAACAAGCCAAGTTTCCATTTACAATTGACTCCAACCTGCAGTATTTTTTCAATGTTAAGTTATATATATATATATATATATATATATATATATATATATATATATATATATATATATATATATATATATAAAACTCTAAGAGCCATACGTGTATTATTTGATGAATCAGAATTTCAAGAAATGTTATAACTTACTTTCTGAATTATGGAATAATTCATGTTAATGACAGACTCTCACTGGACGGAGATGTAATGACGTCATGACGGGAGCAGGTGAAAAGCAACGAGCTGCATGAGGCACGAGAGCACATCATTTTTCTACTGTAACATAACGTAACGTATCGTAACATATCGTAACATATCGTAACATAACGTAACATATCGTACCGTAACATACCGTCACATATTGCACCGTAACATATCATAACGTATCGTGACATAACGGAACATATAACGTATTGTAACATACCGTAACCTATTGTAACTAGGGATGAGAATTGATACGATTTTAACGATTCCGATGCCTTATCGATTCGATTCCTTATCGATTCTTTTATCGATTCTTATTGGGCAAGGGGTGGAAAGCAGAGCACAGTCGGGTTTATTTACATTAATTGTCTTTTCTATAATGTTCTATAATGCTGCACACACCATATACAGTATGTATACATACACATTTACATTTTTTTAAATAACCAAAAATATTTATACATATTCCTCTTGAACTTAAAATTAAACTTAAATAACTTAAATAAAATGTATTCTGGGGGCTAAGCAATTAAACATCTCTCTTGTTCTGCCTGTTTAGTGATATTCATGCCTAAAAGGTGCCTAATATTTCTAGACTGAAATAATATCAACATTATAATTATTATAACTATGAGGATTTTTTTAGTTGCCTATTCTGTGATGCCCCCTCAGGACTTGGTGCACAGCGCGTAGTGGGCGTTGAGGGAGCGGCGGTACTGGTAGTAGAGAATAGCATGTGTATCAGTAGTAGTGGATAGCATGTGTATCAGTAGTAGTGTATAGCATGTGTGACCCTTGGAAGCAAGGTACACAATGTCTTGACAAACAGACGACACTTTCAAGTGAAAGTCATCAGCAATGTGGACAGAATGATCCAGCGTTGGCTCCTCAGAGGCAGTTACCTGTAGTTTGAAGCATCAAGACCTTAATTTGCTCTCCCCAGGTCGATGAGGGCCTTCCTGAGCCGCCCATTCTCAGCTCCTCTTGGTGGACAAGCAGCCTTAGGCAAATGATCCTCTCACAGAATATCTTATAGCTGACATCAAACGTGGCTCATTCCTAGAACACATATGAACGAGAAGGAAATAAATAAATATGTGTTGTGATTGTGTGCACATACAACAGAATGCAGATTGAATGTTTACTAATGCAATGTTAAGTTAGTAGCTCCTTGAAATGCAATATAATAAATAACTTACTGGTCTTTCTCTGGTTTTTTAGGCCTCGTCAAAAACCTGGTGTACTGATTATAACAGCCTTTGTGGTACTGCACCTCCAGAGCCACACAAGCTGTTATAACCTCCAGAGCCACACAAGCTGTTATAACCTCCAGAGCCACACAGGCTTTTTATTTTATATGCAAAAGAATACTTTGATCATCCTTCAACTAGGCAGCTTTCTGCAATTGGCCTGAACAAAACAAAAAGGATAGCTCAATGAGTTTGTTGACATATCTCACACATAAGTGTACCTTTCAGTCACTCAACCACAGTATGTGTGTGTGTGTGTGTGTGTGTGTGTGTGTGTGCGTGTGTGTGTTTACCTGCTGTTAATGTTTCAGCCTTTGACAGAGGATCCCTTTGTCGTTTGCCAGCTCGGTTGACGAACACATTCTGCACAGGGCAGGACGAACGGGGCCAGAGCTGCGATTAGCAGCCCTGACCTGCTAGAAGTCTTCCATCGCTTCTTGTCTCTCACGTGCGAAACGTCTTTCCACCTTTGCCATGGATTTGTTGTCCTTAAATCTACGGCAGCACGTGTGATGGAAGCCAGCATTCATCGGGGATATTGTCAAACTCCACATCAACAGTGTAGTAGTCAGCCACGGGACTCGCCCTCCAACCCGAGCCACGTTTGTAGGCTTGTCCTGTGTGTATTCCATCGTGTAGTGGTGACATAATGTACCACCTCGTGCTTGACTGAAGTAATATGCATAAAACAATGTTTGTTTTTTGATGTATTAAGATATTCCGGTGTATTATCTTCGTCTTCCGTACTGCTCGATTAAGGCGCACGCCACATTGCCTTTCTGTTGACAAAAAGCAGCTACCTCATTGGTGTAGAAGGATCACGTGTCAAACCGTGCCACCACTCGCTTACCAAAATCCTATTACGTCTGAAGAAACTAGTTCGGTTTAAAACATAGACGCATCGAAAATCGACTGGAAAGTCAGCGACGAACTTTTTTTTGGTAGCAAAGCACAACTTTTTCTTTTTTATGAGCTAAATATTGTGTAGATGCGCGCCTGTGGAGCGGGATTCCTTTTCTAAAGCACTTTTCGTGTCTCACCTTGCGGCCTATAGTGTAAATGTTACAGGCACCAGGATTGGTACCTGTGGTGCAGATAATATTGTTCCTGCAAACAGGATACAGAAACGACAGCACAACGTTTTTATGACTGCTCACTGTTCCATACTTTGGAGAATGACATATATTTATTTAGCCTGTACAAAAGAAAAGGCATAAACAAATGATAACTTATATTTCAACACATAGAATACATTCATAGAACTAAACAACATGTAGTCTTGACAGACGTGACGATTTGGCGCCGTTTTCAACACACCGGACAATCAAACTAAACACTCATTCACATTCATCCAAACAGTATTTTCATTCAAACAACATCACAACATTCTCACCACTCTCACCTACCTGCAAACAGGATACAGAAACGACAGCACAACGTTTTTATGACTGCTCACTGTTCCATACTTTGGAGAATGGCATGTTTCGCGCCGTTCTGGCCGTAAACCGGCTGATTGCCGTAAAAGGGTCTGACGTAAAAACGTCCTTAACAATCACCATGCCCCCTGCTGGCGACATGGTGAACTGCACCTCCGTGCAGAATCCGGTAATCTCTTCCTATTACATAGAGTATCCCTTTGGGTGCACCAAAGCTATTTCACCACACGTACAAGTACATTGGTGGGTGTCACATATAGCATGTGTATCAGTAGTAGTGGATAGCATGTGTATCAGTAGTAGTTTATAGCATGTGTATCAGTAGTAGTGTATAGCATGTGTATCAGTAGTAGTGGATAGCATGTGTATCAGGAGTATTGGATAGCATGCCGCACAAACAACAATGCAACCAGTGGAGGCGGCGAGGTGCTCTGTGTTGCCAGATTGAAGATGGTGAAGTATCGTACCAAAGGCTCAAAATGGTTGTGTCAGGATCTGGAGTTTGTGTTTTGTGTTTTGTGTCTTCTTGTCTGCCGTGCTCCTGATTGTTTCCTCCTGTGTGATTGCTGGCCCCGTCCTCATTGTGTCCACCTGTGTCTCGTTCCCCGGTTGTCCAATCACCTCTCACCTTGCCTGTGTATGTAAACCCTGTTTGTCTCATTCCCAGTGTGGCATTGTATTGTTTGGTCCGCGTTTTTTGTCGTCCTGTTTCATAGTTAAGATCATAGTTCATAGTTCAAGATTAAATATTGTTTTTTGCATCATGTCGGCTTTTGGGTCCTCTCTCTTTGCGACATCCGCGGCTGTTCGTGACAGGTTGTATTATTTGGAGGATAATCATTGTGTATCTGGCAACCCTGAGATCGGTTGACCAATGACTGTTCTCTATACCGTCAGAGCTTGCGCCAGAAGGTGGACCGTACCATTTACAAAACTTGTAAGGGGTAAATACTAGTTTGTGAAAACCTAGAGAAGCAAAATCCCGGACGTTTTGGAATCTCTGCCGGACACATGGGTCTCAAAAACAGGACATGTCCGGGTAAAAGAGGACGTCTGGTCACCCTAACTTAAAGCCACATTAAGAGGGGATGCAAACACTACCTCTGCCTCAATGCAGGGGCCTGAAAATGGAAGATTCTACAGCTAAGCTAGCGTAGCTATATGCTAAGTTTAATAATGGATTAAAAATCGATATACTCAGTTTAATAATGGGCTAACATGATAACGCAAACGTTTGCTGATAACACTCGCCCTCCGATAATTAACACGGTTACGATTAAACATTTCTCAAAACTGGACTTTCAATCCAAACGTGAAGTGATCACTAATTGGAGACAATGCCGGAGCATTTTAGCTCCAATGCCGGAGGTCAAATGTATGCTTCAAACGAAGGGACAGAAGATGACTTGATCCACTACACACAATAAAGGCAACTTGCTTCACAGTGAGTGGTTGTGATCACTTTGAGGAGTTTAGCTTGGACAGAAAGAGATGAAGCGCCGACGTTAGCCGAGCTGCTGCAGCATCGAACACATGACATCCTGTCATTTAATTCCATGCTGTGTGTTCAAATGCTTATTCATATTTGTTGTATTTCCTCCCTTCGACGAAATATACTTTTTACACACGTTACAAGTGGCGTAGTTGTCATTTGATCGTGTGAAATAGATCCAAACTTTAGAACGCTTCTGCTAGTTGCCATGTTTGCTGCAGTGTGAAGAAGAAACAAAAAAAGTGCGCAACGCTACAGAGGATCGTTAGTGGAACCGTTAAGGAATCTGGCTGACGATTCCAAACAATCGGTCCACTGGATTCTCGATTCCCATCCCTAATCGTAACATACCATAACATACCGTATCGTAACATAATGTATTGTAACATAACGTATCGTAACATAATGTATCGTAACATAACGTATAGTAACATAACGTATCGTAACATAACGTAATATAACGTAATGTATCATAACATAACGTATCGTAACATAACGTATCGTAACATAACGTAATATAACGTAATGTATCGTAACATAACGTGTCATAATGCTACATCAAATAAAGACAAACTACCAGAATCCTCTTCTTGTTGGTAAGTGTTGCGTCAGGAGTCCAAACCATGGAAAGAGCTGCTGTAAAAAAAACATTTAATTTTGCCACCACCTGTTTTCTTGTGCCTTTCC
The DNA here is from genome assembly GCA_036178185.1 of Liparis tanakae. NCBI lineage: Eukaryota > Metazoa > Chordata > Actinopteri > Perciformes > Liparidae > Liparis > Liparis tanakae. The sequence continues at coordinate 10,927,560 of CM070094.1, read as the reverse complement.
ATTACTGTAGTTCCTGTCTATTTCCTCTTCCAAGTGGGGCTTGCATCCCCACGGCCAGCCATCAGCTCTTCAAAGGAAACACAAAGCCTGAAAGCCGGATACTGTTTCTCTCTCAGCGACGTGGAAACACATCCAAGCTTCTGAGAGGTGTCTGTTTTGAGGATGCTGTTGTCACAGTGCCGTTTATGATCTAGCTAAAGGTACCTCGTGCCCACCTCCTCCGTCCTCTGCGACTGGAGAAAAACATGTTAGCTGTGATGAAGGTTGATAAGTAGAAATGTGGGGAGAAGAGGAAGCGTGGTTTTTTTTATTGAGAAAACAAGACACAATTTGCTCGCCTCTCTGAGTCAGATAAGCAAGCATGAGATAAACCACTCTGAGGCTCTCAGGTGATGCTGTTTATAATTTAACTTCAGTCACAGGCATTTAAGCAAAGGATTTGGGAATTTATTGTTGTACTTAGTCGAGGCTGTGCCGTTTTGGATTCTGCCGGGAGAACAAATCCCAAAGCATAAATCACATAAAAAGGCTCCGGGGTTCCCATCAAGCACATTTTAATCTAAATGCGAATGATATTAGATGTGACATTGGCATTGTAACCAAATCTTCTTTCTCACGCTCTGTAAAAGCACTTCATTGTTTCTTCAATCTGAAAGAGAACAAAAAAAGAACAGTGCTAAAATGATTAGTCCAATTATCATTTTGAAGACTTGAAACTAGCATTTGAGACGATAAACTCATGTTTACAATGTGAGGTAATACTTTTTGTAATCAGAGGAGTCGCCCCCTGCTGGTCATTAGTACTATTGCATGTTTAAAAAACATCCCAATTGCCCTACTTTTCAGACCCGGATGCTGCCGCCTGGCAATAGACAGAACATCTTTTGTTTCTAGCTTCTCAATTGTAAGGATTTGTGGTTTTCTAAATTTGAAATAATGTTAGACTGTTGACTCTTAGCTTTCAACAAATATAACCAGCATTTTTTTCTAAAATACCCAAATGAGCCTTAAAGCCCCACTATGTAACTTTTCCACCTTAAAATAACAGCTTGAAAAAAAATTGTGCCGCTACAATGACTTTAAATATGTTGATTTGCTCCTCCGCCACTGAGGGGGTATGTGGGCAGAAAACTGCTGAATGTAAGATGGTTGGTAACGACCCGGTACTTCCGGCGGAAGTAGTTCAACTTGCTGTCTGGCAGCTTTACGCAACGTATTATATAGCCAGTACACGCTCGCAGGTGACTTTTTATTTGCTCCACTACTCGACGTGTAGAGACAGAGTGACATGCCGCGGCTGAACGGCTCGCTGCAGCTGCCGAGAGAGCGCTGCTGGTAGCGCGCATCGACCACCTGGGAGATCAGCTGTGAGGGCACGACGTTAAATACCTGAAGGGGGCGCTACAGGGGAACAGTTACATAGTGTCGCTTTAAGATGCTGCTGAAAGTCTTACACATTTTAAACATCCAACCACCTCCCCTGACCTGTGTAATCAAGTAACGTCAGCCTTTCTGAATTGAAAGAAGCATTGCTAGTTAGCATAATCCAGGCAGGGATTAAAAAGTGACCTAAGTAGTAATAACACATTTGGTAAAGTCAGTGTCTGAGTTCCATTTATTTTAAAGCTTAGGATGTGTGATAGTATTATAATGAACACGCCTCATGGTAAGATTTCTCCTTGGGCCACATCTTTTGTAATATCTATGTAACCTTTTAGAGATGTGTTGCTCCACCTGGCCGAATAAGAACAACTGGAGAACACCACCTCCGTCCGATCTCACTGGGGGAAATGAAACACGGCTTCGAGCTTGGCTCGTATGGGGAGCTGATGGTGTCAGGGGGGAGCTGATGGTGTCAGGGGGGAGCTGATGGTGGCACGGGGGAGCTGATGGTGTCACGGGGGAGCTGATGGTGTCAGGGGGAGCTGTGTGTCTTCAGCATGAACCGTGTGTGAAGGGTTTTTGGGGCTCTGCCAGGCTGCAGATGCAGAAACACAGCTGTCCTCATGTTGATAGCTGCTCTGCACTTCCAGGATGAGGATGGACGCCGGTTCTGTAATGTGTCAGAGGGGGAGGAGTCGGCAGGGTGCCAACGGGTGTCACAGGTGACTTAGGGTGCCGACTAGAAGCTGAAAGCAGAAGATGAGAGGTAGTAGATGAAGCCCGCACTGTAAACACATTCAACGTAACGACCTAATAATTCACTAAATCTTGCTGCGGTGTCAAATCCCAGAGCACAGATGGCGGTGAGCGGGGAGCAGCGTCTTCCTGCAGCTTTAATGGTTTTCATCTGGTAGGAAACCAATTGTGCCTGACAGATTTAATATAAAGAGCTTCAGTCGGTTGAGGCACAACAGAGCGACTCCTTTTGCATTTTGATGTACAACATTAGTCAGTCCACACCTCCCGAGGTCAGGCTGCTGGATGGAACATGTTTGTTGAGATTATATTACGATAACTTCTGAGAGATGAAGTGTTGGCATTGGAGGACAAAGGACAAGTGAGTTATCTCCCATAATATGTTGATGGGTTGGTTTTCTATCGTTTTTTAAACTGTTGCTTCAGTGTTTTCTATGATGTTTATTTTCCGCTGCCTTATTGACTGTAAGGGGAGCCAGGATAGCCTGACAATGTCGTCCTCATAATTCTAGTCAGAATGTGAGTCTGATACCGCTCTGTTGGGCTGTGATTATGGGGCGTGTTTCAACCCAACCAGGAAAGAAAAGGCCTCTTCGCTCAATTGGATAGAGCTACAACCAATCAGAGCAACGGAGTATCTGACATATTTTAAGCGACGCATATAGTTGTTGAACTCAACTGCACGCACGCTGGAAGAAGCAAGCGCCTGTTTATGACGTGATTGGTTACGTTACTGTTGATCATCTGTCCGTCATCGCATAAAGCCCGCTCTGACAATTTGATTGGTCCGACCAATATCTGGTCGGAGATCATTTCTCCCCAATGGAGTAATGCCAGACCGAACTTCCCGACTGAAAATGTTAAGGGCGGGGCTAAGTTCGGTCTGGTATCCAGGCTAGAGCCAGGACGGACAAACAAGCGGAATTGAACTCTTCTTTATTTGAATTGAGACCTGAGAAATTGTCATTCAACCACACAAATCAACACATGTATGATAATCAACAATCAAGCAGCACATAAAGTACAGACAGGCAGATTTATGCCTTCAACCTTTTCTCAAACATACACACAGAATCCTTTCTGTAAAGTGAACCTCGATAACATTCAGCCGCTGAACCTCAAAGATTACAAACAAACGCAAAGACACAACTTGTCAGAGGATTAAGAAAGTTTCAATTCACACTGAACTGAACTCGGAGCCACCGGCTAAAACTCACAAGTTCAATATAATTCAAAGATCTGCCCAAACAAAGCGGATTATAATATACATTAGCAAGCGTCTTCTAAGGTTAAAGACTCATGAGGCCAAGCCATTACATGCAAAGCGACTTACAATCATACACCGTAGACACAGCTACAGGGACCAATGCAGGGTTAAGTGTCTCGCTCAAGGAAATATCGACTAGAGATTGAACTGCCAACCCACTGATTGACAGACCTGCTGACCACTGACCCATAGTTACCAAGACACACCGAGTCTGTTTATTCATTACTTCCTTATTCACATTGATCAATATGACTGTAAATGTGCCAGTGAAAGACAAAATGCTCAACAGTCATCACCTTCTTCTTTATTTATTATTAAATCAAACAGAATCTGTGAATCACTTTTCCAAGTTGTGGGAAATCTGCAATTCACGATTAACGTCTGATTCTATGACGCTACTTCCCCCGTACGGCCGCAGGTTGCCACCCTGATGCGACTGACACGCAGTTGGTTAACCACTGGAGCTGGACCTTCAGCATTGGACCGAGTGGTGATGGACCATTGTGTTAGAGCACTACCCAGGGATGCCAAACTACGTGCCTCCCAAAACAGCCCAAAGACGGTGGATGATCTGGTCAACGTATTGGAAAACCACCAGGTCACAGTGGAGCTGAAGCGGAGCAGTCGGCAAGAGGGAAACAAGCCAGGGTGGACTAAGGACCCTATGACCCACTACACCGCCAGATTCCAAATGTGGGACAGGCTCGACAGCCACCCCAACGTCGACCCCTCGTGAATCCGGACCGCCGAAAGTGCTTCAACTGTGGCCAAGAGGGCCACTTGGTCTTGAATTGTCCGGTGAACGACGTCTTGATGCCGACGGCAGGCTCATCAGATCCACAACAGAAGGCTGGCAGCTACCTAACCACTTGCTGGGCCCATGAAGGCGCAAGGGCCCCAAGACTTCCCGTCAGAATAGGGGACGAAGATACAGAAGCCCTACTGGACTCGGGGAGTGCTGTCACGCTCTTACGACCCGGGCTGACAACTGCCCCCCGGGGGCCCCCTATCCCAGTCTCCTGTGTCCATGGGGATTCAAGGAATTATCCCACCACCCACATTAAGGTTCAGACCACGAGGGGAACTTTTGAAGTCATGGCGGGAGTGGTAGAAAATTTGCCAGTCCCAATGCTGATTGGTCGAGACTGCCCCATATTCTGGCGTCTGTGGGCAGATAGGATGACGAGCAACAGGAGAAACCCTAAAACCAGATCTCGGAGCACCCAGAATACCAAGTTGCTACATGCCTGTGCAGCACCATCTGTTTCATCAGCAGAGCAGACGGACGAGGAAGCCCCGGCCCCAGCAGAGGCCCCAGCAAGGGAAGACCCACCATCAACTGAGGTTCCATCAAATGAAGTGTTTTCGGAGTTCCCCCTGACCGAAGAAGAAAATTCCGTCAGCCCAGGACAGTTTGGGACCGCACAGTTGGAAGACCCCAACCTTGAACAAGCCAGACAGAACCTGACTGTGATCGAGGGGAATCCTGCAGAAGGGGTGAGTGTTACCCCCTTCCCTCATTTTAGCGGGGGGAACTCGTTGTTGAACAGTTGTTGGTCCCTAAATGCTAAATGCTATGTTGGTCCCTAAATGCTATGTGCAGGTTCCCTGGTCCTAACGGACCAGGGAACCTGCTTCATGTCCCGGGTAATGAAGGAGATGTGCAAGTTGTTGAGGGTGAGCCAAATAAGAACCTCAGTGTACCATCCGCAGACGGATGGCCTGGTAGAACGCTTCAATAAGACCCTAAAACAAATGTTGCGAAAGACTATTGATGCCGATGGAAAAAACTGGGACCAATTAATCCCCTTTGTCTTGTTTTCAATCAGAGAAGTTCCCCAAGCTTCCACAGGGTTTTCGCAGTTCGAGCTGCTGTATGGACGGAAACCCAGGGGCCTGCTGGATCTGGCCAAAGAAGCCTGGGAACAACAGCCGTCACCCCACCGCTCTATGATTGAGTATGTGGACCAGATGCAAGACAGAATGGGTAAAATATGGCCTATAGTGCGGGAGCATATGCAGCAAGCCCATCGGGCTCAAGCCCAAATATATAACCGAAAAGCTCAAGTGCGGGAGTTCCAGCCCGGAGAGTTTGTACTGGTCCTGGTGCCAACGGCCGAGTGCAAGTTCCTTGCCAAGTGGCATGGGCCCTATGAAGTGGTCGAAAAGGTGAGCGAGGTCAACTACAAGGTGAGAAAACCTGGGAGAAGGAAACCCTGCCAACTCTACCACATCAATCTGCTGAAGAAATGGCACGCCCCTGACTGTGTTCCGCTAACAACATTCACTGTTGCTTCTCAGGTACCTCTAGGACCCCAGTTGGGGCCGGCCCACCGGCAAGACATGTTCGAGCTAGCCAGTCAGTTCCAGGATGTGTTCTCTGACCTTCCGGGACGCACCCATGTCATCCAACATGACATAATCACAGAGCCAGGAAAGAAGGTGAGGCTTCGGCCCTATCACATCCCAGAGGCAAAGAGGAAGACCATCAAAGAAGAGGTGAGAAAGATGTTGGAAATGGGAATTATTGAGGAATCTCATAGTGCCTGGTCAAGCCCCATTGTGCTAATCCCCAAACCGGACGGCACTGAGAGATTCTGCAACGATTTTAGAAAAGTAAATGAAATCTCAAAATGTGATGCCTACCCTATGCCGAGAGTGGATGAGTTGATTGAGCGACTAGGCCCAGCCCGCTTTGTGTCCACTCTTGACCTCACCAAGGGTTACTGGCAGGTTCCCCTCACAGAAAGAGCCAAGGAAAAGACGGTATTTTCTACCCCGGAGGGCCTGTGCCACTATAAAGTCCTGCCCTTCGGAGTCCATGGAGCACCAGCCACCTTCCAGAGGATGATGGATCAGGTACTCCGACCTCATCGTGAGTATGCAGCGGCCTACTTGGATGATGTAGTAATTCACAGTCCCGACTGGACCTCCCATGTAAGCCAGTTGAGAGCTGTCTTGGGAAGTCTACGGCAAGCTGGCCTAACGGCCAATCCCAAACAGTGCCACCTGAGTCTAGAAGAGGCACAGTACCTTGGCTACACGATTGGGAGAGGCGTCGTGAGACCCCAACTCAGGAAGGTGGAAGCCATTACCACCTGGCCGAAGCCAGCAACAAAACGGCAAGTTAAAACGTTCCTGGGACTGGTGGGATATTATCAGTGTTTTATCCCTCATTTTGCTACCATTGCAGCCCCCCTACACAAAATGACAAAAAAGAGCCACCCGCACCATGTACTCTGGAGTGCTGAAGCGAACCAAGCGTTTGAAACCCTTCAGAAAGCCTTGTGCACCGAGCCCGTCTTATGTTCACCAAGCTTTGAGGAAACTTTCGTTGTCCACGCAGATGCCTCGGGATCAGGGGTTGGAGCTGTGCTGTCCCAGGTTAAGGGAGGGGAAGAACACCCAGTGACGTACATTAGCCGTATGTTTCTAAAACATGAAAGGAATTATTCGACGGTGGAAAAAGAATGTCTAGCAATTAAATGGGCGCTAACAAAGCTACGATATTACCTTCTCGGCAGAAAATTCACCCTGATAATGGATCATGCACCCTTAAGATGGATGTCAACAGCCAAGGACACTAATGCACGGGTTACACGCTGGTTCTTGGAGTTGCAAAACTTTAATTTTTCTGTTGAGCACAGGTCCGGGAAAGCCCATGGAAATGCAGATGCCCTGTCAAGGAGAAATTAATGCTGTTTGGTTGACGCTCCCAGCCGCCACCTGGAGCTAGTGGAGGGGGTGTGTGGCAGACCAGGGGGAAAAACCGAGCAAACAGCACATCGGAGTCGGATCCCAAAGCTCAGGTTGGGGGAAGTGATCCACGGGGCGTACTTCCCAGTGCAGGTGCTTCAGCCAATTGGCACATGGGAGTGGTCACACCTGCAGCCCATCAGCTAACGAGAGACCAAGGGTATATCTTCCCTCCACTGGAAGGCATCAGGGGAGAGCTACCTGAAGAGGAAAGGAGAAGGAGCGTTGGAACCTCAGGAGAGGAGTCGCCACAGACCGGAGGTAACTGGACCCTCTCACCTCTCTCCTCTGCTCTGCCCATACAGGAGATACAAACCGTCTCACAGCAGGTGTGAGACTGAAGACCAAAGACCCCGACCGGGAAGAATCCTTTGTTGCAGTTAGATGCCCAGTCCCCCCCTTTCCTATACGTTTTATTAAAAGACCCTTTATTTTTGCACTACGTCTCTGAGTCTCCTGATTTTATTCGGAATCTCAACTCCACTTCCCCCGGAAGTTGCTACAATACGTTAAAAATACTATATGGCTCTCAATGAAATACATTTGGCTTTTATGGCTCTCCCAGTCAAAAAGGTTCCTGACCCCTGCTATAGGTAATACTATGAGTAGGTGCCAGTCCAATGTGCTGGTGTGAGGAGACGGAATAATGCAGACAAACTCCTCCGGCATGAGTCCTCAAAGGGATGAAGAGATCGTAACCAACGTCGTAATGAGAATCCTGGACGGGTGCTTTGCTTCCGCCCCGCTGTCAGGAATGGCCACTTTACATCAACGGCTTAATTTCTTCGGACCCTTTCAGATGTCTCATCATGGCAGAAGCTCCTTCTGTCACCGTGAAGACCGGTCGAGGCGGTTTGGTGATTCTCGGAGTGAGAAATGCAAAGTGGCAGAGCCTTCAGTGTTCAGTGGATAAAACCCTGGGTAACGAGTAGTTTCTCTAAGATTGAATTCAATTCAGTTTATTTGTATAGCCCAGTTTCACAAATTACAAATTTGTCTCAGAGTGCTTTACAATCTGTACACATAGACATCCCTGACCCAAAACCTCACATCGGACCAGGAAAAACTCCCAAATAACCCTTCAGGGGAAAAAGGGAAGAAACCTTCAGGAGAGCAACAGAGGAGGATCCCTCTCCAGGATGGACAGATGCAATAGATGAAATGTGTACAGAAGGACATATTTAGAGTTAAAATACATTCAAGGAATCTGACAGTTTATCAATAGTTCATATTTAGGCATATTCCACGATGGAGAGTTTGGAGACCTCCCAAGTGGAGGAGTGGGCGGAGTCCCAGCAGGGCAGTGGCACAGCTGGCGACAGGAACTCACGATCCAACCATCGAAGGTCCATCAGCAGATGGAATCTATGCCGTCTCATAGGGTCCGATGACCCCATGAGACGTGAAGTCAGAAGGACTCCGGGGAGAAAGCAGAGTTAGTCATGTGTGATGGAGAGATGAAGATTCATCCATAGGAGAAAGAAAAGAGGAGAGGTGCTCAGTGCATCCTAAACATCCCCAGCAGCTATAAGCCTATACCAGCATATTCAGGGGCTGGACCAGGGCAAACCTGATTCAGCCCTAACTATAAGCTCTGTCAAAGAGGAAAGTCTTAAGTCTACTCTTGAATGTGGTGACTGTGTCTGCCTCCCGGACTGAAGGTGGAAGCTGGTTCCATAAAAGAGGAGCTTGATAACTAAAGGCTCTGGCTCCCATTTTACATTTTAAGACTCTAGGAACTACAAGTAGCCCCGCATTTAGTGAGCGCAGCTCTCTGGTGGGGCGATACGGTACTACAAGCTCTTTAAGATATGATGGTGCATCACCAATTAAGGCTTTGTAAGTTAAGAGAAGAATTTTAAAAGTGATTCTTGATTTTACAGGGAGCCAGTGCAGAGCAGCTAGTGCAGGAGTGATGTGATCTCTTTTCTTAGTTTTAGTGAGAATACGAGCTGCAGCATTCTGGATCAACTGGAGGGACCTAAGAGATTTATTAGTGCAGCCTGATAATAAGGAGCTGCAGTAATCCAGTCTCGAAGTAACGAACGCGTGAACCAATTTCTCTGCATCTTTTTGAGACAAGATGTGCCTGATTTTTGAAATATTACGTAGATGGAAGAATGCAGTCCTTGAGATTTGCTTTATGTGGGAGTTAAAGGACAAGTCGATCAAAGATAACGCCGAGATTCTTTACAGTGGTGTTGGATGCTAGAGTAATGCCATCTACAGAAATCACATCACCAGATAATTGATCTCTGAGGTGCTCAGGGCCGAGTAGAATTACTTCGGTTTTGTCTGAGTTTAACATCAAGAAGTTGCCGGTCATCCATGTTTTTATGTCACTAAGACATGCTTGAATTTTAGTGAGTTGGTTAGTCTCCTCTGGTTTTATCGATAGATATAGTTGAGTATCATCTGCATAACAATGAAAGTTTATAGAGTGTTTCCTGATAATATTGCCCAAAGGAAGCATGTATAAGGTAAATAGAATTGGTCCAAGCACAGAACCTTGTGGAACTCCGTGACTAACGTTGGTGGTCATTGAGGCTTCATCGTTTACAAATACAAACTGAGATCGATCTGATAAATAGGATTTAAACCAACTTAGGGCGGTGCCTGAAATACCAATCGACTGCTCCAGTCTTTGTAATAGGATGTTATGGTCAATGGTGTCGAATGCAGCACTAAGGTCTAACAAGACCAGTACAGAGAGAAGTCCTTTATCTGCTGCCATTAAGAGGTCATTCGTAATCTTCACCAGTGCTGTCTCTGTGCTGTGGTGTTTTCTAAATCCTGACTGAAACTCTTCAAATAAACTATTCTGATGTAGAAAGTCACACAACTGATTTGCGACCACTTTCTCAAGGATCTTAGAGAGGAAGGGGAGGTTAGAGATCGGTCTGTAGTTAGCCAAAACCTCTGGATCCAGAGTGGGCTTCTTCAGGAGAGGTTTAATTACAGCTACTTTGAAGGAATGTGGTACGTGGCCTGTTAACAAAGACACATTAATAATATCCAAAAGAGAGCTGCCAATTAAAGGCAAAACGTCTTTTAGCAGCCTAGTCGGGATAGGGTCCAAGAGACAGGTAGATGTGTTAGAAGTAGAAACCATTAAAGATAATTGGTCACGGTTGATGGGAGAAAAGCCATCTAAATATATACCAGGACATACAGGGGTTTCCAAAGCCATTCCACTTGAGGACAGATTGGCACTGGTTAAGGGCAAGAGATTATTAATCTTGTCCCTAATAGTTAAAATCTTCTCATTGAAGAAGTTCATAAAGTCATTACTCCTGAGGTCTATAGGAATACTGGGCTCCACAGAGCTGTGACTCTCTGTCAGCCTGGCTACAGTGCTAAAGAGAAACCTAGGGTTGTTCTTATTCTTCTCTATTACTGATGAGTAATATTCTGCTCTGGCATTGCGGAGGGCCTTCTTATAAGTTTTAAGACTATCTCGCCAAACTAAGCGGGATTCTTCCCGATTAGTTGAACGCCAAATGCTTTCAAGCTTTCGTGACGTTTGCTTTAATTTGCGGGTCTGAGGGTTATACCAGGGAGCAAACCTTCTCTTCCTCACAGTCTAAAACTTAATTTAAAAAGGGGTTTAACTAATGTTTAGGAATGGTGAAGAGAAGACGTCACAGGGAAACATGAGACAGGGAGTGTTGAAGGTATAGTAAACTATTATGTTTGAAATCAGTTGAAATCTCAGTGTAAAATATGTCACAGATACATATTTAGTCGTCGGTTCTGGATAACGGTGTGAACATACAGGGTGTGCAATTTGCTGAAGGACTCTGGCATGAATTGAAGGTAATGACATTGAACAAAAGGAAATGTTTCCCGCTGCCAGACAGTGCTGGTTCATAACGAGCCGTACGGTTCAAGGAATAAATACATAATTAAAGAAAGAATGAAGTCTCAAGTGCAATGTGTTGTTGCAAAGCCCAGCGGATCCCGTTAGGAACCAATCAAAAAACACCTGCTTAGGTTTAGGCAACAACAGCAATCTGTGGAAAAAAAACATCATGGTCGGCTTAAAATAAGTTATTCCAAATAACTGTAAATAGCCCAATTTGTGCTTTGGCTTTGGAAACTGCTGTCCTTGATTGTTTGTTTGTTTGTGTGTTTTTTGCATGTATTTGACAGCCTTGAAGCAAGATGTGTCTCGTTTCCTGTTATGAGAGTTTTGAGTTGCTTTTATTTTGAAGGCGGCTCGTGGAGTTAAAAAGGAAGTTGCATTGTGTGCAGATTTAATGTAACGATTATGGCCAATAAGTCCGATTTAAATAAAAAACAAAGACGCTAAAGGTGTTTAGTGCTCCCCGAAGAGGCAAGAGATTACTTCAAATGGTACATGTAATGACTGTGTATGTTAGCATAACCGTTGGATTCATGTGCGTACGCTATATAAATGCTAACGAAGAGTAAGCTAACACATAAATCTACTTTTTGGGCCTTTGTACACAGCTCTCACGTTGGTTTGGGGAATTATTAATATAACTGAAATCACTAGTCCAGGACCATCTGTCGGGGAGCTCGGCTACGACGACTTCCCAACACATATTCCCACTCAGCAAGTCGAATAGCAAACAAATGACACAACAATTTGGACGACATTTCTCTTGCAATTGCAATTCCATTCTTGCCTTGCGCTCGTCGTTTAACTGCATGTTGTCAGCACTCACTGTACTTATCACATGCAGTTGACATGCAGAACGTCTTCATGACGTCTCTGTGCTCTACTTTCCTCCCCTGACCGAACATCTGTGTTTTTTTCTTTGTTGTTTCGCCCCGTTGTGTTAATCCTTTCATATGTGGTTCTGACTTGTGCCGTTCCCACATGACAGACTTCACTTTACTAAATAATGATTAGTAATAAAGAAAAAAAAAGTTTCCTTTGAAATATATTCCCTTGAATACAGGCAGGGGCGGCTTGTCCATAAGGGCGATTGGGGCGACGCACTGCCTAGGGGAAAAGAAAAAAGAAAAAGTCGCATTCTCCCACTAGATGTCTGATCTGCCTCTGTATGTCATTGTCCAATCAGGTAACAGTCATTCAGTCAGCCTAAAGTCCTGCTTCAAGTGGCCCCGCCCCTTCTTGGGCGACTTTGGACGAAATGAAAATCGCCCCAGACCTCTCCCATTGACTTCAATGTTAAACCCGTTTTTTTCAGAAAACGGAGCTCTCAATGCATTCTCTATGGGTTCCGGGAGGGCTCGCCCCGCCTGGTCTTGTCATAATTAATCGACGTCAAAGCGTAAAAGCGTATCAGCACGTCATACAGCTGCGACAGAGGCGTATTCAGTGGAGATGGCCGGTGCTCAGGGCAACAGCAGCGATTCAATTCTTTCTTTGAAAGAGATCCTTTCGGTCGGCGTAACAATGAAGACACATAGGCAACAAGACAATCAGGACCTCCTAGAGCAGTGGTCGCCAACCCGTCGATCGCGATCGGCAGATCGACCTCGGAGAAGTTCCCTGTCGCTCATGCGCGACAGCTGAGATTCTTGGCGAGTTGCCAGGTCTTACCTCCTTGAGTTCGGCTATTCTGTTGTTGTCCTTCAAAACAAAAGCTCAACATTGAGCTTTTTTTTCTTGTCTGTTGGAGCAATCTGGTTCACTTGAAAGTGATTGCAATTGTATTTATTCTATTATTTGAAAAAGCACAGATGCAGGAGTCACAAATGGTGATTCTCATATTTATTATTATTATAATGATTTAAATCTTGTTGAAAAAAATCACCAAATCAAAGACCAGGAGCTGAATTACTGACATCAACTCACTGACAGCTCAGACTGTCTGTCTGCTTATGAACTAACTACAAGCTCACAGAGTTCAGTCACAGCCATCACACTGACTGGAGTCACATGACTTGATGGCATTGTGACGAAGCTACACATAGACAGCCGTCTGAAGTTCTGTGGTTTTGGGAGGGTTAATCCCTATCAAAAAAATTGCCCCCCCCTGAGAATTTTTTCAGGAGCCGCCACTGAATACAGGTACAGTGCTTGAGAAAATTCATTTTTCACCTCTAGGAATACGGCTTTAATTTTTTTTTGTGGATACCTCTAAATTCCCATTGATAGATTATAGCTTCATACTGATGAGATTAGTCTTTAAGTGACGTGTTGGCGAGGAGTTTCAAACCGAATGAGTTCCTGAGAGCAGCAATGGTTCAATTATCTTAATTTAAATTCTGCAAACTGTCTGTAATTGTAGTTTTGAGGCAAAGCAAAACTAGATTTTTAAGTTTATTTCATTTAAAGCGACACTATGTAACTTTTCCTACCTTAAAATAACAGGTTGAAAAAAATTGTGCCGCTACAATGACTATGGCGATATGCGCCTCCGCCACTGCCATCGGGGGTCTGTGGCCAGAAAACTGGTGAATGTAAGATTTTTTAGCCGCCCGCTCCCAGGCTGTAGTACGGGCAAACTCTCACTAACCCCCCCCCCCACACACACACACACACACAAACACACACACACACATTAAATACCTGAAGGGGGCGCTACAAGGGAACAACTACATAGTGAGGCTTTAAGCAATACTCAGTTGTACATTTCTGTGGGTGTTCTTGACAGTGGTCGCCACACAAATATATAAATGATCTGTTTAAAGGTGAGACCAATGCTAATGAAGGAAGTGAGTAATGCTCTACTTCTACACTTAAGGTCAGATCCACCTGTCTCACACTGTTTTATGATTTTAAATGAAGTCAAATGACTCCATCCAAGCCATCAAACTCGTCGACGTGGTCACCATCAAGGACAAGCCGGTGGTTACGATCTCCCTGCTCCTTCACCTCCTCTTCCTCCTCTTCCTCCTCCACCACCTCGACTCCTTCAGGCGATGCAGAAGATCATCCATCTGTGCGTGTGCGCTTTTGACTCGAGCTGCAAATAGGCCCTAACTGCCTCCCTGCAGTTCCTGCCGACACAGATGATTATCATTGTGACGATTGACGCATCGAGTCATGCGACCCTCGGGGGGGTCCGTCACTGCCACTAACCCTCTTAGCCCAATCCTGCCCAGTGGACGGGGTCGGTGCTCTCCTTGCCAGGAGGCGGTTGACCCTCATGCAAAGTGTAAGGACAAGCTCTGTGGATTTGTTTCTTCTTTCCCAGAAGTTTGGTTTCAAAAGCCAAACTGACTGTTCTCCTGCAGGCTTAATATTATTCCACCAGAACTTTGGACCACTAAAGGTACGTTCACACCGGACGCGACAAAATTCTGTCGCGCGACAGGTTTACATGTTAAGTCAATGCAAAGCTGCGACAAAGCTGTGACGCTGCTTTTTTTCCTGCGAGCAGCGCGTTTCCTGCGACAGAGCAGCACGAACAGAGCGAATGTCGCGGGGCGAACTGAGCGAACAGAGCGATCTTCGTAGCTTTTTGTCGCTCGAGTTGAAATTTCTGAACTCGAGCAGCAGAAACGCGTGAGTCATAGTTGCGTCAGCCAATCAGCGTTGAGAAGCTCCGCTCGTCATCGTTCTGCCGGCCGGTTTAGAAAGTGGAGGAAAAGATTCTTGTCGCCGTTCGTGGGCAAAACAAACTTTATGACACGACTCTTTACTTACCGAAACCGTAGCGATAAAGATGAAGCTTAGAAGGAGGTCGGAGAAGCCGTGGGACTACCTGATACGTTTAGAATGTGTGCATTTGCTTTTATTCTCGCTGTGTGTTGTACTTTACTATGAACCAAGCGCCGGCATACGTGTTTCATGGCAGCGGAGATCTGCCGCCGGAGGAGGAAAAGTCTCAGAGACACGAATCATAGAGAGAAGAGAGAGAGAGCAGCGAGTAGCGCAGTGAGAGAGCAGCTCGGTCCACTAACAAGTGGAAGCTTTCTGCGGTCCTGTCGTTCCTCGACCCGTGTAGTACTCCGCGGGAGACGAGCGGGGACATGGGCGGAGGGGCGGAGGGCCGTGGAAGTCAGGACCGCAGAGTCCAGAGAGAAGAGAGAAGGAGAGAGAGGGGCAGCAGCAGGGCGACTCACAGGGCAACAAGTGAAGACACAACATCGGTTAAGGAAAAGATTCATATGGCTGAAGAAGCGGGCGCAATAAGCCACGCCCCCGCTGTGTCGCGTTTCTCAACACCGGACGCGACGAGAAATGTTTTGTCGCGTCCGGTGTGAACGTACCATAAGGGTCCCACAGCGTACCTCACAAATGCATCAAAATACATCAAAACGTGCGGCCAGATCAGGAATCGTTTGGAATGACCTTTCTAAGAAATCGGACCGGCGCTTAACCCCCAAACGCCAAAGAACTGCCGGAAATTGTCCCATTTATTTGAATGGGGTTCCGGAAGAGAAAACGCTAACCAACGCTAATCTTTTTTGCCGCAGTGACTCGCCATACTTTAAGTAACAGAAATGATTTAAAGTTTAAAACATTAACTAAAGGATGGAGTTTATTTGATCAATTGGACATTTCTTCATAGCTAGTACAGATTCCATGGAATCTTTGTAAGAGTTTCAGAGTTTCTAATGGGTCTGTACGGCACGGAATCTCCAGATCTAGAGCGACAGAGCCAGAGTGAGAGGGAACAACTCAAAGTCCTAAAAAATAAAACATATTTTGTCAAAAGTCTCAAAATGTTCACTATTTTTACAAATCTTGTGCTCTTCCTCACGTGTGGATGGAATCCACAATGTTTCCCACGTGTGTCTGGAGGAGCCTTCACAAGGGAGCAAGCCCACCTCTCTGCCCGATCCGAGTCAATCCGCCCGCCCCACCTCCAGAATAATCACACATTTGTTCTTTTTATTTGATCTCATTTTGATCCATTTTAAAAGATGCAACGCTAAAAAAACCTTGATGTGTATTTTAAGCCCCGTTTCTCCCTTTCCTCGAGCTGCCGCACACACAACTAACAAACCGTCTAATCAACAGGATACTTGAAAAGTTTATCATTTCTCAGCAGCACACTTCATCATTTCTTTGAGAGTGTTTTTTTGGAGTGTGAAATCGCTCTACTGAACTAACTTTTTTGTCTTTTTCTGCAATGTAATCGTAGGATAATGCGCTCAGAGCTGGAGGCGTGGATGATAATTTCACATCAATTAATGCTATTCAGGGAAGTCCCAATAATGTATTGCTGCTACACCAACACAACCATATTGCTTTCATTTTCAGTGTAATTAAGGGCCTGCAGATCTCATCATGAATCTTAATCAGGAATCCATGCATTTATAAATGTAAGATATTTAATGTATTTACAAAACACTTTCATTCTGCTGCTTGGGAGATACATAATAAAATATGGAACAAATGTAAGTAACTGCCCTTAAAGTGACCAAAGTCTATTAATGATGAGGAACGAGGGAAACAAATGTGGCTTCCATATGAATCAATGGCTTGAAAAGCATTTTGATTGTTAAGCAAAGCTTTATGAATAAATGATGTTGACCCCATGACATGTTTAATGTTGACCCCATGACATGTTTAATGTTGACCCCATGACATGTTTAATGTTGACCCCATGACATGTTTAATGTTTACCCCATGACATGTTTAATGTGGACCCCATGACATGTTTAATGTTGACCCCATGACATGTTTAATGTTGACCCCATGACATGTTTAATGTTGACCCCATGACATGTTTAATGTTGACCCCATGACATGTTTAATGTTGACCCCATGACATGTTTAATGTTGACCCCATGACATGTTTAATGTGGACCCCATTACATGTTTAATGTTTACCCCATTACATGCGTCATGCTCTGGAGGACAGGCAGGGAGACATTGGCTGTAACCTTTCATTACTAATCATTTTAGAAGACTTTGCTATTTTTAATCGATGGTATATAAACATAATGTATTATAGTAGCTTGAAATAAAACTGTATTGAGCTTTAAAGGACACATGAATGCATAAATAGTTAGGAATGGGTAAATCTGCATTATTTGTATTAATGTCTGACTTTTAATACATCAAAAACTTTTGAACTGTTACTCAACTTATTCATTGAGATATTGCTTCTTTTATTTAATGGCGACATTAAACCTCTGTATATAAATGTTTATATACAGACTGCCGATATGGAACAGTATTGTGTTCTCTGGGATTTGGAGTTTTCTAATCGTTTCCACGAGGTTGTATGTGTCCTTATGTAACTGGGATGCCGAATGGTCCGTGGATTAGGAAATAAAAAGGTGACTTTTTATTTGTTCCGCCCCGATGCGCGCACACACGGCGGAGCTCTGTGGTGCACGAGACGGCGAGCGGAGACGCGACATGTAGAGACAGAGTGTAGGCGATCAATAACAGACGTTTAGTTTAGTAAAAGAACAAAAACCTCTTTAAGAAAGGACCTGACTTTACTTCTGTTGTAATCTGGCGCGATAGAGAAAGTTCCAAGTTGGCGGGCGGATAAATATATATTTTTTAACTCGAACTCAAAAGAGCCATATGCGTCACCGGAAGAGCCATATATGGCTGGAGAGCCAGAGGTTCACGACACCTGATCTATCGCCTTCTGCCCTTCTAGATTGAGTCTATTTATCAATAACTTCTTGTGGTAACTGCTGGTGGAGAGACTGGTGGGGGGACTGGTGGAGGGACTGGTGGAGAGACTGGTGGGGGGACTGGTGGAGGGACTGGTGGAGAGACTGGTGGGGGGACTGGTGGAGGGACTGGTGGGGGGACTGGTGGAGGGACTGGTGGAGAGACTGGTGGGGGGACTGGTGGAGGGACTGGTGGAGAGACTGGTGGGGGGACTGGTGGAGGGACTGGTGGGGGACTGGTGGAGGGACTGGTGGAGGGACTGGTGGGGGGACTGGTGGAGGGACTGGTGGGGGACTGGTGGGGGGACTGGTGAAGGGACTGTTGGGGGGACTGGTGGAGGGACTGGTGGAGGGACTGCTGGATGGACTGGTGGGGGGACTGGTGGAGGGACTGGTGGAGGGACTGGTGGGGGACTGGTGGAGGGACTGGTGAAGGGACTGTTGGAGGGACTGGTGAAGAGACTGGTGGGGGGACTGGTGGAGGAACTGGTGGAGGGGCTGGTGAAGGGACTGGTGGAGGGACTGGTGGAGAGACTGGAGGGGGGACTGGTGGAGGGACTGGTGAAGGGACTGGTGGAGGGACTGGTGGGGGGACTGGTGGAGGGACTGGTGGAGAGACTGGTAGGGGGACTGGTGGAGGGACTGGTGGGGGGACTGGTGGAGGGACTGGTGGAGGGACTGGTGGCGGGACTGGTGGAGGGACTGGTGGGGGGACTGGTGGGGGGACTGGTGAAGGGACTGTTGGGGGGACTGGTGGAGGGACTGCTGGATGGACTGGTGGGGGGACTGGTGGAGGGACTGGTGGAGGGACTGGTGAAGGGACTGGTGGGGGGACTGGTGGAGGGACTGGTGGAGGGACTGGTGAAGGGACTGGTGGGGGGACTGGTGGAGGGACTGGTGAAGGGACTGGTGGAGGGACTGGTGGAGGGACTGGTGGAGGGACTGGTGGAGGGGTCCACGTGAACCTGCCTGTTAAGAGCAGCTCTTCTTTATGAGGTGCATCCTCATTATATGTTGCTAACTTTAATTTTCCATGTTGAATTTGATTTGTTCCTTAATTTCTGTGTAGGTCCCTGGATGGAGAACATGCAGACACCTCTGGAAAGAGCTGAATTAAAGGTTTGTTTTTCTTGAGGAAGACCTTGCCAATGTAAACGTGGAGTTTGCATTCATGAAGGAGGTCGTCCTTCCTCACTTCTTAACATCGGTCTTGAAACGTGAATCTGTGCATAAATGAAGCCGTTAGGTTTTTCAAGGCCAAAACGTCTCGGCCACCTGAGTGACGGCGTGTTTGTGCGATGACATGAGCGCCTATGGGCGAGTTGACGTTGCGTTTGTCGCCCTGTGACGACCCCCCACACACACACACACACACACACACACACTGCCTTCACTTGCAGCTCTCTCATGTATGACAAGGATTCACTCAGTGAAGGATCCACGTGGGAAGCTTTCCTTATTTCCTTATTTCCTCCACCTCCATCCCCATTGTTGATTTACGACGGCAATAAACTCTCTCACCCCCCCCCCCCTCTCTCTCTCTCTTCTGATCGATTCCCACCATTGACCCTAAAGGCAGTGTTTGGTCTTTACAAATTGCCGTCGTAATACATGCACATGGGGAAAGTACTGACTGGTTGCAAATCTCGCGAGCAAATTAAAACATCTTGAATACCCAAAAGGGAAAACATCTTCAATACCCAGAAGGGAACACATCTTTAATAACCTCAAATAAAAGAAAATGAAGAGTCTATTTTCCCTTCTTAATAAGCTTATTTTTGTCTTTTTTGTAATCAAACGTGATGACAGAACTGAGTCCAGGTGCGACGCGATGCAGATGCGCGTTGACGGGTAGATTTGTTGAGGAATCCTTGTCAAGCTGACCGTTTCAAAGTCGTAAGCAGAGACCCTGAAGGACAACTCGGAATAAGAATTGGCATCTCTGGTGCGTTCAAGAACCGGGTGATGAATGAATTACAGCTCCCTGAATGTAGCCGGGCGCTCAACCTTGAAATCTGAGCTTGACTTCTTCCATCTTTCCCTCCGAGGCGCAGACAGGCAGCGTGCTGCGTCACAGGCCACGACCTCTATTAGTTTACATTAAATGGGAAAAAAAGAAAAGATTGATGTCTGACCAAACATGTCATGGTTGCCAGAATAATGTGTTGGGAGACACACAAACACACACACACACATGTCTAACTGGTCAGGGTTGTTTGGTCGGATGATAAATAATAATAATATGAGCAATGAAGAGTGTTAGGCAACAGTTTAGGTTTTGCTGCTCTGGGAATAATTGTGTCACTGACCTCATTTGCTTATTTTCATTAATGGCAACAACTCTGAACTGCACGTCCCCAAGTTCCCTCACTAGCTAACGGAGAGTTACTCATGCAGAATATTGGCAGACAGCTCCAGAGCGTTTCCCAGGTGGTTTAATCCGGCACTTGGAGCTATGACGTAGCGCTTCGTAATTATGACTTAGCGTCTCGTAATTACGACTTAGCGTCTCATAATAACGACGTAATGGGCCATAAATCGCAGTTATCCCAACAAACCCAGATGTTTGAGCCAGGAGGCAGGAAGTGACTTGTCCTGTCACCTTGTTGGTGACTTCGGTACATTTTACCGTTAACATCTGCGGTTATTTTACCCCAAACAACAAATCTATCCCTAAACTGAAGTGAGTTACTTCCTATGAAGACGGAAGTGTGTTTTGAATGCGTTTCGTGGGCGTAAATCTAAAAATCGGAAGAGATTTTTTTAAGATGTCATACGAATTGTTACATTATGTTAAAGTTAGTTTTGGTTTGAGGAATAAATAAATACTCATAATCAGGTGATTTAAGGCATGAGAACAGATATAAACACCCGTAACGTTAACCCGCTCCCTGCTGGATATATAACATATATTAATAGTTGCAATGAAAACATTCCTCCGGGGCATTTTGGCTGATCGACAGCAGAGTAGCAGCTCGTGGGTCATCTTTTGAATTAAAAAAGGGAGAATTTAATTATTACAACAGAAAGTGCAGCGGTGGAGAGAACCTTCACGCGGAGGAGACGGGGAACTAAATTAAACTGACGGTGCAAATTGGCACTTAAAAGTGACGAGCTGGAGGCAAGCAAGGGTACCAACAGAGGAAGACGAAGAGGAGGAAGAAAAGCAATTCCACTGTGCCACACCCAACAATCCTTTAAAGTACACACTGAAAATAAAAAGCTCCCCAAAGTCCACAATATCCTTCTTGCTAATTTAAATTTAAATTGAGACGTTGTAGTTTCTTATCTTCATAAGGAATCTGAGGCCTCGATATCACTAAATGCTGCCGATACGATGATTATTCAACGTGATCTCATCCATAAATGTCAGAAAACGTTCCCCGATGTCCCTAAAACAGCGTATTAACGTTAATGTTCTGACCGCCTGCTGAACGGGAAGATAAAAGTCAATAAATACGATTTTTAAATGAGACTTTTGGGCATTTTAAATCATATTTTGAAGGCTGGAAGAGGATTAAGACGTAATAATAACCTTTAGAGCGGATGACTGACAGAGGTCTTCTTCTGGATCCTTTTCTCTAATTGTCTTTAAAAGTCCGAGCCGCCGTGGCGCCACGTCATGTCTGATGGTTATGAATCGGTTAAAAATCATCAAATGTAAGAAGAAATGTTGTATCGTTCATATTATGGAGCAATCATTTAAAATTGTAACATGTAAATAAGAAAGTGTCTTGTGATAATGACATAGTCTTGGAATTATGACGTAGTTCGTTGTGTTTACTTTAACGCATTCTTAAGCAAGCAGGATGTCTAAACATTTGTAATTGTGGTATTTTGTCAATTAAACCTATATTTATTTACCAAATGTAAAACAAAATGGCAGCAATGTACAATGCAGTGAAAAAAAGAGAAAATAACCATGTAGGTTCATCTTCAATATTATAGAAATATGATTGTTAGTATCCAGCATTTGGATATTTCCTATTTTGGATTGAGAAACTGGATTTTATTTAGAAATTAACACATTTATTTCAAGCAGGATTTAAAAAATGTTATGTGTGCAGAGTTTGCAGCTTTTTTGGAGGTTTAGTCGTTTACAGCGAGCATTGTATTTATTTTTTTGCATAATTTCTTATGTCACGATTAGAAATAGACAAACGGCGCCTTAAATTCAGACAGAATCCGACGTGTTTCCTTTCAGAAGAGAACATCGGTCTTTGGATCTCGACTCGCACATAAAGAAAGCGGTTCCACACGGTACTCCTAGTCCTCGCCATGAAGCCGTGGGATGCCCTTGCCGCTGCTCGTTACGCCACCGCGTCGAGCATCAAACCTGAAGGCAGAGGTCAGTGGCGTGTCGGCGTGCGACGCCTCACTCGTCACGCTCCGTGAGCTGTTCTCTCTCTCTCTAGGGCTGGAGGTCGAGGCCCCCGGGCTTCACATCGGAGCTGGCGAGTTATCGTCTCTGGCCAGCAACGTTTTATATGTTAAATAAAAACAGAAATGACATATAAAAAGAAGACATGAGAGTGCCGTTAATCCGGGTTACCATAAAAAAAAATGTTGTACCGATGAAAAGAAAAGCTTCCTTGTTCCTTGTGGTCCTTTTTTTTTTAACTGCCGTACTCGATTAGGCCCCTTGTGTCCGCCCCGGGTATTACAGCTTTGATTCTAAATAAAAACGGTTCTTCATCTGTTATCGCATCTTCCACACACAGCCGTTAACCCCCCCCCCCCCTTCTCCCTCCCACAATGCATTGTGGCAGAAAGAAAAAAATCCCTCCGCCGGCCCGGAGCGACAGCGAGCACAGAGACGGATTTTTATCCACTCCGGGCCTCAGAGCTCCACCGACCCGGTTCTTCTCTTCTGAGAGGGAAATGTGCTCCGCCATGACACATTTACGCCTGATCGGCTTCCCGAGTTGTCCTCGGTCCTGATGAGTGGACGCCTGGACTGGAGCCTTTCTTAAGCTCTTCACATGTTGGCCAAGGAGACGTCAAGACGCTGGCGTGGAAAACAAGCCTCGGGGGGAGGAAGCCTGTCCGGTTGCGTTAGCTTAAAATGACACCAGTACACAAGGTAGAATAGAACTGTCTGATTAGGTGACAGGATTCTCTCCTCGAGAGGACGTGGACATAGAGATGGACCAGAGGGACTGCTCTCAGCGGGCAAAAACACTGTATATGAAATTGCAAATCAGAGTGAATGATTCACAGCGAGCGCGGGAAATATACGTTGACCGGAAACAAAACTAGCGCTTAGCGTCCACGGGAGAGGCGTAGAGGAATATTACTGCTTCTCATTTTGATCCTACGCCACGCTTTAATTTCTAGACGCTTAACACAGCATTAAAAAAAATACAAAAATAAAGAGAAACAAGTGAGTAGTAAATAAAAACCTGAATAAATATGTAGAGATATATTTTTAAAATGAGGAAGCGTAGATAGTAAAATAGAGTAAAATTATATTTTAAAGAATGCTGAGAATTGGACCCAGAGCTTGATCCCATGTTGCATCATAATCATCGAGCAAAGCAAGAAAAGCTCAGGATGGCGGGTCCGTGGTGATCCGGGCTCCACAGGTACAAGCTAACGCAAGCAAGTGTTGCTGGCTAACGGAGGTCAAGACGAAAGAGACTTCCCCAGCACAAAGAGGTATTAGTCGTCAGCCAATCAGCTGTCCTCAAAAGTTAGTCTTTGGTTATTCAGTCCTGCATCACCTTCGAATTGAATAAAAGTTTATTATCAAAATGGAGAGGTCAAACGTCACGACCCCGGGCCACAAGGTCACTTCCGGTCAAACTACTAAAAAAGTATTTTCACAATAAAAGTCCAGTATGTTATTATCCTGATTAAAATAACGTCACAAGCTTCAACCGCTTCCAAATCTCGGAAATACTGACTAACATTCACCCCCATGCAACATACAGATAAACATGCATATAAATATTACCTCTTGCCATTCACATGTTATCATCACATACAGTCAATACGGTAAACAGTGTTTTCCCTAATGTTCTACAATAAACTCAGAATACAGTCAGAATAATATTCTCCCTAATATTTCCTATTATAATATCTTTCTTTATTCATTTAAAGCATACAACGTCCTCTATGTACATGTGCAGAATCAAAATAAACTATTACAACCTAACAAAACCCAAACCCCGACGTGTTGTGTAAGTTTCATGTGAATTGTCTCTTTACAAACGTCGGAGATGTTAAAAGCCTCCCGAGTCGTCCCGTTAGTCATGGACCCGCTGAGCGGCGGCATTTAGCCCATCAAGGCTGCAGCCGCCTCTCACGCTCTGACATCCTTTCAAATCCCCATCATCAACTTTTCAAACTTGCAGTCATTATTTCCAGCAGCCCTGCTTTTCATTTTATTTACAGCAGATGCCCAGAGAGACGTGACAGGACAAGTACACAGAGTGGATGTTTTTCTTTCCCCCCCCCTTCTTTATTATTATTTTCCCATCCCTAAAAGATTGTCTGTCACTTTCTGATGTTTATTCATCGAGCCGAACGAAGATTTTTCGGAGTCGGAAGATAAATGAAACGTATTCAAACACCCGTTTGTGGTTTGAAAGATGGCTGCTGTCTCTGAGAGGAGGTCTACCGTGAAGAAGAACGAGCATCTTCTGCCAAACGAGCATTGATTTACCGAGTTAATAAGAGGTCAGGGTGACGGGTTAAGGACTTGATTAATCCTGCTGGGGATGAAGCGGCTCTTATTGGGATGAAGGGAGACTTCATGTGAGGTCTGGGTCTGTATGGGGTCCAGGAAGTCCAACACAGTGACGCCTTTTGTTGATTTGATTTTAATAGATTCTTTAGGGTTTTAAGTAATACATCCAATTCACTCCATATTCCCCACGTCGCTTCCTGGCTGGGCGCCTCCTCATAGCAGGCGGGCTACTTTAGTTTCTTGTGGTCATTTTGTACCTCTAATTTATTTTTTACTCCTCCGTCCTCGGTTTGAGCTTCACAAAGCAGACGTAGTGGCGTGATTTGTTTAGTTTTCTTTATTATATTAAATAATATAATATTAAATGCCATCATATGATCCCAAAAATATACCTCTGCGCCACTAAGAGTTGATTTACAGGAATTTTATATAGAAGCTGAATGTGTTTTTTGGGGGTTGTTACATTTACGGTTTAATGCAAGAACCATTTAAATGAACGCCATGGTGATTTGTGTAACCATAGCAACTGCAGTACAGTACACTGGATACTGGTTTCATGTGCAGGTGTGTTTTTCTCATTCTTTGTCCTCCTTTTGACGAGTGGCTGCAATAAGCCCCATAAGCAACATGCAAGCTTTGGCAGTACTTGTCACGACGGGATTTAGGGTGGACCCAAATGCACGACTCAGGAGACAGAAAATGATGATAAAGATGCTTTACTTAAAGTCTTATCAGAAACAAAACAGAACGAATCAATGCACACACAGTGGCACGCTCAAGGGCTTGGTCTGAGAACACAAGACGATCTGGCAGAGGACAAGTGGAAGTGAGGGAGCTAAATAGTGAGGGGCTAATGAGGGGATGGGCTGCAGGTCAGAAGGGCGTGAGGACCAGGTGAAGGGAATGAGGGCCTAATGAGGGAGTGATCAGAGGCAGGTGAGACGGGCGTGAGGACCAGGTGAAGGGAATGAGGGACTAACGAGGTTATCAGAGGCAGGTGAGACGGGCGTGAGGACCAGGTGAAGGGAATGAGGGACTAACGAGGGAGTGACCAGAGTGCTGGAGTGAATGCAGATTTCAAACGCGATAGACATTTGATTAATTAAAATGTACTTACCTTTTTCAGTTCATGTTCAGTAATTAAAAAACATGTAAACAGTATGAGAAATTGGGGAGTAACATTTACTCTTCCCGCAGAGTTAATTTATTGTATGATTATAATATGTAACTTTTACTTAATAAAGTCTAGTAATCAGTGAAACGTATTAATACAATGTAGAATATATACCAATTAATTAAGTATAATTTACAACACCAACAAGTTATTTTTTTGAGTGTACACAATACTACACTGATAAATAATATTTCTACTTTATACATTTAGTATAAACTGATATCATGTTTTGAGTAGAATGTTGTAGAAAACAAAGCTTTATTTCCAGAAAACACCGTGCTCCATACTGTCCAATGACATCCAGTGAGACCAGCAGCCACACGAGGTCCACCAACAGCTGCAGAGGCAGCTTGAGGCCGACAAGCTGCCTTAATACACTATTATTTTATATGATTACACATAATATGTATAATAATAAATAATAACACATATATTATGAATCATTATCCACTGTATATTTAATACACGGTTATTATATATACTATCTATAATAATAC
Organism: Liparis tanakae; assembly: GCA_036178185.1. NCBI lineage: Eukaryota > Metazoa > Chordata > Actinopteri > Perciformes > Liparidae > Liparis > Liparis tanakae. The sequence goes on along the minus strand of CM070094.1, from coordinate 10,901,509 downwards.
ATATTATATATACATATTACTAGATATTATGTTACCCGCTGTATATATAATACTGTTATTATATAGATTAATATATATATATATATATATATATATATATACACTAATACAAATATTATTGTATACATATTATATTATGTATCTTACCCACTGTGTATTTAATACACTGTTATTGTATACATATACTATCTCTAAAAGTACATATATCATATTCTATATATTTTATATATACATATATAGTTATATTTTATTAGATATTATGTTAATAATAATAATCAATAAAGTGCTTTTTAAGGTTCTCAAAGACACTGAACATGTTACATTGATACACAGCTACAGGGAGCTATTCAGGGCTAAGTGTCTTGCTCAAGGACAAATCGTCTGTTTCTCAATTCATAGAACACGACTGCAGACTTGTGTTCTTTTGGAGTCTGGACTTGGGAGTCCAGACTCCGGAGGACGGGACAACGGGAGGACAGTCTTTCTGCGATTGGAACGGCAGCTTATTTGATGACGTCACCACATCAGCTGTTCTTGCTCCTGAGTTTACTCTAATTATTCACTGTAAATTATTTTTTACACTCCAATAAACAAAACATCCTAAAATTACATTCTGTGACTCAACAACAGTATTATTTATAAAAAGTCACGCTGGCGAATTTTGCTAGCTAGCCGTCTCGTGCTAGCTGGCGGCTACTGGCGAGCTAGCCACAACTGAAATCTCTCCCCATCCGTCAGGCTCCCACCCTACCAATATTCAAGCAAGCCCTCAAAACACAACTCTTCCAACTCGCTTTCACCTGCTAACCCCTCTCCCCCGATACGACCAACACAGCTTCTCCAGTCTGCTTTGCTTTCTTATTGTTACCTAACGTCCGGTTTGTTTGTTATCTCAGCTTTCTTTTGTTCTGTCTGTCTCTTGTCCCCTGTAAAGTGTCTTTGTGTACTAGAAAAGCGCTATACAAGTCTAAATTATTATTTAGTTCTAAGAAGAAAAGAGTCAGTGAAGAAGAGAAAGAAGAATTCATGGCCATCTGTGTTCTCCTCTGTTTGAGAGCTTAACCATAGCTCGGTGCGTTGGCGGGAAGAATTCATTGTGATAAAACATCTCAGGGACTGACGTCAACCAGCGTTCCTCACAATACGCTTGAATGCTACAACCAAGGTTGCACACGCGCACACACACACACATAAACACACACACACACACACACACACAGTAGTCTTGAGTCTCTGGAGTTTTGTGGAACATTTTTTCTCTTCACATTTTAAATCAACTCTTTCCTCAAAGGGAGACGAGGCCGTCATGTCCACAAACAGACGGCTTTGTCAGGATGTCCGGTAATCCTTTTCGCGCTCCACTTTCAAACCTCGTGCTTTGCCTCAGAGACTCGGTAGTGTGACCAAAGAAATGAGTTTATACTGGCGGGAGGAGGGGGGTGCTGCCTCCGTCGCTGGGCTGGGTTAAAACAGGTTAAAGGATATATATAAAAACTAACTTTTGAAATGTATTGAGACAAAGAAGAAGAAGAAGAAGAAGAAGAAGAAGAAGAAGAAGAAGAAGAAGAAGAAGAAGAAGAAGAAGAATCTCTTAGTCCTCTGCGGTTCTCTTATCTTCAGACACTGGAACACGCTGCCACCGCCGGTTGTGATAACGTAATTGCCTGAGACGTGGAGATGAGTCAGAACTCATTTACGGACGATAAACAAGGATTTCATTGACTGGATGTGAGAGGGCGAGGTGCATGAGGAGAATTTATACTTAATACATTAAGTATTAAAGTGTTTTTATAGTCCCGGTCTGGTACATTAAGAAGTCCCATCTTCATCTCCATGGTGACGCAGGACGTTTTCACCTGCTTGTCTTCTTTTACTTCATGTTCCACCGCTCACTTCCTGTTCCACCGCTCACTTTAAGAGTGTTTTTTTAATTAAACTGGACAACGTTTTTATGAAGAAAAAAAAAAAAAATATATATATATATATATATATATATATATATATATATATATATATATATATATATATATATATATATATTCAGGAAGAAAACATACCTTTTTTTCCCGGGTGAAGTTCTGGGCAAAGAGCTCAACGGACTCAATCAACACCGCCGCCGACGCAGAAGCACCACGGGGTGTCGGAGTGCTTCACTGTATTAGTGGGTCCTTGAGATGTTTATTTATAACACAAGAGGAAGGAGAAAATATGATTACTTATGGCTTAATGAGAAATGTTCTCACTGCCTGGAAGAGAGAGAATATGAACAATATGGTATAGGTCCATTTATCTTTGTATGTGTGTTTAGTAGGGAGAACTGAGCTCCTCAGGAAATAAATCCCCATAAATAAAGTGTTCTGGTTCTTAATCAGTAAACAAAGGAGGAGAGGAGGAGAGAAGGAGGTGAAGGGGAGAGGAAGGAGGAGAGATCCAATTCACCTTTTACTTTGGGGCTTCTTTAGGCAGCGAGTTTCATTTTGATATGAAGTTGATGTTTAATTAAAGCAGAGTCACCGTCCTCTTTAACGACCAACAACAACATGATGAGAGAAGGAGGAGTTATATACGTATATATAGATATAAATACATTGTGTGTATATATGTACACAGTATATATACAGTGTATATGTACATATATATGCATATACAAACGGTGTATATATACATATGTATTTACACACTGTATATATGTGTATATATACAGTTCATTATGTTTAAGCAATGGTTAAATTAAAAGTTTTTATGTATATGTTCCAATAAACGACTGAACATTTTGTTATTGAAGCCGCAGTACTTCACTTCACAAAGTAACAACATAATATATATATATATATATATATATATATATATATATATATATATATATATATATATATACACACATAGGACTGTCTCAGAAAATTAGAATATTGTGATAAAGTTATTTATTTTCTGTAATGCAATTAAAAAAACAAAAATGTCATGCATTCTGGATTCATTACAAATCAACTGAAATATTGCAAGCCTTTTATTCTTTTAATATAGCTGATTATGGCTTACAGCTTAAGAAAACTCAAATATCCTATCTCTAAATATTAGAATATTTCCTCAGACCAAGTAAAAAAAAAGATTTATAACAGCAAAACAAAATCAAACATTTGAAAATGTCCATTAATGCACTCAGTACTTGGTTGGGAATCCTTTTGCACGGATTAGTGCATCATTGCGGCGTGGCATGGAGGCAATCAGCCTGTGGCATTGCTGAGGTGTTATGGATGCCCAGGATGCTTCAATAGCGGCCTTTAGCTCATTTGCATTGTTGGGTCTGGGGTCTTTCAGCTTCCTCTTCACATTTGTTTTTTTAATTGCATTACAGAAAATAAAGAACTTTATCACAATATTCTAATTTTCTGAGACAGTCCTTTATATACATTGACACGTCACGGGCTGTCCCTGGTGCCGTCTAGGGTGGGGCAGTGCATGGGAGGAGTAAAAACAGGCAAAAATGAACATGAGCGTTTATTCATTCAAACAAAAAGAAAAAGTCCATTCCTCAACAAAAAGCTTCCAGAGAGAAAAAGGTTCTTTAAAAAAAAACTTATCTTCCAGCCAAGTCCATTTAACAAAGTCCTCTTCTGGGTTGTTCTCTTGCGCTTGTCCTCGTCCTGGAAACGCCTTTCACTCCTGGCTTTTCCAGCTCCTTCCCTCCTTCTGCTCTCCCCTCTGTCTCCCCAGCCCTGCCTCAATTAGCTGTCCAAAGCACCTGCAGCTGGGTAAGTGGTGAGGCAGTCTGGGAGTTGTAGTTTCCACCTGAGCGGCCATTTTGTCAGATGGCCGCTGTACTGGAGTGGGAAGGTAACGTTCCTCAACTACCTGGCCCCTTGTGATGCCACAACATATATATATATATATATATATATATATATATATATATATATATATATATATATATACATATATTATATATATATATATACAGTGCATCCGGAAAGTATTCACAGCGCTTCACTTTTTCCACATTTTGTTATGTTACAGCCTTATTCCAAAATGGATTAAATTCATTATTTTCCTCAACATTCTACACACAACAACCCATAATGACAAAGTGAAAACAGTTTTTTGCAAAATTTTGCAAATCTGTTAAAAATAAAGAACGAAAACATAACATGTACGTAAGTATTCACAGCCTTTGCCATGACACTCAAAATTTAGCTCAGGGGCATCCCATTTCCACTGATCATCCTTGAGATGTTTGATTGGAGCCCCCTGTGCTAAATTTAGTTGCTTGGACATGATTGAGAAAGGCACACACCTGTCTAAATAAGGTATCACAGTTGACAGTACATATCAGAGCATAAACCAAGCCATGAAGTTCAAGGAATTATCTATAGACCTCCGAGATAGAACTGTATCGAGGCACAGATCTGGCAAAGGGTCCAGAAAGAGTTCTGCAGCATTGAAATTCCCAATGAGCACAGTGGCCTCCATCATCCGGAAATGGAAGAAGTTTGGAACTAACAGGACTCTTCCTAGAGTCGGCTGCTCAGCCAGACTGAGCGATCGGGGAGAAGGGCCTGAGTCAGGAAGGTGACCAGGAGCCTGATGGTCGCTCTGACAGAGCTCCAGCGTTGTTCTATGAAGAGAGGAGAACCTTCCAGAAGGACAACCATCTCTGCAGCACTTCACAAATCAGGCCTGTTTGGTAGAGTGGCCAGACGGAAGCCACTCCTCAGTAAAAAGCACATGACAGCCCGCCTAGAATTTGCAAAAAAGCACCTGAGGGACTCTCAGACCATGAGAAACTATATTCTCTGGTCTCTTTGGCCTGAATGCCAAGCGTCATGTCTGGAGGAAACCAGGCGCTGCTCATCACCTGGCCAACACCATCCCTACAGTGAAGCACGGTGGTGGCAGCATCATGCTGTGGGGATGTTCTTCAGCGGGAGGAACTGGGACACTAGTCAGGATTGAGGGAAAGATGAATGCCGCAATGTACAGAGACATCCTCGATGAAAACATACTCCAAAGCGCTCTGGACCTCAGACTGGGGCGACGGTTCGTCTTCCAACAGGACAACGACCCGAAGCACACAGCCAAGATAACAAAGGAGTGGCTTGGGGACAACTCTGTGGAGGTCCTGGAGCGGCCCAGCCAGCCCTGACCTGAACCCCATTGAACATCTCTGGAGAGATCTGAAAATGGCTATGCACCGACGCTCCCCATCCTACCTGATGGAACCTGAGAGGTTCTGCAAAGAAGAATGGGAGAAACTGCCCAGAAATAGGTGTGCACCCTTGTGGAATCATACCCAAGAAGACTTGAGGCTGTAATTGCTGCCAAAGGTGCTTCAACAAAGTATTGAGCAAAGGCTGTGAATACTTACGTACATGTTATGTTTACGTTCTTTATTTTTAATAAATGTGCAAAATTTTGCAAAAAACTGTTTTCACTTTGTCATTATGGGTTGTTGTGTGTAGAATGTTGAGGAAAAAAATGAATTTAATCCATTTTGGAATAAGACTGTAACATAACAAAATGTGGAAAAAATGAAGCGCTGTGAATACTTTCCGGATGCACTGTATATACATACACACACGTACATATACAAACATATTTATATACATATTATATATATATTCCTGAATAAACTCACATCAAGAGAACAATCCTCAGAACAGGTTTCCAGGAGTCGTAACTGTCCAGTGAACAGAACCATCGAGCTGCGGCTGAAGACTAAACCAGATCTACTTCCTCTGCTCTGCAATCTGCTGGCAGCATCTCAGATGATCCAGAAACGGCAGATGAAGGAGCGGCGCCACAGACCTCCTCACACACTAAGTGCTCCGCTTCCCTTTAACTCCTCAGAGTGCCGCCAGCACCGCCGCTGCTCAGCGGCTCCGACGCCATTAGCGGCATGAGAGAACACAGAGATAAAATGCGTCTGGCCTTTCAGAGGCCGTTCATTTTGTTTTACTCCCCCGGTTTACATAACGGGACGTGCACCAAAGGGGCGCCGTGATCTGCTACACTTTTTTTTTTTATCCAGCCGTCTTATTGGCTGCAGCAGATCAAATCTCCCCCCACACATTTAAACATAACAGCCTGACATGTTTCTGATGCCTTTCCTTCAGTCAACTTCTATTCTACGTAATAAATATGGGAACTTAAATTCAGCTTACAACTTATCACTAGCCTGCCGACACTTCCTCCAGCCTGCCGACACTTCCTCCAGCCTGCCGGCCCTTCCTCCCGCCTGCCACATTTACATTCAGGCTAAATATAAACCAGGTGTTACATACAGAAATAAAAGGAGTGGAAACGAGCTCCAGATAAGTGACGAAGAGTGGAAACAGAGTTAACTGGAAAGTGAGCGTCTCTCCAAGGTGTCGAGGAGACGGCTCACTTCCTGTTCAACCCATCACTTCCTGTTCAACCAATCACTTCCTCTTCCACCGCTCACTTCCTGTTCAACCGCTCACTTCCTGTTCAACCGCTCACTTCCTGTTCAACCAATAACTTCCTGTTCAACCATTCACTTCCTCTTCCACAGCTCACTTCCTGTTCAACCATTAACTTCCTCTTCCACCGCTCACTTCCTGTTCAACCACTCACTTCCTGTTCAACCAATCACTTTCTCTTCCATCGTTCACTTCCTGTTCAACCGCTCACTTCCTTTTTCATCGCTCACTTCTTGTTTCACCGGTCACTTCCTGTTAAACCACTCACTTACTATTTCACTGCCCACTTCCTGTTCACCTGTTACGGTCACCGTTACATTCAGAGTTACGGTCACCTGTTGCGGTCACCTGTTACGGTCACCTGTTACGGTCACCTGTTACGGTCACCATTAGGTTCACAGTTACGGTCACCTGTTACGGTCGCAGTTATGGTCATAGTTACGGTCACCTGTTACAGTCACCTGTTACAGTCACCTGTTACGGTCACAGTTATGGTCACAGTTACGGTCACCTGTTACGGTCACCTGTTACGGTCACAGTTATGGTCACAGTTACGGTCACCTGTTACGGTCACCTGTTACGGTCACCTGTTACGGTCACAGTTATGGTCATAGTTACGGTCACCTGTTACGGTCACCTGTTACGGTCACCTGTTACGGTCACAGTTACGGTCACAGTTACGGTCATAGTTACGGTCACCTGTTACGGTCACCTGTTACGGTCACCTGTTACGGTCACAGTTACGGTCACAGTTACGGTCACAGTTACGGTCACCTGTTACGATCACCTGTTACGGTCACAGTTACGGTCACAGTTACGGTCACAGTTACGGTCACCTGTTACGGTCACCTGTTACGATCACCTGTTACGGTCACAGTTACGGTCATAGTTACGGTCACCTGTTACGGTCATCTGTTACGGTCACCTGTTACGGTCACAGTTATGGTCATAGTTACGGTCACCTGTTACGGTCACCGTTATGGTGACCTGTTATGGTCACCGGCAATACATAAGTACTACCCCTAAATCCAAAGTGTGACAGACCTACTGAGCCTAGTTACGCCCTTATTTCTTATTTCTTATCTCCTGACGCATGATGCTGTAATTGCGTTGAATAAATAGAAGCTGCTAAACCAACAGAGTGATATGTGAGCGTTGCCCTTCCTGTAAACTTGAGGGCTGGATCCAAAACATCCTCAAGAGGAACCTCACATTAAGCTCCGCTCGGTTGACAGTTACGTGATTTGTGTTTAACTCTCCGGTGAATTGGACGTTTTTCTTTCGCCATTGCTCAAAAGCGTTGGCAGACGGGACGTGAAGTCGTCATCACGTGCCGCCGCCTGAGTTAAAGTGGATGCATCCTGAGGTCTGTTGCTATGATCGGACCTGATGGAAACGGATATCACGGTTTCCACAGGGACGCTGCCGCATGCCGGCCGCCAGAGACATCACGCTGCTTCTCATCTCCGTCGCATAACATAACAACAACAACGATAAATAGTAAACTTCACTACAGCCTTCTCATTGTCAGAAAGGTCATATTTAACCAGACACCTGAATATTTATCCAATCAGTTTCAATATTCATGAAACAGACATGAGCCTCACACAAGGAGCTCATCCAGGTCTCCTGATATAAACGCTAAGAACCAACCTCCTTAGACCTTATTACTCACGTGATACTGATGTACAACCTCATCACATCTCACACAGGTGAAGATGTCATTTAAACACTATTAAAGGGGACATATTATGAAAATTCCACTTTTTTGTGCTTCTATACGCAGGCACGTGCACAGACATTTTGGGGGACAGGTGCTCAAACCAAAAAAAAGGGCACCCAATGCCATAAAGAAATTCTGTTGAAGCATAAGCAGCAATACACTGATGATGCAATACATCCTCAACCTGTGTGTTTCTGTGTTTTACGTGTTTCTATGTTTTACATGTTTCTATGTTTTACGTGTTTTTGTGTTTTACGTGTTTCTATGTTTTACATGTTTCTATGTTTTACATGTTTCTATGTGTTACATGTTTTACATGTTGTTCTTTCTGTGGACTCCAGGAAGATTTGCGTCCGCTCAGGCGTCAGCTAACAGCGACAAGTTAATAAACTAAATAACAACCGTGTGCTCGCTAACTGAAGCAAAGTGTCAAACAAGAAAGGAACCCAAACACATCACATCTAAACGTCTTGTGTTTTATTCATTTTTTTATTTTCTTCCTGCTCGGTGCAACAACACAGAAACTAAGAAACTAAATTGCCTTCCTCAGCAGGAAGTAGCTGCTCAGATGTTGCCTCTGAAAGGCCAAGAGAGGCAAAACAATTTACTGACAAGTGCAAACGCAGTGGGTGGGAATGCGTGTGCTGAGTGAGAAAATAATATTACCATGCATAGCCGGCGTGTTGTCCAGGAAACTCTAATTGGGAGTAATCTTTGCACTCAGCTCAAATAAAGCTAATGGAAGCAGAGCTATCCTCTGTTCATCAGCTTCAATCTCAGGAAGCAGGGCGTGTCTCTCAGGGCTCGTACGCTCATAGAAAACCTGGAAAAGTCCTGAAATGTTAAAATGGTTATGTCCAGGCATGTTCATTGGTCACCATGTGGATGAACCCTGTTCACTGGTCACCATGTGGATGAACCCTGTTCATTGGTCATGTGGATGAACCCTGTTTATTGGTCACCATGTGGATGAACCCTGTTCATTGGTCATGTGGATGAACCCTTTGCATTGGTCACCATGTGGATGAACCCTGTTCATTGGTCATGTGGATGAACCCTGTTCATTGGTCACCATGTGTATGAACCCTGTTTATTGGTCATGTGGATGAACCCTTGTCTCTGTAGATGCTCCTCCGGACGCAGCAACTGGAGGTCGGAATGGCAAGGAGTCGCAGCACAGCCATCGAACCACCGGCGTCCCGACCCCATTGTGCGCCGTAAAGAAGGTGCGGTTGTCGAGTTGGAATCCATTATCCGTCCTCTCCACTCCTCCGGCGCCATGTCTCTCGATCGATGGCCTTTGATCACGTCCCTTTGTCCTTTTTCTCTTTACCATCCTGACGAGGAGACAATCTCTCCAGCTCTATTGTCCCTCATGACATTAAAGAGATCAATATGTTCATTTCTGCAGCATCTGGAAACAGTGGAGGGTCATGAGGTCATCGAATTTCATCGTACACAATGTTGTACTCATGTGTGTGAGCGCTGCGCACACATTGTTGCAGATATCGAGCAAACGTAGACATCTCTTTACAATAATTGCCACAATTTATCTAGCCTGGATACCACACCAAACTTTGCCCCGCCCTCAACATTTGAAGTCGGGAAGTTCGGTCTGGCATTACTCCATTGGGGAGAAATTATCTCCCACCAGATATTGGTCGGACCAATAAAATTGTCAGGGCGGGCTTTATACGATGACGGACCAATCAAATTGTCAGGGCGGGCTTTATATGATGACGGACAGATGATCAACAGTAACGTAACCAATCACGTCATAAACAGGCGCTTGGTTCTTCCAGCGTGCATGCAGTTGAGTTCAACAACTATGTGTCGCTTAAAATACGTCATATACTCCGTTGCTCTGATTGGTTGTAGCTCTATCCAATTGAGCGAAGAGGCCTTTTCTTTCCTGGTTCAGTTGAGACACGCCCCATAATCACAGCCCAACGGAGCGGTATCAGACTCACATTCTGACTAGAATTATGAGTATGACATCGTCAGGCTACAATTTATCCAGACAAAGAGGCAAGTTGGCTTTCATTATTGACCTCTTGTAGCTCCATTAGGAGAAAATGATATACAGTATACACTGTATATTATATATATATATATATATATATATATTTATATATTTATATATTTATACATATGTAGATATTTATATATATATATATTTATATATATATAAATATTAAATATATATATGTAAATATATATATATATATAATATATATATAAATATATATGAAAGCTTTAGATTTAATTTATTTCACTGCCACAGGTTTGATTTGATTTCTTTCACATTTCGCATCATTTTCCAACAAGTTTTGAACGGTGAAGCTCAACAAAAAACATTTAAAAAACCCTTTGGCAGGTTTTAAAATCGGGTGTCAAATTCATTGCGTTCATTTCAGTAGCGACTCTTTGTTCCACTCTCCGCTGAGTGGAAATTATTGATCAGGGGTTATGAATAAGCAGTGTGTAATCGATCCACTGGGGACATTAACAGCAAGAGAGAGAGAGAGAGAGAGAGAGAGAGAGACGTTGAATCTTCCTCAGCGATTCCTTCATCATGTTCTTTATATTGAGTCTCAGGCGGTTGAGGATTCTTCTTCTGTAGATTCAGGACAGATATCTTGGCGGCAGCTCGTCGTCGTCTCGCTGGACGTCTGGAGATGACTCATCTCCAGACTCATCATGTCATGACACGTTGTGCTTCACGAGGAGGACGAAGTTCTCCTCTCACGTTGGAACTACGTCAGCTTCGCATAAAGAATGGAAACGAGGGGAATAACATGTTTCACATTTTCTATTTACACGTGTTTGATTTGTACAATAAAATTTGAAAATTATTTATTTAGAAAGGATGTCATTTGAAGGGCAGAGTGAACTTGACTCTCATGAAGCACCACGAGGGTCCGGCTCATAATCCCTTCCTGCCCTGTCATGACCCCCTTTCCCAGCATTCCCATCACCTGAACCCCCCCCCCACACACACACACACACACACACTGGACACCCCTGCTTTCCATAATCCCCTCGTGGTATACCGGCGCTCTCCTTCCCTGCAGTGGCCTGTTCCCCCCAGCGGCTCTAAGGAGTGAGAGGATTCTCCACAAGATGCTCTCACCTTGAACAACAAGCCAAGGTCATGGTCGTCTCCAGTGGCTCCCGACCTGAGGAGCGATGCGTGGAGGCGCGTCACCACGTCAGTTAATCAGGGCAGAACGCAAAAACCATGTCGCACTCACGTCCTCTGTCGTGCGGTTATGAAGGTCATAAAGTCATGAACTCTCTCGCTCAACTCTTCGTCGCCTTGTTAAAATATTCACGACGAGAACGACGATGAATCCCATAAACTACCGAAACAAGATGGAATGCAGCCTTTAATTTATTTAGTTTTCTCCATTGAGATATTGAAAAAAGAAAGTCTTATTTTTCATCACCTTTCATGTTGCTCATGCTTATACCCTGACTTGAGACGTATATGTCATATATATATATATATATATATATATATATATATATATATATATATATATATATATATATATATGACTCATATACTCTGGTGCTATATGTTCTAACGACGCAGCATCATCTTAATAAGTTGATGTAAGCCTATTAAATTTCAACATAGTTCTTCATTATTTTATGTATATTGTTGTGTGTTGGATGTTTAACACGTCTTGTTGCTCCACAGCGTCTCATATATTAATATTATTAATAGATAATATTCTCTCTCTCTCTCTTCATGTTGAAGCGTCACTATTGTAAATAAACCTCTTCGTCTTATCTCTGTTTTTAAACTCTGGCACATTTACAGAAATGTGTTTATGATTGTTCTCTGTCCCGTATCAAATACAGCAAATAAGTCTTTAAACTAATGAAGCCCCAGAGGCCACGCCCCCTCGTTCAGAAACTAAGAGTAGAACCCTAAAGCAAGGCAGTCTGGTTAATCACATGCATGTAGACAGTATGTTGTGTGTTAAAATACCTCAAAATCCCTTTAAAGTCAGATTTGAGTAGACATGACACGACATTAACAGGTGGATTAAGACCAGGTGTTGTCTGCTTTGACATCGTGTGATTGGGCGACGCCTTGTGAGAGAAAATGTAATCGTGCCGAGTCAGCGCCGCATCACACTGTGACGGAGAAGACGTGCAAAGAAATGCTAAACATAGACGCTAAAGGAGAGCACCACCATTAAGACCTCATTGAACCAGCGGAACCAGCGGGGTTGGCAGACACACACACACACACACACACACACACACACACACACACACACACACGAGAGAGATGGGTAGAATGAGGGAGAGAGAGGGGTAGAATTAGGGAGAGAGAGATGGTATAATGAGGGAGAGAGAGTGTTAGAATTAGGGAGAGAAAGGGGTATAATTAGGGAGAGAGAGATGGGGTATAATGAAGGAGAGAGAGAGGGGTATGTTGAGGGAGAGAGAGTGTTAGAATTAGGGAAAGGGAGATAGGTAGAATTAGAGATAGAGGAGTAAAATGAGGGGTAGAATGATCCACACACACACACACGGCTGTGGAGGGTCTTTGGTTTTCTCTCTTCAGAACCACCGGAGTCTGGACGCCACTCGGCTCCACCAGATAGTGGTGTCTCCGCCCACTGCGGCCACACCCCCTGCAGTGGCTCCGCCCCCTGCTGCTACCATGCAGTGGAGGAATGCTCCATGTGAGGGACAGAGGATGAAAGAAGGAAGTCGGGCTGGTGGAAGATAGCTAGTTTTTTTATTGACGCTCCGGGTGAATTTAGATTTGTCTTTCTTTTTTTATGCACACAAGCAATAAGAATATAACGGCTCCACTGAGACGTACCGCCGAACCCTAAACCCTCAGCCGGAGGGCCGGACGCTTCCCTTTCTCACCATATTGACTCAGCAGCTGTTTCACAGACGTGGAGCACCAGGACGACCACCAGAGAACCTCTGACATGCAGCGGGAAGCCAGAGAGGAGCCAGACGGGATCACTGGAAGGGGGCGTGGCCGTGGAGGAAGTTAATCGGCGTCATTAAAAAACTGGACTTGAGAGCCGGTGCAGCTCTGGGGGGCCCGTCGCTCTGTCCCCGCACCCCCGACTCCAGATCCAATAAGAACGCTAGTGATGAAACGCAGTAAAGGACCTCAAACCCTCCAAGCCCCATGTAGACCACCATTAGGGCCTCGACCCAACACAGTGCCTTCGCTGGGGGGCCAGGTGGAACCCGGCTAGTGCGAGAGGATACACAAGAGAGAGGGGGGGGGACCTGAGCTGAATGTCTAATAATTCAGCTGTTTACTAAGTGGAGGGCTGTGTGTGTGTGTGTGTGTAGCTGTGAGATGAGTCGAGTCAGGTTGATTACATCCTGGTAATTGAATCCAACAGATATGAACACTGAAGTGGACAAATACCCATCAAATCCATTTCTTCACCCTATTATTAACATGAAAATTAAGGATTTGATCATAAATATTTGATCATACATGTTCCCCTCAGCATCTGTGCCCCCATCAGGGTCGACATGTCAGTGGAAGAACTTTTGAAGACACATTTCATACACTCAAGTTTGCTCATTTAAAGCAGCTATGTCTAATATTTCTATATTAACGATGCTTCAACGAGCTCGTACGCTCTTAATAACCCTCGTAGTAACTACCGCTGGACTCCCAGCTCAGGGTTTGGGGTTTTCTGGCCCACAGCTTTCCATCTTGAATGATTGTCAGTGAAAAACAAGAAAACTCAAGAAACTCGCCGAGCGTTTGAACCGAATCAGCAATATGAGTCCGAAACACGAGCAGTATCGATTACGATGAGGATTTCAATGCCAACTTGTGTGTGTATGTAAGTAATCTCACAGCAACGAGTCTTCCATTCAAATTAATAAAATGCAGAAAACATTTTAATAAAATGTAACGGTACAAATCAGTCGACTCATCAGGTCGGATCTCACAACGGCAAACGAAATTACACTGTTTTTTCAAAATAAAAAGTCGGGTTTTATACAGAGGACTTTCAAATATGTGTTTTTGGGACAAGCCGTCTGCGCATCGAGCCGCCGGTTCCCGATGACGAAGAAGCCATCGTTTGGAGAAGAACGACACGACTTTGTTTGCGGACACTCAAGTTCTTTCGTCTTTTGGGATTTCTGAGAATCGTCCCAAACCTGCAGCAGCGTCAGCTTCGTTTCCTGTTCAGCAGAGACACTTTGAAAGGTTGACGGATTGTTCTTGTGGGTCAACGCAAGGCCGCTGAACAATAATAAGTTAAAGGTGAAAGTGAAGAGCGTGGTGACCGCCGGCTGCCTCCACACGAGCCACACAGTGACAAATAACGCCGGGAAGAACAGCCACTTCCACTTTCACTGGATATCATTTGTGGAGAGAGATTTTATTCGTGGCCATGGAAGACTGCGCCTGTATGTCTGCGTAATGGAGGGTAGTGACGATGACGACGATGAAGAGCAAGACGGTCCGTGTGAGCCGCAGCACAGCGGGGGAATCAGCAGATGGATAGATGAACGGGGGGGGGGGGGGATTTCACGCGGCCGACCGCCGGCGGATGACAAACGCTCCCCTCTGCAGCTGCCCCAGGTAGATCCTCATCTTCGTACTGTCACTCGTCTTCCTCACCCAAATCTGGAGAACAGAGATGAGACATTTAGAGACACGTCTTCCAGAAAGTAGTCGTAGCCGTCAACTGCTCTCCTCCCTCCTCAGTGGTGCTGATGAGCGAGGGTGAAACACGTCTGCGGCCTTCCATAATAACCCAAACTGACAAATACGCTCAAACAGGAGCGACTACTTCCCGTTTCCAGCTGTGGATGAAAACACCGCAGCAGGAGGACGCTTCATAAGCAGTGTGTGTGTGAGTGTTCATGTGATGGAGGAACAGGTCACTCATTGTGTCCTTCATAGGGTAACATGCATCAAGCTCCGGCTTCACCGACATTAGTGGGATAACAAGGACCATATACTAACGCAGAACAGACGGCTCTACGTGCAACCAGAGTTACAAACTCACCTCGTTGGTCCCCACTGAGCTGATGACACAGCTGATCTTTGTGTTGTCCTTTGACTCCAGATAGATGGCCTGGCTCTTGTGGTACCTGTCGGCGTAAATCACAGAAACACCAACAAAAACAGGATTAATTTGGTACTCGAGGTGAGAAGCATGAGACGGGAGGGAGGCGAGAGGTTCATTATACACAAGCTGAATCAACCCGCCTCCTCCTGAGATGCCACTAAATAGATAATTGGGACTGGAAAGTCAAAACAAAAGAAAAGGTCTGGGGATTTATTCTATTTTTTTTTAATGGCTCTAAAACTGTCAAGAGGACAGAAGCAGCCCGGGGGACGTCTGATCGTTAAGGGCCCGCTGGAGGACAATGACGCCCGCCTCCCCGAAGGCTTCCGGAGACGTTGCCTGGAAAAGGAAATTGCGCATTCACAAGCTCGCTGCTCTCAACTTCCTCCCGCCTGCATCAGCAGCTCATACGACAGAGCGCCGTGATGACGACCCGTCTCCACGTCTCTGTGTCATCGCAGCCTCTCTGAATGGGTTTTTAGATTTTTTATTGTGGCTTGAAGCTCCTGAAGGGAGATCTCTTTACTGAAGAAGAAATCACATCAAAGTGTCTTTGACCAAAGCAAACGCCAGAGACGCCAAACGCATGGAAACGTGGCCATCTAGTGGCCTCACGAGCGGTGAGGGGTGTGTGTGTGTGTGTGTGTGTGTGTAGTGACGAGACGCTCTCCTGAAGGTTTCTCCCCTTTTCCCCTTTTTCTATTTCTTGGGAGTTGTTCCTGGTCCGATGTGAGGTCAAAGGTCAGCGATGTCTATGTGTACAGACTGTAAAGCCCTCTGAGGCACATTCTTAATTTGTGATATTGGGCTAAAGAAAATAAACGTCACATCACTTTTTTAGCACGACACCAAATACTCACCATCGTTTGTCGTAGTAGAGCTTTCCCTCCTCGATGCGGGCCTCGTAGCGCTGGGAGGGGCTCTCGATGGGGGCGGAGGGGACGTGCTCCGGGGACGAGGGGGACACCGGAGAGGGAGAGACCCCTGGGGGGCAGAACACATAGTTTTATGATTTCATGGTGCACTTCGGAGGAAAATAGGCTCATTCGCTTTATTGCCGAGGGATGAGAAGATCGAGCCCGCCTCCCCCCCATTACACATGAAGCTACAACCACCAGCCGGTTAGCTTAGCTTAGCATAAAGACTGGAACCACGTGGGACCCCTCTTAGTCAATTAGTCGATGTATATGTCGTTTTGATCTTTTAATGACAATAAAAAAAGACAGTATTTGACTAAATTATTCGTTTCCAAAAATAATGATGAGCACAACTGATAAACAAAACGTTTAAAGTGGTGCTTTCGTGAGGCAAGTTTTAGAAAGAGGCCGGCTCACTAATGAACCAGCTGCCGTTAGTATAGAAACCTCATGTTGCCCGTGATTTTGGGGATTATATGATGACCTCATTCCATGAAGCCTCCGCTGGTCGCGGTGGAAGATACAGACAAGAACTAGTCCAGCCATCGTTTACGTACTCTGGACCGAGCCGAACCAGAAAGGCTAACCCCGTTTCAGGTCGTTATGCTAAGCTAAGCTAACCAGCTGTAGCTGCATATTGGGGAAACAGAAATGGGAGTGGTGGCCATGTTTTCATCAGACTCAGCCGAAAGGGTCATAACTATTTCTGTCATTGTGCATTTCAAGAGGAGATAAACTGCAGAAGAAACAAGGTGACGTTCACTTACCTGGCCGTTTAGGTGATTTAAGCTGCAAGAGAGGAGCGTGAACATGTTAGAAGACATCATTGGACATGAAGACTAATCCGCGGGGGACATGCCGAATATGGAGACGCTCAGCAGCACGTACCTTATTAAGTGTTCTTAAATCATCCATTATCTGTTCGTCTGTTAACAAATAATTGAGCTGAGGTGTGAAGAGTTAAGGAAGACTTGAACACAACACGGTGGGGAGGTGTCACCAGGTCAACAAACATAACTATCTTTGAATATTCTACCAGTACGAGTAATGTTGAATAGAAGTGGATGTGATGGATATCTGGTGCAGGTTTTCTCCGCTTGTCTGGTATTGGCACCGGATCGTTGGGCCGCCTCCTCAGCTTCCGAGTCATGATCGGTTTGACCTCCATCGAGTCTGTAGGCAAGAAACAACAACAAAATGAGATCAACAACAACAAGCAAAACCTTCGTAGTCTGTGAAAAACAAACACCCTAAATAGAAAATTAAAAAACGAGTGAACGTGTCCTATTTTCAATCAGACAACGTATCATTAAAACGAACATGAGAGAACTCTCTCTTCCCCGATGGATGATCCCTTACCGCCCGTCAGCTCCATCGTTAACTTTTCATTCTCGATCATCTTCTTCTTCTCCTCCAACTCTGCAATCAGGTTTTCCTTCAGCTCCACCTTCTTATCGTCAAACTCTTTCACCGCCGCCTTCTTCTCTTTGATGTAGTTCCTCTCCACCTGCTCAGTCTGCAGGAGACGAGACGAGGACCAGAGAGACGCTCAGTTTGCAACGACAACATACAAATTAAATAAATCAACTCTATAGAAACGGTATCAGAAGAAATGGACTAACCTCTAGTTGGAGGAACAGATCTGTGAAAGGAACAAACACATTAATATTGACCGAGTTCAAACAGTTCTGTGACGCACCCAAAGAAGCCGATGACTCGCCAACAATATGGAAACCAACATAATTAAAGCGGTAGAATGGTGATAAAGAGACGGGTTAGGAGGGAGGAGAGAGAACAACTGATTAGATCTGTGAGTTCACTAAATGAGGACGTCTTGTATATTTCTGAAAATCAGAAATATACAACTTCTCTCCTGCACTGGATGGTTAAATCGACATGTTAGAGATCACTCAATGACACCCCCCCCACCCCCTTCCCATTGGTTTGGTCTGGTCTGTCAACAAATATTTATTAAAACAAGATGATTTGGGTGAGTCCAGTGTTTCCCCTACCATTCTATCAGGGTGGCGACTCGCCGCCTTGTAATTTTCTCTGTAGCGCCAGATTACAGCAGAAGTAATTTAAGGTTATTTTTCTTAAAAACGTCTTTGTTCTTTTATTAAACAAACTAAACAGCCGTCTGTTATTGATCGTCTCTACACAGCAGCATGTCATTTCTGTCTCTACGTGTCACGTTAACAATTCTTGGCTCGAGGTCTCGCACACCGCAGAGCTCCGATGCCGGCGTGTTTGCGCGTATCGCCGCTCCAGCCCGAACGTTAACCTAGGGGAAACACTGGAGTCTTTAAAAGAATTATTTAAAAATACCTCAATATAAACATAAGTACTGCAATAACACTCAAACACGTTGCCTAGAGTTCATAACTCATTTTTTTGAATATACTTCCATGGCCAACTCTAATATGTGATTATCCATGAGCTCTGGCATTAGAGAAAGACTCTTCCCCAATTCCCACCTCTGTGTTTAACACACAGTTTATCACCAAAGTTATTCACCGGCAAAAACAAACAAACAAACAAACAAAAGCAGGAGGAACTCCACAGGTGTGCGTGGCGTGCTGAATGCACCAGAAGCAAAGAGAGTTCTGCCTCATTCAATACTTGCCGGCGTTTCGGAGTCTCTCTTTGTACTGCTGGTCGAGCTTCTTCATCCTCTTCTGATACTCCTGCAGCGTACCTGCAGAGAGCACACCTGTTATTACCCAACACTGAGAGCTATGGAATCAAGACTTTAGCTTTTAGAGGTTTGTGGAATTTGTCTTATTGTGACTTAGTTTTTTTTGTTGGGTGAGAGCCGGTAACTTCAGAAGTTGTTGAACTCTAACGCGAGTTGTTTATTTGCAATGCCAAAACATATAGAGCACAACAACTACGTGTCAACTCCCTGTACAGAAACAGTTTGAATCAGGAAACAAACTTGACTATTCAGAGAAGAGCAGATGAGAGCTACAACTGAAATAGTCACATAAATAGTGGCCTGTTGATGTAAAGCCAAGCCAACATTAGTCATCAGTTAAACTTCACTCAAATGAAAAACCCTAATGAAAAGGGAATGAGAATGATCATTTAAATCCCAACCAGCTAAAGGAAGAGTAGCAGTAAACTCCCAACACACTTCAGATTTAAGAAAATAAATAAATCCCATGGATTACCTTCTTGTAATTGCTGCAACTGTCTTTTCAAAGAGGCCAGTTTGTCTTGGTACATTCTGCAATGACATAAACCAGAGCTGATATCACATTACATTTAAAACACTTAAAATATATAATATGTTCTTAATGAAAAGGTAAAAACAGCTGGTCCAGGATTGAAGCACTTACTGCTCTTTGATTTCCACATAGTCATCCTCATCGTGCTTGGCAAGGTCTGTTTCACTGGCATCTTCCGTGTCTGGAGAAAAGTCATGAAAGGTCACGGCAGGACAACACATGACTCAATATTCAAAAAGCACTTCTCAACTAAACTCTAAAGCAGATTTTATAAAAAGATTACAAAAAGGTAGCTACACGCTGTACCACGAGATGTTCATATCGTTATTTAGCCTTAATGCATTTGAGTTTGGCTGCAGAGCTCTGTGCCAGTCAAAGGACGTGCGTGGCACCGGTCAGGTAATGGTGCCCACCGGTAAATTAGAATAGGACACCGGTGAAACCTCGCCACGGATGATCGTGGATTATTTATTCTCGGCTCGACAGCAGGAGAAAAAGAACACGAAAAGTTTAACTCGACAAAAACTAATGCTGATGAATGTAAAAATCAGACAGGAATCGAGATATCAGTCACTCATTTTGCCGCATGGTGAGATTAACCTGAGACGGTGCCCGGCTAACTTCGTACTGTCAGCCCAACCTCTCTCTCCCTCCCTCTCAAGACGAAGCTAGCATGGTTGTGCTCGCGTGATGTGGCACAACTTGAGAGGCGAGTTGTTATAAAGCGCCTGTTAACCATCGGTTACCTTTTTCCTTTAAAACACACACACGAGCGTAAGAGAGGAGGACAAGGCCCCCGGCCGGGTTAAAGCTGACACAGCGGCTTTCATTTTCGGTTAGCATTAACGTGCTAGCTTAAAGTTAGCTCGCCCGTTTAAAACAGTAGCGCAATTCTTTTTTCCCCTTATTTTTAAAAAGCACAACGGAACCCTCGATGTTCGCCGGGGGAGGAGGAGAGGAGAGGGTGGTACGCAAGTCCGTCTGGGTCCGATGTGGCGAGAGAAGCTAGCTAACCTTGCAGCGCTGTCATCGCCTGGCTTCCCTCTGGTCGAGTCTCCGTGTCTCTCTCGCCGCTCCGCGTCTCATCGAGGGCAGCGGACAGCTCGACCCGGCAGCGCTCGGGGCTAACGTCACGAAGCTAGCGCTAAAAAACTGTGACGTGCCTAAAAGATAGCGTCGACGAGAAAAAAGTGTATTCCACAATAACGTGAAGCCAACGTGGTTAAAAAAGCTCCGCAGTGATGCTGCCTCGCGCGTAACGTCGGGATTCATAAATTGCCAGATAACTTTTTAGTTAGCTTGAATATAAATGTTTCGTTGTTTGCGCTATTATCGTTAACCGCGTGTGGGCTTCAGTTGTCTATCCGCAGCGGAGCCGCGAGTGTATGTGACGGTGGTTTACGCCACCTGCTGCTGCTGGAACGTGTCCAGGAAACTCGAGTCTTCGGTAGTCGGGTTAGCTAACTTGTTATGTAGCTCGCGAGCTAAGTGCGCGTGACGGCGGTTAGCTGCCTAGTTTAAAGGGGGAGGCAGTCGAGAGTTTGGGTTTCGGAAGTGCACAAAAAATATTCTAAAGTCGAGCGTAAATTTGAATATCACTTCAAAACGCGGTGTTTAAAATTAACTACATTTACGAAATAATCGCGCGCTTCCGTTCCTCGAGCAGACGGAGCCAGACTGTCAGGGAGCATTTTTTGTTGTTGGTTCAATTCGTTTAAACGTTACCTTCTTCCGAGTCTCTTCCCCTGAAACTTCGGTCATCGTCGTCTTCCACGCTGTCCAGTTCTTCTTCGTCGTTGTAATAATCCACCATGGGCGATAACAAAGTCGTAGCCATTTCGGAAAATGTAAACAAACACAAAATTAACAATCGATTTGTGTTTTGCAGCTTGCTTGGAACAGCGCCTACAACTGCCAGGACCCCCGACTAACAAGCTGTTTAACTTTATGCCTGTATACAATGTATATAATAATAACTTTTAAAGTGTGTGAACATATATTCAATTAGATTTGTTAATTCAAACATGGAGTAAATGTATACATGCCAATAATTGGCTTGTTGTTTTTATGTGCATTGAAAAATACAGTAAAACATTTGATCAGGCATATTGCTGAACGTGAGGAGTTGTGGGGTCTCTTTGTTTTGGCTCCCGGTTTTCTCGCTATCGATTTAGTGTTTCAACGCCAGAGGAAAGTCGGTGGGTGGTCGTTTGTGAAATCGAGTGTTTTTCCAATTAAGCCACCTTATATTTTCCTGCGTGTTTCCATTAGCCCATCAGTCATGAGACATATTGACCACCAAAAGAGCTGTACAATACAGGCTGCATTTATAAAATACAAAGATTACTAAAACCGTAACAGATAACTCATGCAACATATCATAATTGCAACAACCATAGCTTACATTCGGTTTCAATATACATTATTTCAATATAGCAATTCACGATCCAGTCTTAATACTGCTTTCTTGAGAGCCCTGGGGACACAATAAAACAAAAACTATACAAAACAACACTGTACATGAGAAAGCCTAAAGCCCTCCGATACAGATTGAGCTTTTCAAATAGGAAATTTGCTTTTTTTAAATTTATTGATATCTAATTATATACATTCAGTTTTTTGGAACTGTAAGCATATGTTGGTTTACTTTTGCCTTTTGTTTTACATATAAAAAATAAAAGGTGCAACTTTCAGGAGGCAATATACATGGAGCCTCCGAGGCCTAATGTATAAGATACTGGCCTCTTTAAAGCGACACTATGTAACTTTTCCCCTGTAGCGCCCCCTTCAGGTATTTAACGTCTGGTCTCGAGCCATATATGGCTCTTCCGGCTCGTCTGCTCCCAGCTGATCGCGACCGGGCTGCCGCTGAACACGACTGGCGGCAGCCCGGTGTTCAACACAGCGGCATGTCACTCCGTCTCTACGAGTCGCGTAGCAGAGCAAATAAAAAGTCACCTGAGAGCGTGGACTGGCACTATAAGACGTTGCGTAAAGCTGCCAGACAGCAAGTTGAACTATTTCCGCCGAAAGTACCGGGTCGGTCCCAACCATCTTACATTCAGCAGTTTTCTGGCCACAGACCCCCGATGGCAGTGGCGGAGGCTCAAATCAACATATTAAAAGTCATTGTAGCGGCACAATTTTTTTCAAGCTGTTATTTTAAGGTGGAAAAGTTACATAGTGGGGCTTTAAACAGGCATGCGAGTTTGAGTCCATAAGTGTGTATCAGAGTGGTGCACCTGAAGCCCATGTTCCAAAAATAAAACATGTAGAATACAATTACACAATGTACCTTTGGGTTTTGGAAAATGTAGAATCTGTCTCTGTTTGATTGTATTAAGTCACAGAGACATTTAAGAAACTGAGCTAGCATCTACTTTATAAACAAACACAGACGACGTGCACGGCAAAATAAAACATCCGGGCTACCAAGGGTACTTTCTGCCCTCGTAGTCTATTTCAGGCAGATAAGATATTTAGATCATATTTCTGACAAATGTATAACCTGTTGGATCAATTACCTTCAGCCTCAGCAACGTTATCTCTGGTTGGGTCTGAATTTCACCGACCAGATTTTAATGACCACACTTGGGTCAGTATTTGATTTATTGAACTGAGGAATTTGGAAACATTTAAAAAATCAGAATTTGTGAAAAGTTTGTATGTAAAATATTCAGATACGAGGAATTCATTGGTATTTGAATATAACAAAAATATTCAGTTGCCTATATAATTCAACTAATGCTTATTGCTTCAATGGCTTAAGTAGTTCATAAATACTATAATGTGGAAATACTCAAATAAAATAGTGTTGTTTCACCCTAATGACCCTCCTCAAATATTTTACTTTCGTCCATAATGTCAGGTACTTCCTTGAGTTTAAAAAAAGATGTGCAGTCCATATACATTGCTGATATTTTATTAATAAACACACAGTACATTGCTCTTATGACGTGTACATTTTCCCGCTGCGAGACGAATACAGTATTATTATTATCATTACTATAGTGTCCCAGTTAAACAGCAGGTGGCAGCCGTGTATTGCCTCACATCCAAGAGACGACCTGGATTGCCAATACTGAAGTTGCAACAGAATCGATGTGACTCAGTCCATGCATATTTAATGATTAGCAAAGGATATAAGGGTCCGTATTGTCTCTTTTACTTTTACACAAGGGCTTGTTATTTGAACATATAGTCAACGCTATATACATATATGTATTTTTAATATTTGATTTGGGTTAAACAATTGTGTAAAAGATGCAAAACAATACATTTGGCGTTTATTATGTAAAAAAAAAGAAAAGAAACACGCATCGGAAAGTGCACGTGCCTTCAAGCGCGCCTTCACCGCGCGAGACAACTTTATTTCCGCCCGTCTGTCAAGTGGAGCTGTCAGACCCGAGCGAGGGGTTGTGCTCCTGCTGCTCCGTCATTCAGGAAGTCCACACTTCACTGACAGCACCTCCGCAAAGTCACACCGACGTACACAGACCCGGACTAAATGTTCCCGGAGAGAGGACGCTCTCCAACAACGACGGGTTTTTACCGAGGGAAAGGTGAGCTTCTCGTCTCCTCTGCTGTGGCGCTGTCACCGTTTGTGACCAGAACCGCCGTTAACGGTTAACAGCGCGCGCGCCTCTCTCTCTCTCACTCGCTCGCGCTCTCTCTCGCGCTCTGAAATTACACTCCCTCTCGTCTCAGCGGCTAAAGCTAGTAAAGCTAACCGCCAACGCACTTATTGAGTGAATTGGTCGCGTCGGTTCACACCTGAAGTTTTTTAAAATGAGCCCCGTCGCCTGGCTTCGCCGTTGTTCCGGCGTGTGGCTTCACCGCCGCTCCGCTCAGAGGGGGTGAGTACCCGGGGGCGGCGGGGGACAAGCGGCGGCCACTCGCTCGGGGTTAGAAGTGCGTAGTTTTAGCTTTTTATTGTAAAGCTCTCGAGCCAAGAAGCACGCGCTGACGTTGATTGGCGTGTTTTGTGCACCTGCTGAAACCCCCAAACTGCGATGTGGATATTTTCGCGGCGAACTGTCAGGACAGTCGCTCCAGTTGGTTTGTCCCGGTTGGGGGGTGGCACGGAGAGCAACGGATACCGCTTTTGCTTTATTTTTGGAGCTGGCGAAGACGTTTGGACACTGTAAACTTCTGTTGTGTGTTTTTAATGTATTAATTCATTTGTCATCGAGTTTTCATGCGGTCTACGTGAGTGTGTCACACGCACAATAAGGTGTTGGTACCGTCCATTGCATTGTTGTGAGTGAGATTTCTTTACTATCAACGCACATACACAATGGCGTTGAGACGGCTTAACGTCCGCTACACACGACTCCGAACCACATCATTATTTATTTTGACTACATTTTACTACGTCGCTCTACACTTGTTAATCAGTCGAGCATTGTCTGCATCCTCGACACTATTGTCTGTCCCCCCACACACACACGCACACAATTTCGATTGTAACACTGGTTTGCGTTCATTTTTTTAATCCAAAGACGATAGTCGTCATGCATCTGTAGTCCTTCCAGGCGTGAAGGCTTCACGAGGTCATTACCTGTGTGCAGCATTGACAGAGATGTTAAATAACCAGCATGCAAAGTAACTGCAGGATAACATGATGACGCGCTCCAAATGGCAGATGTAGATAGCAAGCTGAGCTCAAAAAACCCAAGCTGACCCGAAATGATGTCATCTCTCGGGCACGTGTGCGTGCGTGTGTGTGGCGCATGAGTGAAAGGCTGCTAGCAGACCTGTATGTTTCACTTGGTAAATACATATTTTAAATAAGCTTGTTTGTTTAAGAGAGGATCACCATATTTTGATCTCATATTATGACGTTTCACCTGTATGTCAATCAAATCGATGAATAGTACGGGCTGATTTAGTATTGCACAGTTTCACTCATTTAGTTTCTCTGGCAGAATTAAGTTAGCAATAATGCACAGAGTACCTGGGTCCTTGTCACAGTGCTGCTGCAGACATGCGTTTTGTTGGAAGTGCATACTGTTGAGCAAGTCCCCTCCTTGTGTTTACACCACCCAGAGCTAGCAGGCCCATTTGCAACCTATTGACCAAGAAACTGTGAGAGGGAACTGAAAAAGGAGCACACTTCCTTATTAGCGCTGGTATCTAAAGGCAGTTCAGCGTTTGTCGTGGGCCATTTTCAGGTAAATGTTTGACTGGAGCAGTCTGTTTGGACTGATCGGGAACGGGTGTGTGTTTTATGTCCGACGCTAGAGCCATAGGCAGATTATACACGGGTCACTACATTTATTGTGCATCTCTTGACCCAAGAGAGGCTTGTCATGTCTGGTGAGGTAAACATCTTCTCAGAGTGCAGGTTGTGAAATGTGAGTAAAAAGGCACAAAAATGGAAGAAGCTCCTTTTTTTTTTTATAGGCACTTAATTAATAGACTATTGTGTTTTTGGTGAATTATCATGCATTGATTTGTCCTTTTTGTTAAACACTGGTACAGGTCTCCATCAGGCTCATAGTCATGTATTGTTATGGAGCTTTGAGAGATTATTGAGGTGTGTGTGTGTGTGTGTGTGTGTGTGTGTGTGTGTGTGTGTGTGTGTGTGTGTGTGTGTGTGTGTGTGTGTGTGTGTGTGTGTGTGTGTGTGTGTGTGTGTGTGTGTGTGTGTGTGTGTGTGTGTGTGTGTGTGTGTGTGTGTGTGTGTGTGTGTGTGTGTGTGTGTGTGTGTGTGTGTGTGTGTGTGTGTGTGTGTGTGTGTGTGTGTGTGTGTGTGTGTGTGTGTGTGTGGCACGGGAAAGGACACATCAGCTGCTGTTGACAATGGGCGGATGCGGCTGTCATAGTCGGGGGTTGGGGTGGGTGTGAGCCAGACATGTTCACACTGAAGATAGGCCACCATTAGATTTGCACATCATGTGACCTGTTTAAACCGGGTTCAGGATCAGCCTTCAGGCCACATTTCCAGAGCAAACGACGTGCTATGGGGAACGTTTGTCACTTGGAAATCCTTGATCTTTACAAGGCAGATTATGTCACTCTAGCCAATTAAGGGCTCGCAGCATTTGATACCTCACTGATTCTCTGTGTTCACTTACAGGAGGCCCATATTGAATATATTAGCTAAACAGGATTGAATAGCACAATGAGGCACATGTGGAATATGTTTTTTTTATTTTTATGAGGCTTGCACGTACAAGTGTTCCACGTGGAATTCACCAACCGCTCTTAACGGCAGACACTTGTCATTAAGGGCTACTCGTATATTTTGAGGAGAGAGAGAGAGAGAGAGAGAGAGAGAGAGAGAGAGAGAGAGAGAGAGAGAGAGAGAGAGAGAGAGAGAGAGAGAGAGAGAGAGAGAGAGAGAGAGAGAGAGAGAGAGAGAGAGAGAGAGAGAGAGAGAGAGAGAGAGAGAGAGAGAGAGAGAGAGAGAGAGAGAGAGAGAGAGAGAGAGAGAGAGAGAGAGAGAGAGAGAGAGAGAGAGAGAGAGAGAGAGAGAGAGAGACTCTTAAATCACTTGAACATGTCACATTAGAACAGACCAAGTTTTATGAGGTTAATATTTTCCATTTTCTGATGATGACTCTTAGATTCAGTGGGGAGCTTGGTGTGCATGCCTGGGTTTAATAAAACCATTGGCCATATTCAATTAGATTGGTTATTAGTGATTAGATTAACACACCTACACACACAATGCCATAATTAGCCACGCCAGATACTGTGCAGTTTGAGTAGCTGTGGACAGACGGTGAGCTGCTCGCTCATTTGAGGTGACCGGTCGCGATCTGCAGGGATAGTTTTGGCGTCTGGTCGACTTTCTCTGTGGGCCACAATCACGTCTGGCAAGAAAACACACACAGAACTACACCCATAAAAAAGTATACTTATACATATATGATATGAATGATCTCATTCTCAATGAATACTATCACACTTTGAACTTCCTTCACCTATTGTCAGCGCGGTCGGTGATTGGGCTTTTCACGTTTTTATTCCTCGTATTCGCAGAGCAAGCAAGACGTCAGCAAAACTCTCACCACGATGAGGGGGTTTCCATGATTACGTTCATTCACCAACATGCTTGTTCCTGCACAGAGCCGGTCCACGTGGCATTGATATGCACTGAAGGCGCCGGACCTTTACCTGCACCACATAGTGGTCGTCTGTAAAACAGGTGACGGGGCGTGACCTCTGTGTGCCTGTTTTAGCTTTTCTGACATGCTGCAGCGCCTAATGCCATCTCTTCTGGGATGAATCCAGACTTGTCTCATTTAAGAACAACCAGAAGGCTTTTGGCCTTTTTTCTTTTTTTTAATTGGCACTAAAAACAGTTCTTCGGACAGCCTACTATGTCCCTGTAATGACTTGGTAAGTGATGTCTTATACAGTGTGTGACTCTTCTCTTGGCAGGCGGGCTGGTCCACTCGGCATACACATATATATATATATATATATATATATATATATATATATATATATATATATATGGCTCTCCACCAACCCCATAATGAGCTTACTAGCTGTGTCAGGTCAGCTCTACATATCTGTGAGACGGCCATAATGATATAATCCAGAAGTTGGACCCCTTGATGCCCGTGGAGATGAACCTTGGCAGGTTTTGTTCCTCATCTGTGGCGACTTGTTGAAGGCGACAGCGGGAACCAAAACCTATATTTCTCTTCCCAGCTGACTAATCCATCCCAGCATCTCACACAACTCCACGCTGAAAGCGATGGAACTCCACCTGACGGACGCCTGTCAGTGAATTGTCAGTTTAGCCTCCGCTACGGCAGTTTGGGGGGGTTATGCCACGGTGGCATCATATATTACAGCGCTGCAGTCAGGCTTAATATTCTGCAGCAATCTGGTTCAACACACACACACACACACACACACACA
This sequence comes from Liparis tanakae, assembly GCA_036178185.1. Classification (NCBI taxonomy): domain Eukaryota; kingdom Metazoa; phylum Chordata; class Actinopteri; order Perciformes; family Liparidae; genus Liparis; species Liparis tanakae. The sequence continues at coordinate 10,873,228 of CM070094.1, read as the reverse complement.
CACACACCTCTTGCATATGTGTTAATGTGTACAGCTTTTAATGATGATTTCATAAGACAGGAAAAACTCTTCAATACTGCGAGATCATGGTCATGTGAAGCCAACGAGAGAGAGGGAGCACCGGTACATATATTTGGTAACAGGATTAACTAGCAGTCGTTAAATTAATTACCCAATCATGCTGAATGCCAGCCCATGTTCACAAAGGCCTTCACTTTGCGATTCAATTAAACGTGTGAAAATATTCAGTTCCACCACAAACATGTCTCGTCTCTGATCCACCGGAAGGGCCCAGAATGCCGAGTCATCATTGGAAGCTCTTACATCTGCATTTACTTTTGGATTTGATGGAAATTTCTTATTTGCACCAACGGCCGTTATTGGTGTCACTGGGAAACATGTAAAATGGAGCCAGTCATGGCTGAGCAGCTGGGCCGGACCTGAGTCACGGCCTTGGACTACTGGAAGCCGTCTGGAAGGGGAGGAAGTGCCTGGCCAACAGCTGTCTCGTCGACAAACGCCTCCCTGTGTTGGTGACACTCCGGCTGTTCACTCGCCGCCTCGCACTGCTGAGAAACGGTCTTTCTCTTCCCAAAAATAAACTAGGATTTTTCTCTTCACACCTTTTCATAGGCTCTCTGTTCATGTGACATCTGGCTTAACTTGTTTACCGCACGCTAACCGGCACTCTACATGCCAAAATGCAGAACAGATTGGCTGTTAAATGCGTCATTCTGCTCGTTCATTGCATCAGATCGCTCTTCCCTTCATTGTTTTCTCCCTCCAGCATACTACACCCTCTTGTCATGAGAGAGGCATTTTGGCAAGTCGGCCTCGCTGGGTGTAGGAGGCTAGCATGAGCCACTTGATTACAGCCCTTCATCAGCAGCGCGCCTCCAAACCTCAGCCGAGGTAGCAGCTGGTACCCCCCCCCCCCTTCCTTCAGACCCCCATTATGTCGGGCTACATCTGTCTCCAGCTCTTCTGTGGAGGTCTCTCTGCTCTTCCATGACAAGGCCAGAAGTGGAAGTGCTGGGCAATGAAGAGCAGCCAGCATCGTCGTCATCGTCATCATCACCACCCAAAGAGACATCACCAGTGCTGATGGCCACGGCCACTCGTCCTGGGTCTTGAGCTTAATTTAGCACAGCAGAATGAAGGGAAGGGCTCCTGAGTATTTTTAGAACGACATGGTGCACTGTAATAATGGTCTTTAAAAAGAAAGAAGAAGGAAAACCAAACTGAATTGAATTGTGTCCGTTCTGCAGCGACTAGCTTAACAGAGTGGGGCATGTCAGCAAGGCTGAGGATGTGTGAATGTGATGGACACATGGGGGGGGGGTAATACACTGCCCCACACGGGTCTATTTCGAGAGCTTCTTCCGCGGCCCAAAGCACTTCTTGTGTCTCACAGTTCAACGTCATCATTTCTACTCGGTTCATCTCTATACATTTGTTTTGTTTGTTTGTGTCATTGCCCATGTCACCGGTGTGTTAATTGAGCACTTTCATAGCTTCACTTTTGCCAGTATTGGTGTGTAATGGCTGCTGACGAGCCCTCAGTCCGCAGAGCGGACCCAGGTCCAAGAGAAAGTAGGCCTCTGCCCAAGCTCTACGGAGCCCTAATGCTGTGACTGGACCGCCTCCATTGGGTCAAGTGGAGCTTTGGGGGAGATTGTGCTGCACTCCAGCCAGCCAGCAGTGATTCAGGCCTAATGTGACTTAGTTTATTCTGTAGTTAAGTCTGGCAACATGACGGCTAACCAACGATGTTCAACAATCGGACAACGTGGCTACTTTCTTTATATTTCAGCCTCCTCCCATACTGGCTTCCATTTTGTCTTTAAACTGAGCATTCAGCAGAGCCTTTGATTCCTCTGACTGGAGGTTAAATGTGTTTAATATTGCTCACGGGAACCTAGCAGCTTCTCTGGAGGCTGCTCCTGCCACCCTTCTGTTGCTTTGTTAGCCTCTTGTGAACCAACGGAGCCTCCAGGCTGAACTGAACAAATGTCCAATAAACTGTAACTCGTGGAAACGCCCCGCCCCTCTATTTCCCCTCGCTCATTCGTGTTCCCGCTTTCCCTCTCATCACACACAAACCAACCAGATGTGCAGCGCTGCAAAGCCAGGAGGCCACAAACCCTTTGGATAATTGCAGGGACGACACCGTCCCAGAGGACGGGCGAAGGAAGCGGTTCAGTCACCGGGCCGGGAGCGTCTCGAAGACGCCGACGCGTGCACACACGCCCCGCCTGACTTTTCATAGACGGCGGCCTTTCGTGACGTCCAGCTATTGTTTCCTGGCGCGATACTATTGTTGGTTCTTAACCACTCCACAGCGACGGAGCGGGAGGCAGGCCGATTCTGTCCGATTCTAGACATCCCGGTTCAAGTGACTGTTCTCGCCCATTATCGCGGGTTTTACTGCTGGTGCGCTGTGTTATCGCTGTAACACACAGCAATAATGAGGCAGACGTTCATTGATTAGCTTTTAAACAGTTGATTGCCTCTTGGTCCAGAGGGTCACTGTCAAGAGGTTTATAGTTATACAGTCGTATCAGAGACACGTACTGCATGGAGAAGGCTGCTACTTCCCCACTATAGGGATGGGTAACGGTTTCTTTTCTTCCCGATACCGGTGCTAAAACGGCACTTTAAAAAGGTACCAGTGCCTAAACGGCGCCTGAACAGATGCTTAAAAAAAGGACAAAAGCCGATTGACAAAGACGACCTCCGGCCGTACTCCCCGTCAAAGCCGTTCTCAAGGAGCACTGACCAACAACAGAGATCAGACTGCCACGCTCGTAGCTAGCACGAGCTACGAGCTAGCTTAAAAATGGCTAATTTATTATTTGCTGGCCTACTTTTATGAATGCAAGACTTGCAATCAACGTTATGGTACTACTCTGAGTTCAGGCTGCTCTGGTCATCACCGGTCTCCACGAGGTCAGGGGGACCGTCTCCCCATCGCGCCCAGAGCTGACGCTGATGTGCACGATGGTGCTTTCAAAGTTAAGCGATAGGCTCGTAACCTGCTGACAGGGCGGAGTCACCAGAGAAGTTCAATATCTTTGTTTTTTTCAATTTCAATCGGCTCAGGCTCCAAAATGTGCGTTGCGTCACAGTGCGGTCTGCACCGCTCGTATAGGAACCGGTTTCGGTGCCCAACTCTGTTCCCCACACAACGGTTCTGAATCAAGTTAATTAAACATGAGGGCCACAGCCAATCTGGATGAATACGTCACGTCACCTCAGCGCGTCTGCGTAGCGCACATTCTCCTTCTCTGATTGATTGTGCTGTGTGTTATAAATAAAGGGTTCCCATTATTAGAGACGCTGTATAAAGGTTTACCTGTTTAATTATTGATGGGCAACACGCGGGACTAAGTGGACCGTGTGAGATCAGACGGCGCAGCTAAAGCTCTTTCCATTCCCAAAGAGACCGGCTGTGAGAGGCTGGAGACGTTAATGGATCCCACCAGGATCCACCAGCAGGCCTGAAGCGACGGGGATCGTCCCCAAAGAAATGAATACAGCAGGACTGGATGAAGAGCCGGCAGCAGGGAGGGCTCCTTGTTGGGCTGATGCTGTCTACTTATGAAACTAGCCTCGTCCATACAGCATATTGTTTTTCTTCTATGCGTCTCAGAGGGAGGAACTGAACTCCTCAGCCAGTGAAGAAATGAATATCAAAGAGTTTCGAAGACGCCACTGTTGTCTTTCAGAACCTCTTCAGAATATGGACTGAAGTGGAGAAAATGGAAAGGTTGGAAATGTTAAATATGGGTAATAAATAAGCAGGATTGTCATTAACACAAGTAGTGAAACATCTCAGTAGCGTTTCCCCTACCATTATAACAAGTGACGTGTTCTAAAAGTTGTAAACAAATAGATAAATACTGAACGGATAAACATAGACTGGATGTTTCGGTAAACATTTATATACTTTCTGTATTTGGTGAAATCTTGATGGCGACGGATGATTTCTACAACTTGTGCATTAAGAGCTGTACAATGACTCTGTTGTGGCAGCAGTGAGTATCTTGGTGTGAATGGTTCACCGGCGGGAGAACGATGCTCTTGTGTCCGGTTGTTTTGGTGCTTTCATAATAAATAAATAAAATGATATATTGACAGATCAGTTCATCATGAAAGTAATCCTGCTCAACTCAAAACTATTTAGAAGTCTTTATCTGACAGTTTGTCCAATCCAAGTCAGCTTTGTTTCTATTGGATAGTTTCACAAACCGCTTGATGAGCAGAACTCATCAATACTTCAGAGTCTGGGCTCTAAAGACCCACCGCTTTAGTTCAGTGGCTTATTGATGCTTATTGATCCTGTTTATGTACTTGGTCTGACTACAGAGACGTGTGTGTGTGTGTGTGTGTGTGTGTGTGTGTGTGTGTGATCTAAAAGAGAAAAGGGGGCGGCTAAGTTCTGAGCCTGAATTAATTCTCAAACTAATTGCGGGCAGACTTTACAGCAGATAAAAAGCTGAAATGCTAAGTCCTAAAACCCACGGGCCCTCTCCCCCTCTGTGTAAACCTCAGTGATGATGTACATAATTTATACTGTCTGTGTATATTTGAAAAAGAAGAGGAAGAGGCAAAAGCACAAGGGAAATGACTCAGTGGCCTAGATGCATGTTTCCTTTTTGGGGTTTCCTCTGCTAACTGTCCTCCCTATCTCTCTATCTCTTTGGTCGGCTGGTCGTTCTCTCTTTTCTTTTCAAGAGGTTGTAGGTTCGTCTTCTCAGGCTTATCCAGTGAGGAGCGACGGATAGATGAGTCAGATAACCCGTTTACTGCTCAGCCCTGTCTCCTATAACACAAGTTCCCATACTACTAAACTCTGTCTTCGGTAGGAGGAACCCATCTTGGCGTGCTTTAATAAATGGCGTAATTCATAATGCAGTTTCGGGCCGTGTGCAGGGCATCGATGATCAATCCATTTCCATGTCGACACTGATCATATGCGAATATGCAGGATGAAGTTTGAGGTGTTACACTGGAACCCCCCCCCCCACACACACAGACCCACACACACACACACACACACCCCATTTATTATTTTTGTCTTTTCTCCACGGTCAACTGAAAGCCACTGGCGGCTCCCTCCAGAAAACGTCTCCCTGTGACACACTACTGGTTGCAGGATGTTTTTATCGTCTCTATTATGGAGCTGCTGACAGCTGTGGGAGTCCCAGCCATAAATGTATAACCCTGAATCACATCAACATCCCCCCGCCGTCCCGCGAGGCCTCGGCCGATGATTGCATGACATCATGGTTTTCCCTCCAAGAAAACAGCCTCCGTGAAAGTCAGAGCCGGCGTTGGGCGTCTGACATGGAATCCATTCGGCGAGAGCTTTAGAGCGGACTCATGATGACTGCGTCGGCTTTAGTCGTCGTAGCTCTGAATCTGGCGAACCTCGCTCGGCAGATTAAGGAGAAGGGGCGTGGAAAGCTTTAGACGCTTCCTCAGGCGAGGAGCTCTAAATCCGTCTTCTCCGTCCGGGGCCCCAGATCACAGAATCAGGAGAAACATGGCCCCTCACTGGGAACGGTGAGCACATGCAAGGCCCGTGGGAGCTGGAGCACCATTTGAGCCTCTATAATATTTAATTCAGAAAATAGAAAGAAAACTCTGCATGTAAGTTATCTAACTGTGGAATATGAAATCCTGTTAGGTTAGAGTAGCACTTCATTATCTGCCCTCCTCCCTATTTCACACACACACACACACACACACACACACACACACACTCACACTCACACTCACACTCACACTCACGACATGAAACCAGATCAGTTGGTGTGCACCTCCCCAGTGTGTGTGGCTGCATCTCCGTGATCATGTGATCATATGTGTGTTTGCACATCTTTCTCTGGTGCACTATATGTCTCTCCGGTATTCTCATGCATGTTGCACGGCCTTGTGGGATTTGGGGCTTCAACAGAGGGATGACTCACGAGCCAGTGTCGGCATTTGCCCACCAGCACGAGGTACTTCTCAGACCCCACGTGCAAAGAGTTCTTCACACAGAATAGTTGATGCTGTGGGGGTACAACCTCAGCCCAACACAGTGGGAGCAGATCCTGCTTAATTCATACTGGCTGTGGCCTTGATGTCAAGACCCAGATCGCTCTGGCCACTTAGTGTTCTTATTGGCTAATTGTCTTATTATTGAAATCTGTTTGACAATGGCTCATATACTATAAGCCTAAATAGGTATATTTATTAGTTTTGAACACGGGTTGAATGTTATTTCACAAGTGTCAAAAAGTGCCCCCAATTTCTTTTTAAATGGCCCTGGACTTCTTTCCTCAAACTGCCCCCCCAAAAATATGTAAATGTCCTCCCCGGTTTAGCGTGTACTTTCCACTTCCACCCCCTCCCATATTCCTTTGTTGTGTGTGTGTGTGTGTGTATGTGTATGTGTGTGTGTGTGTGTGTGTGTGTGTGTGTGTGTGTGTGTGTGTTTGCACATCTATACCTGTTATGTTGTGCAGCTGAAGAGTCTCTGCAGCCGCCATGAAAATCAATACGGCCGGGAATTGGAATTGGTAGTGTCACTACAGGGTCCGGGGTTATTGTCGAGATAGAGAGATATATATATATATATATATATATATATATATATATATATATATATATATGCCCATTGGCCACGTCCAGCAGTCTCAGCTGGTGGACGTGAGCGTTACACACATTGATGGAAACACCAGCACTTATTGACATTCACATGGCAGTTTAGCACCAGCAGAAGTCGACTACGCGTTACCCAGTCGATGGAAGCCAACGGGGTCAGAAATCCATGAGATGAACTTGTAAGACATCTTCAATAAGGTGATGTCATCACTGGTGCAAAGATATCACGTACACTACGACGAGCACGGTACATCCTGCAGGGGGTTGAGACTGTGTGTTTCTACTAATGAAGCTTCTGTCGACCGATTCTCTGTGAACTTTGACCCCAGGGTAAGTTTTATGGATTACCAGATTACAACCACCATTAACCCTGGGATTGAGCCAGGCCTGTCTTTACTCATCTTTTCTCGTCTTTACTGGGCAATGCGTCGCAGCTTTTTAATCTCCTGCTTCTTGATGATGTAAAACAAAACATCTGCATTATGTTTCTTACTTACTTTCTTACTTTGTGCAAATACAGATGAGGTTAAAGTCTCTTTTGTTTGTTATTCATTTTATTTAGTCATTACACAATTACTCTATATAATATCCAAAACAGAAAGACTGAAAAGGTATAGGTACAATCAATTTTTTTTTTTCTTGTGCTAAATTATATTATATTATATTATATTACAAGGAAATAGATCAGAAAATTAATTTAAAATAAATAATAATAATAATTATAATCAAATAAATCAGAAAATAATAATAATAATAATTTATTATTATTTATATATATATATATCATTCTTTAAAAAAAATTTTTTATAAAAATGTTCAGATTTTTTTGATTATAATTTGAAATGTGTGTATATATATTATTTTCTGTGTTTTTCTTTATTATATTAATTTTCTGATTTATTTGATTATAATAATTACATTTTATATCCACATACATATGTTTCAATCACACATATAACCCTCGAAATTAGTTTTATACATCTTTTCTTTGGCAATGTTGAATTCCTCCTCATGATCACGGCAATATCAATACAGCGCTAACGATCGTCAGCGTACAGAAACACTGTTCACCGTGGCGGTGGTGTCCTCTCCTCCCGTGGTTAAAGTCTGCAGGTAATTGATCTGACAAAGTGCCGACAGGACACATTTTGCCAGGTCATGGTAGGACGCGCTCATGCTAATAACCCTAATGAAGTCTTTCATCAAGTGTTCCTGCAGCTGGCACCGAGATGCGCTCCCGTCATTATTAATGATGTTAATTACAGCCGCGCTTGCCAGAGTAGAATGTGAATGGAATGGCGACGTGGTGGCGGCGCTGGTAGAAAACGACTTACTCGAACTCGACCGAGACGTCTCCTCGCAGACGTTGCCCTCGCCGCTCTGCGTTGCCTTCTGTGGGTGTGGACCCTCCCTGAAGGTCGCGCTGTAATTCCCAGGGGTCGTGAGGTCATTTAACTGGACGGAAAAAAAGAACTGAATTTGGCAAGTAAAACAAAAAGTCCGTTTTTAAAACATTTTGGGGACACCGTTCTGTTGAGTTGGACGCTGCTTTGTTTCACAGTGGACTCCCACTGAGATACAACCGTGTTGCATTCCACAGGTTTCATTGGGAGGTAGTGATTGTAATGAAACACAATTCCCCCGGTACCGTAGTGTGCACTCCATCGCTCCCACCTGCCCGATACCTCGTCTTCTCTCTTCCACCCTCGACCTCTCTCTTTGTCTCTCTCTTTCATTTCCATCAACATTTGCATTATTGGCACCCAAACATATGAAATCTAGGTTACGACGTGTCGACGATCCCTCCACCTGGCGTGCGTGTGTGTGCGTGTGCGTGTGCGTGTGTGTGTGCGTGTGTGTGCGTGTGTGTGTGTGTGTGTGTGTGTGTGTGTGTGTGTGTGTGTGTGTGTGTGTGTGTGTGTGTGTGTGTGTGTGTGTGTGTGTGTGTGTGTGTGTGTGTGTGTGTGTGTGTGTGTGTGTGTGTGTGTGTGTGTGTGTGTGTGTGTGTGTGTGTGTGTGTGTGTGTGTGTGTGTGTGTGTGTGTGTGTGTGTGTGTGTGTGTGTGTGTGTGTGTGTGTGTGTGTGTGTGTGTGGCTCTTCAGCTCTCTAACTTGTTCTGTGTGTGTAATCTGTTGATTCTTATAACACTCGCTCCCTGCAAGCGGAACCCACAAGCAACCACTTTCTCTGATGTGTAAATGGTCTGTAAAGGACGGTTGAATAATTGAGCAGCCGGGTGACGATGCTTAATGTGTTCGCTTGTTTCATTCTGTGTGTGTGTTTTATATTTGAGGGGGAGAAGTTTTTGTTAGTTTCTGTGTAGGTTTAGAAAAAGCAAATACAGTAGACCACACACACACACATCCACACACATCCCTCTGGATTCATGGGATTGCTCTAAAAAAAGCTTCCACGCTAAATGAGGTGTGTGTGTGTGTGTGAGCTTGCCTAACTCGCACTCTTTATATTTTTAACGATTATCTTTTTCTTTTTCTTATCCTCTCGAATCATCTTTCAATGTTTTCTTTTCTCACCATTACTGATCCTCGAGGCACTGAGATTGGAAATCCATCTGAAAGAAACCCTTTATTTGTGTGTGTGTGTGTGTGTGTGTGTGTGTGTGTGTGTGTGTGTGTGTGTGTGTTATGACTGCTTCCTTGCAGACTTCCCAAAGGATCTGTTCAGTGTGAGGTTCCAAAAAAATTTAAGTACTTGTTTTTTGATCCCATTATATCATATTGTGCATTATCATCAATAAAGTATATGTACATATATATATATAAAGTTTATATATCATCGTGTAAAAACGGGCCTCACGTGTGAAGGCCATCCGTCACGTGGCCGGACACACCAGCTGCTCTCCGTCTTCGAAGTGTTATGGAGAATGGGATCGACGTTGACCTAAAGCTTTGGGGCAGAAGAGGAGCGGTGTGAATACTGACTGCAGGGTGTAGTTGGTGTGTTACCAGGCGGGTCGCTGCACCTTGCAGGTTATCGTGGTTGGACTGTGGCGGGGCAGCAGTTCACTGCTCTGCAGCTGTTTTATGGCCGTGACGGATCTGATACTGCGGTTCATGAATGAGCTGGACCACGTCAACACGTCTAAAACAAAGTCCAACCAATAAATGCATATGATCTCATTCAACTGTGGTTTATTAATGTATATAATAATAAATCACAGTCCAGCAGCTCGGTAAAACATCTTCAACATCAACAGGAATTACAAGTGAAGCGTAAACCGTCTGAATGCAGCAACACATTGGGGACTACAAACAATACAAATGCACAAAATGCAAACATGTAATGGTGACTGACCCCTGGCTACAGCTCACCCCTCAAACACAGACTAGCTGAGTGACGAGTCTGAAGGCTAACCCAGAAACAGAAATCGTAAGTTATTAGAGGCAGTTCAGTGAGTTGAGGGTGATAATGGTGATGAAATGGTCATTTATTTGTCTGGCTCCTTGGAGAACTGTTTTCTAATTTTATTCAAGATTTTATTTTTGTCATCAGACAAACACTAAACTTTGTGGTTTTTCAGGGTTCAGATAACGCCATATTTATTTTATTTTCCTTTCTTCTGGCATCTTAGAGAACCGACACGGTTCCCTTTGCAGTGTTTACAAACTGCAGCTCGCCGTGGTTAGCGGTGTCCCGTGTGGAGCAGTGATCCTCGAAGGTCTCCTGAAGGTCAACACATGGAGCGTTGGCTTCTTAACGCTTGTAACAATGAAGACGTCCCCGGCTTCACAGGAACCGGCTGTTCCTCAGCTTCATTGACTTCTGTCTTGTCTGGTTCACCCTCTGATCTTCTACTTCTACTGCCACTGCTCTTATGTCCCTTACACACTTCGTGAAGACCCGGCTGCCTGCTTCTCCTGGAAACCTCGTTTATCCCAAAATATTCAGGGAGCGGTGTGGGCTCCACGGTGACTGAGCAGCAGAGGGGGGGCTGGGCTTAGCGAAGGGTCAATAATGTCACAAACCACTGCAAATAAATATTTCAAATACTTAACATCTACCGCATGACGTGGTACACAGACGTGCAATCGGATGCATCTCTAAGCCGATGCGCATCCATATTTAAACATGTGAACAGTATTCCATCTTTTCTTCATCTACAACGACGCCTTGACCGAAAGCTTTCTGCTCTGAACAACCCAAACGGCTGAGAGCTGAAGTCAGGGTTGAAAGTGACGCTGTGACGCTGAGGGGACTGTAGCCATCGTGAGGTTGTAGGGCTGATTTTTATTTTAAGGCAACAAGAAGAAAATCCCTTCACATAAACTCCAGATCTTGAGGTGCATGGGCCACTTCTCTGTCTCGCATTGGTCCCATCAACACCCATATTGATCTTGGCATTAGCCATAAACTTGTGTGTGTGTGTATGCATGCATGTCTCAATAGTGTCACTAAGCTCCTGCTATGAGAGCTGCCCCTGTGTGTGTGTGTGTGTGTGTGGCTCTGTGAAAATGAGTCACACTGCTATAATAATCCACGCCATGCGGCCCTGGCAGGGTAAGCAGGACATCATGTTTAGTTCCCTTTGATCAGTTTATTTTCATCCGGTGAGAATCTTTGCATATTGAGGAGATTGCCTCATATTTTGTTGTCTCAGCTTCATTTAAAGCAGCATTTCCCTAAAGGGACGTGTGCTTTTCTTTCTTTTAAAGCACACCTACCTCCCAGCATGAGTCATCAGAAGCCTCCAGCCACCGCCTTACATCTGTGACCATCGAGTCTCATTATCCAGCATCAGATGCTGGCCGATCGGTGCTCAAAGCAATTAAAGACAAAGTAGTTCAACCAGTTGAGTGTTTGTTTAAGTGCACATTGGAACAGCTTCACGACACACTGGCGGCTCACAATCAGCTGTTTAGTGCCCTGCTCAACGGTACGTTGGACTGTGAACAGGAGGTCGTCATCATGGATACCGGCGACAGCCTGTCTGCTGCTCGGCGTCTCATGAACTCTTGGAAGTCCGTCTGTCTCCACAAGAGGCCTGACTGGGCCGAGTGCCCCCTCTGAGAGCCGCTCCACGGGATCCTCTGAAGGATTCTGCTTTTCCAAACCGGTTGCTCGTGCCTCGGAAAGATTGGCGGCTCGTGACTCACGATTCGTGATTCATATCTCATGTGTCATCCAACAGGAGGAACGGAGAGGAGGAGTTGGATATCTAGAGTTTACTTATGAGCCAAGGCGACTGACGGGCTGCCGCTCCCAGAGAGGGTGTGGAGTTGATGGGGAGCCCGCGGGGCCGGACCCTGCCCCCGCGGAGACGACACCCATAAAGCAACCACGGCATCCTGACTACTTCTTATCAAGTCCTTCACTCGTTCTCACAAAGTTCTTCTGATAAGCAATTCATTGCTTTTCTTCCCCAAGTAATGCATTTACTTTAGAAACGTATCATAAACTGACATCTTATAAACGCTTCAGCTTTGATCTCTTGTAAAGTTGTGATGGGATGTCTGGCATGTCTGAAATAAGAAGCAGGTAAAAGAAGCAGAGGGAGGGGAAGGAAGAGGAAGGAAGCAGCAGGAGGAGGAGGAGGAGGAGGAGGAGGAGAGCAACTTCCCCAGATGCTCATGCTAGCGTCAGTTTGTGTTATAAATCATTCAGGGACACTCGGATGGGGCACAATACAAGTTTATCCTCCTTCCCTCATCCCTCCATCCTCTCTACTTTTTTATTATTGATTGCGGTTCCTCTCCCACTCAACATAATCAAAGAGAGAAGGAGGAGGAGGAGGAGGAGGAGGAGGAGCCTGAAGTTGCTAGAGGAAGGAATGAGGTGTTCCAGTTTGAGTCCACACAGGAATGTGTCTGAAAGTAAAGGTCATGGGGTCACCATGAGGATGAGCTGCTGGTGGTCAGCTCATGTACATGAGGGCTTGTAACGGGATGGCTGCTGCTCCACCTGCTGCTCCACCTGCCTGTCAAGACATCACAACACACAGTCCAGGAACGTGTGTGTGTGTGTGTGTGTGTGTGTGTGTGTGTTCTTGCGTCTGTCTGTAAACATGAAGCACTTCCCTTACATGAAATGCCAAGGCATTTAGTTTTGAGATGGCGTTGGCCCAGTGCATTCTGGGATCAGTGAACACAGAGCGTAGCTTTGACTGTCCTCTGCTCAGTAAAGGAACTTGTGCAGCTGGAAGACAACAACACTGTTGGTAATACTCAGAAGTATAACTTCCTGTTGTGGTCGTGTGATTCAATCAATGACCATCGCTGTGGATCAGAGGAGAATAACTGAGGAGACGTTTGTTCCTCCAGCAACACATTGTGCTGGAAACACCGTATGACGTCTGTCTGGCTCGTGATTTATTTATATATATATATATATATATATATATATATATATATATATATATATATACAGGACTGTCTCAGAGAATTAGAATATTGTGATAAAGTTCTTTATTTTCTATAATGCAATTTAAAAAAACAAATGTCATGCATTCTGGATTCATTACAAATCAACTGAAATATTGCAAGCCTTTCATTCTTTTAATATTGCTGATTATGGCTTACAGCTTAAGAAAACTCAAACACTAAATATTAGAATATCATGAAAAAGTATACTAGTAGGGTATCCAACTAATCACTTGAATCGTCTAATTAACTCAAAACACCTGCAAGGGGAAAAGAAGCACCGGACAGTTGAGTGGTCCAAAGTCCTCTTTTCAGACGAAAGCAAGTGTTGTATTTAATTTGGAAGTCAAGGCGCCAGAGTCTGGAGAAAGGCTGGAGAGGAGCAAAATCCAAGTTGCTTGAAATCCAGTGTGAAGTTCCCAGTCAGTGATGGTTTGGGGAGCCATGTCAGCTGCTGGTGTTGGTCCACTGTGTTTCATCAAGTCCAGAGTAAATGCAGCTGTGTACCAAGAGATTTTAGAGCACTACATGCTTCCGTCTGCTGAAAAGCTCTATGGAGATGAGGATTTCATTTTCCAGCATGATCTGGCACCTGCCCACAGTGCCAGAACCACCAGTAACTGGTGTACTGACCATGGCATTACTGTCCTCCATTGGCCTGCCAATTCCCCTGACCTGAACCCCAGAGAGAATGTGTGGGGTATTGTGAAGAGGAAGCTGAAAGACACCAGACCCAACAATGCAAATGAGCTAAAGGCCACTATTGAAGCATCCTGGGCATCCATAACACCTCAGCAATGCCAAAGGCTGATTGCCTCCATGCCACACCGCATTGATGCAGTAATCCGTGCAAAAGGATTCCCAACCAAGTACTGAGTGCATTAATGGACATTTTCAAATGTTTGATTTTGTTTTGCTGTTATAAATCTTTTTTTTTACTTGGTCTGAGGAAATATTCTAATATTTAGAGATAGGATATTTGAGTTTTCTTAAGCTGTAAGCCATAATCAGCAATATTAAAAGAATAAAAGGCTTGCAATATTTCAGTTGATTTGTAATGAATCCAGAATGCATGACATTTTTGTTTTTTTAATTGCATTACAGAAAATAAAGAACTTTATCACAATATTCTAATTTTCTGAGACGGTCCTCTATATATATATATATATATATATAAATATGTACATTAATATGTATCTATGTATATATATAAATATGTAAATTAATATATATGTATATATATATATATATATATATATATATATGAGGTTATTGCAGTGCAGATTCTTGTTGTGGCTGCTCGTCTTGTGTTGGGTTGTATTTCCGAAAAAAGGCAAATATAATATACACGAAAATAGAATGAAAGGAAGGGAACTTTAATTTTGGCATTTATTTGTTGGCAGAAGTTTCTCATAGTCCATCAGAGACTAAACAAGGAAGTTAAAGACCCATATTTAAAATAGTGACGTTTGACGACGAATTATGATATTTTCCGATTCTTTTATTTCCAGTAAATTTTCTGTGAAATATTTATTAAAATGATCAACCAATTATCAAACAGTTGCTCATTTATTATGTTAACCAGTTCAGTTCTAGTCACATTAGCACAGCTCAGGGTTCTTACGGTCATGGAAAACCTGGAAAAGTCATGGAATTTTAAAATGGTCATTTCCAGGCCTGGAAAGTCATGGAAAAAAAACTCGAATCATAAAAGTTTTGGAAAAGTCATGGAAATTTGTTATCACGTGTTCATTTACGCCGATTTTTTAAGAAAGCCGCTTAAAATGTAAGCCGGCGTACGCTTTCAATACGCAAGATTTACTAAATTGTTCGTGTTTGGTCATGGAAATTTGGTATAAAGTCATGGAAATCCATTGGTCAAAATGTGTAAGAACCCTGACAGCTGCAACTTTCTGACCCGTATGACTCATCTGAGCCTCATTCCTCTCTTCTCTTTTCCTCTCTTCTCTCTTCCCCTCTTCCTCTCTTCCTTAGGTAGTGTTTTTCCAATCACGATGGAAGTCTTGAACTAAAGAAAGAACGAGAAGGAGACGGAGGCTAATCTGACCAATCCCCTTTAAACATTTCCTTCTGGTGTTTCCTTCTGGTAAGACACACACACACACACACACACACACACACACTAATTTGTCTGATTCAAGTGAAGACGGCAGCAGTTGTGTTTGTTAAATGATTAGAAATGAAATCCTGCAGTATTCCTTGTTGTCCACGGGTAGTTGTCTTGCTCTTTGAAGAGCAGAAGGTTTGTCTGAGTCTTTTGGTCTTGGGTAACATTGTAAATCCGCCGTCAGTGAACTGCTGCTGAGTCACACCCCGGTGGGCCGGAGAGCGGGAAGGGGTGGGGGGGTCTTTTTGGGGAACGGTACAACCCATAGGGCAAAACAACAGCGTGCACATCCATGGAATTAACCGATTAAAGGATTAACGTACGCTCTCCTCCTACATATATGGGACTGACAATATAACAGGATACATAAAAGACATTGAAGACAGCAGAAAAGCAACATGTATGTACAATAAAACAACAACGGTGACCGTGAAGTAGGGCAGTGGATGTGTGTGGTTACTGTTCACCAGAGACACAGCGGGAAGAAGCTGGACTCGTCGATATGAATGAGTACGACACATAAAATCAACCGGAGATAAAACAACAGAAATTCGGACAAATAGAGACATTTTCATCCATCGCGAGTCACTTTACTCTAGTCAGCACATTTAGAACAAAAGTCACTGACAACCAGAATAAGGAATGAAGCATATATAACGTGTGTGTGTGTGTGTGTGTGTGTGTGTGGATACTTGTAACCTAGTCATGCATCAGTGTGTATTTGCGTCACAGGAGGAGGAAACGCCACTTCAGCTTTTTCATTGACAAACAGCCGTGTACCTGTCATCACCGAGCAGCCTGGCACTGTGCACGTAATCAGGCTTCTATATTATTCATAACGGGGCTGACCCATTTAATGTCATGCAGGAGGCATGCACAAGCGCACACACACACACACACACACACACGCACACGCACACGCAGAGATGGAATCTCTGTAGTATTTACGGTTTTATTTAAAATAACTATTGAAGTGCAATGATTAATATATATATATATATATATATATATATGAGTAAGTATGATCCAGGTTTCCTTGTTCCCTCACATGTGTACCTTTACACACAATTCACAAGCTCTAAGCCTTCTCTTCATAATATCATGATAAGACTGAATCATTACATAATTCATATCCTTATTACGCACACACACACACACACACACACACACACACACACACACACTGCCCCTCACTATGTTTCAATGCACAATTTATCGGCTTTAGTTTTCCCGTTTCTTATTAGAGCTGGTGATTATAATCCCAGTAAGAATTCACACAGCCTAATTCCTGCAGGGGGGCCAGTGAGCCGCTAAATATTATTCATTTTTTTATAAATATATATATTTCATTTAATTATAATTTTATATATATATATATATACACAATTATAATAAAATTAATATATATTTCTTATTCTTGCATATTATTGGCCGAGAGGAGACAATGGATGTCCCATTTAACTGTGTCTGCTGCAGCTTGATGGACTCGGTCCTGCAACAACATGTTGGTACATATATTAGTCATAGCAGAACCAACGGAGGGCCCTGGGGGGGCAGTGCGTGTGTGTTTGTGTGTTTCTTGTCTTGAACTTTGGCCCAATGCACATGCTACAACTGCCAGGTGTGTGTGTGTGTGTGTGTGTGTGTGTGTGTGTGTGTGTGTGTGTGTGTGTGTGTGTGTGTGTGTGTGTGTGTGTGTGTGTGTGTGTGTGTGTGTGTGTGTGTGTGTGTGTGTGTGTGTGTGTGTGTGTGTGTGTGTGTGTGTGTGTGTGTGTGTGTGTCAACATGAACATGATGTTTGCAGGTTTTTTTCTCAAACACTGACAGAACAACATTTCCAAGAAAAGTTTATTTTAAAATTGACCAAGAATTAATCAACAAGGTGCAAAATCCTTTTTATTGTCCGTTGACTTCAGATGTTTGTGTGTTGCACATACGATGATCTTTACTGGTGCAGGACACTAAACGCTGTGCAGTAGCATGAGACGTCATTCAATAAAGATATGCACACATGTAGAATAGAGTAATGAATAAACTATACATGGTATTTAAGAGTTATGTTTCTATTCAAAGAGAAGCGTTGTGCAGGGATGTGAACCGTTATGTGTTTCTAACCAGGATTACCATAAACTGTATAATCTCTTTCAAATATCTTCTTCTTTTTAATGAAAGAAGAAGATATCCCCCCTCCACACACACACAGTTACCCTCCGACACTAGTGTGTGCATGCAAGGCACACACCTACACATACAGTACGTACAGTGTCATGCAGTGGAGCAGTGCACATCTATAAGAATACACACACACACACACACACACACACACACACACACACACACACACACACACACACACACACACACACACACATACTCACACACTGAATGTTAAATCTGTCTAAGCCATTTGCCTAATCAGCTCTCTCAGCACAATACCATTCATAGAACCCCAGTAACGCACACACACACACACACAGAGTAATATCGGTCCAAACGCCGGTCCAAGCCACCCCCCCACCCCCCTAGCAACCTGTTGTTGCCACATTGCGTCACACATCTTAGTGGAGGAGTAAGAGACATACACACACACGGCTAAACTACACGACACATGGTCACACACAAGCTCTTATTGTAGGTAAACAGCCAAAGAACACACCCACACAACACAAGTAATAAACAAAGACGTAGAAATGTGACCTTGCTACTGAACAAACCGACTTTCAGTGTTTTTAAAGAGTAAATTGGATCTAAAGAACCAGAAGTACATGAAGCATCTGATGAAACCCTTTAGTGTGTGTGTGTGTGTGTGTGTGTGTGTGTGTGTGTGTGTGTGTGTGTGTGTGTGTGTGTGTGTGTGTGTGTGTGTGTGTGTGTGTGTGTGTGTGTGTGTGTGTGTGTGTGTGTGTGTGTGTGTGTGTGCAGAGCCAGACTGACGCTTCTGGCCGCTGTGCACATGGATGTCATGGTAGAGAGAGAGCGCCCGCAACGAGAGAGATGGCGTGCGACTTTGAGCGTGTGTGTGCAACGAAGCTAACAAGAGCAGGGTGTCCAGGATGCGCACACGCTTCACAGCCCGGCTGCAGCCTCATGATACACACACACTGAATGTTTTGGGTGTGTACGCAGGCAGGCAACTGTTACACTTAGTGTGTGTGTGTGTGCAAATGTGTCAATTGGATGAGCAAGAGGACCAGACAGTCAGCGCCATCCTGTCTTTTTTTCCCATCTCGTGTCTGCACAGTAGAAACACAAACGCCATGTAGATATTCTTCAACGGGCCGTAATATTGGCTTCAAACTGCGCCTGGATGCGTCCTGGTGGCCAGCGGGGTGGAGTGTTGTGTCAGTATAATTCTTGTAATTGGTTATTAATATGTCCACACTAATTTAAATATTTGCATTCCAGCAGGTCCTGCACACAGGAAGTGGTGTGTTCCAGTGTCTCTGTTGGAGAGGATCTAACTGACGTGTCCGTGGCGTCTCCCCAGGTCTGGCCGGCCAATGCCGGCCCCGTCGTGGACGTCAGGCGGCGGCAGCAGCAGCGGTAGCGGTGTGCACGTGAGCGTCGCCCCCGGCGCCTAGCTCATGTCCAGCCCATGATGCCGTCGTCCACGCGCAAAGGAGTGCCGAAGGACCCCGAGCTGGCAGACCTCTTCTTCAAAGATGACCCCGAGGACGTCTTCTCCGACCTGCACGAGATCGGCCATGGCAGCTTCGGGGCCGTCTACTTCGTGAGTTCACCTTCTGTTTTTTGTTTTGTTGCAAACGCTCCCGAAAGTCGTCGTCGGACCGCCGTGTAGCCGGAGTTCAGCCGCTGCAGACGTGTCAGCAGAGGCCTGTGGGGGGGGGAGCGGCTGCACGGCGTCCTGTGCTGACCGAGTCTCTCACGACGCTGATGCTGCAGCCTGTTCATACAACGCTTATCTATTTGAATATGAATATGAAGACTTGGGCCTTGAACATTCGTCAAGGTATTGTCTCCTGATGAAGTGGAGATGTAAAGAAGAGAGACGGCATGGGACCATTTAATATACAACATTCTGCCATTGAGCAAGGCACTCGTAGCCCTTCACCACATGCTCATTGTTAAATGCACGAGTATGGCTTTGATTTATCTGTGAGCAAGTCTCCTCGTCTCTCCTCTCCTCTCCTCTCCATGTCTCCCCTCGTGCCTCCTGGTCTCTCCTCTTCTATTGTCTCCTCTCCTCTCCTCTCCTGTCCTATCCTCTGTCTCTCCTCTCCTCCAGATTCTGGGCTGGGGGGCGATAAGCCTCCTCCCTCCCTCCCTCCCTCCCTCCCTCCCTCCCTCCCTCCCTCCCTCCCTCCCTCCTAAGACAGCTGTTTCCTTGGTATAGAAACACAGAGTTTGTCCATAGTGGGGCAGGATATTCTTGGCTGGCAGGCTTTTACCATCCTCTTCCCTGCCATGTCATTCACACACACACACACACACACACACACACACACACACACACACACACACACACACACACACACACACACAGCCTCGGTACATCACCAGTAACCCTGGTCCATGTCCGTCTGGCTGAGTGTGCGTCTAAACGCTGATGTGCTCGCTGACACACTTCTGCTGTCCGCATTACAACCGGCACACTGTTAGCTGTTAGCCTGGGCAGCTTTAGTGATGACATGGCTGAGCATGCACGTAGTATAATAACGCCTCCTGATGACATCATACTGGTGTAACAGAACAACACTGATGAGCTGTCCTTTGAAAGCTCTTTGATCTGAAATCATCTAAAATGTTGCAATACTAAAACTATGACGGATAACAGCAGGAGAGATGCGTTTCCTCTTGTCACGGCGTGCGTACGCACAGCCAACCACACGGACGGAGGGCTATGCATGCTACGATGAGGGAGGAACTCCATTATAGACGAGTACAAGGGGAATCCCCCCCCCCCTCCCCCCCACTATACTGCATCGTGCATGTTGAACGAATTGGCCTCTTGTAATTATCGATGCATCCCGTTTCCTCTGCTATGACAATTAGCCTGAATGTAGTTCAATATTTCAGCGTTACACGATCCCCCCCACAGCCATCTATCTATACATCACTCTAGAGGGAATGACTATCACACATGACCTACCTGCATCACAGGGCCGGGATGAATCTGAATGAATCTGTTGCCGTTAATTCCTTCTGAATCTCAACATTGAGATTCCCGTTCCTGTGGAAGTGGGATGAAGGCGTAGCGATGAGGGCTCAGGCTGAGCTCCCCTGAGGCCACGTGCTTTGAGGTTAACACCAGGCTTTAGCGCAGGCCTGTGGATCCAACACTAACAGGAGCTGGCGAACAACACCACGCATCACGTGACCTGCCGCCCCCTCACCACGCCGTGTGGAGCGCGTTGATCAACCGGGAGGAGTTTTAAACTCAAAGGAGAGAATCCGTTTCTTCACTCGGACGTTCCGATGCGTCACATGACCGAGTTTATCGCTCACCTCTGGATCCTCTCACAGGCATTACACGAGCTGGCAGCACGTTGCTTTAACTTGTTAAGCATTCACACGTATATTTACACACTTAAAATGGTTTATAACACTCCATAACGTAGGTGTGAAGTGGAATAAGTGTTTACTAAAGCTTTAACTGTGGACACCAGAAGTAAAGGCTGGTGTGGAAACATCGTGCTTATAAATGCTCCATAAGGAGGTTGAAGTGAAGCTTATAAATTTTCTATAAGGAGGTTAAAGTAAAGCTTATAAATGCTCCATAAGGAGGTTAAAGTAAAGTTTATAAATGCTCCATAAGGAGGTTAAAGTAAAGTTTATAAATGCTCCATAAGGAGGTTGAAGTGAAGCTTATAAATGCTCCATAAGGAGGTTGAAGTGAAGTGTGAGAGTTGTCATGTTTTAAATGTCACATGACTACATTGAGACGTCTCTGTTCTTCTTCTCCAGGCCCGTAACGCCTACTCCAACGAGGTGGTGGCCATCAAGAAGATGTCCTACAACGGCAAGCAGACGACCGAAGTAAGACGGGCGGATGATACCAGACTGGACCGCAGGCGCAGAACTTTGGTTTCTCTTTGTTGTCCCGCTTTGGCCCCAGTCCAGTAACACTGAGGACATACGCTGCACTTAATGGGATGGTTGTAACCCTAAAGGGAAGAAAAGAAAAGTGAAAATAGTTCGAAATATACATGACCGTTCAAAATTTGGGTCACCCACACAATTTGGTGTTTTCCATGAAAACTCACTTTTATTAATCAAATGAATATTAAATATAGTCAAGACATGGACGAGGTTATAAATAATGATTTTGATTGTACATATTAATGTAGTTCTTCTTGTATCTCAAAGGAAGGCAACTTTTATAGCTTCACTTGCATAACTGTTTTCAGCTGCGCTCGCATAAAAGGGGTTTTCAGGATTTTATACCCCTCCGTTAGTCTTCTAAGGCAATAACACAATGTACCATCAGAACACTGGAGATGGGCCTCTAGACACCGATGTAGAGACTTCATTAAACACCAGAGAATAGTCATTTAACACATTAACTATTTAGAGAGTTTATGATTCATTTAATGTATTCATTGATAAAAACAATGCTTTTACTTTGAAAAACAGGGACATTTCAAATTGCAAACCTTCGAACAGTAATGTCAGAAACAAACCTGTTTCTCCCTGAGGCCTGGAGGAAGTTCATGCAGCAGCATGTCAGACCGTCACCTCAGCTTCTCTGGTTTACTTAAAGCCCCACTATGTAGTTTTTCCCTTGTAGCGCCCCCTTCAGGTATTTAACATTTTAAGATTTTGTAGCCGCCCGTTCCCAGCCGGTAGTACCAGGATGTACTTCGACCTGCTTTCTGGCAGTGATTACGCAATGTCACATAGACATAGTGCCAGTCCACGCTGACAGGTGACTTTTTATTTGCTCTGCTACGCGACGCGTAGAGACAGAATGACATGCTGCTATGGAAACGATCAATAACAGACGTTTATTTTAATAAAAGAACAAAGACGTCTTTAAGAAAGGGACCTGACATTACTTCCGCTGTCATCTGGCAACGATAGAGAAAGTTACAGGGGGGCGGGCGGAGATTTTTTTAAACTCAAACTCAAAAGAGTCATATTTGGCTCGCGAGCCAGAGGTTCACCACACCTGATCTATCATAACTGTGTATTTACGACACTGAAGTAAACGTAAAATACCTGAAGGGGGCGCTACAAGGGAAACACTACATAATGGGGCTTTGACTTTCTTCCCTTTTATAATCATTTGGAGTGATGCTTTCAATGTAGTAGTAACTCTGAGAGCTAACTTTTTTAATCTGTGCATTTTATTGAAGTGTTCATCGTTTACAGAGGGTAGGGAAAGTATTCAGACCTTTTTAAAGGTTCACACTTTGTTTCATTGCAGCCATTTGATAAAATCTAAAAAGTTAATTTTACTTCTCATTAATCATTACTAAAAAAATTAAAATGTAGACATCTTTGCACTTTTTTTTTTAAACTGACATCACAATGTTCATAAGTATTTTTAATTTGCAAAAAAATTCTACATTTGTGTTTTGTCCTGTCAAGATGGAGCTGAGTGACATTAATGAGACAACATTGATGTCACTGTTTTTATTTGATCAAACGGCTGCAATGAAACAGAACATTTTAAAGGCCTGAATACTTCCCGTAGCCTCTGTATGTTTCTGTGCAGTTCTACAACCCTCTGTCTCCACAGCGGTGACACGTGGATGACGTCCCTCTGAAGTGTGTCTCAACATCTGAGGGTCTGATTTCTGTTGTTCTCCTTCATGGCAGAAGTGGCAGGACATCATTAAGGAGGTGAAGTTCCTGGGTCAGCTGCGCCACCCGAACACCATCGAGTACAAAGGCTGCTACCTGAAGGACAACACGGCCTGGGTTAGTGGCTCCCTGTCCCACTCTGTGTCTCTTGCGCCATGGTTTGTTCATCTTCCTCTTCCTCTTGCCTCCTCTTGGTCCTTTCATTCATGTTCATGTTCTACGTTACTAGCTGTTTTCTTACTGCTGTTCTATACCACCTCCATCCAGACCCCCCTGATGTGATGTCATCCCTCTCATGTAAAGTATTCACACGCGTGACCTGAAGCTTTGGGCTAAGGGTCACTGACGTGTTACTCAGCTGCGGCCTGTTGTGTTTCAGCTGGTGATGGAGTACTGCCTGGGCTCAGCCTCAGACCTGCTGGAGGGTAGGAGTATTACACGCACACACAGACACACAGACACACAGACACACAGACACACAGACACATACATACATACATACACACATACACACATACATACACACACATACACACATACACACACATACACACATACACTCACACACACACACACACACACACACACACACACACTCAGACACAGACACACGCAAGCGCAAAGACACACACAGACACTCACACACCGACAGAAAGACACACCGGCAGACACACACGCATACAGACACACACACAGAGACACAGAGACACACACGCATCAATTAAAATATCTTTTTAAAAATAGTCATTCATAAATATTGACTCAAACACGATGATGTGAGATGGTGAACTACATGTTCTCTACTCATGTTGAATCAGACACTGATGGCCCAGCGCTGGGATACAGTTTTATCTTGCCCAGCCCAAATGTTTTCGGGGTTTTGGCCAGAGGACAGAGGGGCACGTGTCTGGAAAGAGGTAGAGAGACGCTGCTCTGCGCCTCCTCCACCTACCGTGTTATTCTCAGCACCTCCGTGCGAGTCGTCACTGACGTAGTCACCACACTAGGCTCCGGCCTGTTTTGGGGACTTTTTGAGTCTCTGTTACTGAAGCCGTCCACAGGGAGGCGCTCCTTCTGGAGCAGCCGTCACTCCCATGTCAGAGGGACACGCTGGGATCTTCTTTTTATCACTTAAACTATTAGTTTTGGGAATTTGATCATGAAAGAAGTTTAAACTTTATTTATTTGTTTGTAGTGGTTACAGTTCATTATTATCAGGGTTCGTACGGTCTTTGAAAACCTGAGAAAGCCATGGAGTTTTAAAATGGTTATTTGCAGGCCTGGAAAAGTCTTTGAAATAAATAAAATCCCCAAAGTTTTGGAAAATTCATGGAACATGTTTTTTATTTATACGTGTCATATACGCTGTGTTTATATCAGGGGAGACATTTACAGATTTTTTGGGGGGCAATTTTTGCCCCACTGACTGAAATCCAGGGTAATTTAAAAGTAAATTGGAGATTTAACCTTTGTCTAAAATAATCAATACTTATTACGATAGGCTACGATGTTCTTGACAAGATCATTAAATTATCATAATTATTAGAGGACGTTCTGGGGAAATTAGTTGCCCCTCCTAGTGATATCAGAGGCAACATTTTATTTCTTAAGGGCAGCTTTGCCCTGGTGTATTTCTGATGCTGGGGTATATACTGTATGCACTGGAATTCTCATGGTTATTCATTTCTCCCACCAGTTCATAAGAAACCACTGCAAGAGATGGAAATTGCTGCCATTACCCATGGTGCCTTGCTAGGACTGGCCTACCTACATTCCCACAACATGATTCACAGGTGAGTGCGTTGGTTTCCTCGAGCGTCATCAGGAACACTGAGCGCCTGAAGCACGACCGCGAGGAGACGAGAGGCGCTCGTTAAGCCGTAAAGCCTCACCTGTACGTTGTCTCCTCCGCTGGGAGGAGGTAACAACCCTCCTGTCCGACTCGAGGCATGACGTCATTGTTTATGTGTGAAGCTTCCAACATGGCGCCTGTTGCAGAAATGTTTTAAACCCATTGAAATCAACATATTTGCATCTATAAAAACAGCATGTAGTTATACACTATAGACCCTTTGGAACTGATGTGGTTCCTCTTGGTTGCCATGCCTACACATGCTCACCGTCTCCCCCCCCCTCTCTCCTTCTCCTCATCCAGAGACGTAAAAGCTGGAAACATCCTGCTGACGGAGCTGGGTCAGGTCAAACTGGCCGACTTTGGCTCCGCCTCCATCGCCTCACCTGCCAACTCCTTTGTAGGAACACCTTACTGGTGCGTGTAAAGGACACACACACACACAGACACACACACACACACACGCCACTACATGTGGCGAGAAGACGAGCTTGGACTTGCATATCTTGCCTGCTTACATAACTGTTTTTCTCGAGTTTGCAGCTTTCATGTCTTCATGCTCTGTTTGCATCGTGCTCCTGACGTCAGGCTGTCAGTTGTTTTTTTAATTTTCACACATGAAGTCAACCTCATAAATCTCAGGAGGTTTGTTGTTCTGCGTTGGGGTCAGTGGCATCAGTGTCAGCCCGTCATGTTTTCAGGTCGTCCCATTTGGTCAGAGGTGGATAGAAACTGCAACTTGTTTTTTAAATTATTATCTTTATTTTATAGGGACCATGTACAGCTAAATGTCTCCATTTGATGCTCTGAATCACGTTGTAGCTAAACAGATAATATGCATCTTTAGCCCCCTGACAGACCATAATAAACATAAAACAATAACAAACACAAAACAATGACAAACATGAAACAATAACAAACGGTACAGGATGAGACAAACACCAACAGTAAATGTGGTGGAAGAACACAAGATACACACAATGTGAAGCTAAAGTACAGCACATTAAAGTAAGTAATGAAAACTATTTAAAGTAAGTAATGAAAACGATGTAAAGTAAGTAATACATACTATTAAAAGTAAGTAATCAAAACTATTAAAGTTATTACGAGCCATAATAATCTTGCTCAATGTCTCTGAGCAGCTTTCAGCTGATTCTTTAGATTATTTCTGCTGACAGACTGCAGTTCCTCACCACGGCCAGCAGGGTGTCCGCTCCGTAACAATCACACGCTTCATGTGGCGTTGACGGGGAATGAATTCATGGACCGCTGATGGATTCTCTTGAAGCCAGAAGGCAGCACACGTTTGTCTCACTTGTTAAACTCGAGTTGTCCCTTTCCACGTTTACAGAAACTCAAATGTTCCTAAAACTGAGCTATCACAGCACACCAGAGTCTGTAAAAGCTCTGACGGGCTTAG
Source organism: Liparis tanakae (assembly GCA_036178185.1). Lineage (NCBI taxonomy): Eukaryota > Metazoa > Chordata > Actinopteri > Perciformes > Liparidae > Liparis > Liparis tanakae. Next base: position 10,847,030 of record CM070094.1, on the reverse strand, counting down.
CCGATTATAACGTCTTCATGGATCCCCCTCGCCGGCCATCCTTAATAAACTAAGCGTGTGCATCTGCATGTCCTTAGGATGGCTCCAGAAGTGATCCTCGCCATGGATGAGGGCCAGTACGAGGGGAAGGTGGACATCTGGTCCCTGGGGATCACCTGCATTGAACTGGGTGAGCACACATCGTACCTGCTGGACAACGCATGTATAGGCCTCCATTGAAGGAGAAGCTGATTGGTGGTTGTGAACATGTGGCTCTCCTCCTCCATCCTTCTCTGACTTCTCTTCTCTGACTTCTCTTCTCTGACTTCTCTTCTCTGACTTCTCGCCATCTTTTCTTATTTTTAGCGGAGCGCAAACCCCCCTTGTTCAACATGAATGCCATGAGTGCCTTATATCACATCGCACAGAACGACTCTCCCACGCTACAGTCCAATGAGTGGTGAGTTTCAAACACCAAATATTACAGTACTTAATTTTGTTGTTATCCTTTTTTGTTTTTAAGTACTCTTCGCAGAATACTGTCCAATATCTAACACTACACACTTTTAATTAAGCTAAATAAATCTCCGCTAACCAAGAAAATCCAGTGAAAGTGCAAATACCTGCTGATCTAAAAATAATTAATCAAACATTGTCAAGAGCAATTGATGATCCCTTATTCATTTAATTTATATATATTTTCTACTGGTGGTAGGTCTTTTTTTTTACATGTTTAAAAATGTATTTAAAATTAATTTGTTATCTATTTTAAATTATTTAAATTTGTATTTGTTATATATTCTTTAATTAATTTAAAATGTATTTTTAATTTTTTGATCATTTTTGGGGATTTATTTTAAATTTCAAGAAATAATAAATATATATTTTTTATATTTTGAAATGTATTTGAAATCTTGTTTTAATTTATTTTCTATTTTATTTAAGTTTTTCTTGTCATTGATGTTGTTTTGTTGCGTTCTTTTTTGAAAAAAATAATTTAAAAAAAGAAAAGAACCTTGTGGACACGATCCTTCCAGCTGCGATTCTGATGCCAAATCGGATCGCGGCTCAGCGAGACATCCCGTGTTAATCTGCACGACCTCTGATCCCTGCCCAGTGGGCCGTGTGCAGGTCACTCTCTATAACTCTCTTGTGTAATTACCTGGGAACCTCACCAGAGCAACACTGTGTGAACAACACGTCGTTACACAGCTTCATGAGCATCCAAACAGCGGTTTGATTATTCAGGTTTCTGCTGGTTTCTTGTGTTTGCCATCATAACGGGTGTTTCTTTGTTCTCGGGGTATTATGGGAAAACAGCCAAAGCTGATGTTGCTTTTCTCAGCATCGCAGCTTATGATGGTGGACCCTAATAGATTCTCTAGAGAGTCCTTGAAGAACCAAAACTATTTGATTTAGGCCAGCAGGTTTAAAAAAATACTTTTTGCCACAGCATCTCAACCCACGAGGCTGATGTGCAGCTTTTTAAAATGAATAAACCCTTTAAAAAATATATTTATAGCATCATGGGTATTCATTGTGGCTCGGAGGACTAATTTAGGAAGATTAATTATTTAATGAACAAGTTATTCCAGGTGGAACAATAATGTATAAATATGTATATATATGAAATAATAATAATACCACCATACCCAACTAATTAATGTTATTTATATACCCAACTAATTAATGTTATTTATATATATATATATATATATATATATATATATATATATATATATATATATATATATATATATATATATATATAGGACTGTCTCAGAAAAATTGAATATTGTGATAAAGTTCTTTATTTTCTGTAATGCAATTTAAAAAAACAAAAATGTCATGCAATCTGGATTCATTACAAATCAACTGAAATATTGCAAGCCTTTTATTCTTTTAATATTGCTGATTATGGCTTACAGCTTAAGAAAACTCAAATATCCTATCTCTAAATATTAGAATATTTCCTCAGACTAAGTAAAAAAAAAGATTTATAACAGCAAAACAAAATCAAACATTTGAAAATGTCCATTAATGCACTCGGTACTTGGTTGGGAATCCTTTTGCACGGATTACTGCATCAATGCGGCGTGGCATGGAGGCAATCAGCCTGTGGCATTGCTGAGGTGTTATGGATGCCCAGGATGCTTCAATAGTGGCCTTTAGCTCATTTGCATTGTTGGGTCTGGTGTCTTTCAGCTTCCTCTTCACAATACCCCACACATTCTCTCTGGGGTTCAGGTCAGGGGAATTGGCAGGCCAATGGAGGACAGTAATGCCATGGTCAGTACACCAGTTACTGGTGGTTCTGGCACTGTGGGCAGGTGCCAGATCATGCTGGAAAATGAAATCCTCATCTCCATAGAGCTTTTCAGCAGACGGAAGCATGTAGTGCTCTAAAATCTCTTGGTACACAGCTGCATTTACTCTGGACTTGATGAAACACAGTGGACCAACACCAGCAGCTGACATGGCTCCCCAAACCATCACTGACTGGGAACTTCACACTGGATTTCAAGCAACTTGGATTTTGCTCCTCTCCAGCCTTTCTCCAGACTCTGGCGCCTTGACTTCCAAATGAAATACAACACTTGCTTTCGTCTGAAAAGAGGACTTTGGACCACTCAACTGTCCGGTGCTTCTTTTCCCCTTGCAGGTGTTTTGAGTTAATTAGACGATTCAAGTGATTAGTTGGATACCCTACTAGTATACTTTTTCATGATATTCTAATATTTAGTGTTTGAGTTTTCTTAAGCTTTAAGCCATAATCAGCAATATTAAAAGAATGAAAGGCTTGCAATATTTCAGTTGATTTGTAATGAATCCGGAATGCATGACATTTTTGTTTTTTTAAATTGCATTACAGAAAATAAAGAACTTGATCACATTATTCTAATTTTCTGAGACAGTCCTGTATATTTATATATATATATATATATATATTATATATATATATTTGTTATTTATATATATATTATATATATATATATATGTATATATATATATATATATATGTATGTATGTGTATATATATATATGTATGTATGTATGTATGTATATATGTGTATATCTATATATATATATATGTGTGTGTATACAGTGGGGGGGGTAAAGTATTTAGTCAGCCACCAATAATAGTCCAAGTTCTCCCATTTAAAAAGATGAGAGGCCTGTAATTTTCCTCATAGGTAGACCTAGACTATGAAAGTCAAAATGATTCAGAAAATCTAATTGTCTGATTTTTAAAGAATTTATTGGTAAATTCCTCGGTAAAATAAGTATTTGGTCAATAACAAACAAGCAAGATTTATGGCTCTCACAGACCTGTAACTTCTTCTTTGAGAGGTTCCTCTGTCCTCCACTCCTTACCTGTATTAACGGCACCTGTTAGAACTCATATCAGTATAAAAGACGCCTGTCCACAACCTCAAACAGTCACACTCCAAACTCCACTATGGCCAAGACCAACGAGCTGTCAGAGGACACCAGAAACAACATGTAGACCTGCACCAGGCTGGGAAGACTGAACCTGCAACAGGTCAGCAGCGCGGTGTGAAGAAATCAACTGTAGGAGCAATTATTAGAAAATAGAAGACATACAAGACCCCTGATAGTCTCCGTTGATCTGGTGCTCTACGCAAGATCTCCCCCCGTGGGGTCAGGATGATCACAAGAACGGGGAACATAACTCCCAGAAGCACACGGGGACCTAGTGGATGACCTGCAGAGAGCTGGGACCAGCGTAACCACGGCTACCATCAGTTACACACCACGCCGCCAGGGACTCAAACCCTGCAGGGCCAGAGGACATGTCCCCCTGTGGAGCCAGGACAGGTCCAGGCCCGTCTGAAGTTCGCTAGAGAGCATCTGGATGATCCAGAAGAGGATCGGGAGAATGTCTTATGGTCAGATGAAATCTAAATATAACTTTTTGGTAAAAACTCAACTCGTCGTGTTTGGAGGAGAAAGGATGCTGAGCTGCATCCAAAGAACACCATACCTACAGTGAAGCATGGGGGTGGAGACACCATACCTACAGTGAAGCATGGGGGTGGAGACACCATACCTACAGTGAAGCATGGGGGTGGAGACATTGTGCTGTGGGGCTGTTCTTCTGCAAGGGGACCAGGATGACTGATAAGTGTTAAGGTATTGTGAGATTCTGAGTGAAACCATCCTTCCATCAGCAAGGGCGCAGAAAATGAACCGTGACTGGGTCTGTCAGCAGGACAGTGACCCACACACACCGCCGGGCAGCGGAGGAGAGGCTTCATTAGAAGTATCTCATGGTTCTAGAGTGGCCTAGCCAGTCTCCAGATCTCAACGCCATATACGATCTGTGGAGGGAGTTGAACGTCTGTGTTGCCCAGAGACATCACTGCTCTAGAGGAGACATCACTGCTCTAGAGGAGACATCACTGCTCTAGAGGAGCTCTGCATGGAGGAATAGACCAAAATACCTATACAGCAGTGTGTGGAACGCTTGTGAAGACTTACAGAACATGTTTGACCTCTGTCATTGCCAACAAAGGGTAGATAACAAAGGATTGAGATGAACTGTTGTTATTGATCAAATACTTATTTTACCCAGGAATTTACCAATTAATTCTTTAAAAATCAGACAAAGTGATTTTCTGGATTATTTTTTTTCTTCTCATTTTGTCTCTCATGGTTGAGGTCTACGTATGATGAAAATTACAGGCCTCTCATCTTTTTAAGTGGGAGAACTTGGACTATTGGTGGTTGACTAAATACTTTTTTCCCCCACTGTGTGTGTGTGTGTGTGTGTGTGTGTGTGTGTGTGTGTGTATATGTATATATATATTATATATATATATATATATATATATATATATATATATATATATATATATATATATATATATATATATATATATAAATTTGGCCGCGTTAACGCACTAAAATATTTTAACGCAACTTTGTTTACTTCCGGTGTTCGTTGATGTTTTTGCACAGTGTTAAGCCGCGGCAGTGTGTCTGACACTGTTACCGTTTTTAAAACTATGAGTTTTCCGCGAAAATACGGAGCAGAAATCAGTTTAAACTCGTGGATTAATAAATCGGGTTTCCTCCTGCGCTCCTCCTCCCGGCTGCTGCTCCACCGACACACAGAGGCGACGGGTGACGCGGCGCGGACACGAAACCCTTCACCGTGATTGGTCAATCCGTTTGTCTGTCAACATTTTGCGAAAAAAACAACCAATGAACACTCAGTAAATCACAGAGGACCAGCCCACCTCCCAGGTGAGGCTCATTAGCAGCCTGTCAGCCAGAGAACCAGAGAACACGAGGAGGACGATGAGCCTCATATATAGAGATGAGATTGTTCTGGAATGTTTGAGGTAGAACACGTGGGGTTGTTTGTCATGGAAATGGTGCCTTAAAGAACCATGTTTAAAGGTTCTTTGGGGCTCCTTTATAGGTTCTTTGAAGAGCTGTTTAAGGAAATGGTTCTTTAAGGAACTCTGGTTTGAAAGGTTCTTTAAAGAACCTCTAAAGGTACTTCAAAAAACCTATATAGGTTATTCAAAGAACCTATATAGTTATAGTTAATATAGTTCTTTGAAGAACCTCTTCAGGTTTGTGGTATTTTTGGAGGAGCTCCAGCGGCCCGAGGCGCAAGCAACAACCCGCCAGATGAGACTCGTAAGAGACGCCCACTCCATAGTTTAACTTCAGGAGGAGGAGGGAGGAAGAGAAAATAAAAGAGAAGGAGGAAGGAAGAGAAGGATGGAGGAATAAGAGAAAGTAAGCATTACTACAATAATGCCACAAGGAGTAGGAGCTTACTGACCCCGCAATGCCCCCGACATGTTTAAATAGCACGTGTTTTACGTTGATGTTCCTCCAACACACAGCACACATCCACACTGTGTCCTGTGAGGATGTCTTTAGATCCTTTATTCATATGTCCTTATTTACATCGTCACACACGGTTCTGCATCGGGGGGTTTAGAGGATTGTTCCTGTTGATGTGAGGAAGGCAACAGACGGTTACTCATGGAGTTAGCCCTCACTGACAGTCAGCTGGCCTCTCAGAGACGCAGCTCTCTAAGTGACTGTGATGACCAATGAGCGCTCCCTGTCCTCTCCTCCAGGTCGGACCCCTTCCGGAGCTTCGTGGACTACTGCCTACTGAAACCCCCTCAGGACAGACCCTCCTCGGGGGAGCTGCTACGAGTGAGTGGGCTTCCTCTGTCATCCTCCAGCTGTGACCTCATTTCCTGTCTCACTCAGTCTCTGAGCCATGTGAATGAGTCACACACACACACACACACACACACACACACACACACACACACACACACACACACACACACACACACACACACACACACACACACACACACACACACACACACACACACACACACACACACAGTGTCTTCTTCATGCGCCCACTGCTGAGAGTTGCTTATTCTCTCTCTCTCTCTCTCTCTCTCTCTCTCTCTCTCTCTCTCTTTTTTTTTTTTGTTGTAGCTCTAGTTGTTCGGGCCTGGAGGCTTGATTATGGGATGTTGTAGCTCTGCCACGGTTGGGCAAGACATCAACAATATGATATCAGAATAGATTAGATGATGTCATGGATGTTGGGTATCGTCATATAGCGCAAGCATTGTTGAAGTAAAGTGATGATCATTCATCAATAAATCTATTAAACTAAGCAGCAGACTACAGACAGTCCAGAACAACACAAGAGTTCCATAAACGCTTTCCCAGACACGAGAGGACGTGTTTATCAGTGACTCATTGTTTCGACTGTCCAATACCTAAAGATTATTCATAAAGATTATTCAATCTACAATCACATAAAGCAGCCGATCCTACGGTGGATCGTGTGTTCCTGGATTTACTTAAATGATGAATCCATTTACAGCCAATGAGCTGAGAGACGAGAAGATTGACGCCGTCTCTTGTTGCGCAATATGTCGGTGCTAGGCTAGCCGTTTCCCCTCGTTACCAGTCTTTATGCTAAGCTAAGCTAACCAGCTTTCTCAGTTTATGTATAGCTGACGCTTTTATCCAGAGCGACTTACAGTCACGTTACATTCACACACCGTAGACGCAGCTACAGGGAGCAGCTCAGGGTTAAGGGTCTTGCTCAAGGACACATGGGCTAGGCTGGGGATTGAACCGCCAACCCCCTGACTGAGACTGTTTATCTCGTCTAAAAGTGTATTTCCACCAAATGTTGAGCTGTTCCTTTAATACAGCGAGCATAACCTCTGCTCCCTGAACCACAGGAGGAGTAAACAAGATGGACTCCACCCAAACAGTGAGATACAGCCATCTCACAATAAACCAAACACATACGTGTCATGGCAGGAGGCCATGTTTTGACTTAACTTAAATCATGGACCTAATGGTCATCACATGCACACAGCTAACGGAGAGGAGGCTGCTGAAGCATTATGGTGCGTTCAGGGACTAAAGATGCTGTCTCTAGTGAAGCTTCATGGTGCGTTCAGGGACTGAAGATGATGTCTCTGGTGAAGCTTCATGTTGCATTCAGGGACTGAAAATGCTGTCTCTAGTGAAGCTTCATGGTGCGTTCAGGGACTGAAGATGATGTCTTCATAAGGATGGAGGCCGTCCTCGCTCTGGTGAAGCCGTCAGAGCGGGACAGATCACTCCAGCTCTATTTCCAGAGATGATGTCATCTCCGTGTCCCGAAACAGCAGCACCCGTCACGTGGGGAGGGGGAGGGGGTGGAAATAGAATAAAAGTGTTTTATACACTATCTATAGTTCAGGCCTGGACTAGATGTTTTATGAATGAGAGTGACTCTCTTTTGTGTGTGTGTGTGTGTGTGTGTGTGTGTGTGTGTGTTTTTACTTTCTTGCTGTTGGATTTTCTTTCAATACATTTTTAAGTTCTTTATTCTTTGAGGTGTTAGAGACTATTTAATCCCACAGTTTATGCTATTAAATTCCAACTGTTCCCTTCAGTAGTTTCTCTGAGGTGAAGAACATTGTAAGTAAAGACTGAAACACGTCCGTTACCAGGGTTACTAGACGTTCATTAATCTGAAGTTTAACTCAAACGCAGTTCACACTTCATGTGTTCAAATGAAAGGATTCGGAGTGTTAGTGGAACTCGATGTTCATGAACTGCACAGCTGCCCCTGGGCCGAATGAAGAGGAGGAGGAGGAAGAGCGGCTCCCAGGGTGGCACAGCAACCCACAGGCGCCCTCTAGTGGCGGACACGGCTAGTGCTCTGAGATGATTGGATTTTGTTTATTAAAATAGTTTTTATTTTTTGCCATTAATATCATGTCTGTCATAGATGTAATGTGTTTAAATGGTAACGTGTAGTGTGTAACATTATCTTCAGGCGAAGTACACAAATACAGAACAACACAGACACATTAGAGACATAATAACTATCCAGGTGTTTTGGGGGGGAAACAGACATTAGCATCCATAAAGTGTGGATATCAGATTACTGTAGTAAAAAAACTTAAAATAAAAACCTACCAACCCCGCTAACTCTCTCTCTCTCTCTCTCTCTCTCTCTCTTTTCCAGCATGACTTTGTGCGTCGGGACCGCTCTCCTCGTATCCTCCTCGAACTCATCCAGAGGACGAAGGACGCGGTGCGCGAGCTGGACAACCTGCAGTACCGCAAGATGAAGAAGATCCTCTACCAGGAGAAGCACAATGGACCAATGGGAGAGAGCCAGGAGGAAGAGGAGGTGGGAGGAAGAGGAGGGAGAGGTTGATGTTTATATTCCATCAGGAGAACAAGGGGTTGAATACAACTCCTACATGAGCTCTATTTAAAGTCGTAGTCATTCTTTTTTAATTTGTTTATGGATTTCGCGTAAAAAAACAACAACTTTAGTATCAACAAACGCATTACGAGTTAAAGTAGATTCACTTTATATAATATTAAGCAGCATAAATCATCATATCTTCACATCAGAGACACTGGAACGACCGAGTTGACAATCAGTGATGAACATTAACTTTTCAAATGTTATTTGGTCAACTCTAATAATCATACGGATGCCGCCCCCCCCCCCCCCCCCCCCCCCGCCCCCCCCTGCAGGACAGTGAGGCTGCCAGCTGTAAGATGAACAGCCTGGGCAGCAACCACTCCGTCCCCAGCACCTCGGTGAGCAGCCAGAGCAGCAGCGTGAGCAGCATGCAGGAGGTGCTGGACGACAGCTGCTCCGACATGACGGCCACGCAGCCGCTGGACTATGGCTCGCTGGAGTCCTGCGCGCACGCCAAGAAGGTCAGAGGTCAAGGGGGGGGGGGGGGTCAAACCAGAGCCTTCCCAGAATCCTTTGCGGGCCACGTCGTCCACACCACTCACAGTCCATGAGGATGTCACACCTTTTAAAGTGTTTGAAAATGAGCGAGTACAATCAGCATGTGCTGTTAAAAGTCTCGATAACTCTCACTATGGGCACGCTGCTGCAAACATCAGCTGGGTTTCTCTTCCTGTTTACAAGCATATGGGTAACACCCCCCCCCACACACACACACACGCACACATTGCCCTGTAACCATGGAAACCATCAACATAGTCCTCGCTGTTCGGCAGATTGCTTCAAGTCCATAACAAACGCCCAGAGAACAAAGACTGTACATGTCGACACACACACACACACACACACACATTCAGTACACACATTCAGTACATACACATTCAGTACATACACGCACACACACAAACCAGGTCCACAGCATGTGTGTGTGTTAACCCTCTGCTCGACGTCTGCTGCGTGTTATGAACACGTCTTCATGACAGCGTGTTGCTGAGCGGAGAACAATAGGAAGTGACACGCATTGTTTCAGCTGTGAAGTTCCCTCCTCACACGGGGGGGGGGGGGTCATCATCATGTTCTGTAAGGTTACAGCTGACACACATTTTAGCAAACGCTGAACATTAGATAGCTGAAGGTTCCTTTTAGAGGTTTAGACGTCGTACGCCTTTAAGTCAACAGAAAATGTGGTTATTCAAAATAAAAGTGAAGTGTTTAAACACTAGTGTTAAAGTGTATGTTCATTATTAACCACTGCTGTGTGTGTGTGTGTGTGTGTGTGTGTGTGTGTGTGTGTGTGTGTGTGTGTGTGTGTGTGTGTGTGTGTCACAGGACCACCAGTACTGGGACGATGGGATCCACAGGGACCACCTTCAAGGGCTGCGGCCGTCCTCCTCCGACAAGAGCAGCCAGGCCCAGAACTACAAGAACCAGAGCCGCTTCGCCACCATCAAGTCGGCCTCGCTGGTACGTCGGAGCGTCTGCTCTCCTTCAGTCACGGGCCGTCTGCTCCTCAGACGCCACGTGTCCATGTTTCATGTTTCAGGATCAATATGTTCATTCAGCTCGGAGAGGAAAGCTTTCTGCAGAAGAATGTCTCCGTGCTAACGGCGTGGCAGCGTGGCCTTGTTGTTGTTGTTGTTGTTGTTGTTGTTTCTATTGTCATGGCGTCTGAGTGACGTAGCGTCTCCTCCGGTGGGGGACGTGATGCGCCTCCATATTGGAACCACCTGATGTTTCAGACACTTAAAGAAGCAACAGCTGCTCTTTGAGGAGGTGTGTTCACCTGTCTGGGCTTCCTTTGTTTACATATCTGTTTTACTCCGTCTAGCTCTGTGTCCTTATTATCTCTCTTTCTCTGCTTCTCTTCCACTCTTTCACCTCTCCCTCCTTTTTGTTTTCTCCACTTCACCTCCCCCTTTGTTTCTTCCTCTCACCTCATCGTCCATCATTCTTACATCTGACTATAACCTGGGATAAAGGGTTGGAATTCTCTCTCTCTCTCTCTCTCTCTCTCTCTCTCTCTCCCCCCATCTGTTGTCATGGAAACCAGCTCTAGTAACTAGTAAGGTGTGTGTGTCCATTCATGTCGGGTCTTAAACCAGACATGAGCGTCTTTGTCCTCGAGTTAAATAGTATTAATGATGTCCTTGAGAGAACCAATGAGAGTCCAGCACTGTTTTTTTAAATATATATATATTTATTTTTAATGTCAACAGGTCGTTTGTATCTGTTTTCATTACTACGGGGATGATTCAGTTAGTCTGAGAGGCTTTCTCCTCCAGAGGAGATTCAGTGCAGTTCTAGCTTTTTTTACTTTATTTTGAGGGATGGACAAAGAAACGGATACCTGAAGTGAGACAATGAACACAATAAATAGCTCCCTGGTCTCAAAGCTGTCAGGAGGTCTGGAGTTCCTCCCAGAGAGAAAGGATGGGGCACGTCCCGTCGCTTCACTGGCGTACAGTTATACGCATGCACGACCTTAACTAACGAGTTCCTCCAATCGGACTTTGCATCTTCCGTCAGATACCTGAGCAGAGAAAGGATTCGATTGAATCCCACCTGACCGTTTCCAGCTGAAGTTTAGCTACGTTAGCTACCAGCTACGTCTGTAGAGCGGCAACCAAGTTCTGCCAAACGCTGCGAAACTCCAACGAGACGTTTGTGTTCAACTTTGATCCAGTAGTGGTTGAGGTTAGGACGGGTCGTCGGTGGCTTACACAATCGATACACAAACAATACACAATCGATACACTATCAATACACAATCGATACACAAACAATACACAATCGATACACAATCGATACACAAACAATACACTATCGATACACTATCAATACACAAACGGTACACAAACAATACACAATCAATACACAAACAATACACACACAATACACACATATAAACAAACAATACACAAACAATACACAAACAATACACAAAAAATATACAAACAATACACAATCAATACACAATCAATACACAAACAATACACAAACAATATACAAACAATACACAAATGATACACAATCAATACACAAACAATACACAAACAATACACACACATATACACAATCAATACACAAACAATACACACACATATACACAAACAATACACAAACAGGGGGATGAGAAGGACAGAGAAACAAAGAGAGGAGAGACGCGAGAGCAGATTGAAATCTAGAACGGGAGAAAGGAAGAGAGAGAGGAAGGGAGATCGAGGGAGAAGCTGATGTCGAGGAGGGAAAACCTGGAAAGAGAGAAGGATGCCAACAAAGCCTATTGAATCAAAAAGGATGGAATTAAAGGAGAGATGAACGAGGATGGTCAAGAAAAGGGAAAATAAAGGGAAGGAGAGCAGGAAGAAAGATCAAGAGAGAAAAGGAGGACGAGGGGGGGGGTTAATGGCAGAAAGAGATGGATGTGGAGTGAGAAGGAGAACACGTGTGAGAAATAACTATCGGATGGGGGAGGGGCGGGGCTTATTATAGGTCAGACAAACCGACTGAAGACATTTCACCTTGTCTGCCGTCTGACTCGTCAATAACAGGGCTTCTTCTTCTCCTTCTTCTCCTTCTTCTTTTTCTTCTTCTCCTTCTCCTCCTTCTTTTTCTCCTTCTTTTTCTTCTTCTTCTCGTTCTTCTATCTCAGAGTTCAGGCTCTAAACATGGTGCAGAGCAGTAATGAGGTAGAACTCCTCTCCCATAGAGAGCTGCTCGTATCGTTGTCCTGAGTCCATTCAGTGATCATTCTGTTCCCAGAGGTTGATGCTCAAAACGGAACAACAGAACAACAGAACAACAGAACAACAGAACAACATTCTATAACATCGTACCACCCTGAGGCCCGTTCATGAGGATCAGCTCCAGCCCCCTGCTGGTCACAAGCGGGATGACGTTATTCATCCCGCGAGAACAGAAAGACGCTGATTGGTTAATACAGCACGGAGGTCCCTCTACTGAGCCACATGAAGACCATGAAGATGTTGAACTGCAACTCAAGAGTTACTCAAGTTCATCTGATCTCACTGGATTATTCACCTTTAGCCTCCATCACCCCCTCCCCTCCCCCCCTCTCTTTTCTCCCTGCATATGATCTCCTTTCCCTTGCTGAGCCTTGTGTGAAAGAGGTCGTCACATGACGTGACTTGGCCCTTTGTGGCAGTGAGCGGGGGGGGGGGGACTGGGATTGGGAGCTGCTGTTACAGTGGGGTATTGATTCAGCACAGATTAAGGAGGAGGAGAGGGGGGGGCTCAACCTCCACCTGTTCCCACATCAAGTGATCCAGATTCTTATCCAGATTCTCTTATTTTTACTTCTCATTATTTAAATGTTTCCCTCTCACTCTTTCCCACTCTTTCTATTTGCTGTTTCTCTTCTGCAATGCCCCCCCCCAAAGTTTCTCTGACTCCTTCTCAATGAGGTATTCATGTGACCCACCTGCTGTCCGCCGCTTAGCGTTAGCTCCACTGAAGAGGCGCTCTGTGCTCGTGTTGGCCCGCGGCCGCCTGCCTCATTCACAGTTCACACGCCTGCCTCGGCCCCACCGGGAGGTGGGGTGGGGGGGGGGGGGTGTGGGGGGGGGTCGTCGTCGTCCAGTGAGGGTGGGTCTCGGGGTGCCGTCGGCAGCGCAGGGCGTTCTGCCGGGCATGGGGTGCTGCACGAGGCTCCTGGATGCTGCTGCGCTTGGCTAAAGTCGCCATCATGTTTGGCCTCCGGAGTTCAGGTGGAAGTTATGAGAAGATGCGGAGCGAGTACTACCTGAACGTGGAGAACCCGTTCTGCCCTCAGGTTGGTGGGAGAGAAGGAAAAGAAAAGATGGATGACATGCTGCTAAGACATGAGTTTGGTATTCGTCTTGGATTAAATTATGTAACTATTTGAAATAGTTGTTGTAATTTCACTAGAACACATTGTGGACCTGTTGTGGTTGTGCGATCTCATGTGTGTGTGTGTGTGTGTGTGTGTGTGTGTGTGTGTGTGTGTCACATAAAGAGCTTTTGTAAATCTAACGGATGTGGAAACCTCTCTCAGTATGTATCGTTCTTCTGCTCGTATAGTTTTCTGGGTGAAGGTGTTTAGTTGTCCGTTGACCTGCGACGCTTCAGTGTCGAGTGTTTGTCTCTGAACAGATGAATCGATGCATCAATTTAAAAAAGGATGGGTGCCATGTTGAAAAGATGCTTTTTGGGATGTAAACCTTTTTTTCTGTTTTTGCAAATATTGACAGGTACATAACACGTGAACTTTAACTGACATCTACACTGTTTTTCATATTGTTGTTGACATATACTACCAGATAAAAATAACTCCCACGGTACACCTAGCGGATAGGAACAAAAGACATACAGATACAGAGAGGTCATGAGAGGTCACCTCATGTCACCAGACGTCTACATGTGCAGCTACACACACACACACACACACACACACACACACACACACACACACCTGTACACCTGCATGTAGACACACCTGCATCCCTCTCCAGAGTAAACACAATCACATCACACAGGTACAACAAACCCATCACGTGACAACAGGAGGCAGAAACCAGAGCGCCAAATGGTCTTTATCAGTTGGATTAATACAGGAATAAAAAAACAAAAGGAAAAAGAAATTGCCTATTGTTCACCTCGTGATTTCAGGACTAGACCAAGAAACACTGCACACTATATTTGAATAACTCTTTGTGTGTTTGTTCAATCACATCTCCTCACTCCTAACTCCTCACTCCTCGTCCTCCACAGGTGACCAAGCAGATCCAGGAGCATGAGCAGGAGAGCGAGCTGCGCGAGCAGATGTCGGGCTACAAGCGCATGCGGCGGCAGCACCAGAAGCAGCTCATCGCCCTGGAGAACAAGCTGAAGGCCGAGATGGACGAGCACCGGCTCAAGCTGCAGAAGGAGGTGGAGACGCAGGCCAACAACGCCTACATCGAGCTGGAGAAGCTGGCTAAGCGCCACGCCGCGCACGCCGACAAGGAGGTGGGGCTCCGCGAGGGGGGGCGCCGGGGGAGGGGGGGAGGCACCGGGGGGTCCAGGGTGTGAGAAGGATGAGGGACCTGATGCTCCAGTTGTGGAGGGAAGCGAGTTCCCTCTGATCATGAAGGGTTCCCCTTTAACCCCGCGGTCCTGCATCCAATGCCAGGGGGCGTTTGCTCAGACTTTAAGCTCCGCCCACTTATACTTTCTTTTATTTGCATAACAGCAACATAAGTTAAACTCCACATTGCATGTTAAACCAATGCTGGTTTAACATGCGGTTCTTTACATGCGGTTCTTTAACGGGCGGTTCTTTACATGCGGTTCTTTAACAGGCGGTTCTTTAACATGCGGTTCTTTACATGCGGTTCTTTACATGTGGTTCTTTACATGTGGTTCTTTAACACGCGGTTCTTTACATGCGGTTCTTTAACAGGCAGTTCTTTATATGCTGTTCTTTACATGTGGTTCTTTAAAAGGCGGTTCTTTACACGCTGTTCTTTACATGCAGTTCTTTAACATACAGTTCTTTACATGCGGTTCTTTACATGCGGTTCTTTACATGCGGTTCTTTACATGCTGTTCTTTAACATACAGTTCTTTAACATACAGTTCTTTACATGCGGTTCTTTACATGCGGTTCTTTACATGTGGTTCTTTACATGCTGTTCTTTACATGCTGTTCTTTAACATACAGTTCTTTATATGCGGTTCTTTACATGCATTTTTTAACATGCTGTTCTTTAACATGCAGTTCTTTACATGCGGGTTTTAACATGTGGTTCTTTAACATTTGGTTATTTACATTCTTTACATGCGGTTCTTTAACATAACATGCGGTTCTTTACATACGTTTTATACATGTGGTTCTTTACATGCGGTTCTTTACATACGTTTTACACATACGGTTCTTTACATGCGGTTCTTTACATGCGTTTTTAACATGCGCTTCTTTACATGCGGTTCATTAAATGTGTTTTTAACATGCGCTTCTTTACATGCGGTTCTTTAAATGTGTTTTTTAACGTACGGTGCTTTACATGCAGTTCATTAAATGCGTTTCTTTACATTTGTTTTATAACATGCAGGTTTTGCATGCGGTTCTTGACATGCAGTTCTTTAACATGCGGTTCTCTACATGCTTTAAGTTATTTACATGTGGTTCTTTACATGTGGTTCTTTTACATGCGGTACTTTAACATGCGGTTCTTTACATGCTGTTCTTTACACACTGTTCTTTACATGCGGTTCTTTATGTGTGTGTTTTAACATACGGTTCTTTACATGCGTTTTTAACATGCGGTTCTTTACATGCTGTTCTTTACACACTGTTCTTTACATGCGGTTCTTTATGTGTGTGTTTTAACATACGGTTCTTTACATGCGTTTTTAACATGCGGTTCTTTACATGCGGTTATTTACATGCAGTTCTTTATATGGGGTTCTTTAAATGCATTTCTTTATATGCGTTTTATAACATGCAGTTTTTTACATGCGGTTCTTGACATGCGTTTCATTGTTAGTTTAAATAGAAAATGTTCTCACTTTTTCATGTTAACAACGAGATTTCACTAAATGTTTTCAACGAGGTTTAAAGTCCTGTAAAGGTCCTGGAACCCCCAGGTCCCCTTGAGCCCGTCAGAGGGTCACCAACGTGCTA
Organism: Liparis tanakae; assembly: GCA_036178185.1. Taxonomy (NCBI): domain Eukaryota; kingdom Metazoa; phylum Chordata; class Actinopteri; order Perciformes; family Liparidae; genus Liparis; species Liparis tanakae. The sequence goes on along the minus strand of CM070094.1, from coordinate 10,830,603 downwards.
CGCTAACAGCTAACAGCTAGTCCCCGTTGTCCCAGATGAAGACGGCGCTGACCGATGAGAAGAAATTCCAGCAGCAGATCGCGGCGCAGCAGAAGAAGGAGCTGACCACCTTCCTGGACAACCAGAAGAAGCAATACAAGCTCTGCAAGGAGAAGATCAAGGAGGTGAGCCTTGATGGGTTGATTACCCTGGTGACTCCGCCCTACTACACACACACGCACACGCACACGCACACGCACACACACACACACACACACACACACACACACACACACACACACACACACACACACACACACAGACACAGACACAGACACAGACACATACATACAGACACAGTCAGCACCACCACCCAAAGCTGTGGGGAGTAACTCGCTGCAGGGTGTGTGTGTGTGTGTGTGTGTGTGTGTGTGTGTGTGTGTGTGTGTGATATTATGACGCCACAGAGAACGAGGGTCATGTTGAGTGGAGGTGTAGAACTGTAAAGCTCATGAAAGAGAGGGAGGAGGAGGTTAATGTTGATTTTCACATTCTAGATATACCAAAAGTTTGGGGTCATCCAGACAACGTTGTGTTTTCCATGAAAACTAAAACTTTTATTCATCAAATGAATATAAAATGTAGTCGAGACATTGACGAGGTTATAAATAATGATGTTTACTGTAAATATGAATGTACCATCAGAACACTGTAGATGGGCCTCTATACACCTCTGTAGAAACTTCATTAAACACCAGAGAACAGTCATTTACACATTAACCATGTAGAGAGTTCACGATTCATTTAATGTGATCTTCATTGATAAAAACAGTGCTTTTACTTTAAAAAATATGGACATTTCTACGTGATCCCAAACTTTTGAAGAGCAGTGTATATTCATGAAGAGACATGAAGCTCGCCATGTCTCTAGTTTTAATATCTCCTCACACCATGAAGTCCCATAAGAGCATCTCTTCTCCCCCCCCCCCCCCCCCCCCCCCCCCCCCCTCAGGAGATGAACGAGGACTACAGCACACCCAAGAAGGAGAAGCAGGAGCGCCTGTCCAAGCACAAGGAGAACATGCAGCACTCCCAGGCCGAGGAGGAGGCGCAGCTCCTGGCCCAGCAGAGGGTCTTCTACGACAGGAACTGCCGCGCCTTCAAGCGCAAAGTCACCATGAAGCGGCACGACCTGGAGCAGGAGCAGATCAGAGAGGTCCGCACAACACCGACATGTCATGATGCTCCCGTTACTCCCACGTGTTCTTAGAAAAGATGACTACAGAGTCTCAGAAGCCAGCTATGTCGCAATCGGAAAGGATGTTGCGTAACTCTGGATGTCTCGGAAAGAAGAAGAAGCTCAAAACTCATGTCACTCGATGAGTTTTTATGTTTTGGTTAAGGGGAAAAACAAATAAGTGTTTAAATGATGGAAAGCTGAGCTAACAATGTTCATCAATAGCATCCAAGTCCAGCCACAAGGTTTGTATGGAAAAGCTGGAAAAGTCCTGGAACTAAAGAATATTTATTTCAAGGCCTGGAAAAGTTTTGGAAAAGTGAAAAATATTTATATTCATATGTTCATTTACACTGAGTTTGATTAAAATAATAAACATTTATATATAAATATTATTTAACCAACATGTTGGTCATGGATATTTGGTTTAACGTCCTGTAAATCCAACATGGCTGACGTGGTTATGAAGCCCCGCCTCCTCCTCCATCCTCCCAGGAGCTGAACAAGAAGAAGACCCAGAAGGAGATGGAGCACGCCATGCTGACCCGCCACGACGAGTCCATGCAGGAGCTGGAGTACCGGCAGCTGAAGGTCCTGCAGAAGCTGCGCATGGACCTGATCCTCCTGCAGCACCAGACGGAGCTGGACAACCAGATCGAGTACAACAACCGGCGCGAGCGAGAGCTGCGCCGCAAACACGTGCTGGAGCTGCGGCAGCAGCCCAAGAACCTCAAGGTGAGTCGAACAAAGGTCTTGATGAAGCAGTGATGCAACGTGGAGGTAACACATTCACCTGGAAGAAACGGTGAGCGAACAATGGGCCTCCTCCTGGCCTTTGAAGCCTCTAACAGGGTTCAGTCATGGAAAACCTGGAAAAGTCCTGGAAATGTTGTTTTATCCATATGTTCATTCACGCTGAGTTTTAAATAATGAACATGCTGTTAAAAGAAAGACGCTCTAAATATAATCCGCCTTTCACTCTTTCATACTCGCACATTTTTCCGCGCTGCAAGTGAACGCACCTTAACTGAAAGACAAATATGTTTATTCTTTTAATCTAAACTATTATCTTATTAATTTGAGTCATTTAAGGTTTTATACTGTATGCTTTGGAATTTTAATATGATATCTTCTCACTTTTTCATGGATATACTGAGATAAAAAAAAAAAAGTTTGGTCATGGAAATGTGATTTCAAGTCCTGGAAACCAATCACCATGTGTATGAACCCTGTTAATTGGTCTCTCTTTCTCTCGCTCCCTCTCTCTCCCTCTCCCTCTCTCTCTCTCTCTCTCTCTCTCTCTCTCCCTCTCTCCCTCCCTCCCTCCAGGCCTTGGAGCTGCAGATCAAGAAGCAGTTCCAGGACACGTGCAAGGTGCAGACCAAGCAGTACAAGGCGCTGCGCCACCACCAGATGGAGGTCACGCCCAAGGCGGAGCACAAGGCGGTGCTCAAGGCCTTGAAAGACGAGCAGACCCGCAAGCTGGCCATCCTGGCGGAGCAGTACGAGCAGAGCATCAACGAGATGATGGCGTCGCAGGCGGTGAGTGGAGGAGGCCTCATCCTGAGAGGAGGAGTTATTATCTAGCTTTGGAGACGACCACAAGGTCTTTCTCTCTCGATCATGAATTAACTTTTTTTCTTCTCTCTTGTTTGTCCTCCTCTCCTCTTTTTGGGTTGCCCTTCTATTTTCTTTGATCCCTTTACCGCTCCTCCCCTACTTTCTACCTCTCTTTCCTCCCTCTCATCTCTTCTGGGTGTCTTATCACCTCCACCCTCCCCCATTCTACCCATCACTCTCTCTCTGTCTCCCTCATTCTACACATCTCTACCTCCCTCCATCTCCCCACCTCACTCTCTCCCTCATTCTACACATCTCTCTCTCCCCATCTCGCTCTCTCCCTCATTCTACACATCTCTCTCTCCTCATCTCTCTCTCCCTCTTCCTCATTCTCTCCCTCTCCCCCTCATTCTACCCCCCCAGCTGCGTCTGGACGAGTCCCAGGAGGCCGAGTGCCAGGCCCTGAGGCAGCAGCTGCAGCAGGAGATGGAGCTGCTGCACGCCTACCAGAGCAAGATCCAGCTGCAGACGCAGGCGCAGCACGAGCGGGAGCAGCAGAAGCTGGAGCAGAAGGTGTCGCTGCGCCGCGCGCACCTGGAGCAGAAGGTGAGCACAGCCACCGCTCCACGGGGGGGGAGGGGGTCTGCAGGTGAGGGAGTCTGCAGGTGAGGGGGTCTGCAGGTGAGGGGGTCTGCAGGTGAGGGGGTCTGCAAGTGAGGGGTCTGCAGGTGAGGGGGTCTGCAAGTGAGGGGTCTGCAAGTGAGGGTCTGCAGGTGAGGGGTCTGCAGGTGAGGGGTCTGCAGGTGAGGGGTCTGCAGGTGAGGGGGTCTGCAGGTGAGGGGGTCTGCAGGTGAGGGGGTCTGCAGGTGAGCGGGTCTGCAGGTGAGGGGGTCTGCAGGTGAGAAGGTCTGCAGGTGAGGGGGTCTGCAGGTGAGGGGGTCTGCAGGTGAGGGGGTCTGCAGTTGAGGGGGTCGGGGGTCTGCAGGTGAGCGGGTCTGCAGGTGAGGGGGTCTGCAGGTGAGGGGGTCTGCAGTTGAGGGTCTGCAGGTGAGGGGGTCTGCAGGTGAGGGGGTCTGCAGGTGAGAAGGTCTGCAGGTGAGAAGGTCTGCAGGTGAGGGGGTCTGCAGGTGAGAAGGTCTGCAGGTGAGAAGGTCTGCAGGTGAACGCGTCCTGGAGGCCGTCTGCTCCTAGACAGGACTCATCGCGTGGTGTTCAGGAACCCGTTAATCAGAGAACTTCTCCCCTCAGCGTGAACACTTCTGATCTTCACAGTTTGACTGTTTACCTTTTTAAATAGTAACTTCTCCGTGATGATACGGGAACCAAACTATGTTTAAAGACTCGTAATGTTTCCTCTTCCAGATCTTCACAACCTTCATTTATTGATCAGTTTTATTGAAACACAACTCAGATCATCAAACGATTAAAGAAGGAACATTCAAAAATCACTCATTCTGACCAGTAGACAGATGGACACAGTTCAGGGCCAGTGACTCATCGTGTGTTGATGTCGTCGATCCATTCAGTGACATCATCACTCACAGGTAACATGCCTCACTTGTTATTTGCGTACACAACAACAACACACAAACAAAGAGCTTCAGATTATCGCCAGAATAGAACTTTATGAATCCGACTTCCTGCCCAGAAAGAGCAACGACGTGAACGACTGCCACGCCTTACGAGTTATTATTAAACCCGAGAAATGCTTTCCATATTAAACGCTCCCGTAAGACCCGTAAAGGACCCAGACGGTCCTGATCCGTATGAAGTCCTCATGTTGACACACTTCAGACTCTTCACACTCGTGTTTCACATTTCTCCGAGCGCGTTCCTTCAGCTCCGGACTAAGCGAGCTGCTGCAGAGCGCAACGTCATCGCCACGGTCTCGTAGACAGCCCTCCGACAACAAAGAGAGATGTTTGAAATGTAGCCCCCCCCCCAATGATCCAGTTCTGCTGGGGTCCAGTGGACCTCCGTGGTGGTCTGTCGCCATCTCCTGGCCGCGTCCGGGATCAGACGCTGACGACGATGATGTCATGTTTAGAAGCTCTGTTGTCCTCCGGCTCGGCTCAGTCGAGTCTGGAGGGTTTTCAGTACTCAGGAGTCGGCCAGACTGCCTTATTGCACCATGCCGTGTTTTGTCTGCACCTGTGTGAGTGTGAGTGTGAGTGTGAGTGTGAGTGTGAGTGTGCGTGTTTGACTGAAACATCCAGCAGACACCACTTGAGATTGTTCCTTGGGTCATGACCAATCATCCCACCAAGTTTCATAAGAATCGGCTCAGTTTTGTCTGATTTAGACGAATAACTGACGGACGGACATATTCACAAATAAATAAATACACGCCGGCCAAAACATTACCTTCTGCATTTTCAATGCGAAGGTAATGAAGCTCATCCAGGATATTATATCATTATATATATATATATATATATATATATATATATATATATATATATATATATATATATATATATATATATATTATTATTTCTATATATATATATATATATATATATATATATATATATATATATATATATATATATATATATATATGTGTGTGTGTGTATGGGTGTAAACCCTCCTCCTCCTCTTCAGATTGAAGAGGAGCTGGTTTCCGTCCAGAAGGAGCGGACCGACCGTATCAAACATCTTCTGGAGCGTCAGGAGCGCGAGACGGACGGCTTCGACATGGAGAGCATGCGGCTGGGCTTCTGCAACCTGGGCTCCCTGGACCTCCCCAAGGAGGACTACAGATGAGCCCCCCCGCCTCAGCACCTCCCCAAGGAGGACTACAGATGAGGCCCAGCCTCAGCACCTCCTCCTCTCACCTGCTGCTGGACCCTCAGTCACACTCAACTGGATGAGAAGTGAGCGTCTCCAGGCCGGTCAGAGGCAGGCGATGGCGCCATGGGTTTTAGTAACTCCCCCTCCTCACGCCACCCCCGACACCCATCACAAAAAACGCCTCCCCCGCCTTGCCTCTCGTGGTGTCACAACAACAAACAACAACATGCCGGATAACTTCCTGTTGTCATGTTTTTTTTGTGTAAGAATAACGATGACGTAATCAGTGTTTGTTGCGCATATGATTTAGTGATGAGAGGAGGGAGAGAGAACGTGTGTGTGTATCTGAGTGTGTTCGTGTGTGTGTCTGTATCTGTGTGTGTGTCTGTACGTGTGTGTGTGTATGGAGCGATAAATCAAACAGCCAATCAGATCGTCTCAGCTTTTAGTTTCTGAGCTGTAATCTTTTTTGGTATTTATTCATCAGGACATTTTTATGAACCATTTGAATAATTAATAGTTTGATACTTTGAGACACAAACCACCTGGTCATACAGGTACGATACCACAGGTGTGTGGGGGGTGATTTGATTACTGGGGGGGTACTGATTCCTCTGCACTGGCAGCCAATGTGAATAATAGACACGTGAAGTCTCCAGCAGGCGAGCACAAAGGGCTCCGGGGGGGGGGGGGGGGGGGGCTTGTGTATAGATGGATTTATGGAGAGCTTTTACTTATTTTCGTATTGTATTTTAACTTGTCACTTCGAATCAAAAGATAATTTTTTAAAAGGCGCTTGTCCTCCCCCAGATGGTATCTGAGGGTCCGTCATGTTTCGATGGGTTTTTCATCTGATCTCTTTTTGGGGCTCTACACGCGACGCTGTGTCGTCTCCAGCGTGACGCGTCATCGTTGCATGCACTTTAATTTCTTTTCTTTTTTTCCAGGTTAAGAGAAAGCATGAATCTGTCAGAGCTTTTAAATATATTTGAAAATAAAGTGCTCGTCACACAAAGTAAGGGCGTGTCTTAATATATATATATATATATATATATATATATATAAAATGTCTAATATTAATCGTCATATTCAGTGTGAACTACGGAAGAAATCTCAGACGATTCACAAACTATTAGATTAAAGAAGTTTGAGCTTTGATTTAAATGTTTTACTCTAACGTCACACTAAAGATATTTGACCTTTGACCTCTTGTCGAATCCCTTAAACTCTGATGACGTGGCCAACTTAAACCAGCGGCAACTACTTATATTACCAATATGTCGTGTGACAGATCCTCGTCTCGTCTCCAGCGGGTAGACAAGCTGAGACCAATGCTGGCTGTTAACGGTCAAGCAAAGGTCAGAGAACAGTTCAAATATGACCCTCTATAGTAATAATTATCTCTATATATAATAAAATTACAAATGAAGCTCAAATAAACACTTTGTTGACCAAAAAGCAACATTAGGAACATTTTGGAGACAAAGAACTAAATTCAGACCCAGTTCCTCCAGTTGAAGTGTGTGTTGTGCTGACCCGGTTACAGGAGACGTACTTCCTAAGATGTATTTCCTGTAAACATTTCCTTCTGCAACGGAGGTGAAAACAAAATCTCAAAAGTAATCGTCTGATAATTTATCAGGAGACATCCCATACTGCATACCTGCAAACTCATGAGGGGTGAAAAAGGTGACAACGGGGGTCCCACCGCTGACAGTCGGTGCCACAACCATATATATATACACACACACACACACACACACACAGGAAGTTACTTGATTTGTAAAATAGTGCAACGTGGGACTTTTTAACTCGTGTGATGGTCGCTGAAGTGGGACGTAGAGATTTCTCTGAATGGGCCTCTCCCATTCACAGCTGGGCCCATGCTAAATAAATGACTGAATATTTCAAGGTGTTGCGGCTATCTTACCTGGTTCATCATCCATCATCTTTCAAGGTGTTGTAACTAATTGTTTATTTATTTATAAAACAAATATATGCCGCTTGTGTACGTTTGTCACGCGTAAAGACCAAGACGGACTCGCAGTAATAGCTGCGTCACTGTCTGACATGCTGGTCCAACTTGTTTGTTTAAGACGGACAAGAAATCCGGAGCCAGTCATGGCAAAACCCACTCCTGCCACCTATTGGCGAACACAAGTATAACATTTAAAAATCATTCAAATTAGGAAAAATGGAAATGCAGCACATCTTCTAATTTAAGAAGCTGGAACCATATTTCTTTAAAATTATTATTTAAAGTGAAATTATTAAACATTTTTAATTATTTATTTCTCGTAGTTTTAAAACTAAATGTATAAAGTAAATATTATTCATCAGTGTAGTATGATTAACACCGAGCTGGTGTGACTGGTCTCTGATCTTCTACCGGCCACCACAGGAGCAGAGAGACTCGGTCAGAGCTTTGACTCATTTATTGCAGACGAGTGGGTGACGTCATCGAGAGGAGCCGTTTGCACCGCGATGAAAGGCAACGGTGGGAAAAATAATATTCAGCGCCACAGAAATAAGTTGCCGGGAGTCGGCGGGTCCTCTGGTTTACTTCCCGGCGAGCTGCTCGTAGAGTTTGGGCACGTAGGCGTCCCATTCGGCCTGGTAGCAGGTCCCGGCCCTCGGGGGCCCCAGGCCGTACTTCTGCCTGAAACTCTGGATCTTGAACTGTCCCCGGCCGTCTCCGGACCGGTTGGTGAGGACGGGCTCGCTGCAGGACAGGCGGCCCGGCTGCTCGTACACCAGCCACACGTACCGGTGCAGACCTGCAGGGGGCGAGCGGCGGTTAAAGGAGTTGCAGATTCTTCAGGGGGCAGTTCTTCCCCCCACTGACTGACTCTAGGGGCATTTAGAAGAAATTGGGGCACTTTTTGAAACTTGTGAAATAACATTTAACCTTTCTTTAAAAATAAATATACTTAGGCTTATAGTATATGAGCCAGTCATTGAATGGTAATAATAAGACTATTAGGGAGCAGTCTACAGATTCAAAGTATTTTCTTTGATTTTTAAAAATAATCATATTAAATTTTATTACTTATGGTTATTTATTGTTGTATCAAAAAACCTTAACAAAAACTTATTTCTTTGTTTTTTTATAATTCTAACATTTATTGTTTTTTTGTGTACAGGCAATACAGGAATTTCTGGGGGCATTTTCTGCCACTCCTGGTGATATCAGAGGCAACATTATATTTCTGCCCTTTGCCCTGGCGTATTCCTGACGGTGCATAAATCCACCTTTTAGTTCTGCAGGTTTATCAGAACATGGCCACAAATCCATCTAATTAAACGGGTTTCGCTGGTCCCACTAAAGACGTGGTCTCACCTGTGCCCTTTGGAGGACCCGAGCCCACGTAGTCCGAGAGCACGCAGCCGGAGGACACGTCGTTCCCCTTCATGTTGACCACCAGAAAGTGGTGCCACTCCCTACAATGACAGGTAAACACAACAACAACACAAACTTCAATGCAGCCGTGTCAATGCACAGAGGAGCTGGGTGGGAGGCAGATAAATGGGGCCCAATTTGAAGTTCCCCTGAAACCTGCACAGCATTGAGTCCACCTCCATTCTCACCTGAATTTGGGGTCCTTCCTGCTGGGAGCATCCGGGTCGGTCAGGGCCAACGTGTACAGCTTACTGGAGTCGCATCCTTCCCACTCGACACAGGTGGGTCGACTCTGCACCTGCAGGCGTTCACATATTTTACAGCAGGTGGACGGCTGCGCCTTCACCCTCCCACCACTAGGGGGCGTGAATATCCACCTCTTAAAAACTACAGACACGCTGGAGACATTATTTAAAACCCGATTCATTGTGTGTAGAACAGGCCGAAACCCAAATATGAATTGCAAAAGCAGTGCCTCATAATAAAAATGAAATATAAATAATAGTGATTGCCGCAAGGTATTTTAAGATAACAAAGAAACGAGGCTAATGTTCGCATAGCTCGCGCTAGCTGACGAACCTGCGTCGGCGTGAGCACTTTTCCGAGTTCTTCTACTTCCACGGACTCGTATCTAACAGTCAGCGGCTCCGCCGGCTGCTCGTCGACCTCCTGCAGGGCGAGAGGCCCGCTCCACCGGCTCACATCGGCCGGCATGTCGACTGGACAGTCCGGTGTCCGACGCAGCTTGAAGAAATCCTAACTAAACGGCAGAAAGTGCTGCGTTCACTGACTGCTGGGATATTACAGAGACGGGCGAATAATGTGCGCGATGAGCGAATCAAGTTTAAGCCAAAATATCGTTATAGCTCATTTAAAATGACCATTAAACCAATGTAAGTGATACTAGTGTTTTTAAAGTTAATTCCATACTGTATTTAGAGGCTAGTTTTGATCTAAACTCCCGACTAGATTATAATTATTGTTATTGTTTCCAACATAAACAATAATATTATTTGCTAATAATACGCTACTAGTAATGTATGCTTATATATAAAGCCTGTGTCTGATAGTCCTTTGTCAATAATTGGGATGTAGATTAACTCACTGATTATTCTTGTGTGTTCATGTGTTGTACAATATTTATAATTTTCGAGCAATAACACGACCCGTGAACGACACAAACGTCACGCACTTTAGATGGCCGCCAGAGGGCACCTCATGTGGATTGTGATTGGATTGGATTCCATTTATTGTGATTGTTAAAGTACAGGTACAGAGGCAACGACATGAAAACTGGCTGAAATTTCCGTCAATCATACCACAGCTCGTCTCTCCTCCGTTGACACAGAAGCCGTTTCTCAGTTCAAAGTCCACTGAGTACAGACTTGTGTTCTTTCAAGTCTGGACTTGAGAGTCCAGACTTGAAAGGGGGAGGACGGTCTTTTTGCGATTTGAACAGCAGCTGACTTGATGACGTCACCACATCAGCTGTTCTTGCTCCTGAGTTTACTGCAATTATTCACTGTAAAAAATGTTTTTACAGTCAAACAAAATATGACAACCCTGCTTTTTTTTATTATTCTTTAAATCTAATTATTTTATTTTGAATTGTGTATATATATATATATATATATATATATATATATATATATATATTTGTATGTATATATAGCTATATTACACATGTAAATTGCAAAAAAATTGGTCCAAAAGAAAAAGACCACTATAGTTCAACGTTAAAGTTTAACTAAAATATTAAGTCATGAATCTTAACCCTCAGTCAAACTAATGTAACGTTAGCTGTGAATAAATAATAAACTATTTGTGTTCGTTAGATCCTCCAAACCGAATTATATCTCATGTTTAACCGCTACAGAGACGTCAGAGCCAGCGTAGCATTTTAAAGAGTCCTGCGAGATCAGGCTGCTATCGGCGGCCACACAGTGCGCTGACCGCCCGGCGCTGTGGAGCTTAGTGAGCAGCGAGCCTTAAATCTACGGCGCAGATCTTTATTGGGCTGAATCATAACAAACCGACCACAGATTTGATTTTTAAACTACTAAATTCTCACCTGAAAACATTCTAAAACTAGAACGGGCACTCGGTTGAGCGCATACCTTCGCATATCACAAGATTAGGCATTGAATTATGAACATTTTGGCATTAGTTGCATGCCAATTGGAATTGACCGTGCTATGGTAAAAATACCTTGTCATGACCTTGACCTTTGACCTGATCAATCCCAAAATCGAATCAAATGGTCACGAGGCCACGAGGCAACAAGTAGAGGAAAGGACACAAGTAGAGGAAAGGACGCACAAGTACGCATATTGAGAAACGCCGACCTTCTGTCTCTACTTATTAGAGCAGCCGGATAATAAAGAGATGCAGTTTTCTAAATCCTGACTGAAACTCCTCAAATGAACTATTATGATGTAGAAAGTCACACAACTGGCGTGAGACCACTTCCTCAAGGACCTTGGAGAGGGAGGGGGGTCAGAGGTCTGTCATGAGCCTCTGGATGTGTGTATTCTTTGTATTTGCCGGCAGCCAGCAGCCTGTTAAACTTCTTAAAGCATGCAACTTATCAGTGCTGTCACTCGAAAATATCTGGAGTGACGGCAGATTAAGGCACAAAGACATTTTATTTCTCTTTTGTAGTTTTAGGTCTTAAAACCGTGTGGATGATGGCACGGTTCAGGAGTGTTCGTCCGATTCTGCATCCTCGTACAACAGCTGCAGGGCGTCCCGGGGAACGGCGTAGTCGGCCATGTTGGGGAGCCCGGACACCACGCAGCAGCATAGGGCGCTGCGGAAAATGTCCATGTCACAAGCCTCCGTCCACTCGGCGGTCGTGTTGTCGTAGCTCTCCACGTTGTGGGAGGTGGCGGCGCCGTTGTAGCCCCCGACAACAAAGAGACGGTCGTCCAGCACTTCGATGCCGAAGTTGCTGCGGGTCGTGAACATGGGCGTCACTTCCTGCCAGCGGTTGCTCACGGGGTCGTAGGCCTCTACGGTGTTCAGACGGTCGTTGCCATCAAAGCCGCCAACCTTTGGCACAGCAAGTGAAATATAAGGTGAAAGAAAAGAAGCACTCAACTCCTTCTGATTCATCTGTTGACTGAACGTCACACAAGTTCCATGTGAACTTACCGCATACACCAGGCCTGCATACGCAGCGGTGCCAGTTCCGCTGCGCGCGCAGCTCATGGAGGCGATCGCCGTCCACTGGTCGGCCCCCGGGGTGTAGCATTCAGCCGAGTGCAGGCACTCGCTCCCATTGAAGCCCCCGCAAATGTAAAGCTGGGGAGAACAGGATCATATAAATTATACCGAGATCTTTCTACTCTAGCAGGATGATTCCCATCGTCTGATAATCGCCCCAATCGTCCAACTATTGGTGTCGGTCTCTAATATCTAATACGTTGCATCATCTTACTAAAGTTTCTTTAAATCATGATTACAAATCTGAGACAAGCTATAAACAAACTGTCTAAAAAGGAAAGGGGATTCTTGTTCATGTCAGTGCCATCCAGATATGAACATGTTTTCTTTCTACTTGACCATCCACATACAAATTAACCACGGTGTGCAACAGTGACACACACACACACACACTAACTCCCACATGCACCTCTTTTCACTTCCATGCACACATCACATTCTCTAGAGAGCCTATAGGTCTCTGAAGACCTTCAGTCTGACACACTTCTCAAGACAACGGCGTCAGGTCCCATGGAAACAAGGTAGACAACAGGTACACATTTACTCTGTTGCCCTTAAATACCTCCCAGACACTTTCCCCCACCACACCACCTTGTTGTGCAGCGTCGTGCTGCTGGCGTCGCTCCGTTGCTCTTGCATCGGCGCGATGAGACTCCACTGGTTGGCCTCCGGCCCGTAGCGCTCGGCGGTGCAGAGCCGCGCGTGCCCGTCGTAGCCTCCCATGGCGTAGATGCATCCGCCCAGCACGGTGACGCTCACGTAGCAGCGGCGGTGGCACATGGGGGCGGCCTCGTGCCAGACGCGCGTCCTCAGGTCGAACCTGCGCACGCTGTTGAAATGCTCCGTCCGGTCGAAGCCGCCGATGCAGTAGAGGCTCCCGTTGAGGACGGCGGTGCCGTGGTAGGCGCGGGGACGCTCGCAATTGTTTGTCATGTTCATCCAGTAGTCGGCGCGGAAGTCGTACGCCTCGATCATGTTGGTCGGACTGCCGCCGTTCCAGCCTCCGACGGCCAACAGGACGGCGTTCGGGAGGCGAGGGCGGGCGAGAGGGTTGCTGGTCCTGATGTGACCTATGGCTTTGAGGACACCCTGGGCCAGCGACAGGCACTCAGTGCTGGTGCTCACCAGCTCATTGGACAGAACCGTGAGCCGCATGTAGTTCAAACTCGTCAAGGCCAATCGCACCTAGACGGAGAGAGATGGGACAGGAGTGTTGAATTGAATCTGGTAAACACCATCGGCCAAATGCTGAAGGTGCAAGTCCAAAGGAAGTGACCGAAGCTTATCGTACCTTTGAAAAGAGCACCGCTACGTGTGCTCTCCGTTCTTCGGGCTTGTGGTCGATCCAGCGAAGGACGACCTCAAAGGCGACGCTCTCGTTTCTCACGTTGAGGTCGTCTCTTTCGAGGAGGTCGATGACTCGCTGCAGGGACAGCTGCAGGAACTCTTCGTGGTAAGCCACCTCCTCGAAGTGCTCCACCATGTAGCCGTGGGCCCTGCGCTGCAGTTCGGGGCAGAAGACGATGTCGGCGAACAGAAAGATGCCGACGCAGTTCTTCGCTCTGAGCCGCTCCCCGAGGAAGTCGCAGCAAGCCTGCACGACGTCCATCACGTTGAGCTGGTCCGCCGCCAGCAGCAGCTCCTGCACGTTTCCTGCAGTCACTGAAACGGAGCCGTTGTACGCAAACTCAATGATGAGCCGCATGGCGTCGGGAGACACTCCCGGTATGACGAAGACCTTCTTGTCTGGAGGGCACCAGCGTCCGAAGAGGGCGCTGAGGGTGAAACATAAAAGCAAAGAGTTGGAAACAGACTTCAGATCTTTGAATAAAATCGACACACGACCCTGTTTAGTATTAAAGGGAAATTATCCAACACGTTCACCACCGGACATCAGAGTGTAACTTGCAGTCAGAATGTCTCACATATTTCATGATAAATTTTGTATTTAATTTTGTTTTGTGATCTCAATTCATCTCAGTGTTGTGCAGCTTCTCCGTTGTGAGTTGAGTCGAGCATCTCAAGTTGCATTAAAGTAATCTGGTCACTTTTCTGAACACACAAAATACTCAATGCTACTGTGTTGATCTGCAAATGTAGTTACTATGGAACTGTGGGAGTACTGTAGCATTCAAATAATAATAATACAATTATAATCATAAATAACTGCACTCTGCAATCAATGTAGCATACAACACTTCATGGAAGTTGATCATTATTGTTGATTATACGTTCACAAGCTTCAGATACAACTCACATGAAGTATTCGCTGCATTTACACAGGATGACCCTGTGGACGTCAAACGCCACGTTCTCCACGTTGATGACCGCGTCGCAAAACTGTCCCTCCAGACGGAGGACGTTGAACACGGAGCGGCTGGGCGAAGATTCGGCCTGGTCGCTCATCTCGAGTTCCTGGCGTACGAGAGTTTCTTAATGGTCGACTGGTCTCCTGGGTCTCAAGAGGTGTTTTGAGTCCATGGAGATAATGTGAAGGAGCAAGAATTCTAGAATGGATTCATATCTCATCACCGAGCAACTGACATCATCCAATTCAACCGGTAGCCTGGAGAACACTTTAGCCATTTAAATCTTGAAGCCACAGGGGGTGCACGGGAGAACATGTTGGGGCGCGTGTTGAAAACAATTGCAAAACATTGCACACAACACAGGATCCTGTCAACACGGCCACGGTCCAGAGCGGGACGCCTCCCATCCACACCTGTTCTCACCAGAGAACCTACCTGTAGGCCTTTTTAATGTTACCGTGTCATCCTGTGTTCAAATGTAGGAACTTCATGTCCCAGTTCACCCGGTGTTTCCCTCAAAGATAGCAGAAAACACCAGAAGTACCTTTAGGCTCCAACACACCGCCCCCGAATTCAATACATACAGGTAGACCCCTAGTGGTGCTCAAGCTCCTCCCCTTTTGCCCTGGATGAGGACAGTGCCCTTTCTGCTGGAGACACATTGTTTCTTCATTAATAAGTATTTAAGAATAAAAGTTACTCTCTCTGTCATCCATTCCCCCCAAATGTGTTTTGATATCTGACGGGGAGTTTATTTGAGTTCTTGTGAGAATATCGCCCCTCATGCTCCGCGGCGCTCACAGGCCCAAACCCCCAGGACAGGAAGTTGCGTATGTGTCCGCTTCTTATAGAAGACGTTTGCTCACTGCTCTACCCAGCGTGTTGGACTTAGTTTGCACATGTGCAGATCGCACCAGTCCTTCCAGAAAGGTCTTGAGGACTCTTCCTAGTAACCAGGAACGTTGTGACGCTGGAGCATTTACAACAAGTCCAATGTCTCCATGAACGAGACGCTCTCTCCACCTTTACCGCTCCTTCAGCAAAGGCAAGTATTCTTTTAGCCAGAGCTTACAGAAGAGGTTGGAGATGTCCTGA
Source organism: Liparis tanakae (assembly GCA_036178185.1). Classification (NCBI taxonomy): domain Eukaryota; kingdom Metazoa; phylum Chordata; class Actinopteri; order Perciformes; family Liparidae; genus Liparis; species Liparis tanakae. The sequence continues at coordinate 10,815,005 of CM070094.1, read as the reverse complement.
ATTTGTTTCCATCTTCTTTTGATATTGAGACCTCTCAAACAGTCCAGTGTTTTTACTGTTGACCCTGGTGGCAGTAGCGGCGCGTAGTCTCTCCCACACAGCGGGCTGCGTCTTTAAACGGGCGTTCACCAACACACTCCAACAGCATCAGGCGGGATGGCTGATAATCGGAGGTAAGCATATCAGTCATTTGGAATATATATATATATATATATATATATGCATACATAATATACATATGCATACATATATATATATATATATATATGCATACATATATATGTATACAAATATATATATATATATATATATATATATATATATATATATATATATATATATATTAGGGCTGTCAATCGATTAAAACAAATTTACTAATTAATCGCACATTTTGAAATTCATTAATCGCAAATATCGAGGGGTTTTCTTCTAAAGACTAAATCTTCTAAATGAAGCAGTAATCACTTCAGACAGCGTGTGTTTTAGAATTGTTTGATAGTATTTGCTGTTAAAGATAACTTCACACAGAGCTGAGTTTCAGAGAGGATCCTACCTATAAAGGGCCAGCCAGGGATTTAATATCATGGATGATAAATTGTTTCTTCAGTGAAACATCAGATTAGTAAAACAAGGTGCATTAGAGATGCATTGGTCCTGTCATCTTTACCACTGAACAGCAGAACCAGAACTAGTGGCTTTGGAAACTGACTCACATTCACATGTGTCACTCTGGAGGCTGGGGGCATTTTATACATTTTACACAAATATTTAAATTCACCTTGTAAAGTCTTTTGCATAGGACAAACAACCCCACGTGTTCTACATCAAACATTCCAGAACAATCTCATCTCTATCATGAGGCTCATGGTCCTCCTCGGGTTCTGTCTTCTCTGGCTGACAGGCTGCTAATGAGCCTCACCTGGGAGGTGGGCGGGTCCTCTGTGATTTACTGAGTGTTCATTGGTTGGTCTTTTTCGCAAAATGTTGACAAACAAACGGATTGACCAATCACGGTGAAGGGTTTCGTGTGACGAGTACTTTCCGCGCCGCGTCACCCGTCGCCTCTGTGTCTGTGGAGCAGCAGCCGGGAGGAGGAGCGCAGGAGGAAACCCGATTTATTAATCCACGAGTTTAAACTGATTTCTGCTCCGTATTTTCGCGGAAAACTCATAGTTTTAAAAACGGTAACAGTGTCAGACACACTGCCGCGACTTGACACTCAGAAAAGTGCAAAAACATCAACGAACACCGAAAGTAAACAAAGTTGCGTTAATTGCGTTAAAATATTTTAGTGCGTTAACGCGGCCAAATTAATCGCATAGATTAACGCGTTAACGCTGACAGCCCTAATACATATACATATATATATATATATATATATATACAGTGGGGGAAAAAAGTATTTAGTCAGCCACCAATTGTGCAAGTTCTCCCATTTAAAAAGATGAGAGGCCTGTAATTTTCATCATAGGTAAACCTCGACTATGATAGACAAAATGAGGAAAAGAAATCCAGAAAATAACTTTGTCTGATTTTTAAAGAATTTATTGGTAAATTCCTCAGTACAATAAGTATTTGGTCAATAACAAACAAACAAGATTTATGGCTCTCACAGACCTGTAACTTCTTCTTTGAGAGTCTCCTCTGTCCTCCACTCCTTACCTGTATTAACGGCACCTGTTAGAACTCATATCAGTATAAAAGACGCCTGTCCACAACCTCAAACAGTCACACTCCAAACTCCACTATGGCCAAGACCAACGAGCTGTCAGAGGACACCAGAAACAACATGTAGACCTGCACCAGGCTGGGAAGACTGAACCTGCAACAGGTCAGCAGCGCGGTGTGAAGAAATCAACTGTAGGAGCAATTATTAGAAAATAGAAGACATACAAGACCACTGATAGTCTCCGTTGATCTGGTGCTCTACGCAAGATCTCCCCCCGTGGGGTCAGGATGATCACAAGAACGGGGAACATAACTCCCAGAAGCACACGGGGACCTAGTGGATGACCTGCAGAGAGCTGGGACCAGCGTAACCACGGCTACCATCAGTTACACACCACGCCGCCAGGGACTCAAACCCTGCAGGGCCAGAGGACATGTCCCCCTGTGGAGCCAGGACAGGTCCAGGCCCGTCTGAAGTTCGCTAGAGAGCATCTGGATGATCCAGAAGAGGATCGGGAGAATGTCTTATGGTCAAATGAAATCTAAATATAACTTTTTGGTAAAAACTCAACTCGTCGTGTTTGGAGGAGAAAGGATGCTGAGCTGCATCCAGAGAACACCATACCTACAGTGAAGCATGGGGGTGGAGACACCATACCTACAGTGAAGCCTGGGGGTAGAGACACCATACCTACAGTGAAGCATGGGGGTGGAGACACCATACCTACAGTGAAGCATGGGGGTGGAGACATCGTGCTTTGAGGCAGTTTTTCTGCAAGGGGACCAGGACGACTGATCCGTGTAAAGGAGAGGATGAATGGGGCCGTGTATCGTGAGATTCTGAGTGAAACCCTCCTTCCATCAGTAAGGGCCTTGAAGATGAAGCGTGGCTGGGTCTGTCAGCAGGACAGTGACCCACACACACCGCCGGGCAGCGAAGGAGGGGCTTCAGAAGAAGCATCTCAAGGTCCTGGAGTGACTGGCCTAGCCAGCCTCCAGATCTCAACCCCAGAGACAATCTGTGGAGGGAGTTGAACGTCTGTGTTGCCCAGCGACATCACTGCTCTAGAGGAGACATCACTGCTCTAGAGGAGACATCACTGCTCTAGAGGAGATCTGCATGGAGGAATGGGCCAAAATACCTACAGCAGTGTGTGGAACGCTTGTGAAGACTTACAGAACACGTTTGACCTCTATCATTGCCAACAAAGGGTAGATAACAAAGGATTGAGATGAACTTTTGTTATTGACCAAATACTTATTGTACTTATTGTGATTTCGGTAACCTCGCCCGGACAAGGGAAACCGGGGCACCCTCCCGGAGCCAGACCCAGGAGGGGAGCTTGTCGGCGAGCGTCTGGTGGCCGGGCCTTCGCCTATGGGGCCCGGTCGGGCTCAGCCCGAAGAAACGCCATTGAGCAGCAACCCTGTGGACTCACCACCCGCAGGGACAATCATCGGGGTCGGGTGCTATGTAGACCGGGCGGCAGGCCGGGCAGGGGGCCTGGGCGAACCGATCGCTGGCAGCATAGACTAGCTCTAGGGATGTGGAATGTCACCTCGCTAGCGGGGAAGGAGCCGGAGCTGGTGCGGGAGGTGGAGCAGTACCAACTAGATCTAGTTGGGCTCACCTCCACGCACAGCGCTGGCTCTGGAACCAAGCTCCTGGAGAAGGGTTGGACTCTGTTCTTTTCTGGAGTTGCCCAGGGTGAGAGGCGCCGGGCGGGAGTGGGGATACTCACAAGCCCCCGGCTGAGCGCTGCTGTGTTGGAGTTTTCCCCGGAGAACGAGAGGGTCGCCTCCTGTGCCTACGGGTTATGGGAGTAAGCCTCTGACTGTGGTTTGTGCTTATGCACCGAACCGCAGTTCAGAGTCCCCGGCCTTCTTGGAGTCGGTGGGAGGGGTCCTGGAGAGGGCACCGCCTGCCGACTCCATAGTTCTCCTGGGAGACTTTAACGCTCACGTGGGCATTGACAGAGAAACCTGGAGGGGGGTGATTGGGAGGAACGGCTTGCCCGATCTGAACCCGAGCGGTGTTCTGTTATTGGACTTCTGTGCTAGCCACGGTTTGTCCATAACGAACACCATGTTCGAACATAAGGTGGCTCATAAGTGTACTTGGTACCAGAATACTTTAGGCCGCAGCTCAATGATCGACTTTATAATCGTATCATCTGATCTGCGGCCGGGTCCCCAAGAGTTTTAAAGTGCCCAGCCGTACTTTGGTGTCTCGTTGCTGCCTTGGTTAGACAACTCAAGTTTGCAAAGCCAGTATGGCTTCAAACACCAAATCGATCACATGCAAATAACAGGCATTGCCAGCAGTCCGGTGTGCAGAGCTTCTCGGAGCCTGAGAGCCGTCGGTAGCGCTCGGAGTTGGAACTTTGAAAGTGGCGAACAAACCTTGTCCCGCCTGTGACGGGCTTAGTAGCGTCGGCGTCGGTCTTAAAGTTCGTCTTGAGAATGGCGTTATAATATATCCTCGACCAAATCGATATCTTCTCCTCCTTCCGCCATTGTGGGTTGACCATTGTGGTTAGCTGGCCTACAGTAGCCAACTCTGAAGCTGATTGGTTGACACTAAATTTTCATTTCCATTCACTTTAAGCTACCAGCGCCCGCAATGTTGATTCTGCAGGCCTAAGGGCAGATTTTAGACCCCTGGCAACACATGATGGCTGAATATGATTGGATAAAAGATCTAACATAAAGACCAGCCCTCCAAATCTCAACCTGGGGCTGGCAGCAGTGCAACCAAGAGGAAAACTGTGAAATTAAGAGAATAACTCTTACTCTGGGGAATAATTGAATACATATTTGTGGGAAAAATAAAATAAAAAAAATAAAAATAAAAATAAATATATATATAAATATATATAAATATATATATAATATATAATATATATATATATTATTGTGATTCTGATGATGTTTAGGCCAGCAGAGAAGGCCTTGCTGGTCGTGAAATCCTTGCAGTGTACCTTAAGGGTGACTGTCCCTTTAACAAGGTGAGTTCGGGGTGTGGTTTATTCCTGCCAAAGTTTCCACATTAGCATGCTTTAGTAAACAAAGCCTCACATCCTCAGAGCAGAGCCCGAAGCCACACCATGTCCGACTGGTCACCTGTGTAGTGTGTGTGTGAGAGTGAGAGAGTGTGGGTGGGTGTGAGCGCGCGCGTGCGCGCGCTGTGGTTTACATGGGCGGACTGGTGTCGCTGTGCGCTGCAGACAGGCTCACACAGGTGGAACAGGTGGACTAGTCGGACAGGTTTCACAAACGCTCGTTTCCTTTCCTCCCTCCTGTTCCCTCCGTGAGGCCATGTAGACGGAGGAACACCTGTAATGGCGGCCGTGACCGCCGCGGCGTTTCTACACCTTTGTCTGTGCGCCACAGGTGAGTTGTCGATTGTGTGCGTGCGCAGCCAGGTAACACAGGTGAGAACTTAACCCCCTCCCTTCTTCCCCTCTGGTCTCAAAGCGGTGGTTTCGGACCCCAGTCCCACGGACACGGCCGTGGCGGCGGCCCCGGGCGACGTCGTTATACTTCCGTGTTACATCGACGGTGACGTCACACCGACCCTCACGACGTGGGAGAAAGATGGACGCGAGGTGGCGAGAGGCGACGCCTTCTCTCCGAGCCCCCCGCCCGCGGGGCGGCGCGTCGCGGTGACGTCAGACGGCAGCCTGAACATCGTAGTGGTCGTGCGCGGGGACGAGGGCGCGTACCTGTGCAACTCCACGCTGCCGGGCAACAACGTCTTCCACGCGCGCGTCTCGCTGCAAGTGACCAGTGAGTGACCACGTGGTGACCCGACCACTTTGAACGATCCTCATGCATTAACTTTTTATTTATATTTAGTAAACTACAAACTGGCTGTGCAACTCGGACAGGTGATGCAGGACGTGTTCTGTTCAGGGCTTAAACTTTATTTAATACTAAAGAACATTATTCACCCTCAACTAACACCACATAATGTCAAACGTGTAGAATAGTGAAGTGAATAGTGTTACTGTCCCTTTTTAATGGGAGGTGGGGTGAACACCTGCACGTGAGTATTTACATCTTAATGTTATTTTATACTCTTCTGCGTTTACTTTCACTGATGTATGCTGCATATTTAGATTATGACACAACACATGGTTATTGTTATTGTGGATTAAGCTGCCAAGCAGTATAAAGTACATTGTTATTGTTGCCTCATGAATTATAATTCAGTTATAAAACTATAATTTCCATTCTGCATCCTGGGTACTTTATGTTTAGTACTATAAGTAGAATTTCATGCTTTGGAGAGTAGCATTTTACGAACAGTATTTTTCAACTAAAGTACTCAAAGTCACTTTACATGTTACATTCATCCACCTGTTGACTGGGAACTACTCAGGGTTAAGTGTGTCGCTCAAGGACACATCGACTAGAGCGGGGATTGAACCGCCAACCCCCTGATTGAAAATGAATCAACTATATATAAACTGCAAGCTGACCTCATTAACACATCTCACTCCCGGTAATTGTATACATGTTTATAATATACATGTATATAAACTAGGGCTGGGCACCGATTACAAATTTTAATCGCATTTGTATACGCAAAATCCAATAATTAATAAAAAAAATAGTGTATAGCGCACGTTTTAAATGTTGTGCCATATGAACTAAAGAGCCATAACATGTGTTGTCCTGTTAGAGAGAGACACCAGAAAACACTTTCAGGGCAGTTTGTCAACTCATAGAACTTGACACTTATGTTAAATGTTCTGCCATATGAACTAAAGTGCCATAACATCTGTTGTGCAAACAAACACTTAACCTCAATATTTGTATAGCAATTAAATTAAATAAATACTTTGTGTAAATCTCAACTTAAACAATGTTATCAAAACATGTGTGGGGGGGGGGGGGTAGAGAGAGAGAGAGAGAGAGAGAGAGAGAGAGAGAGAGAGAGAGAGAGAGAGAGAGAGAGAGAGAGAGAGAGAGAGAGAGAGAGAGAGAGAGAGAGAGAGAGAGAGAGAGAGAGAGAGAGAGAGAGAGAGAGAGAGAGAGAGAGAGAGAGAGAGTATCTGTGTGCGTGCAACATAGCTGAGCTCTAATGCGATGTCGGGGCAGCAGCGCGCTCTCGCGCGAGCCGAGCTGTGTTGACGGGGGAATAAATAATAAAACATGCGTTAACGTGCGATAAAATAATTGTCGGCGTTAACGCACGATTAACGTGCCCAGCCCTAATATAAACACCTCTCGGTAGAAGCCAAACCATCTAAATTTCTTGTGAATTTTTCTAGTTTCTCAATGTCCTTTTGAAATTAAAGCATAGAACAAATAAACAATTGGAGATGAAAAATAAATTATGTAATCATTGAGTTTTGATGTGATTACGTGTTTGACTCATTGTGCAGATGAAACATCTGAACTCTAGCCCCTAGAGCCTCTTTATAGTGTAAAGTTTCTCAATGGAAACCAGGTATAGTTCATAAAGTTCCTCAAGCTGTTGTTAGTTATCACTTGTTCCCCGAAGAAGGACTTTAGTATAACTATGACATGTTTATTATTTTACAGTTTTTGCTAACCTAACTTTTTAGTTTGACCTCTGGCAGTTGGCCGCTGACCTCTGGGCCACTTCTGGTTCTTCACTTCAACTCCTTACGCGTCAATAAGGCTGTTAAGATGGGGACGAGTTCTAAAGTTTCTGACCGCTGGTGGAGTAGAAGTATTAAACGGGGCGTGAGTTGTTGGTGAACACTGGTTCTCCTCTTCAGGCGGTCCAGATAACGTGTCGGCGTCCATCAGCCCGGCCACGGCGCTGGCCAACGGGTCGCTCGTGGTGGTCCGGGGCTCCAGCGTCTCCTTCCGCTGCTCTGGCTCCTCCTACCCGGCCCAGCAGCTCACCTGGAGCTTCAGAGGAGCGGCGGCCATCGAACGGTCGCTGGCGTCCTCCTCCGGGCCCCGGCTGGACTTCAGCATCCAACACGTGCAGCCCGCCGCTCAGGGCCTCTACAGCTGCAGGGCCCGCAACCCGGCCTCGGGTCAGGAGGTCAACACCAGCACTCAGCTGCTGGTGTACTGTAAGTACCGCGCAGAGCACAATACCCAGAATGCTCCTCTCCGACTCGAGGGAAAAGTTATGTTTAGAGCTGGAATCAGTCTGAATTTTATAACGCCATGAAGATAATAATAATGTATAGAGAGAATATACCATGTGTATATATATATATTATTGTTTATCAGTTTATTTATCAACACATGTTCTGCTACCACATCCGTACCTCCTGCCACTTCCTATGAGTGAGAAGTGAGACGGCTCACTCGTCACGTACTTTCTTATATTATTATATCGACATTTTGTTAGGAAAATGATGTTGCCTCAATTTAAATTATGCACTTGAGATAATCTTTCCGCAGTAGATCTCTCCAAAAACAAAACCTGTCAAGCCTGAAGCCAACACACAATATAAACAAGTGAATAGATCCGGTCGTGTAGTTTAACAGTCATTTTGATAACCTTGTCGAGATGTTTTCACTTTGGCATCAGTGGATCTTTTCTCCTTCTGGCCGAACTGAAAAATAACACTTTTAATACCCTTTAAAACAAATGTAACCAACATTTTGGACGCTTCATTTGGTGGAATATGGGAGTCTAACTATTAAAATAAATTCCGTTAACGGTTGCACCAAAGGACAATGAGCCCGCAGATGAGGGTTATAATACTCCTGGATGGATTATTACTTAAAACCGACACTGTTCACAATGTTTTTATCGTTGTTCCTTCTATCTCCTTTGTTTAATTACTAAAGAGCAGGCACGCGCACACACATTTCGGTGCTCAACCCCCCCCCCCCCAAAAAATAAAAAAAAGGGCACCCATCGCCTCAAAATGTGAAACATTTCAAGTTGAAACATAAGCAGCTATACACGAGTAATGCTGTCCTCGACCTGCGTCTCCTCTGGGCAGGATTACACAGATAGCTTACATTTTCCTTATGAATAAATATGAATTATTGCATGGCAACGACAGTAAAAGCATTCTGATTGGCTAACGGGTACTCATGTAAAAAACAACAAACAAAAAAAGCCCCGCCCGTCAGATATCAAAACACATTTGGAGGGAATTGATGACAGAGAAAGTCACTTTTATTAAACACTGATGAATGAGGAAAAATTGTGTCTCCAGAAAAAGGGCAGTTTTCTCATCTAGGGCAAAAGGGGAGGAGCTTGAGCACCACTAGGGGTCTACCTGTGCACGTGCCTGCTAAAGAGAGAGTTCACCTGAGTCCCAGAGTACTAACACACCGATGGAGCCTGAGGTGGCTCTATGTTCAGCTTCCTGTAACCGGTTCCTCTCTGACGTTTCTCCTCTAGACATCCCGGACCGGCACCCTGAGTGCATGTGGGGGCCGGCGCAGGACCCCTCCCACGCCCAGTTCAACTGCAGCTGGTTGGGCGCGTACCCCCCCCCGACGCTCCGCTGGCTGGGGGGCGAGGGGAGCCAGGGAGGCGAGTACGCATCGGACTCCACGGAGAGCCTGTCGGTGACGCTGAACCGCTCCGTGCTGGCGGACGGGCAGACGCTGAGGTGCGCCGCCCGACACCAGGCGCTGGCCCCGGGGACGGCGGCGTCGTGCTCCTTCGCCCTCAGTAAGAACCCCGAGAGCTGAGCCTCCACGTGCTTCCACTCGGAGCCACCGACGCTCTTCAGTCAGGCTGTTGTTCACTTGTACTCGGCATTCTGAGCATTGACCGTAATTTGATTTTAAGGGTTCATCTAAATACAAAAACATTATATTTAGCAACAACCACAAGTCAAATATATATATTTTTTTTTTGTGGACTCTCTGAGTGATGCTCTGTGCCTCCTCACCAGTGTGTGGCATCCTCATCATTGCAGACATTGGAAGATATATCTTAAACGGAGACATGCTGTATCTGACCATGGAGCTAGTTCATGACGCAGATCCCCGTGTTAACTGTTGGCTGCACATCAAACGATATTTACACCAACAGAAACATTGAGAGTAATTGATCCGGTGCAGCGTCCCTTCATCCTTTGCTACTGGTTGTCGGTTCCATTTCCCCCAATCGGCTCCGGCTAAACGCCACGACTCCCCAGAGGTGATTGGTTCTTCAGACCACCTGCTGTGCAGGATGTGAGGACCAGCTCCTCATTAGGAACTGAGAGCAGTTTGGTGCATTTCCCCTCTCGACCAATCAGAGTGTGTCGACTCCTTTCCTTTAGGGCTTAGAGAAGTGTTGGAGGAAATGTTATTGGATTATTATACTTCCTGTCTGATAGGTGTGGTCGACTCAGTTCCTCCTCTGAAGGAAACACTGAGTAGAAACTCTCTCACATGTTAACCAGCTCTTAATCAACACACACACACACACACACACTGATGACTCTAAAGAGCGTTGAAGCCGAGTCTCGGTCTCTGACCGCGGGTTCCATGCCCTCTCTCTCAGAGTCTCCGTACCCTGAAGGCGAGCCGCTGGTCACGGCGCTGGAGGCGACCAGCGTCACGCTGACGTGCAGCGAGGCCGCCTCCCTCCCGCCCGCCAGCACCACGTGGAGGCGGGGCCTCGAGCAGGACGCCGTGGTCGCCGGGCAGAAGTACGTCCTGTGGGAGGACGGCGCCGCCCTGAAGCTGCAAATCCTCAACGTCAGCCGAGCCGACGAGGGCGTCTACTTCTGCCGCGCCGAGAACCTGCTGGCTGTCCGCGAGCTGGAGGTCTACCTCACCGTGAGGAGTGAGTCTCGGCCAATCACGTTGCTGCTTTAGTTATTCAATATCATATATTAATTAAGATAATATCATATATTAATTAATATAATATTAGTTATTTAATATATGATATTCATTATTTAATATATGATATTAATTAATATAATATTAGTTATTTTATATATGATATTAATTAATATAATATTAATTATGTAATATTCACATGGGAAGAATATTAAACCATTACTCTGCCTCTGGAATGCTGATAAACCCTCCTCCTCCTCTTCTTCTTCTCTTATTTTTCTTCTTCTCCATCTTCTTCCCCTTTTTTCCTTCCTCCTTTTTCTCCTTCTCCTTGCCCTCCCCTCCTCTCCCCGTTCCTCCTCCTCCTCCTCCTCCTCCTCCTCCTTAGCCTCTTCTCCGTACACGGGAGTGATCCTGGGCGTCTTCATCGCCGCTTTGATCGTGGGGTTGGTCGTCATCGTGGCCAAAACTCTTTACGTCCAGCGCCATCGGTTCTGCCTCGGTAACTTTGTCTTATTATTTATTAATTTATTCTTCTTGTTTATTATATTCAACATAATCTCAGACGAGCGTCGCCACTGAACTCGAGTTCTAAATCATTCTTTGCACACGTCTATAATCTGATATCCTTATGTCTGTAGTGTTGCATCAAGGGAACAAAGTAGGAAACAGAAAAATACACTTTTACTAACTTCACACTTTCTGTTCCTGTGTGTTTGTTGCTAGGCGACGGCTTTGGGTGAGTACCTGCTCGACTCCTCCAACACTGCACGCTCAGACATAGACCTTCTCTGGCTCTACAGACGTAGACCTTCTCTGGGTCTTATTGGAGCTCACATCTAAATTAATTTGATTTGTTACAGTCGTGAAGGTTTGAATCCACTCAAAGAAGAAAAGAATCCCAATTCCTGCATTTATTGTGGCCTCCATAGACCAGAATGCAATGCAGCTGCTAGGCACGTTGTGTTAAAAGGATGAGTTTAATGTTTTGTGGACTATCTTTTGATGATGCCTCTCATCGTTTTCGTGCACGGCAGACTTTTTGCATCAATGTGTCAAAATAAGTAATTTTAACATCTTTTAGTCGACTTCAAGGCTCCTCTTTGTTCTGAGTAAAGTTGCTTACATTCACATATGTGATTATCCTTGAGGCCTTTTATTATTGTCATTTTGCTTTCCTTCAACGTGGCTTTTGAGATACTCATTTGCATACAAGGACACATAAATGTCATGCATAAATAAATTAAGAAATACAGAAATGTAGAAATAGATTTATTTAATGATGTCCTGTTTAAGTATAACTTATTAATTTATTCCTGTATTTATTTATACATTTATTTATTTATTCTTGTATTAATTTATAAGCATTCATTTATTTAGTCCTGTCCTTATTCCTGCATTTATTTATTTATACTTAATATATTTCATGTCCTCCATATACTCTGTTACCCAACTAGCAAACAAAAGACTAAATATATCTAAACAACTACAACAAACTAAACGTAACTAAACTAAAAAACTATCACAAGAACAAGCTATTCTAATCAATCAAAACATCTAACCTAAATAACCAATACTACTTCTCAATAAAATGACTAAATCCTAATATCAACTAGAACGGGCACTCGGTAGAGCGCATACCTTCGCATATCATAAGATTGGGCATTGAATTATGAACATGTTGGCATTAGTTGCATGCCAATTGGATAGAAATTTATATGGTATATGGTAAAAAGAAGATGTGGACCTCTTCATGACCTTGACCTTTGACCCGATCAATCCCAAAATCTAATCAAATGTTCCCCAGATAATAACCAATCATCCCAACAAATGTAATGCTATTCAAGAAGATGTTGACCTTTTCATGACCTTGACCTTTGACCCGATCAATCCCAAAATTTAATCAAATGGTTCCCGGATAATAACCAATCATCCCACGAAATTTCATGCGATTCGGTTTAATGCTTTTTTACTTATGCGAATAACACGCACGCACACAAATACACGCCGATCAAAACATTGCCTTCCGCATTTTCAATGCAAAGGTAATAACAGTGGCGTTATCAGGTGTCATAACAGGTGCTGGTCAGCAGGTGTCACTCTGACGTCAGCATGATGTTTCTGCCCTTCTAGGCGCGTGGAGGAGGACCGGGGAGACGTGCTGAGTCTGGTGGAGTCGGACGATGACCAGGTCTTCCAGGACGCCGTCCCCCGGCTCGCCCCGCTGGCCAACCAGACCACGCTGGTCCAGATCCACCGGATCCCATCAAGTATGACATCATCGCGCCGGGCTGCCGCCGGATGTTTCAAGAATAGCGTTTTGTTACGTACGATTTATTCTTCTTTCTTTCAGGCGATCATGAGGATGCAGAGACGGACACTAGCCTGCAGGGGGACACTGTGCTAGAGGAGGAAGAGGAGGAGCCAGTGAATCTTGTAAAATGTTAAGGTTTCGGGGTGTCTTTTAGAGGTGTGTTTTTTTTTTTTTACTTCAGTGAATATAATTACTCTCCATGAGAATGTGAACTGAATTGGTGGATCACTCATTCAAAGAAAAAGAAGAAATGTGTCATTTGTTTTAAAACAGGGTTTTTTGTAATTTGTTGTGAGCTTATTTGTATGAAATGTTCGTGCAGCGTTGAGAATGTGTTGCTCTGAGATGTGTGCGGTGATGTCACACCTAGTCTGTGCTTAAACCCCCACCCTGGAACATCATCATCAGAGGACGATGACGACCCAGAATGCAATGCAACTCTAGACTTAACCGTTTAAAGAATGCAGTGCAGTGAGTTGGCTCGTCGTTTGTGTGTGCATAGGTGTGATGGAGGTTCACTCCCCTGAAGCCACGTCACAGCCAGGTAGGCGTGAGGTCTGGGGCATAGAGAGCCTGACTTTTTTGTTTTTACTCCGTATGCGAGTATCGCTACTTTAACAATATTTTGAGATGATTTTGTTCTGTGTAAATATTTTTGTCTACAATCTAAAAAGTGAAATCACTGACAATGAAAGATGTCGTCATAGGATACATCTGTAACCTCTTCAATTAAAAATGTTCCTTTTTTTATATTCCCTTTTTTAATAAATAAATAAAGCTGAAGTTATTAAACAAGTTTTTTTCAAGTCAAACATTCAAAGCCTTTGTTACTTATTCTGAGTTCATTGAAATCTGAATATTATTCATACTGAGACATGAATCCTTTCTTAAATCTATATATCTTATGTTTAATTGATTTTATTGTCGGGACAAACTGAAGTTAAAATAATATTGTAATACATAAATCAAGAGTATTTGGGGGAATTATTCTCAAGCAATAAGGACGTCTTACACCTAGAGATGGATGGCCAGCGCCACAGCTCTGTCAATATTTATCTTTTAAATATCCAACATTTAAAAAATATAATAAAAGAAATGGGATCTCATGAAAAAAATATGACGATTACGTCACCGCACGACAGTTTTAATCACAGCGGAAGCCATCGGGATCGTAACCCTTATAAGTTAAAGAGGGAGGCGTGGCCTGCGGTCCTTAGAGGCTACGTCATAAAAACGTTGGGCAACGTTACAGCCAATCGTATCCCGCGAAAAAAAGACTCCAGACGAACCGGAAGTGGGCTGAACGGTTTGTTTCTCCGACATTTTTCACATCGCATCGCAACACCTCTCTTTCTCCTCCTCTCTCTCTCGCCCCCTCCCTCCTTCTCTCTCCTTCTCGCGCTGCGGACACATCCGTCGCTTCTTCTCGATGGACGGCCTCGCGGAGAGGACGCATTCCTGAAGTTAACGCGCAGTATGTGAAGGTGTAACGATGTGCTCCACCGGAACCAACGCGGAGCAGACAGGTGAGTGACGTCATCATGTATACATGTCAGTCGGCTCCCGCCGCTGACTCCGTGTCGTCCTCTTCCAGCGGCCGACCCGGCTCTGGTGCTGGAGCTGAAGACCCGGCGGCCCCCGTCCCTGGAGGGCCGCGCGGGCTGCGAGACGTGGAGCGTGGACTTCTCCCCGGACGGCGCGTGGTTCGCCTGGTCCATGGGCCACGGCATCGTGTGGGTGGTCGCCTGGCCGCTGGACTCTGAGTACGTTGTTGTTAATGCACCCGCGATGCGTTCATGTGTCGCTCGGACATTCCAGTGTTGACAGGGGTAAACATGGTGGCTGTTTAATCGGCGTTAAAGAGGGACTTAACTACCGGACCCGTTGGAACTGAAGTTAAAGAGTGACTCAGTTAACTTTTATAGTAACACATTTGTCTATCATAAAATTACGCAACGACTGACGCAAATAAACAAAACATTGCGCAAACAAACGGTTAATAGATGAGTCAACGAGGTGAGTCAATTCGTCCTGAAATACCAGATAAAGACATGCTTAGTCGTTATTGTCTTGATGGTTAAAAGTGGCTTTATGAAAAAGGGTCATTACATTAAGCAATATAAAGTTATTTACAATTAACAATATATATATAAACTGTTTTTTAATGTGCTGGTTTAAAGCGTTAAATCACAAGGTTTAAAGTTTTAAATATATGTATTCATAATGTAATATGTAGCTGAATTAAATACTTAATTATTTATATATTAATTATTCAAAGTGTCTTTATTTATTAATATCGAAAATAATACGCTGTGCACTTTGTTCACCTTATGTCATATATTAAAACAATACCCTTTTTAACTCTTTATAAATAAATAAAAACATGCTCTGCATGAATTGTAAATGAGATAGATGTTGCTCCTTTTTAAATGAGTTATATTAAGTTATATATTTTTTTTAAATGTCATTAAAGAATAAGTGAGAACCAAAAGTGAATCAAATGACAGCTGTTTTTAATTTAAATGTAATGATAACTGAGATATTAAACAATAGGATAGTGATTTAATATTAAGAATGCACATTGTGTGAAGAAGCCAGAGTCTCTTAAATAATTTAATATACACATGTAGAATTACAAATGATCTCTGCCTCCCTACTCTCTTATTTTAACTGAAATTAATTTAACATAAATCACATAAAATTATTAATAAAACAAAGTAAAAGATGAATTTGACTGGTGGGCATTTCATCGTAGTGTGAGTGTTCTGCAGATCTTAGTGTGTAGTGAATATATGGTGAAGCCCCGGCTGGAACCAAAGACATTAATCCCTCTGGTGGTCTTAACCTCTCTGTTGTTTACGTGGGTTTCCAGCGGCACTCAAAGGCATCATCTCTCCACCACAGCTCCATCCCTCCAGCGTTCACCATGATGCTCCTCTCCCCACAGAGACAGCCAGGACGGAGACACCGACCGCGGAGACAAGAGCTTCAGCTGTGGTCACCCGGTGTGGGGCCTCGCCTTCGGACCCAGACCCCCAAAACTCGCCGCGGGGGCGCCGGCTGCTCAGAAACCCCCGAAAGGCACCACCAGCCTGCTGCTGGCCACGGGCCTGGAGAACGGGGTGATCAAGATCTGGAACGTGTTAACGGGTGAGCGGCCCATCTCCGCCGGTGAAGACGATGTCGCTGTCGCTGTGTTCAAATTGAAGAAGAAGAAACTCTTTTTGTTGTGTTTCAGGCGACGCTGTGTTTGACCTCCACGGCCACGAGGGCGTTGTCAGGGACCTCGTGTTCCCCCAGAATGGGACCCTCACACTCATATCCACCTCCAGGGACAAGACGCTGAGGATCTGGGACCTGGCTCAGAAAGGTGTGTGTGTGTGTGTGTGTGTGTGTGTGTGTGTGTGTGTGTGTGTGTGTGTGTGTGTGTGTGTGTGTGTGTGTGTGTGTGTGTGTGTGTGTGTGTGTGTGTGTGTGTGTGTGTGTGTGTGTGTGTGTGTGTGTGTGTGTGTGTGTGTGTGTGTGTGTGTGTGTGTGTGTGTGTGTGTGTGTGTGTGTGTGTGTGTGTGTGTGTGTGTGTGTGTGTGTGTGTGTGTTGTTACCTCCCCTCTTGGAGATCACAGACACGACTCTTGGGTGTTTACTCATCAAAATGCAACTCACACACATTAGTGTGTGTAGCGTCAGGATGCTACATGATGCTACACGATGCTAACAGATGCTAACCCTAACCCGACATTGTCCTCTTGAGACCTGACGGTGATCGTCTGTAGAGCAGTCTCCCACTAATGTCCTGAGAGACGTCTTTAAGCTCAGATTCTAACTCATGCTGTTGGTGGACCAAGCTGTCAAATGTCTGAGCATCCCTGAACGCACCCCGGTCAACCATTAAAGCCATTACTTTCTCACCGAGAGGTGTTGCCCAACTGGTGTCACGGCTCAGCAGAGCTGAGTGTGAAAGCGTGTTGTGAATGAACCGAGGCTCCTGATTGGAGGAGCATCGGAACAATGGCCGACGAGCAGGTTCACATGATCAGGCCTCATTTATTCTGCTGTGTCTTTACATGTGTGTGTGTGTCTTTACATGTATGTGTGTGTGTGAGAGTTTTTACGTGTGTGTTTTTGTGTGTGTGTGTGTGTGTCTTTACATGTGTGTGTTTACATGTTAACTCTCATTCTTCACTCTATCTTGATTATTTCCGTTCTTCGTCATGTTTAAGATGAACCTGAGATTGTTGTTGTTGTTGTTTATCCCTCTACAACTAGAGTTTGTTAAACCTTGTATTTTTGTATGCTCCTTCCGTTCCCGGTGGAGGATCTGATGATGTGAAGGTTCTGATGGTGGACTGTGTGTCTCTCCTCAGGTAAGAAGGTCCAGGTGCTCTCCGGCCATAAGGACTGGATCAGCTGCTGCTGCGTGTCGTCTGACTGCAGCATGATCGCATCCGTCGGCAGATTTGACCGAGTGAGTGTGTGTGTGCGCGTGTGTGTGTGTGTCTTTTGTTGAAGTGTGTTGTTTTTGTATTCAAGGTCAAAGCCCGATCTTCAAAACAGAATTTTAAACTTTATTTTATTTTATTTATGTGTATTTATCTGTGTGTAGATAAATCCTTCGCTCCACTGAGTTTCCATTTGGCTGACAACACAAAACTCCTTTCTGTCTCCACCTCCGTCTCCACGGCAACACACGCGCAAAAGACACAAACATTTCTTTGTTTTTCTTGCACAACTTTGTGATTTCGTCGGACCTCGAGTGATATTCTTTAAATATAAAACAGAGTCACATCAATCATTTTACTCTAAGTAGTAAAAGTTACACATTACCAGACAACTACAAATAAAAAAATAAAAAAAAAGTTACATATCACCATAGCAACCAACTCTACGAACAATCAGACGAGGACATCATCCTCCATATTAAACTATAACAATTATATCTATTCATTCTTACCACCATTTTATTCTCAACTCTTCTAGGCCACTTGTCAAACATGAATTTGTTTCCAGGGCAGTGATGACTCAGTTTTATTCTCTTCCTCCTCAGCTTGACCTCGCTGACCTTTCACTTTGCAAACAGTTGTGAAGAATTTAATCTTCTGTGAGCTTCTGGTCCACGCTGATGCTCCACAGCCTCGACCTTTCACTTAAAAAGATGATTGATCGATTAGTTCTCTCAGAACTGAACCTATAAAAAAGAGTAGATAAAATAATAAGAACAAAAAAAGACGCAATTTATTTAAAAAATGCAAACATATTTTGAAGAATTCAACTGACGGTCTCGATAAATTTAACGAAGCTGCGTCTGGCTTTAAGAGCCGTTCCTTAACGCTCTGGTCCCAGTACGAGGTTGATCAGTCTGATTTTGTGGTGCTCCGGGTAGCTCCGCCCACTCCCTTCAGACTGATCATGTGACACCTCACTGTGAAGACGATCCGGCCAGCTGACCGCTGAGCAACGGACTTTAAGAGTGTTGACGTTCACCGAGTCAAACCCGGCGCCTGCTGTACGCAGCGCAGGGCCGCCTTAACCCTCCGCCCACATCCTGGCCTCCAGAAGACTCTCTCCTGGTCCTCCTCAGATGGTGTGTCTGTGGAGCCTGCGGTCCTACACGTTCATCAGGAACCTGGCGGGGGGGATCCACAAGACCCTGTACCTGCTCTCGTCCTGCGACTTCTCCCCCGACGGGGCGCTGCTCGCCACGGCGGCCTTCAGCGGCTCCAGCTGGTGGGTGGACCTCTGGGACCCGTACACGGCGGAGAAGCTGGCCACGCTGGTGTAAGTTGACATTCGAATGAATGTCCCCAACGCTGGTGGGAAATGCATCTCTGATTACACAGAAGACAGGAAACACGTCTCCGTTTCTGTAGGTCAACTATTCAAAATTTGATTATTGTTTATGGCAATTTTTGGCCAAATTAGTTGCAATTTTCTTTTAACAAATTGGTTTTAAACTGTGACATAACGCATTCTAAGACATCCTCCGCTGTCTCTGCCACTCACACCTCATGCACCTGTCCTTGTGTCCTACGCCTAGTGCAGCCTGTCCTTCCTGTGTCCTTGGCCTCTTGCAGTCTGTTTCCTTGTTTCTATTTAACGTGGATCTTTAACTTAAAGCCGTCGGCGTTCACAATGTCGTTCTTAAACCTCCCAACTTTTCCTTCCCTCACAGGGACTACTTTGAAGATTACGGTCAGAACCAGATCTCAGCGATCCAGTTCTCCCCCAACGGTTTGCACCTGGCGATGGTGACGGACGACCGGTGAGGAGCGGCGGCCATCTTGTTTGTGTTCTCTGTAACGTGGTCTCGGGGTCACATGATGACAGGCGGGGGGGTGTTGGGTTCTTGCAGAGCTCTGCGGGTCTGGGAGCCGGGCCAGAAGGGGATGGAGATGCAGACCAAGGTGGACCGGGACGCCAACGGACTCTGCTGCAAATACCACCCCAAGGGGGGCGTGGTCGCCACGGGGTGAACCATGAACACACAACACTCACTGAGGCTATGTGAATATGAAACTCCTCCCACTACTCAAGGGGCTTTATACACAATGCAGCACAGTCAGTCAGAGGGCGACAGTCACACGCTGTAAGAAACAAAAAACACAGAACAAGACGAGTTCAAAGAAACTGAAAGTCAAGAGACGGTGACGTAACATAGTTAATTTAGGAAACATTGACATTTATTTTACTGCTCAACAACTGACCATTTTGCTAATTGATCAATTAATGTTCTTTTTGTATCTCAAAGGAAGGACAGTTTTATAGCTTCTCTCACCAGCATAACTATTTTCAGCTGCGCTCACATCAAAAGGGTTTTCAGGGTTTTCTACCCCTCCGTACCATCAGAACACGGGTCTCTACACAGCCATGTAGGGACTTCATTAACACCAGAGAATGTAGAGTTTATGATTAACTTAATGTAATAAAGGACATCTCTTAGTGACCCAAACTTTTGATCGGTAGTGTAACTAACCCCCCCCTCCCAGAACCAGGGATGGCCACGTGAGGTTCTGGCGGGCTCCCCGGACGGTGCCCAGCCTGAGCCACCTGTGTCGCTCCATCCTGCGCCAATCGGTGTCCACGCACCAGATGGAGCCCCTCCCCCTCCCCAAGAGGATCCTCCAGTACCTGACCTACAGGAACATCCCCGACCGCCTCAACACCTGCTGCTGCCGCCACGAGGAAGAGGAGGAGGACTGGGAAGCGTGAGGAGGAACATCAACGCATCATCATACCTTACAACACAAACCTCTTTGGTTTGCCCGTTGAGGAGTCGTCACATCTTTACCGTCGTATCATTTTAGATGCATTTCCTTTAAGGAGTTCCTTCTTTGCACTATTGTAAGATGATATAATAATATAATGTTCACGTGCTTATCTGACTTGAATATCACAATTTTATACTATTAATTTATTGTGTAAATATAAAATGTATACATGTTTCTAATTTGTGTTTATCATGAATACATCCTACTACTGCACATATTAATGTTAATATAAAAGATAACAAACTGGAAATATAGGAAATAGTTTTATTAAACAGATTCAAAACACACAAACACGTCTGAGATGTTTTCTTTGACGTATCTGAACCACTTCACACTTCCAGGAGGACGGCTGGTGACCGGGCTCCGACAGCTACACTTTACAAGTTGCCCAGATGACCAAGTCGTCTTCGTTAGTAACAATCTTCTCATTTGTGTGAGGGAGCGACGTGCATCGTGGTGGTCAGCCCTCACGTGGCGACTTCTCTCTCATCATGAAGAGTCGTGATGAACAGCTTCTCTCCATCATGAAGGAGTGATGAGTCAGCTCCTCTCCTCTAGGACGCCTCGCTGACCACCAGCTCTCTGACGCTCTGGAACGCCGCCACCATGGAGCTCAGCTGGATCTTCTCATTGGTCCCTGAGGCGAGCCGGTGCCTGAGGAGAGGAGGCGGCACTCGATGAGGCTTCACGACCCGTTGCTTGTTAACCCGTTGTTTGTTATCGTTTGGTTATTATTAGTTAAAGTGATCTCACGTACTCGATGTCGGCCAACTTGATGAGCAGACCAATCCGGATAGCCGGAGGAAAGTCCACTGGAAAATAAATAAATACAAAGTTCAACAAACTCAAGTGGTGGAGGGATAAACAACAACCAGCACCACCTCAGATTCATCTTAAACATTACGAAGAGAGAAAAGAATCAAATTAAAGAACTGGAGGTTCTCCTAGAAACAGTAAAGTAATGAGTCAACATGTACACACAGACGTAAACACAAAAAAAACACCGATAACCATGCCTCCCCCCCCCCTACCTCTGTGTACGAGCAGGTGAACCTCGGTGATGATGTCGTTCAGGGCCAAACCCTTCAGCGCCTTCAGCTGCAGGATTTCTGAGCACCAGGAGTTAAACAAACGTAAACAATGAAAACATCACGTGAAACCATGCAGAGCATGCGTTGCTGCAACTAGAGGGAACACAAATATAGATTATCTAGAGACAGATGCTCTAGGGAGATGATGTGGAGGATACGCTTGTAGGCCGAGGTGAAGTCCTTGTTGAGGCACCAGTCCAGGATGTTGGCGATGTCAGAGCGCAGTGGGTGACCCGTGCAGGTGTACACCGTCTCCTCCGTCACCTTCCCGTACGCCATGCTGGTGCTCTGACCACACACACACACACACACACAGGTTAGTTCTCTACAGTGATGTAGGAACCTGTGTGTGTGTGTGTGTGTGTGTGTGTGTGTGTGTGTGTGTGTGTGTGTGTGTGTGTGTGTGTGTGTGTGTGTGTGTGTGTGTGTGTGTGTGTGTGTGTGTGTGTGTACCACCTCCATGAGGCAACGTACCTGAAGTATGTTGAGCGACCTCCTCATGTCGCCCGAGGACAAGGTCACGATGGCCTTCATGCCCCCGGGGTTGATGTCAATGCTGCCACACAAACATCTCTTTCAAATAGAGCCACATCAAAGGAAAAGAGGAATCCATCCAGCACGAATACTTTTAATATCGTAAAATTAAGAATTTTTATGTATTCTTACATTTTTCAAAAGAAATATACGGACCAAAAGTTAGGGGGTCACGTATTTATCATTGAAGATACATTAAATGAATCATAAATACTCTCTCTACATAGTTAATGTGGTAAATTACTATTCTTTTAATGAAGTCTCTACATAGGTGTCTAGAGGCCCATCTCCAGTGTTCTGATGGTACATTGTGTTATCGCCTTAGAAGACTAACGGAGGGGTAGAAAAACCTGAAAAACCTTTTTATGTGAGCAGCTGAAAACAGTTATGCTGGTGAGAGACCCTATAAAACTGGCCTTACTAGAGATACAACAAGAACTACATTAATATTTACAATAAAAATCATTATTTATAACCTTGTCAATGTCTCGACTAGATTTGATACTATCTGATAAATAAAAGCGAGTTCACCTCTCCTGCTGCACCACGTACTCCAGACGGGGGACCATCTGGTCCGGGGTCAGCGGGCCGAACCGGAACCGGGTGCACCGGGACTGAAGAGCCGGGATGATCTTAGACAGGTAGTTACCAATCAGGCAGAAACGAGTGTTCTCTGTATACTTCTCAATCACTGAGAGAGAGAGGGGGGGGGGAGGGAGAGAGAGAGGTAGAGAGAGGGAGCAGGAGGAACGCATGTTAGAACTCGAATGAAGAAAGATAAATTTGCGCCTCAGAACCCAAAATGAAAAAGCTCTAACGCTCTCAAAGTCTTCTTTTAAAACCTAGAGACACTTGACCCCCGAGTCATGGTGGAGAACATCCACCTCTCATCCATTACATGACATGTCATTTAGCAGACGCTTTTATCCAAAGCGACTTACAATAAGTGCATTTCAACCTAGAGTACAAACTAAGAACAAGAATACAGAAAGTAACATTTCCTCAACATAGTCAAACTACAAAAGTACCACAATAAGAGCCATTCAAGTGCTACCAAAGTGCAAGTCTGTGATTAATCCAGATATAGTCGGAAAAGGTGCGTTTTCAGTTTCCGGCGGAAGATGTAGAGACTTCCTGCTGTCCTGGTGTCAGTGGGGAGCTCGTTCCACCACTGAGGAGCCAGGACAGCAAACAGTCTGGATGTAGAGGGATTAGCTCGAGGTGACGGAGTCACAAGTCGGTTGGCTGTTGCCGAGCGGAGCGAACGTGCCGGGGTGTACGGTGTGACCACATCCTGGATGTAGACGGGGCCCGATCCGTTCAGAGCACGGTACGCCAGAACCAATGTTTTGAAGCGGACCGCCACCGGTAGCCAGTGAAGAGAGCGGAGGAGCGGAGTGGTGTGGGTGAATTTCGGGAGGCTGAAGACCAGTCGAGCTGCTGCATTCTGGATGAGCTGCAGAGGCCGGATGGCCTTAGCAGGTAGACCAGCCAGAAGGGAGTTGCAGAAGTCGAGGCGCGAAATGACCAGAGCCTGGACCAGAACCTGCACCGCCTTCTGGGTCAGAAGAGGTCGTATTCTCCAGATGTTGTGCAGCATGTACCTACAGGAACGCGATGTCGCATCCACCTCTCTTCCTCACCTCTCTCATGTTCCTTCACCAAGACACTCCACGTCCGTACGCGAGTGTGTGAACGTAATCGTATTAAATGTAAAACAAAGCGTCTTAACGACCCTTCGGACCTCGTGGTCTCACCGTCCTGAGCAGCCAGGCTGCGCTCTCCGTCTGGCTGCTCCTCACAGGCGGCACCACCTGGGGCGAGCAGATGGCTTACCTCGCCGCAATGCATTCTGGGCATCCTGGGTCATGGCATCGGCCTCGTCCAGTATCACCAGCTTGAAGCCCCTCCTGGAGGGAGGACAGGGGTTCAAGTCAACGTCTAACGGCTGCAGAACAGAGCCTCAGGGGGCCACGTGGTCTGGGGTCTTACTTGAAGATGGTCCTGGTGCTGGCGAAGCTCAGGACGGGACCTCGGACCACATCGATGCCTCTGTCGTCTGATGCGTTGAGCTGCAAACCAACACGTAATCCAATCAGAAGAGCCGCGTGTTGTCGTGGTTACAATAACGTCCAAAGAGACTGGACCCTGGACCCGGAGCCCTGAGCGTACCTCCAGCACCATGGAGTTGAACTCCTTCTCTTGGTACAGCTGCTTGGCACAGGCCAGGATGGTGGAGGTCTTGCCGGTACCGGGCGGCCCGTAGAACAGCAGGTGGGGAAGCTTCTCCTCGCTGATGAACTTCTGGACTGGAAGAAACACGCAGAGCTGTCAACGGTGAACACGAGGAACCGTCGAAAACTGCTGAATGTAAGATTTGGGAGCCGCCCGCTCCCAGGCTGTAGTACCCAAACTCTCACTAAATAAATACAGGAATAAATACATAAATGCTGAAATAAATGTATGAATTAATAAATCAATAATTACAGGAATAAATCAATATAAGTTATACCTAAACAGGACATCATTAAATAAATATATTTCTATATTTCTGTATTTCTTCATTTATTTATGTGTCCGCGCGTGTTTCTTCATTTATGTAAGCGTGACATGTATTTGTCCTCATATGAAGTGAGCTGGGCGGTCTCGTACTTACTGGTGGTCAGAATATCTTTGTGTGAGATCAGGTCGTCAAGTTTCTGCGGTCTGTATTTTTCAACCCTGCAACCCGGAGAAGAAAGACATCAATAGTCCATCAGTTATGGAAACAAATGATTACAGTTTTGTTCAATAGATAACAAGTGCTTACCCATACTTCAGATACTTTTTTCTAAACTCTTAACACAGACTCACAACTACAAAGCACAATTGGCCAAATGGATAATTTTCTTCACAAAAGCACATTTTGTTAAATATATACTAACTTTTAATTTCTTTTCTGCAGACACTAACTTTACCAAAACACTGGAAATCTGACTCAAAATGAAATTATTCTGTCAAAGAATAACTCTTGTTTTCACTTCACAGGCTCCTTCCAGTCATTCAAAGTACACCAGGTTTCAAAACACTGGCTGCTGCTGACATTATAAAAACGGCATAGACTTTTATGTTTCAGTTTGACAGCAAAACATGCAATCCACTGTTTCTACACTAAATTGCTTGGCTGGGAACTGTATGTCCACATTTTATGTTCACATTCAAAAGCATTCAAGTAAGAAACAAATCCGTTGTTTTCTCCTTTACTGTTTACTACAGGAGGTACAGTATATTAAATACAGTTTACAGTCTGATGGAACAGAAACAGTTTTACAGTATTGCTTACAGTGAACAAAATATCCATGAAACACACAAGAGCATTCTGAACAAAAACACAACAAGCCCAGATAAAAAGGGGGGAAACTATTGTTTCTTTAAAAAGGTTCAATCCAAACTGTTTTTGTTTTTTTACAAATCAACTATGTTTTGGGGCAACGGCTGCAACAGTCTAGATGATTGAACAACATTTGGTTAGTCAATGTAGGCGGTGTCTGTGTGATCAACATCTTAACCTGTCCTAATAAAAACTTAAATTCTAATCCAAAACTTGCTAAAACATATTTCTAAAAAACATTCCAAACTCTGACCGACCATCAGGAGGAGATGGGGAACCAATTGTTTGTTTATTATCAGCTGAGATATATTGTTTTAGAACTGATATCATTGCAGAATAGTTTTTTAGACTGTATCTAAGGTTTGGAATATTGTTTTTCCCATTGTGGGATGTTGTGGGTTAACATTCGTTAATAATACAAAACAAATCCATCATTTTGTTGGGAGGTATAGCTCGTCTGTTAAGAAAATGGAAGAATTGTGGAAATGTGTTCACTGACTGCATATTGTGTGAAAACGACATGAAATGTGTGAATGGTAAGGCCACAAAACACCGATGTAGTGCTAATTTTGCTTGGTAGAGCCTGAACAACACTGTAATGACTGCAACATTAGTGTGGTATCCTCACTACTTCCGGTTCAGGTAACTATTGTTGTGATGACATCACCAAAGTGCGCGAATTGTATGTGAAACAACAAAGTTTGACGGTATACACCAACTAATACAACAACTAGGGTGTTACCGTCAGCATAGTAAAGGTTACATTAACTTGTTAACCCTCAACTGTCTCGGTTTACTGGTAGACGTTACATTACACGCCTGAACACAGCGGCGAGCATCACGGTGTGAAGTTAGCTAGCTAGAGCTCTAACTTCATTCAACCCGTGTTTGAGGAAGTCTTAGAACTCACCACGGTAAGTTCCTGGCCTGAAGCGGCACTTTATTGGAGGACGCCATGTGTGTCCCGTACCCGGTGGATGGAGCTCAACGCTGGGCTAAAGACGAGCGGGGTGTCGAGCACTTCCACTGGGGCACTTTGGCGCGCTCCACAACAAAAGCCTACGTCATACGTCACGGCGTACAGCCAATCGGATCACTTTGCCATCTCGTATGGGCGGAGTCTCAAGGACAACTTTGTAAAACGTGTGAGACGACAGAAAGAAGCTAAACTATCACAGTTCTAGTTTAAAAGAAGAAGCGGTGCCTCCCGCAGAGCCTCCTCTGGGACGACAGAACATGTAGCAGAACCAGAGGAATACATTTAACGTCCTATAGAATAAGATACTGCTGTAATTCGTTAGTTATGTCAGTGGCAAATAATCAAACAATAAGAAAAGTGAGTAGGCTTGCTTGGCCATCGGTTCGACACACACCTCCAACATGTATCTTACATTTAAGAAATAAAGCCCATTCATGCCCCTCTAAAAAGTAAAACTAATTAAGGTTAAAATTCAGCCAAATATGATTATCAATAAATACAAAAATCACTGCAAGGACAAAATAAAAAAAGACAAACTCACCTTAGCAATATAAATAGTGTTCCAATACCCCGAAATGCCATAGTTGTATACCATAATGTATTCAGAATAGACTAAAATGTTTCATATGCAGACGCAGTAATGCAATGTCAGCGTCTACTTTTACGGCAACTCTGACCCACAATCCTTGTAAAGTCCAATTTGAGTGCATACACATATATATATATATATATATATATATATATATATATATATATATATATATATATCCTGCAAGTTAGAGTACGCACTTTGTAAGGGAATGTACTAGAAGTCAAACAAAAGTATGTTATGTGGAGCGCAGTGTTTGTGTAGCCTACGCTACGCATGTGGTCGTCCCCCCACCACATCTTTCCCCCAAAAAAGTGTTTAATTTTTGGAGCCTGAAGTGAGCCCCACCGCACACTTGGACGCTGATCTCGCGAGACCCCCCCCCCCCCCCCCCCCCGCCTGAGCAATGCGATGCCGCCGCTGGTTGCTGTGGGCTGTGATTGACAGGACACATGTCGCTGTGGTGGGAGCGAACCGGGATGCAGCTGGCTGCTGCCAAGGGAGACCGGGAGTACCTGCACCCAACCCTCCCATCAGCACCTTTAAAACCACCAGGCTTCCCCCCCTCCTCCTCCCTCTCTCCATCCCTCCCTCCTCCCCCGATACGTCTGCTTATGATGCGCTGAACTGCTTCTCTTTTCTTTTTTCCTTCTTCTAAACATCCATTTGAAAGGACGGGGGCTCCCACTGGCTGCTGCGGCCTGCGCGGCTCCATGTTGTGTTCGACCCTCGAGGAGGAGTTGTTGTCGCAATGGAGTCTCCTCTCTCCCGGCTGCAGCCCGGTCTGTAGCCTGCACCTCCTACTCTCTGCTCGGTGTGTTCATGGCGGCTCGCAGGCGCCTCTGCTCCGGGGACTTCTCCACCTTTATTTTCTGAATTTTTAATTATTTTTTTTGTTGCGCTTTTTAAAAAAAAAATCCTTCTCATACATTTGTCCTTTAAAAATATTTTTTTTTGAAGTGCAAAGGAGGAAATAAGGAAACACTGCTCAAAACTATGAACGAGGAGATGACCAGAGGCGAGGAGCAGCAGCATCTCAGCGCGCAGACAGCCCTGCAGCAGTGCGAGCTGGTGCAGAACATGATCGACATCAGCATCTCCAGCCTGGAGGGCTTGCGGACCAAGTGTGCCACGTCCAACGACCTGACGCAGAAAGAGATCCGCACGCTGGAGGTGAGGACCAAGAGCGGGAGGACTGTGTCTCTGTGTGGGTCTCCATCTAGAATCAATACGGAAGGGGGGGGGGGGGTCTGTCACCGTCTGCTATGTACTGCTAGGCCACTGTGCATATGTTCTGGTTCCACCTTCTCACCGATACCCCCCCCCCTGTTCGTGCATAAAGATGTGCAAATAAAAACACATCATCTTCCCGCTGGAGCCCGTATGTTGTGCTGTTGTGTGTGTTGTGTGCAGTAACACATCAGGAAGCTGTAGGGGGGCTGCAGTGGGGGGACTGGCGCATTCTGCGGGGGGGGCAAAGAGGAAGGTGGAGGCTCCTCTTCATCAGGAAGACCTTTAGAGGCTGCACCGTGTTTACAAAACATTAACAATATATAATATAAATATGTATACAAATACATATATATATATATATATATATATATATATATATATATATATATATATATATATATATATATATATATATATATGCCCCCCCGTTACGCAACCGCAGATTAGCTGAACGTTGTTATAGAATCTCGTTATCCGGTGTGATTGGCTCGCGGTTCCTTTAAACGCGTTACGTCATGGCCGCGGTGTCTGCGAGGGACCAGACCGGCCGCTTCTCTTCTTTTGTAGACCCCCCCCCCTACGGACATGGACAAAATGTGCCATGCGGTGCGATAAGGGGGCCTCTGCGCGTGCGCGGTGACGCCTCTGGAGATCTAAACAAATAGCATTAAGTGCTGATAAGGTCGCCATAAACTCAGCACTTTAAACCCCATGAGAGGGAATATAATTGAGATATTATATACAAAATAAAGGCACTTGTAATGTCCACTCCCCCCCCCCCCACACACACACACACAAACGCAAGGCTGTATTAGACAACATATTCTCATATAGGGGTTCATATGGGATCATGATGCTCTGCATTGAGCCATTTAAATGAAGTTTGTGAGTGTTGCATAGGAGGAGACTCATGGGCCCAAATGTCCCCTGAATGGCTTGCAAAGCATTGTGGGTACTGGCATATTTTAGTTTTAAGCATGACAGAAATATTGTTTAACGTTGCGACATATTGATGTTAGCTTCTTGTGGATGGATTATTATTGGATTGAGGTGGGTTACGATGTGATGTTATTATTTAAGTAAGTAAAGTGTATTTATCTTTCACTCATCACAGACAACACCAGTGGCCACAACACACTTAGTAAAATACACAGTAAAGAACACAAATAAAACAAATATATAAAATAACTGAACTAAGAAGATGAAGCAGGCCAGAGAATATTTAATGTGAGCGGATGCCGTGTGACAGGTTTGATTTGAAGGAGTCGGACGTGAGTTCACCTGTGATCTGATCTTTTAAGTCTTATCGTTGCATGTAGTAAGAACTAGAATGGGCACTCGGTAGAGCTCATACCTTCGCATATCACAAGATTGGGCATTGCATTATGAACATAAAAATGTACTGTGCTATGTTAAAAAGAAGATGTTGACCTTTTCGTGACCTTGACCTTTGACCCGGTCAATCTCAAAATCGAATCAAATGGTTCCCGGATAATAACCAATCATCCCACCAAATTTCATGCGATTCGGTTTATTACTTTTTGACTTATGCGAATAACACGCACACACGCATACAAATACACGGCGATCAAAACATTACCTTCCGCATTTTCAATGGGAAGGTAATAAAGATATACCTGTATACGTTTCATGCATTATTGTCTTTCAAAGTGGACGACAAATCTTTCGTGAACACGTAAGTTTCAGTTTGATGGCGCCTGCAGTAACAATGAGTCCCATTGTCATCAGGAGGATGTTGAACAGCATCAACACTGCGGTGGCTCTTGGACGTGGGTCATGTGATCATCGTGTTTCTCCATTAGCAGTTTGCTAAGTGAAGTTGTTTATATTATTAACTGCAGACGATTATTCAAAGAGCTTGTTTTTTAAGTCACTTGAGGTCAGAATAACTCACAACACAATGACACACAACATACAACTCAGCTGAGTGATGGAGGACGTTACAAGTTTAATATTTACTATCATTATCATTTATTTGCTCTGTTTGAAGTCGATCAATACAACGTCCAATATTCCTTTCCCTTTGCGATAAAAGGTGGAAACGTGTGTGTGTGTTTTTTAGCTTTAGAAGGTTGATCACTGTCGCCCGTGTGTACCCGTGACTCGGAGGTTTCTGAAGTCCATGAAGTCTCAGGAGGTCAAACCTGACTTACCGTCACACCTTTGGGCATCATGCGGAGTTTCTCGGCGTTTCTCAATCAGCGTACTTGTGCGTACTTTCCTCCACTTGTGTTCCTGTGGACTCGTGAATCGTCATCAGTCTCAGCCCGGGTACATGTTCCAATTCAAAGTTAGCGGTCAGCGCGCTGTGTGGCCGTCGACAGCAGCCTGATGACTATATATACATATATATATATATATATATATATATATATATATATATATATATATGTATAAACAATATAAACACATGTTTTTTTATTTTGTACACAATATTAATACAATTATATATATATATATATATATATATATATATATATATATATATATATATATATATATATATATATATATTATCCACATACATCATTCAAAATGAAATAATTGTATTTAAAGAATAATGAAGAAAGTAATATTCAGACTCCAAAAGAAGTCTTGGGAGTCCAGACTCCGGAGGACGGGACAACAGGAGGACAGTCTTTCTGCGATTGGAACGGCAGCTTATTTGATGACGTCACCACATCAGCTGTTCTTGCTCCTGAGTTTATTGTAATTTATTCAGTGTCAATTATTTTTTACAGTTGAATAAACAAAACAACCTAAAATGACATTCCGTGACTCAACAACAGTAGTATTTATAAAAAGTCATCTGTGAATTGTTTATTTTCTCCTCCGCTATTGTTTCCGGTTGCTGGTGAAATGCATTGTGGGATATATGCTGGCCAGAGTACGCACAAGTCTCCTGTGATGCATCCTCCGGAAAGTGGGTGGATCAAGCCACATC
The DNA here is from genome assembly GCA_036178185.1 of Liparis tanakae. NCBI lineage: Eukaryota > Metazoa > Chordata > Actinopteri > Perciformes > Liparidae > Liparis > Liparis tanakae. The sequence continues at coordinate 10,784,261 of CM070094.1, read as the reverse complement.
CTGGCATTTTCACCGTGCTTTGAGAGAAGCGAACTTTGAATTGGAACGTGTACCCGGGCTGAGACTGATGACGTTTCACGAGTCCACGAGGACACAAGTAGAGGAAAGGACGCACAAGTACGCATATTGAGAAACGGCCCAAAAGAACACAAGTCTGTCACCTGTGAGCGTGGACTGGTACTATATGACGTTGCGTAATCACTGCCAGAAAGCAAGTTGAAGTACTTCCTGTTCCCCAACCGGAGGCACCGGGCGGCTCGCAACATCTTACATTCAGCTGCTTTCTGGCCACAGACCCCCTCAGTGGCGGAGGAGCAAATCAACATATTGAAAGTCATTGTAGCAGCACAATTTTTTTCAAGCTGTTATTTTAAGGTGGAAAAGTTACATAGTGGCGCTTTAACAAAGTCCTCCAATTAGTATTCCGCTTGGGCTTGTCCTCGTCTTGGAGGCCCTTTCACTCCTGGCTTGTCCAGCTCCTTCCCTCCTTCTGCTCTCCCCTCCGTCTCCTCTTAAGCTTCCCAGCCCTGCCTCAATTAGCTGTCCTAAGCACCTGCAGCTGGGTAAGTGGTGAGGCAGTCTGGGAGTTGTAGTCTCCGCCTGAGCGACCATTTTGTCGTGTGTCCGCTGTAATCGAGTGGCAACGTAGCGTCCCTCCACTACCTGTCCCCTTGTGATGCCACACAGTGTTGTAAGAAATATTGAGATTGTTCAAAACAATTTTGAAGGAAAAATTCTCAAGTGAAGAAATAGTTTATTAAAAGTAAAAATGTGTTGAAATTAGGGCTGGGCAACGATTAAAATTTTTAATTGCGATTAATCGCATGATCTCCCCGATTAATCGCATTTGTGTGCCATGAAATCTGTTGTGCAAACAAACACTTAACATCAGCATTTGTATAGCAATTAAATAAAATAAATACTTTGTGTAAATCTCTACTTAAACAATGGTATCAAAACAAACAGAACTAAAGCTTATTGCCACTGTTGAGTGTTGATAAATGTATGGACGCATGTAATTATATTTGTTCAGGAGGAGGCGCTGTTGCGCCTCATATGGCATGACGTCACAACGACACCACTTCCTTATAAGGGGGATGTTTGCGCCCTTTCTCTCTGTTTAACCTAGCGACTAGAGAGAGAGTTCACCTGCTGCACAACAGCTGATGAGGCACAGTTGAGCGAGGCGTGTGTCTGCATCGGACCGCAGTTGTTGAAAGTTGTTAAAAGTAGAAGTACTCATAATTAAATAAAAAGGTTGTTGTGGGCGTCAGATGATCACATTATGTTATTACATTAATGTGCAGTAACGTTAGTGCAGAATGAGGTGGAGCTACATGCTGCTCACAATGTGGTAGTTTAATCTACAACCAAAGAATATAATAGTAACTTAAAAACTGAAGAATTTAGAGGAGAGACAAGTCTTCTCCCTTAAATGTAGTGGAGTAGAAGTATAATATGAATCATACATTAAAGGAAATACTGCAAAGTACAAGTCCTGAATAAGTGTACTTAAAGTGACACTATGTAACAATTGTACCTTAAAATAACAGCTTGAAAAAAAAAAAAAAATTGCCGCTATAATAACTTTTAATATGGCGATTTGCGCCTCCGTCACTGCCATCGGGGGTCTGTGGGCAGAAAACTCCACTGTGCAGGTATTACGCAACGTCACATAGTGCCAGTCCACGCTCGCAGGTGACTTTTTATTTGCTCCGCTACGCGACGCGTACAGACGGAATGACATGCTGCTGTGAAAACGATCAATAACAGACGTTTAGTTTAATAAAAGAACAAAGACGTCTTTAAGAAAGGGACCTGACATTACTTCTGCTGTCATCTGGAGGATAGAGAAAGTTACAGGGGGGCGGGCGAAGATTAAATTGAACTTAAACTCAAAAGAGCCATATGAGTCACCGGAAGAGCCATATTTGGCTCGCGAGCCAGAGGTTCACGACACCTGATCTATCATAACTGGGTATTTACGACACTGAAGTAAACGTTAAACACCTGAAGGGGGCGCTACAAGGGAAACATAATATTATGGGGCTTTACAGTTTTTCTCGATTGATTACACACAAAAACTGGAACTTCTAACACAACCTGTAACTCATGTGCCAACTCCCTAAATCAATTCTGCTAAACTACAAGCACAATTATATAGCTTTAGACACAGGTTTCAATTGTTAGCCACACTTTCTTCAAAACACAACACACAAGTGTACTGCTTTAGACACAAATTTCAATTGTTAACGACACTTTCTTCAAAACACTAAACACCATCCTCTCTACTCTGCACACGTCACCAATGCCAACGCCTCCTTGTGTTCAGTCAGAACACACTGCTACTCAATTGGCAAAACTTCCATTTCCATTCCATTACGGCTGTTGCGCAATTTGGAATCAAGGCTTTAGATTTATAACGGCCACAGGTGACCTCCTGATTTACATTACATTACATGATTTGACTTGATTTGACTTGATTTGAAGAAGAATGGATGAAAATATGGAAGGTAGAGGAGACCAGAGAGGCAGAAGAGTAAGGGTAAGAGGATGAGGAGGAGGACAAGGAGGAGGATGAGGACGAGGAAGAGGAGGAGGAAGAGGAGGACGACAAGTGAGAAGGAGGGGTGTGATCTCAGATGAGATTCGGGCCACACTAATTGACCATGTGGTCAGCCATGGTTTACCCATGCAAGAGGCTGGCCAGAGGGTCAACCTCATATACTGTAAGCTGCTTTTCAGTAGCATCCATCATCCAGACGTTCAGAAGAGAGAATAGGTAAGAAACAGAACTCTGACAGGAAAACACAAGTTTGAATCCTTATCAGGAGCATAGTGTTCTTGTATTTACTGTATAACTATTTTACATTGTACTGTATTTGTATGGTTTGCAGAACTGAAAGGTTACCCCAGGGTGGTGGAGGGAGCGTATGTTTACAGAGGAGCAGGAGACGGCGATAGTAAACATGGTTCTGGCGAATAAAGCATTACAGTAACCATAAAACAAATAAGAACTGTTGATGACCAGGCCATGTTCCACACATTTTTGTTGGTCCTTTTCTATTTACACTTTTCTTTCTTTTTTGTTGACTGTAGTGGTCTATTTTCTATTGTTTGTTCTGTGAATTAAAAAAAAAAAAAGAAACATTTTTGTTGTATATTTGTGTGTTGTTTTGTAAAGTATTATACATTTACAATATTTTACAACAGGAGAAAGCGTAAAGTAACACTGGACATGAAAAGGCACAATGCTCCTGACAAGGCCTTCATACTGGTGTTTTCCCATTTCATCGTTGTTTTCCATTGAGCACATCAGTGTTCTATCGCTGCTTAGAATGTCTACGTATATGATGCGCTGTGTTTGTCATTTGAAAACAAAACACCCTTTTGAGGTGACATAACACTGTTTTGAAAGCAAAGTTGCCTTTTGATGATGTCATTCATCACGTGTCTGGTGATTCATGAATGAGTCCACATTGAAGAAGACATAAGGCTCTCTAGGTTCAAACGTTCAGCGGCCTTGTTTACAAAAATATATTTAAAATAAGTGAGTTGGATATTATTGTGCATTGTCCCTCTGATGTATATGTGCCAATATATTACATCATAATGAGAGAGAGAGAGAGGTACGAGAGAGGGAGAAAGAGAGAGAGAATAGAGAGGGAGAGAGAGGGAGTGAGAGGGAAGAGAGTGAGTGAGAGAGAGAGAGAGGGAGCGAGAGAGACGATAGAGAGAGACACACACACTCACACGCACTGGCTACACTCATACTCTCACACAACACACCCAAGCAGCACTAATCGTGATGATTTGGGTAATGCAGATATGAAGAGAAACAAGAACATAAACGTTGCCTGCTGATTTCACGTTGGTCACCATGGCAACGCTTTGAGCATACAGGTCACTTGTAATCTTTCCTTCGCTAACAGCTGCTCACCATGTTGTTATCTGTGTAAAGAGAAACATGTGACCTCTTCACGCCACGTGACCTCTTCACCCCACGCCATGTGACCTCTTCACCCCACGCCATGTGACCTCTTCACCCCACTCCATGTGACCTCTTCAGACCATGTGACCTCTTCACCCCACGCCATGTGACCTCTTCACACCATGTGACCTCTTCACCCCACGCCATGTGACCTCTTCACCCCACGCCATGTGACCTCTTCACACCATGTGACCTCTTCACCCCACGCCATGTGACCTCTTCACACCATGTGACCTCTTCACCCCACGCCATGTGACCTCTTCACACCATGTGACCTCTTCACCCCACGCCATGTGACCTCTTCACGCCACGTGACCTCTTCACTTCATGCCATGTGACCTCTTCACCCCACGCCATGTGACCTCTTCACCCGATGTGACCTCTTCACCTCATGTGACCTCTTCACCCCATGTGACCTCTTCACCCCACGCCATGTGACCTCTTCACCCTATGTGACCTCTTCACCTCATGCGACCTCTTCACGCCATGTGACCTCTTCACCCTATGTGACCTCTTCACCTCATGCAACCTCTTCACATCATGTGACCTCTTCACCCCATGTGACCTCTTCAACTTATGCGACCTCTTCACGCCATATGACCTCTTCACCCCACGTGACTTCTTCACCCTGTGTATGTGTTGTGTGTAGTGAGTGTGTTTAGCGAGTGTCTGTGTGTTGTGTGTAGCAAGTGGGTGTGTTGTGTGGGATGCACCGATCTGATCGGCGCCGATCCATATCGGCCGATATTGCCATTATCGGTTTTGATCGGCGTTCTCAAAACAGCCGATCAAACCGATCAATCAGATGACATCACATCTGCGAGAAATATTATCAGAGACGTTTCGATCGCCGCGCGCCGCAACGGAGTGCTGCAGAGTGAGTGGAGATCCTCACCACCGAGCGGCGTCCCGTCTCCCGAGTTGAACCTCTGGGTCAACTCACCGACACACGCATGTCTGAGCCCCGATAGGCTGATGCTCACGGCACACGCATTCCATCGAGAGCACGCGAGGGTTTTCATAAAGTTAGCAACTTTATGAAAACCCTTGCGCGCTCCTGATCGAATGCTAACTGATAGCGGAAGGATTTACGTGACACAACATCCGGTTTTGCAAAGTTAGCGGAAAGAGCCACATAAAACAACATCCGTTTTTCAAAATAAGATGTTGACAAATCATACACTAACATATACAATTATAATACGGGTAGATGAAATCAAGCATTCTGATTGGTTGAGAGTGAGTCACGGGGTGTGGTATATTCAGCCCATAATGTACAGTACGGCCTGTTTACATTTACCTTAAAGGGGAGCTTTCCATATCATTGCGCACTAAAAATAAGGTTAGCTTTTGCGTGACCGTTAGTTGTCATTTCAAATAAATCCTGCGGCTCCCTTCAAAGCTACTGGGCACCAAATCTCAATGAAAGACAGCGTTAGAGTAATATCCAGCTGGAGACGGCACTTCCAACACCGAGCCATCCGCAAAGAGAGAAGAGTGGTCGGAGGCGATGTCATCAGAGACGAAGAGGACATGAGAAACGTTTTCCACGGATGATTAATGGAGATATCCAGATCAACATAAGCAGGGCTCTCAAGTTTTGAAGACAGGCAAGCGTGACATTACATGACCAGCTACGGGAAAGTGACCAGCGTTGAGACGGGGGTCTGAGCTGGATCCCTCCACACAGAGCGCGGCTCATGTTGGCGCTGCGGCACATTAAAACATTAAATAGACCAGAGTTTTTTTAAGACCGAAATGCGTGAGTCTCACGCTCAATGCCTGAGACTTGAGAGCCCTGATAAGTAAGTCTATCGAGTCCCAAGTCGCTCGTAACTATAGTTTAGTAAACAGCATGTATAGCTAACATATACCCAGTGCCTACGAAATATTTAATAAATATTATTTTATTGAAAGTGTCCCATCGTCATTGTTGTTATTTTAAAGGCAGCTTTTATAAAATGAGCAATTTGAATTAATGAGATGTTGCGAGAACTAGCTAACTATCTCCCCTCCTTTAGCTAGGCCAGGGGTCGGCAACCTGCGGCTCCCGAGCCGCATGCGGCTCTTTAGCGCTGCCTAGTGGCTCCCTGGAGTTTTTCAAAAATGTTTGAAAATGGAAAAAGATGGGGGAGGGAAATATATTTTTTATAGTTTTAATATGGTTTCTGTAGGAGGACAAAAGTGACACAAACATTCTTAACGTTTTGCAATGCTGTAAAAATGTGTCGAATAAATATTACATTTCAACATTTCTGTCAACGAAGATTTGCGTCATAGGCTGCGACAAGTTTCTACCAGCAGGGCGGGACGCCGGGCAGGTGGCGGTTTATATACCGGCGGCTGTGTGATGGGCCATGGACCCAAAGGGAAACAGCGAAACGTAACTGAGGAGAACAGAGGATTCAACGTTTCTTAAACCGATTAATTTGCATTCATTGCCAATGCGGAAGGATTGCCTTAATGACCGCAGGGATCTCACGTTTTGAAGACAGGCCAGCGTGAGACATAATCCGTCAGCACCGGTGAATTGGATTAGGAACCGGATTGTGCGTTTTTGCCCATGCGCATGCAAGCGCAACGAGTATCGCCACGAGCATCGCAACGAGTGTCAGGGCTCTCAAGTGTCACTCATGTCGGTCTTAACTCCCGCCACACATCGTATTTCTCACGCTAAAAAAAACTCTCGGCTATTTAATGTTTTAATGTGCCGCAGCGCCAACATCAGCTGGCTCCGCCGCTGTCCCCGTGGGGAAAACAAACGCTCCCCTGGAGGTCAGCTGTGAGGTGTCACTTATCAGCCAATCAAAAAGAAGAGCTGGGCTACACAATAGCCAATGAGAAAAAAACTATCTGTTGTATCTTGGTAACATTTAATCCAGCAACCAATGAACCAATGTCTTCAAAACTTGAGCCCTGGAGTTGTAATAAAGACAGCGCCACCTGTCGTATCGGAGGTGACCTGCTTAAACTGGAGGAGGCATCGCACAACAGAGTAGTCACGTGGTGCGTTATTCTACAGGATGCACCGCAGGAAAAATAAACATTTAATCATGAAGGCTCATTATGTATTTGTAGCCAAGTTAGTTATTTTGATAGTAGGCTAATATAGATACAGACAGCATGTGTTGTCTTCATTATAAGGCTTGTATAAGGCTTTTAATTTTTTTGCGGATCCAGACAGTTTTTTTTTTTTTTTTACGTCCAATATGGCTCTCAACATTTTGGGTTGCCGACCTCTGAGCTAGGCTAAAGAACGTGATGTAAACAATGCTGTTTGTCCGTTAGCCACACAGAGGGGACTACTTTCACACGGAGGGGACTATTTTCTCTCGGCTACTGAAATGCGATGTATAACTTTTGTTGGCAACAACTATTTTGTGCTGAAAGGCAGCTTACTATTTACTTACTATTCATAATGTCGCTGGTGACCATATTATAAAAGCAATAAGGGACGAGAGGCAGTACTGTAACGTCAATAAAGTACGTGTTCAAGGATGTTGTTAGGCCCGACGTGCAGCGGAGGGCCGGCAACCCTTGAATAGTACTTTATTGACGTTACAGTACTGCCTTAAGTAAACAATGAACTGATTTTGTATCTTTATAGATCGTTTCTGAGATTTACCGGTAGCTTAAATTATGCTAACATTAAAACATTTTTACTGTACAAAGGAAGAGTTTATAAAAATAAGTCAGACGTATGTTAAAAAGAGTCCTGTATACAGATTTCCCCAAGAGTTACACAAAATGAATAACACATATGTGTTCCATACATATCTGAGATCAATCCCCTACAATAGCAATCAAACAATTTTAATGCATCAATTAGGACAGTTTTCAAAGTAAAAGTCCTAAATGTTTAAAGACATCTGTAATTTCTTTTATGTTTGAGGTGCTTTAGATGTGTATTTCCTCATAGTCCTAGGCAATGATGCTACACAATAAATAGAATGCTTCAATCGACGCCGTGATCGTTATTATGAGATCGGCAGATACTATTTCAGTGATCAGTGATCGGTATTATCGGTATTATTAACATCTATTGCAGGTGTAATAAAGTGTAATAAAGTGTATTAAAGGTGTAATAAAGGTATAAAGTTGTATCAATGTATATTAAAGGTGTAATACAGGTGTATTAAGGTGTAATAAGTGTGTGTTTATCCCATGTGCTCTCAGGGGAAGTTGGTGAAGTACTTCAGCCGCCAGCTGTCCTGTAAGTGCAAAGTGGCCTTAGAGGAGCGCAGCGAGGAGCTACAGGATTTCCCTCGCCTCGGACACTGGTTCCGCATCGTGAACCTGAGGAAGGAGGTCACGCAGGTACGACACAACCCATAATACACTGTGAGGATGTAAGATGAGCAGCTCCAACTATAAACCCTGGTGTCTTTATAATCAGAAACATCTGATGACTTTGAAGGCCACGCATTCACATCATGTTCATAATCAAACATCCACTGTCCTTCATGTTAATGTTTCTCTTTTCACATTATTGGCTACAAAGTGATCATTAAGTAGCAAATGCTCCGTGTGTGATGTGTTTTTTCTTCATTTAGAATATTCTAAAGCTGGTGGTTTGTATTGGAAAACATGCAAATCACATGACTGAGGACTTTTATCTCTTCATCATGTCATCAGTCTCAGCAGAAATAACTCTAGAAGAGTTTGACTGCACTTCCTCTCATGGCCACTAGAGGCTTCAAGACAATGATTCACCTTTATCCACAAGAGTGTATGCTCTCAACGTGTGTGTGTAAAGAGTGTGTGTGTTGTGTGTAGAGAGTGTGTGTCTGTATGTGCTGTTTGTAGAGAGAGAGAGAGCGGGTGTGTTGTGTGTGTTGTGTATAGAGAGAAAGTGTGTGTTGTTTAGATATAGTGTGTGTTGTGTGTTTAGAGCGAGTGTGTGTGTTGTGTGTTTATATAGTCTGTGTGTGTGTGTGTGTGTTGTGTGTGTAGAGAGAGTATGCGTATTGTGTGTAGAGGGTGTGTGTTGTGCGTAGAGAGAGTGTGTGTTGTGTGTTGAGAGTGTGTGTTTGTGTACGTGTTGTGTGTTGAGAGAGTGTGTGTTCTGTGTTGACAGAGTGTGAGTCTGTGTATGTGTTTATTGTAGAGAGAGAGGGTTTGTTGTGTGTTGAGAGAGTGTGTGTTGTGTGTACAGAGTGTGTGTTGTGTGTAGAAAGAGTGTGTGTTGTGTGTTGAGTGAGTGTGGGTGTGTGTTGTTTGTAGAGAGAGGGTGTGTTTTGTGTGTAGAGAGAGTGTGTTGTGTGTAGAGAGTGTGCGTGTTGGGTGTAGAGAATGTGTTTTGTGTAGAGAGTGTGTGTCTGTCTATGTGTTGTTAGTAGAGAGAGGGTGTGTTGTGTAGAGAGAGTGTTGGTTGGAGAGAGAGTGTGTGTTGTGTATAGAAAGTGTGTGTTTATGTATAGAGAGAGCGTGTTGTTTATAGAGTGTGTTGTGTGTAGAGAGTGTGTGTTGTGTTTAGAGATAATGTGTGTTGTGTGTAGAGTGTGCCTGTTGTGAAGAGTGTGTGTTGTGTGTAGAGAGAGTTTGTGTTGTGTGTAGAGAGTGTGTGTTGTGTTTAGAGAGAATGCGTGATGTGTGTAGAGTGTGTCTGTTGTGTAGAGATTGTGTCAGAGTACGTGTGTAACGAGCGTCTGTGTGTTGAGTGTAGCGAATGTGTGTGTGTATAAAGTATGTGTTGTGTGTAGAGAGAGTGTGTTGTGTAGAGAGTGTGCGTGGGTTGTGTTTAGAGAGACAGTGTGTGTTGTGTGTTGTGTGTAGAGTGTGTGTGTTGTGTGTTGTGTGTAGAGAGTGTGTGTGTGTTGTGTGTAGAGACAGTGTGTGTTGTATGTATAGTGTGTTTGTTGTGTAGAGAGTGTGTGTGTTGTGTGTAGAGAGACAGTGTGTGTTGTGTGTTGTGTGTAGAGTGTGTGTGTTGTGTGTTGTGTGTAGAGAGTGTGTGTGTGTTGTGTGTAGAGACAGTGTGTGTTGTATGTATAGTGTGTTTGTTGTGTAGAGAGTGTGTGTGTTGTGTGTAGAGAGACAGTGTGTGTTGTGTGTTGTGTGTAGAGTGTGTGTGTGTTGTGTGTTGTGTGTAGAGAGTGTGTGTGTGTTGTGTGTAGAGACAGTGTGTGTTGTATGTATAGTGTGTTTGTTGTGTAGAGTGTGTGTGTGTGTGTTGTGTGTAGAGAGACAGTGTGTGCTGTGTGTAGAGTGTGTGTTGTATGTATAGTGTGTGTGTTGTGTAGAGAGATAGTTTGTGTTGTGTGTAGAGAGAATATGGTTGTTGTGTGTATCTTTTTGTCAGTGTTCTCCACACCATCCCCCACAATGCATCTCATAAAGACATGCAAGCAACCTCACCCCGGCTCGTATGGATGTGAATGAATCTTGGTGGTGGTCGGAGGGGCCGTAGGCGCTGATTGGCTGCCACGCTTCCGTCAGTCTGCCCCAGGGCAGCTGTGGCTACTGATGTAGCTCACCTCGACCGGGATGACTGTGTGTGTGGATGACTACTGAACTCTTGTAAAGCGACTTTGGGTGACTTGAAAAGCGCTATATAAAATAAATGGTTATTATTATTATTATTATTATTATTATTATTATTATTATTATTATTATTATTATTATTATTATCTCACCGTCCCCCACCATGCACCTCACTGTGCACCCTAATGTTCCTCGTGGTCACGTGGTGTAAGTACCGTGTGCTCTGTTGCGCCTGCGCAGGAGATGAGCCCGGGCCAGCTAACCCTGGAAGGGCTGCTGGAGCAGAGCGAGGAGCAGGTGCGCGAGCTGCTGCACAAGTTTGGCGCCAACGAGGAGGAGAGCGCGCGCCTCAACGCCTCCCTGTCCTGCCTCAGGAACGCCCACCGGCTCGGTAAGGGTCCTCCCAAAATACACGGGAGGGGACCATGGAAATGCCTGCTTATAAATAGCTTTAATGGAAAAAAACGAGTGTAGAAGCTCATTCCTTCTTCATTTTTAATGTAGTTCTTAATATCTATCGATAATGCCCCGCGCAATATAAATATTATTAATGAGAAGATTATGAAGGTAGATTTGTGTCATTATTATGCAAGCAAAACAAAATGTTTTGAGAGCAAATTTCACGTTTTGAGAGCACATTTCTCATTTGCAAGTCAAACTAGAAAATGCATTTCCTGCTGAAAATGCGTTGGAATGCTGAAAGTTTGAAGCTGAAAAGTAAAAACTAAATTGCTGAAAAAGGTTTGAAAATAGCTGAAAACGTCTGAAAATAGCTGAAATATTAAATGAATAGTTGAAAAAGTCTGGAAATAGCTGAAATGAATAGGTGAAAATAGCTGAAATATTAAATGAATCACTGAAAATAGCTGAAATATGAAATGAATAACTGAAAATTTCTGGAAATAGCTGAAATATGAAATGAATAAGTGAAAATGTCTGGAAATAGCTGAAATATGAAATGAATAAGTGAAAATGTCTGGAAATAGCTGAAATATGAAATGAATAACTGAAAATAGCTGAAATATGAAATGAATAAATGAAAATAGCTGAAAATAACTTAAATATGAAATGAATAACTGAAAATGTCTGAAAATAGCTGAACATGTCTGAAATTAGCTGAAATATGTTTTTTTCTTAAGTTGGACATAGCTTAAAATAGCTGCCAACATCTTGAATAGGCTGAACATAGCTTAAACATCTGAACATATGGATTTGTTTTCTACAAAAGCATTTGTTAAACCCTGTCAAATAAAACATCATCAAATCACCAAAATAGTAGAATCAATAGAGAGGAAAGATTGAGCCGAACGCGCTAATATTATTCATCTGTCTGTGAAGTTAAATGTGACCTATTTCTCCTCATTTCTGTATTCAAAGTAGTGAGATGTATTATTGAGGTCAGTTTGCTGTTGTCTGGCGCCTCCGTGTTGATAAACAATCGAGACAGAGGCTGCTCCTTGTGTCCCTCCTGTGTGATTGTTAATGAGGATCAGCTGCGTGCAGCTCCTGAAGGCAGAATTGCCTTTGGATTTCTTCAAAAACACCCTGTGAATCTTCAGAACTTGACAAAATACCATAACTCCAATCGCAAAAGTAACGTAACACACACACACATTGATAACTCCAGGAGAAGCGGAAAAACACATAAAACTAAAATAATAACAACTAGAAAATGCATTTCCTGCTGAAAATGCGTTGGAATGCTGAAAGTTTGAAGCTGAAAAGTAAAAACTAAATTGCTGAAAAAGGTTTGAAAATAGCTGAAAATGTCTGAAAATAGCTGAAATATTAAATCAATAACTGAAAAGGTCTGGAAATAGCTGAAATATTAAATGAATAACTGAAAATAGCTGAAATATGAGATGAATAACTGAAAATGTCTGGAAATAGCTGACGTGTTTTTTTTAAAGCTGGACATAGCTTAAAATAGCTGCCAACAGCTAAAATAGGCTGAACATAGCTTAAACATCTGAACATATCAAAAAGGGAAACTTCTTGCTAAAGTGTTGAACAAACATATTGGGTAGAAATATATAACTGGAAAAAATAAGCAAAACTTTATCTTCTAAATATTCAAAGATATGAATCACAATCCAAGAAATGAGAGAGGGGGAAAAGTCAGACATGAGAACAAGAGAGAGAAAGGAATTGAGAGTCAGAAGGAGAAAGATAAATAAAAAAAGAGAGGGAGAAACCATGGTGAAGGATGGACGAGAACTAAACACTGAGTGGATTTTCTACAAAAGCACTTTTTAAACCCTTTAAAAAAAACAAGATCAAATCACCACAATAGTAGAATCAGAGAGGAAAGATTCAGCCGAACGCACCGATATGTTTTTTTTTTTTGTGGGTTAAATGTGACCTGAGAAATTGAAGATGGTTCTCCTGATATCTCTCAATTTAAAGAAACGCACACAGGGCCTCACACACACGCACAAACGTTGTTCTGTGTGTGGGTGTGGCTTGCAATGTATGATAAACAAGAGCGTGTGTGAGATCCGCCACTGATTAGCCTAACGTGAAGCACCTGTGTGACAGAGACAGACAGCTCAGAATCTGATGAAAGCAACCTTTAGATTTAACAGAGAACCATAACTCTGACCCTAAAAACGTCCACATTAGGAGAAGCTCAAGGCTTGTGTGAACGTGTACATCTCCTTAAATATTTTTTAGGTTAAGAAATGAGGGTATAGTCGCAGTTTAGAAAATGCTCCTGTTTGCTTCAAAAGAGTTGAAAGGTGCTCAGAATTACAATGGAGATGACTGAGGAGAAAGCCGGACTTCTCCCCTCGTTATGGTTTCTCTCGAAAAATCTGGGAAACTGTTGGATTCCACAGTCACATGTCTACGACAAGCACAATATTCCCTACTACTTTATCACACAATTATGTCTATAGAGTAAGAATTGTGGCTGTAGTTCCGATATACAAATCTTTTTTCCGCAAGATTCTAAAGCAGCGCTGCACTCTACCGATGACATCACAGCTCTAGACTTCCACACACACACCCATTGTAAACGTCAGGAGGAGCGGAAAAACACATAAAACTAAAATAATAACAATTAAATAACTATACATAAGTTATAGTTAACATATTTTTCAACATTTTAAACGTGGAATTGTGTTTTTAGCTGAATGTATGCCGATATAGTAAGCTTTTAAATTTGAACAAGTTGAAGCGGATTTGAAGATTTCTCTCATTGGATATATTTTGACTTACAAACGAGAAATGTGCTCTCAAAACGTGAAATTTGCTCTCAATTATTTTTTTTCTTGCATAATAAAGACACACATCTACCTTCATAGAAGATGTTTTAAATGTTTATCTTTAAGTGATTGACAGGAAGTGAATTTGGACTATATTTATTTTAGTAATTTCATTGTTGGGTACAAAAGGAATATACCAGCAGTCGTCTAAAAAATAAAATATTTGTACCATTCTGGTGGTTTCTCCCTAAAATACAAAATCATATCCTATTTAAATTCAGCTTTGACCCTTGATTGACATTCATTTATTGTTATAATATGTTAAAAAGAAACTAAAGTAACACAATATGTCCACGCAAAACAGAGTAATTCACAGAAATGCCTGCTCAACTTAAAGAAAAATACGAGTTGTACCACCACTACGTCTAAAAGCACATTGCTTGTGCATTTAAAATATTATTTTTTTCAAATAACCATTATTTATATACAATGTTTTAAAATGCTTTTTGTTCGGGTTTTGAAGTGATTAAATAGAAGTGGATTAAGTTATGAAGTAATTTCTTTATTGGGTACAAAGGAAATACCAGCAGTCATGTAAAAAGAAAAATCTACAATTCTCCCTAAAATAAAAGAAATAATATCGTATTTTCTATTTTGAACCTTTATTTCCAGTCTTGATGCTGCCATTGATTGTCATTAATTTATTGTTAAGAGATTATTAAAAAGAAACAAGGACTCAGGGAAAGAGTCTGAAGGGCTCTTATTTTTGTAAGATATTTATTTATTGGGGGTATTTTATTTCATATATTATAAAGTAGAGAGCTGATGACAGATCTCCAGCTGGACTCAAACTACAGACGCTATTAAATTGCTTCTTAAAAGTGGAGGTTTTGCAATTGATAGCAACATAAAAATCTAAAGTAAATTCTTAAAAAAAAAAAAATCACAACAGGTGCGTTAAAGCGACACTATGTCACTTTTCCCCTGTAGCGCCCCCTTCAGGTATTTAACGTCTGGCTCTCGAGCCATATATGGCTCTTCCAGCTCGAGAGCTCCCAGCTGATCGCGGCTCGCTTCCTGATCAGCCAGCGCGTCTGGTTCAGACCCGGCCCGGTGTTCTCCACAGCAGCATGTCACTCCGTCTCTACGAGTCGCGTAGCGGAGCAAATAAAAAGTCACCTGTGAGCGTGAACTGGCACTATATGACGTTGCGTATTCACTGCCAGACAGCAAGTTTAAGTACTTCCTGTTCCTCAACCGGAAGTACCGGCCGGTCCCCAACATCTTACATTCAGCAGTTTTCTGGCCACAGACCCCCTCAGTGGCGGAGCAGCAAATCAACATATTTTTTTTATTTTTTTTTCAAGATGTTATTCTAAGGTGGAAAAGTTACACAGTGGGGCTTTAACTTATTGTTAGTAACACACCTTATGAGTTATTTCTCATTACTTCTCAATATCTGTAATATATGATTTTCTTTTAATATAAACTGAACTTTAAAAAGTCTGAAATCAATCTGAAAAGACTTATAAACCTATGTATCACTCATAGTTAATGAGCCAAAACTTACACACATCCCGTTGTATCCATGACAAGAACAAACAATGACCTCATCAAACGATGACCTCATCACCCTGCTCTCCAGGAGGCCGCCCGGACACACAACATCATCGCAATGAATTCAGAATTTTGTGTTGTTTTTGATACCGAAATTTATGATTAGAAATTATTATTATTATTTTTATTATAATTATTATAATTATTATAATATATATATATATATATATATATATATATATATATATATATATATATATATATATATTAGGTATCAAGACCAGGTTCAACTGCAATATGTATTACTATTTATTTATATATATCAATGATATTTAATGTCCATTAACTTATGCATGATCGGATAATTAGGCGTCCATAAACT
This sequence comes from Liparis tanakae, assembly GCA_036178185.1. Taxonomy (NCBI): domain Eukaryota; kingdom Metazoa; phylum Chordata; class Actinopteri; order Perciformes; family Liparidae; genus Liparis; species Liparis tanakae. Next base: position 10,768,642 of record CM070094.1, on the reverse strand, counting down.
GTCATATCATAAATGTAGTATATATTATACAAGGTTATACAAGTAATACAGAGTTCAGATTGTGTTTGTGTCATACAGTCATTAAATGACTAACTATTCTACATTTATATATATTTAACTATGTGTAATTGTTGCAGTTGATTGTTTCATGACACAAAGAAACACATGTATTAGTGACCTGTGACCCTCATTAAAACATTTAGTATGTTCCTCTTTGTTTACGGGCTGTAGTTCAATGCATATTATATTTATTTATGGGATTTAACACCACATGTCTGATCTGAGTCATTAAACTTTGCCTCAGTATTTTTTAAATAAATAAAAAACATTTCCACCTGTTTGACAGACCGTCTCAGTGGAGATACATTAAATCCACAGGACGCCCAGTGCTGTGGGTGTGTCTGTAGGTGGCGCTGTTGTCTTCTCATGTTCAGCCACAGAGGTTAAGCGCTGCTCGTTATGCTTTTTATCCTCTTTATTCTCTTTATGCTCTTTCTTCTCTTTCTTCTCAACAATCGATAGATGAAAGATGTTTCTATCAGAAACAAAGCAGCGGCGTTCTTGTGTCTATACCGCATGCTGTTAAAGGAGTTTAACCCTCACCCTGCTTCTCTATCACATGAAGAGTATTTCACACTGCACGTCAATATGCACACCGTGAGCCCCCTCTCCCCTCTCCTTTTCTCTCTGTCTCGCCCTCTCCATCTCTCCCCCTCTCCCTCCCCCTCTTCCTCTCTCTATTTCTCTCCCTCTCTCCCTGTCCCTCTCCATCTCTCTCTCTAACTTGCTCTCTCTCCCTCTCTCTTCCCTTCCCTCTCTTTCCCTCTTTCTTTCTCTCCCTCCCTCTCTAGCTCGTCTTGCCTCCATCTCTCCCTCTCTCTCTAGCTCGCCCTCTCTCTCTCCCTCCCTTCCCCTCCTTCTCTCTCCCTTCCCCTTCCTCTCTCTCTCTCTCCTCCTCTCCCTCTCTCTCTCATCATGTTAATATGCACACGTTGAGTTCCAATGTAAAGTTATTTACTGATCGTAAACCGTGACCACACACACACACAGACACACAGACACACACACACACACACACACACACACACACACACAGACACAGACAGACACAGACAGACACACACACACACACACACACACACACACACACATGCATGCTGCTGACGTGACTGTGACTAGTGGACCACTGTGTGCACATCATGGTGGTGTTCTGGTCATGTGACTCGTCTTTGTTCCTCTTTTACACTCTTATGTTCATAATAATTCATTCAAGTATTTTTGTGATATTTTGTGGCTTTAACAGGACAGTGTGGAGCACTGCTGTTTTATGGTTGCCCACCAGGTGGCGCTCAAGGCCCACACAGTGTTTTCGGCCGGGGGCTTTTTTGTTGAAATGACACAAATGAACCAGAAGGGGGCAGTAGAACACGTCGAGGTTTGGTAACAACCTTTAGTAAACCCGTTTGATAACATATCTGTTTCTCCTCTCCTCCCACACACACACACACACACACACACACACACACACACACACACACACACACACACACACACACACACACACACACAGCTCTGCTGAATAATCAACCAGATTAACTCAATGAGTAGTTTTTCTTCGACGTGCCCTGAACACAACTGTATTTATTAAAGTGTTATATGAAGTTTATTCACTCGGCTGTTTTCTCAACGCATTTTTAGACGCTCCTCTTCCTCCTTCTGGAGGCGAGGTGTGTGTGTGTGTGTGTGTGTGTGTGTGTGTGTGTGTGGGGGGGGGGGGGTTGATTACCTTTCTGGAGCTGTTAACTGACCAATGGATGGAACAGGGGTGCCCCCCCCCCGCCCCCCCCCCCCCACACACACACACACACACTGGTGCATATTCAGGCGCTGTCCGTGGTCCTGACCCTGAAGTGGCTCTTACATGTCATACTCCGGTCTTCCTCCAGGGGAGCTGTTGACGTTAAAGCGATGAAGGTCTCACCAGGATGCCTCAGGCTCCCCCCCCCCCAAAAAACTGCTTGTTGATTGGTTGAAGACGCTCACATGATTCTGAGCTGTGTTGATACTGATGATGAGCATGATCTGTCTCTCTGAATGGGTCAACCGTTTGAAGTAAAAAGGGCGGAGTCACATCCCAACCCCAAAACGTCTTTTAATAGAAATGTGCCTCCACGTTTCTTCTTCACCTCCATCTGACTCTTTCACACCCTCTTTCTCTCATTTCTCTCATTTTACGTCCTTCTTCCCCCCCCACATGAATCCCTCACTTCCCTCTACCCTGCTCTCTCTCCCTCTCCCTCTCGCCCTCTATTCCTCTGCATCTCTTCATCTCTCTCCCTCTCACTCTTTCTTTCCTCTCTCTCTCCCCTCTCCCTCCCCCTACCCATCCATCTTCCCTTCTCTCTCTCCCTCTCCTCCTCTCTCCCTCCCCCTCTTTCTCTATATCCCCCTATGTACCTGGTGCCACATGACCAAAATTAAAATAAAAGGTCAGGAGATGTATTTAAAGCTTCCTTTGTGTTTCTGTTTCATTTGGTTCCTATCCTTTTCTCTTCTCCTCTTCTCCTCTTCTCCTTTCCTCTCCTTTTCTCATCTTCTCCTCTTCTCTCCTCTTCCCTTCTCCCATCCTTACGCATATTGTTTATCATTCCTTCTCTCTCTCTCTCTCTCTCTCTCTCTCTCTCTCTCTCTCTCTCTCTCTCTCTTAATAAAGCCAGAGGTCTGTCCACAAAGAGCCACTAATGGGTTTCTCTGCACAAGGGGCAGTGAACGCACCACGGCCACATGGAGCGCTGAGAGGCTCTTTCAGCAAGTGTGTGTATGTGTTTGTGTGTGTGTGTGTGTGTATATGTGTGTATGTGTGTATGTGTGTGTGAGAGAGGGAGAGGAAAGTGAAGAAGGCATTTCGGGGAAGGACTCAGAATATCATGAGAGAGAATCATGGCGTGAGAGAGTTTGTGGCGACGGGAGGTGAAGAAGAAACGTGGTGCTCACGTCGAGAAGAAGAGAGCAGCTGCATCAGGGGAGAAGAAATATTGAACATCCATCAGCCTGAACACCCCTGGGTGCTACCTAATGAGCAGAGTCTAGCCTTGAGTCCCATCGATCAGCCTGCAAGACCCTCTTCAAATAAACAACTTAAAAGAGTCCAGAGGTTTATTTAAAGGGACTCAGAGACTGCCGAAGTCCCCGTGACACGCACTGGTGGATCAAGAGTTCTTCAAAGAACCTATAAAGGTTGCTCAAAGAACCTTCTACAAATAGAGCTGTTGCTAGGAGAACAGATGAATATATATATATATATATATATATATATATATATATATATATATATATATATATATATATATATATATATGCAGTAGTGAAGTCTCATGGATACTATATATATATATATATATATATATATATATATATATAAATATATTAATTTATATATTTATGTGTGTGCATGAAAGTCGTTCTGAAGTTTCTCTCATAGACACATTAAGTTTCAGGATCTCCTGAAATGTCTTTTTGCTCTTTCACTAGAGCTGTTGCTAGGATACCAGATGAATTGGTCATTACTGGGGTTCTTCTGCACAGACACATCTCACCGCGGAGCCTTTCTGTTTTAAAGAGTGGCAGGAATGTGATTACCAACGGCAGGAAGATCATCTCTTAAGTCAGCAGCTGATTGGTCTGAGGACTCAGCGCCGCCGACGGGTGAAGACGAGTCGTCTGTCTCCTTCTTTTCACCAACTTTAAACTGACTACTTCCAAAAATCAATATTTTGTTATCAATTTATTCACACAGAAATTCATGTTGTAATATCGGTTGACATTCACACGTCTTTCTTCTTAAACATAAAAAATGTAAAGATTTAAAAATCTCGGTCAACTTTTTTTAATGCTCCGAATTATTTCCTTATGATAGTTCCCAGAATGCAACTGGGCAGCGATATTGCTGCAGAACGGTGATATTCATCACTGTGAATAATCACTTTGACCCGTTGTTGATCTATAGATGTTCTTTATCTCAAAGTAACTCTATAAAGAGTTTTCTGTAGCTTCTGTTCCATTATGCATGAAACTGATCTTTAAGATTAATGTTTATGTGTTTATATTCTAACTCAAGAAGAATTAAAGTGGCCTGATAAGTTGATGTGCACAGTCCTCACATGTAGATATGATATTCATGAAACACAACATCAGAAACATGTGACGACACTTTTAGGAGGGGGGGATTTTAATAACAATTTTATTTTAAACTGGCAGTTGAAACCCTGTATTTGACGTCCCTCGTGCCTCTTCGTCATCGCTCCTCGAGGCCTCTTCATCACATTATATTATATATTAGAGAAGGAAAGGCCGCTGGCTTTTTAAACATTTATTTATAATGTTTCTTATTTATCAAGTTTAGCGACTCCACCGGGAGCTCTATGGGAGATGTGTTCTCCGCTCCGTTTGATGTCTGTGGTGTTGATGTGTTTTCAGTCCGTGGCGCTCAGAGACGTCACAGGGGAAGAAAAGAGGAGATAATGACTTGAAATCTGCATTAAATATGTGACTCGCAGGTCGGTGGCTCGGTGGTTAGCGCTGTCGCCTCACAGCAAGGAGGCCCTGAGTTTGAATCCCAGTCCTCCCTGTCGTCCCAGGTCCTTTCTGTGTGGAGTGTGCATGTTCTCCTCGTGTCTGCGTGGGTTTACTCAGTGTACTCCGGTTTCCTCCACCATCATAAAGACATGCACAGCGTCATATGGATGAATGAGTGTTGGTGGGGGAGGGGCCGTAGGCGCTGATTGTCTGCCACGCTTCCGTTAGTCTGCCCCAGGGCAGCTGTGGCTACTGATGTAGCTCACCACCACCGGAATGTGTGTGTGGCTACTGGACTCTGTAAAGTGACTTTGGGTACTTAGAGAAGTGCTATATAAGACTCAGGATTATTAAGAGTTTGATTAAAGCGACACTATGTAACTTTTCCCCTGTAGCGCCCCCTTCAGGTATTTAACGTTTACTTCAGTGTCGTAAACTCCTGGCTCTCGAGCCATATATGGCTCTTCTGGCTCGTGACTCACAGCTGATCTGACAGCTGATCGATGCGAGCTGCCGGTAGCCGCAGCATGTCATTCTGTCTGTACGCGTCGCGTAGTGGAGCAAAGAAAAAGTCACCTGTGAGCGTGGACTGGCACTATAAGACGTTGGGTAATCACTGACAGAAAGCAAGTTGACGTACTTCCGTTGGAAGTACCGGGCCGGTCCCAGCCATCTTACATTGAGCAGTTTTCTAGACACATACCCCCGGTGGCGGAGGCGCAAATCAACATATTTAAAGTAATTGTAGAGGCACAATTTTTTTCAAGCTGTTATTTTAAGGTGGAAAAGTTACATAGTGGGGCTTTAAGCTTGTGAGGTGAACGTGTCCCAGAGATCTGAGAGGCTGCAGTCTCGTGGATACATACACACACACATACACACACACACACACACACACACACACACACACACACACACACACACACACACACACACACACACACACACACACACAACTGCAGCTGGAAACAACGAGAAGCTGCAGACTAGCTTAGCATGTGTCCCTGACGGCTCAATAAACTCATTCTTTATCTTTTGTCTATTTTCTGAAGAACAACTGGAGGAGGACAAGCTGCACAGTAATGGAGGTAAAGTACGAAACTTAATTCTTAATTACAGATAAGCAACCAAGTTGAGTATATTTATTGCTGTATTTAAAAAAATAAATTAAAAATAATATTTTATTTTCCCAATGCAAAGAACATGCAGAGCATCCAGAGCACCAGTAGATACAATACTATTAATTAATTAAATAAAGTAAATGGATAATCCCCCACCCAACGAGGACAGCGAGCAGAACTCAGAGCTCCAGATAGTTCTGGTCCTCCGGACCCTGAGTGGTGTGTGTTTTACACACTAGTCTCCAGATACTCAAACATCACCTGTAATCCTTCCAGAGACACAGCTGTTCACTTCCGCTGCTATCGGTGCTTTTGCGTTCAGTCTGCTGGGCGTGGTGTAATTCTCCCGCTCTCCACCAGGGAGCCAGGCCAAGCTGCAGGACTGGTCCATCCAGTGGCCCACCTCCGAGTCGGGCAAGGAGAACACCCCGGTGGGCCAGCCGGAGGCCAGCCAGTGGATTCGGTACCAGCTGTCCCAGAGCCCCATCGTCCAGTCCAAGTACCAGCAGCACACATGCCGCAGCCCCGGGGCCCCGCCCCCCCCTCTGTACGCCGACCGGCTGACGGTCGACGCCCCGGCCGCGGGGCTCTTCCCCCCCCTGGACTTCGGCCACCGCTCGCTGCCCCCGTCGCCCCGCCAGAGACACTACGGCCACACGGCTCCTCGGACCCCCCTGGTGGTGAACACCATGACGCCGCCCGGCACGCCGCCCATGAGGCGGAGGAACAGAGGGAAGGCCCCTGGCACGCCACCGCCGCCCAGCCGCAAGCTCATCCACCTGCTGCCGGGCTTCACCGCGCTGCACCGCAGCAAGTCCCATGAGTTCCAGCTGGGGAACCGGCTGGAGGACCCACAGACGCCAAAGTAAGTGTAAAACCCCCGCAGCAAATTAACTAAGGTCAAAGGTCACAAAGGTCAAATCACCGCCATAAGTTAGAGCACAGCATCTGGAGCTTCTGTGGCTCTCACTTTGATTGACAGGTCTCTCAAAGCAACATTCTGATGTTGTGTTATCCTGTTGAGATGAACAACACACACAATATATATTTATGTATGTTTGTCAGTTCCACACAAAGTCTTCAGTAAAAGCTTTTATTTTGAAAATGAGCTGGGGAACCGGCTGCAGGACCTACACACACCACAGTAAGTGTTGAACTCTGGACAATGTGTGTTCACATTATAGCCCTGAGCCCTGAGATAAAGTAACGAAGGTCAAAGGTCACGACGACAATAAAAAGTGTTCAGTAAAAGCTTTTATTTTGAAAATGTTGCATTTTCCTCTCACTTCTTTTTTCCCAGAGCAGTTTTTACTTTGCATAATCCGGATAGATGATAAGTGTCGTTTACCCGTTTGGTAACATATCAAATTATATTTGATGTATTAAAACATTTATTAATAATAATAATAATAATAATAATAATAATAATAATAATATAATAATAATAATAATAATGATAATAATAATAGTCAATGGTGGAAATCTGTGGTTCCTTCACTGGCGTTAAATGAGCGATTCCGCGTTATTAAACTACTCAATAAAAATGGCACTAAAGGTCATAAATATTATAAGCAGATCAAAAGTCAAAGTTCTGATCGTGTATAAGACGTGTTTCGGGTTCATTGCTGCTCCATCTGTTCGGTCATCATCTTGTTCATGAAGGTGTTACAGACTTTATTCAGAGTTACCGTCGGTCAGTTTTCCGTCCAAAGCCGAACGGTGAGAGACGTCGTCTTCGCCCGGCGACGTAATTCCATCTGACTGCGAGTAGAAAGGAAGTCGGGCCACCCCCACCCCCCACCCCACAAATCGGATTAATCGGAGGACATCATTGCCCATAAAGACCTGCCGGCCTGCCGGTGGAGATAAGGGGGCCTCGGGGCCTCGGGGCCTCGGGGCCCGGCGTCTGCTGCTATGCTGATCAGATTTATCCACTGAACCGGGTCCAGAACCACAGCCAGGTAATCAGGAAGTCCAAGCCTCGGGAGAGCTCATCATGTTGCCATTAGACGACAGCGCTGCGTTGGTTTGGCTCATGTTCAGCGCGGCCATCTGGGTTCACATGTGACCACTGGACTGCATCCACACCGACAGGACCGGATCAGCGCCGCAGCCCACAACGGCATTAGAGGATTGATTACCGGTCCCCGAGCGCTGATGGACTCGCAGGCTGTCGACTTGAGCCCTTCTAATCAATGGCGTCTGTGTGTGTGTGTGTGTGTGTGTGTGTGTGTGTGTGTGTGTGTGTGTGTGTGCATAGTGGTGTAGGATGCTGCAGGCGAGCATCAGGCTGGTGGTTCAGTTCTTCTGGTCCTTGTTTCTGCTTCTTTTCAATGACAAGCTTCATCCAGCTTCATGGAGCACACACACACACACACACACACACACACACACACACTAAATACCTTCTCTGATGGGGACGTTCACAGTATCAAGGTATCCTTCAAACCCTGGAGTAAATATCTTAAATATCGTGGAAGACGGTTTATCTGATGCTACAAATCGATTTCCATGTTTCCATATCTTCATATTTTCATATTTCCATATCTTCATATTTCCATATTTCCATATCTTCATATTTTCAAAAGCTCCCGGCGCTCTGTTGCGTCTCCATCTTCTCAGTTTAATTGCGGGGCTCTGTGGCCGAGAGGCAATAACCAGGGGTCACGACCTCTGACCCCAGAGAACACGTTGTCTCCCTTTGTCTTAATGAGCTTTAATAATATAATAATATAACACTATGGGGACAAAGTCTCTGAACGTGCAGGACGCCTTGTCACTATGCTGAAGGGAAACTTATTATTTTATGTCATGAATTAATTCCCCATTTTCCTTTTTTCCATTTGGAAAAAAGGAAAATGGGGACTAAATCCATAAACTCGGTCTGAACTTGTCTACTTCTACTTCTTCTTGTAAAAATAAGTAACTACAATTTAAATATAAATGGCACGTTTTACTGCTTTAAAAAAAAAAGAAGAAAACATGAAGTCCATGTTTGAGCTGTTTTTTTAAATTTATAAATAAACATAAAGTCCATGTTTTAGCTGTCTCCTGAACAATGAGCTCCATCAGATGATGTTCCTCATTGTCTCTGCTATCGCGGCCCAACAGCTGCTTCCAGACACAGTGCAGACCCTCGTCTTCCTCTCTCTGTCCTTCTTCTCTAATGCTCGTCTGTGAGAGGAAGAGTTCTCCTTCCAGAGACGATCACACTCCTCCTCAACTCCAGGTGTTCGCTCAAATCCACATTTACAAGAAATAAAATAAACCCCTGACGAGTGCAAAAGAGCCGACGTCCACCTGTGTGAAGACGATTCATCTTCTTCACCTGCAGAGCCGAATATCACCACGTGTTCCACTGAGGACGATCAGTGTGTCTGTCGAGCTCTCGACGGACTCGGGTCTGTTCAGACACGTCTGGACCGAGCTGTCGACTCTGGTTGAGCCTCTTATGAGGTCTGAGGTCTGAGCTGCTTCTCAGGAGGACAACTGACGTAAACGTGTCTCAGACAGAGAGAAACTGCTGTGAGAGTTCTGTATGGAGCCTCGTGTCCCTCGTCTTCATTTCCTCTTCCAACGGTACATCTCCATCGAAATGTATTTTTCTTTTAAAGTTTATGCTTTTTTCTTCTTTCACTAATAGACTATGAAATAAACAATCAATCACTCAAACAATCAATCCATCCATAAATCAATCCATCTCCTGTTTCAGACTCCCGGTCCAGATAAAATAATACAGAATCACAAGTAGATACACCAAAGTAGATCTTCATAGACATCGTAGCAGCATCTCTAGAGTTGGAGGACTGAACTCTATGATGATGATGTCATGTTTTCATAATGTCATGTTTCATCTCATCCAGCCGTCAGATAGACGTGGACATAAAGTTTATTCAAACAGTTTTAAAGTATTAACTCAAAACACAAACAATCGTTACTCAATAGAAATGGACATTTCTTTCGATTTCATCCAAATAAAATCTAGATGACTTATAAAATAATAATGGATGTAAATGAAATGACCCGAAATAATCTGACTCACTGTCAACAGACCAATCAGAGCCTTTCAGGAGGAGGAGGAGGAGGAGGAGGAGGAGGAGGAGGAGGAGGAGGAGTTGCATCGATGACACGATAACAGCTGCAGCACAAAACGTCTGTGACGGAGGAAACAGATCGAATGCCTGTCAACGGGTTCTTATCTACTTCCCTCCTCCTCCTCCTCCTCCTCCTCCTCCTCCTCCTCCTCCTCCAACTTTCTCTCAACGCATCCGGTTCCTCCCAGACGGGTTGAGGAACACACATGTACAGATCAATACTTTATCGTAGTGACAACTGAAGCGCCGCCAGCTTGTCGTCGACCTTGATTACGTGATTGATTACGTGATTGAGTACGTGATTGATAACTTACATAACGTCCACGTTGAGAGACGGAGGTCGATCTCGCCGATGGGTCGGATCTCGTGTTTACGTTTCCTCGAGAGACAGAACATCGTCTGTCTTGAACATCTTGTGATGAACGTCTTCTCAGCGAGACGCTCGACTGATTTTGTGTAATCAATACGATTCCCCGTCCCTCTCTGCACCTGCAGACACTCACAATCACAATGCACACACACACAATCAGCCAATCAGAGCCATGTTGGTGCTTCATGATCGACCAATCACACTTCACCTCCGTGAGGACTGTCTGTAAACACCAGACACATGAATGTTGACGGTAAAAGTCAAATATTAAAAGAAATGTCGCCCAAAAAGACAAAGAATATGTGGAAATAAGATGAAAAAACATATCCGATAAAATCATAGAATAGAAGTAATGACATCAAAGCAATTAAATAAACATATAATGTGTTTCTTGATCATTTGAATGGTTTGTTTTCATATTATAAAACACCACAGGGGGCAGAAACTCAGTTAAAGCGACACTATGTCACTTTTCCCCTGTAGCGCCCCCTTCAGGTATTTAACGTCTGGCTCTCGAGCCATATATGGCTCTTCCGGCTCGTCTGCTCCCAGCTGATCACGGCTCGCTTCCTCGATCAGCCAGCGCGTCTGGTTCAGACCCGGCCCGGTGTTCTCCACAGCAGCATGTCACTCCGTCTCTACGAGTCGCGTAGCGGAGCAAATAAAAAGTCACCTGCGAGCGTGGACTGGCACTATAAGACGTTGCGTAATCACTGCCAGACAGCAAGTTGAACTACTTCCTGTTCCTCAACCGGAAGTACCGGGCGGCTCCCAACATCTCCCAACATTCAGCAGTTTTCTGGCCACAGACCCCCGATGGCAGTGGCGGAGGCGCAAATCAACATAATAAAAGTCATTGTAGCGGCACAATGTTTTTCAAGCTGTTATTTTAAGGTGGAAAAGTTACATAGTGGGGCTTTAAAAATGATTTTCTACTCTGACTACTCTTCGTTGAGATAATTTTTCGGCCTTTATCTTAATTATGATCTGAATCTGCCGGTCAGACTCAAAGGACTAGAACATCTCCAAAAATCCAAAACATCTGGAGTTGTCACTTCAGTGTTTCCTCTTGAACGCAAACAGAAATAAACTCTTAAAAGTATGTAGTTCTCGAAGGAGCGCCCCCTAGTGGACGGCTCCAAAAACACCTATTAGCGTGTTGGTAGTCTTACTTATAAAACAGCGTTCGCTGCTCTCCATTCCCAGGAGAGCAGCCGTAATTTAATTTGGTTTCTGCGGCGGCGCTCCACCCTCTCGCTCTCCACCCTCTCGCTCTCCGTCCTCTCGCTCTCCGTCCTCTCGCTCTCCGTCCTCTCGCTCTCCCTCCTCTCGCTCTCCCTCCTCTCGCTCTTCCGCCCATAACCTTTTCAAACGGAGAGGCTCTTTGGGATAGGGAGGTAATCAACGGACCTCGTCTATGTTAATGAGCAGTAACACGAGGCGCCTGGAAAAGGTCAAGCTGGTCTCTCTCTCTCTCTCCCTCTCTCTCCCTCTCTCTCTCTCCCTCTCTCTCCCTCTCTCTCCCTCTCTCTCTCCGCCAGTGGAAGCGTTCACATCGTATATTCGGGTCCACCTCAAATCTTTCTGAATGTTAAGCACTTTCTTATTGAACTGGATATTTTGCTAGTAAATCACACCGGAGGGCGGCGTGACTCACCCCATGACTAATTTAGCTGTTTGCTTTCTCTAAGTTCTTTAAATGTTCTCTCCCCACTTTCCCCTCTTCCGTTCCCCCTTTTGCTTCTCTCGTTTCCTTTCCTTCCTGTCCTAACCGTTCTCGTCCTCGTCTCTCGTCCTCGTCTCGGGGACCTCCCACATCACCTTCAAAGAGGTATTTTTAATGCAAAGGACAAATAACTAAATATGGACATTCAGGTTTCTTGTCGACGCTGTGAAAGGTTTCTTGACATCAACGGACGATGATTCTATCTGAATTCTGATTGGCTGACACAAGACAGGCTAACACACCTGGGGCGTGGGCGATGGAGGTCTAGAGGTCTGGAAACGGGCCGATCCGGTCCTTGTTACCCATGGCAACATGCAGCCTGACACACCTGTCGGCTGTATGGCGACACCTGAGCTGGCGATAAGGGGATCGGACAGACGTCTGACAACCAATCAGACGCAAGCGTCTCCTGCGACATCGGGATCATTTATATTATTTAATGATCTGTGTTTTGGTTTGTTCTTTTCTCACAACATCTGCAAAACAATCTTTAAAACCTCTCAAATACAATAAAAGAAGTCAAATAAAGACTCCTTACGCTGCAGAGCGACAGACGATCCGCCGAGATACGGGTCTGCCATCACATTAGTCTGGCAACCTCTGCCCCCCCTCAGGCTTGTTTTCTCCCATTAATGACGAGTCAGGTGTCAATACCAGGCCTTTACTCCCCCCCCCCACCCCCACCCCCCACCATCTATCGGCCTTAATGAGTTGCTGGTCGCGACTCCGCCGGCGGCCCAGAGATTGGAGTCATGATTATGAATTTATATGAGTGTTTATGGCGGTTCGCTCAGACATCATCGGCGCTCGCCGGAGGAGGATTTATGAGGCTGATGGTTTCTCGGCGGTAGTATGTGGACTAGTGGGGGGGGGGTATTACATTTGAGTGGGTAATTAAAAATGAACCTTAAAAGTTGTGTTATTGTTCTTTAGGAAGACGTGAGACCTGGTCCGACCACATGAACAGAGTTATCACATCGCTCATCCCCCGGAGGCGTTTCCCTCTCAGCGTCTCTCTTGATGTTAGAACAGAAGATAACACCTGCTTCGGGTCCATATTGTCCATGACCCCCCTGCTTGAGTCAGAGAGCTTCAGGGTTTGAGCTTCAGGGTTTGATCTATGGCTTCATTTTGAAATGACTTGTTATTGAATCTCCCGCCGCTGAGCCGCCGGCGGGCAGCTGCATCACGGTGAGCGGTGATGAGCGGCGACGCTCTCGGGGAAATACGTTGTGTTTCTGTTTGAGAATATCTTATTAAGTTAGGTAGAACTCTGCCGTGTTCACCTCTCCGTGAGCAGCTTCTACATTTATACATTAGAATGCAGTTAAGTTTAAATATTGGTAAATGTAGGTTATAAACAAAGAAAATCCTCCTCACGTTTAGAAGGAGACGCTCAGGACAGACGTGTCTAGACTCATGAGAAATGATCACATATCGACACTAAGTATAATTATAAACGCTCCTCCATCAGTAGCTCCACATGTTGAGTTAAAGTCTAGCTGTCAGCTTGTTGTGAATCAACAGGCGAATAAAGTTTGACGGATCTCTCTGCAGCGTGGTTGGAGTAACTTAGTAATAATTAATATGTATTTATATGTGATTCTTCTCCTCAAAGACGTCTCATGTTCTGAAGAGGACTTCCTCTCTGCGTCTCGGTCAGCGTGAGACTCGGTCATCTGATATATTGACCCGTGGATAAGCCCCGCCCCCCCCGCTGCTCCTACTTCAAGCCGTCGGATATCCGGTGGGCCACGCTCATGAAATATGAAACGGGGGATAACAAATCAATAAAAAGGCGATATCAGACAGAAGGTTGACAGCAGGCTTTTTATCCAGGATGTTAAACTTATTCAGGAGAAAGAAAACAAGATGGACAGACGCCGAATCGTCTTGAGTGTATTCTGATGTGTCTTCGTGGAGCTCTGTGGACATGGTGTTATTTGGATAAACAGATCAAATGTTGGGAATCTAAATTGTTACTTTCAGGCCTGAAATCTTCAAATCAGCTATTTTATATTGATTGGTTTGCCCTGTAGAGCTTAATGAAGGAGGATTTATCTCTGTTTGCTTATTTGAGACACATTATAAATTAACTTTAATCCACACGCCGTAACTCGCCTGACGACTCGCAGTCTAAGAAATGTGCCTAAACAATCGGTTTAGTTGTTGGACCACCTGTGAAAGCTGACTGTGGTCATCCATCCCAGAATGCTCAGCGGGCAGATGAAGGCTGTCGGAGGCGCTGAGTCGTGTTATTTGGACTTCGCTCCAAGGGCCGAACCCCCAAGAACATTTCATCAACCCCCCCCCCCCCACCCACACCCACACCCACACACACACACACACACACACACACACACACACACACACACACACACACACACACACACACACAGAGTCGAGCTATCACTTAAATACAGACTAATCTCTTGAATTGAGGAGTGACCACCAGGTGGAGGAGGAGGACACAAAGGAGTCGTCCTGAGGACTGACCCAGAACAAAGAGCTTCAGGATTCGGTTCTTTTGGACAAGTCGCTGCTCCTCAAACTCGAAAAGAAGAAAAGTCTTGAGTTTATCGTCTTGGCCTCAAGGATCCAGACCTGGACTCAGGTAATGAGGACGAGAGACGAAGGGGCAAGAGTCGACGGGTCGAGAGTCGACGGGACGAGAGACGAGAGAAAACGGGGCGAGAGAAAACGGGACAGGACACGAGAGAAAACGGGAAGAGAGACGAGAGAAGACAGGACAAAAGAAAACGGGAAGAGAGACGAGAGAAGACAGGACGAGAGACTGTGAGGACGAGAGACGACGGGTTACTGCTGACTGTACGTCTGATTCATTCACATCATGATTTCTGAGGGTCCGTCTCCATATAAGTTCCCCTGTGGAACCTTTTGGTTATTTCCTTATTAAAATGTTCAGATTTAAAGATGCTGATCGATCAATCTGTTAAACAGTAGTTTGATTTATGGCTCAGACCACCGGGCTCAGACCACCAGGCTCGTTTCTCATCTGGTCATCAGCTTCTTCACCTCCTCTTTGTCCTTCTCATCTTCTGTCTCCCACACAGGCTTCACCCTTCTTCAATAATTTGTTTCACTCTCCACCTTCAGTGTCTCGCTGTCTCCTCAGCATCACACACACACACACACACACACACACACACACACACACACACACACACACACACACACACACACATACACACACACACACACACACCTCCCTCGGCCTCTGACAGCGCTCTGACACCCGCCCGTCTCCCAGTGGGAGACGCTGACACTTAAAAAGGACAGAACTAGAAATAAGAGGACGAAAAATCCTTCTTCTCCTCCTCCTTCTCCTTGTTCTTGTTCTTGTTCTTGTTCTTGTTCTTGTTCTTGTTATTGTTCTTCTTCACACCAGTGTTGGACTCACAGGTGCATCTCATCATGTGATCAGCGGACGAACAAAACCCATGTGGCCACGTACACGCCTCTACACGTTGATTGACAGACAGGCCACGCCCTCTTTCTCTGAGCCCTTGAACGACGTGTTATGGCGTTGATGTCTGCAGTGTCTCGTGGTTGGGACTTTCAACGTGTGTGTGTGTGTGTGTGTATGTTTCAGTGTGGGCTGGAAGGCGCTGCACCGTCGTGCTGGAGATCCGGCTAATGAGCAATGAGACCACCTGACTGGTTCAAATCCTCTTGATCTGTCAGAATGTGAATCTGCCTCTTGAAGTGTTGCGCTCTCCTCCGTCCTCCGTCTCATGTGCTTCTGCTCCAAGGTTCCACTTTAATTAGTGTCTGTGCAGGAGGCTTTGGGAAGGGTCGATGACGAAGGCTTCATGAAGGGGCGATGATGAAGACTTTGAGAAGTGTTGATGACAAAGGCTTTACGAAGGGTTGATGACAAAGGCTTAATGAAGGGGGCGATGCCGAAGGCTTAATGAAGGGGGCAATGACGAAGGCTTTATGAAGAGTTGATGACGGAGGCTTTGAGAAGGGTTGATGACGAAGGTCCCATGAAGGGTCGATGACGAAAGGCTTTGAGCAGGGTTGATGACGAAGGCTTTGAGAAGGGTTGATAACGGAGGCTTTGAGAAGGGTCGATGATGAAGGCTTTG
Source organism: Liparis tanakae (assembly GCA_036178185.1). NCBI lineage: Eukaryota > Metazoa > Chordata > Actinopteri > Perciformes > Liparidae > Liparis > Liparis tanakae. Next base: position 10,752,644 of record CM070094.1, on the reverse strand, counting down.
AGAAGGGACGATGATGAAGGCTTTATGAAGGGTTGATGACGAAGGCTTAATGAAGGGTCGATGACGAAGGTTTTATGAAGTGTCGATGACGAAGGCTTTCAGAAGGGTTGATGACGAAGGCTTTGAGAAGGGTCGATGATGAAGGCTTTATGAAGAGTCGATGACGAAGGCTTTGAAATTGGTTGATGACGAAGGCTTTATGAAGGTTAGATGAAGAAGGCTTTATGAAGGGTCAATGACTAAGGCTTTGAGAAGGGTTGATGACGAAGGCTTTGAGAAGGGTTGATGACGAAGGCTTTGAGAAGGGTCGATGATGAAGGCTTTGAGAAGTGTTGATGACAAAGGCTTTACGAAGGGTTGATGACGAAGGCTTTATGAAGAGTTGATGACGGAGGCTTTGAGAAGGGTTGATGATGAAGACTTTATGAAGGGTCGATGACCAAGGCTTTATGAAGGGTCGATGATGAAGGCTTTGAGAAGGATTGATGACCAAGGCTTTATGAAGGGTCGATGATGAAGGCTTTGAGAAGGATTGATGACCAAGGCTTTATGAAGGGTCGTTGACGAAGGCTTTATGAAGGCTTGGACCGCCTCCCGGCTGGAGCCGTTGGTTTGGTGGTTAGAAAGAAAAGAAACAACTAATCCAGGTTTAATGGTCCTGAGTTCAGAGAGCTGCCATCTCACCGAGGGAACACCACGTCTATAACCTGAGACCAAAGGAAACTCCTCCATTCACTCTGAAGTTTCACTTTAACTTTTCAGAGTAGAGAGGCTCCAACTAGTCTCCTCCTCCTCCTCCTCCTCCTCCTCCTCCTCCTCCTCCTCCTCCTCCTCCTCCTCCTCCTCCTCCTCCTCCTCCTCCTCCTCCTCCTCCTCCTCCTCCTCCTTTAACATAACATTTACGTGTCTGTTCTTTAGTTATGTGAGTACCACCCCAGTTTATGGATCACTATGATGTCACCCATGTCCCTCATTGCCACCCCCCCTTGTCTATAGCTACCAGGAGTGGACAACGATTGGCCTGAAGCCATATGACCCCGCCCCTCTTTGCTTGCGTGCCATTGGCTGATATATGTGTGAATGTCTATGATTCACAGTCTTTTATATCTCTCTTTTTTAACCTCTTTGAATTGTATCTTCTTTAAACCCTTTAAAACTACTTTCTGTATTTTTGTTCACAATGATTCTGATGAGGAAGACTGATGAAGAAGACTGATGAGTCAGAAGTGAATCTTCTCTAGATGCCGTTGGACTTTAATCTGAGGACACGAGGATGTAACTCTGGTTTAAAGTTTTATTTCTCGGTGCCTGTATGAATCTCCATAAGCAGTCCGGAGGTCCTTCTGCATATTTCCAGTGTGTTTACCTCCCGGGGGAAAGAAAACATCTCAAACTGAGGATCCTCCGGCGGAATGAACAGGTTGTGTGAGGGGAATGAGTAAAAATACATAAACCTCCTCCCTCTCTGAGTCACATTCAAGACATGAAACTCATATCAATATCATCTCCTCTGGCTCTGAGAAACATTCATGAATAGACGGTTCAGTTTATGAAGCTCAGAACCAATCAGAATCCTTGATTTTGGTGGAAGAAGAAGTTGGTTTCACAAATACAAGAAGAAGTCGGTTTCACAAGTGTAGACTGTGTTTTAATGCTTTAAAATATTCCTTTAAAAACATTGTGCTGCGCATTACGGCCTGAAACGCATAAAACGTCATTTTAAAATAACGGTCGGTAACGGTTCACAGAGGGTACGTAAAGTATTCAGACCTTTAAATGTTCTTTGAATGGAGACATTGCGGCTGTCTTTCAAAATCATGCTGTTATTATTAATTTAAATGACATTTTTAGACATGTGGAGCTCATGAGGAGCTCCACCCATCATAACTATCTAATAGATGTTTTCATATTGCTGAGAAAACATCTTCAAACTATTGTATTGAAGGTCACACAGGTGACTTTATTCCTTTCAACCATTTTATTTAAAGTTACAACTTACACATTAACTCACATGACTAGACAAACAACAACAAACTAAAACTACACTAACCATCAGACAGAAATTGTCCTTCAACATATTCAACTATATCAATTATATTACAACTTTCTTACCAATATTTTATTTTCAATTCATGCAGGATACCCCCCCCCCCCCCCCCCTTCATTTTATTTGCTCGGTGTGTTCGGCACACGGAGAATGTGACTTGGCTGCTGTGTGCGTGTGTGTGTACAGACAAACAAAAACAACAACATTCAACAACACACACACACACACATTCCGTGTGTCCGCCTCTTATCTGTCAGCCTTAACCTTCTCTCTCTTCCTCTTCCTCTCCCCCCTCAGAGCCAAGAAGAAGACCAAGCCCCTGAACCTGAAGATCCCCAGCAGCGTGGGCAGCTGTGAGAACCTTCCCACGCAGCTCCACGCCGAGCGCTCGCTGCGCTCCTTCTTCTTCCCGTCCTTCATCCCTTCCACACCGCCCGTCTACGCCGAAACACCTTCTGCAAGTACGAGAACTCTTCCTCCTCCTTCTTTTAAACGTTTTAATACGCTTGTATATATAAATGAATATATATATATTCATATATATATATACATTTATAAATATATATATATATATATTCATTTATATATATATATATATATATATATATAAAACAATATATATAAATATATAACAATATATAACAATATAATATATCACAATATATATATAACAATATATATATATATATATATATATATATATATATATATATATATATATATATATATATATATATGAAATGAGAGTTTCATGAGCATTTCAATGTCTTTATTAATACATCTCTTATTCAGATTCCTTCTGCACTGCTTATTCAGTTCTCAGGTAATATCTCTCATTCTGCTCTCGGCTTAAAAAAAAAAAGTCAATGAAACGATAATAATTTTGTTCACCCCCCAAATTCATCTTTTGTCTTCACAACAATTGCCTCCGCTTTCTGGTATCAGCCTCCTGCTGCCGGCTTCATTATCCTTCTTACTAGAATATACTAAAGCACAAAAGAACCATTAGGGTGTGTGTGTGTGTGTGTGTGTGTGTGTGTGTGTGTGTGTGTGTGTGCGTGTGTGGGTGTGTGTGTTGCTGCACATCGGGCCGTCTTATTGGCTGCTGCGTTATGTGAATATTGCGGAAGCCAACATCAGAGCGAGGGGGACGTGGGGGTGATGCAGGTTGAGTGATGGAGGTTGGGTGATGGTGTAGGTATCCTGGGTGTTGGTGAATATCTTAGGACCAACGGCTATGTGGCGGCACGGCGGCGATCGTGTTTGTGGTTTAGAGACATCACGACGAATATTCACACATGTCTACAATAAGAGGACATTAAGAAGGCATTAGGAAGACAATGAGATGTTAGAAGGAGAAGATGGAGGTCCTACCCTCACACGCTCACAGCTTCAGCTAAACGCACCCACAGATATACACATTATAAACCTTTCAAATGTGGCTCTCTAAGATTATTTGATGAAGAGTGCCTCACAAATGTAACCCCTCGCTGGCTTCTAGTGACGCGATACGCATGCACAAGAACTAGGGATTAAATATATATCTTTAAGCCGTCGTTAAGCCACGCCCTGTGGCTGGTCTTTCCCTGAGATCCCACGAAGAAGACTTTTATTTGTGCACTAAATCCTTGTGTCCTTGTGAGTCTGTCCAGACACTTCTACTAAACAGCAGCTTGTTATTGTTTCTGCGATCGACCGTAAAGCGACTGATTCACACACAACAGATCAACAATGGCCGCCGCCGTTGAACGGCGGACGGCCGCCTCGAAGGCGACTATCAGCCGATGGGCGATGTTCAGCAGAGACGAGCAGAAAGCTGCTCACCTGCAGACACTAAAGTAACTCAGTAGGAAACACACTGATAGACACTAAACATGAGTACGGCATACGTCACTACATCTACGGGACTGTAGAGAACTGCAGGAATAAATCCTAAATCCTGCCTTTCTGTTCCCTCGCCTCGAGGTAAGTGAGTTTTTGGTCAGATGACCAAAAACAGACATTTTGACTGAATTGCAAAGCTTTTAAGGGTCTTGAAAAAACAGGTAATTGCAAACAAGTGTGATGTCATTTCTGCAATCATCCAATAGAACGATCCCATTGGCATGTCGTCGAGGGAACCAGTGTGAGGCTGACTCCAGGTTTGCCTACAACAATACTTCATCCCAGCATCAATCCACTTTCCACTGTCCCACTCATGGACGCCTGTGTTCTCTCATTATTCACTCTGATGCTCATTCTGTTGGATTTCGCACCTGTTTAAGTAACATTTTAGATACAAATGTAGGTTTATGCAAGAAAGGAGCTTTTATCTTTCTTTCTTCCCTCTTGGTCCACTTTCATAAATACAGGTCTCAGTTCTTCTGCTCCAGGTGTTCGGATAAACCATAGTTCCTCCAGTTTGAACAAAGTTATGGTGGCCACAGTGGGACATACTCCACGGACAGCTCAGCGCCGGTGCCTCAGCCCCCCCCCCCCCCCCCCCCCCCCAACTAGTTCTAACTCGAAGTCCAGTACAGAGAGAGAGAGAGAGACTGTGAGTGTGTGGTTGTGGGTATAAATGGCTTAAATGTTCCTCACAAGCTTTGCACACAACTCTCCGGGTATATTTCTACTCGCGCTGTGATGATGTCACCCACTCGGCCTGACCTCGCAGAGACGCTTTGCGGTTGCGTCACACGTCTCCATGGCAACCTCACGTGGCATCACAATGGAGGTCCCTTTGAGAGTTGGCCAGTGGCTCCAAATAAATGGAGTACAGGGGAGGAGAGGAGTAGTAGGTTGAGGTGATAGTTTGGAGTGTCTCAGTAAAGCCTCTTCTGTCACTCAGCCGGCGGTTCACAGGTTTCATGTGTCAGGACGTGGTTGTTGACGTGTTGGATGCTCAGTTATCGTCTTTTTGACAGAACACAAAGGATCATTCTCAACATGGTTTTCTGTCTTCTGAAACTACTCATTTGTACTTTCTTGTAACAATGTCAACTTCTAAACTTCGCAATAGTTGGTTGTGTATTTGTCTGGTAAACCAAGGAAAGGTCATCGAATCAGAGGTTGCAGATCTGCAACCTCTGATTCGATGACCTTTCCTTGGTTTACCAGGCATGTGATGATGGAACATCAGGACACAACTACAGAAAACCCTTTTCCGAGTAGGAGGTCTCACTCCAACGATTGAAACCCTGCAGAAGAAGGTCGTAACCTCCAGTCTATAGAGAGGTGGATGTTGAATAGCTACTATATTAATACCAAGAAGAGAAGGTCAGGGGTCAAGGGAGTTTTGGTGAGCATTGAAATGCTGTTTTGTTGGTGAAGAACTTTGAGGTCGTCACTTGAGAACATCGGATTACCTCAACAAACGGCTTCAATAACTAGCGAAGCCGGGAAGTCAACGACCTCCAGCCGGCCTCCAGAGCTCTGTGCCTCCAGCCACAGAGAGAACTCATTGGACGTGGTCACGCTCTTATTCAGACGTTACCTAGATGGCCGTGCTTGGACTCGCGTTGCATTGAATGCCGCATGTATCTTCGAGCTCCCCCCTCTTTCGGCACCACGACCCGTTCACTTCTGGGATCTTTCATGGAGACGCTTTTTTGAATTGGATAGAGGGAACACAAACGGGACTGTATCAGAGGGAGTTGAGAAGGAGCCCGGATCATGACAGTACATTTGTATATTTTGCTAAACCAATTAGCTGTCTGTAATCTGCTTTGTCCAAGAGGGCCGCCGGGCGCGCTCGGTTCTGCGTGGACGTCAGACTGTCTGTCGGCACTCGTCTGCTTGCCGCCGAGTCACGAGGCCCACTGGCATCATCTGTTCCCCCTCGCCCCTCGTCCCCCTTCCCTCGGCTTCACCGGCTCAATTACACCTCCAGTCTTAAAGTCTGTGAAGCCGTGCACAAAGATTTCTGGTTTCATCCAAGAAAATTGGTATTTTTCCAACGCTGTGATTGCTATTGCAGTCAGGTTATTGCAATGATGTTGTGTGTGTGTGTGTGTGTGTTATGTGTGTGTGTGCGTGGGTGTGTGTGTGTGATATGTGCAGACATGTGTGTAAATGCTCGTCAAAAACATGGCAGCACAATATTCTGCAAAAAAGCTTTTCAGCGTGTAGCTGTTGCCATAGCAACTGAGCCACCTGGCTGTGTCTCTTGTTCATCAGAGGGTTTTTCAATTCTTCTTTTTCTCACAATAAGACGGCAAAGAAAAACCTCCTTTATTTCCTCCTCTCACAGTTCATGTGTTGCTGCTCCAAACCAAAGTCCTGAAACAGACACTTCTGAACCTTAAGGAAGGCGCCCGTAGCACGCGACAACCGTAGCGCGCGGCACCCGTAGCACGCTGCACACGTAGCGAGCGCTGCCCGTAGCGAGCGCCGCCCGTAGCATGCGACTCCCGTATCGCGTGCCGCACGTAGCACACTGTTCAGCAGACGCCCACACTCTGCCTCAGTCCTGTTCTTCTGCCACAACGAGCTGCATCTCGTCCAACAGGTTCTCTACACTTCAATAGTTTGGGTTTCTTCCATAATTACACTTCAGTGGTTTCATGGAGGTGCGACACGGAGCTGGAGGAGCGTGACGACACGGGGAGGTGTGGTGGAGAGGCCTCGGTGGCTTGGGTTGTGCAGACCCCCCCCCCCATACCCCATTTTTATACGAATATCATGTTGCTTTTCTCTCATCTATTTAATCTACACAAACACATACACACACACCCCAATGGGCTGCTGTGTGTCATGTGAGGAGGAGGTGGATGGAGGGCTCGGCTTAATTGGGCTAAGGCCATTCGAGATGGAGGAGGACACTGTTGTCTGGCGCCTTGGGGGTCTCTCAGCTCCTTGAGGCTCATCCGTCTCACACACACACACACACACACACACACACACACACACACACATGCACACACACACACACACACACACACACATGCAACCCATTTACATTGAACTACACCCCCTTGCGTATCAGTCTATGGCCCTGTGTATGTGTATGTGGCTGGTTCTGTATTGTTCTGTCACTGTAGGCCTCTTGCTGGTCTCATGGTGATGAAGATTACCATCATGCTGAAGTATGAACCGACATCGTGTGTAATTTTTTGATTTTGGGTTTGTTTTATGATGTCTGCCTCTCAAGACTACCGATGGAAAACATCCTCTTGGCTATAATTAATTAATGTGCACCGTATCAAATCAACCCCCCAAACTGGTTTAGATGAATGTTGTGAAGATGTTTAACCAACACCACGAGAACGTCCCATGCCTCTTAGTAATAATTAGTAATCATCTTATTGTGGTTGGAGGACATGAAGCTGGGGCTGGACACATAACTACAAGCACATTAAGTAATTCCTTCCTGGCACTGAACATTTGTTTGAAGAGGCTCCACCCACACAGGTGACTAGACAAGTTAATCGTTTTGGACTCACTCTCAGATGCGGAGCTTATTTGACCTCATGATGACCTTCAGACACCGAGAAGAAGCTTTGGGCCTTTTGGGTTCTATGAAGTTCCTTTTATTGTTTAGTAAACTGCATTTACTTTTAACTCTGCAAAGATATAAATGAGATGTATTATAGTATCATGCTTGTTGAGGTATGAATACAAACGGAATATACATAGAGATGCACTCCCTGAGATGTCAGTGGTGGTTGATACAACAGCATCTGTGGTTACCATGGTGACGAGTGGTATCATACGCAGCTAATCTCCACTTTATTAGCACACGTCAGTCACAGATAATTGCTGCGTGACGAGCGTTCCTCGCCCAGAGAGGCAGTTGACAGAAGGTTGTTCCCCTGGTTGAGGAGCCGCCTGCAGAGCTTCACCTCACGACGGCTCGCTAAATATTCTAAGTATTCAAAACGCCAGTTGTCTGTTCGTCAGGTGAATGATACTCAATGAAATCCACCCCTTGATGAGGCCATTGGAATTCTTTAATGTGGAGTAACAGCAGCAGGCGGTGGTGTGTCAGCCACCCCAGATACTGAAGGGACTATATTAATCTATATTAATCATTATTAATCTATATTATATATACAGAAAGAGACTAAACTCTCATGAATGATTACTGAAACACACACACACACACACACACACACACACACACACACACACACAGACACAAACACACACCATGATAAACAGCCCATGCCACTGACAGGTCCAATCATCAGTCGCCAACGAGGCCGATAAGAAGCAGACGACGTCAGCTCCTACTCTGGATCCAGTTACCGGCCCGGGTAATGGAGAGATGCATCGGCGTGTGGAGGGAGGAGGAGGAGGAGGAAGAGGAGGAAGAGGAGGAGGTTGACTGGATTTATTTATTTATAAATGTTCCAAAGTGCAACAGAACATCTAAAAAGACCTTCGATATGTGAGCGCTCACAGAAACCTGAATAAAAGCACAAAGAACCAGAGTTGTCTCTGGATAGAAGTTCCATTGTCCCGCCAGCGTTGTATTTAATATATATTTATTTATTACATCATCACAGCTCTTTTCATCGTTTTTATCATCATCATCATCATCATCATCATCATCATTGTGTGCTGCCACCGGTGCAGCACATGAGGCGGTGCATTCAGTGTGGTGGTTCCATCGCTAATGGAGCGAGTGGTGGAACATCCAGAGTTCATCACAGGGAGGTCAGTGTTTCCCCTAGTCACGCCTACCTGAGTGTGTGATTACCTCCAACACCTGAATGCAGCAGAATGAGCCCGAAAGGCCAAATGCCCGAAATCAATGTTCATGGAGACGTTTAGTCCATTCTGAACGACGTCCTGTCAGCGTCACGTCAACCAATAACAAGCTTCTTTGTGCTGTCGCCCCCCCCCAGACACCCTCTCAGTGCCTCGCTGGTCTCCCCAGATCCCCCGGAGAGACCTGGGAAACTCCATCAAACACAGGTGAGGAGAGAGTGTGTGTGTGTGTTTAGAAAGTAGCGTCCCCCTGCGACACCTCCTAGTCAAGGTCCTCACGGGGATGCGATTACAAGTATGCGTGTGTGTGTGTGTGTGTGTGTGTGTGTGTGTGTGTGTGTGTGTGTGAGAGCTTCACTTGTACTTCAGTCACTGCGTTTACATGATGGTATAATTCGAATATTGCTTTAGTCAGACTTTGCTATCTTTGGGGGGGGTCTGCTATTATCCCAGTATACATGGCAGTGAGTAATTCGAATCATTGGCTGAAAACATGTCACCTCCGATACACCAGGTGGCGCTGTTTTCATTACAACTCCTGTTGTGTAGCATATTTCCTTCTTTTGATTGGCTGATAAGCGCCACGTAACAGCACAACTCCAGGAAGCATTTGTTTTCCCCACGGGGAGAGCGGCGGGGCCAGCTCATGTTGTCGCTGCAGCACATTAAAACATTAAATGCTCGTGGCGATACTCGTTGCGCATGGGCAAAGACGCAAAGTTCGGTTCCTAGTCCAATTCACTGCTACATGCCGCTATGGTCGGATTATCAACCGCATCGGATCGAGTAATCCAGGGGTGTCAATCGGACCGTAGTTGGACCGTAGTTGGACCGCACACAGTCGAACAAAGGTGGTACATGAAAAGGATAATTCGATTTCTGTCCGACTAAGCCAGTAATTCGAATGCATGTAAACGCACTGTCTGATAGAATGTCAGTCCAATTAAAAGAGGAGAATAAAGAATGTCCTCTTCGTAACTCCTTGAGTCTCCTCCTCTCACCCGACTCGATGGCTCTAAATAATTAAACTATGTGCTGTTAGTTGTTAGCTGTTAGCTGTTAGCTGTGGGTTCAGAACTCGGCGCTGGAAAGAGAAGCTTTCAAATAAAATAATAAAAACAACACATCATACGCAGCTAAAAATTGTGTCAATGAAACTTGAAAGAGAGAAAGAGGGAGAGAGAGAGAAGAAGAGAGAAAGAGAGAGAGACAGAGGGAGATATGTTATTGGAGCATTACTGTTATAAGGGAAATGAGTTAATTCCGTCTAATATGTCCCTAAACACATCGTTGGCCTGTTACGATGCGTTTAAGGGGGTTGGCGTTGCCGTGATCTTGTGTATGTGCATCAGCGTGCTTTACCACCTGTACACATACAACATCCCTAACCTTTGACCTTTGACCTCACATCGGATCAGGAACAACTGCCAAGAAATAGAAGAAAAAAAAAAAATTCTGGGAAAAAAGAAGAAGGGAAGAATCCCAGAAACCAGAACAGAAGTCTTTGTCCACAGCAGCTTCCAGGAGTCCGGTAACCGGCTTCATTGCATTTTTTTGCCCTCTCAATTTGAGGCAAAGAGGGAGGGGCCTAACAAAGAGATTTGAAATCTGTCAAACAGGAGGTAAACACCACTAAGGGAAGAATAAGAGGTAAATACCGCTAAGAGAAGAACAGGAGGTAAACACCGCTAACGGAAGAACAGGAGTCAAACACCGCTAACGGAAGAACAGGAGTTAAACACCGCTAACGGAAAAACAGGAGATAAACACCGCTAATGGAAGAATAGGAGGTAAACACAGCTAACGGAAGAACAGGAGGTAAACACAGCTAACGGAAGAACAGGAGTCAAACACCGCTAACGGAAGAACAGGAGTTAAACACCGCTAACGGAAAAACAGGAGATAAACACCGCTAATGGAAGAATAGGAGGTAAACACAGCTAACGGAAGAACAGGAGGTAAACACAGCTAACGGAAGTACAGGAGGTAAACACCGCTAACGGAAGAACAGGAGGTAAACACAGCTAAAGGAAGAACAGGAGATAAACACAGCTAACGGAAGAACAGGAGGTAAACACAGCTAACGGAAGAACAGGAGGTAAACACAGCTATCGGAAGAACAGGAGGTAAACACAGCTAACGGAAGAACAGGAGGTAAACACAGCTAACGGAAGAACAGGAGGTAAACACAGCTAACGGAAGAACATTCTCCCGGTAGCCATTATCACTAAAGGTCACACAGCCAATGCGGCGCCTTCTCTGAGTGACTGTCACGAGAAGGTCAGACGGGGTGCTTGTCGCCACGGTAACAGCTCTTACATGCCGTGTATCTGAAGCCGTATCCTCATGTCTTATTTTTAAGCATCCTCGCCTCTTTTCTTGCCGCCTGCAGGTTCTCCACAAAGTATTGGATGTCCCAGACGTGCATCGTGTGTGGGAAGGGGATGCTGTTCGGACTGAAATGTAAAAACTGCAAGTAGGTATCAGGATGATTTAATTTTTGTGTTGTCTTAGAGCGAGGATGCCAGGGTGAAATTGGACAGGGGGCCAGATTTTGAGAGATCTCAGGGGGCCGGATTAGAGTGTTTCCCCTAGGATTCAGCTTCAGGGGGGCGGGACTACTGCCGGCAAGCGTTGTCGACGAGGGTGGGGTGGTGGGGGTGCTAGTGAGAGAGCTCACCCGTGTGCGAGCGAGGCACGCGCCCACATCAGAGTTGTTGGGGGGGGGGGGGGGGGGGGGAGTGCTCACTCGTGTGCGCGCTGGTGAGAGTGCTTACTCGTGTGCGCGCATATCGGAGCTGCCGCACGCAAAGAAGAGTTGTCGCGGACCGGGTGTGACCAATGTTCCCTCTAATTTGTCATGTGTCCGAGCATACACACAAGCTCCCTGAGCACACTGAGGACCACTGTGAGCAGCATCAAATGTGCACGCTGTGGCCAAACACCTGTATCACACCTGTTCAAAACCTTCATCATAGCAAGTTACATCACTTATTAAAAGAATGAAACTACAGCAGCAATTTTCATTAGTTTACTTTTAATATAAGAAATTTGGCCCACTTAAAATGAAAAAGACAAAAATCGTGTTGTTCATGAGATGTATCGTATGTTATGTTATATTTGAGAGTCCTTCTGTGGCCATGGGAAGAGTCCAGGTTTGGCCATGGGAAGAGTCCAGGTGTGGCCTGGCTGAGGGTCCTGTTCTGGAAGAAATGAGACATGTACACCTTTCAGACATAACATTTTGTTCACATTAAAACGACATGTGCTGTAGCTTGTGATACAGTGTAAATTCCTGTAACTCTTTGTCTGTAAAATATCTAATTATACCGATTTTTTATTAGCATGTCCACTCCCCATACATTATCTAGTAGTAACAGCATTTAATGATTGATATCCATTAATAGAACATCTTAATAAATGTCACTAGAATATGCAAAAATGTTGACATTAATTTTACCTTATTTTTCACGTCTGTCCTTCTCACTTCTCCAATGGTTGTACACTTTGTCCAGGTCGATGGCTTCTTCTGCTTCTTTCTTTGACTTTATGCGCATCAGCTGGTCCAGATGTGCCACTGCAAGACAATTTCTGGATGCTGTTATTGTCAATGAGAACTTTAACTTGCTTGGAGTCAGATTGTGTTTTGTGTGACAGCTCGTTCCTTTTCTCTCGGTCTTCTCGCTCTCTCGCAGTAATGAACCGACCCCCCGTCCCACCTCGAGTCTTTGTACGAGTCCAACAGCTTTCAGACGTCTTTTCTGCTGAATGTGACGCTCGAGGTCGTCCGACTTCCATTGAGTCCACATTTTTAGAGCTGAAAGCTCATTTGCTACTTTGGCGTCGCTGCATGTTTAGCAGTCAACCTTTCTCACTCGAAAAAGAAAACATTTCCCCCAGTTTCACCGCTTGTTCTTCCATCGGCACATACTCCGACAGCCATTCCACCCGAACAGAACCGCCTTTCTGTTTGACTTTGGCTTGTTGAGTGGACGGGTCTCCGGCGCTGCCCGCTCGCTTCGCCGTGATAACGGGTTGCGTCTCCTAGCTCCGCCGCATTGTTGTTAGCTAGCCAACCGGCCGGTGCGTACGAGCAGGGCTCACGTGAAGCGCTATCAGTGCTCTGATTGGCTGCGTAAGTAAACCGGATCGTACCATTGGCTAGACACCTGTCAGGCTGTCACTCACTGTGTTACATTGAAACATTATTGGTCTAATTAATTAGATCAGATTAGGTCTGATATTAGATATTAATTAATACGTTTATGGTGAATTTTATTTTATGCGCTGCAGAGATTTCTTGTGCGCTGAGAATGCGCGAGCAGTGCGCGATTGCACAGGCGCGCAGCTTAGAGGGAACATTGGGTGTGACGTGTAGTTGACAGATTCCACCGAAAAAGGGAAAAAAAAGAATTCTCCCCTTACATACAGTCGGGCCGTAACCCTGGCACCACTGTCTTAGAGGTTGCATCAGAGGTTTGTGTCTGATCACATGTAATCATATGTTTTATTTAATAAGTTTATTTTACTTGTTGTCATGGTGACGCTAGTATGAGCTCTTTTAGTTTTCACCTCTCTTGACTGAGTAGCCGGTTGCCTCTCTTGTCTGTCATGTCAGTAAAGATCCGCTCCGCACATCTCTGTGTAGATGAACGAATAACAACAAGCAACACTCAAGTCTTCTCGGTTTTTCTTAAGGCTGAAGTGCCACAACAAATGCACCAAAGAAGCTCCGCCGTGCCACTTACTGATCATCCAGCGAGGAGGACGAGAGAACCTGAAAGGTATTTCATACACAAGAGATATTAATCTTGTGTGAACCCAGGCTCTTTTTCTTCTTTCTTTTAAATATCGAGGAAGACTGATTTCCAGTCGAGGACTTAGATGAAGGGATGAATGGTTTATACATCTGAAGGGTTTTGGGCAAATTGGACTGGACAATGAAGATTACCCCGGAACATGTATACGGCCCAAACATATACTCTACATATACGATATGACAGCTGATATATATATAGTTTTATATTTATATAAATATATATATTGTTTTATATTTATATATATATATAGTTGTATATATATTTATATATTGTTATATTTACTATATGTATATATATATATATATATACATACACAGTATATATCTTTATATATATATCTTTATATCTTTATATCTATATATAATAACAATACAAAATAAAAATAAAAATATATATGTATGTTTTTTTTGGTTTGTTGTAGTAGATAAATTAAATTCCGAAGTAGAATTCCTTTTATTTAAATCATTAGATCTTGAAAGTTGTGAAATGCACTAACAGTCAAATCCAGTGTTGATTTTTTGTCTTTTTCTTTTCCTCCAACAAAAGATCAACAAGGAACAACTCAAGGTAAATAAGTCTTCTTTAGACTTATTCTTCCTTTCTATCTTCCCTTTCTTCTTCTTCTTCCTCGTCTCCTCCTTCTTCATCTTCTTCCTCTTCGTGTCTGTGTGATATTAAATGTCCACCAGAAGGCAGCTGCTTCATCTTCTTCACTTTCTCTCGGCCCCATAACGAGTTTTCCCTCCCTGTCCCAGAAGCCATTAGTGAGTATAGCTTCATGTCTCACAGCGTGTGCGTCATGGTGTCCTCTCCTTCCTCAGTGGCGCGTCTGGTCCGGACCGAGTCGGTTCCGTGTGACATCAACAACCCGCTCAGGTACAGCGACTTGCACATCAGCCAGACGCTGCCCAAGACCAACCGGATCAACAAGGTGAGGCTCACCGGTCCACCGGTGGGGGTGGTGGTGGTGGTGGTGGGGGGGTGGTCCTGAGGAGAGAGAATTCAATTAAATTCAGTTTATTTGTATAGGCCATTTTCACAAATTACAAATTTGTCTCGGAGTGCTTTACAATCTGTACACATAGACATCCCTGCCCCAAAACCTCACATCGGATCAGAAAAAACTCCCAAATAACCCTAAAAAGGGAAGAAACCTTCAGGAGAGCAACAGATGAGGATCCTTCTCCAGGATGGACAGGTGTAATATATGTAATGTGTACAGAAGGAATCATTATACACACATTAAAACACAGTAACAACACAATCAATGAATATGACAGAGTGTATGAATAGTTGGTAGTAGGCATATTCCACGATGGAGACCTCCACGATCCATCAGGCAGATGGAGGTAGAGAGGAGGAGTGGGCAGAGTCTCAAAAGGGCCATGGCTTAGTTCAGGGATGCCAGGGTGAAATTGGACAGGGGGCCCGCGCGCAAAGAAGAGTTGTTGCGGACCGGGTGTGACGTGCAGTCGACAGATTCCACCGAAAAAAAAAAAGAAAAGAAAAAAATCCCCTTATCACCCGCTGGCCGGATGTGACATACAGTCGGGCCGAGTCCGGGCCGTAACCCTGGCACCACTAGCTTAGTTGGTAGTAGGCATATTCCACCATCCAGACCTCGATGCTCCATCAGGCAGATGGGATCTATGCCGTCTCATAGGGTCCGATGACCCCATGAGACGTGAAGTCAGAAGGACTCCGGGGAGAAAGCAGAGTTAGTCATGTGTGATGGAGAGATGAAAATTCATCCATAAGGAGAGAAAAGAGGTGCTCAGTGTATCCTAACGTCCCCCAGCAGCTATAAGCCTATACCAGCATATCCAGGGGCTGGACCAGGTGAACCTGATTCAGCCCTGACTGTAAGCTCTGTCAAAGAGGAAAGTCTTGAGTCTACTCTTGAATGTGGTGACTGTGTCTGCCTCCCGGACTGAAGGTGGAAGCTGGTTCCATAAAAGAGGAGACTGAAGGTTCTGGCTCCTATCCTACGTTTTAAGACTCTAGGACAGGGGTGCTCAATACCACGATCGCGATCTACCGGTTGATCGCGGCGTAGTATTGGTAGATCGCATGACATAAAAAAAAATTGGCCTATCCCCCTGAAATTTTCTCTATAGCATGTCTTTGTGTTTTTATTAAACTAAACAGCCGTCTGTTGTTGATCGTATCTGCACAACAGCATGTCACTTCTGTCTCTACGTGTCACGTTAACACTTCTCGGCTCTCATCAGGACGGAACAAAATAAAAGTCACTTGCACCCCCAGGGGTGCAAGTCACCCCCAGGGGTGCAAGTGATGGCGAGCCAGGGCAGAGCAGCTAATGCAGGAGCGATGTGATCTCTTTTCTTAGATTTAGTGAGAACACGAGCTGCAGCATTCTGGATCAACTGGAGGGACCTAAGAGATTTATTAGAGCAGCCTGATAATAAGGAGTTGCAGTAATCCAGTCTCGAAGTAACGAACGCGTGAACCCATTTTCTGTGTGTATGTGTGTGTGTGTCTGTTTGTGTTTCTGTCTGTGTGTTTGTGTGTGTGTGTGTGTCTGTTTGACCATAATTCTAGATCAGTCGTCACCAACCTTTTTGAGCCCAAGATCCCTGACCTCCGCCTTTGTGACAGGCAAGATTTACCTTGTGAGAGAAAACGACAGTCCAGACTGGACTTATGACTTGAGGCTTTTTATTTGGCCTAATTCTAATGGAATGAAATCAAAACACTTTGGTCCAGCTTTGAAATTGATGAGACCAGGAACACAGAATTAAAGTGCAATATAAAAAGTTAATTATTACACAATATGAACAAGAACAAACACATTTGCAATGAGCAGCTGGATAAACTACCAATATAAATATTGTTTATCAACTGACGTTACAGCACAACACTGACAACATGATCAGTCAGTGCAACTCATGTAAGTTCAGCTCTGTATGATCACAATGTCATCAAGTCATGTGACTCCAGTCAGTGTGATGGCTGTGACTGAACTCTGTCTGTGAGCTTGTAGTTGGGCTCATAAGCACAGACAGCCAGTCTGAGGCCGTCTGTGTGCTGTCTGTCAGTAATCCAGCTCCTGGTCTTTGATTTGGTGATTTTCTTCAACTCCAATGAGGGGCACATTTGGTATTCATGAAAGTTTTGGGATTGGTTCTGAACTCAGGCTGTTGGTGATTACATTCAAATCTTCTCTACAGACATCTTCAGATTTAAATAATTATAATAATAATATGAGAATCACCATTTGTGACTCCAGCATCTGTGCTTTTTCAAATAATAGTAAAAATACAATTGCAATCACTTTCAAGTAAACCAGATTGCTCCATCAGAACAGAAAAAAAGCTAAATTTTGACTTTTTGTAATATGTGAAGTTATCAATAATGGTCTTTCTGCATTTCCCCTGCACCCCACCTGTAGTACCACTGCTCCGCACTAGAGGGGCACGCCCCACCTGTAGGACCACTGTGGACTACCTTCCCCTCTTTCAGCGAACACGGCTGTGAAGGAGAACCCGTTTTCAAGCGTTCATGTATCAGGCAGAGATATTTTCTGACGTCGATCTTCCCGTCAGGAAGAAAACATTTCAAAAGACATTTCAGAAAATGGTCGTGAATGAGGAACAATGTGTTTCTGAATTTATTTTCATTTTCCATGGAGAGCGACAGGGAACGTCTCCGAAATTCACCGGACGATCGCGATCGACGGGTTGGCGACCACTGCTCTACATCAGTGGTTCTCAAATGGGGGTCCACGTTATTTGATCAATATTCTGTGAGGCCCTCACACCCCCCGTGATTTTCTTATTCGGCCCACTTGCTACTGAAGTTCAATAGCCCTGCCATACACCCAGGGCTCTCAAGTGTCACGCATTGAGCGTGAGACTCACGCATTTCGGTCCTAACTCGCACACTCCCGCCACACATCGTATTTCTCACGTTGAAAAAATCTCTCGGTTATTTAATGTTTTAATGTGCCGCAGCGCCAACATGAGCTGGCCGCGCTGCCCTCACCGTAGAGGAATCAAGCACTCCCCTGAAGTTCTGCTGTGAGATGCCGCTTATCAGCCAATCAAAAAGAAGAAATGGGCTACACAATAGCCCATCAAGAACAAAGCACACTCTCACTAGCACCCCCATGTGTGTGTGTGTGAAGCAGGAGCACCCTGACCTGGGACAGAAGGCTTTGGAGCAGCTACTGCCCTTTGCCTCCACATATTTATGTGAGGCCTCCTTCTCTGCAATGACAAAACAAAGCAAAGAAACAGACCGTGCCTGGAGAAGAGCTTCATCACAGCAGTGGCCTCCCTGCCACCAGACTGACAAAGATCCTCAGTGAAGCACAAGTTCTTCATTAAAATGTAAATGCTAAAGCATTCAGTTTAATGCAATGTTCATTGTTGACAGTTTAATAAATCCAACACTGATGGCACAGTGCTGTGTATCGCTACTTTTTTTTACCAAAGATTATTTGCGCTGGTTAGGGGGTACTTGGCTGAAAAAAGTATTTCACAGAGGGTACATCACTGAAAAAAGGTTGAGAACCACTGCTCTAGATCATGTAAACTTTTCTCCGTGCAGACATTTTTCGAGTTTTTCCTGGTCCGATGTGAGGTTTTGGGGCAGGGATGTCTATGTTACATTACATTACATGTCATTTAGCTGACGCTTTTATCCAAAGCGACTTACAATAATGTACCATCATACACTGTAGACACAGCTACAGGGAGCAACTCAGGGTTAAGTGTCTTGCTCAAGGACACATCGACTAGGGCGGGGATCGAACCTCCAACCCCGTGATTGAAAGACGGGCCTGCTACCCACTGACCCATAGTCGCCCTGTCGCCCTATGTGTACAGATTGTAAAGCACTCTGAGACAAATTTGTAATTTTTGAAACTGGACTATACAAATAAACTGAATTGAATTGAATTGAACATTTATATTTGCATAAACTTTAATTGTTGTTTAAACTATTTGACTTTTTGCCAAACACCATGACAACACCATATACTGTGTATTCATGTTCTGGGCTGACCACAGGAAGATGATGAACTGTGAATGTAGAAGTAGTGACACCGAGGTTCAAATACATCACAGCGTTCAGAGGAGGACGTTAGCGGTGACTGAGTTCCTGAACCCATGATAAGGTTCATCCAGAGTTACCATCACACTAACACGCAGGAATACACAGCGCTGGGAACACTGGCAGGTTCAAACTAAACTATAGTTCTCTATTCTCATGATACATGATCCATTAAACATCTGCAGCTTCTAAAAAACACTTTTGATTTAGCTCCAGATGAAACTCAAAGTGCTGAAGCTGAGCAGTAACTTGATTATTCCTCCATTGTGGAAGGAAACAGACGTCTGAGTTGACTAAAAGATGAAGTTATTGTTCCAATGAAAAGTTATTGTTCCGGTGGTCCCCCTTCCTGAACTTCTACATTCACATTTCAGGAAAAACTATATATTCTGATGGAGATTATATATATATATATATTATATGTATATACACAATCAGTGGAGATTTATTGAATAAAAGTGATTATTTATTTCTAACTACTGTGAACCAAAAGCCCTCCGGCATATTCAACATGATATTCAGCTATTCAAATAATCAAATCAAAATTCAATTTAAATACCTGGAGAGTCCAGACACAGAGACGTCTGAGAAGAAGTTGAATCACTGAACAGATGTGTCATGGGGGGTCACCGAGGAGCTCATTGGATGATAAACCTGAGAGTTCTTTCTGCAGCTCGGCAGTGGTGAACGTCGGAGGAGGAGACGGCACAATGAGCTCGGAACAAAAAATCACTTTATTACATCCTCGAGATTAAAAAGAAAAACTAATTAACGAAGGTCACAGGGAGGTCAGATTGGAGAGAGAGAGAGAGAGAGAGAGTATACGTTTTCCGGGTTTCTCCGGCTGTGAGAGCGTCCTTGAACGCACCACTGAGGGGAGTTTTTCTTTTCCTCCACACTGAGCTTAGGTCAGAAAGTGGGAGGCGGTCTCTCACGGCGGTTTCACGTCTCTGAAGTTAGATATTAATATCGTTCTGGAAATTAATGAAAGTTTCCCGGAAGGTAGAAAATAAATGTAGAAAGTAGTCGGACAATGAAGTGGAGAGCTTGTGATTAACACACTTAAAGGGGGGGTATTATGCCCATCTTTCCACAAGTTGATATGGTTCCTTGGGGTCTTAATGTAATGTTTGTAAAGAAAATTGGTCAAAATACCACAAGAATCATTTCAAACAGCACCCTTTTTACCCTGTCAAAAACACCTCCCGAAAGATTGACCTGTTCTGAGTGGGCGAGGTGCTCTGTGTTGCCAAATTGGAAATGGTGAAGTATCGTACCAAAGGCTCAAAATGGTTGTATTATTTGGAGGGTAATTATCGTGTATCTGGCAACCCTGAGATCGGTTGACCAATGACTGTTCTCTATACCGTCAGACCTCCCGCCAGAGCTCGGGAGATACCATTTCCAAAACGTGTAAGGAGTAAATACTAGTTTGTGAAAACCCAGAGAAACACAAATATCTGACGAAGCAAAATCCTGGAAGTTTTTGGAATCCCTGCCGGACGCATTTTTTAGGTCTCAAAAACAGGACATGTCCGGGAAAAGAGGACGTATTAATATTAGCCTACAGCAAGATATTAATGAAAACTACATGGTGACATCATAGCATTGATTATACACGGCTATGTAGGTCTATTGTCCGTATCTGACTCCATGACTATAGTTATTTCCATAAGTATGAAATACATAATTTTACAGATGCGTGTTTGAGGTGGAAACAAACCTAAACCTATGTGGGTTGGGTACATTAAAGATGGACACATAATTAAAGGGCAATTTCTCCCCTTTATTTAAAAACAACAATGAAAAACATGAAAAACATGTTTAAAGCCCCACTATGTAACTTTTCCACCTTAAAATAACAGCTTGAAAAAAAATTGTGCCTCTACAATTACTTTTAATATGTTGATTTGCGCCTCCGCCACTGAGGGGGTCTGTGGCCAGAAAACTTCCGGTTGGGACCGGCGGAAGTACTTCAACTTGCTTTCTGGCAGTGATTACGCAACGTCATATAGTGCCAGTCCACGCTCGCAGGTGACTTTTTATTTGCTCCGCGACGCGTAGAGACAGAGTGACATGCTGCTGTGGAGAACACCGGGCCGCGGCTGAACGAGGCTCGCTGCCGCTGCCGAGGCAGCGAGCCTCGTTCAGCTGTGAGCTCACGAGCCGGAAGAGCCATATATGGCTTGAGAGCCAGAGGTTTTACGACACCTGATAAACGTTAAATACCTGAAGGTGGAGCTACAGGGGAAAAGTTACAGTGTCGCTTTAATATTCACACTATTTACACATTTTACAAACTATTTACACACTAACTCAATAAATTAACTTCAATGTATTTTGTGATGGCCTTGTTAGCAACTAAACATGCTGTAACAAAAAATATTATAATAGTCATGACCAGTGGTCCCCAAACTACGGGCCACGTTTGGACCGGCCCCCTGAACAATAGCAGACACGCTTTCCGATTTATTATTTGTTTCTCCTGGCCCGCTGCCGTTGAGATTGCAGCTAGACGCCGAGAAAATATGAAGTGGTGCTCTTATTCGCAATAGAACATCTTTGATGGGGCGTGTCGTGTCTCGGTCAATCAGCGTTCAGATGTCGACAGCGTTTGGGAAGTTAGGTTAGCTTGAATGTTAGTCCGCTACATCTACTGCTGTCATGCTGCACGGTGTAGCGATGCTAACGAAGTACCCGCACGTTAAACACAATGTGAATGAGCATATTCTTAGTATCAATACTTCAGTAAAAGAGCGATAAGAGCGCACGCGCTGCTCAGAGAGTGGCATCAGCGCGCATCAGAGAGCCGGGTAGCCCCGCCCTGTCAGTCATGCAGCCTGACAGGGAGCAGAACTGGGAGCACGCTCTGATTGCGTGCATATTTAGTACCGGTACACCGTGCAACACTAGAGCGTAGCCAGACTCCCTACATGGGCATGGTTCGGAATCTACGTAGAAACAGATCGTGATCCCATTCGACACACTCAAGCATATCGTTTCTGACATAGAGGAATCACAACAAGCCGCGTGTGTTGGGAGACATGCCAGATACCCAAATTAACATATAGAAGCACTAAAAAAGTGGAATTTTCAAAATATGTCCCCTTTAAACTGTGGAACAATCCCCCATAGTGAAAGCTTCTCATGGTCATGGCCCTGTTGAGACTCCGCCCACTCCTCCTCCATCTGCCTGATGGATTCATACACTGTCATATTCATTGATTGTGTTGTTATTGTGTTTTAATGTGTGTATAATGATTCCTTCTGTACACATTACATCTATTGCATCTGTCCATCCTGGAGAGGGATCCTCCTGTTGCTCTCCTGAAGATTTCTTCCCTTTTTCCCCCTGAAGGGTTGTTTGGGAGTTTTCCCTGGTCCAATGTGAGGTTCTGGAATAGGGATGTCTATGTGTACAGATTGTAGAGCACTCTGAGACAAATTTGTAATTTGTGAAAATGGCCTATACAAATAAACTGAATTTAATTGAATTCTCTCTCCTCAGGACCACATCGCGGCCCCCTACCAACCGGACTCCAGCAGCAACCCCTCCTCCACTACCTCCTCCACCCCGTCCTCCCCGGCTCCGCCTCTGCCCAGCAGTGCCACACCCCCCTCGCCACTACATCCCTCCCCGCAGTCGGCGCGGCAACAGAAGCAGTTCAACCTGACAGGTATCAAACTGGGGGGAGGGGGGGGGGCACGACGCCCCCCTCCCTTCACCTGCACTGCACAGAGACACCACCTGTCCACCAATAAGCCAAAAGAACCAAAACATTTTGTACCAAAAGTTTTCGCCTCCTCTTTTCTTCAGGGTCGAAAGGTAACACGCTGATGTAGTTCCTGTTTCCACGGTTACAGCACAAACAGGGACTATTTATAGCTAATTATATATTATTAGTTTTGATCTAATCACCTCTAGTCTCCCTTAATTATGGGGGGGGGGGGGCGTGCCCAGCTGATTCCTGTTGTGACTTTACTAAAAGACAACAAATAGAGGGGAAGAAAAGAGAGTTAAAGGGAGTTCAACATAGTGTCAAACTTAAAATTAGTTTGAAAGAAATACGTGACTTAAAATCTGCATTTGAAGTAATTTGACTGTAAAGACTGAATCCACCAAAAGTGAAGCTGCGTTAACAGAAACAGAGTTGAGAATCGTTCATGAGAGCAGAACCCATGAGCAACGGCAACGTGCATGAGAGTCGGAGCAATTGATGAGAATTTACGACAGGCTGCACGAATGATGACGAACGACTCGAACAACGTGAATAACGTAAATTGTGCGGCACGGACAATTTGCCTCAAGTTAAAATATTTAAGCTTTGGTGAAAAATTCACCGGACGGCGAGTTGTGAAAGCCAATCAGAGTTGAGCTGCTTAGACATGCGTGTGATGTCCTCAACAAGTATGAAGCAGAGCTAGTGGTTAGTTCTTCATGGCGGATGAAGGAGATGATAACTGTTTCCACGGAGATAGGCCACAGAGATAAGCCCCGCCCTCTCTAAGCCCTGCCCCCTCTGAGGCGCGAATGAAGCGAAAAGCCACAAATAGTCAGCGAGTGAACTCCCGTGAAGTGTGTGAACGCAGCACAAGATGGCCGACTCAACGTGGCTCTCCTTCTCTGTTCTCTCCTGCAGCCTCCAGTTATTTCAAATACAAGCAGCAGTTCATCTTCCCCGGTGAGTACTTTTATAATTGCTCATTACCACTACCCAAAATGCACGACAACCAGCCCAAGCTAAAACATGTGCGGAGGAGAAGAAAGGTGCTCTTTTGATGTTGTTGATGATTTCCATCTCCACCTCCTCCACCTCGGCTTTAAGACTCTTGGCCGCCTCCACCCACGCGCTGCTTGTCTCACTCGGCCACCTAATGACTCGTCAGTGCCGCATGCCGTTGTGTTCTCCCACCGGCGCCACGCAGCCGCCTCTGGCAGCTCGTTCAGGCCGAGGCAGCCGACGTGGGGCGCCGACCATATTGAGGCGTAATTGACGTCTGGGCAAAAGGTTTTTGTTGTCCATGAATATACACCATGCACAGCTTTACACACACACACACACACACACACACACACACACACGCACACATGCACACACACATACACACATACAGTCAAGTGACATCTTTCGGCAACGTGGTCCAGCTCTGCCCGTTGGTGCCCATCAACCTTGTTGCTGTAAGTGGAGATAATGCAATATTCAGGTCATTATTTGTTTTTATTTATTTATACCTTTATTTATTTATTTTCTTCCTCGACTTTGTAACGACCTCCCGGAGGGGATAAGTCTGCAGAATCAGTAACTTTGTTTAAATCACTTTTTAAAACCCATTTTTATAGAACAGCTTTTAAGTGATTTTGTCCTTTTATGCAGGTATTTGGTTACACTAATTTAGTTTGTCTGTTTTTAATGATTTACAAAAACATTTTATATTTGTATCTTACTATTCTATTTGTTTTACAATTAGTTTTCCTCTGTAGAGCCCTTTGTAAACTTAGTTTTTAAAGGTGCTATATAAATAGAGTTATTATTATTATTTAACCAGGTGAGTCAGATTGACCTGGATGCGACGTAAGAAACGCATAGTTACAAACATAGAAACACAGAACAAGTTCAAATAAACTCAGTGAACATAAACAAGTTAATTGAAGAAACATTGACGTGTTTGGGAACCTGCCTCCATTTCTTTCATTTTATATTTCGCAGTAAGTGTTTCTAATTATTCTGCAACATATTTTTTATTGCAAATGTCCCTTTATATCAGGGGCAATTACAGTAGGATTACATTTATTCATGGTCTGGTGCTTACAGGTGTCACAAAAGAGCTCCAGCGTATATATCCCAGGGTGCATTTCACTCAGTCAGACCGACTCGGATTCACACACGTTGTCCAATCAGGAGCCTCCTATCCTTCTGGCGTGCTGGTCTTTGGAATAAATCCATCAAACCTCCGTGCAGACGCCACACAGAAAAACAGAAAAACAAAATAACCAGGTCCTTTAGTCACCGGCAGGCGGCAGCTGCTAATGCACCGTGACACAAAGAGGATGCTTGTTTTCTACTTCACTGTCAGAAATTGTCAGTATTGCCAAAGAATCGTCCGATGTCTCTCAGAGGCGATCGCTAAACCACCGCTCAGCTCGCCAGCGTGCAGCAGGAAGAGCTTCCAGAAACCGAGGAAAGAGGTTTAACCATCCTCCAGAATGAATTCAAATGACACGTTCAGGGACCTAATATACGTTGACGTACCGACAAATCTCGTGAGGACGTTTTCTGCATAGATTTGATATTTACATGCAAATTATGGCAAAGGAATACATCACATGTTTATTATGGAGAGTAGATGTGAGGGTTTCAATTTTCTATACCAAGCATACAGTCCATAGAAAATACACTGAACACATGGTGGGTTAATATTTGATTTAAGTAATAGTTTAGCTATGAATAACATTAAATCACATTTTCTTGTAATTATTTGCTCAATTTGATGCCTGACAAATGACTTAACACACTAGTGTCTGATAATTAAATACCAAGCTAGCAAAATAAGAGAATGTGTTGTTGTTTACTTAACAACAAATGTGCCATGGTTGTTAAAAAAAAGTGTGAAGAAAGAAATAAATTCTCTGTGAGTGAAATAAAAATCGCAAAGTTTTCAAACGAAAGGACTTCCAACTCGATAGAGACACGTCTCCGTCCTCGAGCCTTCTCAAGAAACAAAGAAAGCAAAATGAACAACGTTAGGAATGATTTACTATTGAATGCATTTTTATTCTGACTTTTTCCGTGACCCCTCATTGGCTTATATTCTGACTTTTTCCCGTGACTCCTAATATTCTGACTTGTTTCCGTGACTCCTAATATTCTGACTTGTTTCTGTGACTCCTAATATTCTGACTTGTTTCTGTGACTCCTAATATTCTGACTCGTTTCCGTGACTCCTAATATTCTGACTTGTTTCTGTGACTCCTAATATTCTGACTTGTTTCTGTGACTCCTAATATTCGGACTTGTTTCTGTGACTCCTAATATTCTGACTCGTTTCCGTGACTCCTAATATTCTGACTTGTTTCTGTGACTCCTAATATTCTGACTTGTTTCTGTGACTCCTAATATTCTGACTTGTTTCTGTGACTCCTAATATTCTGACTCGTTTCCGTGACTCCTAATATTCTGACTTGTTTCTGTGACTCCTAATATTCTGACTTGTTTCCGTGACTCCTAATATTCTGACTTGTTTCTGTGACTCCTAATATTCTGACTTGTTTCTGTGACTCCTAATATTCTGACTTGTTTCTGTGACTCCTAATATTCTGACTCGTTTCCGTGACTCCTGATATCCCCAGATGTTGCTCCGGAGGCTCCTCCGAGCCGAGCCCCGCAGGTCATCCTGCACCCCGTCCTGGCTGAACCGGGGTGAGTAGATCCTTCTACCGAAGTCTTGCCTTCAATGACATCAGGAAGATTTCTTCTGACCAACATCCTCTCGGTTATCGACCTCTCCTCGGCCTCGTGTCCTCTCCCCTCGCCTCCCCTCTCCTCGCCTTCTTCTCTCTCTGTGTGTCAGAAGGCCAAGTCAAAGTTATTGGAGCGCAGATATTGGGGGGGGGGGGGGGGGGGGGACGATTTCAATGCGAGAGCCGTACACGACGATTACTCGTCGTGGGCCTTCAGTTCACGCTACACTTGGTGATGCCAACTGGATTTCACGGACTCTTTGAGGAAGCCAGTGGTCACGAGGGGAGGGGGGTGGGGGAGGGAGGGAGGGGGGGGGGGGTTCGACAGGAAGAGAAGGAGGAGGAGTGATGTGATGCCTTTCGACCCCCTTTCGATGTTAATTAGATCAGAATCTCAATCTATCACCAGAAACAGGGGGCAGGAGAACCACCATCTATAGTGGACGGTCCATATGGAGCGTAGCCGGGGATTTTCTTATTGATTAATACCTAGCAAATATTGTTATTAATTGTATTTTGTAAATATTGTTATTAATTGTATTTTGTAAATGTCAACATAGGTCTTGAAAAGGTCCCAGACGGAGGGAGGCTGATGGTTTGAGTAGTTTAATTGATGGGAAAGGGCACAAGGCTGTACTTGTTAGTGATGTATATGAATAGAAAACAAAATGTCTTCATGACGTATATTTCCTGAAGCAAATTTGAGATAAAGAATCAGAAGCAACATCTGGAAACAATGAGAACCAGAAGCAAATAGAGGATCCTAAATGATGTTGTTTTAAATAGGCAGTGTTTTGTTTTGGTCACATAAATGTGACATTTTAATCCGTATATGCTTGGAGACATAGTGTCTCTAGTCATTTTGTTTGAAGTGCAAATGGGAAATGTTATTGGAATATAATCAAGAGTTATATGAGTAATTTATAAAGTTAGAATAAATTGGTCAAGGGCAACATGATGCTATTTGCCAAACCCTGGAACACAGATTGGTGTCCTGGCAAACTGCTCAGCAGGAACAAATAAAATTTTTTTCAAGCCTTCAACAATTACAACTCCCATGTGGTGCTAACAGCTAAACCCCTGGATGTAATTGAGTTGTTGTTAACGTAATAATGTTCAACCTTTATCATAATGAGTGAATAAACGTGTACAGCCGGACTAAACACCCGTTAAAATATTCACTGGGATATTTTTTTATTTTTAATTTTTGTCACATTTTTGTTTGTAAAACACAAAATATATATTTTCGGCTTGTACATTTTTTTATTTTAGGGCTTACCTATTACCCAGTAAACTACGACAAGTGCTATGAAAGTCTTCCAATTTGTCACCCGTAAATAAAGAGACATTTAAAATCCGTCTCATTCTGAAAGCTAACCTTGCACAGAGGTGAATGAAACTCAAATGTCCCCACAAGGATCAGTCAATAAAATAGTCTTTACTTCACAATAGACAATGAAATACATCCCAGTGTGAATCTACATGGAGATAGTCACATTTACAGATAAGATCATGAAGAAATGCCCATGATAGTTGGATAGAGACATGAAGCCAAACACTCATCTTGAACCTGTCTTTCACTTCCTGCTCGTTACCATATCTCCTCGTACTCTCGCTGCCTTTTGGCCAATGTGAATACATTAGCGGGGTTATGAAACCCATATTCCTCTGATTTAATTAAAGCCATTGTTCCTTCGTCTCCCACATCGCTGTATGTTCTTGCAACAGCAGCTGGCAGATTTCTGTGGCCTTAATGGCCTCATCCGAGGGTTAATGAGGGCCTGACTCAGACCGCAACACCCGGCAGGTACCCCTCATTAGAGCGGAGATCGAACCGCTCGTCGCGGCCCTCGGCGCCACGGGAATCGCATTATTTTCTTACGGTGCCTCACCTGCAGTCTTTGCAAACTGTTAATATACCAGAGAAAGGTTGCGAGAGGTTACACACTGATGTTACGCCGGCAGTTATGTGGACGGAGGAGAAGGCGGGTAATGTGGGTTCCTCTGTGTCGCGTCCTTGACACCTGTGGTGATGGCGGCCACGTGCAACACAGGGTCAGATATTAATAGGGAGAAGGGTGCACTTGAAGG
Source organism: Liparis tanakae (assembly GCA_036178185.1). Lineage (NCBI taxonomy): Eukaryota > Metazoa > Chordata > Actinopteri > Perciformes > Liparidae > Liparis > Liparis tanakae. Next base: position 10,724,458 of record CM070094.1, on the reverse strand, counting down.
TTCAAGACGTTAAGTGACTTTAAGATTGAGAATTAGGGCCAGAAAATGTAGTCAGTAATAAGGACGGCCCTTTTCTTCATTTTTTGTTCATATATCTGTCAAATAGTTTTGACAGATAGCTGACCTGCATGCAGTGCTTCTCTGCCGTCATCCTAAAGGTCTAAAAGCCTAGTCTCTCTGGTCAACATCTGTTTTAAACCTTCCGGGCGTCCTGGCCCCATGGGAAGATATTCACTTCTCATTGGTAGGAAACACCTTTCCCCTATCCGCTCATTGGCCGAGCCGTCTGGCTGTTGATAGATTCACATATCCACATGATGTCATCATTCCGGCCACCAGGGGAAGGAGATCCTTTGCTGCCAGGAATCTGTTTCTTGGCACACAAAGAGATCCATCTTACCAGTGTGTTACAGACACGTCTCTAGGATTTTGATACATCCGGGGCTTAGCCCAGAAGAGTGAAGCAGATGAGTCAAGATGGGTCTTCAGTAGGGTTGGGTACCGGAAACCGGTGCTAATGTAGCACCGGTTCCAACCCATCCGGTATTACCCGGATCGAAACGCAACACACATTCCGGTGCTTCTTTCCGGTGCCTGAGCCGATTGAAATTGAAAAAAACTATTGTTTTGAACTTCTCTGGTGACTCCGCCCTGTCAGCAGGTTACGATAGCCAATCACAAGTAACTTTGACAGCAGAGGCATGCGCCGTGTGTGACTAAGTGAACCCGCGGAGACCATCACCGGTCCCCCTGAACACGGGGAGACCGATGAATAAAAGAGCAGCCTGAACTCAGATTAGTACCGTAACGTTGATTGCAAGTCTTGCATTCATAAAAGTAGGCCATGAAATAATAAATTATCCATTATAACCATGTTTAAGCTAGCTCGTAGCTCGTAGCTAGCGCAAGCTACGAGCTACGAGCTACGTGCGTGACAGTCTGCTAGCAGACGTGTTGTCGTACATTGGTCCCGTCTGTATACCCGGTGTTACCGGGAATATAATAACGGAGGAATAAAGACCGTGAGGCATCACTTTGTGTCAGTGGACCTCTCGCTGTCAGAAGCAAAACTTTGTGTCACATGTCATCTTCAGGACCTCTGATTGGTTGTTGTCTTTGCCCATCAAAACAGTGACAGGGTTAACCCTATAAGGTCTGCACATGACATACATATCACACCATATAATGGAGAACATGTATTGTGTATGTTAACAGTCTGATATCCCTTGTTAGTCAATGCTCCATGATAACGGCTTCTACAGGGAATATGGCCAAAGAGATTTTTATGTCCCCATTGTGCGTTTTTTTTTTTTTAAAGTATCGGTTCAGGCACCGTTTAGGCACCGGTATCGTTTTAAAAGTACCGGTTTAGCACCGGTATCGGAAAAAACCCAAACGATACCCATCCCTAGTCTTCAGTGCTCCCAAACAGAGTTGTTGACGTGTGCGCGGATATGTCTGCGCGGAGCACGACCCAGCTGCCGTAATCAGCAGCTGGGCGCTCTGACCATTCGCGCGTCTCCCTTTTTTTCTTTTTCAGCACATTTTTTAATTTTTTTTATTAACATTCGGGGCTAATCCAAAAACATTCGGGGCTTTGGCCCCGGATTTTTTAACGTAGCGACACCACTGGTGTGTTACCATATCCATTAAATAATAATCCACCAAACAATATTGCACACTATTAAACAATAACACACATTCTATAACAACATGTATGAAGTTATGGTATATTAGTAAATCCCAATTTACATATTGCTTTAGTAAATTGTTTAATTCAACAATATGTAGAGTTGTTTAATTACATCATTATATCTACACGATTCACCCTAACAATGCAAACGGCAGTTATCAGGTAATGCCGCTAACAACGCAAACACCAGTTAGCAGCGCTAACAACGCAAACGCCAGTTAGCAGGTAATGCCGCTAACAACGCAAATGCCAGTTAGCAGCTAATGGAGCTAACAATGCAAACGCCAGTTATCAGGTAACGCCGCTAACAACGCAAACGCCAGTTAGCAGCTAACGGCGCTAACAACGCAAACGCCAGTTAGCAGCTAATGGAGCTAACAACGCAAACGCCAGTTAGCAGCTAATGGAGCTAACAACGCAAACGCCAGTTGGCAGCTAATGGCCCTAATAACGCAAACTCCAGTTAGCTAACGGCGCTAACAATGCCAACATTGCGGACAGAGTGAACAGTGTTCTCACGCTAACTGCTGGAAGAATGGAAGGGGAACACATAGCTGTCCGAGAACACTGCTGCACGGGTAACAATAGCCCCAAATCTGACCTCCGTAGCCCACTCACCCTCTCTGCTTGAGACTAGCGGCTTGAGGCTAACACTCGCTACACACACCTGAATATCCAAGCCAAACGTAGGCGGTCGCGTTGCATTGTTCTCAATGTAGGTGTTAGGTTTTGACAAGCAAGAGACGTGCGGGTAATATAAAAAAGAATGATGTCTCTGGTTCTCCTGCATTTCATTTGTCTTATTTTAGATGAACTGTCTCTTGTCAATCCGACCGTGTTTCAGGAGGGCGATGTATTTCGTTTGAGTAGTTCTTTGTACAATAATACACAAATAATCATCCCATGATGTCATCAATAAATATAGTTACATTAAAGAAGTATAATTTATACATTGCATCGATGTTCTCCTTGCTTGTAGGATTGAGGGGAACCCTTTACTTCAGATCGAAGTCGACCCGACGTCAGACGTGAGTGTTTCCGTTGACCTTGTTGCGATGCATCTGAAGCATCTGAATGTCGTGTTTTGTCATTATGTCGTGTGAAATTACTTGAGAATGCAAAGTGAAGACAAATGACATGAACAGAAGAAGCAGATGCAACTCGACGTTGTTGATGTAACAATGATTTATCTTGAGAAAATATGATGCAGATTGCCTCCAATAATATTCCAGCAGGCATCGTTGAGTAGGTCATTTCCACTCCTGCAGTACATTAGATTTAAAATCAAATCAAAATGAATAAGTCAGTTTTTCGCCCCTGGCTGTTTTCCCATTTCCCACTCTATTTTTGTATTTATTGGTAATGGCCTAAACAGCCATTAGTATTTCAAAGGCACTTGAAAAATGATTTTATATAGAGGCCACATGAAGGTAGGTGTGTAGTGTATGTTTCAAATGTCAGAGTCTATTTAGGATTCAAACAGCACGGAGTACATAAATATACCTTGGAAAGAAAATGAAAGCATTTATTTTCTCTTGACTAAACCGCCATGCAATATTGGTGGTTAGAAAATTAACTAAAACTAATGAAGAATTATTGCATATGAGGCAATGCACACAAATAACGCGCCACCTTGAGACATGGCATCCGCAGATAAAACAACTATAAATGTTTCTTTTGACTAAAACTCCTACTACGTTAGGGGGAGGTCGTCGTCCTCCAGCTGCTGAATGATAATTGTCAGAATAAAACAGCACGGTAGAATATTTTAACACCACCTCTTCGTGCCGGGTAACGGTATCTTAATCATCATATTTAAATATCTGTGAAATGCAGCTACCAATAAACATTATCCAATGTCGCTTCTCAGGAGAACGAGGAGGGCAACGACGAGGACTCCGGCGACGAGTTCGAGGAGATGAACCTGTCGCTCCTGTCGGCTCGAAACTTTCCCCGCAAGGCGAGCCAGACCAGCATCTTCCTGCAGGAGTGGGACATCCCCTTCGAGCAGCTGGAGATCGGCGAGATGATCGGCAAGGGCCGCTTCGGCAAAGTGTTCCACGGACGCTGGCACGGCGAGGTGGCCATCCGCTTGATCGACATCGAGCGCGACAACGAGGACCAGCTCAAGGCCTTCAAGCGCGAGGTGATGGGCTACCGCAACACTCGCCACGAGAACGTGGTGCTGTTCATGGGCGCCTGCATGAGCCCGCCACACCTGGCCATCATCACCAGGTGAGGATGAAGACGTGGCAAGAATATCTCATAGAAAACTGTTTCCAGGCGGGATCACGACCGCACGATCATATCCCGTTTGAGTATGACTCAACAGAATAGCCCAACAAGATGACCTTCAAGTTTCTCTGGATATGGAATACAACATGTTCAAAACGAAAGAATGACGAGTGGTGCTGTAACTACATGCCAACCCAACCAGAGCCCACCGGGCCGCAGCACTGCATCCATCAGCACACCAGAGCGTCGCCCTGGTGAAACGCTCGCTTTCAGACGACCGCGGCAGGCTTTTAAAAGTGGGGGAAATGTCTGGGGGCGGGTCCATGATGTGTAATCCTGGATTTGGGGCGACTTAAAGTAGACACGACAAGGTTACTGCGGTTCGGAGAGATCGTTTATGGTACGTGGTGCAATGCATGAAGCAGCGGTGCACGGCTGCGTGCAGGAGACACACAACTGACTGAGTGGGCACCGTAAAGATGTAACATCCTCATAACGCACGTTCTCTTGTGCACTCTTCTTTCTTTTGGGTTACAGGTCTGATGTCTAATGCAACTCCATTTCCTTTTTCGATTGCAGTAACAATGCACTCCAAAAACATCTAGCACATTTTAGTATGCATGCATATTTGTTTCTGTTTTTCAAGGGTGAACAAATGAGTCACAGCCGGCTCACGTATGGAATTAGGATGTAGCTTTTGTTTTCTGCACAGTGCACGAATAACATATTTATGAACATTAGAACGAGTGTCATACAGAGAAGGCAATAAAAGCAAATATAACATTAACAAACATGTGTTGAGTACGATAAAAAGCAAAAATACAGCAGGGATTTATTTTAATATATATGAATATTGTCTGGGTCATTGGATTTTTACATTACATTTATATAAATAAATATAAAAAGTGTATGCACACAATATCGTTATCGCTAAGAAATCTGAGCATGCCTGCCGTATGAAAAACTGCAGCCTGACACATACACACTATGGTATGATACGCACACTCAGGTGTGGGGACAGCCCAACGCTGCAATGTTACCTTCACTCTGCAGTCTGAACTTCGGTGTTTGTCATTTTAGATCAGGCACATATCAGGCCCCCTCTGGAAGCACGGGCTCTAGAGAGGCTGACACTGTTCAGAGGTTATGATGAGCCGCCCACGCCCACATCGCCTGCTGCATCCGGCTCCTTTGCAGCGGCTGAATTCTCTCACATTGAATAACTTTCATTATTTTGCAGAAGCGAGTATTTTCTCATTTGTAACGAGGGAGACGGGGCTGTGTGTTTTTTGAAGGGACGTCACAAGGAATCTTGTTAAATTAATTAGCTAATAATGTTGAGAGGAAATTGTTGTGTGTTCTACACGGCCGGAGAACAAAGACGGATTCCTCACATCTCACCGAGAAATATGATTTAACCCTTTTTTTGTTTCTCCTCTTTTCTGCTTTTTGTTCCACACAAAGAGTTTTTTTGTTCCTTTATTAAATATTGTATAAAGGAAAGAACACATATTTCCATGTTGGACTCGCAGCTTTGTTAAAGAACGATTCAGGAAACCAAAACACACGTAGAAACACACATCGTCTGCACCTCATCACGTTCACCGCGGTCGTGAATATTCCAATAAGGAATTGACTGACTGCTTGATTGAGATGCCTGATTGCATATTAAATTGTCACGCGTGCCGATGAGCCGACAGACGAGCCGGCCGCTCCTCCTCGATGTTTGATTGCAGAAAGTAATACAAATGTCATCGAGCAGGTGTCTTTGTTCCCCACCGGGGCTCAGTCGGCTTCTCCTGCCACGCCATCAAGGGGAACTTCAGTTCCTGGAGCTTGTGCAGCCCCAACGAGCAACATGAATACTGTGCAGAGCAAAGTGTGTTCCTTCTTGGTGTATTGAGGAAGAGAGTTTTCAGGTTGCATCAGTAAAACAATATTAAAATCGATTTGTTGCGGTGGATCGATGTTGAACGGGACACGGGTTCACGGGGTCATCCGTGACGTCACTGCTGGGTTTTCATCTATGCATGTGACATCATTAGGGAGGCGGCCTCATGGTTGGTGAAGCCAATGAGGCCGCCTCCCTAATGATGCCGCCTGTGCGTCTTTAGCGATGCGTCGTCACGTTTCTTGTCTTCATGTTGGGGCCTTTAGGGGAATGAAAGGGACCAACACGCCACCAGGAGACTTGACCCTCAAGAAATATAACCTTTACCCAAATATATAAACTGAGAAGGGCTGAAGACAGATTCATTACCGATATTTGGCCAGAGACGTGTTTAGTCAAATAAACTAGAAGTTTATTACAGGAACGAAAAATAATCCAACACAAAATGAACAAATCACAACGGCCAAGCAGAAGTAAAGAGAAGCAGAATGGAGGCAGCGGGTGAAGAGCCACCACCGGGAGAGGACCCGGGCCAAAGGGACCGAGGCAATGACAACAGGTGCCTTTATATGGTGGCGCTGATTGGGGGGTGGAGCCAGCCTCAGGGCTGCGTTCAAACCCCTCGCCTTCCTTCCTTGGGGGGCGTTCCCCACTACTATCGGTGTGGCAGTAATTGTTGTCGTAGGACTGAAGCCGTGACACCGAAGTTGTCAGCTCACGCGTCTGCCTGAGCAAGCGGGGAGCCTGAGGAGCGAGAGACTCCCAGAAGTGCAGCTGCTGTCGGGGTCAACGTCGGGAATGAATATGCATGAAGTGTCGGCTCCAGGTGCTCTGCTGCCGGTGACCTGTGGCTCAGTCGGGTTGAGGGCTTCAGGTGTGACGCAGGGGGACGAGGGGCTGGTGAGCTCGTCTAATGCAGCGCGCTGGCGGTATGCCCAGGTCTCATCCTGAAGCTGCTGCACCTCACCGGCACACACCTGATCATCCCTTTGCTTTAACGGCCTCCTGCGCTGACAGGAGTCATCAGCACACGGATCCACAAAATATATAAACATCTGAAAAATATGCAAAAACACTTCCTGATGAGGTATAATACGTCCACACACAGAGACGCTGCATTAGCATTATGCAAATCAACTCTGAATAATGCGTGCTAACAATGGGACATTTCTTCCATTCTGCTGTCAGCCTTGAACGCAGCATTACACGAGACGTGTCGAGTGCTGAAATAGAATGCAAATCAGTTTAAAAAGTGTCCAATGGGATAAAGAAGGTCCGAAAGTGAATAAACTGTGTTTTCACAAGTTGAAGCGAGGCCCTTAAACCTGGTCTCTGCCCGTCTCTCTCAGCTTGTGCAAAGGCCGGACTCTTTACTCCGTGGTGCGGGATGCCAAGGTGGTCCTGGATTTCAACAAGACCAGACAGATCGCTCAGGAGATGGTCAAGGTGAGACAACTCGACTCCCCCCAGGCACTCCCAGGACAGAGAAGTCACGCCTCTGCTTGTGTCCTCAGGGGATGGGCTACCTGCACGCCAAAGGGATTCTACACAAAGACATGAAGTCCAAGAACGTGTTTTATGACAACGGCAAAATCGTCATCACAGACTTTGGACTCTTCACCATATCGGGGGTGTTGCAGGCTGGCAGGTAATGATGTTCCTTACTTTATTACCTTTGGTATTTCATCTAATACAAACCTGCTTTTCTTCAGTCATGTTTAAAGATAATGACAGATACAAATACACGTGGCATCCAAACTCAACGCCTCGAGTTCATATGTCAAGTTTTATTCTGAAGGAACTTCCTGTCCTTGACCGGAAGTCTTACGTTTGACCCGCCATCTTGGAAAATACAATTAGCTTAGCAAAACAGAACATCTGCCTTGTTTAAACTAGCCGATCATTATGTGTGAAATATTAAGTTTGGGCAGTACTGCGTCAAACCTCTAGGGGTGTAAATCACACACTTCAACGGGGATACGATCTAACATGGATTTTATGGACACGCAACAATATTTGCTGATGTCACAAAGAGTTCTGGTCCTACAATGTATCAGTTGCATTTATATCCTACATCTTAAAAGATATAAAAATGCACATTCAGTGTATTTCTTAAAGATGAAAAATCAGGATGGATATTTTGACTTTGCATGGAAGATATTGGCTCGTTGAATTGATATGTGGACCCAGGTCTTTGAGTGTGATTATACACCTGAAGCGGAGTGTCCTCTGTCTGTCTTCACCCTTGTCTCCTCTCAAGGACACAAACAATGTTAATGAAGGTTTGCAGAGCAATAAAAACAGGAGTAGCCAGGTCAAGTACGAGCAGAGATTGCACAGATGAGGGACGCTTTCCTATAAAAATGTGCAAACTACATCCCTGAATGAGTCTAAAACGTTGCAATACTTTTACATCGGCTGACGTTTTGCAATCAAAAGAAGTTCATGCTATTACATTTGACCGTTTTTAAAGTGAAGAAGACACTGTGGCTGCGTGAGATCTAACATGATGCACACTTTCATGGCCCGCTTTGATATTTGAATATGTAATATGTATTTCAAGAGTATCAACCTATCCCACACAAATGTTTCTCACCTGTTCTTCATTTTAAAGGAGTAGGCCACACTGAAGCCCTTGTCCACGTGCTTGTGTATCTTTGCACAAACATTTACCACAATTTGTGAATAATAAACATATTTATTTATTTACTTAGACCGAGGCAGTGTGAAGCCTATTAGCTGTACCAGAGTTAGCTGGCAAATGTGCAGTACCCTCCCCAAAAGATAGGGCTCCCTTAAAAACAACACCTTCCACTCTTCTTTCAACGGCTACCGCTATGCGACGTTCCATATTCACTGTGGTTTGGCAGCACGATACCGGAGAACCAACAACGTTCTGACGAGTCTGCACTGTTGTCTCGCTCTGCAGCCGGAGAGAAGACAAGCTGAGGATCCCTAACGGCTGGCTGTGTCACCTGGCCCCCGAAATCATCCAGCAGCTGTCTCCAGACACGGAGGAGGACAAGCTTCCCTTCTGCAAACAGTCAGACGTCTTTGCTTTCGGGTGAGTGTTTGGGGTGAAACCCACGGGTGACGGCATGGACGCCGTTACACAAAGTTTCTTCCTTGTTCCCAGAGCATTGTCCTCGACTCCGGCATCGCATTGGTAAAGAGGAAGCTCTCATCAACGGGGTTTCGGATCTCATCATAGATGTTCACTGCTGTACTAAGACGGAGATAATCATGAGTCTGAAGGACAATTTTGCTTCTGTTCTAGTCAGACTTTAGGGATTCAAGTTTTTACCATTTACTGAAAGAAGGATTTAGAATTTGAAGACTCAATTGCTATATTGTGTCGTATTTTGACCACGACTCCCACGTGGTTGGATATGTCTGATTATGGGGAATATCCAATAGACATAGAGGACCCACTGGGCACATATGCTCATCCTCTTCATGGACCTTTGGTTATGTGGTGCAATGGAAAGTCAAGGGTAAACCAGAGAAGCTGATTGCAGTAGATGACGAGCACACTGATTGGTGATTGGTTCCGCCGTGTTGGTGTGAGGTAGCAGGAGGTAGTCTACATGTTCTGGTGTCGGGGGATGTGGCCTCGATGATTCAACATCTATCGCCTCAGAGCATCTCCCGCCTTCACTTCATTCTGCAATATATGTTTCCTACTATGGAGAAGGCATGACACACATCTCCACCTCTGATTGGCTTGCCAAGTTAGCCAATCAGAAGCCATTAGAGGCACACGCCTTCGCTTTTTTCAGTATCTTTTTATTTGTAAACATTGACAGGTACATAATACAGTGAACATGAACTTTAACTGATATCTCCATTGTTTCTCTCCAGAGTCAGATTAATACATTTACGTCGTTGAATCATTTTGATACGAATCATCTCACCGACGTTTTCTGAGCGTCGACCTGGTTTCCTCAGTGTTCTCTCTCTCTCTCTCTCTTTCTCTCCCTCTCTCTCTCTAAGTCGGGTCCTGTTTTCCCTCCCTCACTGATTCATGTGTGGAGGTGGACCCAGCTTTATTGACTCCCAGCACCATGGCGGTCTCAGATGGTCCCCCATATGGAGGTTCTGACGCGGTATCATTATAAAAGTAAAATTAGTGCCGGCCGGCCCACGACGTCCAGCTGCTCTGTTAGTTCCTGCGCTAGCTAGAGGTGACCCCCGCGACAATTTTACATATGCATTGACAATTGGATGCCCCCCCCCACCCACAAACACACACACACTCCCGGAGAAGAGCTATTTTTATGCTCCTGAGACTTGACGGCAGGAGCAAAGTAAAGAGGAGGGCGGTGTGGTCGTGTTGGAAGAGCAGTCATTCAGAAGTGTGTTGTCTTGACTTCTGGATTCAAACTCTTTTTTCAAACTTCAAGATTGCTCCACATCATCCGTGTGTGACTACTGCTTCAACATATTTATAGTCCTTAACCTTTAAATGATATGTTGTCTAAATGTTCTTTGTTGTTGTTGTTAACTGTTTGTGCTTTATTACCATTATTATTTATCACTTTACGTTGGACAAGAGACAAAAATACTTTCGATATTCTGTTCCACAAATATAAAAAATGTACAATGAAGATGACTTTGACTTTGCATAAAGCCGATCCATCTTCTGCTCCAGCGTAATGCTTTATAGTTGTAGCTAGCCTGGCAGCATTAGCGCCGGCAGGACACAAACCTCCACAAGTGTTTCCACTTATGAAAGGCGTCGTTCAGCTCACAACCCAGAGCTCTGCTCCTCTGTCCTCACAGCACCATCTGGTACGAGCTGCATGCACGCGAGTGGCCTTCCAAGAGTCAGCCAGCAGAGGTGATCATCTGGCAGGTCGGCAGCGGGATGAAGCCCAACCTCGCCCAGACCGGCATGGCCAAGGAGATATCCGTAAGGGCTCTTCTCTTTCTTCATCTGTCACAGTTCATGGTTCACTCTGTCCCATCCAACCGGAGTGCATTGCCCACCGTTTTCATCCCAGTGGAGTTTCTAACTGGTGATTATTACTTTGAAAACGGATTTGCATGATCAGCACAAGAAGCAACCGGGTGATTTTAGAATGTTCATTAGAGGTACTTCGAGTGAAAGATTTACAAGGACGGTAAAATCAGTTTTAACCACCCTTATCGGGACCGGTTGGGCTCAGCCGGAAGAAACTAAATGGGGCCCACACCCTGTGGACCCATCATCCCCAGGGGCAAGCATTGGGGTCGTGTGCAGTGCCGACTGGGCCAGGGGACCGGGCAGCTGGCCGGGCCAGGGGGGCGAGCCGGCCAGGGGACCGGGCGGCGAGCCAATATGAACCCGAGCAGGTGTTTGGTTATTGGGCTTCTGCGCCAGCCTAGGTTTGTTTATAACAAGTGCGTTACACGACCCCAATGCTTGCCCCTGAGATGATGGGTCCACAGGGTGGCTGACCCATGTTGTTCCTTGAGGCTGAGCCCAACCAATCCCCATAAGTGTGGTTAAAACGTATTTTACTTGTACCTGGACCATGCTTGTTCCATGTCTGATTGCTCATGAGGTGACCTGGTACCAGAACCCCCTGAGGTCGGACTTCAATGGTCAACTTTGCAATCATCATCTGATCTGCGGCCTGGGTCTCGGGCACTCGGTCGCCTTCACCTGTAAACATTCACCTCATGCAGGTTCTGTGCATCGTGTCCCTCCTTGTACACCTTCACAGTTTTAGAAGCTCAAACTAAACTTGTTTTCAGTATTCATCACAAGCTAAAAGCCCCCCCGTCCCCCCGTCTGTTCCCAGGACATCCTGCTGCTGTGCTGGGCCTTCAAGCAGGACGAGCGGCCCAGCTTCTCCAAGCTCGTCGATTTACTGGAAAAGTTACCCAAGCGGAATCGTCGCCTTTCCCACCCGGGGCACTTCTGGAAGTCAGCTGAGTATGTCAAATGAGTTAGGGACACCACCACCACCACCACCACAACAACAACAACAAACAATCGGCCAACTTTAGACAAGAATAAATAAAAATAAACAGCCCGCCATAGCTCTCCATAAATAACCGACGTCCTTAAAGAATGCAGTGAACCCTCCAGTGATGCCCCCGCCCCCCGCTGGGCGTGTCTCGTGGGACGTGTGTGTCCAGGTGAAGTCCACCAGCTTCTCACAGCAGGCGGGACTCATATTTCCTTTGGTTTGATTTGAAACTATACAGGATATTTATCCTTTATCTTTTTTTGTGTTGACTCGATCCCTTCATGATATTTTAATTATTTCCTGGATGTATTTTGCTTGTAACTTTCGACTGATTACATCATTCTGGACTTTAAAAAAACCCAAACAGTGTTAGTAAACAACTGTGGGTTCCTTTGTCCCCTCATGTCTTATTATTTCTTTGTTTTGAATGTTACTGTTGTCCATCACCGTTGTATATTTTCAAAGCTATTTTCTTGCCATTCCTTATGTCTGTCAGCTGTGTCGACCATGTTGTGTCAGTGTCACCTCTCATGTGTGGACGTCTGTACAGAAAGCTTTATTTGTCTTTAAGAAACAAGATGTCCTCTTGTTGACACCGTACCATTTGAATGTGAAGAAGACGTCCCTGTTGTGTGGGGACGCGTCTGCTCTGTGATGGGAGAATGTTCTCTAGCCTCTGAACATGAGCGAGAACATTTAAACAATAACCTTGGGGGGGGGGGGGGGGGGGTCAGACCGGGACTCCCTCTCTTGATGCTGTTCTGGGACACTTGAAATGTATATCGTCAACTGTTGAGAGAACTAATTCAGAAATGCTGTCACTGAGCCCCAAATTACCGTAACTATATGTAGAATATTGTCTTTAATCTTACAATAGATTCAGAATACAGTTGAAACACAAATCTACTGCACCTGTACTTTCTGGTTATTCTCTCCGATCGATATATGAACTTTTGAGTTTTTTGTAGAGAAGTGTGTGAAGGTGTTTTATAAAATAGTTCAATGGAAACTGAGGTCCTGTTGCTCATGGGCCTGGGTCGGAGGCAGGAATGTGACTGTTAGGCGTCCGAGGGGAAGCAGGCGGCCTCTAGAGAGGCACAGCAACACTTTGAGAACAAGCGTTTAACAGGAGTTTTAAAAATGTGACACGTGTATTTAAAACTTTACTTGTTGTTGTTGTTTTCTTTTCTTTCTTTTTTTTTAAAGTAACAAGTAAGTAACTTAAATCTGGCTGAACCTTCCCTTTAACATATCACGAACATGACATATCAGGATGATAAAGACACCGGGGCGTTTGGCTCCTGCTTCATACGTCACGGCGTACCTTAAGTGTGTTTTAAAGATATAAGTGTGGATGGAAGCCGCGGGTCATCCAGCTGTTCACTGCTTCTTGAGTCTCTGGCCCCGTGAACAGAGACGTCCTCGTCATGTTGAGTAGATGTTCCACCTCGTGATATATTCATATCTGCCAGTGATGGAAATGCAAACTAAACAATCTGCTGCTGTTTTTTTGGAGTTTGTCTATTTTGGAATTGCTGGGATTCAAATATTGTAACTGGATCATTTATATTTGTACTGTTTACAACTTTCAAGTGCATGAGATGGACTATCAAAGATTCTTGTTATGAAAAAAATATCCTTCTAAAATATATATAATATATATATATATATATATATATATATATATATAATAATAATGTGAGCATTTTTCTGATGACCTCATGAAGTTTTACGTCAGAACTTTTCAACGGCTTTGTTTGAGAGATTGTTTCAGGATATTTATAAATCATATGAATAATTAGACTAGCATTGAAATAAAATTAAAAAAAGTTGCGACATGTGCACACAAGTTCAAACCACAAGGATCTGACATTAGTGCTAAGTGTACAGACTGTAGACATGTTTTATCCTCACTTGCCGTATTATCAATATTCCTTGTGAATTCTTTTAACTTATTTCTGTTTGAGTGTACAGATTGTTTTCTTTCTGTCGTGTTTTCTGTTCCTTTGACTTTGTTTCCTCCATTTCCTCCTGATGCATTGATGCCGTGTTGTTTCTTTCCCGTGTTGTAGACGCTCCAACAGAAAGCTTGTGTTTCATGATGCCTTATGGTCCATGGCTTAGTGATGAGTAGATGTTAATCACAAGTACTCTTTCATTTGCACTCACCCTTCACAAATTGTATAACAATAAAAAGATGTTTTCATTTTGGACGTTTTCCGTTTCTTTTCTGTCTTTTCTCCTAACCCGTCTTCATGTTTTACTTTGGTTGTTTCATAACGTCTTTAAAGAGCAAAGATAGAGTTGAGCTTCTAATCTCAGAGATTTGGTTGCTTGTTGACAGCCAGGAGAAGCTCCCTGTTTTTAATGCTAAGCTAACGGGCAGCTGGCTGGCATAGTCTCCAGAGGGTCAGAGCAATGTTCTCACATTTCCCAAAATGTTGAACAATTCATTGAGGAATTCTTTTAAACATTTCTAATAAGTACAAACTAACAAGTTCTTTGGTGGATCAACATCGTCCGTTCTTCCTACGCAAGAAACAAGGAAAACTGAAATAATTGGTTTGAATTGATTTCCCTTTAAAAAAATGTCAACTATTTATTCTTGTAGTCAAGCAAACAAATCACCAAAACACGTGTAAAACCACTTTCACTTTTACACTTTGTTTTCTTTGGGTCGGATAAACAGATATAATGCATCTATTTTTCTAATTTCTGAGATTTGGTTGCCTGTTTGGTTGCCAGAAGCTCCCTGTTTCTAATGCTAAGCTAAGCTAACGGGCAGCTGGCTGGTGTCTCGCCGTCTCCAAAGGGTCAGAGATATGTTCTCACATTTTCTCAAAACATTCCTTGCAGGAAAATGAGGAGAAACTAACATTTTCTTTGCGGGATAAAAAGTGCTGCAGGAAACAGAAAAACAGAGACAGTTGGTTTCAACTGGTTGTCCTTGAACAAGTAAACCTCAACGAGCGATGAGTCGAGGTGAGAGACGCCTTCAATGGAAGTTAACTGGTTCCTTTTATTTCTTCTTTTCTGGAGTTTTTGTTGCCATGACATCCGTGAGCTGAGCTTATAACTGGATTCCTCATTCAGAGAAACTTCAGCCTACAGGCGGCATCGTCACTAAGACGACCACGAGCTCATCTCACCGAGAGCAGGAGCAGTGAAATCACCCTGAAAACATATTTACCCATTAAGAGTGGTGGAGCGTGTTGCCTCTGAAGAACCCTCCTGATTCCTCTTGAAATAAATCACAGCATATGCCATGTTAAAGTAACATTATTATTACTATTATTACAGAACCAATAATCTGGTGACGTATCTTTGGCCTGAGTTTTCTTTGTAATATTACTTCTTTGCCGTTTGTCTATTTGGTAAAGAGGAAAGCTTTTTGGACTTTGGGCTCCAGAACCAGCCGAGAGACTCTGAGACCCGTCTCCTCTGACAGTGACGTCCAGCCGGATCTTATCTGGATAATGAGAATTGAATGTTAAAGGGTAACGGCGGTATCTTTCAGCCGGGAGACGTTACATCAGCTTTTCATTGTTTGGGTTCAACACTTCCTCCAGAAAGCTGAGCAGCGTCTACGTACCGCAGGAGGTTCTCCACCGTGTTGTCATCATTAATCTGAGGCTCTGGTGGACGTACACCGGCGATATGAAACCCCCCGTTACGGTACCCCCTCGTTACGGTACAGCCCGTTGCGGTATCCCCCGTTACAGTCCCCCCGTCCCCCCCCTCGTTACGGTACCCCTTGTTACGGTACTCCCCGTTATGTTTTTTAATGTCCCCCCTCTCAATTGGGGCACCCACATTGTTGGATAACCCCTCCATCGCCTGAGGCCGGCCCTGGTGATCAGAGCGGGTTCTGGTGGACAGTTCAGAGGCTGAAATGTAGCGGAGGGGATCTGTCTGTGTGGGTGTGTGTGCGTGTGTGTGTGTGTGTGTGTGTGTGTGGGTGTGTGTGTGTGTGTGTGTGTGTGGCATACAGTCTCGGACCTGTGAGTCACTGGGGGAAGAGAGAAGGAGTTAGTGAGGGTGTGTGTGTGTGTGTGTGTGTGTGTGTGTGTGTGTGTGTGTGTGTGTGTGTGTGTGTGTGTGTGTGTGTGTATGAAGGAGTTAGTGAGGGAAGGTAAGATAAGTGGATGGATAAGAGCTTCAGTCCTCCGTGTTCTCTCCATCTTCCCCTCTGAAGTCCACCAGACCGTAGAGAATCCACATCGCCCAATCTCAAGGAGTCTGAGTCCACCGGAGCGAGAGGACGTTTGGGTTCTGTCGGGTTCCTTAAAGTGTGAAACCTCCGAGGCTCGGAGCTTTATGTTAAAATATAACCGACGAGGGATTCAAGAAAAAAGACAGAAACTACATGTTCTGTTTCTAGAGGGACGTTCATGTGACGAGTACCATGTGTGGATCAGAGTCTCTCCTGTGATCTGTGAGGATCTAGAAGCTGCCACCAGCCCATGAGCAACCTGAGCCCGATGATGGAGCTCTGTTTATAGTCACGCTGTGATGGGAAGTGGAATCCACTGATGGGGCTCACGCAGAGAACAATACATCACAACAATTCATCTGAATGTTTTACTTTCTGTTTGTTACTTTTAGGATTTTGTGATATTTTATTCATCTTCACAATTTTTTCCATTTAATTAATTGTTTGTTGTTTTTCCGTCTGACCTGAAAATAAATCTAAATCAACGAAGCTGCCGGTACGAACACCTTGTTTCTGTATTTATGAAGCTCTGCAGGACTTCGTCCTTGTGCAGCACAGAAACTAAAACATGAACTTATTCTCATTAAAACAGCCGTTACCATCTGATCTGTGTGGTTCTAGTGTTTGTGCAGAAGGTAAAGAGCAGGAAAGTTACGTATAAAGAAAATCACTGGAGACAATCTCATTGGAGGAAAAGCGAGCCAATACCCTACAATCAGTGTGGCCACCAGGCGCCTCTTTAAAAGCTAACATTCTAACACCAGAGCGTCTAAATAAACCTTAATGTCCGTCACAGCCTTCAGCCGACACAATGCGTGACAAGATGTTGGTGAACTTGTGTTGTTGCTGCAGTACTCCATCTGACCACTGGGTCAACATGGCGGCTCTCCTGATGGACCCAATGAGGAGACTCACGGCGTTTCTCAATCAGCGTTCTTGTGCGTCCTTTCCTCTACATGTGTCCTTTCCTCTACTTGTGTCCTTTCCTCTACTTGTGTCCTTTCCTCTACTTGTGTCCTTTCCTCTACTTGTGTCCTCGTGGACTCGTGTCTCGTCATCAGGGTACATGTTCACATTCAAAGTTCGCTTCTCGCAAAGCACGGTCAAAACGCCCGGATGTGACTTGATCCTCCCACTTTACCCAGGATGCATCAGAGGAGACTTGTGCGTACTCTGGCCAGTAGATATCCCAGAATGCATTTCACCAGCAACCGGAAACAATAGCGGAGGAGAAAATAAACTACTGACAGTTGACTTTTTATAAATACTACTGTTGTTGAGTCACAGAATTTCATTTTAGGATGTTTTGTTTATTTAACTGTAAAAACTCATTTACAGTGAATAATGAGAGTAAACTCAGGAGCAAGAACAGCTGATGTGGTGATGTCATCAAGTCAGCTGCTGTTCCCATCGCAGAAAGACCGTCATCCCGTTCTCCCGTCCTCCGGAGTCTGGACTCCCAAGACCAGACTCCAAAAGAACACAAGTCTGCAGTCGTGTACTTTGAATTGAGAAACGCCGTCACGCTCCTGCTGAGCAGCATGTCGCTCTCCACCTGCGTGTCCCGTAACATGTACCACCAGGTCCTCAGACGTTCAATGAGGCATTCTGGGAAATGTAGGAAATCACTAAATGATGTCAATTGCATAACCTCTGCGTGGTCACACATTGACGACGTGAGAACCTCTGGAAGGTTCTCCTCTAGACATCAGACCCGTGGGCTGAGAGCCGGTGTTCTCCTTCACATGACGATGGTCTCCATCACGCTGTGTACGTCTTTTGAAAAAAGAAAATGTGAGAGCAGCCGATTGGCTCTACCCCGTAGCCTCTGGGGACCGTGACTTCTTTATAATGAACACATTATTCCAGTTACCTTCGGTCTACCATAGCGGGCCGTGAGAGGGACGTCCTACAGGCCAGTGAGGGAACCTCGGGGGCTTCCAGCTGAGCAGCTGCACGTCTCAATGAAGCAGCAGCTGTGGACGAGTCAGGTCCAATGTGACAGAAACGTTGTCTCATTAAAGTCCTGTGAACGTGTTACTGAGGGAATCATTACAACCCGCAGCCTGTCGGCATATTGAGCAGGAAGAAGAAGTGAAACTGCAGATGTGTCTTCAGGCTGCAGGAGCCTGAGAGGCCGACTGTCCGACAACCAGGTAGCCAACCGCTCCTCCTCCTTGTGTCGGGAACAGAACCTCCAGGAAAAAGGGCAACAGATCAAATTCGTTCAGGTCAAAACGTTGATGCATTTGATCATTATAAATATTAATAACAACGAAATGTTACAAAAACTGATTTTAGTTTTATATTTTATCCTTCAGGACTGTTTTCTGGACCTTTCCCTCACAGAGCTGAAACATTTGCAGCTGCTTCTCTTCTTTCTGTCTCGTGAGAAATGAGAGCACGCGTGAACCTCTTGAACCTTGGTGTGAGCGTGTCCGTTGACGGAGCTTCACCTCGTCACCTCTTCACCTCCTCACTCCTCACCTCCTCACTCCTCACCTCCTCACTGCTCACCTCCTCACCTCCTCTGTAACGTGTCTCTGTCTCCTTCTCGTCTCCAGGCTGTGACGGAGGCTGTGACGGGAAGCGCGGCCCCGGCTCGGCTCATTTGGGCTCCACCGCTGTCTCTCGCCCCCCCCCCCCCCTGCTCCCACAACCCCCCCCCCCACACACACACCCCACACCTTAACTGCCCCCCCGTCCAGCCCGGTCTGAACCCTTCAGCGCCGCCATCGGGCCCCTTTGCCTGGACTTTGAAACAGAGAGGCCTTTCTGCGCTCTATGCCTGGAGCCCCCCCAGTCACCTTGAGCTGCAGACGTGTTGTTTTTTCTTAAACCCTGTGATGATTGTGCAACTTATCATTCTCCACTTTTTAAGGAAGCCCCTGAGGTAATTTTTTGTACAACGGCTGAGAAACTTTTAAGACAGCATCCACAAGGGTCGTGGACACATGGTGAAGTGGTGACGTTGATCTGATGCTCGACCTGTGGTGTGTTTTTGGGACATTGTTGTTATCCACTTCTTTTTGTACAGGATGCCGTGAAGTCGTGAACTTTCTTTCAGCCTGAGGGTAACGTTGCATCTTCCAGGTTGTCCAATAACTTCAGGGTCACCCGATATGGAGGCTCACTGTTTGTGCTTTACTCTGTGTTTCTGTTCTCTTCCTGATGCTGGTTCCGTCTGTCTTTCCTTTTTTATTGATGAAGAAACCTTCCCATCATGTGACCCCGCTTCTTACAAATTACAATAGTGTACAGCTACTTTTCAACATGATTGATGAGCTTAAAATAACATAATCCAAGACATAAAACCAGTACATCGGTTTGTAGACAACAGTTTTTAAAACCTTGAGTTTGCTTGACGCCAACTTGTTTTTTGACCGTACCGGAGGTTGAGAAACAGATTAAATGTCACCAAAAATATTACAAATAACTTTCTTTATCGATTGTAAACACACTAGTGAAAGGGTTAAAGTTGTAAAACGAAAAAACACAGACGACTCCGAGACCTCGTCAGTCTCCAGGTCGACGTCCCCGTAAAGCACAATCAGCTTTATGGTCTATTTAATTAACATATTTACAGAGGTTCACTGAGATTATGAGTCAAATGAGAGAAAGATCATATTCTTAAAGACTCGGGTTATAATCTCACTTTTTTCTTTTGCAACCAGAGGAGTCGCCCCCTGCTGGCTGGTAGAGGGGATGCAATTTAACGGCAAATACAACAAATGCGTGTATGGCTTCAGTTTGTAAAAGGAGTTATTGGTATGTAAAAAGTAACTTCTAGAGGGTGGGGTCAACCCGTGGTGGCCAATACGCAGCGCTGTCTGTGCAGTCAGGAGGTCAAGTGCCTTGCTCAATGGGATTTTTTACTTTTATTATTTAAATAAAAGAAATCATAATTCTGTATGCAGACAGAGGAAAGGATATGCTGCCACGAGGATACCGACTTATACGAGACCAGCTGACACTTGTTTGTGTTATCTGTGCACACTGACAGTCAGTCACTGGTTTATTTATTTATCTTTAGAAATAGTTTATTCTCCCAATGGAGCATCACATGCTGGTGGAGGGAATCAAACCTCCCAATGAGAACATCACAGAGTAATTGATTCTATTACATGCTCTGCTTACTTAGAAATCTGCACAGCAATTTAATTTGTGTGCACTGGCAAATGATTCTGTGAGGAAGATGAAATTAATTCCCCAAACCCAGCAGACGAATGTTCAAACGTGTCCATTGATATTCACGTCCAGGGGAGATGAATTATTCTCTTCTTTCTTCTTAAAGAGGAATTTTCTTTCAAAATATGAACAAGAGATTACTATGTGCAGAAAGATAACTGGACGTGTTTCTTTGAATGTATCTTGGTGAGCTAATAGGCTATTACCCCCCCCCCCCCACACACACACACACACACTGTTAAGTAATGACCTCACGGCTATGCAATGAAGATAAACACAACATGCAGTTCAATATTTTGAAAATATTTTTTATTAAAGTGATAATTTAATAGACTGAACTGCTCATTCCTCGCCGTTTTTATTATGAATGTAACATTACCTGGATGTGACTCAAACTGCCTGTACCTGTGGACTTCCCTCCTGAGAATGAGACGACGTCTACGAAGGAAACGACTTCATGGCGACTCAGAGTTGGTCTGCAGCCCAATATTGAAACCACATCTCCAGATAATGGAAGGTTAACGCGTATGAAGAGCGGCTTCTCTTACACGATGCGACCGTAATGTGAGTCTGGCTAAACCGTGTGTGGCGCAGTTCCCTTTAATAGAACCATGTCCCTGAGTGATGCCATGTTTGTGATTCCAGAGGATCGACGAGGGCTATTCTCTCCAGTCGTTCATCGCTGTCTGGCAGCTTTTCAATTTCCCAAAACAATGTCTACTTAGTAAAAGGTGCTTTTCCCTTTCAGGAAGTCCAATATTTAAAATGTGTGCCGCCTGCAGCCCGGCCTCTCACAAGAACTACGAGGCTCCGCCATGTGTTGTGGCACGATAAGGATGAGGCTGATTCTATTAAACTTTATGTTTTTTACTTCTTATCAATAAATCCCACCAAAACAGAGCAAAGTGAGCCATGGTGTTTATTCGCCTCCCTCCCGCCTGAGCACTCCCAGCCCGTTGGTACCGACTGGGAACATGGAGATGTATCTTCATTTATTAAAACATTTGCATATGGTGATGCAGAGTAATATGACTCACTACTTCAACCCTCTCCACCTCCCAGCATGCACTAGGCTAAAAGAAACGCTGAGATCAAACACAGCAGCAGGACATGAAAATACAAATACATCTCGCAGGAAGAAAGCAGCTCCAGCTCGACACACACACACACACACACACACACACACACACACACACACACACACACACACACACACACACACACACACACACACACACACGTGTTTCTCCTACTGTAGAAACTTCAAGTCTCTTTGTGTGACAGCAGCAGTTTGAATAAACTGCATTTGTATGAGCTTTAAATGCGATGGTGAAACGTTTTGGTGAAAACATGTTTGAGCCTTTATGAGAAAGTTAGATGAGAAGGTCGATGAACTCACACTGAATAAAGCTAAATACAGCTAACTACAGCTAAATAAAGCTTAATAAAGGTAAATAAAGCTTAATAAAGTTAGATAAAGGTAAATAAATCTAAATACAGCTAAATAATGCTAAATAAAGGTAAATAAAGCTTGATAAAGGTAAATACAGCTAAATAAAGGTAAATAAAGCTTGATAAAGTTAAATACAGCTAAATAAAGGTAAATACAGGTAAATACAGCTAAATAAAGCTAAATAAGTCCTGAAAGCATTATTGCACCTCATCTTATAGTCAATGTTTTCGTGATTTTTTTTAGGGGGTCTATACTGTCCAGAAGAGAAGACAGACTTGTAAATAAAAGCCTTGAAGTGCTCATGTTGTCTGTTTCTTGTTCTGACCACATGTCCACGTGACAGAGGACGCGTCCTTGCGACCTCCGACACATGTCACATGACTTTGTGCTTCCAGTAGAAGATTCATCGTTTTCTTCTTCGTTATAAAAACAGGAGTCTGACTCATGTTCTGCCCAGAGACATCATTAATGTTGCTCGACATTAATACGTTTAGAGCCCTAACTCTTTATTCTTATTTATATTGACCGACTGAACTCATCGGATGTGAATCCATTAGCGCTGCTGCTGCGCTGAGGTCCAGAGGACGAGGAGCTGCATCTCAATCCTACGGCTCGGATCTGTTAAACGTGAAGCATTGAATAAAAGAAGGTAACTTTATCCATGAAGCCAAAAAGACTAGGCGCCGAGCCGGTTGCCAGGTAATTGCACGGCTCCCTCGTCACCATGCAGTCAATTCAGAGGCTCCCGGTAACCCGGTAAGCCGGTGACCCGCTGTGATACAGAGCAGGCTGTGGCGTTGCTGACGTGAGGCGGCTGACCACATCGTCCCTGAATGCATCCATTACTTCATAAAACCAGACGCGAGTCAAACGCTTCGAGCTTCATGCTGAAATAAACACGCTTAATGAAGCGTAGCAGGACAATTACACGGCTTTATACTCTATTCTGATTGGTCGGTTAGAGCAGTGGTTGTCAACCTTGTTTCAGCCTTCTCCCCCTGACCAGTGCAGAGCATTTTGGGTTGAAAAAAAGATGTAATATGCAGCATTTTGCATATAATATATACAATTCAGTTTATGAACTTTCACTTATATATTTTATTGGATATTTATAAATAACTATTTTCAAAAGGCTTTTTAAAACAACACTATGTAACAATTGTACCTTAAAATAACAGCTTGAAAACAATTGTGCCGCTACAATGACTTTTAATATGGCGATTTGCGCCTCCGCCATTGCCATCAGGGGTCTGTGGGCAGAAAACTTCACTATGTAAGATTTTTTAGCGCGGGCGGCTCGTACTTCGACCTGCTTTCTGGCAGTGATTACGCAACGTCACATAGTGCCAGTCCACGCTCACAGGTGACTTTTTATTTGCTCCGCTACGCGACTCGTAGAGATAGAATAAAGATATGCACACAGCCTCACCCCGGCTCGTATGGATGTGAATGAATGTTGGTGGTGGTCGGAGGGGCCGTAGGCGCTGATTGTCTGCCACGCTTCCGTCAGTCTGCCCCAGGGCAGCTGTGGCTACTGATGTAGCTCACCTCGACTGGGATGACTGTGTGGATGACTACTGGACTATGTAAAGCGACTTTGGGTGTCTAGAGAAGCGCTATATAAAATAAATGTTTATTAGAATGACATGCTGCTGTAGAGACGCTCAATAACAGACGTTTAGTTCAATAAAAGAACAAAGACGTCTTTAAGAAAGGGACCTGACATTACTGCTGCTGGAATCTGGAGGATAGAGAAAGTTACAGGGGGGCGGGCGGAGATTAAAAAAAAAAATTCAAACTCAAAAGAGCCATATGCGTCACCAGAAGAGCCATATATGGCTCGAGAGCCAGAGGTTCACGACACCTGATCTATCATAACTGTGTATTTACGACACTGAAGTAAACGTTAAACACCTGAAGGGGGCGCTACAAGGGAAAAACTACATAATGGGGCTTTAATGGATGCTCATATTAAATATATTTATAACAAATCTCACACAAATCCCAGGGGTACACGTACCTCCGGGGGAACACGTACCTCCGGTAGTACATGTAGCTCCGGGGGTACACCTACCTTCAGGGGTGCTCGTACCTCCAGGGGTATGCCTACATTCAGGGGTACACGTACCTCCAAGAGTACACATACCTCCGCGGGTACTCGTACCTCCATTTGAGAACTACTGAGCACTCGGCTTGATTTCTTGTGTAAGAAGCAGGATAATATCCAGCGAGTTGGGGTATTATTGCACACCTGGTCGGGTTAGGACAAATTACAGTTGAAGGTGATGAGGAAATCTCATTACTGTTCACAGGTGTTTGGTAATAAGCCGTAAAGCTACTTGCATATTGATGAAGACTACCAAGAGTTGAGATGGAAATGTTATTCTCATTTTCTAATCATCCTCGGCTTTACTTTGTGTTTAGTGCTAATTAGTCACTAAGATATGAACATGCGAAACATTACACACGTTAGCATGTTAGCTTGCTGCTGTGCCTCACAAAGCTGTAGATGTTTTGTGTGGTGATACTAGGTGTATCCAGAATGTACTGAAACAACAATATAAAGGTAAGAAACTGCTAACATTAAGATGGTGAATGTGCAACACATTATACACGTTAAACATTAGCATGTTAGCATCTTAGTATATTAGCATGTTGCTGTGCCTCACTTAGCTGTGGATGTTTTGTCTTTTTACTTGAATAATGAAGTGATACTAGATGTATTTATAGTGTACTTAAATAACCATGTAAAACTGTAAGAAATTGCTAACACTGAGTTGGTGAACATGCAAAACATGCAAAACATTCTAAATGTTTAATACATTAGCATGTTAGCATTTTAGCATGCCGCTGTGCCTCACAAAGTGACTTACCTGTAGATCTTTTGTCTTCTTACTTGAATAATAAAGAGATAATAGAAGTATTCAGAATTTACTTAAATAACAATATAAAAAAGGGAAGAAACTGCACTTGTGTAATTATTTTATGTATTTGACAATAAAGAGTCTTGCGTAACACAAATATGTAAACTTCTTTACATATTTTTGAATGGTAACGCTAAATGGTAAATAGAGTTTGTTCTTTCACTTCTCTAGTCTTAACACAACATGTTGAACACCATTCATACGCTGCTCATCAGGACTATTCACACCAATTCATATGCAGGATTCAGAAATAAAATTAAAATAACATGCAATCAATTAAAATGGAGAAAAATAAAAAATGTTGCTTCTGGTGCTGCGTTCAGAACCACCATGGTCAATGAAAAGATGCTGAACGTTAAACATGTTCTTTCTCAGTTTGCCTTTCACCCCAGACCTAAACGTTTAAACTCTCAGCGACTCTTTATTTACCCCGGAGCTCTGGAGCAGCTCTGGAGCAGCTCTGGAGCAGCTCTGGAGCAGCTCTGGAGCAGCTCTGGAGCAGCTCTGGAGCAGCTCTGCCGGATCTTTTAAACTCAGTCAGAACGCGCCGCTCGAGAGGCGAGTGACCACATGTCAGCTGGAGACGTGTTTAACTCATTAAACTGCCTGTTGGATACAATCAGTGTAATGTCAGACCTCAGGGGTGGGGGGTGGGTGGGTGGGTGGGGGGGGGGATCAGTGGACATGAAAAGAAGAAAAAAATTAGACGGCCTCCCGGCCCGTATGAATTCTTAATTTCATTTTAAGTAAACTTTCATTTGCCGTCCGACCACCAGCTGCTGACAGGCAAATTGCCCGAGTATAAATAGGAAATATAAATTCCATTTGATTTAACATATTTGGCTTTGAATAATAATAAAACCGTCTATGCAGTGTATGTGCAGGAAGCTACCTTAATACAAAATGAATCTGTCTTATAGGCTCGATCCTCTATAGAATAACACAGGACTCGGTATACTTTAAATGATATAGTCCTCTATGTGTAAGCCAGAGTGGAGGCTGTGAGATGTTCTGTCTGCTTTATGCTCCTTTAATTACAATCTGTTGTTTGAGTGACTGTCAGTATCCATTCTGTGTGAATGAGGAACTCAATACGTAGAAACTGCACCTCCCCCATACATGAGGAATGATTGGAAAAGGACAAAACAAAGTCTGAACATCGACCCAAAGGGTTGAAGGTCTATGAGTTGTAGTTATACGATGATGATGCTAACGTGTTGTGTGTGTGAAGTGGCTGTTGCTACTCTTACTGACCCTAAACGAGTAGAAATCAGCAACTTTAAAAAAACTGGCCCTTGGTTACCGCTGGTCTTCTGGCCTTTCAATTACAGTAAATTACCGTTAATTGCAATTATTTGGGTTATTATTTGGGTTCACCTTGAGTTCACCTTGATTTCACCTGGGGTTCACCTTGGGTACTTCGCTCCCTGATGATATTGTTTAACTGACAGTGGCTCTCAACACTTGTTGAGCTGCAGTTTGCCGATTTGCTTCTTACTGAGGAGAGATGCTACTTTCACTAACTGATACCTGATGAGAAGAATAAGTAGTTCATCAGTGGAGTGAGACCTACATTTAGTAGACATTAAAGTAACACATAAGTAATACAATAAGTAATAGCATGAGTAATACCATCAGTAAAAACATAAGTAATACCATGAGTAATATACATTGAGTAACACCATGAGTAACACCATGGGTAATACTATAAGTAATACCATCAGTAAAACCATCAGTAATACCATGAGTAACAGCATGAGCAATACTATAAGTAATACCATGAGTAATAATATGAGTAAGTGTCATTCACATATAATCATAATTCTATGTATATTATGATGCACGTGTGATAATAAAGTCTTGATGAAATATGAAAGAGAGTCTCAGACGTTGTGTTCTGCTTCCTGAACTCCTGCAGCCCCGTCCTCAGCAGGGGTCCTCTGGTCATGTGACACGAAGCAGCTACTGGCAACTTTAACCTTTTGTGGTGATGGAGGCGTCTGCAGGAGAGCTGCAGGAGGTTCTGCCTGGCAGCATCTTGTTGAAAGGAAGGCGGCAGACAGGAATCTGGTCCAATCCACTGACTTCAACTCTAAATATCCACATCACCAGGGGACCATGGGGCCATGGTGCTTTTCTTCTATGGAGGGGGGCTGTGGCCATTCGCTGGCTATCAAGAGTACAGCGTCACAATATGATGATGAAGCATTCACTGGCATGTTCTCAATCTTTTGTGTTGTTGTTGTTTTCCAATTCTAACATAAGTATTCATGTTGAGCCTCATGGCTGCACACCAGTTGTTTGAGCCCGTTCCAGAACAAAAACTCATTTAAAGTTCCAGACATCAAGGCACCAGTGGGCTCGTGCTCCAGTTTATAGATTATGATTTTTGGATGATTTGCCACTCCCATGGAGCTCATTATTGCCAGTCATTTCCGCGCCTAACAGCGTTTTGAAGCTGTACAATTCTTGTAGGTCAAAGCGAGCCTTGTGTGGACGATAATGACTCGCCATCGTCTCCGGAGGGGAGACAGACCTCCAGCTCACTCATCGTCAAGGACCGCAGTAAAAGGTTCCCCTCCTAAACTATTATCATGTTCGGCAATTTCAATTTCAAGAGAATTTCACAGTCTGTGCTCAGACTCGTTCTTTTGAAGGAGTCTGAGGGCTCCAGAGGCCAATAAGACGACGCAGCTCTTGTATTAAAGGAACTCCCACACACCTCGCTGTGAACTTAAATATAAAAGTTGAGTTGGCCCTTAACTTTTTTTCTCTCGGATCAACCAAACAAATGTTTCTGGTTCCCGTTCTGGTCCAGTTAGATTTTCGTCTTCTTGTTCTCTCCTACACACAGAACCATGAAGGTGCCAACCCGGAATCCAAAGGGGTTCTTCAGAGTGATGCCAGAGAAGAACAAGGTTAAACTCTTTGTGCCTATAATAATCATTTTAAAGGAGCTCAGTGAAATAGGACATGGTGTGGATAAGAGGCTTCCCACCAGCATTTTGGGACCGACGCCCACATTTTACTATTATCAAACTCAAAAGTCAGCTAAATGCCATGTAATGTAATGTAATGTATAATGGGATATATCTTTTTCCGGTTCCGGTCTACAGAGGGGGACGCTGGCGAAAATTAACGCCGCTCCGTCTGATCCGCTTTTTGTTTTGTTTGTTTTGTTTTGTTTTACCCTCTCCCAATCCGCACCCGGTGTTACACCCCTACTGGTTTCTAAACCTACTGGTTTCCCTACGTGTGCGCGCGTTGTGTTATTACTATTCCAATCAAGTAATTACTTCAATAAGCAACATCTCTATAAAAGGAAACTGTGTCAGGAAAACCACCACTGGAACAGGACTTCTGCTGTCCAGCATGTGTACCTTAATTTGTTTTTTGGCCTTTGTGCTTTATTGTTTTCACAGCTTTATAATTTTCTGGTGCAATTAAAATACAATTTGCATAATTTTTGTATCATGTCTGAATATTATTTAGAAAAGCACCGCTAAACATGTTTGGAAGTATAACCAGTTGTTTCAGGTGGCCTCGACCAAACTGTTCCCATGACACATGCGAGTTGTGACGTAATGAATGAATATCAAAATGACTTGGCTCTCAGCAACTGACTAGTGGCGTGGCTCATAGAGTGCTTGCCCATAGGCCAAGTTTTGCGTGAGGGAGCTCGAAACCAGGTCGTTGCAATGTTTTTATAAACCTATGGGTTTCTTCATGGGTGATGTGTAGTGCTCACTTGTACAATCTTAAATAGATGTGAAATGTGTCTTCAAGAGCTACATCAATATGTTCTACATTGTTTTGTAGATGGAACATTACTAGTGTTCCATTCTTCCTGTTGCTCAGCGTTACAATGTTTATAATCTCTGTTCACAGTACCATCGTCATTATATATACTCGTCACGAAAGTACATTAGTTGTTGTCAAAATACGTCGTCATTGTGTGGTTGTTGCGTTGCGAACATGCATCGCTAAACATGTTTCAAAGCGTAAACATCCGCTCAAGGTAACCAGTTGTTTCAGATTCCTTCAACCAAACTGTTCCCATGAAAACATGAGACATGTGACTTGATGGATGAATATATAAATTACTTGAGTCATAACAATTATCTGGTGGCGCAGTGCACAGACTGCGCGCCTTAAGGTTCGTTCACACCGGACGCGACAAAATTCTGTCGCGCGACAGGTTTACATGTTAAGTCAATGCAAAGCTGCGACAAAGCTGTGACGCTGTTTTTTTTCCTGCGAGCAGCGCGTTTCCTGCGACAGAGCAGCACGAACAGAGCGGATGTCGGGGCGAACTGAGCGAACAGAGCGATCTTCGTAGCTTTTTGTCGCTCGAGTTGAAATTTCTGAACTCGAGCAGCAGAAACGGGTGAGTCATAGTTGCGTCAGCCAATCAGCGTTGAGAAGCTCCGCTCGTCATCGTTCTGCCGGCCGGTTTAGAAAGTGGAGGAAAAGATTCTTGTCGCCGTTCGTGGGCAAAACAAACTTTATGACACAACTCTTTACTTACCGAAACCGTAGCGATAAAGAAGAAGCTTAGAAGGAGGTCGGAGAAGCCGTGGGACTACCTGATACGTTTAGAATGTGTGCATTTGCTTTTATTCTCGCTGTGTGTTGTACTTTACTATGAACCAAGCGCCGGCATACGTGTTTCATGGCAGCGGAGATCTGCCGCCGGAGGAGGAAAAGTCTCAGAGACACGAATCATAGAGAGAAGAGAGAGAGAGCAGCGAGTAGCGCAGTGAGAGAGCAGCTCGGTCCACTAACAAGTGGAAGCTTTCTGCGGTCCTGTCGTTCCTCGACCCGTGTAGTACTCCGCGGGAGACGAGCGGGGACATGGGCGGAGGGGCGGAGGGCCGTGGAAGTCAGGACCGCAGAGTCCAGAGAGAAGGAGAGAGAGAGGGGCAGCAGCAGGGCAACTCACAGGGCGACAAGTGAAGACACAACATCTCAGTCTGGTTAAGGAAAAGATTCATATGGCTGAAGAAGCGGGCGCGATAAGCCACGCCCCCGCTGCGTCTCGTCTTGTGGCGTCCGGTGTGAACACCCTTTTTTTGTTGCGTGACAGAATCCTGCGGCAGCCGCGACAAGAAATATTTTGTCGCGTCCGGTGTGAATGTACCTTTAGAGTGTAGTCTCAATTTGTGTGAAAAAGATCGAAACCAGGTCGGTGCGGTCTTTTTATTTTTATTTTTTCTACAATGTGTTTCTTCATCCGTGGCTGTGATGCTCTGCTCACTTATACAATCGTAATCGCCGAAATGGATATGAACTGTGGCTTGAAGATCTCCAGCAATATGTTTGTGAATGTTTGACGAATCTGCTGAGCGAGACAGAGCCCTGCTGCAGATGTGAAGTAAACACAACGCGTGCACGCGTAGGGAAACCAGTAGGTTTAGAAACCAGTAGGGGTGTAACACCGGCTGTCATGACTCTGCTCTACTCGTCCGCACAACTCCTCAAACTGAACTACCGCTCCGCTACTCCGTGCATTGCAGCCATCGCAGCACTTGGACTCCTCCGCCGTTGCCCTTACATCCACAGAGCCTCCTGTAGAAAGTGTATTTACTCCATGCCTGATCGCTCCACTCATTTCATCCCTTCACTATGGTCACATCGCACATCGCATCGCATTGCCGCAACTATTGCACTATCCCACCACACCACCCCGAACGAGCGCGCTGCCTGGCTCCGCCCACTTCCAAAAGTATCCCACCATGCAAACATTCACCCACACCTCAAGGTTGCTCTGTTCAACACCCGTTCCATCAATAACAAGGGCCTCTTACTAAACGAATTCACCACGGACAATAACCTGGACTTTCTCTGTTTAACCGAAACCTGGCAAACAACACAAGATTACTTTTCACTAAATCAAATCACTCCCCCTGGATATTCATACATTGACAAGCCACGCCTTCATGGGCGTGGTGGTGGAATAGCCACAATCATACGCAATAACATCAACACATTTGCAATAACCATCCCGGCTCCAACCTCATTCGAACACCTTGCTTTTAAACTGTCTGGTCCCAAACCCCTGGTCACTGCAGCCATTTATCGCCCCCCTAAACCCAACCCTGCTTTCCCCACTGAACTATCTGAATTCCTCACGCAGCTCTGCGCCATTTCCCCATCCATCCTGTTACTTGGTGACTTCAACATTCACGTCGACTCTCCTGACTCCACAAGCACCAAAGAACTCCTGGACATCTTCAACAATTTCAACATCACCCAACACGTCGACTTTCATACCCATAAAAAAGGACATACACTCGATCTGATCTGCACCTCCGGCATTACAATCTCCAATCTCACCAGCATTGACCTCACCATCTCTGATCACCTGGCTATCACCCTGGACATTGACATCCCCATCCCCCTTGTGAAGCAGAGTGCCATCATTACATTCCGGAACATCAAATCCATCAACCTCCCCTCGCTCTCCTCCTCTTTGTCTGCTATCGTCTCTGCCTCTGCCCCTATTCCGACCGCCTCCCCCACTGCTCTGGTCGATACTACAACCATGCACTCTCCTCCTGTCTTGACCTCATCGCCCCCTAAAAAACCAAGCTTGTCTCCTTCACCCATTCCGCCCCCTGGTACACTGACCATCTCCGCCAACTTAAAAAGCAGGGCCGTCGACTCGAACGACTTTAAAAAAAAACTGGACTCACTGTTCACCTGGATGCCTTCAAACTCCACCTACAACAATACAATGATGCCCTCAACGCCGCTCGCTCCTCTCACTACTCTTCTATCATCCAATCCGGCTCCAACAACCCCAAATTGCTGTTCTCCACCATCAACAAACTCCTCAAACCCATAGACACCATCACCACTTCCTTCACCACCAGCAAATGCAACTCATTTCTATCGTTCTTCAATAACAAAATTACCCAAATACACAACCAGCTGGCTGCCTCCTCCTCCTCCTCCTCCTCCTCCTCCTCCTCCTCCTCCTCCTCCTCCTCCTCCTCCTCCTCCTCCTCCTCCACTACCTCTCCCCCCACCCCTCACCATGACCCTCCCCCACCTCCAATCCACTCACTCTCTTCCTTCAGTCCAATCAGTGATACTGACCTCTCCAGCATTGTCTCCAGCATGAAGACCACCACCTGCGCCCTCGACCCCATCCCCTCTTCCTTAGTCAAGGCCTGCCTCCCCTCACTCTCCCTTCTCATCACAAACATCATCAACTCCTCACTCTCCTCTGGTCTTATACCCCCCCCACTTAAGCTCGCTGCTGTCTCCCCCGTGCTGAAAAAACCTGGTCTTGACCCCAACATCCCCAACAACTTCCGTCCAATCTCCAACCTCCCATTCCTTTCCAAAATCCTTGAAAGACACGTTGCATCTCAATTAAAATCCCACCTCAATCTCCATAATCTCTTCGAACCTTTCCAATCCGGCTTCTGCTCCCTTCACAGCACTGAAACCGCCCTACTGAAAATCACTAACGATATACTTCTCTCTGCTGACTCCGGCTTCCTCACCATCCTCATCCTCCTTGACCTCAGTGCTGCCTTTGACACCATCAACCAGTCCATCCTCCTCTCCCGTCTCCATCGCGACGTTGGCATAACTGGCCCCGCTCTCTCCTGGTTCACTTCATATCTCTCAGACCGACATCAATTCATTGCCATTAACAACTGTAAATCCTCCACCTCCCCTGTCTTTCACGGTGTCCCTCAAGGGTCTGTGCTCGGTCCCCTCCTCTTCATCACCTACATCCTTCCCCTTGGCCAAATCATCCGTCGCCATGGTCTCAATTTCCACTGTTACGCCGACGACACCCAACTCTACCTCTCATCCAAGACCATCACCTCAGTCACCCACTCCACTCTCACCGCCTGTCTAACTGAAATAAAATCATGGATGCAACTGAACTTTCTCAAACTCAACTGCAATAAATCTGAAATACTCATCATCGGCCCTGACTCCCTCACCCGCTCCGCCCAAACCATCACTCTCAATATCGATGGCTCCATCGTCACCCCCTCCACCCAGGTCCGCAACCTTGGCATCATCCTTGACCCCACCCTCTCTTTTCTCCCCCATGCCAACCACGTCAACAAAACAGCCTTCTTTCATCTCTGTGACATTGCACGCCTCCGGCCCTCCCTGTCCCCTGCCACCACTGAAATCCTCATCCACACCCTCATTACATCCAGACTAGACTACTGCAACAGCATCCTCTATGGCTCCCCCAAGAAAATCATCAACAAACTTCAATATGTCCAGAACTCTGCCGCCCGCCTGCTCACCTCCACCCGTCGTTTCGAACACATCACCCCGGTCCTACAACAACTCCACTGGCTCCCAGTCAAATACAGGATGGACTTCAAGATCCTACTGCTCACTTACAAAGCTCTAAATAACCTGCCCCCCCCATATCTTTCAGATCTCCTCCCTCTCCACGCTCCAACACGCTGCCTCAGGTCCGCCGGCAAAAGCACTCTGAAGGTCATCAGGACCAAGCGCCGGACCTGGGGCGACCGGGCCTTCTCGGCAGCTGCACCTCCCCTCTGGAACACTCTCCCCATCCACATCCGCCAGGCTCCCACCCTACCTTTATTTAAACAAGCCCTCAAATCACATCTTTTCCAACTTGCTTTCGCCTGCTAACTCCTGCCCCCGATACGACTCACACAGCTTCCCCGCTGTTTTCCTCTATATATTTATTTTTCTGTTTGTTTGTTCGTCTTGCCTGCTTTCTTCTTGTTTATTCTGTTCGTCTCTTGTTCCCTGTAAGCGTCTTTGAGTACTGAGAAAAGCGCAATACAAATCAAAATTATTATTATTATTATTATAATACCATGAGTAACACTATGAGTAATACCATGAGTAACACCATGAGTAATATCACGAGTAATACCACGAGTAATACCATAAGTAATACCATGAGTAACACTATGAGTAATACCATGAGTAATATCACAAGTAATACCATGAGTAATACCACGAGTAATACCATAAGTAATACCATGAGTTTTTCTGACAAATGAGAGGTCTGATTACTCAAAGCTGCTTGCAAGTGTTGAGTGGTGTGGAAAGCTGACATAGCTGGCTGATATATTTCATCATCTGAATGAACTAACACGGATGCAACGCCGAAATGAAAACCTGCATACATTTGACCTCCGGCATTGGAGCTAAAATGCTCCAGCATCGTCTCCCATTAGTGATCACTTCACGTTTGGATTGAAAGTCCAGTTTTGAGAAATGTTTAATCGTAACCGTGTTAATTATTGGAGGGCGTGTGTTATCAGCAAACGTTTGCGTTATCGTGTTAATCCATTATTAAACTGAGCATATCAATTTTAAATCCATTATTAAACTTAGCATATAGCTACGCTAGCTTAGCTGTAGAATCTTCCATTTTCAGCCCCCTGCATTGAGGCAGAGGTAGTGTTTGCATCCCCTCTTAATGTGGCTTTAAGTTAGGGTGACCAGACGTCCTCTTTTACCCGGACATGTCCTGTTTTTGAGACCTAAAAAATGTGTCCGGCAAAGATTCCAAAAACGTCCGGGATTTTGCTTCTCTGGGTTTTCACAAACTAGTATTTACCCCTTACAAGTTTTGTAAATGGTACGGTCCACCTTCTGGCGCGAGCTCTGACGGTATAGAGAACAGTCATTGGTCAACCGATCTCAGGGTTGCCAGATACACGATGATTATCCTCCAAATAATACAACCATTTTGAGCCTTTAGTACGATACTTCACCATCTCCAATCTGGCAACACGGAGCACCTCGCCGCCTCCACTGGTTGCATTGTTGTTTGTGCGGCATGCTATCCACTACTCCTGATACACATGCTATACACTACTACTGATACACATGCTATACACTACTACTGATACACATGCTATACACTACTACTGATACACATGCTATCCACTACTACTGATACACATGCTATTCTCTACTACCAGTACCGCCGCTCCCTCAACGCCCACTACGCGCTGTGCACCAAGTCCTGAGGGGGCATCACAGAATAGGCAACTAAAAAAATCCTCATAGTTATAATAATTATAATGTTGATATTATTTCAGTCTAGAAATATTAGGTACCTTTTAGACATGAATATCACAAAACAGGCAGAGCAAGAGAGATGTTTAATCTAGAGTGACCAGACGTCCGGTTTTCCCTGGACATGTCCTCTTTTTGAGACCCAAAAAAAGCGTCCGGCAGGGTTTCCAAAAACGTCCGGGATTTTGCTTCAGCGGATATTTCCGTTTCTCTGGGTCTTTCACAAATTTTTACCCCCTACAAGTTTTGTAAATGATGGTATCTCCCGTACGTTCCACCTGAACAGTCATTGGTCGACTGATCTCAGGGTTGCCAGATAAACAAAATCCCCCTTTTAGGCTGTATATCAAAAAACAGGCAGAATCCGTCTGAGTGTGCGCACCTCGCTCTTAACTTTGATGTGCGCACACGGGTGGCCATACTTCATCATGAAGGAGTTATGCCGAGGTGTCCTCTTTTTCACAAACTCAAATCTGGTCACCCTATTTAATTGCTTAGCCCCCAGAATACATTTTATTGAAGTTATTTAAGTTTTATTTAAAGTTCAAGAGGAATATTTATAAATGTTTTTCGTTACTTAAAAAAATGTAAATGTCTATGTATACATACTGTATATGGTGTGTGCAGCATTATAGAACATTATAGAAAAGACAATTAATGTAAATAAACCCGATTGTGCTCTGCTTTCCACCCCTTGCCCAATAAGAATCGATAAAAGAATCGATAAGGAATCGAATCGATAAGCAGGAATCGATAAGGCATCGGAATCGTTAAAATTGTATCAATTCTCATCCCTAGTAAGTTGAGCTTCTCAAGTTTGACTGCATTAAAAACTAAAAACAGAGAGGCCGAGAGTCTTTCTATCATTAGTGCCAGGATATCCATTTTGTCCATCGAAACAGGCCCAGGTTTCACACCAAGTGAGTATAAATACATTTAGAAACTATATCATTAACTATATGTATTATATGTACTGTGTTTGAGTGTCATGTTCTGTCATTTTGGTTGGTGGTGGGCCTCAGGATTTTGTAAACGTAAAAAAAGTGCAGCGGCTCCAAAAAAGTTGAAAATCCCTGTTCTATAGATGTCATTAAGCCACACCCTGAGCTCCAGTGAGGACTAACTTCTGTTTGTTTCCTTCGCCCTTTGTCCTCTGTCTCCATGTCCATAACCACATAAGATCTGCGAGGAAGCAGCTTGAGGCTGAATGATGAGATTAAAGAGCAGCTGTACATTGAAGAGGCCGTCTCTGTGCTCTGTGATGGTATCAAACGTCCATAATCATACAGAGCTCACGTACATCGAGGGGCAGGACATTTACCTTCAGTCATAAATCCGTTGAGTCGGGAACAAATTAAATAAGCGGTTGATGTGTCTGGTGCTTACAGCTACAGGTACACAAGTAGCCCAGAGACACTGAAGTCCTCCAGCGGCATTGTTTCCTGTTTCAATCAAAGTTTCTCCGGTCTCTGTCATCTTCATGTTTTAGTTCTTTTGGTGGAAGAAAAAATGTTTATGCAAAAAGGTTTAAAGATGATGGAAAAAGATATTAACTCAAATAAAATTTAAAAAGAAAAGAAGAAAAACATCTTTAAATGAATGATGAGAGACATCTTATGGGTTTGGACCAAGAAGAATACAAACATTGCATAGATGATTTAATGTGTATGCATTAGCTCTTAAAGGTGCACATAAGCATGTAATCATCATCAGTCACTTCAGATGAGTGTTGTGATTTTAATCATGTGTTCATTTCACCTCTGACTGATACAATCACAACTGTGAACATAGTGATTAATAAACCCTCATTTTAAGATCACAAAGCCTTCTCAGAGCAGAACGCTGTTGAATCGTCTCCGTCGATTCAAAGGAGTTTAAACATGAAGGGGGCGGGGAAATGTTTAATCAGGTGTTGCCATAGAAACAAAAGACAAAGCACAAGCCTTCAAACATGACCACCGAGAGTCTGGTTCTCAAGTGTCGGAGCAGAAGAGCCGTGAAGGCGGAGCAGAAGAGCCACACAAGTCACAACACAGATTCACCAAGCGCCTCAGATACGCTGAGAGGATGTTAATGATCCTCTGAATATAAAGAAACACCGTCTGAGGCCCACCGCATGTCGGAGAACGACCTGCTGGCAACACCACGACACGTAACCAGGGACGACTCGACGGGAACAACTCGACGGGAACAAGTCGAAGGGAACGACTCCGGGGGGAACAACTCCATGAGCAAGACTCCATGGGAACGACACGACGGAAACAACTCCATGGGAAACGACTCCATGGGAAACGACTCAATGGGAACGACTCGA
Source organism: Liparis tanakae (assembly GCA_036178185.1). NCBI lineage: Eukaryota > Metazoa > Chordata > Actinopteri > Perciformes > Liparidae > Liparis > Liparis tanakae. The sequence goes on along the minus strand of CM070094.1, from coordinate 10,687,537 downwards.
TGGGGAACGACTCCATGGGGAACAACTCGACGTAAACGACTCCATGGGAAACGACTCAATGGGAACAACTTGACGGGAACAACTCGAGGGGAAAGACTCCATGTGGAACAACTCCATGGGGAACGACTCGACGTAAACGACTCGAAGGGGAACGACTCGATGGGGAACGACTCGATGGGAAACGACTCAATAGGAACGACTTGACGGGAACAACTCGACGGGAAAGACTCCATGGGGAACGACTCCATGGGGAACGACTCCATGGGGAACGACTCCATGGGGAACAACTCCATAGGGAACGACTCGACATAAACGACTCGATGGGAAACGACTCAACGGGACGGCTCAATGGGAACGACTCCATGGGAACAACTCGACGGGAGCGACTCGACGGGGAATGGATCACGTTAGAGTCGCACGCGCCGTGCGTTCATGCGGCCGTGAACATGCAGCCATGCAAACAAAAAGGCCTCCTATGTACACTCACTGTTTCTTTAATGGGATGTTTTTTTAAGGGCTAAAGGTCAAACAGGAAGCGGGAAGAAGTGAAGGAAAGCATCGAACCACGGCGTTAAGGCGGGAGTCTTCAGTCGAGCAGTGTGCAGCGTAACGGGGCTAAGGGGGGCTTTGCACTGATCCACATGGTGGGGCTTTATGAGGGCAGATGGTACCACTCAAGCAGGAAGTGATTGACATAATGACATGGCCGAGCGTGGAACATGCGCCTGTGTCTGTGTGTGTGTGTGTGTGTGTACTGAATGAGTGAATGCGTGTGTCTAAAGATACATCCTAAAAGTGGATTCGAAGAAATCTCTCTCTTTTTTCTTCTTCGGTAAATCCTGCTATTTTTATGAGTATGTGTGTGTGCGCGTGTGTGTGTGCGCGTGTGTGTGTGATGTCCAGAGATTGCACTCTGTCTTGTCTGCATGTCGAGACATCAAGTGGAGGCTGATCTGGTGTCGCTGGATAACAACGCACACGTTGAACTGCAGCTCAATCAATGTAAATACTCCCTTCCCCCGGTCGATCTACAGCTCCGTCTGTAACTACCTCCATGTGAACGTGTGTGTGTGTGTGTTTGTGTGTGTGTGTGCGTCATCTGCTCGATAATGAAGAACACAAGGAGGAAGGCTCCACTTTCAGGCCTTGTGATAAATGGAAGTCATTATTTTGTCTTCTATTCGGGGAGAACCTTAAAACCCAGTAAGCGGTCATATGGCCGTGACGCCCAGTGGCATCGATTATGATCACTTGGCTCCCTAAGCGGGCCGGGCTCGGTGAGGAAGACTCGAGCCACATTGTCATACTCTGTGATTAAGTCGAGAGGAACGCTTTCATCCCCTCGAGGGTTTTAGACAAAGTGTTCTGCAACCAAAAGGTCACGCGACCTGAAATGGCCTGAAGTGTGTCGATCAGCAGCGACACGTCTGAGTGTCATTGAACATGAGATAACCCCCCCCCCCCCCGCACCCCCCTTAGTGCATTTTTAAGAGATCGTCAATTCATTGTATTTTCTTTCACAATAATAATTAGATGAAGTGATCCAACGCCACTCGATCTAACCAAAGAGCTCATGATGCTCTCTCTAGTATCTCTACAATTCAGCCCACAATAATATATATTATACATTATGAAAGAAACTGGACTATTTGGAGCGTTCTGGTGAGGAGCATTAGCTTGAGTGAGCTTCAGAGTGTTGTTGCATTTGCAGTTTGAGGATCACGCTCATCTGTTAAATATTCAAAAAGTCTCTTCATCCTCATCCTCTGGCTGCATCCCAGAATATTAAAAACTGTGTGTTCAACCACTCATTAGAATCCAGCCTCGATCCATCAGAATGCAGTAATCAACAGACCTGTTTCAAAATGACCTAACATTGCAGCCCTCCGACTCCACAAGTGGAGACAACATTCATCAACAACTTCATAAATCTTGTCTTGTCCCAACTCTTCTTTTTTTCTTTCTTTAAAAAAACCTTTGATTGAGAGGCTGCGGCCCTAAAGCTTGCTATATTTGAGATGGTGTTGAACTGGATTAGTTCTTATTTGATGAATCTGAATAGTTTTAGTTCCTATCGGTGATTGTAGTTAACGGTGGAGTACCTCAGGGGTCCACACTGGGACATCTTCTATTCACATTACATACGGTATGCTCCCACATTGTAACAACCTGTTCCGTTTCTCCCGTTTCTTTTGTCTCCTCTGTGTTTCCTCTGTCTTGATTGGTTCATTCTCTTCACCTGCCGTAGGCCACTCCTCTGTCTCTTGATTGGTTCATTACCTTCATCTGCCCTCAGCCACTCCTGTCTCCCTGATTGTCTCATGCCGCTCACCTGTTGTCCCTCTATATACTGTGCCAGTCTGTACCTTGTCTCCTGCCTGTTGGTTGTCGCTGTCTCTAGTGTCTCTGTCTCAGTCTTTGTTCTCATGCTGATTCCTAGTTGTTTTTTTGCAGTTGCTTTCATGCCAAAGTTTTTATGTTTTGCCTTTATCCAAAGTAAAGTGTTTTTTGTGTGACTCTAACCTGGAGTCCAGCCTGTCTCTGCACCTGAGCCTCACCCCGGGACAAACCCGAGACCCAAGTGGCCTCCACACCACGTCGGCATGACGTTCACTCCACCGTTACGCTGACGACACGCTGGTGTATAAACCCAACTGAAAACCGATCCAACCTAATGTAGTGGGGAACACTCCCCAGAGAAGGGTTTGTAGGCCTTAGCCTTGGGAGAGCCCAATCAAATCGTGCCACTATAAAGGCACCTGTTGGCACGGCCTCTTTCACTCTTGGTCCTGGTTGGGCTGGTGGTGGTTTTTACTTTCTTTTGTTTTAATTAATTAATATTGTATGTTGCAGCAGGTTGTTACCCTTTACCTTAACCTTTTTTTGTTTTTTGTGGTTAGGTTCCTGCTTTTTTTTTTTTTTTTTGTTTTTGTGTTTTCTTTTTTTTTTTTTGTTTGTTACTTTTTTTTTTTTTTTTTGTTTTGCTGTTTTTTTTTTTTGTTTTGTTTTTTTTTTTTTTTTTTCTTTTTTTGTGTTTTTTTTTTTTTTTTTTGTTTTTTTTCATCATTTTTATTATTTTTGTTTATCTATTTTGCTTTATTGTTCTGCATGGGTTGTTTGCTGCGGTCTGATTTTGCATGTTGTGGCTTTTTTTATGGTAGATTATATATACTTTTTATGGTAGAATATACTTTTGGACAAATAAATAAAACCACGTCTCGGCCCAATCTCAATCTGTGTCAATGAATCCTTGTATAATAAATTGACTCGTGGAAATTATTTCGGATATTTCTTGGGGTGCAATTGGCGTTGTTGTTTCCCCTCATTCCCCCAGGTTCCCCCCCTAAACATCCTGTTGTTGTTGGCAGGATGCTGTGAAGAAGCGAGCGGTGTAGTTTTATTTTAAGTTTTATTTTTAGTTTTATTTTTTTATTTTTTTTTAGTTGGTGTGTGTGTGTGTGTGTGAGCAAAACAGCAGTGGGGGCCTGGTCAGACAAGCCAGTACTACTCTTCTCCTCTCTCCTAAGACTCTTTTCCTCATCTTTCTCCCAGCTAAAGCTAAAAGACTCCCCAGCTGCAAGCTGAGAATGGCTGTCGATCGACATTGAGACTGCGGCTGCAGCCAGCCTGGGACCAGTGCCTCATCAACCTGGGCCACACCTGGGCGCCCTTCTGTCCCTTCTGTCAATGCTCTCTTCTATTAAGACAGGAAGGGACGAGGAAGTGCCGGAACGGCTGGGACAGGGACAGGGACATTGAACGTAGCATTGTGGAATGGGTTGAAGAGTCTCTGTCATGTCATTCGTCATCAGCTGAAATGGTTGTTTCAGCTTTTTTCATTTTGAGCAAGGGAAAGAGGGGAGGGTTGGTAGAGGAAACAGGAGAGGAGGAGCAGTGGGATCAGAGTTGGCAGTGATTTTGGTGTATGGGTGCAGGAAGTCATATGTCTTTGTCATATTGCAGGTTTTCAGAAAACAGAAAACAACAAGGAAACTCTACAAGAATTTTGCTCTCATGTCATGTATCTAATGGATAAGGTTAATGCCCCCACCCCACCGGGGATAGTTGTTAAAAAAAGTTCCCCACTGTCAAATTTGTTGAACATGTGTGTGATTGATTGAGACCACAGTGTGAAACTCATGTCTTGTGTCGGACCACCAGAGAACTCAAGCAGTTTGTCCGTGAGGCACCCCACCAGGAGCTTGAAGGGAGGAGGGAGGAGTATGGGAGGTAGGAGCAGGTGCAGCATTTGGTTTTTGCAGGAGCAACAGCAGAACTCTGCCAGGGAGGCCATCTCGGTAATAGCTCAGGCCTCCTCTGTTGGGGTGGCCTAGCTGAACTAAAAAGGAAATCCCTAAGGAGCTTAGGTGAGCAGTTGAAACTAAAAGGAACTGCAGCAAGAGCAGTTGAGTCAGTTGAGTCAGAAGTCTTTGCAGCCCCAGAATGAACACCATATGTACACTGGTGTTGACTGCCTGGGAACTGCTAAGTGTAAAAGGAGGGAGGTGCGTTGCTGCTGCCCCCCAGCCGACCTCTCTAGCAGTTCTGCAATTCTCTTCCTCCGCTCCCCCCCAAAGTTAGAAACTTTCACCCTCTGAACCAGTGAGCCAAAGTTCAGATTCTCACCTCCAGCTCACAGTGTCCAGATGGGGGCTCAAAAAGTTCAGATGGGGTCGTGCCAAAAGAGTGCGGTGTTTATGTGGTGGGGTCTGGGTTCCATGTCTCGTTGTCACAGTTATTGGGGTCTCTGGCTCGGAGAGTTTTCTTGTACACTCTTTGTACGGTGGGGATTAGAAAAAAGAGTTTTTTGTACAGCATGACAGGTTAACTTGCTTCTGGGCCTATGTTGGAGGTTAAGGAGCTATAAGTGCTATAAATGTTTGAGCATACCAAGCTTTGTGATAAAGTTATTAGTTAGCGGTGGGATATGATCCCCACAAAGGTCCCCCCAAGGGTGTATTGTTCTCAAACGGTGTCTGTGAGGTCCATTTCTACTAGTAATTGTTACTTTTTGTACAGCATGGCCCTACTCTCAGTTCTGTACCACATGCTCTGTTTGCCAATTCAACTCCCCAGGCAAGCTCCAACCCCAAGTCAAGTGGCTCCAGCTCAGTCTGATCGCTCGTCGTGACTTCTAGAAGTGGGGCCAGGTAGGGGTCAGCAGAGTCCAGGGGGTGCCATGAGGTGGTGGCAGCCAACCATGAGTGGCAGATGGTAGATGATGCCCAACAGCACCTGGCAGATGATGCTTTGTATGGCCCCCTTAGCTAGTCCCGGTAATACAAAGTACTGTTTATCCCCCCAGCTTTAATCCATGTTTTACAATGTAGGGACCCCACCCCCTTGTACAATGTACTCAGTTGGTTGTGGTTTTTCACTGCACTGTGTTGTTGGTTACCTTGAGTCAGGCTCACCTGGGGAGTTTCATCTCAGTTGTAAAGAGAGTGAGTGCAGGAGAAGAGTTTTCCAGACAGAAGATTAGCCCATCAGATCTAACAGCACTCAATCATCAGAGGACAACAGCACACCAATGTTCAGACAAGTCTTTTCTGCAGGCCAGGGGACACACAGTACAGTTTTGTCTTTCCATTTCCATAGTGGATCTGTAGGTGTAAGTGCCTCATGCCAAAAAGGTATTCCGATAAGTATGAGGCTACAAGTAAAGGGGAGTAAGATTCCCACAGGACCAGAGTCCCAGAGTCCCTTGAAGCACAGGGCACCTCTCCCTAGCGCCTGTCTCCAGAAAGTCGTAGCCCTAAGAAGGATCCCAGCCTGGTGATTGAGAAAGACTAGAGGCGACTCCACTGATTCACCTTGCCAGGCTCATTCAGCAAAGACCGCTAAGGACTCATTCCCATTGCCTTGTCAGGGCCTCCCCTGGTGCACAAACAAGGGGGGCCGCTGGGCAGTCCACTCTGACCTGAGTTGCAGAAACTGCCAAGCTTTGGGCTGTTTGAGTGGAACCGGATGCCATTTTGGAGTAATGGCCCATGGCATTTCCAGAGATTAATGGAAGGATCTTTGAGACCAGCGGCTTGGATGGATTTGTTGTGATACCTTGACAATTTTTGTGCCAGAGGAGGCTGTCATGATGATGTTGTTGTCTTCTTGTCACGTGTAGCACGTCAGCGGAGCTGCAGAGCGTGCTGGGCCGTCTGCAAAAGGAGGGCCTCAACAGAGGTGAGATAAGTCCAGAAAAGTGGAGAGGGATGGGGTGAGAGGTGAAGTTGTCTCCATTGTCAGATTGAAAGGATGGAAAGGACAAGCGTTTGATCTATTTGAAGGGAGTAGTGTACGAAAGTCCCAAGGAAGGGTGTCTCAAAGTTGCTTTAGCCATTACAGCTTGCTGTTGTTTTTTGACTACTTTTTTGCTTTGCAAGCTACCTACACCGCCTTGTTGAAAGTCTTGCTGTCTCCTCAAAAAAGTCTACCTGCTGCATGGAGGATGGAAAACATCTCGGCTAACGACGGAGAAATGTGAAGTCGGAGCTTCTTGAGTCTTCCTTTGAGGTGGATTTCTTTTTTACCGTACATCCTGACCTTTGATAACTTTTAAGTGGACTGGGTAGGTTTCTCTCACTACAAGTGGACTGGGTGCTGTGCTCTCACAAGAGCACAGACCGGGGCCAGGACCCATAGCTTATGTGCATGAGGCCCTTAAAGAGGTAGAGCGCAACATGAGCAACTACAGCTCTAACCTGCGAGAGTGAAATGGAGATTAATCAAATGTGTGGTGAGACTGGGTTTCTACAGAGACCTCCCCCGAAAAAGGGTGTGGCCGGACAATACACACACCACAGTGGAGCTTCCACAGCAAAGCTGGGTGCCACGGAAACAGCAAAAGCTGGCCAACTGGCTGCATTTGCCTTTCACAATTCAGCGAGTCAACCAGAAATGTGATGCACTTGCCCTGTCTCCCGCAGCCAGAATGCAGATTCCCCTTCCTAGCACATCGGGCATCCAAGTTTGCTAATGCTAAATCAAACTACTGGAACCCAATCCGAGTTTTCAGCTACCACCATTACCACTTTCCATCTCAGTTTTCCAGAATTCCTGGGTTTTCTGTGGAATACACCCTGCAGTTCCAGACCGAAGGGAATCTGAGGAAGGTGAAGATCCAAGGAAGGCCCCTGATGAAGTGGTGAAACAGACCAAGGAGGAAGTGGTTCTGCTGGTGTCAGACAGGGGGCTTTGAGAAAGGATCCTCCAGGCTGCCGATTAGGAGGGAGAAGAGAGTCCCCTCATCGAGTCGGTCAAAGCTCATCAGCTATGTCATCCTCTATCAGGTCAGGCATAGATCTCAGGATCTCAATTGGTGGCACATCAGGAAGCTGACTATCCTGGACATCACCCATTGCACTGGTTATATTGGAGCCTGGCATGTGAAATGGTAGTGTCTGGAGCCAGATGCTGTGTGCGTTCATGTGGTACCTGAGCGGCTGCCTGGGGCTTCTCAAATCAATTGTTGCTTCTGCCCACATGTACAATTGGCGCCGTGTTGTTCTCCTTGTGGATGATACTTTGCTGATGACTGGAGCTGTCCAGATCATTGGGAATGAGGGATGTCAAGGTCCCAACTGCTGTCACAGTGCCCACCACCAGGCAGCAGGTGGTGGCAATGAACGGGTCAATGAGTGGTTCTGCAAGTTTTGGTGGGCACTCTCATCCAGGCCTTTCCAGTGTTTGGAGTTTTGAGTGCAGTCCATTCTGACCAGGGCAGGAATTTTGAGAGCCATCTCATCCAACAGCTTCCAACCATGTACAGAGTTGAGCACTCAACCACTGCCAAAACCCACCACCCTGCTCCTGCCAATGACCCAGACCCCAACCTGGCACTAAGCCCTGCCACAACTCAAGACTTCCTACACAGCACCACACACACCACAAATACCTACCGGTGAGCATTTTTTTTCTATGTCACCACCAGTCCCCTGTTGATTTCCTTTTTTTGGCTTTGGGCTCCGAAGACTGGCCCGTAGCTGGTAGCATTCATGACTGGATTGACTGGTAGCATTCCCGACTGGATCAGCTTCACCATGTGCTTCCATGCACCTCGACACCCGCTGCTTGGTGCTGACAGCGGAGGCACCTGCGATGTGCAGGTCAGTTCCCTGCAGGAAGGCGGGTCGGTCCACTCATCTGCAGGAAGGCTTTCAGTTGGTCTATTCCGGACAATTGGCCAAGGCCTCAAGAGTGGAGTGCCAGGGTCCTGAGCAGCAGAGTGGTCAAGACGACCCTCGAGAGGCCCAAACGCAATGGTGGTCACCATGGCAAATTCGAAACGGTGCCGACCTAAAGAGAAAATGTGTAGTGCGTCACTAATCAAAAAGAAGGTGTCTCCCTGGTTCAGACCGAATGGATGCCTCCCTAGAGATGAGTTACTGGTGCCACTGGATGTGGTAATGGTTCCTGGCTAGTTGACTTTCAGACTCCTGGGTCCTGATGTGTCAGCACAAGTCAACTCTGAGACCCTGAAGCTATCCTCATCCCCATCGGCTAGCTCCCAACCGGAGCCACCCCCGCGGAGGACCACGGAATCCACCCGAGGGGATCAGTAACCCCAGCCGGGAGTAGGTCAATGGGGGCTGTAGGTCAATTGGGTACGACCCTTGAGTGTTTTATGTCCTTGATTAAAACATTGGAAGTCCCCTGATTGGGGGGGTAGTCCCAGAGAAGGCGGGAGAGAACACGTGGGGGGTTTGGGGGGGAGAGCCAGAGAGAACGCAGTGCCAAACGAAGGCCCCTACGGCCTGCCTCTAAGTCCTGCCCTGGTGGCCTCTGGGTTAGTCACTTGTCAGTTTGTTTTTTTAATTCTGTGAGTTTACTTTCGGTTGTTTTAAGTTTGCATTAGTTGTTTTACCTATTGTTTTCTTTAGTAGGTTTGTTGCTTGTTTTTTGTTTTTTTTTGCTTTTGCCTTTTTTTCTTTGTTTTGTTTTCTTTTTTGTTTTGTTTGTTACTGTTTTTGCTTTTGCCTTTGTTTTTGTTTGTTTTTTTTTTTTTTTTGTTTGTTTTTTGCTTTTTGTTTTGTAGTTTTTTTTTTTGTGTTGTTTTTTGTTTTTCTTTTGTTTTTTTTTGTTTTTTTTTTTTTTTTTGTTGTTTTTTTTTTTTATTATTTTGTTTTTGTTAAGTTTGCTTTGCTTTTATTGTGGTGCATTAGTTGTTTTATATGTTTTTGTGTTTGTTGTATTTTTTTTATCTAGATTATATATACTTTTAATTCATGAAATAAACTTTTGGACAATCTTATAAAACCACGTCTCGGGATATCAAAGTGCACGAATATCTGTGTCAAATCCCCGGATATTTTCAGAGGGTTTTCCCCCTGGACTAACAGCAGTTATAACACAACCATGTCAGCTAATCATCTTGAAACACACTGACACACCTTTAAACACCTTTATCATTCGTCCTGACGATCTACATTTTGAGAAGCACACTAAGGAGATCATGTTGTCGCCATCTGAGGAAGAATGCTAGGATACGGGGTAAGTTGTAATGACACTCAAACTATTGTTCAGGCTTTCCTTTTCTCCGCAGTTAGACTACTATAGTTGTATTTTAACAAGTTTATCAGTATTATGAATCAATTAATAAAGTCCATGGAGCGACTCGGAAGACAAATGGAGAAAAAGAAAACACATCGCTCCAGTTTTAATGATGTTACACTGGCTGCCCATTGGTTTTAGACCTACTATGAAGACTTATGAAGACTTATTATTAAGACTTACTTATTAGTTGCTCCAGAACATATATCTGAACTAGTTTTGTAAAACTGAAGACGTACTGCATCGAAATCAAAGCATTTCGAGGCAGTACCCCCCACACACACACACCCACACCACACCACCACCACCACTGTTGTTCAGCTATTGTTCTTAATTCATCCTTTTACCTTTCACTGTTCTGGCCATGCCGCGTCTCAACACATGCTGCAGCTGCTTGTTTACATGGCTGGTTTCTATTGTAGAATAAAGTTGAGTTCAAGAGCGATAAACTTCCCTCCTTCTATTTGAGGATCCTCGCAGTTATTTAAAGTAGGGATTACCTGAGGGCACAAACACCCTGTAAAGGTAAGTGCTCAATAAACTTCTTTTTCAGGCTATTGTTCCGCACTCGTCTTTTTAAGAAGAGTTTTAATCTCAATGTGATGCTGTTGTGTAGATGAAGGCTAAACACAATGAATGGAATCCCTAAGGAGGCCGGCGGCTTGATTGCTTTTGTTTTCAGCCTCTTACATTATGGGGTTTATGGTCTTCGGGGAGTTTTGGACATGAATTCTTCTCATGCCATTAACTGTTTGTTTGTTTTTTACTTTCATTTGTAAAGTAAGATGAGACGGCTGGTGTTTTTGCCCTTTTAGTTAAATATCATGCTCTTCAGCCTTTTCCTTACATTTTTTGTCTCACAATTAAAACGTTGATTTACAATCGGAAAAGAAAAGTGTTTAGCACATCAACGTCTCAAACAAACTTGATATCTGAACATGTTTGATGCTCACTTGTATTTCACTTTGTATGTCTTATTACACCGGTCGGTAGGATGTGGTCTACAGGAAGACATGATTGCCTTTTAATGTTTCATAATAAAAGGTAGGAGATATGGACCTCCAACAGGACATCATGAGAGCATCCATGAAGAACCAGGGAGCTTATAGAACTAGGAGAGCAGTTAAAGGTGGAATAAAATATGGTAGAGTCCGCTTTCCCGGACCAGTCCATGTCGGGGAGGTGTGCTGCAGCGACACAGTCCTTTCTGTCGGATCGTCGACTGCAGATAACTTTCCTTGGGCTTGTTGCCGTGACGACTGTCAGCATTCTTTATGCCTTCCACCCACTTCATGGCTTGATGGTCAGTTTCCAAGAAGAACTCCTCTCCTCACACAAAGTGCTTGAGGGAGTCCAGGGCCACGCGCTTCTGTTCCACTATGGAACGGCGAGTCTCTCTGGGAACAACGTCCTGCTGCTGGAGGCCACCGGGCGACGGTGGTCGGCCTCTCCTGCAGAAAGCACAGCTCCCAAACCTCCGAGGCCTGCAGCACAAGGTCTTTACTCAGGAACCGGGTTCTTACTCGGTGCGTCCTTGAGGTCCTTGAAGGCATTGCCTCCTCCAAAAAGGCAACTACACCTGGTCCGTTAATCTTTTGTAATGTATCCGGGTGCATGCGCTCCAAAAGGCATCACAGTAAACCGTTACGGACCCCCATGGTGTACGGACCGCAGATCCAGCAACACCTGCCAGTAACTTTACCGAGATGAATAGTGATTAGAAATGTTGCTTTATCCCAGCCGGTCGATGAGGTCATCGATGAGGTCGTCGATATGAGGAACTGGATTGGAATCAAACTCAGAGATTGAATTCAGAAAGTGAAAAACTTATGGCAGGGATATTCCACTTCAGTAGCAAGTGGGCCGAATAAGAAAATCACGGCGTAACATAACGATGTCACCATACAGGTCTGGTGGAGGCAACAGTGAAACTCAACGGCTCTGGGTCAGATGTCTCAATCTATAAAAGAGGCGTGTCCGTCAATTTTATTTTTTCTTACCAAGCTATACTGATTTGCAGGCAGTCAGGCGGGCCGGAGTTAAATTCAAACGGGCCGTATCCGGCCCGTGGACCGCTAGTTGAATAGACCTGCCTTATGGCACCATCTTTTCTTCTGGAAACATCATGTGGAGCGTTAGGATCGGACCACACTGCTTCTAAAACGTTAAAAGTGTCCGACTGAGGGTCAGTGGTCAGCAGGTCCTTGTCTTCCAATCAGGGGGTTGGCGGTTCAATCCCCGCCCTAGTCCATGTGTCCTTGAGCAAAACACTTCACCCTGAGTGGCTCCCTGTGCCTACGGTGTGTGAATGTAACGTGACACATGATGTACATTATAGTCGGTATAGAACTGTGAGGACTGAGCTGTGGTTGTCATGGAGATGACGACCACATCACCTACATGTCAACCTTTATCTAATAGTCGTCTTTTTAAACGTCTTTCCAACTGCAACTTCCAGAGCTCACAATCAACAGTTTCCCAGGCTGTGGGAGTGACACACATTGCCCTCCCCTGCCCTCTCTTGCCCCCCCCCATCATGTGGCCCCCAGCAGCCTCGGGAGGAGTGTGGTTGTGAGGAGGCTGTTTGCATGCTGAGTGATGACGACGTCCACAACTAAAACCCACCCACACTTTCATTGAAATGCCCGCACAGCTCTCTCTCTCTCTCTCCTGCCTCTCTCCTCCCTCTCTCTCTCCTCCCTCTCTCTGTTTCTGTCTCTCTCTCTCTGTCCCCCTCTCTCTCTCTCTCTCTCTCTCTCTCTCTCTCCCTCTCCTCCCTCTCTCTCGGTGTCTCCCGCTGCTCTGCATAAATATAAGGCTCCCCCCGGTGCGCGAGCAAAGGCTCCAGTGTGCCTCGTCTCCAGAGGCAGAGCAGCGCGTCGCTGCGACTTGGAAGGAAGAATAAAAGGTTGATATCTTCCTCTTCTTCTTGTTCTTGTTCTTGTTCTTGTTCTTCTCCTTCTCCTCTGGTGAGAGGCTCGCGCTCCGGCTGCCGAGGCGACGCGACGCGGCAGGACTTTGACCCCAAGTTGTCTGCAGCAGGTCGTTGTGACCGCGACCTCGTTCTCAGGGGTGAGCGGCGCGTTTGTTGTTGTTGTTGCTGTGGTTGTTCTGTCCACTCTACCTCCTTGTTATGTGTTATTTGTGTCCGGGGTTTAAATGAATCTGCGCATTCCCCTGGTGGATGAGGATGTAGAAGCCCCCCCACCCCTCTTTATAAACGGACTGTTTAAAACGAGCTCGGATCCTGACATGGTTAAAAAAGTAAAAGTTTATCTGAATAGACTTTTTGAGACGTTCTCCCTCACATCTCATGCGCAGAGTGACATTCCGCAGTCTTTACCACATTAGAGCCCAAACCAGGTCTGCGCTCTCCTGATGGAGCCTATGGAGATGTGAACCTGTAATCCTCCTCTTCATCCGTGGAAACAGTTTTAATCGTGTTTTAAAAACTTAAACAGCTCCCTCCCTGTAAAATGTGTTTTTATATCCTGACCTACAGGACACAACTAGTTAATTCATTACAATCAGCACACTGTTCATTATTTGCAATTACAAGGAAATAGAAAACATAATCGATGATTGACAACAACAATAACAACATGTCATGTTCCTTCTTCCAATGTTCCTCACAGCCGCCGTAGAGTTTGTTTGAGGTGCATCATGTGGAGGGTTAATAAACTACCAGACATGTCATTAATAAGAGTTCTATTATCATTAATAGTTATGTCATTAATAAGAGTTATATTATCATTAATAGTTATGTCATTAATAAAAGTTCTATTATCATTAATAGTTATGTCATTAATAAGAGTTATATTATCATTAATAGTAATGTCATTAATAAGAGTTATATTATCATTAATAGTTATGTCATTATTAAGAGTTATATCATTAATAGTTATGTCATTAATAAGAGTTATATTATCATTAATAGTTATGTCATTATTAAGAGTTATATCATCATTAATAGTTATGTCATTTCACTAAACTTCAGTTTTACATAAACATATGCAGTCCCTCGAAATAACTATGGTTTATCTCTACTTGGTTTGTGTTCATTCATAGTCTCACTTTGTTTTATGTTATGATGCAAAATGACATAAAACACACACACACACACATATATATATATATATATATATATATATATATATATATATATATATATATATATATATATATAGATATAGCTACAGCAGCAGCCTGGAGGCCGGTCCATGAGCAAGGCACCATTACACCCAGAGAGGTGCAGTCCGGCATTCTGTTGATGCTCCAGGGCCACACTGTTACCCGACATGCTAACATGCTAACGGGGAAGCTAGCAGCCATGCCCGAGTTTCTAATGAAGCAACAAGGTGCTCGTTCACTTTCTGGATGTATATGTATTGTGTGGAACGCAGCAGTAACGTACACGTAACTAGTAACACAGATGTGCTTTTTAATGTTGATGTAAAACACTAAATTCATTGAAATTAATAAGTTGTTAAAATAAAATTTGAGCTGGTTAAATATTATGGTTAATTATAAAAGATGTCTTGGACGTCCATGCAACATCCTCTTGTTTTCACGGATGCATAGTTCCTTTGAGCGTCACAACTGAGGCTCGGACCGGATGTACCTGGTCACCCAGATAGACCAGCGTGAGCATGATGGACGGATTATTATTATGGGATTGGTTTGTTATTATGGGATCGGTTTATATATATATATATATATATATATATATATATATATATATATATATATATATATATATATATATATATTTGTGTGTTTGCCTCAAGTAGAACTTATTGCTCTGGGAACAATGAAAACCTGAGAACATCTTGTGTGTGTGTTGCGTTTCGCAGAGCAGCCCCCCCATTGTGATTGATTATTAATGTTTTGTTGTCTATCGGTTTAGCAATACGCACATTTGTGATACGCTCACGTGCCGCGTGCGCGCGGACGTCTCCTTATAGTGCATTGTTTTATTGGCTGCGGCGTCATCATTAAAGGATGTATAAAGACAACACGAGCCCCACCTGTCGATTTAGGATCGGATCTACCTGTTAGTTGCGCTCAATGTAACATATTGTAACACAATGTAGCTCAATGTAACACAATGCCCGGTGATTCCTCTTTGCCTGCTCTGAACATCCGTTTAACTCTGGTAGCATAATATAAGATAGTCACGTCCAGGTTAGACACGTATTCATATTCATAGTTTCCATCAATAGTCACATCGTTATCTGTCCTCTCTGTGGGATGCCCTACAGAAAGAGGACGAACGGGCTGCGCGCGCAGGTTACCCCGCAGCTCGGACGGCTCGGTTGTGTAACCCGCACCGCGTCGCCATTCACACCATCGAAAAGTGCTAAAAAGTGACTCTGGTGCAAAGTATGCCGCGCGCGTACCGTGGAGGGGCGCTGACCTTGGTGCTGAAGCGCGCCACTCTGGCTGTGTGGCCACGCGCCCGCCCTCGTGTACGCGCGGACCAACTGCGCTCTGTTGAGACTGAGCTCTGTAACCTCAGATGAGTTATGACACAGGAGCATGTCGCTCATCATAAACTGTTGTCATGGTACATTCAGTAAAGGGGTGTGGCTATTGTGTGCGTAACGGTGCCATATGTGACATGAGGGTTGTGGCGACAGATGATGGAAACAGTGATCCCCCTCACGCATGATCGGCTATCACAAACATCGCACGCTGCAAATATCCAACTTTATTCATCCGTAGTGAATGAGATGTTCATTAGGGGTTAGTGGGACACAGCACTGTTGTGCCCCTCCTCTCTTTCTCCTATGACTCGCTCAGCTTCATTCATAAATAAATCCTCTCGTCCTTCATTTGTATTGCCTTACGTTAAATTTCTCAAAGCCTGGTGGAATTGCATGTTTATTATTTATTAGTATTCCTACGTAGCCTGTAGCTTCAGCCTCATGCCAGATGCTAAGAGAACAACGATGTACTAAAACCTTGTCTAGTCGTGTGTGGAGCTTCTGGTTCTCTTGAAGGACAATATTAAGAGACATTGAGTTCTCCTGGGTTAATTTAGCCGACCCTTTGATCCCAATTTTAGTGACGTGACGCCGACGTCGAGGAGCTTGAGCAGCTCTGACCGTCAATAGAAGAGATGCTTCATCTGAATGACGTGTAACATCCTGGGAACCACACGCTCTGTTCTGGCTTCCGCTAAAACTGACTGAACTTCTATTTCCCCTCTTCCTTTTTTTGCTTTCCAGAAATATCCCTGGACACACACACACACACACACACAGACACACACACGCACACACACACACACACACACCGGCGCCATGCAGGAGTCGGAGCCCACGGTGTGCCAGCTGCAGCCCAACATCATCTCGGTGCGTCTCTTCAAGCGTAAGGTGGGCGGTCTGGGCTTCCTGGTGAAGCAGAGGGCGTCCAAGCCGCCCGTCATCGTGTCGGACCTCATCCGGGGCGGCGCCGCCGAGGAGTGCGGCCTGGTGCAGGTGGGCGACATCGTGCTGGCCGTCAACAACAAGCCTCTGGTGGACCTGTCCTACGAGCGCGCCCTGGAGACGCTGAAGAACGTGTCGCCCGAGAGCCACGCCGTGCTCATTCTGCGTGGGCCCGAGGGCTTCGCCACCCACCTGGAGACCACGCTGTCCGGAGACGGCCGCCAGCGCACCGTGAGGGTCACGCGGCCCTCCAAGTCCTACGAGCGCTGCTCCCCCCTCGGCCCGATCGGCCCCGCCGGGCAGCAGGGCCACAAGGAGCCCCAGCTCCGGGCCATCGAGAACCTGTCCTCCCCCCCCATCAGTCAGTCCGCGCTGCAGAAGGGCGGCGGGCAGGCCCACCAGGACACCCTGCTGGCGAGGGACGGTGGTCGCGGAGGTCTCCTGTGCAACGGGATGGAGGAGAACAACGAGCTGCTGAAGGAGATCGAGCCCGTGCTGCGCCTCCTCAAGAACAGCAAGAAAGAGGTCAACGGAGACGGCCAGAGGAGCGCGGCGAGGAGGGACAACGGGTGAGTCACGACGCCTCGGTGCTGGGGCCTGTCGGGTCATAGAGCCTTCATATAGCCTTTGTAGAGCCTTTGTAGAGCCTTTGTAGAGCCTTTTAGAGAGCCTTTCAGAGAGCCTTTCAGAGCCTTTGTAGAGCATTTGTAGAGCCTTCGTAGAGCCTTTGTAGAGCCTTCGTAGAGCCTTCGTAGAGCCTTCGTAGAGCCTTCGTAGAGCCTTCGTAGAGCCTTTGTAGAGCCTTCGTAGAGCCTTCGTAGAGCCTTTGTAGAGCATTTGTAGAGCCTTTGTAGAGCCTTTGTAGAGCCTTCGTAGAGCCTTTATAGAGCTTTTGTAGAGCCTTCATGATACCTTCTTAGAGCCTTTATGGCGCCTTCATAGAGCCTTTGTAGCGAGAGAGAGAGAGAGAGAGAGAGAGAGAGAGACAGAGAGAGAGAGAGAGAGACACTCCTTTTCATTATTTAATGAGGAAAAACTACAAAAGGTGGCTTAGAATGTATCGAGTGTGCCTTCAGTCTTAATCCTGGGCATGCTTTCACAATCTGATCCCCCTCACCCCCCCCCCCCATTTGGTTCTCGACCTCGTCTTCTTCCCTGAAGCCTCTCAAATATGCATTAATTCTAGAGACGTTGTGAGCGGGGAAGACGGGGAAATCTTTCAATGAAAGTTTAAAGTCAGACTAGATTTATTTATAGATAGAAAAATGTATCTATAAATGCATCTATTAATAAATATAAACATATCTATATATGTATATATATATATATATATATATATATATATATATATATATATATATATATATATATATATATATACGGTGTGACGTTGAGTGTGAAAGAAAGAAGGGAAGAAAGAAGGGCTGCCTGTGAGGATTTACAATTGGCACACGCTCACGAGAGAGATTGGGCGGCGGGTGGGGAGGACGGACGATGGCGATGTGTGTGTGAGTGTGTGCATGTGTGAGGGGTGTGTATTAGTGTGCATATGTGAGGGGGCTGTATTGTGTGTGTGTGTGTGTGTGTATGTGAGCGTGTGTGTGGCGCAATCTCCCCTCTTTAGGATTATTTCCTATCTTTCCCACTTCCTTTCCTGTTCTTTTAATCTTTCCTGGTTGAGTTCACAGCTGCTGCTGTGTGTGTGTGTGTGTGTGTCTATGCGTGTGTGTCTGTGAGTATGTGTGAGTGTGTGCATGTGTGTGTGTGTGTATAAACCTTCTGCAATTAACTCATTAGCAGGTTTTATTATGTTGAGTTGCTCGTCTCTCTCAGAGGTCGTCCCACTGCAGCAACAGGTGCATCAGGAGCTGATGGACACCGGCCATGCACATGTCTGCACGCCCACACAGGGGGGGGGGGGGGGGGGGTGACGATCTCTGGGACTCCTGATATAATCTCATTTTGAGTTTTCTGTTTACTCATATAAGATGAAGGAAGAAGGCTTGTTTACCACCTGAGAGTCTGTTTGCACGCAAGATTGTGTTTAACCAACAAAGAGCTCACACACACTCAGACACACACACACAAACACGCACACACACACACACACTTACTCACAAACACACACTAACACCTCACACTCACCTGACAGACGTTGTGTGTGGCCTTCAGGGACGTCGGCGTGGGGCACGGCGTGGGGCACGGCGTGGGGCACGGTGTGGGGCACGGCGTGGGGCACGGCGTGCCTCCCCAGCCGGCGTCAGATGACAACAGGAAGCTGGAGAACGTGCCGCTGGTGGAGCTCCACAACGCCGACGCCGACAAGGTAAAGTCCAGCTGATGCCTTCCCACACAGAAGAGCCTCATCTCAGGTCAGAGAGCGTAGCGTAGCATTAGCGTAGCATTAGCGTAGCGTTATAATCGCTCCACACTATTCACTCAACTCGCTAGGACCTGGGGGGGGGGAGTGATGCCGGGAGGCCGAATGAATGAATGAATGCAGCTGCCGATGATCCTTCTCTCTCCATCCGAATGTGCTCCCCCCCCCCCCCCCCCCACCCCGCGCGATGCAGGTCTGAGGGGCTGCAGAGAAGAGAGAGAGTTAACGCGAGAGTGTGTGAGTGTGTTTAAAGGAGCGTGTGTGTGTGTGTGTGTGTCACACACACACACACACACACACTGATGAAACTCTAATGGCTCATCACTGAGTGTTTAATTGGACAGACACTTAATGAAATATAACTCTGTATTATTTAAATACTGATGGCTGCATGAAGGTGGATTACCCTGACCCTAATCCATGAGGGTGGAGCACCCTGACCCTAATCCATGAGGGTGGAGCACCCTAATCCATGAGGGTGGAGCACCCTGTTCCTCTGTTGTTGTTGTTGTTGTTGTTGTTGTTGTTGTTACCTTCGCATTGAAAATGCAAAAGGTAATGTTTTGGCCGGCGTGTATTTATTTGTGAATATGTCCGTTTGTCCGTCCGTTATTCGTCTAAATCAGACAAAACTGAGCCGATTCTTATGAAACTTGGTGGGATGATTGGTCATGACCCAAGGAACAATCGATAGGTTTGGGAGTGATTGGGTCAAAGGTCAAGGTCAAGGTCACAAAAAGGTGAAAACCGTAAATTTGCGATATCTCGGTTAATTGGCATCCGATTTGCGTGAAACTAGTGCCAAATTGTTCATAATTCAATCTTGTGATATGCGAAGGTATGCGCTCTACCGAGTACCCATTCTAGTTGTTGTTGTTGTACATGCAACAGCTTCATCACCACTGAATAAGATGCCAGAGACTGAACCACAGGAATCTGTTATTAACATCATCAACTTCCCTGCGGAGGCCGTCCGGCTCACGCCTCCTCACATCATCCCCAGTCACATGACGTTGGTTATTGAGTTGCTGGCTAACGAGAGAACGAGGGACTGATTGTTGACGTCAGAGCTGTTCCTTGCTGCAACCTGTGATTGGGCGATCTCTGCTGGGGGGGGGGGGAGCTTAGCATAAGGTCATTGCGCTGCTCGTGTAGCCCTCGTCTCTCTGCAGTTGCTACGCGTGAATAGAGATGAAAGAGTAAAGTGACATTTTCTGACCGAGTTGTTCTCATAAACATGTGTCACTCCGTCTGGTCCGTGAGCGACGAGCCGCTCGTGTTAAACACACAACCGTTAATTTCCCCGCTGCTCGGTTGGGGGAGGGGGGGGGGGGGAACTAAGACAGGAACTAAGCTTGTTGCCCTCTCATTGAGTGTAAAATCATTCTCTCTCTCGGCGGTTCTGAGACGATGCAAAAGGACAAAGAGACCCGGCGTGACGCCGTGGGCATCGCCCCCCCAGCGAGGAGGAGCATTGTGGCGCCGAGCTTTGAGGAGGCGCTCCGCTGGGCGGTTCACGAGGCGAGGCGATGGAGAGGGCGTCCGAGGTTTGGCATTGATTACACTCGTGCCATTTGCTCGCAGTGGACTTCTGGGCCAGTCGATAGCTTCATCGAGGATGAAGCCGGTGATCCCGGCGGTAGCTCGACATTAACCCGCCGTTAAATGTTGATTGCTTTTATCCTGAGAAATAAAACGGAGGCGGAGAGCGGAGACGATGGAAGTGGTTTCTGAGCGTCTCGCTGCTCCACAGAGACTCGAGGACGATGACGAAGGGTTTCTACTGGAGAATAAAAAGATTGTTACTCCACAGAGACTCTCAGAGGTCGTAGAGCTCCACATGACTCGGCGTGTGAGCTGCTCGTATCCACAGTGGGACTTCAGTCATGAACGGCTTCAAGGTCGTCTGAGAGGTCGCGTGAGAGGTCAGAGGCTGACTGTGTTTGTGCTCCTTGCAGCCGGCCCTGCAGAACGGAAGCCCCTCCAAATGCCCTCGCTTCATCAAGATCAAGAACTGGGAGACCGGCACCGTCTACAGCGACACGCTCCACCAGAGCTCCAGCAAGGTGAGTGGAGACGGGGGGGGGGGGGTCCACGGGGGGTGCCGCCGGCAACCATCTTGGCAAAGAGGATACAGACGTCGCGACTCGAGTCGTTTCTATAGCCGAGAATCTTCTGCCAGATTCGAAGCTTCGCTGTGGTGACGAAGGTTTGAGGCGACTGGCGCCGAGTCACGACAACTCTGGGAAACGCCTGATTGTGTTTGTGATGCAAAGAAACAACTTTAAATAGGATGATGTTGAACCCACGTTGCGGGGGGTTCTCCTCACTTCTGTAAAAATGTAAAAGAAATGGAAAGAGTAAATAGTGAGAGAACCTTTGGGGTCGGAGATGATCGGCACCGAGAAGCCAGCGTGGCGTGAGAAAAACAGCTGTTTATAGTTATGAGGACATTTCAATAAAAAACTAAATGTCACGTCATGAAGGAGTCACACGCCAGGCCGTTTTCATCAAATCATCAACCAGTAAATATGTGACCGGGTGGAGTCGCGTCTAGATTTAAGAAACTACACCTGAGGCTCCAGCTAGTCCAAACAAGACGCCATGTCCGATCTTTGTGTCCGTATCTTTTAAAATGAAAGCCCTCAACTAATACTATTCTCAGTAGAGTATTTGGCATTTTCATGTTGCTTATTCGACTGATCCCCCCCCCCCCCCCCCCACACCCAGCGAGGCTTCTCCGTCTCGTTAGTGAGCAGGAGGTGAAACCCCTCAACACGCCGCCATCCCTTCCAGCCTGAGCGGCGTCCTGGTGACTCGGGCGGCGACCCAACGGACGCCCTGATGGCGTCTTCAGATTTATATATACATCACAGATGATCTTTTTTCTTTCTCTCCCTCCAAAAGGACAGCTGGCTGGCATGAATGGCCTCGAGCGGCGTGACGAGCGGACGTGCTGGAGCACGAGTGATTCCCTTTTGTTTTATTTTTAACACTTCCCTCCTCTCCCACTTCCTTTCGCTCACGCCGTCACCTCCTTACTCCTCGTGTCCTCCGCTTTGTTGTCAATTATCTTTTCCTTTCGCGTCTTCGAAAATATTCCTTTTTTTTTATTTCCGTCTTCACGTGCAGTTTATTTCTGGACGGGCTTCCGTTCCCCGCAGTGACTCTTTGGACAGTGTGTGTGTGTGTGTGCGTGCGTGTGTGTGCGTGTGCGTGTGCGTGTGCGTGTGCGTGTGCGTGCGTGTGTGTGTGTGTGTGGTTCAGGCGTAGCGAGACCGTTTTAGCAGCGAGCGGGGTCCGTGTCACACTTCCTGTTCGTTCCCGCCGTCCGCTCTCGCTCGCTCGATCTCTCTCTGGTGGAGACGTCCAGGCAAAGCGAAGTGACGGCTAGCTTCGACTCATCGGATTAAAAGTGCAAAGGTCGCTCGCGGCCCGTGAGCAATTCCTCCCGCCGCATCCGACCCGCGAAAGAGAATCTGTGACTCAGAGACTCGCTCGTTCACACGCGGGCCGGCCACGTGCGAGAGACACCGTGATGCGTTCAGGGTCCGGAATTTACAATACAAACTGGCATGTTTTAATGTGAACCAAGTGCAACACATGATGATGTCACGGGTTTGAAACCTTCCACAGAAAATACACCGTAGCACCAGCCACGGTCTCTTGTGGTCTTGTTCGCATTCGGGGGTGGAGGTGGGGGGGGGGGGGGGGGGGGTCCATTAGCCACGATAAAGGTGTGTCCGTTCAAAAGGAGAAAAATAGTTTTAAAAACAGGCAAACTAAAATAAAGAACAATAAAAATGGAAAACACGTCAAAAACAACATATATGTAAGTAGTAAAACATTTAATACTACAAAATACTAAATATGTGAGTAAGACTAAAACCAACGTGTGTTCAGTGAGGAAATCCAAAAAAAAAAAAAAGGATCAAAATACATTCAGATATTATGTGGTAGCCTGTTGGTTCAGTCATAAAACTCTGTGAGGAACAGTTTGATGTTGTCATCCTGAGCATAACGGGACGTTTACCCGTTAACATCAGAAACTTTGATTGTTTCGTTTTTTCTTCTTTGGAAGTCTTAACTCCAGCATGTTTCTGTTCCACGAGGAGTCTGTTGATCCAAAGTGGACTCGGAGGAAAGGGTTAATAACGGTGCTGCCGGTGCATTGAGGGGTGGCCACGTCTCTTCCACCTTTCAGCCAATCACAGCACAGCTCGTCTCCTGCAGTAAATCCTGAAGGCCGACATTCAGATGCAATCTGGCATTGAAGAAGAAAAACTAACATTTTAAATCCCCCTCATCTAACATATATATATATATATATATATATATATATATATATATGTTATCTCCAGGTTCCCATCTGCTCCGACAACGTGTGCCTGGGCTCCATCATGATGCCCAGCCAGTCCGTCCGCAAGCAGGACGAGCCCCGCACCCGAGAGGAGCTGCTCCCCCTGGCCACCGACTTCATGGACCAGTACTACACCTCCATCAAGAGGTGAGGCCCCGATGGAGCGCCACCACCAGGTGGAGGGTTGAACATCCGATGTGTGCGATGAGGAGGTTTTACTCACAGAATGAGAGCGACGGGGTGAGAAGTGGACGACGTGCCAACGATCACACGAGATAAGATCCTGGGATGTTCCTCAGGATTCATCTTCATCTTCTGAGAGAACAGACCACACCCCTTTGTGTTCTCTCTTGTTTTTAAGCTTTGTCTATATGTGTCCATCTGTGGAGAAAAGACACAAATAAAGTGTTTTAAAGAAAGAGTGATCCCGACCTGCAATACCCCAGCAGAGAGAACCGTGAGGTTTGTCCGGGTCCGAGCGACCCCAGGCCGTGCTGGTTGAGGGCGCCCAAAGCAGATAAGATTGGGATAGTTTGGTCTTGCAAGCAGCTGCATTCAATTTGTGCAACTACTATCCCTCCATTTTCCAATAGGTTTCCCCATCGATCGGGCAGCCTTAAGAGGCTTTTAACAGCTGTCACCGTTTCCTTAATTTTCCGATAAGCCAGGGCAGCGCCAAATCCAAACAGCAGATATCCTGTAATCATAGTTCCGAATACGTAGATGTCATCTACGTCCTCCACGGAAAGGGCTGCTAGGCACACGAAACGCCACTTTGCCCACGCATCCATTGTGTAACCGACTGCCAACGTCCCGGCAGGATGGGCAGGTTCCCCCCAACCCAAGCTTCTCGTCGAGAAGATGGTGTCAATTGTGTTGAGAGACCAGTTGATCAAATCCATGGCTTTTAGTTTGAAGAGCGATGAGGAGAGAGAGTCTCAAGTATAAGACAAGACCAGACATGACGAGAGGAGCCAAGCAGGGAAGGTCAGGGGGAGGAGAGGGAGAGAAAAATGCGAGCGCCTTCGAAGAGAGCCAAACGAGAGGTTTCTCCACAAACAAATAAGAACAAACGTGTCTGCAGGTTTGGGTCGAAGGCCCACGAGGACCGGCTGGACGAGGTGAACAAGGAGATCGAAGCTTCCGGAACGTACCAGCTGAAAGACACGGAGCTGACCTACGGGGCCAAGCACGCCTGGAGGAACGCCGCCCGCTGCGTGGGGAGGATCCAGTGGTCCAAGCTGCAGGTGAGCACCTTTTGACCAGAGGAGATAGATTCTGCATGTAGATCCTCTTCTCGGGGTCCTGACCCCTCTAGTGAGCCTGCCCGCCCTCAGAGTAACACCAACCACGTCATGTGATCCTACCCCTCTAGTAGAATATACGCATATATGCGTATGATCAATTTGTCGTCACGCTTCGTGAAAGAAAGGAGGACATGCTATGTGCTACGCGTTGCTTGATTCATCACGGCCGTCAAACAGCAGCGTGGGATGAATAAAGGGACTCATGGCCACTTCATCCCTTTACACAATCTTCCTCTTCATCATTGGTGGAAGCCCCCCTCCGGTGGGATCGCTGGGCGTAGAACAACCTGCCCCCCGAGGCTTCATCCTCTCTTTGTTTGTCTCTGCAGGTGTTCGATGCCAGAGACTGCACCACGACTCACGGGATGTACAACTCCATCTGCAACCACGTCAAGTACGCCACCAACAAAGGAAACCTGAGGTAAGAGCGACCAATCACAAACCAGCAGCGTCCTGTTCCCTTACAATGGCTCTCACCCCCCCCCCCCTCCATCTGTCACCCCCCCATCTCCCCTCTGTACCCTGACTGACCCTCTGTCCCAGCTGTCAGCGAGCGCTCCGTCGCTCTTCTCTCTAACGCCCTGGTTGGCTGACCTGTTGGCTCAAGGGGGGGGGGGGGCTCTGTCACATTCTGCCAAGTCCATAATCTCATATTTATTTACCTCTTGGAAGACGGATAGCTTCTGACTCACGAGCCGACGGCCCGGGTACATCCAGCAGGACGTCCTCGCTCGGCCTGAACATAAACCAGCATATTGAGACATGTCTGCTTATTTAAAACCACCTGTCAATATTACCAGTTGTTTTTGACTAAATATACATGTGACAGGTTTCTTGCCTTCACCGGTAGGTTCCCCTTCAAGCACCGAAGAATGATATGCCAGAGTAGTGTTTCCAAATGACTTTTATTGTCTGAGGCTTCTCTGCTCTCCACACTCCCGAACTTCTGTCAGTCCAGCTCCTTTATGGCGACTCCAATAGACAAACCTAGATCGTCTAGATTGCCAATCTGATTACCAATCAGTTCAGCTGATGGCGATCAGACACCGTTCCCTGAACCACACCCCCGCTCCACCCACTCTGCAGCCGAGCCTAAACACACCCCGCTGCCACAATACATATGTGAGGAGGGTCAAGCACACAGGAGTGGTTTCAAAGGGGATTCCACGGTGCAGTGAATGTATGTTGCAGGTCGGAGATTATCAGTACAGGCAAATACCCAAATATGACCAGATGTCCTTTTGAATTGGTTCCCAGTCGTCAATGTGGTGATGTCACAGCACTTTGTTTTAGAAGCTCATGAATATGTTTTAACTGCATCGTCGGTGCATACCGGGCCATCTGGTGAAGAGGGGCTCAGCCTAAAGGAGAAGCTCTCAATGTACTGGTCTACGTTCAGACCCTCAACCCTAGGGCTCAGCGTTAGAGATAGAGTAAGGAGATGAGTTTCCTCTGTAGGAGCCTTAGAGATAGAGTAAGGAGATGAGGTTCCTCTGTAGGAGCCTTAGAGATAGAGTAAGGAGATGAGTTTAGAGATAGAGTAAGGAGATGAGGTTCCTCTGTAGGAGCCTTAGAGATAGAGTAAGGAGATGAGTTTCCTCTGTAGGGTTCAGCCTTAGAGAGGAAGTAAGGAGCTTGGACATCAGGAGTTGAGCCGGTACTCCTTCGCATCTAAAGGAGTCAGCTTAGGGTCAGCTGAGGTGGTTCAGGCCTCCTGGTCCCTTTAGAGGTTTTCCAGGCTTGTCCAATGGGAGGAGACCCGGGAAGACCAGCACACCTGAAGGGATTATATCTCCCAGCTGGCCTGAACGCCTCGTGATCCTCCTAGATGATCTGGAAAATGATGCGCGTGAAAGGGAAGTCTGGCTCAGCCTGCTGGGTCTGCTGCCTGAGACCAGACCAGGACTAAGAGGATGAGGATGGATGGATAGATGGATGGAAGGATGGATGGATGGATAGATGGATTGATGGATGGATGGATAGATGGATGGAAGAGGGAAACGTACTTTCAGATCTTCTGTTTGCACTAATAGAAGAAGTGACCATAAAGAGGACTTTGACTTTGACTTTCATATTCAGACCATGGAATGAACGCAGCCTCCTGGACACATCATGCCTCCTTTGCCCTCCTCTGACCTTTGAGACCACACCACGGTTTGGTTTTGATCAATTCCAACCAGCAGACGTTGCCTGGCCTTTTCTCTGCCTCCACACGGTGACTTCCACCCAGCTGAGCAGTATCAACTCTTCTTCTTCTTCTTCTTCTTCTTCTTCTTCTTCTTCTTCTTCTTCTTCTTCTTCTTCTTCTTCTTCTTCTTCTTCTTCTTCTTCTTCTTCTTCTTCTTCTTCTTCTTCTTCTTCTTCTTCTTCTTCTTCTTATTCTTCTTCTTCTTCTTCTCAGCATTAACACAGAGCAGGACGTAGAACAGACTAAAGCAGAACCTGAGTCCTCTGACGCGGCTCCACTGAACACATAAAGCCCTCTGGGCTGGATCCCGTGTTCACAGCCTTCTGTTAGCAGCTGATTGATGAGCTTCGGTATTCATACGCTTGGTTTCATGCTCCGCTGCACAGCTCTCTCTCCCTGGAGGCGGCACACTCCAGGTGAACAGGGTACGCTTCTGAGCTGATAGATGGTAATTACTTACATTAAGGCAATAATTGTTTTTTGGATTACAAGTTTTCTGAAATGTTATGTTTAAATATGCAAATGAGCCATCCTCTTCATTAGATACCTGCTAATTTGCATATATTTCAAGAGCATCTGAACATCAGATAAAGCCAGACTTAATATTATTAATAATAATAATGTCATTTTGCTGGCATATTATATTAAACTCAAATGTTTGTTTGTTTTAACAGAGGGAATTTTGTCAATAATTTTAATATCACTCCTTAAATCAGACAAAACATGGCAAAAAACTTACAATATTGTAAGTTTTTTGCCATGTTTTGAAGAGCCCTGGTTTAACTTATGTTGATCTGGATATCTCCATTAATCATCCGTGGAAAACGTTTCTCATGTCCTCTTCGTCTCTGATGACATCGCCTCCGACCACTCTTCTCTCTTTGCGGGTGGCTCGGTGTTGGAAGTGCCGTCTCCAGCTGGATATTACTCTAACGCTGTCTTTCATTGAGATTTGGTGCCCAGTAGCTTTGCAGGGAGCCGCAGGATTTATTTGAAATGACAACTAACGGTCGCACAAAAGCTAAACATTAGTTTTAGTGCGCATTGATATGAAACGCGCCACTGTAAACAGGCCGTACTGTACATTATGGGCTGAATATACCACACAACGTGACTCACTCTCAACCAATCAGAATGCTTGATTTCATCTACCCGTATTATAAAATCCCATACATTATGCAACAAACTATAGCTGAAAAGGTTTAGAAATCTTGAACTAATACATCTTATAATTATTTTGTGTTTCCTTTTCCCTCCAGTCTGAAAGAAGATGTGTTCTGGAAGCCAAATAACCCTAAATCTGTATTGATGCATGTCAAACTCTGTGTGGCTCAGCTTTGAAGCGTTTATACTGATATCAATCAGCTATTGATCACAGTTCAGATATCTAAAAATGTCATTACCAATATTTGTTGAAGACATGGGGTTCTTATGATTCAGAGAGTTCTTTTTGTCATTTCTTCCACAGGTCGGCCATCACCATCTTTCCTCAGAGGACAGATGGCAAGCATGACTTCCGAGTGTGGAACAGTCAGCTGATCCGTTACGCCGGCTACAGGCAGCCAGAAGGCAACGTCCACGGAGACCCGGCTAACGTTGAGTTCACTGAAGTACGCCAAAAGAGCTCTTAAGTCTACGTGTCAAACCTAAAGCTATCGGCCTATTAGACCTAAAGCTATCGGCGCTCAGCTGTTTGCTGCCTTCTCCTCACACACAGATCTGCATTAAGCTTGGCTGGAAACCTCCGAAGGGACGCTTCGACGTGCTCCCCCTCCTGCTTCAGGCCAGCGGGAATGACCCCGAGCTGTTCGAGATTCCCGAAGACCTCATCCTGGAGGTGCCGTTCACACACCCAAAGTGAGCGCCGCCTTCCCCTCTAAAGAAGAGACAGACTGGAGCGAGTGACGCTACAAAAACATACAAAATAAAGAAGACATCCACCCACTCGCACATCTCCTAACAACATTTCTTAGACAATGGGGTACTTTTTTCTGATTGGGGTTATTGTCACATTCCAACTGTGATGCATGTTCCCAGAGAGCACAGCTAGCCCGTTGCTTCATCTGTTGCTATGCCG
Source organism: Liparis tanakae (assembly GCA_036178185.1). Classification (NCBI taxonomy): domain Eukaryota; kingdom Metazoa; phylum Chordata; class Actinopteri; order Perciformes; family Liparidae; genus Liparis; species Liparis tanakae. The sequence continues at coordinate 10,659,248 of CM070094.1, read as the reverse complement.
GCTTTCTGTAACCATGGGGGCTTTGTTGAGTTTTAAGCTCCTTTTTCATCCTTATGTGTTACTTCCCGTCACAGGAGAACCTTTCACACATCGGTTCCTACACACAGATAATAATGGTTCTTTAAAAGGCTTTGTAGTTCTACGAAGAACCATTATGTTTGAGACACCTTTATCGGTTCTTTGAAGAACTCTTTAAGGACATGGTTCTCAAAAGAACCCTGGTTTGAAAGGTTCATTGTAGAACCAGAAATGGGGCCTTAACGAGCCATTTCTTGAAGGTTCTTCGAGACACCTTTATAGGTTCTTTGAAGAACTATTTAATGGTTCTTTAAAGAACCCTGATTTGAAAGGTTCTTTATCCAGAAATAGTTATTCTATGGCATCACTCTGAAGAACCATTTTCAGTTCCAGATGGCACCTTCATGTGTATGTACTGAATGATGCCCTTGATGTTTTAAGCATTAAGCTGCTGCACCGAATGCCCATAATCAGGTTAAATAATTGAGTGTTCACACATACAGATGCACACAGAGCGCTTCAGAATGCCTTGACTCACTGATCTCCCTGCCAAACACCCCCGTCCCCCCAAACAATTGGCATCTCCTGCTCCGCACCCTCCATCAACTGGTCCTCAGCTCTGGCAGCAGCTTTGGCACATGCTGAGACCCCCGACAGTGCCTCGTCATTATGAGATTAGTCAACCCCTCCAGAGGGTCAGAGGACTGAGCTCTGGGAGGAAGATTGAGATCCTATCCGCCACTGAAAAGCTGTCAAAAGTGGTGTTAATGTTGATTTTGGCTGCATTTCAATGCCACGCATTGTTATGGTTAATTATCATGCGTATTGCAAAGATGTTGGACGTGTTCCCGGCTTCAGTCGGGAGCAGAGTGAACTAGTTCCAGATCCCTGCAGATCATCAGTCTCCCTGTTTGTTTCTTTCCAGGTACGAGTGGTTCAAGGACCTGGACCTGAAGTGGTATAGCCTGCCGGCGGTCTCCAACATGCTGCTGGAAATCGGGGGTCTGGAGTTCACCTGCTGCCCCTTCAGCGGCTGGTACATGGGCACGGAGATCGGCGTGAGGGACTTCTGCGACAGCTCGCGCTACAACCTTCTGGAGGTAGTGCGTTGTGCCAAAGGGTTAGGGGTTAGGTGGTTAGGAGTTAGGGACTGGTGGTTATGGGTTAGTGGGTTGGTAGTTGGAGTTAGGGGGTTAGGGGTTAGGGACTGGTGGTTAGGGGTTGGATTTAGGGGTTAGGGGTTAGGTAGTTGGGAGTTAGGGGGTTGGAGTTAGGGGTTAGGTAGTTTGTGGTTGGAGTTAGGGGGTTGGGGTTAGGTAGTTAGAGGTTAGGGGGTTAGGGTTAGGGTTAGGGTTGTGGTGAGTGGGTTTGGGGTTAGGGTTAGTTAAAGTACCGAAACAGGCGTTTCATTTGTCTTATCTGCTCATTTATCTGTGCGATTATAAACTCTATGTTCATGTGTTTTGGAGAGGCAAATGGAAATTAGCTATTCAGCAATTTTGTTGTCGAAAGACAAAGACAATATTCCCTGAGGCACAAAAAAAAGTATTGTTTTTCATCAATGAACTTCTCTGAGTGACATGCGTGAGAGTCACAGAGACGTCCATGTGCAGACCGTCATCTCACATTTCTTTTTCTATGTCTTGTAGGAGGTTGCTACCCGGATGGCTTTGGACACCAGGAAGACCTCTTCGCTTTGGAAGGACCAGGCGCTGGTGGAGATCAACATTGCGATTCTCTTCAGCTTCCAGGTACAAGCATACCGGTGACCTGTTGGTGTCACATGGGAAACAAACACCGGCCATGAGACATGTCATGACAAATGAAATGGATGTCGAGCGATGGGACAGTGTGGACGTCTGATCACAAACAAATAGATTGTCATCCGACACTATGTGCATTATTTATTTATTTTCAAAACAATACGATTAATATTTACTGCTTTTTAAGAGAAGCTCTGATTAGACTGTTTTTGGATGTGGGAACAAAATCCTCATCTCGCGTATCCACTTCATAAACACATTGCCGTTTTTTGGCAAGGGACTCAGCGTCCAACGTCCCCGGGTGTCTGCTGGGACTCCTTCGTCCATTTTTGTAGTCAATACGTTCCAAACACTCTTGTTGGTGCCAAAATATGCCAAAATATGATTTCCTCTCGGCAGTTAGACCCTCGTGTCCGATGTCGTGATGAAGGATTCTCTTCGGTGTGAAATTAAGCCGACTTTGATCCAGGAAACAGAAACTGAATGAGTCCCTCCGTGTTTCTCCAGATGTGCAAAGTGACCATCGTGGACCACCACTCGGCCACCGAGTCCTTCATGAAGCACATGGAGAACGAGTACCGGGTGCGGGGCGGCTGCCCCGGGGACTGGGTGTGGATCGTGCCTCCCATGTCGGGAAGCATCACACCGGTGTTCCACCAGGAGATGCTCAACTACCACCTCACCCCATCCTTTGAGTACCAGGTGAGAGGGCGGGGCCGAGGCCACATCCAGCGCCACCTTCCTTTGCCTCCAGTTGAATTCACCATGAAACAGAGAGCATATAATAATATATCTGCACCGGCATTAACTTCAATAGTCTGGAACGCAATTCACGGGATGTTTGTCAGAGGGCGCCACCGCAATTATAGATTTGCACTTGTGTTTAGCGCCCGGTGGCTGCAAGCTATATTAGGAAGGCATTAAGTAGATTAAAGCTGGAGCTCATTACCTCGACGGTACAGCACGTTAAAGGGAAAAAGGTTGTACAGCAAATTTGTGAAAAAGCAACTTCTTTATAAGCAAATGGACTCAGCCGATGCCTCAGCATGTTGGACAGGACTTTAACAATAGACAACGATGACTTTTGACCTCTAACTTCCTTCCCCATACGCAACAGTCCGACCCCTGGAATACATACGTGTGGAAAGGAGTCAACGGGACGCCCACCAAGAAAAGAGCCATCGGCTTCAAGAAGCTCGCCAAGTGAGTGTGCAAGCACCACGTGTTCTTCTTCTTGTTCTTGTTCTTCTTCCGTTGTTGTTCTGTTCTTGTTCTATTTTTTTTCTTGTTCTTATTCTTCTGTTCTTCTTGTTCTCCTTCTTTTGTTATTCTTCTTCTCTTCTTCTGTTCATGGAGTCGAGGTTAATGCCACAGATAATTCCATGTCTGACGTGTTGTGAGATGATCTGAAGAACAGATATTAATAATCACTTAGCACAGACCGAGGTGTGACACAGGGAGGAAGCCGGTTTCTCAGCGGTGAACTTACCTTCCATCAGCCCCTCGGGGAGTAATCAGACTGACGTACGCTCTGTTAATATATAATTGCCTCGAGGGTTTTGACAAGCTAGGTAAACAATTGCCATCCATCCCTCCCTGACATGTCAGCCGCCTGCTGACGTGATGCTCAGACCTGCTGGGTTCCTGCGCCCTGACGAACAGAGTGGATGCAATTAGTCAACAAGTATGAATACAAGGGAAAAGATTTTATATATATATATATATATATATTTATATTTATAAATATTTAAAAGTATATATACAACATTTAATATATATATATATACAAAAAAGTGTGTTAACACATTATTTCTATATCTATGATATATATCATATTATATATATAAATAAAAAATGTGTTTCTAGATTATATATATATATATATATATATATATATATATATATATATATATATATATATATATATATATATATATATAATCTGGAAACACATTTTGCATTTTTTTATGTATATATAGATTAAAAAAGAAGACTAAATATATAGATTAAAATGTATCTATATATTTAAAGATTATTGCCCACATTCAGTTTTTCTAAAATATAAAAATCCAACATTTCTAAAACTAAACTGACTAAACTTTAGCTCTCTTTTAGTTTATTTGTAATTTGCCTTTAAACATCTATTATAGCACTGTAGGGTTTGATGGTATACAGCTATTAAATTGTACTCTATTTTATTACTGCAACTGGTGTTGATCATCAATACTTACGATCATCTTACAGTTATTGCCAACATATTGGCACAGGATGTGTCATCAGAATGTAACACACATGTTCAGACTTGGATTTTAAAACCATTTATTTATATGTTAAACGCCAAGGTATTTTGACTCATGTCTGAAAAATTATGACATTTTGAAATGGACAATTTCTTTGCTGGAGACCTGAATAATAATTGCTTATCAGACATGGGGTGTCCCGGTCAGAGCAAACTGAGCACCTCAAGCCAATGTGTCTTTTGGTTTTAACCGTTTCATTCTCCCCGTCTCTTCAACCTCTGCAGGGCGGTGAAGTTTTCGGCCAAGCTCATGGGCCATGCCATGGCCCGGAGGGTGAAGGCCATCGTCCTGTTCGCCACGGAGACGGGAAAATCCCAAGATTATGCCAAAACCCTCTGTGAAATCTTCCAGCACGCTTTTGACGCAAAGGTACGCTTTCCCCAACCTTGCATCATCTCATCCTGAAAAAGTTGGACACAAGCTTGAAAAAAAGAAAAAGGGAAATAATGCATGTTTAAAGAGAGACATCCTCCCCCTCACCCCTCCTGACGAGGGGAGAAGGAGGAAGTGTGTCTGCTGTCACATCTCCTCCTCCTCTCATGCAGCAGAGCGCCGCGGGGCCGGAGGCGAGCTTTAAGCCACCGGAGCGTTGAGCGTGGTGCGGTGGTTTAGAGACGAGATCCCCCACAACACCCCTGGCTGTGCAAATCAGTTCAGAGAACACATGCAGCTCTCAACCGTACGCGGTGCGTTGCTCCGGGTCGCTTCCTGACTTCCTGCTCCACGAGAACAGAGACGCATAATAGTGTGTGTGTCATGAGAGTGGGAGTCTGCTTAGGGATCGCAGGGCAGATGCGAGAGCTCGGGGCAAATCTCCGTTGTCGTGGGGTTAAAGCCTGTTTCCTCTTCACGCCTTTGGTTGTGTGTGTGTGTGTGTGTGTGTGCATGTGTGTGTGTGTGCGTGCATGTGTGTGTGTGTGTTTGTCAAGTGAGTCCTGTGGCAGGCAAAGGCATTCATGCCGATTGGTGTTCCTCATGGATGCTCGTGGTGCGGCAGCAGCATGTTATCATCTCGTTAGAGGCGAGGACAGAGCAGTTGTTACGAACCCCCCCCCCCCCCCCCCCCGATTTGACACGCTCGGGTCATCTGTCCTGTGGAGTGTGTGTGTGTCTCGAAGCGTGTAAATGTGAGCTCAGATTCCCTCCGCCCACGATTCTTCTTCTTCTTCTTCTTCTTCTTCTTCTTCTTCTTCTTCTTCTTCTTCTTCTTCTTCTTCTTCTTCTTCTTCTTCTTCTTCTTCTTCTTCTTCTTCTTCTTCTTCTTGCCGCGGCGTCTACAGGTCATGTCGATGGACGAGTACGACGTGGTGGACCTGGAGCACGAGACGCTGGTGCTGATGGTGACCAGCACCTTCGGCAACGGGGACCCGCCAGAAAATGGAGAGGTACGTTTAAGGAATGACCCACCACAACTTTATTAAGTGTTAATATCCTGAGCAAGTTGCTTACTCCCCCCCCCCCCCCCCCCCCCTCTCTCGTAGAAATTCGGAACTGCCTTAATGGAGATGCGCCACCCGACGTCCAACACGGAAGACAGGAAGTGAGTTCAGACCCACCTGGGTGATCCTGTCTGTCCCCCCCCCGGTCTCACCTCTCTTCTTTGCCCTTCCCCCTCCAGGAGCTACAAGGTCCGGTTCAACAGCGTGTCCTCCTACTCCGACACACGCAAGTCCTCCAGCGACGAGCCAGAGGTCAAGGTCAACTTCGAGAGCACCGGACCGCTCGCCAACGTCAGGTAGACTAAACCCAAAGTAACCCAAAGAGACATAACATGAAAAGAAGTTCTTTGATGATTTGCTTAAGGATCTCTGGACGTCAAGATAAAGTTCAGATGAGTGATGTCATTGACCTTGAAGTCCTCTTAGTCCTTAAAAGACCTCTGATATAGTGGTCACAAGGACCCTCCATGTCTCAAACACATTCACCTTTCAGGTAAGACAAGTTCAAATAAACCAAGACACAAAATAGATACTTGGGCACGTCTCCACCGTCTGCTGGACAAGAAGCAGATTCACCTCAAAGGCTGCAGACGATCTCCAATGGAAATAGTAATTGAATATGAATCTGCATTCGGATGACTCCGAGTCCTTTACGTCCTAAACTTAAATCCACTTTGTCGAACCTCTTTTGGGGATTACGAATCGTATTGCAGTGGAAAGTTCACAGACCTGTTGGAGGAGAAGGATCCACGACGGCTGTCCAAAGTGAGGTGAGTCGCTGCTTCACCGCGAGGCAGTGAGACAAAACTTCCCTCAGCAACAATGTTTTTCTGGAGGGAAGGCGGTGCAGGTGGTGCAGGCGGTGCTTTGCGGATGTTTGTGTGTGTTGCATTGCTCCCACTACCTCCTCTGTCACTGCCTCTCTCTCAATGTGTGTGTGTGTGTGTCTCTCAGGTTCTCGGTGTTCGGCCTCGGCTCCAGGGCCTACCCACACTTCTGCGCCTTTGCCCACGCCGTGGACACGCTGTTTGAGGAGCTCGGGGGGGAGCGCATCCTCCGCATGGGAGAAGGAGACGAGCTGTGTGGCCAGGAGGAGTCGTTCAGAACCTGGGCCAAGAAGGTCTTCAAGGTCTGTTTGAAGGCTTTGATTCTGTTTGTCGACGGTGTTCCTGGAACGGGCTCGTCTGGTTTTTGGTGGTATTTTAAAAGCTGCTTAAAGTCAGAGCGTATCCATTGCTCAATGTCGATGCTTCAAATGTCAAACCGAAAACTTTGAATCACGTTTTTCTTTCTCTCTGCAATCACAACAACATCAATAAAAACCACGAGGGCCTCTCGTTCCTTAGTCTCCAGAGGTCCTCTTCTCTTCAACCCTGTTTATTCCCGTGATGGTCCACGTTGACTAACGGCGCGTTGTTCCCGCCCCGTGTGAAGGCCGCCTGCGACGTGTTCTGCGTCGGCGACGACGTGAACATCGAGAAAGCCAACGACTCCCTGATCAGCAACGACCGCAGCTGGAAGAAGAGCAAGTTCCGCCTGACGTACACGGCCGAGGCCCCGGCCCTCACGGAAGGTAATCCTGATCCTGAAGGTCTGGAGGTGCTACTCCGTAGGAGTCCGTAGTGTATCTGCAGAGCTGATAAGGTTATTGATCAAGAGCAGTGAGCCTCCCACTATACATCTCCTGTCTCAGGAATGTTCTCAAGTCTCTGGAATGTTCTCCAGTCTCTAGAATATTCTTCTGTATCCGGATTGTTCTCCTGTATCTGGAATGTTGTCCTGTATCTGGAATGTTCTCCAGTATCTGGAATGTTCTCCTGTATCTGGAATGTTCTTTAGTATCGGGAATGTTCTCCAGTATCTGGAATGTTCTCCTGTATCTGGAATGTTCTCTAGTATCGGGAATGTTCTCCAGTATCTTGAATGTTCTCCTGTATCTGGAATGTTCTCCAGTGGCTAAGTACAGGAACTTGTCTGACGTTCTTGTGTTTCTGCCAACAGCTCTGAACAGCGTTCACAAGAAGAAGGTGTTCGCAGCCAAGATGCTAGAATCTCAAAACTTGCAAAGTTCCAAATCGAAGTGAGTCTGAACGTGGTGGATCTCCTGACAGTCTGCCGTGGTCTTGTGGAATGACATAACCGCTCCAGTGCAAGCTGAATGAAAAGGGGAGTAGGACTCTCCAGGTTGAGTGACTGAACTGGAACAGACTGGAAGGCCTTGTTCCCTAAAGCTCTGATCTCTCTCTGACAGTCGCTCCACCATATTTGTTCGGCTCCACACAAACAACCACGAGAAGCTGAGCTACCAGCCCGGCGACCATCTGGGCATCTTCTCTGGCAACCACGAGGACCTGGTGACGGCTCTGCTCGACAGACTGGAGGACGCTCCGCCTGTCAATCAGATCGTGAAAGTGGAGTTCCTGGAGGAGAGGAACACGGCCCTCGGTGGGTGGTGCCCCCATCAGACTCCCACCACAGCACATGAAGTCACACTTCAGGGAGGCTGTCTCCTGTAGGCCCAGAACGTCCCGGTGGAGACGCGGTGCTGGGAAACAGTTGTGGTGACACTGTGTGCTTCAAGTGTGATTTTCAGTGCGACTGTGAAGCGAGGTGTTTCTTCAACACAGTATGTGAGCCGGATCACATTCAACACCATGCAATAGAACCGTCGTTTGAGGCTTATTAAACTTCCTCGAAGGCCCAAGAACACATCGTCTGGTCCAACTGGATCATCTGCATAGAAAACATTAATCCGCAATCCTCAAAATCTGATTTAAAGGCCCTGAATTTGATAGATTCTCAAGCGGCGTTAGATGCTAACGTTTAAACAAGAGCAACAACGGAGCTAACCGCGTCATGGACATTTTTACTTGTTTATTAACTATTTGTATTCATAATATGAGGCATTTTAAACCGAGGCACTGATTTCTGGAATAGTCTTGTCCAAATTGATCATCTGCATAGAAAATGTATCTCTGTAGTCCTCAAAATATGATTCAAAAGGTGTTAAATTTGAGAGGCGGCTCACGATTCTCACACGCCGTCAGCTGCTCACTGAGCAAACAACAGCAACGGAGATCACCGTGTCAAGGACATCTTTACTTGTAGTTCGTCATATGAGGCTTTGATAGGTGATGCATTCCTGGAGCACAGTGTAATATAGCTCTAACCTACATAATCATTCAGTGTGTAGTAGCGTGCTTTTTCACTTTGAACGAAGGCTCTCTAGACTTGAGGGGAAGGTTGGCTGGACGTCACACCACCTCACACCACGTCCTTTGATGTGAAACAAGCAGCTTAAGCCCGTCGTTCTTTCTGCAGGTGCAATCAGCAACTGGACCAACGAGACCCGCATCCCTCCCTGCACCATCTACCAGGCCTTCCAGTACTTCCTGGACATCACCACCCCCCCCAGCCCCGTGCTGCTGCAGCAGTTTGCCACTCTGGCAACCAACGACAAGCAGAGGAAGAAGCTGGAGCTGCTCAGCAAGGTGAATTAACTTTGACTTGCCGATGACCTTCAGAGTGAGCTGCGCTGCACTGAGCGCTGGCTAAAGGGATGTGTGTGTGCGTGTATGTGTGTATGTATGTGTGTGCTACATCCAGAACTACACACTCCTTCTTTTTGTTGCCATTGGTGAGCCGCCTGTACGCAGCTCTTCTCCCTTCCCATCAGAACTCTGTTCTCTAGTGAGTCGGCGTGTGTTCAGGGCACAACGCGGCGACGCACTGCGCATGTTCGCCATCACCATACGAGACGTAAAGAATAGTCTTTGTTTACTGATGTATACGTACAGCAGGAGGTGGTGATCGTCTCACCCCCGTCAACGCCTCCCACGACTCACTCTCCATGTTGTCAGTGTATGGAGAGGCTGGCTAAGGCCACGCTGTGACTCACACACACACACACACACACACACACACACACAGCAACGCTAGAGGAGACGATGGAAGGTAGATCTAGCCCCGCAGATCATAGGAGAGATTATTTATACACACGTTGAAAAGCTTTCAGGAGGTTTCTATCACAGAGTCGGATGTTTCTGTTTATCCGCGGGTTATTGAAGCAGGATTCTCTTGAATTTGAATTCCTAAAGTTCTAAAAGATATCTCAGGTAAACAAACTGTATCTACCCCTGAAAAGCCCTGTGACCCTGAAAGAAACGCGTTCTCTAATTGAACATGGAGCGGTTCAAACGTGGAGCCCCGCCAGGCTTCATCATCCGGAGCCTGAGAACAACACAAGGAACGTCTCAAGGTTTATGCCTCTTTGTGTGTGAGCGCCGGTGGCGGAGCTCTAAATGCATCACACTCAGACGTCAGCGATGACACACGATGGCGGTCGGGCAGCCAATGGAGAGCGGCGCCGCTTGGCCCTCTGCGTCGGAAGAGTTGGCAGAACTCACCGAGACACGCAGATTAAAAACCCAATACATAACTCCTCGTGTCTCCATCCCCTCCTCTTTTCTCTCTCTCGGCGTGACACCACAGGGCTTGCAGGAGTACGAGGAGTGGAAGTGGTACAACAACCCAACGATGGTGGAGGTCCTGGAGGAGTTCCCCTCCGTCCAGATGCCCTCCACCCTGCTGCTCACCCAGCTGCCCCTGCTGCAGCCCCGCTACTACTCCATCAGCTCCTCTCCGGACCTCCACCCGGGGGAGATCCACCTCACCGTGGCCGTGGTCTCCTACCAGGCCCGAGGTAAGGACCCGCGTCTCTCCGAGGACATGGAGCTGCAGGTGGAGCTGCAGGTGGAGCTGCAGGTTGAGCTGCAGGTCGCTCCACCATCTTTCTGCCACCGCCGAACAGCCGAACCTCTGAAGCTCCCATGTTAGCGTTGCGGTGGCTCTTCGTCGTTGTCCGTCCTCTCCTTCGATGTCTCAGCGTAGCGTTGAGTGGATTCCTGCAGCTTTTGCACAGACGTCCACCTGGACTGTGTGGAAGGGTTACAGGCACTGGAACACAAAAGCACGACTCGGAAACAGGAGGGAGAGAGGATGATCTTTACACGTCCATTCAGGCAGGTCAGGCCAACAGAGCAGCAAATCCAAAAGAGGGGGAAGGCAAAGAATCGGAGGTCAGAACAGGCAGGCAGGAATAATATGTTGAATATACTGGAGAGTTTGGCAGTGACACACAAGACCATCTAGCAGAGGACAAGTGAAAGTGAGAGAGCTGAATAGTGAGGGACTAAGGTGACCAGGTGAAGGGAATGAGACAATCAGGTGAGGAGGACAGGAGAGTTCATTGAACAGGCAGGATGAATATGAATATAAAGGTGGAGACGTTGTGATACTGTGAACTGATAGAAAGGTGGGGTCAAAGCCGACGTCTCTTTAGTCTCAGAAAAAGCCTTCTGTCTCTCTAGAGTTTGCTTTCCGTGTGCGCTCCTCACATCTGTTGTTGACGTTTTTTTTCCTGCGGCCCGGTACCAACTGAGCCGCGGACCGGTACCGGGCCCGGTGTTTGGGGACCCCTGCTCTAGATGACATCTGGGACACACATGGAAGTAAAATACGAGACAACTGCTTGGAGGCCTTCTCGACATGTCTGAAGATTTACTAAATAAACCAGTAAACCGCGTCTAGTCCTGACTCTGAAGGAACCGATGGGTGCTTACGCTCAGTTTCCTCCTCCGGTTCAGTTTGGGGTAAACAGACTCTTTCAAGGAGGCTGCAGAGACTCCAGAAGTCAAATGAGAACTCCAAAAGCTCCATGAAGATCGATCGAAGTTATCAACCAGACCACGACTTCAAGTGGAACGCTGCAGGGAGCGAACACAAAGCTGGAGCTGCTGGTGGTGCAGTTGCAGTGCGTCACACGGCTCTTACTGCTCCGTACCTTTGTAATGAGCATCGATACGCTCGGCCCGGCAGGTAGTCGGCAAACACCACCGCGCTGAGAGCGCTCCACTCGTCGCTGTTGTAATGTGACTCGTGCTCAACGTGTTACTGTGATTGTAGAGGCAGCGGTGGGATTACTGATTACTGTAATTGAGAGAGAGAGTTAGAGCGAAAGAGAGAGACTCTCCTGTTAGTTTCTGCACCCAAAGAGAAGTAGGAAGGAGAGGAAGAGGAGAAGAGGTGAAGTGTCGGCTTGGTAATCCTCTTCCCTTCCAGGCGGCGCGGGGCCGGTCCACCACGGCGTCTGCTCGTCGTGGCTCAACCGGATCGAGGACGGGGAGATGGTGCCGTGCTTCGTCCGCGGGTAAGAAACATCCCTACGTGGTGGTCCAGGGTTTTTAACATGTCGACATGTCAAGAGTCCACACCCCGCGTGGACATGTGGACATGTGGACGTGTGGACGTGTGGACGTGTTGACATGTGGACGTGTTGACATGTGGACGTGTGGATGTGTTGACATGTGGACGTGTGGACGTGTGGAAGTGTGGACATGTTGACATGTGGACGTGTGGACATGTGGACGTGTGGACATGTGGACATGTGGACGTGTCGACATGTGGACGTGTGGACGTGTCGACATGTGGACGTGTGGACGTGTCGACATGTGGACGTGTGGATGTGTTGACATGTGGACGTGTGGACGTGTGGAAGTGTGGACATGTTGACATGTTGACGTGTGGACATGTGGACGTGTGGACATGTGGACATGTGGACGTGTCGACATGTGGACGTGTGGATGTGTTGACATGTGGACGTGTGGACGTGTGGACATGTTGACATGTGGACGTGTGGACATGTGGACATGTTGACATGTGGACATGTGGACATGTGGACATATTGACATGTTGACGTGTGGACGTGTGGACATGTTGACGTGTGGACATGTTGACATGTGGACATGTGGACATGTGGACATGTGGACATGTGGACATATTGACATGTTGACGTGTGGGCGTGTGGACATGTTGACATGTGGACATGTTGACATGTGGACGTGTGGACGTGTTGACATGTGGACGTGTGGACGTGTGGACACGTGGACGTGTGGACATGTGGACGTGTGGACATGTGGACGTGTGGATATGTGGACATGTGGACATGTTGACATGTGGACGTGTGGACATGTGGACGTGTGGATATGTGGACATGTGGACATGTTGACAAGTGGACGTGTGGACATGTGGACGTGTGGATATGTGGACATGTTGACGTGTGGACATGTGGACATGTTGACATGTGGACGTGTGGACATGTGGACGTGTGGACATGTGGACGTGTGGACATGTGGACATGTGGACATGTGGACATGTTGACATGTGGACGTGTGGATATGTGGACATGTTGACGTGTGGGCGTGTGGACATGTGGACGTGTGGACATGTGGACATGTGGACATGTTGACATGTGGACGTGTGGATATGTGGACATGTTGACGTGTGGGCGTGTGGACATGTGGACATGTGGACATGTTGACATGTGGACGTGTGGACATGTGGACGTGTGGACATGTGGACATTTGGACGTGTTAAGGATAATAAGCTAAACTGCTCTCTAGCCATAGAGAGACCCCTCTGATGTCTCATGCTCCGTATGAAGATGGCACCTTTTATTTCAGTTGAGAAAGAATCTACTACATGTTTTAATTCTTCGAGTCATGCAGGAAAAAAGCTTTTCTCCAAGAAGTTACGGTCCCACAAATGATGCTTTGTACATCAAGTATTCCTTTAATCTAAAGAAAAAACTAAAAGGCCATTATGGGCCCCGGCTAACGCTCAGCTGGGACCAGTAACTTCCTTAATTATAGAGAACATCCCCACAGAACCCCATTACAACAGACCTGAAGAGGAGCTCTAAACCTGAAGAGGAGCTCTAGACATGAAGAGGAGGCGTAGACATGAAGAGGAGCTCTAGACCTGAAGAGGAGCTCTAGACCTGAAGAGGAGCTCTAGACCTGAAGAGGAGCTCTTGACATGAAGAGGAGCTCTTGACCTGAAGAGGAGCTCTTGACCTGAAGAGGAGCTTCAGACCTGAAGAGGAGCTCTAGACATGAAGAGGAGGCGTAGACATGAAGAGGAGCTATAGACATGAAGAGGAGCTTCAGACCTGAAGAGGAGCTCTAGACCTGAAGAGGAGCTTCAGACCTGAAGAGGAGCTCTAGACATGAAGAGGAGCTCTAGACATGAAGAGGAGCTCTTGACCTGAAGAGGAGCTCTAGACATGAAGAGGAGGCGTAGACATGAAGAGGAGCTCTAGACATGAAGAGGAGCTCTAGACCTGAAGAGGAGGCGTAGACATGAAGAGGAGCTCTAGACATGAAGAGGAGCTCTAGACCTGAAGAGGAGGCGTAGACATGAAGAGGAGCTCTAGACATGAAGAGGAGCTCTAGACCTGAAGAGGAGCTTCAGACCTGAAGAGGAGCTCTAGACATGAAGAGGAGCTCTAGACATGAAGAGGAGCTCTAGACCTGAAGAGGAGCTTCAGACCTGAAGAGGAGCTCTAGACATGAAGAGGAGCTCTAGACCTGAAGAGGAGCTCTAGACCTGAAGAGGAGCTTCAGACCTGAAGAGGAGCTCTAGACCTGAAGAGGAGCTCTAGACCTGAAGAGGAGCTTCAGACCTGAAGAGGAGCTCTAGACCTGAAGAGGAGCTTCAGACCTGAAGAGGAGCTCTAGACCTGAAGAGGAGCTCTAGACCTGAAGAGGAGCTCTAGACCTGAAGAGGAGCTCTAGACATGAAGAGGAGCTTCAGACATGAAGAGGAGCTCTTGACCTGAAGAGGAGCTCTAGACATGAAGAGGAGCTTCAGACCTGAAGAGGAGCTCTAGACCTGAAGAGGAGCTTCAGACCTGAAGAGGAGCTCTAGACATGAAGAGGAGCTTCAGACCTGAAGAGGAGCTCTAGACCTGAAGAGGAGCTCTAGACATGAAGAGGAGCTTCAGACCTGAAGAGGAGCTATAGACATGAAGAGGAGCTTCAGACCTGAAGAGGAGCTCTAGACCTGAAGAGGAGCTTCAGACCTGAAGAGGAGCTCTAGATATGAAGAGGAGCTCTAGACATGAAGAGGAGCTCTAGACCTGAAGAGGAGCTCTAGACATGAAGAGGAGCTCTAGACATGAAGAGGAGCTCTAGACCTGAAGAGGAGCTTTAGACATGAAGAGGAGCTCTCGACCTGAAGAGGAGCTTCAGACCTGAAGAGGAGCTCTAGACATGAAGAGGAGCTCTAGACCTGAAGAGGAGCTCTTGACCTGAAGAGGAGCTCTAGACATGAAGAGGAGCTTCAGACCTGAAGAGGAGCTTCAGACTTTTACTGGGACTGTCTAGTTTCAGTCAGCTGTGTAGCTTCATGATGTGAGCAGTAAACATGTTTTCTATATAACTAAAGCCAATAAGAGTACTTAAAAATAATGACTTTCAGTAAAAATGACTTTACGGACATTTTCATTGTTTTTCTGTATTTCCATACTTTAGTGCAGCATCGTTCCGACTTCCCAAAGACAAGCAAGCCCCTTGTATCCTGGTGGGACCGGGAACCGGCATCGCCCCCTTCAGGAGCTTCTGGCAGCAGAGGCTCTACGACCTGGAGCACGACGGTGGGTTACTGTTCCTCTGGTTCCCTGAAGATGTATTTATGACTATTCATTACTAGTCATTACCACTCCAGTTAAAACGCTCATCAGAAGCACCGCCGCCTGTCACCGGTTCTCTAGGGGTCCAGCCGAGCCCCATGCTCTTGGTGTTCGGCTGCCGGCAGTCTGAGGTGGACCACATCTACAAGGAGGAGACCATCCAGGCCAAGAACAAGGGCGTGTTCAAGGAGCTGTACACGGCCTACTCCAGAGAACCCGAGAAGCCAAAGGTACCGGGCGTCACCTCTCTCCCCAAGGCCCTGAAGCTTTGAAACATGGTTCTTCAGAGCGGTGCCATAGAAGAACCATTTCAGGCTATTTGAGACACCTGCATAGGCTCTTTGAACAAGTATTTGAGGAAATGGTTCTTTAAAGAACTCTTTAAGGAAATGGTATACTAAAGAAATCTGGTTTGAAGGGTTCTTTGTGGAACCAGAAATGTTTCTTCTATGGATTATTGAAGGCCCCATTTCTGGTTCCTCAAAGAATCTTTCAAACCAGAGTTCTTTAGAGAACCTATAAAGGTGTCTCAAAGAACCTTCAAGAATCGGACCCATTTCTGGCTCCACAAATAACCGTTAACAGGGTTCTTTAAAGAACCATTTCCTTAAAGGGTTCTTCAGAGAACCTATAAAGGTGTCTCAAGGAACCTTCAAAAATCTGTTCTTTAAGGCCCAATTTAAGGTTCCACAAAGAACCTTTAACAACAGGGTTCTTAGAGAACCATTTATTTAAAGAGTTCTTCAAAGAACCTTTAAAGGTGACTCAAAGAACCGTAAATGGTTCTTCAGTAGGAGATGCTTCTTCGTAGAACCACAACGCCTCTTAACGAACCCTTATTGTTCCGTGTGGTTGTGTTTCTGTTGATCAGGATCACATTCTCTCGTTCTTTTGCTGTACACAGAGTATAGAATAAGAGTTTCTCCTCATGTCTCCAGCAGTGTTTTTACTTTTGTGATTCCTTTCCTCCCACGTGGCTTCCTGCCCTCACCACTCCTCATGCCTCCTCCGCCCTCTTGTCAGAAATATGTCCAGGATGTTCTGCGCGAGCAGCTGGCGGAGGAGGTGTACCGCTGCCTGAAGGAGGAGGGGGGGCACCTGTACGTGTGCGGGGACGTGACGATGGCCGGGGACGTCCTCAAGACCATCCAGCAGGTCATCAAGCAGCAGGCCGGCATGACGCTGGAGGACGCCGGCTTCTTCATCAGCAAGCTACGGGTGAGAGAGAGAGAAGGGGGGCGGGGGAGAGAGAGAGAGAGAGAGAGATCCTCCCTGAGATCTGGAGTCAGTGAACAGGAAGTTGTCCCTCCACTGCAGAGATTCAGCGGCAGCCACGTTAACTTATGCAAGTGAGCAAAAAACAATATCCATCTCATATGTCTACCTCTCTCTCTCTCTCTCTCTCTCTCTATCCATCTCTCTCTCTCTCTCTCTCTCTCCATCTCTCCATCCCTCCATCTCCAGGATGAGAACCGGTACCATGAGGACATCTTTGGGGTCACCCTGAGGACCTACGAGGTCACCAACCGGCTGCGCTCGGAGTCCATCGCCTTCATCGAGGAGAGCAAGAAGGATTCAGACGAGTATGTTGTTGACCTCTGTTTCCAGTAGAGATCATTAAAGTATCTTCCTCTCAAAGTGTAGATGTTCAACAGTCTTCATCGATTCGTGATTCACAGAGTGAAATATGTCCCGACAAATCATCAATGTAACCATCAGCAGCCGTGAGGAGTGACGGTGGCGTCTCCTTGTGTCTCCTCTCAGGGTGTTCTGCTCGTAGGTCTGTGAGGGGGCGGGGCTTACCGGAGACGACGGCGACGCGGCGGCGCCGTGAAAGAAATACTGTGCCAACTTTTGTACTGTAAAAAAAAAACTAAAAGGGTTTCTTTTCTTCTTCTTTTTTTTCTTTTTTATATTCCTCTTTATTGTTTCTGCTTCGCAAATTTATATCGTAGCAAGTTGGAAAAATGTTCTGTTTTCTCGTTGATGAAACTCCCAGAACATTATTAATTGATTCCCCCCCCCCTCCCCCCCTGTGCCTCATTGTGATGCATGACCCAGACGAGCATATACTCAGTAAATATAATATACTCTGTGTTTATTGTTCCATTGAAACGGCTCAAGGCTTTTTTTATCAGGGAGGACGCCGTGTGATGGACATCAGACGTTATGTTCAAGAGAGGATGCAGTTGGGCTGCCCTTCTCTTCTTTTAATAATCAAAGGGGAGATTACTCATGTTCATGCATGTGGAAACTACTACTGGAAAACTGATTTTCTGCACGCAAAATGTTCCCTGAATTACGACTGAGCTGACCTGTGATCTCTGACCTCTGATCTCTGAGCTGACCTCTGAGCTGACTTATGATCTCTGACGTATGACCTTTGACTTATGATATCTGACTAATGATCTCTGACGTATGACCTCTGATCTCTGAGCCGTCAGTTCATCTCGATGCTTCAGCCTCTGTGTGTCCCCTCTCCCACATCACATGTTGACATCTGTCCCAGCTGGCGCTCCCCAAACCACAAGCAGCCAATGAGGAAGGAGTCTGATGAATGACAAATATAGTAACTTTAAAACTTCTCCAGGCCTCTCAGATTTTAATATTTCTTAGTTTGATGTGTTATGGAAAATGTTAATGTGTCACATCATATAATTGTTGTGAGGAGACATTAGTATATGTTATATTACAATTATTATTATTATACTTGATTCAGGGGGTACAGTTTATTTTTTCAGATGGGATAAAGTTATGTTGGGGTGGGGGGGGGGGTGACTGCAGCAGTAAAGCGTCAGATTCAGCGTGCCGACGTTAGCGGATTGAGTCAAACTTTTCCTCTCCTGAACACTAAATAATAAAATATAAACTCCTTTCACACCAGATCTACTGACCAGATATCAGCTTCATGTTTACATGTATTGACATATATCAGCGTCACAGCTCCTCTTGCCTTACATCAACTCCTCTGCCCAAACACACACGCACACGCACACACACACACACACACACACACACACACACACGCATACAGACACACACACACACACACACGGGCACACACACTCATACAGACACACACACACGCACACACACAGGCACACACACACGCATACAGACACACACACACACACACACACACACACACCACCCTCTCACTGTGACCTGACACCAGCTCGTTAGCATCAGCATGCATGCATGCATGTGTGTGTGTGTGTGTGTCACAGAGATAACCGTAAGTGTGCGCCTCTCGCTACACGTGGGTGTAAAACACACATGTGCTCAGGTGTGTGTGTCTGTCCGTCTGTGTGTGTGTGTGTGTGTGTGTGGGTGTGTGTGTGTGTGTGTGTGTGTGTGTGTGTGTGTGTGTGGTGTGTGCATGCGTGCGTAAGCGTGTGTTTTCTCAAACCAGTCAGATTTTCAAACGTTTCCTCGCGGCTGCAGAGTAGCTTCTACAGAGATATATATTCAAAGACAAAGTATACAATATTAAAAAGAAAAACACTTTGATCATTTCTAAGAATGTATGTTGATGATGTCACAGCTCCACAGGAGCCTGATGGCTAAAACACTAAAGAACAAAAACACGACTGCGGCATTAACACGTTATAAAACATCATACATAATATAAATCGTGTTATTAAACATCATATATAATCATATATATATATATATATATATATATATATATATATATATATATATATATATATATAAAACATCTTAAAGCGGTGTCTGTTGAGAGGTTCTGGGATCCTCGGTGGAGGAGATGATGATGGTTTGTAAACATGCTGAGGATGAGATGTCAGGCTGAGGAGTTTGTGTGTTTCGTCTCGTTGCCTTGACGACGCCCGCCACTCATCACCTCGTATTATTTCATTTGATGCTTCTCCTGCAAAAAGACTTTACTCAATAAAGAGAAACATTTACACGACATGTCGGCATCTTGTTCTGTTCTTGTCTGAGAGGAGAGAAGGCGGGGGGGGGGGGGGAGAGGGAAGGAGCTGGAGGGAGGGGAGAAGGGAGGTGAGCTGGAGGGGGAAGGGGGAGGCTTCGGTTATGAGACAAGCAGCTTGAAGGTCAGATTTCGATGTTGAATCTTTCTGCTCAAACGAGCCCTTTGTTCCCCCTCCACCTTCCTGACTCTGAAAGCGACTCGCCGACTGTCTCGTCGTCATGGAGACGTGTCAACACAACAAGGAGAGAAACTTTGTTTTCTCCAAGAGGACTTCTGATTCGTGGTCTGCCATCGGGAGTCCTTTTCTCATTGGCCAAAGAATTTGACCCTCTCGTGAACACACACACGGACACATACTCTCTCACACACACCTTGCTGATCAAATGCAGTGCAGTGATTCCCCTTCTCACTCACACTCTCTCACACACACACACACACACACACACACACACACACCAGGACACCTCCACAGAGTCCCCGTGACTCCCCGTCATGGACCAGCGGAAGAAGTCATCCACCGAGCTGCTGACGGCTCCGGGGCCGGAGGACCAGGACACAGGAGCAGGACGGGAGAAGCTGGAGGAGGTAAAGATGAACAGAGCGAAAGCGAGAAGAGGCCGGTGTGTGTGTGTGTGGGGGGACGGGGGGGGGGGACGGGACTAAGAGTTAAGGGAGGGGCCTGCTGAGGATCCACCTGTATGAGTTCATCACCTGCAAGAGATTAAGACATGCACCACATCTCTAGATAAACACCATCTCAGCTCTTGTAACAGCAGGATGTGTGTGCGTGTGTGTGTGTGTGTGTGGGGGGGGACAACAACAACAAGCTGCTATTATCTTCAGACCTGCGTACCTGCATGAAGTCATTCAGACAGTCACCCTGGAGAGTCTCTCTTCACACGAGATCGACGACTAGAGGAATGTGTAGAGGACGCACCACACACCTAAAATAAGATGAGCAGAGGCTGTATAGAGGTCAGAGGGAGGTGAAGAAAGGAGTGGGGGGGAGGAGGGGAGGGGCTCTTCCTGTGTGTAGGCATCGATTTCATTCTGAGAGGAGTAACGATGTCTCGCTTCTCCATCCAGCGAGGAGGAAGAGGGACGGGAGGCGCTGAGCGTGGACCAGACGGAGGTGAAAGTGAGGAGGAGGAGGATGAGGAGGAGATCTCTGACGAGGACTACGACACCGACTTGGAGCTGGGCGGTAAGGACGGGAGGTTTAAAGACAAAATGGTGTTTGAAGTGAACCATGTGAGTCTGAATGTTCAGTCCAGGTGAGATTATGACCCGAGACCTCCACAGGTGAGTGTAAGTAAGATGGTGAGTCTTCATCAATGAAACAATCCACCCCCATGACCTCACAAGAGGCCAGGGTCTGAAACCATCTGCCATGAAGGAGACACACAGGTCTCTTGATGAGGTGAAGACAGGGACTCAGACAGACATGTTGTCGCCACGTTGTTACATTACATGTCATTTAGCTGACGCTTTTATCCAAAGCGACTTACAATGCTGTTACATTCATACACCGTAGACGCAGCTACAGGGAGCAATTTAGGGTTAAGTGTCTTGCTCAAGGACACATCGGCTAGGGCGGGGATCAAACTTCCAACCCCGTGATTGAAAGACGGGCCTGCTACCCACTGACCCAAAGTCACCCCTTTGGGCCATGTTGTCTCCATGTTGTCTTCATGTTCACTTCATGTTGTCTCCATGTTGTCTTCATGTTCACTTCATGTTGTCTCCATGTTGTCTCCATGTTCACTTCATGTTGTCTTCATGTTGTCTCCATGTTGTCTCAATGTTGTCTCCACGTTGTCTCCACGTTGTCTTCATGTTCACTTCATGTTGTCTTCATGTTGTCTTCATGTTGTCTCCACGTTGTCTCCACGTTGTCTTCATGTTCACTTCATGTTGTCTTCATGTTGTCTCCATGTTGTCTCCATGTTGTCTCCACGTTTTCTCCATGTTGTCTCCATGTTGTCTTCATGTTGTCTCCATGTTGTCTCCATGTTGTCTCCATGTTGTCTCCATGTTCACTTCATGTTGTCTTCATGTTGTCTCCATGTTCACTTCATGTTGTCTTCATGTTGTCTCCATGTTGTCTCAATGTTGTCTCCACGTTGTCTCCACGTTGTCTTCATGTTCACTTCATGTTGTCTTCATGTTGTCTTCATGTTGTCTCCACGTTGTCTCCACGTTGTCTTCATGTTCACTTCATGTTGTCTTCATGTTGTCTCCATGTTGTCTCCATGTTGTCTCCACGTTTTCTCCATGTTGTCTCCATGTTGTCTTCATGTTGTCTCCATGTTGTCTCCATGTTGTCTCCACGTTGTCTCCACGTTGTCTTCATGTTCACTTCATGTTGTCTCCATGTTGTCTCCATGTTCACTTCATGTTGTCTTCATGTTGTCTCCATGTTGTCTCCACGTTTTCTCCATGTTGTCTCCATGTTCACTTCATGTTGTCTCCATGTTGTCTCCATGTTCACTTCATGTTGTCTCCACGTTGTCTCCACGTTGTCTCCATGTTGTCTCCATGTTCACTCCATGTTGTCTCCACGTTGTCTCCATGTTGTCTCCATGTTCACTCCATGTTGTCTCCATGTTGTCTCCACGTTGTCTCCATGTTCACTTCATGTTGTCTCCATGTTGTCTCCGCGTTGTCTCCATGTTGTCTCCATGTTGTCTCCATGTTCACTTCATGTTGTCTCCATGTTGTCTCCACGTTGTCTCCACGTTGTCTCCATGTTGTCTCCATGTTCACTTCATGTTGTCTCCATGTTGTCTCCACGTTGTCTCCATGTTGTCTCCATGTTGTCTCCATGTTGTCTCCGCGTTGTCTCCATGTTGTCTCCATGTTGTCTCCATGTTCACTTCATGTTGTCTCCACGTTGTCTCCACGTTGTCTCCATGTTGTCTCCACGTTGTCTCCATGTTGTCTCCATGTTGTCTCCACGTTGTCTCCACGTTGTCTCCACGTTGTCTCCATGTTGTCTCCACGTTGTCTCCATGTTGTCTCCATGTTGTCTCCATGTTAACTTCATGTTGTCTCCATGTTGTCTCCATGTTAACTTCATGTTGTCTCCATGTTAACTCCATTTTGTCTCCATTTTGTCTCCACGTTGTCTCCACGTTGTCTTCAAGTTGTCTCCATGTTCACTTCATGTTGACTCTATGTTGTCTCCACGTTGTCTCCATGTTGTCTCTTGTTGTCTCCATGTTGTCTCCACGTTGTCTCCACGTTGTCTCCATGTTGTCTTCCCGTTGTCTCCATGTTGTCTCCACGTTGTCTCCATGTTGTCTTCCCGTTGTCTCCATGTTGTCTCCACGTTGTCTTCATGTTGTCTCCACGTTGTCTCCATGTTGTCTTCCCGTTGTCTCCATGTTGTCTCCACGTTGTCTCCATGTTGTCTTCCCGTTGTCTCCATGTTGTCTCCACGTTGTCTTCATGTTGTCTCCACGTTGTCTCCATGTTGTCTTCCCGTTGTCTCCATGTTGTCTCCACGTTGCCTCCATGTTGTCTCCATGCAGTCTCCATGTTGTCTCCATCTTGTCTCCATGTTCACTCTATGTTGTCTCCATGTTGTCTCCATGTTGTCTTCATGTTGTCTCCATGTTGTCTCCATGCTGTCTCCATGTTGTCTCCACGTTGTTTCCACATTGTCTCCATGCTGTCTCAACGCTGCAGACCAGGAGGAGGCGTACGACCCTGCGGGTCAAGCCTGTTACCTGGAGGCGTGCCGGGCGCTGCAGGTGGCTCCTGCCTCTTACTTCCTGCGGCACATGCAAAGCAGCGAGCTGTCCATGATGCACCGCGGGCTGGGCCCTCAGGTATGCATCCAGAGCTGGGGGGTATATTTTCATTTTTATTTACATTTTTTTAAACATTATTATTTGGACTCCAGGTCTAGGGAACAGCGACTCCCACATTTCACTTAAAAGAAAAAGCCCTCCAATCCTCGTTCACACAGATGTGTCAGACACCAGTAAACAGAACCACCAGATCAGGACTAGTCACTCTGGATCTGTCGGTCGGGTCTGGTACCGGTCGGCTCTCAGTATCTGGTCTCATGTGTTCCATACGTTATTAGTTTGTAGCTCTTCCACTGTACGTGAACTCCATGTTTAGGATAGTGTGCTCACAACTTGTTTCTGCTGCCCCCTGGTGGCGAATTAGACCCGAATTCAACCTCTCGAAAAAGATCGACACATATTTAAACCCTCTCTCTCTCACTCTCTCTCTCGAACCCAGCCAGACATATATGTTCACTAAATGTTCACTCATTAGTTCCAAGTCACAACCCCCCCCTCCTCCTTCTCCTCCTCCCTCTCCCTCCTCAGACCACATTAACAGAGGCTTCACGCAGACATCTTCCTCATTAGCTGAGAGAAACTACATTTTATTGTTCTGACCCACAGAGACACTTCTGCTTCTTTACCTCTAGCAGGTTCAATATCCCTCTCTCTCTACCCCTCTCCCCCCTCTCTCTCCCTCTCTCCCGCCCTTTCTCTCTCCCTCTCTCCCCTCCCCTCTCTCTCTCTCCCCCCTCTCTCTCTGCCCACCTGCACCAGTTCATCTCTCTCTAACTGGAATATAGATGGAGAGAATAGACCACAGTGAACAGAAGCAAGATGCCGTTGTGTGTGTGCAGGGCACCAGAGCTGTGGCCGTTGCCCTGGCAACCAACACCTCGGTGCTCCAGCTGAACCTGCAGGGTAACTGGATGGAAGGAGCAGGAGGAGGTGCTGTAGCCCAGATGCTAACGGAGAACTGTTACATCACAGGTATGTTCACTGGCTCTTCATCCCACCTGTTCACTCTCAGATAGGACATCCCGTCTCACCCCTCGTCTCACCCCCCGTCTCACCCCTCATCTCCCCCCAATCATACACACGCCATGTAGTCCTTGGTTTTGTTTAATATTGGAGCCATTGGGAGACGCTGAGGAGGACCTGAGGAGGACCTGAAGAGGACCTGAAGAGGACCTGAAGAGGGGGACTTGTGATGTCATGAGACTCTGTGGGTTCCACCGCCATTAAACTTTCAGGGGTTTTTACAATTTTATAAAAACATACAGTATCACATAATATTCACCAAGGTGAACACGACCTTCAAGAGTTTGGAGTCACTTAGAACTGTTTTTTTTCAATGAAGATCACATTAAATGAATCATAAACTCTCACCATAGTTAATGTGGTTCATGACTATTCTCTGGTGTTTAATGAAGTCTCTACATCGGTGTCTAGAGGCCCATCTCCATTGTTCTGATGGTACATTGTGTTATCGCCTTAGAAGACTAACGGAGGGGTAGTAAACACTGAAAACCCTTTTGATGTGAGCGCAGCTGAAAACAGTTATGCTGGTGAGAGACGCTATAAAACTGGCCTTCCTTTGAGATACAAAATGAACTACATTAATATTTACAATAAAAATAATTATTTATAACTTTGTCAATGTCTTGACTATATTTAATATTCATCTGATAAATAAAAGTGAGTTTTCATGGAAAACACCGGATAGCCTGGTTGACCCCAAACGTTTGAACAGCGTGTATAATTCAAGACAACTCAGCATTTCTGATTTTAAATAAACCAACATGATAACACTGAAGGTCAGAGGTGAGTCGTCATTAGTCTGACCAGATGATGGAGCTTTATGGAGAAAAAATACTTTTTATCCACTCACATTTAAAATAAAGTGGAACATACATTTTTTCTCTTGGGGCTTCCCTCATAAAAAGAGCCTCAGCAGGTCCATGGAGGAGGCCTTAGACCAGCAGGTCCAGGACCTCTGAGACCTGGAGTCACAAGGACTCCAGGGAGGAAGCAGAGTTAATAATGTGTGATGGAGAGATGAACAATCATCCATAAGGAGATAGAGAAGAGGAGATAGGCGCTCAGTGTATATCCTAAACATCCATAAGTAGAGAGAAGAGAAAAGAGAGGTGCTCAGTGTATCCTAAAACTCAATGATATGATGTTCAGTGAACCTCTCAACCACTGAAGGCCAACTGAAGGAGGAGGAGGCGGAGGAGGGACCAGTACAAAGAGTTACTAAAACATCTTTCTCTTAAACTTCTTGTAACCGTCCTCTTCCTCTTCCTCTTCCTCCTGCTCTTGACCCATAGAAGTCGACCTGTCCCACAACCGTCTGGGGGACCTCGGGGCCGGAGCCGTGGCCGCCATGCTGAGGGGGAACGGCACCCTGCGGAGCCTCAACCTGTCGGGGAACCGGCTCACGGCCCGGTCCGTGGAGCAGCTGGGCCCGGCGCTGGTCCACAACTCCAAGCTGCAGCACCTGGACCTGAGCCACAACGCTCTGGGAGAGGAGGCAGGTAGAGGAGCAGTCAGGTTCAGAGGTCACATGGTGTCCCTGAGGCCTGACTCTGGTCCTCTTTGGTCCTCTTTGGTCCTCTTTGGTCCTCGTTGGTCCTCTTTGGTCCTCTGTGGTCCTCTTTGGTCCTCTGTGGTTCTCTTTGATCCTCGTTGGTCCTCTTTGGGTCTCTGTGGTCCTCTTTGGGTCTCTGTGGTCCTCTTTGGTCCTCTGTGGTCCACTTTGGTCCTCGTTGGTCCTCTTTGGGTCTCTGTGGTCCTCTTTGGTCCTCTGTGGTCCTCTTTGGTCCTCGTTGGTCCTCTTTGGGTCTCTCTGGTCCTCTTTGGTCCTCTTTGGTCCTCTGTGGTTCTCTTTGGTCTTCTGTGGTCCCCGTTGGGTCTCTGTGGTCCTCGTTGGTCCTCTTTGGGTCTCTGTGCTCCTCTTTGGTCCTCTATGGTTCTATTTGGTCTTCTGTGGTCCCCTTTGGGTCTCTGTGCTCCTCTTTGGTCCTCTTTGGGTCTCTGTGCTCCTCTTTGGTCCTCTTTGGGTCTCTGTGCTCCTCTTTGGTCCTCACCTCTCTGGCATTAGGCCGTGGTCACTGTTCACATTTACAGCATCGTGAATCTACCCTCAATCAGAGACATGTGTCCCACAAAGTACAGACGGCGGTATTTTATTTTGAATAAATATTTATTCTGAGACTTTCTTGTAACTAAAATATCTTTAATTTTAGATATTTTTTTCCCTCGTCACAAACTCTGCTAAACTGACTGGTCATAAAGGTTTTTACTCGTTTTGAGCCATTTACTGAGAGTTGTTGGTTTAACTATGAAATGATCTTTACGCTCGTCCTGACATATTTTTGTCCTCCTTCTTTATTTGTCTTGTCTCCCCGAGGCCGACACCTGGGAGACGCTGTGTCTGAGAACACGGGCCTGAGGTCGCTCAGCCTGGCCTGGAACGCCATCCGAGGGGCCGGAGCTGCGATGCTGGCCAACGGCCTCGGGGTGAGACCCGGGAATCAAGACCGGAAAACTATACTTTACTTTTTTTACTTTGGACAAAATATCTACAAATCTACAGAGAGATAAAAACAGAGACAAAATACAATGAAATACTTATAAGAGTCATAAGAACTCAATCCTGTGGCTCTGTGGCCTTCACACTCGAGGTGATAGAGGCATGAGGTGATGGAGGCATGATATGATGGCGGCATGAGGTGATGGAGGCATGAGGTGATGGAGGCATGATATGATGGAGGCATGAGGTGATGGAGGCATGAGGTGATGGAGGCATGATATGATGGAGGCATGAGGTGATGGAGGCATGATATGATGGAGGCATGAGGTGATGGAGGCATGAGAGATTGATTCATCATCTCCCAGAAGACGGCGTAGAGTCTGTCTGAAGACGAGACGAGGACAGTGAGTTCTGACGGTCCAAGAGGCGATGACATCTGACCTGTTCTTTGAATCTCTGCCTTTGATCTCATTAATCCTGTTAATAATTGTTATTTAACGTATTTACGTTCTTCTCTCTTCGTTGTTCAGGGAAACATTTCCCTCCGAGCGGTGGACCTGACGTTCAACGGCTTTGGTGGAGAAGGAGCCGTCGCTCTAGGACGAGCCCTGAAGGAGAACGCCGCCCTGGAGGAGCTGAACGTGAGGTACGGGCCGCTGGTTGCCTTGGTGACGGGTGATGGGGTCCTCTTGGTCGTGCTAACGGGAGACGTCCTCTTCTTGGTTCAAACACGTGATAAATTAAACTCGCCTCACAGAGCCAAAAGTAATGTGTGCTACGTGGATGAATAATATTGATTAAAATAATAAATAACCTTTATGAATCCTTCCCTCACACGCCGACATACTTCTTATTCTTTTGTTCTCTCTCTTTGTTCCACAGTAACAACCGAATCCCCCCTGAAGGAGCACTTCACCTCGCCACGGGCCTCAGGAGGAACAACACCATCAAATCCCTGAAGGCGAGAGATTGGTTCAGCCTTCTAAAACAATCAGCACTCCAGAGTTGAACATGGAGTGTGGGTGTTTGGTAAAAGTCTTACATTTAGAAAAACAAGGCAGTTCAAGATTTGGGTGAAAAATACGGAAGCTCAAAGATCCAGTTGCGTCGGCATCCGTGGAAGAAAGAGTTTGAGTTATTTGATGTACACATTAAATCTCTAGTGGGTGTGCCAAAAGCAGCCGGATAGTTGACATGTTGCTAGCTGGATAGCTAGCTAGCAGGTCAGTTCTTAAAGGAGCAGTTTAATGTTTTGGGTTCAATCAGTTTTGCTTTCTGAAACGTGTTCTCGTGCCACGATGTTAAAAGATCAGTTCCATTCATGAGTCTGTAAATATGAAGCTACTGCTAGCACTCAGTTAGCTTAGCATAAAGACGACGACAATTGAGTGCTCCGAGAACGAGTCCTAAAACTTGGACAGCATGTTAGTGTCCCGGTGCTGGTGTGCCCGATGGGCTCAGGGGTCACACATTAGGATTAAGCCCCGCCCTAGTCTGCGTCTGATTGGCCGTACTCTTCCAGGCCGTTGCTAAACGCTAACGTTAGCCGGGCTATGATGCTATCCAACATTACGCACTAGCTCTGCCCAGAAAGAGAGCTGTTGGGAACGTTTTTATTCATTCTTTTGCAATTTTTCGAATGCAATTTCATCATCAATTATTTTAAGCGAGAAAGCGACTGTGTCGATTTGTTCATATTGGCAGGTATGTGCTACATTTCTTGGCTCTTATCAGTTGCCCGGCAACCAGGGAAGACTCCACACAGAAAAAATAAAGTGCCATCTGGAACTGAAAATGCTTCTTCAGAGTGATGCCACAGAAGAACCATTTCTGGTTCCACAAAGAACCATTCCAACCAGGGACCTTAAATAGTTATTTAAAGAACCCATAAAGGTGCCTCAAATGAAAACATGGTTCTTCAGCGCGTGATGGTTATTCGTAGGAACTTGATTTAAAAAGGTTCTTTGAGGAACCAGAAATGGTGCCTTAAAGAACTATTTGTTGAAGGTTCTTTGAGACACCTTTATGTTCTCTGAAGAACCACAGAGCCTTTTAATGAACCATTTAAGAACCTTTATGTTTCTGTGTACAGGAAGGTCTTTAGTCCCAGTGAGGAATAACCCAACATACTAACCCTCTAAAATGGTGGATTCCCTTTCTTGTTATTTGGATCTTTAACAGCTGTCCAGAAGCCGTTCCCTCCGGTTCTGTCTTTATTGACGTGAACTCTCTCCAGAAGGCAGTTAGTGTGTTTCCCCAACAAGCTGAACCGATACATAAGGCTGTGTCTAATAGGAGGATTATTTTTGGTTTGCCATAAGGAGAAATAATCCTATTTAAAACACTATAATATTCTAAAAATATGATTTCATCACCATCCCAGCAGCAGGAGATCCCAAGTAAAGAATCTGTGCCACCATCTGGACATACTCCTGTTTAATGCTTGTGTTTGGCCAGGTGGGGAGGAACCCCATCCAGACTGCCGGGTGCTACGGGATTCTCCAGGCTCTGCAGGAAAACCCACAGTCCGCCATGGAGCAGTTAGACTTCCCGGTATATGCTCACACTACTCCACCTCTCCGAGGCTCCTCTGTGAAGCTCCTTCCTCTTCTGAGTTATTCACGCTACTTTCTGCTTCTCCAGGACGTCACGGTGAACCAAGACTTTGACGATTTGTACTCGGCGGTGAAAGAAATGTTCCCGGCGCTTACAGTAAATCACGGGGGCAGAACTGGTGCTTTCAAAAAGCAAAAGCTTGAAAAAGTGTGACTGTAATTGCTGTTAGATGCCTGGGGAGATGGAAGGAGTCAAAGCCCCGTGGACGAGTAAAGGGTGGAGGCAGGCGAGGAGAAAGGCATCAAAGCAAAATCACACTGAATAAAATACATTCATGGGAATAAAACTTGTATAGCCAATCAATTTAAAATGAAGTTTATTCAGAGAGTTTTCAACTTCCAAATAAATACGTGCGCTCACAGAAAAATGAAGGTTCAAGCACCAAGCTTTTTTTAGGCCTCTGCTCCAAAAACTGAATCCCCAACATCCCCAAAGTCTGTATCACTGCAACCACTAGGGCTGCTTTAATCATTGTTTACCTTTTTACCTTTTTAAACATGTTTTCTTTTGTTCAGATGTGAACATATCAGTTTATATGTTACTGGGTAAGAGTAAATGAAGATGGCACACAGAGAAAATATAAAAATGTCAGGTCCAAATTGAAAAAAAGCACTTCCAGGATGAGTAAATGTTTGGAATGAGGCAGTTAAAAGGTTTAACACTCTCACAAATCTTATTAGAATGTGTTAACATTCTCCCTGCCAAGTTTGACTTTGAAAAAGTGAAGCAGAACAAGATTAGAAGGTTTTAGTCCAGAGAATTTAGGTGAGGTCTCCAAAGCGGCCATTTTGGCAAATTTAGATTTGAATTATGTCCTGTAACAAACCATATATGTTCACTTCTATGTCACTCATGACGTTCAATGTATCCACATACAGCATTTTACAACTTTTGAAAAATAAAAAAAGAAAATTATAATTTTGAGATTTTATTAAACTACTTTTCTATTTTTTTTCATTTAAAATACAAACATGCGCCGCTCAACTCAACGGGGAATGGGTCGATTTCAGAAAACAACACATTTTTAGAAGCGTCAGAGCCCGTAGGACTGAGGGCTACCAACCAAGACGACACTGGGAGCCAAAAAAATCCTGAAAGGTGTCCACATTTATGAAATATAAACTCTGATAGTCTGAAAGTACTTTCCCTACACACGTCACATGTTACTCTGCATGTCCAGAGGAGTTGAATGAGGCTCAGGGTTGGGGTAAAACATATATCAGTGTGGATCTACCAGTAAAATGTGTTTTAATGGTCCTAATCAACAATAGTAAGAAGAATGTGTGATTCTAAAAGAATAAAGCGATTTATGCTTCTGTGTTCTTTGGCGAAAGATAATTTAATAAATAAAAAAGCAAATAGAGCAGTTACAAAATCTATATAACAATTCAGATAATACATACTAAAATTAATAATAATAATAGTATTATTAATATTAATACTTATAAAAATCCATCCATCCATTTTCCACCGCTTTATCCGGGGTCGGGTCGCGGGGGCAGCAGACCCAGCAGGTTGACCCAGACTTCCTTCTCGCCCGCAACATTTTCCAGCTCATTCTGGGGGATCCTGAGGCGTTCCCAGGCCAGCCGGGAGATGTAATCTCTCCAGCGTGTCCTGGGTCTTCCCCGGGTTCTCCTCCCAGTTGGACGTGCCTGGAAAACCTCTAGTGGGAGGCGTCCAGGCGTATAATAATGATAATAATAATTATTATTATCATTATTATTATAATACTGCAGTAATTGAGTTGAAGTCTCTCTTATGTGTGATTACTTGACGATGTGGTAGTTTGTAGTCTCCTCTACTTTAAGAGATGTAAACAGCTTCTTGTTTACATTATTAATACTGTTTGGTGACATCATCGTGTTTATATACAATAATAATTACACAGATATACAAAAACATTCAGGATGTGAATAATAAAGCTTCTAAACGTTAAATAAAACACAGATGTTTTACATATAGGCTACAACTTCAACAAGTTGAATGATCAGGCAGAAAGTAATCGAGTCCCATCGATGCTGTGCAATGATCGCTCGGTGTGACGTCACGGAGTCACATGGGGGGGGGGGGTCATACCGGTGGCGGTAAACATTAACCAGCGTTCCCCGTCAGAAGAAGTCTGCACTAGTGTGAGCGACATGGCGCACGCGGCTTCCTCTTCTGCGGGGACCGGCGGACGGAAACTGCTCACGAGCCTGAGCCGAGCCACCAGGTAACCGGGAGCTGCACCGGGGGACCACTGGGGGACCACCGGGGGACCCGTGGCGGTGCGTTCATGGGCCTATGTGTGGCGTGGGACACGACGAGCCTCTCGCGTCATCACGGTACATTTAAAGTTGGGAGAAACATTTATTAATTTCCGTTCTGATCGATATCTAAATCTAATTAAATATATCTAAACATATATAAATATAACTAAATATATTTAGATGTAGCTAAATATATCTAAATATAACTACATATATCTAAATATATCTAAATATAGCTTTCCGACAGCTCCTCGTGCTTCATATTCATATCTCTGTAACCATGATATGGTTGATTAATGCTTGCGTCATGTCATGCTCTTTCACAGCTTTTCTGTTATCTGAGCTGGACCTTTGACCTTTGCCCTTTGCCCCGTGAGGCTGACTAGTGTAACAGTCCTTATCAGATTGCATGGCTGTCGAACACATCATAATACTGACGGTGTGAGGCCTGCTGTTGTTCTGAGAGGGAAACACATTTATAATTAGAGTTCCAATTACAGTCTCTCAAAGCCCTGAAGGAGATTCACAGGGAAATATGGATGACCTTGGAAAGTTTGGGGGATTTAAAAATAATAAATAAAGACGTAAAATTGTTTGTTAATGAACAGACGGCCTTGAAAGTGACGCACACACACACACACACACACACACACACATATATGTATATGTATATATTAATATATATATATATATATATATATTTATGTATATGTATATATTTATATATATACATATATATAAATATATATGCATATTTATATATATTTATATATACATATGTATACATTTGTATATTTCTATATAAATATATATATATATCTCTCTGTTCACTTGTTTCTTTCTTTAACGTCGACTGGTTGGAATGCCGGTGCTTTATAAACCTTTTGTGACTCTTGTTTGGGCGTAGGAGGTTATCAGAGGGAGGCTGGTTCCATTTCCCAGTGGTGAGTCAAGCTGCTGCCAGGAAGGATGCCCACTCCAACCTGCTGTCCAAGAGGGAGACCAGCAACCTGTACAAGATCCAGTGTGAGGATCGAACCCTAACCCTCTCCTCCTCTCGGCTCTCACGTCCTCGGGGACAACGTGACGCCGCTAACATCAGATAGAACCAAGAGGGTCCTTGTGTCCCGACGGGTCCACTTGTTCCTGGAGGAAGTAGAGAAAAGGGGGCAGGGCTGAATAAATAATGTTAATTTATTTCTAACCTCAGAGGGGAAAAAAACTGAAAGTATCAAGAGAACCAAGAGAAATATGAGTAACCAGTTTTGGATGCAACAAGTCTTCACATCACAGCTCTCTAGGGGGTTTAAATGACGACGTCACACTTTTTCTTCCTGGTTTCTTCTGCTTTTTATTTTTATTTTCCTGCGGTGAGAATCGTGTCGGCCTCTCGCGGTGAAGTCTGTCGTTCTTCACAAGGCTTTGATCTTTCTTCTCTTTCTTCTCTTACATCACGTCAGGGTTTCAATTTGAACCTTCTCATCCGCCGACGTGAACGTTGCAGAGAGAATCAGTTGTGTGGAGAAGAAGTCTTTGTGGTATCGGAGCGTGAAATTACTTTTGTTCACAAACGTGATGGTTGCTTGTGTTTAACATAAAAAAGGGGGAAAGAAAAAAAAAAAAAAAGATAAAAACTCCCAGATCTGAAAAGTCTCTCTTTTCTTTTCTGTGTTCTCAGTTCACAACGTGAAGCCGGAGTGCCTCCAGGACTACAACCGCCTGGAGTGAGTGTTCTTCATTAAACCAGCGGTCACATGACACATCAACATACATGTGAGAGAGGAGTAGATTGATGCTTTGAGTCAGCAGCAACTCAGTAGTTCCCCTCATGGACGAGATGGAGTTTGTTGTATAGGATTCTTCAGAGTAAGTTCACTGAAGTTGTAGAGTTGTGTCTCTCATGCTCTCCGAGGGGCCTCTAGTATTGGGATAATGTGTGGGTAGATTTATGAAGCTGTGTGAAGAATTCTTTTTTTCTTTATTTCAGGGCTGAGGTGCAAACCCGGCTCCACGAGGACCAGGACTACCCGTGTGAGGTGGTGGGCAGCTGGAACACCTGGTACGGAGAGCAGGACCAGGCCGGTGAGACTCATTAAACCTATCAGGGAGGGGGCTCCAGCGCCTCCGGGTCCTCCAGGACATTTCATTCAAGTGGAAATAGCTTGGCAGAGCATCACAGAAGAAATGCACAGACGCTCAGAGATGACTCTCCGTCTCCACGCCATGGTGTAAACTTTACAGCGTCAGGACATTAACACCATGGAGGGCTCAGCGTGGGTGGAGGAGTGTGTCTGCTGCAGCTAAATGAAATGGGTGTGATGTGACGTAATGTGATGTGATGTTATGTGTGGGCGGCCAGCAGTCTTTTTCCACGGCGCGACAGTGACCTCTGCTGGTTGGTTCCCCACAGTGCACCTGTGGCGATACAGAGGAGGCTACCCCGCGCTGACCGAGTGCCTGAAGAAGTTGAACATCAACAAGGTTGAGTGAACTGTTTAATACATATATGTATATATATATATATATATATATATATATATATATATATATTAATATATATATGCATATTTATATATATGTATACATACATATGTATACATTTGTATATTTATATATAAATATATATATATATATATATATATATATATATATATATATATATATATATATATATATATATATATATATATATATATATCTCTGTTCACTTGTTTCTTTCTTTAATGTCGACTGGTTGGAATGATAGTTAGATAGATAGCTAAATAGATATGTCTATATAAATATATGTATATATCTCTCTTCAGGAGTACGGAGAGTTTCGGAAACAGAGGGCTAAGATGTTGGTTTCCAGGCGTAATCAGCTCCTCCTGGAGTTCAGCTTCTGGAAGGAGCCCGAGCCCAGACCAGGTCCCAACATCTATGAGATGAGGACCTATCACCTCAAGGTACCTCTCACAGTCCTCACAGTGCCCGCATCACGACTGCACCACATGGTTTAATACTGAAGCTCTTTGAGTTTTGAGAGACTTTACAGAGTGTGTAAAGTGCATTTAACATCCATCCTTACTATTACATCCAGGTGTTACACCTCTTCATAATATGACGACAGAATGATTCAGTTACAGCCAAAGTTATTCGACTCTTTCCTGAGACCATGAAGTAACATCAATACTCATCATGTTGTTAGGTAGAGAATGTTCTATATACTATAAATGATATATGAATAGACCCCTCTCTAAAAACCTCAATTTGATTTACTTTATTGTTTGTAAGTTTTCTGAAACAGTAAGTTCTACAGTGCATATTGTCTTTATAGTCTAAACAAAAAGACATTGATGGGAGTAAAGTCACACAACACTCACAGCGTCCGAGTGCATCAAACACATTAAACCCACAGGGTTTATGCCTCTGTTGTCTCTCACTGCGTCACACAAAGTCTTAGCTATATGGTTATTTTCAATCCGCTGCTCCTTCCACTTATTCTCTATAGATTCTGTGTCTGCAGACTTTTGGGCTGTGAGGAGTCACACAGTTCTCCTCGTATCTCTTCATCTTCATCAGCTCCTGACTGGAGCATTTAGACCTCATTGTCATTTATTTTTAAAGCACGACGTGGTAGATGAATACATCCTGCTCGTCTACTGTGTGAATATAAACATGAGCCAAAGGATTGTTGGTCATTTATTTAGCGTCCAGCCTGAAGCCGTGTTGATGTTGTACTTTCTGTTTCAGCCGGGGACGATGATCGAGTGGGGGAACCACTGGTGAGGCTCAGCGAGCGGCAGGCTGCAGGTTTCAGGTAATCCTGACTCTCTTCCCAAAAATGGAATTTAAAATGTTCCTCCGCAGGGCGAGAGCCGTCAAACACAGACAGGAGAACAACGAAGCAGTGGGCGGGTTCTTCTCCCAGATCGGGGACCTCTACGTGGTCCATCATCTGTGGGGTGAGTGGCTCACGTTGGTCCATCGAGATGTTGAGGCCGCGTGTTCGGGGGTTGAGACGAGCCTTAAACCCGGGACACAGGAACATGAAGGGGTCATCAGAGTGATGCCACAGGAGAACCATTCTGGTGACTCAAATAACCTTTCTTTAGACAACCACTTCCTTAAGGAGTTCTTCAAAGAACCCATAAAGGTGTCTCAAAGAACCTTCAACACATGGTTCTTTAAGGCATCATTTCCCAAATGGTTCTTCAGTAGGTGAAGGCCTTTTAAAGAACCATTAAAGAACCGTTATTGTTCTGTGTGGGAGCTAAACACAGAGTTTAATCGGGTGGTCAATGATGGGTTCATAGTAGAAACCCCGCCTCTATCGCCCCCTACAGGTTCCCATTGTGTGGTTTGGATTGTCTGATTGGTATTTTACTATGTTGGCGTTTTTTCTGACATCTATTTCATGTCTGCCCATGAGGCACATTAGTAGTTCTTTGAAGATAAATAAAATTGACTCGAGTCACGCTGTTAGATAAAAAGAAAATTGCAGATAAAGTTTTTTTTTACACTCGGCCAAGTGTTTATTTATTTGTGTTTGATGATCTTTGACCCCAATGGAGCCACCATTCCAACACAGTGAGATGCTGACATCAGGCAACATGAAATACCCCTAACGACAGAAGGCGTTAGATGCTTTAAAGGGACTTGTATAACTTTAATAAAAGAGTTTTGTTTCTAGCTATTTCTCATCAACAGTTTGCCTGAAATCAATTCCTTATTAAAGCTACATGTTCAGTATGTGATGACATCATATTGACTGCATTCACAGCTTATGAGAGCCTCCAGTCCCGGGAGGAGACCAGGAACTCTGCCTGGATGAAGGAGGGGTGGTACTCCAATGTCTACCACACAGGTAGGAGACCTGCAGGTGGCCTGGGGCATTGAGCCAGAGGGGAGGTCCGCTCCGGGAGAGAGTCATTACAAGACACTTTGTGAGTGGATGAGTATGTTATGGTGGCTGGGGCGTGGTTAGGCTCAGCTGTGGAGGGGTGAGGGGCTCAGGGAATATGTGCCGGGAAGAGGCCTGGTTGGCCTCAGCTGTAGGGAACCAGGGTGATGGTGTCTATGCCATGGAGACAGAGGGACGGCAGAGCAGAGACACACATAAAGTGTCTCACCATCACAACAGGTGTGCTGGTTCCTTGGCGCTGGGGTGTGTGAGTTACACTGGCCAATCACCCAGATTCCCTACAGCTGAGGCCAATCACGCCACTTCCCGGCACCTGTTACCTGAGCCCCTCCCCCACTCCCCTCTGCAGCCCAGCCACCACAGATGGTTTGGAGGCTGAGGCAAAAAAGCTTCAGATGCTTCAGACACATTCATAGAGAGAGAGAGAGAGAGAGAGAGAGAGAGAGAGAGAGAGAGAGAGAGAGAGAGAGAGAGAGAGAGAGAGAGAGAGAGAGAGAGAGAGAGAGAGAGAGAGAGAGAATCATCTGGGTAACTGACGTTTATTTTCATTTTTCCTGTTTCAAGTTAAACTTGTTTCGTTTCTCTCTGTCTGTCCTCAGTGCCGCTGATCAGGAGCATGGAGTCTCGAATCATGATCCCCACCACAAGCTCACCTTTACAATGAGGACAAGGAGGAGAAGAAGAGGAAGAAGAAGCTGAGAGCATCACACGGAAAAAAAAATAATTCACCAACTTGCATGTTGTGTTATGAAAGAATATTTAGATATAATCTGCTGGTGATCTTTTCAAGTATGTATATATATATATATATATATATATATATATATATGCAGCTTGCTCGTCATCATCGTGTTTGATGTGTTTCAGCCTGAAGGCAGAGGGTGTTCCTCACGAGGAAGGAGAGCCTTTTCCAGCTTTATGAGCATCTTCATAACTCTGAACCTCAGAATGAGATCTCACTGAGCTCATCACTGACAGACCTCACTTAATGAACACAGCTGGTCCGTTTACTGATTTAAAACAGGAAGTTGTGTGACGAGCTTCGCAGGAGCTCATGTGTGACCTCTGGTATGAGGCTGTAAATATATCGGAAATAAAAATGTTACCAACACGTTTTGGTTGGTTTGTTGTAATTCCTCCGGGACCAAATTAAGAGAAATAAAGTTTTAAAAGAGAAACACTGGAACTCGTGATTACTACTGCTATATATATATATATATATTATTCCAGACGCACAAGTCCATAAAGCAACAAATACAACAACAATATATGAAATACAGGACACAGGTACAGTCAATGCAGGTAAAGTCACTCATGAAAACACACAAACACTAATTTCCAGGAACATTACAAACCCTTTGTACCGCTCTGGATGAAATGCAAAAAGAGAAGGAAAGATACACTAAAAGCATGTTTTATCCTTGAGATAGTAACTAAAGTGGCGATTTGCTTATTATTATTATTATACCGATCGTTACGTGTGAAGCCAGCAGATGGTTAGATTAGTTTAGCATACAGACAGGAAACAGGTGTGTGTGCGTGTGTTTTTTTTTTTTTTGGGGGGGGGGGGGGGGCTGGCTCTGACCAAATCAATCAATCAATCAATTAAGTCCAGCTAGTACAAAACATAGATATATAGATACATAGAAAATAATACAAACAAAGCAGCAGTAGAATACATAGAACTATAATGCTTTATAAAGAGATATCTTTATAAATACACATATTTATAAATATTCATCTGTACCAACGTCTCCACTAAGAGGACCAACTCAAACCAACATGGAATATGTTATTTATCTTATTTCAAGTGCCTCCTAACTCAATAGCGACCTGTCGCTTTAAGAGAGGGGGCGTGTCTCTCCAGGGGCGTGTCCCTTGATTTGAATATACAGCCGTCCAGCCGGCTGGTGTCAGGTTGCTCGGCGGTCGGTTCTCTGGTGAGCGCAGCGGGTTGTCGGTTCTATTCCTCAGCAGCTCTCTCAGGTCCACCGGGGTGCGCGCGCGTGTCGGACATTCACGTTCTACCCACAGCGAAGGGAACGAGCCGCGTGCACGCTCCTCTCCTCCCGACACAACAACAACAACATGGACCTGCACATCCTGGACCACCGGCTGCGGGTCATCAGCATCTCCAAGAGCGGCCTGGTGCACTTCACTCACCCGCTGGTCAAGCTGATCTTCCTCCGGGACCGGACACGGTAAGGAGGCTCCGTGTGAATACCCCCGCCCCCCCTCCCGGTAATCCAAGCACGAGCGCCTGCCCGTGCACCGGGGACCGTTAGCGGGTGGGTTGCCCGTTCATGTCCTGCTCTGCTCCTGCTATGCATGCTGGGAAATGCAGTAATGACCGTTTTGGGAAACGACTCGACAGACAGAACTTTATGATAATGATGTAATGTTTTCCTGTTGAGTCTGATGACGTTAGTGAAACACTGGCGCTCCACCTGCGCAGTAGAGTCTGCGCAGTGCACGTGTCCCACATGTCAACGTGCTTTTGTTTTTGTCGTCATGAACCTGAAAAAACGTCAATCCTCCTCCTCTCTTCTGTTGGCCTTGTTCTCCACACCAGCTTGACCTGTGATCTCCTTTACCAGCGACTCTGCTCCCAAAGGGCCCTCATGTGGCTCTAGTGCCAGTGCGCAGCTCCTCCCTGGGCATCTTGTTGTTGTGTCACCGTTTATTGCTCTGGCTGCAGAAGACGTCATGGAGGACTTGTTTAAGTATTCCTCTGTCTGATTGGCTCTGACGTCTGGATACACAACGTCCATATCTGCATCACACGGCCTTTCTAAATGAGTGTCTGAGGTTCAGGTGGATGAGCGGCCTGTGTTTTGTCGTGGAAATTTTTAATTCATGGAAACTCTAAACAATGGAGCACAAACGAGGCCAAGGGCCTCTGTTGTTTAGCCCTCTCTCCAGCCCCTTCATGAGGGAGCCCCCCCAAGAGGGTTTGAATCCGCCCTGAGCAGAATGTTAAGACACACACACACACACACACACACACACACACACACACACACACACACACACACACACACACACACACACACACACACACACACACACACACACACACACACACACACACACACACACACACACACACACACACACACACACACACACACACACACACACACACACACACACACACACACACACACACACACCCCCACACCCCTCAGGCGCCAACAGTCCCGCCTAGATCAAAGTGGGGACCCGCCGTGTTTCATCTTCCCCACTCGGCCGCTACCTGCTGCATCCTCCTTCTGTGTCCTCCTCCTCCTTCTGTGTCCTCCTCCGTCTCTTCAATCAGAAGGAGTTTGTTTGTTTTTTGCTGCCTCAGTATTCCCAGCCCCCGTTAGCCGTGTGCTGCACTAACATGTTTGAGGACTAGTTGGTTTGGTGAATTAATGAAATTCCGTCGGTACAAAGAACCGAGTCAGTGACGTGAAGCTAGAAACTTCTGTGAGACGAAAAACTATTCCAATGCTGACGTAAATTATAAATCTGTATTGTTATTGCTTTGGAACTACTTGTTTGTCATGGAGGACGGTATGTGTGGGCTGTGATGTGTTTGAGGGTCTAAGGTGAACATGCCTTTTGTGACGACATGGCTGTAAGAAGCTTTTATTATGGCGGGACATTCGTGAGCTTTCTGTCTCTCCCATGTCGGTCAAACCCAGAATATGTCTGTCTTAGTGACTCGACTACATCCTACTTCTGATGAGCGGGTTCATGTTTACTGAAGGAGATTTAATCTACAAGAAGTTTTCTTTAGCGATGACTCTCCTTTTAGCCCGAGGCGCCGCTGGGATCGGCCTCCCTGGTGGAGCCTGTTGCCGCTACCTGCAGGAAGCTGTGAAGGAAGGTGAGGGGTCAACAGGAAGTGAGCGTGGGGTTATTACACAATGGGCTGGCTGAGCTCCAACACAGCTGTCGGTTGCAGTGTTGCTGCCCCCCCCCCTCCTCTCTGTGGGGTGACTGTCCCGTCTCCTGGTAGGGATTACTTTTCGCTGAGTTGGCCGTGTTGCCGTCTTACTCATCCAGCTTCTGCTGCCTCTGCTTCACCGATGAGCGAAGGAAGAAGGAAAGGGCAGAAGTTTCTTTCAGGAAACTAAAGCAGGTCCTCCATGTCTAAATCTCTCTCTCGCTCCTCCTACAGAAATACAAGTGTCCATGGACGGGCCTCCCCAAACGGTCAAGCTCGTTCTTAAATGCCAGCACTTGGCTGCTTCATAAGCTCTGGTGTTGTCCTTCAGTGGTCTCCTCAGAGGAACGTCTCCCACACACAAACCTGGTGGAGGTGAAGTCTTCTTCAGAGGCTGGCCTCCACCTACAGAGTCCTCCACCCTGCCCACAGCCCTTGGGCCTGTGCACTTTATTTCTTCGTCCACAAAGGAGACCTTCAGTCAGCTTAAGGCCGAGCGACTACCTCTTTAGGGGCCAACATGCCAAACTGGTGGATGGAGAGGAGAGCATCGTGCTTTGTGACCTGGGCCCCTGAGGTTTGGCCCCTAAAGGTTCTGTCCTGTAGGTCGGGCCCTGTAGGTTCTGTCTTGTCCTTGTTAGATCCCCTAACGGCCTGAAATGAGCGTTACTTGACTCCTTTTTGCTTTTTTCTTGGCTGCAAGTGAATAACCCTGCTCTCTCCCTCTGTCTCTCCCAGGTGCAAGTTCTTTAGTCTGACGGAGACCCCTGAGAACTACACCGTCGTCCTGGATGAGGAAGGATTCAAAGGTAACGTCATCACCAGGGTGATGTCGTCACTGAGCACTCATGACCTCTAAATGTAAATCCCTCGCTGGAGCCGCATCCTCTGAAATCAGTACCACCAGGACTGGTGGGCTCCAGGCTGCTGCTGCTCGGCGTCTCTGACGTCCAGCCAACAGAAACCTGTTGGCCCTGTTCATCGTTTTATGAGGCGTTAAGATCAAGCTGCCCCCTCACTCACTCACTCACTTTCCCTTTAGTGCTAAATTAATTAAATGACCGCTCTCGGGATTCAGGGCCACTGAGGACACGTCACTGTCCACTCAGCCCAGTTCTGTTTCTGGAGGTACTTTTTAACACGGAAGAAATAAAGGCACATCGCCTTGGGGTGCTCCCCTCTCTCTGTCTCCCCTCTCTGTCTCCTCTCTCTTCTTTCTCCTCTCTCCTTGGAACTGAGATTCTATTTTAAGAGGTGAGGTGTATCTAAGCCACGAGGGACCGTCTGACACCAGAACCAATTCCTAAGGACGAATATAATACTTCTATCGGTCGTGCTTGAGTTTCACTCAATGATGCCACGTTGTGACCACACACACATTGGTTTTAGGTGTGTGTGTGTGTTACTAAGCAACCCCCCCCTCCCAAAAAAAAAAAGCCTTGAGATGTGTGGCATCTTTTATTCTACTGTAGTGTAGATGAAAAGTGACTCCAGCTGTAGTTTGACTCTGTCAGTGGGCAACTTCTCCTGAGGATGTGTTTAAACAACATCCAACATTTCCCAAGACACAGTGCGCAATGTAAAAGATTGTAGTAATGGTAACTGAAATGTCTAAAGTACAATCCCCCTCCACTAGAGCTCCAGCCCTCTGAGCACCTTCAGGTGGAGAACTCCATCTGGCTGCCGCTCAACGTGGTCTCCAACGGCAACGCCTCCAGCAGCTCGCAGGCAGTCGGCGTCACCAAGATTGCCAAGTCGGTCATCGGGCCGCTGGCCCAGCAGCACGTCTCCGTCTTCATGCTGTCCACCTATCAGACAGACTTCATCCTGGCGAGTGCCGTCCACTTCCTGTCTACTTCCTGTCCCCTTCCCGTCTACTTCCTGTCTCCTTCCTGTCCTCTTCGCGCCCTCAGTCTCTTGCTGTGTTGCTCGTCCCCAGGTGAGGGAGAAGGACCTGTCCGTAGTCACCGCCACGCTGGAGGAGGAGTTCAACATCTTCAGGGAGGAGGGCGGCGAGTCTGTGCCGGTGCATTGCCAGGACAACGTCAAAGACGTCCAGAAGAACGGAAAAGAAGGTGAAGGACGCCGCCTGACGAGGAAGTGAAGCGCCTCTAGCCACGCCCACTTTTTACTAGCACAAGTGTGAAGACTCAGCGTTGCGAGAAAAAGAACTTGATAAACTTGTGACGTCTGAATCACATTTACTTTGTTCTGCCTCAGGTCAGCTGAGGCGGAATATCAGTTGCACCAGAAAATAAATGAAAGCGGTTTTAATAAATACAAAATACATTGTAATGAATTTAGAGTTTATTTATGAGTTTAGCTGCAGTCTGATGAGCATGGGACGACATGTACAGGAACATCTTGTATTTCTCCATATTTAATGAGCGCATCTCTCTCCTCCAGCCCTCCGGCCCATGGTCCACCCGGTTCTGATCCCACAGAACCAGTTCTGCGTGATGTCTCTGGACCCGGACACGCTGCCGGCCATCGCCACCACGCTCATTGACGTCCTCTTCTACTCCAACGGGTGAGCCGCAGTACCTCTCTCCCGACACTTGGTGGCAGCACTGCATACAAACTACACGGGTACTGCTCCTGGCTTTTCTTCTTTTTCCTCTTTCTTTAATAAACGTGATGGACAGACACACAGGAGGTGAAGCAAATGTTGATATACAGCTTTATTTGTTATTGATATAATTGTTTGCTTTGTCCTAGATTTTTATTTTAAAGTGTTTTATTCTTAATCCAAGAACATGAATGTACACACCTTGAGGGGTAAAAAAACTTTACACACTTAACAAGATTTCCTCAATTACTAAATTTTATTATTTTTTAAATGGCAAATTATATTAATGTACTTAATCCACTTGACTTTTCTCTGATTTATTTTTATTTGTGACTTCACCTTTTTCTTTTCTCAAATGAATGCAACTTGTTCCCACTCCAATGTCTCCTGAATGCCTCATTTCCTTTCCTCAGCGGCCCGAAGGCTGACGGCGAGTCGTCTCCTAGCCGGGACCTGGACTGCATCAAGTTCTTCTCCTTCTCCCTCATTGACGGCTACATCTCGCTGGTGATGGACACCGAGGCTCAGAGACGGTAAGAACCAAATCCACCGACACGTTTTAGTCAAGCACATTAAAACACCAACGACACAACCGTCCTCCGTCACACTGGACGCTCGGTGCTGAGCTCTTTGTGCTCGTAGGTTTCCTGCTGATCTGCTCTTCACAAGCTCCTCCGGGGAGCTGTGGAGGATGGTGCGCATTGGGGGTCAACCGCTGGGCTTTGGTAAGACTGCTTCCTGTCGCTCAAACACCCACTTCCTGTCTCAGGTGTGTGTGTATTAACCCTGTGGTGCCTGTAACTCTCAGATGAATGTGGCATCGTTGCTCAGATCTCTCAGCCGCTGGCCGACAGCGACATCTCCGCCTACTACATCAGCACCTTCAGCTTTGACCACGCCCTGGTGAGTCCACAGCTTCACGCACCTGTGTGGGCGTGTCTCCAGCGAACTTTCATGTTTCACCTCTTCTCCTCCAGGTCCCTGAGGAGGACATCTCCAGGGTGACGGCCATGCTGCAGCACCAGAGGACGGAGACGGACGCCAGCTAAGTTCTGGATCCAGTCTGAGCCCCCCCCCCCAAACACCTAGACTAGAGCCTTCAACAGTATTAACACTACCAACTCTCCATGAACACCAGAAGCTTCTCTACGGCGAGACACCTCCTGTCTACCGTCACTGAGGCCCAATGCACTGAGTCCCAGGACACACACACACACACACACACACACTCGCACACAGACTCACAAGCAGTCAGGTGATCCTCTCTTCCTAACAGGTGAAATGTAATTGTTATGAGAACTAATTTCATCTCTAAAGCACAGCTTAGTCTTCCAGCAGCGTTTCTATGGCAACATGCCGACTCGCCTACCCCTTCCTCTCTTTCTCGCTCTCTCCCCTGAAGATGTTGTGAGAACGTTGATCTTAATCACTTTAATGCAGAATAAAACTTTAGAATCTATATTTTTGACAGCTCATTGGTTATTGAGGAATGTTCCGGTGCTCCGGGGGTTTTGGCCCTCCCGGGCGGCGGCTCGGCCTTCAGGCGCTTGGTGCTCCTCGCGCTCCGCCTATCTCATTCAGTATTTACCCCCCCTCCCTAACATAGGTCTTACTTTGTTATTTGCACAGCTCACTTCTTTAACGCCCTCAGATGATTTCTTTGGTACAAATTGAAGTTAAAAATA
Organism: Liparis tanakae; assembly: GCA_036178185.1. Lineage (NCBI taxonomy): Eukaryota > Metazoa > Chordata > Actinopteri > Perciformes > Liparidae > Liparis > Liparis tanakae. The sequence goes on along the minus strand of CM070094.1, from coordinate 10,614,947 downwards.
TTCTTTAAACTTTTTTTTTTTTGTGCTTTGTTGAATAAAGTATTGAACATTTAAAACTGTCTGACTTTTTGGCATCAGTTATTTAATCAGGATGCAATGCAGCCTCGGTGTGTAGTCGCCCAGCCTAAGCTCGTGTCCTGAAGTCTGACTGAACTGGACCGGTGGAGTCGTGATGGAAGCCAGCGACGTCTTGTGAACTTAAACGTCCTGGTCCCACCCAGAGCTCTGTTGCAGAAGTCTTGATGTTATCTTTATTAAAGGATGTGATACGCAGACAAGAGTTTATCTTCAGTGCTGCTTTCACTCAATATAATGATTACAGAGCTCATCTAACAGTGGAGTGCAGTCAGGATGTAATACAGAGCAGGTAAACGCAGTTCTTCTTCCACCAAATGTGGTCTTTATATTTATATGCAGAGGGTAGGGAAAGTATTCAGACCTTTAAATGTTCACTCTTTCATTGCAGCTGTTTGCTAAACTCTAAACAGTTGTATTTCTCATTAATGTAACTCAGCGCCATCTTGACAAGAAAAACAAATGTAGAAATTTGCAAATTTATTAAAGAAAAACAAATATCACTCATGAGTATTCAAAGTGAATTATTTGTTGTCCGTCTCACTTCTGGTGCTCTTTGAATAAATGGAAGAATCTAATGCTAATACAAGTTGCATTTCATTGATTTTACTGACAGCCTTTAACACGTGTGTGTCGCCTTAAGGGCGATTCCATCATGGCACATGACACGCAGTATGTTCAACTTATGTTGTCTTTAAAGTATAAAGAAAATAACAACCTTGTTTTTATTACCTGAGTATAAGTTGTTTATGATTTAATTTTTTTGGAGGCAGCCACCTGCGTGGGAGAAGTTTCAGTTGGTCGCGTTACACGACCCCACCACTAGGGGCCGCCAAACACGCCAGTGCACCTTTAAGGAGATCAGAGAAACGATGACGTCATGGTTTTTGACATTTTTTCTATCCGTTTACAGCGAGGACGAAACATTGAGTGTTTCTCTAAGATGTCCGAGCTCTTGCTTTAAAAAAATAAAAACCGCTGCATCATTTAATTTGTTAAAATGAGCTCGGCTCGTCGCTCCCATGTGACGGTAGTCAAGTTGCTAAAGAGGCAAATTAAAAGTGCTCGAGTACATTTCCTAATGACAATTGGAGACGAGCTGATCAGAACCGCACAGAGATAGACGGGCCGCACTCCAATCCACGGGATGAGTGGACAGATGGACTCGGAGAAGTCTGACACACACACACACACACACACACACACACACACACACACACACACACACACACACACACACACACACACGTACACAGCTCCAGAGATGAATGTGCGTGGCCCGATCACGTCTCACAATTAGAGGACCGATTATCTGAGAGCTGGAGTTTTCTGTCGTCTGATGCACGAGGAAGACACTTTTAAAACACAGGATTATCTGCAGTCTAAATACTTATCAACTTTATTCTGGATAGATTATCACATAATCCATTTACAACGGTGAATACTAATGAAATTAAATAACATTTAAAAAGCAGAAACGTATTACATTTCACAGTTAATTTTATTACATATTTGTATACGCATGCACTAGACATAATGCACGGCACATTCTTTACTGTATAAATAAAACATGAAATAACCTTAAATGAAGCCCCTCGTAGGACGTTAGCCGGTTAGCGACGCGCCTCTGATCATCATGGATGAAGCGCCAGGCGCTCTGTGCACTATCCTGGAAGAAAACCTCTTCCAGTGGGCTCTGGACCTCAGACTGGGCTGAAGTTCACCTTCCAACAAGACAATGACCCGAAGCACACAGCTAAGATAACAAAGGAGTGGCCTCAGAACGACTCTGTGACCATTCTTGACTGGCCTAGCCAGAGCGCTGACCTAAACCCAATGGAGCATCTCTGGAGAGACCTGAACATGTCTGTCCACCAACATTCACCATCCAGGCTGACGGAACTGCAGTGGATCTGCAAGGAAGAATGGCCGAGGATCCCCAAATCCAGGTGTGAAAAACTTGTGACCATGTGATAATTCAGTTTTTTCTTTTTTAATAAATTCGCAAACATTTCTACATTTCATTGTTTTCTGACAAGAAGAATGTACATTAATGATAAATAAAATGAACTTCTTTAATTTAAAAAAACGGCTGAAATTAAACAAAGTTAACATTTTAAAGGGGTCTGAATACTTGTACCCACTGTACATCTTTAAAAATGGTTTGCAAATATTTCCTTTACAAAGGTTGCTTATCAGTGTTATGAAAACTATATATGTGTTTTAATTATTGCTATCCCAACTGCAGTGGCAATAGTTTATAAAACAGATGGACACAGTTAGTTGTTGGAGTGTAGTTGATTGAATTGACGTGTGTGTGTGTGTGTGTGTGTGTGTGTGTGTGTGCGTGTATGTTCAAGGTTCAAGTTTCATGTTTTTTTATTTGCCATCTGTGCCTAGTCCAGACACATCAGAATTATTTTGCAGGGTTCTCTGAGTCAACAGAGGTACAAAAAAAACACACTATAATAATAATAATTAGAACGGGCACCCGGTAGAGCGCATACCTTAGCCGCAGCCACTTTTTGGGTACCTTTTCATGACCTTGACCTTTGACTCGATCAATCCCAAAATATAAGTAAATGGTCCCCGGATAATAACCAATTATCCCACCAGATTTCATGCGATTTGGGTTAATACTTTTGGGTTATGCGAATAACACACAAACACACACACATACAAATAAATACACAGCGATCAAAACGGAACCTTCCGCATTCTCAGAATGCGAAGGTAATAAATATATTTTAAAAAACTGTACATAGGCTGGTAAAAAAATATACAGTGCGTGTGTGTGTGTGTATGAGCCTCCAAAAATAACCAAACACAATTTCAGTACGAGTCTGTTACAGCAAGAAAGAAAAAAATAGAAATTTAAACATTTGTGAGTCACAAAACTAAACAAACAGAAATAGGATCTTTGCGCCCTCAGCTCGGGGAGCCGCTCCTCTTCTCCACTAAAGCTCCTGCTGATCAGGTCTAATATCACCGGCTCACACCATCAGCAGCCTGGAATAGACGGCCTGTATAGTTAGAGACGTATGCAGAGGTAATAAGTGCTGCTAGAGGACCATGAAGTTTATACGTTGGCTCTGTCCGTGTGTTGTGGAGAGATGGGTTGCTTTCGCCCTGCGCTGGTCTTGTGCGCCCTGGAGAGCCAGGCTGTAATCAACAAGGACTTAATTAGAGAGGACTCAGTGGGAGGCGCAGGACTCGCCCCACCAAGTACAGAAATACCCATTTCCTTAAAACACGGGCCTCATGTTCTCACTGCAATGTGTTCCAAAGCTGAAAGCAGCTCAGTTTTAGTGAATGCATCAACACATTGTGGTACAACACTATACACATTGTCTTTATAGGGATCTTAAGTATTCCCCCTGTGTGAGGAAATGTGATTATATACATAATCAATACTACATTGCTGGTCCCTCTCATAATTCAGAAATAAATGTAGAGTAAAAAAGGTTTGATCCCACATGGACGCCTCATAAGTGCAGGAGGAAGAAGAGGAAGGGAGGAAGGGAGGTAGAACGAAGGAGGAGAGGCTGGAAATAGAGGGATGGACATTGTTTTGAACTGAGGAGACTTTTTAGAACTCAGGAAAAAAAGAGTCAGTATCACTCGAGGAGGAGGACGGATGCTCGGAGACTCTTCTTTCACTCTTCCTTTCTTGTTGGTACTCTGTCTCCTCTCTGTCTTCTGCCCGGTTCACAGGAGAAGCCCTGGATAACACTTTCTGTAAGTATGTGTTCATATTGGTAAAGAATTAAAAGAAAGTTACCAGCACAGACACATATTTAATGTGTAAGTCAGAGCAGTCCGTGTATTAATATCGGTTCAAATTGTTTAAAGTTAGTTCATTAAACCAACGTGGTGGAATATAACTTAGTACGTTTACTCAAGTATTCCAGTTCTAGGATACTTGCACTTTATTTAGTATTTCCATTTCACTTTAAACTTATACTCAACTACATTTTAGGGACGAATATTGTACTAAATAATCCATTGCAATGACTCAATAGCTACAGCTACTTTATAGCGTTTCTGTTTATAATATATGGTAAATGAGGACTTTTATGCTTAATACTTTAAGTACATTTTGCTAATACTTTAGCAGTTTTACTTCATTAAAATTGACATTGCAGGGCTTTGCATTGTAATGGTTTATTTTACGTTGCTGAAATGCTTCTTTTACTTATATAATATATGAATGCTGCTTTTGACCACCAAGATTTTTCTTCATTATATTTAAAGATGTGTAATGTTGTCATGAATATGTATCCCATGTCTAATCTACTGTACTCTAAGTTAACCAACATTTATATGTTTTTTAATAAAATATGCTTTGAAATGGTCTATCCTCTGCCAGTGGCTCCATCTTTACAACGTAATGCTTATTTTCACTTTATGGTTGAGACTCAAAAACTTGTCCAAAACTAAAACGTCGGTCAGACTGAATTTGGAGTAAATGGGTCATTAATAATGGCCAAGATATGTAGTATATTTATATTTGATGTAAAGATGCAGCCATAAAACAACGCTGCTGTAAATTGAAAGAAAATGCAAGAGTTTGAGACATTAAGTCTAAACTGTCCTGCGATGGGTTAATTGCTATGTGGTGCCTGATGGCCTTCAGTGGACCCTCCAGGGACATACAGGGAATGTAATTATGGCTATAATTATGAGGATTCAAGGGGCAGTGCTGTCCTGTAGCGAAACATCCAAGGATGAAGACCCACCTCCCATGTGGTCCAGCAGAGTACACATGTATGTGCGACCACACAGGGAGGGAGGGGGCTTCTCACCGGCCCTCAGAGCAGCAGCAGCAGCAGCTTCACTGCAGCGCGATGCTGATTAGAAGCTTGCCCTTACAGCCCGGCACTGTGTAATTAGACGGTCTATTCTAAATGGTAACAGACTGAGCCGTGCGCCACTCGGAGCTCGACTTCACATCGAGAAGAAGAAGAAGGATGGAAGAAAAGTAATATAGGGTCAGGAAGTTTATTCAGTCGACATACCGTCGGTAAATGCTGGTTTTACTGGAAGCAGAAATATCTTCCTCAGCTCTGGTGGAGCAGACAGCAGCTGCTGCCCAGTGTAAATATAGAGGCCACAGCCTCGGTGCTCCCCTGGAACATAGCTTCCTCCTGGCTTTGGTGTGGTGGATGGGTGGCCTCCCTCTACTTCACAAATTATAAGGCCTTCAACACCAAACTCACTGTCTCCACCCCGAATAAGTAATGACTGCTCAACTGACTGCTAAAATAGAAATGTTCCAAGAACAGCAGCAAAACCTGAGTGAACATGAATCCCGGAGTTGCATTGTTTCTGCTATGTGTCTCTTGCAGGAAAGACGGAAACAAGTTAGTATCGTCAACGAGTCGTGGTAAATATCGAAGAGGTCACAAGATTATAAAAAATATATGGGGGGAAATAAACCAACTGGATGGGGGGCTTCATGGTGCTGGTGGATGTTTTAGCTAATCACTTCACGGCTCCAGCCTTTAGGGGTATCGAGCCTCTACATTAGATATGACAATACATATAACACCTTCTTTGATCCTAAAAGCCATCGCTGTCGTTGCAGGACTCGGAGGAGAAGATGAATTCCCGCGTGTTTTGGCTCGTCTCCTGCGTGGCGCTGCTCTCGCTGTGCCACGCCACTCCTCTGTTCCACAACACATCCATGGACGGCAGCGGGGATGAAGCCGAGCTGGAGCTCCTTTTTCCGACCTCTGTCTCCACTCGAGCGCCCGTTCAGCTCTCTGCTGCCACTGAAGCTCCCACCCTCACCAGCGCCATCACCAACACCATCACCATCACCATGATCCGCCTGAAGGACTTCGTCCTCACTCGCGTCGTGGACTTCCTGCAGGAGAACCTGCTCATCATCATCGTTGTGACCTCTCTCCTCATCGTCATGGTCTTCATCATCTGCTGTGCCTCCGCCATGAGTCACAAGCGCAAGCTGGAGGCCTCCAAAGCCCCTGCGAACGCGAGCAAGAAGCAAGTGGCTGAGAAAACGGGCAAAAATCCAAGCGAGGCCCAAGAGAGGCCGTACGCCGTGGACCACGTCAAGAGGGTCCAGACTCAGAGCGCCGCCTCCCCCAAGCACCTGCGCACGCCCTCCAAGGCTCTGGTGGGGGAGAGGGGCAGAGAGGTCAGGTCGTCGCCACGCCAGGAGGCCAGGAAGGTGAGGGAGGCAGAAGAGGAGCCCAAGCACAAGGAGCAGCCCAAGCGCAAGGAGGAGGCGCAGCAGAGCTCCGGCCCCAGCGCCAGCTCTGGTCATTCATGCTGCACCTGCCACCTGAAGAAGGCCCAGCACTAAGGCCCAGGGCGGATGTTGGCTTGAGAGGCGAAACGGTGCAACCACGACTTAAAAACAGATCAGACAGGTTGGTTATGCTGCACACATATGGAGGAATATATATACATATAAAGGCCTTTGTGATTAAAATCTGGTTACGCCCATTTACAACTTCCACCTAGAAAGGTCTTGGTGAGGCTCATGCCCTTAAAACATCTCATGGTTAAACAGTTAAAGAGTTCATGATGATATGGACTATGACTTGAATAATTAATTGATAGAAGATATATTACTAGATATCTAAAGATGGAGTTGTGTTGCTGCATAAATCCTGTCTATAAATGTTGCATGTCACATTTTTTTATACATACAAAGATTAAAAAACTAACACTTTGAATGCTACATGCCAACAACTTTAAAGTGGCTCCGTTTGTGTAGCTGAGATCATTTGATCAGTGAGTGGTCTGAACCGCCTACAATCACGTCACGGTTACTCTCACATCACCGTGACTCTCACATCACGGTGACTCTCACATCACGGTGACTCTCACATCACGGTGACTCTCACATCACGGTGACTCTCACATCACGGTGACTCTCACATCACGGTGCCATTAAAGTAGCATCACTTGAAACTGCAAAATAAAACATTTTGCTTTTGGGTCTGTTGTTTTTAAAGAAGGACAAGAAATAACATGTTCTCAAAATTGAAATGACAAAAGGGAATTTGTTTGTTTTTAATAGCGACTTGTATAAAACCATAAGCCTGTCCACAGACAGAGGAATCCCCTCAGTACGTCCTGCTGTACGCTGGAGCATCTTCTCTTTTAAAGCGAAACCTTTACTGCTGTAGAGAAAGCAAAGCGAGACTCCAGTAAAGTCGATTTGTTGGATAAGTAACATAACTATCTCTTTATATTTACATTCATATTTACTTAATTTTGCATAATGTTATTTGTATTTTACTTTCAAAACCTAATTCACAAAGCTTTACACCAAAAGCACGATGTGCAACTGTGTTATTTCTGGGAAATTTAAGTAAAAAACATACATATATATCTATTATCTGTCTATATATTTATTTGGTTGATAGTTCTGCTGATGTGCCTTCAACATGAAACGTATAAGTTCTGGGGTACAAATGCTTTGTGAATCAGGTTTGTTTTTATAAGAAGTAATACTTATGGTTAAGGTAATTTTGTGTTTTGTTTTTAATGTAAAAAATTGTAATGAGTCAAAACTTGTGTACAGAGATAGGTAGTTGGTGGTGTAACAGGTTTAACGATAACTTATGGCGGCTGAAAATATCTCAAAATCAAAAGCTCAGACACATTTGTCAAATTTATCTGATATAATTTGAATAAAAATTCTGACTACACTCAAGAAGATAATTTGTCAACTCACTATCCCATCGAGGTCATTAGTGACTGAGCCCACCAGGATGAGTTGTGGATGAACTAAGGGCCAGACGCTTGTCATGTTTGAGCTCTTTAACCTCAGATTGACGTCCTCACATGTTTCCACTCAGATGATTGCTGATTATTGTTTACAAAAAGGCAGTATTCTTTGCTTATGTTAAATAAAATTGTTGATAATTATGTTTTTGTCATTATTAAAAAATGTTGGCCACAGTTTCATGATGAACGACAACGCAGCCCAAAAGAAACCTAAAAAAGCGACAAAAACAAACTTCCAACAAAGTCCCCTCATCAGCACTGTGGCCACTGTCCGCGCTGTTAGCACCGTTAGCAACTAGGTGCTAGCTGTCGTTTAATGAATAACAGTTAACGATAACTTAACTATTGTTGACTTTGTGAGTGGACTATCAATCTGCAGTCAGTAGCATCTCGCTGTCCGGTAAATAGAGTTGTACAATGTTATCCTCTGGAATAGATGCAATGTTCCACTGTAAATAGTATTTAATTGAATATTTGTAGGCACTTTTGGGGCTTTTTGTAAAGTAATTCTCGGGGATTAATGAACTCGAGTGATGTGGGCTGTTCTTTTGGATGTAAGACTCCTCTGGAAGCCGTGTCATAATAATCAATTATGCTACAGATCTTCTGACTTAACATGTTAAGTCCAAGCTGTTGCGCGCGCGCACGCACACACACGCACGCACGCACGCGCGCACGCACACACACGCACGCACACACACACACACACAGTAACACTAACTCTTCCTCTCGAGGATATGATCGGCCTGGCTGAGCCAGCTGGCAGCATCCCACCCAAACACAGGCTTGCAGAAGGTATCAGAGCCTGGAGAAGATGAGAGCTCCCTTTGTGAGTCGCTGGCTACTGTACAAGATTGTTTAAATATTTGAACAGCAGTCCGCCAGAGACATACTGAGCATGGCATGTGCTCTATTCAAATCTTAAGACATGATTTGTTTCATTGAAGTTCAAACAAAGCAAAGTCATCCTGCCCACATGCACACAGTGCAGGTTTGATCAGCCACTTGTCTATGTTGATGCTGCACATTGCATTTTACAAATATGGATACATATAGCGGAAATATGTTTTTTAAAATCTTTACAAAAGAGACAAAGATTTACTCAAAATGTCTGAAGCAGAAGGATGTTTTAAATACAATTTGAGCTTAATCCTTAAAAGTCCGCTCTTGGAAGATCAACCATCAAAGATGACAGCTCAGTGTCATGCGTCGCTCTGCTGGCTGAAACACGAGCTCTGGCAGGGCCTCGCAGCCGGCTCAGATTCCTCGCTCTTTTGTCAATGAGGTGCTAAATAATTCGAGCAAATACTACCTACCCCTTCACTTTCACTCTTCCCACCAGGGGAGTCACACGGTCACGGGACCACCCACCAACGCTCTTCAGTTCAAGGAACATATGTAACCTCAGATAAGGAAGTACTGGATACATACCTGCATCTTTTATTTATCTATCTTCTTTACTTTGATAATATCCCCTTGTAGTTTGTATTTTAAGCCTTTTCACAAGCAATATGAGCTCTCGATCAATTTGAATGGTGAGGAGGATCCAGCATAGTAACGCAGCACCTTAAGGCTGTCGTTAAACTTTGATGAGCATCTGAAGGAATTCAACAACAGCCGTGGTTATATCTTCAGCGAGACGTGGATCATGTAGGGACCGTTTGGTGACCAGCCTGCTCATCTCAGAGGAGGAGGAGCGAATAATACCGGAGGAGAAAATGGTAAGCGCTAAGCCTTTGTGTATTTATCTTTTGGTGCTTCATTCCAATAAGTCGCCCTTTGACCAAGGTCGACATAAAACCTTTTGTTACAACATATAATCCGCACATAAAGGGTGCTTTAGCATGAAGTTGCACTCTCTTTTTGTTAAAGCGAGTCAGAAATGTGACTAATGTGGTCGTCTCTCCTCCATTCCTCCTGGCAGTGAGCCATGCTGTGGTGCCGATGTGGTGTCCTACTGGCTCTCTGTCCACTGGCCTGCCTCATAACGTTCCCCTGCCCTCCTGGCTGCTGCTGTCCTCGGCCAGGATTCCTGGTTTTGTGCGAGTCCCAGGGCCTCAGGTCACTTCCTCGCTCCGTCCCTCTCAGCACCTCGGCTCTATCTGTGGCCAGGAACCAGCTCTGCAACGTGGACCACCTGCTCCGGCCCTTCTCTGGCCTGCAGGAGCTGAGCCTCAGCCACAACCTGCTGGCCCGCTTCCCCCGTGGCCTGCCCTCGAGCCTGGAGTCCCTGCTGCTGCAAGAAAACCGCCTCACTTATATCACCTCAGCTGCCCTGCGACAACTGGGGAATCTCACTCGCCTGGATCTGGAGGACAACCGCATCCGTGCCATTCAACCCGGGGCCCTTCTGGTTCTCCACAAGCTGCAGGTCCTGACTCTGAAGGGGAACCGGCTTACAAGCCTCCCTGTGAATCTTCCTCCATCTCTGACCCACTTAGACCTCTCTGCAAACTGCATCTCTGTCCTGGACCTGCCCTCGCTGTCGGCCCTGGTCAACCTGCAGGTCCTGAAGATCAACAGCAACTGCCTGCGTTCGGTCCCAGAAAACGCCTTTGACGGCCTGCCCCGTCTCAGATCTTTGGACCTCGCCAACAACCTGTGGGTGTGCGAGTGTGACATCTTGTATCTGTACCGCTGGCTGCTGAGTGGCCGGCTAAGGATGGCCACAGACCTGGTGTGTAGCGAGCCGGTCCATCTTGCTCACCGCCTGCTTCTTAACCTCTCCGTCATGGCCATCTGTCCTCGTGTCTTGAAGCCAAACGAGAAGGGACACCAACTGGACCCTAAGTCTGCACTGGAAAGACAGCTGCAGGCCACAGGACCGAGCTCTTTTCAAAACAACAGGTATGTGGGAAGCTCGTCAGGGCGAACATCACAAGAAACCACTGTTGGACTTCTCCTCAAAGATGTTCACAAGACTTGTGTGTTGCTCAACTACTACTCGTTAGAGACCCTTACCTATGAAGAGTGTTTGTCCCTAAATAAAACACAATCAGTCAGCCCACCCCATTTCAAAAACTCTACTCCTACCCCTGACGAGGAACCGAAATGTAGAGACAACATCACAGGTCGGACCCCCCAGAATAATGCAACCTCAGCGGAAGGGACACAGTCTTTGCTCTCCACCAACAGAGATGCAGTCTGGCCCACTCGCGGCCCGCAGCAGGACTCGGCTGTGGTCATTTCTCTGCTCGCGGTGTTGTGCGTGTTAGTAACTCTCCTGATGCTGGCAGTGCTGCTGGTACTGAAGAAAGTGCTTCTGCGCCGACAGACAGTGGCTCCGCTTGATGACGGATCTGGTGGATGACATCGGCACAAACGCACTGAGCATGTTTTTAACAAGTCACAAAGCAGTCTCATACAATATTATGTATATGTACTTAAGCTGCCGACGGAAATGTATTTACAAAGGGAATCCTCCACGTGGGACCAGAGGTGTTGTGTAAAATCGAGCTAAATACGGCCCGAATGCCAAAAATGTAAATAAAAACACACCGCGGCCTGCCGTTTCTGATTCAGGGTCTTTTTGTGCTCTGTGATGAAAACACCAACATCTGACGCATAGCTGCTGTCAGACCACGTCACGTTAGATAACAGTCTAATAAAACACATGTTGCATCTGTAGGTTACAGGGACGAGATGAAGACACAGTATCTGATGCGTTCACCTTTGAGTGATATGAGAGAGCATTCAGCTCCGGCCTGATTAGCCGTCTGGTAAATAATAGCAACGAGGACGTAGAGTTTCGTAAAGAGGCAACGGCCATGTTTAAATAACGTTATGAACTGTTAACGAAAATCCACGAAGGAGGACGGGGACACTTTTAGTTGACAAACATCTAAATGTGGGAGGCGGCGCCGATGAACGAGCTCCTACTAGCGGCCAACAGGAGGAAGTGCACGTTGGGGGATCCACGGTGAGTTTTCAGGATCCACCTCTCGCGAGACTCCCGGCTCGCGGGTTGTTACCAGGCAGACGGACTTCCAACATGGCAGCATCGAGCGACGAAGGGGAAACGCATTTGCAAGACATGGAGGAGGTAGACGCAGGGATGGAGAAAAGAAAAATGGGATCGGACGAAGAAGAAGAGGCGGAGGAGGAGGGTATGGGAGTAGAACATTCAGAAGAGGAAGAGGAAGAGGATGAGGGGAACTCGTCGGAAGACGAGAAAGAGAACGAAGCAGAGATCCAACGATTGGAGGAGCAGGTAATCAGCCGAGCCGAGCGCACTCGCGTTAGCCGAGGAGCTAACGGGAATGAATGGGTGGTGACGGTAAACACGGCCCGCCACAACGAACCAGCGACGACAGCTTTCAAACCACGAGCTGCTCTGCTCTGAATTGACACGCATATACCAGACAGCTACTGTTATGAAAACAATTAGGCGCGCTTGATACGACGCCATTCACTGAAGCTACCCGTCGCGATTAGCTGGCATGCTAATCTGTGATGCTAATGACTTCTCGTGTCATAGGCGCCTTTTTTATACTCTCAGTCCAGTGGGACATCAGCTTTTAGTTTAGTTAAAAAGTGCATGTACACAAATGAAGTACACGTTTCCCGTATGTGTCACGCTTAAAAGTGTTTAATCTGCTGTATTGATAGCAGTTCAAAACACGTTATGAAGTAAATCTGTTGCAGTGATGCTGAAGTCTGTGTTGCCATTAAACAGTTGAGAGAAACCACATGTAGCTTTACCATTACTACAACGCACTCCGTTGGTAAGGCACAAACTAATATTGACTAACGGGACGAGCTGCAGCAAAGCCGACCGCCGAAACGGTTAGACTGAGAAATTGTTGTTGTTGTTGCTTTTGAACTTCATGGTCATTTTTTAGGCTGAAGTTGTGCATTTGATTAGTGATGACTAGATAGAGATTGTGTCAATGATATGTTTAATATTGTGCACAATAATAAGCCATGGTACTGGATCATAATTAGGATAATGTTTATTTGTGGTGTTTAATATATTACCCTGCTCTTGATTTTTCAGCTGTCAATCAATGCTTTCGACTACAACTGCCACCTTGATCTCATCAAACTATTGAAGCAGGAGGGAGAACTCCTCCGTCTGCGAAAGGCAAGGCAGAAAATGAGCGAACTTTTCCCACTCACTGAAGGTTGGTCATGTCCGCTACAGTTTTGGGCTCAGAAGTATGAGTTGACAAAACTATGACCTTTATTTGCAACTGAAGCCACATTTTAATGAACCCTACAGAGATCTGGCTGGATTGGCTCAAGGATGAAATCCGTCTGACTGAAGAGGAGCCAAACCGGGAGAAAGTATATGAACTTTTTGAGACGGCTGTCATCGACTACATCTGTGAGCGCATCCCACTGTTAACAGCTTTTCATTACACTCTCAGTTATTTCATGTATTTAACATTGAATTCCATGTCGTTATCCTCAGGTCCAGAGATCTGGCTTGAATATGCTCAGTATTCAATCGGTGGCATGGGCTCACCAGGTGGGGTGGACAAAGTGAGAGCCATCTTTGAGAGGGCAGTGACGGCTGTGGGGCTACACATGACCAAGGGACACGTAGTGTGGGAAGCGTTCAGAGAGTTTGAGAACGTCATGCTTTCCACCGTCCAGGTTTGTGTTTCAATTACTAGGCTCTTATCGGTGGTTAGATGTATGCTCTGATTCAGTCGCTGTTTGAATATATTTTTAGGAAGCAGTATTGTATATTTGCGGATTACATCAATTACCCTTTCTCCAGTTAGTATTGTGTATTGCTTTTGAACGATGACTTACTTTACTCGGAATGAATATAAACTTCTTCGTTGAGGAATTTGAATTCCTGTGAAATTTGCAAAAATGTTGGCAGCATTTTCTCTGCTGTGTTTCCCCCAGCCGCCACATGGAAGGATTCTTAATCAGGAGGAGCAGGACCGGCTGAAAGCTCAGATTGAGCGTATCCACACACTGTTCCGCCGCCAGCTGGCCGTTCCTTTTATGGGTAAGCAAACAAATAGGGTTGGTGTCGCAAGGATCGTATGCCCAAAAAACTAAATGAAGCCATTTAAAATGATAACGCTGCCTTGTTGGATGAGTTAAGTGTGAAGTGGTTGTGATGTGAAAATGAGATGAAATGAGGTACAGATTTAGAAAGAGGATACTCCTTTCAGTTTGTTTCATGAGAGGGAGAAATATCGCCAGATGGTCTTGTGTTGTGCTTTTCTTTCTCTCCCATCTGAATGGGGACCAGAGGCATTTCTGTACGGTTTTAATTCCTTTATTATCGAACCATCTCACTTGTTGAACTAACTATTAATAGCCTTAAGTATGAGACTGAGCTTAGGCTGTATACATTGAACACTCTAACATGTAAGCAATACCTTTCAAAGTTACTCTAGTACAGTTTGTAAATGCTGTATGTCTCTGTATTGGAAATGTTGAAAAATGTCAAAACGGTGCTGCGTTGCTTTGTAGACATGGAAGCCACGTATGCAGAGTATGAAGAGTGGTCTGAGGATGGGGTGGCGGACACGGTCACACACCAGTACAAAAAGGCTTTGCAGCAGCTGGCCAAGTGCAAGTCTTTTGAAGAAGCCCTGGTAACTAACTCGACTTGATCATTCTGTCGGCTGCGCTCGTCCTCCTTGGACGTGTTTAATAATGTGCGCCGGTTTTTAATGCATATTTTCTGCATGTTTTCTCGCTGCAGTTGGTAGCAGAACCTCCCAAACTGGCAGAGTATCAGTCCTACATTGACTTTGAACTGAAGGAGGGCGACCCGGCCCGGGTCCAGATCATCTTTGAGCGGACTCTAGCGGAGAACTGCCTTGTCCCAGACATGTGGGCAAAATACACCACCTATCTGGTGAGTGGTGGTCAGTGTTTGGCATGGGGCTGTCCTTAAGGCTCCCAGTCAGACTGTAATGGTTATTGTGTAGAGTTTAGACTGGTTTCACATGGCACTGCCTCCTACACTGACGGCTCTTATCAGCACAGAACTTGCCGACTCCAGCCTCTGCCAGAGATTAACAACTATGGTCAAATTGTTGCACTGAGGTTATTTTAGTACATTTCAGCCGTTACTTTCTCCATCGGCTTCTCTAGAAATAGAAACGTGGATCTTTTACATTTTTGTAATGTGATCTTTGACATTTTAAACCCTAAACGTGGACATTAACCTCATTAAATCTCCAGAATGAAATATCTCAGCTTTATTGAATGTTTTTGTTATTTGTTCTCTGGACAGGACCGTCAGCTGAAGATCAAAGGCATGGTCCTCTCCTGTCACGAGCGTGCAGTCAGGAACTGCCCCTGGACGATGGGTCTGTGGAAGAGCTACCTGCTGGCTCAGGAGCGGCACGGAGCCGACCACCAGACGGTCTCAGGTAACAGCCAGAGGCCAGCGGAGCGGTCCATGATTACTGCGTTGCTGGACGCGCAGCTGGGCACTTGTTCTATTCCAGACTCAGCTGTCGTCATTGTCTTCCTCACAGATCTTTTTGAAACGGCGCTGAAAGCCGGTTTCATTCAAGCAACGGATTATGTGGAAATTTGGCAGGCATACCTCGACTACCTGAGGAGACGTGTGGATTTCAGCAAAGGTGAGAGCAGATCGTTGTTTAAACAGTTCACCCGAGTTCCCTCATTGTTCCCTCGCTCAAGTCGGCTCCTTTGTTTTTTCAGAATCAAGTAAAGAGCTGGAGGAGCTACGGGGAGCGTTCTCTCGCTCTCTAGACTACATGACGCAAGATGTGGAAGAAAGTAGGTGGATCTGCGTCCGCCTGAGACGTCATCTGGTGGTATTCCTGGTTGAGTTCATGAAGTATTTGTCTCGTCACTGTAGGATTCGGTGAAAGTGGAGATCCTTCTTGTATCACCATGCAGATCTGGGCGAGGATAGAGGTAAGACGTGTTACTATGACAACCATTTTCCCAAGTTTGTGTTTAACCATTCTATTTTTAAATTGATTTAGAATTGTCTTTTTAATTAAATCATAGGTCAAGAGCAAAATGTTTTTCTTTTTTTGCATCACTTTTCTCAATGTAACTACAAACTATATTCTTTACATGTGTTTACAGTTCTATAAGCACACGGTCACATGTGTAATATGTAAGCGTCTGACCCCCCCCCCCCAGGCCCTCCACTGCAAGAACATCCAGAAAGC
Organism: Liparis tanakae; assembly: GCA_036178185.1. Taxonomy (NCBI): domain Eukaryota; kingdom Metazoa; phylum Chordata; class Actinopteri; order Perciformes; family Liparidae; genus Liparis; species Liparis tanakae. Next base: position 10,598,979 of record CM070094.1, on the reverse strand, counting down.
CAGAGAGCTGTGGGACAGCATCATGACGAAGGGGAACTCTAAGTTTGCCAACATGTGGCTGGAGTACTATAACCTTGAGAGGTATGCAAGTCAATCTCTGAGTGAGGGAAACGATAAGTGAAGTGAAGTGAAGTGCTGATAACTATGACCCAAACCTGGTTCTTGATATTCATAATTTTATTTTGTACTTCCTCTGTAGGTCCTATGGAGACCCGCTCCACTGTCGGAAAGCTCTCCACAGAGCGGTGCAGTGCACCACAGACTACCCGGAGCATGTCAGTGAAGTCTTGCTCACATTTGAGAGGGTTGAAGGTGAATACCAATTAAAACATTTTTTTTTTTAAATATACAACCTAAACATATAGAATATTTTCATTCACTACGGCGTCTGTATTTGGCGTCCTCGTCTCCAGGCTCTCTTGAGGACTGGGACGTGGCGGTGCAGAAGACGGAGACCCGGCTGATGAGGATTAATGCGCAACGGGCAAAGGTAGGAGCACCGGTCAGCTACCACCTGGAACGCTGTCATTACACTGCTTTTGGCTAACGCGTCCATGTTCTGTCCACCTGTCAGGCGGCTGAGAAAGAGGCCAACCTGGCTGGCCAAGATGTTGAGAGAGCTGATCAGCGGCGGAAAACCAAGATGGACAAGAAGGGTCCGAAGAATGTCCAGAAGGGAACTCGAGCTGGGGAGAAGAGAAAAGCAGAGCAGGACGATAACGCTGGTAAACTAGAACGGGCACTCGGTAGAGCGCAGACCTTCGCCGCAGCAATTGTTTTGGTACTTGGCGTGAGAGTGTGGGGAGCTTGACGTCACGTGAACATGTTGGCATTAGTTGCATGCCAATTGGATAAAAATTTAACGCGCTATGGTAAAAAGAAGATGTTGACCTTTGACTCGATCGATCCCAAAATCTAATCCCGGATAATAACCAATCATCCCACCAAATTTCATGCGATTCGGTTAAATACTTTTTGAGTTATGCGAATAACACACAAACACATACAAATCAATAAATGAATACACGGCGATCAAAACATAACCTTCCGCAGAATGCGAAGGTAATAAAGATCACCTGTGTTAGAAGCCTGCTCTTATTTTATGCTTAAGAAATGCTGTTTCTTTTCCAAGGTACTAAACGGCACCGAGGGAATGGGAACCAGCCGTCGGAGCACATGGAGACCGAGGCGGGGCGCTCTGGGAGGAACGCTCCCCCCGGCTATAAGCCCGCTCTACACGGCAACAAAAGAGCGGCGGCCGCTGTCAACAAGCCGGACGATGACGACAAGCCAGAGCTCCGCAACGACAGCAGCAGCGTGTTCATCAGCAACCTGGCGTACACCCTGGAGGAGCCCGAGGCCAAGCTGAGGACGCAGTTCGAGAGCTGCGGGCCCATCACACAGATTCGCCCGGTCTTCGCCACCAAAGGGAACTTCAAAGGCTACGGCTACGTACAGTTTGAATCGGCGGTGTCCGTGGCTGAAGCCCTGAAGCTGGACAGGCGGGAGGTGGAGGGCAGGCCCATGTTTGTGTCCCCGTGTGTCGACAAAAACAAGAATCCAGACTTTAAGGTAAATATGAACACAATTTACAGAAAGTCCAGGTCTTGAAAAAAGGCTCAAATAATCCGACATTTAATTTAGTGATTCTAAAATGTTTTCTTTCGCCTTTAATATATTATTCCTATTTTGTAAATCAATTTAATTCCATATATCCAGGTTCAAGCAATTTAACTAAATCATTAGGAATTGTTATTAGTGTACATTTTCTTACATCTCATGCTAAATGTGATGTAGTAATCAATAATTTGGGATCAGTTTTCCATCCCACTTCGGCCACTATAACTATAATCCAGTGTTGAATAGAAGTGCCGTAACGCATCTTTAACTAGAATGGGCACTCGGTAGAGCGCATACCTTCGCATATCACAAGATAGAATTCTGAACAATTTGGCACTAGTTTCACGCAAATTGGATGCCAATTAACCGAGATATCGCAAATTTACGGTTTTCACCTTTTCGTGACCTTGACCTTTGACCTAATCACTCCCAAAAACTAATCGATTGTTCCTTGGGTCATAACCAATCATCCCACCATGTTTCATAAGAATCGGCTCAGTTTTGTCTGATTTAGACGAATAACGGACGGACAAACGGACATATTCACAAATAAATACACGCCGGCCAAAACATTACCTTCTGCATTTTCAATGCGAAGGTAACTAGGCGACCCCTGCAGAAAGCTTCCCATTTAACCCGTCCCATCGAATGTCTGCGTAGATGTTCAAGTACAACACGTCCATGGAGAAGCAAAAGATCTTCATCTCCGGGCTGCCGTTCTCGTGCAGCAAGGAGCAGCTCGAGGAAATCTGCAAAGGTCTCGGCACCATCAAAGATATCCGCATGGTCACGTACCGCTCGGGGAAACCCAAGGTGAGCCCTTGAGACCAGGACCCGGTCCAGAGGTCAACCTCGTGATGTCCACCGTTGACCTGCAGATGCTGAGCTGGTTCCGTGTTGTACTCACCCGTTGTGGCGTTGCAGGGCCTGGCGTACGTGGAGTTTGCAGATGAAGCTCAGGCTTCTCAAGCCGTTCTGAAGTTGGACGGCATGGTAGTCGAGGAGAACACGATCTCTGTTGCCATTAGCAACCCTCCGAGCAGAAACGTGGATAAACCCGGTTCCGGCAGGCTCGTGGCGGACGTGCCGCGGCAAGTCTTTGGATCGTAAGTCTCCGGGCACATGGCTCTCTCTCGCTAACTGGACTGTTGCTCCTCCCCCGAGCGCGGCGCCGGTACTGACACATTTGTGTTTTGTCGTTTCCCAGGAGAGGACGGGGACGCACGCAGCTCTCGCTCCTCCCGCGCTCGCTGCACCGACAAAGTGCGGCGGTGGACAGAGTGGAGAACGGTACCGCGGCCGAGAACGCAGCCGGAGAGGCGAAGCCGCTGTCCAATTCAGACTTTGCCCGGATGCTTCTCAGCAAGTGAGAAGACGAGCGAGAAAATTACTGCTGCCGCCGCCGCACCGGAAGCCATCTTGTGTCCTTACCAATGAGTGTGGCTGACTCTTCTGTGATTGGTTCCCCGGCTTCCCTTTGATCTCCGTCTTGTTCTCATCATTCGTTCTGCGAGATTTGCCTTAATCGCCGAGCTCCTGCCCGACCATCGGAAAGACTCTTCGACCCAGACTTTTCTTTTGGTTTGTTTCAAGGGCGTCTTGGGAGATTTTTTTTTTATTAAAAGAAAAAGTGTATCGTGTGTAAATAGACCGTATCTAAAATTGTTTCAATTTGTTTTTTGTTGTAAGTGGACGAGAGCTGAGAAGCATATGGGAGAGTATTTTTTTATAAATATTCCTAACAACCATCCATGTGAATGTTGTTTAACAGTTATATGCAAAAGTGTGTGTGTGTGTGTGCAGATGGATGTTCTTCAGTTAGATTTAACTTTATGTACTTGTAATGTATTTTTGACCTCCAAGGACAAAGTAAATAAGACCAGAGATTACTTTTTACTGTGAAGTACAACTAATGACTATTTTACATAATCCAGTTGGTGATTCACCATCTGCTATTAATCCGTAGTATTCAGATGCTATGACATCTCCAGTAGTCCAGTATATTAGTTAAGTCTTTTTCTCGGCCTGTGCACGTGTTAGGACGGTATAAACTGTCCGAGTGCTAGATGTCAGTTATATTATTTTAAGAACTGCTCGAAATTCTGTTCTCATAATTCCTTTCTCCATACACCCCTGTGGGTGTCGAGTCGTTTGCATGGTTTCCTACAGCAGTCTGATGTTTGTGTGTTGTACCAAAACTCTGATTCAGGGAGAGATTACCCATAATCCCTGCACTGTGAAACTCGCTTATGGGTGTCATAAGTTGAGTTAATTCAGGCCCCAGTCCAGTCTGGTCAAACAACAGAATATGGATTGCCAGTTTCAGATATCTCCGTTGTTTCCTTCTTACATTTGAAGTATAGGTTATTTGGGTTTCAGCCTTATGGCGGGACACAATTTACATTTTGTGTCATTTTAGGCCCGAGGGAACTGAGATGGGTTTTGTAGAACAAACAAGAAAAATAATTTATCCAAAATGTAAAATAGTTGTACTTGAAGTCCTGCAGGAGTCCATTGATGGAAGGCATGAATGAGTTTCGGTAATAAAAAGGGTAGATCTAATTCTGAATGCGATAAAAGTTCATGTGGCAAGTGTAACGGGGATCCTTAGAACGTGAAAGCCAAGTACAGGTTGGTGAATGTGTATTTCTTTGTAATCGGTCGAGTTGATTGAGGGGACACGAGACGGGACAGACGGCTGACAGCTCTTCAGCGCTTTGGGGACGGACGGCTGCCGCCAGACACCGGAGAAGAGAGAAGACGGGTTATTCTGCTCTCATGGTGGAAGTCGACCATTTGTCCACTTCCCACGTTCGGATATCAACCGTTTGTGTACATAATGTTCTGTGTATCAATTTCTAAAGGTCATTGTTTGTAATAAAATAAATTAAAGTTTTCAAACAAGATGAAATACGCTCTGTATGGTTTCACCACAGTCACTCCGTTTGGGGTTGATACTAAATGATGTCACGTGTACATCGCTCGTGTTTATATTTAACTTCTATAGTTAAAGTTTGCAATTTGGTATCGAGGTCAATACGAAAAGAGGAGCTTTATTTGGCGTTTAATCCGTATTTATTTACCAGCTTGTCTTTTAACTATTTTCAATCCTTGTGTTTTGTGTTTCTGTAATAAAAGAAAAAAAAAGTCTTGCTTTTTTTGCACTTGTTTTAATAAATTCATGTAAATAATCTTTGTTCCCAATATTACACGAGTTTGTGGATCCTATAACAGTTAAATAGAACATTTTATTTAAAATATATAAATCACATGAAAAACTGTTACTAGACATAATGTTCATCCCAACGGTCGATCCTTAACAGCGATCACAGACGTCATCGCCCTGAAGCGTCTCCAGCCTCGTGACACGAGACATCAGTCTCCTCACTGCACCAGCAGGCAAACGTTAGATTGTATTATGACGGTAATGAAGATCCATTTCCACTCCTATGGGGATATGGTTACACACTCAAAGTGGGAACAACATGTTAAATTCACTCTCCTGGAGCATCCCGACGAATTGAGCAAATCAACAACCCAAACCGAGGCCTATAAAAGGGGCGGAGCCGAAGGACGAGGCGATTCAATACACAACACGATGGATCTTAAAGAGCGTTTAGATCCTCCCGCCTCCAGGTCAGTTGTGGAAGGGGATCGTCTGTTTGCAGTCGGGGCAGGCGTGGGCCCGGCTGGCGCCCGGCAGCCCCACGGCGTGCTCCGTGGTGGAGATCAGCAGCGTGTCCAAAGTCATCTCCGTACATTTGGCTATGAAGCGGATGAACGGCCGCACGTCGCCCTCGTTGGCCGTGTCCAGAGCCGCGTAATACTCGGCCCGCTGTTCTTTGCGAATGGTGATCGGCGGGTATCGCGCTTGCATGAGCACCACGTTCATGAGCAGCCGCGACGTGCGTCCGTTCCCGTCCACAAACGGGTGCACGTAGACCAGCTTGTAGTGGGCGAGCGCCGCGTACTCCACGGGGTGCATCTGCAGCGCCTCGTCCGTGTTCAGCCACTGGACCAGCTCCTGCATGTGCCGCTGCAGGTCCCGAGGGTGCGGAGGGACGTGGTGGCCCACAAACACCTGGCTGGTGCGCAGCCTCCCCGCCTCCACGGGGTCCACGTAGCCCAGCACCCGCCGGTGGATCTCCAGGATGTCGCCGACCGTCATGGCCCCGGTCCTGGACAGCAGCGTGGTGTTGATGTACTTCATGGCCGCGTCCACGCCGACCGCCTCGTTCTGCTCGTGCAGCGTTTTCCCGGCGACCGCGTAGCGAGTCTCGATGATGTGACGGATCTCGGACAGCGTGAGCGTGTTGCCCTCGATGGCCACCGTGTGGTAGATGTGGTGGTAGTACGTTTCCTCCATCACCCTGCGGAGCGCCGAGTTGCCTTTCGGTATGGACATCAGCCGGCGGACTTTACCGTCAATGATGCCGAAGTAACGCTGGTCGATCTCTTCCACCAGGGGAAGGGTCCGGTCCCGGCTGACCAGCGCTCTCTCGTTACACGGCGAGATGGCCAAGGCCTTGGTGTACAGGTGGTCTGCCTGGACCACGTCCTTCTCCTCCTCCAGGATGGTGCCCAGCTCCGTCAGGGCGTCCACAAAGTCTGGATTCATGCTGAGCGCATGCACCAGCAGCTTGTGAGCCTTCTCCCTCTTGCCCAGTTCCCTCATCTCGAGCGCCAGCTGCAGCGCCGCCTTAGCCTCCAGCTCGATCTCTGCAATCAGAACACCACGGGCAGCGTCAACGCCGAGCACACACGTCTCTAGAGGTCTTTCAAACAAAGGCAGGGTTCGTACACATGTTGACCAATGGATTTCCAGGACTTTAAACCAGATGTTCATGACCAAACTGAAATCTCAGTGTATACATGAACATGTTTTGAAAATGAAGTGAATTCATTGTTGAATTCAAACAATGAGAATTATAAAGCATACAATATACCTTAAATGAAACAAGTCAATGAGAGACAATAGTTTGATTAAAAGAATACAACATTGTATACATGTTTATTCTTAGAAACACTTTTAATCAAACTTTATGTTTTTTGTGTGTGCAAAACCACTTGTTTGGACTTGGCGTATGCCAGCTTATTTTTTGAACAACTTCCTTTAAAAAACGTGAATTATTTTAAAGTCGACGTAAATGAACATGTGAATATAACACATTTCCATGACTTTTCCCAAACATTTTGTGATTTAAGTATTTTCCATGACTTTTACAGGTTTTCCATGACCGTAGGAACCCTGAACAGGACTTTGCAGTATTAAAAAGAAACACCTCGCTCCAGTCGTGATCTTTATAGACACAAGCCTCTGCATTCTGCTCTGAATCACAACGTGGACATTTAGAATGCTGCAGCATCCAGTGCCGAGCTGAACTGTGCATGACGTCACTAGATCCGTTCGTACCTTTGCTCGGCTTGGACCTCAGAGGCAGCACGTCCAGGGCCGTGAACGTGACGGTGAGGCTGGTGGACTGCACGGCGGGCGGCTGCTGGCCGCCGCCCCACAGCTGGCAGCGGAGCTGCGCGAAGCCCTTCATGGCGGCGCAGCACTGGCCCCCGTCCCCCAGCGGGGGCATCAGGACGGCCGCCAGAAAGCCGACGAGGACACACAGCACCGGGGCCCATCCTCCGAGGAAACGGCCGCCGGCGTAACGACACTCCTTCACAGAAGCCATGACGGTCTGCGGTCAACTCCTCCATCTTCTCGTGATACGGTTCCCCATGTGTTTCCACCCCGGCTAGGAGAGCCGGAGGGCGGCTGGCAGGAAGGAAAATACGGTCACCACGACTCAGCGAGACGGCCGAGGAAACCAGCTCAGTTAGCTGGATTCTGATTCTGATTCCGATTCTGGGGTTTAAAGCTCGTAAGGAGACTAGCGCGAGCGGGTTCAAGTGAACTCTACGTCACTTTATTGTGACTCTGAGCTGAAACTCAAACGCGACGAGAGGCCGGCGGACTTGTCCTCTGTGTCGGCTCAGTTGTGTACAAAATATAGACACATCGACTTCCACGGTCCAAACGTCTAAACATCCTGTAATTTCATTGGTCCAAACACATTGAAGGGTGTTGCTGATTGGCCGAACACGCAGCAATACAACAGATGGTTCGTACAGGTCTCTTATTGGTTGAAAGTCAGCTGTGGCCCTGAGTTGTCTTTCAGGCGCTGACGCTGACGCAACCCCAGACTCTGCTGAATAAATATATTAAGATGCCCACCATGTTGCACAGATCAATCAGATTAAACAATTACTATCTAAGAGCTAATATTGACTGAAATCACAGTGTATGTAGGCGAGCCAATTTTGTTGCCATTTCAAACACAAAACATACCAATTTGACACTTCTTGCACCTTATTTGTTCATCATAGGAAGCCACCCAATCCCACCTTCCTTTACATACAATCAGGTATTTATTGGATATATACAAATATATTGATCTGTATTTTGGGGGGGGGGGGGGCTTATCATAGTGTTCTTGTCAGTATTGTCTTCTTAGTATTTATAGAAATGTCGAAATCCATTATAAAACACCATCACTTTCTTGAAGTGAGAAGTTACAAATTGTGTGCTCTGCTTTTACATAATTTGCAATAAATGGTTGGTTTTGCCATTCCATGTTTAATTAGCTTTGCTCCCAGTTGTCCTCTCGCTTTCGTGTTAATGCAAATAAACTAACAAACAGGAGAGGTCAGCATTGCTCTGTTATTCAAACACCACAGCCAGCATATTTCCCTCCGACTGCAGCAGCTCTCTTGGCCTCAAAATCACTTTCATCAAGATGTCTTCTTATGCAATCCAGTTTGTGAATGTCATAAAAAGGAATCCATATATGTGAACCTTTAATATTCAGATGGCCCTGCAGCCTCATGTGCCTCTGCTTTCTATTAACATTGTCGGTTATATCTATATCTGTCCTTCATTTGTATTCTATTGTGTTAGGTTTCATGCATTTTTATTAAACCTGTGATATGCCTCAACTATTCATAGTGAATGTGCCTTTGGGGCATTTCCACCAGCTGGGAGCGCCTGTGGTGATGAAGATTGATTCCTGGCTTCGTGCCAGAGCCAATACTATTATACGTCTCTTCAGCAGATGGCAAGCTGGCTGATAAGCAGGCAGCCGGAGACGGCAGCAACACGCTGGAGCCACAGACAGTGCAGAGGAATTTATGAATGAACAACCAAATGGATGATTGTACGTGGAGTTAAAGATTTAGTAGGTCTGTCTGAAATTGGGGACGGGTTGAATTTGTCAAGTCATGTTGCACACTGTACTCCCAGTGAGCGGTGGAGCCGCACACTAACCTCATTTAGCACCACAGAGCCCCACTGTGCTGCTCCGGCCCACAGCTATTTCACCTTGGAAGATAATGGAGCAACGATGCTTGAGCTGCATTATGTCGTCCCTGTTATTCTTGTCCTCTATCACACAGCTCTCAAAGCAAAGAGGGGGCTGTAGCAAGTTGTTGTGGCCACGAGTACTTTTGCATTTTATTCTCATTCAATGAAAGAAAGAAAGAAAGCACAGGGGATTTTTAAAATAAATATCCTGCCAATGATTAACTGAAGAATAACGACTGTAGGGTACTGGCTCTGAATTTAGAGTATCTGTGGCTTGCACCCGACTCACTGTGGTATAATTTTGGCTTTGCACTAAAACACTTTTATTATTACTCTTTGGCTTGGAAACAGCTTTTAACTCCATGATGAAAACCATGCACCACCCACCGCTGCTGGTTGAGAAATAAAAACCTTCACTGCTCGATGAACAGAATACCAAATCCCCCAGATTGTCCACTTCCTGAAGACTTTATTTTGTAATTAATAATAGTAAAAACCATGTTTAGGTTTTTTACACATTGTGTCAGAAATGAACAGTGTCACCGATAACAAAACCAGACATTAAAACAATTTATATTATACATATTTTTATGCAGAAAACATTGCCAGAGGGTGTACAATAAGTGAGTATGTCTATTACTGGCTATTGTAATATATACATATACATATATACAGATAACAAAATAAAAATCTGAAAACTAACTAAGACAACGCCAGGAGAAGGACAGTGTATGAGAACACTTCTCATGTCGAAAGAAGCATGTAGTCCTCCTCCAGTGAAACCATTACTGATGAGGGAAAGACTCCACCTCTCTGAGGGATGGTCTTATCATCCACTTCAAATATGATATCAGCCTCATCTGCTTTAAAAAGGATCCTTTTCTGTTGCATTTAGTGACTGATGATGCATCTACAGCTCAGATTGTGACTTTTAGATCTGTTTGGAATTTCTTTATTTGCTTTCTGTTTTGAAAAAGTGAATTCCCATTTAGCTTAACAAGGTTTCATGTGAAGCTGACTTGAAACTCCTCTTTTTTTTTGCTCCTAAATTTTCCTTAAATGAATGATTAAGACGATTAATTGACACTAAACTAGAGTGGGACCATCATTCTGTTATCTGGCTGCAGTCCAGTTGCCTAACCCACAGCATAACATTAGTGATGCCACTTCTCAATATGCTGCTGCAGTTGAGTTTAGACTCAGCTTTAGTTGAGAAAAAGCACAAATGTGACAGAATGGACTACTGAATGATGGCATAAAATGAACAGCCCTCGGGTCATTTTGTGGTCTAGTTCTATGCCCATCTGGCATATGCTCATATGAGCTAAAAAACCCTCAGCTGTGGAAACAGACTGAGTCTGGAGTGAAAATCAATGATGAGTGCTAATTCCATTTTTGCTGCGTTTATGCAATTAAAAGCCTTGTGTGACTTTGGGATTATTGTCAGAATGGAGCAGTCACATGAAAAAGGAGGCATCTGTTATCTGTAATGCATTCCTGCAGCATACTGTTATCTTCCCTATCAGTGTTGTTAAATGACTGTAATGCATTAGATGCTTTTTCTAAGCGGTGTGAGCGTTTTTTTCCACTGGATATTTTTCAATGTATGCAAATGAATCAGTGGCTTCATGCATCAGCATGATCCTCGCACCAGCTGACACGTTAACTTGAAGCACACTCAAGAGATGACCCGTCGCGGACTATTAAAATAACACCCTGTCTTTTCAATACTCGCTGGAAGTGGATTTCAAGAGGTAGAAAATCCATCTACCCACCTAGAAAAAATGAGCTGTCAGGGGCAGGAGATAAATCCCTCTGGCAGAAGCTCCCGGCCCCTCCCAGACCGGCTCATGCTCCTCTCTCCAGCCTCCGAGGAGCCATCAGCCTGCTGGCCTTGCTGTCTGAGAAGAGGCTTTGTTCTGGGTGACAGAGCTGGGTGACCAAGACAGAGGATCTTGTTAGACAGTCAAAGGGAGAGGAATGGTGTCTCTCTTTCCACTCTCGGAGTATGGATGGCTCAGAAAGCAGGGAGGAGGGAGTCGTAAAACGGGTGACGGAGTGAAGGCGAGCTGCACTGGGAGCAACAACTGTCCTTGACTGTCCCCGTTCAGAATACCTAAAAGGACGGTTTGCTTCAAAATGCAAGATCCACACATGCATTGGCCGACTGACGGGAGGCGTTACAAGATGATTTGCGAGGTCAATCTAAGACCACCTATCCAGGAAGAAATCGGAGAGATTAAAACACCTGCAGATAAAACAACAAGTGTCCAAGCTCTAAATCCTGTTTCACCACAGCAGTAATCTGACGTTTCCTCCATGCTGAGACCCATGCTGTCGTCAGAGTAGGTCAGAGGACGGGGAAGAGATGTCGTTGCCTCCCCAGGTGTCACACAAGTGATTACCGGAGCTCAGTGCTTCCCAGTTTTCCTGCACTGGGAGAACTGCCGCTGGGTGTCATTATCAAAACATTCAGTATATTCAACAAACGAGTGCATCGCTACAGACATTACATCACGCTATGTATCTTCTCTACACTCACCCAATAAAATACATTAAAACCAAATACATGACACACAAACAGTTGACACTCTCAATTACAAAAAGAAATTACCAAAGTTAAATAATACTAACTTAGCTCATTTATTTTGTGAAAACAACTGTTTCTGTTAGATTCTTGAGACACTACTTTGTTTTGATTGGGTCCTGAGGCTGTGTGATATCTAGTTGGAGATCCATTACTGTCAAAATATAATGCTTTAAGAAACTCTATATATCATATATCATCCATATTTGGATGAATGATACATGTTGGGGATTTTTACTTAAAATGAATTACATATGCTTAAGTTCAGGGAATTAAAATGCTTTTTGTTTATTCAGATATGACTAATACGTGCTCTGCAGTGATCCACATCCTCTTCCTGACGTATAAAAAGACTTCAGAAATAATCAATCTGCAAGGCTAAAACCCTGGACTACAATCTGTTTGGAAAATAATCTTTTGTTCATGCAAAATGTTTTCATACATAATGTGACTATTATTGCGAGAGGCCGTACTCTGAGTGACTTGTGCCTGTCCCTGACTCCTGGGCCGTCATACATAGATTTTGTCTGGAGAGTCAACATGCCACGGTGGACCCAACACAGCCGCACAATGCGGCTCTGTTTGAACCGTTCGTCCTCCAGTCCCTCTCTCCCTCTCTCCCTCTCTCCTGCTCTGTTCATTTCTGAACCCTGCTGCAAAGCGCCATGTTCACTGGCCGCTCTGCCCCTCGTGTGACTTATCTTTCCTAAAGAAGCTGCCCTCCAGTCCACCGCCTCGTGAAGACGCTGTGCAGGAACACGTCTGAGTCTCTGAGTCTGCTGACTGAACCTACATCTAGCAGAGAGCCCATCAAATGCAGCAATACATAAACCAAGAGGATCATGGATAATTCATTTGACTGAGTGATTGTACAAAAGGTGGCGTCGATGGCTCTTCCTCATGACTCCTTGCCTAAAGCCTGGAGAGACTGGCCATGATTTATTCAACCCATGCTATGTAGCTGTCTGACCTCTTTCTCCTCGTCAAGGGACACATTTCACATGTTTCCCATCCTGAATGACTAAAACCATGATTGGTGTTTGTTTTGGGGGCGTAGAATAGGTGATCGTTGGGCTTGGTGTAAGGCATGACATGTTCAACCTGTTCAGCATGTCCACATGTGCGTGTTTATTATTAGACGTCCTCCCCCAGGCCCTGTCTCACATGCTGGTCAAGTCCTTCAGGCTGTCAGCTGCTCGAGTAGACGAGTACATCATCTATTGGAAAGACAAGAGACACAAATAATTAGGTCTCCACTGAGGGGAAGTCGTTACGAGGGACAACCTTCCGGCTCCTCTTGCTGTTTCACTTATTTTCTCCGGTCCACACTGGTCCGTGCCGTTCAGAGAAGCGGGCGTGCGAGCCGCCAGCTTTGTCAAATCTCGCAATTGCAGCACTAACGGGCATCTCTCTCAGCACACAGCGATGACTCAGCAGCTGTGGGCAGCTCATTACTTCCTTCAGGGGCGACTGGCCGGAGACTTTGTTTGGTTTCTTTGGTAATGTTGAAGGGGGAGAACCAAATAACATCCCACCTCCTTCAACACGGTTACAGCCAACACGATCGGATGACAATGTTTGATAGCGTATGCTCCCCTTTAGCAGTTCAGTCATCTGTTTATGAGACTTTGCAAACGCCAGGAGGATTCTGTGGCGGGGGAATTGAAACACACTGTCGGTGACACTGCTCTCACGGCGCCATTTTGGATAGCAGCTGTCACAGGCAACTGTCCGACACATAAGAGACACAACTCAACCATCGAGTCACGGTGCTTTAAGGAGCTTGTTATCAGTCTCAGAGTATGTTACCAATCAGATGGTCTGTGACACCGGAGTGAACACTAACATTTTGATTTTATCAGATGAACAGCACCACGGTTTTAATCAGAAAAACACACGGATTACTTCAAAACACCGCTCCTTTACACATGTTGTTTGTCACCTGGCTCGCCACACGGCTTTGGTCAAGACTCTCACGTCTCATCGCCCACAGGATGGACTCTGAGGATCTTGGTGAACCAACAATCTTCTTCTCGCTCAACCATCAGGTGTACATTCTGGTTATTTTTGACGTTTTGGTCCCCAGCCCTGTGGTGGGCCCATCAGTCACCCGTCCATGCCTGCTGAACATCAGCTGACATCACCATCTAGTGCAAAAGACAGATTTTAAACAGCATTTAAGAATCCTCTGATTACTCATTTATTCATATGATGCTACACATGTATGGATTTGATTGGTATTTAACTTAAAAGGCACAACTCAGTGTTGTGATTGCAGGCAGATTTCCTGTCATCGTGAGCCCGGGTCACTTTGAGAATAAGAGTTGTTAATGGACTTTCTCACTGCCATAGGATCGGTTCTGATTACTCTAACAGGATTAAGATGGTGAAAAGCGGCACAGATGATCACATAAATCCACAGATTAAAAGGCATATTAGATTATCATAGCTGTGCAATTTATGACATTTATACTCTATCCCATTAGTTTAATTTCCCTGATTTAAAAGCGAGTCATGTAAAAATATTGCGCAATATACAAACACTTATTGAGGATATTCCAAAAATATGACAAGACATCGAAAAATGTTTAAGATGCCTTCTTTTCTTTTTTGTTATACAACGATGACATGAGATATGGAAGATGATGCGCTTGGTAACATTAAAGGTGATATAAACCTCCTGATATATGTTTCATTTATTATATAATTTTATTTATATTTAATGTACTTTATTACAGAGCACATTAAGTGTTGAATTACAAGCCACTTTTTAGTTGAAAAAGAAAAGTGATGCAGATTCAGTATTCCTATTATCCACCAATTTAGAGTTCGAGAGGTGACGGTGTTGGTCCAATTTAAGTTTATAATAGCGTAAATTGCTTTATATTTGTTGTAGCCGGTTGCTCAACCTCTGCTTTTTGCGCTTTACTTTCCCTCAAGCTGTACTAATGTTTATCAGAGGTCACCAACACAGAGTGACCCGGCGCTCGGCTCAAGCTCTGTTCTAAAGCTGTATCCTCCTGAGAAAGAAAAGAGGTCAGCGGTCAGCGCAGCAGCTATTTTCCAGCCTTTCAAGCTCCCATCTATTCTCTTCAGTGTTTTTTTCCTCAGCTACTGACCTCCATCCACTCCTGCAGTGGAGTTCCCCCTGCAGTTAATCTCTGCCAGCTTGTTGTAGCTCATGAATTTGTAGTTTCTCACAATGACAGAACAGCAAGACTTGCAATGAGGAAAATCCATTAAGTAGTTCAATGCTTACAGGAAGCTATCGCATATTCATGAGAACTTGTGTTGTTCTATTAGCACAAGTGATCTCGATGAAGACCTTTTTAAATCTATTTGTGGGAGGACCGCCTTATTTGTTGTCATTCTGTGGGAAAGTTAGGGATGCTGATGTCGTCCTACTGTGTGAATGAGAGGCAGATGCATCTCCAGATGAACTCTTTGCTCCCACTGTGGTCGGGATGGATTAAATCCTGTTAATGTTAAGACTGAACATGGAACCATGTTGGTCCATCTGTGCAAACAGTCAGCTCTAATCCTCCTGATGTGTGTGTGTGTGTGTGTGTGTGTGTGTGTGTGTGTGTGTGTGTGTGTGTGTGTGTGTGTACACACCCACATATGTCCATGCATGTCCTCTTCTCTCTCTTTTTCCCTCTAAGCAAAATCACAAGTTAAATAAACATTCATGACTGGAGCCTCTTTTGATCTCAGCTCAATCTTCTGAAAACACATTGATGATTCATAACATTACTTTAAATAAGAAAATACTAAACAATGTGCGGTATCGCTCCACATTTGTTATTTGATTATGAACACAAACACAGGACCCCAGCATGGCTCTGAATAGTTCTGCTTTTTGGTTTGAGTAATGTTGAGAGCAGAGCTGTAGAGGCTGAGGCGCTCGTGTCACATTCAGAGGAAATCAATTATGCTGTGGTCAAAAGTGACTTGCCTACTTAACTTGCAGCTTTGTTGATGACAAACTCTCCAGCCACTGGGTCAGTCAGTCAGACATGAGGGCAATCATATTTAGTTGAAAACAAATCTCAGACGTTTTTTAAAATCTCTGCTTCTGGTGAAACAGAGAGGTTGTGAAGGGTTCAGCACTTCAGGGACATTCAGATATCACAACCCAGACTGAGAGTACCCTGTGTATGTTCCTCAGCTCTCCGTCACATTCTCTGTGCTATGAAGAGTAAAAATGGCTTTTGTGAAAAGGTCTGTTTCAGCACAACTGCTTTACAAATCCCAAGATGCATTTTGTAGCTTTGCCACACGACAAAGATTGTGGTTCTAATAATAACTGCTGTATGAGTTCAGAGTATGAAGTTACAACATCATTCCCACGGATCATTTCAACGCGATTACGATCTATTTTTGATGTTGTGTCTCAAAGACTCAGTCCACTTTAATCTGCATTGTGGAGGTGGGTTTTAGGTAAGCAGATTTATGCTGTTGACTGGTGCATCTCTGCTACTCTAATCTATATAATGGGTTTCCAGCAGGAGATAGTAATGCAGCGATAATGCTCCAGTTACTTTAAAATACAATTCAAATGGCACACTGTCTGGCAGGAGTGGAAGCTGATACTGTAGCCTCCATCAAACTGCTGGGAGCGCCAGGAGACCGTTCCTGATTGCAGGAATACATGCGAGTGCTTACTGGCTTTTTGCTGGGTTTTAAAAGCTTGAAAAACACAATATATTTCACACAGGAAAGTTACATACATGAGAATAGGCTACTTGCAGGCATTCTTGTGTATGCTGAGGCTGTCAAGTGGGAGGACAAATGATTTAAAGTCAGCCTATATAGTTGAGTAATGCCTTCGGGGGAGATGAGGAAGACGATTTCTCGCACAATTGTGACCACATAGATGTCATGGAAACCACAGTTTTATATTCATGATGTCACTGGTTATAGAAATAGTTGCTTTTGTTTCCTAAATTTGAAGGAAAAGTTTCATAATTCTTTTTTCATTCTGTTCGTTCCCACATCAGCCACCTATATCCTGTAAATATCCGTCAGTGAGTAATGTCATAAGTGATTAATAAAACCAACAGCAGCTGAAAGCCTGAACACGTACTATCATTGTTTTTTCTGAAGAATCATGCAGGTATTTCCAATAACATGACATCATGAATATTTCTATAATTTAATTTTGGAATGAGTGTTTATTTTTGAACCTTTATAATCTCTGTCAGGAGTGTGTGCGCATCCTTGTCCGTCTATGGCTAATCGTGCATTCTGCTGCACCAAACGGCATCATATCTTAGCCTTTTAATTTGGCAAAATAGTCATTAAAAGAATGTAAGAATTAGGCACATCAGCTTTGTTTAACTTTACCGTGCTCTGTTTTACAACTGTCACGGTTCAGCGCTACTCGCCCCTCACCAGTCTAACTCCCTTCACCTGTTCCCCCAGCTGCCTCTGATCATTAATCAAGCTCCTCTGTAGGCTCCCGCCTCCTGCACACACCTTGACAGATTGTTCCTCGGTTTTTCACGCCAGACTCTCCAGACTCTCTGACTGACTGATGGCCTGATAGCCTGTTATCGATCCTTCCTGCCCCTGTTCTACCCGCTAGCCTGACTCCCGGTAAACCCACCAACAGCTCCTGTAAAACAAAATACTAAAGGGATATCCTTGAGCTTTGGATGTAACAGTGTGTTTGAACTCTAAATATATGCATTTATACATCTCTCTAGGAAAAAGGAATCAAATATGTATATCATTTGTATTCTTCTGGTGCATTGTCCCCCAGTGCGAGGCAGTCGTAACATGTTAATCCCTGTTTACACTAGAACTCCACTGACAAAAAATCTAGTTAAAGTTGAAAATAAATGAATGTTTTTGTGTGTGATTTATGTAGTTTTCTTATCAGCTTCTCTTCTCTAAAGAGAAAAGTGCAGCTCCAGTTTCTCAAAAAGGATGCTTGAACTGATGTCCTCTGTTGAAGGACAGCCTTCTTATTTCTACGGTGCCTCCCTGCTGAACCGTGGCCGTGAACTAGAAACAAAATGCTGTGTGTGTGTATGAAATAATGCACAATAGACCAAGGACATGTAAATTTAATGCCAGTATGGATTGCTCTATACCAGGGCTATTCAACATCAGTAGCAAGTGCGCCGAATAAGAAAATCACGGGGTGTGTGAGGGCCGCACAGAATATTGATCAGGACGAAACTTTAGGAGTTCAGTCGCGCGCAGGATGCTTTACTTTCATTGGTTGCTGGATTAAATGTTACCCAGATACAACAGATTTGTTTGTTTTGTGATTGGCTATTGTGTAGCCCATTTCTTGTTTTTGATTGGCTGATAAGTGGCACCTCGCAGCTGACCTCCAGGGGAGCGCTTGATTTCTCCACAGTGAGAACGGCGCGGCCAGCTCATGTTTGCGCGCTGCGGCACATTAAAACATTAAATAGCCAAGAGTTTTTTTCAGCGTGAGAAATACGATGTGTGGCGAGAGTGCGTGAGTTAAGACCGAAATGCGCGAGTCTCACGCTCAATGCGTGACACTTGAGAGCCCTGCAGACAACTTCCCGACACTTCGGCTTCGAGAGAGACGTGTTGCAGCTTGACGGTAGCGTCAGCTAGCGCCGTGTTTCAATGCTCACCCAGACCAGAGCGCTGGTGAGGAGTGGGTTACGGCAACCAACACGGGGCGGAACATAACAACGTCACCATACAGGTTTGGTTGAGGCAACAGTGAAACTCGATGGCTCTGGGTCAGATGTCTCAATGTATAAAAGAGGCGTGTCCGTCAGTTTTATTTTTTCTTACCAAGCTAGACTGATTTGCAGGCAGTCAGGCGGGCCGGAGTTAAAGTCAAACGGGCCGTATCCGGCCCGTGGACCGCTAGTAAAATAGGCCTGCTGTATACACTCTACTAAACCTCAAGAATAATGTTTATGAAACCAAGACCACACCTTGTGCACTAAATACTCCTTAAAGCACTGCATACAATCCAAGTGATTCTTTAGTGTATTTTGAGGAGAAGTAGGTCGTCACATACCCTGTAGTTCTTTATCAAAGTGTGAGGCATCTCCTGAAATATGAAGCATGAATTACATTTCTTTGCTCAGCCTAGCAGGGCATTTCCCAGAGAAGGACTATACATGGTTATTGTGTTTGATTATTTATGAACTCAGCCGTTATCAGGAAATCTAATCTGCAGGGCACCAGCAGGTCTGTGCGTCCTCTGCAGTGAAAGAGATGTTGCTGAACTGCATCTATATAGGTCAGGTGGGCATTCAGTAAGCAATTAAATGCTTTCTAATTAACCAGAGAGCTGCATGTGTCGTAATTACACACAAGCTTGTTTTCAGAACATGTGAAATTAGCAAATTTTTCATAATCAAGAAAACATTGGTCACCAAGTCC
The DNA here is from genome assembly GCA_036178185.1 of Liparis tanakae. Lineage (NCBI taxonomy): Eukaryota > Metazoa > Chordata > Actinopteri > Perciformes > Liparidae > Liparis > Liparis tanakae. The sequence goes on along the minus strand of CM070094.1, from coordinate 10,580,035 downwards.
CCCAATTAGGCAATTTTTTTGACATTGTGGTTAAACTGTCTAAGACATTATAATAAACATGAGCAAATATATTGATATTGAAAATCTAATTAAAGTACAGAACTTGGGCTACAAGTAACACTAAGCCATTTCAACACAACTCAAACACCAACTCAAATAACCATTAAAATATCATAGTCATAACGTAGTTGGAATCGGCCCACTCAGAACGTTTCCGGAACTGGCGACACGTAGCTCCGAAGAAAGTGAGATGGCAGAAAGCAAAAGAACTCCACACAGATTATAAATATCTTTACAGAATCCTTCTGCACCAAAGCATCACAGAGATATGAGCCAAAGAACAAAGCCACATGAATCGCTTCATTGCTTTACAGCAGGGGTGCTCACACTTATTCAGCATGTGAGCTACTTATACATTGACCAAGTGAAAATGATCCACCTACGGGTGTGTGTGTGTGTGTGTGTGTGTGTGTGTGTGGGGGGGGGTGCAAGTGACTTTTTTTTTGCTGTCCCGATGCGTAGAAAATAAATAATGTCTTAAGATGTATTGAACACCATAAGTAATACAAGTGAAACATTTGGTTTGGTACATGAGAAAATTCAAATGGAACAGATGGTGCCAAAATGCACATTTTAGAGACCTCACCTAAATTCTCTTTACTAAAAACTCTCTAACTATTGTTCTGCTTCACTTTGCAGAGAGGCTGTTCACACATTGGGCTATTATCTGGGTGGGGTTTAAACCTTTGCTCCTTTCAAAAGAAAATCATCCTGAAAGTGCTTTTCTTTCTAGGCAAAACTGAAACTTTTATTTTCTGCTGTTTCATCTTTATTTACTCTTAAGCAGTAACATATATAGTAATATTTATACATCTGAACAAAAGCTCACATGGGTTGCCTTTATTATAACACCAACATTATTCAAATACCCTTTGTGGTTGCTTAGCTACACCCTTTTTAGTTTGTTATGTCGAGCAGAAACCTTCAAAATAGGATCGTTCTTAAAAGGTTAAGACGTCAAAATGCGGTACTGAAAGTATTATTGGGTTTCAAGTGTTGAGAAACACCCGGTCAGCTGATTGCAGAAGGGTTGTGTGTGTTTAAAGGAAATGACACAGCTCCATGACACAAACCTCTGGACAGCATCAGGCCAACAGGTCCGTGCTTCAGGTACGGCTTTCATTTAAATTCGAAAAACATTTTCCTCAACTACACAACATTGTTGTTGAGTGTGATGAAACGCTGCTCAGTTGAATGTTTTCCTTTCTAACGTCTCACAGAAATCTCCAAGACGTCAAAATGGACTTTTCCGATGACTACGGTTACAGCATGGACTATAACTACACGTATGAAAGCAATGACACTCCACACGACGAGGCCGTTTTCCACCGCCAATCGACGTGTTTCAAGGAAGTGTTGTGTGTTCTTTTACTCGTGGTCTGCGTCGTCATTTTTCTGCTGGGCTTCTTTGGAAACGCTCTGGTCATCTGGATTTCCGGCTTCAAGATGAAGAAGACCGTCAACACCACCTGGTACCTGAGCCTCGCCATCTCCGACTTCGTCTTCTGCGCCTTCCTCCCGTTTAGCATCATCAGCGTGGCCATGGAGGAGTGGGTCTTCGGCCTCTTCATGTGCAAATTTGCCTCATCCGTGATGTTCCTCAACATGTTCAGCAGCATCTTCCTCCTCGTCGTCATCAGCATCGACCGCTGTGTGTCCGTCGTGTTTCCCGTCTGGGCTCAGAACCATCGTACTGTTAAAAAGGCGTCTGTTGTGGTTTGCATTTCCTGGCTGCTCGCCATCGCTCTGAGCTTTCCCTCTGTCATCTTTCGGCAGCTTGGCACTCACATGGGGAGAACCATTTGCTACAACAATTACACATCGTACCAACACGGTCACACGGTGGTTGCAATGAGTCGCTTCCTCGCTGGGTTTATCGTCCCTTTCGTTGTCATCATCATCTGCTACTCCATCATCTTTCTCAGACTAAGAACCAACAGGATGACCAAATCCTCCAAACCCTTCAAAGTCATGTCGGCACTTGTTGCCGCCTTCTTCGTGTGCTGGCTGCCCTACCACGTGTTCATCTTACTCGAGCTCAACCATCAAAACTACGACTACAGCCTTTTGGTTGCCGGACTCAAAGTCGTCACCGCTATGGCGGCGGCGAACAGTTTCCTCAACCCAGTGTTGTACGTCTTCATGGGCAATGACTTCAAGAGGAAGTTCAAGAGCACCGTGCTCTCAAAGATGGAGAACGCCATGGGAGACGAAGGCCGCACCACCAGCCGGTACCTGTCCAGGTCCAGCTCCGTGGACGGCAGAGCATCCACGCACATCTAGACTGCACCGCTTCGCTCAGGGGACTCGTGTGGCGTCAACAATACTGAAATGCAATTAATGAACACGAAATATATAACATATGTATAGATTCACAGTGCTAATGAGCATTTATTTGTTTTACTGTTGGCCGTATGGAGCGAGTGGTTGCCAACGCAGACTCACATCATGTGGAGGAAGAGTCTGTGAGCGTGAGCCAATAGCTGAACGTGACTGTACTCTCTGAGCTCTGCATGGGGACATGCAACAGAACCAATGTCTTCATAGCAGTTTGTGTGGACTTTTGCAAGTCACTGAAGCAAACAATATAAACAATATCTTATATATAAAACATAACAAGCATAATAAATATTACACATTAACAAAAAACTAACTAAAAGTAGTCAAAGTTAACCTGTTGGGTTTGGGCAATATTTGGAACAAGGTCATTAATCACTGATCTGAAAGGTTGTCCTTCAGTGTGGATGTTGAGTGGATCTGATTCACTCAGAAAATTTAACCTAAACCTTTGTTGTTATGAGCGTGCACAGGCAGTTCTACAGTAAGTGTAAAAACTGCTGGTAAATTAGTAATTGTAGAACACATTTGTTCTTGCATGCTGATGCATTTATTTTATGGCATCTATTCTGATTAGTTAAACCTAGGGAACTGATCTCATTATCTCATCTCAGGGGCTTCAGTCTGAAGGAAGTATTTAGTTGTAATCTTTTTAAAACCTCAACTAAAATGATCCACACCAGACGACGCAATTATACACAAACGGAAGATCCTAAAAGCAAAAGAGGCGAGAATTGATTTATTGTATTTCTGTTCTTGCTCATAAAACCTCAACTCTCCGGATGGTTGCTTCGTTTATTTTCTGACAGCACAGTACGCAATATGTTTGCGTTGCAGCATCAATGTATGTTGTGCCAGACTGACCCAGATACGGTGCTCACATGGGACTGCTGTTGAGACCCAGTGTGAGCAGCGTGGCTCGGTCCCAGCTCCTATTATTAGGTGGTGAAAACTGTGTTGAATGGACTTACATGTTTAGTTATTTCATGTAAAAGAGATATTAAGTGAATGCGATTTGTGCAATACATAATAATAAAGCTTGAGATATAAAAATCAGCTCTGATGTTTTAATTTCTCAATATTAAAGCAAAAAGTATTAATATGAATAATATTGTATGAAGATGATAACATTATTTTAGAAAAAAACTATGGCTCAAAGAGTTTTAATTTAAAAGTCAAGTTAAATTAAATTAGATTTATTTGAACTCAAAAAGTGCCAACACGCATCAGCATTTCACGGACATCATCATTTATTGGATTGGTTCCTCACTTTCAGTAACACATGCAGATATCCCCCTCTCACCACGACGTGTTCTCCTTGCCACACGTTTGAAGACTGAAGGAGAAAGAGGAGTTCATCTTGTGGAAGACAAGTAAAGTAGTTCAACATCTCACGGCTCAAAGCGAATCTTCCCACGTGAATACAACATTTTAGGAATAACCATCATCATCAGAGAGCCTGGTAATCTTCTTCATGTTGAACCACACCAGAGCAGAATTTATCTTTTTTAAGGCTTTATTAATCAAGTTGTATTTTTTGATTAGACCACTTGAGCATATTGGTAGAGGCAACATGAAGCTAAAGGGAGAACCTAAATAAATATAGGACTTGAGTTTGTGAGCTGGTCAGAAAATTAATGATGTTGCTCTACATTTGCTATATTTGTATATCTTCGCCTCAGATGTTGTGTTAATAGATTGTTTCACTGTATTAGTTTAATAACTAATCTGTTAGCTGCTACATATTCAGATAGACACATGTTTAGCCACATGAAGGCATATCTCTGTGGGTGGCAATACAATTTAGTCTGCTGGTCGCTGAGTCCAGACTGAAACTCGTCAACAACTATCAGAAGGATGCCGTGATTATCCTTGAACACTCAAATGCCTGCAAAGCAAATGACATCCCCATGAGCCTCCCTGTGTCACGTTTAGTACCAATTGGAAAATGTTTGCATGTTAGCAGGCAAAACTAAAATTTCAGCCATGGTGTGTGTATATATATATATATATATATATATCAATAATTTTTATTCATGTGAAGCTGCTTAACCGTAACTGTATTATACAGAAAGTCAGTGATGTGCACACTGCATGTCGTATTAATTTGACTTTGACTAATATATTTACATATGTTAAGGTATAATAAGTACACCAACTGAATAATGGAGGAGCCTGAAGGGACTGTAGTGAGACCCATATACTGTATAATACATGTGCTTTGAACTTTAAAAATACACAATCACCTTTTTAGTAGAAATCCTAATTCTAACGTTTCTTCTGAAGTTACAGTCGACCATCGCACGTCATTTTATGCACTCATTTATTGGGCCTTATGACATTACATTCATTCCATAGAAAATACATTCATTTGTGACACCCATGTTCAGAAAGTGCCAGCTTGTCAATAACAACGAGAGCCAATAAAGTTTAAAGCATGTGTTAAAAATAGAAACAACTTCTCCCCTTTTGCCTGTAGCAATACAAATATCGGTGTGTCAGCAAACACTACAAAAATATATTTGTGGAAGTCAGTTCATGTTGTCTGGCTCTCAGCCGCCAGCATTGTATTTAATTATATATTCATGTATTTATTTAAATATGGTATGTTTTAGCTCATCGAGTACCGTGAGAAGATGCTTAGAGAATTTGAGCAACATTTTTCACACATTGTGGAGATTCTTTTAAATTATGAAGAGTAACATTATCACCAGCTTTAACGGTTTCATAGCTCCTCATTCAACAAAGCAATGGAACAAAAAACGTTTTTATTACAGTAACTGTCATAAAATAAATCTACGCTGATCACTACTGCTAAAGGTCACGTCTATAACACAAGTGTAACGCCTAATTTCTCTTTAATCTTTGGGGCAAGTGTTGCACAGCAAAGTGCTTTTTGGATTTCTGCATCAAGCGTCCAGTGTTAACAAACATATTCACAACCAAATTAGTCGACATGTGCGCTGCACGGCAGAGATAAATAAATCCTCTTCTCTCCTTGAGTCGGTGTCTTGAAGAGGGATTATTCCTCATCTTGAATACGCAGAGCTGAGTTCTTTACGCTTCATTATTGAAAACCTGTCTTACAGTAAGTTGAACTTACAAAAACTTGGAAACACACCGTATCATCATCATCATCATCATCATCATCATCAGGTAGTTCAATATTCTGCATATTGCATTTTCCCCTCTGACAAAGGGCTTCATGTTTTAAAGTTCTCATGTATAAAATATTATTCTGTAATAGCAGCAGAAGATTCATACATTGTAATGTTTTCATTTCTTATATATTTCTCTTTTGCACAAAATAAGCCATGTATTTTTTGGGTCACATGTTTCTTCACTGCCAATTCATCACCAGCAGTCGGACGAGCCTCTCTGTAGTCACAGCTATTGTACCGTCTTTGTGTTAAGGCGTGTGCTCATGCCTACACATGTGCATAGAGCAGGATAAGGAGCGCTTTTCATTTAGCCAAACAGAAAAACAACCTCTGCAGTCAAAACTGCCTCTTTTATTAATGCATGAAGCTGCTGAGGTTCAACAGAAAATGAAAGAACATGAATAGAACATCAAAATAAGAGGGTTTAAGAGACGGCTTCAACCTATGTTCACAAAAAATATTGGAAAAACTTTTTCAGGTAACGTAATCCTATAAAATATGGTGCAGCGTCTGTTGACAACAGTCCAAAAGGGAAACAAAATAAAACGAGGGGCTCACGTATATCATCTTGGCATATAATCCTCTGGAACTCCAGACATGTTCCTCTTCCTCAGGACGGCGTCTACTGTTCTGATCAGTTCGTTGATGTTTGCTCGCATTTCTGGCGTGTACGGGTCATACTCAAGCTTTCGTAGCCCAGATCGCTTAAAGTTTCCATCTTTCTGGCCCTCGACGCAGAGAAGGCGGTCCTCCGAAACCTTCAAACCCAGAAACTGCACCATCCCCTTCAGCTGGGAGAACAGGTCCCTCTTCACGTTCTCAAAGTGGACCACATGGACCACCTTCCCATAATTCAGCCAGTCCAACGTGTGGGACGCCCACCAAGGAGCATAGTTCTTCACAAACTCAGGCCACTCTGCGGGAAAAACGAGAAGGACACATTTCATAAAGGAACTAGAACGGGCACTCGGTAGAGTGCATACCTTCGCATAGCACAAGATTGGGTATTGAATTATGAACATGTTGGCATTAGTTGCCAATTGGATACAAATTGACGCTATGGTAAAAAGAAGATTTTGACCTTGTCATGACCTTGACCTTTGACCTGATCAATCCCAAAATCTAAATCAAATGTTCCCCGGATAATAACTAATCATCCCACCAAATTTCATGTGATTTGATTTAATACTTTTTGACTTATGCGAATAACACGCACGCACGCATACAAATACACGGCGATCAAAATATTACCTTCCGCATTTTCAATGCGAAGGTAACAATTATTAAATCAGTCAAATTGGGGATTGAATGGAGTTAAAGTGAGAGTTGTAACGGCAAAGTATTGACACCATTTAGATTTAGAAGTGTGGCGCAATTTCCGTCAGTGTACATGAAGTCAGTTATGAAATAATTGGACATGGTGGTCAGTCAAACTGCGGAGGTACTGGAGGAAACACCGGCCCAGAGAAGCGTCTGCTGGCAGGAGGCCGTGCCGCATTAGCAACACACATCTTCACCAGAGGTCGTCGTTAAAGTTTAAAGTCTGCTGAGTCGGCACGGCTGTCTCAGAAACCACAGTGGACAGAATATGATATGCTGCATCTGAAAACACAACGTGGAGAACTGCTGGCTCGGTTCTCCTTTCAGAAGCAGCCACCGCTTAAAATATGAAGGAACCAAAATAATTGCAGCTCTGGCGTCAACATCCTGTTCGGCTAATGTTCAACTGAATATCAGATTTAGTGAAGATACTTATGTCCTTATTTAATTGCGTTTGACTTTAAAAAGCCCACATAAAGGGCTTTATGTAAGAGCCTTTAACGAAAACCTCAGAACACTGAAACGTAACACAGCACTTTGTAAAAGGACGAGCCCTCCAAAATAAGTATCACCTGCCCCCGAGTCGACTGTATGGGGCATCAGTGTCAGTAACATCATCTGAGCCCCCCCCCCCCCCCCCCCGCAGAGGTGAGTGCATCAAATCGGCGCCCTGAGCACAAAGTCACTGACTCTCAAACCGGATCCCCTCGCTGCATTCGTAGTGGCAGCTGTCAAAAAGCTTTTCTCTTCTCTGACGTTGCTGCATCGCCGACCGAAGGGACGAACATCCGCCGGAGACGGCAGGCCGAATGTGCTGATGTTTACACAAAGAGGGACAACTGCTGGGTCGGCAACTCTCCGGCCGCTGGGAAATCGATTCACGCTCGCAGGAAGTCAGAAAGAGACGGTACGGGGAGCAGACAGAATCAGTTGCCACGGTTACCGAGACACACTGAGGAGGCTGAATGAGCAAAGCCAAGAGGAATATGCGTCACATAATTATATCTCGGCAAAGGGCATAACATCTCCTAGACGAAGGGGGACCGAACCTGGAGGTTTGATTCCTTTGATTGACGCCATGAACAGTTACCTTCTGTCATCGTCACGTAAACTTGACGAGACGGATACACGACGCAGCTGGAGAACGGTCTGAAAGGGACACATTAAGTCTGTAACAGTGCCTCGTCTGAATAGACATATCAACAATAATTTAAATTCATCATCTTATTATTTGTGAAACCAGAATGACTTCCGTGTACTTCTTGAGCATAATCTCAGAGGAATAAAGGATCGGTGAACAAAGATCTTCTTCGGAAACTCGTCTGGAGTGAACAGCATGCACATTTCCTCGAGGATGTAAACGTGTTTTATCCACAATCTCGTCACGTTACCTATGTGCACGCAACTCACGATCGGACCCAGAAGGTCGTGTTGTGGTCGGCTGGCTGATTGTTTCATTTCTCATTTCTAGATGTCTAAAATGGTTTTACAGCGTTTCAACACGTTGTGCTCGTTGACAAGGTCAAAACCCGGTTCCTCCATTTCCTGACCTTCCTACGTCACCATAAACCATTTCTCAATTATTTTAATATTGCCACATACAAACAGTGATGACATTGGTGGTTATTTATTATTTATTTTCAGTCGGTAGGCCTGGAAGAAGTTATTGCATCATATCGTATCATATTAAATCTGCAGAGGAACCACAGGGCAAAGGCTGAGACTCGTTTGTCCTTCAGACGGATAGATTTTCAATTCATGCCGACAGATCCTTACATTGGGCATCAGTCGTCAGTTTGAAAATTAAGTTACGCAGTAAAAGAGGAGAACCATTATTTGTTTTCTGTGGGTGATTTTTTGGGGGATGTGGACGGATCAATGTCAAGCGAGTGTAGATGGTGTGCATGTTCCGCATGTCTCGTAATGGTTGGTACTCGTACTGGTCTGGTCTTCGTCTTCACCGCCACCCCCCTCAGTCTTCATACACCCTGGGCTCAGTGTGGGTGCTTAGCTCACCTTTCCCTTTCCAGTGGGCCTGAGAAGCAAATCCAATGTGGCCGCCATATTTTCTGTTGAATTCCGCCATGAGGGCTTTGTAGGGGTTTCGGATCATGAGGACGCTGGAGTCAAAGGATTCGATCTCCTTCTTGCCGCTCTCGTGCGTCTTGATGCAGATCGTCCTCCCACTCCGCCAGTGGTCCCGCTCCCCTTTAAATCCTGTGAATCAACAACAATCCCACAGTGTGTCAGTGTATTTAATCCACAGAGGTGTATTCATCAATGCATGCGTTTGTGAATCGTGTCAGATGAATGTCGACGCCTACCTTTATTGTAAAGGGAGCCGTCAAAGTAATAGCTGCCAGTGTAGAAACCAGTGGCCAGTTCTATGAGGTGGCGAGCCCAGGTGTTGCCGGCTCCAGGGAAACTGGCGAGGGCCACCAGCTGCTTGGCACGGGTGGGGAGGAAGTGGCGGTCCATGCAGCGGTTGTCTGACAAAACACAAAGACAGAGGGGATTTATTATTCTTTTGTTTGGTGTAATAAACATGGGAACATATGTGGTGGGGCCTTGAAATGTGAAAGACTGTGAATTATGACCGCTCGACTCAATCAAGCTTCAAATAGATACTGAAAGTTAGTCACTTCCTCCTTATTGACTGCTTTTGTAATATCAGGCCAAAAGAAAAGAGTTATGTTGAAACATTGGAAGTTTGTGACAAAGACATTTAATATCATTGGAGAAAAGGTTCAGAGCAGTTCAGTAAATAGAGCGATGAAGACACGTTCTGGAGTGCTGCGTGGGATAGGATGACCGTTTCCTCTTCAGCCCAAATCGCCTCACAATGCCGCCCACTCAGCGACATTACAGAGTGGCGTTCACACTGGAGCAAACAACAGAGCAAAGAAGACAATAGGAGCAGATTCCCGAGAACACATTGTCCAAAATGCATAAAGTTCATGTTTGATGACATTACATTTTAATTATACATTCTATTGGAAATTAAACTATTTCAGTCGATCAAAAACGTAGAAAAGGCCCAAATAAACAAAATAGAATGAATGTATGTAATAGCACATTTATCTGTTAGATTGTTGAACCGCTGTGATAGAGTCCTGTATTTGCTGGTTTAGAAGGACCCCGTGTTGTTGATCGATGTTTTTCCTGCGCTCAGGGTGCGGCTGCCTCTCAATGCACCCTCTGTGTGCTGCTGTGAGGCGCCGAGCGTCACCTTGAACCTGCGTCTGGTACACCACAAAGTACTCGTCGTTCCCGCAGCTCTCGAACTCTTCCCCGTGGCAGCGGTGCAGACACATGCCCTCGTCCTCCGGCTGGTGAAGGGAGAAGAGAGGAGTCGGGAAGCCGCAGAGACACCGATCTCCAGCCAGGATGGCCAGCGTCTTCTCCTAAAATACAGCCGTCATTAATCACTGTCGACACGCGTGTGCAATGCATACACCCAATCCACCCCCCCCCCCCTCACCCTCTCCGTGCACATGTCCACACATTTGTCCACGGACATGTTTTGGATGACGGAGCTGAAGGGAAGTGCCAGACTGACATTTTCTGGCCTGTGGAAGCACCCTTTGAAAATAGCACTGCCATCTGAAACAGAGAGAGCAACCCAACATGTTATTTACTGATGTAAAGAAGAAATAAATACAATGAAAATACTCCAGTTTTCTGGTGAGTGAGCAAAGCGTCCATCAGATTCCTGTATTCACTGAGCCTCGTGAAGAGATCCTACTGGGACTCTCCCAGTCTCCCGAGGCCCTGACCTGCCAGCTTCCACCCCCCCGCTGTGTGTCGGTGACCTTTTAATCTCAGAACATAACTCTGGTCGGATGGATCGACCATGAATCACGACAGCAGAGGAGAACTGCTTCTTTCAAAGGAAGTTTTTAATTTAGCTGTACAATTCGGTGTCATACTTTCCCCTTTGTTTCGTTTTTTTAATTGCTACTCCTGCACACACACACACACACACACACACACACACACACACACACACACACACACACACACACACACACACACACACACACACACACACACACACACACACACACACACACACACACACACACACACACACACACCTTAATTACAGAATGATTGCTCCGCCTTTTCCAATGAAAAATCTAAACAGCGTGAACAGAGGAAGTGATTTAAAATCACAATTGAACTGTTCATCATATGCCACTTGTGACAGGGAGGCTGTGAGCAGCATCGCTTCATCACCGGCTGAAAACCGCAGTTCGAAGTCACTGCAGGAGGAAATCCTAATTCCATCCTGTCGACACGTCAGCCGTGCTGATGCAAATATGAAGCTCTCAGCAGACCGTGAAGCATTAGGAGCAGGGGAAGAAAACTGCCTGCCTGCTCAAAGATTTTTTAATAAAATATGCACATGGAGCGGTGCGTCTGGGGTATTTCTTCCTCTTGAAGTTCAAGCTCCCAAACCCGGCACCTCCCTACGACTGCTGAGCTCGTCTTCTCTTAGTGAGGATTTAAAACAGAGTTTACTGCGATTGCAAAGTAGCTCACGCTTTGTGTGTGTCCAATGTTTTATTTCTTTTTGACCTTTTTCCCTGACGAAAAGCTGCATTATTAATGTCATGTCCTTGCTCTCTTTATCTCCCTGCAGTATATCTTCCCTGCATCCTCTTTCTAGTTGGCCTTCTACGCCCTCACATGTGGCAGAGCTTTTTAAATCAACCCGAGACACTTTCTGTCTGCGCTCCAAGGACGAGCATCCCCCATATGCAGCGTTCAAACGTAAATAATAAGATCGCTGATGAAAACGCATAGCGGGGTGAGATGTAGTAGAACATAATATGGGTTGTATGACAACAAAGCAAAGGGAATAAATGCAGAATAATACTTGGCAGGATTATGATAGCAGTTAACTTCAGCTGAAAACACTGAACCATGTGATCGAGTCGTCTTCAAGTGGAGAAAACCTCTAAACAGCCACCTCGACACATTCCCTGCATTTCCTCTTTGATGTTCACATGATGGGTCAGAGGTGGACACACAAAGACAAAGAGCTTATTCAGCAGTCTGATGGCAAACAGAGGACAGAAAAGCAGAAATGAAAATCATAATAAACAAACAACACTGAACAGCACGAGGGCAGTCAGATCTTTAAATTGAACAGGGCTTACATATTCGCCATTGAAGGGGATACCAACTCTTTCCTTCCACATTAGCAGATTCTTTCATTTCCGTTCAGAGAGTTATGAATGCCGACCACGGCTCTCCTGGCTTAGAGGTAAACACAACCGCGCAGCCTCCTACTAATTCTGTGGCAATAACCCAAAACAAATATATTTTCCTTGAAGCAGCCGTGTTAGAGCTCTGAATCAAAAGAGCAGCTCTGTGCCTCGTTGGTCGGCTCATTCTCAGCTCACGGACTGTGGGATGTGTTGTTGTTGTTGTTGTTGTTGTTGTTGTTGCAGATTGTCAGACTCACAGCGGCGTGCCGACTCCTGGCTCAGCTCCATCCGATAGATGGACAGTCGGTTGGCTCCTCCGCACAGGTTGCTCTTCTCTCCTTTGCACTCCATATTGCATTCGCTGTCTGAAGCATTGGGAGCCTGGATCTTGTGACCGCAGTAGCACTCGGCTCCGAACTCCAGACCTGCGTACATGTACCCTCTGGAGGGAAGAGAAAGGAAAAGGCATTAGGCCGAGAGCTTAAAGTGATTGTTCTGAGCCTTCGTGACATTTCCTAATCCTTCACGGGCCAAAGCAGATGGGCCCGCGGAGCGACTGGATGAGCGCTGATCAATAAAACCAAGCTCACGGTGCACAGAGGATGTTGAAATAAAGATGAGAACACATCCGGACGTTACTCTGGAATAACATCTGTCTGTTTGGTGAAGATGCTACGAGGCGCTCGAGGCCATTTTACATGCAGGGAATCCATCAAGAATGTCTCTTCTCTGTTGCTGCGTGGAGGATTTGACTCCCTGGAGGCCTTTTGGCTGCAATTAGACGTTCAATACGCCCCTCACACATCCCCTGTCAATCACACCCAAACCTCAGTGCTCTGTAATGTGCTGTTGCCCCTCGTTTGTTTGTCTGTTCTTATTAACCCGCTGCTCCGGGAGGGGAGGCAGCAGGCTGCAAGATCCAAGAGCTCCCATCCTCTGCTCCGTGGACCAGTGAGGGGTGTGATTCAATGCATTCGATAGAGCCGTCTCTGGTATTCCCCAGGGAGTGAAAAAAGGTGAAAGAAAGATGGGTGAGGCAGCAGAGAGGGAGAGATTGGATGTGAGAAAACGGTGGATGATAGGAGCAGAGAGATAAATGCTTTCAAACGCAGAGCACTATATATAAATGTTATTCGGTTTTATCCCTGTACAAACCCCAGGATTGGATCGGTATGCCAATACGAGCACATTTGGATTATAATGTAAAGAGCACCAGTTCTGGGAAGGCCTTCCCAGAAGTTTGTATACCTGGCTCACAGTCGGATCTCCTATTCAATCTGAAAAGGCGTGAAATGCACGGCTGGACTATTAACCAAGAAAAGAGTGTGTGGCTCAAAATAGCAATAAAAGACGAGATAGATGCTCCTGATTGATTGATGTGCAGAGAGTGACACAATACAAGAACAAGTGACTAAAAGTGTCACCATTATATCACCTTTCACAAGTGGAGGGATTTAACTGTGATTGCATCTCAAGAGCCTCCTTCGTCTTTATTTTGTCAGTGTACGGGCAATTTTTCGATGAAATGTGGCTCAGATCCCCGTCTCATCGAGTCCACGTCGACGCGTCATTGGCAAGTTAACTCCAAATCGCCCCTGAAAGCTGTATGAATGGGCGTGACTGACATGTAGCGCTAAAGTCGAGTGGTACAAGTCTATTCACCATTTACTGGGGGGATTCATTAAAAAGCACAATATCAGCTGACATTGGCCTTAAAGTGTGTTAACATGTTGTCATATTCCTCAATGAATGGGTTTAAGTTATGACACAGTTCATCCGTCTATAATAAAGATGTCCTTCATTGATACAAGAAGAGCAAACTCAAAACCACGGGAAACGATCCCAGTCCAGCGGAGTCCAGATATTGTTGACGGCCATTTTTGTTCTTTAGTGTCAACACTTAAGGTCTCGCCCTGAGGCACATGGAGCGGCTGCCCCAGAGCTTTTGAACACATAATCTCCACAAGCAGGTGATTTCTGCCGGGCGTCGTCATGGTGATGTACGGAGATGCTCAGATTTCTTTTTTTCCAACATATTTTAAGGAACATTTTGTCTCCAAATGAACGGTGGAACTCAAAAGCTGGGACAGCGACATGTGACTGAAAGCTTGTGAACAGGAAATTGTTTTGCACGTCAAGATATACGTTGGTGTGAATACATGAGACAGGCCTGTTAGTCATCAACTCACCAGGATCTATGATTCTGGCTCTAAACACCACATGACACATTTTAATCAACGACTGGGTTCATTTCCATATCAACTCTCTTCATCAGCCCGACTGAGGAAATAAAAAAGAGAGGCTGCCTAACGGAGGGGTGTCGGCGTACCTTTCTGCACAGTTGTCCTGGCAGCGGAACACAGTCATCTTTTTGTAGTCAAAAAAGGAAATTCCTCTCAGCCCTCTTTTTTGTGTATCATCAATGTAGCAGCCAAAATACTTTGCTGGAAAAGAGAAAACATACGTTAGTGATAGAGAAAGAATACATGTATGCTGTTCATGCCAGTTACGTACAACACATTCAATTTGAAAAACAGCCACAAAAGAGGGTGAGCTGGCAGTTCCTTCCTCCCATTCAACACGGTGTAGTAACGGAGCGCAGGAGGAGTCCTTTATTTATGTATGAAGACACACATCCCCTTCTAGTGGCTCGTCACTGGAACTGTCATCCCTGCATTGTTCCAGTAGAGGGGGGTTGGGCTTCAGGGCCCCTCTGCACAGGGATATGCAACCTGTCCACAGCTTCTTCCTCTCATCAACACACTGCTCTGTTCAACTGAGCTGCACAGGCTCCACTATACCTTTAACAAACATCCCCCATCTGTGCCGTGCCATTAGCCCTCTAAGCCTCTGATGATAGCCCAGCGAGTCCTGGGCTCCGCATCCCTTTAATTGTTCGAGACTAAAGACCTGCATTTGTGCAGCATGTGGTGTGCTGCAGGACTCGGCTGTAATCTTCTTCCGAACTATTGTGGAGCTGGGAAAAAAATCTGCTTTATGATGAGGGAGAACATTGATTTGAATTCAGCTGGAACCTCATTCTGAGGGGTGTATTGCTGCTGAAACGGTCCTGTTACGCGTTTTATTCTTGCTATAAAGGTTCCACAATAACCTCCCTGTATCCAAGTGCTCGTTCAGCTGTGTTCTACCCTCAGTCGACTCCTTTACTTTCCCCTTCAATGCACTTATACTTCTGTACCATTGCACCACATAGCGCAAATGTGTTCGCCTGCTGCTTCTGATGCTCCAAATTGAACCCAGAGCGAGAGGGAATGAGTGCATTTGCAGTGAGAGGATGGGAAATTAAAAACCTGCAGTGTAATGAGTGGAGCCGGCTGTATGGGGGCAAACGAGAGCTTTGATGCTGCTAATTACTCCATCATCACTTTCTGCTGCAGTCCTGTGAGCTTAGTGCTTCTGACTGGGAGGAGGAGGAGGAGGAGGAGGAGGAGGAGGAGGAGGAGGGCTGAGACTATCACATAACCTAAAGCTTCAAGAGACATTGTAAACATGTTGGTTTTCCTGGCCTTGAATTGGAAAGAGATAGCTCCACGCTGCTCTGTGAACACATTGGTCTTATGAACTCGACCCTCTAATGCGCAGCCAGGTACTGTACTGGGACTCAGTTCTCGTAAAAGAATAACTTATTTGTTTTCCGTTCTTGCTCAGAGAGGTTAGTGTAGAGCGTGCGATAAAAATCAGGAAAGCTGGCAACTGGTTTTGTCACGAACACAAACAGAGAGCAGTCACTCACACTCGTTTCATATTCATGGGCAGTTTATATTCTCCACCTGCCCCTCCTGAGGGAAACAAGAGACCACATCACCACAACGACTTGTCGTAAAGTGTGTGGCATTGTGGAGACGAACAAATAGAAACCCCAAACAGCATTAGCTGAGACCGGACCGGATGTTTACACTGGTGGAATAATAACGCACATTTACATGTGATCATCTACAGTTTCTAAGGGCTACTTGTATATTTATTATTTGATGCTGTTCTATTTCTTCTCTACTGCATGCAAGGGAGAAATATCGTAGTTATTTTGAATATGATGCATTTATAGGTTAATTGCGTCATATTAATTAATAGATGATTGCCCATCATACGACTTTAGATAACATTATAACAACCAATTTGTAACATAACAGATTTACATTCTACCATTGATGACTTTACTAAAGCAAAGTTTCTGGATAATTATTCCACCACCCAGTGGCAAAAGGCTTTTTGTAGGCAACACGCAAAGCTATTTTTATTCCGGTTGGAAACAACTTCTGATCAGAGGAATGTTTTAAATGTCTACTGTAAAAATACATGTAGCTCAAGTAATGCACTTTAGCTACAGTGTTTAAGTATATACATTTTATACCTCTAGTTTACCGCATTTCGGAGAAAATATTGTACTCCACTATATTTATCTGAAACGTATATTTAGGTTTCAGATTTTAAAGACAAAACACATGATCCATTTATGAAACTATCCCAAAGCAAATAGAATTGTTTAAATGATTTTACAATTTTAAAAACGGTGCGAATATGTTGATAGTAATTACTAATAATTATCCAACAATATTACACAGAATAATAAAGATGTAGATATAGATATATACACACACACACATTTTGATGAGGATACTTTTAATGAAGGACATTAACTTGTAACAGGAGTATCTTCATATTTTAATATGTTGGTATTACTCTTCAATTAAAAAGATATTGATGTTGGAGAAATCCACTACTTTACCTTGTTTTTAATAATGTATACTTAATCCAACAGTTTGACAGTCAGAATAGCCAAGAGGAGAATAAGAGAAGTGAGACCGGGTAAATGATCTCGTCTTATCGGCTCTTTTGATCATGTTTCATTTGGAAAGGAATAAGTAAGCAGGATATTCGTGCCATCCCGGGTCAGAGACGTTGGCTCTGGTCCACTTCCTGTCCTCACGGGTGTTTTCAAAACCTTTGTGACTTGATAAGATGTCACATGCCAGTCCAGAGTTTATATGAATTATGAATTATATGATGATGTGAAAGAGAGACAAAGCAGTCCTGTGATCACCAGATGATGTTGCGGTCGTGAAGCCGAGCTCTCGAATGATTCACTGGGACGAGACAGAGGACTTAATCATCATCATCATCATCATCATCATCATCTCACTCCACTCTCAAGAGATTTTCTACATGACCAATTACAACTGGAAATTCTCATTCATTAAGATGCTGCGGTTTGTAATTAGAGATTACTTTGGATTTTAATATTAACATAAAGTGCTGCCAGTGAAAGTGCATTATCAATCAGCCTGTAATAAAAAGTCCTACATTATGACACAAAACAAGTGGTTATTATACTCATAGTTCTTGATATTTTACACAAGAATCCAGTCACAAACACTGAGTTTTCATGAATGTTTACACTTTATGATTATTCCTGCATTAAAATGGTACCAGTACATGAGAGTTGTGCTTTATTGATCTGCTTAAAGGGAGCACTGCATTGACGTGATGTAATACTTCAGATCGATTTAATTTGGTTGTGTGGTCGAAGCCAAAGGAATATTTCAACCATCTTTTACATCCGTTGTTAAATAAAATAAAAAGACTAACTCACCTCTCCCATTGTCCGCGTCTTTGCCGCTGCGTCCTTTCAGGGCCCGGTTCCAGTTGTTGGTGTAGTCCCCCCCCCTGCGCACCGCCTCCTGGCCCTCCTGTCGGCCCCTCTTCATCCACGGAGGGCCGTACCTCCGTCCAGACCGGCGGCTCTCTTTGAACACTCGGCTCATGATGCCGAGACCCCGAGCGCCTGCCGCTGAAGTGCGGCTTCCCATCTCTGACCCTACCACCGAGTTGCGGCCGCCTCTGGCCCCGGGGCTGCTGTCCCCGATGAAGCCGGAATGCAGGAAGACGAGGCTCCCGGCGGTCAGATAGAGGAGGATGAGGGAGAAGAATCGGACAGGTTTCCTGCGGAAATAGCGCTGTATCTTCAGCAGAGGCTTGGCCATGCTGGCTCCCCCCGCCACTCAGCCGCGCTATTCCAGTGATGTCAACTCATAAAGCAGAAGATTCAACACCCGCTGGCCCTGTTCCCACCACACAGCCCCAACAGAAATGAGGAAAAAGCCAGTTAAAGGGTCTTAATCCTGTAGGAAGGTCCTCCGAACAGAAGCATGACTATTCCCTCACGCCCGCCTCTTCAGTCTCTCTGGAGGAGGCTTCACACCTGTGCGCTGGGCGGCTCCGAGGAGCCTCTCTGCCCTCCCTGCTGACAGTCCGGCCCTGAGAGACGTCTCCGGGGCCGCGGCATGAAAGCCGAGTGGCTCGGCGTGAAAGATGATCCCTCAACGCGGTTATCGGCCGACACAGATGCCACGCCGGCCCCACAGCGGCACTTTCTCCCACGTTGTGCAGAAGGAGGAGGGTTTTATTTACAGGCCGAGATCCTTTCCTCTTGTTCAGGCCGGCTATTCACCGAGGGAGAGGGCGCGACTTTCCATCTGCAATGAAGACACACAATAAGTACACACCCGAGTGAGCTTGAACAAGGAGAAATAACATGAGCAGGTTAAGAATAAAGGATGAAGTCGACGCGTCACCTTCCTCAGCCTTAAGTTACAGGGGATCACTCGCCAACCTGTCCTCATTCTGTCAAACTCATATCAACGAGAATACAATTTTCCATTGATATCAGTTTGTGCACTAACAGCAAAGCTTCACTGCAATGAGCTCACACGTCTACATGATCTTGGGTTGAAGCTGAAACACACAAAAAACAGAAAGAAGCCTCTGTACCCTGTTGCATCCTCACTGATGAAACCAATGTGTGTGGGTGTTGAGGCGCATGATAAACTTATTCCAGATGATCCGAGATTACAATCATTCGTGTGAATGTGTGACCGGAAAAAGCAAACACGCTCACTTGATCGCACACGCATTAGACTGAACCGTTAAACAGTCCAGGGTGGGCTTTTTCTTATCGCTATCTTAAAAGGCACACATTTGAACATCTCTGCGATGAGGCGACAGTTGTTGGTTCAAGAGCTGACGTTTCTGAATGGACGGCTGGGTCCAAAGTGAGCGTGGCGAGCGCAGCGTCTTACCCAAAAGTTAAAAACTAGAAGCTTTTTGGTGGGCAGAAACAGATATCAAACGTCCAGCAGTCAGCGCGTCACGCTGCTGGTGTTCGTAGTGGAGTACACACTGGCCTTTAAAAAAAGCTTTGGCCAAACATCGTCTGCTATTCTTAGAGCGTGTGTGACTCGTTGGCTCGCCCCGCTGCAGGCCAACACGCGTACCATTGTAAGATATACAAGATGTGATGTTGACCGTCTCTAAGTTTCAGTGGTTTGGAGGGATCTGACATATTTCTGCCCTGCCGTTAGTGAGTAGATGGCATTTAAATGCGTTTACTTATGACCGTACATTTTAAATTGTATAGAGGAGTAGACTACATGTAGTAGTAAACTGGCTGAATCCCGACTTCCCAAATTCTCGGCAGCATCTCTCAAAGGAGTCTCTGTTCGGCGGCGAGGTGGGAGGCGACATTGGGAGATGTAACACAACCCTCCTCGGGTCAGGGTATTTTCCACAACATTCAAAAGGGACACTCGCCCTTGTGGCTCCCCGTCCGCCCCGAGACATGCAGAATACTTGTCACCTGAAACCTCAAAGGCATCGCAGACCCCCTTGGCTTTCCGCCTCCTCTACATTTCCCTCAGGCACACTGGGACCCTCCAGGAGAAGTGGATCACATTCTGCTCATGCGCTTCAACCCAAGACAATCCACATCCTGTGTGAATGGGCCTCAGTACCACCCAACTCCTAAACTCCATATTAGCCGACCGATCATGAATGATTCAATATGTTCATTCTTTAAGATCAGATCTTTTCCCAAAATGGCAAACACTGTTCTGATGTATAGATGGGTCAAAGTTGATGGAAAACAAAGACGGCTGTGGTTATGTTCCTGACTATTTCTTCAAGCTCTCCAGCTGCTGCCTCTGGCTTTATATTTGGTGGACGGACACAAGAGTGGTATCGATCCTCTCATCTCACTCTCGGCAAGAAAGTAAGTTTCCCAAACTTTTCTCTGAAACGCCAATGATTTTTCATTTCCGTGAACAGCCTCTATCCATTTCACAAGGATTCATTGATATAGTGTATGTGTCATATGTATCGCTACAGGCATAGGCTATAAACATGATTGTAAAATCACTTCTACTCTCTCAGTAACCATGACGATTCTTCAGCCCTGTGGCAGGATCTTGCTCCTCCTTGACAGAGAAATTAAATGATTCATATTTCAGGACAAACAGCACAGTCACTTTCTCTCAAACAAGCCGCTCTTTGTTTCAAGCCCAATCGTTTGTTTGCCTTGGAGAAATGTAATCACATCTCAGCTCGCTCTCCTGCCGGGTCACACGGCCTGAATAGTAAAATAATACTTCATATTTCACCGTGCCTCTTACTCCCATCTCACTGTGCAGCAACAGCAGCCTGGACACGAGCGGCGGCCTCTTGGTTCTGTGTGTCCAGGCCAAGGCGGTTCAAGAAGACGAGCAGATGGAGGAAGTGGCATGTACAAGTGACACCTCCCTCCTCTGCCTCTCGCCTACTCAGCAACACTCACACATTAATTACCGGTGTTAATATGTTATCCCCCCTGGTTACGAAACGGAAATTGGACTTCAGCATGCTAACATGCTCACGGTGGCGATGCTAACATGCTGATGTTTAGCAGATGGCATTATAGCTTTCTTTAGCCATAAACCAAAGTGTTGGATGAATTAAAATGTGCACATGATGACACCAGATGTGGATTATCAAAGTGATGACAGTCATTACATCACAAGTCTGTGCCGAATGTCATGACAATCCGTCGGGTAGTTGTAGAGATGCAAAGGCAATGCTGCGAGAGGAAAAGTCAAAGTTATCAAAGTGATGTGTGCAGAGATGTTTCAGTGTGACCGGCAACATCAGCATCCCTACAGGGCTGCTGGAGGGGTTACAATCCCAGTCAGGCCGTCACATTCAAGCGTCACATAATACAAGTTTGTGCCAGTCACTTCACAACATCGACCACAAGCTGAACACAGGTCTGTGGGTACAAATCAGTGTGGACGGACGGACGGACGGACGGAGAGAAAAGGCAACAGACAGAAGTCGGAGGTGCAGAGGTCTCTCTGCCAAATCACGGCAAATACTCCAGCTGAGTCGACATGAACTCACTGACTGACCATTAATTCACATTCATATTAAATGAGCCAGAAAATATTTAATCAAAAGCGGATTCAGGGGCGGAAACGTCAAAGTTAATCAGTGTGGAGCGGGCCGAGCTCGGCTCCACGGGTCAGACCATGAACACTCCTCATATCCGTCCTGCGACTCGGTGACCGGCGGTGAGGGTTGAGCAAGAAAGAGCTCGGTGACACCTCTCGAGTTCAGAGACGACACCCGACCGTCAGGCGGCACGGACAACAGGTGGGTTCAACAAAGGAGTCGCCGTCTGACCTTCAGCACAACTCGGGTACCACAAAGAGACAACTTCTCACCCCGTGACGGTGTGTTATTGTTTTGGAGATTGAAGGAAGGAAAGAAAGATGTGAAAAGACAAGAGACGGTTCTGACATCATTTTATAGCTTCAGAAAGTGTTGACAAGATTTGACCTCTGTAAAGGTTGACTATTTGGGATTAGGATATTTAGTCTCAATAGAGGCAGATACATCATTGTTACTTGCTTCTGCAGATTTCTAGCGCCCCCCCTGACAAAAAGCATTATTTTCACGGCAGCTGAATTAAATTAGTTTCCCATAGTTTAAAGTGTTCTTCTTGTTGTGTTTTCACAGCAGTGAAAGTTAGAAAAGAAACTGGAAAATATGCGTGGTGCAATCTCAGTGAAATCCACAGTAACGTCAACTCTGGCTTCTCGAAGGCAGAAACACACGTCATTGTGTTGCGAGTGCTCCGTGTGAACGGTGGCAGGAAGAAGAGGCCATCGGGTGCCCCAGCAGTAGTGGGGAAGAAAACCATTCGAGTCTTATCTCATTGTCCTCTTGTCCAGCCCCTGTGCACACGGTCAGAAGCCCTGTAACATGCGTTTGCTTCTCCAGCAGTGGGTGTGTTCACAGCGTCGGCTGACACTCCCCTCACCCTGGGGCCCGTGTTTCCGCTTCACTGGTGTTTTTTGGCCTGCCAGTGCACATTAGCCGTGTTTGTCAAATCAAATCAAACTGAAGATCACATTCCTCCCCCGGTGATAACACTAGCCGTGCCTGCATTCAAGTTTCCACAGATTGTTCCCCAGCATCCCGCTGCAGAGCGGCCTGCTGCCTCACTGCAGGTCCATGACTCGACACAGGACCAGCAGCAAGCAGCAAGGCGCTTGAAAGCATCTATGAATGAGGATTTAAAACGTGTTGAATAAAACTAAAGAGTATACTATTGTAAATAGCGGGTGAAACAATACGTTGGAGGAGAGAATGAAGCTGCTCACTGACCCTGAGAACTGGAGTGTGAACATGAATACTTAGAATAACAAGCACCTCGCACTGCCAGAGCTGTTTCTGGCAAACATTTCCATGGTATGCATCTCGATGTTGACTTCCCATTTTCATGAGAGCCCTACAAATGAAACCTGTGTTTGATCTCAGCATGTGCTGGTATTAGTGATTGGCTCAATGCCTCAAACACTAATTACTGGTGGCTACTCAAAGAGGAAGCTCATCAGCAAAGATGTTTGGAAGAATCTCGATCCAGAGAGACGTTAAACAAAGCTAGGAGAGACGTTCTAAACTCCTGACCCGCGTTATGCTACGTATTAATCCTCGTTATACGTTCTCCAAACCAACGAGATGAATATGAAGCATTTACTGAAGAAGACAACCACCTCTGCGTCAGTGTGGACACATACCCTGTGCCAAAGTTTCTCATAGTCGTGCTCCACTGTATGCGTTGTACCGTATGTTATTTACCAGTTGGCTTGAAAATGTTGGACAAACGTGAGATGAAAGTAGATGCTATAATGAATGTGGACTAATAATAGGTGGAGGGACACCGATGCCCCCAGTCTCTTTATTAACATTTCATTAAAGAGCTGCGGAAAGCTTATCGATACAAGGGATTTATTAATGATATTACATTTTGTTTACAGTGTAGTTTCATTTGATAAAATGTATTAATTTAGTGTATGTGCACAATACCACTAAACGGTATCATGTATAAATCCTGCCAGTTTTAATATGGACACAAAACACTGTAAAACATTGAATAGACTGACAGTAGAAATGTATACAGAACTGGTCAAATATGTGATTTTAATGTCCCAAGAAAAAAAACATTTGTCTGTTTTATTGTTTGCATTTTTTTCTCAATTCCTTCTGCAGAGGAGCAGCCATCCCTTAATTTAAGACGAGATGGAAATGTGTTGTGATGTAAGGGAGGGACCAGATGGTCTTTACTCTTTAATACCTGTTTTCCACCTAAATCAGTTCGTACATCCAGTAGGTGTAAATTCAAGAACATGCACTAAAAATAGAAAATAGACTTTCCCTGCAAGTAAACAAGTTTGTCACTTTCAACGTTGTGGCTGTATTGGCCCAAACAAACCTGAGACTACTGCAGAGTCATTTGTTACAGAAGTTAATGCTGATTTTAACGTGTCCCTCTAAAGACAACAGCCAGGTGTTAGTGGGTGTCCTTGTGCAGTGGAAAGGGGCTTTAGCGGCTATATTTATATATTCACTATATAGGATTTGAATGTATGAATATTTTTGGAATTTCCTCAGTATATTTAAATATACGACACCAGTCAGCATTATTATTTAAACAAAAAAATAATAATTGCAGAACAGTATAGATACAAATTGCACAACTTCTGAGGATGTGTTTACAAACATAGGAGTTAAAGCGACACTATGTAACTTTTCCCCTGTAGCGCCCCCTTCAGGTATTTAACGTCTGGTCTCGAGCCATATATGGCTCTTCCGGCTCGTGCCCTCACAGCTGATCTCCCAGCTGTTTGATGCGCGCTACCGGCAGCGCGTCTCGACAGCCGCAGCGAGCCGTTCATCCGCGGCATGTCACTCTGTCTGTACGCGTCGCGTAGTGGAGCAAATAAAAAGTCACCTGCGAGCGTGTACTGGTACTATATGACGTTGGTAATCACTGCCAGACAGCAAGTTTAAGTACTTCCGCCGGAAGTACCGGGCGGCTCGCAACATCTTACATTCAGCAGTTTTCTGCCCACATACCCCCTCAGTGGTGGAGGCGCAAATCAACATATTAAAAGTCATTGTAGCGGCACAATTTTTTTCAAGCTGTTATTTTAAGGTGGAAAAGTTACATAGTGGGGCTTTAAGGTGAAACAAATGGTTTCCATAAATGTCGAACCCTTGATAGACAAAGTTAATGAGAAAATAAACCAATGAGCCCAAATGCTTAATATATATAAAATAAATATATATATATATATATATATATATATATATATATATATATATATATATATATATATAGCGATAGATAGATATAGTGACAGAAATCAGGAGATTTGCAATTTGTGTTGTGTCGTAGACTACATAGGTTTGCGTTTCTTGTTTGATATATTTTTGCACAATTTGAGACAGGCATACTGAAGAGAGCTAAAGCTGTAATTAAATCGATGCTGTATTTAGGCCCGTTTGTTACGCTCTCCCAAAGCCTGGAGGTAATTACAAATACATTTGGCTTTGTAGTGGTGGAAAAGACCAATCACAGTTATGGTTTTTAAGTAGAGTCTATGAAGCTTAAAAAATAAGCCCATGATGGCAGGGAAGAAGCTCTTTGTAATCCTGATGATACTCAACGGTCCATTAAGCTCAGTAGTAACCTTTTTTTCTGAAAGGGAAGAGGTAAATTAAAGGGTCTAAAAATAATGTAATCCTGTTCTTTGACTGGTGCACAGTGGCATTAAGCTGCTGCGTTGTAACCGAGAGAAATTATCGCCATTTCCACCAGCACATGGGAAAAGGGTCTGAAGGACATTTTAGCTCCATTGTGATTGAGAACACAAAGCAGCAGAGTTTTAGAATTTAGAATTTTAGGAATAAGCAGAAAGACAACAACTGAACGAGTCATTTGCACTCAGGGTTTATTATACTTGTACAGTTGTTTGGTCCGTTTGTATATTTGAGGGAAAGAAAGACAGGAAAGGAGAGATAACTCACAGATTGCTGTTGTGAGTTTTGGACCCCCCCCCTCCTCACTCCTCAGTATGCTGCCACTCCCAGATCACAGTTGGCCACACGGCTGGACATTTGAAAAAACATCACTTAAATTGGTCCCCTCTAATGGCTGCATAAAAGAAGTCATGTTTCTGCAGCGGGGGGGCGCCGTCAATGGAGATCAAATGATGTTTTCCACTGTCCAACTTTAACAAAGCTCTTCATTCACGGCCTTACAGAAGGTCTGTAGCTCACTTTTTTCAAAGAGGAAAACAAGCCCCCCCCCCGCCCGCCCCTAACCTCTCCCACCTCCACTAAGCACAGACGATCTCTCCACTTTAATTAAAACTGAATTCTCCCGGCTCAGTTCTGCTGCAAAGCTCAGTCCTCTCTGCTTGAATAGACTAACAAGGGCATTTCAGTGGTGGGTTTTGGGGGGAGGGGGGGGGGGCTCTGAATGGCAATTTTGGGACATTTTCAACATGACATCATTAAGTTGAAGTGTGAAAGCACAACAGAGGCAACCGACATACAGCTAAGAAATACAGTTATTCATTAATGGAGGATTTGGCACTTTCTTTTTCCGTGTTGGACAGTCGGAGGAGAGTGGGTGTTTGGCTCAGCTATATTTGGAACAACTTCCTATTAAATATTTGTAACATGAATGTGACTTAGTTTTTTCTATTTCTGAGCGTGAACACCTGCTCTGTTAAAAAAAGAGGCCAGAAAAACACGTCTTCAATGTGCCATGTCGATGTTAAGGACATGTTTGAGGTTGAGGAGTCATTCTGAACGTGGCTAGCTGTCTTTAGCTAGGCTGACCACGCCCTGACTGGACTCAACACGCAGATATGAGATATTGATCTCCTCATGACACTCACTGAAAGGAAGTGTAAAAAACAACAAAGCCATTAACCAATGTGATCGTCTTTTAAGTTGATTTGACAGACTTGTTAGCAAACAGTTGATAACCTTCACATTCAGCAGTTACTATGCAACATGGCCACCACTGTGGGGCTGTGTTTCTGGTCAGCTGGTGTACCTGATCCCAATAATCACTCTTAAATTAGCTTTGGTCTCCACCAACTCCTGACACAACGATCTGACTTATGACCCAATAAATGCTCCAGCAGCTGGTTCAAAGTCCTCGGTCATCATTAGTAGCGACCCCTCTCCCATTACACATGGATATTTGGTGATGGATATTGATTAGTGCAGCTTTAAATCCTGCTGCCAGTATTTACCAATATGAATCCAGCATTATCCTACAGAGGTATAATAATCATGCTGTTGGGGAACTTATCTACAGAAGATGTTGATGTATCACACAGCTCCTTCTCCACAGAGTCGGAGCATAACAACAGAGCCGAGTGCTCAGCGGTGCAGGAGAGGGACGACAGACCCTCGGCGCTCCAGCTCCGGTGTCAACGAGCTCACACTGTGCTGAAGTGTCCCTAAACAAGACGCTCAACTCTCCACACGGTTCTGAAGATGACTCAGAGGAAAATAAAAAGAAAAATGTTCAGGTAAAAATGACTTTGCCAAAAGGCTCCAACTATTGCAGTCAGACGCTCTGGAGACGGACATGAGCCGGCGCCGGGGGGAGGCCGGTTTCATCTGACGTGACCAGTATCGACCAAATCTCACTTCCCCTTTGCTCCAGTCCTCTCTTTCCATTTATAAAACCACAAGGACAAACTACAAAGCAGGAACTATTTCCAACTATAACAATCATTGCAGCTGCCTTGTTGATTCCTTGCATCGTGTCAGCTCAATGCCGACACATTTAACACGTCACATCCAGCCCAAATCCATCCTTGAGGAGGTAAAAAGAGGATTAGAGAGGCCCCTGAAGCTGTTGTCTGGAATACAAAGCTGATCCTGCCCACAGCTCCACATCCCGGGATCACTTCAGACAAAACATGTTGCGGTCTCAGCAGGAAGCACAGGAGGGATACAGGGAAACAGTCAAGAGATTTGAGAAGCGGAAATGTAATCAAATGTATCCCCTCGGTACCGCCACTATATATATATATATATATATATATATATATATATATATATATATATATACACACACACTTGAACAACAGTGTTCCTCGTGAGAGCGACAGCGGTACTGTTTTCACCTTGTGAGTCTCGAGTGTGTCATCGGGACAAGAGTCAGTCCTGGAGACACTCACTGCAGTGCAAACAACTACAAAGGCTGTCTGTAATAATAGTAATAATAATAATAATAATAATAATAATAATAAAATATTGTTATTTATAGTGCAATGTTAAAGCCATAAGCACGTAACAGACCAGAGGGGCCCGTTTGAGATGGCGTTGGAACCATGCAAGGAGAAAACCACCAACACAAAACTCTCCAGGTAGTTCAGATCAAAATGAAGTCTGGGTTCAGGACGGGTGACGTTAGGGGGCGGAGCCCGATGTGGTGTTGCGGTTGTAGTTTTACTTCACACTCGGTTGTGTGTAGTTTGATCTCTAAACATGCATGATATTGTATTTGCAAGTACAGTTCTTGAGTTTCTTTCCACCACCGACTTACACCGCACGGGGCTGGACTCCAAATGACAGAAGGATATGTGTTATAAACGCTTAAGGCAAATGTGAAGTGCATCTGTTTCAATTAAATAATACATATTTTGAGTATATTTCCTCACAGGATTTTAATGATACAGTTGAAAGTTGTATTAGCAGAAATGAAATCAACCACAAAAAAAGCAAGAGATATAGATGTTTTCTCTCTCAACAGAAGAACAGATGTGGAGTCATGACACAAGTTTTTTTCTTCTTTTTTCTGCACTTAAAAAATATACTCCAGCTATTAGTATGCAGTCTGTACTGTGTTCACCGCCCACACATACGACCCACAGCAGAGTCACAAGTGTTTAACGCCGGGCTTGTGGAGTTGTGCAAAGTCTAACAACAAGCGGAAGGAAGATGAGACAAGGGAGGAAAGTAGAGAACTTTATAGACTAAGAGCCTTTCACGTACTTCATTTTCCGTTCATTAAAAGGAAAAAGACGGGACGGCATGAGAGCCGTCAGCTCCTTGGTCCCTCCGACTGTCGTTGGACAAAAGCTATTTAATACATTATTCAATGTGCACTGTCACACAGGGCAGCGAGCTGGACGTACAGGTCTGGATGCATTCATCTGAAGAACATGGCGTGTGTATGTAGACGGGCGCTCGTGCTGACCACGGGCCTCATCAGGGTCACGCAAATCAGCCTGAAGAGGTCGAGCAGCACCAGAGGCCTGCTGCCAACAGTTCTTCGATTATATTGGAACATCATTAGATGCCTTGTTGCTCATATGTCCTATTTTTAATCAACTGTTGTTGTTTTTGTTGACTAGTTGTCATTACAGCCTCGTGTATGTTAAGTCTGGACTAAAGCGAGGTGGGCGTCATGTATGTTTATGATAAATCCTGGCAGGACAGTACAAACGTTTGCATGATTGTAACTTGATTCTCTACAACAGAGGCTGAAAGTATGAGTGTGTATATGTATATACAATATGTGTATTTCTTTCTTTATTGAACCTATGTTTTTTTGTCTGTTAGTTTATTTTTATACCACATAAAACATCTGAACAATGTGTTGGACCGAGCTGAAGAAAACATACGTTTGATAATGATCTCCCAGCAGAGTTTTCAGATAACACTTTGTTTTGTTTATAATTGTCACCGTGATCATTTTCCAGAATGTGAAACTTTTGTCAACAGTTACCACACAGAGCCTAAAAGTACTAAAAGGAAATTGAGAAAGGGTAACTTCTGCAAAGATGAAAAGGATTTAAATGTGCCTATATTTAATATGTGCGTGCATGCGTGTGCGTGTGCGTGTGTGCAGAAGTAGAAATGGGCAGAAACGTCGAGGGAGTCAGGCTTTCTGGCAGCCGCCTGCTCTGGGCCTGCAGGAGGAGCGCGCCTCGGTGCTGCTGCTTCTCCTAAGATGAATAAAATATGACGAGCATGCAGCTGTGTTGCAGCGTTGCCCTGATGCAACGCGGACAACATGAAGCAACGCAGGAAAGACTGTTACGGTTTAAAGAGTGTTTACAACTGTGTGTGTTTACAACTGTGTGTGTGTGTATGTGTACGTGTTCAAGTTACCAAATGATGCTCACTTATTTTTATGAAACAATACCCAAAGTCTAAGATACATTTGGTGGCTATTACCGACTTAAGGTAACAGTGGCACACGTTCCTCTACCTCGAGGATCTCGCCCTGCAGATCGTTGGTTGCATGTGTTCAGGTTTTGACTTTCATCCTCAAAAGGATCTCTTACTTCAGTGGAAAACAGTTCCAAAGAAAATGTTTCTCCTTGAGGTCTATGGATTAGACTGAGCAACTGAGACAGTTATGGAAATATTTTTCTCAATTCTCTGAGCACCACAAACAAAATTCCCCGCACCTCAATTATATTGGAGTGGAAGCAGCAATTTCCGAGGCAGATATCTCAAAATGTCAGCAGATAAAACGGAAAGTATCCATGTAGATGGATCACAGTAATGCTGAATGCTTAATTTAACACCCGATACGGAGTCGTGCTCCTCCTCTGATGATGATGAACGTTGGTTTAGTGGTTGTCACAATCAGCAGAAACCCTCCAGCTGCGACTGGCTCACGTGAAAATCCTCCCTCCAAACACTTGAGCATCCCGCACTGCCGGAAAAAAGGCGCAATTATAAGAATTTGTGTCAAAGTCGCATGAACACAAACTCAATAGGAAGAACTGAGAGAAAGAGAGGGAGGTAGGGAGGGAGCATAATCATCAACAGTTCTCAGACAATTTGTCATTTACAGGTTCACAGCAGCCCCTCTGTGTTTGCATTTGTTGTCAATTATTCTCGAACGATCTCATGAAATGTTTGAGCCCTTCTGACTAAACTACAGTTAGGGGAACTATGACATGCGAGGCTCTAACAAAGCGAGCGACGCTGCCTGTGTTTTGGCATCGGTCCATCGGCCACGCCAGACCGCGTCCGAGTTGCCACGGGTGACCGAGGAGAGGTCCAAACAGGGAGTCAGCGAGGCGCTGAGCTGGAGCCGAGGCATCCCACCCTCAAGCCACCCGGGAAAGACATCTGCACGGTCACCCAGAGAGCGGAGGGGACGAGGGCTGACAAGGCATGACCACCGGGCTCGTGGCTGACCGGGCGCACTTCATTTCCTGCGTGTGATGGTTCCTCACATCACGGCCAACCTGGGCAGCTCCTCTGACAGATGGAGGATATTAGCGCCACAGAGGAGCTTGAGTGTGCGCTCTGCTTACCGCCAGATCGGAAAAGTAGCTGATAAGGGGATAGACTTAGGCGCTCATCCCGCTTGCTGCTGGAAATTAATGGAACCAAATGTAAGGCTGAGTAGAAGAATAATAAGCCCTTACTTAAAGTGTGTATAAATAGATGATGCTTGGTTACTGTTGCACATCTTTCACATGAAATCCCAGTAGATGCAATTACTAAGCACAACACAATCACGAGGACGGGCTGCCGTTTGCACTTTAATGACCTATTCCCAGCAGGAAATAAGCAAAAGCAGTTATATTCCATTATTATAAACCGCTTCTCCTAGTCGGGGTTCACCCTGGACTGGCCGCCAGTTTATCACAGGGCAGATTTATAGAGACACACAACCATTCACGCTCACAGCTACGGGCAGTTTAGAGTTTCTGATGAACCTCAGCTGATGTCTTTGGACTCTGGGAGGAAGCCGGAGAACCCGGAGGGGAACCCACGCTGCCACGGGGAGAACATACAAACTCCACACAGAAGAACCGCACAAGACGTTTAACTGTTAAACAGCTTGAGTGAGCTGTTATCCCGTGATAATCAGAGTGGGGGAGGGGTGGCGTAGAGGGATGCACATCCTGATGACGACTTCATTTCACAGAAACCTGACAAATGTCTCTTGCAAGTGAGAGAGCCCAATTAGGTGGAGGCGCTAAACGGAGATCTGAAGCCGCTGCTGACACTGAGACGGCACAGCTGACCGACCCGGAGGGGCCTCCACCCCGTCTGACTCTTCATCACATCGGGACTCCTGCTGTTGTACTGCAGTGTCGTTAGGACAGGGCTTATCAAAATCTCCTGACGTCCACTTTTAAGCAAAAGGCCCGTCTAAACCCTCACGCCGCAGTGTGGATTTGGATGGCTGTGTTTTCACGGACATTGCTGGAGGTGATGGGAGCTGAGCAAACACCACAAGGCTGCTCACTGCATGTAATATCTACTTTATCGACCTAATGGTGCTTTAAAAAGACTACTCTCAGTGTTTGCTGTCAAAAACGTACACTTATTTGTAATCTTTATTATAGTTCAGGTTTCTTTGACCCATTAGGATATAAAAAAACATGAATGTTGCCACTCTATAAGGAGTATAAATGGTGCTTCAGTTTGAGTTCCAGTCCACAGATTAAAACACTGGCAGCACTGTGAGGTCACAGCTCTGTTTGTGCAGCAGGTAAATAAAACAGCGGCCAGCACTTTAACGCCAACAAAAGCCTTTTTGTGCGGCGGGGATCCCGTTGGAGAAAGGCCGAGAGGGTCTGCTATTCAAGGTGAGCAATTACATACGCTGATGTGCTAATCTCCACGACCGGCACCATCTCAAGGTCGGCCGTGGAACCGCAGAGAATGGGGATTTTATATTCACCGTTGTCTCTTCGTCACCTGCTCCTCGTCTCTCTATTCCGTTCTCTCCAACACGTTCCCACTCCCCTCCCCCGTCATCGCTCTTCAAGCCTGCTGCCTCCTCAGAGCCGCTTGGGGAGGGACGTTCACACAGCTGTGAGTCAGACAGCTTGGTTCAGACTGAGAGGAGCTGCAGTGGAGGCCACATCGGACCTCCAGGAGAACTCGCTAATGTTGTAATAATCCTCAAGTCTTAGAAGAGAAAAGGGAAGTGAATCATCAAACATGCTGCCGTTTGGTCCACGTAGTTATGTCATATTGTGGACTGATTCAAGACTGCTAGAGACACACACACACACACACACACACACACACACACACACACACACACACACACACACACACACACACACACACACACACACACACACACACACACACACACACACACACACACACACACACACACACACACACACACAGTCCTTAGCAGGGTGCCCGTCTCTGTCTGAGAGAAAAGTCTGAACAGCAAGTGTGAATTTAAAACCATAATTGGCTATTTAGCTTTTGTTCAGTCATGAAATAATGTTTGTAAAACTAAGCTTAATAAGTGGCGTTTGGTTTATACGATCGATGGATATTTTGTTGTCTGAATTATAGGTTTGAGTCTGAGTTGGAGCAAAAACCTGCATACCTTAATTAAAGGTTAGGTTTTGGTTCCGTCTCCCACCCGGTATTTGCTAAGCACCTGTCTGGGCGATAATTATCTGGATACGTCTCCGTCTTCCGGAAGAGGTGCTGTGAATAATCCTATAAGCTGAAAATCTGGCTGAGATGCGCATGCAACGAGGCTGACCCCCTCCTCGGATCTATGTAACCGTATCCAAGTTTTAAAGATTATCCTCTTTCAAGAAACTTCATTTCTTTCAAGGAAGAACAACAATAAGTTAATTCAAGCCATAATAAATCAGAGAATATCCTTTGGGTTTACACCAATAAAACTAGAATGAAGCCACCGAGTGTGAACCGACTGTTGAACGTCAGACACTAAAAACAGTCTGAAATGTTCAGCCCGTCGTTGGCGAGGACGGCAGAGTCTTTAACACCCAGCTATTTTTGTAGGCGCTCTAATGAGGATCTTGACATCCTTTCTTGATGGTAATATATCCGGAGCAAGAACCCCACTCAACACACAGCCCTCACTGCACCGCTGGTACTCTGTAATGTTGGCTAGCACAAGCATGCAAACTGTAAGTTCCTATGGCGATCTTCAAAGCCTGCAGGCCATTGGCTGTGATCCATGACTCCTCCCTGAAAGGTCGCCAAGAGGATGACGAGTTAAGCTGTGAAGGCCTTTCATTGTGCCACGCCGCAATCCTCCCAGACACTTCATGTCTAAAACACTTTCTGAAATATAACATCAAATCGACCAAATCATCTTTCTTTTACAGGTGAATCTTTTCGGTGTAATGCATGAGATTCAGTCAAATTCCAGCGCTGCGACCTCTGACCCTGATTATTTCCTAAAGCAGGAGCAGAAGTGGGAACAGAACCCTCTCATATTTACAAATATGTTTCTCAGTTGTTGGAATATTCCACTGGCGTCTGTTCACGTCTCGGGGAGGGCCGAGCTCCCGGGACAACTCAGCTGCAACAATAAAATCCTGGTGATTTTATTTTCTAGATGAGCGTCTAGGAATGTCTACCATGGGCAGCTGAAACCGCATTATGTGATGTGATAGGGAGCATAAATCTGAATTAGAGCTTTGAATTCTATTTCACAGTGACGGTGAGGATATTGATCAGCTCTGCTTGGCCTGTAAACCGAGAGCTCACTCGGCCATAACAAGGTCTGTTGTGCTCTCTGTTCTGTATTTACGGTCATGCCAAGTGCTGAAATAGCAGCAGCATGAGCAAATAGTGCCGCACTATTACTAATAGTACATCATTTACTACATGAATTGATTTTAACAGCAGAGTGATCAATCTTCACAGCCGTTATGTTGTTCTTCTTTCACTTCACACTGGGTGTCTGGTTCGATACGGCAGACCGAGGTCATCGGAAACAATGAGGCGGAGAGGAAGCTAGTAAAATTGCATAATTTCCCTGAACTTAAAAGTTACCCTCAAAGTAAAACGCTTGCACAGCTTAAGATAAATATTGCAACAGTTATTTGATTTTCTTGATGCATCTGAAAATCTGGAGACAGAGAAAATGGACAAAAGACAAACACAGCCAGACAGAACTGAACTCTTGATGCGGACATTAATAAATGAGCAGAGACAAAGTGTTGTAGTCAACGATAACACTAAAATAGATACAAAATGCAAATGAGTTGTTTAAACTATAGAAACAAATGAAAGGTGGAAATACAGGCTTGGTTCTGCCTGTACATGATTTGCAGCTCTGGTTAAAAATTAGCAAAAGTGCTCTAATGAAAAACAGAAACTTCACACTTCGGGAAAAGGAGGAAGTTGCTCAGACTGGGGGCCACCGACCAACCACGCACCTGGTTCGAGACTAATGCTGTGTTACTGCCGTGTGAACATGCAAATGTATTGGGGAGAGAGCAGGGACACCTTCACGTCTGTCACACAGCAGCATGACAACACCAACACCACCCTCTCAACGGGATGAGCCAACTAGTCCACTAAATATAATAATGCATTTGTATTGTTCTGTGTGTATACAGGGCAAAATACTCCCCCACCTCTCTCCCTTAGGTGTGTGTATCACCTGAGGCTCGTTCTATTCCGAGCATCTGGCCTTTCTAAGAGAAAAGACAAAGCCAACTGCTGCTACTGTTCACGCTGTTCTGACAATTATGTATTTAAATGCCAGTCAGCATGCACATTCAGTGGAGCTCCAGGATGTAAACCACAGTTGTCATCCCAGTGATGCAGATACACAGACTTCTGGAACACCACACATGAAACCAGCCTCTGCACACATTGTACAGGACGCTGAACATTTCCTTCTAGGTGGTCATCAGATTGAATGTGGTTTCCCCTTACCTTAAGCACGAGTCAAGAGGAGGCTTCAGCAGATGCTTTGATGCAGTTCACAAGACGCAACTCAGCTGAGGATCTCACACACTCTGACATGATGTTTCATCTGCGCGGCCATTCAGACACAAATGTTCTCTGGTCATCTGCTTGCACTGCGCGTTCATCTGCAGGTAACTAACGTTGGTTTGCCAATCTCCTTAGCTCGTTTAGCACTCCGCGCCGTCCAGTAACGAACTGTACGGCACCGCGGACAAACCGCGACACGCTGCTACCGTTCAGTCGGAGGAGGAGGAGGAGGAGGAGGAGGAGGAGGAGGAGGAGGAGGAGGAGGAGGAGGAAGAGGGAGCGACGCAGATGGCCATGGAGGAAAAGCGGTCCACATCAGCCCCGAGGAGATGGTTCACTTCCCGGTTCACTCGCCGCGGACAGCTGGTCCGGGTTAAAATGTGATTGATGCAGGCGGAGGGCCGACCCGTCTTCTGTGTCGACTGTCCGATGTGGAGAGAGGCTGTCTGACGGCGCGGGGGAGCAGCGCCGCACCGAGCGTCCTGCGCGCCCACACGGACCAACAGCACTGCCTGCTGTACTTAAAGAGACACAGCAGAGCACCCAGAGGCGCAGAGCACCCAGAGGCGCAGGGCGAACCACAATAGGTGTGACTCTGACAGAGCGATTCGAGTTGGAGTTGGTGTGAGGATCAGATGTATCGTTTAGTGTTGTGCCGGCAAGCATTTTGCCTGATTTGATTGGCACCATGCTGTTCAGCTTTAATGTATTTTTTTAAGTACAAATAATCACAACATGTTTCTAAAACCTTCAATTACTGTTGATTTAAAAAGGAAGGTTGAACCCATATGAAGTATATCAGTGCAGTGTGTATGTCTCTTTGCAACCTGCTGATTGCAATATATTGCACTTGTATTAATAGCAGTCGCTCAGGGTGAGTTTACAGTGCATGTCGACCTTGGTTATGTTGAAGAGACATGTCAGTGAACCAGCAGCATGTAAATCACCTCTTGTTCAAACAGGACAATTTACTTTTTAGTCTTTCGCATTTCCATGATTGTGTTTCATATTCCTCTTTTGAGGGACCTTGCCCGTCCCTGTGGTGAAACATGCTGCCCCCAACAAAGTGCCCTTCTAGGAGAGAAAATGTGACGCAATGTCACATATGCTGCCTTACATGCTAGAAAACGTTGTGCATGCTGATGCTGATGCCATCCCTATGCTCCGTTACTGCTAAACATTGCTCACTGTGTGGTATTAACACCCCCCACAGATTCCCCCACAGATCTGTGAAAGAATTTCACTGAAGTATACGTTGACAAAAACTAACCGGCATCTGTCTCTCTCTGAGCCAAGAATGCGTATCCCACACTACTGTCACATTGTATTAACTCTGAAAGCGTTCTCTTTTGGCTTGCTCTGCATTTTGAGTGACAGTTAATCCTGACTTGTGGTTCACCCCTCTCAAACCCACCTCCAGATGTTCAGCCGCTGTGGGTTTCCCTTCTGCACGCAGTTCAGGGTGATCATCCATTTGGTTTAAATGCAAATCTCCTTGTGTATAAACTGTGCGCTTCAATCAGTTTTATCGTTCTGCGCCTCACATCTCGGCTGTTAAGTCAATGGCCTAGAGCAACTGCATTACACATATCTTTTAAAGGGCGTGTACACAAATAGACATTCACATCAGAATCAGAAACATTTATTTGCTCCGTGTGTTAGACACACGACGAATTTGACTTGGCGGCTGGTGTGTACACATTAGACAGACTGTAAGACTCTGCTCTGTGTCTCCTCTGTGTGTCCTCTGTGTATCCTTGATTGTTTTATTCCCCTCACCTGCCCTCAGCCACTCTCGTCTCGTTACTGTCTGGTGTCGTACACCTGTGTTTCCCCCTTTTTTCTTGTGGAACTTTTGCCTCATGAAAGAGAGTCCTGTCAAGTCCTCTGCACATGAGCTCCTGCACCCCACTACCCATGGCAGACAAACAAACCAACTACAGTCAACATAGTGCAATAACTTAAACACTATTTACAATGGTATAAAATAAAAGTGCACAAATAGATGACAGTTCTGTAGCCAAGGTACTGTGAGTGTGTTAACGTGACATGTGAAATTAAATGTTCAATATTAAGTATAAAGAGGTGTGCAGGGGAGTGACCGGTAGGACATTGTCCTGGGGGGGATAGAGTCAGTCAGTGGCAGACATGCAAGCAGACTAGATAGTGTACACAGTATAGGCAGGTTGAAGCCTCCAATGCACCTGACTTGGGGGGGGGGGGTAATGAGAGAGTAGTGTGGGTCTGTCTCACCTGTGAAGTATAGCCTACTTAGTCCCTTCTAGCTCCGTCACCTGCAGTCTGAATAGCCACTCGGTTATTACAAGCTTAACGCTTGTCTGGCCGTCAGAGATAGTGTGCTGACACAACAGAGGATGACTCTGCATCTTTCAGCAGCATCAATTCATGTGTTGGGTGCTGTCAGTCCCCCGTAGCGCTGTCGCATGCAATTATTCTCCTCTACATGGTGACTCAGCAATGGACCCCAACTTAGAAGGACGCTCTGGAAATCACTGGTGTGCAGGAGTGAGATTACTCACTCTGAATCAGGCAGAGAGGACGGGACATCGGCCAAGACACAGAATCCTGAAACTCAAACTAAACGGCACACTAGTGTTGCCGATAGATGCAAATCATCACTCCTATTTTATGTTATGTCTTTATCTTGTTGTTTTATCAAGGATATAAACACACATGCATGCATTGTTATAGAACAGGGGTGGGGAGTACATCATATGGTCCAAGAGATAACAATTCCAGGCCAGCTTCCCCTCATCCATCTGCATCACAAGACAGCAGTTGCTCCATTGTGTGTTTTGTGCGTTGGCCTATGCATGACCACCACTGGAGTATCTGCCCGTCAGATGCAAAGGACAGAAGTAAACAGACGATAATGGAGCTCATTGTGTTGAATCTCTGCTCTCTCATATGGAGACGTAGGTGGCGGTATGAAAAAGGGAACAAATGTTCATTCATTTTTAGAATGTGACCGTTTAAATGTTGCTTCTGGTGGGCCTGTTTCATGTCACATCTGACAAAAGGGTGTCGTGAGAACAGATGGCAAACAATCCCCAAATATATCTGGTAAAAAAACACTTAGATTTTTCCATCTTTCAGTTTTGCACATAAAGTGCAGCACCCCGCGTATCTAAAGCACAAAGCACAAGCACAAAGTCGGTCAAATATAATTGAATGCATAATCCCACACATCATCTGTTTGTATTCAAAGGGAGGATTCACCCAAGAGACGGATCCAGCGTTTGTGCTCTGAACAGAGCCCAATGAGAAATATACTGGAGCTACAGTTTGGGAACCACTACATCAAAAGACTTCTTCAAATCTTAAAAGTTGCTAAAAGAATGAAGGATAAGCTGTCGTCTACGGAGGATAGCTGCCAGATGTCAACATCAGCCTCATCGTCACTGATGATTATTGGGTTTAAGGTTTCAAACCGGAAAGTCTCACATTACAAAAAACTAAACGCCTCCAGCACATCGGGAACAATGAACCTTCAGCTCTGTTACGCTAACTCATCATCCGGAGAGCAATGTTGACATCAGTTCTGCATGGTGAGGTATTAACATTTCACAAGCATGCACATGAGTGAGGATGAGGGTTAGGGTTAGGGTCGCTGATTCCCACATCTAAACCGTGTCCTTTGACCACACTTGAGACAAACATAATATGTTTTACTGTCTTTTCCTCAACTGATCAATTAACCTTTCGACTTTGGTATATCTTAAAAATAAGTTGTCAAATCTAAATTGTAGTGGCCATTTGTCCAAATAAATCAAATAAAACTATAAATCAAATTGCCACACCGTGGGGT
Organism: Liparis tanakae; assembly: GCA_036178185.1. Classification (NCBI taxonomy): domain Eukaryota; kingdom Metazoa; phylum Chordata; class Actinopteri; order Perciformes; family Liparidae; genus Liparis; species Liparis tanakae. Next base: position 10,541,195 of record CM070094.1, on the reverse strand, counting down.
TTTGAGTTGAGACAGACACAATAAAGTAATGTCCTTATCCATATGTCATTATTCTTATAATGTATTTATTAAACAAATAAAAAGAACTAACAAATGCTGACAGCCTTCTGCGTGCTGGTAAAAAAACAAATGCCACGCTGGTGCATGCTGGTCCTCAAGCTACCCACACCTACACATAACCACAGGTGCCCAGTGTCAACCAATCAGTAAACCAATCCTAAAACTAAATATATTCAAACAACAATCACGATGAACTAAACTAAACTAAAACTATCATGAGAAAAAACTCTTCTAACATATCAAAATAGAGCCCAAATAAGCAATGAATAATCAGTAATACTTTCCAATAAAACTAAATAGAAATGTCAAAATAAATAGCTCCAACATAAATATTTACAGTACAATGATTATTAGTTATTTCTCAGATTCATGTTGACATTTGTATTTGAACCAGATCAGAGTGTAACTATGTTAGCAGCTCTGAAAAGCTATACTTATGGGCAAAGTGATACTTTGAGCTAAGTGCTAACATTAGCATGCTAACATGTGCACAATGCTAATGCTATATGTGGATGTGTAGCAGGTGCAGGGCAACTCCACTGGTTACAAAAGGAAATCTGATTGTAAATTATTCTCACGCAGTCTAAAATAACTATTCAGCGATCACTCTGTATAAACATGGTTGGAGCCATTTTGCCTCAAACAACAAACACAATTGATTTAGTTTTCCTCTTTTCATTTCCCACTGTGATGTAACTGCTACTTTCTCACATCAAACACCTGATAATCCCGTGTCATGCTTATCGATCGAGTGTTTTTTTGATCTGCCTGGGGTCTGTGCGCCCATGGGACCGATCGGGGATTCTCAATGGCGTCAATAGTGAAACCTCTTTTACATTACATGTTAAAAGAAAGATAGAGATAGATAGATAGATAGATAGATAGATGGATACTTTAGCAATCAGCACTCTATACTTGTTTTCCTGGTCAGTGTTAATACTTTTTAGCTGATAAGCAAACGTACAGTTCCTTCCTGAAATAGATTTCATTGATTTGACAGGAATAACACAATCGATACGCGTAGTTGCCGTGCACTCATTTGACCTTTACACAAATAAACGCCCTCAGAGGAGTGCAGTGGAGCTAGCCTGGGGCTCAGGCTCCACTAACACAAACAAAAGTCCTTGTGTTTGTTGCATTAATATCAGATCAGATCCCAAATGGTGACTGTTGAGAGTATAGGTTCTGTTCCGAGGGATGTGAAATATCCTTCCTGTCAAACATGTTTGTTTTTAACGCTCACCTCCACATAACAGATGCAGCGCTGACAGAAACTGATCAGGGCTCTCTGGGACAACACGTGGCTGCAGCATGACATGTTGTTGTTTTAAATAATAAATGGTGATGAAATGCCCCATGACACAAAAACCATTGCCGATAAAGGGCAGGAGGAAACAGGTCCTCGTCTGAGGGGACCAGAAGCAGCAGGATTTAGTAGACCTCTATTAAACCTGCTGATGGCTGCTGGAATTAATAATTCAGTAATCTCTCTGGATCTACTACAACAAAATAGATCCTGCATTATTTAAAGGGCACGCTGAATTAATTAGAAATCTGCATTAATGATGAGATTATCCTAAGCATTCAACTGAAATCCCTGGCAATAGCACTTCAGCAATCAAGAACAAATCCCTTTTTACTGTAGATTTTACACACCAGAAACATGCTCTGCTTGTAGACCGCGGCGGTAAAATCAGCCGAGCGCTGTAGTTGCTATTTAGGGAGCGCCTCAATGTCGTTGCTGCAGCCGGGCGTAGTATTTCCGGAGACCTACATCTTTCAGTCAACATTAAAACATAATGATTCTTTGCTGAGTTTCATTTGATCCTTTTGACTCTGCCGCCGCCCGCATGTTATGAGACACGTCTGACATGGTTTAGATATCTTGATCTGCGGTCTCGCTTCCTGTGTGACACACACTGCTTCAGCTCCAACACAATCACATGTTTTATTAAAGGCTCTAATTGTGTTCACTTTTAAAAGCAGGCTATGCAGATGTTAATACCATCCACGCTACATTCCCCAACCAGTATGATAGAATGCTTTCTTCTCTTCAAAAGACCAAAAGTATTCTCAACTCAGAGAAAGCTGCAGACGTTGATAAACGACTAAGATGTGAAACATGCCTTCAAGTGGCTTTGTTGCTGTCCCTCATATCTGTCAAACTGTCTCAAAGCTCCTCCTCTCCTCTTTTGTCTGCACTGACTCTGGTCGTTTATTATTAATGACTGCAGTCTGTATGACGAGTAACGACACGGACAAACAACAGTTGTGAAGAACATGTGTGTGTGTGTGTGTGTGTGTGTGTGTGTGTGTGTGTGTGTGTGTGTGTGTGTGTGTGTGTGTGTGTGTTTGTGTGTGGGGGCATTTTTGACCGAGGGATAGCAGGGCATATATATTATATATTATATTCTGTTTACCTCTTTTAGAAACATTACAGCTGTAAATTGAGGGCTGTTAGACCACCACCACTGGCCTATTTGTATTCAGGTAATTCATTTAAAACAGTTTAATGTGGATTAAATCCAGGGTTAAACTATTTTCCTATAAAAAATAAACTGCTTCAAAAAACATATGCTGCTGACTGAAAATCTGAGATGACTCAAAGATATATTTAGCAACTTACTGACATTTTAAACTATTCTCTTAACTTAACTTAAGTTAATTAAGTTAATTAATAGTGTCAAAATCCCCCAAGGGAGCACTTATAATGAAACACTGCAGCAACATTATCCTTGTTTGAAATGATGAGGCTAGAACATTTTAATGACTTCATGCATTATGAAATCTACTGTAATTAGGACGATGCTTATCAATCCAAAACCAATTTATTGACTTTAACACATATGCCGACCCCTGACCAACAGTGCATTAACCTACTTTACAGAGAAGGATTACTGTAGTGTGCTCAGTGAGGTGTTTGTTTGTTTATCCAAAAGCTGTGTAACCAAAACTCACTCTGGTAATTGGGGTTTGTGTCTCTTTAGGAAATTGCAGTGTGCCAAACTGTTGAGTCAGGCCCAGAACAACCGTCCTTATTGATAATTATACATCACTACAAGTCATTCACACACCAGCGTACAGACATGCTCAAACACATGGCACAAGGAGCAACGGACAGAGTTTTTTTGCAGTTTCTATGGGTGTTGTTTTCGACCGAATGGACGACGATGTCTAGGTTTCGAGGCAGTTGTCGAATGGCAGCTCAGTGGTGTCTCCATCCTCCCTTCTGAGCATGCCCAGGAGAGTTGACCCACTTCAGGTTGTAATTCGTCTCATTTACACTGTCGCCATAAACAAGATACATGCAGATGACCTCAAAAGGGAAGGCAAGTTGACGTCTGTGTTTTTTCCGTCCATGTTGTCACCGTACCGCAGGCCAGATCAATACATGTCGACAGGAATCGACACTGCTGTTTGTTTGACACAGTTCATGTGAAGCACTTCCCTGGCTGGTGCTTTACAGTCCAACTGGAATTAAATTGCTTTTTTTTTGGTGCCTGCTACAGCTAACATATCTGCTCTGTGAGCCGCAACATGAATATTAGATTTTTTAGGTTTCATGATGGATTTAATCGATAGAATATTAAAACCGTATTTTGTTACAGACAACCACAGTGACCTTCAGTCAAGGGCAGAGCGACGGTCGAATGAGCCAGACAGCAGCTACACAACACAAGAGACATTGAACAGCAACCCACAGGAACTTTCTTGCTAAGCTTTCCTTCATGTCGATCTTGGAAACATGGACATCTTGTTCAATTTAAAAACCCTTTCACAGGGAAACAAAAGGGAAGAAACCTGCAGGAGAGGAGCTGCATGTTGTTGGACGTAGCTTGTTGAATGAGCATTCCAATTATTTCACTTTGCAGCACTTCACACAGGATATAAATGTACCTGCAGATGTCACCGTGGTCTTTTTAGATGCCGGTGACGTTATTCTTCAATACCTCTGACAACACAGTTCGCCTATGATCTGGAGGCTACACGTTTGAACCAACAAGTGTACACACGGGGACGACCATGCCCTCTGTTAGAGTTTCAGAAGTGAAACTTGAGAAAGAAGTTCATAACCGCACAGCTGTCGCATTGTGGGTTCAAGTTGTGGTCTGTGAGCTGCAGCATGGAAGTCGGCCATTTTCACACTTCAAAGACATCTCTCAGGAAGCAGGCAGACATCTTCGTGGGTTATGAGAGAAGCGCTTCTGAAGACAAAAGACTGAGAAAAAACATGTGTCCATTCGATTTTAAATATTGATGTTGATGCATTTGCAGTGTCATCCATCATGCCGACTAATCATACTACTTTGTTTAAGCATATTGACCCCTTTGCTTTCTGGTACCATCCAGGTTGAAGAATAATGATATTATATATAAGAAATATGGTATGAAAATCAGCTAGACACATGGCTTCTGTAATTATATTTCTTTCTTGAGGTGTCCTCCAGGGGTCAAGGCTTTTTGTGTTACCTAACTTCAGTGTACAATAGAAGGCTTTATTTGTAACAGCCCATTCAGATCAGCCATCTGCATGAGGCCTGAGCAAACCCTGTGGTGTGGGGTGATAAGCAATTGATTCCAAAAGTGGAGATTATCAGTAACATACGTTCACAATGAGTGGAGGTCTTCACAATGAGTGGAGGTGGAGCCCATTGAGTGTATTCCGGTGAGATAAGACGTCATTGTGCATCACAAATTAGGAGGATAATTAATCTCTTTTGAATTAAACCAAACAAAAAGTAAAAGTATATCCACTTTTACTGATATTAGTTGACCATTTATATATGACTGGGAGAAAATAAATAACTGTAATGTCATTATTTCAAAGATACAAAGTGTCTGTTAGTGTGGTAACCTCCACATGTAGAAGAAAAACAAAAGGAAGTTAACTGTTATATGAAAACAAGAGGGCATATTTGGGGAAACTGTAGAGGAGAAAGAACCAGATGGATTGAATTGGGATTGTGTTTTACAAGTATCCATTTAAATTGCATAAAGGCTCACACTTCTTCAAGTTGAAAGGGGTGCACATGCTGAAGCTTCATCAACCTCAGAGACAAATTAAATTCCCAGCCAGCTTCATGAAAGCAGACCAGACATATTGACATGTCTGTGCAAACTCATTAGGACAGCCTGGAGGAAGAAGGAAAAGCTCTTTGTGACGATACACAGAGAACACAAGATAAAATGCATCTATTCCAGCCTGTCCCAAATCCCAATGAAATTCTTCACGGGAAGTTTCTTTCCCTCCTTCATGCCACCCTGCCAGAAGTAGAGCAACACCCCCTCCAGCTGTTCGCTCTGGGCTGTGGAGCACGGAGTCAGTGAGGTGAGCGCACAACCCTCACCTCGACCTCACGGGACCTTCTGACGACACACTCCATCTGTTATGTCGGGTGTATAATAAGCCAACTAACCAACACTACAAGGATGTGGTAAAACACAAACAATCGTTACAAATATTCCCATCAAATATTTCATATCGAAAACACGACGTACAATTCAGTGAAATCTTGCTGATTAGTTTAAAAGCAAAAATAACACTGTTCCTATAAAAGACCTTTGACAGCAGTTCATTTTTGTGGGAAATACTTTATTAATACCGTGACTTGTGTCCTAATTACCAGCAGGAGGTGAGAGCCGTTTAGTGACCCGAGCCTCAACAGCTCTTATCTTCATGTGAACAGTTAGCTCAATGCTCCCATTAGCATTGCAATGGGTTGACATGGAAAGCATGGATAAACAAATATGCTTATTCAAACAAATCATGTATGCATTAAATGTGAATACCTTTAAACAGGCTAGGCGTTTGATACTGGTTGAAATCATTCAAACGCAGAGGGATTCAACTAAGCCACCAGTTTACATCCTCATTGCTTGCAAATATGAACTTCTGCACCTTTGATTTGCATGCAGCACCTCACTAGAAGTGACTGCCGACACATACTGCCCAGATCAGTTGGGTGCAGCCTGAGCCTCTAAATACGTATCAGACAAACCACAAAACACAGCAGAACTATAATGACCACTGCAGGTGCAGTGGCGCAGAGAGTTGTTGCTGCATACGGAGAATGTGCTTCATGCCATGAAGTCAGCCACAAAGAAACTAGATGAGTGCATTCTTCAGAGGAGTGGGATACGACAATACTACAACACTACAATACTACAACACTACAATACCACAACACTACAATACCACAACACTACAATACTACAACACTACAATACCACAACACTACAATACTACAACACTACAATACTACAACACTACAATACCACAACACTACAATACTACAACACTACAATACTACAACACTACAATACTACAACACTACAATACCACAACACTACAATACTACAACACGACAATACTACAACACTACAATACTACAACACTACAATACCACAACATTACAATACTACAACTCTACAATACTACAACACTACAATACCACAACATTACAATACTACAACACGACAATACTACAACACTACAATACCACAACACGACAATACTACAACATTACAATACTACAACACTACAATATTACAATACTACAACACTACAATATTACAATACTACAACACTACAATACTACAATATTACAATACTACAACACTACAATACTACAACACTACAATACTACAATACTACAACACTACAACACTACAATACTACAACACTACAATACTACAATACTACAACACTACAACACTACAACACTATGCAGGAACATGGAGGCAATCCAGAAACAAACCTCCCTGTGTTTAGTGTGTCTGATGGATTTCAATGGAAAAAAAATATAGTTGATGCTCAAGTTGATGATTACAGATTCACACTTCTATACATTATTGTTTGAATAGACTTACACACACACACATTATATACACATATATATATACACACATAGATTAATAAATACATATACATATATGTATTAATATATGTGTATTGTGGAAGTGTTACACACTGCAGTCCTCTGTATTTAGCTTTCAGATTTCCACCCTGACCCATGACATTATAAAGAGAATCACATGAGCTCAATTCTAATTATCCTCACGAGCATATTTATGATCTCAATAAGCTTGAAGCATAAAGAAGCTGCTGTTGAATCCTCAAAGCAAGAGCCAGGGCCTGCAGTCGTATCCTCATGATGGAGTCATGTGAGAGGACACACACACATCTCACACACATATCAGACACACACACTGCCTGGCACAGGTACGCATATTCACACCCCACAACAGGAGTTAGACAGCGACCCATCTCCCTCTCCGTTGCTCACAGACCCTCCTCCTGTGCCATGGAGAATCATTCATTCACTGCCCACTCTATGGCTATTGATCAACCAGCACTCCCAGCACTAATTTAGTGCCCATGATCCAGTCTTTCGTGAGGGTGCAGAACAGGGGTATTGATTAACGTACAGTTGTGCTCAGGGCGCTGCTGCAGCACCACTCCACGACAAGGGGTTTAATTAACTCCCACAGCTCTAGCGCCCTGCAATCAGAGGCGTCTCTCACCCTCATATGGGCTCTGCAGCTCTGCAGCATTTACCCCACTGAGACCGGAGATGGGATTTGGTTCCCAGTACACTTATCAATTCTTAAAGGTGTATGTACTAATGGTGTTGCTAGGCAGTTTACAGTCACTTAAAGCATCAACCCAATTGTATAGTGTATAGAAATGTCTCACTATTCTATCATAGCATATATTGACATTCAATACAGTGTTGTGTGTGACAGCAGTAACTCATGCAGGTCAGTATTTTCTTCTTCATTATGTTGAAGGAAGACTATGATGGGGAACATTGCTATAAACGGATATGAGTATTCCAAAAATAAAAACCGACCGACAGAGTTGGACTAAAGTAATAGAGCAGATCTGGAAAGTGTTTCTTGCTTTCAAAATAGTGTTGGTTTAATTTCCCCATGCTCAAATCATTATGGGCTGCTTATGTTGTGTGTAGGAGTTCTTGTATTAAAAACCCAGCGATGGAAGATCTGAGAGTTCAGGAAGGCAATGAGTCTGCAATGTAGGCGGTTACCAAACCATTGAGCGCTTTAAAAAAGGACCTTGAAATATATTCTTAAAAAAAAACAAAAAAAAACGGATCAATGTGGCACAATAGTACAATGAATAAAGCAGCGTTGGTGTTGGTGGTTCATCTTCTGCTGCACTGCTGCCACCCAGTGACTCTCTGGCGTAGTGGTGCAGATGACACTCATATTTGCAGTTATTCACTGACACCAGAGCAGGAATAAAAGATTTTTATTTGACAACATGTTTGGACACCAGAAAATAGGTCAAATCTACAATAAGAAAACATAAGAAAAATTAAACATGATTGCTGGCAGAAAAAAGTTAAATTCTGTAAAGAATGATTTTGTTTAATAAACATAAAACAGGATAAAGCACTTTTTAGTCTTACATTTCAATATGTATTGCATGTATATGGAAGTGGGATGAGCGCATTCACTGTTAGTTTGTGAATGTGAGAGAACTTTCACTGCCGTCACTAAAAACTGTAACAAATAACTTATTAGCAACAAAAGTCACAGACTAAATGTGCTCGTGTCCTCATGGTTGAACCAACTTATTGAACGTCGCTTTGGATAAAAGCCTGAGCTAATTGACATGTAATGTAACCAGAATGTTGATTCTGGTTAACTTTGCCGATTTAGAATATCATCTGAAACTTATCGGTGACATCATCAAGTCTTAAAGTGTGTTGTAGAGAGGAAAACAGACGATGTCAGAGCTTCATGGCACATGGTTGCACAATACCTTAATTTTTCAAATAATTGAGAACATTTCTAAACAAGAAGTTTTGAAAGTGTAATTATGTTATTAACTCATTACAATCTGTATTTAGCTCATATTAAAAGCCCAATTACTAAAGCGTAAACAGCCTATTATGTTGTAAAAGTGCTTCTAAATCCTCATTGCATATTTAAACAACTGATACAATTCATGACTTAAAGCCACATAATCCATCTTACAATAACAACAACAAGCATCATCTTGAAAAGAAATGTTGGTTTTCAAAAGTAAAATAGATTTACATGATTTCATGAAAGTCACTTGTAGTTCTGTGGCGCTTCTCTTGGGACCATCCTGACCTTTTAAGCTTCAGACCACTTACTTATTAAATCGACAGGTTAGTTTCTTGCACAACTATGAAAAAAAAATTGGAAGTGAAGTGACAGCATTTTCACCTTTTAATTTACAGAGTAAAACACATCCATTGTTACGCAAAGTAATAAACTGTTCCTTGCACAATTGTACATCATGTTCAGTTTTTTTGGAGCATTGCATTTGATAGGAGCATGTTATCAAACTTTGGGTACAAGGCACTCTGGAATGAAGGTTTGTTTGACAAGGTACCAATGAGACTCAAAAGTCCAGAAACCCAAAATAGGCACACCATATTACAATCTTGCATCGAAGTGCAACTTTCCCATTTACAGTACACACATCTCTTCTGGTCTTCTCCAGTAAAAGGTAGTTTGTCTAAATAATATATTGACCCAAAACTTACATCTATGAGGTTGAGGAGGTCAATCATTTAATAAACAAAACAAAAAAACAATGCCTAACACTAGTCAACAATCTCAAAGTTAAAGTTAGAGTTAAAATGAATCATCTTTCCACTAAAGTCAATCATTTGGCTAGAAAAAGGCAAAAAGTGCTGAGCAACAGATGAAACAGGTTCTGGGTCAATACACTATGAACACTGAATTGAGGGTTTAACAGATTGCTAGATAGATGTTGCCCTCTTCAGGATTATCTTCCACATATTAGCTTAATACTCACTCAATTCATCTTTATAGATGCAGATCAAAAAGGCACCATTTATAATCTCCTTCCTTTCTCCAAGGGAGTTCAAAATAATGGATAAACCTTCAGCGATCGGACACGATCCCAGGACCTATTCACCCTCATATGTACTGTACGAAATAAACCTGCCTGGATCACTCACAAGCGAGTCTCTCAAGCTTTGCAGCAAATTCCATGAAAAACGTCAATGCATTCAAGAGTAATCCACAATTAAAACGTCTGTAATCCTGAGATTATTATACGATTATATTTGTCCGTTTCTGTTTCTGCCTTTGGTTTTTATTTGAACACCTCTGCGTATGTGTGCTCACGTGAAGGCCGTTCAGGCACTGAGAAGTTAAAATGCTAAATTGTAACCGAACATTCAAGTGTCATTGTCTGCATGTCCCGTCCGCCGAGGTTGACGCACAAGCCGAGGCCCAGGTCAGAGGCTGAAGGCCCACATGTGCAGACCAGCTGGACCAGCTCCTCCAAACTGAGACAGTCACTTAGAGGTCAAAACTATTGATGCGTTCAGGCGCTCTACGTCAACCATAAAGTCGAGCATTTCTAAGTTCGTACACTGATATACTCATATATTCTGTTATGTCTTGGGGTTAACACATCAGGCTGCCATCGAGCACCAACTCGTCTGCTATTTTCTTTATTGGGCTGTTCCGGGTGCTGATCATTAGAAACCTAGTAAATACTCACTTTAAAAATAGAAGAGGATTGCCCGAACGCTACAACAACAACAACAACAACAACAACAGTCAATTGTACAGGTTTAAAAGGCCAGGAAGATAGTTATTGTTGTGGAAACAAACATCCAGGCCAACAGGTGCATTTATAAGACGTTCAGCTCCTTTGTGACATAATTAATAAAGAAAATAAAAATCCTGCAAGAATCGGTCTACAGAGACATTATTATTACACTCTTATTCACACATCACTGCATAGACCAGACTTTTTAAATGTCTTTACTGATAAATCAACTAAAGGCGGGAAAATAATAATAATTAAAAAAAAAAATCTTTGTTTACATTTTAAGGACAAGATTTTAGATTTTCATTTATACAAGGTATAAAATAGTTTTGTATGCTACTGAAGTCAATTTTTATTTAAATCAGGTTTTTCGATGCCGGGTTTTCCAAGTTTTGTTTTTCCGGCAAAGGATCTTCAGCACCCAGGTTGATTGTGGAAATCATAGCTGTTTTAAGTCGCTGAGGGTTAGAGAAGGCAACAGTTTAGTAACTAACCTATGCGGAAAGAAATATTAAATCACATCTGGACAGCTCAGGCAAAAGACACTATAATAGACTAAAATGTCCACGACTGGATGGATTGCCGTTAGATGTTGGACAGACATTCATGAATCCGAGAGGATGAGGCCAAGTGACGTCACGGTTTTATTCTATTTGCCACCATGGGGCTGATATCTTTTTCACTACCTGGAATTTTTTTTAATTGAGTTCAATATTTTGGTATGTGACCAAATATCAGCACTAAAAATGACATTCACATCAGCCTCAGCTGTATTTACATTGTGGTTTCAAACATTCAGACTTGTTTAATGGTAGAGCATCTGAAGAGCCATCCACATGCTTGATGTGTTTGAATAGTGACTCTTGTACTCACCTGTAGAAGTGAGCCTTTGTGCCGAGAGACCTCGTGAATAGCTCCGAGGGGGATCCACACTATGGAGACCAGTGAGACGCCCCAGCCCATCACTTCAGCCCATGTTGGGTATGTATACTTCCCATAGTGAGCAGGAGTGTACTGGACAAGGCTGGATATCAGTATACACTATGAAGGAAAAAAAAGTCTTAAAACTTAATTAAATAACCATTGTGATTAACAATATTGGACATTTAATCCACTTTAAAGCTCACCAGCACCAATAGTGGGCAGATCAGCCAACACACACGAAAGTAGATGTTTGGAGATTTTCCTTGCATCCTCTCGACCATTAAGCAGAGTCTTGGGACTCCTGATGGGAAAAGACAAGCGCTGACTCAACACTTGAGGTTGTGGATATGAAAAGTGTTTTGAATTCAGTTTTAATAATTAACCAGCCACAGCAAAAGTATATAACCATAAATATGACTTCTTGTTTGAACTTGTGAACATTAAGTGGATCTTACCAAAGATCCAGCACACAGCGACAACTTCAAAGAAAGCCAGGAACACGAGTGATACCACGGCGGTGTAGTGGTCCATCAACTGGAACACAAATATGCCTCCCTGTGCAGGAGGGGGGGAGAGAGAGGAAGACCAGCATTACTAAACGGTCACTAATGGTACGACCGTTTCCACATGTAGTCGTCCAAATATACTCAGATACGTTACTGACCAGTAAAGAGTTTTGTTGTAAACACTGTACCTTGGTGACATGAGGAATCCCCAGGAGAAAGCCAACGATGCACATAACCAGGGTCAGCAGCTCCTCCCTCTTTAGGAAACGCACAACTTGGGGGCCAAACTCGTCTTTTATGAACGTTATAGCCACTTCAACTGTGGCAAACTGCGGCACACAGAAAACACATGCGTTGGAAAATATGAACTCCTGTTTAACAAATGTGGTTTCCACCTGATGTGTTGTGCCTTTGAGGCGTTCTGACATCTTGGTTTTGGGTGCAGTTATGAGGCTGTGCAAAGAGCTGGGTAACTATGACGACAGAGTTGAATGAGGAAGGAGTTAAAACAAATATTGGTTGTTCATGACCAACATAAGCAGCCAACAGGAAAAGAAGGAGATGGGAAGTGTATGTAGCCGTATCAGGATAGGCATCGTTTTAAATATAAATGGTCAGCTCATTCGGACGATCAATGCAAAATTTTAATTTCTCAATTACTTATCACCAAATACCTATGCTTAGTTATGCTTAGCAAATGTGCGCATGCCAACATGGTAAACGATGGTGAACACCAGCTACACATCACCCCTTAAGCATTGTTGTTGCAAGCATGTAGCATGTTGTGTTAGCATACTAGCTCAAAGCCCAGATATGCAAATGTGCAGACTCACAGAGGCCTTCGCAGCTTGGCTGTAGACGCTTGTTATTTGATCTGGTAGGATGGTGTGTTCATCTTTTAGCAGCCAGACTATATCTATATATTATACTTAACTATCCTTGGACCAATATGTAGCCTGACCATTTTAAATACAACTCAAACGTATCAGCTACATAAATCATCAGCTTGTGGGATCTGAAAAAAGGAATAGAATAGTTTACTGTACCAATGGACATACAGTGGGGGGGAATAAAGCTAACCAGTCATTCTAATGCTGATTTGTACATTTATGTTAGTTAGAATCTCTCAGTCAGTCCGTGTTAGCAGCACTTTATTTATTTTGATGACTCAAACCTCCTCATTGTCAGAAATGGTCGGTCTGGATGTGCACAGTTGTGAAAAGAGAGTATAAATCTTCTACTGGCTTTGACTACATTAGTTAACTGATAACAACATCCACTTTTCATTTCCTGAGACAAAGTAAAGCCAAGTCACTGTTAATGAGTGGCCGAGGTGTTTACCTGGCTGTCCAGGCCCAGACACAGCAGCATAAAGAAGAACAGAGGAGCCCACAGCTGATAGAAAGGCATGGTGGAGAGGACTTCAGGGTACACAACAAACACCAAACCCGGACCTGGAACAGAGTAACGGTGTCATTAGGCTGAAAGATGCAAATGTACACATATTCAGCTGATATGTCAAGAAGTACACTTTCCATTTTTTTTGTTATTACACAAAGTAGATATGTGTTGGGAGCTTTAGATTTGCTGGAAGGCGGTCTTTGTTGTCTTTGGACCGAGCCAGGTGAGCTGTTACCACCAGTGTTCATGCTAAGCTAAGCTGGCTACTGTCATTCCAAATAAGTAGTTTAGTTTTGAAAGCCAATAAAATCTTATTTTGTATTTAATTGCAGCTGTAGTTTAGCTTAAGCCAAGCGATGTTTGGAGAAAAACTCCCAGGAGAGGTCGTGACATTACTTTGAACCAGCCAAGCGGCAGTGCAGAGTAACCACAGATACTGTATATACAGTGTCCTCACAGGATCCTTATCTGAACCCGGGCGGAACACCAGTCGTGTCTCCTTTTAATAATGCAGCGCTTTAGGCTACTATCCTGATACAATCTTTTGTTTTTTCAAGCAAAGATCCCTGCGTTTTCTTTTCATTCCGGTAACCCAAACCATTTGTCGACTCCCTGCTGATCCAGACATATAGCATCCCAAACATTATAACAGAATTAAGTTGTGTTCATGAATGGCAATAAGTCATAACAGCTTCTTAATGTTTGCTTTAGCAGTTTAATATTACTGCTAAATAAATGAGAGACAGATAAAAGTCGAGACAGAAAAGGTTGTCCGAGTTGAGTTGTCCTTACTTTTAGTCTCTATTATGGATCAAGCTCCAAAAACACTGGACTTAGCAATACCCATAATGCAATAGCCTTTTATAAACACTTCACATCCAATTTGTTAGGCAGGCTCTACCCGAATGACATTATCAGGATATATATATATATATATATATACAACTTATGTCGCTTTGAGAAATTGTAAACTGCCACAAAATATCCCTGAGGGACAGAACATTTAAAAACAGAGTATGGGAACTGTTAGTATGTCCATCTCTATTTGCGTAAGATGACATCATTTTATACATCACATAGAGTCCAAAATAAAACAAAGCTATGAGATTGTGGCGCATTGATCTTTCTGGACTTGATGCTTACCATCTGTCGCTATGTTCTCCACTGGAAGGTTATGTATATGAGCCATGTAGCCAATAGCTGAAAAGATCACAAAGCCAGCCAGGATACTAGTGAATGAGTTGGTAAATGATACAATTAAAGCGTCCCTGGGAAGGAAGGAGGAACAAATTAATTGAACTGTGGAAAGAGAAAACCAAACATGCTGGCCTTCTTCACTATTCTGCTGCAACACAGACAACTGTAATCACGTTTATAATCAAGTGTACTTGATATTTTAAATATTTATTGTATTTTAAGTGAAGGTAGTCGGTTGTATTTTTGGAGGTGTGTGGTAGTGCCTCCATATACACTCAGGGAAGCACAGTTGCTATTCAGTTAAAGACACAGTACAACTTTTCCAGAGAGAGTTTTAAATATTTACCGGAGAATGTTGTTGTTGAACTTGTTGTAACTAGCCATCGAAATCATGGAGCCAAACGCTATTCCAAGGGAGTTAAACACCTGGGCAGCGGCATGAACCCAGACCTGTGATGGGATGGAGAAGAGCACAAACATGATCAACCGTTGAGCGGTTTCATTTAGTTCTTTATTTATTTTTTAACTATTAGCTGCTTTTACTAAACATGTTTACTGTGTTTCAGCTTTACCTTCTCCAAATGTATTTGATTGGACATTTAGTAATGAATATTTAATGTTAGCAACACATGTTCTTGTACTTCTGAGGGGTCAAGTAAGACCCAGCTGTCGCCGGTCCAGACCAACGTGGGTGATCTGAAGCCTCTGCTCTGAATCTAGTTACTCTCTGTCCTGAACTTATATTTCTCGCAGCTGCTCCCTTAAATCTTCAAAGCCAAATTCTTCGCTTTCTAAAATGTCCAGAGTACAATGTAAGCCGTTTATTGCGTTCATTGCTGTAATTATGTCTTCCCTGCTTCCCTTCTCGCAGTTCTGGCTTTTGCAGAGTTTGGAGCTCAAGAAAACACAAGATAACAACCTATTCTCTGAGGGAGAGGCTTCAATCCAAGATAATTAATGATGTTCTGCATCAAATTGCCTGCTCTTTGACACATACAGGCAAGTTAAATGTAATACCCTATAGAATAATACAATAAACTAAAAGTTGGTTTCAACCATCTGATTCCAATATGTAACCGGCTTTCTTTCCCCTCCCCCCCCATTCATAAAAAGAGTCTCACCTTCACTTCAAACAATTTTCTCCAGACAGGTGTCACAAAGTAGAGAATACCATTTTTAGCTCCAGGAAGCTGCACATTGTTGATGAGCAGGGCAAACAGGATGAAGTACGGGAATATCGCAGTGAAATACACCACCTGTGTGACCCGGAAAGAGAGAAGCAGGAACTGATCAATGTGTGGGTTTGTTGTGTATACAGTGTTGTAACAGTTGAGCTACCTTTCAGTGAAACCAGTGAGGAAGATTTGTGTTTTGCATTAAAGGGAATAGCTATGGGTCATGTTGTCAAGTCAAAGCTCTTCTACGTTTCATTTGATTGTGAATTGTCTAAACAAACATGTTTGTTTTGCATGTGAAGTTTGTAAAACACATATATGTATTCTCTTCATGACTATGAAACAAAAGTATTCCACTTGGAAAAGAAATAACACATAACATAGAATATACTGCATTAAAAAAGGATATTGTACAAACACTATTCAGAGTAAAACACTTGTTTTAAATGTCAATCCTAGAAAGAAAAGAAATACAGCAACATCCCCCTGGCTTAAAAACATCTGAAATTGCTTAGTTGCTCAGATTAAGTGGGACAAAATCTCCAAAGACGGAACGTTTTCAAAGACAAAATGTGCTAGTATTCTGACCTTGCCAGTGGATTTGACTCCTTTAAATATGCATAAATACACGATGATCCAGGACAAGATTAGATAGCCAAAGAGTTCCCAGCGAATGCCACCAGCTTCTTCAATGCCACTAGTTTTCTGCAGTAGTCTGTGACTAGAAAGAAGAAAAACAAGTGTCAAAATACAAATAAGTGATCCCCATTATTCCATCTTCAACAGGACTGTGTGGGTGATTTTAGGTCAGCCCACACACTTCAGAGCAATGAGAAGGGCCCAAACTAAAACCAATACATAAAGCTGTCAGAGAAAGCAGTCAAAATAGTTCTCAGCAACACAACACTATTTCAATAAGCACCGTTTCCTTCATTAAATATAGAAACATCTGAGGTGTAGACATCACTAGTGTGAATATGAAGATGAAAATGCAGTGCACTATTCTCACTCAAAGAACTGTTGACTGGCTGACTGCAGGTGGGTGCTGTTGCCAGGCAGACCACTGGAACAGTTTCCGACATCATTCCAGGTGTTGTTGCAGGATGTCCAGGGGAGGGTCGCTCCGAACGAGTTGAAGAAATAGTAAAGTGTCCAGCTCATGAGCACATTGTAGTACGTGGAGAACACAAAGGAGATGACAACTGTGGCCACACCGACACCTGCAGAGTGACACGCAGGGAGGGGCGACACGGCGTGAGACACGGCTCTGCAGAAATCATGCCACCTGTCATATTATCTGTCAGTTGCAATTAATTGGAATTAGGATCACAGTTCTGGGTATAGACTACATCAACGCTCATACAGATAAGACAGAGAGAAGAGCCAACATGGCAGCTTCATCTCTGGTCACTGGAGGCCCAGATGAATTCAAGCAAACTCGGTCAAAGATTAAAGGCATTCCTGGAGCCATGGATTAGAAATTCCACTTTGTAATGTTGGCCTGTGAATAAAACAGGCTCTTCACCAAATGGATAAAGGTGAGATCAAAGCCCTCCAACAGATATCAATTATTCAGGCATTTAACACCTGTGGTTCTTAGCCGTGGTCAGATTTCAGTTTGGGGTGTGGGTATGTTTCTGTTTGTTTCCCTTGACTGAGCCTCAGGCAATCAGCTAAAATGCTTCCATTTGACTACATACAATCTGATTATCAATAATTATGGCAAATATGCTCATTTGCTGACTTGATGTGAAGTTGTCGCTAAATATGTAGCTAGCATTGGGTAGTATGATTTAGCACAGAGCCTTGAGGCAGTTCGGCCTACCGGCACAATAAAAGCTCACTAATCTGCATGTAATACTAGATTTGTTACATCTTAAAACAAAAGGAGAAATGTACAAATAAAATGTGTGCCAGACTACATTTATTCCATTTCTAAACTAAATACCAATAAATACTCCAGCACATAAACCCCTGGAATATGTGAATATGTAATAGCAATTGGTCATTTATACTAATGTTTATACTAATAATAACGGGCGGATAGCCCCAGCTACATATTTACCACACTGGTAGAAATGCATTCATTTCCCATCAAACTCCCAACAACAAAGCGAATGAGCAAATTTCCAAAGATATCAAACTATTTTTTTGCTATTACTATCCCCTTTCTAGATATTTTGCCTCATGTCATCCTCTTCGTCTTTATCATTTGAGAATGATAGAGACATGTTATCCCGCTGATGACAACACTGTCCCTAATATTCAGTGGAACATAAAAACGTTGCTTCCTGAAAACCTTATTCCTCCTGCCTGTAGACTGGAATGCCACGGTATACTACACAGCTCCGGGTAATCCTAGGGACCGACCCAAAGGAAACCCCGTTTGAGCTGCAGGATCAGCTAGAACCACTTTGTATGGCCACCGTTAAGCGCTCCGACCATTGTTATTGCCCGTTTGCCTCTTTCGCTCTAGACCTCAATCTGCCCGCTCCACCACATACACTAGAGTCAAAAACAAGCAGCGCTGACAAATAGAGGGAATCAGTCTGAGCCATCTATCCTCTTCTGCCTCTTCTTTATCAGTTTATGAACCTGCCGTGCCTCCCGTGTCCACTAGACTCTCTTACAGGGACAAATGAGTCTATCAACAAACTAGTGGCAGTCAATTTAAGCAATTAACATCAAACATCCGTATGCTATGATTGTGCATACTGCAGTGAATTAGTCACTAGAATATGTGTAGATTTATGATTGATTTTTGTGGCATCGAAATCACATGTACATCACAGCAAACTGTATCTAGTGTCACAGGGAATAATAGAAAGAACATACAGAAAAAGAACTACCTGCTTTTGGCCCTTGCTAGCACAGAGCAATTACCAGGGAGAAATGAGTGATAAATCAAGGGAAGGACCGATACGTTTTGACCGGGTAGAATAGATCATAATCTCTGTCTTTTAGGAGATAAGAAAATGACGGAGAAAAATGTTAAGTTAGAACAAGACAGAGAACATTTTCAATGTACACCCATAAGTACTGATTGTTGATGGCTGGGCTCTTGTAGGATCTGCCAGGGACTGCTGGTGCTTTCTGTGTCAACACACTTAACTTAATTCATCATGTTTGATTTACAATTTTGCAATTCCAGAGGATGAATGATTAAAATGTTTAGATAAAGATTCAAGAGACAAACAAAACTGATGACAGCAGTGATTGCAATGTTCACTCGACAAGATCCCTTCCATCAACAAGTGAAAACAATACATTCATTAGATAGAAAAAGACATTCATTTAAAAAAAGAAGACAGAAAATACTAATAGTCTTTAACTTAATTAAGCGTAGAGATTACAAAATTGTGTAAATGTTAATAAAAGTCCTAAATAATACCTGATTTCACAGGTTTTTTCACACATTGAAGAACAGCAAACAACAAACAAATACATGAGGACCAAAAACAAGCCCAGAATAACTAAAGAGAAATACAATTGTACTGTAAATCAGAAGTATTATGTAGGGCCCATTCCAAACATGTCCGATCACTACGGTTCTCTTTGTTTACAAACTATATGGATTTCTGGATCTGGTGGTTAATAATTAACTTTTGGAGGATTTTATCTGTTGGAAGTAAATGGATTGTAGTAAAATGTTCATGGTAAAAACTATATATAGAAATCACTATATCAAAGTTTAATCATTGAAGTTATCACTCTCTAAATGTAGTTTAAAAGTATGCATGTCTGAAGGATTGTTCACGTTACATGCTGCTGGTCATGTGCCGACTTTGTAAACATACTTGAATAGCAAAAAGAGACAACAACAAAAAACATTGTCTGTTTGATCGTCAGCCACAGAGGGCCTTTGGTCTGGAGAGGCACTTACCTTTCAACAAGGGACATAATTTGGTGAGAGCGTGCACTGGCCCTAAACGAGTGTACTGCCCAATAGAAAACTCCATGAAGAGCAGAGGAATACCACACAGGAGAACCATGATGAGATATGGCACCACAAAGGCACCTGAACCAGAAACACAGGAAACAGCAGTGGAACCTGATGTCAGCGATGTAATCACCACATGGTGAAATCAAACAGGATGTAGTAGCTGCCGAGTCATGCAGATAGAGCATATTTTCTAGTCCTTAAAAACAAATATACTGTATATTACGAAAAATAACACTTAATTACCAACTGACTCATTGTTTAACATTTTTTTAGACTGGCAACTACACCTGACATATTTGAAAAGAAAAGGCTAAACGTTGTCAATCACTTTAAAGATGTGCAAAGCTGTAAAGACACGCAGGTGAACGGACGGGTCTGTCTATACATGTTCCCCCGATGACAAGATGAGGCACGGTTACTCATGAGAGTTGACATTTTACTGTACTCCACCCCAGGGGGAATTTCTTAAAAAGCAGCAACACTTTTTTTTTACAAACATAAAATACAATAAGATAGCAGGGCATATTACTGTAAAGAATTTAAATAATAAAGGAAATGAAAATGTAGAATATAAAATACAAATTAAAGTTGATGTTAGTACACCTTCCCTAATATGTGCTGAAATAAACTCGAGCCACAGTTTTAAAAAAAGAGCAAAGCAAGTTCTTTACTAAATGGTTGTAAGACAAAAATAATTGTCAAAGTTATGAAAGATGTCCTTCCCTTTTGAATTTAAGCTGAAAGCATGTTGGAGATCGACTAGTTTATGTTGTTATGACCTTCCGTGGTTATGGCTGGGACTGTTGTTCAATGACTGGTTTGCATGTAGTGATGATAACTAATCCATCCTGCATGTGACTACTCTTTATGCTCCAGACTTTAAGGGCTGTGTCAGGAACATTGTTAAAAGGGTAGTCGAAAATAGTATGACATGAACATTAACTTAATGGTTCTTTGACTTATTATTGGTACATGATTGATCATCATGACTTCCTGTATTTAATAGTATATGCATGTATTAGGTTCACAAGTTTAACATATTACAATCTAATACACACAACTCAGCCTATGCCTTTTGTAATGTGGGAGTCAGAAATGTGTAACATTAAATATGTTTATTATGTGTTTATAATTAAAAGTACCGCTGTACTCTATATTGTATAGCACATATAAATATCCTCTGCAAAATGTGTTCATCATGTGTTTATTATTTAACAGATCAGGATCAATAGAGCAAACATGGTCGACCTCGTGACGGTGTTACCTCCTCCGCTGCTGTAGCACAGGTAGGGGAACCTCCACACGTTGCCCAGGCCCACCGCGTAGCCCACCGACGCCAGAATGAAGTCCAGCCGCCCGCTCCATGTGGGTCTCTGCGCCTCCGCGTCCACTGGTGTCTCGTCGACCCCCTTCAGGTCCACGGGTCTCAGAGCATAGTCGCTCTCGCCTCGCGGCATCTTTTCCTTGCCGGGCTCAAGCTCCATCGCGTTGCACAGCGGTAGTCTAACAGTCTCAATGAGCGGTGCAGCGCTTCACCGAACCCGCCGAAAGGAAACCACCACCGCTCAGTTTAGGCCACACCAACAGCATCGAGTCGACGCGGAAACTGTCCCTGGGTAAAAGAAGAACAAACAAAAAAGAAGAGTATTCTTCATTTGCTATGCTCGACTTCTTAGATCACAGAATAAGAGCGACACCGACCTCTCTGGACGTCTGTTCACACATCATTATCAGCATTATTTGTAGCCTAATAAAAACGTAAAAAAGTAACTGCCAAGGATATATAACAACACAGCGAGCGGCCACGCGCAGAGCCCTCCGCTTTCCCTCCTGACTCCACCAACTCCGTTTTTTGTAACCGGCGTAGAGGACCCATCTGCCAGAGCAGCGCCGCCACTGTCACGTGAGCGCGCTCTGGGCACACCTTCTTTCAAAGTTAAGCCTAGTTTATGCTTCTCCGTGCGTCGCGCCGCGTCGACGCTGATCCTACGCTGAGCCCACGCTGAGCCTGACGCACGCCTCCAAAAAATCCTAACTACGCGTCGAGTTGACGCGGACCGCAAGCGCTGTGATTGGTCCGCTCAGAACGTGACTCCCGGCAGTGAGTATATTTTACGGTCTGTCTTCCTACACTGCCATTTTTAAAAGTTATCGTGGACCGGTAGCAACAATGGACCAAACAGAAGACTGTGGCCGGAAGAAAAAGCACGGATTCGGCTATAATCCATGAAACCACACCGCCACACAGCCACACACCCCTGGCGATGTGGCGGTGAATCGCAGGGCAACGCGTCCCTCGACGCGTCGACGCGGCGCGCCGCGCCGGAGAAGCATAGACTAGGTTAAAGCCCACCCGATTTGCAGCCCGCATTGAGGCTGTATTCCGTTGGCGATGACGCGGTCGTGGTACCTCTGTGGCGACCCCTCCCTCCCGCTCGGGGACCGGGTCTTGTTTGCTTTGTGTTGTGTCTTTCTCTTCATCAGCTGATGAGCCGCACCTGCGCCCGGAGGCGGCTGGAACGAGCTGCAGAGCGAGGCGCGTTCGCTGGCTGCGCTCCACAACAGCTTATGTGTGTTTGTTTGCCAGTTGTATTCTTCTTTAAACAAATGTCACTCCATCGTCTGATCTCGCATCCATGCCGCAGTCTCTGAGCCGGAAAGCATGGCTGCATTAAGTTTAGCGGTTTATACCACCATTATAATTATGCATCTCTCAAGAAGATATACATGAGTGCATTGAATAAACAATCACACCGCACAGCTGCCATGGACGGGGATATGAACCAAAGAAACCTGTTCATGCTTCTTCTTTTTAGGGTCCGAGCGACAGCGAAGATGTCCGAGAGGACCCTATTGAAATTGTTAGAGTTCTTATTATTCTTATACTGGATTTTTAGGATCCGAGAGACAGCGAAGCTGTCCGAGAGGAACCTATTGAAATTGTGTGGGGTATTATTATTCCGCTTCTTATTTTTCTACATTGGGGGCATATTGGGTGTACGTATCATATCCCAAAACTCACCAAATTTGGCAAGCGTGTCAGGATTGGTGAAAATAGCCAGATGACATAGACCTCGAAATGCGGCTTTCAAAAATTGCTCTCTAGCGCCAACTACAAGTTTCACCGGCGACACCCCTCACCCAGTATGTTCAAATGACTAGCTTTTCTTTTTACAGTTCCTCTAGGACCTGCTCTACAAAAAAGCAATTCATGACCCTAAGCTCCACCTACTTTAATTTTCCACCATTTTGAATAATGTGAAAAACACCAAAATGACCACCAAACCTAAACGATAGGTCCAATATTAACAAACCCATTGGAGATAATGATTAGTGAAGCGATATCATCTGGGATATATCATCTTTCTTCAAATTTATTATTGTGGTAAGCATCTATGGCCCGACGAACATTTTAGGGGCGTGTCCCGTTTTGTAATGCTTATAACTTCAACACTATTGGTCACCCTCAGGATATGTGCAGAATGGCGTCTGGAACATTTGATGCAAATTTCGTGCAATTTGAACCGTAGTTGGTGCCACAAATATTCACCAAAGTTGCCCGGTTTTGGCCGTTTTGCCCGTTTTTTTTGGCCATTTTCAACTTTTTTCAAACGGCCATTAGACACACAAAACGGCCACGGAATCAGCTCAAAATAAGTTTTTTAGAATCTCAAGACTTGAATATACGACAGAGTGGGAAAAAAAAAGACTTTTCGTCAGTAGGAAATGCCCGTTTTTTGACCGCCAATTTTTGTAATTTATTAATCTTAAAACTATAGCTTACCCTCCTCAGATATGTATTACAAAAATCAAGTGTTATGCCAGTCAAGGTCTGAACACATTCACCAATTTTGAGCCAATTCCGTTAGCGTTTTCTGGTAGAACTCGACAGTTGTAAAAAAGTGGAAAATGGCCAAATCGGCCAAAAAAACTAAAAAAGGCCCAAAACGCCCCAAACTGCCAAATTTGATATAAATACCTATTTATTAAGTAAAATAACCATACATTATTCACTTTCACGACAGGCCTGAACACCTTCACCAGAAAAAAAAACCTCATTTTTGAGAGGAACACCTATTTATGAAGTAAAAGCACCATACATTTTTCACTTTTACAATAATTGTACCCCCTACAGCTGATGCAATTACCTCTAATAAGGTGTACAGAGCAAAATGTGCTTGCCTAGTGACACAGAGACCTGTTTTTGATTCCAGGCTAAGGCACAAATAATGTTATCGTTTTTTTTTACATTTAATTTACATGACGTCGACACTTCAAGGGTGCATGGATATGTTCACAGACTCAAAGCGCCACCTACTGGCTCAACTGGACTTCCTTCAATATATGCTTGATAATAGCAGCATTGATAATATCAGCGTTTTAAAATATGCAGATGATTCAGTCATAGTCAGTCGGCTCAGGAACGATGAGACCAGCCACGGTCCAGTCATCCAGGACTTTGTGATGTGGTATGAAGAGTCATATCTACAATTAAATATATCAAAAACTAAAGATATGATCATTGATTTTAGAAGACATGCCCACACACATGAAGCCACATTCATCAAGGGTCAGACTGTTGAATGTGTGCAATCTTATAAATATCTGGGGACAATTATTGACTCAAAAATGAACTTTGAAGCAAACTGTGAAGCCGTGTGCAAGAAGGGGCACCAGCGTTTGTTTTGTTTAAGGAAACTGTCCCACTTCCACATTAACAAAACCATGATGACCTTATTTTATCATGCTTTTATTGAATCTATTTTATCTTTTTCTTTGGTCTCATGGTTTGGAAATTTATCTTTAATGAACAGAAACTCTCTGGTTCAGATAGTTAAATGGTCCAGCAAGCTGATTGGTGAGACACAACTCAGTCCAGAGTCCCTGTACATCAGATCTAACGTCTAACCGGCTCCATCTTAAAGGACACTTCCCACCCCTTGCACAGGGAATTTCAACTTCTTCCATCCAGACGGAGGTATTTAGTAGGACGGTGCAGAACCAAGCGCTATAAAACCAGTTTTGTTCCAGCGGCCATCACGCAGGGGAACACATTGTTATAATAATTACAGCAGCAATGATCTGATCTTAACTTGGAGTACTTTTATCATGTTTGTTTGGTTGTTTGTGTTTGTATGTCGAGATGGACGCCTCATTTCTGTTTTGTACTGTCTTTTGATTTGATACTGCAAAACAAGTCTACCTACGGGTACTAATAAAGTAACCTAACCTAACCTAATCCGCCCCTAATTTGTTCCGTTGTTCTGTCATTTTTTGCTGCCTTGTAAAAATGTGCTACCCGCTGCATGAACTGATAGGTGTGTATCGATTCATGCTACCCTATAAAAAAATGCTACTTTATGGTTTTATACATCTGTACATCAAATAAAGGCATAAAGTAAGTGTTTTTTTCTGTCATGAGTCTATATATAAAAAATGTCCGCCACAGAGAACAGGTGTGGTGTGTTGGGCTCCACACCATTTCTCGTATTTAATATTTTACTCCATATTCTAACAGTTTTACTTAATGCTTTTCAAAAATGCTTCAACTCAAAGAAAAACTTGAATCAAAGACCAGAATCCATTAAAAGACACAGAGAAAATGCAGGTTTTTGGACCCTGCTATTCTGCTTGTGGATCTTGCTAGTTCCACCTGCTCAAGGCCTCAGCCTGGTTGAAAATCAAGCAATCACTCCTGGACATTCTGCACCTTTTTCAGCGAGACTGAATTTCTTTGGACACCGATATTTGACTGCTTATTCCATTTTTTGGCAGAAAGAACATTTCAATGGAATTTCTAGCAGAAACCGCAAACAATGCAGCAAGAGAAGTAAACAAAGGTATGTTTACAGCACTCTACTGTTTCTGTTGTTGCTAAGTGGGGATATACAACTGAATCCTGGTCCACTAGCAAACCTTATCCGTGACCAAAAAAGTCATTTGTCAGAGGATCATCTTCATGAATCAGTGCAAGTCTGGCTTGATGGTACTGGAAGGAAGGAAACAACAGATATCTTTCCTTTGGGACTGCTGGCTACTGAACAACAGCCATGCATTGGTGGCTCTACTCTTTATCCAGATACATGTGAACTACTGGATGGAAGAAACAAACTTTCTGCCACCGTCAGGTCTGGCCCAGGCCTAAGTAGCGGCATGCCAGCTACGACCAGGCTAGGCCCAGGCCCTAGCAGCAGCATGCCAGCTACAACCAGGCTGGACCCAGGCCCTGGCAGTAGCATCCCAGCTACGACCAGGCTGGACCCAGGCCCTAGCAGTAGCATGCCAGCTACAACCAGGCTGGACCCAGGCCCTAGCAGTAGCATGCCAGCTACAACCAGGCTGGACCCAGGCCCTGGCAGTAGCATCCCAGCTACGACCAGGCTGGACCCAGGCCCTGGTGGTAGCACCCCAGCTACTACTAGGCTAGGCCCAGGCCCTAGCAGTAGCACTCTGGCTACGACTGGGCTGGGCCCAGGCCCTAGCAGTAGCACTCTGGCTACGACTGGGCTAGGCCCAGGCCCTAGCAGTAGCACTCTGGCTACGACTGGGCTAGGCCCAGGCCCTAGCAGGTGCATGCCAGTCAAACAAAGTGGTCTGAATCCAGCTATCAGAAGATTACGTGAACATAAACTTTTCAAAACGGTTAATCATGCCCGGGTGCTCTGGGATACACGCGCAAGACCTAAAGGACTGTTTGGGGGGCATTTGAATATTCGAAGTCTCCTGCCTAAAATGGATCAAATAAAACATCTTGTTGTGGATTCAAACCTGGACTTTCTATGTCTCTCAGAAACATGGCTAAATATAAATTCGCCCTCTGCTGCTTTGTATGTACGTGGATACAATATATTTAGAAGGGATCGATGTAGTCGTAAAGGAGGAGGAGTAATGTTTTATATTAAAGAACACCTTAACTGCAGCCAGATTGAGTGGTCAAGTAATGTCACATTGGAATGTATTGGTCTGAGAGTATCACTATCACCTCAAATGTCTTTTACTCTAATCTGTCTCTACAGACCACCATCATCAAAATGTGAATTTTATGACCAGCTTAATTCCATGATCAAGGAATGTGACTTGGATAAAGAGGTTATATTAATGGGTGATTTTAATGTAAATTGGGAGGATAAGTCTGGAAGGAAATCCCTAAAACATACAACTGATTGTTTTAATATGACCCAGTTAGTGAACAAGCCCACAAGAATAACCAACTCTTCTCAGTCCCAGATTGATTTGATTTTTAGCAATAAACCAGAAAGAATAATCAAAACCCACAATATGGTAACAGGTTTGTCTGACCATAATTTAATACTTTTAACAAGAAAACTTACAAAGAAACGTTTTAATATATCGTCTACCAGAAAGGCTTATCAATTAAGAATACCGAAAGGTGACCAAAATTCATTTCATGATGCTATACAAGGAATTGATTGGAGCAACTGTTTAAAAGGTGCAAGATAGCAACATCTTCTTATCCACAATACAGACCACAATTAACCATTTCCTTAAAAAAGCCAAAGTTAAACAAAATCAAAAGAACGCACTTCCATGGCTAAATAGTGACATCTGGAATGTTATGAAAAAACGGGACTATGCGTTAAAACTGGCACTCAAGTCTAAATTAGGAAATGATAGGCAGAAATTCATAATGCTGAGAAACCTTGTAACAAAAGAACTTAGAAAAGCAAAGGCTACTTTTTTTATTAAAATCATTGATGAAGCAGGAGGTAATTCTAAAAAGATATGGGATAATCTAAAAAAGTTAACAGACAAAGATAGCAGCAACTCAAGGAAGCAACTTAAAATTAAAGTGAACGGGGGCCTTACACAAGATGAAGTTGTAATTTGTACAACTTTTAATTCATACTTTATCAACTCAGTGGAGGCTTTAATTCAAAGCTCCAGTATTGGTAAACTTGATCCTATACCAGTAAATGAAGATCAACCATGCTTCTCTATTCAAGATGTCACTGAATCTATTGTCACCAGAGTTCTAGGCTCACTTAAGAACTCAAGGGCCAAAGATGTTTATGGAATTGACAATATCTTTCTAAAGAAACACAAAGGCACACTCGCTCACCCAATCACAAACATTGTGAATAACTCTCTCAGGCAATGTGTGTTCCCTAAAGGATGGAAATCAGCCATAGTAACGCCCATTTTTAAGTCAGGAGATTCAACCGATGTCTCCAATTATCGGCCGATCAGTATTCTTCCTGCTGTTTCCAAAATTGCTGAGAAATGTGTTGCAGAACAACTTACTAAACATCTCAACAGCTCTCCATATCAGCTCCATCCTATGCAGTTTGGTTACAGGGCCAATCATTCGACTGAAACAGCCAACTGCTTCCTCTTAGAGAAGGTGAAGCTTAAAATGGATAAAGGGGGGGTAGTAGCAGCATTTTTTCTTGACCTCAAGAAGGCTTTCGATACGGTTAATCACAATGTCCTGCTTAATAAATTGTCAAGTTTTAACTTTTCCCGAGAGTCTCTTGCCCTGCTGAAGTCCTACCTTGAAGGAAGAACACAATGTGTCAGAGTGGGTGATGTTTCATCATCTACTCTAAGATCTACTGTGGGAGTACCCCAAGGTTCTATTTTGGGACCCCTTTTATTCAGTTTATACATTAATGATTTGCCGGACGTCTGCGATGGGTGTGATATTCAAATGTATGCTGACGATACAGTGATTTATGTGCATGCAAAGAACAAAGAACAAGCTGCACTCAAACTCACGTCCACAATGACTAATGTAACTAAATGGCTTGCAAGTTCCTGCCTTCATCTGAATGTTAAAAAAACTGTTTGTATGTTCTTCACAAAGAGGGCTTGCAAAGTATCACCGGAGCCAGACGTTTATGTTGCTGGTGAGAGGCTACAGGTAGTGTCACATTTTAAATATTTAGGTATTTTTATTGATTCTAATCTCTCTTTTAAAAAACATGTAAACCATGTGACAAAGGTCTTGAAATTTAATCTCATGAATTTTAGATATATAAGACACTGTTTAACCATGCGGGCTGCACAATTGTATTTTAATGCAATGATTGTCCCCCATCTGACCTACTGCTTGACCAGCTGGGCACAAGCCAACGGCACAACATTAAAAACTATTCCCATTCTCCATAAACAAGCCATCAAAATACTTGATAAAAAACAAAAACACCACCATCACTGCAAAATTCTCACAAAACACCACATCCTGAGTTGGGAGAACATCATTAAATTCACTGATGTGTGTCTGGTTTTTAAAATTTTAAATGGTATGGCTCCGCCCCCGCTTAGTGAATTTGTGAAACAAAGCAGTGAAAGCAGCAGACTCACTAGATCTGCTACAAGAGGTGATTGTGTCATTTCATGTAGGTCAAGCTCGTTTAGCAAGTCTACATTCTCAGTGAAGGCAGGTCACTCGTGGAATGCTCTGCCACCACACATACGGACACACAACTCATACAAAATGTTCAAGCGTAACCTGAAGGAATGGCTTGTTGCCAATCAGGTGTGCAGTCATTGATGTGCTGTCTGTCCTGATGCTTGTTTCGCCTATATGTGCATTTGTTTTTATGTGTATGTTGTATTGTAGCTGGGTTTGTTCTGCCTGAGTCATGCTGCAGCCTGTTATGTCTCTGGTCTATTGCTGTATCTTTTCTTTTTGCTGTGTATTGGTTTTGTTTATATGTTGTCAGTTTATCTATGAATTCTATTTCCATTTTATTTTTGAGAATATGTTATTTTAGGCTGCCTTAAAAACATCTGGCCAGGGACAGCAGATGGAAATTAGCCTCTCTGGCTAACTCTGGCTCACTTACAGTCCAACTGTTGATTGGTGTGCATTGTCCCTGCAAAAATAAATGAATAAAATAAAAAAAAAAATAAATAAAAAAGTGTCACTCACCGTTATCAGCCGTGCATGCCGTGCATGACGTGCAACTCGGAAAATCGACTCGGCACAATACCACAAGGTGACGTCACTCACCGTTGCAAAGACAAGGTTAGCTAAACATGATGGGCGTGTCGGAAAAAAAACTCGAAAAAAACTCGGAAAATCGACTCGGCGCATGCGCAATACCACAAGGAACGGTTTTTGACAAGCAGCATTAAATGACAGAACACCGTCCCAAATATTGTGAGCGCCTCCGGATGCCTGTACACCAGTAAGGTGGACAGCTCAGCAGGATAAGTGCTCGACCGGATACCCGTCATATCTGAATCGATTCCGAGACAAGATGTCTTTTTTAATTGCTTTTTTTTTAACATTGAATTTACACAACGTTGTCTACACTTCACTTAGGGACACGCGACGCGTGAATATATTCTCGCTGTTAAAGCGCAAGCTAGCGGCTAAACTGGACGTTGTCCAATCCGCCCCAAACTCCTCGCTCTCGTTACGAGTCGCGGCCCGAGTCGAGTCCGACCGGCGCGCCCTCGGCCGAGCGGGCGACTTCGCCGGCGCCCCCGACCGGCGTGGGCCAGCGAGGACCCGTTCAACGCTGCTAGCAGCTTTAATTATTATACTGGATTTTTATTTTTACTCTTTGGGCGCATATTGGGGGTACGCATCATATCCCAAAACTCACCAAATTTGGCATGCTTGTCAGGATTGGTGAAACTTAGGTTTCGACACTGACCTCGAAATTGGGCTCTCAGAAATTGCTCTCTAGCGCCACCTAGAAGTTTGACCGGTGACGACCCACAATGTCCGATTGACTTAAAAAACAGATTTTCTAGACCTCTAGGACTTGCTCTACAAAAAAGCCTCTCAGGACCCTAAGCTCCGCCTACTTTAATTTTCGGCCATTTATATTTTTGAGAAAAATTCAAAAGTGACCACTGAACCTAAACGATAGGTCCAATGTTAACAAACCCATTGGAGATAATGATAAGTGAAGCTATACCATCAGGTTTCTATCATCTTTTTTTGAAAAAAAATGATTATGGTAAGCATCTATGGCCCGACGAACATTTTAGGGGCGTGTCCCGTTTTGTAATGCTCATAACTTCAACACTATTGGTCAAAAAAAATAACAGACCATCGGGATATGTGCAGAATTGCGTCTGGAACATTCAATGCAAATTTCGTGCAATTTGAACTGTAATTGGCGCCACAAATATTCACCAAAGTGGGCCGTTTTGGTCATTTTTTAGCGTTTTTCGCGCGTTTTTCGCTTGATTCGGCCATTTTCTACTTTTTTAAAACGGCTATTAGACCCACAAATCGTCCGTAGGAAATGCCCGTTTTTTGACCGCCAATATTTGTAATTTATTCATCTTGAAAACTATAGCTTACACTCATCAGATATGTTTTACAAAAATCAAGTGTAATGCCAGTCAAGGCCTGAACACATTCACCAATTTTGAGCCAATTCCGTTAGCGTTTTCTGGTAGAACTCGACGGTTGGAAAAAATTGGAAAATGGCCAAATCGGCCCAAAACGATAAAAAAAAGTCAAAAAACGCCCAAAACGTCCAAATTTGGTAGGAACAACTATTTATGAAGTAAAATAACCATAAATGATTCACTTTCATGATAGGCCTGAACACATTTACCAGAAAAAACTCTAATTAACACATTTACCAGAAAAAAACTCTAATTTGTCCAATCCCAAAAAGTTGGGGCGCCTCCGGATGCCTCCTACCAGCAAAGCCTCTAGCTCAGCATGATAAGTGACTGACTCTAATCCTTGAGATGTGGGTTTGATTCCAAGACAACAAACCTTTTTTTTTATAATTTTTTTTCTTACATTGAATTTACACGCCGTGGTCTACACGTCACGTAGGGACACGCGACGCGTGAATATATTCACACGGTTAAAGCGCAAGCTAGCGGCTAAACTGGACTTTGTCCAATCCGCCCCAAACTCCTCGCGCTCATCACGAGTCACGGCCCGAGTCGAGTCCAACCGGCGCGCCCTCGGCCGAGCGGGCCGACGACTCGCCGGCGTCCCCGACCGCCGTGGGCGAGCGAGGACCCGTTCAACGCTGCTAGTAGCTAAAGAAAAGTAAATATATATGAAAACTAGAACGGGCACTCGGTAGAGCGCATACCTTCGCATATCAGAAGATTGGGCATTGAATTATGAACATGTTGGCATTAGTTGCATCCCAATTGGTACAAAGAAGAACTTGACCTTTTCATGACCTTGACCTTGACCTTTGAACCGATCGATCTAAAAATCAAATCAATTGGTCCCCAGATAATAACCAATCATCCCACCAAATTTCATGCGATTTGGTTTAATACTTTTTTACTTAGGTGAATAACATGCACGCGCGCGCACACGCACACATACAAATACGCAGAGATCAAAACATGACCTTCCGCATTTTCAATGCGAAGGTAACAAAACAAACTAGAACGGGCACTCGGTAGAGCACATACCTTCGCATATCACAAGATTGGGCATTGAATTATGAACATGTTGGCATTAGTTGCATGCCAATTGGATAGAAATTGACTATACTAATTGACCAAAATCTAATAAATGGTCCCCAGATAATAATCAATCATCCCACCAGATTACATGTGATTTGGATTAATACTTTTTTACTTATGCGAATAACACGCACACGCACGCACGCACGCACACATTAGTCTAGTTGACTTTAAATATACAAAAATAATGATCCAACAGTTGGCACTAAAGCTTTTCTTTAGTACATTAATTATATTTCCCTCTCTTTTAGCACATTTTTTATAATTTTCTCGCCAACTAAAACATGATCCACCGTTCCTTCTTCACATAATTCAAACCTTCCATAATGTTTCCTAATAGCATAGAGGGAAGTATTAAGAGCAGTATTTTTACTTTAGCTTCTTGAATAACTTATATTTAAATGTACAATAATTCTCCCACCCTTCAACGCCCCTTTTGCTGCTTTATCTGCCTTCTAGTTTCCAGCGACTCCAACATGGGCCGGGGACCCACACTGGATGGCTTCTGAATGACTGTAATATCTCATACTGTAAATCCTCTCTGCTTCAGGAGGGGCAAGATTTCAAACTTGTTGGCACTGCATATGAGTGTGATGCCATTACCACTCTCTCTTGTCGGAGGAGAAATGTGTTCAACAGTTCTCTCACCCAAATGTTTATGAAGGGTAATCTAATCCTCTGTTGGGTCATGCGCAAAGGTCACAACCTTTGTCTTGAGGTAAATGACCAACAGGAAAATTCATTCAAATGTTCAACTTGGTTGTGGGGGTGCAGAATAAACTAAATCTAAACTGGCGAAATGTTGTGAAGAGACAGGCCTATCTTCAGGTGAAGGCACTTCCGCTGGTGCTTTTTCACATGTGCATGCGAATCAGAAACAAACATGGCCTCAGCCCTTTTGAGATAGTGTTCGGGAGACCCCCTTTCACTGGGCTGGGTCCAGTAAACATGCTTTGACGACTGATTATAACGAAGATAGCATGCTAAGATATGGTGCTAACCCATCATCCTCACTCCCAGCATTTCACACACAGAAGAAAGCCCCACTTCCCTCACCAGCCACTGCGGTCCAGCATCACCTGCAAACTAGGAGACTGGGTGCTCATCAAGGAACACAGGAGGAAGCACGGGAAGCAGAGACACTACACGGGTCCCTTTCAAGTAACCCCGACAACGGAGACAGTGATGAGAGTGGATGGAAGAACAACGTAGGTCCACGCCAGCCACTGCAACCACATCCCAAATCCAGAAGGAAAAGGAGCAGCTGCTACGGGTCCAGACTAAGAGGTTGAAGGGTGAGAAAGCGAGCGCCTCCCTCCATCAAGTAGCATGTCGAGCTACCAACAATCGCACTTTAAGCAGTGAAGTAAACCGAACACCTGACTTATTTTGTGTGGCTGGGGAGAGAGAGGAGGGGGAGCAACCCGAGTTTCTCAAACTGCAAAGCTGTCATACAGAAATCATCCGTGTGGTAGGAGGTGAACTCATGTGAAAGGTGACGCCACCCAGAGAACGGTGACAGAAGAAAGATCTCCAGCGTCACAACACTCCTTGAAGAAGCATGGGTGCAGCCAGAGCAAAAGCATGCACTCACTGCTCTCTCTGACTACGACAGCAAGGACACTGTTCCTGATATTTGAATTACAATCACGAAACGTAAACGGCAAAGATTCCAGCCCATTTCATCTCATGAAAAAGTGGCAGGAGTTGCTAACTGGACAATGTGTTTCCCTTTTTCTCACTAGATTTGATTGATACGAACAACTTCATCAAATAGTGTGAGTGGTGTTAATTGGTCTAAAGCACAGCCAAAACAGCACCTATTGGAAACATGTACATTTAAGCCCAATACAGTATCTATTTGATTAGAAATAGGTATACAAAGCACACATTGAGTAAATAGATTCAAAGTCACACATTCATCTTGGACTAGAAGCATAATTGTACTAAATCCTTAACTAAGACCAGACCCAGAGGTGGAGATTCACCAAACCAAAACTGTCCAATCTGCTATTTCAATAAGTTCAAGGAGCTTAAGTGAGATATTAACAGCATACGCCACCTATAGCAGGCAAGAAGGACTAACAACACTGTCAATGATATCAGAGAGGTACATGAATAAAACTCAATGGCTCTCTGCCATGTAAGATAGATGACATCCAAAACATGGCAAGATCATTGCTTACCGTGGGTATCAGTAGACAAAAAACATACTATGTACTCAGAGGTTAATAATGTGATATTTTGAAATCTTTGTGAATCTACACCACAGATGTATACTCTAAGAATGTTTAACATGTTGTTACTATTTCTCCTTTTTTTCAATTGTCAAAAATGACAAAAAGAGTGGAATGTCGGAGACGAAAATGTGTTCAACAGTTCTCTCACCCAAATGTTTATGAAGGGTAATCTAATCCTGTGTGGGGTCATGCGCAAAGGTCACACCCTTTGTCTTGAGGTAAATGACCAACCCGAAAAGTAGGGATGCACCGATCTGATCGGCGCCGATCGATATCGGCCGATATTGCCATTATCGGTTTTGATCGGCGTTCTCAATACGGCCGATCAAACCGATCGATCAGATGACGTCACATCTGCGAGTAATACTATCAGAGACGTTTCAATCGCCGCGCGCCGCAACGGAGTGCCGCAGAGTGAGAGGTCCCCGAGTGGATCCTCAGCACCGAGCAGCACCCCGTCCTCGAGTTCAATCTCTGGGTAAACACACTCGCATGTCTGAGCCCCTACAGACTGATGCTCACGGCACACGCATTCCATCGGGAGCGCGCGAGGGTTTTCATAAACTTAGCAACTTTATAAAGTTTCATAAAGTTAGCAACTTTATGAAAACCCTCGCGCGCTCCTGATCGAATGCTAACTGTTAGCGGAAGGATTTACATGACACAACATCAGGTTTTGCAAAGTTAGAGGAAAGAGCCACGTAAAACAACATCCGTTTTTCAAAATAAGATGTCGACAAATCATACACTAACATATACAAGTAAACAATGAACTGATTTTGTATCTTTTATAGATCGTTTCTGAGATTTAGCTTAAATTATGCTAACATTAAAACGTGTTTACTGTACCAAGGAAGAGCTTATAAAAATAAGTCAGACTTTTGTATGTTAAAAAAAGTCCTGTATATAGATTTCCCCAAGAAATGAATAACACAGATGTGTTCCATAGATATCTGAAATCAATCCCCTTCAATAGCAATCAAACAATTTTAATGTATCAATTAGGACAGTTTTCAAAGTAAAAGTCCTAAATGTTTTAAAAAATCTGTAATTTCTTTAATGTTTGAGATGCTTTAGATGTGTATTTCCTCATAGTCCTATGCAATAATGCTACACAATAAATAGAATGCTTCAATCGACACCGTGATCGGTATTATGGGATCGGCTGATACTATTTCAGTGATCGGTGATCGGTATTATCGGTGATCGGCTGACACTGATTTCAGTGATCGGTGATCGGCCCAAAAAACCTGATCGGTGCATCTCTACCGAAAAGTCATTCAAATGGTCAACTTGGTTGTGGAGGTGCACTTCCTCTGATAGGGGACAGGCAGACTTTGGGAATGTGGATTGTCTCAGAGATCTATAAAGGTTGCAGTCTTGCACTGAGAAGGCAGCAGTTATTT
The DNA here is from genome assembly GCA_036178185.1 of Liparis tanakae. Classification (NCBI taxonomy): domain Eukaryota; kingdom Metazoa; phylum Chordata; class Actinopteri; order Perciformes; family Liparidae; genus Liparis; species Liparis tanakae. Next base: position 10,505,326 of record CM070094.1, on the reverse strand, counting down.
CTGAGGGTCTTGAGAGAAGGCTCAGGGATTCTGCTCCATTCATCTGAATGTTTTCATGACTTTTTTGTATTTAGCGCTTGGTTGATGACTCGTAAACTTGTTGCTAGAATAAAGTGTTATGGGTCAACCATGCTTAAACTACGTTTGATTTCTCCCAAGGAAAAGGAACACTCATTTCCCCTCTCTCTCTCTCTCTCTCTCTCTCTCTCTCTCTCTCTCTCTCTCTCTCTCTCTCTCTCTCTCTCTCTCTCTCTGAGTGGAAGGAGCGTTGAGAGCGCGGAGCGCGTTTGTTTGACAGAGGAATAGTCAATTTTCATATTTTTCACCGGGTAACGTGGTGTTAGAGAGTAGGGTTTGTAGTGTAGGTTTCACTGGGGTTTGTGTGGTTTTGTGTGTGTCGGCGGGGTGCGTGTCTTTGTCCGTGCTCACCGAGCGGCTGCTCGGTGAGCTCCGCATCGACATGGATCCGCTGTCCCACCTGACGCGGAAACACGGCGTGAAGATCACGCCGCGGTTCCCGTGTTCGGTGGAGGATATCTGCTTGGCGGTGGGCGATGTGATCGGCGACCCCCACGTGAAGTCCGCCACGCGGATGCAAGGCGGGGTGGTGGTGTTCGTAGCGACAGTCAGTAAAGCTGACGAGCTGGTGGAGAGAGGCATCGTGGTGTCAGACACGCACGTGCCGGTTCTCCCCTTGTGCTCGCCAGCGGTCAAAGTGACGGTGTCCAATGTGCCTCCGTTTGTTAGAGACAACTTTCTAGAGAAACAACTGATGAGCCACGGGAGGGTGGTGTCCCCACTGAAGAAGCTCTTTAACGGCTTTAAGTCTGCGCGCGTGAGGCACGTGCTCTCTCACAGGAGGCAGTGCTTCATGATCCTCAACGAGAGGAGCGCGGACCTCAACGTCGTGTTCAAGGTGAGCTCAGACGGGGTTGACTACCTGTTCTACGCCACCACGGACCACATGAAGTGCTTCGGCTGTGGGGGTATTGGACACAAGAGCATTAACTGTCCTCAGAAGGGGGCAAGGTGGGGCAAGCAGGTGGAGCCCGAGAGGAGGCAGGTGGAGCTAGGAGGGAGGCGGGTGGAGCCCGAGAGGAGACAGGTGGAGATAGGGAGAAGGCGGGTGGAGCCCGAGAGGAGACAGGTGGAGATAGGGAGAAGGCGGGTGGAGCCCGAGAGGAGACAGGTGGAGATAGGGAGAAGGCGGGTGGAGATAGGGTGAAGGCGGGTGGAGCCCGAGAGGAGACAGGTGGAGCTAGGAGGGAGGCGGGTGGAGATAGGGAGAAGGCGGGTGGAGCCCGAGAGGAGACAGGTGGAGATAGGGAGAAGGCGGGTGAAGCCCGAGAGGAGACAGGTGGAGGGAGGCGGGTGAAGCCCGAGAGGAGACAGGTGGAGGGAGGCGGGTGGAGCCCAGGAGGAGACGGGTGGAGCAGGAGAGGGGGCGGGTGGAGCCCAGGGGGGGAGGGCTGATAAGACAAGTAGGGTAGAGCAGGTGGAGGCAGAGGGGTCAGAGGTGGTCCAGCAGGGGGAGACAGAAGGGGCAGAGAAAACTCAGCAGGTGAAGGAGAACCTGGGAGGGGAGGCCCAGGGACCCAGACAGGAAAGTCCTGGGGGAGGGGTGGAGCCCGGTACGGGGCAGGAACAGGCAGGAAAAGAAGAGGAAAGGAGTGAGGGTGGAGCAGCGGTGTGTGAAGCGAGGCCGACAGGCAGTGATGAAGAGATGGAGACAGGTGAGAAGGTTCCCCAGCTGAAGAGGAAGTTGGGGAGGCAGGGAAGCTCCCAGGCCAAGAAGGCGGCGGTGGGTGGAAGAGACCGAGGAGCAGCAGAGGAGGAGTCCAGCAGGGACCAGGACCCTGCTGCTCCTCAGGGGGCCGGCACTGAGAGGCCCGGGGAGTACAGCGTAGAGAGCATCAAGCGCACGCTCCTCAGGACTAAAGGAGCTCACGGAGTCGAGCTAGAGAGATACTTCCCCGACAAGGAGACGCTCCGCAAGGCGCTGAGGGAACATCTGAGCAGGAAAGACAAAGGGGGCTTCACCCCCAACGAGGTGGTCAGGCTCAGGAGGCTGGTCAACAATTCAATTCAATTCAGTTTATTTGTATAGCCCAGTTTCACAAATTACAAATTTGTCTCAGAGTGCTTTACAATCTGTACACATAGACATCCCTGACCCAAAACCTCACATCGGACCAGGAAAAACTCAACAGGCTGAAGGAGGAGAACCGTCCTGGGGAGGAGGGGGCTCAGAACTCACAGTGTGAGGCCGGTTTTCTTTAGTCAATATGATGATGGATCTCATTAACATATGCACATTAAATATGAATGGAGCCAGAGACCCCGTGAAGAGGTCCCTGCTCCACCAATTAATGTCAATGAAAAATGCAGATGTAGTGTTTCTACAAGAGACCCACAGTGACTCTACCAATGAGGCCGAGTGGAGAAAAGAGTGGGGGGGTGAGGCGGTCCTGAGCCACAAGAGCAACACCAGTGGAGGGGTGGGGATCCTGTTCTCCAGTAGGTTCCCCCCACAGAGCCTGGAGGTGGAGCACGTGGTGGATGGCCGGCTGCTGGTGGTGAGGGCCAAGTGCGAGCACTGTAACTTTATTTTCATAAATGTGTACGCCCCTGTCACCGGGCCTGAGCGAGTGGGTTTTCTGAGTGTTTTAAACAGTGTTTTAAATGGAGTGCAGGAGGAGGAGTTTTTGTTTCTAGGTGGTGATTTCAACTGCACAGAGAATGAGACGTTGGACAGGAACCACCGGGAGCCTCATGGGCCTTCACAAAGAGCCATGAGGCAGCTGGTGGTGGAGCATGGTCTGGTTGACGTATGGAGGAGGTCGAACCAGGCCGAGAGGCAGTACACGTGGGCCCACTCCAGAGGGAACCTGATCTCTCTGGCCCGGCTCGACCGGTTTTACTGTTTTAAGCACCATTTTAATGTTTTTAAAAAGTGCAGCATAGTACCTGTTGGGTTCACGGACCACGCTCTGGTCCTGTGTAGTTTTTTTATCCCCAACGTGAAGTCGAGAAGTGCCTATTGGCATTTTAACACGTCCCTTTTGGAAGACGCACATTTTAAAGAGGTTTTCAGGTTTTTTTGGAACCGTTTTAGGAATGAAAAACATGCTTTTAACTCTTTAAAGCAGTGGTGGGACCGGGGGAAGGTAGAGATAAAGCAGCTCTGTCAACAGTATACTCTCAATGTCACGCGGGACATCACCAGGTCTATGAGGGATCTAGAGACTGAGGTTGTGGAGCTGCAGAAGTTAGCTGAGTCCACTGGAAATGGAGATCATATTAAAGATCTCAAATCTAAAAAGTCTGCTCTTACAGATCTGCTGGGCACCAAAGCTCAGGGGGCATTGATCAGGTCCCGCTTCATGGACGCAGCTCTGATGGACGCACCATCCAAGTTCTTCTTTGGACTGGAGAAGAAGAACGGGCAGAGCAGGGTCATCCACGCCATACGCTCCGAGTCGGGGCAAGAGATCAGAGACACGAACGGCATCCGGAGGAGAGCGGTGAGTTTCTACTCTGAGCTCTACTCCGATGAATATACTGACAATGATGAGCTGTTCCAGGATTTCTGTGGAATACTACCAAAGGTCCCAGAAGAAGTGAATGCCGGCCTGGAGGGTCCTCTACTGGCAGCTGAGCTGGATGCAGCACTGCAGAGCATGGATGGAGGCAAGGCCCCGGGAATTGATGGGATCCCGGTAGAGCTCTACAAAGAGTTCTGGGCTGTGATGGGTGAAGACCTTTTACTGGTTTTTAAAGAAAGTTTTAAAGACATGAACCTGCCGCTCAGCTGTAGGAGAGCGGTAATAACTTTACTACCAAAGAAAGGAGACCTGCAGGAGCTGAAGAACTGGCGTCCGGTGTCCCTGCCCTGCTCCGATTACAAGATTCTTTCAAAAGCACTGGCCAACCGGCTCAGAGAGGTGGTGGGTCAGGTGATCCACAGGGATCAGACCTATTGTGTGCCTGGTAGGAGCATACTGGACAACGTGTCCTTGATTCGTGATTTTTTGGAAATCTCTGGTTTTTTGGGCATTAAAGCTGGTCTCATTTCGTTAGACCAGGAGAAGGCTTTTGACAGGGTTGAGCACCAGTACCTCTGGAAGACTCTGGAGGGGTTTGGCCTCAGCCCAAGTCTCATAGCCATGATCAAAGTGTTGTATCAGGACATTGAGAGTATGCTGAAGATCAATGGGGGTCTTAGCGCCCCTTTTGGAGTGCGTAGAGGGGTGCGACAGGGCTGCTCTCTCTCAGGGATGCTGTACGCTCTGGCTATTGAACCTTTGTTGTGCAAGGTCAGAGCGATGATTGAAGGGCAGGTTTTAAGGGGTTTTAACAAGAGGATCATTTTATCAGCGTACGCAGATGATATCGTCATCTTTATTAAAAGCCAAGAAGAAATCAGCGTCCTGACTTCTATTGTCAAGGATTTTGGTGCCCTGTCTGCCGCTAGGGTGAACTGGGCAAAGAGTGAAGCCCTGGCAGTGGGGAACTGGGAGGAGGGTCTGCCGAGCCTACCGGGGGGGCTAGTCTGGAGGAAAGATGGTTTTAAGTACCTTGGTGTGTATGTGGGGAATGATTGTATCGAAAAGAAAAACTGGGAGGGAGTTGTGGAGAAAATGCAGGGGAGGCTGGCTAAGTGGAAGTGGCTGAAACCACAGTTGTCATATCGGGGCCGGACGCTGGTGATAAATAACCTGGTAGCCTCAGCACTGTGGCACAGGCTGGCCTGCATGCAGCCCCCTAAAGGCCTCATCCAGAAACTCCAGGCCATCCTCACTAACTTTTTTTGGGACAAGCTGCACTGGGTCCCTCAGTGTGTACTTTTTTTACCGAAAGAGGAGGGAGGGCAAGGGCTGGTGCACATCGACAGCAGGGTGACCACTTTCAGGGTCCAGTTTGTACAGAGGTACCTCACTGGGCCAACTGACGTGATGTGGAGAGAGCTGACAGACTGTATTTTGAGGCAGGCAGCTGGCCTGGGAGTAGACACTGCACTTTTTTTAATGGATTTTAACCTTTTTAAAATGTGTGGGCTGTCTCCTTTTTATCAGTCCATTTTTAAAGCTTGGACTTGTTTTGAGTGGAAGAGACCAGGACCGGCGTGCTCCCTACACTGGCTGCTGAAAGAACCGCTGGTGTACGGGGCCAGGCTGGACATCCAAGACGACTCAACGCCAGGTCTGACCAGCAGGCTGCGCTCCGCCAGAGTCACGACCCTGGGGAGACTGGTGGAGGTGGCCGGCCCTGGGCTGGGGGACTCGTCTGCGGTGGCTTCTCGGCTCGGGCTGACATCAATCCGGCAGGTCTCGAGGTTCCTGAGGAGCTGGGCGGAGAGGCTGACGGAGGACGAGGTGGAGATGCTGCAGGAGTACGGCAGGGGAGAAGAGGCTCCCGACGCGACGGACCCTTTTCCGGACCTAGGTTGTGTCCCGAGGCTGAGTGGGGTCTCGGGGCTACTGTTTAGTGAAGCCGATCAAAAGCTGTTGGACTTCAACATGATTAAAGGACGAGGTATTTATGCAGCATGCGTGAAGGCGCTAAACAAAGAAAAGCTGGACCAGAGGGCCGACACGGTGTGGAGGCGGGAGCTGAGCCTGGGCGTGGAGGTGAACCCGTGCTGGAGGGTTCTCTACAAACCGCCCATAAAACAAGAGAACTGGCGATCTGCAGTGGCGAATACTACACGGGGCCATCGCCGTGAATGCATTCGTCTCTGTTATAAATCCCACTGTCAGTAACCAATGTCCATTTTGTGAGGAGATAGAAACTGTGTTCCACTGTTTTTATTTCTGTGAGAGGCTTTTTAACCTTTTTAATGCACTGAAAGATGTTTTTAAAGGGTTTGGGGAGAACTGGGCCAGGACCACTTTCATCCTGGGAGTCAGATATGGAAAGGTGAAGGCCTCCAAGTGGAGGCTGCTGAACCAGCTGGTTGGGGAGGCGAAACTGGCGATCTACACCAGCAGGAAAGACAGGGTGGAGGGCAGAGCAGGGCAAGAGGCTCTCCCCATCTTCACCTCCCGCATCAGAGCCAGAATTTGGCTGGATTTTAAGTTGTTTAACAGCACAAAGAACGTACAAGGGTTCTGTGAGAAGTGGTGCTACAACAGAGTGGTGTGTCATGTAGCTGAAGGCGAGCTGGTGTTGAACGCTCCCTTTGATTCAAAGTGAGGAGCAACTGTTTATCTTTTTGTTTTATGGTTGTAATGACTGTTCACTAATGATTTGATAAAAGTAAAATAAAGGTTTTCTAAAAATCTCTCTCTCTCTCTCTCTCTCTCTCTCTCTCTCTCCTGTCATCCTCTATGTAATGCCAGAACTATACTGCCACCATCTCAGATAAGTCATCACTTAGTCTTTTCCCACACTCGTACTGGGATTACTACTGCTGCTGCTGCTGCTGCTGCTGCTGCTGCTGCTGCTGCTGCTGTTCTACCAGAGTTAGGGTCCATCTGCATATATTTGTGGTAATTCCTCCTGATGTATGACTTGACAATCTTACCGTTTCCCCCACTTTCATCTCTCATCAGATCAAGGAGGCCAAGATCAAACTCATGCTGTGGCAGTAACCATGGAGGACTAGCTGGCAGAACCACAGAGAATACCTCCGATCCAACATACCAAACTCCCTTGCCTTCTTCTTAGCAAATCAACTAAAGCTCTCTGGCATTGTATCATGTTCCCAGCATGGCTCTATTGCACTAGTTGTTGGATGTTTTTTATGACTTTGTAAACTGTCCCAATATGACATAATCATCTGAATTTTTCTCAACTCCGATGGCATTTCCCACATTTCTACCTGCAATGCCGGCACAGATGTTGTTTTAAAATCCCCACTACAACTCCTTAATGCTTGTGCTTGTGCTTGTATTACATCTAATTTCCCCAATAAGGCTCTACGCTGACTTGTACGCCACACAGCCATAGTCTATTACTGATCAGACTCAAATATAAATATATCTTTCACCATGCATCTCATTACATTCAAGGCGTTTTTACATTTACTAACCATTGTATCAATATGTACGTTCCAGGTGAGCCTAGCACAAAACCACTTTTTTTTTTTTTAAATTGTAGGAGTGCTTCTTTTTCAGCTCCTTGACATGTAAGTACAATTTGTCCTATGTTCTTATTTTCTTTCTTGTAAAGTGAGTATTTCTTTTCCTTCCACTGAATACGTAAATCCCCAGTCCAACGCCCACTGTTCAACTCGTTTGGTCGTTTCACAACATATTTCACAATAGTGAAATACGAGTGAGATTTTTTCCTGATCCTCGTATTTGTTTGGCAAAATCACCTCTTCTGCTAAATCCAGACAGATGGTTCAACATGATGTAGCTTCAGAAAACATGTTTGCCTTTGCTTAATCATTAAGCCCACTCCACCATTTTGCAATTGATACCCCCACTCCCGTTTTCCTCCACTCATTTCCTTTAAGTGCTTCTCCCTATTGTGTTACAAAGTATCTTTGATAGTTACATGTTTATATAAGCTGTTTTCTATCTACATATTCAAACCTTGATTCACTAATTTCTCTAAAAGTATCCCACTGAGCTTTTCCTCTGAACCCTCACTACTTCCACTTCTACTCCTCTACAGACAATGGGGTAATGATGACTTCCAACAGTCAAATACTTCCCACACAAATATCTGCCATTAACCATGCTGTTTTCAGGTCTAAACATGTCTCTTTACCTGCATGTAAATTAATTATTGTGACTGTCCCATCATTAGAATTAGCACACCAAATGGGCCTTCTGTGTCACAGTTCAGCTCCACACCCTCCTCATTCTATTCTTCAGTCACACCCTCCTCAGTCTAACTCCCTTCACCTGTTTACTCACCTGTCTCTGATCTTCTTCTTCTTCTTTGAGGTTTATTGGCGGTTGGCAAACAACTGTTTGGTGCATTACCGCCACCAACTGGTATGGAGTGTGGATCAGGATGTCTAAACTTGCCCTATCAATATTTAACCCTACTAAATAAAATAACAAAAACAACCAACATCAAACACAATATAACAAAACAACACGCACATATACATATACACACATATATACATATATATATATATACATATATATATATATATATATACATATATATATATATACATATACATTCATAGCTTCAACAATACAAATCATAACTACCCAACCAAAACGAACCATCCTGACTAAATAACCTAGAGCTCATATTCTCTCAATAATCCTGGTCATTCTGAGATACTGCAATAATGCTTTATAGCACCCACTGGAGTTTCCTTGCAGCACACACCCCGTATCCAACCGTACCCCCTCCTTGCCGAGGCTTCCAACCAGCTGTCTCCTTTCACTCACATACTTTTTACAGTGTGTCATAACATGCTCGATGGTTTCTACCTGCCCACAATACTCACATCTTCCCGTGTCGTGTTTCCCTATTTTCCACAACATGCCGTTCAACCCAGTGTGTCCAAATCTCAGCCTTGAGATGACGGTTTCCTCTCTCCTGTTCCCTCCTGCACATCTCATTCCCCCCACTTTCCTCTGGACTCTGTACAACCACCGCCCTTTCCTGTCCTCCTCCCATTGCTTATGCCACCTTTCTTTTAACCTCAATTTAATAATCCCCTTGGCCTCTGATTTACTAAATTTGACTTCCACTTTTGAGCCACTCTTTTGCCGCTCTATCTGCCATTTCATTTCCTTTAACCCCCACATGTGCAGGAACCCATACCAACACCACTGTTAAACCCATCATTTGAATCCTGTATAAAGTTTGCTGCATTTCAATGAAGATGTCCGGTCTGCTGTCTGAATGACTGTTCTGTAAGCTGTAAAGTGATGAACTGGAGTCTGAACAAATGATTGACCTGAGTGGTCTTGTGTCCTCGATCCATTGTAGTGCAAACATTATTGCCAGCATTTCCCCTGTGTACACTGATACCCCCTCTGTAATCATTTTACTTATTTTAATATTAAATTCTGGCACTATAACTGCTATTCCTACCTTATTTTCTGAGTTTCTTTGATGCGTCAGTGTACACCTGGACATAGCTGTAGTAACTGTCGATGTGTGTCTGAATTGTGTGCACATTAAACGTACCCCCTCTATCCTTGTTCTTTTTTTTAAGTAACGCCACGTCTACTGTCGCCTCAGGAAGTATCCACGGTGCTACTGCTGGCAATGGAACTGTTGGACTGAAGTTTAATTTTTCAATGTTCATTTCTTTAGCTTTCTGTGCTGCTGTCCATCCAAAGCTTCTTGTCTCCCTCTTCTCCTTCTCCCAGCAGGGCCTTAAGGTTTCCTGAGTTGGATGCCCTTCACTGTGACCCTGAAGATTAGCCCAATATGTTAATGCCAACTGCGTTCTCCGTAACTCTAGAGGCATTTCGCCCATTTCCACCTGTAGTGCAGCCGTTGGAGTTGTTTTAAAAGCACCGGTGCATATTCTCATTGCCTGATATTGAATTTTATCTAATTGTTTTAGCAATGATGCTGCTGCTGACCCATACACCACACACCCATAATCCAATATAGATCTAATTAATCCAATGTATATGGCTTTCAACGCAGTTCTATCTGCCCCCCATTCCCTTCCCACCAAACATCTCATTATATTTAACACTTTCTTACATTTATCCTCTACTTTTTTAATATGTACAGCCCATGTGATCCTTTCATCAAACCACAGACCCAAAAACTTAAAGTTTTTAACTCTTTCCAATTTGTGGTTATATAGTTTTAGTTTTATATCACTACCAATTTGTCTCCTTGTAAAAAACATTGTTTTTGTTTTATCTGCTGAAAATTTAAAACCCCATTTATATGACCACTCTTCTACTTTACAGATGGCTCTCTGTAGTTTCTTTACTATGAATTCCACATTTCGTCCCCTCTTCCAAATTGATCCATCATCCGCAAAAAGTGATAATCCCATGTCATTTTCTACTTCACTAAACACCTCGTTGATCATTATGGAAAATAATAGCGGACTGACTATACTCCCTTGAGGAGTTCCGTTTTCGATCCCATACTTTCCCGAATAGCTCTCTCCAACTCTGACTTCTATACATCTGTTTAATAAAAAATCTTTTATCCACCTAAACATTCGACCCTTAACACCCAACTTACACAATCTAATTAATACCCCTTCTCTCCACATCATATCGTATGCCTTTTCAATGTCAAAGAAGACCGCCACCACACTTTCTTTGTTCACCTGCGCTTTCCTAATTTCATGCTCCAAACTTAACGCCGGATCGGTTGTATTTCTTCCTTTCCTAAAACCACTCTGATACTTGGATAAATATCCTTTACTTTCTACGTGATATGTTAGTCTTTCATTTATCATTTTCTCCATAGTTTTGCAAATATTTGACGTTAACGCTATTGGTCTGTAATTCCCTGGGTTTGTGTGATCTTTACATGGTTTGCGTATTGGAACTATAATGGCCTCCTTCCAGCTTTGAGGCAATTTCCCACCCTCCCAGACCTTATTATATAACTCAAGCAGCATATCCTTAGATGATTCCCCTAAATTTCTTAGCATAATGTAACTGATTTGATCCTTGCCTGGTGCTGACATTTTTGTTTTCCTTAGACAAAAGTTTTTGCCAACATCTCTGCTTTCTCCTCATCTCTCACTGCTGTTGTTTCCCCATCATCTAGGACTGGAAACCCAAACTCTCTTTTAATCCCGTTCATTCTTTTTACCATTTTCCATACTTTATCAATTTTGGTCTCCCTTCCTATTGAATCACAAAATTTCCTCCAAAAGTCTTTCTTTGCATTCTTTATTCTCCTCCTAACATTTGCTTGTAACTTTTTATATACAATAAGATTTTGAAAACTATGATTCTTTTTTAATACTTTAAATGCTTTATTTCGAGACTTAATTACTTCATCACATTCTTTTGTCCACCAGGGTACGATCTTCTTTTTGTGCTTCCCTCCCTTCTTCTGCATGGACTGCCTTGCAGCCTCTAGAATTGCTTGACATACAGACTCATTTAGCTCTTCTACATCCTCACTGACATTAACCTTTTCCATTTCTTGATCACTGACCCTTCTAAATTTCTCCCAGTCAGCGCTGCTAAAAGACCATTTCTTTGGTACTTCTGTCTCGTTTTCTTCTATATTCCGCCCTATTTCAATCCTTATTGGATAGTGGTCACTTCCTATTGTTGTTCCTCTAATTACTTCCCAGGAGCTCACACTTGCCAGTGCATCTGATACCAAAGTAAGGTCAATAGCAGACTCTGTTCCTGTTCTTATGTTAAATCTGGTCCCAACTCCATTATTTAGGCATACTAGATTTTTCCTCTCCATTAACTCTTCTATTACCATTCCGTTTCCATCATTTCCACTACCCCATAATGTGCTGTGAGCATTAAAATCTCCACAACATATCACTTTCCCTTCTAAATGTACTTCTAATTCCTCCAGTACCTCAATTGACAGTTTTTTACATGGGTTATAAAAGTTTGCTATTCTGATCGTTCCTTCTCTTGTCCAAACTTCAATTATCACATATTCCAGCTGTGTACCTTTCCCCAAAACTTTATACTGAATTCCTTGTTTTATAAATATTATGCAGCCTCCTCCTCCTCCATTATCCCCCACTCTATCCCTGTGAATACTATTATATCCTTTAATAACAAACTCTAGTGCTGGTTTAAGCCAAGTTTCCTGAACAAATATAATTTCTGGTTTCTCTTTTAGGTTTTTAATGAATCCTTTAAACTCTTGGCCATTTGATATCAAACTTCTTGCGTTCCACTGAAGTACAATCATATTGTCACATCCCCTGGGCCTCCTGGCTTTCCGTCACCTCCAAGTCTTTTATTAATATCCTCCCAGGATGCCCCTTTTAAACCAAAAAATTTCTCCGCTCCTCTCACTATTATTTTGATTTTTTCTGTTTTGTTTTTGGCTTGATCGGTACAATTGATCACATATCCCATAAACAGGATCAACTTCTCCACTGTCAGTGCTGTATCGGATTCCTCGGACAAACCTGCCTCTGTTCTTACATCTTGGTTTGGTGTCTCATTCATTTTCATTTGTCCTTGCACTCTCTTCACAGCCTCTGAATAGCTTATGTTGTTTCCTGTTTTTACCTGCTGGATTTGCACAGCCCTCTTCCTGACTTCACATCCACCATATGTCACCCTATGCTGTCCCCCACAATTACAACATTTATCCTGCACATTATCCTTACAGTCCTCCACTCTGTGATCCTCTCCACACTTGGGACACCTCTGGTTCCCTTTGCAAACTGCTGCTATATGCCCATACCTCTGGCATTTGTAGCATCGAAGTGGGGGAGGGATGTAGGGCCTCACCTGGAAACTCATACATCCTACTTTAACTCTCTCTGGAAGAACGGAACCCTGAAACTCAATAAGAATAGATAAGCTGTCAACCCTTTCTCCATTAACTGATCTTAACAATCTTTTCATTCTGCTCACTTCTCCCCCATACATATTTCGTTTGAGTTTTTCGAGATCCTCGTCAACAGGAATACCTGTTATCACCCCACGTGTCCCTCGATTCTCACCCAATGATCTTTTCTCACTTATCATTTTCTTACATATGTTTTCTACTATCATAGCTTTATTTTTTTGTTCTTCCGTTTTACATATTATCAACAAGTTTCCATCCCTCAGGACTTTAGCCATCTCCACCTCTCCGATCTTCTTTTTCACTTCCCTAGACAGGGCTATCGGGCTAAGACCGACATGCTCATCTTCCTTTCTGAATTTAAGGATTATTTTAAATTCCCCCCTCACCACCTTCTTGCACACCACTCTATTTCCTTCATCAGAACTGTTACCCTCAAACCCTCTCTTCAGATGTTGACTGCCCTTCATACTTCCTTCTCTATGCCTGTTCTCTCCCTTCTTTTGTCCTACTTTCCCACTAGAGACTGGAGTCCAGCCTTCCATATCCCCATCATCGTCCCCCTCCATTTCCTGATTTGCCACCCTAACCCAGTCACAAACCAGTTTATGCCAACCGCCGTCTCCAAAATTCACTTAGTGTCTCACGAAACCGCCGGTTTGTTGCTTCCTCCTCCTCTTCGCCTTATTTCCAGCTCCACGTCTGGTAGCGTTTAGCCAACAAAGATCGTCTACGAACGAGCAACGAGACACCCAGGACCCCTGTCTCTGATCACCAAACAAGTCCATATTTAGGCTCCTGCCTTCCTGACACACCTTGCCAGATTGTTCTATTCAGTTTTTCATTTGAAACATCCGTCAGCAACAGCAGTAGCAGCCCGAGAGCGGGCTATGGCGGCGTTGACGGCTCAGGTGCAACTGATGGCAGCATCCCTGACCCAGCAGGTGGACTCAGCCCTTGACCCTTCCGAGGGGACCTGTCTGACTCACGGTGGGCCTCGGGGGTGAGGTTTGCGCCTACTCGGCCACTGGCTCATTCGAGAGGGACCCGCTTGGCTAATGGTCAAAACAATATGTATATATTAAAAAGTAGTTCAGACCTACAATGGAATTATGTTAACCAGTTGGCGAATCAGAAAAACTGATGAGAAATCTGATCAGTTACAGGTCCAATCAAATAACCGATGAACAATAAGGGGGCGTGTCCGACGTTGAAACAATTAATGTTAGACATGTATTTGGTTCTTGGCTCAACAATTCAATTCAGTTTATTTGTATAGCCCAGTTTCACAAATTACAAATTTGTCTCAGAGTGCTTTACAATCTGTACACATAGACATCCCTGACCCAAAACCTCACATCGGACCAGGAAAAACTCCCAAATAACCCTTCAGGGGGAAAAAAAGGGAAGAAACCTTCAGGAGAGCAACAGAGGAGGATCCCTCTCCAGGATGAACAGAACGATAGATGTAATGTGTACAGAAGGATAGATTTAGAGTTAAAATACATTCAAGGAATCTGACAGAGTTTATCAATAGTTCATATTTAGGCATATTCCACGATGGAGAGTTTGGAGACCTCCCAAGTGGAGGAGTGGGCGGAGTCCCAGCAGGGCAGTGGCACAGCTGGCGACAGGAACTCACGATCCAACCATCGAAGGTCCATCAGCAGATGGAATCTATGCCGTCTCATAGGGTCCGATGACCCCATGAGACGTGAAGTCAGAAGGACTCCGGGGAGAAAGCAGAGTTAGTCATGTGTGATGGAGAGATGAAGATTCATCCATAGGAGAAAGAAAAGAGGAGAGAGGTGCTCAGTGCATCCTAAACATCCCCAGCAGCTATAAGCCTATACCAGCATATCAAGGGGCTGGACCAGGGCAAACCTGATTCAGCCCTGACTATAAGCTCTGTCAAAGAGGAAAGTCTTAAGTCTACTCTTGAATGTGGTGACTGTGTCTGCCTCCCGGACTGAAGGTGGAAGCTGGTTCCATAAAAGAGGAGCTTGATAACTAAAGGCTCTGGCTCCCATTTTACATTTTAAGACTCTAGGAACTACAAGTAGCCCCGCATTTAGTGAGCGCAGCTCTCTGGTGGGGCGATACGGTACTACAAGCTCTTTAAGATATGATGGTGCATCACCAATTAAGGCTTTGTAAGTTAAGAGAAGAATTTTAAAAGTGATTCTTGATTTTACAGGGAGCCAGTGCAGAGCAGCTAGTGCAGGAGTAATGTGATCTCTTTTCTTAGTTTTAGTGAGAACACGAGCTGCAGCATTCTGGGTCAACTGGAGGGACCTAAGAGATTTATTAGTGCAGCCTGATAATAAGGAGTTGCAGTAATCCAGTCTCGAAGTAACGAACGCGTGAACCAATTTCTCTGCATCTTTTTGAGACAAGATGTGCCTGATTTTTGAAATATTACGTAGATGGAAGAATGCAGTCCTTGAGATTTGCTTTATGTGGGAGTTAAAGGACAAGTCCCGATCAAAGATAACGCCGAGATTCTTTACAGTGGTGTTGGATGCTAGAGTAATGCCATCTACAGAAATCACATCACCAGATAATTGATCTCTGAGGTGCTCAGGGCCGAGTAGAATTACTTCGGTTTTGTCTGAGTTTAACATCAAGAAGTTGCCGGTCATCCATGTTTTCATGTCACTAAGACATGCTTGAATTTTAGTGAGTTGGTTAGTCTCCTCTGGTTTTATCGATAGATATAGTTGAGTATCATCTGCATAACAATGAAAGTTTATAGAGTGTTTCCTGATAATATTGCCCAAAGGAAGCATGTATAAGGTAAGGCACACTACCCTGGTCCGCGGCTTCGCTATCTTCACGTTCCTGACTACAGAGCTCCCGATAACCAGGGTGTTCTCCTCAGCGGGTGTGTCGCTGAGCAGGGAAAAGCGGTTCGAAACGTGAAGTGGTTGGTGCACAGCAGGCTTCTGTATAGACTTATTACTCTTGCGTTCAGTTACCCATCCGTCCGGCTGGCCGGGCGCTACTGGGGAAGAACTAGTAGCTACCTGTGGCTCCGCACAGGTAGCTACTACAACAGCATTCAGTCGCTTTATTTCTACTGAATCAAGTGTAGTTTCTGGGAACCTAATCAGTTGGTTATGTTCAGACTCAGTTACCGCTAACGGAGCAGAGTGTAAGTTAACTCTCTTTCTGAAACTGAAAACTCATTTCCCTCATCTTAGCTGAGGGTTAACTAAGAGAGTTAACTCAAGAGTTTTCACTAAACAGGGCTCAGGTTTACCTTTTCACAGTAATCCAGAACAATTAAATTCAGTTCATTTTTATAGCTCATTTTCACAAATTAGATATTTGTCTCGGAGTGCTTTACAATCTGTACACATAGACATCCCTGCCCCAGAACCTCACATCGGACCAGGAAAAACTACCAATCAACCCTTCAGGGGGGGAAAAGGGAAGAAACCTTCAGGAAAGCAACAGAGGAGGATCCCTCTCCAGGATGGACAGGTGTAATAGATGTCATGTGTATAGAAGAAATCATTATACACACATTAAAACACTGTAACAAAACAATCAATAAACACAAAAATACGACATTAAAAAAACACACTTTGGATTTGGCGTATATGACTCTGTTTAATGTTTTTTTGGAGAAAACATACTTTACCCCCAAAATGTGCAAAAGTCAAGTATTACAAAACATTAACCGCAGTTGTACTTAATAGGAGAAATGCAAACGTGATTTTTCCCTGTTTCAAACTGTAGCCTCGTTCAGGAATGAGTGAAAAAATAAACTGGTTATTGTGATCAAATCCCGACAAAGAAACTAATACACACCATTGGTTGGGTCCAGTTACATCTGAGCACTGGCTTTAAGAAGTTGAATATAACTTAAGATGAGAAAATCAATCTTGAGCAAGATAAACCAGAAAATTTGGTAACCTAAACACACCCTGTGTTGTATGCAGCTTGTGCAGAAGTATTTCCTCATTGCATTAAGGAACTACACGTGTAGAGGAACCTTCTGCACATTGTCACACGAGTTGGGAGCAGTCATAACTTGTCAAACTAACCAAGTTCAAGTGTATCATCCCCCATTTGTCCTGGTTTTATTTTGCATGTCATTTTTTTCATGTATGTTATATGTGTCAGTTTGACTTCTTTTGCAACTTAATATTTATTTATTTTTTACAGTTTACATTACATTTGTGAGTGCTTTGCTCTCGGTCTAGTAAGGGTATCTAAAAAAGGTTAGCACTTTTTTGTGTGTGTGGGGGGGGGGGGGCTCCAGTTTAATGATGTATAGCAGTATTATATTTATTTATATACTTTTCTTAGAAGAGCGGTAGGATATAGTTGTATTCAAATAAGAGATTTATAGACGTGATCTGAATTAAATTAAATAATAGTAATAATACAGTTATCAACATTGTTCGCTGTGATCTATTTGTTAGTTACTAAACAGAGAGACCTGAGAGGAATGGCAGGAAAGGAGACGCATGGCAAAACTAGAAACCCTGAATTTGACTATGGCTGCTACTTCCATTATTGGCAATAGGGTCAAAAGGTCTGAGCACATAAGCTGTGGTATGTGGTCAGCACAACATCCCTCACAATAGAAACCAGCTCAGGCATTGAGGCAAAAGGATCACATTATTATTAGATAACATTCTCATGCTGTCAAAAGAGGAAACCACATGCAACTAAAAAGAGGTGTCGACACTTGTTCAAGTGTTCAAGGTATAGACAGCTCTGGTTATGACTTGATTTCTTTATTTAGCTAAACATAACCACATATTAACCTGCACAAAATAACATAAGTAAAATGGTATTATTTATTATTGAAAAAATAATTCTGGGTATATAGGATCACGACTTCGGTATTTGTAAAACTAAAAAATCTGCTCTACTCAATGTGCTCCACCTTATCTGGGAGGGGAAGTTATACATTCACAGTAGTTTGAGTTACATGTGTTAAAGTAAAAAGGGAAATGCATACAGAATACAGATATTAAAGGAAATTAACGTGGAGGTGAAGAGAACACAATATTGATTACCTCTGCCACACTACTCAAAACAAATAATATATGCCATTTAAGAGTTGACTGAAGACTTTCCTCTTTGGCAAAGCTTATAGTCAGGGCTGAGTCATAGGTTCACCTGCTCCAGCCCCTGGATATGCTGCTATAAGCTTATAAGTTGCTGGGGGGAGTTAGGATGCACTGAGCACCTCTCTCCTCTTGTCTCCCTCCTTGTGGATGAATTTTCATCTCTCCATCGCACTTTACCAACTCTGCTTTCTCCCCGGAGTCCTTTTGACCTCACGTCTCATAGGGTCATGCACGTGCAGAGACATTTTGGGGGGCAGGTGCTTAAACCCCCCAAAAAGGACACCCATTGCCAAAAAAATAAAATTCTGACCGAGTTGAAACATAAGCATCAATGCACTGATGATGCTGTCCTCGACCTGCATCTCCTCTGGGCAGGATTAGAAAGCTAGCTTACATTTTCTTTATGAATAAAGATGAATTATTATATAGCAATAACAGTACAAGCGTTCTGAATGACTAATGTGTCGTCATGCCAGCCACGTTATCGCCCTCCTCGCCTCCCCTTTACTGCAAATTCAAATGTATTTTTGCTGATCCGTGTTGTCCATTTTCTACACGATTGGTCGTTGTAAGACTGAAACAGACCAAACGAAGAGAGACATCAAACAATGAGGTCCAAGGATAGCATGACACCGAGAGCTAGCATTGTTAGCATAGTCTAGCTGCTATTTTCGAGCTGTGAATTCTCGTGACATTTATGAACATACTTTCAACATACTTTCAAAATTGTCTAAACGGCATTTATACAACACAAAGTAAATGCCTTCTCTCTCTCTCTATCTCTCTCTCTCTCTCTCTCGGGAGGGAGGGAGGGAGCTGCTTACGATCGAGAGCGTGGTGAGGGCAAATGTTTGGTGATTTTTCTCAAACTTTTCACATTTTTTCTTTCATATTTCACTGTGTAATTGAGTTGTTGTGTTTCTGGCGTCTATTTGTTGGTTTATTGGTGTTTTGTGTAGAGAGAACTGTGTTTCTGGTGTGAGATGGCGTCCTCTGAGACACCGTCTCTGGGCCATGGCGTCCGGATCGAGTCCGACCCCGGTACCCCGGTAGAGGAGGTTCTCCTGGTGGTGGGAGACGTTGTCGGGCACGAGAACGTCTCGGACGCCTCCAGGATGAGCCGAGGGCGGGGCCGCGGAGTGTGCTCACCCGCCGTGTGCGCGGATATGGCCGAGCTGCCGTAATCAGCAGCTGGGCGCTCTGACCGTTCGCAGCCTTTCTTTAACTTTTTTTATTAACATTCAGGGCTAATCAAAAAGGGTTTTTTAACGTAGCGACGCCACTGCTCTCCACAGACACCTGTTGTTGTTGTTGTCTCCCCAGGACCTTTCAAGGCTATCTCTATAGCAACGACCATCTTGCGGACTGAGAACTCTGTCTGTTGTGGCCTGGGGGTGGACGGCAAACCAGGCCACTCACACACAAACTTTCAATACACTGATATACATTCACCACCTTCACCCCCATCCCACGCCTTCGCCTGCTTTGTACCCCCAGTGTGACGGGACGTGGTCTAGGATGGCGCTGTTTATCGGCTGCCGTCGGCCGACTGCTTGACTGTGCTGGTGACCTTCTCCCCCAATGGCGGGGCTCAGATAACCCAGTCTTTGGTCCCCCCCCCTCCTCCTCCTCCTCCACGTTGCAAGTCATGTTTAAAATGTATGTGCTTATGTGCTAAGTTGTTTTTTCCTGCTCCCACACTGTACCCCTCTAGGGGCATAGTCTGGGGGTTGGCTTTTTTCTCTCCTCTCTTCCCTCATGTAATGCTGTATTCTTCCATCCTGACAAATAATTTCCCCTTGGGGATTAATAAAGTATCTATCTATCTATCTATCTATCTATCTATCTATCTATCTATCTATCTATCTATCTATCTATCTATCTATCTATCTATCTATCTATCTATCTATCTAAGCCTATAACAGCATATACAGGGGCTGGACCAGGTGAACCTGATTGAGGCCTAACTATAAGACTGTCAAATAGGAAAGTCTTACGTCTACTCTACATGAGGTGACTGTGTCTGCCTCCCGGACTGAAGGTGGAAGTTGGTTCCATCAAAGAGGAGCTTGATAACTGAAGGCTCTGCCTCCCATTTTACATTTTAAGTCTCTAGGAACCACAAGTAGCCCCGCATTTAGTGAGCGCAGCTCCTTAAGATATGATAGTGCATCACCAATCAAGGCTTTGTAGGTTAAGAAAAGAATATAAAAAGTTATTCTTGATTTTACAGGGAGCCAGTGCAGAGCAGCTACTGCCGGAGTAATATGATCTCTTTTCTTAGTTTTAGTGAGAATACGAGCTGCAGCATTCTGGATCAACTGGAGGGACTTAAGAGATGTATTAGAGCAGCCTGATAATAAGGAGTTGAAGTAATCCAGTCTCTAAGTAACAAACGCGTGAACCAATTTGTCTGCATCTTTTTGAGACGAGATGTGCCTGATTTTTTAAATATTACGTAGATGAAAGAATGCAGACCTTGAGATTTGCTTTATGTGGGAGTTAAAGGACAAGTCCTGGTCAAAGATAACGCCGGGATTATTTACAGTGGTGTTGGATGCTACAGAAACCACATCACCAGATAATTGATCTCTGAGGTGCTCAGGGCCGAGTAGAATTACTTTGGTTTTGTCTGAGTTTGACATCAAGAAGTTGCCGGTCATCCATGTTTTTATGTCATTAAGACATGCTTGAATTTTAGTGAGTTGGTTAGTCTCCTCTGGTTTTATCAATAGATATAGTTGAGTATCATCTGCATAACAATGAACGTTTATGGAGTGTTTCCTGATAATGTTGCCCAAAGGAAGCATATATAAGGTAAATAGAATTGGTCCAAGCACAGAACCTTGTGGAACTCCGTGACTAACGTTGGTGGTCATCGAGGCTTCATCGTTTACAAATACAAACTGAGATCGATCTAATAAATAAGATTTAAACCAACTTGGTGCCCGATCACACCAGACGCGCCTCTCAAAAACGCGTCGCCCGCAAAACCATTGATTCCCTCTGGTACGGCGCAACTTTCAGAAACGCCTTTTAGTCGCGCCGTACCAGAGGGAATCAATGGTTTTGCGGGCGAAGCCTGAAATGCCAATCGACTGCTCCAGTCTCTGTAATAGAATGTCACGGTCAATGGTGTCGAACACAGCACTAAGGTCTAACAAGACCAGTACAGAGATGAGTCCTTTATCTGCTGCCATGAGATCATTTGTAATTTTCACCAGTGCTGTCTCTGTGCTGTGGTGTTTTCTAAATCCTGACTGAAACTCCTCAAATAAACTATTATGATCTTAAGGTTCTTGGAGAGGGAAGGGGAGGTTAGATTGAATAATTGAATGCCAAGACAGCACATATGTGGATGTGCTGGTAGGACCTTCAGAGGCATGCAACCCTATAGGCGAGCAGTAGATGGCGCCACTGTTGCTCTTTTCCAGTTCGGGTCTGAACCTCAGAACAATTCTTCCTGCTTCCAGGTGCTGCAGTTGAGCCCTTTCGCTTTCCGTACAGGAATGTGAAGACTGCATTACGTCAGTTATCCTGCCAGCGGCAAGGAAGCAGGCCGGTCCGGTAGGAGTGGACGTAAACTACTTCTACTGCGGAGCATTTTAGGGGAATTGTTTTTGTTTCTTTTCCCGAGGAGTTGGGAGTCGAGAGCCCTGGTTGGACGTTGGAGGAGACGTTGACGCGGCGCAGCTCTCCTGCTCCAGCATGAGCAGCGCGTGAAAGGATTTTAATTTCGACGACACTCGGTTAGCTAGATGGAGGAACCAGAAGGTGAGCGATACCTCCTTTGATACCGATGACACATCGTCTCCGTTTATCTGAATATTGCGGTCTTTTCCCCCGTTTAACGCTCATTCGTGTGCAGCGTTTCAGTGCAGCGGCGAACATACCTGTTGTTTACTCCCTCTTCTCCAAATATACAGCTGGATCCTTTTTTTCTAGTGTTTTTTACGCAATGTAACTAATTGCATGTTCATGTGAATAAATGTGTCTTTTCTCAAAGGTACGGATAAGAGTTACTGTGCGGGATGTGGAGGAGAAATCCAGGACTCGTTTCATACCAAAGTCCTCCAGGACACCTGGCACAACGCCTGCTTTCAGTAAGTTTTCCAGCCCATGATCCTAAACACGCCTGCACGTCTACTCCCTGTAACAAGCTCACTCTTGTTAGGCGCAGTCTGATGAGCCTTTTGTTTTCATAGAAAGAAGAAAGGGGACAGTTTGCATGGACATGAACAATTTATAAAAGTTGTTTCCCCCCCATTGTGGGTACACATGCTGGCTTCTCTCTCTGTATGGGTGTCCTTACAAATGGCCTTGTGGATAACACCAGAAGCGTCTGTCGTGTAGCCTCAACATGGGCCTCACAGATCTGTTTTTAACAATTCACCATTGTGTTGTGACCCTCTGCACACAATACGTGTAGGATGTGCATTGCTGCTACTGTCACGGCTGAGTAACCTCTGCATGGGGACAGTCCAGGTTGCTGACTACAGACCGGTCAGTGAAAAGGTCCAACTAACCCGGAGGACTTTGTCCTCTTGGATCTCTGAGTCCTGCTCTGAGGCTTAATGATTTTTGAGCTCATGCGAGTTCTCTGGTTTGCACAGGTCACTGGCACAGTGAGTTATCTCTGCGTGTGGCAGTGACCCCGGGATGCCCTGACTACATGCTTGATGTGTCACTCTTTAGTTCCCCCTGGTATAACAGTAACATTCACTTGTTCTCCAGTGAGATAACGCGGCTCAGATTAAAAGGAAACTGATACTCTTGATCAAAGTGTTGCTGTCTGTCATGTGAGGTTTGAGTTGGCCGCAGGGTCACGGCAGCATTTAATGAAAACATTTAAATTCTTGCCCTGCCTGATTTGCAACTAATATTATTAAACAGATTATGAAGAAGTGCGTGTCTGGATCTGTACATGTAGCTGATCGGATGATTGGAGCACAGCACAACCGCATAGTTTAGTCTATAAAAGACATTTTATTAAAAGTAGTTGTGACTAGATTCTGGGACTGCTGGCATGTCCAAAAAGACGTATGAATAAAATAACATATTGTTACTTTGTTGTCTGTTTCTGACAAATGAAATAGCTCGTGGAGTTTTGAGCAAGTGTCCAGCGGCTCATTGTCCTTCATGCATGACCTGAGATGTATCTCTTTCCACACACTCGTTGACGCACCCGGCCAGCTCCAGGTATCATCTTGAATGTTCAGGGCCTGAAACGGCTGTTACCCCACAGCTCCCTCCGCTTCTACTTTTATGCTCCTTCACATTTGTTGGCATCTTTGTCTTCACGTCTTCCATCACACTCCATTAAAAACTAAAAGAGATTAGATATTGTGATGTATGTGGGGTGAAAGCCAGACTGCAGTATTGTCAGCCATCTAAATGTGCTGCAGTTTTTTAAAAACACAACAGCACTTGCACTGTAATGACTGCTCACAAGTGTGCTTAAAGACCGTAAAGAAGTTTACAGCCCAAATGCCATTTTTGAATGTGGTGCCCCTATTGTCTATTGTCCACATGCTGCCGCTCTACCCTCCACGTACCTCCACCTTGTGTTACATTCTTCCACGCTGACGTCAGCCTGTTCCAGTAAACCTGGCCGTGTTATTGAGGCCTATAGGTAGCAGCATGCTCCGCTCGGCTGTGCGCCGCATTCCTAGACGGCGATTCAGAGATGTGATTCCTGTGTCTCAGACTCTGACTGCACAGTCCTTTGGGTTTTTTCCAAAGAAAGCTGGATACTTCTACTATAGAGCTGCAGATGTTATCATCATACTTGGCCACAACAATAGTATTGTGTTTCATACGTTTAGGATTGGGTGGTATTAAGTCCTTTTGATCTATTGTCATTTATCTTCTGCACTAGAACATGACATTATGGAACACATGACACATTTGTGTGAACAAAAACAGAATCCACATATATTTGAAGAATCTTTTTTTTATGGTATTGCCTCTTTTGGTGCCACCATATGACCTGCGTTCCCTTACATTTGATGCAGTACAGAACAAAATCATCTATTCATTAATAAGTTCGACATATATTTACAATGACGCTAGTCTGATAGTCAAAAGCAAAAAACTAAACCCGTTGCTGGATTTAGCTTTTCAAATGCAGGGATATGGAATTTCTCTTTCTTTGTCTTAAACATCATCAGGATATGCTGATGGAAAGCAGAGGTTACTTTGACACGAACGCACTTCTAACACCAATGACACGCTCTCCTTGTGACATGAACGGAGAAGCAATTGTCAGTCTCCACTAAGAGATTGTTGTTGTTGTTGTTGTGGAGAACTTTTGGAGCACAACAGTCACCCACCCACAGATAAGTCTCATTGTAAGTGAAACACGCCCGCGTCAGGTTTTCAATGTCCCTCTATCTCCACTTCATACTCCAACAAAGGAATACACTCCAGCAGAAATGTGGATTTAAGGAAATGAGTAGTGTTGACTTTGTAGTGTTTGTGCAGGCAGGACCATTGTGTTCATTGAAAAAAACACCTGAGCCTCTAGCGGGAAGTCAGGTGTTTTTATAACCACCCATATATCACTTTATCTTGATTTATCATGGGGACACAATGGGCAATAATTATAGTTTATCAGCTGGTTTTGTCAAGGAATGCTTTTTATTTGGAGCAAGGGGAGCAGGGTGAACGTTTTAGTTTTTAGTGCCACACCGGCACAGATACTGAATGTCATACACCCCACTCGTAATACGGACCCTACCACTGTTGTGTGTGCTGTAGCTTGATGGATGTTTGAGGCAGATTCCAATGGCAGTATATTTGAGAGTTGGAAATGGAATAACAATATTTCTGCCATTATACATTTCATAACATTCAATGTTTCTTGATCTGGAATCTTTAGATTTGCATTTTAAATATGTTTCTAGAATTATTATTTGCACTTTTCAACTGCTGTCGACACATATAATAATGAATCTGAGAGAAGGTGATGTCTAGAGCCACACTCCCGGTCAGGTTGTGCTGTTTTGTAGAATTCCACAAAGCTTAATATATCATTTCACTGATCTTGGGTCTTATCTGAAGGTTTGACATCTTTCCAGCTCAGATAAACACAAATGGGATGAGTGGCCTTATAGCAGCTGTGGCCACAGCAGCACCGCCACCATTACTCATGCAGCGTGAACCTGGGCAAACCTTCAGCTCTGCTTCCCCGCATCATGTCAGTGTGACCACTGGCTGACGTCGTTACTACACCCATCCTGTGTTCACTCTTAATTTGAGTTGCTTTTACTTCAGAAGAACAGCCTGTTTATGTCCTCTATTTGGTATGAGGGCATTAACATGCTTTTCTTTTGATGTAAAAAAGGCAACTCGCACTCCCCATCTCCACACTAGACACAGACATGTTATCTTCCCTCTGTAAGAAGGCTCCTTTTTAACTAATGCCAGAAGACCGCTGAGCTGTCTGGAGTCTGTGCAAAAGCCAATAAGCCCGGTTCGACTTTACCTGCAACCAGATGCACGAGATTCAGTTGAGAGCTGCAGCCAGCACTGCACCGGAATGATTGAGATGCATTAAAAAAACACATTCCCACTCAAATTATATTCCTCACTTCATCTTCCATACTCGCATGAGACATGATGTACTTGATGCCATCATAGTGTGACATACATAGTGTGTATGTGAGCATGCAGAGCGTTTTCTGGAAAGACCAAACCGCCAGCAGGGCTCTCGCTATCATTTTGGATCCAATCATAGCCCTGAATTAGATAAAAGTTGTTAATCAGGATCTCCGTGAGGTCTGAAAGTTTGTTATTGTAGGCACTCCCGAATGCAACCTGTGTATTGCATCACACCTGCTGTGTTGGTTTTGATCCAGAGAAATTTATCCTGTGACAGTATTGTGATTAATTTGACTTCTTAACTTAAAGTCTCATAAGTATCTTCTCTCCAATTATCTACAAGCCAGGGTGAAACTCAAAAGGTCCGAATGCAACTTTAGCACAAAAAAACAGGCCTGCAAACCTTCCAGCAACCTTCTCTCTGACCGAGCAGCTCATCCCTGATTGTGTTCTGGCAGTCGAACCTCCTGCCACCATTTTGCATGGCCTGTGTTGGAGCCGCGCTCGGAGCCTCGAGGTGCTCTCCGGTCTGCGGGCAACGCCGGCATTCTGCACGCAGAACATTTTGTCCCTGAGCGGCAGCCAAAAATGTCCGCTTCATTGGCTCAGTTTCTTGTCTGGTAGCAGCCTGGATCAATCAGTATTGTTGTGCTATGAAGTGGAATTTAGTGACACAGTCTTACTATTTACCCTTTTTAACTTATCTTTGTGAGTGTGGAAGTTTACCTTTTTAAATTAGAGTTGACAGTAGATAGTGACTCGAGATGAGTGCAGACAGAGTGATATTCATCTTGTGATCACTGTCCCTGATTGACCTCAGGATCTTCCTTATATTTATTCTTCACCCTTGACCCCCCAAAGCTATCAGGATGCTTTTGTTTTTATTTACATTGACCTAGATAAGAAAATGTACGCTGAGAAGTTTAAGTAACAAAAGCTGCGCACTAAACAACATGCTGCTCTTCAGGCTTTGCCCTGTAGACATGGTTTCAGCTTGTTTCACTGGGCATCGGGTTGTTGTCAAAGTGGGAGCGCAATTGTCCCTCAAACAACTGGATCCTGTTAAAGTTCTGGAAATTAGCAAAGTATTTGGCTGCCTTGTCGGTCGTGTGCAGAGGCTAACAAACAAACCAACCCTACACACACAAATGCTCGCACGATTGTCCTTTTTTGAAAGTCTTGTTGTTTTCTCTCATGATAATACTGCAGTAATAACAGCACACATGCAAGACCCAGCACATCTCCAGAACAAGATATTCACTGTATGCTTCACCTTGTTAAACTCTGAGAAAAGGAGGAACATGCCCCCAGCTAAAATTCTTGTGCAACCTCAGTTAAAGGTCATTTGTGGTTGCCACACAAGCTCGTATTTACTATTTTACATCATTCAATGGTATGTAATATGAGCAACGGGTTTCGAGAATGATTGAAAAAAGATGACATTGTTTAGTGAGGGTTCAAATGCTTCATCTTCAAGCCGCATCCCCTTGAAGATGAAGCCCTCGTCTCTTCATTCTGCTGTCCAGCTCCTGGTTCTGTGCGTGACCCGGGCTGTTTCTGTGTGACCTCCCAGGTGTTCTGTGTGCTGTGACCACCTGACTAACTGGTACTATGAGAAGGACGCCCAGCTGTACTGTCGCAAGCACTACTGGGAGAAGTTTGGAGAGCTCTGCCATGGCTGCTCCCTCCTCATGACCGGACCGACCATGGTGAGTCCGCTGCACGTTTCCTTTGGCAAAGCCCGACTCGTCCCAGAACATCACACCAAATGACAACTAACCTCATTTTCAACTTCAGTTGAGATTAAAGGGAACTGATCTTACACGTCAACGTGCCACGCAGCCTGGGAAAACCGTTCTACAATATATTGTGTTACTTTTTTGGCTACGTATTCATAACTAAAAGTTTAAGATTCAAACTGCTGAGGGTGGCGTATGAAAGACATGAGTTATGACCAGCACATGAGGACAAACAGACGCTATGCAGGGAAGTGTAGGAGCAGGGTGGTAGACGCTGTTCCCATGAGAGGGTCTCAACAATCAGTGTTTCTTAGATATATATTAGAGTATTAGCGTTAGTTTGTCATCAATCTTCCAACTTTATTAAAGTGTGAAGCTAAATTGATGAAATACTCTTTTAATGCTAATGTGAAATGCTAATACTTCCCCTATTGGTGTTTACAAATCTAAAAATACCACAAGTGTCGATGCACTTTACTTTGTTGTTGTTTTTGTTGTTCTTCTGGTGTGTGATGAGCATTACAAGCTTCCAGGCTGTTGGCTGGTTTGTGATGGCATGAGGCTTCGGTCTCGTAAAGTCTGGCTCACAGGTATTAGTCAGTGATTGCCGGGCTTCACGGTCTGCTTTGCCGTAATTGTGTTACAACAATTGCCAACCATTTTCTCCTCTACTTAATAATGCCAGCGGAGCGTGTCGATGCTCTCTGTGCATCGGTTTATTACCAACATCAAAAAGCTCAGTTCACTTCCCAGAGTACGCAGAGCATCTAGTGGGAAGACGCTGGAATAGAGCGGCTTGTGGAGAGGTCCCAATTGAGCCCAGGATGTAGCGTGCATTGTAGCCACTTGGCCATGAAGACGCTCCAAGAATATCTAACTTAAAAGAAGAAATAAGACATTCCTCCCTCCAAACGTATAGCTTGATTGATAAGTATATATATTTCTGAAGTTTTTAAAGAAACTGGGAATGGGGAAATTGGGATTCCTTTAGATGTGGAGGCCAGCGCACCGTGGGCCCACGGTGTGCTGGCCTTTACTGAGATGTGTTATTAATGTGCAGTGCCCCTCATTTAATAAACCCAGTGAACAGTCATTCAGGTGATGGCAGCTCCTGCCGGTCACAAACCAGTTTACTCGTCTCACATGGAGCCAGACTGAAGTTCTTCTGTTTCCCCCGAGCAGCACACACAATGGCCTCCTCCGTTTAGTATGGGCCTCCTGCTCCATCGGCCAGGGAAGCCAAGTGTTGTTGGCAGACTGGATTTGGGAGAGTCTCTGTGGGCCCAGAGCGGAGGAGGGTCCTGCAGAACAGGCCTCCAAGCCCAGAACACCGTGGTTCTCCTGGTTTTGATTATTGGTTGGTTTATTGATTGTTTGAAGAGAGTAGTTATATTATACAACATTGTTTTTTTTTGCATTAAATCAATTGATCTGCAGTCCAGTTTGTTCCTCTCCAACGTGGCCCGTAATTGTTCTTCACTTTGATCTAGTCTGGCTCCGTGGGTCCGCCTCGGTCCTGCCAGTGAAGCCCGGGCAGGTTGTGACGGGTCGGTGGCTCCTGATATGTGGCAGTTACTGACAGCTCTCTGGAGCAGCAGCCTTTCCCATCACTGACTCCGAGCTGTGGCTAATGTGGTAAATAATATTGGTTTTAACTTTAAATGGGCTTATATATATATACTACACGCTAAACCGGTTCCGAGTGTGTTGTGTATTCACCCCAGAATAGTGACAAACACTCAACGCTTTTCCGTATTCACCAGCCACCCCGGGGTGTAGTCGTTGTGTGCGTGTCCCAGTGGCACGTTGTGGTCCTGGAGACTCGACTTCACAGAACAGTTTGGAGTTGTGTGCTAGGGTTTCATGTCTCTGTCTGCCTGTGACCACCATAGTGTCACCACCTGATCCACAAACGTCAAAAACGTCAGTGGACGATCGACATGAAGCTGGCCGTGGTCCCAGCAAAGCTCCGCAAGTATGTGTGATCCCACTGCAGGAGCTGCCCATAGCAGGAGCCATGGAACACAAGCTATGAACTGGTTCAGAAACTGCTTCATGAACTATTCTAAATGTTTGATTAAGATCCAGTGGTGCACAGATGTTATCTTTGCATTAAGAAATGGTTAGAGGTGTGAATTTCGTGTACACTAACTGCACATAGTGTATTTCAGGAAGGTTTTTTCCTGTTAGTATTTCATAATGAAGAAAGTCTTGCTGGTATTCTGTCAAAGTAAATATTTGTCTTTCCCCTGAGCCACATGTGTGTCCCTAAACTGAGTCTTAACACGTTGATCTCATAACTAAACCTGAAATCGTCGGTCCGTGCTGAGGTCTGATTAAAGTACCCGTTTGCTGAATGGCGGAGACGCATCATCTCATCTGAGGGACGTAAAACGTGTAACTTACGTTTCCGAAAAGGCAAATCGGAATCGCACGGTTGTGATGTTTCAGGGGGTGGGAAGTGAGACGAGTGTCTCAGAGCCGCTCAGAGGTGACATCATCTCAGAGGCCAGACGGTGAGAGTAAAGCAGGTGTCGCGCCTGCGTCACCGCTCGCAGCTCTGGGCTCATCTCCCTGAGCGATGCAGAACAGAGCTGCAGCTCCACGCCGCACGCTGCTTCTCTTCACGCGGGCGTCTTCAATCTGTTTGTGGTTGCAGGTGGCCGGAGAGCACAAGTACCACCCCGAGTGCTTTGTGTGTCTGAGCTGCAGGGTGGTGATCGAGGACAGGGATACCTACGCCTTGGTGGAGAGATCCAAACTCTACTGGTAAGACGCCTGCACATTCCTCTGCAAGGCTTTTTGTGATTTAGAACAAAGCAGCTGGCATTTTATGTTGTGGGTTAACATCCTGTGAACGGCACTGTAATTATATAGTGAAGACGTTACTGAACGTAGACACAATATCCTTTTAAGAGTTTGTGCTCGTCATCGTCGGCATATTCTTGAGGCGTGAATGATATTTAATCATCATGCACATTGACCGCCTGGCTGTCGTCACTCTTATATGAAGGGCGTTGTATTGTATATTGTCACATGTGGCTTTATTATTCACGTTAATGTTCAGCCAGTGTTAATAAGCAGAGAGAGCAACTTAACACACGTGCAGAGCTCCATCCCTTTGCTTTCTGTCCTGTGCAGTGGAAAGTGCTACAAGCAGGTGGTTCTTACACCCATGTTGGAAAAGTGCTCCCACGACTCCGCGATCGACTCCCTGCCGCACACCGTCACGCTCGTCTCGATGCCCTCCGCCGCCAACGGCAAGAGGGGCTTCTCCGTCACGGTGCTGAGGGACGCCAGCGGCTCGGCCAGCGTTCAGGTCAAAGAGTAAGTGTGTGTGTGTGTGTGTGTGTGTGTGTGTGTGTGTCCTGTATTGCGGATGCTCACACAGATGTTGTACTGTGCTGTTCCAGAGTCAGAGGGATGCTCATTAGTCCCGAGGTCCGAAATGCCATCCACGTTGGGGACAGGATCCTGGAGATCAACGGCCTTCCTGTGGGGACGATGATGCAGGAGGAGGTGGGTTCATTCCTCACTCGCATCTCTGATACTCGTGAAGTTGGATGTGATCTGACATTAGTCAAAGGAAGCTATAAGTGTCGCCATTAGGGCAAGTCCATTCCTTGAGTGCAACTTCCAACAAAGGGAAATTAAATTCTTTGACATTCCTTACATTCCTCCATCATTAATACATTCTTCAGCTGGGAGAGGACGTGTGTGGTTTGACTGCTCTTAGTTTCTCATTAGGTTGCATTACATTTGCTGTCATGAAGTTCTGCTTTTTAATTAGTTTTTGCCTGATGTGATTCAAGGTCACGTCCTATAAACTGATCCAACTCCTCGGCTCAGTTGGACTTGGCTAAACATTTTGTAATCTAATACAACAGTCCTGCAGTAAATGATGCTTTAAAGTCATAATGTTCAGTGTTTACAGGAGTAAACCAGAATACAATTGCTTTTATAATCATATATCCAGCATTAAAGTTGATGTGAGGAATTTCTAACTGGTTATGAAATACGGTTTGATACCTCCTTTATGAGTAATCGACATCAACGAGAAGTCGATTTCTATCGAGTCATCCTTGACGCTCGTCATCGGTGCCGATCTGTCGGAATCTGCATGAAATCATAAAGTTTAACCAGAAAACCCTCAACTCTAACTCATCTTGTCATTTTGTCTTTCTCAGGTGGATGATCTTATTCACCGCACCAGTCACACGCTGCAGCTCCTCATGGAGTACGACCCAGTGAGGCAGCGTTCAGACCGCCTCAGACTGGGAGCGCCAAGAGCCCGTCTGGGAACGCCAGCCCCGGCCCGCCTGCATCTGTCCCCGCCCCCCGACGCCGCCCTGGAGAGAACTGATGTGGTGGATGACGGCACATTGAAGAGGAGGTCTTTGAGGTATGTTGGAGCAGCCGCAACGCCCACAGCGTACACAGGTCTGTAATAAACGTGAGAGGAGTACATTATTGTTGTCCTTTTTGATTCGCCGTATCCTCTCTCTTCCAGGCGCAGTAACAGCACATGTCAGTCACCGGGGCCAAATTCTCCCAAAGAGATGCCTTTTATTACCCGAGACATCGGGCGCTCTGAATCCTTGAGATCCTCCAGTAGCTGCTCTCATCGCATCTTCCGGCCGCATGACCTCATCCACGGAGAGATCTTGGGAAAAGGCTTCTTCGGGCAGGCTATAAAAGTCAGCCTCCAACTTCTTATCTTTGTATTTATCTTACTTTGTGACTTTTTTAGGGTCCTCATGCGAAGGTTGCTTTCTCCCACCGACAGGTGACGCTTAAAGCCACAGGGGAAGTGATGGTGATGAAGGAGCTGATCCGTTGTGATGAAGAGACCCAGAAGACTTTCCTGAAGGAGGTTGGTAACGTGCAGCAGGAGCTCTGCACTTCCTCACTCATTCATCATACAGCCAACTAATAGTCAGATGTGCCCTCAAATACTGCCTTAAACCTCCTTTTTGTTAGGGCTTTGCCTCTGTCCTATGTCTTAATGTTTTCTATTCATGATTACATATCTGAAGACTGGTTGGATTATAAACTTGCTGTCGTGATGTTTGACTTATTTTCTAACTCTGCTTCTGCCTCACGTTCAGGTCAAAGTGATGCGATGCCTGGAGCACCCCCACGTGTTGAAGTTCATCGGCGTGCTCTACAAGGACAAGCGGCTCAATTTGATAACCGAGTATATTGAGGGAGGAACCCTGAAAGACTTCATCAGAGACACGGTGAGTTGACCTGTTCCCCTCTCCCGGTGGAGCACACGTCAGCCTCACTGGCCACAGACAGAGGCACAGACAGAGTCCTGTGCAGCTCTGTCTGTGTGGGAGGGGCCTGGCCTGAAGGGAACTCTACGCTAATGGGGGGCGCTCCGCTCGCTAATGGCCAAGGCGTGCAATGAGAAAAGTTTGATGAAGTGTTTCCAGGTGAAACTAAAGAGCGTTGCTCCCCTCCTCCCGCAGCTGACTGAGCAGTTCTGCTAAGTGCTCGGCCAGATGAGGAGAAGCAGTGTTTTACTTGTGTGTAGCATGTGGAGGAGGGCCAACGTGGAGGGTTAATCCTGTGCACTGTTCCCGTTAAATATTGTTTTCCTGTCTCTCCTGTGGTGCACAATCATTGTGTCGTACCTCTGTTATACATGATGGCCTCTGGGGGATCTTCTATTCATTGCTCAATCTTGTTTTTTCTTTGTCGTTACTCGGCACTAACAGGATCCATTTCCATGGGAGCAGCGGGTGAGCTTTGCAAAGAGCATCGCTTCTGGCATGGTGAGTCGGCCTCTTGGGAAGACGTTCCTATTAGTGGAGTCTTTGGCCGCCGTGGATTAGAGGCGTGTGAGCGGGCTGAACTACCACGTGAACTCTACCCTCTCTGCCTGCTTGTGTTTCAGGCCTACCTCCACTCCATGAGCATCATACACAGAGACCTCAACTCTCACAACTGCCTGGTTAAGATGGTAGGTGACATGGCAGCTCACCAGCCGTTGCACATCACAACATCCCAACACCAAGATTAAAGGGTGGGAACGGAGTAAGAGCTGGCGTGCCTCCAGTTGTGAGTGAAAGACGTTCCCAGCCCTGCGATTTGCTGAGAAAACTGTGAACAAGAGTATTTATAAACTAAATACAAACGAGGTATCAGCTTCTCTACTCGTGAGTGAAGTTGCTTTGACTTTGGCGAGAAGTGATGAGAAGACAAAAGAGCTTCTTTAGTGCTGAATGTTCATGAGCAGAGTTAAGTTAATAATGTATAGTTGCATGAATAAATAGTTTGAATGTAAGCAGCACGCCCCATCCGTCAACAGGACAACACGGTGGTGGTTGCTGACTTCGGGCTGTCCCGACTCGTACTGGAGGACAAAGTTCAGCCTCTACCTGAAAAACCCACCAATAAGAAGAGGGTGTTCAGGCGCATCGACCGAAAGAAGCGCTACACCGTGGTGGGAAACCCTTACTGGATGGCTCCAGAGATGCTGAATGGTGAGCCGCTCACAGGAATGTACCACCCACTTGATTTACAGAAGGTCCTTTGTTCCGTGCATTTGCTCCATCCGTTGCCGTTGTTTCAGGTAAACGCTATGACGAGAAGGTGGACGTTTTCTCCTTCGGGATCGTACTCTGTGAGGTGAGATCTCTGCTGCTTTGATTTTCTGATAACGACCTCTCTTTTGGTTGCAATGCTGCTTTAATTCTAAAACCCTGGCTCTCATCACAGCTGTATTATTAGGCCATGTCAACACAGCCATGACAAAACATTGCCAAGCAACCTTCCAGTCTCCACGGCTCTAATTGCATTCTTCAGATATTCCAGGACGTCATGTGAAGTTCGTGGGCCGACTGAAACGTGTCGTGCCGGTGCTGATGGTTCAGTGTGTGTGTGTGTGTGTCTTCTTGTTAGCGCACTAGCTAACCTTCTCCTCCTGTGTTGTGATCCAGATCATCGGAAAAGTCTCTGCAGATCCAGAGTGCCTGCCCAGGACTCTGGACTTCGGCCTGAATGTTGGCAAGTTCGTGGAGAAGTTCCTCCCTGAAGAATGTCCCCCCGCTTTCTTCCCCCTGACGGTGGCCTGCTGCGACCTCACCCCGGACAACCGGTGAGCCCTGCTGTGATTGTGTGGGATGAAGGCTGTCACTCTCCTTCTTATGATCAGCCGTGGTACAGCACTGCTTCTTGATGACTCCAGCAGGAC
Source organism: Liparis tanakae (assembly GCA_036178185.1). Classification (NCBI taxonomy): domain Eukaryota; kingdom Metazoa; phylum Chordata; class Actinopteri; order Perciformes; family Liparidae; genus Liparis; species Liparis tanakae. Next base: position 10,471,283 of record CM070094.1, on the reverse strand, counting down.
TAAATCAAATGATATGACCCAATTTTAAGATGTTTCAATATATTGGGAATAATAGTATTCATCACTCACTCAAACGGCTACATGAGAAGTGCGTTCTCTTCTCCTGGACGGATATTATCCAGCCAGTTAGACACAACCACAAGACCACTGGAATCCCTATGTAAACAAAGTCTTAAAACGTTGGACAAAAACCATGTGTGGAGTTAATTGATCTCAGGAGTGTGTAGAAGCCGTGGGAGAAAACAACGGCTAAACAGATGCCGCGTTGACCCGCCTGCACTGGGCGACGCCTCTGCTGCCAGATTGCTTCCTCATGTTTCCTCCGAGCCCTGTAAGTCCAGCGTTGGGCTCACCCCCTCTGTGTGCTCTTTCCTCCTCCTCCAGCCCAGCTTTCCAGAAGCTGGAGGACTGGATTGAAGCGCTGTCCCTCAACCAGGAGCTGGGGATCCCCTTGCCATCCGAGCTGGATGAACTTCACCAGAGTGCGAATCGCCTCTACATGGCTAAGGACAGCTCTCCATCCCAGAGCACCACTCCGTCCCCATCCCCCACAGCTGCCCCTCCAGACGCATCCAGCACGACAGACGGCGGTACCTAGACCGGGGGTCCTCTTCGAGCCCTCTGAACTGCTGCACTAAAACTGTGGGCGAGAAAAAGAGGAAGATTGCGTTCAAGCCGAACCTTTGTAGAACTGGATGAGCTGTGGTAGTTGGACCAATCTCCCTGTGTGGCACCGAAACTCTAAAGAGTGCCGCTAAACTGCAACAGGGGTGGAAAGACATTTCAAAAGGACCAGTGTTTACTAATTAATTCAACTTGTTAAACACACACACACACACAGGGTTTTACTGATGTTTACGGTGCTTTAAGACAATATGTAACCTTCTTTGGTCCTTTCCCCGACAAAAGGCAACCTCCTTAATTGATTTGATGAGTGTGACGTGACGGCGGTTTAGTTCTCCGGCTCTAGAGAGGCTGTGGAGAGGACTCCTCCGTCCTTCTCAGCCAGACGACTCGCTGCCCTCCAGCGGCCGAGCGAGGCGCTCCTCAGTCTGGCCGACCGGCGGTCCAAGTAAACTAATAGTTAGTAGTTAATAGCTGATACAACTTTTGACGAGATGGTTGTGAGCATGCTTCTGTACTTTCTAGACTAATGATTTTTTTTGAATGATGAATTAACTTTTTGCCACGCTGACATTTCGTTCAAAGTTTCTATCAAACACCTGATGGATATTAAATAAAAATAAAACTGGGCAGAAGGTAGGGGCTGTTATTAATAATTGTCAGACAGTCACTCTCACACAATTTGACCATAAGAAGTTGCTTTATACAAAATAACTGGATTTAGTTTTTCTTAAGCGATGTATATAAATATGTACATATCATGCCTCTAATTAAATGCCATTTTCTAGATTTGTAGATTTTTAGACATTTTGTCATCTTTGGAGGTTTATCCCTTTTTCTCTATCATCATAAGGTACGGACGATCAGTTCTAACCACTATTATTTATATCACTGTAGTGTTTCATAAATAAACCTTCTTTAAGTACTTTTCTTTCATGTCATTCTTGAATGTTGCGGGTCAGTAAAGGTGTTGATGAGTGTCGTCAGAATCCGGATGCGATAGAGGATCAGAGTTAAATCATTTGTAGTAACGGATGAAGGAACTGGGTTTCCTTTTCCACAAACATGTTCGCTGCAACAATTACAAACTGAAATAATCATTTTTTTTATTTATCTTTCATGGAATTTACTGATTTACCTCTGACTTCACTTAGACAAATGTCTGTGGTTGTCCTTGACTGAAATGCAAAATGAAAAGATCAGAACATAAACTGGTTAATCTTCTTAAGAACAGGATGTATTGCTTTTTTCAGTTTCATAACATACTGGACATTTATTACATCTTTGACTGCTGGTCAGACAAACGGACCCAAGACTTCACTTTGGTAACATGCATTTTCCAGTTTTCACATTCTGTAGAGTAAAAGCGCTATTTAACTTTGAATTATTATTGAATGATATTAGGCTTAATGAAGAGTTTAAATACTTTTTGTAATCATTACTTGCAACTTTAAAACGATTATCAATGATTGTTTATCTGCTGCTTTTAGCACCTTGAATTAGGGCTGCGGGTCATCAATTAAAGATGAATATTATCTATTAATCAGAAAGAAATCAAGTGGGTCACTATCAAAGTGGATGTGTCGGTCACTGAATAATACAACATCCAAACTTTAACAGGTTTTTAGTTTTTTTGCTGTTTTAATAAGTTACAAACATCTTCAAATGTTTGTCTTGTACTTCTTGCTTTCTTTCTCAACTGACTCCGATGACTGAGGTATATGTCTAAGAATGGCCACCAGAGGGAGCTGGTGCCAAACAAGTTCCCTCTAAACAAACCTTGAATAACAACATTTATCTGGCATTAAGTTATTTATCCTCTATCATTTAAAGTTGATTAATTACATCACAGTGGTGAAGTTTGACGTTTTATTTCAGTCTCAGCTGTGAACATCTGCATCCATACAAATGCTGAACAGTATTTTGAACATGTTGCTTATATGAAGAAAAAAAGAAATAATCAGCAAACAGACACAAAAATATTGGAGCAGCAGTTACCGGAGATTATCCGTGACCAAGATCCAGCAATAATCACAAAACAAGATCATGTGGAATAATGGAGTGAAAAACAACATATTTACACTTGGATGTAACTGCATCGTGTGTAACTAAATCTTCTGCGTACGATTATTTCTACTTCCAGGCATGTTTTTTTCTAAAACGTCTTTAATCAGTAGTTCTACTTTTCAAGATGCAGAAATGTGGCCCTGAAGACAAACATACAGCAGGTAACCATGTGCATGCACGGATGTGTTTGAACGAACAGCAAACCTCCGACTGTTTCTATTCCACGCCCTCTCTCGCTCTCTCTCTCCTGAAGCGTCGTCAAGTGCATAACTCAAATGTCGGTTTCTGACCACCGCATCAACACTCTCGCTGCACCGCTCTGCAAAGACCGTTTCTTCTTCCGGTTCTCCGTCGTCCTGACGACCATCGGCTGTCTCTCCCGCCCCCTGAGAGCTCGCCGTGTATTTCCTGTCGTTCCCTAAGCTGAGGAAGAAGTCCTCTCCCGCCTGCCGATGCTCTGACCGCCCGCCATGCTCTGTAACCACCGTGGTCCGTCAGTCGAGTACAAAGAGAAATTCATCTGGTTTCAAGAAGAACAAATACATTCAGAAGTATCATGCTAAGGCAGAGTTGGAGGACTTCCTTTCTTCTTTAGTGGGCTGGTTTTACCTCATCCCCCCCCCCCTCCATCCCGTCTCGGAGGAGCATCTTTTTGGACACATCTGTGCCCCCAGCGTGTCTCCAAGACAAAGCAGTCTTTTTTCTCTCTACATACAAGTTTCTTATCTGCGTCTCCCGGCCAACAGGTCAATGTGAATGAAAGCTCCTATGGAGAGCACTGCCCCCCCCATGGGAACATAGGGGGAAACAAAAGGCTATGAAATAATTAGTTTCATTACACAATATAAACACCAGGAAGTCCATTTAACGAGATATCCGTACTGTTATTTAAGGGGACAGCACATGGCCTCTTCTTGGCTAGCAAAAGTAGCAAAAGTGAATATTAAAGACTTCATGTCATATCTTCATTAACAACAGATCCACCACAATGATTTAGAGTTGTCCGGACTCTCTTCCACAGCTTATTCTGTGTGCCTCCGGTATAAAAAACACTGGGAAGGGGATACAAAGACACAGCATTCAGTCTCTGGAGCGGACACTGCTCCCCTCCTCCTTTTAAAACAGAGGGTGCTCGGGGAGGCAGGAGGAGAAACAAAGGAGTGTTTTGGTTCACACAAATGTATTACAGTCCTGCGTCTGAGGACGACGCGCCTGCTCATGCTCCGGGGGTACCGGCTTGCTGGCCCATGAGGGGGTCCACGCCCTCCCCGCCGTCCAGGCCGGGGGGCGTCTCGTCCTCCGCCGTGATCACGATGGTGTTCTCATCCACCAGCTCACAGGTGGGGTTGGAGAAGGCCGACAGCGGCAGGGTGATCCTCTGCATCTCGCGCTCGTACACTCGCTGCTCATGCTGCTTCTTTAAGTCCCGACCCCTGAAACACAAACAGCAGACATCATTCACGAGTCATGTGATCTCCTGGGAAATAAATGAGATTGACTGAAGTGGCTTAAATCTTTACTGATATCATACAAATTCCATAGCGAGGACTTGTGTTAGACATGGGGCTGATACTATGTACTGCACCACGTGTGTGTGTGTGTGTGGGGGGGGGGGGGGGGGCACCCAGGCTAAATATAAGGAGCTTCAGATAACATGCTGCATGCAGATTGCAGAGCCTGTTATAACCAGCCACATCCGCAGCAAAGGCACGGGGCACATGGTGAGAGGGAGCAGAGCCGCCGGCTGGAGGCAACACTGGGATGCTCTCCACCGGAGCCACAACAACAACAACAACAACAACAACAACAACAACAACATACTGAACACCTCCGACACCGGCACGCTCCACCGCAGACTATTTTGCAACCCGGTACGTCAGCCACAAGAGAATCACAACATCATCATGTTTCACATTACATAACTGCAGTGAATGTTCAGGCTTCTCCAATCCAACCCCGTCTTTATTGCAATATAAAATAAGATGTTGCTTAAAATAGACTGAAGGCATTCAGGCATGCTTTGGCTTTTTCTCACAGGGACAGGAGACGTGCACGATGTAATAATGACATCCTGCAAACAGATTGAACTCTTCTTCAAAGAGAGACCGAATGAGTAACGGCTCAACCCGAGGTCCTCTTTGTCAAATTCCTCGGACACTGAACCAAATGATCGTGGCTGATGATCTTGTTGGGATTTTGATACTGACCTCTTATAGAAGTAGCCAAATGTGATGCCTACTCCGAGGATGATTATGATCGCCATCATGAGAATGCCGACGACGTAGCCTTGAAATACAAAAGGACAGCATAAAAGGTTAAACACTGAACACGAGGACATGTAGTCTATGGAGCAATGCCACAGGAAGATTAATTCAGAGCATAATGTTTGTGTTTTTGAGTTAATAACAACATACCGAGGGTGCCAAGGTCCTTTTTCTTTGTGGGTCCTGTGCGCACTCGCTGGCTGATTCCCATCACCGGCTGCACAGCAGCCACTTTCCCCTGCGCCGCGGCCCCTGACCCGGCTGGCTGAGCGCTCTCGGTGGAGGGACCGCTTCCTGCCGGCTGGAGGGAGTCCGCCTCCGTTGGTCCAATAGAGGCTTCTTCTGAAGACACAGATCACCAAGGCCATTGTAAAACAACAGGCAAACGTGTTTTAACTGGGGGTGCTGAGCCTGTGTGATCAGTCAATGTCATGTAAAAGTGTCTTTATTGAATCTGTGCCAGACATAAACAGGCTCTGCATGCTCGACTCCTTCTGAGGCGACAGGAAGGTTCAGCTCGCTGCCGTCAACATCTGCTCTTCAACTCCTTTTTCATTTCCTCCACACAAGTTGTTGTTTAGAAACGTTGGCGTTTAAAGGGCATGACGTCATAAATTGAAGCAGCCAATTACTTGCCGTCTCCAAGCAAATACTTTTTCTCTCTGCCAATGAGCTACAGTTTGGGGCGGGGTCAACGGCTTTTTTTCAAACTGAACTTTATGACATGACTGCGGGTCTTTGTTATTGTGTGACTTGGTTTAAAGACAAGAAGGAAACAAAGGGAGAGGTAGGCAAACCTTCCCTCGGTGGCTTGATCCTGCACAACTGACTGCAGACTAATACACGTAAATGAGAAAACACTTGCCAGTATCTTGCATATGTCTTTTTGAAGTAAAAGAGGAACTTTTTATAAAACTCTCTCGTCGATCTATCTTTTTGTGTGTTGACTAATTTGAATATTTGCAACAAACCCACCACATTATTTCTCCCTAGCATAACCTACTTCTTAAAATCATGAGAGCTTTATAGGAAGGAGAAGGACATGGCTAGCAGCATCACGAGAGCACAGTCTGAACAATCTTAATGTTGTTGTTTTCATGATGTGTTGTTAATAATCTGGAATATGCATGTTTATGTCTGCCAGGTCCTGCTTTAAAAAAACTATGTTTTTGTCTGTTTCTTCAAATGTCTTCTTTTCTTTGTGCAAAAGCCAGCTAGAGTATGCAAATGAGAGTGATTACTGTTGTGTCCTGTGTTTACTCACCTTTGCATGTGTCAATTGCACAGAATTCTCTCTGTATTTCCCCATCTGGGCCAGCAATGTAGCACCAAGGCCTCTCAGAGGAGTCTGGGTTTCGGCAGTAATTGTGATCTCCCACACCTACAGGAGGAACAGTAGAAACAGGCCCGTTACCGATACCGCCTGGAATACAAGCCCGCCTCTGTCTGTCCTGCAGAGTGGGTAAACCACTGCATTAATGAATCATTAACACTGCCTCATCACACTAAACTGACCTTAACAGTCCGCCATGAGCACAAAGAAAGGAAATAGCAGCTGCGGTATAATAGAGGCCATTTAAAACCATGAACATACACATCAGTGGATGTAAATATCACTCCTGTGTTTCCTTCTCATCATATGTGTGAGACTTGCAATCATGAGGAACCCTGTATTATTAAACTGCATCAGCATCTCAACAAAGAGCTGTTTGTGATCCTGTAAGGAAACTGAATCCAACTGCAGGAAACGGGAGATGACTGACTTAAAGGGTCATGTCTGCATTTAAAGACACATCTAATGAGGTTGTTTACCTGTCTGTGAATCCGGGTGGAGTTCCACCTCGTCGGCTCTGCTGGTGTTGGTCCAGGTGAGACAGGTCAGACCCGAGGAGGAGCTGTGTTGTTCCCCTCTGTACTCCACACCGTTGGATCTTATGCAATCTGACAAAGAAAAGAAAAAACACCTGAGCACAACGCACTGATTACGCAATCATTCAGAATTACACATTACGTTATTGACGTTATTCGAAGCGAATCCGGCTTCAATGTTCACTTTCTTTTTTTAATGCACCGCCAATTAAATGGAAGACAAATGGTCCTTAATGTTGAATCCTACCTTTGTCATTTCCATCCGACGCGCTGCTCGCCACCATGGCCACGCTCAGCAGCACGGCGTGCAGGCAGAACAACATGTTGAAGAGTTTGCGGGCGGAATAAACCGACATAAACACGGTGCGCTACTTTGCTTTTCCTCTTAAAAAAACCTAAAGGATACAAAGATATTAATTAAATACACAAGCGAATTGTATAAAATGGACGACGAGCATGTGCTAGATGTGCATGAGGCACACTGCTCCTCTCGCTGGAGTCCCAGCCCTTGTTTTTGTCAGAGGAACCAGCTTTCTTCGTAAACAGCCTTCTGCGGGAGGAGCAGGAGGAGGAGGAGGAGGAGGAGGAGGAGGAGCTGCCCTTTGCAGCACAAACCTCAAGGTCCTAAAGCCTCACCCGGTTCTCTCCCTCTCTCTCTCTCTCCCTCTCTTTCGACATGCTTATTACATGTTCTGTACTTGTCTATAAAGAGCTGCTCTGCTTTTCATTTCCATGTGATAATTAACTAGGCTCATTGCTTTCCCTTTATAATCCTCATCCAACTGCAAAGTGCTTGGTGCACCTGTCCAAACCAACCTTCCTGGCTCCCAGGCTTCCTCTCCACCACAGGAGGCCTTTCCCCCCACTGGCCTATACGAAGAAGAAGACCCTGCAGAGGCCGATGAAGGAGAGCTGCACAGAGTGGTTGCCTGTATCTGCCGCCCTGTGCCATTGTTGGCTGACTGGTAACGAGGGCAGCCAACGCCTGAGTCAGTAACTGGTCGCTCAGACACTTTTCCGTGCCCAGTTTTCAGGCGATTACCAGAGCAAACACAAAGCACTCGGCTCATTCTGGGTTACAGGAGACAGGATTCTCTCCCATCATGCACTGGGTGAAACCACAAGAACACTAGACCATTAAAGAGGGAACACATTTGATACTGAGCCAACATCTGGAAGCAATCAAAACAACATGTTATAGTTATGATGCAAATAAATACATGTTATGGTAAATCAAAATCATACAATAATAAATGTATATATATAATATATATAATATAAAATCAGCTTTATATATATATATATATATATATATATATATATATATATATATATATATATATATATATATATATATATACATATATATGTGCTGCAAATTTGGTGATACTAGGTCAATTATGTTGGGTTTTGTTGTGTAACTGATTGATGTACAAGCCCCCGCACCAAGACATTAATTGGTCCATATCTTATGAATGCATTGAGATATCAACAAGCTTTTAGATCATCTTTGATTATTTATCTCCAATAATAATCCAAAGCAAATTTGGTATAAATTAGACTGAGCTTGTAGGAGTTCTCAAAATATGTGTTTCACCAGGATCAGGGATAGTAGGAAAGACAAACGCTTTATGACAACCTCAACAGTTATCTTTATTATATTCATAATTGCCGGTTCTATATCTAAATGCACAGTTCATCTGACAAAACCTTCTTTTAAAAAACATTTCATTCATTAGGATTGTTACTTTCGTCTTCTGGAGGCACTGACGTGTGAGGCAACAGCGGAAAAACACTACTGTACGCTCCAAATGGTGCACACCTGTCTGGGTGCATGGACACGTGCAGACGAACACGAACACACACACACACACACACACACACACACACACACACACACACACACACACACACACACACACACACACACACACACACACACATAATTTTCCAGCTATGTCTTCAGTAAACTGCCAACCTTGTTTTTAAACTTACATCACAGACACAGTTTGCACACAGTGATCAGGCAGCTTCAACTGCCATCAAAAGTATGGCTTTGTTTTCAGACACGTTGACAAGCGGTTAAGCCACATGACTTAATTGCCTTTGTCTTGAAGTAAAAGTAAAGTTCAAGCAAAGTTCAATCCCACATTTATATGTTAAAACAACTGCGACTGCAACTGCAATCTGCTTTGCTTAAATGACTGATGAATTGCAGGGGATTGTTTTTGTAAACTATCATCACAGGGTCACGTTGGTGTTTTTCAACCTGGACCAAATGTCTCCACGTTGACTGACTAACCAAGAATAACGCTTCCTCAGAGTGGTTCAGCATCGAGGGAGAGGCTGCAGACGGGCGGCACTGGAGCCCAATCGGCTACCCGACACCGTCGATGCGAGTCTGAAAGTGTTTGTTCTGCACTACCAGGTTCTGATTGTTATTGTGTCTCACACACAGGCTGTATCATCTGACAGACGCATTACGGAAAAAGGGGATGAAGAGCTCCTGCAAAGTAAAGAGTGGACGAGGAGGCAGAGGAGGGCGAACAGGAGGAAGAGCGCTGTACACAGTGGGACCGGTGGCTGCCAGATATCCTGACCACAATACTTCTCCTTGAGCGAGACACAGACACAATAATAACAGCCAAAGAAAAACATCCTATTTCTCAGAAGAGCCTCTCCATAATGTCGACAGACACTTCTAACAAGCGGAGCCAGTCAGAGCCAACAGCACTGTGAGTGGATGTGGTGGGAGGAGCCTTGATAAAATAATTCAAGGTTTGTCCTCACATGATGACGTCAGAGTTTTGCCCAACAACTTTTATTATCCAGCATTATCCTGTATTCTGCATCACATGCTTGACAAGAGACAAACTAGCAGTTTATTTGAGTCTTAGTAACAGGTTAATATACATTGCATACACTTTATGTATGCATCATTAAGGCAAGCTTGAAGTTATAGCCATCAAAATGCTCATCAGGACCGTATGTACACGGTAACAAACTAGCTCTGCTGGTTTACATATTATTCTGAGAATTCAATCACCTCTGTGTTACTGGTTGTTTAATACCGAGAGCCGCCCAGCCCAAACAAAAGCAGTGAGCTGGTGATGTAAGACTGCTCCAGTGTGTGGTCTGTTGCGGAGCAACCGACCGCTCTGTATCAGTTAATCATCTTCAGGCCTCACATGGTTGGAGAATGGGACACTTATCCAGGCAGAATGTCTCTAATGGAGCATCAAAACATACATTTTATATTGCACTGCTGGCCACTAAGTAGCCAATTTCTCCAGAGGCCTCCGCATCACATCCCTGCATCAGTGTGAGCTTCTGTTGCCGCTGAGACTCGACAAACAACTGACCACAGAGGGCCGGAGCACTGCTCAGGGAATAACAACCAACATATTGACTGACCTGGAGTTATTCTGGTGGCTGTACCCTCATAAAAAAAGCATAATACCATAAAAAAATACAAGCAAATGCAACGTTATGAACTTTTATTTAAAGCATTGTAGAAAAAACCCAGAGTATAGATCTTCTCAGGAGCATGGCACCTCATGGCCTCTGGGTCTCTCCCTGGACTGCAGCCACCGAGCTCTCCCTTACTCAGCCTGCTAAGCGCTGGCGTTCAGCAGCATCAGCAGTTCAACTACTCCTTCAAGAGTGAGGCTGCACATTAGGATGTCCTTCAGCAGGTGTTTTCTTCCTCTTTGTTCCGTCGCAGCTCTCCGGCCACAGCAGCTGCTACAGCCGAGTGAAAGTGGACCCCGCTCCGACGGAGGAGGTTACAGACGTCCTGTAAACTCGCGTGCAGCGCCGAAGGATCACAAAGGCGTCGCGCGTCGTCGCACGTATTCGACAGCCGGAGGAGGAAGGCAGCCCTGGTAACCAGGCCGCACAGGCTGCCGTGGAAACGGGGGTCCACGAGGAGAGCCAGCCAGGCCGGGGTCAACGTCTCAGCTGATGAGGATAAATATGTGCATTGGTCATTTTGAACGTCACGCAGCGCGTCGCATTTCCATCAACCCTCTTCTTATAGTCACCTGGCTGGAGCTCCTTGCAGACTGCGAGGCCGCCGCCCACCTGTGCGGCGCTCTCCTCGGCCCACGCGCTCAGCCGCCGCGCCACCGCTGAGGATTCAGAGGACTTTTCCGCCATGTGCAGCAGGTAAGGCAGCACGTGTGCAGCCATCACAGAGGGCTCTGCGAACACGTTGGCCTCGTCCTGCTCGTACAGACTGGAGCGCCTGGAGGAAGAGAGAGAGCGACAGTCACGGTTCAGCCACACGGCGGCCGTTTGTTCAACTGCATCAAGTCAGCGAGGTGACAAACCCCGTCTCTGAAGCCTCTCTCAGCACAGATCTGAGGTCAGCCTGCGGCAGGTGACACAGCAGCACCTCTAGTGTGCCGGGAGTATCCCAGCATTCCTCCAGCAGCAGGTCCAGTAGGAGCGGTAGAGCCTGGTTAACCTGCATCAGGTAGACGCTGCTCTGGCCTCCTCCTGTTCTCACGTGGTGCAGCGTGGAGCTGAAACGGGCCGCCTTCATCCTCACCTGCTGGCTTTGGTCCTGCAGCAAGTAAAGGCCGGTGTTGATCGACCTAAACCAAGAAGGTTCAACAGTTCTTATTCCTGCTCATCAGAGAGAATCATTCGATTGACGACTCTATTTGACTTAGTTCACACCTGCTCAGGATGGCAGGCAGAGCTCCGTGGCTCTGCAGAGGAACTCCAGCCACACACAGAGCGTCAGCGCACGCCATCCTGAGCACTTCAGGAGCGTCTGGGCATCGGTGGCGCTCCAAGATGCTACACCAGCGCTGGAACACGGATATCTTCACACTGGTTGACACAAAGATAAGAAGGAAGTCAGAGCTGCAGGGACAAATCTTCCAGAACATTACGTGACTCTATACTGCAGGACCAAAGACGGTGAAACGTGTACAAACCTGGAGCCTGACGCCTGGGAGAGCAGCAGACTAGCAGCATACAGAGCCTGGGAGAGGAACTCTGGCCCTCCTCGCTGGTCCTCCAGGTCCCCAAGCAACAGATCCAGACACTCCAACAGAACGGGCTCCTCCAACGGGGCCGGCGGAGGAGCATGTCGGGGGAACGCGCCATCGCCTACGGCCATCACGGAGACCAGGGCTGTGAGGAAGGTCCTGCGGTACTCCACACTGCCGCTGCACAACGCCTCCCTCAGGTTGGACTGGAGATGAAGAGCATTAGTAGAAGCTCCTTGTGGAATGATGACCGTCCGTTACAGGCCAGGCACAGCCAGACGGGATGCACGTCATACAAGAGATGAACAATATGATGCCACACTAATGTAGATTAAATTCCAACATTTGAACTATTTCCTCAACAAAACACTGACAACTTTACATCCAACATTAGTATAGTTCTTATCACAGGTATCTTAACCCTCCTGTTACCTTCAAATGTACGAACATCTTTTACCCTTTTTGACCCCAGCAGTTAAAAACTCCAGAAAATGATTACAATTATTATTGTTTCCCAAGTTTAAGTGTCAGGTACTTTGTGTTTATTTGTTGACTACCTCAATAGCCCTTTAAATAAATAAAAATGTTGATATTTCTTATATGTTTTACACAGTGAAAAACACCGATGCGTACAAGTTGTGTTCAGGACATTGAAAACATATCGTCATGTGAATTTTATGTTTTCACAGTTGTCCCCAATAAATTAGGAAAATTCATGAAATATGAAGCAAAACACATTATGTGAATCATTTGTTTTAGAGACGTCAGACATTGAATGATGTCAAATTGACCCCGAAGGTAACAGGAGGGTTACAGAGAGTCAGATAAACACTGGATGGACGATGAAAGGCACACCTGGGTGGTCGAGATAATGTAATATGATGCAGAGTTGATCTAAATCACCGACATGAACAGCAAATAATAAAAGCTTATATACACACCCGTTCCTAAGTTTAAAGGGAAAAACAATATGTCCTGCCAGATTAAGTTGGCATGGTATTTAAGCGTTCCCTCCTCCCAAGGAGGTTGTTAAACTGAAAGCTGTTAGCCCGTTTTTTAAAAGGGTTGTTTTCTAGGGAGCAGCTCATGTCTCACCTGCAGCACCCTCTGGATCACCTCTCTCAAGCCGCTCTGCTGTGGCCCCCCCCGCCCCTCCACCACCCACGTGACCAGCGACAGCCTCAGATCGGGGCTCGACGACGAGAAGTCGGCCCACATTTCACCTGCACACTTTAGATCTGCACATAGAAACTGGATGGCGTGTTGATGGAAGGACGGCAGCCCGACCTGCAGAGGCGACAGAGAGAGCGCCTGAGAAGGAATATCTGCCGGGGCGTCCTGCTGCCCTTTAGATCAAAGCCCCTGAAGGCGTAGTGGGGTCCGACATCAATGCAGCACTTTGTGCCAAAGTTGGAACCGTTTTGTACGAAACAAAAAGGTCAGGATGAGAGTTCTTTATCCGACAAGGGGGAATGAGTTTGGTCCCGTACATGAAGACTCATTAAAGTCATCTGTAAAAACAATAGCATGAAACACAAGAGCACAACACACTCATAAAACACATTTCATCACATCTTTGAGGCCATTGGTCCCGCCTCTCCACCACCGAGGAGACAGACGAAATGTTTCACGTGTTGACGACATAATATAATGCATGAAAAGGCGAAGACGTCGCGTTCAGCGCTTCGTCACACTGTTTGTAGCAGAGAGCAGATAAATACACGGCACTCCCATCGCAAATAACAACAGAAAAATAATGCTGGCCTCAAGAAATAATGCTTATGTGGTCACGGCCCCCCCAACTCAGCTAATCTGCTTCATCATCATCATCATCATCATCATCATCATCATCATCATCATCATCATCATCACCATCATCACCATCATGTCATCAAAATTTCCCCTTGGGGATTAATAAAGTATCTTTCTATCGGTATATCTATATATCTATAGTGATGTGGTTTGATCACATTGGTTTGACAACATAAAGGAACTAGAACGGGCACTCGGTGGAGCGCATACCTTCACAGATCACAAGATTGGCCATTGAATTATGAACATGTTGGCATTAGTTGCAGCCAATTGAATAAAAATTGACCGTTCTATAGTAAAAAGAAGATATTTACCTTTTCATAATCTTGACCTTGACCTTTGACCCGTTCGATCCCAAAATCTAAATCAAATGTTCCCCGGATAATAACCAATCATCCCACCAAATGTCATGCGATTCGGTTTAACACTTTTTGACTTATGCGAATAACACGCACGCACGCATACAAATACACGGCGATCAAAATGCGAAGGTAACAACATGTCATTGAAATGACTGACCTGAAGCTCCTGCTGAGGGCGGAGGAGGTCGTGGCGGAGTGTGGACCTGAGCTGGGACAGGAAGGCCTCACTGCAGCGCGTCCTGAGTGAGGCTGCCACCCCCAGGTAGGCCGCCCTCACTAGGGGGCAGCGCTGAGCTTCAGTCACCAGCCACACCGAGGCCTCCACTCGGCTCAGCACCTCGCACAGCTCAGCTGAAGGGTCGCTGGGTGGAGGAGCACAGCAGGATTCCAAAGATGGCGCCGGTGAATGAATTCAGCTGGCCTTTTCACAGCCTGAAGGTGTGGGATGAACGCATAAAGTGCTCTTCAGTCTCACCTGACGGCGCAGAGGGCTCTCTCCAGAGTCGCTCGGATCTGCAGCAGCTGTCCGTGGAGCCGGTTGTGGCCGCGGCGCTCCTGTGGCCGGGGCAGCTGAGCCGTCAGCTCGACGAGGATGGCCACGTAGTCTGAGGGCGGCGTCATGGCAACCAAAGCCTTCGAGGCCATCGCTCTCACACTGTAAATGGGACTGGCTGACAGCTGGAGCAAAGGAGGCAGGAAGGCCGACAACGTCCTGGGAGAGGAGACATCCACTCAGCCCCATGGTGTTCATAAACAAACACCATAAGGTGCTGAGCTATCCAAGGAACGTTTCAACTGTTTGGGAAACTCACGTAGTTGCGTTAAATGACCAAATGTGCTTACTAATTCAAACATGCATCAGTATTGTGTGGCCGTTTGATTGTTGTTTAATCTATACAAAAGTAGTATAGCCGAAAAAGTGTCAAAGTTGACAATTCACCATTTCACGGGGCCATGTGCTGGAGCACTTTGTTCTGATGAGCAAGGGAGATTGGTGCGTTGATATAATAATGGGATGGATTTTGTTACCTTTGTACCGAACCAGGCTACTCGTTTCCCGTCTTTATGCGAGGCTAAGCTACGGATGTATGAACATATATAAGAGGGAAGTGTATCTTCTCAAAGCGCCCATGGCAAGAAAGCAAGTAACAAATTTCCCAAAATAGCAAACTAGCTGTCCCCAGTCAGAAATAATCAGTTCACAGCTGTTTACTTCTCCATGCGAGCAACTGACTGAACACACTGGTGTAACATTTGGCTGGAATGAAAACATACATCGCCTCAGCGGGGATGAAAACCACTGCAGTAAAGAGTGAAAGTCGTAAACCTGACCAAACGGTTCTCACTCTGTGGAGTCTTGGACGCCCGGCTGCAGTTGGGCCAACAGAGTGAGGACGGGGAAGAGCGAGGGCTGGAGGTGCAGCTTGGCCTCGTTGGATGGACCCTGGAGGTCTCGCGCTGCCCCTCTCAGCTCGCCCAGGAGGAAGGGCTGAAGCGCCGAGTAGTGGAAGAAGAAGGCGCGGGGGGACATGCCGTGCTGGGCGGAGCCGCCGTCCTCACTGCTGGGCCGCTGGCCGAGCATCCGCGAGCACAGAGAGCCTGGACACAGGTCAGATGGACAACAGAGGGGTCATTCATTTGTTTTTGAAGCCCCAGAAAAGAAAAATAATCATCGGTTCCAGAACCTAAAATTTTAGTTTTTGCAAGATAGTAAATTGAATAAATAAAAAAGTTTTTTGGGGAATTTTTGAAATTACGGCGAGCAGCTTATATTATGTTTTGCCATTTTATAGGATGAACGATTAACCAATTTATGCAGAATATAATGGTCGGATGAACCGATTAGCTCTAGCCCGAATGCGATCCTGTAGATTATGAACATGAACAGAGAGTAAGGGTGTCTGACTGTAAAGTTGCAGAGCAGCGTTCCTCATGGCCCAGAAGGGGGAGCTGAGCAGGGTGAGGGACAGGATGGCTACAGCCGGAGCGAACTGAAGCACAGCTACTCCCAGACCAGAACCACGGACCAGGGCCTGCAGGGTGTGGACCGCACACACCTGTGAGGGAAAGCACACATGAGTGACCACGTCAGTCTCTGTGCTTTGAGAGACCAGAAGCCTCGTTCTCGTGGCTGCGTCCACCAACCTGCGGCAGGTCCAGCGTCTGGTCCCAGTCCTCGGGCAGAGGGGTGTTGGCCGTCTCCAGTAAGGTTTGCATGCCGTGGGCCAACAGTGGCCGGGCTTTACTCGCCTCCTCTGCTGACACGACACACAGGATGAGCATGGGCAGCCCCGCAGCCCGCCGGGTCACCGAGGTGGAGCGGGGAGAGCGCACAACCTGCAAGCCCTATGAAGAGGCGGGAAGATGATCGTACAGCCAGTAATCCACCATCCCCATTTATTAAGGAGGAACACATTCAAGAGTGCTCAGCCACTCACTTGTTTCAGCATGCGGGCGGGGATATCAGCAAGCTCTGGGTCATGGCTGCTCAACAGAGAGGCACAGAACTTGGTGAAGCCCGGACAGCATCCCTCTACCGCCCCCTGGGGGCGAGAAGTGGGACGCTCAGAAAGGAACCCGAGGTGATTCGGACTCGCCGCCTCGAAATGGATTTTATAAAACGTACCCAGTGACGGCATTTGAGAAGAATATTCTTGAACACTTTTGATGCTCTCGTTAGATCCTCTTCTGTTAGAAGGCACTTGTTGGGTTTGGATTGGGTGAGAATCTTCTCCACCAGAGAACCGAGAAGGTTTCCTACTTCCTAAGAGGAAACCACGAGAAAGTCATTTTGGGGAAATTGTACACATGCAGCAAATATGCCACGCTGAAACAGCATGTGTCGGTATCCAGTTCTGCAGATGGTGCATCCGTTTGACCTTGAGGGAGACCCAGCAGCAGGTGAGAACAAGACTGTGCTCCTCAGATTGCAGTACACACTCCTCCCCATCCTCTTGGCCTCCTCCACCCTCTTGGGCGATGAGAGAGCTGATGGCGTTTCCCATATCATAAAGAGAAGGCGGGGCATCTAAGAGAGGACAGAGCGATTTACTGTGCGGCTAATCTGAAATGGAGTGTAAACTTCGTCCCCAACGCGACTCTTCATTCCGTTACCCTTGTCAGTGGCACATGCGTCCTGGTCTCCGTACAGCACACCCAGCAGCAGCAGAGACAAGTTCTCCAGCAGGACCAGCAGCTCAACGGTCAGGCTGTGGTCAAGTGTGTCGTAGACACTACTGGGGGTCTCAAGCAAACACCTCTGGAGGGCACTGAGAACACCTGGAACGTGACGCAATTTCATTTAAAGAACTGAGCAACGTTTCAGGGGCCGAGCCTCATGTGTGGCGGAGCTGCCGATCGAAGCGCTCACCGTGTATCGGCTTGGTTCTGGCAGCAAGCATCATGTCAGCCTTGGCTGTCAGATAATGCTCCTCCAACTCCTTCACCAGGAACGTCACCATGCAGGAGGAGTTGGGGCTCCTCCCACCGCTCACAGCGATGTGACCGTTCAGCCTGCAGCCCTCAGGCTGGCCTTGGGATCTTGGAGAACAGCGGATTAGCCCTCGCATCTAAAAGAGGCCATAGTGGTGTATGAAGGTATGTATATAAGGCCTACTTCTGAAGGAGGACCTTCGTCATCAGTGCTCCCATCTGCGCCTCCTGCACTCGAGGACTGCACAGGAGCTGTCTGGTCCGCACCAGAAGCACTGCAGCGATGTCATCTGGGAAACTGCTTGGGAAAAACCTCAACAGTAACCCAGCGGAGAGCTCCCGAATCTGGAGAAGAAAAAGAAGAACACATGTATCCATGTTCGAAAAACATTCTTCATCTTCATTCTCCTTTATTTAAAAAAATAACTATACCTCATTTGTAGAATCTTCTAAGCAGCTGACGAGGATCAGCTGTTTGGTCCTGCAGACAAAATCCCACTGTCCTCTCTGTCTGGCGCAGGCAATGAGAGACCCCATATTCACTAAAGACATCAGTCCACAGAGCACACTTACATTTCAAGCCCAAATAATATAAAACAATATATAGATAACATTTGACAGGAATTATGCATATTAACACCATATAGTAGAACAAATAAAAATGTGCTTTGTTGACTCTCCCATCGGTGGTGTTGCAGCTCACCAGGAGGTTGTCCCTTCCTCTTGTCGGGGCTCCAGCTGTCCGTGCAGGTCTCCAGCACTGCGCACAGCAACAGCAACGCAGTCTTCTTGCTCTGGAAGCTGTGTCCTGGGGCCAGATAGCTGTATGGAAGTTGACCCAACCAGTCAACGAAGCCTACATGGCAGACGAAAAGGTTTGGATGAACAGAAAATAGACAACAGGATGAAAAGGTTTCCTGAAACAAAGACTAACAATGCAACAGAGGCAGATCCAATCAGGCTGGATGCAAAGTGGCCTCAATGACCTGTAATTTGACTTAGCATTAGTAAGGAATATAGAGATGTAGAACTTTAGCTGAACATTCACCATCAACAATGGAAGTTTAAAAGAAACCACTAGTACAGCATGATGAATCTCTACCTGTCTGTTCAGTAAAGCAGTTTATTTCTGTGAATAGAACGCAGCAGCTGTCAGGTGTCTCACCTATTCCCTGCTCCAGTTCCTGCTCCAGTTCCTGCTGTGCCCTCTTTGAGTGAGTGGCATCTCCTTTCTTTTTTCCTTTCTGTCCTCTGACGTGTGCCAGGCAGCCGTCTCTAATACGAACCAGAAACCGCTTCACTCCAGCCTGAACATGTTGGCGGAAAGGTGAAGACTCACAGTTTAGGTTCTGAGGAATAAACGCTCTCATGAGGGCCATCTCCTCTGTGGTGGGAGTGTCTCTGGTCTTTGGGCTGCAGCAGAGGAGGTGGAGCGCAGCGAGGCGGACTTTGTCGTCTGCAGATCCGAGAGCTAGCTGGAGGGTTTCGAGGGTGGAGCTGCCCTGCACCGCCCAGGGAGAGCCTCCGGTCGTGGCTCGATAGGCGCTCACGATGCAGGCCCAGGCGTGGAGGTGGCCAGGGGCCAACGGGTCCAGAGAGTCCAGCAGAGGATCCAGCGCAGAGGGGAAGACTTGAAAGGTGTAGGGCAACAAGTGTGTAGAGCTGCTGTTCTGTAGAAGAGCCACATCTGACATCAGCGCCTCATGAAGGACGGGCCGCCAGCGCCTCGCCCACCGATCGGCCAGATCCGGCTCGGCGAGCGAGGCGGCGCACAGCTCTCGCCGCTGCTGCTGGATCAGACATTTGTAAAGCTCTGATCCCCACGGGGACAGGTGATTGGTCGACCAGCATTTCAGGAGATGATTGTGTATCTCCGCATATTGATCCAGCACCTGTTGGGTGAAAGAAATGCTAAGACGCCATAAGCACGACATGATGACATTATTAACACGGTAATAACCCGTAATCCTCACCGTGTCAGTTCCCATATATGGCAGCAGGGCACACAGGCGATGGTATTTGGCTTTGGATTCCCACGGTAGTTTGATTATTCGCTGAAGTAGAGTGAAATAAAGAGTCCTCTCGGTGTCACAGCGCTGCTCACAGTCCATCGTGTAGACGTCCAGCAGGAGACAGAAAGCACTGCGCACAAACTCTGACACGCCTTCCACCTGGCGACGCACAGACGGACGTCAATGAAGGATCCCGGTAGTAATATTACTTATTTTGCATTGTTCACAAACTTCTTAGTGCAATATACTATTTACTGCACTATCCAGCAGTTGTTTGAGTTTAAAAAGTTAAGTATTGCCCATTTACTGTTAGAAAGTTGTTAGTTTGACTCACGGGGCTTTCGGAGTTGGTCCAGATGACGTGAACGAGCTGCTGCTGCAGGCTGCTGTCGTCGGGCAGAAGCCGCGTGCCCGTCATCTTCAAGATGTCAGCCAGACATTCTTTGACTCTCTTCAGCCACTGTGTTAATGCTGCAACAACACCGTGCCGTAGTTGAACATGTGATCCTGCTATTTAAGCACATGAATAAAGAACTTCGACGTTACTCACCTTCAAACGCAGAGGAGTGACAATCCAGCTTCTCCTCACACAGAGCATACACCAGAGGAAACAGACCGTTCAGCAGGAAGCACGCCTGAAAAGGGGGAAATGATGGGTTTGCTCATGAAAGCAAGCGCACCAAAAGCTGAGCTTTTATTAGATGTACCTGTGAGGCATCCGCATGTGAACTGAGCAGGATGCTACGTCGACAGCAGGTCAGGAGGCCCCTGCTCACAGCCAGCCTGTCCAGCCCGTCCTTCCCCGTCGGGCGGCACTGTACCTGCAGAGCACCGACAGGCAGCAGCCAGGGCTCTGGGAAAGAACAGGAATGAAAGCTACTCTGTCTGCCAATCAAACTCAGATGCAGTGGATATAGCTTAAGAAATGGGATAAAAAAGACAACGTCCGTTTTCATTTTACCCAAATGTCTGAGTCCAATTCCAAAAATGGTCTTTGCTCTGGCGTTGGTGCTTACCTACCTAAGTCAGAGACCTGGAGCAGACTCCAGGCCGCAGCCTCTGCAGCGCTGCTCTCTGCTCCAGTGTTGATCAGCATGGCCACAGCGGTGCCGGCCAAAAGACAAGTGTCCCGGTTGCTGCACTGCAAGACGAGGCACACTGACAGTTAGGACGAAGCAAAGGAAAATAATTACAAGTTATTTTATTCTTCGAATACGTGACGCTGTGAATGGATAATAAACCTGTCCAAGTATAATGTCCATAAGAGCCTGGAGGATGTTCTGGACTGTCGGGTCGCCATGCTCCTCTGACCACACGAGAGGAGCAACTTCACTGGGCAACAGCTGGAATATTTGCAAACACATCTGCAGAGATGACAGTTCTCAGGTCAGTGACAAAGGTCCAACAACACGTCTACGAGGAATGCGATGGACTGATTCATGAAGCACACTGCTACTACCTTGACCGCAATGTAACCCAGCGGTCCATCTCTCAGGATTTCTTGTTGCAAAACCACCAGGAAGAACTCGGACACCTTCTTCAGCAAAGACAGCAAACACTCTCGCCACACTTCACGACCAACAGCGCTGTCTTCCAGGAACATACAGGCTAAAAAGAGGTGTTTTTTTTAAAGAAGGATACAAATACATGGATGAAAACTTAACTATGACATGTCAACGTTAGCCGGCACCAACCTCTCTGCAGATCCTCAAAAGACAATACCTGAAAGAAGATGAGGTACAAGTTGTCTACAGTGTCTTGAAGCAAATATATGACAAACACACATCAGGGGAGAGCTCTGTACCTGGTCAGTCTGAACTATGGAGTGTAAACAGTGATGAGTTTCTCTAAAAACCAGTTGGTGGGCCACCTTTGCCAACTGCTGCAACATCTGTGAAGCAGAGATGAAGTTACAACGAGACTCATTGTAGCGAACGTTGCACTGCTGGCAGACATACTGACCTGGTCCACTTTACGACAGGCTGTGGAGATGTTGGCCATCTGCAGCTGCACGGCGATGAGGAGTCTGACGAGGAGCAGGAGATGACTCTCCTCTAAAGCATCAAGCTGAGCCTCTGAAATGAGCCTCAGCAGCTGGACAGCCTCCTCTAAACAGCGCTCCTTACATCGTTTCCCAGTACTCCTGTTTACGCAAACGTAATAATTCAGTCATCACACGTTATGAAAAACGTGATAACACATGCTGAGGTTATAGGTACCAACCTGGAGGATTCAGAGAGCTTATCAAGAAAGAGGCTGAGTGTTCGGCGGACATTTCCAGGGGCTTGGTCCTCGGTGATCACACAGTTTTGCAGACTTGTCAGCAGGTCTTTAAACGACATACTTGTTTTATTTTCTCTACTGTACAGACCTTAGACAGCACGCTGGCACTCTAGTCACGTGACAAAACTCTTGTTCTACTATTGTAAGACCAATAGTCAGCGAAGAACCACTGCGACATGCTGCCACCTAGAGGCAGACTGGTAGATTATATATATATATATATATATATATATATATATATATATATATATATATATATATATATATATATACACTTATTTGTATGTGTTTGTATATATGTATGTACATGTATGTATGTAGTTTTGTGTGTGCATATACATGTATATAAATATATATATATATATGTATATATATATATATATATATATTTATGTGTATGTATGAACGTGTGTGTGTAAATATGTACGTGTGTGCATAGGCATGTAAATGTATGTATGTGTGAATATACATATATATATATGTATATATACAGTATATACATTCATATATATAATGTATATGCACACGCAAAACTACATATATACATACATATGTATATATATATATATATATATATATATATACAGTCGTATGCAAAAGTTTAGGCACCCCTGATAATCTCCATTACTTTATCTATAAATTGTTCGGCGTTTGGATCAGGAACGTCTTTGTCATATATATAATACTTCATGGACACAGTGATATTTTAGCAGTAAAATAAGGTTTATTTGAAGAAAAGAAAAAGGCCTTATGCATCATAAGAGAATTAGACAGGTGCATAAATGTTGGCACCCCAACAGAAAAATCACATTAATATTTAGTAGAGCCTCCTTTTGCAAAAGTAACAGCCTCTAGATGCTTCTTATAGACTCTGATGAGTGTCTGGATTCTGGATGAAGTTGTTTTGGACCATTCTTCCATACAATACATCTCCAGTTCAGTCAGGGTTGATGGGTGCCGAGCGTGGACGGCCCGCTTCAAGTCACCCCATAGATTTTCAATGATATTCAAGTCTGCCGACTGGGAGGCCGTTCCAGAACATTGTAGTTGTTCCTCTGCATAAATGCCTCAGTGGATCTGGAGCGATGCTTCGGGTCGTTGTGCTGCTGGAACACCCAACTCCACCGTAACTTCAGCTTTTGGTACACATTATGGTCAACAATTTGCTGGTACTGAGTTGAATCCATGCGACCCTCAACTTTAACTTGATTCCCAGTAGCTGCACTAGCCACACAGCCCCACAGCATGATGGACCCCCCACTACATTTTACTGTGGGCAGCAAGTGTTTTTCTAGGAATGCTGTGTTCTTCTGCTCCATGCGTAACGCCTCTTGTTGTGACCTCATCGCTCCAGCTTTGTCTCATCAGTCCACAGCACTTTGTTCCAATATGAACCTGGCTTGTTCAAATGTAGTTTTGCATCCCTCAAGCGAAGAAAAGGCTTCTTCCCATCACTCTCCCATCCAGCTGTTCTCTGTGCAGTGTGCACTGAATGGTGGAGCAATGCTCAGAGACACCATCTGCAGCCAGATGACCTGCAGGTCTTTGGAGGTGGTCTGAGGGTCGTCCTGGACCATTCTGACCATTCTTCGCCTTTGCCTCTCCAATATTTTTCTAGGCCTGCCACTTCTGGCCTTAACAACAACTGTGCCTGTTGCCTTCCATTTCTTAATAACATTCCCCACAGTGGAAACTGATAGCTGAAACCTCCCGGATAACTTCCCCTAAACCATCCTGCTGGACACTCTTTGTTTTTAGATCATTCGATAGCTGCTTGATGGCCCCATGTTGCCACTGTTCAGAGGAGAATCAGAGAGAAGCACAACTTGCCATTGGCTCCCTTAAATACCTTTTCTAATGACTGGATGCACCTTTCTATGGATTTCAAGGCTTACCAA
Organism: Liparis tanakae; assembly: GCA_036178185.1. Lineage (NCBI taxonomy): Eukaryota > Metazoa > Chordata > Actinopteri > Perciformes > Liparidae > Liparis > Liparis tanakae. The sequence continues at coordinate 10,447,660 of CM070094.1, read as the reverse complement.
GTTATTCAGACTAATTATGTGTTGCAGTTAATCAGCTTTTAGTAGGTACAGGTATTCAAATAAACAAAATGATAAGGGTGCCCAAACTTTTGCACAGCCTATTTTTCACATTTGATTTAATTTCACACAACTCAATATTGCTACACTAAATATCTCAGTGTGGAGAACAGCCCAGCACTCAGTGTTAACTAGAAAATTATATATATTTATGTGTGTATATATGTATGTATATATGTATGTATGTACATGTATGTATATACATATATATATATATATATATATATATATATATATATATATATATATATATATATATATACATATACATATGTGTGTGCATTTGCATGTAGTTATGGTATGTATGAATATATGTATACATATATATATATATATATACTTATATGTATGTGTGTATAATATATGTATGCACCTGTGTGTATGTATGTAGTTGTGTGTGCATATACATGTATGCATATACATGTATGTATATATATATACTTATATTTGTGTCCTTTGTGGTGGATATTTTGGTTTTGCATCTCTTCTTTGAGTTATTTGAGTAATCCTATCAAAACCTGTTGTACTCTCAAGAGGACATCCTGTACACCAGCGGTCACCATCTTTTTGAGACCGAGGGCTACTTCAAAGGTACAAAATAATCCGAATCCGTTTTATATAAACTTCCCAAAAAACAAATTTGCCTGAATCACCTTTTAATAATGAATCACCTTTTAATAATGAATCACCTTTTAATAATGAGCCGCCACATGACATCCTCGTGATTTGATGAAACCTGAAGCTTTTATAACTATGGTATTTTGATTGTTCTGCCCAACATTCTGATGAAGAACATCGATTGTGCCGAAGACACGTAGTAATACTAAAGATTTTAAGAACAATAGGTCCTCTGCCCCACTGTCAGTGTTCAGGCCCTCATGTTAATAATTTTCTTGTAAAGCCCTGGATCCATTGTTGGAGACACAATTTCAGAGTCAAAGGGATATTTTATCACGATGACTCTGAAATTCTGCTCTTTTGGACTCTATGACTGAGTGAATTACTGGTGAATTGTGTATATATATTGTTTATATACTGGTGAATTAGACACTGAACTAGACACTGAACTAGTTCAGTGGAGAACAATATGACCCTCATTAACAACTATGACATTCTGTAACTACCTGGATTTACAGTTTACTTGGTGCATCGTTTACTTTAAGCTCAGCTCATTGGCTGTCATCCTGGCTCTTTGAGAGACGCTCCTTGCTGAGTGAGAAAGCTGCGCAGCAGCAGCCTCCCCCCAGGTCCTATGGCTTTTTTCTTTTTTTTTTGACGGAGCTCAATGTTGACTATTTTTAGAACATGCCGTGCGGGCGACTCGCGTGGTCCCCTGACTATACACATATGTGAAAGTAACGCACTAAAAATTAGTTCAAAATATCCCCTTTTACATTCAAATAAAAAACAAAAGGTGCATCTCAAAAACACAATGCAATACGACATTAATAATTCAGTAACTTTAGCCTTTTTAAAAGTACTTTAAAAAACATGAAATAAGTAATTAAACAAAAAAGGACTAACATTATGTAACTTCAGCTGAGAATACTCAGTAAACTATGACAACCAATTGAAACGATTGAGTAGCAGATTTTATCCACAAAATCTAAATTAATAAAACAAAAAGTGCAAGCCTTTTTCCATGTTTGTCACTCAAAGTGATGAGACTCTCTCTTTTTGCGGAGTTCAAGACTAAGTTGCGCAGTTATGAGACCCCTTGGTTGAAAATATGAAAAATGACCTTGCTAGATGGCGCAACCTGCCCCTGTCACTACCTGGCAAGGTGCAATCTATAAAAATGAATATTTTCCCCAAAATGTGTTCAGATGTTTACCAATATTCCTGCCCAAATCCTTTTTTCAATCAATTGACAAAATTATTCTAAACTGTATCTGGGCAGGAAAGTCACCAAGAGTGAGTAAGATCTTTCTCCAACGCCCGAGGGACATAGGTGGCCTGGCTCTTCCTAATTTCATTTTTTATTATTGGGCAACTAACACTCAAAAAATTTCATTTTGGATTAATGCCCCGGAGACTGACTGGTGTCTTTTGGAGGCTCATTCCTGCTACTCTTCATCTCTTCCTGCATTGGTATACTCATCTCTTCCGATAAAAATGTCCAGACACTCTTCTAACCCGATTGTCCTCGCTACACTTAGAATTTGGATTCAATTTCGTCGTCACTTTAAATTCCAAACCGCTTCCTCTATGGGTCCAATTAGTAAAAATCATCTATTCCCACCGTCTGTAGTGGATACAACTTTATCACAGTGGGCAAACAAAGGATCGATGTGTTTCAGGAATCTTTATGACGATGACCACTTCTCTAGCTTTGACTCTCTTTCTAAGAGATATGACCTGGAGCGTTCAAATCTTTTCAGATATTTTCAGGTTTGCCACTTTGTAAGAAAACACTTCCAGTCTTACCCTGACCTCCCTTGCAAAATACCTTGGGAAAGCCTACTAGACACACATCCAACTCAGAAGGGGCTGATCTCTAAAGTTTACAACCAGATCATAACGACAATAGATACCTTTTCTACAATCCAAGCCAAATGGGAAAGTGAGTTGAATGTAAACGTGACAGAGAATTGGTGGGTGGGTGTACTGAGGAGGGTGAACACATCTACGTCCTGTGCCAGACTTGGTCTTATTCAGTTCAAAGTGGTCCATAGGATGCACTTTAGTAATAGCAGACTAGATCAAATGTTCCCAGACCATGATGCAGGATGTAACCATTGTGACTACCCTCAAGCAGATTTACCACACATGTTTTGGGCGTGTCCTAAACTTGGACAGTTCTGGTACTGTTTTTAATATCTTATCTATAGTTTTAGGGATCAAGCTACAACCGTGCCCTCTTCTGGCAATCTTAGGAATCCCTGCCAAACTCATCCTATATAATACCAAAGACCAAGATATCATTGCTTTTACTACTCTTCTGGCTCGTCGCAGAATACTGCTTGCTTGGAAGTGTCCAGGTCCACCATCTCAGTCTGCCTGGCTTAAGGATGTAATGTTTTTTTCTGAGTCTTGAAAAAATCTAATATACACTTAGAGGCTGTAATGATCATTTCACAAGGAAGTGTTGCCCAATGATTTAGGCGCGTTGGGTTCTGTCCATCTGTCTGATTTATTGCAACCAAATCCATGCATTACAAAAAATCTGTGAACAAGTGTAAAGGCCATGGGTTTGTGGGTGGGTTTGTGGGTGTGCGTGTTATGATTAATTATCTCTCCTTATTTTCAATTGTTTGAAAAAATATATATACTTGTTCGCTGATCCCTGTCGCTATATTGTGCACATTCTCCAATAAAGTATATAAAAAAAAGAAGAAGAAAAAAGAAGAAAAGAAATCAGTGAAACTTTTTGAGTTGTAAGGTTTATAATGTTGTCTGGCAATGTGGGAAAAAAATGTTTTTGTGAAAAGTGACCCTCAGTCGATGTTTCGTCGTGTAAAATAATATTTGAGATGCCGACTGTCTTAAATTGCTGAAGATGTGCCGAGTATGCTGACAGTTAGTGTAGGGCATCGAAACCCCTAAAATGTGGGTTTTAAGGCATCAATACGTCGACGTTTAACTTGGAAATTACTGTAAAAAGATGGCGCTTGGAAGGTTTGTATAGAATTTTCAAATAAAATGTGCAAAGTGCATTTATTTTGTTCGATGGAACGCTGGGGCGGCAGCGGTCACGTGACCTGCATGCACGTGACCCTGAGTTGCTCTATTGTGCCCGTTGAAACGGGACTTACTGTGCACACATCTGCTCCTTTACTTTAGCATAGTAAAGTGATTTTTTTGACATTTAACATGGAAATTCAATTTAATTCAATTCAATTCAATTCAGTTTATTTGTATAGCCCAGTTTCAAAAATTACAAATTTGTCTCAGAGTGCTTTACAATCTGTACACATAGACATCCCTATCCCAAAACCTCACATCGGACCAGGAAAAACTCCCAAATAAGCCTTCAGGGGGAAAAAAGGGAAGAAACCTTCAGGAGAGCAACAGAGGAGGATCCCTCTCCAGGATGGACAGATGCAATAGATGTAATGTGTACAGAAGGACAGATTTAGAGTTAAAATACATACAAGGAATCTGACAGAGTTTATCAATAGTTCATATTAGGCATATTCCACGATGAAGAGTTTGGAGACCTCCACCATCCATCAGGCAGATGGAGGCAGAGAGGAGGAGTGGGCGGAGTCCCAACAGGGCAGAGGCGCAGCTGGTGGCAGGAATTCACAACCCAGACCTGATGATCCATCAGCAGATGGGATCTATGCCGTCTCATAGGATCTGATGACCCCATGAGACGTGAAGTCAAAAGGACTCCGGGGAGAAAGCAGAGTTAGTAATGTGTGATGGAGAGATGAAAATTCATCCATAGGAGAAAGAAAAGAGGAGATAGGTGCTCAGTAAATCCTAAAACGTCCCCAGAAGCTGTAAGCCTATACCAGCATATCCAGGGGCTGGACCAGTGCAAACCTGATTCAGCCCTGACTATAAGCTCTGTCAAAGAGGAAAGTCTTAAGTCTACTCTTGAATGTGGTGATTGTGTCTGGACTGAAATTGGAAGTTGGTTCCATAAAAGAGGAGCTTGATAACAAAAGGCTCTGGCTCCCATTTTACATTTTAAGACTTTAGGAACTACAAGTAGCCCATCATTTAGTGAGCGCAGCTCTCTAGTGGGGCGATACGGTACTACAAGCTCTTTAAGATATGATTAAGGCTTTGTAGGTTAAGAGAAGAATTTTAAAAGTTATTCTTGATTTTACAGGGAGCCAGTGCAGAGCAGCTAGTGCAGGAGTAATGTGATCTCTTTTCTTAGTTTTAGTGAGAATACGAGCTGCAGCATTCTGGATCAACTGGAGGGACCCCAGGACTCTCCCAGATCCTCAAGTAGGCTTGAGACCAAAGGTTGAGCATACTCTATCGCCCCCCCCCCCCCTCCCCCCCAGTCTACGAGTACTTGGGAATTATTTACTAAAACATGATTTACCATTCAACTTCCACCTTCCACTCATGTGCATACAAACTAATACATTGTTTCACACACACATACAAAGACTCTCCCAGATCCTCAAGTAGACTTGAGACAAGTGCTTCAGCCTGCTCTATCCCCCCGGCCCCAGTCTACGATTACCCAGGGTACACATCCTGGTTACCATATTCTGGTCCCCAGGACTCTCCCAGATCCTCAATTAGGCTTGAGACCAGAGGTTGAGCCTGCTCTATCCCCCCCTCCTCCCAGTCTACTAATACTTGGGATTTGTTAATAAAACATGATTTACCATTCAACTTCCACTCATGTGCATGCAAACTAATACATCGTTTCATACACACACACACACACACACACACACACACACACACACACACACACACACACACACACACACACACACACTGACAGAAACACACTGACAGAAACACACTGACAGAAACACACAGACACTCACATACGTACACACACACAGGCAGAGACACACACTCACACACACACAGACACACACTCATACGCACACACAGACAGACACACACTCATACGCACACAAAGGCAGAGACACACACATGCTCACACACACACACACACACACACACAGATACACACTCTCATACGCACACACAGGCAGAGACACACATACATACACACACATACTGACAGGAACACAGACACTCACATACGTACACACACACACACACACACACACTCTCATATGCACACACTCTTACACGTGCACACACACAGACAGACACACACTCACACACACACACACTGAATGACCGACACACACACACTCCCCCACACAAATACAGAAGCACACACACAAATTGAATGTAAAATGGGTCTTACCGTCACAGTTAAGGACCAAAGCACAGCCCGGTCCGTTTAGCAGGGGCTCCTCTTCGGTTCCCGGTCGCCGGAGGTCCTCATTCAGGGTCTCTCGATGTCCGGATCTCGTGTCGTTCGGTTCGCCAACAAGTTTTGTATCCAGCAAAAAGTCTCAAGAAGTGCAAAAGTCTCAGAGTATCCTTCATAGGTTCGAGTTTACAGGAGAGTCCACGGGGGGTTCAGCTCGTGTCAAAGTCCAAAGTGCAAAGGGGAGAATCAGAGCGTCCGCGGCCTTAAATACCCTCGGTCCGGTTTCCATAACAATGACGTTAGTGCACGTGCGTGCGTGCGTGCGTGCGTGCGTGCGATTGAGCGATACAGAGAGAGAGATTAATTATTTCCCCCATATTTTTTTAATATAGATGTTATTCATACGAGAGTTATTATTATTATTATTATTATTATTATTATTATTATTAATATCATTTTCATTATTATTTATATTATTTCTCAGTGATCTGTTGCTATTCAGTGTAGCTGTATGCGCTATAAAGCCAAACAGGATGCTAATTATATTATATATTATTATCTTATTATTTAAAAGGGACCATGAGTTAAAACATACATGTCACCATTTGATGCACTGTACCAGATTAGCTGCAGATCATTTGCATATGTAGTCCCTGGACAGACCATAACAAACATAAAACAATAACAGACAGTACATTTACAGGATATGTGAACAACTTGACCTGCTGTTGGCATCAGAAGGAAAAGTCAGGGGATCAGTAAAGGATAATGAATATCAAACAAAATATATCATATCACATATCAAATACTTTTCAGTCAAACGTAACTGTAAATTGCATTTTAGGTCCGGGGGGACATAATTGTTGTGATACAGGGTTGCATGAACAGGAGAATAATGAGTTATAAACCAAAGAGGTTACTGTGTCGCCATGTTTCTCTGTGCGTCATGACGCGCGTGGTTTAATTTATATTAAATACGTTCACGCCGTTTATCGCGAACCATTTATTCATCTTTTTTTTCACAAACACCGACGTTCTGAATAAATGTCTTCGCCGAGAGCTCAACTATCTTAATTTACCACCAAAGAAGCTGTTAAAGGCGCCCAAACTTTGTGAATTAATAATTATTAAATTAACAAATTTATTATGAACCCCACTTTGTTGTTTAGGGCATATGCAAATGCTGCTGACATTATCAATAACGATAATAATAATTATGATTTCCATTAGAATACATCTTTATTATATAGTCAACATATCCATCTTTGTGAAACATGTTTTTAATAGTTACAACACGTACTAAAAGTTTAACATGAAGTGTCACATGGAAGCAGCATTACTTGATTCTCGTGTTTAAACAGAGCTTCACTTTGTCAGATATAACTGTTAACTGTATAAAACGTGCATCCTCTCATGTGGTCTGTCGTTATTCGGATACGCTGTAGTTTTTACATTTTTTATTATTTCTAATAATAATATATTATTGCTCAATGTAATACAGAAATATGTATTTACTGTTACGAGAAATTCTGACGGTTTCAACCTTTCCCTCTCAGCTGCTCTGAACGACATCATGCCGCTGCCTGCGCTGGACTTCATCAGGATCGCCTCAGACGACGAAGGTAATCGAGGTGAGGCTGGGATTGCATTTGTGGGTCAGGCCATGCCTGAGGGTGGGTGGCGTCCCTAGGTCCCATTTGATGACGGCGAGGGAGAGGAGGACCACTGGGACAGCGGGGTTGACTCCGGCTATGGCTCCATGTCCGAGGGGGAGTACGAAGAAGAGGAAGATGACCAGCCCTTCCATCCTCTCCCATTCCCTTCCTTGGTGCGGCGCCCCCCTTCTTCCACCGACCAGAAGAGGATGAAGAGGACTCCGCCTGCATCTCGAAGAGGACCAGGGAAGAGGACGACGGGGACCGTGCTCCCTCCCGAAGATACTGGCGGACGGATGAGGACAGCGACGAGGATCGAGGCCGACCACCATGGTCACCATGGATGTGGTGTGGTGACAAAGAAATGTCACCTGCAGCCCCCCCCCCCCCCCTGGTCACCTCATGAGTTTGCAGGTAGGCGGTCAAAATGTGTAAGAACCCTGGTAATATGTACTGTGTGCGCGTGTGTGTTGTGTGGAGAATGAATACGCCCCTTTTGGGTTTATATATTTATAAATCTGACACTAAAGGAGTCAGTGTCTCACCAACCATGAACCTCACCACACGTCACTGATATATATGAATATTTGAAATGAGGGAGAATAAAGAATTAAGACAAATGAGATAAATCTTAATCTTTTGGAACAATACTTCGAACTAATAGCACAAGTCACTTGGATAGGATTACATAGTGGGTAATTCAAACCTATCAATAAGAATATTGATGATGTTGTAATCGAAAGTATGATGAGGGGTTGAATCTCACATTTAAAAATATATTTTTATTACAAAATGATGAACCAATGTAACAATTTACATTCTACAAATATATCATAAACATGTAAAAACTATATCAATATGTAAAGTGTCTAATGTAAGAAAGGGGTATTTACATTTCAGTGACATTTAAATACATCCTCTTGTTTAGCCTCTCACTCTCCCAAAGGTTTTAGGGAGCAGCACTAGGTCCATGCCTGTCGAATCTGTCTCCATGGAGTCCCAAGGATCGAGGCAGTGATAAAAAAGAAAACTAAGATGAGGCCCTTAGCCAATGACTGGGAATAAGGCTCACCTGGGGAAGATCAAAGGTGAAGTAAGTTAGGAACGTACTGTCAGGATCTATTTTCATACGTAAGCAGCGATTCTTGCAGAATGCTTTAGAGCTGTAATTATAGTTTAGTGACTGATCAACTACAAGACACAAATAAACAGAGGACTGTTTCCCTAAGACTAGATAAATGCATACCTGTGTAATACGTTGTCATGGGAAAGGCAAGCTCAGGCCAACACACATCATTCCTGTTACAGTCATACTCTGTGAAGTTCACCTGAAACCTGGAGTGAAAAACAACAACATCACACTCAAGGTTAGAATCAGCCAGGCAGCTCATGGATACGTTCACTTGTTGGGGGATCAAGTTAACAAGTCTCTTCATAAAGGTCCATCTTGCCTGGTTTGTGGTGGTCCTGTGTTGATGGGAATGTCAGTAAAGGTGACTGAGGAGGTGATGGGGAACAACTTAGTCTCCAATGGGTTCATACATGGAGAGACATCCCCTCCTCCACAATCCAGTGTCCAGGAGGACAGGGAGAAGCTATAAATGGCAGAAAAAGGATCCATGATTCACATTTATTTATAATATTAATGGCGATGAGGAGTGGACACACGTTAACCTAAAATGATTAACGATTGCAGTGATAATGTATCATATGCATTTATATGAGCCTATACACACCTGACTTGCAACACACTGATATCCTTTTGAGGTATGCCTTGCACCATGCCAGTGATACGACTCCTAACATGGATATGCTGGTGGGATGGAACCCCACGGCAGGAACTGGTGGTGTCTTCCATAGTTGTGCTTGAGTTCAGTGTCACAACTGGAATTTAAAGGTTGGTGTAATATATAGTTAGGATGTGAAGAAGAAGTTTTAGAAAGTCATTATAACAACAAAACAACATAATTATTAACAAATGTCTCGTCACACAAATAGATATGAACTGTTGCATGACTTGTTTCTGGGCTTCTACTTACAGCTTATGTTCAGCCAGTCACTCATTGCTAGAGGATTTGGATTTCCACTCTTTGCCACATATGTGGCTTCAACCAAAGCAGCCTGGAGAGCAGTAACAGCCTCTCTATCGGGAGAATACATAGGAATGGACTTCAACACAGATACCCAACAATGGATAATATATGAACTCGTGCTGAGCTACCGACCTCAGGAGGTCACACTGGGTCAGATTCTGTCGACTGACAGGGAGCAGACATCCCGATGTTGAATTCTCCCCAAACAAAACAGGTTTCATCTCAGCAGTGGAACAAAGTCCATCACTCACTGTTAGACACATTAGAACATTATGTTGTATTTTAGTCAACATGCTTTGATTAAAATACACATAATTCATTATTATATGGAATGCAGTGAGCCAATAGTCAACAACATGACTTAATGGGTTTTACCTGGTTTCCAAACATTGATTGGTGTCCTCTGGACTGAGCCTGTATTATTGTCCAAAAGGTCCAGAGTTCCAGCAATAACAGGCCTTCCCACCTGATAACCTGTCATTCAAAGTGTGTGCGTGTGTGTGCATGTGTGTGTGTTACCCACTGTAACACACTGTAAACCATTTTCTACAAAACCGTTAACTTCCACAACCATTCTCAGGACTACGTAATTTCTCTTGCTCTCACCTGGGTTCCCGGAGTTGGGTTCACCCATTAACTCTCCATTTAGAAACACGGCAGAATACCTTGTAGTTAACGTGACTGTTTGAGAGACAAAAAAACAGAAATGAGCCTCAACAACATCAAATGTGTCTATCAAATATGACTGGCGATAAGCCAGATCCTGGATCAGCGTGATGGGAACTTACCACTTGTATTCAAATTGATCGCTCCAACGATGCGAGTCAGGGTGATATTTGTAATGCCATTTCCCTTCCAGTAGAATTTGTAATCCAACGCTAAGGTCACATTCTCACATACCAGCCCCTCATCTTCAGAGAAACGAATTCCAATATTGAGGTTAACTATCAGTTATGGGTGTTTTAGTAATTATATGCTGTTATCTCCGTACCTGAAGTGGCATCTGTGCTCGACATAAACAAACTCATGTCAATGGCCACTTCATCAATTACATCCACTTCAAGGTCACCTGGAATACATGAAAAAAAGAAATGAATTGGTGGCTCTTCAAAGAGCTGCAGGACGTATCAAAGCACTGCTCCAGTGTTTAGCAGGTAATACCAACCCCCTTGCCCATTCTTCACTTTAGAACTCAGATCTGATGTTGTGGTCCATAAGGGGAATCCAGCTGGACAGGAGCGGAGCTCAGTGACACACTCAACTTGGACATTTTCCAAAAATGCTACAGGAGCACTGTTCACACACTGCCCAAACACCTTCTGTGGGACAGACGTATAAAAGGCATCAGTGCTTACAGCTTTGCCAGCATATACAATGCAAAATATAATATACAAAATCATTATTACAAAACTGACCTGTGGAATAGTGAAGTACTGGTCACTTAATGAGAAAATGGGACTTCCTTGAATATAAGCACTCACTGGCAGTGGAGCTGACAAAATAGGGCTTTGGAAGGATGGGCCAGGTTTAGATGTGCTAGACAAGTTAAAGGGCAAAAGATCGATGATAAAAACATGTCACAGAAATATATAAATAAATCAACCATATAAAAATCAGACAATATTCAATACTTTCTCACATTTTCTTTCCCTGGTAAAAGAGCCCAAGGTAAGGGTTGTTTTCAGGTGGAGAGTTGACACATAAAAAGGGAAACCAATCCGGGGAGTTCTCAGAGGACTGCGCAGAGCAGTGATAGTCTGGAGTAGGAGAGACCAGTCCACCAAAGGGCCCGGGGAGACACTGGGAAACAAACAGCTTCAGATCCTCCATGGAACAGTCCTGTTAGAGGAGGACAAATGGGTTGATCAATACAGAAGGAAATACATGAGTCTAAAATGGACCGTTCCCCTGTGAAAAAAAGTATGTTCAAGATGTAAATACCTTATCACAGCAGCATCGCACATCACACGCTCTGGATGTGAGGTCACAGGGACAAGAGCCCATGGGCTGGTACACTTGGTTTGGAATGAGCGTTTTATTATCTGATTGGAAAATAGATTTATATCTATTAGAAAAGTGGAACTGCTTACATTCTTAGTGTGAAGGTCCATTATTAATGAGATCAGTTTCAGTTGAATCACCAGTTCCAGCATTTTCAGGAAGCAACAGGGCGTAAATCTTGGCCTGGATCAGCAGTGATGCCCGAGGTGTGCCTCTCACGCAGGCAGACACCTGAAGGGTCTCCAGGACGCACAGGGGCTTTGAGCAGCAGGCGGTGGCGGTCTCATTGTCGCCACACAAGCGCAGATTTCTTTCCAGTCTCAGCTGAACCCGAACTGCATTCTGGGGCACCAAATAAAACAAACATGAAACATGATTTTCACATTATCAGCTCTATTAAATTAATTGTTGATTAAACCATTTCTAACCAAAACTTACTCAAATATTATTTAAATATATGGAAATATAATGGACATGTTTACTGTAAGTTGCTTACCTTTCCTAACTGCTCCGTTGTGAGCACCCACTGTGTTACATCACTTTCACATAACGGAGAACTAATTTGTCCTGCAAAAGAAAACAAGCCTTAACCAACCACCAAAGACAGTACACAATCACAGTGGTGTCACACCGTTGCCTTCCTTCAGTTTTTTGTGAGCCACTTAAGTGGAGAATGGTACATCCTCTGGCAACTTAATATTTTATTTAATATCCTGAAAGGTGGCGGTCTTGGCCCTTCTCTCCTTTTCCTTGTAAACAAACAGCTGCATCTCCAGTCACCAGTCCGTCACGGTCCTGACGTTTGCAGACGACAACGCCCTCATTGGACTCATCTGTGGTGGGGATGAGTCCGCCTGCTGGTGGTTAAGTGACCATCTGGTGAGCTGACTAAACAACTTAGAGCTCAACACTAAAGACAGTGAAGATGGTTGTGGATTTCCTGAAGAACGCAGCTCCCCCTGCCCGCATCGACCTGTGTGACTCCCCGTCAACAATTTGGATTTCGTCTGCTACCTGGGTTCGACCATAAACCAGAAGGATAAGCACAAGATGCTCTTCCTGAGGCAGCTGAAGAAGTTCAACCTGCCAAAGACAATGCCTGTGCTGTGCTACACTGCCACCATGGAGTCCATCCTCTGCCCCTCCATCACCGTCTGGTAAGCTGCAGCCACTGCTGAGGACCAGGCCAGACTGCAGTGCATCATCCGCTCTGCTGAGAGTGTGATTAACTGCAATATACCTTCCATACGTGGTAGGTGAGATCGTAGCTGACCGCTCTGACCCTGGACACAATCTGTTCCGAGTCGCTTCCCTTTGACATGAGGCGGCAGTCCATCAGGACCAAGAGCTCCCGCCACACGTTTCTTCACCTCCGCAGTTCATCAGTGCATCAACAAAGCCTGAGACCCCCCTGACCTGGACTCTTACATCCCCAGGACAACAACACACATTTACACATCGCTGCCCAACTCTTCACTTTACTTGATACTTTAAGAACAGACTGGTTTTCAAACACTGTGTTTATTTTCACTCACCGAATTCCTTTTATTTGCAAATGTACTTGACAATAAACCAATTCTGATACTGATTTACAAATATCACTGATTTAATACGAAGATCTATCACACATGGCCATCTCCTAGAACACGGGACCCGAGGGAATGGAGAGCACGAGGAAGTGTGTAACGTCACCTGTTGTGTTGGATGGAGACACTGTCCTCAGATTCAGAGAGATGTCCGTCGAGTCTCCGAGCAGCAGGGCAGTGGTCGTTGCTCCAGTCGTAGTGACACGCGACGGCTGGAAAACTGTCAAAATATACGGAAACATTTAAATTAACTACTTTACGAGCTTCATACAATCATTCAATTAAATTGACGTTATCGATTGTCTTCTTCTAGTTATTTATCGTTAGCTAGATTTGGTTAGGTTACGTTAACGTTGGTTGTTTTCATGTAGCGTTACATCTGAATGAAGCTATATAACTAGCTTTATATAGTGAGGTCTTACCAAGAATGTTTTGAGAGCGAGCCAAGGAAATGAGGAATAAAACACGGGTGACTTGGCGTGAAATGAATACACGGGAAAGGAATATATGAGCCACGTTATCCATTTGGCTAAAGTCAGATTATAAATCCGACATCGCTGTAAACTCTGAGCGATGTCTTGGCAACAAAGAGTGTAAACCAATCACCGCTCAGAGAAGTTCTTCTTTTGGGTTAAAAAGGAGAAACAAACATATATATGCACCACAGCGACCTCATCTGGTCTGGAGTGGTAGGTGCATATCACGACAGCCATGCGCTTGTGTCCATACCCTCACTGTGGACACAAGAAGACACGTTACTGGTCCTGAAGTCATTTGGAGTCATGTTTTTCGATTTCATTTTGACAACTTTACATGACAGTGTAATATCAATGATTACAATTCGTATATAACAGGTGGGGGGAGTCGTAACACCAGAGTCAGTGCCTGTAAATCAACACAGAAAGAAAGTGATTATCTTAAAATGTGTTTAGTATCTTATTCAACTACTGAACAAATTGAATATTATCTACAAAAATATATAACACTGAATATATACACATATATACACACATAAACATATATATATATATATATATATATATATATATATATATATATATATATATATATATATATATATATGTATATGCACACACAAAACTACATATATACATACATGTACATACATATACATAGACACATACAAATAAGTAGGCCTATATATAAGAAGAAGTAGTATATATATATATATATATATATATATATATATATATATATATATATATATATATATATATATATATATATATATATTTCCAGACGGGTTTCACAGACCTTTTGGTTAATTTGTTTAAACAGTACACTGGCCCATGACAACTTTTTCTGTAATGTGATTCATCCTCTAGACTGGTATGCATATTTAATGATTACGGTCTACTTCTGTAAATCGATATATCAATCCAAGAAGAGTATATAAAGATAATAAAATGTGCACTGCATCCGTTTACGCCTTCAGACTCAATTGAGGGCTGATAGGACAAATAACGGGATGTGTAGTGCGCAGACTCCCGAGGGCGGCGCTGATTGGTCAAAGGTACACCACTGCTGTGGAACGGTGGAAGTTAATTGTGTTCAACAGTTAGACAAGTGACGTGGAGTACTATGGCTATGACGAGCGGACATCTGCGACATACTTCAGAAACTATCAGGCGAGTCGTGACTACATGGTTGAATAGGTTATATGTATCTTAATACCGGTTGAGTCACTATTTCATATTCAACATAGACGAAACTAGGTTTTGATCCAGGAGTTGAAGACATAGGACACACCGGCGCCGGCTAAGTTAGCCTGTTAGCTAGCAGGAGCAGGCTCCGCGGTGTCGGTAAGGTTACGTATCTCCAGTCGGCGTTATGCAGGTCAAAGATAAGAATGGTTAACGCATGAACGAGGACTTGACTAATCGCCCTTGACGTGTAACAATTGACAGAAACCGCATGAGTCAGCCTGCTACCGTTAGCCCGTGAGCTCCCCGTTAGCACGGCGGTGAAACACCCGAGGAGCTGTCAAGATGAGCTCCCTGCTCCGCGGGGAGGAGATGTGCCTGGCCCAGCTGTTTCTCCAGTCCGGCTCAGCCTACGACTGCATCAGTGAACTCGGAGAACTGGGGCTCGTGGAGTTCAGAGACGTAAGTCCCGTCAAATACCGTAATAAAGAAAACGTGTTGTAATCTCCTCAAACAAATTAAGGTCTGACTTTGAAACTGCTCACTGTGTAAACATTGAGAACTCGTTTCCTCGCTGTCACTAAATTATTCTTCATATAAAAGCAGATGTTGCCTCTTCTTCTTGTAACGCACAGAAGGAAGTCATAGCTATCTTATTTACATAATGATTATATAAGAAACAATTATCTGATTCAAGCATTTTCTTAAATATTCTGGTTTGTCTACTCCAGTGACGGTAACGACATATCTTTGAGTTGTGGACTAAACGAGGCACGTGAACAATAAGATGCCATTCACCCAAACACTTGTCGATGAACCAAGAACATTTGATAGTAAACCAGTAATTGATTAATGAAGAAAATAAAAAACAAAGACAATAATCCTTAGTTGCAGTCCTAATCTTATTGATCTTAGCTGTAAAGTAAAATGCTGCCGGTGATTTACTGTATCATTATGATTAGAGCTGCAGGTATGTTCATGTTTCCCACAATGTCAATGATGAGGAAATGAGGAGGATTGGTAATCATGCATTGTTTGATTTAAATTGTTTCTTGAACCTGTTTCAGCTCAACCCCAGTGTTAACTCATTCCAGAGGAAATATGTCAATGAGATAAAAAAATGTGAAGAGATGGAGAGGATCCTTGGTAAGGATATATTGATCTCTGATATGCAGTTTGCCAGTAAGGTGTCTATTCATTGAGTTGTAGTTGTAGTCCAGATAGGAAATCAAAACGTTTTTCCCCAGACAGGAATAAGATAATGTTGTTATAGGACTGAAGAAGGAAAGCCGCAGTAGAAAGTACAGCCACGTGATGAGAACTGTCAGCTGGTTTTAGAATGACATGCCAGACATAATTAACTAAACTAACTACATTATTATATTAGGAGAAGAGAATAACCCAGTGTCAGACTTAGTTTTTGAGCCAGTCTTTCTTAGCCATGTATTTGTATTTATTTTGAACAGGATACCTTCTGAGGGAAGTCAAGAGAGCCGACATTTCACTGCCAGAAGGAGACGTGAACCCATTGGCTCCTTTACCAAAGCATGTCATGATTATAATGGTTAGTCACTTGCTCATATAGCATCATTTATATGTATTTGTTGTATTTTACATGTTTATTGGAGTTTTCCTGTCAAGCTTTTAAATGAGCATTTAGTTAATGCCACTGCAACTAAAATAATGTAGTGGAGAACTGAATCGTATTTTCTTCTGCTCTTTATAAAATAGGTAGATTTCATCCACAATGTATTTCCAAACCGTATATTTTATTATAATTACTATTATTGCTCTAATGCCCATTATCACTGTGTATGTTCTCAGGAGCAGTTGCAGAGGCTAGAAGTAGAGCTCGGAGAGGTCACCAGGAACAAAGAGAAGCTGCAGAGGAATCTGCTGGAGCTGACCGAGTACACACACATGCTGCGCATCAGCCGCAACTTTGTACAGAAAACATTGGAGGTTAGTATGTCCTTCTGAAATGTAGCTGGCTTCTTTACACCCACATTTCCATCTTGTTTATCACAATATGGGAATTATTACTTGTTTTTAAATGTTCTTCTTCACCCTCCTGGCATCTTGTCTTTACTTTTAGCGAGAGCCCCTTCAAGTGCAGTATGAGGAATTTCCCTTTCTTGAAAAAGACACAACGATGGACTACAGCAGCATGCAGAGGCTCGGAGCCAGGCTTGGGTGAGGGTCGAAATTATGCTGGCAATATCAGCGTTATGTTTAAATCTGTTACATTTATTTCACAGTTGAGAGTAAGCACTAGGTCTGTCACAAGGAAGAATTGTTTGCACAGCTAATGCTGTACATTTATAGACAGTTTAATCTGCGGCGAGTAGCAGACAGCTTGTATTTGTTCATTTGAGCACGCGGTGACATCCGTCATGTAAGATTACTCAATGTCATAGCAAAGCTGCAGCCCCTGTGACATGAGCGCGTCAGTAAAGATGTTGACACTCCCGAATGCCCACCATCGCCATCATTCCTATATCTGAAATGTACTTACCCAGATAACCATTGGAGCCGTCTCATTAGTGTGATATTGTACGTTCAATGTTAAATTTAAGGTGCATGTGTCAGAGTTGGCACTTATGTGAGGCTGTTTGTGAATGCCCTTCTCATTCTTTTGCAGTTTCATTTCTGGGCTTATTAAGAGGACAAAAATTGAGGCCTTTGAGCGAATGCTTTGGAGAGTATGTAAAGGCTTCACCATCCTCAGCTATGCTGAACTCGAGGAGTATTTGGAAGATCCTGATACGGTAGGTTTCTTTAAAGCTAACTTAGCCCACAATTTGTGGCTGGGCTGGATTTAGTCTTTTAACATCCTTTGGGGTCTTTGCAGCTCTTCACTCATATCACTGATGCTCGGTAGACGGGGAACAATGATGTTGTAGAGGTTTTTATTCACCTGATGTAGAGCCCTGTCCTGGGTCGTGCATGTCTCACACCAGTTTAGAATGTTTCCAGTCTGGTTGCTCCTCTAATGAAGGTAACAAGAACCTGGTATGGGATTTTTGCCATCTTAAGTTTCCTTAAGAAATACAGCCACAACAGTGACACTAATGTAATCAAGGGAGGCAGAAGAAAACATTGCATGAAGTACTTATTATGTGGCTCACTTTTTATGTTGGGTTCTTCATCTCTAGATGCAAGGTTTTCAATTTACAACAATAACAAACCTAATTTAATTAATACACTTTTTGTATCATCGAAGAAATGCTATTAAGGACCGACTGCATTTTAACTTCTGTACCTGTCCTAGGGATGTACCAATCCAACGTTTTCAGTCTGTGAGCCGTGGGAATCAACTGATACGCTCTGACACTGAGAAGGCATTTTTCAGCCTGACAATTTAGGAGAAAATGTAAAAGAACATTTATATTTCAAGTGCATTTGACTCCCTTGTGCTGACCATGCCTTTCTTTTGCTGCGATTGTTTTCAGAGATGTGAAAGCCTCTATGGGGTCATATAGCTTTGTATATTACAGAGAACCCCTAGTGTGAAAACAGCACAGGCAGCATGCATTTGACAGCGGTAACAAACAATATCAGTACTATAAAAGAGTATCGCAAAGATGTACACGGTTTAAGTTGTAATTGGTTTGTCCATCACAGGAAAACCTACTTTGTCCAAATTGCCAATTCCTTTTTAATTATTGATCGGGCATCTGGATCTCATCATCAATATACAACACTCTCTGCAGGGTGAGCCGACCAAAAGTGTGGTGTTCCTGATCTCTTACTGGGGAGACCAAATTGGTCAGAAAGTCAAGAAGATCTGTGACTGGTAATTATTCCACAATACTTTGACTCGTGGTTGGGCTTATCCCTGTTCGTCAATCATTTGTTTGTTTGTTTATAGCTGTTGTGACTAACATACTTTCTCCCCCCATAGCTACCACTGTCACTTGTACCCATATCCCAGTAGCAATGAGGAGAGGAACGATGTTGTGGAGGGACTAAGAACTCGCATTCAGGACCTGCACACAGTATGTCTATTGTCTAGTATCCTATTATTATTATTGGCAGGAAAAGGTTTGCTATCATCTCAGTTAACAGATAAACAAGTTAATGTTCCTGGAAATGGGGTTTCGGAGAAAGGAATACAACATTTTCCACAACAAAATTCCAGAAACTTTAGTTTGCAGAGAACTATTTAGGAATTTAGGAATTTAGGAATTATCAGTTAAAACAAATTATTCTAAAATAAAATGGCTGATTTAATTTCCAAAAGATTGAGCCAAATGTTTGGGCTGTTAAAGGGTCAATTATAAGAGAATATCTAGTGGCTTTCATCCACAGTGACTGGAACGTAGAATTGCTCTCACCCCCTGTAGCACATGATCAACATGAGACTTCAGCTGAAAGCTAGCGCTCTCTTTTGGTTTTTCAGCCCCTCCCTGATCCTGATTTCCTCTGTTCTTTATCACACACAACACATTCACAGATGCTGTACATTCTAAAATGTACATGTTTATTTACTATTATTATTATTATGAATGTCCCGGTTTGTAAACTTGTGTTTTCCTTTTGAAAGTTTGAGTATTTCTTTTATATGATGCAGCGCAGTCCGAGCCCCGTCTATCTCCAACCCTGTGCAGGTACTCCATCGGACAGAGGATTACCTGAAGCAGGTCCTGATGAAGGCCTCAGAATCTGTCTACACCTGGGTCGTCCAGGTCAAGAAGATGAAGGCCATCTACTATATATTGAATCTGTGTAGTTTTGATGTTACCAACAAGTGTCTGATCGCGGAGGTGTGGTGTCCTGTCGATGACATCCCCACCCTGCGGAGAGCCCTAGAAGAGGGATCGGTGAGGAAACCCTTTTCCTGAGCCCCTCTATTTGTTTTTACTTTGGCTTCACTACAGACTTTCTTCTTCTGTTCATAAAACCAGGGTAGTTGCTTTTATGATAACAATATTTCAGTTCATTAATCAAGTGCTCAATGAGTCATTGCTTTTATTTCCCCCTCTTGAGTTTGACTAAAGGGCGGCGTCCTGAATGGCCACTGCTCGTTCTGTATTGGGGATATACAAAAAGATTCTACTGATTCCTTCATGCCAAAACTGTTTGACCACAAAAAGTCGTTGTAACCTTTTTGTTTTGTTATTAATCTCCACGGGTGTCTACTTCTTGAAGTGCTAATGAAATGGTTTCAATACATTATGATGTAGTTATGGCAACGTGCTGACATTTTGATTTGACATTGATATTTCAGAGAAAAAGCGGCGCAACCGTTCCCTCCTTTGTCAACCGTATCCCCACCAATGACACGCCCCCCACCCTGATAAGGACCAACAAATTCACCTCTGGCTTCCAGAACATTGTGGACGCTTATGGAGTGTGCAATTACAGGGAGGTTAACCCTGGTGAGTGGGATCCTTCGGTTTCTGTGAACTCATTTTGTTAAAAGATACGGCTACAACAGGAATGCGTTTCAGCTTTTGAAGAAAAACTGAAAACTTGAGATCCCTTTTTATGGTGACTTTATAATACTCCCTCTTGTCAATTAACAGTTCTTTTGTTGGTTTTGGGTTGAGTTGATGCTAAATTCTGATATCTAGTTCTCTTTACCATTGAATATTTTATTTTGTTACACTTTATAAAATATGTTCATGAATCTCAATATTTCTTTCCCCTATTTGCAGCTCCTTTCACAGTCATCACTTTCCCCTTCCTGTTTGCTGTGATGTTTGGGGATCTGGGTCATGGTATGATAATGGCTCTGTTTGCTCTCTGGATGGTTCTGTACGAAAACAACCGCAAACTTAAAAACACCAGGAATGAAGTGAGCGACCCCTCCAACGCGAGTTGTTACCCAATTCTAATGTGCGTGTCATAGAATGTGTTAAGTGAGTGATTTGATGTATATTTGCAGATCTGGAACACGTTCTTTGAGGGGCGTTACATCATCCTGATGATGGGCCTGTTCTCCATCTACACTGGCCTCATATACAATGACTGCTTTTCAAAGTCCCTCAACATCTTTGGCTCCGGGTGGAATGTGACGGCCATGTTCAGAGCCGGGGCGTGGAAGTGAGTACTTCATGAAGAAGGGATCTTCTGAACAGCCTAATATGTTTGAAGACATAAAGATACGTTGGGGATTGTGCATTGGTTTCAAGATGACCTACATTTAAAACTGTTTTTTTGTGTCCTGCAAGGAATGCTGATATCAGTGGGAACCGTTTTCTCACTCTGGATCCGAATGTTACGGGAGTTTTCAACGGACCGTATCCTCTGGGGATTGACCCGGTGAGTAGAGAATTTCGGCGACTATTCATATTAAAAGACATGGTTTGTTATATAATAATTTTTATTGTGGTGGTTTCAAAGAGCCCTCATCATTTTTCAGACTCCCAGTAAAAATGTCACCATGTTTTTGCTGGTGTTTGAACTGGTTTCATGTTATGTAAACCTTCTGTTCTGGCATTTGTCTTAAGACAATAATGCAAGAATAATATCTATCTAACTATCTAATTTTTGTTTATATAAAGACGTATGGAGCCATTAGTGTCTGACAGGCCGTGCACAATTTACTACAAAGTAGAGGCCAGAAAGTTGGAGATTAAATCTGGACGTAGTTGGGGTGCATTTTTGATTACTAGAAACTTGTCTGTGTTGATTTAAGTGATGAAGAGACATACCAGAGTAAGTCCCAAAGAAAACTAAGGCCGTGTCCACACTACTACATTTTTGAAAACGCACATCTTTTTCTACGTCTTCACTGAGTGTTCACCCTACGCCAGAGTTTAGAGTACCAAAAACATAGGAGCTTGGAAAAGCTATTTGAGGAGGATAAGTTTGAAAACTCCAAGGTTACATCTACCGTGGACGAGAGTAAGCGCAGACGTTTAGAAACAATGACGTAGGCACCTGCGCTCACAATATGTCCTTCTATCGATGGCCCATGGTCATGGAGAACAACCTCAATCTGGAGGAATACATCAACCAAAATATAATTTATCAGAAAATGCGTTGATTATATGTTGACCACAAAGACAATATCATCGTTCTCAATCTAGAAAGCCTGGATGAAATGAGAGGTGAGAGCCCTCTTAGTCTCCAGAGCCCACACAAGCTGCCTTAAGATCAACACCAAAGACTGGCTGCAAAAGCAGGAGTTCAACCATCGGTAGTGAGGTCACGTTGCCGGATGAGCTGACCACCGTTCGTGCTCGCTTTGTTCTCCTCGATAAAGAGTCAGCTGTCAGGTCTACCGCTGCCAGTATCCACAGAGGATCTGAAAAATCCCTGTTGAGAGGGAATTTTAGTAAAGTTGCTGAGTCTGATAACATCCCGATCCTCACTGACATATTGAGTGTTCTCACCTGTGAGAGTGATGTGCCATCCTCATGTGTGCTTTGAGGAACAGCCCACAGATGCACTGCCCTCGGCTCTCACTCATCTTAAAAGCAACAACACCAAGATCTGAATGCTGTTTGTTGCTCAAGAGTCAATACAATCTAATCCCGCCCATTAAACTGTTTTGTAAACTTAAAGCGACACTATGTTACTTTTCCCCTGTAGCGCCCCCTTCAGGTATTTAACATTTACTTCAGTGTCGTGAACTCCTGACTCTCGAGCCATATATGGCTCTTCCGGCTGGTGACTCACAGCTGATCGAACAGCTGATCGATGCGAGCTGCCGGCAGCGCGTATCGGCAGCCTCGGCATGTCATTCTGTCTCTACGCGTCGCGGAGCAAATAAAAAGTCACCTGTGAGCGTGGACTGGCACTATAAGACGTTGGGTAATCACTGCCAGAAAGCAAGTGGAAGTACTTCCTGTTGCCCAACCGGAAGTACCGGGCGGCTCCCAACATCTTACATTCAGCAGTATTCAGCCCACATACCCCCTCAGTGGTGGAGGCGCAAATCAACATATTAAAAGCCATTGTAGCAGCACAATTTTTTTCAAGCTGTTATTTTAAGGTGGAAAAGTTACATAGTGGGGCTTTAACATCTGGGCTCGAGTGTCTGCAGCTGGTTCTTAGACCTTATCACAAACCGACACACGGGCAGTTCAACCCTGGTGTTGAACACCATGAGCGCCCCAGGGCTGTGTGCTCCGCCGCCTCCCGTCCACGTCCAACCCCCGACCGCAACCCCCGACACGAAGAGAAGTTAGCTGTGAAGTTTGCAGATGACACTAATGTCATTAGTTAGATTACAAACGACAATGAGACGTCATATAGTTAAGAATTCAACAATCGTACAAAGTGGGACTCAGACGAAAAGTGATGCTCAACTGTGTCAAAACCACAGAGCTGACTGTACTAATTGTATAATTTTTGACTTTTCTTTGCACAGATTTGGAATTTGGCATCCAACCGCCTCACATTTCTGAACTCCTATAAGATGAAGATGTCCGTGATATTGGGCGTCATACACATGAGCTTCGGGGTCGTCCTCAGCACGTATAATCACTTGTAAGTACTCATTCGTAGATGAGCTTGTAATCCCCTGAGGGTTGGATCTTACAGTTTTGAATAGTCTGCTTTATTTGTATATCCCAAATAAACAGGCACTTTAAGAAGAAGCACAACCTGTACCTGGTATTTCTCCCCGAGCTTCTGTTCCTGCTGTGCCTGTTTGGCTACCTGGTGTTCATGATCGTCTACAAGTGGCTGGTCTTCACGGCTAAGGACTCCAAACACGCGCCAAGCATCCTCATCCACTTCATAAACATGTTCTTGATGCAGGGGGATGCAGTGCAGCCCCTTTATCCAGGACAGGTGAGAAGCTAATGCAAAGGACCCAGTAGGTAGAGTGGGTCATCCTTTTGTCAAAGGTTGGTGGTGTGACTCAATTGACGATTGAAATAAACTTGTGTCCTTATTGGTACTACACAGATTACGTTTAACACGTAGATGCACTTCAGAAGTCACTGAGACGGACCATAACCATGCATGCAATGGTGTCTTGATTCTTCCAGACGGGCCTGCAGATATTTCTGGTGGTCATTGCGCTGCTCTCCGTGCCCGTCTTACTCGTGGGGAAACCCCTCTACCTGTATTGGCTTCACAATGGAAGCCGCCGCCTAGGAATGTACAGGGTGAGGATTCGATCCATCTGTGAATGTTTGCATGTGGAGTGAAAGATGTTTCCAAGTATCGGTCGCCTGATATCAGACGGAATTGTCGACTTGTTGCACTGTTTTGGTGGAGTGGGGTTCAGAGTTCTGGACAGGTTTTACTCCGTCTGGAACGCAAATGTGAGTTGTTTGTCTGTGTTCTCAGGGATATGAGCGTGTACGGCGTAACAGTGAAGAGGAGCTCTGCCTGATGAGGGCCAACGACATCGAGGACGGCAGCAGTCACAGTGACCTCTCCTCTAGTGGGGAGGGCCAGGAGGAGAAGGTCAGCGCAGCAACTATCCATAAATAATAAACTTCCAGCAACCATTGTTATACTTCACTGGTTTCCGACTGATTCTGAGTTTTATTGTGTTGTGCTAGTTTGACTTTGCAGATGAGTTCCTGCATCAGGCCATTCACACCATAGAGTATTGCCTGGGTTGCGTCTCCAACACAGCCTCTTACCTCCGGCTGTGGGCTCTGAGCCTGGCACATGCCCGTGAGTATGAATAAGTAGTTTGTCCCTCCTACAAACCTACAAGCACACAGTGTCATAATTAGTGATAATTGAAGTAGTTATCGATAGTTTTTGTCCCCCAGCAGAGGGGGAGATGTTGTAAGCATGAGGACAGTTCACACTGCAATCTGCCCGTGTTTCTTTTGTCAATGTGAATTCCTATTCCAAGTTCCCTAAATAATATGCGCACATGTTCTTTTCTGTGCTCTCTCAGAGCTGTCGGAGGTGCTGTGGGCCATGGTGATGCGATTAGGACTACGAATGGACACCCGACTCGGGGTTTTATTCCTGGTGCCTGTGTTTGGCCTGTTTGCCGTTCTAACTGTTGCCATCCTCCTGGTGATGGAGGGGCTGTCTGCATTCCTTCATGCCCTCCGGCTGCACTGGTAAGATAACAACCTCAAAAGTAGCTTTTGTCGTTGATGAGGCCAAAGTTCTCCAAATTATCTCTGCTTTATATTCATAGCAGCTGCTTGTTTCTTCCTCAGGGTGGAGTTTCAGAATAAATTCTACAGTGGGGCTGGAGTGAAGTTATGCCCCTTTTCCTTCTCTCTCTTGCCCTCCAGCTTTGAACAAGATGGTTTACTGTGAAGGCACAATCTGATCACAGTGTTGGGTGTTAAACCGAACCCAAAAGCCTGTGCTCATAAAGACACGTCCTAGAGAAGTCATGAGGAGATTATGAGTTCTCTTGTCATCTTTTTATATGTTGTTATGTTAAGAGATTCTACAGTTGGCTTCACAAACTTGACTGGACTAAAACACACTTCCTTCCCAACCGTTTAAGCAATGCAGACAATGTACTGTTGCCAAATGTGGTCTTATAGCAGATGTATGTAACGCAGCGTATTTTGTACCTGGATCAATTTGTACTTGTGCAGGTTGAAATGTGAGGTTCCAAGTTAAAATGTCCCCCAGCTCCCGAAAACCTCACATGTTCTACTGAGGCATTATTGATAATCGTTGTTGATGTCGATTGTATTGAAAACCACATCCGCCAAACTCAAAATAACGAAGAAAAAGAAACATGATTTTAATATGAGATGCGTTAATGGGCGTCCACAAGATTTGACGACTTGGCCATTATTTACAGGATAAATATATTGCTGGGTTTAGTCTTCTCACTGGATTTGCATAAAAAATCCACCTTTTTCCTTTTTAAGAAAAAACTAATATTTCCTGGCGGATGTGGTTTTCATATGGGTAGTGGGCCACCTTTCAGTTATATAGCTCTTTCTCAACTTTGTGCCTTACAGAAGTTCAACCAAATGACAATGTAGCGTGTGGTTTTTCAGTTTCCCTCTATAACCAAAACAGTGCAGAGGTTCTAGTATTGAATAGTGCTCGGGCAGGTTTGTGATGAGATGTATATACTTTTACAGAATTATTTTTTAATTTATTATATTTTTAAATGTATCGGAATTAAAAATGAAAGTTAATGGGGATGTGATTTTTACTTGTATGCATTCACGCTGTTGCCTCCATCTGTCCCTTATCGGCATATTTAACATTCCACTCTTTGGTTGTCTCACCTCTACTGGAAAGAGCCCTTATTTTGAAATATTCTTTATTTAATACAGTGGACAGGCTGTACTAAATCATATTAGGAGAACATTGAATGATGTACTTATATCAAGAATTAGTATTTGCTAATTAAATTACGATATTGGTATTGTATGGAATTTGTATTGGGACTTTTGCCAAGGGAAGGATACTTAATTGTCGTCATTGCAAAATTTAGAATATTCACTGTCGACACAATTTACTTGTGTTAAATCAATTGTGGGTAATGTTTGATGAGCAATTATTTGCCTGTGTAATAACATTTAAATGTTGAAGGGGTATTATCTTTTCTACTCATGCAGCCCTAATTGGTCATTCATTTTAAAATGAAGAATCATCTTTTTCATTGACAAACACTCCATGTTTTAATTTGTTTGAGAATCATCCTCATGTCACTAATAAATTGTATTTCTTTGAGTAGTTTCTTTTCTCCATTAAAGCCCAAAGCAGCATTCCTTATATGGTACCTGGTTTCGAGAAGTTTCAAGGCACAGCACTGCGTCGTATGTCCCCCTGAGGCTGTTTGATGTTCTCAGGCTCTCTGCCCAGTGTGAAGACGCCTCACCCGATATGTAGATGAAAGCAAATACAGTTACTCTGAAAAACCTCATTGCTTAAATTAAAAACGATAAATTATTGTTGAGGCTACGCGCTTCAAATTCGACGTAAAACTCACTGACGTGACGTCATTCAGATCTCAGTCGCGTTTTGCTTACGTTAGTAATTCAAAATAGACACAAAGCTATAGGAACACATGCAATTATTTATTTCTTTAGTTTTTTCTTCGGTAAGGTCGAAGCGTGTTCATGTGGTTAGGTCCTCCTTGGCTGAATACATGCGCGCTCCCGTGGCCACAGCGTGTCTGTGCTTGCCTTCCAGTCAGCGCACTGGGAACAAATTAACTTGACGAGCAGTGAGCGCGGAACGTTTGCTGGTTACCATGGTAACGTCAAACAGCTAAACTAAACTGCAGCAAAGAAACTTCTTATTAGTTGTGAAAGCTGCTGGAAACCGCGTTGTGATGTCGACACCGTTTGAAGTTACAGGAAAATTAGATAGTAATTTAATAATTTGAATTGTCGTGATGTTAACTCATTGAAAAACATGGTCCACGACGACGTCCGGGTGGAGTGGATCCAGCAGTGCGTGTCTGCCGGCTTCAACCTACCGGAGGAGTCCCGCTGTGTGGAGGAACTGTTGGGTCGGGGAGACGGAGAGGAGGAAGATAAAATCACCCGCTATTTGAACGTGGTCTCTGAGGAAGACTCGCCATTATGTCTTATGTTTTTCAAAACTATCAGAGAGGAAGAAATTGAAGTAGAAATTCCATTTGGTAAGTAGTTAGTGTTGCCATTAAGTAACCTAGATAAAGTTGGCAACGATGTAACGTGACGTAAAGGTAAACCTCGTGTTGTGCCAGGTACGCTTCATGTGTGTTTATCTATGTGTATATATATATATATATATATATATATATATATATATATATATATATATATATATATATATATATATATATATATACAGTATGTATATTTTATATATATTATATATATTATACTATTTATAAAAGATAAAAGATTATATATATAATCTTTTTTTGTTACTGACTGCTCAAGTAAAAAAGTAAAAGAGGAACTCCACAGCCCCTTTAACTATATTGAGGATACCTGAGAGGCACATACAGAGGCTAGCTCCTGTGTGGACAATAGGACCAGCGTTGATATAACAGTACATCTATAATCACAGAAAGAGAGAGAGATGGAGACCCTCTGGATCCTGACAAGGAGCCCGGGATACAAAGTGTAGCAGAGATGACCTCAGCCTCTGAGGAGGCAAATGAACAAAGTCCCAGCCACGTGAGATCACATTTTAATTCCAAACCCCTTTTATAGATTGCGTTCACATTGTGGATGTGTTTTAAATCATTTATTTGTGTATTGTTGAAGGAGAGGGGAACATGTCATTTCTGGTTGTGTGGTTTCAGAGGTTGGAACTTCAAGTGGTCTATCGCATTGAGCTTCATGTGGCAGTCAACGAATACCCAGAGAGATTTTTGAAATCCACTGTGTTCTACTTTCTCAGGAACACAAAGGGTGAGAAGACGGATCAGTATCATAACAAAGTATGCCCAAGCCTCTATTGTACATCAAAGGATATGAACCAAGATATTGTCACCTGTGTTTCAAATAGAGACCGTTGTTGAACCGATGGACATGAATGAAGCCAGCAAGCTGATGCCCAGGCTGTTTGACATCGGTATGCACAATGGACCGCCCCCTTTTGTGCTGCAGAACCAACTTGCCAATGTAAGTCAAATGAAAAACGATAAACAAACCAGCAGCAACCACTCACAGTCAGACACAAACTTAATATAACGACCAGAGGAAAATTGTCGCCAGCAGCTATGTATATTCCAAACATTCAATTTTCTGAATAAAGGAATCTGTGATGAGTATTTTCACTGTGTCTCTTGTCAGGTGTATATTCCCTTGATTACTGCACACCAGATGCAGGTAACTGGTGCAGGTTATGAAAGCAGGGCAGTCGGTCCTCCGAGGGAAACCAGTGCAGAGGGAGAAGAGGAGAGTCCAGAGAAGTCAAGTGGGCAACTCACCATTCGTGACGAGTTGCTCAACAGATTGTACAAGTATTTGGGCATGATCAAGAAAACTATCCAGCACCTTCAGATACAAGGTTTGATTTATTTGATAAACCAATGATTTTTATTCAGGAATTTATTATTATTTGACATTGAAAAACAAGTAAAGATTTAATTGAACAGTTATAATAATTATGAATCTGTTGGAATTCCCCTCATGAACATCAGTTCACTTTAATATACTGCTCATGCTTCTTTTTAAATGCTCATTTAATAATAACTCAAACTATTTGTTGCAGATGAAACGATGCTGAACATCCCGGAGCTAGACCTGGAGCCGGAGGTGGATGACCTGCTATCTAATCCGGAGATGGTAGAGAAGTTGGAGCAGTGTGTGATGAACTGGCGGACTCAGATTACCATTGTTATTGAGTTGCAGCTGAACAAAAAGCCACAGGTTTGTGACTCGTCCTATATTGAGTGTTAACCCACGCAGGCTTGCTGGTGTCAGCTGAAGGATTTAGGGCCGAGTCCAGCATTTAAGGTTACTGGGTTCATGTCATTGTACAACACAACGAAAGGCAGTTTGTCTTCTAGTTTTTTTACACATGAAAACACACACACACACACACACGCACATTATATGTGAACAATGGAGGATGAATTCAGTAGTTTCTTGTCGCCTGAGTAAAAGAAGATGCAGTGAAGCATGGTGGTTCGGCATACTGTTTCCTGCCAGATGGCAGCAGGAACAATAACTGGTTTGAGTGGTGGCTATTGTCTTTTAAAATCCTTCTGGCTCTTCACAGTTCACAGCCACCTTTTGTCACGAATACCAGTGATGCTCGACAGATGGTATCAGTGATGTAGAGCACTCCTGTACTTTGTAATGTTTCCTGTTAGGATGTTTTCTATTGTTCCTCTTTAAAAGTTAACAAGATCTTTGCATGGGTATTTGCCCTCGTAAAGTCTTCTTATGAAGTGGCCATTTATGAGCTTGTTTTCACCAGGATCATGTTGTTTGTTTCCAAGGAACTTAAAACTGTTCACTTGCTCCACATCAGATCTTTGCCTCCTTCTCAACCAGCTCTACTGTTTATTGGCGTTTAGCAGTGGGTTGTTCTCTGAGCACCACTCTGCTGGATCAGTTTGCCTCTCAAAGGTGGCTGATGAGTTGTCTGACATTTAACCAAGAAGCTACACATTTTTTGTTATTTGTTGAATAAATCAGTCAGAATATCTAATGTCCGTTTTAATTTCCCTCCAGGGCCCTGACCCTTTGGCAGAGATAGCTTTTTGGCAGGAGCGTGCGTCCATCCTGAGTGGTCTGAGCGAGCAACTCAAACAGCCCAGAGTCTGCAAAATCATGGAGGTGATGACCAAAGCAGATACTGACACTGCTCAGACCATGCAAGGAACAGTTGCTGAACTCACTAAATACCGCGTGGAGTCAGAGGATAATGTACGCTTCCTCAGCACACTGGAAAGACACTTCATGGTGAGCTGCATTTTTTACAATTCATAATTGATACATATTCTTTACACGACACATGTTCTCCTCTGTTAACATTGAACAGTGAAACTTGCCAATAATCTGAATTGTGATTCCATTGTCTGGTGTAGAATCTGGGAACTGGAGCCAATTTTAATGTGCTCCTGGAGACCATCCCTCCTTTGATGAACAGCCTGCAAATAGTGTGGATAGTCTCTTGCCACTACAACACAAATGAGTGCATGGTCCCTCTGATGGAGCGCGTCGCCTGGCAGCTGTGTCAACGTGTGACTCAAGTCATTGATGTCCACACGCTATTCAGGTATGTGTATGCAGCTGTAGCTCAGTGGGGTAAGGGGGTCGTCCTGCAACCCCAAGGTTGTCGGTTCGATCTCCGCTCTCCCCATTAGTTGCAAGTTCAAGTGTCCTTGAGCAAGGCACTGAACCCCCAGTTGCTTCCCGGGCGTATCACTGCAGCCCTCTGCTCCTAAGGATGGGTTAAACACAGAGAATACATTTCCTTGCATGTGTACCTGTACTCTGTGCAATGACAGTAGATTGAATCCAATATAATTACATTGGAGGCCTAGGTCTTCATGATAGGTTAAGTTTAAATATGTTTTATAATGTCAATATTGGTATCAGTCAGATTCCTTTATTTTAATTGGTTGTTTTGGGGTTATAGTATAGCTTAACAATGTGCTGTGCCTTGGACAGAGATAAGAGAGAATTGGCCAAATCCAAGGTGCATGATGCCAAGCAGGTCCTGGACAAGTGGAAGTCTTCCTACTTCCAGGCGCGGGCTGAGATTGAAGAATCAGGCAGGAATCAACGCTGGGAATTTGACCGTAAGAGACTGTTTGAGAGGGCAGACTACATGGCATCCGTCTGCCAGGACTATCACAGTGTTTTGCAGGTCTGTATACATAAAATGTATACATGTATATACTGTATATTTTTACACTGTGAATACTGGTCTCTCACTCTACTGAACACGAGAATCTTAAAAGCAACTCGTGTTTTTGAAAAAGTTCTTCCTGATTTGTGTTGTTCAGGTCTTGGAGGAGTTCTATATTAACTTTGGTCCGGAGCTCAAAAGTGTAACCGGTGACCCAAAACGCATCGATGAAGTTTTGTGCAGAGTGGATAATCTGGTGTTGCCTATTGAAGACATCAGTTTTAATCCTTTCAACATCTGTAAGATGAGTAGCTGGAGAATAATCATGCAAGACTTCAACACTACGGTTCAGGTGAGTTTAGGACATTTGAAATATAGAAGTTGTGAAAATCTAAGTTATTGTCTATCAGAACAATTTTGATGCAGGGAACTTGTGCCACTTATATGTGAATGTCCATTCAGTGCTGATGGTTAAATGTAGTCTACTAAAGAAATAAAATAATTAAGAATGATGTCCACTATTGACCCAGAAAGGGCCCTAAGTACCCGAGTGCATTGTACGTGAGCGGCGAGTTCACTGTGTCAGATAAATGAACACAATAAACATACACAATGTCAATGAACGAACAATACTTACACCTAAATAGAAAAACACAACCCTACACCTTCGGAATTCGTCTTTCTCTTCTACACTGAACGAACTGCCTTGTTTACGCATCCTAAAACCTGCTCCATTCAATGGACACAGACATAATACAGTTATACAACTCACCAAAACAAAAAGTCTGCCGTCTCTCCACTGTTCCAACAATCAAATAAATACTTAATTCACTGAATAGGACGTAACAATCTGCTGCTGTGCCGACTGACTCCTGACTCTGACAAGTATCTTGATAACCTTTTTTGAGGCCAATTTGAACAAAGAGGCACCGCCGGTACATGTTTGCCCTCAGCCGCTGAGCTTCTTGTGGGTTCCCGCTGGCCGTATTCGCTCTGGTGCAGCTGCAGCCTCAATATACATACATATATCATATAGATACATATCTGAGTCACTAGCCTACTGTAGAATTTACACTGTAAAAAATCCTCACCCATAACATCCACTGCACTCATATTTTGGGATGCCACTTTTGCTGTTGGAAACGTGGCACATGCAAAGAGAACAAATAAGTTTCAGAGCGGCATTGCGTCCCACAGCTAGAAGATTAGTAGCGACTCCAGGCGGTGATCACATTACTCAAGCATGCGGTTGGACATTGGCAAATGTCCCCTATAAACATGGTTTTGTCAATGCACTTTTCATTTTGCACACATACAATTGCATCTTTGTCTTTGAGCTGTTAACCTCAGTGATCAAGCTGATCCCCTCCTCACGTGTCTGTCCAGGCTATCGAGGGAGAGGCCATCGACTTCATCGACCAGTCTTTTAAGAGCCTGCGCTCTTCAGCTGCGGCCTTTGACATGCTCCTGAAATTCAAAAACATCCGCTCCAGAGAGGCCATCAACAACCACCTGATGAGAAAGTTTAATGACATCCTGGCTCAGTATTGCAAAGAGGTACTGTACTGAGGAATCAAGGAAAGGTGCCGGGTGTCATTTGACTTTGCAGTTCAATTTAAATTAGAATAAAATGATGTGACAATGTTAGCTCAAGAGATCCTATATCATATCTCTTGAGGAACAGGGGTGTCTATGTGGAGTTTGAATGTACTACCAATGCACTCTACACAATGAATTGAATTGAATGTGTAGCTGCTGTGCATGTTTATCAGTAGACGTGTGGGTAGAGTGATGCTCTCCTACAAGCACTTTACCAGAATTTCCAAATGTTTTTATTGTAGGTGGGCGTCATAAGTGAAATATTTGAGGCAAAGAAAGACAATCCACCGTTAAATAGGAATGAGCCTCCTGTGGCAGGAGCCATCAGATGGGCTCAATCTCTTTTCCAACGCATCAAACACACCATCCTTCAGTTTCTGGAAGTGCCGGAGATGCTGAAGAGTGAACAATACAAAGCGGTGAGTTATTTCTCTCTTGTACAGCTGTCTGGGTTTTTGTAAATATGAAACTGTTTAGACACCAACATGTTAATGAAAGCTTTTTTGTGACTTGCACTGCATTCTGCTCAGGCCAAGGACAAGTACGTGAACGTGTCAATACAGATTAGGGACTATGAGACGAAGAAGTACCAGGACTGGCTGGGTGAGACAGAACGCAACTTGCCATTGCTAATGAAAAAAGCCCTGTTGGTCATGGTTACCAGTAAATACCAAATCCAGGCAGAACTGGTATGTGTCTCTCTATTTATGTAATTATAAATGTTACTCCATATCCTGCAAAATGCAGGGTTAGGATTATTCGTTTGTTTTGTGTTGTTCTCATTTTAAGGATGTCCCTTCAACTGAAAAGAGGCCTCATATTAGTGAGCGATACATGGTGAACTTTGCTCCAGAAATCAAGGAAATCATTTCAGAGACAAAGCACCTTGTGACCCTTGGCTACTGTGTGCCTTACCTGGCTCAAAGTGTCTCTTTACAAGAGCACAACTTCATCAGGTAATTGTAATGACCAGACACTGAGTACCAAACCACAGAATCACAGATCGATGACCTTTTTCCACCTTGGTTTTAGGTATGTGAATTCTCTGAACAACGTTGTCAACTGCTACCACTCTGTAATGGAGCGGCTCAGCGAGGCACACTTCCTTATGCTGGCTGAACACATCGAAGTGATCAAAAAAAACATATATTTTGGATGCAAAAGACTCAACTGGAATTCTTTAGGTACAGAGGCTGCGATACCTATTTCGTCTGATTTATGCACACTTGTGTTCTGATGGAATACCTATTGTCTGTCAAATTGAAATCAAATAATTTGTGTTTGGTTTCAGGCATCCCCGACTTCATCAACCGAGGACTTCAGGCTGTCTCTAAGTTTGAGTTAGTTGTCAATCAGATCCAGAAGAATGAGAAGGACATTGAGTCCAAGTTGCAATCCATAGTGATGGCCAACTTACTGAAATATCAACTCCCAGACAAATCCAATGACCTACCAAGTATGCTATTATGTATTGGATATCTTCATTTGAATATAAGACTGATATGATCTCCATTGACTTAATTGCACGGTTTTTCAAGGTGTCAAAGAGTTCTGTGAGCGTATTGAGCGAGAGCGGACCAAGAGTGTGAATCTGCTGAGTCGGAAGTATGCAGACATTGGACCCCTCATCACGAAGACAGAGCATTTGATCATGGGAACCAGCACTGGCAAAGCCCAATGTATGGCGGATTATTACAAATACTGGGAACGCAAGGTGCTAGACTCCCTTATAAAGATGGTGCTTAGGTAATTCCATGATCCATCTACTTTATGAGCAGTAATACAAACTACTACTTTAAAAATGCAGTGCAGTACCTGTTTGAACCACTGTAACATCCCTATGGTTGACTTTCACATTTAGGAACACCCAGAACTTCAACGTGGTGCTGAGGGGAGACGTCGCTCTTTTCCAGATTGATGTCATCCTGTCTGCCCCGAAGATTGTGTTGCAGCCCCAAATCAGTGAGATCTACTGGCTCATCATGCAGTGCATCAAAGACTGTGTAGAGAGCACCAAAGTAGGATCATCACGATCTTCCCATGTTCCACTGCATTTAAAAAACAATATGTGTGCTGTAACACTGAGGATGTGACCTGATTCTGTCCACACGGTTGTGTTTCAGCTATTTGTGCGTTGGATGCATGGGACCTGCATTGAGTGCCCTCCCCAACGTGTGGGTGGTGAAGACGAGGTGGTGATCTTTAGTTTCTACACTGACGTGTGGCAGCATCCTCAGATAAACGAGAGCGCCATGGCCGTGTCCCAGAACATACAGCGGCTGTTCCAGTCCGTGGAGCAGTACCTTCTCCACTGGAAACACTATCGCTCCCTTTGGGAGAAGAACAAAACCGTCGTCAATGAAAGATTTGCTGCGAGAAAACCATCCTGTGTCATGTTCGATGATAAGCTGCAGTCCATTTCTCGTATCAAGCAGGAGGTGATGCTGGAGCCTCTGTTTAGGAACGAGAACATCATCCGTCTGAACTTGGAGCCTCTGGCTCACTCGCTGCAGGAGGCCGCCGAGTCCCGGATCACTTCCCTCGCCGGTCTGCTCAACAAGCCCGCCAAAGAGGATGTCTTCAACTTGAGGGATGAATTCATGGTATTCAATCATGCTCCACTGTGTCATATGTGGTATAGTACATGTGCTATGTGTGACCTATATGTACATTTGTTTTTGTGCACCAGCAACTCTCTGAAAAGCTGAAACAAAAGCCGGACACTTTTGATGACCTGAAGTCTGTCCTGGGCTCCATATCAGACATCAGGAGCATGTCATTAGATGTGGAGTTGAGATTCATTGACATTCAGGAGAGATACAGAACAGTGGCCATGTACAAAGTGGAGGTACTGTTTGATTATTGTTTCATTATTAGCCGTTGAAAGCACGAGTTGATAGTGTTTTCCTTGTTGAATGTCCTGTGTTCTGTTCCCCTTGTGTAGGTCGGAGAGGATGAACTGGAGCTGGTGGCCAACATTGAACAGATGTGGAATGACCTGTTTGCAGAATCCAAACTAGTGGATCGAAGTCTGTCAGGTGTCAAGAAAACATTTACTCAGGTGAGACAGAAACTCACAAGCTGCTTCAAATTAAAAGTTTTGTTTTTTTAAATGTACATTTACATTATATTTCTAAACCTCACCCGTTGCACTCAAAGACTACAACGGAGGATATTGAGGAGTATACGCTGGAATTGTCTATCTTTGCTGAGAACTTCAACATGCATGGTCCTGGAGCTGTGGGAGATGATCTGGAGAAAGGTACTTGTGCACCTAAGCCCTACTTCCAGCTGTTATGCCCAGGGCAATAATATGGTGTTACATTTTGAAATGTAGTGGAGGAACCAGTCTCTCTCTTGTCTTTCTTTGCAGGACTGACTATTATGGAAACCTACGAGGCAGACCTTGCCAAGATGGTGGCAGGACGGCAGGAGCTAGCTAACGCTGAGAAGCTACTGGACTTACCGGTCACTGTGTACCCAGGGGTCATCAGCATAGAGAAGGACATGGATGGCTTGAGACAGATTTATGCTGTTTTTAAAGCTCAGCAGGTCTGATGTGGTTGCATATTGGGACACTTTACACATCTGGTCAACATGGTTTTTCAAGTATTTCAAGTGTGTGTGTCCTTCCATCTTTTAGGACGCAAAGACAGAGTGGTCTCAGACATTGTGGGCGGACTTAAACATCCAGCTGCTACAGGAGGGGGTCGAGGGGTTCATCAAACGCTTGAGGAAGCTGCCCAAAGATGTGCGGGGGTTGCCTGTGGCCTTCTTCCTAGAAGGACGCATGAAGGAGTTCAGAGAGTCTCTGCCTCTTCTGCTGGACCTGAAAAATGAGGCCCTCAGAGAAAGGTCAGTCTCCAGATCAACAACAGAACCTATTTGGAATAAATCTGACACCCAAAACAATGAACATGTGATTTTATGTTCCCTGGCCCTAGACACTGGAAGGAACTGATGGAAAGGACCGGCACCAGCTTTGAGATGAACCCCGAGAGCTTCACTCTGGAGAACATGTTTGCGATGGACTTGCACAAATATGCAAATGTCATAGGGGACATCGTCACCGCAGCTGTAAAAGAGCTCAATATTGAAAAGGCAAGCAGCAATTATTTAAATTTTGTGTCAGAGATCAGATGCATCAGTTTATCAGTGACATTACAAATATATATATATATATATATATATATATATATATATATATATATATATATATATATATATATATATATATATATATATACATACATATATAAAAGTATTTGTTTATATATGTTGTTGTTTGTGTTTCCAGGGAGTGAAGGAGGTGGTTGATGCCTGGGAAAACATAAAGTTCAGTGTGCTGCCATATTTTAAAGGAACCCAGGAACGTGGTTTTGTTCTGGGTGCAGTGGACGAGATCCTGCAGAACGTGGACAACGACGCCATGAACTTACAGAGCATGGCGGGCAGTCGTTTTGTTGGACCTTTCCTTGGCACCATACAACAATGGGAAAAAGACCTGTCCCTGATCAGTGAGACTATAGAGGTCAGTGAGGGGGTCTCTCGTCACATCTGAGCCCGTCCATGACATCTCTGCTGAACACATATTCTTTGCACAGGTAATGTTGCTAGTACAACGAAAATGGATGTACCTGGAGAGCATATTCATCGGGGGAGACATTTCCTCGCAGTTACCAGAGGAAGCCAAGAAATTTGATAACATTGACAAAAAGTTTAAAGAAGTGAGTTTGGCCAACATATTAGCCTGATTAAAGCAACACACTCTGTTACTGGACATCTCACACTGATATCTTGTTCTTCATTATTTTTGAAGATAATGAGTGACACAGCGAAGGGTCCAAACATTAAGCGCTGTTGCCTGATTCCCAACCGGCTAACGGAGCTGCAGGCCCTGAGTGACGGTCTGGAGAGGTGCCAGAAGAGTCTAAATGACTACCTGGACTCCAAGCGGAACGCGTTTCCCCGCTTCTTCTTCATCTCTGATGATGAACTGCTCAGCATTCTGGGGAGTAATGACCCTTCCTCTGTCCAGGAGCACATCATCAAGGTATCACACCACCACGGATAAAACACAAGGCCTTTTTATTCAAAGTAAACATGAGGAGGATCACTGCTTGCCATGTGTGTGAAACATTTTCCTCGATATTTTTCTTTGTTCCATAAGATGTATGACAACATAGCATCTCTGAGGTTTGACGTGGAGAGCAATGGGGGGACAGTAGCTGGAGCCATGGTGTCTGCTGAGGGTGAAGTGATGGAGCTGAAGAAGCCAGTCCCGGTGGAGGGCAGGGTGGAGGAGTGGATGATCGGAATACTACTGGAGATGAGAAGGACTAATAGACTCATCACCAAGGAAGCGATCTTCGACTACTGTAAAGACAGGAACAGGTGTGTGTGTGTGTGTGTGTGTGTGTGTGTGTGTGTGTGTGTGTGTGTGAATAGTACATGTGCGAGAGCAATTGTTCCAGTGTCTACGTCAGGGGTGGGCAATTATTTTTTCTATGGGGCCACATGAGAAACTGAAAATATTGTGGAGGGCCGGCCAAAAGGCTGAACTCAATTCTTCATATTATTAATTGTATTTCTTTATAAAAAGCAGTAAATAGCATTGTTTTGACAAGCTGGTAAGAGTATATATCATAATTAAGCAATGAAAAAGTGAGTTTGCCTTGCAAAAAATGTCATTTATTCAATCAAATTTTCACAAAAAACAAAACAATGGTAAACAAAATGTGAACGTTTTTTTACCATCTGTGACTCTGAAGAAAAGCATGTAATGAAATAAATAAATCACTAAAACAACAACATCATAGAAACACACTAAACATGCAAATAAAAATAGCCACACAACTCAACCATAAAAACATGCTTTAAAACTTTGTTGAAAACCCTGCATTCGGCATCTACCTTTCTTTTTTTAGCAGCGGACATTTCTAAGGGCTAAAGTCGTCTTGTGACTTGCTAGCGACAATAATCCAATCATGCACACGTGCACGTCTTGATATACGTATTGCGTCATCATGTACGTGAATAAAAAACAACTTCAAAATAAAAGCAACACAGCTTCAGTCCATGCATGAGGTAAAATAAGACAATATGTTTATTTATGTTTAGAATAATAATAACAATATGTTTATTTTGTAATTTCCAATTAACCTTACACGGGCCGTTCAAAGTCAACCAAAGGGTTTGGTCTACGTGCACACATGAGCCGAAGTAAATGTGTCTTTCCCTGTCCTCATAGGGTGGATTGGATGCTGCTGTACCAGGGCATGGTGGTGCTAGCAACCAATCAAGTGTGGTGGACCTGGGAGGTGGAGGATGTCTTTAAAAATGTGGAGAAAGGAGAGAAGCACGCACTGAAGAACTATGCCAATGAAATGCACAAGCAGATAGATGAGCTGGTAAAACGCATCACACAACCAATGAAGATCAATGACAGGCGGAAGATAAACACTGTGCTTATCATCGACGTCCATGCAAGAGACATCGTAGACAGCTTTGTGCTTAACAGGTAAACGTAACCTCAGTTTTAACATTTTAAAACAACCACAAGATCTTTGAACTTAAATAAAATTATAAAAATATTTAATTCCCTTTTCAGTATAATGGACGCACAAGAGTTCGAGTGGGAAAGCCAACTCAGATTCTACTGGGTCCGGGAACAGGACAACCTATTTGTGCATCAGTGCAGCGCTGCCTTCTCTTACGGCTACGAGTACATGGGGTTGAACGGTCGATTGGTCATAACGCCACTGACTGATCGTATCTACCTCACTATCACACAGGTTTGAGAAGCTTTGCACCTTTTGTTATCAAACACACCCAAGCAGAAAGAAACATGTTGTTCTGTCAGATCGTGTTGACAGCATGATACCTGTATGTTGGTGTGATTGGTTGCAGGCTCTTTCCATGTACCTGGGCGGAGCTCCAGCTGGACCGGCTGGTACAGGCAAGACAGAGTCCACCAAGGACCTGGCCAAGGCTTTAGGCCTGCTCTGTGTGGTTACTAACTGTGGCGAGGGCATGGACTACATGGTAAGAAGCCAACACTTTAAGAGCCAACAGCTACGGGAGAATATCTTAGCATCCTCAACCTGTTCTGTAACATTTACCCAAAGGCCTATTTAAATAGGCTTTTATTGAGAATAGTCACAGCTGAACGAGCTGTCATAAAGACTTGTACGTTATAATTCACCTTTCAGATATTGCCTACTGGGCATTGTTTTTGCCCAAATGATGAATAAATATCCTAATTTATAAAAACATATTTTTAGAAGTTTGGGACTCCATTAAACATAGTCCCAACATGAGCAACCACACAAGGGTGTCTTTAATCATCAGGCATGTCTGTAGTTTATGGTATGTTAATGCACTTCTATGTACATGCTGGTAAGATACAGTGTATAGTATACACAACTGTATATACATTGTTTCTTGCTGTCCATGTGCTCACTTCCATCAGTCTAAAAAGTG
Organism: Liparis tanakae; assembly: GCA_036178185.1. Classification (NCBI taxonomy): domain Eukaryota; kingdom Metazoa; phylum Chordata; class Actinopteri; order Perciformes; family Liparidae; genus Liparis; species Liparis tanakae. The sequence continues at coordinate 10,407,493 of CM070094.1, read as the reverse complement.
AAGACCAGAGGAAACACTCATCATGCAAACCGCCCTCACTGCTGCACTCTGCTGGACAGAGTAGCCAGTGTCTATTCTTCTTTCGTCACAAGCGTTTCCCGTTGAATTCCTTTCCTCTCTCTCTGCAGGCGGTGGGGAAGATCCTCTCTGGCCTCGCCCAGTGTGGAGCGTGGGGCTGCTTTGATGAGTTCAATCGAATCGATGCCTCCGTGTTGTCAGTGATCTCCTCCCAAATCCAGACCATCCGCAACGCTCTCATTCTGAAGCTTAAAAGGTTTCATGTAAGTCGGTTGTAGTTATGCGTACATGGAAAACAATTCCAGTTTGTATAAATATTCAAATATGTTTTTTTCTCTCGCGATAATTAAGGTTTATCGCTTGCTTCTTTCACATAAACACAGAACAGTTCATGACCATTATGCTCCTTTTCCCCTCTGAACATCAGTTTGAGGGCCAAGACATCAGCCTGGACAGCCGCATGGGGATTTTCATCACCATGAACCCAGGGTACGCAGGGCGCACAGAGCTGCCGGAATCCGTCAAAGCCCTCTTCAGGCCTGTGGTGGTCATTGTGCCGGACCTGCAGCAGATTTGTGAGATCATGCTCTTCTCCGAGGGCTTCCTCATGGCCAAAGTGAGGACACACACACACACAGCACACATTGCATTGCTACTCTTTAGCTTATGCTCTCATCAATGGATATTATTAATGTATAATGAATACCACGCATGACATATTCATATAATGTAAGATAAGAAGTTTTAGTTATTTCAGGTCATTTAGTAATTCACGGATAACTTATGATGAATTACTTGACACATTTTTGTATAAACATTGAACAATCCAAAACTGCACTACTTGCAGCGACATATGTCAATTTCTTATCAAGGATTTCATATTGACTTTTGTACTCAATTCAGGTGCTGGCAAAGAAGATGACCGTCCTGTACAAGCTGGCCCGTGAGCAGCTGTCGAAGCAGTCTCATTATGACTTTGGCCTGCGAGCTCTGAAGTCTGTCCTGGTGATGGCAGGAGAGCTGAAGAGAGGCTCACCGGACCTCAGTGAGGTAGAGACTCAACCACATTGTTCCTGTTTCATTGTCATATATGTTATGTCATGTTTGCTTACATTCAATATGGAACTATGAAGTTATTTATTTGTGATCCCTTAAGTACAGAAAGAAGCGTGAGAGCTGGTTATAGATGAGGTCTTTTTAGTGTCTGCCTATATTTTGTATCAATAATATTGCAGATGCCACGGAGAATATTAAAAATCAAAACTTCTGGTATTATAATAATTATTACTTACAGGTTTTATCCAAAGTAAGAACTGCAGTCTGGCTTAAAAACTCACTCTAGGATTACTTCAACCCAAATAAATAAATACTTACACTTTCAAACAAATCTGTTATTTCTGTGTTTCCTCTCCACAGGATGTGGTGTTGATGCGTGCACTGAGGGACATGAACCTACCAAAATTTGTATTTGAGGACGTGCCCTTGTTCCTCGGGCTGATCTCAGATCTGTTCCCTGGGCTAGACTGCCCTCGTGTTCGCTATCCAAACTTAAACGATGCTGTGGAAGAGATCCTGCAAGAGAACAATTACGTCATGCTGTCTAACCAGGTATCTCATCTGGGTCATAGGCGTTGGTTTTTCGATACAAGTTTTGCTACACAACTTAAGAATTGTTTAATTACTGTAGCAAAGATGTAGTTACACCATGAGTGTTTAGTTGTTGACGCATCACATGATTTTTGCTGTCTGTTTTTTCAGGTGGATAAAGTGGTTCAGATGTATGAGACGATGATGACGAGACACACTATTATGATTGTGGGCCCGACAGGAGGAGGGAAATCAGTTGTGATCAACACATTATGTCAAGCTCAGACCAGGTCAGTTTACATCACTTCAATGTATACCACCTTCCTGACCTTTAGTGTGCACAATAGTCTTCTTTATTGTATCTCATCATCAGATTGGGCTTTCAAACCAAGATGTATCCCCTGAACCCTAAAGCCATGAGTGTCATTGAACTTTACGGGATTCTTGACCCTGACACTCGAGACTGGACCGATGGGATCTTATCCAACATCTTCCGTGACATCAACAAGCCTACTGACAAAAAAGAGCGGAGGTAAAAGAAAATACAGAAACATCTGAAAGAGATATTTAATCATTCAGTTGAAGATCATGACGTTGATGAAGATGTGCAATAGGCCATTAATGTCTTTCATTCATTCATACAACATGCACTTTGTTTCACAGGTACATCCTGTTCGATGGGGATGTGGATGCTCTCTGGGTGGAGAATATGAACTCAGTGATGGATGACAACAAGATCCTCACTCTAGCCAATGGAGAACGGATCCGTTTACAGAATCATTGTGCCCTGCTGTTTGAGGTTTGTCTGAATTTCAAGATGGCTGTCCGAAGAATACTTTCCCCGTCAGCTGCGAAGCAACTTTCAGAGGAATAACGTCAGGAACCTTTGCCATCATAGGTTGGAGATCTGCAGTATGCTTCCCCTGCTACTGTTTCCCGCTGTGGGATGGTTTTTGTTGACCCCAAAAACCTGAGATACACCCCATACTGGCAGAGATGGATCAAAAACAGACCGGACAGGGTATGAGAAAAAACATAAACACTATAAGATAACTGTACTTGCTTTAAATTTGATAATATCGCAACACTGTTTTTTTCTTTCTAGGAACAAGAAGTGCTCAACAAACTGTTTGAGAAATATGTGCACAGCTCTATTGACATGATTGTGGACGGTATTGTTAATGGAAAACAAGGACAGAAACTGAAGACTGTTGTCCCTCAGACAGATCTAAACATGGTAGGTTAATCCCCTTTATCTCAAATGTACTCCAGTACCAGTTGTGTTGTATTCATGAATGAAGATTAGTATAGTCCCAAGTCAGACTACTTGGTCAAAATATGCATGTGTTGGTTGTGCGTTCAGGTAACTCAGCTGTGCTTGACGCTGGATGCTCTGCTTGAGAATGAGAGCAGCAGTGCAGAAGTCCTAGAGTCGTACTTCCTGGAGGCACTGTACTGCTCGCTGGGGGCCACATTGCTGGAGAAGGGTAGGATCAAGTTTGATGAGTTCATCAAAAAACTTTCCAACTTAACTACAGTGCAGGATGAGACCTCCCTGGCTGGACCTGGTGAGATCCCAGGTAAAAATAAATAATGTGTACTTAGATTTGTAGGAAACATTGGCAAGATTATGTATGTTTTGCTTTATGGTTTTATATTTACTTAATTCATTAAATTCTCCATATAAATTAGTTCAAGTGCCTTTTATTTGTGTCTGCGTTCAAACAGGATACCTCCCAACTCTGTATGATTTTCATTTTGATGGATCACAAAATAAGTGGGTTACCTGGAGTTCTCTGGTCACCGAATATACCCACAACCCTGAGATGAAGTTTGCTGATATTTTAGGTAAAGGTCAATTCTGTGAGCTGTGAGGCAATGACGAATCAAGTGTCCCGCAATAATATTGATTTGAACTTTTTGGCTCTCCTGAGTTCCATTTTTAACATGGATTTTGTTTATCATCCAACCATCATTTGCTTTAGTGCCAACGATAGAAACTACAAGAGCCAACTGGATCCTGGAACAGATGGTGAAGATAAAGAGGCCAGTGCTTCTGGTCGGAGAGTCTGGCACTTCCAAGACTGCCACCATTCATAACTTCCTGAAGAACCTCAACTCAGATACACGGGTACGTTTACCACACACATGTGTGATGTCACTTGAAATGATCATCTTTACATTTGTTAAACTTCTGTTTCTAGATTACTCTGATCATCAACTTCTCATCCAGAACAACTTCAATGGACCTGCAGAGGAACTTGGAGGCCAATGTGGAGAAAAGGACCAAAGAGACTTATGGGCCTCCGATGGGGAAAAGACTGCTTGTCTTTATGGATGACATGAATATGCCAAAGGTACCGACTCTCAAAAGTCTTGTTTCTCCTTTACTGTAAAGTAGTTCCACTACATCTTGTTTGATATTATTGCACTATACCGTATGCTCGTCCAGGTGGATCAATACGGCACACAGCAGCCCATCGCACTTCTTAAGCTGTTATTGAACCGAGGAGGCATCTATGACAGGGGAAAGGATCTCAACTACAAAACCCTCAAGGACCTTGGTTTTATTGCTGCCATGGGGAAGGCAGGAGGCGGAAGGAACGAAGTAGATCCCCGCTTCATCTCCATCTTCAGTGTCTTTAGCATCCCCTTCCCTGCAATGGACTCCCTCAACCGCATCTATGCTTCCATTATCAAAGGCCACACCACAGTGAGTATCTCTTTCCCACATAAATTAATACACATCATAAACTCAATCACTCATATTTTGTAAACTTGGTCAAATATTGTAGGCATTTGAAGACGCCATACAGAAGGCTTGTGATAAAGTCACCTTCTGCACACTGGAACTGTACAACAACATCATCAAAGATTTGCCACCCACCCCCTCCAAGTTCCACTACATCTTCAACCTGAGGGACCTGTCAAGGGTCTACAACGGACTGACCCTCACCAAGCCTGACAGGTCTGATCTGTCACCTTCACTCCAATAACACATTAACAAAGACTTTGTTTATGTTTTTTAATGTACTTGCTTTACCTGATTACACTCTTACAGGTTTTTGACTGTCACCCAGTTTGTGCGAGTCTGGAGGAATGAGTGCCTGAGAGTCTTTCATGACAGACTCATTGATGAAACTGACAAAGCCTTGGTAATACTTATTACTATTAGTAGTTGATATTTACTCTATATTATCCTTTGAATTCACCGCATGGACAAATACTATATGTGTATTGTTCCTTCGGCTGTAACTACACATGTATGCTCATCTGATATGTGTGGTGAGGCCTTAAGGGAGGGGGGGGAGGGGGGGAATGAAAGACACCAACAACACCACCTGGGGCCTTGCAGCCCAAGAAATACAAGTTTGCAACTCAAATATCTAAATTAATTGTAAGGACACAGATTTGTTTTTACCATTATCAGTGACAAATAAAATAAATATGAATAAATAATAATAAAACAGAAGTTTATAACAAGAAATTAAGATGATTCAAAACAAAACAATCAAAACCCCAAAACATATTCATTTATTAGTCCCACAGTGGGGAAATTCAAGGATCACAGCAGTGGGTGTACATAGAGCATTAATAAAAATAGAAAATAAAAACACAAAACACAATACTAAATACTAAAATACTAAATACTAATACTACTAATGAAATACAAATACAAAATACTAATACTAAATTACTAATACTAAATTACTAATACTAAATACTAATACTGAAATACTAAATACAAAAAATACTAAATACTAATACTAAAATACTAAAAGGGGAAAACAAAGTAAAGTGTTGAGTAAAGTGTTGAGTTTGTCAGGATCTCAGCGATGTACTGCAGCTGTCAGCAGGAAGGAAGGATAATATATTTGGTGCATTACTGCCACTAATGTGGCAATGGCAACAGGTGGCTTTTATATACTGCCGCTGATTAGGGGCGGAGCCAGCCTAAGGGCTGCGATCAAAATCCTACCCTTCATTTTCTGGGAAGGGTTCCCCGCTACAATGGGAATAGTTTTGTAGTGTTGTACTTCACCTTAAAATGTACCCAATTTGTTTCCATCAGCTCCAAAGCCACATAAAAAACCTGATTGAGGAGCATTTCAAGTCAGACATGGAGGCAGTCATGAGGGACCCAATTCTTTTTGGAGACTACAGGACAGCCCTCAGTGAGACTGAACCCAGGGTCTATGAGGACATACAGGACTACGATGCATCAAAAGCCCTGTTTCAGGTATTGTCGAGTCATTAACAGTATTATTCATAGCATTGGGTAGTCTCAGTCTAATATACATTTTGGAATGTTATTGTATTAATAATTCAACAAATTGTAATAATTATTATAATATTATTATTTTCTCCACTGTGCTTTTTCATTCTGCAGGAAATTTATGAGGAATACAATGAGAACAAGTCGGGGATGAACCTCGTACTGTTTGATGATGCTCTGGAACATCTGACCCGTGTGCACCGCATCATCCGCATTGAACGTGGCCATGCTCTGCTCGTGGGCGTCGGGGGCTCGGGCAAGCAGTCCCTCACCAAGCTCGCTGCCTTCACTGCCGGCTGCGAGGTTGTAAAACACAAGACCACCGATGGGTGTGGGGAAGAGGGACATTATTCTCAATGATGAATATGTGTCAAAATGTCTTAAAGATGAAAGTCACATATGCTCCAATTAATCTTATGTAAATATGAGATAACACCGAGAACATTTCCATTTACTGCCGTGAGAATGTGGCATCGAATTGAAAAATTGGAACAAGATGATGTGGAATCTATTTATGGGTGACACAATGTGGGAAGAGGATTCTTCTAGCTAGCTACTAAAGGATGATTTGTAACTGGGAACAGAGGGTGAGAGAGGCTAAGAAGCATTGGACTTCACCTCTCTAGTCATCTTTTGAAAAGGGGTTTTAACTATGTACTAAATATTTGCAAATAATTCTCTAATCTGCTTTCTCCAGGTGTTCGAGATAACACTGAGCAGAGGATACAGCGAGTCCAACTTCCGTGATGACCTGAAAGCATTGTACTTGAAGCTTGGCATTGAAAATAAAAAGACGGTGTTCCTCTTTACTGATGCGCATGTTGCAGAGGAAGGCTTCTTGGAACTCATTAACAACATGCTCACCTCAGGTTGGATGTCACACTAACCTCCTGGAACACACTACATGTATTTGTCTTGAAAGCCACAGCTGTAGTATTACATCCTGCTCTCTCTAGGTATTGTTCCTGCATTGTTCCCTGACGATGAGAAGGAGTCAGTTCTCAACCAGCTTCGTGATGAAGCTCTCACGATGGGAGCCGGTCCCTCGAAAGAGAGTGTGTGGCAGTACTTTGTCAACAAGAGCGCCAACAATCTACACATTGTGTTAGCCATGTCTCCAGTAGGGGACACCCTCAGGACGCGCTGCAGGAACTTCCCAGGTGAAATGCGATGTTCGGCATCACGTGATTTTGTTATTATTTCTGGTTTTCCTTCACTAACTGTACTTTTCTCTCAGGACTGATGAACAACACTGTGATCGACTGGTTTTTGCCATGGCCTCCACAGGCATTACTCGCAGTCGCTCAGTCTTTCCTTGGTGTGTAATCACACACATTTATATCTTTTTTTAAATGCATATATTATGAAATGTTTATTTTAAGACCAACATTTAAGAGGTTTTCTTGACTGTATTTAACTAGAATGATAATATATTATCCCTAAATCCAGATTCCTTTTTGTGTCCTTATTTTTCTTCCGACAGGTGAAAGTCCAATGATTCCCGAGGCACACTCTGCAGCAGTGATAGCTCATGTGTGCATGGTGCATAGCTCTGTGGGCGACCATAGCAAGCTATTCCAGCAGAAACTCAGACGTTGCAACTACGTTACTCCAAAGAACTACTTGGACTTCATCAACACCTATTCTAACCTCTTGGAGGAAAAGGACCAATATATTCTGGGTGAGAAGATGAAACACACTATCAAGCCATGTGAAGGGTTAGACTGGTGCCACAGGGCTACTGGGCATTGATTATTGTAAATACTTTGTTTGACTAACTCGTTCTTTCTGGTTCCAGCTCAGTGCAAGCATCTGGAGGTAGGTTTGGATAAACTGAAGGAGGCTAGTGAGCAGCTGCTCGAGCTGAACGTCAAGCTAGCAGAGCAGAAGGTGGTCCTCGCTGAAAAGTCCATAGCCTGTGAGACCATGCTGAACGAGATTGGCACAAACACGACTGTAGGTCAGTGAGTATATAACCCCTTAACTCAGGGTTATGATGAACACAGTGTTCTCTAAGCTTCCAAAACAAAACAATACATTTACAACCTTTTTAACGTTTATTTTCCTAGCTGAGGAGAAAAAGACTCTGGCGGAAGACAAAGCCAAAGAGATTGAAGAGCAGAACAAAGTTATAGCAGTGGAGAAGAAAGAGGCTGAGAGTTCTCTGACTGAGGCCCTGCCGGCACTAGAGGCCGCCCGCAAGGCCCTGGAAGACCTGGACAAATCTGATGTCACAGAGATCCGGTAAACTCTCCTCCTCAGCATTGTTCATTCTGTTGTTGAAAAAGCTGACGATGATTCATCGCAATGAATGAGTAAATAGGGACTGAACCTCTGTCAATTAAATGTTAACCCACAACGTCCTGTATGTGGTGTTGCTTAATATGTTACAATGTTTAATTGAGCACCAATGGATCATCATGGAAACTTGACACTAGCATACCTCACCAGAAAGCAAACTTTAGTAATCTATGAATCAAAACTCTCGCTCTATCTGCATTTTTCTTTTGGGGGCTGGTTCATGGTGCAGATCCTTTGCCAAGCCACCCAAACAGGTGCAGGTGGTTTGCGAGTGCATCCTGGTGATGCGTGGCTACAAGGACATCAGTTGGCAGTCAGCCAAGGGAATGATGTCAGAGGCTAACTTCCTGCGCTCGCTGATGGCAATGGACTATGATTCCATACAGTATACCCAAGTTAAGATTGTCAAAGGTAAGTGGGCTTCATGATCAATGAATAATACGAATAATGATAATATCCATTTACTGTGTATGATAGTGGCATTTCCATTTGTCAAGTATACGTATAAGTTGTTTTCTTGTCTAGGCTACCTAAAGGACCTCCAGACAAGCTTCGAGGAAATGCAAGCCATAAGTAAGGCCGGTTCAGGAATGCTCAAGTTTGTCGAGGCTATCATGGGTTACTGTGAGATTTCAAGAGAGATAAAACCCAAGAGAGAGAAGGTGATGTAAAGTGTGTGCACGCTAACATGCTCTATAAGTAGGAACACAGATTAAACAGGCTTATTTCCAATTTGATTTTAGGTTGCACGCCTAGAGAAGAACTTCTTTCAGAGTAAGAAGGAGCTGGAACTCATTCAGAGTGAGCTTAACACGATCCAGAAGGAGTTGCATGCTCTTGGAGAGAAGTACCAAGCTGCTATTGAAGAGAAAGGACAGCTACAGAATGAGGCTGAGCTCATGGAGAAGAGGCTGATAGCCGCTGACAAACTCATCTCGGGCTTGAGCTCTGAGAATATACGGTGAGGCTGTAAAACATGTAACATGAAGTCAGACCGTTGCTTATTTGATTCTCTTGAATGACCTTTTCTTCATTCACCTTTTCGTCTTACTACTCCCTCTTTCATCTATCCCCATGCAGATGGACACAAGATTTGGAGGAGTTGAAGCAGCGTCGAGTGCGTCTCCTGGGTGACTGTCTGATAGCTGCTGCTTTCCTGAGCTATGTAGGGGCCTTCAGTTGGGACTTCAGGAATGAAATGATTTACAATGTGTGGGTTAAGGACGTGCAGGAGAGAGGCATCCCCTTGAGCCAGCCTTTCAAAGTGGAAAGCCTTCTGACTGATGAGGTCGAAATTAGCAGGTGAGAAGGAGTCTGTTCTCATCACAGATTAAACAAGTGTCACCTTGACAGGACATTATACGATAGGATTTTGACTAGGTGCTTGCTTCACTCATGAGGATTTGTGTTTATTTTGGTTGCACACTGACAATAGGGCTAACAATGTGTTTAATCCACCCTCTGTGGTAGATGGGGCTCAGAGGGTTTGCCTCCAGATGAACTCTCGGTGCAGAATGGAATCCTCACAAGCAGGGGGAGCCGTTTTGCCATGTGCATTGACCCGCAACAGCAAGCACTCAACTGGATTAAAAAGAAGGAACAAAACAATAACCTCAAGGTAGAACATATTTCATTCCTTTCCAGGATTTGTTTCCTTACTGCTCACAAGTCCCAAAAAGACTGCTGAGTTTGCAGAATCAGCACTTTGAAACAGGTGCACATTTGTGCCAGTGGGTGCTCAATAATACGCAAGATAAACATTTTACAATAACAATAGCCTACATGACGTTTTGCTCTACAGATACATTTCATAACCAGAACCCATTTAAGCCCCAAGGGACCCAATATTAAACTGTGTAAAACATTACAATAATAATGAACAAATATATTGATGCTACACATCAAATTAATCAAGAGAACCTGGGCTACAATAATTAGTCAGCCATTTCAACACAACTCAAACACCTACTAAAATAGTTATTAAAATATCAATCATAATTTCGCATGAGTCAGCCCACTCGGCATGTTTCTGGAACTAGCAACCTGTAGCTGGGTGCTATCAGAAAAAAAATCAAGACAACTCCACACAGATTCCAAATATATTCACCAGATCCCTCTGCTCCTAAGCATCACTGAGTTATGAACCAAAGACACAGCAACATGAATCGCTCCATTGCTTATGAATATTGCAAATATTGCCTTTTTTTTGCCAAAAACTGAACACCATAAGTGTATTGAACATCATCATAAATAATATACAAGTGAAATATAAGGTTTGGTACATGAGAAAATGCAAATGGGGTTAGGGTTAGGGTTAGTTAAAAAATATTCGCCTGAATTCTCTCCGTACTAAACCCTCTAACTTTGTTCTGCTTCACTTTTTCAAAGTCAAACTTTGCAGAGGGAAGGTTTACATATTGTGTTATGATTTTGGAGAGAGTTAAACCTTAGTGAGACATCATTTCAAAGAGATAATCATCCTGAAAGTGTTTTTTTTTTATATTCAGACTTGAAACTTCTATTTTTGCTGTGTTTCAATATTGATTTACTCTTAACCAGTAACATATGTACTAATATCTACACATCTAAACAAAAGATCACATGGGTTGCCTTTATTATAACACCAACATTATTCAAATAGCCCTTGTGGTTGCAGAGATACACCCTTTTTAGGTTGGGTATGCAATTTCGAGCAGAATCCTGAAAACTGCCATGGGGCTTAAAGGGTTAGCTATCTATTGTTACAGGTGTTACTAAGAAAACATACAAGTGCACACTGTTAAATACAGTCAGCCATAACACAACAGCCCACACAGCTATAAAATATAAAAAGGGGATCATTTTGTTGCTCATCATTGATGTAACCTCCTTAAAATGAAAATGTTACCTTTGTCATGCAACATAGGGGTGGAGTTTGTTATCAAATCAATGCACATTTGGGCCTGATTGTAGGCCTGGAGGAGCCCACTGAATCGGCAGCTCTGCTTTCTAAAGAGCTAGAAAATGCTGACATTGTCATCATCCTTTGGTTCTCCAGATCTCATCTTTCAACGATCCAGACTTCCTGAAGCAGCTCGAGATGGCCATTAAATATGGCTTCCCATTCCTTTTTCAAGATGTGGATGAGTATATTGATCCCGTGATTGACAATGTCCTGGAGAAGAACGTAAAAGGAGCAGAGGGCAGACAGGTCCTAACGCTGGGTGACAAGGAGGTGGACTATGATCCCAACTTCAAACTGTACCTCAACACCAAACTTTCTAACCCCAAATACTCCCCATCGGTGTTCGGAAAAGCCATTGTCATTAATTATACCGGTAAGATTGTTTGGCGTGGCAACCATGGCTTTGTCTGTAACATTTGAACAGCGATTTTCTGAATGCTTTGTTTGTCTTTGCTCATCTATTGTGTCTATATTACATGTAGTGACTCTTAAGGGTCTGGAGGACCAGCTGCTGAGTGTTATCATGGGCTTTGAGAAGAAGGAGCTGGAGGAGCAGCGTGAGCATTTGATTCAAGAGACAAGCAACAATAAGAAGCTGCTGAAGAACCTCGGGGACTCGCTGCTCAGAGAGCTGGCCACATCCACAGGCAACATGTTGGATAACACAGAGCTGGTCAACACTTTGGAGGAGACTAAGTCAAAAGCCAGCGAGGTCAGTTTGGCTACAGCAAGCATCAGAACTCATGGAATAAAAGCATCTTCCCTGAAGTCATTGATCCTAGTTTTTCAGTTATTTGATGTTGTGCTCATCAGGTATTTGAGAAACTACAGTTGGCCGAGAAGACGTCCGTGGCCATTGATGAACTCAGAGACAGCTATCGACCTGCTGCCAAGCGCGGCGCGATCCTGTTCTTCGTACTGACAGAGATGGCTCTGGTGAACAGCATGTACCAGTACTCTCTAGCCTCCTACCTGGAAGTGTTTGACTTCTCACTGCGCAGATCTCTGCCTGACTCTGTCCTGCTCAAAAGACTGAAGAACATCATGACAACTCTGACATACAGTGTTTATAACTACGGCTGCACAGGTACAATATTCAATTGAATAATGATGAGTGGGAAAGGATCGATATCTTCAGATAAAATGCAGTATTTATGATTACTTTGAGGTTGATATAACCTGAACTGACTGTGTATCCTTAGGTCTGTTTGAGAGACACAAGCTGCTCTTTTCCTTTAACATGACCATCAAGATTGAGCAGGCAGAAGGGAGGTCACCTCAGGAGGAGTTGGAGTTCTTCATCAAGGGTGAGATGAGTTTAACTCATCTGAAATGTTTGAGTAAATGATGGTAATCACAAACTCAGACCAAATTGTGTCTACACAGAATGTTCAAAGCACATCTTGGTTTTTTTTAAGGTAATCTATCGCTGGAAAAGAGCAGACGTAAAAAGCCATGTGACTGGCTTGCAGACCAGGGCTGGGAGGACATAGTGAAACTAGGAGAGCTCTTCCCTGAGCACTTTGGCTCTCTGTCGGATGATGTGGAGAAACATTCCAGTGACTGGAAGTCTGTACGTCAGCAAAGTGGCAGGGATCACGATCGGCATGTTACCTAATCGGTTGAGAGTTCATCCCTAATTCTTTTTCTGCTTAGTGGTATGACTTAGATGGACCAGAACAGGCTCAATTCCCCATGAAATACGAGGAGAACCTGTCAGCCTTCCAGAAGCTGCTGCTGCTGCGCTGCTTCCGCGTTGATAGAATCTACAGAGCTGTGACCGACTACATCACTGTCACCATGGGCGAGAAGTGAGACCCTTTCTATTGGGATATTGCAGTTATATGTGTAGTATATTTGTAGATGCAGTACACCACCGCGGTGCTGTTCAAGTCCACTAAACACAATGATTTGACTTCTTATAGCAGATGTATTTACACCGAGAGAAACCACGCCCTGAGTTTATAAGTGTTTTCTTGTGTTTCTGCTCAGATATGTGCAGCCCCCTGTCATCAGCTTTGATGCCATTTATGACCAGAGCACACCTTCCTCCCCCATTGTCTTCATCTTGAGTCCCGGCTCTGATCCGGCCACTGACCTCATGAAACTAGCCGAGAGGTCAGGCTTTGGAGACAACAAGTTCAAGTTCCTTGCTATGGGCCAAGGCCAAGAGAAGGTACTGAGGACTTCTCTTCCACATCCCAGCTGCAAAGCTTTAAGGGTGGTCATGTGGGATGAGTATGGGGAACAATCACAATTAAAAACACGTTGAGGCTAACCGTCTTCTGAACCTGTCATCAAGGTGGCACTGCAGTTGCTGGAGAAGGCGGCGTCCCGTGGTCAGTGGTTGATGCTACAGAACTGCCACCTGCTTGTAAAGTGGCTGAAGGATTTGGAAAAGTGCTTAGAGAAGATCACCAAGCCCAACCCCAACTTCCGCTTGTGGGTCACCACCAACCCCATTCCGGATTTCCCCATTGGCATACTGCAAAAGTCTCTGAAGGTGAAACACATTTTCTCTTTGACTTCAGAAATGTTTTATGGTTTTAATTTGTTTGTTTCTAAGATTCAGTATTGGATAGAAGGATTTCCGTAAATAGGTGTTGAATTAGAAAAATGTTTTATCTATATGTTGGTGATATGACATTATTGCATTTCGAATACAGCTAGGTGATACCACTTTTAAGTTGTACACACCAGTGGGGGGTAGCCACATTCAATGCGCATGGAATAGACCATTTTTCTTTTGTTTAGAAAAGCAAGTCTTAATATGAGACCAACTGGCTCGGTGAGACTGTTTTTTAAGGTTAACAATTTACAATAATACAGACATCCTTCTGAAATGGGCAGTGTATTTACATGCACCTTGATATTGTGTGCAGGTCGTGACGGAGCCTCCCAACGGACTCAAGCTGAACATCAGAGGCACATACTCTAAAATCTCCACGGAGATCTTGATTTCGTGCCCTCACCCTGCCTTCGGCAGCCTGGTGTATGTGCTGGCCTTCTTCCACGCTGTGGTGCAAGAGAGACGCAAGTACGGCAAGATTGGCTGGAACGTCTCCTACGACTTCAACGAGTCGGATTTCTTTGTAAGTGGCACAGGAGTCATTTAAACTATGAATAAGGAATTTTGTTTGATTTTTTGTCTCCATTTAAGTTGTATTTCCATTTCACTTCACAACTATGACACTGTATTCAACAGGTGTGTATGGAGATCCTGAAGACTTACCTGACAAAAGCTCACAACCAAGGAGAAAGCAATATTCCATGGGGAAGTCTTAAATACCTTATTGGGGAGGTGCGACTACATTCATTGTGTTTTAGTAGATTGTATATATATATATATAATGTTGCTGATGCTGTACATTGAGCACGTCTGTATACTATTCTGTAGGTGATGTATGGTGGCCGAGCCATAGATAGCTTTGACCGCCGGATCCTGACTGTCTACATGGATGAGTACCTTGGAGATTTCCTCTTCTACACTTTTCGACAATTCCACTTCTTCAGCAACAAGGACGTAGATTACAAGATCCCCTCAACCGGGTCCGGGTCCAAGAAAGAATATATCGGTCAGTCAATATCTTAATTGCTTTACATTCTCGTATTTAAAAAAACACACACACAAAAAGACACAAGCTTATAAACACTTGGCCTCCATGCCACATCGCGGCCTCCCGGGGTGAAAGCTGCTGCCAAGGGGCGGACCTTTTGTCTACCGACCGGCAGAGCGCGCTATAGAGCTGCTGGTCGCTGCTAAGAAGTAAAGTGTTATCCTGCTTTCTGTTACAGATGAGATCGAGACGCTGCCACTGGCCAACACACCAGAGGTGATGGGTCTTCATTCCAATGCAGAGATAGGATACTACACCCAGGCAGCTAAAGACATGTGGACTCACCTGATAGACCTGCAGCCTCAGACAGGTATGATTTGGCATCTTTCATCCTGCCTTTTAATTGATTTCAATGGAAGAAATAACAATGTTGCTTGAGGAGCATTCCTGGAAGTAATGTTACCTCTTTCTCTGAAGGAAAAGCTGTTCCATACTGTTGAAGGGTGTCTACTCTCTTTGCCACCACGTTGCCATGTGTCTCCTCTCTTACGGTCTTTTAACGCTCTCAGGTGAATCTAGTGGAAGCATCGGTCGAGATGAGTTCATCAGCCAGGTGGCCCAGGACATTCAGAACAAGCTGCCCACGTTATTTGACATGGATGTGATCTGTAAAAGGTTTGGGACTGACATTTCCCCGACCTCAGTGGTGCTGCTTCAAGAACTGGAGCGCTTCAACAAGCTAGTGGTCCGCATGCAGCGCTCTCTGGCTGAGCTGCAGAGGGTGAGAAGGAGGGGCTGAGAACGGCAAGATCCGTGTGGCGTCTTTATGCTTCACGCAGTTTGACATGTGTTCTGACCCTCTTGTCTCCCCCTAGGCCTTGGCCGGTGAGGTGGGAATGAGCAGTGAGTTGGATGAGGTTGCTCGGGCACTTTTTAATGGCCACATTCCGGCCATCTGGAAGAAGTTGGCACCTGACACACTTAAGTCCCTCGGCAATTGGATGAGCCATTTCAAGAGGCGTTACGAACAGTACAGTTACTGGGTGAAGACGGACACACACAGATCTCCTCTGTTAGATGTCACCTTGTGTATTCTGTCATTAAAAAGTAGAGAAAGCGGCTTTATGGCTGATGCATCTGTGTATCTTGTGTCGACCAGGTGGATAAAGGAGAGCCAAATGTCATGTGGCTATCAGGACTCCATATCCCAGAGTCCTACCTGACTGCCCTGGTCCAAGCTGCATGCAGGACCAATGGTTGGCCTCTGGATCTTTCCACACTGTACACGGAGGTGACGCAGTACCGCAGTGAGGATGAAGTCAGCATGAGACCTGAACAGGGTAAGGAAATGTAATTCCCCTTTTGCAGCACAATCAGTGATTAGTTACACGTACTAATAGTGTTCTCCCCCGCAGGCTGCTTTGTGTCCGGCCTGTATCTGGAGGGAGCGGACTGGGACATGGAGGAGGGCTGCCTGGTGAAGAGTCAACCGAAGGTTCTGGTTGTGGAGCTGCCCATTCTCAAAGTCATCCCCATAGAGGCTCACCACCTGCGGTTACAGGTGTGGACCACTACAGGCCTCCATACAGATGAGAACTGACTTGTTCAATGTTTTCTCCTAACTGTCATGTGTATTTTGTACCACAGAATACGATCCGCACACCAGTGTACACCACCTCTCTGCGGAGGAATGCAATGGGGGTGGGGTTGGTGTTTGAGGCGGACCTGTTCACCACCAAGCACATCTCCCACTGGGTGCTGCAGGGAGTGTGTTTGTGCCTCAACAATGACTGAAGACGAGCCTCAGCCCCCGGCCGATTCGCTTTCCCACAGTCTGTTCCAACATGTTGATACATTGATTTATGCGTTTTTGAAAGAGATCGAAACAAACTTGTACCTCGATTAATGGGACGATTACAGGAAACCAAATAAGTTATGATGAAAGATTGCACATATGTTTAAAAAATAAATTGATGGAGACATGAAAGAAAAGTGTATGCTTGGCTCATTATCTACTGCGTAGCTTTATTATGTTCTCACTAGATGGCAGCACACAACAGTCCTGAATGCTTTATTCTGTCGCTCCAGGCATTTATCTTTGGTGCTACAGTGGGCAGAAGTATCATCATGCTATAGTGGGTCAGGGTCTGTCAGGCCTAAAAGTCCCAAATAGTCTGAATAAATAAACGTTTGCAATTTAGTTCAATCACTTTTAATTTAATAATTAGGAACTCTGTTCATTCCTCTGAAGGACAGTAGATACTGAATATTTCTGGTGAGGTTGTAAAATGAACATAATCTTCTGCATCCAGTGGAAAATGTACCATTGACCAAAGGCTGCTCAAGTTTTCCACTTTACCCAAGTAGATTTTCAGCTGTTCTCTGCAGGATAGGTAGCAGGCTTTACTATTTAAGAACAAATATAGTGCAGCGCTAAGTAATCGAGGCTGCTGAAGTCAGCGTGCCAAAGCAGCTGAAGTTACGGTGAAGATCTGGCAGCTTGTGTGCAGTGAGGTCACAGAAACACAGGAAAAAAACAGTTTGAAGCCATATGGTGAGCAACGTTCATCACCTAGCCTGAGCTGTGCATATACAGCTGTGATCAGTGATGTGCTGTTTAGACTAAACTTGGACTTATAAACAAATAACCAGTGACATGAAAATATTTAACATTCAAGTCGCTTCCCTTAATAGTCCATATTTCCATATGAGTCACGCTTCTCCTAACTGCACCGTCCCATCTGTAAGGCTCTCCTCTGAGTGGCAGAGGGTAAGGGCTAGACAGGTGTCTTCTCCGCCTTAACAGGAGCGACTCATAAAGAGTGGCGACGCGGACATGTTTATGACCAAACACGGGAGGGGAGGAATTGCCTTTCATTGTTAAAAAGAGGGAAAACTTTTTTAAATAACCTACAATTCCCTTATACTCATACCTGTGAGTGAGCAGCAGTAAATGCACCTCCAATGCTGCGCTGCTGTTGGCACAGTACAGGGGAGGACATTATGGAAGCAGGAGAGAAATGAGAAAACCCAAACCGACCGCCGTCTGCCGCCTCAGACTTTACATTGACTCTTATTGCTCCAGTTCCTGTTGGCACTATTGGCCGTAAAATTCATGGGTACAACAAAAAACTCTGACTCATCATTTTCCAACAATCCCCAAATAAAAGTGTAAAAGTGATTTGGGGATTGTTGGAGAGCAGGTGGGCTTACTCAGTCCCATCCGAGTGCTTACCTGTTTGTCTTTCCACCCATATGGGAGCTGATTGGTTTCCGTCTCAATGTCTGTGAGTGTGTGAACAGCATCTCTCATTAGCTGAGAACTTCATCAGTATTCATATTCAAGTTTTCTCAAGTGTTCTATGCTGCATTTGTTTTAGCTGGCGGGACCCCATGATGGGCCTGAGAGGCGTAGTCACCCCCAACCACAAATAGCCATCTTGGGCCTCAGGTTTTGGTTGCAGTGCAGGTGTTTAGTTTGGAGCAGGGCCGCAGCCCTGTGGTTACTGGCTGTGTGCACTAAACCTACATGACCCAACTGTATGCGCTGATGGAGGTTACTGTAACTCCACTACACTCCTGCCACTGTGCCTGGGCACCGATAGCGTCGACACAAAGAAAGAGCCAACTGGGGAAGGCAACCAGAGGGGGAACACACCATGGCTGGATAGTTGTTAAAGCATGGTAACAATATCGGGATGAACCTCGCTTTGTGGGCTTTTTAAATAGAACCTGTCTCATCTGTTGTTTAACAAATAACACTTACTCATTACTGACAAAGTTCCAAAGAGTTCAGAGGAGTCTAGAAAAAGCAGCAGCCGATAATTCAATTAGAAGCGAACCAAATAGCCTTCAATGCGTAATGTGCCTCGAGCGTGCGCCGTCCTCCTCCGTGAGAGGTTGGAACGGGGCAGGGAGGAAAGGAGCCAGCAGGCTGTGCTCTGAAAGACCCGAGGAGTCTATAAAAGTGGTGTCATGCCCGCTGCAGTCGGAGCTCTGCTCGATCAGCGCACAGACTGACGGAGCAGGAACCGGAGGAACGAGAACAGCGCGCGCACGCTCACATCCACACGCGCGGCGTTCAGGGGTTGTCTTCTAATGTCGGCTCTGTCATAGGTAGAGACTCACCAGCAGCGGGAGTTTGCGGGGTGGCAGTTTCCTTCAGTTGCTTTAGTTCATTTCAGATTGTTGAGTCACAAGAGCGCGAGGCACCGTTCCTACATCAGTGTGCTGCTTTAGTGCGAGGGATGCGCGTCTTCTCCAGCCGACCCGGAGCTGTCTGACACATTTCTCCCACCGAGCTGGATCCACTAACCGGTCTGTCTTCTCACCGGGGGGAAGTTGGGCTCAGTTCTACTTTTCTGGCCGTACTTTTGATGCCACGGAAATGGGACCGCGCCAACGGGAGAGCGTGTCCGCGCTTTGCAGCAGAAGTTTGCTCTGGACGGTGCTGATACTCTGGCTCAGCACGTTGGTCGATGGGACCTGGAAGACCGGACTGTACAAGACCTACTCCTCCGGGGCTCAGCCTGCAGCCTCTCTGACCTCAGTCTATCAGAAAAGGTAAGGGGACCTTTATATTGGTATAAGACATTACCTCTGGACTGCATGTTAATCCTAAATGGTGCATTGTGTTGCAGCCACACACACTTTTACAGTTGTCATGTCCTCTTGTTAACACTGCAGAGCGACTCCCATCTCCATCCATCTCCCAGGTCCTATTGTCTTCCTGACGGTTTGTTTCCTTTTCCTGTGCTGGCAGCACACATCGCTCTGCTGACCCCGGTCCATTGTTGCAGGAGCAGCATGTCAGGGTGCTCACCTAAACATCTGTCCAGTCAGAACTGCTCCTTTGTGGATCGCGGGTAGTGAAGACAGGATGCACCGTGAAGAAGTGTTGAAGACAGTGAATTATATTTATGGCTGTAATAAAGTGCGCGGAGAACAATATCATCAGAATAGGTCACTGAATGACACGGGGGATGAGACGGTCTCGTGAAATGACTGATCCTGGTTTCCGACACAGTGTCACCTCACTTAACTCCCAAAGGAGCGATGCCCAGCTCTGCTCCCCTCCTGGCAGAGCCAACGTTTAGCTCGGACACTAGCCGGTGCTTAGAGATGACTGGACGTTTCCCATGTGGCACATATTGATGCAGTCGGGTTGAGAGCTGTGTGGGCCGAACGTGAAACCTCTTCCCTCTGAGGAGGCCTGACCCTCGGGGTGTGTCCAGGTGGCTTTCAGCACTCCCAGCCTCCTTGCTTCACTGGCTCCCCTCTCTGCTCAGCTCCACTGTCCCTCATGGCCAAAGGTCTGTTGACATGTTTACTAAACAAAAGCAGCTGGGACTCCACCGCATCTGGGCCTGTTCCGGGCGGGAGAGATGAGTTTACAGTGAGCTCGCTGCTGTTAGTAAGCGGCGAGCGGAGGAATGTCAAGATAGACAGAAGCAGAAGGGGTCGTCGGCGTGAGTCAGAGAGGTCAGCGGGTTTGAGGTGACAAGAGAAGAGCTCGGTCCACCTGCCGCCGGGCCTGCTCCGGGAAAGCAGCGGTTTACGGTGCGTGAACAAAGCCAAACAGTAGCATTGGGATTTCAGAGAGCAGAAGGCTGGAGACACTCGGCACTGAGTGACAGAAACTGAACGTGCCGTTGGTGTGAAGGCACTTCAAAGGAAATGGATCAGACTGGGAATCTGTCACAGGAAAACCTTCTCTCGGCCCTGTCTTCACACAGCGATTACCCAAATACAGGGGATTAACAACTCGAGTCATTTTGCATTCGCTCTGCTGGGGAGCTGATAAAGTGTTCCTTCACCCTTGACCTTCTCAACGACTATATGAGCTCCGTACACTGAGGGCTTATGAGGTAGCCGCTTCTTTATTTCCTGTCGGGCCCACTTCTTTATCCTCCCTCGGAGGACTTGTCATGGTCTGACAGGCCGTCTGAACCCCGTGGCCATGCGCCCTCATTCCTCACACATCTAAACCATATCCATGTTTTCTTTCAGTGAAGACGACACATCACAGGAGGCCGAGTCCTGGGTGGCACAAAGCAAAATGGCTTTAGATTTAAAATAACTACAAAATGTATGTATAAGGAAGCACATTTAATCACTGGTGGTGGATACATTCATCCGCAGGGAGTGGACCATCTCCCACTATAGAGCTGCAGCAATTAGGAGATTCAGAAATTAATGACGCTAAATTAATTGATTGTTCCATCTTTTCCAATTTGTAACATTGTAAACCAAATATATATATATATATATATATATATATATATATATATATATATATATATATATATATATATATATATTTGTTAGTTTCTCTGGTTGTCTACAGTTGAAAATGTAATCCTGTTTTGGACTCTTAGTTGGAAAAAAGGAGGCTAGAAGACGTCACCTTTTCCACCATTTTATCAAGAATCAATCCAATAATCTGGAAAATCATACAGATAAACGATAATGACAATAAGCCCTGAATAAGTCAAATGTGTCGTGTAACCTGAAGGCGAGCAGTCCACGCGGTCGGCGTCTCAGCTGCACACGGTTATACATTCATGACTGTATGTATGGAGCCGTCGCTGTGATATAAGGGCTTTCTTCAGTTGAGAGTTATTCCCTTTGTACTTTCCAGCCGGGAACACTTACCGATGCACACAGAGACACTCCGCGAGCTCACAGGTGTCCAGGTCTCAAAACAGACAAAGACAAATGAGAGTTTTCCTCTGAGTTGCTGTGAAGAGTCACTTAGCCCTGACCTTCAAGGCCTCACTGAGGCGCTTTGATTCCCGTGGAAAACACATGGCATCTTTGAGCCTGCAACATGACAGCCCAGCAGCCTTTTTTTTCTCTTTAATTTATAATTGTATAATACCTCTTCAGATTCTTTCACTAATCTCATTCAGGTTGCTCTAGTTCTTTCTTTTTTCCCTAGAAGCTGCAGATTATGACTCCAGGAATGCTGCATCTCTCTCTCTTCATTCATGTCACTGTGAATACACTCTCTATTTCTCTCTTTGCCATTTTTTGTTTGCTCTACATTTTTCGTGTGCCTCCTCTCCATCCCGTGGGGCCAAGAGTGCCTCATAAATGTCTTTCCTTCCATTTCCCTGTTCCCATCGGAAGCCCCCTTGTGTGACCCGTATGATAAAATAACCTTTGTCTCCGCTCTGCTCCTCCGTCTGGCCGTTTGCCACATCTGTCTTTTGTCCTTTGTTCTCCTCGACTATTTTTCCCACAGACAGAAATCTGGAGAAATTCCTTTACATTTCTGTCCGCGCTGCGTTTCTAACATATCTTTGAGCGCTCGTCCTCCCACGGTACATGAATGGATGGGTATGAGTTCAGTGAGCTACTAGTCTGGGACACGTTTCACTCCCATTTCTCCAGCGTTTTTTCCCTCATCAGCGATCTTGTCAGTTCACACGTCTCCCAGCTTCATCCTCCCCACGCAGGCTGCTGCAGAACGTGCACTAACTCGGCGTAATCATGAAAGATGCAGCCTGCAAGGCCAACACGAGGGCTGCGACAACACAGCATACCTGTTCAAGCTACTTTTCTTTTGCAGAGTTCATGGATTTGCATTAATATAGGCACTCGGTCGGTACTCAGCACGTTTTTGTTTCCCTCCAGTGTTTTACTGTCTTGGCCTCCGTGGCGTTGAGGAACAGATGGGCCGGAGCTCTGATTTTTTTCCGTCCCCTTAAAGATTGAAGATTTATTTTGTAACTGTTGGCTGTGACTGTGAGCGACGGTTGATGATTTATTTCGCTTGGGCCTGGCGTCCAGTCTGCCATGTGTGCTCAGAGACCTGATACTCGCTCAGGGCCTGCTCGCTGCTTTTGCCAGTGAAGCAGCATGGTGCTGGTGGCTTTCACACTTCCTAACCCAAGGACGCCTCCCGTAGGATCAGGGTGTGCCGACTATGAAACATTTCACCTGTAAAGACACCGAGCACACCGAGTGTCCCCGTGTGAATACAGCCAGGCAACATACAGGCCCATTGTACGGTAGTAACCAAGTGAGGAAGGTGATCCGCCGTTCGGCTTATAAATGAAACTGATCCACATCCCAAAGGAGACAGAGATGTTACCTTTAATATCTTAATGCATCTCCATCCTCTCTGCAGACGTATTGTCCTTTCAGCTCCGTGCTCGTGCTCATGTATTGTGTAGAGCGGATACGTAGGCACCGCAGGTATCGGTTGTCAAGCCCTTTGGGGAATTGTAAACTCTGTTATGCCAACTGCTTTTATTATTTTAGTCACTGAAGCAGCAGCGGTTGGCATTTCCTTTTTGGTAATTGCATAAGTGCAAAGCAAAGAGAGAGAGGGAGACCATAAACCCCCCCACCCCCCTCCCCCCCTCATACCCCCTGGTGACATCTTAGCGGTTCCCAGGTGAAGCCTCGTCTCGGCCTGGGAAACTCCGATGTTTATCTGTTGGGTCTGGGGGATAAGTGGTGGGGAGGAGTTGGGCTCAGTACCCCCTCCTGTTACTCCATCGCTACCTGACCACAGCTGCTCCTTCAATGTCGGACATTTTCCACTGATGATTAGAGACTTTTTTTTTTCAGGACAAGGGAAAGCAATCATAGAGTAATCATATATATCTGTGTTCATTTATGTATCCGTAAGGCTGACGGATACATTAAGACACGTGGTGGGCTTGTATTTAAATAACACATGTGGCGGATGAACTTCCTCATTACTTTACTTGAGAAGTTTAGGATTAATTCAAACTGTGTCTTTTGCACACCGTTCACTTGTCATAGTCTCACTTCCTCTGGCGAACCTTTTTCAAGATGTTATTATTATATAGGCTACATTCTTATTAGATAAATGGAAAACATCAAGATCAATCAATATTCCAGACTAAACCAGAGCAGAGAAATAGTCACATCAAAACAGGAATACCTGCAGTAGTCCCTGGACTCAGGTCTGTGTGCGGCCCACCGCCACATGTGGGGAGCGTTAATCGGAGCTCGTTCAGGGCTGCTTCGCATCCTCCGCCATCGGCAGTTTCCTTTAGTGTAAACCGTCTCTCTCTCACACACACACACACACACACACACACACACATATGGTCTCACATATTGACAAACAGACTTTAGGGGGGGGCACAGTCCCGCTCTTGGAAACACACTGGCAGCAGAACACACAGTGTGTAGTTGTGTGAGCCACACGGTCTCCTTGTGGTTTCCACATAGAGCTCCTTTCTGTACGTCGCCTGATTGCATAAACACAGCCGATATAAGTGTTGTCCTCCAGCTGTAGCCATGTGACCTGATGTTGTTAATACATTAATAGTAACATATGGCAGCTCAAACTGCTGCAGTTTGTTTACATATATTAAAGCAAAAAGGACGAGTAACCAGCCTTCAGTGTTTAGCTGGTATGATGAGTAGGAAACTCTTCTCTTGAACACATGTCCTTGCCTCCTCGCTATCACAAACAAGCATCTGTTCCTGTTAGAGGGGCGATTCTCCTTTCGGTGAGGATTAAACCAAACCAATTAGCTCTCAAATGAATCTCCATTCATTATAGTAACTTGATTTGGTGGCTTTAGCCTTATGGATGGCTCTGAGTGGTTTACTGTGTGCTCATTTACAATTATGCTTCTGGAGGCCTAAGAAATAAATAAAGCTCTGCACCTTCCTTAGCCTGATCTTATAATCTAAGAGTCCAAGAATCAGATCTTAAGGCCGATTCATACTTTGGCGTTTTCAGAAAAACGGACGGATACGCAAGCTTTTTCACCCTTTGCAAGCTTCTTGCAAGACGCACGCAAGCTTTTTCACACCTTGCGTGCGTCGACCCCTTTTTCTATCCACGCGTCAAAAATCTACACAAGCCTACACAAGCCTGCAAGGCTGTGATTGGTCTGCTGGTCTGATGACTACCTCCTTTCTGGAGTCTCACATTTCCGGTTTTCATAGCATAATACCGCCATTTTTAAAAGCAAAGTCAAACCCAAGACGATCTTTTTAAAAAGATGAACGCTATTCAGGAGCTGCTAAGCGAGGAAGTCAGGAGGTATGAACACCTCTATAACCCGTCGATGGAGGGTTATAAGGACGCGCAGATGGCCTCACATTCGTGGAGGGAGATCTCCTCCAACGTGGGTTTGGCGGTGGACCTGTGCCTTTGTGCCTGAAAATGTGGAGGAAACTACGCGACAAATATGTCCGTGAGAAGAAGGCGATGCAGGGCAGAAGTGGTGATCCTGGGAGAAAGATCTCTCCTTCTCCCTTTTTTTATCGCTTTCCTGGTTGGGCGTGCACATAAAGCATTCATATTCATTTCCACCACTTAATAATCCATTCATATCGATGTGAATCAATCAATACTAATACAACTTAAACTGTGATGCGTTTTAGTTTCATTTAGCAATTTATTTAGTGTATAATCCATAGCAGCTGCCTTAAAACACAACCTTTTTTTCCATTGTCCCGCTGCATTAATACCCCGACGTCCGAGCCCGACCTGAGCCCTAGCATGATTTCTAAATGTTTAGTCGGAGACGGCCTGGCTGGTCGGGTCCAGTTGGAAGAGGTGAGGAGATATGAACATTTATACAACCCCAATGATCTCGGTTGCCATCCTTCACTGTGTGTGTGTGTGTGGACAACAAGACCTGGTAAATAAATAAACCAACGACTTCCACACACAAAGACGTCATTCTCTATGTCGTCTTCGACAAAAAACGTTACTCCACCTATTGTTCTGGCGGTGAATTGCTTTGCAACACGCGCAACCCTTTTAGGAACTATGAATTGAAACGAGCAATTTACACAAACAATTACACAACGATTTACACAACGATTTACGCTGTTGTAGAAGTATGCTCCAGCCTTTAACCTCTGACCTTTTCAGGATTATCTTTTCTCTAGACGGTCTGTTGCTTAACAGCCTCTCTGACTCCTGATGCTATGTCTCCTGAAGCCTCTCTGACTCCTGATGCTATGTCTCCTGAAGCCTCTCTGACTCCTGATGCTATGTCTCCTGAAGCCTCTCTGACTCCTGATGCTATGTCTCCTGAAGCCTCTCTGACTCCTGATGCTATGTCTCCTGAAGCCTCTCTGACTCCTGATGCTATGTCTCCTGAAGCCTCTCTGAAAAGAAAGTGGACTCATGACCCAGAATGAATCGTGTTGAAAAGCGTAATCTCCGTGTGGGACCTGGTCCTCCTCTTGATTCCGTCCGGAGGGACTTAACCTCTTCTGAGAGCCAAATGCAAACGGATGTGTTTTGATAGAAGAGAGAGGCCGCAGTGTAAATACAGCCCACAATGCACTGCTGCCAATCGTGTGACTGATTAAAACCTTGTAAACACCGTAAAGAAATTTCCAAACAAAAGGAAGGGGGGAGGGTCGGAACAATGCGGCCCTGCGTGTGAAACACCGCATGTTGAACGTGACTGCATGGCTCTTTTCCTTTTGAGAGTGTCTTATTGTGCGGGTGTACTTGTTCGAAGGTGTTTTGACAATAACAACCTTGAATTATTTACTTTGAACATATGATTTTATTCTGTATCTAAAAATAACGACTACGGTTTTATTTTTTATTTCCCCCCTCAGGAACTGGTGTCCTCACACGGCCAGTAAGACGGTGACATGCCAGGTGCACAACGGGACGGTCCTGCAGCGGGTCTACCAGACGTGCCGCTGGCCGCAGGGATGTACGGGAGGCAGGTGAGAGGCGACTTTACCACGGCCGTTACTGCTGTACCATTAACGCTTTTTTTAATAAAGAATAACCCACTTTAAAATACTTAAACCAACCTCTGTGAGAGTGTTCATTGATATAAAGTTCATTTTCTCTATCGTGGAATAGCAGAAACATGGTTATCTTTTTAATAATGAATGTCATTAATTTTCTTTGACTTTTTATCTTCCACCTAGCAACGAAAAACTACAGATCTGTCAAAGAAAAATGACTTCAAAACCACATTTGTACCTTAATAATATTACATATCTGTAATACAATCATTTCAGGTCATTTAGAAAGAACACATACAGTGTGTTAGTATTAGTTACTCTTGGTAAAGGATCCTGATTGGAGGATTTAGTGGCATCTAGCTGTGAGGTTCCAGATTGCAGCCGACTGGAACTTCTCCTGTGTTTCAAGCGTCAAGGAAAACTACGGTGGGAAACGCTCTATCCAGGAAATCAATAGATACCAAGTTCTCAACAATAGATCAAAGGGCAACGCAGCGGCCCCACATGTTGTGTTGTGAGTAACGCACTGGTGATGAAGCTCATACAACACGTTCACGCCTGTTCCAGTGGGCAGACAAAAAGCATTGTGGGACATGAAGGAAATAATAAACATACACGAGGGGGGCTGACTGTTCACTTCACCGTAAACAAAGGGGTGAATTCACAAAAGGATTGCACAGATTTTGTGACCGCTAAACCTAAATAAATACAACAAAGAGAAGCCGTGTTATTTTCAAAGAACCAGAAATAAACCCGTCACTGTGCTGCCAAGCACACAGCATCTCGTCTGAGGTATAAATCACATATTTGGGGAAAAATCGTGTAATCGGGCCTCATCGCAAAAACAGTGAAATTCACAAAGTGATAATAGCATTTACAGCGAAGTTATTAGCATCGTCAGAGAGTTGATGGCAACATTAGTGCATTCATCTCGACCCAGTGGGATATTAAATCCCAAATCATTTTCTTCTCTGTCTTGTCTGTGATTCCTTTCCTGAGGTTTTGAGGAATGCCTCTGCACCTCGCTGCTCTGTAACTGTAGCTTTTGGTCTGAACATTTCATTTTTCTTTTCCTCTCTGCCATTGTTCTGCCTACAATGCTGCATGGATAATTGCAATCAGATGCGAAAATGGGCACATTGCTTCACAACGTGTGATGCACAAGTCATCGCGCTTTCTGCAGCCAGTGTGGAAGAAATCAAATTACACCAGTAAAAGAAAAATACAAAGTCATCAAAAATAACTAAAGCAACTCGCTGAATCCCAAATGTTACTGTCACACATGCGTGAGTGAGATGAAATGAACGTGGCAGCTGTGTGTCCATTCCTCGAGGCTCAGTGCAGACACATGCAGCTATCGTGAGCTTTGAGAGAGGCTTCAGATTCTCCTGTGTGCTTGTTCTTAGCTACAGGACCGTGGTGAGACCGTCCTACAAAGTGGTGTATCGCACGGTGACCTCCCTGGAGTGGAAATGCTGTCCAGGATTCAGCGGCGCTGCCTGTGAAGAAGGTAAGTGGAGACAGAAGGACTCGCAGACACATGCACACATTAGTTGTACAGCAGCTTAACGAACAACCGGCGGGGCTCTAGAAAAAAAGGCCATCTTCGGAGTCTCGGACGGAGGGATGGTTTAGTGCGTCTCTGTTTCCTCTTTTCATCGTTTATCTTCATCTCCTCAGGCGTACACATGTATTACCAATCCCCATCCCTCTGTTTTGCATTGCGGTCTTATTGCCTGCATGTGTGCCTTCCAATACATGTGTACGAGTAATACTTTAAAACGGGAGTGATTTCATGAGGCTTCGGTCTTCTGAAGGAAGCGAAGAAATAAGATCCTTCAGGGAGAGTCAGATATGTTTTAATGTGTTCATTGTAGGAGTCATGGTACCATGTGAGGCTTGATTCTTCAGTGCGGTTTTGGGTTTTATGGTCCAGCTGGAACCGAGTCTTCGTGCTCTTAATTGCTCTGCTAGAACTTTTGTTTTCGTTTTTTCAACTACAGTAGCTGCCCACCACACACACACACACACACACACACACACACACACACACACACACACACGCACACAGAGTGTTTCATGACTACCCCAGGCACCGGCCCCTGTGCCTCTGCAGGCTGAGGAGGAGGGTGGAGTGTCTCTTCGTGTGGGGACCCGGGACATGACGGGGTGTGACCTCAAGCATCAGGCTCGGCGACACAAAGGGCAATAAATGTTTACAGTGGTCACTTTATTTGTGGGCTTTTTTTCCTCTTTTATGCTACCCCTCCCAAGTGGAGTTGAGCAACTCTCTGCCCTCCCAGTGATCTGGAGGCTTCAGCTGGAGAAATATCTCCACTTCAGAACGGCCTGAATGGCGTGCTTGTTTTAGAGCTTCCCCACTTTCAAAGTAAAAGAACACATTGATAACCCAGACTTTACTTAACGAGAGCACAGGAACACACAGTCAAACAAGAAGGAAATTAACCAATTAAGTTGTTGCTGGAGGAGATTCCCCTGCGGTTGTCATGGCAGTCGGGTGGGGGGGGGGGGGGGTGTCGAGCCAGCGGGGATGCTGGGATTAGCCACTTATCTGAGCGTCGTTCCGGGCGGCTTAGATCACAGGCGGTGCTGAGTGGAAGTGACAGGCCCCTTTCATAGGGGCCTTTACTCCCTGGCACCATGGATGCTGTCCGGGGCCACCGGCGCTTTGTTCTGCTGCTGCCACGTGAGCAGAACCTCTTGCCAGCGCAGAACCTGACACCCCGCTGCTGTCGGCACGGAGAAATAAAAGCTTGCCGCACGGGCAAAGCTGGAGACCGGATTGTGCTTAAACTCTGTTGCCATCATTTTGCCAAGGGAAGTGAAAGCTACACCCGTCGTTCAGTGGGGGCACATTTCATATCCGGGCTCTTAACACCCGTTTGTTGCTCCATCTGCAAATCTCTACGCTTTTCTTTGTGAATTTCCAGACGACTATGAGCACTTGTTTGACCTTGAGTTTGGCTTCGTTAGAAGGCTCCGTACAAAAAGCCCCTCAGTTCAGAACAAACAACTATTTTACTTTACGAAATCTTCTGTCTAGGTCAGACATGAGAAACATATTGCCTTTGAGCTCATACATCTGATAAATATCTCACACCGGATACATATACAGGGTTCGTACGGTCATGGAAAAGCTGGAAAGGTCATGGAATTTTAAAATGGTCATTTCCAGTCATGGAAATATGTTATAATCACATGTTCATTTACGCCGATTTTGAAATAATTAATATATTTTTTAAAGAAAGACACTCAAAATATAAGCCGGCGATAGCTCTCAATACGCTACATTTTCTACAGTTTTCATGTTTATATTATACCGAGATTTCAGTTTGGTCATGGACATTTGGTTTAAATGTGTACGAACCCTGCATATATATATATATATATATATAAAGTGTTGGTTATATACCTCTGCTCCCATCATCCCTTTCCCTCGACTCGTCTGCTTGTCACAGACTGGATGAACGTGTAAGATCCGCTCATTTACTCGCGCTGCCCTGCGTTCCCCTCCACCGGCCCTCACCAGGACGACCCAAAAGCCCCGGGCCACGCCGGACCCCCAGGGCCAGTCGGCATCACGGCAGATCTCCACAATGTCCACAGCAGCAGGATCATGGGCTGCCTCAATGTGCAGGAGAGTATCTGAGAGCACGGCCTCGCCATGCTTCTGTTTCCAACGGGGATGAGAGAGTTGTTTCCTCTGGTGTGCCTCCGTTCTCACCCGTCCGCCTGCCAATCGATTGGTCAACATATGTAAATCAACAGGTCCAGTTGGAAGGAAAGACAATGTGTTTCTGTTTTAGGGTTCAGAGTATGCCTTTCCAAAGCAGCAGATATAAATGGTGGAACAGTATGGGAAGAGTTCACGCCGTGCTGTCATCCAGTCACACACGGGCTCGTGGGGCTTTTTGGCATGTCACACTCAAACTGAGCAACACATGACATCACACCCTGGCTGATACACAGACTAACGCCATCAGGGGCCACGCGCAGTGAGATAACACTGCATCAGACAGGAACATTTCACATTCACTCTCTTTCTGTTATTTCCTCACGCTAACCTCAAGACTTGGCTGGAGTTCCAGGCCCGTGGTGTAATTACTGGGTCCTAATTGTTTTCTATGAGGTTTGGGAGATATTGTCTTACTTGTGGACCTGGAACACAATGCTCTTTATCTTTGATTGAGCTTGTGGGGGTGGGGGGAGCAAAGTATTTGCAGATGGAAGCACTTTCATAGCTCGCCAGAAGCAGGGATTTAACCTATGCCTGGTTGGCTTTGGCATGCAAAGTAAGTAAATGCTTGTTTTCAGATAGGATATCATAAGCTGGGCTACATCAAGCACAGATATCTAAATTATACCTCATTCAGATGTGCAAAAAAAAGTAAATGCTACATTATTACTTTAGAGCTGGCTCTCAAAGACCTGTATAGGATTCATCAATACGGAGCGCAGCAATGAAGGGTGGCGGCGTGCTCGGCAGTCTTGGATATCAGTCGAACTCTTTGTCTTGGACTTTGCTCTCTTTATGTTAATTTTGATGGAAGTCTTAAAAGTGTGAAGATGGCACTGAGAAACGACAGTAGATATAACATTGTCTGGATTTATGACAGGAGCGCACTTGGGCCCAGCTTATTGCGCGCGCGCGGGGGGGGGAGGGGGAGGGAGGTCTGAATTTGCACGGCTGTCAAAGCCCTGCCACGGGGGCGCCCGTCAAGCCGTATCTCCCAGCCAAGCGGAGGCTGCGGTTTTTGGGTTGCAATTACGGTATACGGCTGGGAGGCATCGGCACGCTGTCTGTAATAAGCCGCAGAAATGTAATCTGTGTTTTCACAGCTCAGAGCGGCTTATCACAGGCCTGCACGCTAAACCCCTCCGTTTAAACATCAGTCGGCTGCAGCTTGCCATTAGCAACCGAAGAGTGGGAGTGCGTGGACGCCGATGGGTTCGTCGGAGCGAATGTGTGCGTGGAGCGGCGAGGTGTCGAGGACTGGTAGTTTGGTACAGTGAGGGATGCAGCTGCTGGCCGTGATTAGCTGCTTTAATGGCCGCCGGCTATAGGAGCTGTGAGGGAAGCGACCCCAGCCTGAGGTTAGAGGGGAGGGGGCTGAACAAGAGCAGGTGACCTCTCCTCCCCGAGACCACACATCCTGCTTTTCATTTAGCCCTCCTCTCCTCTTTCACTCACATTCCTGCATCCCCTTGTGTTTGCATAAGCAGGTGTTCAATATTGTATTCTCCCTCGCTCCAATGCATTCACCAGGTCATGTCAGATTGAGCCTAATCCAGGGTATTAATGACCCCATGAGACGAGATCCGCTCCAATCATAAAGAAACCAAAAGGTTGAGGGCATCAGGTATTTTAATTTCAAAATATACTAATAATTCTGATAATATTGTTTAGATTTTTTAAATATCCATTTTATGGTTCCATGCGAACCACATACAGAGCAGTCTGTGGAGAAATATGGTCAACAGATTATAATTATGCCTCCCGGTGCCTTCATGGTTTATGTGTGGCTGTAATAGTTTACAGTCAAAGGAAAAAGATTATTTATGGTAGAATAGAATTCAGCCAGATTCATTTCTTTATTCATATTTATTTGAATAGTGATGATTTTATGATTTGATAACATAGGTCCATTTGTTGAGCTGCATTTATTCTGTTCATAACTCTGTTCTTGACAAGAAATGCAGAGGCAGAATTCTTCAGCTGAAAGTAATTAAAGTTTCATACGTCCTCAGCCTTGATGCTCAGCTCACATTGATGGATCTGCCTCTTGGACTGGAAATGTCTGCTTACTGATTTATTTATTATTTCCCAAGACTTCCCCTGGGAATGCATTGAAAACTGTTTTTCCTGACATAAAGTGGGCCAACTCAGCAGAGCAAAAAACTTTTAGGGATGAAAATAGACACACACTCACACACACACACACACACACACATACACACACACCATGGCAGCTGGAGTATTCTCTGTCCCAATAAAGCAGAGGCATTTCCCCTCACCCAGTAGTTTAAGCCGACTGGTGAGTGACCCACAAACAGACGGGCTCCTTCCTGGAGGATCCATCACACGAGAGAAGAAAGACTCTCTCTTCTCGGGAGAGATAAGGCCAACTGGACCCGTAACAGAGCTGGCATCAAGTAGACAGATAAAGAAAGGAAAGGCTTTAACTCCTCCTCCTCCCCACCGTAGGCATCTTCTTTCTCTCACATCCGCTCCGCCACGCCATTAGAGCGCCGTCAGCCCGTCTGCTCGCCGCTCTCAGCCCATCCCATCTCATGTTGAAGGTTTTTATTCGTTTGAGCCGTTAGCTCTAGAGGGGCTCGATGACCTCAGGCTTTGACAAGGTCACGAAGCGTATTTGGGGTTTTGAGGTCAGAGTGTGTGTCCGCCGCGTCCTGTTGGTTTCAAACAGCTGAGGAGAGTTCAACAAACCCCATCCTGCTTAAATCACTATCCTCCATTCACTTGTCATCAGTATCCACTTTGATTCCTCTTGTTTCTGTTTTATTCTTCCTTCTCCCTCTTTAAAGCTTCGACCAGCTGTACGGAGCATCGTTAGTGACCTTATTTAGCTTTGACTTCCCTTTATTTAAGATCATGAACCAATGGACTGATTTAGTTTGATTGATGACTCCTAGTCATGTCTCTTTCCTGCTAGTCATGTCTCCTTCTGCTAGTCATGTCTCCTTCCTGTGAGTAATGTCTCCTTCTGCTAGTCATGTCTCTTTCCTGCTAGTCATGTCTCCTTCTGCTAGTCATGTCTCCTTCTGCTAGTCATGTTTCCTTCTGCTAGTCATGTCTCCTTCTGCTAGTCATGTCTCCTTCTGCTAGTCATGTCTCCTTCTGCTAGTCATGTCTCTTTCCTGCTAGTCATGTCTCCTTCTGCTAGTCATGTCTCTTTCCTGCTAGTCATTCCTGCTAGTCATGTCTCCTTCTGCTAGTCATGTCTCCTTCTGCTAGTCATGTTTCCTTCTGCTAGTCATGTCTCCTTCTGCTAGTCATGTCTCTTTCCTGCTAGTCATGTCTCCTTCCTGCTAGCCATGTCTCCTTCCTGCTAGTCATGTCTCCTTCCTGCTAGCCATGTCTCCTTCCTGCTAGTCATGTCTCCTTCCTGCTAGCCATGTCTCTTTCCTGCTAGTCATGTCTCCTTCTGCTAGCCATGTCTCCTTCCTGCTAGTCATGTCTCCTTCCTGCTAGCCATGTCTCCTTCCTGCTAGTCATGTCTCCTTCCTGCTAGTCATGTATCCTTCTGCTAGTCATGTCTCCTTACAGCTGTCTCCCCTTCACTCCCCTCCCCTCCCCCGTTGTGGCCCACACAAATACAATAAAAACTGTTATTTTTAGATGAACTATTATCCCGTACGTTGTATGATCCTGTGGGTTCTGTACTCTCCCGGTAGCCTTGATGATGGAGCTGCTCGTTTGTTACGAGTTCATAAACATGTTCAAAGCCACGTAGGAGACGCTGCTGTGGCTCGGTGGGGGATTCATGACCTTCAAACCTGCTCCGCTCACATGTATAGGGAACCACAAACAGACCACCGCCTCAGAGATGTTTCTGTGGCGTGTGGAGTGGTGACATCATTTATGGCCTCTCATATCACAGACCTCCCAAACACCCACAACCCCCAACCCACTCCCTCCCTCCCTCCCTCCCTCCCTCCCTCCCTCCCTCCCTCCGCTCTCAGTTTCCCAGCCACTAAACTCTGCGCTCTTGGTTAACGTGTAGAATGTAAAAGTCTTCGCCCCCGTCTGGATCCTAAACTCTATTTGTGTTCTGGTCTTTGCAGACATTTCCATTTGCTCATGTGCTCGTGATGCGCTGCTCAGAGATGAGCAGAGTGCTGCTGATGGTTGGGATTAGTTCTGGATTGAAGACGGGCTCGGGCATGAGGTTTGGACCAGCTGCATTAGCAGTCGGCCTAATTAGAGACATTCAGGCTAGTCGGGGAGCCGATCGTCTTGCCCAAAGAGAAATGACCTCACTGGATTGGCTAGAAGAAGGATGGAGCAGAGGAAGATAGAATTTGTCTCTAGAGTTTCCCGGATGGACAGAAGCAATCGATGTCATGTGTACAGAATGAACAGCGAACCAGAGATACAACACATCCGATGAATATGACAGAGCAGTTATCGGCTGCTACAGGCCAGGGTTTATTATGGTCTTGTTGTGGTTAGATTTAGTATATTATGCAGACACACTATTAATTCTAGCAATCAAGCAAATAGCTTGCAGGTAAACCTTCACAATCTTAAATTAAAATGTGAAATACAGTCACCAAGAGTGTGTAGAAGGTTGTGTAAATACAATGGATATCCAAAATCTCCAGAGATGTAATTAGATACAGTGATTTATTGCAGATCCGGGGTCAGATTTTCATGACAGATTATTGACATAGTAAATTGTCCATGGATAATCACCAGCACAGCATATTACTTCACTATTGTGGAACACAATAAATTAATGACGACCATCTGAATGTCTAAATTATCGTAATTAATGACGACCATCTGCATGTCTAAATGATCGTACATACTAATACAATAAGCAGCATGTGGCCAGATCTTGCACGTTGCACTTTTGTATTGTCTCATATGGTCTTTATTATTTCATGTCTTTATTAATGTATTTTGTCAATGATTTTGCAATTGTGTGTGAAGAAATGCTGTTTAAAACAAACACAATCTGCTCATGTGGAAGACTTAAAGTCGTCTTCAGCGCCACAGTGTTTCACAGAAAGTGGTGTTTACCCTGCGCTAATAGAGCATGTAGGACATTTGGGAAAGGGCTCGCATCTCCTCCGCTGCGTCGACTGAGGTCGCTTCTCGGGGGCTTCTCTTCATATCCACGCACACTCGGGCATGTTCCTCCGGATGCCTTTGACCGTCTTCTCTCCACTTGGAGACGCACGTCTCGTTGAGATCCTCTCAGGGCCGCGGGGTGATGTACGCTGTTCAGGAGGTGTGGGATGCTCCAGCGGTTCAGCACCAGTCCGGGAGGAGGTTGCGGCAGCGTGCCGGTGTGGCCGGTGAGGCAGTGTCCGGGGCTCGGAGTCAGAGAGGCCCGGCGGGGGGAGCTCATTACCAACAGGACGTACCCCTGAACCTCTAAACCCAGGCCTGCATTCCGGCAGCTCCGCCGCCCCCCGGGACTCATCCAGGGGGGCTTTAACAACCCCGTTGTTTTGGTTGGACCCTCGCCACAACCAGAGCCGAGCTGTGCATGACGGCTCCCCCCCTCCCTCCTCCGCCTCAATCGGGATCATAAATTGGGTCAGGAGAGGGTGTCTGTGTGTTCCTGCTTCCTCAGGTGTTTATGGCCCTTTCACTTATTCGTACTGCACTCACAGCCAGAGCCTGGTGGCAGACAAACACTCGCACACACGCAGACATGTTTTTGAAACACCTGCTGCCACAAGCACAGACACACATACACCAAGTGTGTGTGGAGAGACAGACACGTGACTCAGGCTATATTAAACATGAATGACTCGGGTGGCACAGACATGAAGAAAAGTGAGCTAAACTTGCTGACTCTGCATCAATCAGCTCAGTACAGAGACACACGCTGCAGACACACTGCATATGAGTGGCATGTGTTGACTGACAGAGTAGTGAACCACAGCGTTACGGCGTTACGGCGTTTCTCAATTCAATAAACACGACTGCAGACTTGTGTTCTTTTGGAGTCTGGTCTTGGGAGTCCAGACTCCGGAGGACGGGACAACGGGAGGACAGTCTTTCTGCGATGGGAACAGCAGCTGACTTGATGACGTCACCACATCAGCTGTTCTTGCTCCTGAGTTTACTCTCATTATTCACTGTAAATGAGTTTTTACAGTCAAATAAACAAAACATCCTAAAATGAAATTCTGTGACTCAACAACTAGTATTTATAAAAAGTCATCTGTCAGTAGTTTATTTTCTCCTCCGCTATTGTTTCCGGTTGCTGGTGAAATGCATTCTGGGATGTATGCTGGCCAGAGTACGCACAAGTCTCCTCTGATGCATCCTGGGTAAAGTGGGAGGATCAAGTCACATCCGGGCGTTTTGACCGTGCTTTGCGAGAAGCGAACTTTGAATGTGAACATGTACCCTGATGACGAGACACGAGTCCACGAGGACACAAGTAGAGGAAAGGACACAAGTAGAGGAAAGGACACAAGTAGAGGAAAGGACACAAGTAGAGGAAAGGACGCACAAGTACGCTGATTGAGAAATGCCTTGAGTCTACTGTTGTCATTGGCTGTGCGGGTGAGGATCAGAGGACGATGTCCATCATGTCTGTTGGTTGTCCTCCATGTCGTCTTCCTGAAGGACTCTATCTCCTGATGGGGGTCGCATGTGGCTCCATGAGAGCATGTCTAGTCAGCGGTGCTGAGCTGAGGGCTCACAGCCTGAGGCCAGGTCCACAGATGTAAAGGTTCTGGTGCTAAGCGGTTCTGTGTTACAGTGTCACGCTCCGTGTTAACGGGGATCTGTGTATTTGAGTGACGGTGTTGCTGCAGGTTCTTTGAGCAAGAAAGTTGATTTATGATTTGGCGACACCAGACAGATCGTACATTATTATTAGATCATTTTGAGATTCAATTATATTCTCTGTTTTTGTTTTTGCTTCCTTTTACAAGAAGAGGGAGTGACTATCAACGTATGAACAGGTTTCGCAGTATACAATTTGTGTGTTACTAAAAAGATGAAGATAACTGAGCCTTCATCGTCTTGCTTCATGCTGTTTTCACTTTTGGCAAGCTCAATGAACAATTTGAACACATTTTCAAGCAACAATACAAACATTCCCCAGTTCCAGCTTGTTAATTATGAGGATTTTCAGTTTTTCCTTGTGTTATGCGGAAGGTTAGTTTGGCTTTTAGCCTGTTGATTGGAAACAAGCTGATTAAAGACATCACCTTGGGGTTAGAGCATTGTCAGGAAAGTGTCCGACATGCTGCTGACTAAACAATGAATCAAGACAATAATTGGCTCATTAATGTAAATGACATGTGAGTTGCAGCCCTTGAAGGAGGAAGCCTGTTCCCTACGGCGCAGCTACATCAGCTACGACCACAGACTCTGTTGTTACTCTCAACCCCCGAGAAGTAAAACATACATGTGGCTTTAGAGGTTCAAGTCTCTTTGGGGCTGAACTGTCCACAAAATGACATATGCTTCTCATTTTACCCATAACAGAACAAAAGAAACTGAGGAGGAAAAATAAAAGCTTATTTTTCACTGAGGACATTCTTTGGATGTTCACAGTGGTTACATAATTGGAGCTTTTTGGTCCTGAAGTGTATAATACCTGAATATTTGACTCGGTATCTATGTGAATTGAGGTAAACGTTGACACTGATATGGCAGAAACGACTGCCTGCACCAAGCGGTTTCCCTTTTTGGATATCTCCCATCATTACATCCTATTTACTAAAGACCAAAAGGATTATTCTCAGTTAATGTGTTTTATATGAACCCTTCCCTTTGCCTGTGTAAACCTAGCTACTCCAGTAAACAGAGCCCCATTGAAGCAGAGTTACTAAATCTGCGGCCAGATGGGTTCTCGACCCCGAGACCAAGTGGAGAATTACAGTTTGTCCCGAGATTGGCGCTCAGCTCTCTCTTCCCTCTGGCCTCGCTGGGAGGGATGGGGGGGGGCAGGTCCTAGATGCAGTCGAGCATGTAAAACGAGAAGGGCTGTCCTAATGAACGGGCGGCTCCAGCGGGACACGTTTCCCCCGAGCGCTGCCGGGTAGCAGAGGGAGAGAAAGCCAGTGCAGAGCAGAGGTGGTGGTTTTCCTCCTCTCTTGTTTTCACAAGCAGACACTTGTGAAGAAATGGGATGGCACTGTTGAATTAAGCCAGACGGAGGGAACATATCTGAAGGGACGTGGCGAGGAGGGGGAATGGAGGGGTGTTCATAACTGGAAAGGCCTGTTGATGTCGCTGTGAAAAGGACAAAGCACAGGCTGAAGTAATCACCGTGATGAGCATCATTCCTACTTCCTCTCCGAGCCACAGCCACAGTGTTCCTTTGAGGTGCCTTCTACTTTACATAATGTAACCCAACTTCAGACGTAAGAGGAGATGTGAGGCTCCCTCGTCTCTGTGTGCTCCGTCTCACGGTCCGTGCACCGCTGCCCCCTGCGTGTGGTCGGGCCGCCAGAGGGACGCCAGCGGGTGAGAGGGCAGAGACATGAGGGGTGCAGGGGTTTGTGCTTTCCTGCAGGATAATGGCGTGTATTGTTCCTGAAGCGGCAGCGCTGTATCAAGACCAGCACGGGATAGTTCTTGACATACTCATTCGGTGTCAGTGTTACATTTCTGAGACTCCTCAGGGCTGTGTGTCGGGAGCTGGTCATGCTAAGGGAGGACAATGTGTTCCTTTTAGCTCCGGAGTATCAGCGGACCCAAAGAGAAAGCACCAAACAAGTGCCTCAGCATCGAGGAAGATGTTGAACGGAGATATCCGGGGAGGATTGAGTGCACTTTGTAATACGAGGTGTTGGTGGAACTGTCCTTTATTCCCCTGTTTTCTCTTCCTCTACACGGAAGACTGAACACCAGTCTGAATAAGAGTGGCGGTTAAGTCTCGGTAGTGGATTAAAACGTTCTCTGTGGAGGACGCATTGTGATGGAGGCCTAACAACGCTCCCTGATGAGCGCAGAGACAGGAGAGGGCACGCCGGGAGGGGAATCACCAACGCTGCTCAGTGCCACGCATCCATCAGAGCAGCTCCTTACCGCCACGCTGGAATGCTTTCCCCTAGCTGCACCTGACAGTGCAGAAACCTAGCGCCCGTTCACTTTTAATTCCAAAAGTGCAGCTGAGTTCTTCAGGAGGCTCTCCGTCACGAGCGAGGCAGCTTCCGTCAGCATCCGCCGCCGCTCCGAGAGGACGTGTGCAGCGGGCGGGTGGAGCCGGCTTGGCGGTCGTCAGCAGTTTGACTCGGATGCTAATGCGTCGATGAAAGATTTGGGGGAGAATTATTGATCAGAATCAGAATCAGCTTTAATGGCCATGAAAGTTTTCACATACATGGAATTTGTCTCCGGTTCCACTTTGCTCTCTCATACATACACAATATACATTAAACTAGATGAAAAGTGTAATGACATCACGTGGTGCAGCCGAAGGGGAAAGGGAGCTGCTTCACGGCCACGTTCACGCCATCGGAGAGACGTCGTGACACCGTATCTTCTGATGAGCACCAGCTCACCCATCCTGAACCCTGCAGTCACACAGCCACCAGGCCTGGCTGTTCAGTTTGTGGTGCTCATAGTTGCAAATATAAGTTTTCCATTTGGATGGGCGGACCCTTCTTGACTTTCCTCACAAGACAACATGACAGCATTGGATTGATTGCTAGAAAAGGATAACACATATTTAGTTTTGAGGGCTTGTTGGACCCTTTAAATGACTAGACGTTATCTACGGTGGATGCACTGACCCCTGTAGCGCCGTCTGCATGACTCAGCCGGGGCACAGAGACTCGGAGGACTCGGAGGACTCAGAGGCTCGGCGGCTTTAGCTCATGATCTCATGTATAAATGATGATTTATTTAGTTTTGAACCTCACAGAAACAGGGAGGAGGACTTTGCGTTGAGTCTGTTAATCTCGCCGCAGAGTGACGTCATGTGTTATTCCGGAGCTTTAAACCAAACGTATATGTACGGGGGTCTGGTGAACCGTTTGCGTGGATGGCTTTCTAACGAGTTTTAAAGGTTTGCTTTGTCACTTGTGTGTTGAACAGCTTTCATAAGTCGTCTAAAACACTCTGCATATGAAAGAGAAACCGTCCACTAAGTCTCCCATTAGCTTTCATGTTTATTGTGTGTACGTTGAAACCGTATCTCTTCATCAGGACTTTTATGAATCAATTAAAACGTGTTGAATAGCAGAGGATGGCGGGTGAGTGAGGGGATTAAGGGCTCATACGAGGTGCCGCTGATGGTTTCTGGCTGACCGCTGCATCTTGAAGTCCTTAATAAGCAGCCGCTCTGCACTCCGACCTGTCTGCGTCCTGCTACTGTGAAGCAGCACAAACACGCTCTCCGTATCTTCAGTGTGACTTATCCTGATAAACTGTTCTCTCGTTGGGCTGGGAGTCAGACAGTGGGACGCATCCATCCATTACTGCAGCTCCGAGTGCCTGGAGGGATCAGCTCGCCGTCAGCCAAGACCTCCAGGGCCGCTGCAGAGCACAACTCACAGCGCCAGACACCGGCGATGAAGAGGGAAGGACAGACCGGATACACACATGTTTGGAAAACAGACACACACAGAGATATATGTACACGCTACACAGACGCACACTGCAAGCATACACACACACACGGGAGACGTATTTAGTCAAGACGGGCCAGATGTTTTCTCTTAGTTCTATGTGTCCTCCTGACGGAGGAGTGTAAATCTCTGGAGCTGAGAGCTCGGCCCGTCGGCTGCTGTGACCGGGACCGTTCTGATCATCTACACCACTCCGACCATGTGTGTGTGTGTGTGTGTGTGTGTGTGTGTGTGTGTGTGTGCAGGTCTCTGAGAAGGTCACACTGGGTCTCTCAAACTGGACAATGAATCTTTATCTTGACCTCACTGACTACATATGACCACTCATCTCTAAACGACCGTTAAGCTGCTTTAATGATGATGAAGCTGCTGGTGTAACACGTTACGGTCATGTGACGATTACTACTAGGCTGATGATTGTTATTAAAAAAAGAAACGTTATAAAGTCTTTTGATTCAGTCTACATGTGAAGTTTCCTTTGAGTCGTATTCAAGACTTTTTAAATGTGTCCAACATGTGAGCTGGTACAGGTTATTAATGAAATACCTCTCATCAATCTGTACATCATTTATCAAGCAACACTTCTCATCATGCTCTGGCTCTAGCTTTTCAAATACGTTATAGAATCACACATTGAATGTCTTTGGAACAACAATTTAACAATGTATCAACACTTTGTTGTAATATCGAACGATCCAAATCAACACTTTTTATTGATTGAATGATTTTCTTTTACTATTTTCATTTCATAAAACAAACAACTAATTGATTTATCGATCATGAAGCATAATGGTCATGTGCGGCCCTACCACCATCTAGACATAATCTACTAAAGAGTACCAGTTGGTCTTCATCATCAGTGTCTCCGTGCGCTGCGAGGCTGTTGTTGAGACGCTGTGAGGCACAGCGAGCGGTCGGAGGGGAGCGGTGTTC
This sequence comes from Liparis tanakae, assembly GCA_036178185.1. Lineage (NCBI taxonomy): Eukaryota > Metazoa > Chordata > Actinopteri > Perciformes > Liparidae > Liparis > Liparis tanakae. Next base: position 10,365,837 of record CM070094.1, on the reverse strand, counting down.
CTCCGTCACGCGGCGCTGAGACAAGAGCAGCATCCACCCCGCCAAGCTGCTGGAGCCCCGCGGGGTCAGCCGACCCCCGTGGACCCGACGCGGGGATCACACAGTCTGTTCCCTGAGCTGAGGGCAGCGAGGTGACGGATGCCTCGGCGCCGCCGGCTTCTCGTCCGGCCTGTTGTTTCTCGACAGGCGGAGGCGGTTCTGCTACGTTCTGCTCTGGGTTCCCTCTGATCTCGTAATCTGCTCGCACTCCCCTGCATGTGTGTGTGCTTTCATCCTCGCGTGCCGGTCTTCACACAGGCGGCTCTGTCTGTGGGCGCGTTGTGTCCAAGTGCTGTTCAGAGATAAGACCCTCATTCTGATGAGTGAAGTCACTGTGAATAGAAGCATCCCTCCACCTCCTTTTTTCTCCTCCTCTCTTATCTTCACTCCTTCATTCTTCCCATCAGTTTTCCCATGTCTCTCCCTCTGTGTGATCTAGGGCGAAGGCAGCACATCGCAATGCGCTGGTGGACTGTGGGAGAGTTCCTGTGTCACAGTGTTCAGCCGAGAGAGACGGTCAGATTAACACCAACTCAGAGCGGGACATAAAGTCACTTTACTTTATGCCTGGTATGAAAAACTCGTTGATTGTTTACAAAGAACATATGACATGTATTAATATACAATGCATGATGATTTCATTTTAAATATGAAACCAAAGTAATAGCAGCAGTGCTCTGATCTATTTTAAAACAATGTTTGTGAATGCTAATTTCATTATTTACACGTCTTAGATGGATTTATGAAAAGATCATTCAACCAAAATTGAATCAACTCTTAATTTGTAAATGTTAAGAGTGTTTTTTTACAGTAACAGTAGAACATCTCCTTTACGTATTCACGTTTGTATTGTTTCCTACTGCGAGATGACCGTATTGAAGGAAACAAAGGGTTTTGGACTTCTTTGGACCGTTTACATTTACATGCAACTTGTAAGTAGTTGAAGTTGCCCAGAGGTTCCTCCTCCTCGAGGTTCAAACACACAGGTGTGACCACGAGCGGCTCCTCCTCCTTTTCTTCTGCTCCCAAACCTCCAGGACCTGATCTGGAGGCTGTGTTGTAAAAAAGAAAAAGCAGCTGTGTCTGTATTTTTGTTCTGCCCCTCTTTAGCTTATCATCCCTTTGTAGAACACAGAGAGCAGCACACTTATCTCCAATGGTGCAAAACGCAAACATACCCCCCCCCCCCCCCCCCCCCCCCCGCATGCTAGAGGGTTTCCATCTGCCAGAGGAGACGTGAGGCAGAATGCTGGAGGAACGCTGGCCAGGCCTGAGGGCTCGGAGGAGGTTTGGGAGTCGGGGTTTGGTGTCCAGACAGAGCAATTCAACTATGTCTGCTCTATGTGTCTGCTCTATGTGTCTGATTTATGTATCTGCTCTATGTGTCTGATCTATGTGTCTGATCTATGTGTCTGCTCTATGTGTCTGATCTATGTGTCTGCTCTATGTGTCTGCTCTATGCATCTGATCTATGCATCTGCTCTATGTGTCTGCTCTTGGGGGGGCGTTCTCCAGAAATACTGAACATAACTTCCAGTAAATATCTGAGTATATTTGAGGATATATTCTCCGTTTATTTCCAGTGTGTCCAGAGGGTCTCGCCATGTCTCTGTTAATCCGGCTGCTCTATCTCTGGCTGGAGCTCTTATCCATCTCTGTGTATTTGTCTTGCTGTGGGCTGTTTTGATAATTCAAATACTTTACACTTTGTAGTGCCACGATAAAGACTTTGTCCACCTCCTCCAACGTTGTCTTAAATGGATCAAATTAGAAAAATAGTGTTCCCGCCGGGCTGAAGGTCAGACGCTTTATGGATCTGGGGAAGTGTTCACAGGGCACTAAATATCGTGTTTGTTATTTCTGTCTTCTGTTTTTCTGGATGTAAGTTTAGCCGCGGTGAAACCAGACGTGCGGTGCGAGTGATTCAGATTGTTGCATATTCTTTCAAATACATATTCCTTCATTTCTCCACCATGAGCGGCTCCTTATTCTGTGTGAACTGTACGGCAGCCACGGTTCGTGTTTGTGTAACCTCAGCGCGTATAGGTCCGGCATACTTGGATTATTGTCAGTTTAAGCCTCACTCACCTCCCGCCGGCCGGCCGTCACTCAGCACGCTGTCGGCTAGAGTTGTGCTGGATTAACGCCGTCTGACCCCACCAGGTGTGTGCGACTTGTCTGGCGTCTCGGCCGTGGTGTCCTGTTCACCGGCGCCTCCCCACGCGAGCCTACCTGAGCAGTGGCTCACTGTTCCACACACCATAGCCCTGAACCCAAAAGGCCCAATCAGCTTTGATCCCAGCCTGCGGCCCCTGGAAGTAAGTGGGGTCTAATCCCCCAAAAGCCTTAGAAAGACACAGAGGAATGCCTGGCACACAGCACACCATTCACCCAGGGATTAGATTGAGAGGAGCTCAGCTTCACACAGTCATTTACTCCACTCACTCACTGTGTGTGTGTGTGTGTGTGTGTGTTTACATGTATGCTAATTCTGTATGCATGCATACAGGGGTTAGACAAAATACTCTAAAACCTCAAGAAGACTTTGCGCCCGCTGCCAGAAAGCCACGTCTCAAATGCTAATTAGCAAAATAATAAAAGGAGTTTTGCAATCGGCTCTTTGATACTTCAGGCTTATGTGAGTTTTCAAAGCAGCGCGTGCTACAAAGAGGCCAACGTATCCGGGCCAAGGCCGAGGGCGCACCGGTCCAACAAAAAGAAGAGTTTGTAAACTGAAAGCTGCTTCCAAATGTATGCTTGGCAGTAGAACAAATATATAATGATTTAGTCAAAGACTATTTTTCCAATATCTATTTACAGACTGTAACGCTTCACGGTGACCCTTCTTTCCTATAATTGTTCACAATATCAAGAGTATCTCATGAAAAGGCATCCATGCATCATCACACATCAATCTAATTGCGGATGACTCGCATGTCATCAGACATAACACTAAAACAAAACCATCAATTGCTCATGTGTTACTGTCTAACTCTGAAGGTCAACTGAAAGCAATACGTTATATTGTTATTGAATTATAACCCGGCCTTATTGCTAAATGCTTTCGGTCGACGCTAATGCATTACAGAGATGTTGGTTCGTTCTCATTATGTCTGAAGTTAATCTCTGTTTCCTCGGTAATTAAATAACGGTCTTTTTTTTTATTTGTAAGTCTGGAAGCTGAAGCAGTTTTATAAACATCTGTAACCCAGAAATCAACAGCAGCCGTTCACCATCCGGTTTGATCATAGCAACGCTACTCTGAACAGATTTTTTTGATCCTCGAAGGAGAAAGCTGAGCGCTGGAACCTGCTGCCTTTAATTATAGTTTCATTTTCTGCAGCAGCAGGATTAAATGTGTCCACGAGACGTGTGGAGGCCCCGTCTGTCAGCGCAGCGATAGGAGGGATGCAGCGGTATCTGGTGGATGGCTGCGTTATTCATCTCAGACGCACAATGTAACGGCCAGTGCCGTGTGTGTGTGTGTGTGTTTGTGTGTGTGTGTGTGTGTGTGTGTGTGTGTGTGTGTTTTAACAGGTGCACGGCTCCACAGAAATGCATAATGATGTAAAGAGTGATGCTCAGATTTAGCCGTTGAGTTGATGTCGAAGACAATGAGGGAGCAGTGTGCAGCAGACTCATCGATCTTGAACTGGACCTGGCGTGTGGAGGGAGTGGTGTTGCTCCTGGCTCGGGGCCAACGCGTTGAGAGCTTACCCATATGTGGCTGTTGGTATGGAATAGAGCGATGGAGCATAAGTAGGTTGATTTCAAATCACGTCAGAGATGTGTTCTCCGACTTGTGCTCGCTCAGACTATTCTCGGTCGCTGCCTCGGTGAAGTTTGTATTTGAAGAGCGACTACGAGGCGTCTAAATGAGGAGCTTTGAGGCCCTGCTGTGGAGTCAGGCCTGGACTACAGTCGTAGCTGGATGTGAATCAACCGACCACAAAGGAGCTGTTCAAACATACGGGCACACGCGGCCGTGCTTTTATCAGGCAGACTTCACTGTCTGCTTCACTTTCATGCATGAACGTGTCTACTGTCAGGGAACCTGTAACGGAGCCTCAGTACTCAGAGCGCTGATAACAATGTTGTTGTTGTTGTTCTGTAGTTTTTATTCAGTCAATCATTGCAATACAATACAATATTTTTCTATATAAAATACAAAACAGAAAGACTGAAAAGGTATAGATAGAAGCAAAAAGGCTTATATATTCCTATCATAACGTTATTAATATCAAATAAATCAGATAGTTAATATGAAATGAAGAAAAATAATAAAGAACATGTTTTATAAATAATCCTTTTGTAGACCAAAATTGAGTTGACCATTCTTATATCCATTTTAACATTGTTCTATAATTGGACTCCTACAATAGAAGGAGTTTTTAGCTTTTTGTACAGTAAACTTACAAACTCTCTTAAATCCACAGTCGGGCACAGTCACTGTCCTGATGTAATGTAAGAACCTCTGACGCATAAAGCATTAAAGGTGCAGGGTGGAGTTCTCTTGTAAACAAAGAGATGCTCTCTCTCTCTCTCTCTCTCTCTCTCTCTCTCTCTCTCTCTCTCTCTCTCTCTCTCTCTCTCGACCAGACACTCATTGCTCTAGCTCTCCGCATAAGCCATTTATCAAATGAGATACACCATTCTCATGACTCCATGACTTCATCGAAACCTTTTTTATCAATTATTAATGAGAAAAGCCGGCTGACAACCAACTGAAATCTGAATGTTGACGATTTTTCAAAAAGATCAGAGTCATCAGTCGCTGACGTAAGAGTTGGGCCAGGCCTCGTGCTCGTGCTGACTCAAAGTGACGCACAGCGCAGTGTACTCTGGCTTTGGGGGTTCCAGATCCAACAAGCACTGGATTCCCTGTCTGGAGCTTACTGAGGCGGTTCTGGTGGGTTCCATGGTCTCTCTAGCATTAAAGGTTCACCTGGTTCATCTTGAGAGAATTTCATTTCTCCATTAAGTTCATGAAAATATTTTAAATCCAGACACAATTCCTTAATTGTAACCCCATTTAACAACAACAAATGGGTCCTTCTTGGACCTCAGAACAGTTTATGTTTCTACACACCGTTTATATTGGCAGTCATGCATATTTACAATAACGAGGGAAATGTCTGATGAGAAGACGTTGCAAATAACTTTTCTTCCCACCGACTCCCCGCCTCTGTCCCATTTAGAAGTGTGTGTTGAAACAGTGACCTTCAGCTCTTTCAGCATGTTAGATTGAACACATTTCACTGTGAGAAACCCCCGGGCGGGGCCGGAGAGCTCCACATGTACAACCATCGAAACTTATGACGGCAAAATGGAGATTAGGGTGTTATATGAGATGTCCCAAAGGCAACTGACAAACCAAATGATTTGTTACAGTGGAGGAACTGGACATTGCACTCTAAAGAGAAGCTGAATCACGAGGAACATTAATACTACAGTGAGGACAGATTTGGCGTACTTCTTACCGCACATGTCCGCTGCTCTCGCTTCGTTTCTACTCCTGCAGAGCGAAGCACGTTTAGGATTTGCTCTACAAGGAGAATATCGTCTGAAAGCAAGTTGGAATGAGTACAATCAGGCAATCACGTGTTGGCTCCGGACGGACGAGTGCCGTCACTATCGTACAGTCATTGTGTTCAACTGCAGCTTTTGGTGTTTGGTTGTCATGGATCCTGCTGCACGGCTGTCAGAAGGCACACCATTGTTTTTATTGTGTACGTGGGTGGTTAAGGAAAAATATAGGTTATTGAAACCTTTTTCTGAAGACTCCCTCTCATGTGTACTCGCACACAAATCATACCACAGCGGGGAAATTACAGTTGGCTGGTGGGCCTCTGAGCCGTGATAAGTGAGCGTTCAGACCAGCCTTGGACAAATAAACTGTTTGACTGGACGTGTCCTTCAAACACTCGGGGCGAGGGAGCTGCAGAGGACACGGGGCCGGATGTTTAGTGGAGGACTGAGGACTGGGCTGGGCTCCGCTTCACTGCAGATGTGGGCAGGGAGCGGGAGCGCTTGTCAACCTCTGTATGGTAATGAGCCGGGTCAGAGCGGCAGGCCAGGAATTCAGTGGTGTGTGTTTGCAGAGAGCAGCCGTGTGTAAACTCCTCCACCGCTCTTCCTCTCGGTCGAGTCATCCTGCTCGTATTGCTTCGTCAAGCTATGGTTGGGAGAGCGTCGGTCTTCCAGTCATGCTTTACTTCACAACAAGTTGCGGTGAAACATTTGAGATTCAGCGATTGTGTTCCACGTCCTAATCCCAGTCCTGCTGCATTGATTCAGGAGTTCAACTCAATTCAGTTTGTTTTGTATAGCCCGTTATCACAAAGTACTAATTTGCCTCAGGGGGCTTTACAGTCTGTACACAGAGACATCCCTGACCTTTGACCTCACATCGGACCAGGAAAAACTCCCCAGACATAGAACAAACCCTTCAGGGGGAAAAAAGTGAAGAAACCTTCAGGAGAGCAATAGAGGAGGATCCCTCTCCAGGATGGACAGATGCAACAGATGGCATGTGCAGGGTTTTTCCTGCACATGCCATCTGTTGCAGGGTTTTTCCTGCATAGAGACAATTTGGGCGTGCGCCTAAGCCTTTTTGCCGAGCGCCTATGAAAAATCCCGAGCGCCTAAGGCAAAAAAAAAAAAAAAAAAAGGCCGCTCTGAAAAAAAAAAAAAGTGCGCGAATGGACGCGGCCAGCTGTTGATATGGCGATGCGTGCGCCGACATAGGAGCTCAGCTGTGTTGCGCGCACGGGTGAGTTCATAATCACTAGCTGACTTCAAGCTAATAGCTGAACAAGTGAAGAAGACGAGCAGTCATATGATTATATATGACATATTCTAAACAAACGAAAAGATGCATTTGAAAGACGAAGGGGGGATGACTACTCGCCTGTAACCTGCTGCACTACTCTGGTTCTGTTCAGGGATTTATACTGAAACTTTTGATGCTTGTTTTTATTTCAAATAAAGTTTCTCCATGTGTTTCTTGCGCCATAAGACTTTATTGTAGTACTACGAGTTGTAATAAACCGGAATTAACTTTAAAAGGGAAACCAGCTGCACATGTTGTGTTTACTTATTTGAGTCACAAAGGCTTTTAATGTGCACCCTGTGTGCAGCATGCAACGACAATATAATAAAACTATGTTACTTTGTTTGTGTGTGTGTGTGTGTGTGTGTGTGTGTGTGTAATTCTGGTCCTGGTTGCGTTCAGGGCTTTTGTTTGTGGGCCACTTGTGGCCGTGTTTTGGCTGAGGGGAGTGGGTTTTAATTGGCTTTTAATTACTGCGGCGTGGAGGGAGTGTTTTATATGCAGAGGTCACAGACACGATGGACCCCTCCCTGTCGCACTAAAGCAACGGCAGAGAAGTGTGTGGTTTCATTCAGTCAGTCCTGGAGTCCTGTTTTCACTGGTTTCCATGGCGACGACAGAAGAGACAGAGATGAGGTTGCACATCCCTGCATAAGATGCCAACCGAGGTCACTGAAAGGGAGAGTGTCGCCCAGGAGAAGTTTACAAAGCAGCTTTAATTTGGGTCAAGCAGGGTCACGAGGAGGAGCCCGGTTCTACCGGCGCTTCTGTGTTGTTTTGTCCCTCTTAATAAAAGCGCAGTGAGCTGGACCGCCAGCCTCTACTGTTCACTTTTATTAGACATCTGCTGCTTTCAAGTGGAGGAAACGTTTACAGAGTGGCGTGTGGATTGGAGCAGCTCGTCCCAACCACATCGTCTCAAATCATACTGCAGTTTGACAGATGTGCCCACGACTGATGTTCGTCACTCCACGCAGACCAAAGCGTTTGCTTTTAATGGCACCGCAGAAATGTTTTCCATGTTGCCACATGTCTATTTCTTGTTTTGTTTTTTAATGTCACTGGGACACCACTTAAAATTTTCATTCTCTCCATTTTGTGTAAACACCAGATTCCTTTGATGTTTTGTGGCTCTCTGTGTTTGAACACAAGCTGCCTCTCCTGCTGTTGCGGACACTCGGAACACGACCGCACGTCTACACCCCAAAACTAGTGGTTAGCAAACAGCGGAGCCGGCCGGCTCTGCTCAGTAATTAGAGGCAAAGGGTGGTGAGCGATTGTGAAACAAAGCCCAATGTTTCTGTAATTAGTATGTTCCAATGCCTTGCAGGTATTCAGTCTGGACCAAACCTCTGTGGGTGAGATAGTTGTGGTGGGTCTCTCATGGGGAAACCTTCTGGAAAGCACAATAAGCAGGAAGCCTGATGGGCGCGAGGTTATGGAAGGTGAGTGCTGCATCCTGAACCGAGAGGTCTACCAGTGAGGCCAGTCCCCTGTCCCAGAGCCAATGAGAGCACACGTCCTGAGGCCGGACTAACACCTCCGTCAGCAGACCACAGTCACCCCACCAGTCGGGCCACTGCACTGTAATGACACACCACTGTCTGCTGTGGAGGGGGGGGGCGGACGCACCGCCTGTCACTGCCATCAGCATCCAGACAGGCATGCGCTGGAAAAAACTGAGAGAGTGAGAGAGACGGCGAGAGTGAGTGAGAGGGAAGCGGAGGTAAAAACAGTTGTGTCTGAGACGGAGAGGCGGGGGGAGAGGCAGGTGACCCGCCCCCTTCCTGTAAAAGATTAGAGGTTGTGTGTGCGAGCACATCTGGATGGGCTGGACGAGCTGAAAGGGCTGATGTGAGCATCGGCAGAGCCCAACACACTGTGCTGGCTCTGCAGTATTTACCTGTGTGTGTGTGTGTGTGTGTGTGTGTGTGAGAGAGAGTGTGTGTGTGTGCCATGCTTGAATATCAATACACACATGCTTTAACAAAACCTCTAAGAGAGGCCGATCTTTCTAAACAATGAGTTTACTCAAAGTAGTTTCACTAACTGTACAGGTCTCAAAGTAAAATCATAAAGTAGACTATATTCATAATCGATAAAAGAGATGAATTCCTTTTGATGAAAAGACTTCAATCAAATCAAAATGACTGACTTTAACACAATTCCAAAGAGTTCAAGTCCATCCGTCACCTCCTCAGGTGCAGTAACCAGACGTGATTAAGTGCGTTCCCGTCGGTCGTGACTGAGGGAGGTCCAGCTCTGTGGTGAGTGTGTGCTGCGCTGCGCTGCATTGGGTTACGTGTCTGAGCTGATTGACGAGGTGAGATGTGTGTGTGCCCGAGGTGAGAACCTCTCTGACCTTGCACACTCTCACCTCAGGGTCCTGGAGGCTAAAGCCTAGTTTCATTTGCAGAAGGTCTTTGCAACACCCCACCTATACTCGTAAAGCAGAGCAGATGTAGACCAGCACTTGTTTTGTTTAACTCAAACAGTGTGAAGGGGAGGATTCAGTCTCGCTCGGCTTCCCTTTCTCCCTGGGATCTATCTTTTGGGGATCACAAGTCACACGGTTCGATCCCCGCTCTCCCCATAGTGGCATGTTGAAGTGTCCTTGAGCAAGGCACCGAACCCCCAGCTGCTCCCCGGGCGCTTCACTGCAGCCCGCTGCGCCTTAGTAGCTAAAGATGGGTCAAATGCAGAGGAGAATCAATAAAGTGTACATTAGTATTATTAGTATTATATATTTTATTTTTTTACCAATTGTTGTGGCAGCGCGTCCTCCTCTGTAGCGACGGCGGTGCAGTGTGTGTGTGATCGGCTCCGTTCTCAGGCGGAGAGGTTTGGGGGGCGGAGGGGCAATTCCAAAGGAGGGCAATGATGAAGTGTGTCCCACTCTTTGAGTTAATCACCTAATAAAAGAAAGCAGCGAACCTGGGAAAGCACAGTAAACACGGTGGTTCGGATGCAGATTAGCACGGAGCCCTGGAGGCCAGGCGGAGGCCCGTTGTGTGGGAGGTGGGAGCTGCTGATGGGTCTGCTTGCACTTTAATACCAGCTGTGATTGATTTGAGTCATCCGTCAGAAGAAAGGTTGCAGGATCCAAATGTTTCTCTCATAATACCGTCGATCCAAAAACTGCTTAATTATCTATAAGTTAACCAAATCTAAAATCTGTACAAATCCCTGAGGATCTCAGTGGAACAATGTCCAGCGGTACAGTGATGCTGTACTGTTCAGTGACCCGCAGAACCTCAAATAATCACACAAATAAATAGTCATTCATGTGAATTGATCCCATCATGGTCTCGTCTCCATACTGGATCTGCTTGATTGGGGCTGTATTGTCTTGGGTCCTCAGTAGAAAATCCCAGGACCAAAGTAAAACTTGTGTGTCTTGCGGTTGAATAAACTCTGAAATTAAATGTATTAAATTGACTCCACTATGGACTGAGTTTTGAATTTGCCTCAGCCATCGTGTCTTAAAGTGTTTTAGATAACAAATTATTCTCCTTAATGTCAATCATTTACATAATGCCTTATACATAACAACTTACAAAAGTACATGTGTAAGTTGTTGTTTGGGTTCATTGGGTTTCATCTGGGTCTATTTGTCTATTTTGAATTAAACAGAATAGACTAAATAAATCACTGGTCAGCAAACATATGTTCTGAGAAGCCTCCTTTTCAGCTTTATTTCCATGAGTGCAGAGTTTTCCACGTGTGTGTGTGCGCGTGTGTGTGTGTGGGTGTAGGTGTGTGTGTGTGTGTGTGTGTGTGTGTGTGTGTGTGTGTGCATGTAAAGGTCACAGCAGTCTTCAGTCTCTACTGCAGAGACAGAGACAAACGCCTTCCCTGGTTGGCTCTCAGCATCTGGTCACTAATGGGGCTGCAGCGCTGAGCTCAGCTAATTGAGCAGACAGAGATGGATCAGGACCTCGCACTCTGCTGTGTGTGTGTGTGTGTGTGTGTGTGTGTGTGTGTGTGTGTGTGTGTGTGTGTGTGTGTGTGTGTGTGTGTGCGCGTGTGTGTGTGTGTATTTTGATGTTTGCATGCACAGCTGCATCCAGGCCCCTGCACTGCATCTCCCCACAGGAACTCTTCCCACTTTGAGACTAAATAAAACCGTACAGACACATTAGTCCACCGTCTGCTGCCGACAAGATGAGAGGACAACCAAAGTCTCACTCGCTCATGCATGGAGCTCCTAGAGGCCTGTGTGTGTGTGTGTGTGTGTGTGTGTGTGTGTGTGTGTAGGTGTGTAGGTGTGTGTGCAGCCTAATATTAATATTACAGCCACACACACAATGACACAGCCCTACACCTGAGCACATGCACACACACTTCAGTTTGTAGAGCGGGAGGTGCAGCTGCAGTCCTGGTGAAAGTCCCCTGCAGGCTCTCACCCTGGTGGCACCCACAAAACTCCAAGTGGGTCTTCAAGGGCCAATTCTAACAAGTTTGCAATAAAGCTCCCATAATGATGATCTAATGAACAGCATGTTCTTAATGCTGTTCACACTTGGCATCAATGTGTTTTGTTGAATCACAATGTCTTACCAAGGAGAGCTCATTCACCCCCTTTCTGTCTGCATTGTCAAATTTGTCATGCCTGAATAATGAATATATATATATATATATATATATATATATATATATATATATATATAAATATAATATATTCCAACAGTATATATATGTATATACCCAAACCTATATATACTGTAGTTGTGCAAGGAAATGAAATAAAACCACAAGGGATCCCAAGTAAATACAAGTGAACAGCTGTTTGTCTCAGCTCTATCTGAATGATGTTTGGATACAAGATACACATCTGAACAGACAGCAGTATTGATGAGTTATACAATGAATATTTAATTGGAACAAATGTAATCTATTGGTCCATTTATTTATTCTGGGAAAGAGTGACGTAAAGCTGAGGAAACCCAGCAGAGAAACTCCCATCAGGGTTTGATCTGAGGCCCACGGGGCGAGATGTGTGTCAGACATATTGCTCAGATTTCAGCGAACAATGTCATCTTCCTTTCTAACCTTCGCCCCCTGCTCCATTCATAGAACGACTGCGTTCTGTAAGAGATCACTTTGGCTTTTGGATGGCTTCAGAGCTCCATATTAAACTTTAATTTAGATAAATTCACTCTAGATAAGTGTTCTGCCAAATCTCCGTTGCTTTTTAGAGACTTCTCGTCACTTCAGCCAAGTGCTGCAGCTTCAAAATGCTCAGGTATCAACCTGTACCTGAGCATGAGCATCCATCACATACAAGCCTGATTAAAAGTTAATATGCAATAGGAAAAGATGACCTTCTCCGTGTGACCCCTTTGTATCTGCATCTTCCTCCTTTCCATAGGAAATATTGTATTCAAAGAGTGTTAGTAAACATAGGATTAAACTGTGTGTGTGTGTGTGTGTGTGTGTGTGTGTGTGTGTGTGTGTGTGCGTGCGTGTGTGTGAGAGAGAGACACACACAGAGAAGCAGATGGAGAGACAGAGCTGATGTAAGGACGGCCTCTGGCCTGCTGAACTCTCTGTGGGGGTATTTCTCCAGTGAAGAGTGACTTGGTCACTGATTAGGAAACAGTGCAACTTGGGGGGGGGGGGGGGGGGGCAAATGGTCAAATACATTCACACATTTCTTGGACCCCCCCCCCCCCACACACACACACAGGGGCAATTATTCCACTGAGAACACAGAGTGGATACAATGAACTATGTTGCTTGTGTGTGTGTGTGTGTGTGTGGGGGGGGGGGGGGTGGGCGCTGCATTAACTGTGGCGCCGTTATTGTTGTCCAAGTTTGATCCTCTTTCTCCAGGCCTTGAACGCAGCCTTCACAGGGTAGTTAACGGACTCTCACGAGAGAGGCAAGAGAGAAGAGGATCATGCAGGATTTTAAATGTTGTTGTTGCAACACAGACAGAGAGTGTACAAGAGGTGTGTGTGTGTGTGTATGTGTGTGTGTGTGTGAGTGTGTGTGTGTGTGGGGGGGAGACCGCTGTGCCTCGGCCAAAGCTGGCTTAATGCTTCATACAATAGCAGGAGTGTGGGTGAGGGGGAGACGTGATGCCTTTAGGGGTGAGAGCTAGATTTCCTATCCAGAGCCCCTTTAGTAATGGAATGCAGCCATCTTTATGAGCCGACCTCCAGAGGAAACGTCCCCGGCATGTACGTGTACACACACACACACACACACACACACCTCTTTGTCCCTGCAGACGTCCCCATGTGGACTGCAGTGCACTGCAGATTTGTGTGTTCTCCAAGTACATTGTTATCAATATGAAGGAGCGTTTTCTACAATCTAGAGCACATGCCATAACATTTCACTCTCAGCTCTGACATGGTTTAAATCCATCTACACGTGTGATCCTGGGAGAATTACCTAGAACCCACAACAGTGAAATCATGAGAGCAGAGGTTGAGGAAGGGGGGATTATTGAGGTGGTCTCACTTTACCTTAAACTATGTGTTGTGTGTACTTCTCATACTCTCCTCCCTCTTTGGGTGATCACTGACCCCGTTATGTTTTATCGTCTTAAATTCCCCAACGTTTATTCTTCTTCCTGACAATAAGCTCTCCGCTTTCCTTTCCACCGTCTGCAGTGGATGGAGACGGATCGTAACATCTGATGGTGCAATAAGGGAGGCTGTTAGAAAAGAAGAAGAATATCGCTCTCCTGCTCCATCTCGGCGCTGCAGGTGCTGCTTGATGCCTTCTTTTAGTGGAGCGCTTGGCGACCGCGGCCGCTGGCCACTGAGTGGCAAAGACGTGCTCGCTGGCGGCTAATGAGGTGCTGGACCAGCCGCTTGTTTCTATCAGGAGCACCTGGGCCGACCAGAGCCGGACCAGGCCAGACAAAGGAGTCAGTCTAGCATTTCCAGAAGTCTGCCCATTCAAAACATCCAGAACCCTGGGACACAAACTCCCACACTTCATAAAATGAAGGCAAGACAGAATGCGAGCCGAGACGGCTTCTCTCCGTGCACAAGGAAACTATTGTTTGTCTTTACACTCCCTCTCTGAAAGGCTTCGAAATTGTGTCCTCCGAAGTAACCGGGGAGGAGGAAAGCAGCGTGGTAACAAGTTTGTGTCTTGGATACGAAGCAGCAACTGTCTGGGCATTTCCATTTCTGTATTGTCTACAAATTTCAACTTCTGATTTCCGGCTCTCTCTGTCTTTCTAATATTGAGAGGTTCCCCGTGACCACCAACCTTTTTGAGTCCAAGATCCCTGACCTCCGCCTTCATGACCGGCAAGATCTACCTATTGAGGCGTTGAGAGAAAACAACGGTCCAGACTGGACTTATGACTTTTTATTTGGCCTAATTGTCATTTTGGTCCAGCTTTCAAATTGATGAGACCAGGAACACAGATTTAAGTGTAATATAGTAAGATATTTGTTCAACGCACACAATATGAACAAGAAAAAACACATTTGCAATGCGCAGCTGGATGAACTACCAATATAAATGTTGCATTTATTTACATTACAACACGACACTGACAACATGATCAGTCAGTGCAACTCATGTAAGTTCAACTCTCATCATAATCCCATCAAGTCATGTGATAGAAAAATAGAAAATAGAACAGGTTAGGTTGGAATAGATTAGAATAGAAAATAGTAAATAGAAAAGGTTAGATTAGAATAGATTAGATTATTTATTACTTATTACTTATACCATAAGTATTATAAGTAACACCAAAAGTCATTCTATAAGTAATACCATAACTACTACTATAAGTAATACTATAAGTAATACTATAAGTAATACCATTAGTAATACCATGAGTAATACCATGAGTAATACTATAACTAATACTATAAGACTAGAGGATAGACACCCACAGACAGAGAAGTTATTTCTGGTATCATCGTCAGTGAGACATTCTCACACGACCCACAGCTCCATGTCCCATATCATCCACAATGCATCTGTCATTGGCACCTAAGGCCCCCAAAAAATGACAACCAATCTATTTATTTATTCTTCCTAAAATGTTAGCACAAGGCATCTACAGTTGAGAATAGACAACTAAAACACTTGGTAAAGAAAGAGAGAGATTTGGGTGAAAGGACAAGTACAAAATAAGCATTGGCAGCCGAGTGGTTGATGCACATGTCATATAGCTGGGTTAGATGCTGGGTTAGATGCTGGGTTAGATGCTGGGTTAGATGCTGGGTTAGATGCTGGGTTAGATGCTGAGTTAGATGCTGGGTTAGATGCTGGGTTAGATGCTGGGTTAGATGCTGAGTTAGATGCTGGGTTAGATGCTGGCCTCTGGACCTGTGAGTGTGTTGCACGTTATACCCTTCTCTCTCTCCCTCCCCCCTTTCTCAGACACACCTGATGCCTACGATGACCTCCACACTCTTGTTTCCAGATATCGGTATAAGGGCAATACGACGTCCTGCATATGACAAAAGAATTGAAAAATCTTCCAATACAACCTAAATGTCTAGGATGTTGTATTTGCATCACGTTGTCTGTCTGTCAGATCCAAAAATAGTGAATGATGAACCCCAGCTGACGTCTTGAGATGTCTCAGTTTTACTGGCAAACGGTCCAAAAAGCAAAGACGTTCAATTTTTAATGACATAAAATAGAGAAAAAGCTACAAAACCCACATTTGAGAAGCTGAAACCAGAGCAACCCAGGTGTTTTTCTTAAAGAAGGATTTGCTGAATCAACTAATCCTCTCGGCTCTCCTGTCAGCAGTACGTAGCAAAAAGCATTTGAACTGATTTCCACTGACTCGGTATGATGGATAATGGATTACACTTATACAGCGCTTTACGACTTGCAACAACCATCGTGAATACAAACCTCCTAACTTGGGTTTTTAAGGTCAATAAATCCCTTTTTAAAACTCAAGCCAAGGAGGTCACATGTTCCTGTGTTTGTTTCTTCTGCTATAGATGCGAGGAACCAGCTCGTAGCCCAGGAGGCCGTCAGGAAGCCCTCCACTCTGCGCCGCCCGCCTGCACGCACCGGAGAGGCGGTCTCTAGTAAGGACACGTTACGACTTTGACTCGGCTACACAAGAGCAGAGGTACGGTGTGTGTTTCTGATCCCTGATGGTAAAGACATTTGTGTTTCGTCTTCTAGATTGTCTCAACTGCAGTCGAATCACAGCTTTGACCGACAGGCTGAGCTTGCTGGAGGAGAAGGTTCGGACACGCTCGTCCAGATCCCTGAAATATGATACATTAATCAAGCATATTGCCCACACTTGTTTGACGTCTTCTTGAACCAGGTCCAATTATACACCGCCCCGGCATCCATATCACAGCGTCAGGGTAAAGGACCAGAGGCCTCGTCCCTGACGGGGGCCGTGCCCGCTCAGGGGGCTCCTGGGGAGCAGGGACCTGCAGGTCGGTAGAGCATGCTGTGATGCACGGTTATGTTTTAAGTTAAAGAAAATACAGAATATTTCTGTCTAGTCGAGTCCAGGATTTTGTGTTTCGATATCTGCTCAGTTCCTATTTCCTCTTCCTCATCTCATTTACCTTCAGAGCATAAAAAACAACATGAGAGCTCGACCCTCATTCACTCATTCACGACTGTCTGGAGAACAGACACTCGGTGGTTTTAGACTTTGTCAAAACCTAGCACCCCCATTACCCACAAAGCAACTTGACCACCGACAGTACAGTCGGAGAGTTGGTTGTGAGATGCTAGTGGAGGCTAATGTAGCTGGAGCTGCTCGCCTTCAGCAGAGATGAGGCTCAGGCTTCACTCTTCCCTCAGGGGACGTTTCCTGAGGGACTGTGTACGGCTTGTTCTTCCACTTGTTCAACCATCCATCATTTTCAGAAATCACCATAGTCCAAATGAATGAATTAGTCCCCAAATGTAGCTTTTTTTGTGTTTGTTGATGAAAACTATTTAGTATAACTCTAATGTAACTAATTAAAATATACATGTTATTGCTCCATGACTGAGAAATCCATTAGATATTTTCCCCGACCCCCCCGTGGGTTTTACACAGCCTCTTCTCCAGGTGGTTTCAGCCCAGATGTTTAACCTGCGCCGCTCATCTCTGTTTTGGTGACAGGTCCTCAGGGGGGAAACGGCAGAGATGGGCTTCCTGGCCGAGAAGGTACCCTGTAGCCACCGTTGCGTTCAGCCCATGTAAAACCACTGGAGAGGAAAACAAATCACGGCTAATTGATCACTCTGACTGTTTCCGCCTCTTAGGGAAGACAGGGTCTCGAGGGCTGCCGGGTCCCAGTGGGCCCCGGGGGGAAGGTGGGACAAGGGGCCCCTATGGAGCCCCTGGATCGAAGGGATCTTCAGGGCCTGCAGGTAAGAGAGGACTGCAAGTAGAGATAGAGTTCACAGTTAGCAGAGCGTTGAGAGAGAAACTAATGAACCTCGTCTTAGTCGATGTTGACGCAGTTTGTCAAGAAGCATGTTGTAATGATTTGTGTGCGTCACTGAGAGAGACGGAGGGTGTTGCAGGGCGGTTGTGTACTTGCCTGTCCACTTAGTCTGTAGTCGATACAACAAGACATGTTAGGGACTCACTGTTGACCAAAGCCCTGTGGAAACCACGGAGGAACAATTAGAGAGAGCTCCGACTAAACCGATCCGTGTTGTTCTGCTTCAGAGTGTTAGTCTTTTTCTTAAAGCCCCACTATGTAGTGTTTCCCTTGTAGCGCCCCCTTCAGGTGTTTAACCTTTACTTCAGTGTCGTAAATACCCAGTTACGATAGATCAGGTGTCGTGAACCTCTGTCTCGCGAGCCATATATGGCTCTTCCGGTGACGCATATGACTCTTTTGAGTTAAAAAATAAAAATCTCCGCCCGCCCCCCTGTAACTTTCTCTATCGTGCCAGATTCCAGCAGCAGTAATGTCAGGTCCCTTTCTTAAAGACGTCTTTGTTCTTTTATTAAAATAAACGTCTGTTATTGATCGTTTCCATAGCAGCATGTCAT
The DNA here is from genome assembly GCA_036178185.1 of Liparis tanakae. NCBI lineage: Eukaryota > Metazoa > Chordata > Actinopteri > Perciformes > Liparidae > Liparis > Liparis tanakae. The sequence goes on along the minus strand of CM070094.1, from coordinate 10,348,000 downwards.
TCTGTCTCTACGCGTCGCGTAGCGGAGCAAATAAAAAGTCACCTGTCAGCGTGGACTGGCACTATGTCTATGTGACATTGCGTAATCACTGCCAGAAAGCAGGTCGAAGTACATCCTGGTACTACCGGCTGCGACCGGGCGGCTACAAAATCTTAAAACGTTGAATACCTGAAGGGGGCGCTACAAGGGAAAAACTACATAGTGGGGCTTTAAACCACTCAGTCAACCCACGGACTCTCCGCAGGTACGTGTTTCTAAAAAAGTGCTGTTTCAGTGGGCAGCAAAATAATTATTTTTCAGATGACACATAAACTGCTCCAGACATGTGCTGCTGCTCACCGAGCAGTCATCAATCTGCTCGATGTATTCAAAGCTCACTGGTTATTTACAAATAATAGATGACCTGTTGGGGAACAAGTAAATCCACAGGCAGCTGTGACATGAATGATGACGTAGTAAATGGCACTATAAGTTAGTCACAACATCTGCTCTCGCTGTGAGCTTTTGATTCTCTGGATCGTGAAGAGAGTGTTTCTCTCCTCTCGGGCTCAGACGTGACCCCTGCTCCATGCCTGCTGCTTGGTGAAGATGAAGATTTAGAGCAAAAGTTAAACTACAAACCCACTTTCCAAGAAGCGCCATGTGACTTCAATCTGAAATGAACATGATCTATATATACACAAATCCCAGGCCCTTATGATTTCCATATGCCTGTGGTGTTATTGTTTTTTCTATCTCCATTACTTCATGAGTGCCCAAAGCCAGAGCTACGTCTTAAGTTGCATCCGAAGCTCTGTTTTCCTTATTGTGCTGATTTTGTTTCATTTTAAAGAGAAAGATAAACACAGGACTGGAATGTGTCCAAATGTCATGGAAAATGTAGACAAATAGGATTTTGAGCCAGAGGTCATTAGAAAGATGGGAGAAAAGGGAACTTGTGTTCTCAGGAGAAGGGATATTGTACATTGTGATGTTACGGGAAAGTTGTTTTATAAACTTTGACTCATATTTTGACGGACCTTCCCCCGGCTGCTCCAGGAAACCACTATTCTGCAGGAGCGGTTTAAATTGTATCCCCTAATATGTCACATAAACTCCAAATGGCCACTTTGATTGGCCATTTGAGCCTCTCCTCTGCAGATTGTAGCTCACAGCCACAGCACAGCCGGTCCTGCTGCAGTGTTTACCCAGACTAAGTGAAAACAGCCCACTGAGTGTCAAATCAGAGCTAATAGCATTACCTCGCAAAGCAGCAATTAGTGGGCTGTCATTGTCAGTTGCATCAGTACATAAACAGAGAGGTGATGAGTGTGGGTCCGTCGGAGGGCAGGAGGTGGTGTTTAGGGTGCAGCATTACTTCAGCCGAGTCCAAACAATGAGGTCACATATATTTGTGGTGGTGCTTTTTTTTCCACCTTAAAAACATGTCTGGGTGAGGAGGAGAGACACTTCTGTACCAGCCCATATGGACCAGCAACAGGCTTTTACTCAAGTTCTCACACACACACACACACACACACACACACACACACACACGCACACACACTAGCAGCTAGTAAGTAGTGTTTATGCGGGGAGCATTTAATTTTTTATGAACCAGTGCCAGGAACACTTTGCAGACTTTAGTGGTGTTTATTTGAGTTTCCCCAAGTCTCTAAATCAGTTCCCAGCACCGTGACCATTAAAGACACTCCTTCTCTTTTTAATTACAGAGAAACAAAGTCGCCCAGTTAATTCACTTCTCCTCCGTCCAGCTGCTCAGTTTACTTCACGTGCACATACGTAATGCAAACACACACACACACACACACACATCATTTTAAGAAATGTCCCCCTGGAGATGAATAAAGTTCACATCTAATCTGATCCTGCCAGACACTATGATGTTGTGTCATTCAGCACTTTATCTGATCCATTTCCTCTCCGGTCTTTGTCATAGTTTATCCTCTTATCATCACATCGTCATTTATTATTCCCAGTCTGCACTCGTGCTGTGAGATTTCATGATGATATTTTGCAATGACATACCTCTCAAGTACATTATTTGTGTGGCCTCAGTGATGTTTCTGTCATGTCCCCTCTCAGGCCCCCGTGGTCCACAAGGAGTCCCAGGAGAGAGGGGTCTATCAGGCCCGCCGGGCCCTCCAGGGCCTCCAGCTCCGGCCAGTGCCCACATCCCAGAACCAGATAACAGTAAGACCCTGGACAACTAACAGACTGCATACAGTCACCATGATACAAGTTACACATCAAAAAGTGTGTATGTTACTAATTTAAGTCTCAAAGGAGTCCTTTACTGATTTAGTATTGCCTTAAAAAAAGTCTCAAAATTGAAGCAGCAGAACTAAAGATATTTTTCCATACATCCATCTTCTGGTCAAAACCCAGTGCCTACATTACCCACAAGGCAACTCCAACCACCAACCATTTCAGTGGTGATTTGGGTGTGTTAAGCTAGGGGCGGCTACTGGTGCACTGAGTGCTCTCTACCTCCAACCACACCTCTTTATTTTCAAACTTGTAGTCTCTACTGACACTGGCTCATCATGCAACTTTAGACCTGTAAACACACTTTAATATTTGAAACCAGCTCACGTTCTCTTGTATTGCTGTTTCCTTTCAAAGCAGCATCAGTTTACCATGAACCAGCATGTACTCAAATAAAAGCTTTGCCTAAGAGCTTTCAGAGGTTTGGGGCCTGCTGATAAACACAGGAAACAAAGGGAATGAGAAACAGACAGGATGGAGGTAATTCTCTAACCGCTTCTCGCTAGTAGAGAATCAAAGAGTAATAAATGAAGGCAGAGCCCGTCTGAGATGCACTCAGACTTCACATGCTGTGATGAGAACCTGTCCATCATTGATGTCACTCAACAACTTCCAGATGTAGGCGGCTCTCGCAGCTCACCAGCTCAAGCTGCTGTGGACTGCAGCTCTTTCAAGGTCAACGCATCTGCATCGTTTTTTTACATGTGGATTCAGCGGTAAAGCAAAAAATGCAGCGTGTATATTTGTAAGCTCCGGGTTCCTGTGTGGAGATGGCCTGTGGGTCGGTTGGGGTTGGCATGATGATTGCCGAGGCTGCGAGACATTTCTTTCACATCAAAGAAACAGTAGGGGACGTGTTGAGCTTCCTTTGGAAAACACTGGCGTATTTGGCTTGTACGTCTGCATCGGGAGGTTGGAATTCCCTTCTGCTGATGAGGAGCGGCTCCTCTTCAGGAGCCAGGCCGTAGTAGTGAGGAGGAGCATTGCGGTTCGCACATTCACATGTTGTGATAAGTCACGGATGCCAGTGCGTTCTTTAAAGGAAATGGAGAACGAGGAGAAATAGACAGGGCGAGCAGCCCTGTTTTCAACGTCACCTCTGGTCAAGATCTGTTATCCCTCCTCTTCCTCCTCCTCCTCCTGCTCCTCCTCCTCCCAGACTCATGCTGGGATTGGATATGTGTTTCCCATCCATATAGAATGACCTAATGGCCGCACGCTTCCTCTATCACTCACAGGCTCAGCACCATCTTCCGCTTGTAGACTCGGTCAGATGAAGACGTTGAGTCAGTGTTGTTGCACAGGGGATATGGAAAAGTTTTTTGAATGAATGGGAAACACAGATCTACTACTGACATAGCGTTTGAAGACATTTTAGTGGAGCTTACCAACCTGTTGAAGTCATTAGGGGACATGTTCTTATTTGTTGAAAAACACTGCCCTCTGGAGGTTACTCTGATGTAATAAAAACCGCCTTTTCATTTTCCTGAGTCAGGCTTCTCGACACAGTTGGATTTCTTTGTGCACCACGTTTACTGCAGGAATGCAGCGACTGATGAGTTGCTTGTGACCGCAGGAGTCAAGGCCCGTTCAGACCCGACACTACAACGGCACTCCTGCGCTTTGAAAACCTTAGAAAAACATTATTTCCGAAAGTGTGTGCTCAACGGACTTTCGCAGCGTGGATCAAAGCGTGGGCGCAGCGAGCGGAGAGCTCCAAACATGTTCAGACATCACACACTGGAAAGGCTTGGATCAATATTGTTCCTAAGTTCATATCTGTTCAATCACAAATGCAACTGTGGGAACAAGAAATCTCACCCCAGATTCACTTCTCGGAGCGCACGTTCTCTCAGGCCACGTCCACGTCATGGACCTAAAAACCAGCATCTACCAATGTAACCCAATACGACCATTTGATTGGTGGAGCTTGTTGGAGGTAAAGCGAGCATCACATGAGTTGCTGCTTACCCACAATGCAAAGACAGTAGGATTACATGTCCGTGTCATGGCTGTGTTTTGCGGATTTGTTGACAATTATTGAATACAATTATTAAAATGTCATAACGAGAGCCAGGTTTGAGTCCTAACGATTCCCGTAAAAGCTAAATAAAAAGAATATAATGGATAAAATAATACATGCATACTGTCACGACGGGATTTAGGGTGGACCCAAATGCACGACTCAGGAGACAGAAAATGATGATAAAGATGCTTTACTTAAAGTCTTATCAGAAACTAAACAGAACGAATCAATGCACACACAGTGGCACGCTCAAGGGCTTGGTCTGAGAACACAAGACGATCTGGCAGAGGACAAGTGGAAGTGAGGGAGCTAAATAGTGAGGGGCTAATGAGGGGATGGGCTGCAGGTCAGAAGGGCGTGAGGACCAGGTGAAGGGAATGAGGGCCTAATGAGGGAGTGATCAGAGGCAGGTGAGACGGGCGTGAGGACCAGGTGAAGGGAATGAGGGACTAACGAGGTGATCAGAGGCAGGTGAAGGGAGCAGGATCTGGAATGACATGATAGTTAGTGACAGGATGAAAACAACTAATACAAAAAGGAAGGTGTGGAGCTAAACTGTTACACATTCATGCAGTGATGAAACAACTGAAGTAGCTCCCAAATGCACACAATTCATTTCAACTGCAGGTCGTGGAAAAGACCTCTTCTATAGCAACACCTTCCATGACTCCCGAGGGTTGCCTGTCCCCGGACCTCAGGGTCCCGCCGGGCCTGTCGGTGAGTGTTTGTCACTTTCCATATTCTGTTTATCTGCAGACTACACATAGTTTGTTTGTGAAATATATAAAAAATACAACCTCTTAACTAAGTCTTAAACAGCAACACGTATACATAACGCAGCAACACAATGTGCAAAACCCAATCAACCCCAGCAGCACCAGCTCCATGCGGGTACTAACATGAGTTGTTGTTTCTACTATGCAGGTCCACCGGGTCCCAGAGGCCCAGCAGGACCGTCTGGCCCGCCAGGGCAGAACGTAAGCTCACTCACAGCTCACTCACAGCTCACTCACAGCATGGCGGAGCACTTACGGAGTTCAGCTCTGTCAGGTTTGTTGCAGTGCAAATTCATCATTGTCATTCTGCATTTCCTGCCCGACTGGATACAGGGGAAATCTGGAACCCCTGGACCGCACGGCCCGGTGGGTCCAAAGGGAGAGCGTGGAGAGAGAGTGAGTCCCCCCACAACGTGAGGACATTCAGGAGGTTCCCCTTGTGTAATCGCTAAACAACCGGCCTTTGGTTTTTCAGGGTCCTCTAGGTTACCAAGGAGAGAGGGGCTTCAGGGGCGAGTCGGTAAGCGTCCTCCATCTCAACCGCCTTGATGATGACGAGTAAACGAGCTCATGGGGGCGACGCGTGTCATATGACCGTACGCTACGCTAACCAGCTACAAGTCCCCCTGACCTGCGCCCACCCAGGATGTGGAGCTCATTCAGCAAACTGCGGCTCTGCTTTCATTCATGTTTAAAGTCGTGTTTGATTTTGTTGTGGATCTTCAGTGGCTCTTAAATATCTCTTATTGTGGTACTTTTGTAGTTCGACTATGTTGAGGAAATGTTACTTTCTGTACTCTTGTTGTTCTTAGTTTGTACTCTAGGTTGAATGCACTTATTGTAAGTCGCTGTGGATAAAAGCGTCTGCTAAATGACATGTCATGTAATGTAATGTCATGTAATGTAAAGTCAAATCTTTCTCTGCAGGGAACAGCGGGGGCCAAAGGAGAGCCGGGAGTGAAGGGCTTGCCGGTAAGAACGTGGTTGGTGGTAGTTCCCGTGGAGACTCAGGGCCTGGACATGAAAGCTTTACTTTGAGTTAAAAGATTGAACAAAAGGTTTATCGATCTCTTTGTTGAGCACTACATATTTCATCTGTGTCTCTCTAACCCTTTTCTGTTGCTGACTTCTTTCTCATTTTACAAGAGCAATCTAAATGTTAGACATCTTTGATTTTGTGTCCACTTTCCAATGAACTTAATCTATTCTGCACAGTGAAGCTCAAGTCTAACCATGGTATACTTCTCAAGTTATGGTTATGATCTTGTTTACAATCACCATGTGTATGGCTGTGATTGGCCACCGACTGGCGGTCATCTCTTTTCCTCTCAAGTCCATACTTTAGTGTCTGTTTTAAGTCACTGTCTCTGATTGAGTATAAGAGATAGCTGTTGATCTGTCTGACGTTGTGTGGTGTTAATGTGTTTTTGTTTTTGTTGGTCCTTGGGGTGTGCTCTGGACTGCTGTCCCTCTTGACCCTAGAGCTGTCTGACTCCCTCTGCAAGCTACTGTCCCCATGGCTACCTTTCACAGTCACCTTTTTAGCATCTGACTTTGGCATATACATAGAAATATACAGGAAACAATCTCAAGCTTGTGACAACTCCATACACCAGCTCTCACTGAGTGAATCCATGTAGAATATAGTGAAATCCCTCTAGAAGCACCTTTGTATCAGTATTTATTTGATTTGAATGGACTTCCAAATGTTTCAATGGCCCACAAAGTAAATCTGTGAAATGTATATGCCAAATCACTCCATATGTGGCGGGTCCTGTTGGGTTTGGCGTGTTGTGCTCTGATGTGAGTGGAGTGGATACAGCTATCCTATTTCACCCCACAATGCCACCCTGCATGATTTCCCCTCCAAGTACCACAACAACTTTCTTTCCTGGATATGAAAATCCCTACAAAATGCATCTAATGAGTGAAATAACACGAGGTGGTTAACAAAGAAATAAGGCAAAGTATCTCTAAATTGTACATTTTATTTGAGGATTCATGCTCGGGGGACAGAGGGTCTCTTTGTCGGGCTTCAATGGAAGACATCCTTCATGTTCAAAATGACAGTCAAATTACCGTTAAGCAAATATGTTTACCGTGTCTGAAAACATAGTTAACATCGTCTACGCTACACATGAAGTACAGCTTTGTTAATGGGAATACTCTTTGTTTTGAGCTGATGATCAGAAAACAGAGTATCTTATTCATCCCAACATTTCATGGCAAACAATACCAATATTTCAGCCTGAAGAAAAGTGATGGATCGAACCGACAAACTAAGCCGGTATTAAAATAACATGTAACCCATTATTGTAAGATTCAGAGTCTTTGCCTTGTTTCTCCTCACATAAAGTATGTCGTTGGTTTGTCTTCCTGCTAAAGGCGTTTCCCTCACCTGCGCACCAGAAGCTTCCGCTGTTCTCTGCATGCCTCGATGCTTCCTGCTGTCCCCGCCTGCTTTACCCCTTTTGTCAAACTCCTTTAGTTATTTCTCAAGGCACAGCTCATGAAGCCACGGCCTCGTCATTTCTCAAAAGACAAATAGATTAGATTTCAGTGCAGATCTATACTGGCTTCATTCTGTCAGGCACCATCGGATACCTCTACGCACCACAGCGCTAAGGATGAAAGCTGTGGTGCTGACAATAATCGCCTGGCTTAAGTGCTACTCAACCAACAGAATGCAGATGGCATGATCAGATCACAATCTGGGGATAGTGTAATCCAGCTGTGTTATGTCACCAACGTGAGGCTGCTCTGGAACGTGCATGCCGGTGTTGCCCTGCAGGCCCAGCATGGCAGAGGCTGACCTCAGATAGCAGCATGGCCAGAGAATGAGAGACAATCCAGAGAACAGATATGTCTGAGAGTGCTGGTCAGATATGTGGACTGTTTAACCTTCTAACTGCTCAAATGTATGGAGAGATGAAATGACTTGCATCTTGGCGAGCGGTTCTTTTGCTTGTGCTCTTTACCTTGACGGCTGTATCTATCTTCACAGGGGGACGGCATACATCAGATCAGAGAGGCGCTGAAGATCTTAGCCGAGAGGGTTTTAATCCTTGAGACTATGATCGGTATTCATGGTGAGTAGGAGGCCGGAGGCAGGGTCAGCTTTAGGCAGGGGTCAAAGGGAGCGGGGGCAAAAACGGCCACCGTACCTCACTGCTGGGACAGGGAGTGGGAACAGTTGCGAGCAGCCCCAGGACTCAGGCTGGTGTTTCCACCCCCTCACACGGTCCCCCCTGTCACTGCTCTCTGATAGGACATTAGCTTGCAGATGTTCCGCGACTTGCAGGCAGACCTCGAGCTTCTGGCTCGCAGGGTGACGCTGCTGGAGGCTATCATCTGGCCAGGTAACGCTGAGACATCCTCACCCACAGCTCTGCCGGCCCTCACTGACCTTTTTGACAAGATCTAAAATGTCTTGGTCGAGTGCTAGAGACATTACATTGACCACTTGTACCTGAACTGCTGAATGTTGATCTAGTCCCTGAAAAGCCGCCGTATTCTTCTGTGTGAATGTTTTGGTTGTAGCGTAGATATTTTTAGAACCCCGGAGATATATTTACAGTCACATGACTCATTTCACTCTTTTTTTGTTCTTTGCTCTGCTTGCTGGTTGATGTCAGAAACTTCCAAGCACCAATGAGGATTTAGCAACAATTTAATCACAATCTAGTGGAGTTTTACTTGTTTTCTTATTTTGTTGCTGATCAGCACCGTCATTCACATGTGATCAAACACGCCCTCACAGTCCTGCTGAGGCAGATTAGCTAACTGTTAAACTCCTAATAAATTAAACTCAAGAAACAAATAATACCTAGGATTGTTTTAATGTTGATTTCAAATTACATTTTAAATCAAGTTTTCAGGGGCTTTAGTTGTTTGTATAATAACCATGCATTGTAGGTTAATGTGTATCGCTGGATTTAAAGTATGTTAATCCAGCCAGTAGTGCTGCAAAGATAAGTCAATAAACCAATTAACTAAACTGCTGCAATTTTGATAATCACTGAATTCCTACGTAATTTATCCAGAAAGAAATATGCAAACAATTGCTCATAGCTTGATAACAGATGTTGCAGCCCTACTACCAGCTGCACCTATTTTACAGAATCATCCAGCAAAGAAGGATTTGATAAATCCCTTGAACACAGTTAATTCATTATTAATTTGGATGTAAAAACTGGGCTCCTGGTGTCCAGTCAAAATAAGAACCCACTCGTGACACCTCCAGAGTGGACCTGGATGAGGACTGCAGAGTGCACATGTCCTCACACACTGATGGACAGGGAGGCCTCGTTCCAACTGCTGTCTTTCTTCAACAGAGCCTGATCTAGGGTCTGGGGACGGACCGTTTGGCACAGCCTCCCCTAGTTTCTACAGAGATAAGCGAGCAGGTGCGCTTCCATATCGACTTGCTTCTCCTCTGTCCACCAACACCAAGGTCCGAGGGAAGTAGCCCCTTCCCGCTCGCCCTGAGGATCACAAGCTGGGTTGACTCCCCCTCCTCTAGGTCTCATCGGCCGTCATCAGATTTAGACCTTATCTGATGCCCCTCTGGGCTTTACCGTCAGATTTAGGATGGGGGACACTTCAGGGAAACACCACTGATACTCCACCATACCCTCCTCCATCGGGAGCCTGAGAGTTAGCTTGACTCCCACCATCACCATAACCAAACACTTACATATGTACATCACACACCCAGCAGCTATCTGAGTCTCAATGCTTCGGCTCCAGAAGCCAGGCCTCAGAGGGGAGATGTTTAATGTTTGAAAAAAGGAAAATCTGAATCTCCTGTGGTGCTCCTCGAGCTACAAAAAGTTCCAGAAAATAAGGGTAATTTAGAGTAATCAATGAAAGGAGAAATCGGATGTGAGAATAAACAGACTGGAGTTGCGTTCTTATTGCTTTCACGGTGTACCTGCCATCTGAAGAGATTCCACTATTTAAGTATATAGAGCATGTAGTTTGCAGGACACACGTACACAAACACACCTCGTCTTCTAGTATTCATTTTGTTATAATCATATTGTTTAACTCAATTGTCTGTGGTGCATTAAAAGATGAAGGCATATCTACTCTAGCTAAGATATGTGTTGCTAACAGTGATTTGTAGTTTTCTGGTGTGAGTGTTGTCCCCCCCCCTTAAAGTACACACTGATAAAGTGATTTAATATAGTATATTTACATTTCGTGAGTGCACAAAAGGCACACACATTGGAGTTTGGTGACATATCAACAGACAGTCATATATGTTGTATTCTGAAAATAAAACTAATTGTAAAGATCTCTGGAATTAGCTTTCCATTGTACGATCTTTAAAACAGAGGAAATAACAAAACTGTTAATTGAACTTGAACATATTTTTACCACTGTCGATGGCTTATACTGTCCTGATGAAAAGACAATTGTTTTTTTTTCATCTTATATCAAACTTATTGTGAAACTATTTAAAATGATCAATGTATCTTGTTTTGTATGCTGTTGTGTAACCATTTTATATCTCATTCAACTCTTTTTTCTTTTCTTGCAAATGTGTTATTGTGTAAAGATAATCCTGTCTAGATGATTGGTTAAAATAAAAGAATGCCCATTGTTTTTTTAACATGTTACTACCTCTCTTTATTTGTGTTAACACAGCAGTGCTCATGCTCAATGTGCATCGTACATGCTGAGCACAGAGCGTCTCCAGTTCATCTGCACTTCATTTGGGTCACAGTTGTGGCAAAAGAACCACTCCCTCTTTCTTGCGCCCATACATTTTGATAATGTAATTTGTTTTTACATGTAAGTAAGGTTTATTTATATTGCACTTATCACAGACAAAGTTTCATAAAGTGCAGTACAATAGTCAATTAAGCAAATTGACAATAACAGGGTCTAAAACATGTCAACAGTTAAAAGTGCAAAGTAAAATACACAGTAAAAGACAATAAAACAAATAAATAAACAAAACATAAAAAAGCAGGGCATAGAATATGTAATTAACCAAATGCCAGTGTAAACGGGTAATACAATATTAAAAATACTATTAAATCAGCTGACCTCAGGGGAGTAGCTTTGGTGCTACTGCCTCTAAAGATTAGTCACCACGAGTTTTAAGGCAAGTATGAGGGACCGACAGAAAGTTCTGGAGGTTGGATCTGAGATGGCGGGCTGTTGAATATCGAAGTTGTTCCGCCCCGTGTGAAGGAGTCTGGCCGTGCAGAGTTCTGTATGTGAGAGTGAGGATTTTAAAGTGGATCGTATGCCCTGCAGGGAGCCAGAGAAGAGACCTGAGTATCGGTTGATATGAGACCGTCTATTTTTCCTTGTCAGTATTCTGGCAGCAGCATTCTGGATGACCTGCAACTGGTTTATGGCATATTTACTGAGAGAGGAGAAAAGTGCATTACAATAATCAATACAAGAAGAGTGTAGCCCACAGGGAAAATGTAAAAATAAAGCTCAGAAAACCCAAGCATAATGTGAGTCCAGTGTTCTGCACCAGAGCAAACCCGGTCTCAGTCCAGGGGAGTGGGCCTGGTCTAGGTGACCTGCCGCAGAGGCCCTGTTGACACCACCACCGCCTGCTCCCCGACGCTGTCTTCAATCAGCAGGGAAATGGCGCCATCTAGCTGTTTGGAGGCTGCCAACGCCACCACGGCTTTCTCTGTGGGGAATCCCATCTTCTCCAGCTGCTGGAGTCTGAGGGGAAACGAAAGCTCTTTTACTGAATCAATTACACAGAAATAAAACTGTACTTGGGAATAATGTGAGGAGTTTTACAAAACAAATTCAATATGCTATATATGTGAAGATATTACATTTTACTAACCGCAAGGAGGAAACTGATGATTTGGGCACCTCTACTTTTGCATCAGGGTTGTCAGGCGCATCCTGTAATGAGGCCAGTATTCCTGCTGTTAGCATCTGTTCCTCCAGTACCTCGGCCTCAGACAGTGCAGCAGACTCTTTCATTATCCAGGCAGGTACTGGATCCACCCATGGGTGGTGGTTCGATTGATCCCTCATGATGGGAGCAGCTGGCTGATCTGCAGGCATCATCTGAGAAAGGGATCTAGACAATAGACATGTGACAACAGATTGTTAAAAATATGAAATAGACCTCTGCATGCAGGTGGTGAGTGTGAGTATTCAGTGAGACTTTTGACATAAACAAGATGAATCCAACCTCTGTGAGGTAATGCAGGTGGGTAATCTCAACCTGGCGGAAGAACGAACAAACACCCAATCAGGGAGGGAGTCCAATAACCGAGCCTCCTCCAGCTCCTGTAACATCCCAATGAAGGACTGGTGATCTGAGAGGTACATTAAGTGCTATATAAAAAAGTCATGATGCTTCATCAATAGATTTGGCGGGGGAGGGGCTGGCACATTTCCACTCAAATGCTCAGCAAGAATTCCCACACCTATGCATTATGTAAACGTCTATGTAATACGAATGAAAAGAAACTGTTCAACTAAACTAAAAGCACAGGGCGACATATGTCAATACAGCTCATCTGTGCACACAGAAGAAGTCTCAGCAAGCCTCTAAACACTATTACTTGTTTGTTGAGAGAATATATTTCAGTCGAAGGATACAGTTGTGTCCGATGAATATTGTGCAGAAGTGAAGCAGGGCCGGCGTCCCGGGCAGCAGCAGCAGCCCGATCAGCAGGAGAAGCCAGGGGAGAAACCAGACGGGCAAACACCTCAGCAGCCTCCTCTGGGCCGCCTGGCGACACTGCGTCGCAAACAGAGCCAGCTGGATGGCAGAGTAACCACAGAAACGACTCGCCTCCCCCCCACCGACAAAGATCACCAGGGTGTAGAGAACGGGCAATATGGCCATCGTCAGGATGGAGAGGGCGAGAAAGGCGACCGTCCCCCAGCAACGCTCCTGACACGGTCCAACCGACAGCAGGAGGGCCATGCTGACCAGCAGGGAGGGCAGGTCGTCGTGACTGAAGGCGTACAGGAGCACATCTGGAGGAGGAGGAGGAGGAGGAGGAGGAGGAGGAGGAGGAGGAGGAGGAGGAGATGGGGGGGCATGAGACATGTCTGCGTTACATGCGTTGGTTGGCTCACCGAAGTATGAGTGACATGAGACACACAGTTACCTCTGAGCCTTGGGAAGTCTCCACCTGGACCGACGGTCAGACTTGCCTGCACGCCCCCCGCATACATCAGGAGCGACAGGGCTGTCAGTAGAGATGTCCCCAGACAGGATCCAGGGCGATCGGATCCAAACCAGAACCCGGTGGACAATATACGATGAAGCATAGTTTACGACGAGCTCTAGTTTCTCTACTCACTACTATTGCTGTCTTTTCCTCGACCTCTGTGGAATAAACGTCCCGGTGTCAAGGAAAGAGGGGAAGGATGATTCATGAGGAGATAGGAGAAGACCACCGCGGTGTTTAGATCAGACTCCACTTTCACAAAGCTACGTAGTTGTGATGCGACGGCTGGCGCATGTTAGTGACATCAGTCTCCAGCGGTGAAACTACTACGTTCAGGAGATGGACTACAAAAAAAGCGCATCTTCGTTCATTCGTCAGTGTTCTTTTAGTGCTAAAGTTTCAAAGTATTACTTTATTAACAAGGTTGGAAGGTAAATGAACCTCATCCTCCACTGGAAACCTATAAATCATATAATGGCCACTTTAATTCAAACCTTCTTCTTCTTCGTTTTTACTCGGCCAACCTCAGTTGGGCGCATTGTTGCCATCTGCTGGACACGCAGCGACACATAGGAAACACTCACTGCAAATGCATGTCTTGTGAATCATTCAACAGAGTGGTGAAGAGATCATGTATAGCCAACAAGTTTGATAAGCAATGCAGCTTATATCCTTCATCACAAAGCATTTAAAAATCATCTGCATCCAGCTTATTTAATGAAAGTGAGGATTTGCTGGTTTTCTCTGAGGTTTGTGATAGTACAATACACATCTTCGGTCGGACGAAATAAGCAAGTTGAAGATGTCACATAGGCTTCTGGTACTTTTTCACTTTAGTATTCAGACAGAATCAAAGTATTAATACAACAATCAAAATACCCCATTGATACCAGTGTATCTTTAGGTAGTTCAGTCCAGTGGTCCCCAACGTTAAGGGGCTGCTGATTTCTACACGTTTTAGTTTATTTATTTGTTTATTTAAATAAATAAATTGATTAAAAAAAGAAGATCGACATAATTTTTACTTTAGACCTTAACCAGTTATTCAAATTAAACCAAATAATACGTTTATTGGGGAAATAACTGACTTCTCGACTAATTAATGCTTGAATGAGACGTGCAACATAATTATCACTATACATATCCTGCTTCCTTTTCTTAATTTACCCTCTTTAACTGTTGTAAGACAGACTGTACGATAATATATCGTATAGTATAGTTGGTTGTTGAAATGAAACGTGATACTGATTATTTAAAAAAAACATGCCTGTTCTCGCGATGGTTCGTATTTATCGCGAGGTCTGTTTCCGGCGAAGATAATTATATTTCTCCAGCAGCCAGACTCCTCCGGTCGTCTTTCTACAGGCACACTAAAATGGCGTCGGCTCCGGGTAAGTAGATAATTATGAAATTGTATGTATACATATTGCGAATACTATATGTGGGGTTACTTAAGCAACTAAATAGTTTCTTTTATAAAACAGATTGTGCCGGCATTATCCATTTTGTCTGATTATATAACGTACGTTCAAATAGCGTTTCGTGTTCCTCGCGCTAATGTTGGGCACAAGGCCTCGTGATGTTGGTTTATCGACGGGTTTCCCTTTGTTAGACTATTGACGCCAGATTAACGAAGTTAATAGAATACGTGTACTTCGCCTTCTTACTCGCCGCGTGCCGTATTGCATGTTGAAGCGCTGCGTGCTCGGGGAAAGGTTTAACCTACACGGGCGACGCTGAATGGCGACCTAACAACAGTTCGCGGTAGCGTGCTGCTAGCATTAGCATCGCTGCTCGCGCCAAGACCGTTTGGTTCCAATCGTCAGTCGGTGGCTAACAAACGTTACTTTCCTTTAGCAGATTACAGCACCTACAGCCAGACCACTGCGCAGCAGCAAGGGTAAGCACACGATTAATGATTGAATCCAAAGCTTTTATATGTCTTGAGTGTCCATGTGCATGCAATGGGTTAATGACTCCTCCTCGGTGTTCCTGGCGGGAGGTTTAAGGGAGACCAGCACGGTGTAAAACTTGAATTTGTGCTTTCCAGGTATGCTGCGTATGCTGCCCAGCCCACTCAAAGCTATGGGCAGTCTGCACAGGTGAGATTTACGTTAACGTTGAAGGGAAGGGAAAGCAACTGTTGCAACCTACCCTGTGGTTACTGGCCTAGTCGTGGGTGCCGGTTTAACTTGATGCAATATATTTATGTACTGGATTTGATCATTTAAATGGTTAATTACAAACTACAGCACATGTTGTTTACACCAGTCGAAGAGGGTAACATGGGGGACAGGAAGCAGTATGGGTATAATGCTCTATATGTTTCATGTGTAGTCGTTAAAGTTGATGTTCATTCTACATAGCCGCTAAACCATGATTTTTGCTTTTCAGCAGACCTATGGTCAACAGAGCTATGGATCATATGCCCAACCTGCTGCTGCTGATGGAAGTTACACTCAGACAACACCTGCTGCTGCAGGCTACACTCAGCAGCAGCAACAGTATGGATCCTCCTATGCCCAGCCAGCAGCAGGTCGGTTATTAAACGGGAGCGTTGGTCAATTTGGCTTGAAACTCCATGCATTGACTGAAATGAGACCACATTTAACCAAAAGCACATCTGGTGCCATTGGTTTTAAATGTGCATTAGTGCAGCAATTCCATTTGCACAATGTCCTTTTGCAATCTAATACAGTTGTCTTTTGCTCTGGCTACCTCAGTCAGATTGCAAACTGTCATGAACTTGCAACTGATCGATGAATTGATCAGTTGTGTATCTAAATGCATATGGACATTATATTCTGCCTATTGGAATTGGCCACCGTGTCTGTCTGCAGCCTAGAGTGTTTGTTTGAAAGACAACCCTTCAGGTATATTTAATTGGATATAGTTTATGAATATCGCACCCAATACATACATTTGTTGTCCCACAGCTGGCTATCCTGCTGCCCAGTCAACTGCCAATACCTACTCCCAGTCAACCCAGAGTTATGGAGCCAGTGGTTATGACAGCACTCCTGCTGCTGCTGCTCCTGCTGCCTCTCAGTCTTACGGCTCTCAGCCAGGATATACTGCTCAGTCTGCCTACCCTGGTTATGGCCAGCAGGCTGCTCCCACTGCACCACAGAGGTACGTACCCCTCAGATAGAAGCCACAAAAGTGAATTTCACAAGGATATGCTCATCATGTCTTTCAATGCTCTCTCTTTGTTGACCATCAGTTACAATGCTAGCAGCCAGCCAGCCAGTTACAGCCAAAGTACCTACTCCCAGCCAGCGGCTTACGGCCAGCAACAATCTGGCTACCAAGCCCAGCAGGCTAGCTATGGTCAGCAGCCGGGGTACCAGCAGCAGACCCAGCAGCAGCAACAGGCTCCTCCTGCTTACCCTCCTCAGGCTTCTGGTTCCTATGGGCAGCCACCAGCAAGCCAGTACAGCCAGCAAGGTGGACCTCCTAGTTACAACCAGTCCAACCACTACAGTAAGTGTGCTCAACCTTGAATAATAAATGCTTCTAATCTATATTGATACAGTTCATCTTACTGTAAACCATAAGCTGATGCATTTGTGCTCCCGTTATGTAGATAATTACAGGCAGGATGGCCAGAGTGGAAGTTCTGGTTACTCCGGTTCTGAGTCTTCAAGGTATGCCGGGTCAGGGGAGAGCAGGGGCCCTGGCAGAGATGGCTTTGATCGTGGTGGAATGATGCACCGTGGCCGTGGAGGCCGTGGAATGGGGTAAGTGTCTTTCCTTACCACTCATCCTATATTGTATTTAAACTCTACAGGTCCTGTGGGCTCTTGGGGCAGGGCTGAGACACGGGTCATCAGAAACAGTTGGAGTAATCCATAGTTGAATTCCAATAATTGATGCAACCTTTTTTCTCTGAGATGGTTGTGATTTTTGCGCCATCAAGGCTGATAAGTTATCAGTTTCCCCGATAAAACCTGAGGCCCGTCATGGCTGATGTAGTCCATGCCAACATTGCCATCAATTGTAGAATTTCTCAGCCAGTTTCTCTCAGCCCTGCCTCTAATTTTGCCAAAGGTAAGATACGGGTTTGTCCCATTTTTATTTTTTATGAATCAAAGACCTGTGCATAAACATTTAGGTTTAACAGCTTAACTACTAGAACACAATTTGAATCTTATCAAAGTTTTTTAACACTGAAGTTACTTTATTATTGGTCAGATAATGTGTTGGAATCTTATTGCTATAATATCTTGCATACACACACTTATCATGGGTTTCCTTTTAAAGAAGGTTTAAACACGCGGTCATCAGCACTCTTTAAACTACGTTTTCACTTTGGTTCATCATTTGTGACGCCTACAAATACTAGAAATAAATTAGTGGCTGACTAAATCGTGCAGATTTTTTTCCCTCAAAATTGTGATGCTGGAAATGCTGAATTAAAATCGTGTCCTGGAAGATAAGAGCAACATAACCGTTATTAATAGACGAAGGTCTCATGCAGTAAATTCTGCTGCATTTCACAAACTTAATTTCAAATGCTATATTTGGGTCAATATCTTTCCTCTTGTTGCGTTTTTCATCCCCTTTTTACTTGCGGATACATTCAATGGTTCTGTCAGTTCATGGTTGGGTTTTTCCAAGGCTGTCGCTGGCAATACGTATTTGTCTTCATTCGACTGGCCAGATGAAATGAAAGAAGTTGCATTCCACCAATGGCAGTCAGTCAGTTGTGCTAATAGTACGGCAAGACCGTAGTCAAATTTGCATCTACAACTACGAGAGACAATGAACAATAACTACCTTGCACTCAAAGTTTCTGAGTACTTTGTCTGCTCGTCGCACACAAATCATAACCGATGACCAGAAGTATTACTTGATGCTACGTTCTTGAATCTTTAAAAAAACCGTTATCAATGTTTCGCTATCCATCAAAGCCAAAAAGAAGAGAAAGAACGGGTCAAAACTGTTGATGTGCAGCATGGTCAAAATATTGAGGGGACATAATATAAAATATCAAGCAAAATGTTCCAACACACCCACTGCTCTTTGTCAGACATGAACTGGCAGCGTTTTTTTCCGGGTGTCACACCGTGATGTAGTTGGTGGGGAGAAAAAACAAGTCTACTGATGCAATATAATTTGTCATTATAACCATATTCTAGGAGTGCTCTGGTGATGGTCTTGGTGCAGGTGCATTCAGCCAATAGGTTTTGGTCTAGTGGGCTCCAGTCTCATCTCAGCCGTACTACAATAACGGCCGTTCAGGTGTATTCTACTATTTTGTATTGTATGTAGGTGTGGATCCCTCCGGTAGTGGAGTTCTAACTCGTAGAGCAGATCCGTGACACGTTTACTCTGGTGCCCGTGTCGATATGCCAATCAACTTTATTTACTCTTGGTGCAGCTTTGACACTTGAGCCGTTGGTCCCGTGTCGGTGCTCATAGCATGTTCTACTCTGTAGCCAAACGTGGTCCGCTGCCCTGACAATGAATTTAAAGGGTTGCCTAGAGACGGGCCAGTTCTGTGACGCTAAACGGAGGTTGTACGGTACATTGTTTTGGATTGGTTCACAGCGTTTAGACTCAAATCTGGGCAAAATAATGACATTTTTGAATTGTGGAAATAGATATCAGTCACGACAGGTATTCATTCTTAGGATCTGGTTTGGGGAAAGACGCTCCCCCCTCCCCCACACACTCTTGAACACTCAGTTTTGGGTCTTGAAGGGTACGGTCCTTCTCTAAAGAACTTTATGGGTACACCAGTCTAAACGAGTTCTGCATGACTTCTTTCTTCTGGTTTTGGTGCAGCTAATAAACAGTTTTAGGCATTTATATTTTGATACAACACTATAATCAACCGTGTGTAGGGTTTCTAAAGTAGAGGTAAATAAGAAAGCATTTACAAATTGCATAAATAGGAATACAACCCTAAATACATTATTCAATTCAGACTTTGCATAGATCTTTTAGGTACACTTTCATTTTAGCTTTGCACAGGTATATTCATGTCATTTTGAAATGTCTGAAATTGTTTTTGTGGTTTGGAATACAAATGTTTGATCACATTCCTTTGATCGATTTTTAACATGCTTTGTCACATTTATACCGTGCAGGTAACAGTGAGCCATTTAAACCCATCTATTCTCTAAAAAGTATCTGTACTCGGTGCAGAGCTTAAGCAGCAGGAGGGGCTAAAACAAAGATTCTGGGTCTGCCTTTTTTCAACAACTGAGGATGGTGGTTTTCATAAGCATGATGGGTGTATTCATTAACATGGAAGTCTTTGTATTTGAATTAACATAATCCTGGAAAACACTGTAAAAAAACAAAGATATATATATATATATATTTTTGGTGTTGTGTCTGAAGAAATTGTATAATTGTTTTGTTTACATATATGCTCACTGCTTCATGTCAAATTTCAGATGCATTGTTTGTCATACAAGTGTACAAGTCTGGGGCCGATGTAACCTTTTGTTGGAACCAATTTAATTTGGGTGCTGGCTTGTTTCCGGGTACCACTATGCCATCAATGCATCTGAAATATTTCTACCGTTGTACAACTGTTTGACAATGTGACAACCCAAAGGCTGTGAAGATATGTTGTTCATTAATATAACTTTGCACAGATGTATCCGCTACTCCAACCTGTCACTGAAGGCTAGCTAAGGAATGGCACACAGCTAATACTTTTAACCCGTCGATTGTGTTTTTATAATTTTGGGGATTTTCTTAGTTCCTGTTGGGCTAGTTAGAATGTTTTGATTACTCCCTCAATCAAGCCACTTTGCTCGAGCCATGGAAGTGGCTGTAAAAGGGAAGTCGCCTTCATATCTCCATTTATTCCCCATAGCAGCGCTGGAGAACGAGGTGGCTTCAGTAAGCCTGGTGGTAAGTTAACGAGTATTACACTGGTTCGTCCTTTCAAAGCCTTACACTTTTTGAGCAAATATGCTTTGAGTATAATGTGTCTTACATTGTGGTATGCAAAATTTATTTAGATGGACATATCTGAAAATATTGGATTTTTTTCCCCCCAATGCCTGAGACCATTTTCTCTGGTGCACTTGGTATAATTCAGTCACTGCTTATGGTTTGACGAGTTTGACAGGTTAAAACAAATTTCCACTCAAATGTGTGTTACTGCTTTTTAACAAATCTCGTGAGCCGAATTCCAGGGTTTTTGTGAGGATTTCTTACTGGTCTTTGAGGCTTTTCAAATGACAGTTATTTTCAAATGACACACTATTTGCCAAAGGGTCTGAGGTGTTCCATTTTCAATTCAATATATCACTTGTGGGGAATGTGATGTGCCATAAGGTGCCATTTTCAACTTCCCAATATGGCAGGCAGCATCTATAAGGGAGTGCCTGGGTTACCTTCTGTAGTACTCTTCAGGTGTTGTACACGCAACTTTGAGTTTCACACACTGACTTTTCACAATCTGTTTCTCTCCCCCTCAAATGATGGACTACAGGACCAATGAGCAGCGATGAGCGTGAAATGGGTGCGTAGGCATGAGACGCCCCATTACTCCGATATACAGAATACTTTTCCTGGCGTGGTATTAAGGAAGATCGTTTTACTTTGCATTAACACGTGTGTTTTTGTTGCAGGACGACCTGAAGAGCAGGATGACTCTGAAAACAGCACAATCTACATCACAGGGTTGACTGAGAAGGCTACCTTGGAGGAAATGGCTGAATTCTTTAAACATGTTGGACCCATCAGGGTAAAAATAGCTCTTCACTTAAAAGATTCTCGTAAGCATAACTCGGGTCTGAACTAGAGGTACTTTCTCTTCTTTCTGAAGATTAACCGCAGACTTGGCCTGCCCGCCATCAACATATACACGGACAAGGACTCAGGAAAGCCCAAAGGAGATGCAACCCTCTCCTACGAGGAGCCGATCTGTGCCAAAGCAGCTGTGGAGCATTTTGATGGTACATTTTATTAACTGTGTACATGAGACCTGAACACGATACCTAATGCATGCATCTAAACCGAAAATACTCCATGTAATATAACGTGACCTTTTTTTTAAATGTTGAATTGTAGGAAAGGAGTTCCAAAGTCGAAGGCTGAAGGTGTCGATGGCACGCCGCAAGCCCATGATGGGTGGAATGAGGGGCGGCATGCCCATGAGAGATGGTATGATGGGTCGTGGAGGTAAATGTCAGCGGTATTTGCTTGTGTTGGACAAACTTGTAGAAACAGTTGGACCATATAGCACATCAAAGCTGTCTGGCATCAACGGGGGCAAAAATATCTAAAAACGATGGGAATGTGCTCGTGATTAAACGACATGTTGTCATTTTCTCCTCAGGTATGATGGGCCGTGGTGGAGGAGGAGGAGGTGGAGGAGGTGGAGACCGTGGCGGCTTCCCTCCACGAGGCGCTCCTCGTGGTATGGGTGGTGGTGGTAGAGGTGGACCCACAGGAGGCAACATGCAGCAGAGAGCTGGGGACTGGGAGTGTCCAAACCCGTATGTGCAGTGTCTAATTTTGGGAGGCTTTTTAAAAAAAAAGGGTTATCAAAGATTTGCTTCTAATTAATTGATTGGTCTGTGTCCACAGGGGTTGTGGCAACCAGAACTTTGCCTGGAGGATGGAGTGTAACCAGTGCAAAGCACCCAAACCAGAAGGGTTGGGCGGCGGCGGCGGCGGCGGCGGCGGCGGCGGCCCTCCTTTCCCCCCCGGAGGTGACAGGGGCCGAGGTGGAATGGGAATGCGTGGCGGCCGAGGGATGGACCGAGGCGGGCCGGCGGGAGCTGGAGGCCCCGGTGGTCCTGGAGGTTTCCGTGGAGGCTGGGGAGGCGACCGCGGTGGCTTCAGAGGCCGCGGTGGCATGGATAGAGGGGGTTTCCGTGGAGCCGGGCGCGGAGGGCCACCCATGGACCGAATGGGTGGCAGAGGGGGAAGAGGAATGGGCCCCCCAGGTGGAAAGATGGATATGAGGTAGGCTCGAGACTCCTGGAGGTGTTCTTGGTGAACACGCTCCAGGACCATCATGTAAAAGTAGTCAAATGACCAGAAACCGACACGACGAACATGTCACTGACCACCTTCCTGTTCTCTTGTTCATAGGGACCATCGCCAGGAGCGCAGAGAGCGACCCTATTGAGGAAGTCCTTTATCTTTCCTCTTGTGGAATTGGATTTTTAAGAAGATCATTTTTAATTTATGATTCCATATTTCAATGGTTATAGAGCTGCTTTCAAACATCCTGTGCAGTTTCATTCAACTCCTGTTTCCATTTTTTATATAGTTTACCCATGTTTATTCCGCATCGTGTATTGTGCAGGTTTCTCTTTCGTTGCTTTTTTTTTAAATGTGCTGGTTAGATTTGACATTGTGTTGTAAAATGCGTAATTTTTTCATTTGTTACCATAATTGCTTCCCTTTTCCCATAACTAGCAATTGTATGACGACAAATTTGGGAAATAAAATTTTACTGATTTGATGTTTATTGAGTTGTGACCTTTAATCTTTAAAAAAATAGTCTTGCAGGGAAATATGTAATGCAGATTAGTCACATATTGATTTTACGATCTGACGCGGTGAAAGCATTCCTGTACATGCTGCGCATGACTTGGTCCAGATGTGCTTATCATATAAACTGTTACACAGATCAGTGATAACTTTCAGAATAAAACCATCTCTTACACATGGTCCAAGTGTGGGATATATATCTCAAAAATAATATCGGTTATATATTCTGTATTCTTGCCATATTCTAAAGAGCACTTTTTGGAGTGCATTGTCTTTCTGACATTTTAAGACTAAAGAAAATGCTTTAAATGTTTTAACTCCTTAAGTTCTTGTCTATAGATGGACCTCTTACTGTGGTAGCCGGAGCAGTTTGAACTAGAACTTGTGGCATAACCGGTCCGGCCTGGTTTCTGGCGCATTGACAACTTATTTACTACTTTTCTTATGACTAATTAAATACCTGAATGATTTATGTCTTAAATAGGAACTCGTTTTCTGCTTTCTGTGACTTGATCTGCCAATACCCAGCAATACTATTGTAACCTGACCACCAAAAACACGATAACTGAGCTGTTATTGCCGGTATCAAGTCTAAAACTGAAAAATTATGTAATCCCTCTAAAAAAAGTGTTCATTCCCATTCTACCTGCAGTTTGCCTTTGGCTTCATTGCTGTATTTTTTTAATTGTGTTCTCCAAAAGTGTAGTTATTGATTACAGATGTGTATTTTTTTTTTTAACATCTGGACTTGAGGACATCTAAACCGTCTTCCATGTTTTCTTTTCATACACCTACCGGCTTCCCACCACACAATCCTTCCTGCACGATTGAAGTATGGCGGTGAGAGTAAACGTGTCATCCTCTGCAGTATCTTCTATTTCACACTTAGTTACCCAACAACTTTGTCTTCATTACCAATAGAAACCTCAGTGGCTCACAGCTTATTAAAGTATAAGTTGTCTCACTTCATAATGTTTCTGAGAGGTATATGTATGTTGTTTTATTTCGATTTACAGTCCCCCTGAAGTATCTCTGTAAAGAAAACCTACAGCTGTGATTGAAAGTACTTCCTATTTACTGCGGAGGGTTGATTAATAGTGCTGTATTCTCTCTTATTGTTTTGGGTTTTTTTTACTGACAAAAGCTGATTCATCCAGGCCCAGAAAATGATCTCATCCCCCTCCCCCCCTCTTCTCTCTCTCTCTCTCTCTTAAACAGACACGTCCCTTTTTTAAATTCAAACAATCACACAAGCGTCTAAGAGCTGCTCCAATAGATTGTAAAAGGGGAATGGGGTTATGGAAAATACTTTGAGATACCCAGTCACGAGTTTTTGAGGACACAAATTCCAGTTGCATACAGTTTAACTTATAGATGAAAAATACGAGCTTGTGTGCGTCTCATCGCCTTTCAGAATAAGGGCACTATAGTTCAAACATTCAAAACACGTTTTCAACACTATTCTAAAACATAAAAAAGTAGAGTTGTGTTTTGGGAAGACTCCTCATTATCTAGTTTCTAGTCATGTGCTGTGAGGCTTCACATCTCTTCACACTTTGATTACAGACCAGATCCAGCACGCTCCAGTCCTCAGCATGGTTCCCTATGTTTTTCTAAATCTTAACTAGCCATTAAAACCTGTAAATTAGGTCTGCTCCCCAAAGTTTTGACCCAAGATTCAAACTTTACCGTGAGCTGTAAAACCTTTAGTCCTCGACAATCTCAAGAACGGGATGACATTGTATTACGTTCTCATTCCGGCCTTCTGATCTTTTTGGGATGATGGAGAAGAAGTAGAGAACTCAAACACGTCTTGTCCCCGAGTTAATGCAACAATGAAGCATCGCCATCTTGTTATCTTGTGCAATATGGGACATGCAGTACAAACGTTCTCTGACATGCAGAAACCTTGTGCTACCTTGTGTTGTCTTGTTTGACTGTTTAACACGATCCATCGGGAGCATATCTCTGCCATCCTCGTGCTGGTCCAGGGTCCACCTGCTCTCTGCAGTTGGGACCTCTTTAACTCCCTCACACTTCTGAGACATTCATGACAAAACATGAGGTTTAGACAAGGTCATTAAAGGTTAACTAACCTATCACATGATCATTGACATGATTATACTGAATGCATTGTGCTAACAGTCTTGTGACGCTGAACTGTCGGTTGTATTGATGACCTTTAGGCTGTTTGTTAACGAGACCACACAGAGGCTCCATTATTGAGAGAAGATACTGTAAGAAGCCTCATAACGTGGCAACCAAAGGAAAACACGGACAACGGCATTACTACTTTTAAGTACAGAGTGAAACAGTGTTTCTGTAAAGCGACTTCGGGTGTCTTGAGAAGCGCTATATAAAATAAATGATTATAATTATAATTATTATGATTTTTATAGTGTTATCATTTTGTGCAAACCGGTGCAACACCATCAGGAACTGAAGACTACAGTCTGAATAAATAAATATCCTAAACCTGATAGTATTGTACACTTTACTCCATTACTCCATTTATTTGGAAGTTGTAAATGATATTCAGCCAAATGACCAATAACGGCGTTATTACGCATGATGTTGGATAATCCGAGCAGAACGTGTGTTTTAAGGAGTGCGCATGCGGAGTTGGTGATCATGGGGTTAAGTTTTCCTCCTCTGCCGCGCGCTGATCCCTCATAATGGGATGTGCCACAGAGTCGCTCTGCCGGTCTAAGCTACAGCAGGTCAACAGATTCCGTGCAAGAGGCGGGCCCGTGTGCGGGGAAGATGATCCGTGGACTCGGTGCGGCGCAGTGGTGGTGACTCCATCGGACACACAGACATGGTGACACGTGGATCGTTGTGGGCCAGAGGACCCGCCGGCCGCCGCGTGGATTAACGGCCCGTCGCGTGGGTGTGTATCGGCGTCTCGGACCGCTCCGCAACCCCCCTTCTCACGCCGGGGACCCGGCGATGCGCCGCGTAGAGGAAACGAGTTCCGCAGAGACATCCGGAAAACGCATCCATGCGCCACGGCTAGACCTCATCCCGACATGCCGCTGACATCACAAAGCCTGCTTCCACGGAGCCCCCGTCAGAAACCACTCGCACGAATCGGCATGGGTGCGTCAACTCGGTTATTTTGCTTCATTTTGCGGGCGAGGCTCTGGAGCGCAGTTGTGCAATGAGACAATCGGGAATCATCAAGTAGACTTTATCGACCGGCTACATAACTCGATAAATATGGCTGATCAGAGCAACATCCAGTCCTCCGCCTCCAAGAGTATCCGGCCTTTTAAATCCAGCGAAGAATACCTGTACGCCATGAAGGAGGACCTGGCGGAATGGCTGAACACCCTGTACGACCTCGACGTCACCGCGGACAGCTTCATGGACGGGCTGGGGACGGGCTGCGCCCTGTGTCGGCACGCCAACAACGTCAACCGCGCCGCGCAGGACTTCCAGCTGGAGTACCCCGAGGCGGCGCGGCCCATGAAGGTTCCGTCCAAAGACGTCGTCTTCCAGTCACGCAACGTCGTCACCGGCTCGTTCGTGGCGCGGGATAACGTGTCCAACTTCATCAGCTGGTGCAGGCAGGAGCTCTGGATCAAGGACGTGCTCATGTTCGAGACCAACGACTTGGTGGAGAGATGCAACGAGAAGAACTTTGTCCTGTGCCTCCTCGAGGTCGCGCGACGCGGGTCCAAGTTCGGCATGTTGGCCCCCATGTTGATCCAGCTGGAGGAGGAGATCGAGGAGGAGATCCGGGACCAGGAGAGTCTGCGGATCGACGCGGGGCAGCCGGCGGAGCAGAGCCCGCCCAGCAGGTGCTTCAGTCGCAAGGAGAGCGGTCACAGTGTGGAGGATGAAGAGGATGATGAAGACGGTGATGGTGATGATCAACCTGATCCGGAGCCGTTCGTCTGGCCGCAGAAGAGAGTTTTATGTGACATGCGAAATCTGGATGAATTGGTGAGTTAAAAAGTTAAAGACACAACAAACACAATCCTCTGTCTCTGAGTGATCCGATTATTAAGATTCCTAAGTAAGCAGCTGACTCCGAAACATGAGTCACCACTGAGTTATGATTCAGACGAGTCATTATCAGAGTGTAACGATCTTACAGCTCCATTTCTCATAATGGATTCCTCACTGCTCATAACACCGGTGTGACATAAAGAACCATATCGTCGACCACAAGCTTCTCCCTCACAGGCCGCGATCACAAGGGACCGGCCTCCAGTTGTGTGTGTGCTGATAAACAGCATGACGCAGCATCGGAGACCCATACCTCCCTCAGGAAAACACAGAAAGGCGTCAAATGTTAAGCACCAGCTCTAAAAACCTCATACCAGTGCTATGAAGGAGGCAGCGGCTTCAACCTCCCCTGTGCTGTGAGTTTGTGGCTGTGTCTTAACTTAGTTTTAGACGGTGCTCTTGCATGCCTGCCCACCTGTGAGGCCCAGTGTGTACTTTACACACACACACACACACCTTGCTTTCCCTAAAAGGTCACATGTACACTGTGTGACATTTCACCTGCATTGATGTAGAAGTGTCAGCATTACCTCGACGGTGTTGACGAGGATCTGCTGGCCTCTTTTCATTAAGCGTGTCCATCAGGAATAACTCCCAACATGCCTTGCAGGCGGTTCTGAATGGCGTCCTGCTTCTGCAACGACTTCACCAACGCGACTGAAACGAGTCCCTTTTCACGGTTTGGTTCTAACGCGTTTCCCGTCCTGTGGAGTTCAAACCATCGACTCCGGTCACTTGACACACTGACCTTTGTGAGGGCCTGCATGACACAAGCAGATTAGAGAGGCAAAGGTTGTGTTGGGGTCAAAGCTAATGAGCAGACAGACATAACAGCTGGAGCATGTGCATGGGTTCTGACTGAGTGTGTGTGTGTGTGTGTGTGGGGGGGGGGGGGGGGTTCAGCGGCTCCAGTGTGACCTCCGCAGACAGAAGGAGGAGCATGTGGAGGAGGACGGTCAGACTCTCACTCAGATAAGGATCAAACAAGCCGCCGGCATCGGGACAGGCGATTGGAGGAAAGCTACGCAGCGCGTGGCGGTCTCTGGCTCAGTGGCAGCGGACCCCCGGGCACATCCGACTTGACTGATTCGAGAAGCGGCATTTCCCTGTCATCACATGTCGGGTGAATGAAATCTCCACCTCCCTGTCAACCGAAGAAAATTGCAGAACAGCAACATGAGGCTCTTCAAACGAGGAACCACAGCGGTTCAGAGAGGAGAGGCTGCTGGATTAAAATAGTACCAGTGCACCATAGTAACAACACATCTAATGGCTTCAGCATTTCTCTCTTTGAAGCCCAGACACATATAAACTACATAGCGTTTCATTTTCTGGACTGCAGTTGGTTTTTGATCAGAAAACAGTCAACATTAAATCCATATTTTTATTTAAATTCATTCATTTTGATCAACATCTATTAGACCTCCCTGTTCTCTGTCACGTTATCACAAGTGTCTCCTGCAGAATACTTTTCTTTGTATTTCTGTGTAACAGGGGATTTGTGTAAACCTCCTCTCTCGTAGACATTAGCGTCCGACCGGGAGAAGTTGACGGGCTTCGCTCCATCGGCCCCCAGCTGTGACAGCGGCCTGTGCGTCCGCTGCCCTCAGTCGAGACGCTTTACAGGTCAGCATCGTCCAGGGTGGATTGGGTTTCACTGGACGGTTTGGCTCTTTGCTTTTTATATTATCATTTACAGATTCTTTTTCTGTAAAAAATAAATTAAGAATAACATTCCTGATGAAATGTCATCAATTAATTACCAGGCCATTCGCTTCCACAGTTTAGTTTACAAAAAACTGAACGTGTCCATGAACCCACCACACTGCCCAAATCCAATTAGGTCTCAAGCTGGAAATATGAGCTGGGCAGCGTACGCATGAACCCGAGTATTTCAAGAGACATGTGTACAGGATAATATGTACACATTTACTCAGAATCGTATATCAAGACCAACTTTTATTTCTGGTATCTTTAAAAAGGTTTTATTTCTCGTGGAGCTGACAGCATCTCAATGAGCTCTGTACATTTGCTCCTGCATCTGTACGCTGCGTGGTTACTGGATGCTCAAACTCATCTTGTTATATAAGACAATACAAGTGTAGTGGTAACGGGATTAAAGGTCATTATTCTAAAGAGTGTAGAGGCATTCAGACAGCAGGGTCATTAGAAGTATCCCTTTTAAGGACATCTGCATATTCTATAATCTCACTCAAATGCATCACCATATATTCTAAGTTATGATTTATCCTCATTACACTCTGCTTATAATATTTTATTTATAGATTGCTTTCGTGATTGATAATTTCAACAAATGAAGCCGATGAGGAAGACTCCCTCCCCTTGCTTTATTGCATAACATTGTCACATCGACGATTTCAAATGATTTAATCTGAAGGAAGCTGTTGTCTATCCTAACAACGCTCCTGTAACACTCACCACCTCTATGCTGCCACTCATCCGCCGCTGCGTGTTATTACTCATATCACTGAGCGATGGTGTTCCACTCTCACATGGAGGAAGTGACCGGTGTCTCATTTCCTTCACCATAAATTGAGTCGGTGACAAATGTTTCTGTTTAGTTCTCCCATTCCTGGAGATGTTATTTGTTCTCAATAGAAGGTTCAGACAGCAGCTGGTTCACGTGGCTATATGCACACGTACGTGTCATCCCATACATTAGGGGATTTACTTTCATATCGCCACTCGATGGGGATTATAACGGCGACTCTGATTGGAACTGGCTTGTCCTAGCAGCGCAATGTAACGACACACCGTCACCCAGGAGGGGCGCATGCAGAACTCTGCACAGTGACACACATGTCATCTTTTACGTGACATTTTCTTAATGCACCATCTAATTGTTTACTGCATTCATAGCCATCAGTACAATATTTGCGCTTACGAACACCAGAGCGTCCGAGCGTTATGGCCTTCCTCCATTCACCTCCCTCCTTCTTCTTGCTCAGTCATTTAAACCAGTTCATGTCTCTTTCCACCCCGGGCTTCAACGTTCAACCCTTGTTTAGTTCATGTATGTGCGAGCCCTCATTCC
This sequence comes from Liparis tanakae, assembly GCA_036178185.1. Lineage (NCBI taxonomy): Eukaryota > Metazoa > Chordata > Actinopteri > Perciformes > Liparidae > Liparis > Liparis tanakae. Next base: position 10,318,207 of record CM070094.1, on the reverse strand, counting down.
CATCCCCCACCCGGTCTCCGACCGCGATGATGAAGCACAACAGCATGTCTTGTTGGTGGCATTGACAGGGCGATGTGAATAGACTGCCGCTGTTGTCAGCGTCTCCATCACAGACTTTGGATGGAGACGCCAGCAAAGGGGAGACGTAGCAACAAAGAGGGGGACTCTGTGTATTCTGCCGACATGGGCAGTCTGCTCCATTCGCCTTCTGGTCCAATTCATGCATTCAAGGAATAGAAAAAGGAGAGTAGACAACAGATAGTGTGCCCGGAGTGACTTCAATGTACACTCTGTTAAACCCGACTGGAATGGAGGCTACTCCGGGAGGAGAGCCAGAGTGAAAGAGAAAAGTAGGTCATGGTGCTTTGCATCGGGTCACACTCATACGCTTTGCCCAGAGAGCGTGGCATCCTTCCGTGTGTCTCCCTCCTGTGTCACATGCTCTCATGTTTTTAGGGGATTAGTATTTGACCTTTTAACCTCTAGTCTTTGCACAGTAACTGTACAGACTAGATTTGACTCCTCCTCAGTGTTTTCCATTCGGCATTGTGAAAACAGCTGACTGCACTCTGCCCGCCCGGTGTTTATTGCCATTGGATTGTTTGCGTGGTTATCATTGAATTGGGCGTTCATCTGAACGGGCTTCTGTCTGGTTAATCTCTGCACCTGCCTGCCGCTTCCTAGTCTGAGGATGAGGAGAGTGTCGGACATCCATCCCATTAGCCTCAGCGGTCGCCAGGAGGAGTGCTGCGCGTTGCAAAACAAACCGACGCGTGACACAGATGCTGGCCTGATCTTTAACTTTGATTACGCGGCTGTTTGACGGAAACAGATGAATTATAGAGTTGTTCGCTTTGCAGCATTTAATGTATATTAGATTATTACATTCTCCCAGCATCCCAATGGGCAGTTCTTCATGTGGCCAGAAGACAGGCATTGGTTTTGATGAATGTTTTGGTTGAAGCCCTGGATGAGGCCTGCCCTGGAGCCGGTGGGATCGTCATGGTGTTACATACCTCTGAGGGGATCGTTTTGTACCATATGCTTATTTGCTTTCTTGTGTCTGCATGGTAAATATGCTGTAGAATGTAGATGATTTTTTTGCAACCTTTGGACCGAGCCGAGCGGTCTCCTTTGTCTCCGGTCTTTGTGCTGGTCTAAGCTGACTATGCTCACATTTAATGGACAGATATAAAAGTGTTATCGATCTTCTCATATAACGCTCTGCCAGGAAGAAAGTCTATTTCCCAAAATGTGGAACTATTGACGGAATTCGCTGTTGGTTTTCTATATTATTCATCTCCTTCTCGCTGAGGAATGTTTCTGGCAACCGCGGACACACCTCATCCTGAGGCGTGTGTCCCACCTGTTGAACAAGCAGGCTTATAGTCCTCCAACACACGTGTCCTCATTATCTCTCCAGATTGTCCCCTACAGGCTCCAGGTCCAACATACTCAGCATTAATTCAGACATGTATCTGCCCCCCCCCCCCGAGGTTGTTTCAAGAGATCATTTTTGCAAAGCAGGTCGTTCCATGTTTATGAGATATTTGTCCACAGAGGAGTCGTTTAAGCAGGCGGTCAGGAAAGTGCTTTAATCGGAGGATAGAGGCTGACGTGTATCTGTTGTTGTGTCCACAGGCTTAAGGAATGCTTACAATGGGTGGTGAAGCAATAACCCCTCAAGTCCTAAAACTCACCCGCCTCGGTCGGCGTTTGTTTCTCTCTCTGTGGTTATCTGATGCTGAGGTTGTTTTTATCTCGGGAGGTTTCCTGTCATGACAGGAGATCCTCAGGGTAACAAGATAAGCTAAAAGAAGGCTCTGGTTGTCTTTTTTTTTTATTCACCTGGATAGTGCTCGACACAGTGTGCCATCTAATAATCCTCACAATACCCTAAACCTTTTGGAAAGACAATGCATCGTGCCGTAAACCCTCCGGTCTACAGTGGAGTCTCCTGACGTCAAATCCTGGAAACACTATTGTGTAAATTCTCGTGGAGCAAGTTCAACTTTTACTGTTGACATTTGGCTGTAATTACCCTTTGCATAGCAATCATGAAGGAGCCGGTTGCAGCCGGCCAACACACCTCCACCTCTGTTTGATGACTGCGCGGTGTGGCTGTGCGCTGCGTGTTGACTCACGAGGAGAGCAGGCTGTATTCAGATGGCGGTGCGGCTTCTCAGAGCTCGTTCACAACAGTCTGAAAACACAACCACAGCTATATGACGTGTATTCACAAGATCTCCTAAATTGAAATCATACATCAGTAAATGAAGAGCAGGCAGGACATATTGCATCGGCAACCATGCACATTCCTTTGTTATACTATTTTATGTACGGCTACAGTATACAGTCTTACATGTCAGTCCACATCTCGAATCAGTGAGGAAAATAAGGAATACCACCAAAACATTGTTATCTCCCCCTCCCATTTCCTCCCTTCCTCCCCAGGGTTTGCTCAGCCCTCAGTGTCCGATGGCCCTTCAGATGTCGGCAGGTCAGGAAGGAAAGCAAAGAAGAGATTATTGACTCTCACTGAGCAGATAGGACCGGATCTGAGCGATGTATACGTTCCTCCCGATGAAGACGATGATTCTTTACGCTTTGAGACGAGCCCAGCTGCTCAATCCGGAGGCAGCGGTTCCCTGATCATGAACGTGTTTCTCCATCTGCATTCCTATCTTAAGATAGATACAGAGGATTCTCAGAATAGGGGAGGGCTGTGGATTGCTCAATAGTCTTTCTTTTTCTTCACTAAAATCTGCAGCTCTCGCTGAGCGCGTCCATAATGTCACGAGCCTGCATCCATAATTCATCTCTGTGTTTCGCCGTTTTCCAGCTCCACTTCCGCATACCTCCTGCGTGACCTTGTCTCCCTCCTCCCCATCTATCTCATCCCGGTGTGCCGTCGTGTTTTGGTTTCAGTGTGTCTGTTTGTACCCGTTGTTGACACTGTGAAGACATGAGAAGTGCACACATTTCATGTCAAAGGCTTCGCAGAGTAAATATTTCAAATGCCAGGGCTGCTATTGATTAGGTTATGATTAAACCCCTTCATGGTGCGGCTGTGTATCCTGCTGGGTGTTTCGCACGAGGCGCAGCGAGCGAGTCTTTCACCTTCCCTCCGGAGGAAAATACATGACCTCAGCTGTACAGCTCTGGGAGGTTTTGGGAGGGAGAGAAAGGCTTTAGCATAGCGAGAAGGGGGGGAAAGGAGTACAGTTGAAAAGGGAAGAGTACAGCTATGTGTGTGTGTGTCTGTTGCCATAGCAATCTTTCCATTAAGTCACTAGGCAGGGTTTTTCCAAACAGAGCTTGTCCACCTCCTGCTGAATGAAAGATGGAGGAGTGACAGAGCGGAGGGAAAGAGAGGGAGCATGCTGATGTAGAAATGTAAGCAAAACAAAGAAAGCAAAGATAAATATAGGGCTGGTCAGCAAGTGCATGGGCTAAGAATAACGTTTGAGAGACTTCAAAGCAGATAAGAGAGAAAAGACAGAAGCAGGTGAGAGGGCGAACAGAGAGGCAGGTGGGCTGCGGAGGTTTAGCGCTGATCCCTCACTCTTTAATAAGCAGGGGAACGCATTAAGGGTGCTGTTTGAGGAAAATAACACGGTGCCTCTTTAATCTACCGAATACACCATCATGTAGGTGCTCACACACACACACACACACACACACACGCACTGCATCCCATCAGCCCTGCACAGCATGAACGCTACTGTAAACAGACAAAGGGGGGGAGCTCACCACCTGACATTTTCCTCTAACACGTAATTTGAGCACTTACATATCAATACAATGCTCTGCCTCCCGTGGTAGGGGCTGTCCCTGCACACACAGGCATGGAGCAGTTATTACTTTTCTCTGCGTGCGCTTTCCTCTGCTAGTCCACAACTGTGCATACGTCTTTGTCTGAGAAAGACGGCAAGAAAAACATCAATGTTTGCCAATCCTGGATCACAGGCGGATCCCACTCCGCCCTGCAGTCGTGGCTGGGCCTAATAAAGACCCCGGCCACAGCAATGGCTTTGACTCTCTGGATTCAAAACCCAGCTGGCAGCGCAGGCCCGCTGACATCACCACCACCATTCTGTTTTCTGAGCTCCTTCTCCCCTCAGTTTATGATGTCACACCCATAAACAATGCCATGAAGCAGCCCGTTGAGGCGCAGAGGGAGAGCATTCATTAGCATGTCCACATATGTATTTTTGTGCTTTGGGGACACTTTGCGGTGAACTAAATTACCAAAATGTTCCCGGAGGGACGAGACGAGGCAGGGCTTTTAGTGCGGCGGGGAACCGTGACACCCAGTGGGTGCTTCAGAAAGAAGTTGGCAGGAAGATGACGCCCTCATCCGCGGAGGCAGCCAAGACTGCTTCAGTCTCACGCCATGAACCAGAATCACGGTGTTGTTGACACACAGAGCTCAGAACCGTGTTACTAACCATGACCTCACGTACGGCCGCCGCCTGAAGAACAGGAAATGAGTCCTCTCGGATGTGTGTGTGTGTGTGAGTGTGTGAGTGTGTGTGTGTGTGTCATGTTTTTCTGACGTGGATGTTAAACAGCTTTTGTTTTCTTCTCCTCAGGTGCGTGAGATTCTGGGCCGGTGTTCCTGTCCCGCTCAGTTTCCCATGGTCAAGGTGTCGGAGGGGAAGTACAAAGTGGGAGACTCCAGTGCATTGATCTTCATAAGGGTAGGTCCTCACTCCTCACCGCAGGAACTCAGTTATCTGTCACTGTCAGCTTTGTTTTCAATATTTACGTTTCTAGTAAAGTAAAAATAGTTGAGGATCGTTTTCTCAGTGAAATTCAGGATGTTTGATGACCTGCATGGATTCTTTGAATATCAAGCACAAACCAAATAAGTGAAGGTATTCATCCACCAACGTCTGGCCTTTTAAACACGTTTTTAATTCATTTTATTAAACTAAACAGCCTTTGATTAAGCTGCTTAACATAAGTTATTTGTTATGCTTTATACCAAATAAAGAATAGAATTAAAGTGATTGTCCACTCTCAGGTCACTTGCACTTGTAGGTTGTTTCTAGTTCATTACAACATTCTTCTTTTACTATAGTTTTGACTCACTCCCTTTCCTCTTTCCTTTACCTCCAGACTAAGCCGTTTATCTGACTCCTCATTCTTGTTTCTCTTGCTGCAAAGTGGCCATAAACTCTAGAGATGCAGACCAACGCTGCGCTAACCCTGAATGTCTCACCTGGTGCCCAGCTGAGGCTGCGTTGGCGCAGTAGTGCGGCCGGTCGTTGCATGGACCCGTACGGTGTGGCATATGGCATCGACTGGCGGTTGAAGGCGAGCAGGGTCATGCAGCCACACGTAAACCCATCCGCTGCTTGCTGCGTCCGAGCCCAGAGAAGCGAACAGTGGATGCAACATCATTGTGACTCCTGGAGAGTGTTTATAAACCGCTCCCAGCTCCGCACTTTATTTCTCGATTAGCGCTTTAGGTCACTTCCTGAGTCGGCCCTTATCGTGGCTGTGGCCAGCTTCTGCTGGACTGTTTGTCTCCGGTTCAGTCTGAGAGCCGCCACACGACCGGCTCAGGCCTCCCAGGACTGGGCAGGAAGGTTGGTTCATACCAGGGATTGATTTGGTGTCACTTACCGAAAGTCTACCCGAGTCAGATTAATGTGACTTAATGACTATTTGACCTATTCTAGGTCTTAAATGTCAATATTTTGTTAGCGGCACCACTTTGTTCCAGACAGGGAGATTTGATATACACTCTTAATGTTTGCCACCAGCACCTCGATCTGGGAAATAGTATTTTTAACATTATTCCAATATTTTGTGAACTAACGAATAATCCAATAGAGCCTCTGTAGAGTAATTCATATTTCCTTTAGGCTTTCTATATAACTTCTGAATCATTTTACCACAAATAACAATAAGTTTGGATGCAGCTTTTTACATTGTGCAGCCTCTAAAAAATATTAAATAACATACATTTAGGGAATAATAATTTGTACGAGAAGCCACCAACGCATACATTATCCGTGGCACACATGACATCATTAATATTGCAGCCTCTCAGCCATCTCTTTTTTTGAAAGTCCATGTCACATGTATTGTATTGTATTTGACTGTTGATACACACTAAAGTGATTGTCAGTCATAAAGGAAGTGCGGGAACAGAGACAGGATTGTTCTCTTTATGAACCATTAGGCACTAAAGCCTTCATTAGAGGCCGCTATATTAATCCGGAGAGAAGGCGTATGAAAACCTCCCTGCCTTCAGCAAAATGAAAAATACATAACCTCCCCTCCCACTTTATAGATTCCCAACAGCGCCTTAGATTGGGAAGCGTTTGATGAATGGCCGTTCATGTTTGTCTGTTGGCACAGACACTTTAATCGGATAGACGTATTTAAATGTGTGAGTGTGTGTGTGTGTGTGTGTGTGTGTGTGTGTGTCTGAGCCCTTGACTTGTCAGATTAGCTCTCGTCACGTTGTCTCCGCCCGCTCCTGATTGCTCACTGTGGATGGCGGTGGTCACACACATGCCCGAGCGGCTCCAAGTGCGGCCAACACGGCCAACACGCTTCCCTCATTCTTCTGAGGGGAGGAAGCGGGCGGCCGGTTGAAAAGTCAGTAAACCTCTATTTAGCTGCCAAGGCTCTGACAAGGATCTCTCGCTGAATGAGGGGATGAGACGGAGAAAGCAAATGGGCGAACGGGCCGCATGAACCTATGAGACGTCTTTGTCCCCCGGGGGGGGGGGGGGGGGGGGGGGAGGGAGGAGATGCCTTCAGTTCAGTTGAAATGAACCGTGAGCTTAATTTTTCAGCTCACCGGCGAGATTTAGGAAGAAATGTGTTCAACCCGCCTCCGCAATGATGACAACGAGTCTTTATGTTCGCTGTTGCCATAGAAACACGGACCGGGTCTCTCTGCACTGAAGAGCGTGATACCCCTTCAGTTGTTAAATGAGGCTGCGATGCCACAGACCTAAAGTGGAACATGGTCCCAAATCGTCCATTTAGCCTCAGCAAGGCTACAGCGCTGTGTACAAATGACATGCACAACAAGCTTGTTGGTTATGGGAACAAGTGATATAGGAGGAAGTAAAGCCTTAAGGACCCCTGATCATTCTCTTTATAGTCATGCTATTATCCTACTCAAATGCATGTGTTTATTTGGATTCCCAGTAGCTGTTACCATCATGAAAACAAACACATTTATTAAATAGATAGATGAGAGCACCTCTGACAAAGCTTCATTCATTGAAACTCATTTGCCTGCAGCTTATCTTTCTTAAGTATGTGATACTTTATTGTGTTTTTTTCTTATTTTCCAGCTTTATGAAACTGATTGAGTTGACTGTTTCTTTGTTCTTTTCATCAATGAGAGACATCAATAGATGATGTCTATTATGTCACAACAGCACATCCATCATGGTATACTGTCATGCAAAAACTAAAATAAGTGGTGAGAGAGAAGGAACCGCAGATCCTTTCTGTGAACTGCTTGAATTCTGCTTCTGCTGAATTGTAAAAATATAATATTTCAAAGTAAGCAGTTTATAAAGTCCGATGGAGAGAAGCAGAATTCAATGTCGTAGAGGAGCCAGGCCGATGAGAAGGCTCGTCTTGGATTGGCGGGGGTCGTATGAGCGAGAACGTGGGATCCGGCCTCTCAGGGGCCGGGAGATGAGGCGCTGTGCCGCGTGTGATTCGTTGGCATTAAACTCTGTGCCAGCCCACGCACATCCAGCACTATCGCGCCTACACTCTGAGACACGGGTCCAGCTTTTAAAACATGTGGCTAGAAGACCCTGTCGCACAACACAAGGCTGGGGGACGCATCCTCGGGGCTCTCCATCCGTGTTGCTTCTGCCTTGAGCGTCTGCGGCTCTTCGGTCTGATGTTGTGGATGTGTGTGCTTCAAAGAGCAGAGGAGAGTAGGAAGTGACATATCCAACCAACCCCCTCTGTTATGACGACCCAGGCCCCCTCTCCTCCCTGCTCCTCTCCACGGCAACTCAAGTCTAAGCTGAGGAGCAGAGAGGACAGCAGGGGTGAGTTGCCATGCTAATTCCCCCGGCTCCCCTCCGAAAACAAGGGCAGGCCAGCTGAGAGGCATGAGATAGGCCAAAAAAGGGGTGTCTTTCACAGCACTTTGGCTCTTTCTTTTGCTCCCGTACTCTGCTTAATTGTGAGTTGGCATGGCAATGAACAGCCCTCATAATGGCAGCAGCTGGGGGGATGTGAGAGAAAGAGGAGGGATGGGGGAGGGAGAGGCAGAGGCACAGGCAGGGGTGCATCTAGATGTTACGTAACACTGAAGACCGGTCAGCCTCCAGCTAGTGGCCCCACTTGTGGAATTTGCATGTCTATTGACAGTGTGTGTTGTAGTGCAGTGGATCAAAGGATTCAGCCGTTTTATTTGTGCATGAATGTGTATGTTGCTTTCTGTTCCTCTATTGAATCCTTGTCTTCTCTTTTCCCGCCTCAGGTCCTTCGTACTCATGTGATGGTGCGTGTTGGAGGGGGCTGGGACACATTAGAGCACTATTTGGACAAGCATGACCCGTGTCGCTGTGCTGCTTTTGGTAAGGTCCCTTCTTGTTGTCGGCCTGTTACAAAGAAACTTCATTGTTGTCTATCTGTGTTGCATAATTCATAATGTATTTCAGATGGGATGTGCTAGCATCAGCAGACAGAGAGGGTCAGCAATGTGGACAATAGAGTTTGTCATACAGTCGTCAGAGACACACAGATAAATAAGTAATCCAATTCTAAAAGGTGTCACTTCATACATTCAGGTGTTTGCTGATGATTTAAAATGGTTGAATCATTTCATGCTGAAACCAAAATGACTTGGGCCTGCTTGTTTTTAATGAAAAATGTGAAGTCACTCGCTACCCGATCCCACAACACATGTGTGTGTATTAACTCATCCATACGCAACACACATACCACACTCAGTGTCTGCACTGATGAGCAGCCCAACGCACAGTGACACATGGCCGCACGCTGTGCTGCACGGGACCCTCCCTCCTCATCTGCTGCTGCAGGGATGATGTCACGGGCCGAGCGTCTGGCCCGGACAGCTGACATGAGATGAAATCCTAAGTGGTGCGACATTTTGAACCACAAGTGGCCATGTTGAAGATCATAGAGTTTCAAGTGATTACAGACATAGGCCTTGTGTTCTATAAGTGTTCTCCCTAATAGTGGGATCAGCAGCCCCTCTGTGATTGGCTGTATCAGTAGGGGTCTATCTATCTCTGGCTCAGGGGCACAGACAATCTCTACATTTGTTTTTTATATTCCTGGCAGTCTGACAAAGCTGGTTCGTGGTCTGTCTTTACCCACTTGTTGTCTTTCCCCACAGCCCACCGCTACCACCAGGCGAAGGCCAGTGGCCACGGTCAGGGAGGTCACAGCAAGTCCTCCAGCGCCCACTCCTCCCGCTCCACCAGCCCAGGGCCTCACTGGAGGAACGACGGCGTCGCACCCCACAAGCCTCCCGAGAGGCCCGGCCGCTCCCAGAACCCGCCGGGCCCCGCCGAGCTGGACTCCAGCGTAGCTCGCAATCTCCTCCCACGTCCGCCACGAGACCGCTCAGAACCCCGACACTTCAACCCTCTCAGGTGAGTGTGTGTGTGCACCAGTGTGCGGATAAGTGTGTTAACTTGAGAAGAAATGAATCACTCACAAGAAGCCTGGCAGGTCACGCTCGCCATCGGCTGCTTGCTCTTATGAGCCCACAGATGACCAGACAAACAGAAACACACACACACACACACACGCTCACACATGTGCACACACACACACACACACACACCTTACACACACTCACACACACCTCACGCACACACAGACGCACACACACACACACACATCACACTCGCACACTTACACGCACACACCTCACACACACACGCTCACACACGCACACACACACACATCACACACGCTCATACACGTGCACACACACAGACTTACACACCTCACACACACACGCATACACATACACACATACATCACACGCGCACACTCACACGCACACACCTCACACACACACGCTCACACACGTGCACAAACACACACACCTTACACACACACTCACCTCGCACACACTCACACGCACACACACATCACACGCGCACACTCACACGCACACACCTCACACACACACACATCACACACACGCTCATACACGTGCACACACACAGACTTACACGCCTCACACACACACACGCATACATACACACGCTCACCCACTTGCACACACACACACACACACCTTACACACACACTTACGTGCACACACACACACTTCACACACACTCTCATACACGTGCACACACACAGACTTACACACCTCACACACACACACAGATCTGGGAGTATGCACAACAAATACACATGTCAGAAAGCCACAGATTAGGTCAGAGCAGATTGAGGTAATCTCAGGGGACGCTGCCAGATGAAGCGTCCCTCTCGTCTACACGCTCCTAGTCGTACGACATGGCCGCCCAACACGTTCACTCATCTCTAGACTCGCCTGCCTGAAGATGGCCGTGATGCGTTGTTGCTGTTGAGGCCGTTGAGAGTGTCTCTGTCTCGGGGGTTTACACTCTGGTGTAAAGTGTAGTTGGTCACATACCTTCCCTGTATGTCAGTGTGAGAGCGCCATTGTTTAACACAATTTGGAGCTGGGTGGTGGTTGACTTTGGCTTCTCGCCAAAGTTGTGGCTCATTTCTGTATTGAGCGATGGCTCAGAGCAGACGTCAAGGCAGCAGCTCCTTTTGACCCTGCGTGGGCGGGGCTTCCTGTTTCAGATGCGCCAGACTAGATGAGGCCTAATCTCACAACTATCCCGAGACAACTGTTCACAGCTAACTAGGGAAGTAGGTCAGCAGGTGGGCTCCATGCAGGCAAATTAGCATGCCTGTATATATATAACTCTAATTTCTGAGGATAACTTTAGAAGCCGTGTGTATTAAACACTAATCAAAGGCCCAACCTCGGATACAAATTCAAACAAAACTGATTCCAACCTCACCACCGACACTCACATCACAGGACAGCAGCATGCTGTCATTCCTAAAGGGATCTATAGGTATTTTAATACATGGACTCTGGGCAACAACTTACAGTAATACACATTTTTTCAATATGCTTTTCAGTTTCAACAGAAATAGCATAAATCTTGGGGTAAAACAGACCAACATGCTCTATCATGTTGAGAAACAGACCAAAAGTTGTACTCTTTATTTATGTGTGTATACCTTACATGTTCAGTCAAACAAATAACACACCCCCTACTGGGTATTTACTGTAAATGTCCAATTAACAATTCATACTTGATCTGTGCTTATCAAAGCCATCTAGATTTGTTCTTCTCATATGTGAACTCCAGAAGTGTGTGGTGGAGAAAGGGCGGCGCTTTGTGTTGAGTGAGAACATCTCCAGATGTCTGTGGTATTGTTACAAATATATACATGACTCTTCTTCTTTCTTTTCCCCAGGAATAAGGAAACAAAGTTGCCAGCGACAAGACGTCTGTCTGGAGACAGTGACTCCTCAACGGCCTCCTCTAAAGGAGGAGGAGGAGGAGGAGGAGGAGGAGGAGGAGGAGGGGGGCGGTTCTCCCTGGGTGGTGCCTCGCGACGCTCCGGTGATGAGGTGGTGCTGCTTGTCAATCGCAAGGAGGGGAAGCATGTGATCGAGAGGCCCAGAGCTGGAGAGCAGACCCCATCCCCGCGCCCCTCGCTGCCCCGTGGACGCAGCCAGTCTCGGGAGCGTCCCGCCGTGGCTCCGGCGCTCAAACCCAACCCACCGCAAGGACCTGCTGACGGGCCGCGAACTTCCCGTACGGAGAGGGGCCGCTCCCTGGTAAACGAGGGCCCGAGGCGGCTCCATGCTCCACGCTCCCACAGCCAGAGCAAGTTAACTTCCCGTACCCGGCCCGGCGATGCCAGCCCGGGACCCGCCCCCTGCTACAACCCTCAGCTGCCCCCTTCAGACAGGCGAGAGGATCTTCGGGCCAGACAACTGCCCCCATCCGCTCCCAGGATGGGCGGTGGGTTCAGCAAGAGGCAGTCGTCCTCCTGCTCTAACTCGCCTCTTAAAGGCGTCAACAACAACAACAACAGCAGCCCCAGCAAGAAGATCATAACTACTCCCAGACCTCCTGCCCCTCGCTCACCCTCCGTAGGAAAAGGCAGACTTCTGCCCCCAGTCACTTCGGGAGGTCGACGTTCACCTCACTCAACCCCCCGCAACTCCCACCATCACGCCGCCCGCTCCCCCCGGGCGTCACAGGGCCCCCGCTCCACTGTGCGGGGCCACCATCGGAGCTGGTCCGGCCTGGAGCGCCAGCCGCCTGAAGAGGATGGACCGGGCCTCGGTTTCCAGAAGCTGCCGACCCTAGACACGCAGAAGGAGCAGGACCTGTACCGCAGCTTTGAGGCCGAGTTTCTGTCCAATACCCAGCAGGCTATCGGAGCGCCTTGTCGAGCCCCAGGAGCGCCGCTGCGGGGCGCCGGGGTTCACGCCGCGTCAGCACCCGTCGATCCGAATGTCACCGACTCTGCTTATTCCTCCTCTAACTCCTCCACCTCCTCCCTGAATGTCGGGGCAAAGATTGGAGCTCTGCCTGACCTCAGGGAATCCAAGAGAACTAATCCCCGTCACCTTCCACCAGAGGACTCCATCAATTTACTTTATACACACAATTTTGGAAGTTCACACAACTTTAGTCAAGGGGAGCCTGAGCACTGGAGAGGGAGTGGGGGGGGTCTCAAGAAGCTCCCGGCCATCTCGAGCACCACCGAGGACAAGGAGGCTCCATCTTCCCTGCCTGGTCTTGGGGACACGGACCTCTTTATGAATCAGGTCCCCTCACAACCGGATTTCCACTGTAGGAATTTGAACGGAGACCGTGGAGGTCTTCCTCCCACTGGGGGTCAGCAGGGTCAGCAGGGTCAGCTTGGCTGGGGCACAGGGCCCGAAGGAGATGTTCCTCTGGAGAATCACCAGCCAAACTTACCGTACGACCTGGAAAACGGTGACGGCAGCGATGACCTCCCGCCCCCAGAGGCGTGTCCATCACCTGTGCCCCTCCCCCCCTCCGAGGACTGCTCCTTCCAGGATTCCTCCAGTGAAAACTCCTCCATGTGCTTCAGCCTTAGTGAATCCCGCTCTGAGTCCCCCCCACCATCTTCCCCCCTGGCCAACGGGGACAACAATGGAGAAGGGCTGCAGACTAAGAAAGGGCCAAAGAAGGCGGACAGCGTCGGCCCTTTCTCCCAGAACAAGCTGAGCAGCAGAATGAGGCCTCGCACTGACAACAGGCCGGAGAACAGCCCCTCGCGCATCCCGACCCCGGTCAGCTACAGAGACCTGCAGGCTCTGGACACGTTCTCCCCGAGCCCCACACCCCCGCTGTCCCCTCAGAGCTCGCGCTCTACCGGTCACCCAGCCACATGCAAGAGTCTGCACCAGGCCTTCGCAGATATGATCCATCCTCAACCGCATTGCCCAGCCATGGGCAACACAGATTGCTCCTACCCTGGACAGTCAGGCAGCCTGGACACTGAAGCTTGGATGTAGCACCGATAAAATAGGGACTTGTCATGAATTTTGACCACTGTGTAAAAAAAGACTTTGGGCCTTAGACTGTTTTTATTGCATGTCTAACACCTTCTTTTCCACTTAGTTTTTACCCTGAAAAACTGCAGGGGGTTTCACGTTGCTTTTATGTTGCACTCAAGCCAAAATATTTATTACCAAAGGACTGGTTTTGTTATTACTTTTACTGTAATTTGAATGTGTGCATGGAGATGTTTTCGCCTATCACGCTAATGAAATGCTCGTGGTTGCCTCAGAGAGATGAAGAGAGAGCATATGTGCTGCCATGTGCCCTGCTGAGGAGCATGGGGAAGTGCCAGGGATGTAAAGCTGCAACTCTATAAACAGTGTTAACACTAAACCTTTAGTCCGATGGAGTGGCTCCCTCTTGTGGTTTGCCACTGTACGTCTGCTCGCCTTGGTGGTCAAATACTAGTACGACTGGTATATTCACTTTCTCCACGCCAGTGGTCTTCATATAGGACTCCGTAAGCTTCCATTTACAATACACTCATAGGTAACATAAACAAAGGTGACCCCGTCATTCCCCAGAACACTACATGCACTACTCTGTCTGCTGTTATTAATCTATGATGTCACCTTTTCACAACAACTGAGATAGATGTTTGTTTTTAAATGCTTAATGTACTACAGGTTTTCAAGATTATGTTTAATGCAGTACAACTTTCTTTCTACTTTTAAGTGGATTAAGTGTAAAGAAAAAAAAAGAAGGAGAAAAAAAAGAGATGCAGTAATTTACTTTGTGTCATTGTCACTGAAACAGAAATGTTGGGAGCTCCTGCTCGGACCAAACTGTACTGTATACAATGCTACACGTATACAAAAGTCAAAGGCTTGTGTGTAAATATATGTGGATGTGCTCACTAATATATGTGGGTATTTTGTATATATCAAAAAGGCATTGAATATACAGTTTAATGTACATATTCACTGCAATCAGTTCTGTGCGGCCTTAGCTATGCAATGCTGGTGTTAGAAATGCCTTGACAATTCCCTTTGCCTTAAAATGTATTTGAAGGTTAGTTTTTGAATGTTTTTGATCAACATTATGAGGATCCTTTCAGTAACACTACATTGCCATCATAATCTGTTTATGATCATGGAAATTGGAGAGTTTGAGTGTGCATATAAGTGAGCAACATTGCCAATTGGAATCATACTTTATACTTAATGTCGATGTACAATTCATGAAAAGATATATCATTTATTGCCTCAGTGGTTTTTAAATACAGGAAGCCAAATAACCTACTTCAATTTCAAAGGCGCAGCATACGGCATGGTGACATCTTGTGGTGACGAGGATACCGTTATCTGTGGCGCTTAGTCGAGACAAAACAACAATTACGAGGCGAGTTCGATGGATGAATAATGACCGTGAGTGTCTGAATGTGTGCAGCATTGCATGAATAATAGATACTGGAACTGGAGCTCGACGTTCTCCTGTGAAGCTCTTGCACAGTTGTCAAGACTTTGAGAGACCAGACCCCGGCTACAGTTCTTTTGTTTTTGGCATTTAAGAGGTGTGGACTTTGTAAAATATATTTGAGGGTGGAAAAGTTTAATTGTATGTCAATTATTATGAGTGGGTGGCCATTTAAAAAAAAAAAGTGTTATTGACAATTGTTTTAAGAAATGCAACATATGTTGGATGACATTGGTTTTGCAGGGCATTGACTCAGTAAATTTGTTTGGAAAAAAGAATGTGCATATCTTTGTGTACATACAGTATGATATGATGTACATACAGTATGATATTATGTACAGAGGTGGAGTGAAGAAAGGATTGATGTGGGTCTTATTTATTTATTTATTTATGAAATTACCTTTCATTGAGCTCAAGTGATATCTGTCTTCCAATGTTGTTGAATGAGCTGTAAATGTTTAGGAACATCTAATAGGGCCCACTGATAAACAAACATTGGGCATTTAAAAAAGATCTTCTCAACCGTAGACAGTAAAGAGACATAATACATTAGAAAGATTGCCAGTTTAAAACTGCTATAAAAACAGACAAACATCATTGGACTGTTTCGCAAGACAGATACAGTAATACGATTTAATGCAGACTCCTCCTTGAAATAATGTATGACGTGTCAGTATTGTAAGAGCTACACATGTGGCTTGTTATCACTTTCACCTGTATAAACAGATCTTTACATATATTCTACTCATTTTACATTTCAATTGGGTTTGGCTTATTTGACGACATTTGCATTTGGATCAACTAGTCTTTAAAATTGACCAGTTATGTGAACTGTGACTTCATTTCCATCACATCAAACACAAAAGAGAATGATTGTCCTCATTATCTGCTCGTTGTCTTGCACAATTTAGAACATATCATGAATCTCTCTCACTGTCTTGATCCCTAATCAGCGGAATCTGAATGTTCATGATTTGACAATTTCTTGTTTGCTAATGTTACTTTCACTACAGCTTCAGTTAAATGTACAGGTTGCTTGACATTGTGGAATTTGTATGTATGAAATAGCAATACTGCAAAGTTTCACTTTTTTTTAAAGTTGAAAAGGCTGTCAAGTTGTTCTTGTAATAAATATCTTCCTCTGAAGTTCATGAAACATCTCGGATCACTTTTTCCATAAAGAGCTTTACTCACAACGGATTGGGATTAGGGGAAATTGTGATGTGTCTGTTTGAGAAAAGCAAAAGTGTGAACGTTTATAATGACAACATTACTATTCATGCTCAATGCGATTTACTAACTTTTTTATTACTCAAAACAAAAACTATATTGTGTTTACTAATCCAATTTCTTCAGTTAACTCATATATGATGATGCTCAGATTTGGCAGTTTTAAGAATTGAACAACGTTGTATTTTCTGCCCTTGCTTGGAATATGTGCTTAACGCAAATTTTTAGATTTCCCTTAAAATGATCATCTCCCCATTTGATGAGAAGATAATATAATTGACCGATTAAAATAACCTAGCACAAATTAATTCAGTTCTACAATGCATCCTATATTTTTGAAAGTTATAGTGTGTAATCAGACACATGCACAGACATGTTGGGGGGCAGGAGCTCAAACCAAAGAAAAAGGGCACCCATCGGCAAAATGATTTTTCTATTGATCACTGTAACTTGAAGTGAGCAAGTAATTGGTTGTTACGAAACGCCTGAAATGCATTGTGTCGTGAAAAGACATGAGAGCTGAACAAAATGACATAATACAACTTGTTTTTATTTACAAAACAATAGGAGCGAGAAAAAATGCCATATAATTTACAACTTATTAACTTTGACCGCACGGCTGAAAAGAGTAAACGCAAGAAAAAACAACGCTTACTAACTACTTACTAACCCAGAGTGAGGACATGTATGGAAATATCAGACTGAGGCTTTATATCGTTTTTACAGAAGTCTGATATTTCCCGGCATGACCTCACTCTGGGTTAGTAAGTAGTTAGTAAGTGTTGTTTTTTCTCTTGTTTACTCTTTTCAGCCTCTGCAATTACTCATACAAGATTGATCTTTATAGCGGGGACTTGTGAGCGCCGCGGAGCAGGTCGAGGCAAAATTCTCACAAGAACTCAAATAAATGCCCTGACAGATATCTAAACACATTTGGGGGGAATTGATGACAGAGAGAGAGAGTAACTTTTATTCTTAAATACTGATTAATGAAGAAGACATGTGTCTACGTCCCTGGGAAATAAATCTTGAGCCATAGATTTGCCAGTTGTAGAATTACAATATCCTATTTCTGATGTTCAGTTGTGTCTTTTCGCCTAGTCATGTGGTAGAATACTTGTGTGATAATGGGTATTGACTGTGTAGGTGTGTCTACATACAGATGTTCCAGGTGAGTGTGTGTGTGTGTGTGTGTGTGTGTGTGTGTGTGTGTGTGTGTGTGTGTGCGTGCGTACGTGTGCGTGTGTGTGTGTGGGTGCGTGCGTGCGTGATACGTCTGGCTCAGCGAAATGAGGTGACCTCTTTGTATGTATTGTTTAAGTATTTAATGTCCTGTACTCTAGGTGTATACAGTGGAAGGGGTGGGTGGAGTGGGTTTGTTATCTGATATTTCAACAAAAAGATGATAAACAATGGAAATATCAGTTAATGTTTACTGTGTTAACCTGTCAATATTTACAAATAAAAAGATACATTATTTGTTTTGTTTTCTTCTTACATATTGCAGTGTGTCTTATCCTGTACTGTTATTGTTTTATGTGTGTTATGGTCTGTCAAGAGACTATAGATGCTAAATAGCTGAAACTACAAGCTGGTGCAGTGCATCAAATGGTGACATTGAGGTTTTAACTGTAAATAATCCCTCTTAAATAATAAGATAATAATATATAATATAATATATTACATTTAGCATCCATTCTGGTTTTACAGCTCATACAGCTGTACTGAATAGCAACAGATCACTGAGAAATAATAATAATATAATAATCATAATCATAATCATAGTAATCATAATAATGATATTAATTCGTATGAATCAAATATATTTTCCACATGTTTTTTAAATATATATATAAAATAAATATTTAAAAAACATGGGGGAAATAATTAATATGTCTTTCTGTATTGTTCAATAGCACGCACACATGCACGCACGCACGCACGCACGCACGTCAATGCCATGGAAACCGGACCGAGGGTATTTAAGGGCGCGGACGTTCTGATTCTTCCCTTTGCACCTTGGACTTTGACCCGAGCGGACCTCACCTGTGAACCCTCCTGTGAACCCAAACCTGCGAAGGAAACTCTGAGACTTTTGCACTGCTTGAGACTCTTTGTTGGAAACTAAACTTGTTGGCGACCAGAACTACACGAGACCCGGACTAGAGAGACCCGAGACCCCGAGGAGACCCGAGGACGACCGAGAGCCGCCGACGAGCCCCAGCTGACGGGACCGGGCTGTGATTTGGACCAAACCTGTGCAGGTAAGACCATTTCTACATTTAATTTAGCATTTTTATTATGAATGTATCCCCTTAAATCCATAAAAGTGTCCTCAGTTTAGAAATCAGTTCAACTTTTTGAGTTTTAAGGTTTAGAATGTTGACAGAAAATGTTGGGGAAAACATATTTTGTGAAAAGTGACAGTCAGTCGATGATTCGTCGTGTAAAATGAGTATTTTAATGCAGAATGTCTTGAAAATTTCGGGAGATGTGCAGAATGTGTTCACAGTTAGTGCAAGGCTTCGAAAACCCTGGAATTTTTGTTTTACGTCATCAAAACGTCGAAGTGCAACTTTGCAATTCCTGAAAAAAGATGGCGCCTGAAGCATTTTTAGGGAATTCTCAAATCAACTTTGTAAAATGCATAAACTCGTCGCCATGGTAACCTTATGGAACCCTCGGACCCAGCGGTCACCTCACCTGACCTGCGCGTGACCCCGAGCTGCTCTGTTGTGACCGTTGAAACGGGCCTTGTTGTACACACCCGTCTGCTCCTTTTACTTATCATATTAAAGTGATTTATTTAATTTAAAAATGCACTGTGCTCGTTGTCGCGGTGGTTTGTTTGGGAGTGCACGAGCGTGAGTGCGCGCGCTGCCTCCAGCGTCGCCTCCACGCGCTCAGAGATGCACCTCGTTTAGTGGAGCATAATGAGTTATGAACGGAAGAGGTCACAGTAGTCATGCTGGGTTAACATCGCCATGTTTCACTGTGCGTCCTCGAGTCTTATTTATTATGATGTTATACGTTGTTTCGCTGCGTGTTATGACAGCAATAGGCGCTGTAACGGACACCTGTAGATGAATTGGCGTGAAGACTGACTGCTGATGACGCTCCTTTATTTTCTTTCTTTAGGTCAACCTTTTGAAGCCTCTGCCCCTTTGCCCTTTGACCTCGAGCTTGAACCTTCTTGTTGACCAGAGCTGTGAGTATCACTCCTCGAGCTTTTGACCGCTAGCTGAAAGTTGTCCTTGAATCTTGTTCAAGCTCCTGACCACCGAGAAGCCGGAGAATGGACCCCCACGCACCCTTCTTCGCCGGAGGTACGTTTTATATTTATATTAAGCATTTTTGTTATTGTTTCTTACCTTAAAACCATTTAAAACATTCTCAGTTGTGAAATCAGTGAAACCTTTTGAGTTTATAGTTGAACAGTTCACAATGTCAAGGGGCCTGTTTGAAACATATGTATTTGGTGGAGGTTTCTCTGTGTAAAATGATTATTTGAAGACCGGAATGTCTTAAAAGTCGCTGGATATCTGTGGTATGTGTTAACTATTAGTGTAGTGGATTGAAAACACTATGTATCAAACTTGACAGATTTTACCTTGACATTTCTTTCACAATCAACCCTCCTGTCGCACAATTAAAGGTTTAGAAAGGGGAAAGTGAGAAGATATGAACCATTGTTTAGTCTGGAAGGTGTGGCTCACAAGTCTAAACAGTTGTACATTGACCTGCTAACGAATTGATTAGCAGCTAGAATCTCAATCTGAATCTATTATAGCTCGATGTAATCCAGAAATATTTCATGGCATGACGAATCCTGTTTGAATGTTTCCCTGCAGACGGTGCCGCCTTCGTTGGAGCTCCACAGCCCCCGCCCCCGCCCCCGCCCCCGGGGGCAGCCCTGGGACCTGACTACGGAGGTAAGAAATCAGAGCGTTGCGCAATTAAAGTTTTATATAGGGGGAAAGTGAGAAGATATGAAACAATGTGTAGTCTGGAAGGTGTGGCTCACGAGTTTAAAAGGTGTACATTGACCTGCTAACGGATTGATTAGCAGCTGGAGTCTGAATCTATTATTGCTCGATGTAATCCAGAAATATTTCATGGCATGACGAATCCTTAAATGTTTCCCTGCAGCTGGTGGAGACTACGATGGAGCTCCCGGCCTCCCTACGGCCGTCAGGTTAGTCCCGCAAATTAACATTGAGCAACTAGAGTTTTACCTGGAATATTTGGGTTTGTTGGAGGTCTTGGAGCGTTTCCCCCCAGACGGCGTCCGGCTGAGACTCGTCCGACTCCGACTCCTCCGACTCGCGAGACGCGACCGCCTCCGACAGGCCCGACGTGGACGGGCCCGCAGGTAAGTGATCAGGTAAGTGATCAGGTAAGTGATCAGGTAAGTGATCAGATAAGTAATACACTTGTCCCTTTACTATTGCACTACACTTTTAAAAGTACAATTGGTTTGTATCTGCACTTTATTTTAGATTCTACTGTCAATGTAATATGTTACAATTGTTGCACTTTGTTGATTGTTGAATGTCATTGTCTAATGTTGCACCACCACACATTCTTTGTATGGGAAAACATACTTATGCGATAGATAGATAGATAGATAGATAGATAGATAGATAGATAGATAGATAGATAGATAGATAGATAGATAGATAGATAGATGGATGGATGGATGGATGGATGGATGGATGGATGGATGGATGGATGGATGGATGGATGGATGGATGGATGGATGGATGGATGGATGGATGGATGGATGGATGGATGGATGGATGGATGGATGGATGGATGGATGGATGGATGGATGGATGGATGGATGGATAGATAGATAGATAGATAGATAGATAGGCTGATCAATTTAAGGAGTATATGGTCAGAGGTGATTTATTATTAAGTCTTGTGGCAGTTGGCAGGAATGTTCTCCCGTAGGTGTCCTTGGTATTTCCTTTGCTCTCGCCCTCTCTTTAGCTGTGGAACGTGTTAATGAAGCTCCGGCTCAGTCCCCCCGAAACCAGAGGAGTCTACTAGGAGGAGCAGGAAGAGGACTCGCCCGACTGCCCGGCAGGACCCATACAGTGGCAGACAGCAACCAACCCGTCCCCCTTAGCAGACCACTGAACAAGTACAATCAGGACCCCCCTCCCCCACCCCCCGCCCACCCAGACCCCTGACACCGCCCACCCCGCCCACACAGGAAGAAGAAGACGGACGCCTCAGCCTGAACAAGACAATAATTCTATTTAGATTGTTATCTCCTGATTTTAATGAATAAATGTACAACAAAATCTAAACATGTCTCTTTATTAAAAACTATTGGGTCAGCAAACACTGTTATGATGTTCATATTGGGTTATAAATCAACTTTAATGGTTGAGACTTATGCACTACAATGTTATAGTTTTTATATTTACTTATTGTGTTGATTTTTAATAATTAATGTCAGTAATATATTGTTAGTTTATGCCAGTGCTCATTTTTCATCTTCATAATGGGTAAACGATTAAACCCCAAATTATATTTTTGTTTTGTGTTTTGCCAAAAGTAGCTTAAATGACCACAAAGATATTTGATCATACAAAACATCCTAAATGGCAAAACGTCAACATGTAATCTCAGTTGGCAACAATCAGTAACAAATACCAACATATATCTTCACTATAAATAATCCAACTAAAGCAATGCATCATTTATATTTACAAGATTTTCATTGACAACAATTAAGAAATAAGAAAGTAAGTAACCCTAATCCAGTATATGAAATGATGCTTATATACCAAACTCCTAACTGGATGGAGAACATTGAAACAAAACCAAAGAACAGACAACATGGAGGAGGACGTCTCCACACCGCTGGACCTCAGCAGTGTGGCTGATGTCCTCTGGAGTCTGAGGACAGGAGACATGAGCCGGCATCTCGTCCAGCAGCTCCTGAAGAGTCCGTCTGGAAGCTCCTCGCCTCCCAGCAGCCGGACACAGGGCTTGGCCTTCTGGACTCGATAAATGTGGCGTGTCGGTTCCAACCTGTAGAAGGAATCAAACGGAGACTCTAATCGTCCCGTTCATCTTTGGGCCGATGGGCTTTCTGCAAGAACAACTCCCGTATCTCCCGCGCATATCTTCGTATATCACAAGATTGGGCATTGCATTATGAACCCTTTGGCATTAGTTGCATGCCAATTGGATACAAATTGACCGTGCTATGGTAAAAAGGAGATGTTAACCTTTTCATGACCTTGACCTTTGACCCGATCATCCCAAAATCGAGTTATGCAAGTAACACACATACAAATAAATAAATAAATACACAACGATCAAAACAGCTTCCGCATTTTCAATGCAACGGTAAAAATAAACTGGAGCATGACCACAATAATGTGTATTTGACATGAATACAGAAAGGGCACTTCTCTCATCCAGGGCAAAAGGGGCAGGTGCTTGAGCACCACTAGGGCTCTATCTGTGCACGTTCCTGTGTGTAATGTTTGTTGATTCGACGTCATGGTCATTTGATAGGCAGTTTGTGGTGCAGTTGAGTATTGCGTTCTCCCTAAAGGTGTTTCTAATATTTAATCAGATTTCAATGAATGGTCACATCAGAAACACCTCTCATTTTAACAAGGTGATATAATGCAACACATATTTGCATAATTCAGCCTGCTTTAGCTGTGCAAACTGCCAACCAATGAAGCTGTTACCACTTTCGTGTACGTGTTTTCTTTCAGTAACTCCTTTATCAGGATGCACCCACTTCACATGTTACAAGGGATTTTACAAGTTGCATTTCACATGTTGCCAACTAATCTTCATTTCGTCAACTCTTCGAGGGCAGTGGATACTTTAAGTAGCCTATACACCGTCTGGTGAAGGCAAATCATAAAACTATAATAATCTTGAAAGCGCTGAAAAGAGCACATTGTTGAGGAGTTGTTGAGCCGCTCCTGAGTGAAAGCTGACGCCGCTCGTGTGTTTGCAAACGTTATTCTGTGTAAAGACGGAAGTCCGTGAAGTGGGAGGGACGGAGGCCATCGCAGCCCTGCTTCGCCTGTCGCGGTGAACTGTTCGAGCGGATTTTCTCTCCAAATTCATTGTGTGGCGAGTCTAATTTTAACTCCAGAAGGCACGTTAATTCGTTTGGTAAGTGTTCAACCAGGCCGAAAGATTAAAAGATTTACTCTCTGGGCAAAGGCATCCGTAAGCCGGTACTCAGAAGGTCACGTCTCAGCCGAGCTAGAGAAGTAAGCTAGCTAGCTAGCTGACACTGACAGGCAGCGTCCGACGCCAGCTCCACTCAGATAACCGCTGCAGACATGCAGGAATGGGCGAATCAGTTATGCGTGAGTAATTGTTCGAATAGCTTCGGTAACTTCA
This sequence comes from Liparis tanakae, assembly GCA_036178185.1. Taxonomy (NCBI): domain Eukaryota; kingdom Metazoa; phylum Chordata; class Actinopteri; order Perciformes; family Liparidae; genus Liparis; species Liparis tanakae. The sequence continues at coordinate 10,294,523 of CM070094.1, read as the reverse complement.
GACTTATCTGCACCAATGTAACCAACTTAACTGTCATGTATGTTTTAGTTTAGTTCCCCAGCAGGAGTATACACTATCGAGCCCGCTATGCTAACGTTAGCATGCTAGTTGGATGCTAGCGAGCTGGCGAAGTGAGCAGTCATCACTTAAAGTCTGCTGACGTCAGTGTGAAGTCCTGCTGTTGTTAATCTGAACTCTGTTTGAATGTGTACTATTAGTTTGGTGTCGGTATAACATGGTAGCGGTGTAAACTTTCGGACTAAAGTAACGTTACTCGGCTCACTGGCGTTAGCTACGCTGTTGGTTGATGCTTCGTGTTAGCTTGATGCTAACAGGCTGACGGTGTTGACAGCTCAGGCGACATGAAGCTCAATACATCATGAAACTGCTGCGGCAGGTGAATAATACCCACGGAACGCTCGGCTACTTTAATGTAATGTTAAGAACGGTTGACTTCATTCAGACTCTGACTTCGCGTCTATAATCACTGTTCACTGTTTCTGCAAGTTTAACTAACGCTGTCTGGACACCGTTGTGAAATAGCTCAGTCGAGTTAATGACATTATTAGTCTTTAATATAAAACAAGTATTGAGATGCCGTTCAATCGGTACATGCAACAACCAGGACTACAGTGTGCTAATGAAGTATCATTAATACGTTGACACGTTAGATTTATAACAATACATGTTGGTTCCGATAAAGAAAAGTGTCACAGTTCTTCTTGGTGATATCAAAAGTTGTCTTAACACTGTAACTATATATATATATATATATATATATATATATATATATATATATATATATATATATATATAATCATGATTTTTATTTCTCCTTTAGCAGGATAATGTTTAATTTGTAATCTTTTTTTTTTGGTTGTGGAGGATAAACTGAGCGTTTCCTTTTTAACCTGAACACTATTGCTCACATTTTATAGCTGGAAGTATGGTTGTATCAATGGGAGAGGATCCTTTCACCAAAAGGAAGTACAAATGGTGTCATGCAGCAGAAGTTTACTCAGTAAAATAGATATTGTTTAAGAGTTTAAGAGGACATTTAAGTGTCTGTATACGCTCAGATCGGTGTCTGCCATTTGTCCAGTAGAAGACAGGAATTCCTTTTATTTCCCTTTGTTTGCACTTTTAGGGTTTCCTGTTGCACTTGTGAAGCTCCACGTTAACACTCAGAAAAAGATTTACCGTCTACTCTCTTTTGCAGGAGAATCGACAATTTGGATCCAAGATGACGGACTCCAAGTACTTCACCACTACCAAGAAAGGTCTCATAGCTGATTAGTTAATTCACAGGATAATATATTTACAATGTAGTTGCATATTTTGTCTTTGTTGCTCTATAGATATGTATGTGTGTGTGTGTGTGTGTGTGTGTGTGTGTGTGTGTGTGTGTGTGTGTGTGTGTGTGTGTGTGTGTGTGTGTGTGTGTGTGTGTGTGTGTGTGTGTGTGTGTGTGTGTGTGTGTGTGTGTGTGTGTGTGTGTGTGTGTGTGTGTGTGTGTGTGTGTGTGTGTGTGTGTGTGTGTGTGTGTGTGTGTGTGTGTGTGTGTGTGTGTGTGTGTGTGTGTGTGTGTGTGTGTGTGTGTGTGTGTGTGTGTGTGTGCGTTACATATACCTAATCAAACCTAGCTATCCAATGACATTAAAACAAAAAAGAATCTCCCTGTAACGTTATTGCAGAGTTCTGAACTGCTCTGGTTATTGTAAATCAGATTAGACATATTGAGCATTAGCCGTCAGAGGTTTAACTGTCCCGCTGTGCCTCCTGTTGTATTTGTGTGGCTCTTTTCGTTGCCGGATGTTGTTGCAGGCAGTCTGTAGTTAACATCTTAAAAGGGATTGGGAGTGCTTTGCCTTTTAAGATGCCTGAGAAACTCAAGAGAGGTTGCCTCAAATGTAAGCCTACAATTGACAGTGTGCTGATGGTGTGTGTTTTCTAGTCTACTTCATGCAGACAAGACTCACTAACACAATGCACTGACATTTGAAAAGTGAAAGAATTAAATGATTGGCATCTCCACTATCGTAATGGTCAGCATGTCATCAGTTCATGACATTAATGTGAATATTTCTGTTAATACGTGTGCCATAACACAAAGGTAGGCTGAGTTGTATATTACATTTGTTGTGTTCCAAAGGTCGCATACTACCCTGTGACAAAGCGCACTCGGGTAAAACAATACATATTCATATTGAATATTTGCCCTGCCTGCCGCAGCATCTTGTTAGTATAATCTTTTTTTATCACTGCAACAGTTTTTTATTCTAGATATTGGAAGGAAATAATATTAGAAGTGGCAGCCCCAGTGAGCGAAGCTGTCTTCACTACGAATGATTTTGATTGGGGCTTACCTCTAACCTCACCGTCTGTTTCTTACCGAGATGTAAAAAGTATCTCAAATCCGTTATCAGGATTGAGTCACCTCGACCGCTGACAACCCAAACCACCCAGTATCAGAAACTGCTGGGGAAAAAGTCATGCTGCAGGTTCTTTTAAAGCACCTACATCACTAATGGCATACGTTATGTGGTTAACTTTTGTGTCTTATGTTTACAGGGGAGATCTTTGAGCTCAAGGCAGAGCTAAACAGTGATAAGAAAGAGAAGAAGAAGGAGGCGGTCAAGAAGGTCATTGCATCCATGACAGTTGGCAAGGATGTCAGGTGAGCCAAGGAAAATGATGTCCACAATATCAACACTGAAATAAATCCACCTCCATTTTGAATCCGACGTCCCTCAACACTTTGTATCCCTTCAGTGCTCTCTTCCCAGATGTTGTGAACTGCATGCAGACGGACAACCTGGAACTGAAAAAGCTGGTCTACCTCTACCTGATGAACTATGCCAAGAGTCAGCCGGACATGGCCATCATGGCTGTTAACACCTTTGTAAAGGTAAAGCCTTTCCCTCTGGAATATGTAAAAACTATATTAAATTCTCATTATTATTTATTGTTTAAGTACTGTTATCAATGCACATAGAACCTACTTGGTACAATGCTATACAGATGTTTGTGAAATCCTTAAGTTATTGCACAACTTATTGTCACAAAATTAATTTTAAAAGTGCAAAGAACATCTTTATCGCTTATAAATTGATAATCATAAATATTCTAATCGTATTATACTCCCATCATTTTAAATGCTTGTTCAGCACTGTATGTTTAGGAGAATAAATACTAATTTGATTTAAGCCTTCTCATGCAGTGACAGCTCAATATATGAATTCATTCTTTACAGAATACTAATGGAAACACATTTAAAAGGTGCATTCAAAAGGTCTTTCAGATGATGTAGTAAGGAATAAAAAGTTGTGGCGAAATGTATGACCTCTCTGCACCACCCATCTAGGACTGTGAAGACCCTAACCCTCTAATCCGGGCCCTTGCTGTTCGCACAATGGGCTGCATCCGTGTGGACAAGATCACCGAGTACCTCTGTGAGCCACTGAGGAAATGTCTGAAGGATGAAGACCCATATGTGAGGAAGACGGCCGCTGTGTGTGTGGCAAAGCTCCATGACATCAACGCCCAGCTGGTGGAGGACCAAGGCTTCCTGGACACCCTTAAAGACCTTATCTCTGACTCCAACCCCATGGTACGACTCCCTCAGGCAGCCTACGAGCTGGCTGTTGAACCAGCCAGATTCCTCTCAGGCTGGTGCCACAGCAGGCTACAAGCCCCAGCTCTGCCCTTCAATGATAAGCTCTTTGCTGAATACAAATGTGCATGTTGCCAGAATACTGTTAGTCAAGTAACCCCATGTTTATACCTCAGTATAGCCCGGATACTTTATTTTTCTTTCCAAATTTATCTGTACACTTGTCTTCGTCTTTAGGTTGTAGCAAACGCGGTGGCAGCGCTGTCTGAGATAGCAGAGTCTCACCCCAACAGTAATTTACTGGACCTCAACCCTCAGACCATCAACAAGTTGCTGACGGCTTTAAATGAGTGTACAGAGTGGGGACAGATATTCATTCTTGACTGCCTGGCCAATTACACGCCTCGTGATGATCGCGAGTCCCAAAGGTAAGGAAGGGGCTGTATTTAACATTCTGCACGTCAATAAAGGAGCACATAACTATTCCAGTCGCTCTCCGTACGAGTGTGTTATTATCCAAGCTTCTCCCTCCTTTGTTGTCACAGCCGCTTGTGCTTTAATTGTGTTCGCATCCAGTAAACCCTGTAATATGTTTCTCTCTCTCCCAATACCATCAACATCTGCTAGCATCTGTGAGCGCGTGACCCCCCGGCTCTCCCACGCTAACTCTGCAGTGGTGTTGTCAGCTGTTAAAGTTCTCATGAAGTTCATGGAGATGCTGCCCAAAGACTTGGACTACTATGGCACCCTGCTTAAGAAGCTCGCCCCTCCTCTGGTCACGCTCCTCTCTGCTGAGCCCGAGCTGCAGTATGTGGCTCTTAGAAACATCAACCTCATCGTACAGAGAAGGTAAATATGGGGAGGTAACCCGGAAAGGTCTCTTTAGTATTCTTTATACTTTGGGAATATCAAGCCTAGTGAAAGATGTATTTACTGTAGCATGCTACACATCAGTACATTTTGTTTTTACTTAATTGTATGTTACGTTTCAGATTGATACAAACAACAATATTTTTGTCTTTTCTCTTTAGGCCAGAGATCCTGAAACACGAGATGAAGGTTTTCTTTGTCAAGTACAATGACCCAATTTATGTCAAACTGGAGAAGCTGGACATCATGATTCGCCTCGCATCTCAAGCCAACATCGCCCAGGTAACGCACCCACAGCTGCGATACTCCCTGGATACGGGTGATTTTACTAAAGCAAAGATATTGGTCACAGAATCCTCCGAGTGACACTAATGCTCGTCCGTCTCGCTGCAGGTCCTGGCTGAGCTGAAAGAGTACGCCACTGAGGTGGACGTGGACTTTGTACGCAAAGCGGTCCGAGCCATTGGCCGCTGTGCCATCAAAGTTGAGGTGAGTGCAGGTGGCGTCAGACTGTCGCCAGATGTTTTGTTAGTCAAACCCATTTCAGCTCTATTGTTCAACAATAAACCATTAGTCTATATGATCGCTTATATTTCATGGTCTTTGGACCCAATCAGATCATAACACTGGACATTACAAAAAGCCACCAGCCGGTTACAGTGTTTGTCTTTTTATAATGGATACAAGTAAACGGTAAAACAAATTATTATACTGTTTATTATGGTTTCTGTTTTGTACGCGCAAGAGTACACAATACGTCATATGTTTCTCTCAATTTCAATAGAACATACTTAAAAGGAACACAAGACTAAACTGAATGTATTATTTAAGCCTCAAATAAAATGTATGTCACTTTGAGCCATTTAGGTTACAAAAATATATCATAATATATGATATTCCTAAGCCTATAATTTATTATTTGAAAGCAGAAATCCAATGACATTTTTGTCCCTGAGGTCCCGGTTGTAAAACTAGGTGTTCTGGGTGATTTTCACATCAATTGTAATTCTATTTATCGATAAACTCCATCTCGTCCCCGGAGATCATTACTCATTGGATGTGTTGATTAGTGTTTGATCAGTTTATTATTCATGCCTATTATATGCACACAATCTTTTGTGTTATTCTATACAGTTTTCTTCTCCCCTTTGGCCTTTCATGATGGATTTTCTTTTTCCTTTCATTAATTAGCAATCAGCCGAGCGCTGTGTCAGCACACTGCTGGACCTCATCCAAACCAAGGTTAACTACGTGGTGCAGGAGGCCATTGTGGTTATCAAGGACATCTTTCGCAAGTACCCCAACAAGTAGGTTCCCTCTGAAGCATCAGTGTGGTCATCTGCACATTATCTGTTAACATATCCATATCCACTCGTAACAGTACTGGCTCTCCTTCTACATGATGCATCCATCAGGACTGGCATCTTGTTGACGCTGCTTATGCCGTGAGGCTGCTGTTTATCTTTTAATAGACGAGGCACTGATCATCTCTGTTTACTCGGACAGCCTTCCTGTTCGACCTCACTGACCCTCAGATTATTATGTCTCGGTCGGAAACGTCGCAGAGTGAAAGCTCTTTCCATGGGCAAAAAGGGTTTTCCGAGAGTGTTTTTTTTTTTTAGTGGACAGCACTTAGGACTCGGCCTTCATGGCACCTGGTCAAAGAAGATAAGGCCGATTGGGCTGCAGTGTGACTGCTGCTGTGGAGCCCAGAGTGGATCCTTGCGCCAGACAGAAACCTCGCCCACGCAGTCGGCAGTGGACCGCCACCGTGGAGTCGTGAGTCTGCAAGGTAGCAGCTTTGGAAAGTTTCCAGCTCGGCGTGGCTCGAGCCTTAAGCTGTACGAGTCACTACCCACTCTAACTTCTGCCTTTTCTATTAATTAGACTTCAACTAAATCCTTCTGCAGTGGCACATCTTGTAATACGGTATTACAAGATGTAATAATTTAATATAATAATAATAATTTACATAACACTTGTATTATACAAGTGTTATGTAAATGAAATGCCTCAACCGCTGCAGAACGTGTTGACTGGTGGAGCATCTAGTGAGGGGAAAGATCCAAAGTTCAGACCAGAGGTAAAAGGACAGTGCTGTTGGCTTTAGATGTCAGGCTGCCAGAACACACAACTCTAAAGTAGTGCTCGTGTTGTTCTCTGTGAGCTGGGTGTGGAAGCGGCTGACATGTTTTCTAAGCTGCTGACATGTGGTGGCTGTTTCTGTTATTTGGCTGTTTGTTCTTTCTTTTTCCGTCCCTCATTTTAATGACTAGATTAATGAACTTCTATTGTAACTGGTAGTCATTTGCTGCATTTGGCTGTTTTTTCTCTCCAAATACATTTGCAACCAGTGAGTTCCTATGCTGTGGTTTTGTGTGGCTGTGTCCAGGTATGAGAGTGTCATCGCCACCCTGTGTGAAAACCTGGACTCCCTGGATGAGCCGGAGGCTCGTGCCGCCATGATCTGGATTGTGGGAGAGTATGCCGAGCGCATCGACAACGCCGACGAGTTGCTGGAGAGCTTTTTAGAGGGTTTCCATGATGAAAGCACTCAGGTTTGTTTAGAAGCGTTGGGGCACATTACGATTTACAAACTGAGAAGTCAATCTTTAATGGTAGGCGCACTAATAACTTACATTTAGTGCTGACAGTAGTTAGCACACGTTGGTGTCTGAAATAATGAAATGAATTGGTAAGCTGCTGGAAATGGAGGTCACATACAGTACCACTACTACTACTACTACTACAGAAAACACTTTCTTTAATTGACTAAATGTGTTCAGTAAACCCAATTATACAGATCCTTGGTGATTTGTATAATTAGGTTTACTGAAACTAACTGCTTTATAGGAAGTTACTGGAATAGTGGGAACACGTTTCATGACTAAAAGGTCCAGTAGTAGTAGTAGTATTCTCATCTCATTCGTCACATTTTTGGACATAACTCAAGAATGAATTAGCTAATTATGACAATTTAACACAAATATCCCAAAGGAGAAAATGAAGAAGTGACGACATTTATCAAATACATGGATGTGAACTGACTTGACTGGTAGATAGATGGATGGATAGATAGATAGATAGATAGATAGATAGATAGATAGATGGATGGATACTTTATTAATCCCAAGGGAAATTCAGGTTCTGGTTGGCAGAGGCATTCAACCACGTGACGGTAATTGTAGTCCCGTCTTCTGGAGAATCAAGTCTTCACTATTGCGTTGCAGAGGCTTTTCTGATCAGTAATACTCTGGGTGGAAAGAAACGCATCATACATTAACTGTTCCCATTTGTGGCGTTTGGTTACAGCACGTTTAAGCCAGTAATTTGGGATATTAACTGTTGTGCAGAGTGCGCCGTCCATGGGAAACCTAAGCCGAGATAGTTAAAAGGAGTTTACTATGTGTTGTGGTTCATTGCAGGTCATTAAAAGATCATCACTAAGATGCAACTTGGAATAAATTAAAAGTCTTAGGAAATTTTTTATTCACAAGCTTTTAAACAGTTGTAACTCCCTGTGTGTTCGCTGTGTCCTCTAGGTGCAGCTACAGCTGCTGACGGCGATCGTCAAGTTGTTCCTGAAGAAGCCCACCGAGACCCAGGAGCTCGTGCAGCAGGTGTTGAGTCTAGCCACGCAGGTGAGAAACAAAACGCACACGCACACTCCATGTTGCCTGACCCTGCCGTCATGTCTACCTCTAGTTTGTGCTCTATGCTCTCATTAGACGGGGCTTCTGCCTTTCCTGCTTTTTCTATCCTTCCCCAAAGTTATCCTTTACTGACTCCTTCCAGGGACTCGGCATGACTGCAGCATGAGCCGAGCCGTGTGCTCCTGCGCCAGCGGTTGAGCTGACGCTGCTGTTGCACTAATCGTGTTTTAATGGCTTTAAGTGGCGAGTTGACTTGCAAAATGAAAACAAACATTATACAATATGAACACTAAATGCTTCATAATGATGTATTGCAGACCGTGTGCTGTATTACACCAGTTTTATGTGTTTATCCACAGCATTAAATGTGCAAACATTGCAAACTGCCTTTTGCTGCCAGAAAGCAGAAATGGGGAGATAAAAATGGGCCTCATAAATTAAAAGAACCTAATGACCTCTGAATATATTTGTATTCATTAAATTAAAATCATTTGAGAGCCTCGCATGTTATCTGCAGTTGTTCACGTTATGCTGAAAACATAAATGTAGGTTTCTCTTGATTTAATTGCAACCCTGGCGAGTGTAGTTGATGACTCATGAATCTTTGCTCGGTCTTTATATTGGGTCCAAGACAGAAAAAGAGTCTAACATTAAGTATTTATTAAACGTTCCTCATGAATAATTATCCTTCATCTCCGGTCCTCCATCCCTCTCCAGGACTCCGATAACCCCGACCTCAGGGACCGCGGCTACATCTACTGGCGTCTGCTGTCGACGGACCCCGTGGCCGCCAAGGAGGTGGTGCTGGCCGAGAAGCCCCTGATCTCTGAGGAGACGGATCTGATTGAGCCCACCCTGCTGGAGGAGCTCATCTGCCACATTGGCACTCTGGCCTCGGTCTACCACAAGCCCCCCAGTGCTTTTGTTGAGGGCAGCCGTGGTGTCCAGCACAAGAGGATCTCTGGCGGAGCCGTTTCGTGAGTCATGCACTTTCCTTTCCTTTAGAAAACAAACGAACAAACAAACCTCTCCAGGCAAATGGATTTGTTCACCCAAGTGGATCTAGCTTCTTGACTCACCATTATTTCTTCCTTTGATTCTGCCTAGTAACACACTTTGCAGCAGCTCTGCCTGTGTTCCTTCCTGCCTTCACTTACGACTCATCGCATATATATCGAGTTGGCTAGTAAATAGTGATCAAATTAATAAGATAAAATACTAAATTGAAATTGCTGTTTTCTTTCTTCTTGCTTTCGTTCTACTAGTGGCGAGAGTGTTGACAGCCCAGATAACGGTTCTGCTGCTGGAGTTACTGAGGCGCCTCCTGCGGTCATCCAATCCCAGGGAGACCTCCTCGGAGATCTGCTGAACCTGGACCTGACGCCACCTACCACCAGCGGACCACCACCGCCCACCTCTTCTGGCATGATGGGTGCTATGGACCTTCTTGGCGGTGGCCTGGACAGCCTGGTAGGTCTTGGACACAACAGGGAGAGAAGATGTCGGGTTCTGACAGGCTGGTAGAACACGCCTTCAGTAAAGGGCTTAATGTCAATGGGACCTAGAGGCCATGAGGAATCTTTTGTATTTATTTTCTTTCCTTCTACCTTTTTTGGTGTTTTAAAAACTATATATTTTTTTGTTACATCCTTGTTTGTTTCCCTGTCTTTGTTCAATGCTGCACCTGCAGATGGGAGATGAGTCTGAGCCGGTAACTACATGGAGGGAGAGGGCACGACATGCATAGACAGTCGGGTCATGTTAGCTTGATTTGATCACTCTTGTTTGACTGTCGCTCTCATGCATCAATCTGATATTTTCAGTCATCATTTATCATCTTGTTATTCCGATATCTGGAGTAAGCATGCTGTTAAACCCTTGAGTCCAACACTTTTCTATTCTCTGGGCTCTGCATGGTTTCAATCAGCCGTCCATTCCCCTGCGGACGGACACGCCTCCGTCACCTCAGCGCCCACATCAGTCCCCCCATCAGTCCCCATCGCCCCCACATTACAGCCCCACTGAGGTGGGTCCAGGGGACCACGCTGGACCAGTAAAGGCCAGCACCAGTCTAGAACCCCCGTGTCCTCCGAGTAGTTCTCCCCAGCTGTGCGCTGTGCCTGTTGCATTGTTTGTTTCCCGCTCCGTTTAGGTGAGATTTTAGTAAATCTTGCCTTTTTGTTTCTTGTCCAATGTGGTCTTCCATGCCAAGTAGTAAACCTTACCCTAACCCGTGTCAACGTGTGGAACCACTATTTATTTAGTGTTCATTGTACCCTGTAACCTTTTCATCAGCACAATTTACCATTTTGTGAGTAGCATTTGAACAAAGCCTTTGGGCTTTCAATAGCCACTCTGACTTGTGTGGGCAGCAAAAGGTCAGATACACAAATGAGAATTCTCCCGTGCTGTCGCCTCCTGCTTCCTGTCACTGGTAAAAAGTGTGAACCCCCCTAGCTGTCATTAATCACAGACGGACATTTCTTAGACTCTCGCACCCTTTCACCATCGTCCAGAATATTATTTAGTGTTGCATCGTCCTGATGTTTTTTTTTCTTCTTCTTCTATCCAGCTTGGCGGAGACCTTGGAGGAAATCCCGCCGTAAGTCTTTTTCTGACATGTTGTCGACCTTTTAGTGGCTCGACAGGGGGTGATTTACAATACGTTGGGTTGACATGTTGCCTTGCGACCCACAGATGGGGGCTGGTTTTGGTGGACCTCCAGCTGTGATGCCGGCCTCCTTCAATGCCCCGGTTGGCGGCGGGCTGGATGACCTGTTCGATCTCGGGAGTGGAGTTGGTATGCCGATGGGAGCCTTCAACCCCCCGAAAACAGTGAGGCTTGATACACGGGGATTAACATACTGCAAAGAATGACGTAACACCAGTGGTTGGATCAAGAAGAAACATCTGCTATGTCTGTTCAGGTCTGGCTTCCAGCCATGAAGGCCAAGGGTCTGGAGATATCGGGCGTCTTTGTCCGCCGTGCGGGGGTCATTCAAATGGAGATGAGCCTCACTAATAAAGCTATGAGTGTCATGACTGATTTTGCGATCCAGTTTAACAGAAACAGGTGAGACCACCTACTCAGGGCTGAGCTTTGTTTACAGTTACACATTTCTGTGAGCATTAACCCTTTCCCCTCTGTGTTCCTCTGAAGCTTTGGTCTCGCTTCGGCTGGTCCCCTTCAGATTCTCACTCCTCTTGGCCCCAACCAGAGTATCGAAGCGGCCCTCCCTCTCAGCACTGTGGGGCCTGTCATGAAGATGGAGCCGCTCAACAACCTGCAGGTAAGGTTGCACCCTTGAAATGTTCGGAAACGCAGCGTTTTTCTGTTCCCGGTTCAAACGAGCATACGTTGTTTTGTCTACTGCACCTGCACTTCACGCCCCCCCTCTCTTAAAGAGACGGCGCTCTCTTCCAAAGGGTCAATAAGCACTTTCCTCCCTTCACAGTTGGTATGTGCACAGGTGATCAACGCTCTCAGACACAGGAACAACACATGAAGTAACTTCAACACACATAACATATTTCAGGGTGCTACAATAACACCATCACAGGATCAATTTCCAATTTGTTTAAATAAATGAGAACTTGACTTTGCTCAATCTGTTAAATTCCTTCATAATAATCGGCAGCATTTTATTTATCTTTATACGTCTTAAGTTTAGTGAACTAATGGTTGAGATATTCATGGCCTGGGCGGTCTCTTCGGGGCATTAAGTTGTCTTTGAATGCATGTCCATGTGTCCTCACGCCCTCAGATGCAGATGTTCTGTTCTATTCCCCGTTGTGAATGAAGCCACCGTCAGACCGGCTGTGGGTTGGGAGGAAAAAGGGCGGCGGAGGCTGGCTTGTGTTTGATCAGCGGGTTCTTTGAACTCTAGACGTTGAGGACGGTTGCTGTGTGCAGCTGGAGGGAAGAGATAAGAGTGAAAGGGGGCTGATCGAGGTGGGGGTCATTACGGGCTCCTTTGCTTCTCCCGGCCTCAGTCGGCCGGCTCGCCTTTTCCCTCTTTGCCTCTGGGCACAACTTTGATGGCACGGTTGGCACTTTTAACATTATCTCCGATGTACATTTTTGAGGAGGGCTCTAAGATATTATTTGGAGTTCTCTTTTTAAACGCTGACATTCATTTCGTCTCATGGCGGTTTTAGAGACATCGAAGTGGCGAAGGCTGAATAACTGCATCCGTGTCCCTGCTGAGCAAAACTAGACCGATGATCGGTTTCTGGATGACATCACCAGCTGATGCTCTGCTGTGCACCTCTACCCTTTGTCCCTCTTGGATAAAAATAATAAATGCTAAATAACAATATTATCTTAATGTGCAATATGTTCCCTCATGTCCCGGCATAAGTCTGTCGACGGTGCTTGTGTAATTTAAAATTCATATTCAAATTATACTAATTTGAATAACTCTCTCAAACATTCAGGTTGTGCGTGTCAATCACAAGATGTCACCGATCATGATTGTTAGTATGGTGCTCAACATTTCTTTGTGCGAGAGAAGAGGCCAAACAGAACTTGTGACCTCTCTCTGGTAGATGGACTCGTATCGTGCAGGGCCATATTGGTTTGGCTTCTGACTTCCGAAGGCATAGCGTATAATTCATATGTTTTAGTTGACAAACGTACTGAAGGAAGCTTTGCGTTGTTTGCGTCTCTCAAAGTGTTGATGTCAGTCCTGCATTGCACCCAGGAATAAGACGCCCTGATGAATTATTCACGCGTCACTCTTCAGCTCTGGTGAGGCGGGAGGCGTTGTCCCTTAACGACGCGGCTCTGAGCCTCCTCCTTTATCCCGCAGATGTTCTCATGTTTCCGTGGCTCGTTCTGTTCCCACCAGGCCTGTCAAAGCTCTGAGGAACTTATAACAAAGTCCTTGTTTATTTGTATAAGTATAGACCTGCTGGTGTGTGCTATTTTGGTTTTCTCATTCGTCTGTCGTCTATTTTTGGTATTTAATTTTTTAACTACCGTCAGCCATTGACCTCCCTATGTTTCCATATTCATTGTATTCCTCTCGTGAAGCACTTTGCGGAGGCCGATTGTAGAAATATTTTCTTCTGGAATATTTAACTTGCAGGTGCTCGGCACATCTGGGTGACTGGCTGCTCACGGCGTACGCTCCATGCGTCAATCTACATACTTAGTTCTGAGTGCCGAGGCCTGTGACGAGCACTGATGCAGGGTTGTCGTTTGTGGGAGAGCCAGATTCCAAGAGGGCTGCAGCCCTCGTTCAGTAAACGCACACATCCATCCTTGAAGGGCTCTTGAAAAGTAATTACTTATGTACCGGTGCTGCTTTTTGTTTCCCCTCCTCTTCCTCGGATGTCATCACTGTCACAGGTGGCTGTTAAGAACAACATTGACGTATTCTACTTCAGCTGCCAGTACCCAATCAGCATGCTGTTTGTGGAGGATGGGAAGATGGGTGAGTGGCTCGGCTAAACTGCTTCACATACGAGCCTCAAATCCTCGCTGACGTCAATACACACACACACACACACACACACACACACACGTCATTCAGCAAGGACACGTTATTGTGACTGAAGATAGTGAGTGTGTGTGTGTGTCCTTGCTCTCCTCTCTGAGCTGCACAGTTTCTCCTAGAGCCTTCACCTGGAGTTATGACAAGTCTTCCATCCCATATGACACTATTGTGTTTTCTGATGTAGCATCTTTTATGAACAAAATAGTCAATATGACTAACAAAATAAAAGCCTTTTGTCTATACTCTATGTGAATATGATTTAACAAATTAAAAGATATGAATATGTTCTAATTTTAATAAGAACCTGTCTGCAAACTTAATTTTAGTTTTAAGTGACATTTTACAGACAAAATACATAAAAAAAACTGGCATCATCTATATTTGATCCAAACAAAGGCGACAGGAAATGTAATAAGAGTCAAAAACGTGTGTGTGTGTGTGGACTCATCTGGTGATCGTGTCTCCTTGACCACAGAGCGGCAGGTGTTCCTCGCCACATGGAAAGACATTCCTAATGAGAACGAGTCCCAGTTCCAGATCAAAGACTGCCATCTCAACTCAGGTGAGGAAGATGTAAAGAGAGCGTTGTGTACACGGAGCCGCCATACCCTGCTGCTCCTTCATGGGCTGAAACTGCCCTCAGTGACCATCTCAAACCCACACTAATGAAGCGAGCTGCATTTGATGAGAACTCATCAGCTGCGAGAGATAATTTAGTTTTACACCCGTGTGAGAGCAGCTGAACTGGAGAAGCTCTCCTAATGACAGCTTAATGGAGATTTCCCCCCACAGATTACATTTGTTCTTCATGAACAATCAGAGGGTTTCACGTCCTGCTGGGAAGCAGCATTGAGACGGGAGAAAAGTTTATTCTGAATTAGGGACCGTATCTTTGCTGCAGGGATATTCCGGGGTGATGAAGATACAATAGATCCTGCGTCGTCTAACATTTTAATGATTGTTTCCTCACTGAAACTGAAAACTAATGAGCAATAGCTTGTTCAGATTAACATATTTACTGCAATGTGCAAATGTCCATGTTCCTACTACAGATGCCGCCTCCAACAAACTGCAGAGCAGCAACATCTTCACCATAGCCAAGCGGACAGTGGAGGGTCAGGACATGCTGTATCAGTCCATGAAGCTCACCAATGGCATCTGGGTGCTGGCGGAGCTGAGGGTGCAGGCGGGAAACCCAAACTACACGGTGAGGGCCGCGGGCCTCTTGTGAGGGCCGACTCCGTGACGGTGTTCTCTCGCCGCCGCGTCTACTGTCAGAGACGGAGACGGCCTCGTGAGGCGTTAAGGACGCCTCTTTACGAACCTACAGGATGTTTAGCCAACTACTGTGACCGGTGTCAGGCTTGTAAAAAGGACTTGGTAACATACTTTATGTTGTACGTACTGTACATGTATCAGGGTTCGTACGGTCGTGGAAAACCTGGAAAAGTCATGGAATTTTAAAATGGTCATTTCCAGGCCTGGAAAAGTCATGGAAAAAAACTTAAATCCTAAAAGTTTTGGAAAAGTCATGGACATTTGTTATGATCACATGTTCATTTACACTGAGTTTGAAATAATTACTGTTTTTTTTTTAAAGAAAGATGCTCAAAATATAAGCTGGCGTAGGCTCTCGATACGCAAAATGTTCTAAATTGTAATTGTTTTTTTTTACTGAGATTTCAGTTTGGTCATGGACATTTGGTTTAAAGTCCTGGAAAAGTCCTGGAGATCCATTGGTCAACATGTGTAAGAACCCCGATGTATGCATGTACAACTTGTTGACATTATCGTACCTGCAGAGCAAATGGGAAGAACCTGATAGTTCCTGTAAAATGTGTCATGAGACGTTTCTGAGGATTTTATTTCATCAAACGATGACTAAGACGTTTCGACCGTCTTTACTGCGAGTATTTAATTTCTTTAAGAAAGCGTTGGTGCCCAGCAGCATGGACGTCTTCAGTGACGATGGTGAAATCTCAGGGAGGAATGACTTCACCGATCCTTCCCACGCACAGGAGGAACGCCACTCTGCACACATTAGAGCCTGATGGCTTCATTCTTTGAGAGTTGACCGAACACTCGTCACCGCTCGGCACGCGGCGAGCGGCGCAGCAGAGACGTGACGGAGATCGGTTTGCAGTGATGAGTGGGAGGCAGGGAGCCGGTGTTTGTGACTCAACCGTGTGCGCGCTTGTTTGTTCTCCGTCGCTGCTCCGTCAGCGCGGCCCGCCTCCGGTCAGGACGTTCTTCATCACTGCCGTCCAGAGCGGTGACCTCGACGCGTCGCTCTGCTCTCAGTGCGTGTTTTTATTTATAGGTGGCACTCTCAGTTTTGGTTCTCTAGTCTGGACTCGTCTAGTCGTGACGCGGCTCTCGCTCCCCGAGTCTTCAGCTGGTTTCATCGGTTCACACGTCGTCTGTCAGGACGTCGTGCTGCAGCCTCAACTCGTACGTGAGGTTTAGAATATACGACTGTCCTTGAGATGAAGTCGGATGAATTAACTGAAAGCTAATTTTGTACTTGATTATTTGTATCTTTTTATATTTCCCCTCTGGAGGGATTATGTCAGGTTCAAAGAGATCCTCCGCAGGGCGGGAAAGCCTCCGCACTTTGTGAGGATGGACCATAAGTCTTTAAGCGGAGACTTTCGCGTGTGCATGGCGGGGCTCGCTCTGCGGCTGCTGCACGCGCCCTGCGCTATCTTGGCGAAGAACATTAAAGCCAAGCGGCTGACGCCTTTTGTCAGCAGCTATTTTTAGACCTGAAGTAAAGGCCCACTGCTCTGGGTTTCATTGTGCTTACCAGCACAACACCAGACACACACAGTTGTATTCTGTTGGGGTTGAGACTCGCTGTATCGTCTGTTCAGCGCCACAGCGACCCCGTTCACGGTGTCGTCGGACTCCTCGTTACTTAATTATTGATGAGCAGCTTGAAGTGTCGGCAGCGCTCAAGTTCCCCGAGTCTGATATGTATACTTTATTGTTGTCTTTGTGGAATTGGGCCAGCAGCATATCTCTTTGACATGAGGCGTGGCCTCCTGTCCCCATGGCAACTATGTTGGGAAAACCAGCCAGTAATGCGGGCTGGTTTTCCCGTTCCACCTCTTTGAGCTGGTCATTTTCAATAAAAAAAGTCAGCTTGAACATTGTTACGTATTTCAGAATTGAACAGCCTGGAAGAGCTTCTACAATAATCCGATCCACAGTCTGCTGTAGTTCTCTCCTTTAGGGAGACGTTTATTCACTGATCAAAAGCAAAGGACAAACGCTCACCAGCGATTGCAATCACCCGGGGAGCTCTCCTCAACATGCAAGTCGAGACCCAAAAACACACTGTCCCCCAAATCAAGATTCTATCTTTAATACACAGATCTCGTCACAGGTCCATCTCCCACCCCCTGACCTCTTCTTGGCTCTAGTCTCATGAGAATTCACTCCTACCCCCGGGTGGGGGCTGCCTGTCGTCCGTGCCCCTCTTGGCATGTGTAAATACCGATAACAAGTGTGAATGTTGCCTTGAGCTGCAGACTCAATATCTCTCTCCTCACAGGCAAAGTGCCTTCTCAACTGATGTTTTGCCGGAACCTAGACATTACGGTCCCTTCAAAAAATCTGATTTATATTAACAACATGGAAATAGAAACCCTGCATTCAAATATAATCTGCTAACCCTCTACATAAGCAGAGTTGCTATTTTCTTAAACGGTAACATTCATACTATGAGATTATATACGTTTGTCTTCTCTGTAACGCCGTGGCAGCGGTCCTCTTTAATGCCTCAAGAGTTGTAGGATTACAACACTAACGTGTTTTATGCAGCTGTAAGATGGATGCAGCGGTTGTCTGACTCTTCACAGCCGTGTCTGCGCTGCGGCTGCAGCGTCGGCACGGCTCACATCCTCTCCTCCCCCCCCCCCCCCCCCCTTGCTGGCAGCAGAGGCCGTGAGGAAGAGGAGTGTGAAGGCAACGCTTCTGGAGCCCAGCGGAGCCACTGCACTCACTAATCGCCGTTGTTCTGGCGTTAAAGGGAAACGTGGCTGTGTTCTCACAATAATGCAACTCTGGAGACGCTCTGCTGGATTGTATTTATCCTGGATCCCATTCCAAAACTACGGGGGAAACAAGCTCTTTAAAAACATTTTTAAAAAAAAGAGGTTCTCAGCCCGGCCTCGAGCTGAGAGACGGGAACGCTGAGGGGGAACACTGCTTGGAAAACACGGGAAGTCCAGTGGAGTGAATGAGATCCAGCCGTGTGTGTGTGTGTGTGTGTGTGTGTGTGTGTGTGTGTGTGTGTGTGTGTGTGTGTGTGTGTGTGTGTGTGTGTGTGTGTGTGTGTGTGTGTGTGTGTGTGTGTGTGTGTGTGTGTGTGTGTGTGTGTGTGTGTGTGTGTGTGTGTGTGTGTGTGTGTGTGTGTGTGTGTGTGTGTGTGTGTGTGTGTGTGTGTGTGTGTGTGTGTGTGTGTGTGTGTGTGTGTGTGTGTGTGTGTGTGTGTGTCACAGCAATTAAGGAAACAATTTCAAATAGTCAGAATAACTGTCTCCTGTATTTCTTAACAAGTGCAGCGCCGTGACCGCCTGTCCTCTAATTATGCCAACACGTCGGCTGTTGTGTGTTTCTGGATGTGAGGAAGAGGAGCTGAGGGGAGAGGCTGCCGCTCTTCTTTGCTGTGTCTGCGTCTCTTTGTCTGATGCGACTAAATTGAGAAGTGCTTCAATAAAGATTTGTCTTACCTTCTTGTTTTTGGACTCCTGGGAAGCCCAACAAGTGGCTTTTGCTTTATTGGTCTCATTTGTTCCAGCAAGCGTGTGAAGACGTAACGCCGGTCCTCGTTTCTGATGAAGGCCGTGTTTCTTGGAGCTCGCAGAGCATCTGAAGTTGAGCCATTTATATTAACGACTTGGCTTAAAATGAAAGTTTCAACGTCCATCGGGCTGTTGATCAATGGTACCGACGGCTTCACGTTGCTCGTGGTTTTATAAAATGTCGTGTCATTAAAACCACGCCTGTGTCTCCTGCGTCGGTCAGGATGTCGTCTTGTTCGACTCGTGACTGGCGGTACATTGTGTGCCGTGTACAACCCTCTTTATTTGAACAGTGATCTCATATTGGTCTCTCTCTCTTCCTCAGATCTCTCTGAAGTGCAGAGCTCCAGAAGTCTCCCAGTGTGTTTTCCAGAACTACGAGTCGGTGCTGAAGAACTGAACGCCGCCCGCATCGACCCGCCGCTGACCTCGGAGTCCTGGCCCCGTCTCTTGCTCTCCTTCACCGCACCCCCGACCATATTACAACCTTATTACAACCTTATTACAACCATGTTACAACCCAATGCCGTGCGAGGGCCACTTCCTGATCTATTAAATTGGGATGTTCCATGATCCGAGTCCCATTTGAATCCATCGCTGGATGTTTTTTCTTTCTGACGACTGCAGATCGTCCTGGTTCACGTCCTGTTGGTCGTGTTCTGTCCCCTCGTTGTTTGTTTGACCAAGAAGATTCATTTTCAGGACATTGTCTCCCGATATGCTTTCTGACTGTCCGCCGTCACATTGTTGGTCCTGCGCTCTGGGATGACCGGTGGTCATCGGGGACAGACTGCTGCATCCCGTGAGTGTTTTCTCAGCGTGAGGCTTTTTAATCATTATCAAGCCCCACTTCTCTGCAAATTGGAGTCTATTTTTAGCGTCCGCAATCAGCAGGTAAATCACTGTCTGCATATTTATTCGGCGTTCTTTCAAGTAAAAAAAGCCTTCTACTTTCCTCCCTGTGTGCAGTGGCTGTGGGCCGTAGACGAGACGTAGAGATACTAACTACATTAGAATCGTCTTTGTCATTTTGACAGTTTCCTTTAGTGTCTCTGGATCTTCTGCTTTCCACCAGAGCAAACGGCTTGGAAGCTGATGGTTGCTGTGCACTTCTTCATTTTTGCCGTCAACATCTGGCCATTTTAGAGACAAGCATCTGTCCTCCACTGCTGCGCTCTTCCGTAGTCATTCCATAGTTTGATTTGTGTGAGTGTGCTTGTTTGTTTGTTTGTTTGTGTGTGTGTGTGTGTACGTGTTAGTGTTCATTTGGCCAGCTGAGAGAGCCTCAGGTGTTGAGGATTTTGTATTTGCTGCTTCCCCTCCGCCGTCGGTGACGGCAACTCTGGCTCTCTCGCCCACTTGGCTCTCTCTCTCTCGCAGCCTCTCGAGTACCACGGCCGCCTGAGATGAAGGCTCATGTGAAATGACGCTAAACGTACGATGCCATTGTTTGTAACACTTCTGAGTAACAAGTATACATGCAGCGAAGTGTCTACATCCAGGGTCTCCGTTTCACCTGCAGACTCGACCACGTGAAGGGTATTCCTAGTTCCGAGTCATTACACTGAAGCCTTTTTAGCGGCTCTACAGGATGTACGCTATCGGCTTCTAAAGATTACAACAGAGCTGGCTGTGTCTTTGTGTAATGACGGCCGATTCATTTGAAATGCTGTAAAAAATTAAATTACGAGAAAAGAAAGGTGTTTAATCATAAGATTTTGATTGACATGAATTTGTTCATTGTGTGTACATCAAAAAGAACTATTAAAAGTCTTGATACATTCACATTATCTGTCTCCAGTGTTTGACTTTATGAATACAAAGCAGGGCAAGGGCGATGCTCGTATCACGGCCGGCTGCAGGGTCCCAGGATGAAAACCGCCACCGCAGTTCTAGTTGCTTGGTAAAGTCCTCGTTCCCAAAGTCCCTGGAAGCCAGCGTGCACACACACACACACCTACACACACACCTACACACACACCTACCTTTATAATCGCTGATGACCTTGAGGCGTCTCCTCAGGCTGCTCAGCTTCTGTTGCAGCGCTGTCGGCCCTCACAGCTTCACATACAAAGTGTTTTTCAACCTTGAGTCGACAGTAACGTCTGTTTATCCTCAAATGTGGAGCTCTGACGGAGTCTTCAAGGTCCGAGCCGCTTGGAGAAAGCTTCACCAAGATTTCAACTGCATCATCTCATGTGAACATGAGCAAGATCCTCTGTGAATGCTAAAGGTCATTGGTCCAGTGAGTCTGTTCTACTAATGAAGGATCTATACCAGGGGTCTCCAAACTTTATCCTGTGAGGGCCACACAACTTTTCCCTTCTCTAATGCGGGGGGGGGGGGGGGAAAGTTGGTAACAGAAAACGTGATAATTACAGGGGTGCCTAAATGTAAACCGTTATTCTTTTCTATAAAGCTACACATAACCAAATATAAACAACCCTTTCTGGGATCTTCACAGAAAAAAGTCAGGAAATAAATAACACTATTTATGAAATAATTAACCAAATACCCCTCTCTGAGTTCTTCACAGAAAACAGTCCACCATATGCGTGGCCAGACTGAAAATAAAGAAATCATAATGCGTCTCTGGTATTGTTCAGGGGGCCTAAGGGGACCACTGATCTATCGATCCTGTGAGAATGCATCCAATAGGGGGCGCCACTGCTATTGTAGACTTATAAAGAGTTTAGTCATGTAACTGCTGTATTAATAGTTAATGAGGAGTATGCCAACGTTTTACAGATCAGTGTTAATCGAATGAACTGTCGAGCAGTTTAATGCTGTTGATCTCACTATATTTGAAGGTTCTTTATTGAATCAGGGACGAGACAACCTGGTCCCCAATGTGTTTATCAACAACGTGTTACTGCAGAGTGATGCTGTGATAAAAGAAACAACCCACCCTGTAAATGGGGGAGCCGCCTCGCGCTGCGTGACGCATCGGGGCTGAGAACCGGGTGGTTTAGACTCGCTGCCGTATAGTGGCGCAGGGCCCACGCATCCCTTTGTTTAATTACACTTCATACAACCACCACGTGCCACACCTGTGGGCTTTGGGGCCCTTGAGGGGAAAACACCTCTTTATCTGGTTGCATTCTTGTTAAACACACCAGGACTCACACACATCAGAACCCCTCTATACGCGGTGTCGAGACGACACGCGCGTCTCCACGTGTCACGTGTATGCCTCACACTCGTGGATGCGAGCCGCCGCCATCGAGCAGTGATTGATGGACCCATTGGCTCTGCTCTGCCCGACGACCCTCTCCACTTATTAGTCGCTCTCTCTGAGATGTGATGTGCGGCCTTGCGCCACTCCGCCGTGACCCTCACGGCGACATGATGGACCGTGGGGGGTTGTGGTCCTTTGCCATTTATTTGCAGCGTATGGGAGCGCGGAGCTTTCGCACGCCTTGCGCACAACATCATCCTATTGGATGAGCAGGGGAGAGAGAGAGAGAGAGAGAGAGAGAGAGAGAGAGAGAGAGAGAGAGAGAGAGAGAGAGAGAGAGACCATGTCTCTCTCACACACACACGCACGCTCAGTGCTCCTTAATAGGCTCCAGATGCTTTTACGGACATCGCAGGTCTGCAGGCTGTGTGGATTTACGCAGATGTGAATCTATGTTTCTGTCTCCGACCGAAAAGAAGATTATGGGGTTGTGTGCAATCGTAGGACACGTGGGGAGCTCATTTGCCAGGCTGGCGGCGGTGCGCCCGTCCTCCCTGTGATGGAGGAGCGCGGCGGTGGTGCATCGGTGCAAATGAGTGAGAGGCGCAGAGGAGACACTCAATGAGGACACAGAGGGCTCCGGTGCGTTTGGGCAAGGTCAGAGTCTCGCCTGTGTGAGGTTATGTCCACCCGGGGACAACACGGACGGACTTTTACGCTTCCTCTCGGGGGAAGAGGTCGCCTGGCGATGTCCCCTGAAAACCAAGAGTTCTCCTCTCCGTGCTGGATTGCCGAGGCAGCGAACAGCCCTCCATCCGCATGATCACGCTCGAGCTTTTGTTTTTGACAACCTTCAGTCCGGAAAATAAAGTTTCCTCTCTCTGCTCAACGGGTGGCTGATCGATTCGGCCACCGAGCCGTCACATTGCGCGCAGTTGAACCCAGGTCAGGTGGTTTCGAGGCATCTGGTTCAGGACTGAGGAGGCAAAGCGGCGGGTTGAATTCCACCAGAGCAGCAGCGTCAGCACCGCGGCGGCCAGCTGTGCTTCTGGACGGTCACATCTGTCGTCGTCGTCGCTGTCCATGGTGCTGAACTCGTGCTCCAGGAATGGTGGAGACGCTGAGTATCGCAGTCATCGGTGCTCCCGGAGTGGGGAAAACTTCTATAATCCGCCAGTTCATCTATAACGATTTCTCGGAGGTGTACACGCCGACCAGGACCCGGTATGTGTACAGACCCTCCGTCATCCTCAACGGCATCATGTATGAGCTGAAGATTCTGGACGTCCCGCCAATCTCCTCCTTCCCCTCCAGCTCCAGTCAGGTACGCGGTGTCTTTCTGAGGACTTATTGAACTTCACCAGGAAAGGATTCATCCCTTAGATTGATTCAGTATTAAACATCTACTTCATTTGACATCTGTTGATAGCCAATGGCGATCCTCAGAGGCAGAAACACCTATTTTATTCATCCGTCTATCAGATGTCCTTATCTACTAGTTGCTATGGAGACCCGACTGACTTAAAGCCTTGGAGAGCTTCTCTTTGGCATGTAAACTGTCTCTCAACCCAATGCCAGCTGAGCAGATTGTCTTTATGTCTTCACTGCCAGATATAGTCAGACATGTTGGGTATGCTGCTGTCGGCTTGTATCTGGCTCATACACAGGAAACAATAGCAGGCTTGTGCTGCAGGCATCGCCACAGCACCTGCACTCCCCACTTAAACAATAGAACAGGCTGCCCTTTCTTTATGGCCACTTGTGCCATTAGTTGGAGATGCATCTGAGCATGGCATAAATGTTCTGTAACTCCATGTTCGCGATGCTGTAAGTCCCTGTACTCTTCTTCACTGGGACATTAAGAGCTTCTCTCAAGCTTTGGTCCCTGAAGTGTCGTTAAGTTTAAGGACAGGCTCACGTTTGATCAAGTCTGTTTTCACACAAATAATAATATGTACATTCCAATACAAATGGGATGTTTGCCTCACTGCCACTCAATGTTGCATCATTCATTTATTTGTTTTGCACCAGAGAGAAACATTTCATTTCCTGCGTGCTGCCCTTTACACAGATCGATGACCGTTCCTTACGTGTATTGTGTCTTATTGTATTCTGTTGTATTGCGTCGTATCGTATAATTATTATTGAATACAGCAACTGTTTCTTTTGTGTCAGTATTGGCCTTAAAAAGAAAGAAAAGAACCGCTCTAAAGCATTATCAATACAAAGGGGATGGAGGTTTGTATAACACGTCAAACAGGCAAACTGAGTCCAGAACAATCTCGCTGTCAGAATCACAGCCGATGCCTTTAACGCTGTGTTGGAAGTGTCAGCGGGGAGGCAGGGGGGGGGGGGGGGGGCTTCATTGTTCCAGAGACTCTCCGTGAAGACATTCTGATTGACTTTCTTCTTTCTTCTGCTAAATGGTGCTAAACCTCCATCGGGGAACTTGTTGGGATGAGTGTGATGAGCTTGCGTGGGAGTGTGAGGCCCAAAGTTTGAGTCACACAGCTTTCATCCTTCGACATCCCGCTGTGAGAACATGTCATGCTCGTTTCAGGTCGTAGTGCAGCGAGCCAGGCCCGTGCTGTTCAGGCAGAGACACCCAGCAGCCGAGTGCCGCCTCAACATCTCTACCACGCAGACTTATTCATACTCGCTCGCCGAGGAGTGACCCCGCGAGGCCCGCCTCACCGCTTCCTCTCCCCTCCCTTCAATCCTACTTGTTCTGATGCCGCTATCTCTCGCTTCATCTAGCGTGCCCTTTATGGACCGCGAGAGCAGTGATGAGGTTTGGGTCTTTCGGACTCGCCGCTGCTCTGTATTCAATTCAATTCAATTCAATTCATTTTCTTTGTATAGCCCAATTTCACAAATTACAAATTTGTCTCAGAGTGCTTTACAATCTGTACACATAGACATCCCTGCCCCAAAACCTCACATCGGACCAGGAAAAACTCCCAAATAACCCTTCAGGGGGAAAAAAGGGAAGAAACCTTCAGGAGAGCAACAGGAGGATCCCTCTCCAGGATGGACAGAACGATAGATGTAATGTGTACAGAAGGATAGATTTAGAGTTAAAATACATTCAATGAATTTGACAGAGTTTATGAACAGTTCATCGTAGGCATATTCCATGATGGAGAGTTTGGAGACCTCCACCATCCATCAGGCAGATGGAGGCAGAGAGGAGGAGAGGTATTCAGCCCCGTGGGCAGAGAAACGTGACCTGGGTCAGGGGACGAGGACAGCACAAAGGACGCTGATTGAAATTGACTCGCAGTACACAGAAGATTGAATAAAAGCAAAGTCCCCCGCTCGAACACCGCTGGGAATAAAAGACGAACGGAGGAGACGGTCAATTAGTAAGGGTTGCACAGAGTTTAATGGACACTGTCGTAGTAAGGGTTACCAAACGAGCTTTTATAATGTCCTCTGAAATTTGTGAGGAACAAGCTGCCGAATGGAGTGAGTCAGGACGCCTCCGTGCTTTTGTAGCGTGGCAATTTCTCATCAGTTCATCGTACATTTGAGAGAAGAGCAGCGGCGCTCCGGCAGGCTGCCGGTGACCCCGTTCCAAGCGCACACAGACTGCTGTCCCTCCCGGAGCGGAGAGCGGCGCCGGGAGGCGTCGGCGGTAATGGTTTGTTTGCTTTGCGGCGTGTCAACGTGCTGATGGCATTGCTTTTAGAGAGCATCTGTCACAGTGTGCCAATAGGATGCGATGACAGATGGATTTAAGCCTGACAGCGGATTTGGCAAGGATTCTTCTCATTCTTTTTAATTTTTATATTTGTTCTAGCCATGATGTATCTCCATGACTTCCTCCCACACAAAACGCTGCCTCTCCATTTTCTGCTCATTCTGGATATTTCTCCTCGGTTATCTCGATGCCGTCTGTGACAGTTTGGAAATGATCGCTTTTTATGTCACATTTGTATTTTAGACTCTTGCAGAAGGAGCAATGTGTTGCTGTGAAGCCGCGAGGTGTTCCAACCATTTAGGTGTCAAAGATTCTGTTGACACGAGTTGAACATTCTGGAGGGCTCGAGATTAATCAAATAAAGACTGAAGTTACTAATAACGATCTGTTCTTAGAATAGAAACATTTAAATGATATATTAAACAACATACATGCTAGGGAGTTAAGTGGTCATTGTTATACAAGCATCCTCAAATGATTAAACATGTTGGGAAAGACACATATTATATTAGCATAAAAACTGGAAACAGGTAGCTTCGCTGCTCTAAACGCTAAGTTATTTAAACTTGATTTCTTTATTCCGTAAACCAAAAATGATCACTGCTCCAACAAATAGCCCGACACATAACCTTCTGTGAAACCCCAAATTCTATTTTTACAATTCTTCTTTTTGGATGGATTAAACAAATAAATGATAAATGAGTTATCTTTCTGGACAGAACAGGGCACGCGGTTTCCAGTCTTTATGCTAAGCTAACAGCTTACATTACTTTTAGCTGACGCTTTTATCCAAAGCAACTTACAATCATACAAACAGCTACGGGGAGCGAAGTGCCTTGCTCAAGGACACACCGACCAGCGCTAGCAGAGCCCAGGATCGAACCGCTGACCACTGACCCACAGCCGCCCGCTGGCCGTAGCTTCACACTTACCTCAAACATATACAAGTATTCCTCTTCTACTCAGACTACTCAAAGCGTATTATTTGCAATAATGTTATATTATTCCGTTACAGCTGTAAAATCCTTGTTCGTGCCCGTTTCAAACTCATCAATTCCTGACTATATTTCCACAGATTAGCCATTTTGTGATTCTGTATTTTGATACAAACACCCAGCTACGTTTGTCCTCTCCAACAAAGAACATCAATCAAAAGAGCAACACAACTTACACATTTAATGGCTTGGCATAGGTCCCCACTGAGTAATGGCGGTTTCATCCCCGGGGAATGTAATGAATTATAATTGCCAACCAGCGTGTGACATTTCACTAACCGCTCGGCGCCCCTCCCCCAACCGGCCACACCGGCCTCCCTCCTGCGCTCTAGTATTGATCCGTCGCAACTACTCGTTATCAGGAGGCGCTACAGCGTTGTCATAGGCCGCTAAAAACTGACCACGGGCTGCGGTTGTCAGGGAAACGTTCTGTTTGGCTCTTGAGGAGCGAGGCACAAGCTGCTCTTTTTGTACGAAGAACCGCCCGGAGGATACAGACGGCGTGGCGACACGCTTCACGTTCACGCTTCCACCAGCACACTCGCACATCCTGCAAGCACACACAAATAAACATGCCCACATTTGCATTTTTTATTCTTTCCACAGTTTATGAGCCGTGTCTTACTGCACTGTCGTGTCCCCTCAGTTCGGATGTTTCTGTCTTCCTCCTCTCTTTCTCTGTCTTCCTCTGTCTTCTCGTTCATTTGAATGTCAGTGATCTTAGTGCCACATGCCGGATCAGCCTCATTACCTCTCTGCCAATATGTGAGGCTGTTTCTTCCTCACACGCAAACACAAACATCCAAATACATCATCATTATCATCATTAGAAGTTACGCCGATCGTTGCCTCCCCCGTCGTACGTGATCAGTTAACCTCTTTTGAACAGACTGCTTGTAGATATTGTTGATTTGAAAAGCATGTTTTTCTCCGACCTTGAGATCAATCTAAATAGATTTCTTGTATTCAAATTTCAGTTTACACAAGCTGTTGCAGGAGGTGGAAGAAAAATAATGTCAACACCACATGGAAAATCTCTTCCATCCACTTCCATGTTAATTAGCATCATGAAAATGAAAAGAGGCCCGATATGCAACCAGCGGAGCTCCGAGGAGGCCCATGGCTCTGAGTCACAGGGGCAACACACGCAAAGCCTCAGGAACAGCCTGACACATTAAACGGCTTCTACAAAGGTCATCTGTGGGTTAGTTGTGTGATCTGTGTTCTAAGAATAGTAACATTCCCAGTAATTACACACAAATACAACAAAATAAGGTAGAATCAAATAATACAAATAAAAAATCTATGGAACTGATGAATTCTGGTCATTTAAAACTTTAAGGAATAGATCAACATTTTGGGGAATACGCTGACTCATTTTCCAGCAGATGATCAGACGGGTGTCTTCCTGAAGTTGCAACGTTTCCTGGCAACTTAACAGCCCAGACAGAGCCAGAGCAGCTGTTTCCCTTGACTTCCAGTCTTTGTGCTAAGCTGAGCTAACAGACGGCTCAGTGTACGATGTACTGGCCGACATACAAGAGTTTGAATGCAGTTGGAATGGAGCTGCAACTGTAATAAGAAAAGTGCTGATCGGCTCAGCATTCAACAGTGTTGAGTTGTTGTCTGGTTTTGGGGCTACAGGCTGTGGATCAAAACATGGATGACCCTCTGAAGGGCTCTCGTGCCAGACAACAGCACACTAGGAGGACTCAGCTGCTCCGGCAGTAGGTTTTCCTGAGACCGGGAGAGATCATCATCGATGTGCGATGACATTGTTCTCCGATCCGCCCGATGTCCTTGGACTCCATCTCGTCTCTTCCTGAGAGAAGTCCAACCAGCCGTAGTTGTGTTATCAGTGAAATTGACGATGGTGTTGATGGACCGAGTGGGCGTAGCGAGTGATGAGGGTAGCGAGGGCGTGGAGAAAGGGGCTCATCGCACGGCCCTGTTGGGGGTCAGAGTGGAGGTACAGTATGTACTGCATGTGTACAGATTGTAGAGGCCACTGAGGCACATTCGGGATTTGTGATATTGAGCTGTATAAAATAAACTGAATTGGGGTGAGGTGACGGCTCAGTCAACAGTCTTGGGTCCCGTACCAGTGAGGCCTCACTGGCCTTGAGACCTCACTGGTCTTGTCGTTGGTGATGGTGCTGGACGCCTTCCACACCTGCTGTTTGTCGTTATTGGTGAAGAGCTCCTCAATCTTCCGCTCACTTACACGTCCTTGATGCTTCTGTGCAGGTTGGCTGCCCCCAGACCAGAGGACGGTTCTGAAGGACGCTTCTGACCTCCTTTATCTCCTCGATGCGTTGGTCGATGATTAAACTGTCAACACAGTCCTGAGTGTAGTACAGTTCATCTAAACATGCAGGTGTGAGGAGGCTCCTTCAGGCCAACAGACTTCTTGGTGGTTGACCTTTTCTTTTCCGGTGGGGGTGTGAGCTGCAGTTAAGAGTACGAGTCAGTGATCGGACTGGAAGAGGTGCCTGAACCCATCCTCACTGTTTGCAATGCAGTGAACTGTGAACAGTCTCACAGTCCTAATCGTCATCTTTTCATTATTTTCTCTGGGCTGAGTTTGTTTTCTCTTTCCCTCGGCAGAACCTTTCTTCCCACCCGCTGAAGTTCTTCTATTTTCCTCCCCCTCTTTTATCAAATCAAATGCTTATACATTCGCTGCATGCTGTTCGAGGCGGTGAGGCTGGTGGTGGGTTGGTGAGAACTCTGGGACAAACAGCGTGAGCAGAAGAACGGGTCACTGTTTTAATTGAAGCGACTGAGCCCCATGAGGGGATAATGAACCCACCTGCGCCTTGTAATTTAACTACAGGTTGAGAGTCAAACATCGCTGCATGGCCAAGCAGCCACAACAGGTCAACAGTTAATTTCTTCTCCTGAGGCGGTGTGCGCTTATCTCTCATCGGCAGTAGATTCATGTCCTTGAACATGTGTGGCGAGCACACTGGGCGGCGCTTACGACCGCCATGTTTTATGACTTTGCTGTGCGACTCCAAGAGCGTTGCCAGCTTGACGGCTTTATTGACTCCACGGAGGCTAAGAGGCTGAGGCAGGCGATCTCGCTTCATATAATTATAGAAACACTTGCCACAGGCTGTTCCGCCCGCTGCTCTCTCCTGTTATTGTATTCAATAAGTCGAGCATTACACGCTGGTGGATCTATGAGCGTGTACTTAGGAACAGCAGCGCTTTCGACTTAGTGGTAACAGCAGCATGTTCACGTGCTCATTGGCTCTCTCCATGCGTCAAATATACTGAACTCAATGTGATGTTTAACATGCAATATTCACAATGCTCATTACTGGTAAGCACGCAGCACAGAGTACAGCGTAGGCAAAGGGGAATGTCTTTGGTTTGGAAGTATTTGGTCATAAGACAAAGTGTTGGACAAAGTTAAATCTCTGAGCCGATGGTGACAGTAGATTAAAAGTAAGCAAAGTTATTAGAATTTGTCTTGAAGGGGACAGAAACATGTGTGTAGCAATACATCCAGTACTTCAAAGACATCGCTGGAGGAACAGTCCTCTCCTGGGCACCATTAATATCTGCACAAATGATCACAGCACTCTGTCCAGTGGTTATTGACGACATATTTCAATCTGGACCAACGTGCTGCACTGACTTCTACTCGAACAACTAGCATCCCTGGTTCTCACGGTACGTGTGTGTACATTTCTGTTCTTCTCTCCCTCTCTGTCTGCTAGGAGTGGCTGGATTTGCGCTGCAGAGGTGTCCGCAATGCCAACGCCTACATCCTGGTGTACGACATCTGCTGCGTGGAGAGCTTTGAATACGTCAAGATGATCAGGCAGCAAATAGTTGAACACAGGTACAGCCGGCCGCTCGCTCTCAGCTGATCACACACACGACTACATGACTTATAGCCGCTTCACACTCACTAGGGATCTCTATTGAAATCCCCTTGTCATCCTCCTGGACACAGCGTGTGATTGTGCAGCCCGCCACAAAGCTGGACAGCCACGGGTGACAGGGATAGTCTGCTGGTGGTGACCCATTTATATTCAGCACACTCCTCTCTGCATCCTGACAGTCAAGACATCTGATCAAGACATCTGATCAAGACATCTGATCAAGACATCTGATCAAGGCATCTGATCAAGACATCTGATCAAGGCATCTGATCAAGGCATCTGATCAAGGCATCTGATCAAGACATCTGATCAAGGCATCTGATCAAGACATCTGATCAAGGCATCTGATCAAGACATCTGATCAAGACATCTGATCAAGACATCTGATCAGGACATCTGATCAGGACATCTGATCAACGCATCTGATCAAGGCATCTGATCAAGACATCTGATCAAGGCATCTGATCAAGAGATCTGATCAGGAGATCTGATCCTGGCATTTGATCCTGGCATTGCTGCGTGATGAGATGCCGGAGATGTCACTAACGATTTCTCAGATTATTTTTTAGAGATTATTCTGCTTTAGTTGTTTTGTTGATGACATACTTATAAAACAGGAACCTTGAGAACCAGAGGGAAAGGTTTTCTGGCTGGCTTTGACTTTATACAATAACAGAAAAAGGACTCAAGTAGTAAGAAAAGGCCCTGAGTGGCTCCATCATCCTCACTGTGGGTTTACCTGAATGCATTAACATATTGAAGGAGCACAACGAGTCGCCTTGTTTGTGCTGCTTTGCTTACATGACCACGGCCACTGTTCCCTCCCACCTTCCTCGACCGTGAATGCGTTGCCGTGATGTCTACATGTATGGGCCCATTATCACCCGCAGCCGGGGAAGGAATGGTGGATTGAAAAACAAGAGACATGTGTAAACATAGGACAACACTCTGCAGCCAGTTGATTGAAGAAACGACAAGAGCAGAGAAGGGACAGATACTGTTTAGAAACTGAATTATGAATAATGGATGCTGTTCCTATTAAGCTCTAACCCATCGGGCTTTAACTATAAATAATTGTATATATATTTAATGTGTTCTTAAAATACTGTTGTGCTGACTAAACCAGTTCAGAAGGAGAATCCACTTGTTTGCTGAGCCTCTAAAGCATGAAGCCTTTCTCCAGCTCAATGAGGACGAGGCTCTGTCACTCCTGCTTAGTTTCCCTAACATTTCACACACAGCCGCATGCACACACACACACTCACAAATATACAGTACGCAAGAAGATATTTTTAAGTCTATCATGTGAGCACAACGTGAGAAAAGGTGAAGAGGGAGATGATTGCTGTGATGTTTTTTTCAACCCTTCATCGTCACGCCCTTCGGCTCGGGGGCTTCTTTCTCTTTTTGTCTTTCCTCTCTGAAGGCAGACTTGCAAATTCAATTACGATGTGCATAACAATGAAAAAACAATCATTAAAGGTCCCAGTGTTGTTGACTTTGGCCCTTAACCAAACAGAAAGCCGAAGTAAAAATCAATTTCAATGTAAGAAGTCTGATTAATGATGTTTCCTTCCTTCCTGCTGCTGTACAATCCATCCCACGAGTCCCTCTGGCAGCTTCTGTGTTCTATATCGCTGTAACAAATATGTTAACATATACAAGTTTCATGTCACATCTGTATTTCTACATCTGGCTTGCTATACATTTTCACACTTCATAATGGCGAGCAGCAGTTGCTGCAGCGTGTGGTGGGAGGCCCCTCGAGCCTGTGAGCGCTCATCCTCCAGTCTGCCCCCGCACACCTCACAAGGAAGGGAAAAACTGCCCGCAGACATCTAACACACGCCGAGCCGCCCACTGTGACGAACACCAAAAGGATAACAATGCTTTTAAAAAACAAATCAACCTTCATTTACTTCTCCCATGCTCCTGCAGGGAGGGCAGCAGCACCGAGGTGCCGATCCTGGTGGTGGGCAACAAGAGAGACCTGCAGCGGCAGCGCTTCATGCCTCGCAGGGCGGTGTCCGTCCTGGTGAAGAAGACCTGGAAGTGTGGTTATGTGGAGTGCTCTGCCAAGTTCAACTGGCACGTCGTGCTGCTCTTCAAAGAGCTGCTGGGCATCGCCGTGTCACGAGGCATGCGCCAGAACCACACCGCCATCCGGCTGCAGGGGGCGCTCCAGAGGAACCGCTGCACCGTCATGTGACCCGGAGAGCTCTCTCCGGCCCTCTCACCTCAGGAGTGGAGCGGCAGTGGGGAAGAAAATAACTTTATCGAAATGGCTGGAAAAATACCCTGTGGCCTCCTGCTTTACTGAGCTGATTTTTCACAAGGAGATTTATTAGTCTCTTGCGCTGTAAAAGACACTCAAATGTCACACATGGACACATGGTCATCCAACCACTTCCTAGTCAGATTCTGCCAAATGTGTAAATGCAAGGAAGGAGGCGGGAGAGAACGCAGTGGGAACCAACACTACTAGCATTGCAATTATTTGTCACATCAAGACAGCTACTCACTTGAGGCCGTGCTTCCCACATGATCCAGCGGCAGGTCTTCTTGAGGGTTGCCTGTTTGTGAGGCTCAAACCGGAGAGGCAGCACTATCATGGAGTCTTCCTTTGGAATCTGTAATATTCATTAAGGTCAACAACAGACTCTCATATCTGACTTATTAAAATGGTCTTTGTGGGTTAGTGGGGAAGATGATGAGAATCATTTGGGGCAAAACATAGTCAATGCTTCACTTCTGGGGGGGATTATCCCACAGCATCCACTCATTATGAGATGGAGTTTAAATTTAGATTCTGAAAAGTAGCCTGTATTTATTTTTGTCCCCGTTTCAAAATTGTCCGACGGGGAAAGCTGTTTGTTCAGGCAAAAGGGTTTTTAAGATTGTCTTGCAGCAGAAAATGCTGCAGTCCCTTTTGTGATGTACAGTCGGGCTTTAATCTGCCCCCCCCCCCCCCCCCCACACACACACACACACGCACACACACACACACTCAGTGTCTGTTTCTGATGAATACATTAAATCCAGGGAACTGGCGACCTGCAGGAGGCTGCAGAGCCTGAAAATAGAACCTGTGCATGCAATTTGGATGTTTATATGTGTGTGTGTGTGTGTGTGTGTGTGTGTGTGTGTGTGTGTGTGTGTGTGTGTGTGTGTATGTGTGTGTGTGTGAGAGAGAGGGAGGGCGACATGATTGATAGCTGACATTCAGGCAAGCAAAGGACAGACAGCAAGATAAGAGATCCATGTCGATACTGGATTATGAAGGAGCAATACAATCTCACGGTGACGTCCTGGCTGACTATATGTACCCCCACATTATATTAAAAATGCCTCACATATAGTAGATGTAATCCACTCCTAGATATCCTACAGAAATAAGGAGGCAGAGCTTAATGACTTCCACAAAACGCGAGTGCATCACAGACACAGGAACCTGAATAAAGCTTTCATATCAGTATATCTGGATAGTATCAGAATTGAGAATGTTGTGAGATCAACAGCTGCTTATTCATATGATTAGGCTCCGTTAGTTTGTGAACAGGGCTGAACGTAAGCAGACCTATTGTAGATAAGAGTGATTCATGGAGTTATTGACTTGCATGTTTTTGTTGAGCCAATGGGTCAGGATTTAATTGCACTGATGTGAAAATTTGATATTGTGTTTAATTTTTGTAATACCTGTTTTTCTGACACTGTAATGAGCAGCTGCGTGGAGTGAATGTAGTTGTTGTTCACTGGCATGTGATAACACAAGTCATGATTTTTCTCCGAAATGTAGTGTTGAACCCTTCAATCAGGGCAGGTGGTGTTTGTTTTTTTCTAGTAAAAAAAGAAAAGAAAGATATACAGTATGTAGCAGCAACTGTGTGTAGCATGAGTTCTCATCAGTGTGTCTGTGTGTGCGTTTCCAAATAAAAAGGGCTACCGTTTTTTATCAGGAATATTACTTGTTTTTTTTTTACTGTAAAGTTACTGTGAGTAATCCTGTTTTTTATTATATTAAATGCATTTGAGAACAGCGACCTTACTCTGTGACTTTACAATCCTGCAATACAATTTCATCACATTGGGATCATTTGGACAACATCGCCACCCGGTGGTAAAGCGATGCTATCAGGAGCCAGTCAGAGACATCAAGCATTGAACCCATTGCAGTTATTAGATGTTTACAATGCATTGTGAGCACTCAACATGTAAGATTCAATAATACACTGTGAAAGCGAATAATAAAATGAACTGAGTAGTTAATCTCCCTCTCTGTGCCCATATACAAAGTTATGGAGTCGAGGTCAACACGTTGTTATTGTGCCCTTATCAATCCCCTTCACCATATCTACGGCCCTGTCCCTGCAAATGCGTATGTGGTCTTTTTGATTAAACAGTTTTATTTGGTGATATCCACCATGCAAGCACATTGTACACTGAAATAGTGATGTTCTTAGCATTTTTTTTATTTTAAATCCAGTCTTAAGATTAGGTACAAAACTAGCTACTCAAGATGAATCAGCATTGGCCCTGGGGTAGTCCGGGGCCCTGGTCAGTTTCCTGCTTGGCCTGCTTAATAATCCAACCGTGTGGGGAATCAACATAAGGATCCTTCTGAACATCACGTGGGGGACGTTTGCCATTCTGCCAAAAAAGGGTTCATTTTAAACCAAAAGCAGAAAGCAAACTTCTCCCATGTGCCACTGATCATATAACTCATCACCTGACTGAATTCATGTCTATTTACTCTTAATGATACGATGAAGAAGATGAGTGATGACAAAATGCTGATTATATGCGTTACATACCTGTGACCTGTATCGTGTGTGAAATCAGCAGCCGAACCGCATGTCAAATGTTTAGGGATGTCTGGATAACAAACATCACGTGGTGCACGTCTGAAATCATAGACTCGCGATGATAGAGCGGCAATGTCCATTCACATCCACACTCTGTGAACGGCCAGGTCAGCGGCTGCTTCCTTCGAAACGACTTCCATAAACCGTTTGTCCCCGTGGATAGACACGCCCCGGCGGCTTCAGAGACAGCCCCCCCGTGGAGCCAGAGGCGGGGGGCCGCTCTATCCGCTGCAGCTCTGTGCTCTGAATCCTCTGCAGTCTGCATCGGCGAAGTGTCTTGGCATCACTTCTCCTTCCTCCTGTGTCATGTGAGACGGGGTTCACGGTGGTCTCTCTCTCGCCCTAGAGCTGAGCCAGCGCCTCCGTCAGTGCCGACGTGCTTAGCCGCGGTCGCCGTGTCCCGGTGGGGTAGTGTCGCCGTCCCCGCTGTCCTCCGCTGTCCCAGGTTCATCCCGCATCCTTCGGCGTGCGTGCGGCGGAGGATGAGCGAGCAAGGGAAGGGCTCGGCGTCCGCCTCTGCCGCGGCCCCGGCTCCGGGCTCGGACACTTACAAAGGCTGGCTTTTTAAGTGGACCAACTATTTGAAGGGATACCAGCGGCGATGGTTCGTGCTCAGCAACGGCCTGCTGTCGTATTACAGGTACATGTCTCCAGACGCAGGAGCGGTGTTGTGTCACAGCGCGCGCCCACCGGGAGAGTCGCGTTTCAGGGCATCGCAGCTGGCGAGCAGCCGGCTACAGCTAGCTGTCAACCGGAGCCCGTCGGCGGACCGGTGGCTCCACGCGCACATAAGTGTTTCGCTTTGAGTGGCTGCGCGTGGCGGACCCGGTGCATGAGCCACACGGCGTCCGGCTCGTTAACTTGACTTGTGGCGACCGTTGGGACAGTTGGGACCGGCGGTAGCTAGCTAGCCTCCGCCGGTCCTCCGGTCCTCCGGTCCTCCGGTCCTCCGGTCCGCCCCTCGGACACACGGACCTCTCTCCGTTAGGCAAGTCATGCACATTTTACGAGTTTTGAACATCGTGTCTTTTTAAAAAAATTTCTCTTTAAATTAATTAATTAAACAAACGTTACTGAGCCAAAGTCACGTCGAATGATGACTGGATGCGAGAGATGTTCATCATTGTTATTGTTATTATTTATTATTATTATTATTATTATTATTATTATTATTATTATCATTATTATTACTATTACTATTCATAATGTCTTCACTTTGATCACGCAGTTGCTAATGTGAGCTGTACCCAACACCTGTGGC
Organism: Liparis tanakae; assembly: GCA_036178185.1. NCBI lineage: Eukaryota > Metazoa > Chordata > Actinopteri > Perciformes > Liparidae > Liparis > Liparis tanakae. The sequence goes on along the minus strand of CM070094.1, from coordinate 10,258,183 downwards.
TCAGGTGCGTCTTCGAGTGAGGGAGTCACGTGACCACAGGTGTTACGACGCTATAACGGCCTCATGGAGCGTGACGGCTATTCAATGTGACTCCTGTATATCGCGGAGGTGTGATTATTAGACTGTGTAGGTTATATGAGCAACTTTAATCGAGTTTTGTTGATTGAAAGTATGAAATGTCTGCAATCTCCATTTCCTCAACAGCAATAACAACATATTCATGACAATCTAATATGAATACAGCAGGTGCATTACCTGTGAGTGGTCTCAGGGGACAGAGTGTGGGCTTCCAGCCGGCCTCTGAACTGTGATCCTTTAGTCACAGAGGAGCTGAGAGGCGCTACTTGTCATTGCTTTCATTTCCGGGCTCTTCTTGCATGTTCAACCATCCTTCTTGCTTTAACTTTCGTATCGTCTTCTGGGTCACACAAGCGTCTTGACCTCTCTAAACTTACTCATTCTCATTAAGTTCACTTCCAAAGAGTCTCCGTTTCCCAGAATATTAGTTAACCCAACATTTTTAGTTTTTTTCTGATGAGACGTGTATGAAACAATGAATGATACCTATTGCCTAACCAAGAAGCCATGACCCACCTGTCTGGTCCCTATAGGAGAGATATGGTTGCAGTTGTTTATACAGTCTGACCCACTTTTCACAATTAAATGTTTCACTGCAGAACAAAGTAAAAAAAAAAATTCCCCTCACAAATCAGATATGACAAAAAAGTTCTCGCTTAATATGATAATGCAAACTGTAATTGCTTGCAGTAATACAAAAGATGAAAGTGACACAAAGCAGATTCCTCAGGGATAATTGTCTTTTCACACGTCGGGGGCATAATGGACTGAAGAAGGAAGGCGTTCACTGAGTTATTGTCACTATTTCGGTTTCAGTTTGACTCCTCTGACAACGTTTTGACTCATTTCGCTTCCTTACAGTTCCAACTGTCAAACAGTAAGTAAGTGACTTTCCAAAGTATGAATAGTTAGATATGAACGCGGTTCACCGATTGTACTTGTGGAACGATCCGCTGAAAAGCACAATCAGAGCCCAGTTCGTGGCGTGCTACACGCACCGCTCTGTCGTCTTCTCTTGTCCGTTTGACACAGAGACATAGACGCCAGAGATAGCCGTGAAAGGGAAGATGCCTGTTGCCTCTTCCCTCTATTAATAGTCCATTATGAAGTGAGGGGTTGTATTCCCTGAAGTCCAAGGTAGCCCGACTTCCTCTGAGCACCGCCACGGGGAAGCTCTCTCCTCCACTCTGGTCTTTGTGTGCCTCCTGAAAGAGTCGCTGTCTGACACATGCGACAGCCTGTGAATTAAACTGTCAAGTAATTATTGTGTTCCGCAGAACATTATTTGTCTCGTCCTACAATTATGAGACAATTATTCATAGAATGTGCCAGTTTTAACCAGCTTTACGATCACCTCTCACGACTACAGCACTTACGCTCAGTCCTGTTTTACACTTTGTGACAACACTCTCAGTCTCTCCGTAGTGTTTGACGTCGACGCGCTGTCAGATACGTAGCTCCCTTTTTACGTATTAAATAATGTCACTTTGAATCAGTGAATGTAAGCATATCCTATATTTGACGGGCGCTACATTATTGATTACGCTCTCTGCTCCCAGGAGGTTGCACTTTAAAGCCCAGCGACATGTCTCATTAGAGGAAGCCCGGCATTCACTGACCAGTTGTTTGATCTGCAGTATTCAGTGTGTTTGCCCTTTTTAAAGGATCCGTTTATATCACTGATAAATCAATAGGGACTGACATACAGCGGCCTAACCAATAAGAGATCCCTTCCACTCCCCAGACCTGCTGAGCAGTGTCGGCGTTCTCTAACTTGTTGCCGGGAGGCCAAAGGGCGGCGGAGGGCCATAATCAATGCTTTTACTCTGGTGGCAGACCGACACACTCAGCACTCGGGCCTGTTAAAGCATAATGAGTTTTACAGAGATTCGACATTGCACTTGTTATTGATTACTTTTGGCCCTGACATTGCGAGGCGTGCTGTTTTTACAGCGCATCAGCCTCGTGTCTCGTCTGCTCTAGATCATCGGGACATGTGACACCACCTCTGCCCTCCCTCTCACACCGAACTTCTTTCATTTTTAATTTCCTAATTGACTCTTCCTCCCAATTGTAATACTCTTGAAGTAAAGTGAATCCAGCTTGGTGCTTTATGGGAGATTACGAGGTATTACAGCTTTGACTGCAATGGGAGCCGCCGTCTCAGCGGGGTCGGCCTTGACTTTTGTGGCACGGCCGTGTTTTCTTCTCAGCTGCCGGATAGTAACCAGATCGTATCAGTTTAAGTGCTCGTGGGGGTTCAATTCCATTTGTGTCCCTTTGGAAAGTCAGGTTATTGTGTTACTGCTGGCACACTGGGCTCCTGGTGCAGGGCGGCGTGGGGAGCTCCTCCCAGCTGCAGGCCGAGCCGGGCCCGAGCCCGGGGAGAGAGGCGCGTCGGGACAACGACTGCAGCGAGACGCGGATGTTGCGATCTAATCTTGTTATTATGCTCTTAATCAGTCTTAGCACAAGGCTACATGTGTGTGTGTGTGTGTGTGTGTGTGTACAATAGTCCCTGTGCGGCCTGTCGGTGCGGTCTTTGTGTTTCTGTCTAAAGATGAGAGCAGCACAGGGACATCAAAGGGAGCGCTCTCCTCGTCTCTTTGTTCCAGCCGCTCAGCTCGCCGTGTCATGCTGTCCGTGTTGCTATATCCCCGCTTCGGTTTCCGTCTCTCGTGTTTCCTCTTCGTCTTCAGCTCAGCGTTCCCCAGCGTGTCTCTGGCTCTCTCTCCCTCCATGTCTTGTGATATAGTTCAGCCCCCTGCCACAACAACACCTATCTACATGCCCATGCTCTGGGTACTGTGTGCTATTTCCTCTGTGTGTGTGTGTGTGTGTGTGTGTGTGTGTGTGTGTGTGTGTGTCCTCATGCTTCCGGCCGTCTCTCCTGTGTTGTTCACTGGTTGTTGTTCTGTCATTACATGCTCCAGATCGGTGGATTTGTGTTTTATGAGGATATGTGCTCTGGGGACTGACAGGTAAAGCGACGCTCTCCTGGCTCATGCAGAACCCTCCCTGCTGCCCTCGGCTGCCCCCCCTCACCTTCCCTCTCTACATCGTGCTTTAACGCTCCTGTCCTCTCTCGCTGAACCCGCTTGTTCTGGATTAGCATTAACGCGACTTGACTTGAAGTGAGGGAAATCACGGCCGGGCAGAAACTTAGAAGGCCCTTCAACTTGTGACTCGACAAGGCGGCAGCGCCCTTGTGTCTCCAGACGCCGGAGCAGGTCCACGGCGCCGTGCTGCCGAGAGGCCGGGAGAGCTCCCCGAGGACGGATGAGCGGCCGTGAGCGCCCGCAGACAGACGCCTCCACGTGACCGAATGCATGGCTGCATGCTTCAAGGTGGCTGTTTCTAAAGAGGGGCGATCGTGTGACACTGGGGGTTGAGGACGTGTGTGTTTCATTTGAAAACAACCAGCACAGCGTGTGTTTTTGCTGATTAGCCGCTGCTCTCTGGTTGAGGCTGTTAATCAGCAGCATCAGCTGTCTGTGGCTGTCGGACTGGAGACCTGCACACGCTCAGCTCCCTGTGGGACACACTCTGCTCAGCCCCCCCGCCCCCAACATCTCTCTGGGTCTCCTTCCTCCCGATAATCGGATTTATAAAAACTTGAAACATGCTGTAGGATACCTACGGCATGATTCATGCTGATTCATGCTGGTTTTGGATGACGTACAACAGTATCCACATTGCTGCAGTGGAGTTAGTGGAATATGTTTATGTAAACATAGCTTATACATTCTGGCTGAGCCTTTTACGCCGAGCGTCCGGTAGCCGTGCACCACTTTTGCTCTTGCCCTTTGTTCTAATCTCTTGCTCTGCTGCTTTGGCTCTCTTCCCCGCTATCTCTCTGTTTTTTAACACTCTGTTCTCTCTTTGTTCAGGCTGTTATTCCTTGTTTGGTTTTGCTGGCTGCAGAGGCTTGGAGGCAGACAATGGCCTTGTTATCTACACTGTGGTCCACTGACTGTGCAACTGTTGGTGTCAGTAGAGGCTACACAGAATACCCACAATGCAGCACACTTGCAGCAGGGCAGGCCGGCCCTGAACTGTCACTAATTCATGTTTCGCTATTGTGAATGGATGATTGTGCTACAGAGTAAGTGCATGGGACAATTGAAATAACCAAGTGCTTCCACATGGCTTTCAAAGTGAATCCTGATATCATCCGTGGCATTTCTCTGCCCCTCCTTGCCTCCCTGCTTGTGCGTATTTGCCAGAGGAATGCCAGTTGTACTAACCTACCTGCAGTACTCTCACGGACAATAAAAGTCCTTCAGCTCTCTCTTGTTTCTCCCCGTCTCTTTCTCTCCCTGTTATTTCGTCGCAGGACGCAGGCGGAGATGGCCCATACGTGCCGCGGAACCATCAACTTGGCCACGGCGCACATCGACACAGAAGACGCCTGCAACATTGTCCTGAGCAGTGGCGGGCGCACCTACCACCTGAAGGCCAGCACCGAGGTGGAGCGCCAGAGATGGGTCACGGCACTGGAGTTGGCCAAAGCCAAAGCCATCCGCATGATGAACGATCAGTCCGGTAAGGGACGGGACATCGAATACGCCGGGAATGCTTGTTGTAGTCTAAGTGCAAGCTGTGAGAGTGGACTGATCCCAGGAGGACATGCATGTTCAGAATGTGACCTTTGTAAATAAAGTCAGGGCTGATACGACCTTGGGTAAACACACAGGAGTGCATACCAGTTAGTTCCAGGATCCAAGGTGAAAGGTGTGTCCAGCTGCTGTTTCCTCTCCCGCCGGCCTTCTGTAATGTAATTCAGATGCCAGGAGCAGCTGGGAGAGGGCAGCGCCGTTTGCTCAGGGGAGTCTAACAACAAACTGGGATATGCTAATGGTACACTGTGGAAACTGGGCTTCCATTCAGCCTGACAACACAGCGCTCTCCTTTCCAAGGGGACGTATTCTTCTTCTATGGTTGTATTAGGTGTTGCAGGTCAAAGGCTGTGGGAAAAGCCTCGGAGGACTTGTTGGCTTCACTTTTAACTCTTGCATCATCCCAAAGCCTCTCCGCCCCAGTCGTTTGCATCCTAACCCTACAGAGACTGACACATGTATCACCATGTATTCCTCTGGCCGCAATTTGAAAGTCAGATCTCTAAATATAGCCTGTGGGACAATGTGAGTTATGTCCTGTTCACCACTGCCAGTAAGCACGATAGTAATGTTGGTATATTTTAATTTTGAAAAGATCAGGCTGTAAGAGCCAAATATGGTGTTGGAAATGTAACTGTTATACTTTGAGTAAACATTGGATCCTGATAACCTGGGCCTATGTATATAGTACTGAGATCACTGTTGTCTGCAGGTGTTTTTGACCCTGGACGGGCAAAGGGTCTGATTAACACAGGCTATGGAATTACTGTGTGTGTGTGTGTGTGTGTGTGTGTGTGTGTGTGTGTCAAAATGAACTACAGTATGACTATGCTATGGTACAGCCACCACAAAATTATGTTTTTTTCTTATATTTAAGTATTGTCCCCTCTAAATGAATTTCCTGCTGTGTTTACTTCAGCTATGTGTTGAACAAATCTTTCACTTTACAAAAAAACCTTTTTATCAGGAGCAGAATATACAGATACAATTGCACTCTTTCAATTTGAGGAAAACATTTAGTGTATTTGTTCTAAATCTAGTGAGGTGACCATCAGCTCTCCCTGATACAGTTTATAGATGAGGCAACTTGTTCTCAGGCCCAATGTGATGCGATAGCAACTATAAACCGATGCTTTTCATCCCATCATATAGCAAACTGTTGAGATTTGACTGCATGAGAAAACATAAACACTGGTTCTCTGTTGCCTTCAAGGCACCTTGTATATTTTAATACTGTCATCAAGAACCTCTTGAATACTTTGACAAAAAACCTTAAATCTGTTTAATTATTGCATCAGTGCGATGATTGCTGGCCATGGATGTGACTTTTAAGGGAACGGTTGTTTGTATTTTGTTAAAGCTTTGAGTTAGTAAGGAAAGGTGTGTGTCTTTGGATTTTTGTCGACAATTTACTTTCACAGCTAATCTATCAGGGAGAGGAAGATTTAAGAGAATTGACCCATGTGAGAAAAGGGACAGTGCGTCCGTCTACAGAAAACGATCTGTTAATGCAAGTGAGAGGAACGTTTCACGCAAAAAAAGAATTACTATCATTTTTCCGTCGGACTCTTTCAGAGCATTTCTTCCTGCAAGGCAACATGGATCAAAGACATTCATTACCTCCCCTCTCCTCAAGACTAAACGCTCGTATCGATGTGCTCAGCACAGAGGAGGAGCACGGCGTGTGTGTAGATGGAGGCCAACGTTAGAACTGGCTAACCTTGATGTAGCTTGTTTATTTAACATCTCCAGGTTTCATCGGAGCATGTTGTTTTAACTGGAGTCTCGAGTCGCTCTTTGTCTGCGTGCGACTGACATGATCCCTGAAGGACTTCCCTGCATTTGTGATCGGCGCTGGTGTCTGCAGCCTCTCTCTTTACATCCCTCTCTTCTCAATGGCGTGTCCTTCCACGAGTGCGCCTTGTTCTGATCGAGGTTCAGATTGGATTTATAACGGCGTACTGACGCTAGTGCCTGCAGTTGGGGCTCACGCCCAGCAGGGGGCAGTGTTTGCCTTCGCTTCACCGGGACCCTCCTCTTCTTCCTGCCCATGTTTGTGAGAGTGGAGCTCACAGCCCGTTGAGCCGCTGTGGGTTCCACTGCTGCTTTGAATTTGCGAGCCTGACATTCGCTCCGATATGAATTCATCACCAGTTGGATGGTGATTTGTCTTCTTTTTTTTGTGGAAACTGTGAAGCTTTAGAGGAAGATGGTGGAGAAATTCATATAAATGCTGGAACGAGTCATCCAGTTAGTGGTTTCTCTGGGTGTAGCTGAGTTCAGTCAGATGTAGCTGAGGGGGGCGATAACACCAGCAGCCACAGATCCAGAGAAGGTGCTCTCTCTCTCTCTCTCTCTCTCTCTCTCCCTGCACCTGGCCCAGATGTGCCAGCATTCAAGCTGAATGTGTATCTTGAGTTCCCGAACAGTGCGTTGATCTGCATCCTCATCCAGTGCGTCACTCTGACTGTCCTTGGGGGACAGATCTCTTGGCCTGACTGGTTGTGTGTGAGCAAACCGTCCGTCACACGATTTACTTATCGGGGTTCAGTTACTTCAGATATTCACATTTATCCTGTTATTCTTCTTCTCTAGTTTTATTTTGCGTTGCAGAACAAGGTAGCGCTCTGTCCGTGGTCCTGAAACAGGACATCATGACAGCCTCCTTAAACATGCGTTGTTTTCATCCCCGTCCCTCCTGGTCCCGCCTGTCTCTGTGTCTCCCCCCTACACACTCGCTCCAGCACCAGCTCTTCCTATTTCTTTCAACCTCTCTCTCTCTCGTTGTCTGGTTTTCCCGCCCCCTCTCCCTCTTTCTCTCTCCTCCCCCCTCAGGAAGCTATTTACTCTCCTTTTCATCCAGCGGGTTTTTTAGTCCTGAATGGAATGACCTACTGCTTTCTCCAACTCTTCCCTTTTCACTGGTTTCTTTGCTTCACACATTGCCTTTGTCCTGAAAGTCTGGAGGGAGCGATAGAGACGGGATAAGGCGCAGTTTTCCTCTTGTAAGTATCCGGCTTTTCTTCCGTTTTCGTTATGCTCAGGAATGTGGGTCCATGTGTGTGTGTGTGTGTGTGCATGCGTGTGTGTCTGGTTTAAATGATTCGATGCAGCTGTGTTCATACATTGTAGCTTATTTTACAATATATTGGTGAACATTTGTCTGAATGGCAGTAGATACATCAGGGATAGCAGTGATGTTTCACTGTTGGACAAAGAGCTCATACAGTAGACTTCTGCCCCAGAGCTCATTCAGGTTATAATGCAAACATATGGATTATTAAATAAAGTAAATATCTAACATGTGGTATGTTTCTCTGTTAGCAGTGAATGGAAACATTGTTGATTACTGTATGTGATTCATGGTTTTGCTCTTGTACATGCTCCCACTGTGAGATGGTTTAATGTCTTTGCGCAGGAGGCTCGGGTTGAAGGAGTTACGCTGGTGCTGGTGGTGTAGCATCACTCCACTTGTAATAGATAATGATTCACTAATAAAGTCACACATGTAGAATGATGACAGATTTATAGAAATGAAGCTGAGACCCAAACCTAGTATATTAATCTAAATGGAGCAAACATCCTGTTTAACGTGCTGCAGTCTCTCGCCTGCACTACTTTCTGAGCTCGTTAAAGATCAGGTGAAATGACGGATGCTTATCGTCAGTTAGTTCTGCTGCAGATCGAGTCTCAAACCACATGTCCTTGTTGGTGTTGGATGTAAAAGTGCGTGGCGGGAAAGATGGATTTGATCGATCGGCTCGGTCCCCGATGACGAGGGAGATGGAGACAAATAAATCAGTTAGTCTTCAATAACAATAATAATGGATTATATATGTAAGGCACTCTTCATCCAATAATCTCAGAGTGCCACAGAGCCAGTACATGGTTCAAACTAACTATAATGAAAACATGTCATGACATGAACGCCTTCCTGAGTAAAAAGGTTTTTAGGCCGTCTTAAAAGACTCCAGTGTGTGTGTCGTGGTCAGGGGGACTGCTCCACGAGCGGGGCGCTGCTCAGCAGGAGGCCGGTCCCCACGGTGCAGAGCGTGGTGTCGGAGACCCGAAGGAGCCAGCTGTTTGTAGATCTGAGGGTGCGGGTGGAGGTTTGGGGAGTAATGAGGGAGGTGCATGTCCAATTCTGCATTCATAGGTGAGCAGTAAGACTTTGTAGTCAATCCGTAATGAGACAGGGAGCCAGTGTAGCGAGTAGAGAACGGGTGTGATGTGCTCATATCTCCAGACTCTCATCAGGATCCTGGCAGCGCTGTTTTGGACGTATTGCAGTTTGGGGATGTTCTTGCCAGTGATCCCAGTGATCCCAGTGAGGAGGGAGCCCAGTAGTCCAGCCTAGAGGAGATAAACGTATGGACGAGCTTCTCTGCATCTGACGTGGTTAAAGTGGGGCGGAGTTTGGAGATGTTTTTGAGATGGTAAAAGGAGGTTTTGCACAGGTTTTATTTGGTCATTAAAGGTGAGGCTCAAAGCTAACTCCCAGATTAGTGTCTGTGGAGGAGAGGGGTGTGACCTGACCGTCAAAGGTTTACTTCTAATGATCCTCTGGGCTTCTTTCCTCTCTCTTTGTTTCCAGCCATATTCAACGTCTGTCTCAGAGTGTCCCTGTGAAATCAAACCCCGGCGGTCTCATAATGGATTTGAGCCCTCTGAACGCACACTCCCTCCAAGAACTACACCCGCCATCGATCTTGGAGTTACATGCCACCCGCTTCCTCATCCAGCCATCTGACTTGCTCTTTGAAACTCCATTATGTCTCCGTTGTTGCTTCTCTCTCAGTATATTCTACACTTTAGAAAGTAATCTCGCCCAGAGTCTTTGTCCTGTTTCTGCTGGGCTCGCTGCCTGTTTTATAACATAAAGCTGCTCGGCATTTTCTCTTCTACTTCTACATTTTTTCCTCCTCTTTGTTTTCTATTCCTACTATATTTTGAAACCACGCAGGGCCTATGTTTGTAAAATGGTCTCTGTAACGTCCCACCACTAGGTGAGTGATGTCTGGACAGTTAGAAGTTAAACAGAAGAATACCATAAATATAAATGCTGTGTGTGTGTGTGTGTGTGTCAAAGCTTGATAATTATGTTTCAGGCATGGCCGTCTGCATGATGCTAACCGTGCCTCCACAGCGCCAGTGGACAGCGCTGTTGAAGCGTTGCAGAAGCCACGCTGCTCTCCTGGGATTATTGTGTCGTCTTTTGTTGTACCTGGATTTTTGTCTACTCGTCAGGGCTGCATGCTGCCTGAAACAACTTGAATTCATTATCAAGCTTATATTGTATGGGTTTGCGTGTGTGTGTGTGTGTGTGTGTGTGTGTGTGTCTAAGCTAGATAACTAGGTTTGAATATTGTGCTCTAATATTATCAAGCTTATATTGAGGCCCAGACAGTTGACACACACACTTTCTCCTTGTCGCTCGCTCTGCAGCTTTTCTGCATCATCAGCAGTCGAGACAGGTTGATGAATTGCGTACCCAGATGCAGGCAGGTCATTAAATCTTGAATTAGTTAGATGTAGCGCAAGGCGGTCAGCTATGAAAATAGAGCTTCAGTTTCCTCCTCTTTCATCCTCCGGGTGGGTTTCTGTGTGGCCTGTTAGGTCTGTTAGGCCTGTTAGGTTCTGTGTGGTCTGTTAGGTGAATCTCCAACGAGGAGAGCGACGAGTGTTTCCCAGTGAGCTGGATTCTGTTGTGTTGTTGTTCAAAGGCCACAACGGCTGGAAGCTCCATTTCCTGTGAGTAATATTAGTTTACACTATCCGTCTGGCATTTGATGAGTTTTTCTTTTCTTTTAATGAAGCATCCCCTTTCAGCTCAAAGCAAAAGGTTGTTTGTGGGCCTCTAGGGATCGTGAGTTCACACCGCCGGAGTCGGTGCCGCGTTCCACTTGATGACGAAGGTTGTAGGAACGATGGAGAAGAAGTCCCGCTCCTAGGTGAGGACAGATGATATGATGCAGTGTTGTGAAGATTTGTTCCTTCATTCAATCCACAAAATAATAATTGGTACACAATTGTGATGGAAATTAAATGTCATTTTGTTATATTTGGTATTGTACATTTATTTTGTACACTCCAGAATGTTCCTCTATACATGTATTGAAAACATGACCTGGTGTTCGTCTGGGTTATATGTGTCCAAGAAAAGCACAAGGCTACTTGGAGAGCGCAATCTATAGAGGCTGTTTTCATCGGTGAAACATATTGTTTGTGTCTGCCTCGTAATTCCGATCTGCTCCGAGAGGAAGTGGTTCCTCCTAAACCCACGCGTCTCCCTTTCATTAGGCTTCATGAGAACCAGGCCAGTCGTGGTTCTGTAATCCTGCTGACAGACCAACATAACATGACCTTCTTGGTGGAGTAAAACACTTCAACAGGTTGTATGTAAGACATTCCCAGTCAATGTGGACTTATAGTAAACCAGTTGCTATCAAAGGAACTGGACCCGCAGCGCACCATTAAAACCATTGCTGCTCGGAGAACGGTGCGCTCAGTAGAGGCCGTCAACGGGACGTTTACAACCGCTATTGAAAGGTGTTTTGACAAAGTGTGAGTCACCGTTACCGCGAGAGGTCCGTGAGCATGCCGCTATTACTGGGGTCCAATATATTTGCAGCAGCAGAAGTTGAAGTTGGCCACATCCATGAAACACAGAGGAGCACACAGAGGTCACAGAGGTCACAGAGGTCACAGACTCACACGGTCGCACACACGACCTCTCCCCAAGCTCACGCCTGGCCGAGGTAACGAGGTTTGCTACAATGCAAGTTTTAAAACATTACAATTCTTATTTATCTACACATGTTGTAACAAAAGTATTCAGTTTTAAAATCAGACTCTTTCCAAATGGCCTTTCATTGTTTTGACCCGTGACATTGAGCTGGTTCAACATGCTGCTCGCCGCTGGTCAGCCCCCATGGAAACATTTGGTTGAAGTTATTGCTCATAGTGAGTACTGCAGTAGCATTTCTCCAGGACACAGACACACACTTCTATCTGGCGCACACAGATGCTACCTGGACTGGAGTTTATTTGTCGGTGATGACGGAGTTCATTGCCTCATTATATTGAGAGTCAACGATAATTTAACTGCATGGTGGCTGTTGGTGGTAACTGAATCCTCCCGCTGATGCACGGTTGCTCTTCTCTTACTGCCAGTGCAGCGGACTCAGGAAACAACTCGTACACTTGTGGTTAATTAAAGCTCTTCCACCTCCTTTAGATAAGCGTGTTGTTATCGCAACAAGAGGAGCGGCAGCCCTTTAGGTGGTCTTCTGTTGCCTGGGTGACACATAATGTGGTCCTTCGGCATGGATCGATAACATGTATATGGCCGCTGCTGCTGGGATTGATGCAGCATAGCATTTTTAAAAGGTCTGAAACTCAGAATGTAACGCTCCTGATGAAATGTCTTCCTTCTGGAGAGGTTGGGTCTGGGTCGGATGAGCGCGGTGCATTCAGGCTGTGAGGGTGTTGGGGTTCCTGGGTCTTCACGCAGTGATTGGCTTGATGAAGCTGTAACTGTCCTTCAGGTGCGTTGCCCTTCGCCTGTGTCCTCCAGTCATTATACATGTGGGGGCTGAACTTTAGGGTTTTAAAAGAATAACATTTTATATTTTGGAGCAACTTAGGTTTCACTTTAGATTCCAGTGCATTTTTAAAGTTGATCCCTCTCATGGAGATAATATTGTATTAGATTGGATTTCTATATTTAGAAATTAGGGTGCTGTGTTTGTTGTAATATTTCAACTTCTGAAATGGAAATGCAATTTAAAAAACCTTTTTTTATAGTATGTTAATGTGTGTTGAACCTCTAACAGTCTACAGTCTAACTATGGATACTGTAAAATCATCTGTAATTACAACATCTAGTATTTTACAATGTGAAATCAAATACAGCGGTGTTTCAGTTTCATTAACTTACTATTCAGCACCAAATGGGATTCAGATTTATTTATGACAATCATGTTCATGCACAAAGTGAAGCTCAATGTGCACATTAACATTAAGAGCTATGACTGAAAACAAGATCAAATAAAGAACAGAATGTACAACATAAAACCCAGATAGCCCACACAGTCTGTGCTGGTCCTCTTAGCTCAACTGTATTGAAGAAAAGAAACGATGAAGGTCAAGTATGAAATTAATTGAGGTTTCATGCTTCGCCGCCCCGCTGAACATGCCCCGGGACATTTAGGGGATGTTATTTATTTACCGTCCAACAATCTTTCCTCGTCAGCACTTCTCTCACCTCACTTTCAGTCCTCAGCCCCCCCCCCTCCCTCCCCATCCCCCATACCTGTTTTTGCTGTTATCAGTTTTTTTACAGATTCACTGCAACACACATTGAACAGCAGAGCAGCTTCATGTGATACTGTAGCAGTCTTCAATCACAGGAGGGACTGGGTATGCCAGGGGTCGGGAACCTATGGCTCTTCCGGTGACGGCATATGGCTCTTTAGAGTTTGAGTTTAAAAATAAATAAAAATCTCCGCCCACAACTCTGTAATTTTCTCTATCGCGCCAGATTACAGCAGAAGTAATTTAAGGTCCCTTTCTTAAAGACGTCTTTGTTCTTTTATTAAACTAAACGTCTGTTATTGATCGTCTCCACAGCAGAATGACACTCTGTCTCTACGTGTGACTGGGAAGAAGATGTCTTCTTTCTCTCATCACACAATTATCCAGGTTTAAAGGTTTCCTGGCCAACTACAATACAATGATGACTGTTAATAACACGCTAAAGAGTATGTTAAGGCTTTAGCCTCCAAAAAATGGAAAACAATCTATATAGGAAGCATCAGGAAATATAGGCCCTTGGAGCTGTATACTTTATTACGAGAGGTCAGAGTCGACTCATAACCTACTCAAACACAAGGTCACGATAGCATGGTCTGTGTTAGGCTGAACAATAACGTCTGAAATGATCTAAAACAATCAACGTTAATGTCGATGAATGTAACTATGTTTTTTTTTAACACATTAGAACATAGCATGCACAGTACTAGCTTGTGCTGGCTTTCTTTGTATATGTTTGTCTGGATTAGTTACCGATGGACCAACACTAGATGTCAGTGGCTGTTGTTGCCATTTTAAGTTCATGGGATTCAGATTTTTGATATGCACTAAATACTGGGATGGGAGTACATTTAAATTTATAGGGAATGCACAATACTACTATTTTGATACATTTGGTTTATCATCTGGCTTTAAATATTTATATATAATTATCTAAAGATATTTTCAGATATTAATATATCATATTCACAATAGCATATAATCACACAGCTACATTATTACCCACGTGGTATACCAATCATTAACTTATATGAGACTCTTCATACTGTGGAACACAAAAAGGGAAATAATTCTTTTTTTATATATATCTTTTATTATTGCTTGCTTTACATTTTTTATTTGACTAGCGTAGCGGAGGGCCTAACAACACCAACAGTTGAACCGTCATTAGGTAATCTTGAGTTACAGGATGGTAGTGATATGAACACTGTCAATAATATGGATATATATATATATATATATATATAATAAAGCTATCTATATAATATATCTATATGATAGATATATTATATATATATATAATATATCTATCTATATCATATATCTATATGATATAGATATATCATATATATATAATATATATCTATATATATATATATACATACATATATATAATATATATGAACATATATATATATATCCTATTGAAAATGAAGGGAGTGAGGGTTGTTACTGGTTCAGTGACACTGACCCGTCTGCAGGAGGTCAGATTTAAAGTGGTCCATCAGCAGCTGGTGATCAGCACTATAAAGAGATTAAGATGAGGAATGACATGTCAATCAACAGAAGAGGAAATGGACATTTTACTGAAGGATGTTTTATTTGACCTTTTGCCCTTGGTTTAGAAACACCACTCTAAGTCAATATATTAAAACTTAATCTGAATTTGTGTCATCCCCCGTGTCTCATTTGACATAATCTCCTCGTGGTGTCATTTGAAAGTGACACATCCATTACTTAATACCATCTCGGCCATTTCCTGAAATAGTTATCTACGAAAAGCAGCAATGCATTCTGGTCTTATTTGTGTTGATGACTGCTGGCTGCAGAGTTCTATCTGCTCACTGCTTCAGTCCCTCTCTCTCCCCCGCCCGCTCTCCCTCCCTCTCTCCCTCTCTCTCTCTCTCCCTTCACCAGTCTGCGCTGCACTGAGGGAAGCATGTGGAGGAGAATTGTAAATGTGCCGAGCTCTGTGTGTGTGTGTATCCCGTGTGCGCGTGAGTTTCCGGAAGCGAGCGAAGCGATGCACGAGAGGAGATAGGACTTACTCCGGGGAGCGCCTGCATCGCTGCCCTGTCTGTGCGCTGTGTGTACGCGCGTGAGTATGCATGTGTGCGTGTGGACGCTGCAATGCTGAGCAGGGGAAGCCGCCGCCTCTGCCCCCTTCTCGCCGGGATTATGTAGAGGCCAAGGGCAGCGCTGCGTCTCGGGGAGTGTGGAGTGGGATCAGGCCTGCAGAGAGTGGGATGAAGGGCCGGGGCTGCTGGGAGGCAGGGACGGTCCGCTCCCTCTGCAACTCGGGCTGCCTCAGTAAAGTCAACCAGGGTCAGTACAGCTATGGCTAAACATTAGCAAGGAGCTGTCACACTCCTCTCCATCTGTCCCACGACAACACATTCCTCATCCTGCCTTCGCCTCCTCATCCTGCGTCTGAGAGGTAGCTGTCATTCCTCTCTCTCTCTCTCTCTCTCTCTCTCTGGCATCTGTCATCTGTCGCCATGGATGCTCACCGCAGCCTCTCTCAACAATGCAGCGCCTCATGCTGTAAGAAGAGCGGTGTGTCCTCTCGCCTCCTCGCTGCATGCAGTCCCCTTCTCCCTCGCCCTCCTTTCTCCCGTGCCGCTCTCGCTCAGACTCATTTCCTCTCCCTTCCTTGCGCTTGCTCCACCTCACATTTGCATATGGATGAGTCTGAGTCTGCCGGGCTTACGTGTTGTGTTGGCACTGTGCATCTGTGTTTGCATATTGAACGTAGAGTTTAGTTCATTGCACCATCCGGAAGTGATTACTTCCTTCTGTCTTTTCACTCCTCTTACTTCATGCGTTGTCTTGCCGAGTCGGACAATGTGGAGTTGAACAGCTGTGATTTTAAGCCCTGGGCTCCCCAGTTTGTTCACTGAAGTGAGTTTTGCATTGGTGGTGTATGGCGTATTGTTTTACTACTTTTCATAGGAGGGTTCTGCACACCCTCTGCAATATGAATGTCGAGATGTGATTAAGTTATAACTCTGAATTTTGATTCAATAGTCTGAAATCCTCCACGGACATCATCCCACTGAAGTAGGAGCTGGTCGCTAGCGTCAACACACAGTGTGAAGGATCAAAAGCCTCCATAGGAATATGTTGTATGTGTGGATCAGTGGGAATATTCAAATATGAAAGTGCTTTGATCTTGTGTATAATAGCTGGGTTTACACTGGCATCACCTCCAAAGACATCCACTGTGTGAGTTTAAATCTGACACAGAAAACCCATTGACACGCTCCATGCTGCTTTGGATTGGAGATGAGTGTTGTGTTATGATCGGTGAATAAATGTAAGAGACTCCATGGGAGACTCCATGAGTAGTTCTTGGCCACTTTCTTCTTGTCAAATTGGCTGCTACATATAATGGTTGGGCTGATCCCGGTTTAAAACAATGGACATTTTAAAAACCTTTAAATCGTGACTAAACTCTTCCTGTATCGAAAGACAATAATGCTGTCCATAAACAAACTACGCAGCTGTTCACACAACGAACAAATCGATATCTACACGCAGCGGACATATGAGATTAACTGTGGGTGTAAATCAGAGCCCTGTGTTTCTTACCAAGCAACACGATCAACCTCTGTAGCAATCGAAATAAAGATGTTGGCAGAACACCGTCAAATGTAAATGCGTCGCGCAGAGTTCAGTCCCATTGTTGGGTGTTGGCTCCGCGCCAGCAGGAACTACTTCAGCTCCCCAGAGAGCAGAGCGGCGGCTCCAACTGGGCCACTGCTTCAAAAAAGCGACACATAGCAGAGCCGGAGTAATGAGAGGCCTCACGCTGTCGCCATCGCATCTGGTCGACAGCCATGTCATCGTCACGCTCAGGACAGCAGTGAGGCCGGAATTTAGGATTTGTGAACAATAGAAGAGGATAGCGCCAGGAAGTAACTTTATGTGAAGATGAATTCTGAATGCTGAGAAACCCGATCGCAATCTTTCGTGAGTCTCAAACGTGTTGTGACTTGTGTCTAATTACACTTAAGTGGCCAGGTGTGTAAGTCCTCTGGGCGTATATCTACTCCCCCCGTGTACCATGACATCATGAGCCTCCAGAGAAGGTCTGCCTCTTGTACTCTATTGATCACAACATTGTGATCAATACAGTGCAATATTGTGTAGTTTCCTAGTGTGCAAAGACAGTATATACACATACTCATCGTCTCTACACATCTTGTATACATTATTAAGAGGGGTCAGAGTGCAGGGTCAGCCCCCGAAGCACCCGCTATGCGCTCATCATTTTTAATTGTTCAAATATTAATGCACATAACTTAAGAGTACTTTAGAGACACCTCTACAGGCTCCTTTCTGGCTTAATTGTTACCTCGATGGCTCATTATCTCACAGCGGCAGCACCGGAACAATCGGCACCATGGATCACAATCTAGCTGAGCTCCCGGGTTACGACCCGCACCACGATCAGGCTGTTCAGGAGGAGAACGTTTAGTTTTTAGTTTAGTTTAGTTTAGTTTATTTCGGTAAAATACAAAAATCAAGATTTTACAACAAAAGAAGAAAGCGGCTAACTGAAAGGGTCAAGGCTGAACTATCACGCTTATAAGTGCCCTAACCTATGATTTCATGAGAAAACTTAATTCAGAGAATCATATACATATACCCATATAAATATATACATATATATATACACAAACATATATACATATACACACGCACATATACATACACATACATACACATTCACACACCCATATACATATACACACACATACATACATAAATCCACACATACATATTTACATAAAACAATACACAAAACAACAACAAACTTGTCCCCATTAACCACTACTTATGATGCTTCATTAATTGATGATACGTTTGTACTTCTCCAGAGTCATGTCTTTACATTTTTTCTAGAATACCAACAGATTTTTACTTTCCTTGATGTCATCAGTTAGTGACACAAATACTTCTCGTTAGAACATGTGACGGTGGACAGACTAGTATCGTCTCAATGTTCATATCATCCTCGTGTTGGAGTAGGATGATGTCATCTGAACATAGTAATCCACCACGACTCAGTGCATGAATGAACTTCACGTGCGTCAAAGAAACATCCGTTCGATTCTGACCCTGCATTACGTGCTGACACTTATGGTTACCGCGGTAACAGCAAGCACGGTTAAATATTTAAGGTCCTGGAAATCTGGGGTTCGAAATTACAAAAAGTTATGCAGGAGAGCATGCGCGGGTATCTTCCCGTGAATCCCACGTGCCCGAGAGGTGATCATAGAATCAGTGTCAATACGTCGGTTTCAGAAGAGGTGCAACTGTAAATAGTATTCAAGAAACAGATTGGATTTCAAGGAGATGTTAACGGTTACACCTTTTTAAGTGAGGATGTTTGCACGTGTAAGTTCATTTACAATTGTGACACACGCAGCATGCACTTTGTGTTGGGGTGAGGCTCAGGCGCAGAGAGACAGGCTGGGACGCAATATGCAAAAACAAAGTCCAAAAGGGGCAGGCAGAAATCCAGGTTCCGGACAGGCAGGCAAGTGGGCGGGTAGAACCAGGAACAGGACAGGAACGAGAGACAACAATAGACAACAATCCAACAGGAGACAAGTGAAAGACTGAAACAATATATAGGGGGTGAAACAGGTGTACGACATCAGACAGTAACGAGACAAGAGTGGCTGAGGGCAGGTGCTGGGAATTAAACAATTAAAGCCCCACTATGTAACTTTTCCACCTTAAAATAACAGCTTGAAAAACATTGTGCCTCTACAATGGCTTTTAATATGTTGATTTGCGCCTCCGCCACTGCCATCGGGGGTCTGTGGCCAGAAAACTGCTGAATGTAAGATGGTTGGGACCGACCCGGTACTTCCGGTTGAGGAACAGGAAGTAGTTCAACTTGCTGTCTGGCAGCATTACGCAACGTCTTATAGTGCCAGTCCACGCTCACTGGTGACTTTTTATTTGCTCCACTACGCGACTCGTAGAGACGGAGTGACATGCTGCTGTGGAGAACACCGGGCCGGGTCTGAACCAGACGTGCTGGCTGATCGAGGAAGCGAGCCGCGATCAGCTGGGAGCTCTCGAGCTGGAAGAGCCATATATGGCTCGAGAGCCAGACGTTAAATACCTGAAGGGGGCGCTACAGGGGAAAAGTGACATAGTGTCGCTTTAAGACACAGAGGAGACACAGAGGAGACATAGGAGACACGGAACACAGGAGAAACAGAAATGGGGCGTTACACTTTGTTGGAGAGATGCACCTGATAAACGTTTTCTCTGTCCGTGAGACGTGTCTTTCAAGTTGTTTTACATGTTTATCTCCTTTTATAATGCATACCTGGTTGACATGAGCCCCTTCTCCGCTCACAGCCTGAGCCGCTGGGTGCGTGTAAATGAAGACGTGGTGCGTGAGGATGCATTCATTTCATGTGTGCTCTCCACTCTCACACACACAGGTTTTTATGAAGCTCTTTGCTCAATGATTAAGAATCTTTAATACTGTAGATACAGTTCAAATCAGACAATGAAGAAAATGCAACGAAGTTTATAAATGCAGTCATTTCCTATGCAATCACGTTAGTGACCAGACTTGAGTAGATGAGCTCTGTTAATAGTCTTGGGTTGTGCAGTCGGACTGCAGGAGTTACGCAGTGAGAGAGATATTTGCCTCTTTACAGGTTTGACGCACCAGCTGTGAATTCATCAAATCTACAAATTCATCAAATCATCAAATCATCAAATTCATCAAATCTACAAATCTACACCCCGGAATATAAATCTACAGCTTAGGGGTCGGCAGTCTGATTGCTTTTTTATTATTTCGGTCCACATTATTAAATGTTCCTGAATTAAAACACACCGCCTGCTTGCTGTGGTTTGCTGTTGTTTCTTTTCCGTCGTGTGAAGCGAGTTCGATTGGATCCACCGCCAGAGCTGCTGCAGAGCTCCGGGGACAGTGATGAGTTGCACTGCACAGCTCCTCCCTGGCTAGTGGAGAGCTGGTGTTTCTGGGTTTAACCTGCTGCCTCCTCTGCTCGTGGTGCATCTCGGGGGAGGCACGGTGCCAGTTAGCAATTACTGGTGAAGATTACTGCTCCCCTCCCCTGGGACGCTCTTCATCTGCCTTGTTCCCTCGTCTGTTCCTGATAAACCTTCATATTTTCTTTTCTCTTGCACATTCCATCATCACAGTCAGCTGCAGCAACACTCATCCCCCTTTCACTTTGCTTTCAGTGCTGAACTCAATGTTTTTCAACCACAGGTATATAAACGCTGTGTGGTCTTCAGATTATTGGATCAGTATCTGGTGATCGGGATTGTGCCGATCATCCTGTTCATTCGGTGCTGAAACTAATGTAGTTAAATGCAACAGTCCTGCAATCCTATTTTAGATTTTTGGGGGGTGCAGGTGACTTTTTCTTTTGTCACCACACCACATCCATGTTGTTTGATGAAGCCTCAACACTTTTAGAATTACAACTACTGTCATGTTATCGTTCTGACCACAAATCTAAATTCTAAATAATGACAATAAACAGTTTAAAGAGCAAAAGGTCCTCCGCTCTGACGAAGCCATATAATGATAGTAGTAATAAATATACATTGTCATTATATATATAATATGGTTAAAGTCATTCATAAACCAACTCTATTCTGCCTCTACCTGGTTGTCACGATACTAACATTATAACTGGTATATGTATCTATAATAGTAATAAATACAATATCTGTATGGTTCACTTCTTACCAACTTGTTCCAACACTTAACACACGTCAGTAATATTAGTTTTAGCCTACAGACAGATATGAATGAAACTACATGGATCCATCAGAGCATTGATTATACACTATGAGGCCGTTAGTCTGTCTCTGACCAGATGATACAGAGTTCATCAGGATGAACAGCTGGAGAGTTACACAACTTTACAGACTGTCTGCATTGGAGACAAAGTAATGAAACATTTCACTTCTGGCATGTTTTTGTTTTTTTGAGCCGAAGATCCGCCACGTTCCGCCCCTCGCTGTGAGCGGCGCTGCGCAGCGCGTGCAGACAGCGTGACACGGAGCGGAGCAGCGCGTGCGCGCTGATCACAAGCTCTTTTAATGAAGTATCGGTACCAAACATATGCTAAATCACATCGCTCTTAACGTACGGGTCCGTTGTTAGTATCGCTACGCCGTGCAGCGTGACAGCAGCAGATGTAGCGGCTAACATTTAAGCTAACCTAAACCACCAAACACTGAAGACATCTAAACGCTGATTGGCCGAGACGCGACACCTCCCATCAAAGATGTTTTATTGCGAAGAGCAACAATCCACATTTTCTCCGCTTTTCACTGCAATCTCAACAGTAGCGGGCCAGGTGACCCCCCCCCCAAAAAAAACTCTTCGGATCTCCACGATTCACGTGGACGACCCATTTTGATTTCAAAACGGTGAATTTCACCGAAAGGTGACAAGTTTGCAGGTCTGAGTTATAGAAAGTTCATGCTCATGGTTTGATACAGGAACAGACCCCGGGGTCTTTGACCATGACACACAACATGTGTACATTATTAACATGTAAACTACACTTGGAGATAGAACTATTAATACCGTATAACATTCCCTAAGAAAGATTGCTACGCCCTCTGAGTGAAATTTGTAATTTTTGATATCGGGCTGTACAAAATAAACTGAATTGAATTGAATAGAATTAAGAGACAGAAGGATTCACTGCCGGGCTGTTGTGCGAGACGAGGTTCATACAGTACGCGTTGGTTTAACTCATTCATACTGAATCATGCTGCTCTATGGACACCAACAAGGGACAGGAGCAGACACATGTTGTTGATGCTGTGTTCATTTTCTCGACAATCCACTGCATAAAGTTGACCGTGTATAAAAATGAAATGTAATAACCATGAGTAATACAAGTGACCTCTTTTTCTGTTTTAAACGTCTTCATTAGTTTCCCATCTGGTCAGGCTGTATATGCTCAAATAGCATGTTAAATCCAGAGAGGCTCGACGGGCTCGTCTTCCTGCCGCAGGGCCACGTGTTGTCAGCCGGAGGCCCGGCTCCACGGGGCTGACAGTCCTCAGGGACGGGCAGAAAGACGAGCCTGACAGCGAGACCACTGCTCCCAATTACATTCTCCCACATCCTAGTCTCTGGCGGCCTCTCTCTCTCTCTCTCTCTCTCTCTCTCTCTCTCTCTCTCTCTCGCCTTTTTATGCTAGACACAAAGATAAGGAGGGAGTGGAGGGAGAAAGGGCGTCAGACAGCACACACTGAGGACGGATGTAAGACGGATGTGTGTTTATTAGATATCTGCTTCAATTCTAAGATCAACCTCTGAATCGTTCAGTACAGACACGCATGGGAAACGGCAACAGACGTGCACTTGTGCCTGTGCAGGGTGTCCTCTGAGAGGGGGGGGGGGCCTTCAGGCATGACTGCCGTGGCAATGGGCTCCTAGCCGTGCCTCGGGTTGTCGACATGGCTACGGAGAGCCATCCATCCACATCTGTTGTTGTTGGGAAAGAAGAGGTTGAAAATGTGAGGGGGCGAGCTAGAGAGTGTGTGTTTGTGTGTGTGCGTGTCAGCGATGCACAGACAGCATACTGTAGAATAAAGTATTACTTATAGTATTACTAATAGTATTAATTATAGTATTACTTATAGTATTACTCATGGTATTACTTATAGTATTACTTATAGTAGTAGTTATGGTATTACTTATAAGATGACTTTTGGTGTTACTTATAATACTTGGTATAAGTAATCTAATCTAACCTTTTCTATTCTAATCTAACCTATTCTATTTATATTTTATATTTTATATTTTATATTCTCTATTCTCTATTTCATATTTTATATTTTATATTCTAATCGAAACACTATTCCTGGTCTCATCAATTTAAAAGCTGGACCAAAGTGTTTTGATTTAATTCCATGAGAATCAGGCCAAATAAAAAGCCTCCCGCTGTAAGTCCAGTCTGGACCGTTGTTTTCTCTCCACGCCTCAATAGGGAGATCTTGCCTGTCACGAAGGCGGAGGTCAGGGATCTCGGGCTCAAAAGGTTGGTGACCACTGCTGTAGATGGAGTTTTTATTGACACAGGTTTATTGTTAAATGCAGTCCATGCTTTTGATCCCGCGTCTGAGTGATATACACTTGATAGAATGTGTTTAGTTTAAAGGGTTTTCATCTCTAGTAATCTCAAGTGTCCGCTCGCGCTCTACATTATATCGACCCGACATATGGATCTGGCTCAGTGGACCAAAAGCAATTTGCATGAGCTCCCTTATATATTCAGACCCTACTCTGTAATGCCATGGTCTCAAACAGGGACATGATAAGATCACTGAGGTTGAGTTGAGGTTTGATTTCATTGAGGGGGTTTCTGCGGGCCAGTCGCCAATGTTTCATTGTTTGTTCATCTGCTCCTGACTGATACACAGCCGTATGATTTTAAGGGATACATTCTGTCCTGTTTTACCTGGAGACCTCGCTCACTCCAACCTTCCTCTCACCACGACTGTGTGCGAAGGGGTCCGTCTCCTAGCTCTCACTTTCATAACCAATGCCTGTTTTGTAGATCTGTTTGCAAAGAATCATATTAGCTGGTGTTCTGGTATCGAGCAGATTTACTTAACAGGGATTACTTGTTGGTTCATGTGTGTGATCCACGATCTCCTGTGAACAGTCATCAAAACATGAGAAAATCTTCTGGGTTTCTAAAGCACAGACTAAAACTAGAGGTGGATCGTTGTGTTTTTATTGCAGATGTTCTCCATATAAAAACTATAAAAGATAAACTATACATACACTGTTTCTCATCTAATCCCAATGTATTGTTCCAGATGAAGATGTCTGGATGGAGCTGAACAATGATTGGTTCAGAAAGATGAGACTTTGAAATAGATAAAGGATCCTAGTCAAGACATCCGTCTTCATCGTATTGATCCTTTCACTCGTAGAGCGAGAGGCAGCAAATCGTTGGACGTCCTGTTTCGGCGATACCACGTTTTTGCATAAAGCCGTACTTTCTAGTCCTGACCTCCTCATTCAAGTCCTTCACGCGTAGCGGTTCAATAGCAACGGCGGGCAGAAGGAGAGACATCAGACGTTCTTGTCTTGCACCTAATTTGGAGGTTAAAGAAAGTGAACCTGTTATTTCTTGTTTTGCACAGCAGCCATTGGGGGTGAAATAGAGAATTGTAATCCATACAAAGTAACAAAAAAAGGTGATCCCACTCCAACTGATCAAAAGCTTTCGAAATGTTGTCGTTAATCAAATTTGAGGTACACTTTTTCAAATATAACGGACGTTGTTTGATCCCATTTCTTGTATTTTCACAAGCAGCTTCTAATCAGCTTTAGGAGAGGGAAATTAAAAAGACATTGTTCAAGTTATAATTCTGTGTCCTTGTGTAGGTTGTTCTGTTATTTCTTATCACATGGCAAATATATAAAGAAAACTACAACGGGCACTCGGTAGAGCGCATACCTTCGCAGCAGCCAATTTGTTGGTACCTTTTCATGACCTTGAACTTTGACCCGATCGATCCCAAAATCTAATCAAATGGTCCCCGGATGATAACCAATCATCCCACCAAATTTCATGCGATTCGGTTTAATACTTTTTGACTTATGCGAATAACACACATACAAATAAATACACAGCGATCAAAACATTACCTTCTTGAATGCGGAAGGTAATGTTTTGACAAAATACGTTTACACGTAAATTCCTCTTTTCTGTTGTGATTAAAATATGTTCGATGATGACCAATTTAGCTCTTGGGGGCGTCTTCGTGAATGTGTCTGCGCTGGTGGAGGCTTATTGATTCCTCGTGGGAGGAAGTTAAAAAGCAAATCAACTGGTCAACCAACTGATCTGCTGAGCGGTCCGTCACAGTCACACGGTACCAATCCAGGGCTGATTCCATTACCACGTCCTCTCCAACGTGCTCCTCTCCTTCCTGCCTCAGCACTGCAGCTGCTCGTCTCATTTCCTCGTCCTTCTTCCTGGGCTTTTCTCCGCAAGGACTTTACTGACATATTTGTGTCCGTCGCCTCTAATGGCCACACAGTCGTGTCTCACCACAAGCCCTTTCCAGATGTTCACGTATGATCTCTGACCTTCTCTCTCGCTGCGTCTTCCTGGCTCAACGTTGGTTGCCTTTGGGGGGAGATGGATGCTCGGCATTGCAAACATGGTGAGAGGTTGTTTTCGTCGCTTGTCTTGGTCCCCTTTGCACCCCGCCTCATATTGATGTTACACCGTGTCGTCCTCAGCCCACCAGGCTACCAGCATCTCCCAGGTGGAGATGCATGTTATTGCTACATGGTGTACTGTAAACAGGCTTGACAGGGGTGGTGCTCTCTTCCACTGCGAGGTCACAGCCAGCGGCCTTGTGTTGCTGCTCCTCACTCGGACTGAGCCGGTGTCTCCTCTCAGCTGTGTGCCAGGCCTCTTCAGTGGGACACAGCCTCGTCTCTCTGGGGAAGAGGGCAGCAGAACAGCATCTCTCCAGACCAGGGGTCGGGAACCTCTGGTTCGCCATATATGGCTCTTCCGGTGACGGCATATGGCTCTTTTGAGTTTGAGTTTAAAAAAGAAAAGATCTCCGCCCACCACTCTGTAATTTTCTCTATCGCGCCAGATTACAGCAGAAGTAATTTATTATAAAAGCAAGACATATTTCATTTATTATATGTTAAAAATACTATATGGCTCTCAATAAAAATATTTGGCTTTTATGGCTCTCCCAGTCAAAAAGGTTCCTGACCCCTGTTTTAGACGTTGGGGTCAGCGGGCTGGATGAACACATGGTCCTGGCCCTGATGCTCCTCATCCCTCTGCGTGCCCTCGGCCCGGCAGTAGTCACTAGTCACGTAGCGCTCCTCTGGTGGGATGGTTGTTGACGTTTGCTCTTTGCAGAGTGAGTACGCCGACGTTGAAGCCAACGTCATTAATAATCCCTCACGGCCGCATTGGCTTGTTTTGTTAGCTGGATTTACTGAAACACAAACACACAGTCGCAGATGTTTTCATATTGGGAAATATTCTTTTGTGGAAACTGAGGTTTAAAACTCAGGGGTGCAAATACTTCTCATGTACTTTATTTCTGAAAATCCGTTTTTTGTTGCTGGACGTGTTCCTGTTTCGTCGTCACCGGGCTGTTCGTGGACCTCAGTCTCGTCGTGTCTGTCGTTCTGCGATGCTTGTGCGTGCAGTGTGTGTGTGTGTGTGTGTGTGTGTGTGTGTGTGTGTGTGTGTGTGTGTGTGTGTGTGTGTGTGTGTGATGTAAGGCTGACGCTGCAACACTGTTCTATGGTCTGTTTAAACTTGAGTAACCTCTCTTAAGTGACATCCGTGAAAAGGCAGCTGCTACCGCAAAGGCTCATGGGTATGGACAAGCCATCTGTATTCCACTGCCCTGATACAGCCTACATTCACATTTGATGAGCTACTAAAGATGTCTGCAGCCAGTCAGTCATAGTTAGTGCGCTGAATCGGACTAACGGCGTAGTTAACACCAATTTCATCTGTAGTACAAATCATTGCTAAATGTATGTAATTGGTCTTTTTATCATTTTAACGTTATTTTACGAACATCACTTAGAAATCAAAACATAGAAATGAGTTGAACAATGCTTCGTCTGCCTCCACCAGTTTACCACTGGGAAAGAGAGAAGCTGGATATGTGTTGGCCACGGTGGTTTGGGTTTTAAACCACCAAAGGAAAACATGTTTTGTTTGTCTTCTTATTTCATGACTGCTGTACTCACAAGTCCAATTTACTGTCTCGTGTTCAAGACGGTGTGTGTGACCTCTGACCTCTGACCTCCACCCTCCAGATGACTCGGGGGACGAGGAGCCGACATCCCAGTCGGCCCGCAGCGAGATTCAGGGCACGCTGAAGATACTGGTCAGCAAGCTCGATGACCTCAGCACGTGCAACGACCTGATCGCCAAGCACGGGGCGGCCCTGCAGCGCTCCCTCAGTGAGCTCGAGGGCCTGAAGGTCCCCGTGGAGGGAGGGGAGAAGATCAAGGCAGTCAACGAGCGAGCCACCCTCTTCCGCATCACTTCCAATGCTATGATCAATGTGAGTAGCCGCAGCAGGGCGCCGCGCGGTCACTGGGAGGCCGGTCATCTGAGACGCCCTAGTTGGTGCGTTGAGCGATGAGATCCTCCACAGCGCCAACAGAGCCTCCTGAACTGTCTGTGAGCTGCAGATCCCGTTCCACCGACTTCAACACAACGGTTTCTAACTTTGTGTTTCAAAGCAACGGAAAAAAAAACATATGATAAGATTTTGAAGTAAACGCTCCCCTCCAAAAAACTAACTTTAAGTAAGTAAGAGAAATGTCAGGAAGAGCAACTAAATAACTACTCTCTCAAAATAACATATTGCAGTTTAGCTTTTCCCTCTCGCTACAGTTTAATGTGATAAGCAGCACATGGTCTACTGTATCTGGCCCGGGGCCACCCTGCTCAACAGTAAATACTACCGGCTTCACAGGGTGGTAGTAGTGGAGGGAGTTCGGGGAGAGTTGAGGTGCTGAAGGATTTGATACTAGATATGATAGTGTGGGGTGGGGGGGGGGGGGGGACAGGAATAACCCGTCCTCACCCCTCTCAACCCCTCGACCCTCCCTGCCTGGTGAGGAATGTCCGAGCCTTGGAGACCACAGACAGACAGACAGACCCGCTCTCACTAACCAGACGGTCACACAAGGTTCGTCTCTTCTTCCTGCTTCTCTCATCGCTTTGTGGACAGCATTCTTTATTCCTTGTTTACTCTTTTTTGGCTATTGGGTGTAAAATAATTCAGTCAGATGTAGTCGTGGTTTAAGTATTTTAATTTTAATATTAGTTTTTAAATCATACTAGGACGTTACTACTCGTAATATGCTGAAACGTGCTAGTCTTTAAAAAAATCTAGTTTTCACTTAAATGATGCGAAGGCCGAGTTAAAATGCCAGGTCAGCCAAGAATGTGTTTCTAATGAGAGAAGAAGTGGCGCCACACTCTCCCTGTCGTGATGTTTGGGCTTGTAACCGCTCTTCATGCAGACGGCAGCGCAGGACATCTGGCTATTTAGATCCCTGCAGCCACGTTTCCAGACATTTTCAAGGCATTAACTTTGACGCCGCTGTGGTTTTCATGTGCTTTCCAAAGAAAATAGGCTATGCATGGAAGGGCGGAGGAGAGGAGGGGTCGAGGAGAGGGAGGCCATGACGGCAGGACACTAGTGCATGTCCTCTGTGATCTGAAGCCGGCCTGAGGAGAGGGTTGCCTCGGTTCATTGGGCGGTGATGTAACTGGTCACGTGTGCCACTGAGTCCAGGCTCTCGCCCGTTGGTGTGTGCATGCTTTCACACACCTTCTTAATGTTGCCGTGATTTGATCACAAGGAACTTGACCCGGGTTCGTTGTGTAGTCTTTGCTACGTCACTCATTGAGGACTTTCTATTTTAATTTCTGCATGCCTGGTCACTTCTTTGTTGGCGTTTATCAACGTTTCCCCCCCAACAGAAGTCACATGCAGTCTAAGTTACGACTCAGCACAAAAAAAGTGGAACTATCATCCTTTTTAAGTGTGGTGTTGAGTTTCATATCAATGTCTGAGGAAGTGACCCACAATGTCACATGACCTTCTCACATTTAAACGAGTCCCAGACATTGACGTTTAGACACTTCAGGACTGCTGGAGGTAAGAGTTTGACTGGATGTTTTTACAGACAGATATTCTGTGATTTACATGGATTGTTTTGAGCAAAGAGTTATATTTTAAAACCACCTTAGGCCATCTAATAGTTTTGGTGTGTTTATCCAACACACCACTTATATGAGGATCAGGGATCACTTATATTCATGTATGGCAAGAAATGTTAATGCCTTTGTAAAAGTATTTATCTTAAGTTGTTATTTTAGCTGTCGCTCTCGGTTCTGTTCCTGGTTGCGCTCCTCTCTGCTGTCAGTGAGGATGTCCTTCAAGACAACGAGTAAACTCAATATAGTTTACCATATACTGTATGTACTCTTTCATTAGACAGCTGGGCATCCTGCTGTCTAAGGTGACCGCTTCCTTGTTTCTCCTCCTGCTGCCTCAAAGGGATCCTGACAGATTATCTGAGTGACGCATCCCTCCGGCTGCAGCTCCATATCAGAGAGTTGAAACAAATGGAACAACCATTCAAGAGACAGGGGTCCTCAAAGTTGACCCCCCTTGGACAGCCTCTCCCCCTGAAGATATCTTCAGCTTTTTTGTGTTCATCGTAAAGCTGACGAACATATTCAATTCAATTCAATTCAATTCAATTCAATTCAATTCAATTCAATTCAATTCAATTCAATTCAGTTTATTTGTATAGCCCAGTTTCACAAATTGCAAATGTGTCTCAGAGTGCTTTACAATCTGTTATCCTACATAGTTATCCACAATGTCAATACTTTTGGTCCACCATTTATAATGATTTATTTTTTAAGGAAGAGTTTCCAGGCATTAGTCGTCCAATGTGTGTCGACTTTGGTGGTTCATTCTGTTGGATCACGTTCTAACTCAAATGTAGGAAACCATGTTTAAATCAAAAGAGACGCGGTCAGAAAGTAAACGCTGTCCAACAGAATCCTGTGGGGCGTTCACTGACCTTTGAGCGCAGTAAGAGGCGCGGCCGGCAGACAAACGCTGACATGCTACATATGTTTGATCGGAAGTGAACTCTGCAGTAAAAGGCAGCGACAATGCCTCTGCAGATGTGTTGACACCTTAGTTATCTCTCATATTGCCTTAAGCTGTCAGGAACATGAACCTCTCAGTACAGCATCTGTTGACTCCAAAGAAGGTTCCTTTATGTTTTATGGTTCAATGGTTTCATGAAGGCGTCAAAAGTAAGCACCTCAATAAAAATGTAAATAAAAAATCTGGATTTTATTTCCCCCCGACTGACTCATAGAAATGAAAGTGTTGTGTGTTTATCGTCTTGTGTGTGTGTGTGCGCTCCCCCAGGCGTGTCGAGACTTTCTGGACCTAGCGGAGACTCACAGCAGGAGGTGGCAGCGGGCGCTGCAGTACGAGCGGGAGCAGCGTGCCCACCTAGAGGAGACCATTGAGCAGCTCGCCAAGCAGCACAACAGCCTGGAGCGAGCGTGGAGAGCAGCGCCCACGCTGGTGTCCACCTCGCCCAGCGCCCCGACCTGCAACACGGGTGAGGCGCCTTTGCATCCCTTCCCCCTGTGGGCCTCAGTGCGGACCTCACTCAGGGTTCCTACGGTCATGGAAAACCTGGAAAAGTCATGGAATTTTAAAATGGTCATTTCCAGGCCTGGAAAAGTCATGGAAAAAACTTAAATCATCAAAGTTTTTGAAAAGTCATCTAAATGTGTTATGATCACATGTTCATTTACAACAAGTTTGAAATAATTAATATGTTTTTTAAAGAAAGACGCTCAAAATATAAGTTGGCGTACGCTCTTGATACGCAACATGTTCTAAATTGTTCATGTTTATACAGAGATTTCAGTTTGTTCATGGAAATTTGGTTTAAAGTCATTAAAAAGTCCTGGAAATCCATTGGTCAAAATGTGTAAGAACCCTGCTCACTATACTGAGTCGTGTGTGACCTCGGGCTCCACGTTGTAGACGTCCCTCATGCTGCTGGGTATGTTCAAAGGGTCTGGATCATCACTCATTTAGAGATGGTAATGACCTCCACCAAGGACTGTAGGACTGTCCGTCCATTTGTTTACTTCCCTGGTTGTCTACAACGTACACATCAGAGGACATGACACGTGTTGTGCACATGCTTCCTCCAGGAGAAAGAAACCTATTGATTCCTATGGCCTTGCCTTTTGTGTAAGATTGCCCTCTCCATAACATTGATATGATATATGATATGATATGATATATACATTTATTCGTCCCACAATGGGGATATTTCAAAAATCACAGCAGTGGTGCGAATCAGAGCATCAATGAAAAATTGAAAATAAATATAAAACACAAAACACAATACTAAAAACTAAAAATGAATACTAAATATACAGGGAGAAAATAAAGTGAAGTGCTGAGTTTGCCAGGATCTCCAGCGATCGACTGCAGTGTGCTGTGCAGCCTGACAGGGAGGGAGGACTGGTGGTTCCTCTCCCTCAAGGAGAGCACTTAGTGACGTAACCTTCCTCGAGCACGGCGTTAAGCTACAGGGAGGGAGGCTTGGGGGGTGGATGTAAACACGTGTTGGTTTAAAACTGAAGAATTGGTCGGCTTAGGGCTTAGGATGCTGAGCATGAACCCTAACGGGCCCCATGTGTCCAGCCGGGTCCATCAGTTCCTGTCTTCTCTCTCTGCTGACTGTAATGAGGAACATCAGAAATAGCTCAAGTTGGTCACTTGGAAAGCGATTAGAAAGACAGTGTTACACTTCAGTATTGTGCCTCTTAGACAGCCCGATGCTGGCTGCAGAGGAAGGGCTCAGAGACATGAGCCATGTGATGTAGTTGAATCTGACTAAGTTGAATGAAACAGAAGCTGGTTTTGAAAGATTATGATGAACAACAACTATTTTCTAATAATAAAGTCCATTGAGTTTAAATTGGTGGTTGTTTGATGACTGAAAGTCACATAACTTACTCTCATCTTTAAATAGAATCACTTTTATAAAGTACTGAATTGGAGGTCGGATCCTGAGTATTAGCAGCTCACCCTGAGGAGCTAACCAGCAGGAACATTGACAATTTGACAAAGCTAATTATTCCGTGATTAGTCACCACGGGCGTGTGATTATAAACGTCTCTCTCCGGAACTCACCGCCACGTGCATTGACTCACATATGGATACGTACACATGTCCCGACAGGGCGGAGTGAGAGGCTGCACAAAGAAGAGGCGAGTGATGAAGATGAAGATACCGAGTTCTTCGATGCCATGGAGGACCCTGCATTCATCACAGTGACCGCCACTGAGAACTCACACTACAGGTCAGTCCACCGGGATCCATGTGTCCAGAAGGAGCCGAGCAGCTGATGGACAGATACAGGAAGGGAGGGTTAGTTCAGTCTGAATACTTAGTGTAAAAAACTATTTGATGATGAATTTGACTTTAGTCGTGGAGGTGTCCTTTTGGTCTTCATTGTTATGGCTCATCTCTTCAAGTATATCCAGCGCACAATAGAGAGAGCGGGACATTGTTTATGTGTCCAGTCCTTATTGTAGAAATAATGTTGTATTCTCCTCCAGGCGTTCTCAGAGTAATTTGAGTGGAGCCAGCGGAGGTCAGCCCAATGACTGGACCCAGGACGATCACGTGAGTGTCCGTCCCCTCCCCGTCTGACCAAGGGACGGACGTTTGTGGACACCGCTGACTTGTAATCTGGATGTAGATTCATGTGTGCTGCTGAAAAGCTTGCAGATCATTTATTTATATAACTGTCTTCACTTGTTCTCAAAGTCCCCATTTCCTATCCTACAGACACACACACACAGACAAACACAAACACACACAGACACACACACACACACACACAGACACACACACACACAGCCTTTAGCCATGTGTGTCCCGCGGTGTCCTCGTCCCCCCTGTGGTGCCAAACATACACAGCTGCTTCATTCCACTAAATGTTAATTACCAGTCAAACATCTGCACTTCTCTCCTCTACGGTGTCCCTCGCCTCTTCGTCTCTGGAACACACATCTTCTTCTCCCATCTTCTTCTCCCTCGCTGTCATCCTGTCTCCACCGTTTGGTGATGTGCTGCAAAGTCGAGCGTGAAGCTGAAAGTCTTTCTCAAACTTGTATGTATCAATATGCTTTTCGCACAAAGTTAAAAGGCCATCCTCCCGCTTCCCTTCCTTTGAAAACCAGACGTCTCCCAGCTGTAATGACGTGTCGGGGAAAGAGCTTCAGCCTCGCAGACAGAGGCGCACACACGTCCCCGACAAGCCCAACTACTCCCTCAACTTGTGGAGCATCATGAAGAACTGCATCGGCAAGGAGCTCTCCAAGATCCCCATGCCTGTGAGTGTTTCAGGCGTGGCCCTCCTCCTCCTCCTCCTCCTCCTCCTCCTCCTCCTCCTCCTCCTCCTCCTCCTCCTCGCCGGCTGGTGAACATCCGTCCACGTGTCTCACGTCTTCTCGATGCGCCCGTCCAGGTGAATTTCAACGAGCCTCTGTCGATGCTGCAGCGCCTCACGGAGGACCTGGAGTACCACGAGCTCCTGGACAAGGCGGCGCGCTGCGACTCCTCCCTGGAGCAGATGTGCCTGGTCGCCGCGTTCTCCATCTCGTCCTACTCCACCACGGTCCACCGGACGGCCAAGCCCTTCAACCCCCTCCTGGGAGAGACCTACGAGCTGGATCGGAGGGAGGAGTTCGGCTACCTCTCGCTGTGTGAGCAGGTACCGGCGCGGCCACGGGGAGCTTCTGCTTACGTTTGATTACGCCGTGCCAGCCCGCTGCTCGTGTGGATTTACTCTCCCTTTATGTCTGTTTGTCTTCCAAGGTGAGCCATCACCCCCCTGCAGCTGCTCATCATGTGATTTCCCAACGAGGCTGGACCCTGTGGCAGGAAATCACCATCGCCAGCAAGTTCCGTGGCAAATACCTCTCCATAATGCCTCTGGGTACGAGCGTTCATCTTCATGTGTTCATCTCAGAGTTGACTGAGCAGGACTCGCATGAATGTGCTGCCTCACACACAATAGAGGAACAGCATGTGAGAATGAATCAGGAGGGGTTTATAACCCTTTTGACACATGCATAAAGTGTGGAGATAAATTATATTTATCTCCACACTCTTACTTATTGCACTGGGATGGCAGAGAGCAGGGTGCTGGTGCCTCGGATAAATAGTGAGATTTGATAGAAGCATTTTGTGCCAGAGCGTGCAGTGGGATCCATCAGACTTGTCTTCCTTCCTGTTATATGGCTCCTGGGAGGTGCCATGTCAAAACCCCTAAGCACTGTTTATTATCAAATGGATGTTTTTAATCTGAGTTAGGTCACACTGGAAATAGATGTTGAAAGAGAATGCCTGTTCACAGGGGCATGAATGTGTTGGATCAGCGTTCCCCAAACTTTCTTTCTGGTGATTTGTTTGAAAATGACAAACAATCGAGACCCAATTCACAAAAGGCGTTCTCTATGAATAGTGCGAGGAGCGAATTTGTGCTTAAATTTACGTTTTTAACAATTTTTCCTGCTAGTTGCTCATCACCTCACTAGCTAGAGGAGGTAAACCAGCCATTACAATAGTATTTGTCTCTGGCTTTCCTCAGGTGCCATTCACCTGCAATTCCACTCCAGTGGGAACCAGTACGTGTGGAGAAAGGTCACCTCCACAGTGCACAACATCATCGTGGGCAAGCTGTGGATTGACCAGGTCTGTTACTTCCTGGTACCCATTCACCCACAGCTCAGGACCAACATCCCAGAGCAGCCTGTGGCTGCGTTCCTCCTGTGATACAAAGCAGCAGAGCACAGTGAAGAAGGGAGACAAGAATACGAATATTCACACTCTCTAGGGATTGATCTGCAGCTTCTTCTGTTATTAGAGCTTTGATCTGTGATAACGCCCTAAAATAACAACCTCTTCTTTCTGGCAAATGACCCAGTTATTCAGGGGGAGGGGCTGGTTTTACATCTGCATGTCTCACTGCAAGAAATTGTGTCTGCCTATCTTTTCTTTTTCCTGTTCCCACTGTGTCGTATCAGGTTGTCTGTGTGTGAGTGTACTCCTGTGGTTGTGTGTAACCCTGGAAGAAGACCTAAAAACATTAAGGCAATTCATCATCTCTGATTTATTTTATATTGGTGTGTGCAATAATAAATACATCTGGGCTCCATCCTTTGGGACTCCGCAGCAGTGTTCATGCTGATGCAGGTGATTAAAGG
The DNA here is from genome assembly GCA_036178185.1 of Liparis tanakae. Lineage (NCBI taxonomy): Eukaryota > Metazoa > Chordata > Actinopteri > Perciformes > Liparidae > Liparis > Liparis tanakae. The sequence goes on along the minus strand of CM070094.1, from coordinate 10,223,268 downwards.
CACCCTGTGGAGTTGTGTGTTCAGCTTGTACATTATACTAGGGAGAATATACACAACACATTTGTCCAAAAGAGCTGTTACGGCATGTACTGTACGTATCTATTTACACAGAAGTGGTTTTGTTTTTGCTGGACTAGTATCTCATATTCCTCTCCGATGTGTTGCCTCCTGCATTCAGGGCCTTCAGCGTCATCGCTGTACCAACCTTGCATCATGTGACGCTGTGACGATGCATGAGATTTTTATTGGATGGCTGTTGGATGCAGTAAAAGATACGAATGTGTGTGACGGGTTAGGTCTGAGACGGACAGCAGTGGACCGAGGTGTTCATGCATGTGACGTCGTCCCGACCGTATAAAGACCTGCTCATCCACAATAGTCAAATCAAATAATTAGTCATTTCTTACACTGAAGTGTACCTTTTTTATTCTTGTTTTTTATCCCGGTCTTATTCAATTTGAGCTGTTTTTTATTCCCAATTCTGTTGTATTTTTAAAAACTGTTTGTATTTGTAGTTAAATGTCCTTTTATGATGCGTTTCGTTTGTCTTTTGACTTCTCTGACAGCACCAATAGTTAAACCTCCACATGGTACCTTTGAGAAACCTGAATAGGTGGTTTTGAAAGAATATCCAATAATTAGGGTTACGATCAGTCGGGATGCTTTTGCTCCTCCTCTGCTGTAAGACTGTTCATCGTGTAGAGATGCTCTGATCGCCCTCCTCTCTCCCACTCTGTCTGTCTCGGTGCAGTCGGGGGACATTGAGATCGTGAACCACAGGACCAAGGAGACCTGCCAACTCAAGTTTTCTCCCTACAGTTATTTTTCCAGGGACGTTCCACGGAAGGTAAATGCATCCTAGTTACACCGAGGTACAGCGTTCATTGGTCAGATGCCGCCTCCTGCTGGACGACACATGTACTGAGTGTAATGAGGAAAACGCTCACGCTACGTTGCAGTGAGGTAACCGGAGGTGCACTAATGATCTATTATGGGGCACAATGCTGCCCTCCTTGGTCGTGAATAATGTCAGATAAGCTAATGGAAATGTCTTGGTGTCCCACCAAAGCGATTGTGTATTTACGTGTTTAAATGTAAAGGAAAGGAGATGGTGATACCAAGATATCTTACTTTAGTGTCTTCATTCCCTAAAGTCAGTTCTCTTATTTCCTTTTTTGCTCTGTCCAGGTGACCGGCGTGGTGGCAGACAGCGGGGGTCAGGCCCACTACGTCCTCTCTGGCACGTGGGATGATAAAATTGAGAGTGCCAAGATCGTGCAGAGCAGCCGAGGGGGCAGCGGGTCGGAGGGCAAGCAGAAGACGGTCTATCAGACGCTGTCTCCCAAGCCGCTGTGGAAGAAGTACCCTCTGCCGTGAGTTTCATCGGCCCCACGAGGCAGAGCATTGCAACGGATGAGGAGTTGCATAACAGCTGCAACGTTGAGTCGGTATCATTGGTCTTGGCACGGCGTAACTCCCGTCTTATTCCCTCTCGCTCCCTCAGGGAGAACGCTGAGAACATGTACTACTTCTCAGCGCTGGCACTGACCCTCAACGAGCAGGAGGACGGAGTGGGACTGACCGACAGCCGCCTGAGACCAGACCAGAAGCTGATGGAGGAAGGGAGATGGGATGAGGCCAACTCAGAGAAACAGAGGCTCGAGGAGAAGCAACGAGCCGTGAGGAGGAGGAGAGAAGCGGAGGCCTGCGATGCTGTGGATGAAGGTACGCAAAGCAGAACAGGAAGTGTGAATGACAGACGGGCAGTGATGATGAAGAAGGGATGAAGGGTTAGTACCTGCTGGTACAGGCAGTTGTTTTTATCAATTTATTTTCTGAACCTGGGCGTACGTTTGGATGAATTGACCAACTACAGTATGACGCAGCGTTTTATCCCTAAATGCCCGAAACAAAATGTTTTGGATTTGCTACGACTTCATCAAGTATCAAGAGTATCTGCCACTGATAATAAGAATACAAGATTTGTCAGAGAAGAAGTTGAAATAATGAAAACTGATGAAAATCTATACTATTTGTATACTGTCGTGCAGACTCCCATGTTTCTGTGATCATTGACATCATCATAGACACAAAGACTTTCAAATGGGAATTCATAGCGTGGGAAACCCTAACATTTAGGAAGAAGTACTTATTCCAGTAAGAAAGTAATAGAGGACAGTTTACAGAGAACTTAGCAGAAACTGTGTGTGTGTGTGTGTGTGTGTGTGTGTGTGTGTGTGTGTGTGTGTGTGTGTGTGTGTGTGTGTGTGTGTGTGTGTGTGTGTGTGTGTGTGTGTGTGTGTGTGTGTGTGTGTGTGTAGGCAGGCTAGATTGTATTTGATGTACCATGACCATGTCTTTCTTTTCCTCCCTCTATTGGTGGTCAGAGTGTGAGTATGACTCTGGTGAGTGGAGGATGCTCTGTGCCCCTCTGTTGTGCATCACTCCCACACATATACACATGCGCACACACACACACACACACACACACACACACACACACACACACACACACACACACCATCCTCTGTGTGTCCTCTGTGTGGAACTGCATGATACCTCTCTCATGTCAACTTCTCCAGATAATGAATCAGGAAAAAAGGCTTGTTCCTGCATACACAACTAATATTTTCCTTCAGAAAAATAATATGTGACACAATATAACAAATACAACTCTAAAATCTACAAGTATTCTTAATGTACGATGGGGAGGCCATGTTAGCAAGGGATTTATTTACGCTGCATCGTTATCCTGTCCATCTGAATGCTTGTGCTAAACACTTATCATTAAACAAGTTACTTTATACCTTTTTCATGAAATCTACATTATGTTTTTATAAAGCGAATAACAACATGAGTCGTCTGCTAAGCTCCCATCGCTCCCTCTTTTGACCGGGTTTCTGTTTTAGGAAACAGATGGGATATTCAGTTCAGGGAGGTCTAAGATTGCTCTGGGTTTTTTCATTTCTTTATGTGAACAGGGACCGTACACATCAATCAACCCAGGGGTAAATGTGTCAGTCTAAGCTATAAGGCTAAATTTCCCCCGTAGTCGCTGTGGCCAGATATTACAAGCCTTCACTCATGGAGAAAATGGTTATCCCAAAAACATCACAAAAAGCAATAAACATACTGGTTACGATCAAATATAGGCCTCATCATAAAATCATAAAATTCAAATAAAAGCATCCTAAAAAGCAATACACATATACAGTGAGGAGGGTGGCGGATCATGTTCATCGTGCACACCGTCCTGACACCCGCCACCGCTACATCTGCTTGGCTCACATTTGGAGCTTTCCCAAATGCCGGCACAGCGATTAATTGCCTGCATATAGACAAATATGCATTTGTGTGAAGGCAAATTGATCACTAAGTGAATTGCCTGCTCTGGCTTCTCCTTCTCCACTAGAGTGCAATTTAAATGAGGAATCAGGAATTGAGTAACACCTGTGCTTCTTCCCGCAGGGAAAGAATACGAAGGCTACCAGCCGCTGTGGTTTCACCAGAGGAGGGACTCCGTCACCGGGGAAACAAACTTTGTGTACAAGGGAGGTTACTGGGAGGCAAAGGAGAGAAAGGACTGGAGCATGTGTCCTAACATCTTCTAACCCGGGATCACACCCCACCGCATCGCACATGGAACCGCTCTGCCTCCGGTGCTCCAGCACCGCGTGGGAGAACGTGTACGGCTCACACACTCTGGGATTACTCCGAGATGCACCCCTCACTCTGTGTTCACTATGGGGGAAAAGACGTCTTTGACACTATACTGAAACAGCAGTGAGGTGATGTGTGGATGTGAGTCGGTGTTGTGTTGTGGCAGCGCACAACAAAAGGCATCTGCACACTCCTGATATCAGGTGATCTGTAAATCTTACTCACATCGCACTTTTCTGTATTCACCCGATTTAAGAGTTTTTACCGATTTGACAGGAACCTATCAAAGCATCTCTGGATTATAGACGGGCAACTAACAGGGACAGCTTCATACAGGCACATAGAAGCAGAGTACTGTGTATACACGGTGTTTCAGGGGTTACTTGGAAAAGTGTCCCCATACTTTGTATTATTCAGCACAATTGAGATTATGCCAGACTTCCTTCATAAATATTACATTTGTTCCCTTGTTTCCTTAAGGGAATGATTTCAAGTGCTCATTATTTTCCACTTCAGAAAGAAGCTAAAAAATAAAACTGGTGTCTGGAAAAGTATGCCTGTTAGATTTGTGTTATCATTAATGCCGACACAAAGTGATCAGATAAAGATAACTACAGACAGGTAACATAACCTTCTGATATTTTGACTTTTTAAAGCATACATGTTATTTCGTGCAATTTTTGTGGCAAGTCAGTTTTATTACTCTAAGTTATTTTTTGTGATCCTATTTTATAATTCCTTTTTATACATACGGTTTGAAGACGAACCGTGTGGGATTGGCTTTGATCGGATTGGGCTGACAAGAGAAGTGTCAGCGAGAAAAATAAAATGACAAACAAATAAAACGTAAACATAAATACACATTTTGAAAAAAAGGACACAATGCAAAAAATAAAACTGGCCCGTAATTAACTCTGTCATGAAAATAAGCGTAACAAAAAAACATTCACAATAACGAGTTGTGTTAAAAAAAACATTCTCATTTATGGTTCTATTATATATTTTATCGGTATTTATCAATTTGATTGTGAACTGCATAACGTCTTATTCCGATAATCTGTAACATGAACAACCGCTAATATTGGATAGGGCGAATTATCTTTCATCTATTTGGTGTAAATGTTGGCCTTTCCCTTCAGAAACTACAGCCTGTGAAGTCAACTAGACGAGACTCCATATGGAGGTTATTCAGATTACTCATTTCCTATGTTCAATATGAGTCGAATCTGGGCTTCAAGGCATTTTAGTCGTGTAAATATGCTTCAGATATCTTATATTTGTGATTCTGACTACTTAAAGTCTGCAATCGGCCTCGTGATGCCTGTCGTTGAAACACCCGAGTGCGACGACAGTCACACATCGAATGTCCATCCCTCTGAACGAGCACGCTGCTCTGCGGTAGATGGTACACGAGTACATGTCTGTTGATGTTGAGACGACCTTCACGCTGGCCATGCCCTTGACCTTGTCCCCCGGTGCTCTCCAATAGCAGCGCATACGACCCTCGCTGACCATTTCTCAGTGACCGTGCAGAAATACAGTAGGTCTGCACCAAAGACATTTGGTGAGTACCACCCGGTCCACACCGAACACAACGGTGTCTCCAGCGAGCCGAGCACGAGCTCCACAAAGTACACCGTCACTCGTTTGAGGCTCAGAGGTCTCCGGGAGGACTGCCTGCTGTACGTGAGGCTGGAGCCAGAGGTCAAAGGTTAGAGAAGCTGACGGGGCTGGTTCCTGTCGCACACCTCTGCAATCAGCTCCAGCCACAGCTGTCTCCCCCCCTCCCCCCCCCCCCCAGCTCACACACGTGGTCCTTTCATTCAGTGTTTGTTGACATGCTGATCTGGGATCAGCTCATGAAGGTACCCCTCAATCTCTTGCCTTTAGTTGACTGAGCGAGACGGACCCGTGCACTACGTGTCTACGGAGACGGGAGTTTTGAAAACCAGTTGGTATTCTTTTGTAATTATTATTATTAGGGATGTAGATTTCAAGGCTATTGTATCTACCATCTGGTCTATTTGTGTGAATATTTTGTGATAAAAGATTAATATTGTAAAATGAAGAATAGTTCTGCTAACCTGAGTGTGATGTGACGTGCAGTCCGAACCTGAAAACAAATCGACTGAAGAGCCTGAAGGATTCGCAGTCATTTTAACTTTTAATCCAGATTGATTCTGAGTGGATGTTAACTCCTCGGCAACTTCAACCAAACCTGGCTGCAGATGTTTTATATTTAAAAAAAACTGTGTTAAAAGACTGGACATATTTTTTATAGAGTCCTTGAAATGAGCACATTGGTACCGGTGGTTCAGTGATGCTTTCACAGTTCAACACATCTGGCCGCCCCCCTGATGTGCAGGCCACCACGATGTACACGATGCACTGGAAAATGAATAAACAAATATTCACACAGAGTGAATATCATCAGTTAATAAGATCTGCTAAGATTCTTTATCTGTGAATGGATGATGATGGTTTGAATCACTAAATCTCATGTCCAGAATGACGGGCTTAAACACAACATATTTGGAAAGAAACGTATATACTTGTTTTTGTCAAAGTGATCCATTTCGGCAAAAGAAAAAAGAATATGCTCATTTCCCAAAAGTAAAGCTGTTTGATAATTACTGCTCTGCTTCTCTTCTCATCCGTTTCTTAATCAGAATGCAACATCTACTCACGTGTACAACGATACAAGCTCTTGGTGGAGGAGGTGTACACTGTGACATGTGTGGATGGACACTGTTGCAGCAAGAGGTTTCATTCTTGCCATCTTGAAAGTCGTGGTTAAATCTGTATCATTGCGGAGAAGAAACTGTACAATAAGAAAGTTGGTGTGTGATTTCTTTTCTTAGCGATCAATTTGAAGTTACTAGAGATTAACTTAAATATATCGTGTTTGAGATGATTTTATATTTGAGAAAACGTGTTATATTTTGAAGGATGACAGCGAGCTCACCATAAGTTCCAATCAGTACATTTCCAGATCACATGACCTCAGTACTTGACACCGGGCAGCTGTAGCAATAACACGGTGACGTGTCGTGGTGTTCGCTCATGGCTGTTGTTGCTGAAACCAAACAGCTGTCTGCTTCATGCCGAAGGGAATAGAAACAACCAAAGTGTATGTGGAGAGTGTACTGTGGACTCAAAATAACCTCCTCACCTTCCCTTTCTGGGAGGGCTCGACTGTAAACCCCCTCTCATTGGTTCTCTCGTTTCATCTCACTTAACTCAATAAGGTGTGATTCTTTTTAAGCGTAATTTGTACTCTTTTATTTTCTTCTACCTTCTCATGGGTGCCATTACTCTTATGTTGGTGTCTAGTTTTTTAAAATACTGTTTCTATGCACAATGAGCTCGATGTGTGTGAACGCGAGGCGCACACTTCCTCCTCATTCGATGCTGCTCGTTATGAAGAAGAAGCTAACTTTTACGAAATGGGGAGATGTTCTTGCCTTCTCCAAGTTGAACCCGGTTTCCCCTCGGACTGTGACTCAAGGCTTTGTTATGAGGTGGTGATGATAACGATCGGTGTGATGATGAAGGTTAAAAGACACATCACAACAGTGGCCTGGTACTAGAGGTCAAAGGTGATGGACCTGCCTTGACTACTACTCTTACTTCCCAAATACATGTAAGTCTTTTCAGGTGAAACTACAGATTCAACTGAGGTTTGTTTTTTTGTTTTTTTATTGTGTATTTTCTCCCTTAATTTGTACTTGTATAACATTGTCTTTAAATGAAAAAGACCTGATAATGAAAAATGAAGATAATAAAGTTGTTATTGTTGATACTGGATATTCATCTGCTTTTTTTCTCCTTACTGAACAGCAGAAAGATGGGATGGCTTTAAATATTATTGTAGTGGCCATTTGTCCAATAAATCAACTAAAACTATAAATCAAATTGCCGCTGACGCATCGTGTGTTTTGGAGTTGATGCAGCCAAAAGAAAGTAGTGTCCATTTCCATATTCCATTCTTTTATTTATTTACTAAAGAAACAAAAAGAACAAACAAAATGTTGACACTGCCTCTCGTGTGCTGGTAAAAAAAACAGGCAATGTATAAAATGTATTAAACTAAAACTATTATAAGTACAAACATCTTCTTGCAGATCAAAATATGTAACCTAAATAGACAATGATTAAACAATATTACATTACATTAAAGTGGGCCTTATATACTGAGTTTACATTACTCAATTGATTCTAGTATTTAACCAGCTGATCCATTTTAGACTATATTTATTTAATCTGTAGCCTATTACTTTATATGCCTACACAAGATAAACACAGAGTTAATAATTTCCCCACCAAAACCATAGGCTTTGGAACATTACACGTCATTTAGCTGACGCTTTTATCCAAAGCGACTTACAACCCTGTCACGCTCACACAGCGTAGAGCAGCTACAGGGAGACCTTCAGGGTGAAGTGTCTTGCTCAAGGACACATCAACTAGGGCGGGGATTGAACCTCCAACCCCCTGATCAGGCACGTGCACAGAAATTTTGGGGGGCAGGTGCTCAAACCTCCAAAAAGGGCCCCCCGTTGCCAAAAATATTTTGTGACGGAGTTGAAGCATAAGCAGCATTACACTAGTAAAGCCGTCCTGGACCAGCGTTTCCTCTGGGCAGGATTAGACAGCTAGCTTACATTTTATTTATGAATAAAGATGAATTACTATATGACAACATCAGTACAAGCGTTCTGATTGGCTAATGAGTTTGTTTGAACAGTAAATTGAGAGATGGACGCAAATTGTCACCAGGTGGCGAATTACGCACTGCAAATATTATTTCCTTATTTATTCTTACACTTTTTAGAATATTATCTGAACTAATACATGTTGCGTCAGCTGAATGCTGATAGGTCAGCCGTCTTGGGAAATGCTCCTGATTGGTTGACTGTCAAACACAAACAAAAGGAGCGCTGCAATTGGGTGAGACTCGTTTGAACGTGGCGCAGCAGCACGGCTGTAACTGATCACACTAACGATGCTGCAATTAAGTAATTGGCCACTTAATGGAGCGATAACACCTGTGCTCTGGTAGTCTATATGCGCTCTCTGGTAGTCTAATATGTGCACTGCGAATATTCTAAAAAGCAAATCGCCCGACGCCGAGGTGCGAAAGCCAATCAGCGTTGAGCTGCTGCGCCGTTGGTGAACTGGAGCTGGAAGTGACAGTGATTCAAATGTAGCGGTGCAAGCCTACATAGCCTTGTTGTTGTTGTTATCATCCCGTCCCTGCTGCAGGACAAGCTCAACCGATAACTTTATCTATTGAGTTTTTCTTTAATCCAGATGTTCTAATGTTTTTTTAATGGAAAAAAAAACATATATGTTGTAATATAATTTAATAATATAGTAATACATCTTTGGGTTCTATGGCTACTTCTGAAATCATCTCTTACTATAAGTAATAATATCAGACTCTAAATAGCCTTTTTTTTTTTAAGGCTTTTATTTCAGGCTTTTTTTTCAATGTGCAGGCCGATCCTGCTGCACCCAGGTCCCTGAAGGCGAGCTGGCCAAGCAGCAGAGTGGGCCCCGTTTAAAAAGTGGCCACTTTTGGTTCTATGCCCCATCCACACTGACACCGAAGTTACTTAGGTGAAGGTTTGTGGTTGGAGGTTGAGGACAGTAAGTTTAAAATGTCACAGGTTAGTGCTTAGTGCTTTACAGGTATTTGGCACACTGATGCGGAAGTAGCGATATATAAACATTAAAACAATGTGAGACTATTGCACGTTTATGGTGAGGCGTTCAAAGGGTAGAATGTACAGTTATTTTAGTGTTAGTCGCAGCTGGATTACATTAGTTTCCTATTTGTTGTAGAGTTCAGTATAGAAATCTTTTAATTTCTTTTGAATATTTCTGATCATTTTATGCCTTATTCTGCACCAAGACTCCTAAACCAAATGTGGCAAATGTTGTCCAGACTCCGGACACAGCCATATCTGGATCATTAATGTTTAAGCGCCAGCACAATATCATATTTTTCTAATGTTACACATACATTCTCAGCTTTTGATGTTTTCTGTAATGCCCTGCGTGATCATTGTGTTGTTGCTGCAAATAGGAACACTAAGGTCCTTAAATGAATACCATGTATCATTCATAAGAGCAATCTTAAACATTTTAATGAACAAGTGTTTTATCATGATTTGTTTTATTTCAATTGGAGGAGGATAGAGCTAATCCTGATGTGGAAACAGCCTGGTCTTGTTTATGATGGTTTTACACGAATCATTAATACACACGCCCCTTTCAGGAGATACAGAATACAGGGATGCGATACTCCCTGGTTCTCATCTGATCTAGCAGACAGCATTCATGAGTGAAACCTGCTGTGGGCTAAGGCAAGAACAACAGGTTCTGCCTCTGACTGGCATGTGTTTAGGCAACTAAGAAACACATTTCAAGAAAGCAAAATCTGAATATTTGTCTGTTACTGCTGAAAAGTACCCGAGGAAATTTTGGACAACTAAAATTCCCTCTGCGAGCAAGGTAATTTGATTCAACATTAACCGGGTCAAATGTTGAATCACCCAAAAGTGGTCAGAAACCCCAAAATCCTAAAAGCTAAAGTGTATACCTCATCACCAATGTCATTACCAACAATTCAATCAGTTTTTAGTGGAATTGAGTTATTCACCCCTCCATAGATCAAAGCTCAATAAGGACAAATCCCTAGTCTCCCCCTTGTCCGATGTATTTCTATGTTTGTATGTACACTCTCCCAAAAATTTTCTATATTATTTAACTTGAAAGACTGGATGGTATATATTAATTACTACACCTGTGCCTATGTATACTTGGTAAATTAAGATACTGTCCAAAACAAAATATTAAAAATTCAAAAAAAATAAATAAGGAGAAATCACTCTGCAGAGTGTAATGTTGTAGGACTTCTCAGCAACCATTTTGTATGTTTCTCCCCTCCCCATATAAGTGTGGGTGGAGTTTTCCCGTGGGGAAAAATAAAGGTTCCCGTCAAAATAGTATCTGTATTTCTCGAACAGGTGGGGTCATTAGAAAGAGAGTGTGTGCGCATCTGAGATTGTGATGAAACAGGAGTACAATAACACACACCAACATGAAAGAAACCCTTACAATAGTGTCCTGTTGTGGCTGGATTACTTCCTTTTTGGTCCATTCTGACTAATCTCTTAACCTGATGCATATAAACCTGTATCTCTCTCCTATCTGACTGCTGGTGAGACGCCACAGAATACTCACCCTCTGGACCTCAGTAATCAAACACCCACAGAACACAATGAGTTTGGATCAGAGTTTAGTTCACGTAGATTTATTTGTAACCAACAGTCTCACAAATAAAACTGGTCTGGGTCCGGTATTATAGACAACGACCTCCCTCCACATCTGTCTTTCCCAAGCCCCGAACAAAGACATTAACATTATTTATACCTCACACTCAATGCAGGTGCCGCCTCCGTCCACTCCCTCATTACATATTAGTTCTCGTCAGTCAGAGTGAACCCTGTCCCAGTCCAAGCCGTTTACTTTAAGGAATGTGGAGGTTTCTCGCTGACGTCTCCCCCCTCGTCTCTTCTCTTATCGTTGTTGTGTCTGGGCCTCCTGGTCCTCGCTATGCTGTCTCCTCTCTACTGTTCAGAATGGAGCAGCACAAGGCCGCTGGGTCTATCTATGTCTGGCGTTGTTGACCCTCGTCTGAGGGAGAGAGCTGTGTGTGCCCTCCTAATCATCTTTATAGATGTAATTTAAGCCTAATATAACATCATGTAAAAGTTTAATACACCCTATGTATATATGTTGTGGAAACACCCAATTTGAAACATTTTAACAACGACATTCCGCTGAACGACATGCTTTATTAACAACACGCACACTGAGCAGACCACAGGACCATGCATCTGCTCACTCTCCCATCTCCTGCAGCTCTGCCCTTCTTATAGCTGCGTTCTCGGCCGGGGGAACCGGCATCTAGCCGGCCCCCCCGACAGAGGAACAAGGACCCATCCATCGCTGCTCGTAGCTTTGATTTCTGAATTATTTTTCTAAAGGGAGGGAGGAAGCCGGATCTACCAGACTACTCCCTTTAAAAAAATGAAATAATGTAAGGAACTTTGGCTTTTTTTTTAACTCATAGTCAAAGCGGCAGAACAATCGGCGGGCCTGCGTTCTCGGCCGGGGGAACCGGCATCTAGCCGGCCCCCCCGACAGAGGAACAAGGACCCACCCATCGCTGCTCGTAGCTTTGATTTTTGAATTATTCGCTCAGCTCCTTCACCTGCTCCTGAAGAGTGTCCTTTGCGAGGTTCAGGGCCACCATCTCCGACTGAAGCACAGCATTCTTTCCAGCGTAGGTCTGTTCGTGGGAGACCTTTTTCTCCAGGACCCGGACGTTCTTCTGCAGAGCTTTGTTCTGCCTGATCAGAGCAGCCTTCTCTGGCTTCAGGGCTTTGTAGTTCTTCTTGACATTGATCAGAACCTCCAGGTCGTTGTTTAAACCCCGGACGGTTTGTGACTTCTACCATCTTTATAGATGTAATTTAAGCCTAATATAACATCATGTAAAAGTTTAATACACCCTATGTATATATGTTGTGGAAACACCCAATTTGAAACATTTTAACCACGACATTCCCCCCTTGGGAGACCTAAGTCTTCCACAAAACAGAAGATGTTGTTGCTCCTCTGACTCTTCTGGTTCATGTACTTTGCGTACAGCAGGAACCGCTCATGCATCAGGTTACTAGCACCTGGTGGATGAATGCATGAGCTGCGGCAGGTCTTCTTCTTTGGGATCGGGTCCTTGGAGGCGTTACTGATTATATCTTGTTATCCATTATTATCACATCACATAAGTAAACAGAAATGCCCTCCGGTAAGGGTTACACTCTACTACTGTCACTTAAGGCAACTCGACTAGTCAATGGCAGAATATGCTGTTTTTCTCAGGTGGTTAGACCTGATAAGAAATGCAAGCCACATAATATTAGGTTATATAACACATTTATCTCAATCACCGGGTTCTTTAGATCCACCCTGATGAACCGACATCATCGCAGGTCAATTTGACCTTTAGTCCGATAATGGCTGTTACCTCCTATTGCTAGGGACCACGTCTTCTTCTTGGGGGTTCCATGAGACGGGAATTGTTCTTTCAGCTGGGCTCTCCGTATTGTTTTCCTCCTTTCTGTGAGTGTGAAGGGCACTCCCCTCCTCCAGCTCCCTCAGCCGTCTGCTGGTGTTCTGGTGTGGATTGACCACGCCTTGCTTCTCCTCGCCTCTGTGGCCGGCAGGGCTTTGCCGTGATGGTCTCCTCTCCTCTCCTGGCCTTCCTTCCGGTGCTCCTGCCTTGTTGCAGTGTGTGATGTGGTTCCGGTGTGGTTTCTCTTCACTGCAGTGGGCGTGGCCAGTACCACCAGGTAGGGTCCAGTCTGCCGTGGCTCGTCCCCCTTCCTTGGATGGACCTCCTCCTCCTATGGGTCTGGTCACACGTGGCTCTCCTCCATGGCTCCTTCCACCTGTTGAAACAGTGCTTCCTGCCTACCTGCCGCTCCCTGGACATAGCTTCGTATTTCTCTGGCTAACATGCTCAACAGTGGACCTTTATTAGGCCTCCCTAGCCTCTCCTGGGGAGTTAACTGTGTACTACGGTTAGTTTGTATTCTCATGCTCATTAATACCACCTGGAAAACCGTCAGCCAGTCCATTCTAGTCCCCCCGCAGATTTTGGATAGCTTTGCTTTCGGTGTACCACTAGCTCTCTCTCTACGTGTCCCTGGGGATGATACATCCAACCTAACCTCTGCTTGACCCTCAATGACAGACATCTTTATTCATTATCGTGTTGTCAAAAGACACAACAAATTACTCACCTGACAAAATCATGTCTGTTTGCTGGTCCGGCTCCTCACTGGTCGACCGAGCTCCTCACTGGAGATCAGGAACGCAGAAAGTCTCTATATCCTCCGCCGGAACCTAAAAAACACCCTTTTCCAACAATACCTTGGATAAAAACAGATTAGTACTTCCGTGGTATTTAAGTAAGTCACTTTGAACAACCGCATCAGCTAAATGACTCGAAATGTAAAACCAACTGCATTAGAAACTAAGCTACAGTTATAGCATCAAATTTGGCTGCTGGGCGGCTTTCCCTCCTCTGCTGAATCTGTCAATCACCACCAACACATATTGTTTTGCTTACCAGTCTGATCATATCAATAAAATCAACTATGGCCGTCTGGAGCTGGAAATGGTCTATCGGAGCGATGTGCGACTTTCTCATGTCGTGCTCCACAACTTACGCCCGATCGCACAAGATGGTTGACTGTGGGCAACCCGTATGGAGACCACCCGGTTGCCTGCACAGCCTTCCTCACCTCCCCCCTGGCTCCATGGAAATCACCATGAGCCACCAAACCCATAATTTAATGCTTCTCATACTTTTAGTGTGAGCGGTGCTCTTTGCAATATTCATCCCTTAAGATGAGCGTGTGCGGGGGAAAGGGGGGGTGCATAAGACACTCTTAGATCTTTAGCCTCTGGTAAGTCAGTAGGTCTGTGTGTGTTCACTCTGTAATGTGCAGGTGTAGAAGGACAGAGGTGAACTTGAGAGTGTTTGGGCTGGCCTGGGTCTTGCACCCTAACAGCCGGAGGGGAGTTGCAGGTTGGCACCCTGTTATCCCGTTGACGATCCGGTCCCCGCCGCAACTCGTCTGCTTCAACCCCGTCTGGGTCCTGGAACTCATCTTCTTCAACCCTGTCTGGGTCCGGTCGGCAATGGCTGTTGATGGGGTCTGTATCCGGTGGTCTCAAACTCGATTTCGTCTGGATCGTCCTGGTCAGGCTGCAGCTTCTCTTCCACTGGTGTCGCATGGGCCCTGGATATGACATGACTCCCCTGGGCGGCATCGTGGGTGGTAGATCGTGCTCTTCATCGTCTCCCGGCTCATCCGCCTACTGCGTCGAGATACCTGTTGAAGAGACCGCTATCTCCAATCCCGTATGACACCGGACCCTCCCTAGATGCTGGGTCCTTGGAGGCCCACCAAGTTAACCTTAACTGCTCCTCTTGAGAGGCAGTCGACTCAACCTCCACGAGAGCCCTCATGGAGGCTGTAGGATCAATGTCCTCACTCCCTTCACGGAGTGTTCATGAACATCTCCTGCCTGATACATCACAATACTATACCATACAAAATCAGTGCAAAAGTTCTGCACTGAAACAATCGTGCATGGAAGCCTCTCTGGCGTCCACTTGCACCAACTAAGCAAACTACTTGACATGCTGCACCCTGTCCTAACCGACAGGCTGCGGTCAGAGCTCTGGACTCACCAGCCTGTGCAGACAAAGGAGAGAACAACGGTTCAGCCAAGAGGGTCCGGTACGAGGTTGACTCCGGCGTGGGAGCAACCTCAGCAAAACCTGCCACAGAACCCAAACTTGACCTGTAACCTGAACCATCAACAACCATAGAGATCTGGGGTGCCGGTAATGGCCCCGCCTCCAGATCAACACATGCCCCGAGTAGGTCGTTGGATATTGCCACGCAATCGTGAGGACTACCTTCAGAAGGAAGGGTAAGATGCTCTGCCGGCTTACCCGTGCAACAGCGTGCAATCGTTATCTCAGTAACGGAAAGTATGACGTCATAATCTGAGCGTCTCGCAGTCGGAATTACAACATTTGTTGCCATGAGCAAGGTGTGAAGACCCTGGCCGGTGTACAACGTCAAAGCATGACCCATGGAAATCGTTGAGGCCTTCTCTCAAGCGTATTCTGCGTCTGCTAACCCCTGTAGCTGTAGCTGTCGCAATTACCATGAGATGTTCCACTGCAATGGATCTAGTTGGACCTTCTAGTTTTTGTCCACTATATTTAACTTTTAACTTAACAGAACTTCATATCTATCTTTTGGTTAATGATTGATGGTGCATCTTGATAGCCTTGTGGCAAACGCGTGTACTGGTATTGTAGCCCGTCTAAGGACCACGAATATAGCCAATTAGGAGACACTGAAAACTTCAGAACATTTGTTGCTCTTAGGTCATGAATCAATAAGCCTTTTGTTGGAGTCATTTTTTACCTGGGATAAAGAAGAGTATTTCACGGACTACAGTCAGTTCTAACACTACTTCTTCCAGCAACCCGGAAATTACACAAAGGATATTGTCTTTTCTATGAAGGTTTGGCATTCGCTTTGAGTTGGATGAGTACCTGTTCTACTGATTTAGGAGTCGACCTCCGGGCCTCAGGAGCTCAATGAGATGCTTGTCGTAATGCTGCAGTTGGTGGGCACACTGCCCGATCAGGTGGCATGCCCGATGGATTACCCCCTGATAGGGACGTCCATCTGAAAAAACACGGCAGGCACAGTCATTATTTTGCATGGAATCGGCTCATTGGTCCTTTGTTGTACACACACTGTCTCTCATGTTGCTGGTGGTATTGCAGAAGTCGGACTCTCGCCAGCAGGTGCTGATGCAGCTGCTGCGGGTTGAGCAAGGTACCGGTGTAGTACCTCAGGTTGGCCAGAAATTGTGGGTGCACTATCTCCGCCCATCCATTCAAGGTGGTTTCTTCCTCAGGAAGCAGGGCTGCTGACAGCAGGACGTACCTCGGTAGGGTGGGGTCTCGACCCTCCCCTCCAGGACCTCATGCTTCTCCAAGCTCGAGACACAGACCGAGTGCTCCAGCTGGGCCTCTGTTTCCGCTAGTGTCTCCCTCAGCTTCTCCCACGTGGTCACTGACTGGTCACTCACTGGTGACTCCGGGTCGAGTGTTTCACCTGGGCGGCGGCATGTTGTTTGACCCCGACCGACACTTCAAAGGAGTCTAAAATGTTCTATGGCTCATCGTTCAGTCCTTCCAATGAGAGGCCACTGGCTCTGTAGTTTCCTTCTGTCATTCAGTCACACACAGACGGATCTGGACCAATGGAGTCAGGTCCTCCATTTCTCCTCTCTTTTTTTTATGTACTGGAGACACTTTTGGATGGCATTCATCAAAGACTACTTATCTATACAACGGATGTCTAATTATTATTTAAATCATTATCCTTTGAGTAATTTACCCCTCTGTCTTTCTACAGCTCACTTTATTTGGCTTCTACTTGGGGTGTTAAATTAATAACGATATGTCAATCATCAGTATGTCAGAGTGTCATCAGTCCACTGACCTCTCTATACACTGCAGCACACGGACCTGCCACACCCTGAGAGGGCACACAGGTCTGTCATTGCCTCGCACTGGACTGTCTCGCACTGGACCCACAACAATCCTATCTTAATTTTCCCAGTTACCACTGGAGGGCCAACGCCCATTAAATTTCCCGTCCATGATCAATAGATTCCCATTTATCGAAGTCTCTTTACCATACCCTTTCTGTATTAATTACAATGATCTTATCCCCGATTAAAAGCAAAACAAATGAGAAATATGCTCTCCTGCTCGTGTCTGTTTTTATTTTCATTATTTTATCAATCAAGAAACGCGCGTTCACCGTAAAACTTGACCCAAATCGGCACATATCCACTATACTCTCAAGCCGAGTTGTTGACACGTCGGTCTCGTTTGTCTGCCACAGGGCAGCTGTACACCACATCACACTTCTTATGGATCATCTAAACAAAATATCAGGACAATACATAAATCAATTTAACCGTATTAAAATGAAAGGAAAGGATTCCTCTCTCTTCCCCACTCACACACTAGTGATGACAGCACACGTCTCCACTGACACACGGTCAGATAACACACAAGGTCACCACAGGGTCAACAATCATCCAACAATCCCGCTCAGTATTTATTTCTTAAAAATACTCAAAAATAATCACCAAACATTCCAAATAATAAAACAAAGTATACTTTTATAAAACAATAAGGCATTCAAACTGTGAATGAATGATTATTGTGCATCCAACTGTTGAATGGTGTATGAGTGTAATCTAATTCTAGCTTAAAAGTTCTTATTCCTCCATCAGTATTTTATTCTTGTTCCTACCCTCACCACTTTTACTCATTAATATAATTTGTCTTAGAGATTATTCCCTATTTCTCCTGTTTTGATGGTGTATGTCAGCGTCAGTTTGGCTGCCTTTAGTATGTGTGTGTATATTAATCTTGTAGTAATACTACCTAACTTTGGCCACACAATCGTGTCCAGGGGTTAAGCCCCTGCAGTACCCTATCTGCCCACTGGGTTAGGTAGGAGTGTCCCTACTTCTAGAAGCGCTATTTTGTACTATGGTGCAGTACCATCCCCGACCACTATGTGTCTCCCTTCTATCCTGTACCTTGAGGCCCTCTTCACCCTACTCATTTCTGGCCTCATCCTTCCTGTCCACGAGGGTTAGCTGGAGGCTAGCCCTCCTGACTTAATGCTCTCTCTCTCTTCGCTCCTGTCTTATCAGCTAAGAAGTGCGTGTGTATTATGTTTATCATGAAGCACATCAACCGAACATTCACAAAATGCTCACTGGTTTATATATATATATAGATATTTAATAGTTCCCAGCGGAACTTTTATTCCTTTTAATTCCACCTCGTCAGATTCACATCTTTTTAATGTATTAATAATGTAGGTAGCCTTCCAAGTTTTATCGATCTCCTCTTGTTAAACTTCGCTTTCCCTTTTTCTCAAAATAGTCAAAGCAACACATCCAAGTTCACAACAAATGACACACACTCCAAGAGCGCGTGCGCACACACACATCCTCACCAGACGCGTCGCTAGAATTTTGATACAACCGGGGCTAAGAGTGAAGCAGATGAATCAAGATGGGTCTTCGGTGCTCCTTTTTTATTTTCATCACAGACTTTTTTTAATTTAATTTTTTAATTAACATTCGGGGCTAATCAAAAAACATTCGGGGCTTTAGCCCCGGGTTTTTTAACGTAGCGACGCCACTGATCCTCACACAAACTCACACACACTCACACACACTCTTGGCTTCCCCAAGGTTCCCATCTACAGCTTGTGACACAGTTCTGTCTTCTACATGATATAATTCTAATCAACCGGTCCCCGTTTATTTTATAAGCTATTTCTAAATTATGGGTAGAGGCTTATTTAACTGTTGACAACAACATTTAGGTTCTCCAATCACAGACAGTTTTAACACAAAAGGTCGTCTGCACACCTGTTATGAGGCCTCTTGTTGTCAACCGCCAAACTGCCGCAGACCCTCGTCAGGGGTCTGTGAAACGTCTTTAGTCTTAAACCAGGTCAGTCATCTGAGTTTGGGGTCCCCTAAAGTCATATATTCAGTTATTTATCTACCAAGCTAGAACACATTAAAGCAATATACACAGGTTCAGGGTGAATGTGAGTTAATCACCATAACTCACGACAACTTCATTTCAATAAGCAAGCGGTTCATCAAGCACAGCTGTGATTAAAAGAAAAGCACACGTTTCACAGCATTGCACACTTCAACATAACAATAGGAGTTTCACTCACACACTCGCATTCACCTTTTCTCACACACCCCCTAAGCATTCGCCTTTTCTCACTCTTCGCTCACAATGACAACACCCAGCCAAAAAGTCATCAGTCAGTAATCTGTCAGTCAGTCAGTTTCGTCTTTACTTTGTTAGTAGTGTTAGTTCCGTTCTCGTTTCTCCGTCTGTACTCCAAAACAACACACACACTGCTCAGTGGCACCGAGATTTCTCCCTGTCACATCCAACACACTCTGTTACTCAGCTGCCAATGAGTTGACTCTCCCCGGCCCCCCTGTCATTCGAGAGTCTTACTGCTCACTTTACATGAGACACTCCCCGTCCCCCCTGTCACCGAGCGTCTTTCTTACTGCTCACCTGCATGAGACGCTCCCCGTCCCCCCCGTCACCGAGAGTCTTCCTCACTGCTCGTGTGGGGCTCGGGGCTCGGTGTTCTCCCTGCAGATGAGTCTTATGCTCTCGAGTCGGGCTCGGGGCTCGGTGACCTCTCAAGCCAGTGAGTAACGAACAATGCCTCCGGACTCCTACACACCTATGCCCTGTAAATCACCCGAGCTTTTTTAACATTAATTTCACCTGGAGGACTTCACCTGTTCCGACTCAGACATCCAGCACGTACATGGAGCACAGACCTAGACAGCACGTGCACTGCGGCCGGTGCACGCGCCCCGGAATCACGCTTCGTGACCTCCAACCAAACTCAATGCAGTTCAATGTGATTAAGTTAATTGATTTTACCAACAATTATGCCACAGTTCAATCCAAATTAAAGCACATTACCATCATTACCATTTACACTAGTGGGGTTCAATAAATGATTACTGAGAGTCGTCTGTATCTTACGGTTACAGGGTGTCCCGGGAGGCCCTCCGTCACAGACGTCCTTCCTCCTCACAGACTGAAGTCCCCGATGCAGAAACTTTTTAGAAAATGGCTTCCTGCTCACCTTTTTGTCGACGCGTCTCTGATCGGTCAGTCTGTGAGAGAGCAAAGGCAGCCCTGCTCCGGCCGGGCTCCCGCGGACCCCTCCTGGAGGCTCGCCAATTGTTGTTGCTGGATTTCTTCCTTTTTGGTCCATTCTGACTAATCTCTTAACCTGATGCATATAAACCTGTATCTCTCTCCTATCTGACTGCTGGTGAGACGCCACAGAATACTCACCCTCTGGACCTCAGTAATCAAACACCCACAGAACACAATGAGTTTGGATCAGAGTTTAGTTCACGTAGATTTATTTGTAACCAACAGTCTCACAAATAAAACTGGTCTGGGTCCGGTATTATAGACAACGACCTCCCTCCACATCTGTCTTTCCCAAGCCCCGAACAAAGACATTAACATTATTTATACCTCACACTCAATGCAGGTGCCGCCTCCGTCCACTCCCTCATTACATATTAGTTCTCGTCAGTCAGAGTGAACCCTGTCCCAGTCCAAGCCGTTTACTTTAAGGAATGTGGAGGTTTCTCGCTGACGTCTCCCCCCTCGTCTCTTCTCTTATCGTTGTTGTGTCTGGGCCTCCTGGTCCTCGCTATGCTGTCTCCTCTCTACGGTTCAGAATGGAGCAGCACAAGGCCGCTGGGTCTATCTATGTCTGGCGTTGTTGACCCTCGTCTGAGGGAGAGAGCTGTGTGTGCCCTCCTAATCATCTTTATAGATGTAATTTAAGCCTAATATAACATCATGTAAAAGTTTAATACACCCTATGTATATATGTTGTGGAAACACTCAATTTGAAACATATTAACCACGACAGTCCCATGTCCAATAAAGGTGCAACATTGTTTAGTTTGTAAAGTGTGCTTCATGTGTGGTGATGGGCACACAGCAGGATAGAGATGGTTCCCACAACAAACACCTGGTTCTTTTGTTTGAAGTTTGAAATGTGTACAACTTTATATATGGGACTTTGAAGAGGGGTGAGTGTGCTGGTGTGTGTGTTGGTGTCTGTATGTATGTGTGCGCGTGTGTGTGTGTGTGTGTGTGTGTCTGTTGAAACATGGTGGGAGGGAGTAAAAAAGACTATGCCTCATTTACAAAGAAGAAAGAAATAGTATAAACGTGACACTTCTGATGACTTTTTCCTAGATTTTCAAACTTTGAAACAGATCAATTTGACCAGCAATATAACAGGAGGTTTAAATTGGCTGGAGATTTTGTTGCAGAGCCACTTGTATATCTTTTTATTCTGACAATGAAAAATAACGACACACCATTCAATTGGAAATCTTCCACTGTTTAAAGGTGGAGACCCAGCAATTTTAAATAACTGTAGGCCAGTATCTAATTGATTTGTACTAAAATCCTTGAAGCTCTTGTGAGCAAACAACTTAAAGAGTTCTACACCAATGCCATTCTATCAACCTATCAGTCAGGCTTCAGGACAAAACATAGCACTACTACAGCTACACTGAAAGTGGTAAATGAGATAATTATTGCTCTTGACAAGAGGTAACATTGAGCCTCACTGTTTACTGATCTGTCTAAAGCATGTGACCATGATGTTTTAAGGCTGAGGCTCTCGGAACAAGCGCTCGCTTGGTTCACGTGCTACCTTGAGATTAGGTCTCGGTGCATCAGATATGAGGGTCTATCCTCCGATATTACAACCTTCTGTAAAGGTGTGCAACAAGGCTCCGTATTTAGTCCACTTTTATTTACTGTTTATATAAATAACCTGGATCAAAATGTTGCTGATGACGAGATAAATTCTCCTGATATTATTTATATATATATATATATATATA
Source organism: Liparis tanakae (assembly GCA_036178185.1). NCBI lineage: Eukaryota > Metazoa > Chordata > Actinopteri > Perciformes > Liparidae > Liparis > Liparis tanakae. The sequence continues at coordinate 10,201,395 of CM070094.1, read as the reverse complement.
TATATATATATATATATATATATATATATATATATATATATAGCTGTGCGACAACTCTTGTGCAGGAAATGTATCTCTTGCTAAATGCTTTTTGGCACAGCTAAGGGTATATCTATAACAACAATGCCCTTTGATATAAAATCCATTAATAAAATCAAGATTGAAAACAAATGGATAAAACACATTGTGAAGATTTGGACAATAATAAAAAAACACTTGCTCCCTCATCAAAAGAGCCCAACAGAGGATGTACTTTCTGCGGCAACTGAAGAAGTTCCACCTGCCTCAGATGGTGATGGTGCAATTCTACAGCTGCATCATTGAGTCCATCCTCTCCTCCTGCATCTCCATCTGGTACCCTGCTGCCACTGCCAGGGACCAAGGCAGACTGCAGCGTGTCATCCGCTCTGCCGAGAGGGTGATTGGCTGCGGTCTGCCATCCCTACAGGACCTGTTCGCCTCTAGGACCCTGAGGCGGGCATCGTGGATCCGACCCTCCCACCGGGGTCACGACCTCTTCCAGGTCCTTCCCCTCCGGCAGGAGGTTGCGGTCCATCAGGATCAAAACCTCACGCCACGGTTCCAGCTTCTTCCCTGCTGCAGTTGGCCTGTTTAACAAGGGCCCGCCTCATCCTGCCCCCCACCTCACGCGGGTGTTCGTTAACACACACCACCACACACTGTTTATATTATAGCACATGCACTTTTGCACACTCACTTTTTCACACCCATTTTTGTTTGTACATACTGTGATTGTATTTTATATTCTACTTATTTTACTTACTGTACATTATATTTTGTGTTTTTTATGTCATGTTCTGTATGCACCATACTCACCAAAGAAAATTCCAGGTAGGTGTAAACCTACTTGGCAATAAAATACATTCTGATTCTGATTATTAACCCAAACACAAGGGGGTAGTTCCGACGTGTGGGATGTCCTCAAATTGTATAAAGCAGAACTAGTGGTTAGTTCTTCCGTGGATGGAGGAAATGATAACCGTTTACACATAAATAAGCCCCCCCTCTCGGAGTGAAGCCTTAGCGCCACAAATGGTCAAGCGACTAAAAGTGTTTTTGCGAATATTCGCATTACGCTTTTAGCGTGAAGGCAGCTGAACAAATGTGTTCATCCGCCAAAAACAGATCGCAAAGCTACAGCATGTCAAAAAAGATTTAATTATTTTAAACTTCAACGTAATCGTGAACGAGGAAGAACAAAAAAAACACGCATTATATAGAAACCCAGAGAAGAAAGAGAAACCGTGACTTTCCGTTCCAAAATAAACAATGTAATCTATTAATGAAATGATTTGTTATTATTATAATTAATACAATTATTAGAATCCTGTTGCCAGTTTAAGTTCATATTAGGATACAGAACTCCTCATGCCATGACTCTCACCAAGCTGGTGAAATTTGGGACCGTTTTGACAAAGTACAGTTGAATTACAACAACTTGAAAGTTCTTGAGAGTTCTCCTCCATTCCTTCATTACCCACAATGCATGCAGTTCCTTGTTTCCAGGCAACGACAGTGTCATGGACATGTGACTTCAGAGGTTCTGTTTTGGAACTCTGACATCACATCACTGTTGTGCCCTTGATGTGACATCACTGGTGTGCCTTTGGCATGACATCACTGGTGTGTTATTGGGCTTTGATGTTGAGCTCTGAGAAGTTATAAAATGAGCTCTTTTCTCACAGGACTTTGCAGCTTCCACATCATTGACTTAATTTACTAAATTTTTGGTTTTCTTATCGTAAATTAGCACTCCACTATATTCAGTAGTTATGTCGAACACACAGTTTGCATTGTACGCACAGCAGAGAGTCAACAGGAACCAGGCAAATTTCGGCCAGGACAAAGAACAGATGGCACCGGAAAAGCCCAATGGCTTTCGTCAGCCAAAAGCACAACTGGAAGCATGCAGGCCGCTAAGAGGACAAAGGGCACCGGAACAACTGGGACCGGTTGTAGATGGCAGGTTTGGCATTGCCAGGTGCGATGCCTTACCGCCAACAGTTCAACCGGAACCAGTTGCTTTACATCAGCAAGGAGCAAGACCTGTCCAGCTGGGATTGACTGCAATTGAGAACAAGGAAAGTCCTCAAGAGAAGCAAATGATCACCCTGAAGAACTTCGCTGCACAGCTGAAGACCCTCAGCATGGCCATCCACACAAGCCAGGTAGAGATCCAAGGCTGGGAACAACTGGACATCGTTCACAAGAGATCTCAACAATTCAACTCAGAGAAAAACGCCATCATGAGAGAATGTGACGCCCTCAAGAAACAGGTCAGGGTGCTTGTGGACAAGTCTCAAAACCACAGCATGTTCCAGAACCTCCTCAAAACAGCAAAAGAGGAGAAAAAACAGATGTCCAGTGAGCGGGACGGTCTGATGCAGAAAACGGAGGAACAGCAGGAGAAGCTCAGGAGCTTCCAGCAGCTGAAGTTTGATTGCGAACAGGCCAGACAGGAGAATGTGGAGTTCAAGGAAAACATCAAGGTCCTGGAATTTCAACTCCAAAAAGAGTTTGCTTTGGAGGCGCTCTTCAACCTCAAAAGCTGAAAAGGAGGCGATAGACCAAGAGAACCTCGCTCTGAAACGTCACTTCCAGGAGCTGCAGTCCCAAGTCCAGCTGGGAGAAGGCATCAAGAAGACAAACCTGGCAGTCCAAGTTACCGTTGCAGAGGCCCACCTTCAGAATGAGGATCTGCAGAAGGAAGTCCAGCTCCTCAACCAAAGGCTTTATGAGGTGAAGGTCTGGAAGGGCGAGGGCAAAAACACTAGCCCGCCTAAAGCTTTGGAAACAGCCAATGCTGGCCTGAACCATCAGATCCAGGAGCAGATCCAGGAGCTGGAGACACAGGTCCAGCTGGGAGAAGCATTCAGGGAGGCAACCCTGGTGGTACAATCTTCCAATGAGGAAGCTGACCTTCAGAATGCGGCTCTGCAGCAGGAAGTACATCTCCTCAAACACAAGCTTGGTGAGTTGAAGGTCTGGACAACTGTCGGCAGCTAAACACAGGGCCCGTTAGGAAGCTTTGGGAAATAGACAACGCACGCCTGAACCATCAGATCCAGGAGCTGGAGACACAAGTCCAGCTGGGTGAAGCATTCAAGAAGGAAACCCTGGTGGTACAAGCTTCCAATGAGGAGGCTGACCTTCAGAATGCGGCTCTGCAGCAGGAAGTCCAGCTCCTAAACCAGAAGCTTGATGAGGTGAAGCCCTGGACGACTGTCGGCAGCGAAACACAGGCCCGCTCGGAAGCTTTGGAAATAGAAAACGCTGGTCTAAAACAGCAGATCCAGGCTACCAAAGAACAGCTGGAGATCGCAGACTATTTCAGGTGCAACATCTCTCTTCTGCAAGATAAGGAGAGAACCCTGGTGGAGGAGAACGGAGTGTTGTTTGAGACTCACTCAAAGGCCATCCTCAAGCTCCTCCAACAAGAAGACTACAAGATGAAGTTTGATGTTCTCAAAAAAAAGACCGACGCCTTAAAGCAAGAAATCACAGAGAAGTCACAAACCGTCCGGGGTTTAAACAACGACCTGGAGGTTCTGATCAATGTCAAGAAGAACTACAAAGCCCTGAAGCCAGAGAAGGCTGCTCTGATCAGGCAGAACAAAGCTCTGCAGAAGAACGTCCGGGTCCTGGAGAAAAAGGTCTCCCACGAACAGACCTCGCTGGAATGAATGCTGTGCTTCAATCGGATATGGTGGCCCTGAACCCATAAAGGACACTCTTCAGGAGCAGGTGAAGGAGCTGAGCGAATAATTCAAAAATCAAAGCTAGCAGCGATGGGTGGGTCCTTGTTCCTCTGTCGGGGGGGCCGGCTAGATGCAGTTCCCCGGCGAGAGCCGCCGATTGTTCTGCCGCTTTGACTATGAGTTAAAAAAAAAGCCAAAGTTCCTTACATTATTTCATTTTTTTAAAAGGAGTAGTCTGGTAGATCCGGCTTCCTCCCTCCCTTTAGAAAAATAATTCAGAAATCAAAGCTACGAGCAGCGATGGATGGGTCCTTGTTCCTCTGTCGGGGGGGCCGGCTAGATGCCGGTTCCCCCGGCCGAGAACGCAGCTATAAGAAGGGCAGAGCTGCAGGAGATGGGAGAGTGAGCAGATGCATGGTCCTGTGGTCTGCTCAGTGTGCGTGTTGTTAATAAAGCATGTCGTTCAGCGGAATGTCGTTGTTAAAATGTTTCAAATTGGGTGTTTCCACAACATATATACATAGGGTGTATTAAACTTTTACATGATGTTATATTAGGCTTAAATTACATCTATAAAGATGATTAGGAGGGCACACAGCTCTCTCCCTCAGACGAGGGTCAACAACGCCAGACATAGATAGACCCAGCGGCCTTGTGCTGCTCCATTCTGAACCGTAGAGAGGAGACAGCATAGCGAGGACCAGGAGGCCCAGACACAACAACGATAAGAGAAGAGACAAACCTCCACATTCCTTAAAGTAAACGGCTTGGACTGGGACAGGGTTCACTCTGACTGACGAGAACTAATATGTAATGAGGGAGTGGACGGAGGCGGCACCTGCATTGAGTGTGAGGTATAAATAATGTTAATGTCTTTGTTCGGGGCTTGGGAAAGACAGATGTGGAGGGAGGTCGTTGTCTTTAATACCGGACCCAGACCAGTTTTATTTGTGAGACTGTTGGTTACAAATAAATCTCCGTGAACTAAACTCTGATCCAAACTCATTGTGTTCTGTGGGTGTTTGATTACTGAGGTCCAGAGGGTGAGTATTCTGTGGCGTCTCACCAGCAGTCAGATAGGAGAGAGATACAGGTTTATATGCATCAGGTTAAGAGATTAGTCAGAATGGACCAAAAAGGAAGAAATCCAGCCACAACAGGAACCTCAACATGGCTAACGGCTGATCCTTGGTGCTGGGGGGGGGAAACCCACGGGTGACGGCCAGAGACTCCCCACACAGGACCCCAACGTGCGGCCGCCGGGAACCCAGCACCTGGAAGGGAGACAGCCAGAGCCCCAGGAGCCGTCAGGTGCCGACGCCAGAGCCCCAACAGCCGTCGGAGGTGCCGACCTTCGAGCCGCGGATCCCGGAAGTCCAGGTGCTGGCGGAGCTGCAGAACCCTGAGGTCCAGGAGCCGGTGGAGCGGCCGGCGACCCCCATTTCCCGGGACCCATCGGAGAAGGCCGACCCTGGTTCCCGTGACCCGACGCCGACTCCTGATCCTTGGGGCCCGTCGGGTGCCTACCCCTGCCCGTCTCCATCCCGGTCAGCCCCAGCTCCCAGTCCCGGTCCCGTTCCCACAGAGCCCCCACGTCCCGTTCTCACGGAGCCCCGACGTCCCGTTCCCGCAGAGCCCCCACGTCTCCTTCCCCCAGAGCCCCCTCCTCCCGAGGCCCGGTTCCCCAGAGCCCCCTCCTCCGCCCAAGCTCTCGTGGGGGGGGGAAGGAATGGCCGGGTGGAGCCCCGGCCTAAATGAAACAGTGGGGAAATGTGGCAGCTCTTCCCAATCTGGCCTCGGCTGCTGGCTGGTTGACAATCAGTCAGCAGCCGATGGTGCAGCTATAAGAAGGGCAGAGCTGCAGGAGATGGGAGAGTGAGCAGATGCATGGGCTTGTGGTCTGCTCAGTGTGCGTGTTGTTAATAAAGCATGTCGTTCAGCGGAACCTCAACATGGCTAACGGCTGATCCTTGGTGCTGGGGGGGGGGGAAACCCACGGGTGAGAGGGCCAGAGACTCGTCACAGACTATGAGTTAAAAAAAGGCTTGTTGATATCCTCAGGCCATGACTTGTATCAAGCATTACAAATGTGGAGGATATTCGAAGTCCAGTGGAAGTAGGTGGCGCTCGTTAAAAAAAAAAAGAGTGGCAGATTTTACTGGAGGTGATCCAGTTTCCTGTCTCAAGACAAAGTTCCTTACATTAAAGGGAGTAGTCACTTGAACATACCTGCAAACTCATGAAGGGTGAAAAAGGTGACAGGGGTGGGGGTGGGCGGGGGGGGAGTCATTCTGGCGCTTTGACTATCGTGCCGGCGCTTTGACAATGAGTAAAAAAAAGGCTCGTTGATATCCTCAGGCCATGACATGTATCAACAGCTAAGGGTATATCTATAACAACAATGCCCTTTGATATAAAATCCATTAATAAAATCAAGATTGAAAACAAATGGATAAAACACATTGTGAAGATTTGGACAATAATAAAAAAACACTTGATGGATCAAGCTCACTCTGTAACGCTCTGTTCTGTGTCTCCCTGCCCTCAGCCACTCCACTGTCTCCTTGATCGTTTCATTCCATCACACGTCAAGCTCCTCAAGTTTGTGGACGACACCACCCTCATTGGGCTCATCTCTGGGGGGAATGAGTCCGCTTACAGGTGGGAGATTGACCATCTGGTGACCTGGTGCGGGCAGAACAACCTGCAGCTAAACGCTCTGAAGACAGTGGAGATGGTTGTAGACTTCAGAAGGAACCCAGCCCCACCCGCCCCCATCACCCTGAGTGACGCCCCAGTCGATAAGGCAGAGTCCTTCCGCTTCCTGGGCACCATCATCTCTCAGCTGAACATCAGCTCCCTCATCAAAAGAGCCCAACAGAGGATGTACTTTCTGCGGCAACTGAAGAAGTTCCACCTGCCTCAGACGGTGATGGTGCAATTCTACAGCTGCATCATTGAGTCCATCCTCTCCTCCTGCATCTCCATCTGGTACCCTGCTGCCACTGCCAGGGACCAAGGCAGACTGCAGCGTGTCATCCGCTCTGCCGAGAGGGTGATTGGCTGCGGTCTGCCATCCCTACAGGACCTGTTCGCCTCTAGGACCCTGAGGCGGGCAGGTAAGATCGTGGCCGACCCCTCCCACCCGGGTCACGATCTCTTCCAGGTCCTTCCCTCCGGCAGGAGGTTGCGGTCCATCAGGATCAAAACCTCACGCCACGGTTCCAGCTTCTTCCCTGCTGCAGTTGGCCTGTTCAACAAGGCCCGCCTCATCCTGCCCCCACACCTCACGCCGGTGTTACGTTAACACACACCACACGGCACACAGTTTATATTATAGCACATGCACTTTTGCACACTCACTTTTTCACACCCATTTTTTGTTTGTACATACTGTGATTGTATTTTATATTCTACTTATTTTACTTACTGTACAGTATATTTTGTGTTTTTTATGTCATGTTCTGTATGCACCATACTCACCAAAGAAAATTCCAGGTAGGTGTAAACCTACTTGGCAATAAAATACATTCTGATTCTGATTATTAACCCAAACACAAGGGGGTTGTTCCGACGTGTGTGGGATGTCCTCAAAATTGTATAAAGCAGAACTAGTGGTTAGTTCTTCCGTGGATGGAAATGATAACCGTTTACACATAAATAAGCCCGCCCTCTCGCGAGTGAAGCCATAGCGCCACAAATGGTCAAGCGACTAAAGTGTTTTGCGAATATTCATTACGCTTTTTTAATGTGAACGCAGCTGAACAAATGTGTTCATCCGCCAAAAACAGATCGAAAGCTACAGCATGTCAAAAAAGATTTAATTATTTTAAACTTCAACGTAATCGTGAACGAGGAAGAACAAAAAAAACACGCATTATATAGAAACCCAGAGAAGAAAGAGAAACCGTGACTTTCCGTTCCAAAATAAACAATGTAATCTATTAATGAAATGATTTGTTATTATTATAATTAATACAATTATTAGAATCCTGTTGCCAGTTTAAGTTCATATTAGGATACAGAACTCCTCATGCCATGACTCTCACCAAGCTGGTGAAATTTGGGACCGTTTTGACAAAGTACAGTTGAATTACAACAACTTGAAAGTTCTTGAGAGTTCTCCTCCATTCCTTCATTACCCACAATGCATGCAGTTCCTTGTTTCCAGGCAACAACAGTGTCATGGACATTTGACTTCAGAGGTTCTGTTTTGGAACTCTGACATCACATCACTGTTGTGCCCTTGATGTGACATCACTGGTGTGCCTTTGGCATGACATCACTGGTGTGTTATTGGGCTTTGATGTTGAGCTCTGAGAAGTCATAAAAGGAGCTCTTTTCTCACAGGACTTTGCAGCTTCCACATCATTGACTTAATTTACTAAATTTTTGGTTTTCTTATCGTACGANAGCACTCCACTATATTCAGTAGTTATGTCAACACACAGTTTGCATTGTGCGCACAGCAGAGAGTCAACAGGAACCAGGCAAATTTCGGCCAGGACAAAGAACAGATGGCACCGGAAAAGCCCAATGGCTTTCGTCAGCCAAAAGCACAACTGGAAGCATGCAGGCCGCTAAGAGGGACAAAAGGGCACCGGAACAACTGGGACCGGTTGTAGATGGCAGGTTTGGCATTTGCCAGGTGCGATGCCTTACCGCCAACAGTTCAACCGGAACCAGTTGCTTTACATCAGCAAGGAGCAAGACCTGTCCAGCTGGGATTGACTGCAATTGAGGAACCCAAGGAAAGTCCTCAAGAGAAGCAAATGATCACCCTGAAGAACTTCGCTGCACAGCTGAAGACCCTCAGCATGGCCATCCACACAAGCCAGGTAGAGATCCAAGGCTGGGAACAACTGGACATCGTTCACAAGAGATCTCAACAATTCAACTCAGAGAAAAACACCATCATGAGAGAATGTGACGCCCTCAAGAAACAGGTCAGGGTGCTTGTGGACAAATCTCAAAACCACAGCATGTTCCAGAACCTCCTCAAAACAGCAAAAGAAGAGAAAGAACAGATGTCCAGTGAGCGTGACGGTCTGATGCAGAAAACGGAGGAACAGCAGGAGAAGCTCAGGAGCTTCCAGCAGCTGAAGTTTGATTGCGAACAGGCCAGACAGGAGAATGTGGAGTTCAAGGAAAACATCAAGGTCCTGGAATTTCAACTCCAAAAAGAGTTTGCTTTGGAGGAAGCGCTCTTCAACCGCTCAAAAGCTGAAAAGGAGGCGATAGACCAAGAGAACCTCGCTCTGAAACGTCACTTCCAGGAGCTGCAGTCCCAAGTCCAGCTGGGAGAAGGCATCAAGAAGACAAACCTGGCAGTCCAAGTTACCGTTGCAGAGGCCCACCTTCAGAATGAGGATCTGCAGAAGGAAGTCCAGCTCCTCAACCAAAGGCTTTATGAGGTGAAGGTCTGGAAGAGCGAGGGCAAAGAAACACTAGCCCGCTCTAAAGCTTTGGAAACAGCCAATGCTGGCCTGAACCATCAGATCCAGGAGCAGATCCAGGAGCTGGAGACACAGGTCCAGCTGGGAGAAGCATTCAGGGAGGCAACCCTGGTGGTACAATCTTCCAATGAGGAAGCTGACCTTCAGAATGCGGCTCTGCAGCAGGAAGTACATCTCCTCAAACACAAGCTTGGTGAGTTGAAGGTCTGGACAACTGTCGGCAGCGAAACAGGCCCGTTCGGAAGCTTTGGAAATAGACAACTCTGGTCTCAAACAGCAGATCCAGGCTACCAACGAACAGCTGGAGATCGCAGACTATTTCAGGTGCAACATCTCTCTTCTGCAAGATAAGGAGAGAACCCTGGTGGAGGAGAACGGAGTGTTGTTTGAGACTCACTCAAAGGCCATCCTCAAGCTCCTCCAACAAGAAGACTACAAGATGAAGTTTGATGTTCTCAAAAAAAAGACCGACGCCTTAAAGCAAGAAATCACAGAGAAGTCACAAACCGTCCGGGGTTTAAACAACGACCTGGAGGTTCTGATCAATGTCAAGAAGAACTACAAAGCCCTGAAGCCAGAGAAGGCTGCTCTGATCAGGCAGAACAAAGCTCTGCAGAAGAACGTCCGGGTCCTGGAGAAAAAGGTCTCCCACGAACAGACCTACGCTGGAAAGAATGCTGTGCTTCAGTCGGAGATGGTGGCCCTGAACCTCGCAAAGGACACTCTTCAGGAGCAGGTGAAGGAGCTGAGCGAATAATTCAAAAATCAAAGCTACGAGCAGCGATGGGTGGGTCCTTGTTCCTCTGTCGGGGGGGCCGGCTAGATGCCGGTTCCCCGAGAACGCAGGGCCGCCGATTGTTCTGCCGCTTGACTATGAGTTAAAAAAAAGCCAAAGTTCCTTACATTATTTCATTTTTTAAAAGGGAGTAGTCTGGTAGATCCGCTTCCTCCCTCCTTTAGAAAAATAATTCAGAAATCAAAGCTACGAGCAGCGATGGATGGGTCCTTGTTCCTCTGTCGGGGGGCTAGATGCGGTTCCCCGGCCAACGCAGCTATAAGAAGGGCAGAGCTGCAGGAGATGGGAGAGTGAGCAGATGCATGGTCCTGTGGTCTGCTCAGTGTGCGTGTTGTTAATAAAGCATGTCGTTCAGCGGAATATGTCGTTGTTAAAATGTTTCAAATTGGGTGTTTGCACAACATATATACATAGGGTGTATTAAACTTTTACATGATGTTATATTAGGCTTAAATTACATCTATAAAGATGATTAGGAGGGCAGACACAGGTCTCTCCCTCAGACGAGGGTCAACAACGCCAGACATAGATAGACCCATGGCCTTGTGCTGCTCCATTCTGAACCGTAGAGAGGAGACAGCATAGCGAGGACCAGGAGGCCCAGACACAACAACGATAAGAGAAGAGACAAACCTCCACATTCCTTAAAGTAAACGGCTTGGACTGGGACAGGGTTCACTCTGACTGACGAGAACTAATATGTAATGAGGGAGTGGACGGAGGCGGCACCTGCATTGAGTGTGAGGTATAAATAATGTTAATGTCTTTGTTCGGGGCTTGGGAAAGACAGATGTGGAGGGAGGTCGTTGTCTATAATACCGGACCCAGACCAGTTTTATTTGTGAGACTGTTGGTTACAAATAAATCTACGTGAACTAAACTCTGATCCAAACTCATTGTGTTCTGTGGGTGTTTGATTACTGAGGTCCAGAGGGTGAGTATTCTGTGGCGTCTCACCAGCAGTCAGATAGGAGAGATACAGGTTTATATGCATCAGGTTAAGAGATTAGTCAGAATGGACCAAAAAGGAAGAAATCCAGCCACAACAGGAACCTCAACATGGCTAACGGCTGATCCTTGGTGCTGGGGGGGGAAACCCACGGGTGACGGCCAGAGACTCGTCACACTGGAGCCCAACGTGGGGCCCCCGGGAACCCAGCACCTGGAAGGGGAGCCAGAGCCCCAGGAGCCCGGAGGTGCCGACGCCAGAGCCCCAACAGCCGCCGGAGGTGCCGACCTTGAAGCGGATCCCGGAAGTCCAGGTGCTGGCGGAGCTGCAGAACCCTGAGGTCCAGGAGCGGTGGAGCGGCAGCGACCCCATTTCCCCGGGACCCATCGGCGGAAGGCCGACCCTGGTTCCCGTGACCCGGCCGACTCCTGATCCTTGGGGCCCGTCGGCGGTGCCCTACCCTGCCCGTCTCCATCCTGGTCAGCCCCAGCTCCCAGTCCCGTTCCCACAGAGCCCCCCGTCCCGTTCTCACGGAGCCCCCGTCCGTTCCGCAGAGCCCCCCCGTCCTTCCCCAGAGCCCCCTCCTCCCGAGCCGTCCCGGTTCCCCAGAGCCCCCTCCTCCGCCCAAGCTCGTGGGGGGGGAGAGGTTAGCCGGGTGAGCCCCGCCTAAATGAAACAGTGGGGAAATGTGGCAGCTCTTCCCAATCTGGCCTCGGCTGCTGGCTGGTTGACAATCAGTCAGCAGCCGATGTGCTAACTATAAGAAGGGCAGAGCTGCAGGAGATGGGAGAGTGAGCAGATGCATGGTCTTGTGGTCTGCTCAGTGTGCGTGTTGATAATAAAGCATGTCGTTCAGCGGAACCTCAACATGGCTAATGGCTGATCCTTGGTGCTGGGGGGAAACCCCACGGGTGAGAGGGGCAGAGACTCGTCACAGACTATGAGTTAAAAAAAGGCTTGTTGATATCCTCAGGCCATGACTTGTATCAAGCATTACAAATGTGGAGGATATTCGAAGTCCACTGGAAGTAGGTGGCGCTCGTTAAAAAAAAAAAGAGTGGCAGATTTTAGGGGAGGTGATCCATTTTCCTGTCTCAAGACAAAGTTCCTTACATTAAAGGAGTAGTCACTTGAACATACCTGCAAACTCATGAAGGGTGAAAAAGGTGACAGGGGTGGGGGTGGGCGGGGAGTCATTCTGGCGCTTTGACTATCGTGCGGCGGTGACAATGAGTGAGTAAAAAAAGGCTCGTTGATATCCTCAGGCCATGACATGTATCAACAGCTAAGGGTATATCTATAACAACAATGCCCTTTGATATAAAAATCCATTAAAAAAATCAAGATTGAAAACAAATGGATAAAACACATTGTGAAGATTTGGACAATAATAAAAAACACTTGATGGATCAAGCTCACTCTGTAACGCTCTGTTCTGTGTCTCCCTGCCCTCAGCCACTCCACTGTCTCCTTGATCGTTTCATTCCATCACACGTCAAGCTCCTCAAGTTCGTGGACGACACCACCCTCATTGGGCTCATCTCTGGGGGGAATGAGTCCGCTTACAGGTGGGAGATTGACCATCTGGTGTCCTGGTGCGGGCAGAACAACCTGCAGCTAAACGCTCTGAAGACAGTGGAGATGGTCGTAGACTTCAGAAGGAAACCCAGCCCCCCCCATCACCCTGAGTGACGCCCCAGTCGATAAGGCAGAGTCCTTCCGCTTCCTGGGCACCATCATCTCTCAGCTGAACATCAGCTCCCTCATCAAAAGAGCCCAACAGAGGATGTACTTTCTGCGGCAACTGAAGAAGTTCCACCTGCCTCAGACGGTGATGGTGCAATTCTACAGCTGCATCATTGAGTCCATCCTCTCCTCCTGCATCTCCATCTGGTACCCTGCTGCCACTGCCAGGGACCAAGGCAGACTGCAGCGTGTCATCCGCTCTGCCGAGAGGGTGATTGGCTGCGGTCTGCCATCCCTACAGGACCTGTTCGCCTCTAGGACCCTGAGGCGGGCAGGTAAGATTGTGGCCGACCCCTCCCACCCGGGTCACGACCTCTTCCAGGTCCTTCCCTCCGGCAGGAGGTTGCGGTCCATCAGGATCAAAACCTCACGCCACGGTTCCAGCTTCTTCCCTGCTGCAGTTGGCCTGTTTAACAAGGCCCGCCTCATCCTGCCCCCACACCTCACGCCGGTGTTACGTTAACACACACCACACGGCACACCGTTTATATTATAGCACATGCACTTTTGCACACTCACTTTTTCACACCCATTTTTTGTTTGTACATACTGTGATTGTATTTTATATTCTACTTATTTTACTTACTGTACAGTATATGTTGTGTTTTTTATGTCATGTTCTGTATGCACCATACTCACCAAAGAAAATTCCAGGTAGGTGTAAACCTACTTGGCAATAAAATACATTCTGATTCTGATTATTAACCCAAACACAAGGGGGTTGTTCCGACGTGTGTGGGATGTCCTCAAAATTGTATAAAGCAGAACTAGTGGTTAGTTCTTCCGTGGATGGAGGAAATGATAACCGTTTACACATAAATAAGCCCCGCCCCTCTCGCGAGTGAAGCGCAACGCCACAAATGGTCAAGCGACAAAAGTGTTTTGCGAATATTCGCTTTTTTGGTGTGAACGCAGCTGCTGAACAAATGTGTTCATCCGCCAAAAACAGATCATAAAGCTACAGCATGTCAAAAAAGATTTAATTATTTTAAACTTCAACGTAATCGTGAACGAGGAAGAACAAAAAAAACACGCATTATATAGAAACCCAGAGAAGAAAGAGAAACCGTGACTTTCCGTTCCAAAATAAACAATGTAATCTATTAATGAAATGATTTGTTATTATTATAATTAATACAATTATTAGAATCCTGTTGCCAGTTTAAGTTCATATTAGGATACAGAACTCCTCATGCCATGACTCTCACCAAGCTGGTGAAATTTGGGACCGTTTTGACAAAGTACAGTTGAATTACAACAACTTGAAAGTTCTTGAGAGTTCTCCTCCATTCCTTCATTACCCACAATGCATGCAGTTCCTTGTTTCCAGGCAACGACAGTGTCATGGACATGTGACTTCAGAGGTTCTGTTTTGGAACTCTGACATCACATCACTGTTGTGCCCTTGATGTGACATCACTGGTGTGCCTTTGGCATGACATCACTGGTGTGTTATTGGGCTTTGATGTTGAGCTCTGAGAAGTCATAAAAGGAGCTCTTTTCTCACAGGACTTTGCAGCTTCCACATCATTGACTTAATTTACTAAATTTTTGGTTTTCTTATCGTGCGATAGCACTCCACTATATTCAGTAGTTATGTCGAACACACAGTTTGCATTATACGCACAGCAGAGAGTCAACAGGAACCAGGCAAATTTCGGCCAGGACAAAGAACAGATGGCACCGGAAAAGCCCAATGGCTTTCGTCAGCCAAAAGCACAACTGGAAGCATGCAGGCCACTAAGAGGACAAAGAAGACCGAGACAACTGGGACCGGTTGTAGATGGCAGGTTTGGCATTGCCAGGTGCGATGCCTTACCGCCAACAGTTCAACCGGAACCAGTTGCTTTACATCAGCAAGGAGCAAGACCTGTCCAGCTGGGATTGACTGCAATTGAGGAACCCAAGGAAAGTCCTCAAGAGAAGCAAATGATCACCCTGAAGAACTTCGCTGCACAGCTGAAGACCCTCAGCATGGCCATCCACACAAGCCAGGTAGAGATCCAAGGCTGGGAACAACTGGACATCGTTCACAAGAGATCTCAACAATTCAACTCAGAAAAACGCCATCATGAGAGAATGTGACGCCTCAAGAAACAGGTCAGGGTGCTTGTGGACAAGTCTCAAAACCACAGCATGTTCCAGAACCTCCTCAAAACAGCAAAAGGAGAACAAACAGATGTCCAGTGGCGGACGGTCTGATGCAGAAAACGGAGGAACAGCAGGAGAAGCTCAGGAGCTTCCAGCAGCTGAAGTTTGATTGCGAACAGGCCAGACAGGAGAATGTGGAGTTCAAGGAAAACATCAAGGTCCTGGAATTTCAACTCCAAAAAGTTTGCTTTGGAGGAAGCTCTTCAACCGCTCAAAAGCTGAAAAGGAGGCGATAGACCAAGAGAACCTCGCTCTGAAACGTCACTTCCAGGAGCTGCAGTCCCAAGTCCAGCTGGGAGAAGGCATCAAGAAGACAAACCTGGCAGTGCAAGTTACCTTGCTTGCAGAGGCCCACCTTCAGAATGAGGATCTGCAGAAGGAAGTCCAGCTCCTCAACCAAAGGCTTTATGAGGTGAAGGTCTGGAAGAGCGAGGGCAAAGAAACACTAGCCCGCTCTAAAGCTTTGGAAACAGCCAATGCTGGCCTGAACCATCAGATTCAGGAGCAGATCCAGGAGCTGGAGACACAGGTCCAGCTGGGAGAAGCATTCAGGGAGGCAACCCTGGTGGTACAATCTTCCAATGAGGAAGCTGACCTTCAGAATGCGGCTCTGCAGCAGGAAGTACATCTCCTCAAACACAAGCTTGGTGAGTTGAAGGTCTGGACAACTGTCGGCAGCGAAACACAGGCCCGTTCGGAAGCTTTGGAAATAGACAACGCTCGCCTGAACCATCAGATCCAGGAGCTGGAGACACAAGTCCAGCTGGGTGAAGCATTCAAGAAGGAAACCCTGGTGGTACAAGCTTCCAATGAGGAGGCTGACCTTCAGAATGCGGCTCTGCAGCAGGAAGTCCAGCTCCTAAACCAGAAGCTTGATGAGGTGAAGCTCTGGACGACTGTCGGCAGCGAAACACAGGCCCGCTCGGAAGCTTTGGAAATAGACAACGCTGGTCTCAAACAGCAGATCCAGGCTACCAACGAACAGCTGGAGATCGCAGACTATTTCAGGTGCAACATCTCTCTTCTGCAAGATAAGGAGAGAACCCTGGTGGAGGAGAACGGAGTGTTGTTTGAGACTCCTCAAAGGCCATCCTCAAGCTCCTCCAACAAGAAGACTACAAGATGAAGTTTGATGTTCTCAAAAAAAAGACCGACGCCTTAAAGCAAGAAATCACAGAGAAGTCACAAACCGTCCGGGGTTTAAACAACGACCTGGAGGTTCTGATCAATGTCAAGAAGAACTACAAAGCCCTGAAGCCAGAGAAGGCTGCTCTGATCAGGCAGAACAAAGCTCTGCAGAAGAACGTCCGGGTCCTGGAGAAAAAGGTCTCCCACCAACAGACCTACGCTGGAAAGAATGCTGTGCTTCAGTCGGAGATGGTGGCCCTGAACCTCGCAAAGGACACTCTTCAGGAGCAGGTGAAGGAGCTGAGCGAATAATTCAAAAATCAAAGCTACGAGCAGCGATGGGTGGGTCCTTGTTCCTCTGTCGGGGGGGCCGGCTAGATGCCGGTTCCCCCGGCCGAGAACGCAAACCCTGCCGATTGTTCTGCCGCTTTGACTATGAGTTAAAAAAAAAGCCAAAGTTCCTTACATTATTTCATTTTTTTAAAGGGAGTAGTCTGGTAGATCCGGCTTCCTCCCTCCCTTTAGAAAAATAATTCAGAAATCAAAGCTACGAGCAGCGATGGATGGGTCCTTGTTCCTCTGTCGGGGGGGCCGGCTAGATGCCGGTTCCCCCGGCCGAGAACGCAGCTATAAGAAGGGCAGAGCTGCAGGAGATGGGAGAGTGAGCAGATGCATGGTCCTGTGGTCTGCTCAGTGTGCGTGTTGTTAATAAAGCATGTCGTTCAGCGGAATGTCGTTGTTAAAATGTTTCAAATTGGGTGTTTCCACAACATATATACATAGGGTGTATTAAACTTTTACATGATGTTATATTAGGCTTAAATTACATCTATAAAGATGATTAGGAGGGCACACAGCTCTCTCCTCAGACGAGGGTCAACAACGCCAGACATAGATAGACCCAGCGGCCTTGTGCTGCTCCATTCTGAACCGTAGAGAGGAGACAGCATTAGCGAGGACCAGGAGGCCCAGACACAACAACGATAAGAGAAGAGAAGCGACAAACCTCCACATTCCTTAAAGTAAACGGCTTGGACTGGGACAGGGTTCACTCTGACTGACGAGAACTAATATGTAATGAGGGAGTGGACGGAGGCGGCACCTGCATTGAGTGTGAGGTATAAATAATGTTAATGTCTTTGTTCGGGGCTTGGGAAAGACAGATGTGGGGGAGGTCGTTGTCTATAATACCGGACCCAGACCAGTTTTATTTGTGAGACTGTTGTTTACAAATAAATCTACGTGAACTAAACTCTGATCCAAACTCATTGTGTTCTGTGGGTGTTTGATTACTGAGGTCCAGAGGGTGAGTATTCTGTGGCGTCTCACCAGCAGTCAGATAGGAGAGAGATACAGGTTTATATGCATCAGGTTAAGAGATTAG
Organism: Liparis tanakae; assembly: GCA_036178185.1. NCBI lineage: Eukaryota > Metazoa > Chordata > Actinopteri > Perciformes > Liparidae > Liparis > Liparis tanakae. The sequence goes on along the minus strand of CM070094.1, from coordinate 10,184,066 downwards.
TCAGAATGGACCAAAAAGGAAGAAATCCAGCCACAACAGGAACCTCAACATGGCTAACGGCTGATCCTTGGTGCTGGGGGGGGAAACCCACGGGTGACGGCCAGAGACTCGTCACACTGGAGCCCAACGTGGGGCCCCCGGGAACCCAGCACCTGGAAGGGAGACAGCCAGAGCCCCAGGAGCCGTCGGAGGTGCCGACGCCAGAGCCCCAACAGCCGCCGGAGGTGCCGACCTTCGCGGATCCCGGAAGTCCAGGTGCTGGCGGAGCTGCAGAACCCTGAGGTCCAGGAGCCGGTGGAGCGGCCGGCGACCCCCATTTCCCGGGACCCATCGGCGGAAGGCCGACCCTGGTTCCCCGTGACCCGACGCCGACTCCTGATCCTTGGGGCCCGTCGGCGGTGCCCGTTACCCCTGCCCCGTCTCCATCCCGGTCAGCCCCAGCTCCCAGTCCCGGTCCCGTTCCCACAGAGCCCCCACGTCCCGTTCTCCACAGCCCCCCGCCCGTTCCCGAGAGCCCCACGTCCTTCCCCTTCCCCCTCCCCCCGAGCCCGGTCCCGGTCCCCCAGACCCTCCTCCTCCGCCCAAGCTCTCGTGGGGGGGAGGGGGAGTAGGTTAGGCCGGGTGGAGCCCCGGCCTAAATGAAACAGTGGGGAAATGTGGCAGCTCTTCCCAATCTGGCCTCGGCTGCTGGCTGGTTGACAATCAGTCAGCAGCCGATGGTGCAGCTATAAGAAGGGCAGAGCTGCAGGAGATGGGAGAGTGAGCAGATGCATGGTCTTGTGGTCTGCTCAGTGTGCGTGTTGTTAATAAAGCATGTCGTTCAGCGGAACCTCAACATGGCTAATGGCTGATCCTTGGTGCTGGGGGGGGGGGGAAACCCACGGGTGAGAGGGCCAGAGACTCGTCACAGACTATGAGTTAAAAAAAGGCTTGTTGATATCCTCAGGCCATGACTTGTATCAAGCATTACAAATGTGGAGGATATTCAAGTCCAGTGGAAGTAGGTGGCGCTCGTTAAAAAAAAAAAAAAAAATTGGCAGATTTTACTGGAGGTGATCCAGTTTCCTGTCTCAAGACAAAGTTCCTTACATTAAAGGGAGTAGTCACTTGAAGATAACTGCAAACTCATGGAGGGTGAAGAAGGTGAGAGGGGGGGTGGGGGGTGGGGAAGTCATTCTGGCGCTTTGACTATCGGTGCGGCGCTTTGACAATGAGTAAAAAAAGGCTCGTTGATATCCTCAGGCATGTATCAACAGCTAAGGGTATATCTATAACAACAATGCCCTTTGATATAAAATCCATTAATAAAATCAAGATTGAAAACAAATGGATAAAACACATTGTGAAGATTTGGACAATAATAAAAAAACACTTGATGGATCAAGCTCACTCTGTAACGCTCTGTTCTGTGTCTCCCTGCCCTCAGCCACTCCACTGTCTCCTTGATCGTTTCATTCCATCACACGTCAAGCTCCTCCAAGTTCGGGACGACACCACCCTCATTGGGCTCATCTCTGGGGGGAATGAGTCCGCTTACAGGTGGGAGATTGACCATCTGGTGTCCTGGTGCGGGCAGAACAACCTGCAGCTAAACGCTCTGAAGACAGTGGAGATGGTTGTAGACTTCAGAAGGAACCCAGCCCCACCCCCCCCATCACCCTGAGTGACGCCCCAGTCGATAAGGCAGAGTCCTTCCGCTTCCTGGGCACCATCATCTCTCAGCTGAACATCAGCTCCCTCATCAAAAGAGCCCAACAGAGGATGTACTTTCTGCGGCAACTGAAGAAGTTCCACCTGCCTCAGACGGTGATGGTGCAATTCTACAGCTGCATCATTGAGTCCATCCTCTCCTCCTGCATCTCCATCTGGTACCCTGCTGCCACTGCCAGGGGACCAAGGCAGACTGCAGCGTGTCATCCGCTCTGCCGAGAGGGTGATTGGCTGCGGTCTGCCATCCCTACAGGACCTGTTCGCCTCTAGGACCCTGAGGCGGGCAGGTAAAGATGGCCGACCCCTCCCACCCGGGTCACGACCTCTTCCAGTCCCTCCGGCAGGAGGTTGCGGTCCATCAGGATCAAAACCTCACGCCCACGGTTCCAGCTTCTTCTTCCTGCTGCAGTTGGCCTGTTTAACAAGGCCCGCCTCATCCTGCCCCACACCTCACGCCGGTGTTGTTAACACACACCACCACGGCACACCCGTTTATATTATAGCACATGCACTTTTGCACACTCACTTTTTCACACCCATTTTTTTGTTTGTACATACTGTGATTGTATTTTATATTCTACTTATTTTACTTACTGTATATGTTGTGTTTTTTATGTCATGTTCTGTATGCACCATACTAACCAAAGAAAATTCCAGGTAGGTGTAAACCTACTTGGCAATAAAATTGATTCTGATTCTGATTATTAACCCAAACACAAGGGGTTGTTCCGACGTGTGTGGGATGTCCTCAAAATTGTATAAAGCAGAACTAGTGGTTAGTTCTTCCGTGGATGGAGGAAATGATAACCGTTTTACACATAAATAAAGCCCCGCCTCTCATGAGTGAAATAGCATACAAATGGTCAAGCGACTAAAGTGTTTTTGCGAAATATTCATTACGCTTTTTTGAACGCTGAACAAATGTGTTCATCCGCCAAAAAACAGATCGCAAAACATACAGCATGTCAAAAAGATTTAATTATTTTAAACTTCAACGTAATCGTGAGCGAGGAAGAACAAAAAAAACGCATTATATAGAAACCCAGAGAAGAAAGAAAAACCGTGACTTTCCGTTCCAAAATAAACAATGTAATCTATTAATGAAATGATTTGTTATTATTATAATTAATACAATTATTAGAATCCTGTTGCCAGTTTAAGTTCATATTAGGATACAGAACTCCTCATGCCATGACTCTCACCAAGCTGGTGAAATTTGGGACCGTTTTGACAAAGTACAGTTGAATTACAACAACTTGAAAGTTCTTGAGAGTTCTCCTCCATTCCTTCATTACCCACAATGCATGCAGTTCCTTGTTTCCAGGCAACGACAGTGTCATGGACATGTGACTTCAGAGGTTCTGTTTTGGAACTCTGACATCACATCACTGTTGTGCCCTTGATGTGACATCACTGGTGTGCCTTTGGCATGACATCACTGGTGTGTTATTGGGCTTTGATGTTGAGCTCTGAGAAGTCATAAAAGGAGCTCTTTTCTCACAGGACTTTGCAGCTTCCACATCATTGACTTAATTTACTAAATTTTGGTTTTCTTATCGTACGATAGCACTCCACTATATTCAGTAGTTATGTCGAACACACAGTTTGCATTGTACGCACAGCAGAGAGTCAACAGGAACCAGGCAAATTTCGGCCAGGACAAAGAACAGATGGCACCGGAAAAGCCCAATGGCTTTCGTCAGCCAAAAGCACAACTGGAAGCATGCAGGCCGCTAAGAGGACAAAGGGCACCGGAACAACTGGGACCGGTTGTAGATGGCAGGTTTGGCATTGCCAGGTGCGATGCCTTACCGCCAACAGTTCAACCGGAACCAGTTGCTTTACATCAGCAAGGAGCAAGACCTGTCCAGCTGGGATTGACTGCAATTGAGGAACCCAAGGAAAGTCCTCAAGAGAAGCAAATGATCACCCTGAAGAACTTCGCTGCACAGCTGAAGACCCTCAGCATGGCCATCCACACAAGCCAGGTAGAGATCCAAGGCTGGGAACAACTGGACATCGTTCACAAGAGATCTCAACAATTCAACTCAGAGAAAAACGCCATCATGAGAGAATGTGACGCCCTCAAGAAACAGGTCAGGGTGCTTGTGGACAAGTCTCAAAACCACAGCATGTTCCAGAACCTCCTCAAAACAGCAAAAGAGGAGAACAAACAGATGTCCAGTGAGCGGGACGGTCTGATGCAGAAAACGGAGGAACAGCAGGAGAAGCTCAGGAGCTTCCAGCAGCTGAAGTTTGATTGCGAACAGGCCAGACAGGAGAATGTGGAGTTCAAGGAAAACATCAAGGTCCTGGAATTTCAACTCCAAAAAGAGTTTGCTTTGGAGGAAGCGCTCTTCAACCGCTCAAAAGCTGAAAAGGAGGCGATAGACCAAGAGAACCTCGCTCTGAAACGTCACTTCCAGGAGCTGCAGTCCCAAGTCCAGCTGGGAGAAGGCATCAAGAAGACAAACCTGGCAGTGCAAGTTACCCTTGCAGAGGCCCACCTTCAGAATGAGGATCTGCAGAAGGAAGTCCAGCTCCTCAACCAAAGGCTTTATGAGGTGAAGGTCTGGAAGAGCGAGGGCAAAGAAACACTAGCCCGCTCTAAAGCTTTGGAAACAGCCAATGCTGGCCTGAACCATCAGATTCAGGAGCAGATCCAGGAGCTGGAGACACAGGTCCAGCTGGGAGAAGCATTCAGGGAGGCAACCCTGGTGGTACAATCTTCCAATGAGGAAGCTGACCTTCAGAATGCGGCTCTGCAGCAGGAAGTACATCTCCTCAAACACAAGCTTGGTGAGTTGAAGGTCTGGACAACAACTGTCGGCAGCGAAACACAGGCCCGTTCGGAAGCTTTGGAAATAGACAACGCTCGCCTGAACCATCAGATCCAGGAGCTGGAGACACAAGTCCAGCTGGGTGAAGCATTCAAGAAGGAAACCCTGGTGGTACAAGCTTCCAATGAGGAGGCTGACCTTCAGAATGCGGCTCTGCAGCAGGAAGTCCAGCTCCTAAACCAGAAGCTTGATGAGGTGAAGCTCTGGACGACTGTCGGCAGCGAAACACAGGCCCGCTCGGAAGCTTTGGAAATAGACAACGCTGGTCTCAAACAGCAGATCCAGGCTACCAACGAACAGCTGGAGATCGCAGACTATTTCAGGTGCAACATCTCTCTTCTGCAAGATAAGGAGAGAACCCTGGTGGAGGAGAACGGAGTGTTGTTTGAGACTCACTCAAAGGCCATCCTCAAGCTCCTCCAACAAGAAGACTACAAGATGAAGTTTGATGTTCTCAAAAAAAAGACCGACGCCTTAAAGCAAGAAATCACAGAGAAGTCACAAACCGTCCGGGGTTTAAACAACGACCTGGAGGTTCTGATCAATGTCAAGAAGAACTACAAAGCCCTGAAGCCAGAGAAGGCTGCTCTGATCAGGCAGAACAAAGCTCTGCAGAAGAACGTCCGGGTCCTGGAGAAAAAGGTCTCCCACGAACAGACCTACGCTGGAAAGAATGCTGTGCTTCAGTCGGAGATGGTGGCCCTGAACCTCGCAAAGGACACTCTTCAGGAGCAGGTGAAGGAGCTGAGCGAATAATTCAAAAATCAAAGCTACGAGCAGCGATGGGTGGGTCCTTGTTCCTCTGTCGGGGGGGCCGGCTAGATGCCGGTTCCCCCGGCCGCCCGCCGCCGTTCTGCCTTGACTTTGACTATGAGTTAAAAAAAAAGCCAAAGTTCCTTACATTATTTCATTTTTTTAAAGGGAGTAGTCTGGTAGATCCGGCTTCCTCCCTCCCTTTAGAAAAATAATTCAGAAATCAAAGCTACGAGCAGCGATGGATGGGTCCTTGTTCCTCTGTCGGGGGGGCCGGCTAGATGCCGGTTCCCCCGGCCGAGAACGCAGCTATAAGAAGGGCAGAGCTGCAGGAGATGGGAGAGTGAGCAGATGCATGGTCCTGTGGTCTGCTCAGTGTGCGTGTTGTTAATAAAGCATGTCGTTCAGCGGAATGTCGTTGTTAAAATGTTTCAAATTGGGTGTTTCCACAACATATATACATAGGGTGTATTAAACTTTTACATGATGTTATATTAGGCTTAAATTACATCTATAAAGATGATTAGGAGGGCACACACAGCTCTCTCCCTCAGACGAGGGTCAACAACGCCAGACATAGATAGACCCAGCGGCCTTGTGCTGCTCCATTCTGAACCGTAGAGAGGAGACATAGCGAGGACCAGGAGGCCCAGACACAACAACGATAAGAGAAGAGACAAACCTCCACATTCCTTAAAGTAAACGGCTTGGACTGGGACAGGGTTCACTCTGACTGACGAGAACTAATATGTAATGAGGGGTGGACGGAGGCGGCACCTGCATTGAGTGTGAGGTATAAATAATGTTAATGTCTTTGTTCGGGGCTTGGGAAAGACAGATGTGGAGGGAGGTCGTTGTCTTTAATACCGGACCCAGACCAGTTTTATTTGTGAGACTGTTGGTTACAAATAAATCTACGTGAACTAAACTCTGATCCAAACTCATTGTGTTCTGTGGGTGTTTGATTACTGAGGTCCAGAGGGTGAGTATTCTGTGGCGTCTCACCAGCAGTCAGATAGGAGAGAGATACAGGTTTATATGCATCAGGTTAAGAGATTAGTCAGAATGGACCAAAAAGGAAGAAATCCAGCCACAACAGGAACCTCAACATGGCTAACGGCTGATCCTTGGTGCTGGGGGGGGAAACCCACGGGTGACGGCCAGAGACTCGTCACACTGGAGCCCAACGTGGGGCCCCCGGGAACCCAACCCCTGGAAGGGAGACAGCCAGAGCCCCAGGAGCCGTCGGAGGTGCCGACGCCAGAGCCCCAACAGCCGTCGGAGGTGCCGACCTTCGAGCCGCGGATCCCGGAAGTCCAGGTGCTGGCGGAGCTGCAGAACCCTGAGGTCCAGGAGCCGGTGGAGCGGCCGGCGACCCCCATTTCCCGGGACCCATCGGCGGAAGGCCGACCCTGGTTCCCCGTGACCCGACGCCGACTCCTGATCCTTGGGGCCCGTCGGCGGTGCCCGTTACCCCTGCCCCGTCTCCATCCCGGTCAGCCCCAGCTCCCAGTCCCGGTCCCGTTCCCACAGAGCCCCACGTCCCGTTCTCCACGGAGCCCCCACGTCCCCGTTCCAGAGAGCCCCCACGTCTCCTTCCCCCAGAGCCCCTCCTCCCGAGCCGGGTCCGGTTCCCCAGAGCCCCTCCTCCGCCCAAGCTCTCGTGGGGGGGAGGGGGAGTAGGTTAGGCCGGGTGGAGCCCCGGCCTAAATGAAACAGTGGGGAAATGTGGCAGCTCTTCCCAATCTGGCCTCGGCTGCTGGCTGGTTGACAATCAGTCAGCAGCCGATGGTGCAGCTATAAGAAGGGCAGAGCTGCAGGAGATGGGAGAGTGAGCAGATGCATGGTCTTGTGGTCTGCTCAGTGTGCGTGTTGTTAATAAAGCATGTCGTTCAGCGGAACCTCAACATGGCTAATGGCTGATCCTTGGTGCTGGGGGGGGGGGAAACCCACGGGTGAGAGGGCCAGAGACTCGTCACAGACTATGAGTTAAAAAAAGGCTTGTTGATATCCTCAGGCCATGACTTGTATCAAGCATTACAAATGTGGAGGATATTCGAAGTCCAGTGGAAGTAGGTGGCGCTCGTTAAAAAAAAAAAGAGTGGCAGATTTTACTGGAGGTGATCCAGTTTCCTGTCTCAAGACAAAGTTCCTTACATTAAAGGGAGTAGTCACTTGAACATACCTGCAAACTCATGAAGGGTGAAAAAGGTGACAGGGGTGGGGGTGGGCGGGGGGGGAGTCATTCTGGCGCTTTGACTATCGTGCCGGCGCTTTGACAATGAGTAAAAAAAAGGCTCGTTGATATCCTCAGGCATGTATCAACAGCTAAGGGTATATCTATAACAACAATGCCCTTTGATATAAAATCCATTAATAAAATCAAGATTGAAAACAAATGGATAAAACACATTGTGAAGATTTGGACAATAATAAAAAAACACTTGATGGATCAAGCTCACTCTGTAACGCTCTGTTCTGTGTCTCCCTGCCCTCAGCCACTCCACTGTCTCCTTGATCGTTTCATTCCATCACACGTCAAGCTCCTCAAGTTCGTGGACGACACCACCCTCATTGGGCTCATCTCTGGGGGGAATGAGTCCGCTTACAGGTGGGAGATTGACCATCTGGTGTCCTGGTGCGGGCAGAACAACCTGAAGCTAAACGCTCTGAAGACAGTGGAGATGGTTGTAGACTTCAGAAGGAACCCAGCCCCACCCGCCCCCATCACCCTGAGTGACGCCCCAGTCGATAAGGCAGAGTCCTTCCGCTTCCTGGGCACCATCATCTCTCAGCTGAACATCAGCTCCCTCATCAAAAGAGCCCAACAGAGGATGTACTTTCTGCGGCAACTGAAGAAGTTCCACCTGCCTCAGACGGTGATGGTGCAATTCTACAGCTGCATCATTGAGTCCATCCTCTCCTCCTGCATCTCCATCTGGTACCCTGCTGCCACTGCCAGGGACCAAGGCAGACTGCAGCGCGCGTGTCATCCGCTCTGCCGAGAGGGTGATTGGCTGCGGTCTGCCATCCCCAGGACCTGTTCGCCTCTAGGACCCTGAGGCGGGCAGGTAAGATTGTGGCCCCTCCCACCCGGTCACCTCTTCCAGGTCCTTCCCTCCGGCAGGAGGTTGCGGTCCATCAGGATCAAAACCTCACGCCACGGTTCCAGCTTCTTCCCTGCTGCAGTTGGCCTGTTTAACAAGGCCCGCCTCATCCTGCCCCCACACCTCACGCCGGTGTTACGTTAACACACACCACACGGCACACCGTTTATATTATAGCACATGCACTTTTGCACACTCACTTTTTCACACCCATTTTTTGTTTGTACATACTGTGATTGTATTTTATATTCTACTTATTTTACTTACTGTACATTATATTTTGTGTTTTTTATGTCATGTTCTGTATGCACCATACTCACCAAAGAAAATTCCAGGTAGGTGTAAACCTACTTGGCAATAAAATACATTCTGATTCTGATTATTAACCCAAACACAAGGGGGTTGTTCCGACGTGTGTGGGATGTCCTCAAAATTGTATAAAGCAGAACTAGTGGTTAGTTCTTCCGTGGATGGAGGAAATGATAACCGTTTTACATAAATAAGCCCCGCCCTTCTCGAGTGAAGCCATAGCGCCACAAATGGTCAAGCGACTAAAGTGTTTTGCGAATATTCGCATTACGCTTTTGGTGTGAACGCAGCTGAACAAATGTGTTCATCCGCCAAAAACAGATCGCAAAGCTACAGCATGTCAAAAAAGATTTAATTATTTTAAACTTCAACGTAATCGTGAACGAGGAAGAACAAAAAAAACACGCATTATATAGAAACCCAGAGAAGAAAGAGAAACCGTGACTTTCCGTTCCAAAATAAACAATGTAATCTATTAATGAAATGATTTGTTATTATTATAATTAATACAATTATTAGAATCCTGTTGCCAGTTTAAGTTCATATTAGGATACAGAACTCCTCATGCCATGACTCTCACCAAGCTGGTGAAATTTGGGACCGTTTTGACAAAGTACAGTTGAATTACAACAACTTGAAAGTTCTTGAGAGTTCTCCTCCATTCCTTCATTACCCACAATGCATGCAGTTCCTTGTTTCCAGGCAACGACAGTGTCATGGACATGTGACTTCAGAGGTTCTGTTTTGGAACTCTGACATCACATCACTGTTGTGCCCTTGATGTGACATCACTGGTGTGCCTTTGGCATGACATCACTGGTGTGTTATTGGGCTTTGATGTTGAGCTCTGAGAAGTCATAAAAGGAGCTCTTTTCTCACAGGACTTTGCAGCTTCCACATCATTGACTTAATTTACTAAATTTTTGGTTTTCTTATCGTACGATAGCACTCCACTATATTCAGTAGTTATGTCGAACACACAGTTTGCATTGTACGCACAGCAGAGAGTCAACAGGAACCAGGCAAATTTCGGCCAGGACAAAGAACAGATGGCACCGGAAAAGCCCAATGGCTTTCGTCAGCCAAAAGCACAACTGGAAGCATGCAGGCCGCTAAGAGGACAAAGGGCACCGGAACAACTGGGACCGGTTGTAGATGGCAGGTTTGGCATTGCCAGGTGCGATGCCTTACCGCCAACAGTTCAACCGGAACCAGTTGCTTTACATCAGCAAGGAGCAAGACCTGTCCAGCTGGGATTGACTGCAATTGAGAACCCAAGGAAAGTCCTCAAGAGAAGCAAATGATCACCCTGAAGAACTTCGCTGCACAGCTGAAGACCCTCAGCATGGCCATCCACACAAGCCAGGTAGAGATCCAAGGCTGGGAACAACTGGACATCGTTCACAAGAGATCTCAACAATTCAACTCAGAGAAAAACGCCATCATGAGAGAATGTGACGCCCTCAAGAAACAGGTCAGGGTGCTTGTGGACAAGTCTCAAAACCACAGCATGTTCCAGAACCTCCTCAAAACAGCAAAAGAGGAGAAAAAACAGATGTCCAGTGAGCGGGACGGTCTGATGCAGAAAACGGAGGAACAGCAGGAGAAGCTCAGGAGCTTCCAGCAGCTGAAGTTTGATTGCGAACAGGCCAGACAGGAGAATGTGGAGTTCAAGGAAAACATCAAGGTCCTGGAATTTCAACTCCAAAAAGAGTTTGCTTTGGAGGAAGCGCTCTTCAACCGCTCAAAAGCTGAAAAGGAGGCGATAGACCAAGAGAACCTCGCTCTGAAACGTCACTTCCAGGAGCTGCAGTCCCAAGTCCAGCTGGGAGAAGGCATCAAGAAGACAAACCTGGCAGTCCAAGTTACCGTTGCAGAGGCCCACCTTCAGAATGAGGATCTGCAGAAGGAAGTCCAGCTCCTCAACCAAAGGCTTTATGAGGTGAAGGTCTGGAAGAGCGAGGGCAAAACACTAGCCCGCTCTAAAGCTTTGGAAACAGCCAATGCTGGCCTGAACCATCAGATCCAGGAGCAGATCCAGGAGCTGGAGACACAGGTCCAGCTGGGAGAAGCATTCAGGAGGCAACCCTGGTGGTACAATCTTCCAATGAGGAAGCTGACCTTCAGAATGCGGCTCTGCAGCAGGAAGTACATCTCCTCAAACACAAGCTTGGTGAGTTGAAGGTCTGGACAACTGTCGGCAGCGAAACACAGGCCCGTTCGGAAGCTTTGGAAATAGACAACGCTCGCCTGAACCATCAGATCCAGGAGCTGGAGACACAAGTCCAGCTGGGTGAAGCATTCAAGAAGGAAACCCTGGTGGTACAAGCTTCCAATGAGGAGGCTGACCTTCAGAATGCGGCTCTGCAGCAGGAAGTCCAGCTCCTAAACCAGAAGCTTGATGAGGTGAAGCTCTGGACGACTGTCGGCAGAGAAACACAGGCCCGCTCGGAAGCTTTGGAAATAGACAACGCTGGTCTCAAACAGCAGATCCAGGCTACCAAAGAACAGCTGGAGATCGCAGACTATTTCAGGTGCAACATCTCTTCTGCAAGATAAGGAGAGAACCCTGGTGGAGGAGAACGGGTGTTGTTTGAGACTCACTCAAAGGCCATCCTCAAGCTCCTCCAAAAGAAGACTACAAGATGAAGTTTGATGTTCTCCAAAAAAAAACCGACGCCTTAAAGCAAGAAATCACAGAGAAGTCACAAACCGTCCGGGGTTTTAAACAACGACCTGGAGGTTCTGATCAATGTCAAGAAGAACTACAAAGCCCTGAAGCCAGAGAAGGCTGCTCTGATCAGGCAGAACAAAGCTCTGCAGAAGAACGTCCGGGTCCTGGAGAAAAAGGTCTCCCACGAAAAGAATGCTGTGCTTCAGTCGGAGATGGTGGCCCTGAACCTCGCAAAGGACACTCTTCAGGAGCAGGTGAAGGAGCTGAGCGAATAATTCAAAAATCAAAGCTACGAGCAGCGATGGGTGGGTCCTTGTTCCTCTGTCGGGGGGGCCGGCTAGATGCCGGTTCCCCCAGTCGAGAACGCAGCTATAAGAAGGGCAGAGCTGCAGGAGATGGGAGAGTGAGCAGATGCATGGTCCTGTGGTCTGCTCAGTGTGCGTGTTGTTAATAAAGCAGCATGTCGTTCAGCGGAATGTCGTTGTTAAAATGTTTCAAATTGGGTGTTTCCACAACATATATACATAGGGTGTATTAAACTTTTACATGATGTTATATTAGGCTTAAATTACATCTATAAAGATGATTAGGAGGGCACACAGCAGCTCTCCCTCAGGACGAGGGTCAACAACGCCAGACATAGATAGACCCAGCGGCCTTGTGCTGCTCCATTCTGAACAGTAGAGAGGAGACAGCATAGCGAGGACCAGGAGGCCCAGACACAACAACGATAAGAGAAGAGACGGGGGAGAGGCGAGCGTCAGCGAGCGAAACCTCCACATTCCTTAAAGTAAACGGCTTGGACTGGGACAGGGTTCACTCTGACTGACGAGAACTAATATGTAATGAGGGAGTGGACGGAGGCGGCACCTGCATTGAGTGTGAGGTATAAATAATGTTAATGTCTTTGTTCGGGGCTTGGGAAAGACAGATGTGGAGGGAGGTCGTTGTCTATAATACCAGACCCAGACCAGTTTTATTTGTGAGACTGTTGGTTACAAATAAATCTACGTGAACTAAACTCTGATCCAAACTCATTGTGTTCTGTGGGTGTTTGATTACTGAGGTCCAGAGGGTGAGTATTCTGTGGCGTCTCACCAGCAGTCAGATAGGAGAGAGATACAGGTTTATATGCATCAGGTTAAGAGATTAGTCACAATGGACCAAAAAGGAAGAAATCCAGCCACAACAGGAACCTCAACATGGCTAACGGCTGATCCTTGGTGCTGGGGGGGGAAACCCACGGGTGACGGCCAGAGACTCGTCACACTGGAGCCCAACGTGGGGCCCCCGGGAACCAGCACCTGGAAGGGAGAGCCAGAGAGCCAGAGGAGCCCGGAGGTGGTGCCGCCAGAGCCCCCCCACCAGCCCGGAGGTGCCCGACCTTGAGAGCCTGGATCCCCGAAGTCCAGGTCCAGGTGCTGCTGCACCTGCTGGGTCCAGGAGAGCGAGAGGCCGGCCCCGGCCCCCATTTCCCATCCCCCCCCCGGCGGAAGGCCCCTGTTCCCCTGATGACCCCCGGCGACCTCCTGATCCCTGGGGCCGTCTCCCCCGTCCTGCCCCCCCCTGCCCCGTCCCCCCCGGTCCCAGCCCCCCCCCCCCCCCCCCCCTCCCCCCCCGTCCCCCCCCCCCCCCCCTCCCCCCCTCCCCCCCCCCCCCCCCTGGAAACCCACGGTGTGACCAGGAGGACTCACACACTGGGAGAGCCAACGTGGGGGCCCAGGAACCCAGCACCTGGAAGAGACCACAAGAGCCCAGGCCGACCCGCAGTGGTGCAAGAACCCGTAACAGCCGTCAGGGTGCCGACCTTGAGAGCGGATCCGGAAGTCAGGTGCTGGGCTGGGGAACCCTGCCTGCAGGGTCGGTGGCGGTGGGGGCGACCCATTTCCCATTTCCGGGGGGCCCCGGGCCCCCCTCCCGACCCGACTCCCCATCCTTGGGGCCCGTCCTTGGTGCCGTTGATGCCCCTCTCCCCCGTCACCCGCCCCCGTTCACCAGCCCCAGCTCCGTCCCGTTCCCGCAGAGCCCCACGTCTCCTTCCCCCAGAGCCCCCTCCTCCCGAGCCCGGTCGCGGTTCCCCAGAGCCCCTCCTCCGCCCAAGCTCTCGTGGGGGGGAGGGGGAGTAGGTTAGGCCGGGTGGAGCCCCGGCCTAAATGAAACTGTGGGGAAATGTGGCAGCTCTTCCCAATCTGGCCTCGGCTGCTGGCTGGTTGACAATCAGTCAGCAGCCGATGGTGCAGCTATAAGAAGGGCAGAGCTGCAGGAGATGGGAGAGTGAGCAGATGCATGGTCTTGTGGTCTGCTCAGTGTGCGTGTTGTTAATAAAGCATGTCGTTCAGCGGAACCTCAACATGGCTAACGGCTGATCCTTGGTGCTGGGGGGGGAAACCCACGGGTGATAGGGCCAGAGACTCGTCACAGACTATGAGTTAAAAAAAGGCTTGTTGATATCCTCAGGCCATGACTTGTATCAAGCATTACAAATGTGGAGGATATTCGAAGTCCAGTGGTGGCGCTCGTTAAAAAAAAGACTGGCAGGTTTTACTGGAGGTGATCCAGTTTCCTGTCTCAAGACAAAGTTCCTTACATTAAAGGGAGTAGTCACTTGAACATACCTGCAAACTCATGAAGGGTGAAAAAGGTGACAGGGGTGGGGGTGGGCGGGGGGGGGAGTCATTCTGGCGCTTTGACAATGAGTAAAAAAAAAGGCTTGTTGATATCCTCAGGCCATGACATGTATCAAGCATGACCATTGACCAAATGACAATTTGGGGGATATTCGAAGAAGTCCAGTGGAAGTAGGTGGCGCTCGTCTTGAAATCACCGAAAAAGACTGGCAGGTTTTACTGGAGGTGATCCGGTTTCCTGTCCCAAAACAAAGTTCCTTACATCTATTTCTTAAGGAGTAGTCTGGTTTCACAACTCAAAGCGTTTATAACTACGGCCTTTTGATTATTTTGACCACAAATCTAAATAAGAACAAAAAAGGCCGACTCCTTGAAGCTACAAAACACAGATGTCACAAACCATCCAGGGTTTAATCAACGACCTGGAAATTATAATCGATGTGAAGAAGAACTACGACAACCAAACCGCACAGAGAACCAAAGCGCACTCAGACAAGATCAACTTGTTAGCTACAGAAGACATGTATCAACAGACAACAGTCATTGGAGAAATGCTACGACCGAGATGATGGATAAGATCAAGTTTTATAAAACCCTGAAGATCGAGGGAGAAACATCAAGATCGAAAAGTTATACTGGAGGTATGCAGCTTCCCAAAACATTTGTGCAGAACCCCTGTATAATCAATCAGAAGGTTGTTACCATCAAAGAGTGGGCTGAATTGATCCATGCGTGGACCTGGACAGCTCAGCCACTCAACAAAGCCCTTTGCGGGGCAACAGGCTCGGTCAACGATTCGACCGAGGCTGTTGCCCTTTGCGGGGCAACAGCAAGATCAAATTTGATGAAACTCTGAGGATCGATCCGCAGGCGAAGGTAGAAGACATCAAGGTTAGTTTTATAAATACGGAGGATTCCGTTGATCAAGAAAAACATTTTATCTGAGATATGCAGCTGCCGGAGGCAGAACCCCTGCATTGTCCATCATGGGAACGTTACAGCCAGTGAAGACGCTTGGAAGATAAATGCATGGAAAACTGAGTCACTCAGAAAAGCCCTTTGCGGGGCGAAAGGTCTCGGTCAGAGCTACGACCGAGATGATGACTAACAACAAGATCAAGTGGGGGGGCTTGTCGCCGCATCACAGACCGACTGCTTGAAGCTACAAAACACTGAAGTCACAAACCATCAAGTGTTTAAACAACGACCTGGAAGTTCTGATCGATGTGCAGAACTACAACATTTTGCAAGTGTAAGCGATGTGGGTGTGTGCGCAGGAATAACTCAGTCCAAGCCGTTCTGGGTTTTACTCATAACTTTAGTATCACTCAACTTCCAACTGTAATGCCAAGTCTCCCTTGCTCTTCTTCTCTCCTTCTACCCTCTCTCCTCCAGCCTTGGTCAGTTTGCAAACTTTGAGGGACACCGTGGTGGCTGATGTAATCTTCAAACAAACACTTAGTGGTTGCTCACTGATCAGGAAGTGCAAAATTGATTAAATTCATTATTTCCCCCAACATTCTACACACAACAACCCATAATGACAAAGTGAAAACTTATTTTTGCAAATGTTTGCACATTTATTAAAAATAAAACGAAAACATAACATGTACGTAAGTCTTCACAGCCTTTGCTCAATACTTTGTTGAAGCACCTTTGGCAGGAATTACAGCCTCAAGTCTTCTTGGGTATGATTCCACAATTCCACTATTTCTGGGCAGTTTCTCCCGTTCTTCTTTGCAGAACCTCTCAGGTTCCATCAGGTTGGATGGGGAGCGTCGGTGCACAGCCAATTTCAGATCTCTCCAGAGATGTTCAATGGGGTTCAGGTCAGGGCTCTGGCTGGGCCACTCCAGGACCTCCACAGAGTTGTCCCCAAGCCACTCCTTTGTTATCTTGGCTGTGTGCTTTGGGTCGTTTTCCTGTTGGAAGACGAACCGTCGCCCCAGTCTGAGGTCCAGAGCGCCTTGGAGCATGTTTTCATCGAGGATGTCTCTGTACATTCTGCATTCATCTTTCCCTCAATCCTGACTAGTGTCCCAGTTCCTCCCGCTGAAAAACATCCCCACAGCATGATGCTGCCACCACCATGCTTCACTGTAGGGATGGTATTGGCCAGGTGATGAGCAGCGCCTGGTTTCCTCCAGACATGACGCTTGGCATTCAGGCCAAAGAGACCAGAGAATATTGTGGCTTCCGTCTGGCCACTCTACCAAACAGGCCTGATTTGTGGAGTGTTGCAGAGATGGTTGTCCTTCTGGAAGGTTCTCCTCTCTTCATAGAACAACGCTGGAGCTCTGTCAGAGCGACCATCGGGCTCCTGGTCACCTCCCTAACTAAGGCCCTTCTCCCCCGATCGCTCATTCTGGCTGAGCGGCCAACTCTAGGAAGAGTCCTGGTGGTTCCAAACTTCTTCCATTTCCGGATGATGGAGGCCACTGTGCTCATTGGGAATTTCAATGATGCAGAAATCTTTCTGGACCCTTTGCCAGATCTGTGCCTTGATGCAGTTCTGTCTCGGAGGTCTATGGATAATTCCTTGAACTTCATGGCTTGGTTTATCCTCTGATATGCACTGTCAACTGTGATACCTTATTTAGACAGGTGTGTGTGCCTTTCTCAATCATATCCAAGGAACTATCAAACATCTCAAGGATGATCAGTGGAAATGGGATGCCCCTGAGCTAAATTTTGAGTGTCATGGCAAAGGCTGTGAATACTTATGTACATGTTGTGTTTTCGTTCTTTATTTTTAACAGATTTTCTAAATTTTGCAAAAAACTGTTTTCACTTTGTCATTATGGGTTTTTGTGTGTAGAATGTTGATGAAAATAATGAATTTAATCCATTTTGGAATAAGGCTGTAACATAACAAAATGTGGAAGAAGTGAAGCGCTGTGAATACTTTCCAGATGCACTGTACAAGTTGAGATACTTAGTAAAATAATCCACAACCACAAGCACATAGCGATTATTACGGCGAGTAAGTGGCAACTCAGTCAAGTCCGCTGCAATCTTCTCAAAAGGCCTGGATGTGATTATGTTCTGCATTGGGGCCCGTTGATGTGGCGTTTGTGGTCGCCGTGCTTTAAGGCTGTACATTCGAGACACCATTGAGTTATGACATGTGTTATGTGAGGCCAATAGCATCTGGCGTGTGCCTCTTGCAATGTCTTCTGCGCACTGAAGTGTCCAGAGAGTAAATTACCATGTAATGTTTGAAATACCTCTTTCTGCACACTACTGGGGACTACAGTCTGTAAAACATGGTCACCTGGTGGAGGTCTGACTCTGCGACATAACAGACCATCAACAAGATGAAGTTTCAGAAACTCTCCAATACTCTCTCATTTCAGATAAGGCTGCTTTAATCTTTGAAAATGGCGGCCTACTGTCAGTCACCACCCAGTTCATGATTACTCGCAACACAGGATCTGCTTCTTGAGCCTGGATGAGGTGCTGTCTGTTCACATTCAGGAGAGAAGTGTCCGTTGATTCTGCAGCAATACCTTGCGAAGCAGACTGCACATGTGATATTATATCTGCAGAAGGTGAGGTAATGTGGGCAGACTGAGCGCAATGCCAGATCAGTGGTTGAAATGTGTGACTCTGCTGAGTCGGTTTGAGTGTGAATGGACACACATCTCACATGATCCGCTGTAACTACAAGGGTTTCTGTGGCTGTCATTGGACGACGGGACATAGAATCAGCATTGGCATGTTTAGTTCCTTGTCTGTATTCCACTGTCCAGTCGTAGGGGTCAATCTCCAGAGCCCACCTAGCCCTGCGCCCCGTAGGATCACAATCCAGAGGCATCTTCCTCAAGGAAAGAAGGGGCTTGTGGTCTGTGATGATGCGAAAAGGCTGACCCGTCAAATACTAGCGAAAATGCCGGATGGACCACACAATAGCCCACAGTTCCCCGTTTTAGTTAACACACGACTGCCATAAGCAATGACATTTTCCATGTTTTCCACATTCACCTGAGATAGAACACATCCAATGGCTGTGCTGGATGCATCTGTGAAAAGTAGAAACTCATTTGAGAAATCTGGATAGGAGAGGATGGGCGAGTCGCACAGAGTATGACGGAGGCTTTCAAATGTGCTCTGTTCAACCTCAGTCCATAGGAATACTTTTCCTTTCTGAGTGAGAGCATGCAGGGTCTCTGACATTTTAGCAAAATAACGATATGCACACTTCCTAACTGGGGATGCACCTTGGGTGTGGATGTTATGTTTGACAATGTCTGTATTACCAAAGTCTGTGCTGGTTTTACTGAAGACATCATGGTAAGATGAGAGCAAATTGTGCTGGTCGGAACTCTCTGCTTTTGTCAGATTTCCACACGTGACATCAATAGGCAGCTTGGTCGACTGGTTGACATTAGTTGGCAGACTGGATGACTGTACTGGGCAGGTGGAAACATTACATACAGGAGCTGAGTCCTCACTTATGTCTGTGTCTGACACTGGAGTAAAATGTCCCAACTGCAAACCTGAATGCACCACCATAGGAGTGTGTGTGGGGTTGATGATACGTGCCACAGTACATCCATTTTCAGCAGTAGACAGCGTTTGGGCAACCGCCATACCATCCATCTCTGGTTGCCGGGGTTCAAGGCAGCCGCTGTAACTGCCTGGGATGCCTGCATTGAATACAGGGGGAATCAGAGCCACTTTAGAAATCATTTCACAGCGTGGGGGGACAGTCATGTTCTCCATTAGTTGTGCTGTACACCTAGCAGGTGCTATCTCCCTTTTTCTAAGAAGGGGAAGAACCTCATCACCTATATAGCACAGCCCCCTCCCAATATCTAAAATAACACTGTGAGGAATGAGAAAGTCACACCCTAATATGACGCCTTGATTTAAATTTCTGATAACTTGTACTTCAAGTTGCAGAGTTTGTGACCCTAGCCTAAAAGTGACATCTACCATACCTAATGTATCCAAGCTTTGGCCAGTCACAGCTTGTGACATAATGAATTTCTTTTTTATGGGTCTTCTTGTCAGAGAAGTTGACATTTTTGTCTGCTGACTTATAAATGAGATTGTAGAGCCTGTATCTAGCATGATGTGCATATCAGTGCCCTCAACAATGCCATTTACATATGAGGTGACATCTTTACTCACAGTGGCGTAATTTTTCTCCATTTCAGCTGGGGAAATGTTCGTATCTGTAACACCACTAGGGGTTGTCTGTTGTCAGACGTTGTCTGGTATTTCAGTGAGGCTAACCTCTGGGGCTTCCAGGGGAGTAGCTGATGGTTGCCCCGCATCATCAGCTAGTGTCCGTTTCCCTGTTCAAAACTGCCTTGATCTTTGTGCTCAGCGTTGGTGGGGCTCCGCTGACCTTTGTCCTCATACTCTTGGAATGACACGTTTGGGGCTTCGGTGACGTGAATCATAGCGGTGTGTTCTGGGAGACGGTTGTCTCCATCTTCTCTCTTTGTGGGGGTCCCAGGCATGGGCTGAATAGTGATTATCTCTGTAAGGCTGTCGGTACCTGTCAGATTCTCTGTGGGTGAAATCCTGATAGTGGTGCTTTACATGAGGGAAGCGTTCTGGAGAAAAATTATAGGAACGTGAATATCTGGATGGGGAATGCCCATAATCTGAGCTCCATGCCTTTGTGGGTCTATCTGGACTCCTCCCATGTGGTGAGGGAGATCGACCAGTACGCACCTGCATGCTCTTTTCATGGTGGTGCCCACTACTACGATCATCAAGCTTCAATTTCAGAGTACCCAGATCATTACTTAAATATTTAACAGTACTAGTCAGATTCTGGACAGCTTTTCTGAGTTCAGAGTCATTTTCCCGTATTGAATTTACGGACTGTGTTTGATCCACATCTCCGCGAGTGACATTAGCTGGGGACACTGGCATTACCAATCTTGCTGCTTGGCGAGCCCTCTCAGCTTGGGAAGCAACTTCGCATGCTTCGGTGAAAGCTTGAAGTTCTTGATCCAGACCAGCAATTAAGCGAGTCATTTTCATATATTGAGAAGCGTTATGCTCAAACTCGGGGAACGCTTCTTTGACCAGCCTGCAAACATCTGCAGCATAAACCTCCATTGCTTCATGAGGCAATCTTGGATGGGCATTAGGGAATGCTTGAAATGACGCATTTATATCTTTCTGTCCAAAAGCTGTCTGCAAATGTCTCTTTGTTTCAGCATAGGAGCTCTGAGTTTCCAGAGGCAGATTATCCCAAACAATGAACAGGTCTGCTGATAGTCTGGTGGGTAGCTCCGCTGCTAACACGGTGTTCAAGTCCACACCACTGTCCTTGTAACAGGCTTCTTGAATTACCTCGTAGCGGCGAACCGACAGTTGAAAGGTGTGGTGTATTAACCACGCGGACGCACTAGGAACGTTAGTCCTTTATTCAGCCATGGAATAACTCACATAAGTATTGCGCATGCGCGCCAGTTACCAAAGTAGGACCGTGTCCACTGAGGTCCAAAAAGCATCTGTACCTACTTAAACTATAATACTAAATGTGATCAATATGCCATAAAAGGACTCACGGCCATCGTTGTTGAAGGGTGGCGGCAAAGGAATGCCCTGTGGTCCTCCCAACGCTCTGCTGGGCGGCGGGGCAAAACTCACGTGAAGCTACTACGCGGAGGGAGAAAAAAATTCACCTCTGAGTGGTAAAAACTAGCTGACTCACTGTATCTCAAGCTATGCTAAGCTAGTGAGTAGCGCGGCTATAGTTAGCCGTCAGCTTTAGTTCGTCACTAAATTGAGCAGAATCCCAAGGGACGATATTCCATCAGGACACAAATCCCACCGCTGCCACCAGTGTAAGCGATGTGGGTGTGTGAGCAGGAATAACTCAGTCCAAGCCGTTCTGGGTTTTACTCATAACTTTAGTATCGCTCCACTTCCAACTGTACCGCCAAGTCTCCCTTGCTCTTCTTCTCTCCTTCTACCCTCTCTCCTCCAGGCGCCTGAACAGTGCTGACTAGTGGTCATAACTCCACAGTGTTGGGAAGGATACTTTCAAAATGTATTCAGTTACAGAATACAGAATACATGCCCAAAAATGGAATCTGTAACGTATTCCGATACATGAACTATTCTGAGTACTGTATTCCGAATACTTGGATTACTTCCACATTGAATTGCATTTTATAAGTGTAGGAATGCGGCCATCAAATCCTGCTCACTAAAAAGGCCTATGCTGGTGTGTTCTTCTGTTCCAACTGGCTGAATGTGTTAGGGAAGTCTCCCTGAAAGTGTAATTGTATTGTATTATAATTTGCTGTAGAGGAACAAAGACTATAAGAGTATGTTAACGCAAAAGATGTTTTACTTGGTAAAAAAAGAAAGAATTAACAAA
Organism: Liparis tanakae; assembly: GCA_036178185.1. NCBI lineage: Eukaryota > Metazoa > Chordata > Actinopteri > Perciformes > Liparidae > Liparis > Liparis tanakae. The sequence goes on along the minus strand of CM070094.1, from coordinate 10,162,692 downwards.
TGTTCCCTTTTCAGTTTCTTTATGTTCTCAGCTGCGAAAAATGACACACTGTCCATCAAAACAAAACTGAATGTGATGATGGCAATATATATATATATATATATATATATATATATATATATATATATATATATATATATATATATATATATATATTTAAACTATGCCATCAAATATAATTTTGCCCACATGAAACAATGTTTAAATAAATAAAAAAACATTACTTCTTGGTAATGTAACAAAGGCTAGCAGCAAAAAACAATCCAAAATGTTAAAGTTATAGGTCAAAAAGGTGACAAAAGGTGATGTGACAAAAGGTGTTTATACAAATGTCAAATGAAAAAAGATAACAAATGATTTTACACAGAAATGAGGCTGTCAATGTCCATGCATTGAATGCCTGTGAACCTAAAGTTCTACTTTAGGTTCTTTGCTCCACCCCGCTGCGCGCAAGCCAGCGTCCTCGCTCTGCTGCTCGCGAGACAAAGGACTGTGAACGCGACACAGAGAGACAGAAATGACTTCTGCTGTAATCTGGCGCTATAGAGAAAGTTACAGCGGGGCGGGCACATTTTTTTAATGTCATACCAATACTACGCCGCGATTGACAGGCAGGTCGCCGCGATCGACCGGTCGATCGCAGCAACCGACCGGTCGATCGCGGCGAAGTATTGAGCACCCCTGATTTAGAGTGAATAAACTTGTGAAACAGAGAAGTACCGTCATGTAATCCATTGATTTTAACAATGTAACTGTATTCTAAATATCATCTATTTAAATTGTAACTGTAACGGAATACAGTTACTCATCATTTGTGTTCTAAATACCTAACGGCGGTACATGTATTCCGTTACTCCCCAACACTGTAACTCCAACATGTAATTAAGCAATAAGGAACGAGAGGCAGTATTGTATCGTCAATAAAGTACGTGTTCAAGGGTGTCCCGACGCGCAGCGGAGGGCCGGCAACCCTTGAATAATACTTTATTGTAGATACAATACTGCCTCGAGTAAACAACAAGACAGTCTCACATTAATAGCTGAGTCACTGTCTGTGTTAAGCTATTCCAACTTTACCCCCTCTCTAAGGTCGAGCCCTCCACCCTACGGAGGAAACTCGTTTGTATCCGCGACCTCGTTCTTTCGAAGGTCAGGAGAAAAGCATCTTTGGTCAGTTCCAGGTCAGTTCATTATCAGAGTCACATCCAAGGCCACCAGCCAGAGCCTTCACAGCTAACTACCTCATATGTCTGGCCTGACAGGGAAAACTTGGGGTGCTAGTGAGCTTTTTCTGATTGGCTGTTGTGTAGCCCATTTCTTCTTTTTGATTGGCTGATAAGTGGCACCTCACGGCAGAAATCAGGGAGCGTTTGATTCCTCCACAGTGAGAGCGGCTCATGTTGGCGCTGCGGCACATTAAAATATTAAATAGCCGAGAGTTTTTTTAAGAGTGAGAAATACGATGTGTGGTGGGAGTGCGTGAGTTAAGACCGAAATGCGTGAGTCTCACGCTCAATGCGTGAGGCTTGAGAGCCCTGACAATGTGATAATACGATGCACCGAAGTCTACACACAACGACAACCACCTTCCTGCCGGACACACTCTCAGAACATTTTCTCTCTTATTCTTTCATTTTCCCTTCCATGATAAAAGCCCTGACATATAACCTCTGACCCCGAACACTGCTTCTGTTTCCGAACACTAACACTTGGAGTTTTCTTCTCATCTCTTGATGTGATCTGCGAGTTACGGTCAGAGACAGAAGACACGCACAGCAATCAACATACACATAAAGTTTGAGTATTTATTTACTGTTGAATTAATCATCAACAGACACGTTCACCCGCCAGCTTGTTGACCGTTTCCAGGGCAACCTACTGAAGCTCCTGTCAATCAAGACTCAGACGTGTGCTTCGGCTCAGAGGAGTCATGTGACGGTCAGCATCTCCTCAGTTGTCCCCTTAACAGAAGTAAGTTATGTAATCGTGAAGCAGTACGTTGATTGAGGAATTAAAGAGTCCTGTGGGACCCCTTTCTGTGAGTCAGATGTACGTGTTACGTGTTGGGAGCGACTATGGGTCAGTGGGTAGCAGGCCCGTCTTTCAATCACGGGGTTGGAGGTTTGATCCCCGCCCTAGTCGATGTGTCCTTGAGCAAGACACTTAACCCTAAATTGCTCCCTGTAGCTGTGTCTACGGTGTATGAATGTAACAGCATTGTAAGTCGCTTTGGATAAAAGCGTCAGCTAAATGACATGTAATGTAATGTGTTACACATGTTTGTGGTGTACCGCAGTGCTAAGACAATAGTTTTTATAACACTAGTAGTCTATTAGCTTTTAGGCTTTTTAGTCATGGCGAGCTAAACATTTAAAATCCTGCTGGCTGTGATTAACTCAGTGTCCTGCCTGGTATAACGGCTGCTGCACCACGTGTGTGTTTTGGTGTGTGAGAGACAGGAATGTATCGCCTCCTTTGTGGGAAGAAGTCAGTTTGGCTTACAAGCTAAATTGTCTTGGTTTCCCGGACAACTGAGCAACATACCCCCACACACACACACACACACCTTCTGCCTGCCCAGCCAGCCTTAACCACTGGTAGATATAACTGGGGATGTTGTGTCTGCTCTCCTGGGTGTCTGGATATTTGTCTTCAGCAGGAGGACATGGCTGACAGACGCCGTGATGGAGCCGAGCGAGACGCAGACGACACAGACAAGCTTCTTCACACAGGTTTTATCTGTACTTCGTTCATCTTTCAGCCTTTTGGAAATTTGCATCCACTCGTTTTTTAACCTTCTGTCTGCCCTCACAGATATCAACAAGAGCAGCATTGGGCCTGGACTGGACTCTGCTCCCCCCAAACGGGACCCTTGTGACCTTCTCCTCGATGCTATTGACGCTCAGCTCGGCCAGCTGCAGGTCTGTGGTCGTCATTCAGTCCGTCTGCTTGTCTGCGTGTGTAATCTGTAACAAAAATGTCTCAAGTAGTAAGTGTGATTAATGTATTTAGGTCCAGCCCCACAAGTGTCAGACGATTTCCAGAGAGCACAGTCTCAAAGATGCAGGTAATTGATGTCATAACACACAATTTTATATTTTTCTTTTCCTTTTCGGGTGATAATCTGCATTTTGATTTTGTTCCTAGCTCTTCTCAGTTGGAGTCAATCCCTGAGTAAAGACACAGGGTTTGGGAGTACAGCTCAAACACATGACACTCCCATGTCTCGTCTGGATTTGATACACACTTCAGAAATGGACCAAACTTCAGGTAATATTTCAATATCTGTATTATGACAGGGAAAGAATTTATTTCAAATTCTTCTCAAACAAAATAATTCCAAAAAGGTTGGCTTTTTGTTAGGCTCAAGATAGGAAAATCACACAAAGTAAAATAAATAAATAATAGGTACTACTGATTTTCTCTGCTTAAATTGGCATGGATTAGAACTAAAAAGTGAAATACATTAGATGCTCAGTAAGGTTTGATGACTGAGACACAACTTCAGGAGCCAGCATATAATGACCGCCAATAAAAGTCAATACTTAAAAAAATGATCTGTTCCTAACTTTAGCTAGCAAACAAAGGCTATAGCATTAGGAAAGCCAAAGGCTATAGCATTAGGAAAGTTGTCATCATAACTATACTGTGACATTTTTAGGGCATATTGTACTATAGTATATTACACTATACTTAACTATTCATTTTTTGTGTAACATCCTTTAATATCATATTTTGCAAGACATATTCTATTGTATAGCCATTTATTTATTTCATACCACTATGACTTTTTATCTAAAAGGTAACATTTTAGGGCATCTTTATGACAAGGCATTGGTGACTAAGTGACATTTAGGTAGCCGGCACATGATGGAAAAGTTTACACAAAACCCAAATAAACTTCCAACTCACCTTCCCATTGATCAGTCAATACCACATTAATATTCTTGAGGGATGCTATTGCCGGCAGGCTTCACTTCGATAACCTCTGGTTTGTATGGAAGTGTTACCTTCTTAGCACAACCAAGCTTTCTCCTCACATAAACACACTCCATCTCTCCATCTCTCCATCTCACCTCTTCTTTTCAGAAAGGAGCTCAGGTTTCCGAGATGGTCCCGAAATTCATAAAGAAACTAAACACAAATCAGCTGGAGGAACTACCGACACAGAGGAAAGCGTGACTCAGAGGGAGCAGGTCATGTGGAGGCTCGAGAGGCTGCTCGGAGACGCCTGCAACGAGGGACGGATGGCAGGAGGAAGCCAGCCTCCTTCAGACAGCATCTGCACCGAGGACTTCGTCAGACGCTTCAGAGACGAGATGATCGAGTTGACTTTGCCATCGAGCAACATGCAGCAACTAAACCGAGAGGAATCGACCAGGAGGACAGTGAGATCCGACTGGGGCAACTGCCAGAGAGAACAAAGAGAAACTTTTCAAGTCAGAACGTTAAGAACAGCAGGAACAGCAACGGCAGGGAAGAGCAGTGAAGACACAGAGACTGATCACTATCGCCGAAGAAAGGAACTGGAGAAACGTCTTGATGACGGCGATGGAGTGAATACATCATGGAGGGAGAACGGCGGAGCTGGAGAGAGGTACAACTCCCCACAGCGGCGTGCTGACGGTGGCAGCAGTGAGTACTCTCTTCACAGACTGTATTTCTAGGGTCCGGGGGGTTACATCCAACTCAAATCTAATGGCCATAACGTCTTGAAATGTATTGAGGCCATTTATTACCCTCAGGGGACGAGCCCTTTCAACACATTTCTGTCTTTATCCCCAAGAATCATACAATGAGTATTGTTTGCATCAGCACTTTTGCATTGTGGCTGATGGTTTATGTTGCACACCACCTCGCCCCTAGAGGTGTGATGATTCGATTTAAAGAGCTTGACTCGAGTGCCAATCTCTCAAATCGTAACCCTGGTGGTAAAATGCGTTCATAAAAATGGGAACAAAACCTTGTTGAATAAGTTTCACTATTCAAATTCGAGGTGGAACAGGTCAGGTGCTTAGCAGGTCGCACACACACATTACCCTGCGCCCTCAATCAAAGTCTGGCTAATCCTCTGGGGTATTCACCCACTCAATTTTCTTGGCTGCCAAAAAATATCAGATCCCGACTCCAGATGCACTAAAACCATCTTAACCATCCAAATCTGCTCAAGGATGAATGCCACTTTATCATAATGGCGTGTGGCCTGTTATTATTAGCATTCGTACCCCCAAAACACTATTTAAGGGAGGTGTTGTGTTTGTAGAAATACCCTGGTACAAGCCCAAGATTTGAAGAGATGCCAAGAAAATGTGTAATCTCTAAATGTCACTACCTATTCCTTTCTTTGTTTACAAAGGCCAGATGTCCTCTCAGGACAACGGACACACCAGGAGTCCGGCGAAAGCGTTGCGCAACAAGAAAGACACCTCGAGGTAATTCATGTGCAAGAACATTCAACAACCTGCTGACCACGTTGCTCTTCTCTTCCATGTTTATAAAAGGTCACGTTGCGTATTGTTCCGACGAGCACACTGTGCGTGTTTGTGCGTCACAGACTTGTGTGTTCTTTGGGTGATGAGAAGGACACAGAAGAGGAGATGACTCGGTTGAGCCGGCGGAGCCGCTCTGAGAGAGCATCGGAGAAGACGCCGTCCGACTGGGCCAGGATGAAACAGCGGCTCTCCACAATCAGACAAGTGCGAATGAATCTTCAGTCGTCTTTAGGACCATTTGAGAAATGTTTTACGTCGATTGTATAAATGATCCTGTCTATGAGACGTCGCTTGATTCGTGTGTCTGGTTCAGAAATGTGAGAAAGAGGAGATGATGCTGCAGAGGAAGAAGACTCAGATAAAAGATGTTGAGCTCTCCCTCTCTCAACTTCAACAGAGGAGAAAGGTAAAGCATAGCGTCTTATTTATTCAAAGTGGTGCATCGGAACACTGCACACAGAAGTCTCACTAGTACTCACAAATGTTTTTGGTATATGTCCCAGCATGCCTTGCAGGAATTAAAGCAACTGGCTGGAGAGACAACAAAGATGGAGAGGGAGAAGAGAACTCTGAGAGACAGCAGGGCAGAGCAGGAATCTATTAGGTATAAACACAAACTCCAACTAACTGCATCGTCCAAGGCGGTGACGCCTCACCGCGTCTACACAACGATGTGCCGTGTAAAGATGGTGATGACATAACGAATGTGTTTTAGCTGCCAGCTGAACGAAAGGCAGAGAGACTCCTGTATCCTCGAGGTGAGAGACACGGACACAGGCCGACTCTAAGTGACGGAGTCAGCACTTTTAAAAGCACACGTCTGATCCTCCAGCACGGTGCCGGCATGTCAGCGCGGGAGAGGAAGGAGATGGAACGACAGCTGGAGGATGCCAAAGCAGAGCTGTTCGCTGAGCAGCGCCGCGCACGAGAGAAACTAGAGTCCATACAAGAGGTAGTGTGTGAAGGCCTATTTATAACTAGAATGACTAGAATTTCATGTAATTGTGTTCACACTGTAAACAGACACGTATTTATAGTATAAAACAATACAACATCCAAAATTATAACTACAACATTATTTGTGTTTGGATTTCAGACTTTTATTTGGAGTTGAGGAAATAACATAAATCTTTTGGGTCTGCACGGTCAGCTCATGGCAGGAGGGCCGTGGGGTCCATCCCGGAACGTTTTAGCTGAGCTGTTTTCTTATAGCTATTGGTTGAGTGCAACTATAGGAAGAAGGGATTTGTGTTGGTGAGAGAAACAGCTCCCCCTCCTTGTATGTGTTGATGTGTGAGCAGAGGCTGGAGGAGACTCACAAGGAGCTCCAGAGAGTCACCGAGGAGGAGCGCTCGCTGAGGAGCAGGTGTGCTTCCCTGGAAGGAAAACAAAAGCAGAAAAAGGAACAGATCGAGGTGGCGCCTCATTATTATACTCTACTTTAAAAAAAACTATCTGCTAATTAAAAAGCACACTATCAACATTGTAGTTCATTGATTCTTTTGTACTATGCTTGCTGTTGTTTCCATAAGTTCTTCTCTCAGGTAGTAGAGTTTCAGGTTGGTAAACTGCAGGGGGAACTGGAAGAGTGCAAGATCAGAGTGGGCACTCAGGACACGATGCTGGCCCAGAAGGAGCTCCAGATGCTAGATCTGCAGCAGCATCGTGGGGCCTTACGAGCAGAGAGGGATGACCTGAGGGCGGAGCTACAGCGCATTACAACACAGCACTGCAGCGCACTGAAAGAGGCCCATGGGACGATGGTGCGTGCTGTTTCTATCAGCTTACGCAACATGTTTTTTGTTACGAGGCATTGAGCAGGGCTTCTTTTTTTATTGTATTCAGGAGGCAGCATTGAAGCAGCAGCAGAAAGACTTGGCTTTGTCGCACGAGCAGCACGTCCAAAAGGTGACAAACATGTCTGCTAGCTAAAAGATTGATTCTTCAAATGACACAACAGTGTGATGTAGCTGGCTGCTGTGCACTCAGGTCAATAAGGAGACGGAAGAGGAGAAGGCAAACACGGTGAAAGAACACGCTCTGTTCTTCACACGGCACATTGAGTCCTTACAGAGTTCCCTTCAGGTCAGTGTGTTCCCCTGAAGCACAAATCCACTCTCACAGAATCTTCATGTGAACTGTTGAGTTTTATCCAAAGTGTTGGTGTCACTGGTGGTACTAAAACCTTTGGTATTTTCACAATACACATGCAGTCAGTAAGAAAAGTGTTTCATGCGATACCTAAAGCTAAAAGAAGAAGAGGCGAAGGAGCTGAGGGCTTCTCTGGAGCAGCAGCAGCAGCGTGAAGAAGAGCTGCAAATAAAAGCTCTGGAAACGGTACTCTAATAATCTGCTTCCGAAAATGCTCAAAATCTTTCCACGCGATTGCAGTTCATGCACAGTCTGCTTCCCTTTAGGTGCACAACTCGATAGAGGAGGAGAGGAAGAAGTGGGAGGCCGAAAAGGTGAAAGCATTGCAGGTGCATTGTGGGATACTAGAAGAGCGGAACAGAAAGAGTCTGGAAGGCATGAGGAGTGAGACGCAGCGAGAGAAGAGTAAAGTGGTGGAGCTCAACACTGTGAGATGAATCACAACGAGACCTTCTTTAGTAAATCAGAAACGCAGCCTGCTTCTATTTGGATTTCATTCTCTTTTTATGATTTTGTTTTCAAGAAGGTGCACGACATGGAGAGTGAACGCTGTGCGCAGCAGAGAGCGCAGGAGTCTTTGCTGGCTGTTATTTGCAAATCACTTAAAGAGGAGCACCGGGCGGAGTTGCAGACGTTGCAGAGACAGATGGCACAGGTGCAAGAGCAAACCGCAGAAAGCAATTACCTGCAGGCAAACAGAGAGACGTGCTGGCGTAGGATCTGTGACATGGTGTGTGTGTGTGTGTGTGTGTGTGTGGTCTGTGGCCACAGGAGCGTCAGAGGGCAGCGCTGCGCCTCGAGCAGGCTGCTCAGGTGGCGGAGAAGGAGGCTGACAAGCTCCACATGGCGCTGGAAGAAAGCCAGCGCAGCCATAACCAGACCACAGCTGAGCTGGAGCAGCAGCTCGGGTGCTGGGCCCAGGAGCTGGGAGCCGAGTGCCACCATCTGCAGCTCCTCGCGCAGCAGGCCGGAGCCACGCCCACTGATGCGCGCCTGGCCCCCAGGTATGAACCGCTCGGGGTTACATACACTACAGGTCAAAAGTTCAGGGTAACTTAGAAATGTCCTTATTTTTTAAAGAAAAGCACAGGTTTTTTTTAATGAAGATATTGACTTAATCAGAAATACACTCTTTACATTGTTAATGTGTTAAATTACTGTTCTAGATGGAATCGCTGTTTTTTAATGAAATATTACAAAATATGTATAGAGTCCCATTTCTATCACTCCAGTGCTATCATGCTACATTGTGTTTTATCGCCTTAGAAGACGAATGGAGGGTTATAAAACCCTTAAACACTTTTTATGTTAGCACAGCTGAAAACAGTTATGCAGGTGGCCAACTGGCCTTCTTTTGAGCTTAAAATTTGAAGAACAAAATTAATATTTCAAATAAAAAACATTATTTCTAATCTTCTCAATGTCTTGACTATATTTTCTATTCATTTTGCAACTCATTTGATAAATAAAAGTCAGAGTTTTCATGGAAAACAAGAAGTTGTCTGACCCCAAACTTGTGAAGGGTAGTGTACCTATCGGGGCTAGAAGGTGGTGGGTATGTGCGTGGACAACGTGATGTGCTTGTAACTCTGGCGCCTCGTGCAGTCCGACAGCGGCTGAGGCTCTGACCCGCCTGAGGACGCTGCGGGAGCAGCTGAAGCACTCGGTCCACCGTCTGCGGCAGGAGCTCGACTCGCAGAAGGAAACCACTGAGCAGTTGAGACGAGACAAGGTGTAGTTTCCTGTGCCAGGTGTTTGCAAATACAGCACCTTACATGCACACGTTAAGACAAGTCCATTCCTATAGGAGCGAGAACTGAGCATCCAGAGGCAGCAGCTGAGGATGGACAGAGACCACGCCTTGGATGCTCTCAAGGAGCGGCTCATTCTGGTATGAACGAGCAGACTGTCGATGTGTGGGACAGAAAACTCACCGCCGTCCTCTTCTGCAGGAGCACGTGGAGGAGCTGAGCCGTCTGAAGAGGCCTCCCGCGCGAAACGGCGGAGCGCCGGCGTCTCTTCGTAAGCAGCTGAGGGCCAAAGACCTGGAGCTCAGGCAGGTGCAGAGCAGCATGGCTCAGTGGGAGGGACGCACCGCGGCGCGCCTGGCGGGCAAGTTTGAAGAAGAGATGACGGCTGAATTAGAGAGGTACCGCTCAAAGAAACAGAATCGAGTCAAAATAAAAGTGGTTAACCCTCCTACTTTACATTTACTAACATATTTTACCTTCGCGGTCATTTTGACCCCAGCAATTAAAACCTCCAGAAAATTATTAGAATTAATATTGTTTCCCAAGTTTAAGTGTGAGGTACTTTATGTTTGATTGTTGACTACCTCAATAGCCCTTTAAATATATAAACAAGTTGAAATTTTCTTATAAGTTTGACAGTGAAAAACAGCCTGGGGTCAAATTGACCCCAAAGAACACCAACGTTAAACATAGAATGGGGTCAAATTGACCCTGAAGGTAACAGGAGGGTTAAGGCAGTGATTTCTAGACCGCTTGGAACTGTGAATCCGGTTTGGGGATCCACGGTTCAACCCCCGCCCTAGTCGATGTGTCCTTAGACGTGGATCGCTCCCTGTAGCTTCGTCCTCTCCGGTGTATGAATGTAACATGGTTGTAAGTCGTTTGGATGAAAACGTCAGCTAAATGACATGTGAAGGTTTGCGCCTCGCTCAAATGGCCCTGAATCCAAAATCACTTTATAATGCAGAAACAAATAGAAATGCAATGCAAATTAAAAACCTAAAGATATTCTGCTGTTCGATATTTCAGTTTGACTAACTTTACATCCCACAGGTGCAGGACACAGTTGTTACGGGGCAGGTAACTGGTTTATAATGACATACTAACCAGCGGCCTGTCAAGAGCATGATCTCACTCCAGCGATGCGTGTTGTACCATAGATGTCAAACTAACTGTTCCTGAAACCGTTACCTTCTACATGTAATATGTTACTTCTACACAACTAACAACTTTTCAAATGCAGGTTTGTTTGTTTTCCAGACTCCCATCAAAGCCCCTGGAGGAGAGGCCGAGAGAGGGAGGAGAGATGGCGCTCAGTGCGGAGGTCAATGCTTCACCACTGTGGCCATGAACGCCACGCCCCCCCTGTGACCTGCTCAGACGATATTCAGGATTATTGAAAAGGAAAATGCGTCTTTTCCCTTTCAGGAAACTCCGAGAGGCGTTCACTCTCCTTCCCTCCGCGGCGTGGACTCTGCTGCCCCCCGCTGCCCGCCGAACGTGTCTTCATTGAAGCTTCTCCGTTACCTGCAGAGCAGAGTCAGGCAGCTGCGTGTGGAAAACAACTGGAGCCCGTCGCCTTTAAAAGCGATCGCTTCAGAGGGGTCAGGATCCTATCTGACCACAGGGAGGGCCTTGTTCGAATAGGCACTGGTGGCTTTTCCAGGGGGACAAACTGCAGACTTTAGTAGTTAACGCACGCTGAAGTATTTCATTTTGTACGAATGGAACTCCATGGTCAAAATAAATATACAAATACTTCTTGACAAGGAGGAAAATACACAGTTCACGTGGCATCGTCATTAAAATGTAAATAATATTTCTGTCCTTGCATATTATAATAAATTAAAACTAGAACGGAAACTCGATAGAGCACATACTTTCGCATATCATAAGATTGAGTATTGAATTATGAACATGTTGGCATTAATTGCATGCCAATTGGATAAAAAGTGACCGTGCTATAGTAAAAAGATGTTGACCTTTCCTTGACCTTGACCTTTGACCCGATCGATCCAAAAATCTAATCAAATGATCCCAGATAATAACCAATCATCCCACCAAATTTCGTGCGATTAGGTTTAAAACTTTTTGGGTTATGCAAGGAACACGCATACAAATAAATAAATAAATATACTGTGAACAACCGTCCGCATTTTCAATGCAAAGTTAAAAATACTGGTGTCTCCTTTTATAGATGGGTGAAGGTCAAGACGTGGCTGTGATTCAGTCACCGCTCAAACAGGAGAGTCATAAGTTAAGAAACCTTAGTGTGTGTGTGTGTTGCACACCAGTAATAAATTGTAATGCATTTCAAGCAATTTTTTGTTGCTACATAAATGAATGATTTACTGTTACATGTGCTTAAGATTGCGGATTAACAGGCAGGTCAGAGGGACCAGCGCCATAAACTCTGGTCCTTTGGTTGAGTGTCTGTGTGGAAGCCGTCACGTCTTTATGGCCGAATGAGACAACGAACCCTGAATGTCGACCTGACATGTCACGAGGGTCATGTGAGGGACGTCAGAGCCTCGTAAAGCTGGTCTTTGCAGGAAGCTTTAGTTCAATCTGAAATTTTACTAGATGATGAATTTTAAAATAAATGTTTGTATAGATTTCTGGTCAGCCAACGCAAAAATGATGGAGTTTGATTTCAATGTAAAGCTTAATTAACTTTGTGAAAGTCTCATCTAATTGTGAAATAATCTACTCTATAAATCAAGATGGTTTACCTATAATGGCATTCATTTTCAATTTGTTAGCCGTGCTTTGGTTCACAAGACGTTTCAGAAAGCTGTTGAAAAGGAAAATGAAGTTCCAATGCAGTGTATTAAACTACTTTCCTGTTTAAGTTCACATCATCGTCAGCGTCCGTCTGTCAGAGCTCGCTCTCAATGAACCAAGGAAAACAATCCTCCTCAATAAAGACAAAGATATGATTCTTGACCCTAAAGGGGATATCGGACCGAGTTAATCTATTTAATTTAGTTGGAGGCTGCTGCATTCTCCAGCCTTGTAGTTCGTTGATTAAATACTTACTGGGTGAATTGATTTAGATGTATATACGTGTATGGTCCCTTGTGTCATTCCACTGGGTCTCCCTCTTTTCCTGATCTCCTGTATCGAATGATGAACGCAACGGTTCACTTAATAAGACAATTGTGTCACGAACAATGTAAACACAAATAAAAAACCATAACACTCTGTGGCTGGTTGCAATCGTGGTAAATATATGAAAATACAATCAAATCATCAAAAGGTGCATTTCCACGACTTCTTAACACATTTCATAAAAGCTCAAAGATGGCGTACTCGCCAAGCACGGAAGGTTAAACTTCTACCACAACACGCACAACAGGAAGCAGGAAGTGGTGCCGTGAGCGCGGCGGCACACCGGAACAATACGCCGTGTCCCGTTAACGAGGCCCAGAAGCTGAACAGAAAAAAAAAAAATCGTACAAAATTCAGATGCTGCACACTGATGTAGAACAAAGAACTTCATATTTACAGCACATCAGTGTGTCGCTGGCCGGGCTTTGGCAAAATAATATCTCATTTCTACGGGCATGTTACATTCTGTAAAATGGTATAAAATTAGTTTTCTAAGACAGTGAATAGAACTCGTCAAGGTCTTGAGATCTCGACAGTCGCCTTAGAGATTCACATGAATAAAGCAGATTAATTAGGTCAACATTTTTGTAACATGTTACATATAGTTGAATGAGATAATGGTGAAAAAAATAAAAAAAATAACTGAGTGACTGAGAAGCATAAAAGGTGTTTCACAAACGGTCCAAAACGGCACACTATTCATGTAAAGCCAACTTCACCTGCCAAACGGAGTCTTTTGTGCAACTACATTTCAAGTCTTTGGCTTTGGCATGGCGGTTCACGTCATCACGCACCATTACATTTCCATGTCCTCCTCGCTAGAGCTGTGGGCCACCGGAAAGTTGTAGACAGAAGATTGTGAGTCTGCAGGTGAAGTGGAGCGGGTGAGGGGACTGTGCGGGGTGGGCGATGGGCATGGAGTCGGGGGTTGCCGGGATACCGTCTGTTGTTTACGTTGTTTCTGCGAGCCCTTTCGCTTGCGACAGAAGGGATCGTCCGGTGGACGCCACACCACCAACTCCATACAAGAATGGCTCCTAAAGGGGTGAGGAAGAAGAAGAAGGTGAGATGAAGATAACCATGCAGGACAGAATGTGTTGCGGGCTCATCGAGTTGGAAACGGCAGAACACGAGTCATCGAACTCAAGTTACTCCGTGACACATTGAACGTTCCTATAACTAAGTTAGAAGAACGTACACAGACTGGGCCACTGTGTGCGGCAGGATGTCGCTGATGCCGCGCTGTAGGCCCTCTTTCAAACTGTCAGAGATCACCAACACCGGCCGCCTCGGGGCTGGCTCTAGATCCAGATCTTCATCCTCATCGTCATCCTCCAGTGTTATTCTGTGATAAAGAAATGAAAAGGTACAGGATGTGCTGATGGCACATTTTCTTGTGATACAATACAACCCCAAAAGCCACCAACGCCACCGCATGGCAGAACTAACCCACTGTGGCTGGCATAGATAAGGAGAGCTGCAACATGTAAAGGGTGAATGCAATGGAAAACATTTGTTTCTGCAGTACATGTTTCTATAAGGGTACGTGATGCGATATATTAATGACTAGAACAATATCATAGCATTAACTTGATATTGGTGAGTGATGGTAATAGCTTAGGTGTTAACAATGATTCATCAAGTATTTCTTTAAAACAAAATCTTAAAGTAACATTTTTATTTATAAAACACGTAAGATTTTTTGATGTCATAATCACACATATATTATACAGGGAATCAAAGTTACACCAACACACCCTGAACCCTCCTGTTACCTTGAGGGTCAATTTGACCCCATTCAATGTTTAACGTTGATGTTCTTTGGGGTCAATTTGACCCCAGGCTGTTTTTCACTGTGTCAAACATATAAGAAATATCAACTTTTTTATATATTTAAAGCCCTACTATGTAACTTTTTCACCTTAAAATAACAGCTTGAAAAAAATTGTGCCGCTACAATGACTTTTAATATGTTGATTTGCTCCTCCGCCACTGCCATCGGGGGTCTGTGGCCAGAAAACTGCTGAATGTAAGATGGTTGGTAACGACCCGGTACTTCCGGTTGAGGAACAGGAAGTACTTAAACTTGCTGTCTGGCAGTGATTACCAACGTCATATAGTGCCAGTACACGCTCGCAGGTGACTTTTTATTTGCTCCTCTACGAGACAAGTACAAACAGAATGACATGCGAGACACGCATTGATCAGCTGTTCGATCAGCTGTGAGGGCATGCCATATATGGGAGAGCCAGACGTTAAATACCTGAAGGGGGCGCTACAGGGGAAAAGTTACATAGTGTCGCTTTAAAGGGCTATTTAGGTAGTCAAGAAAACAAACATTAAGTACCTGACACTTAAACTTGGGAAAAAATATTAATTCTAATAATTTTCTGGAGGTTTTAATTGCTGGGGTCAAATTGACCGCGAGGGTAAAATATGTTAGTAAATGTAAAGGTAACAGGAGGGTTAAATTATATGCATAGCTAATTGTCGGTGGGATTTTTGGGGCATTTGAGGTTAAATTGTAACAAGCAATCACATCCATAGATGGCCTTTTTGTTTCTGCACACTGCATGTTGCTCACCTGTCTTCAATCTCCTGCAGCTTCCTCTGAGCGGCCTCTATCTCCATGCAGGAGCTCTCCACCTCAGGGCGAGCGACGGCAGTGGACGGCTGGGGCAAAATGGAGTTCTGAGATGCCGGACGGGGCTGCGGAGGTGCAGGCGCAGCAGGACGGCCGTCAGCTGCAGGCCAGTCATGACGGGCGCTCGCGTTGGAGTTCTCTGCGATGTCCACTTCTACCTGGAACATTAACCTCCTCCTTTTAGCGTGGCATCCCCTGAGAAAACATCCGGATCACAACCATGAGATGAAACATGGTCAGGTGTTAAGTACGACTGGTCTTCCTGTGCATCTCCCACTTACTCATCTTCAACTCTCCTCCTGTGCTTCCGAAGAGATCTCGTTTCCCAGCTGCTTCGGAAGAGAGGGACAGATGTGTCAAAACACGAGACACAATATGCCAAGTTGAGACTGAAATTAGATTTTAAGTGTTGCTATTGTATTTCTGACTGTTGCACGTGTGTGTGTGTGTGTGTGTGTGTGGGGGGGGGGTTACAATGTCATCTGCTACATACTTGTTAGACAGAGTTGCTCTCTGGAGGTGACCAGACGTGCTTGGAGATCCGAGGTCAAATTCAGGAAGGCTGGTGGGGCCTGAAAACGAATACATGGCCGCCGGCAGGAACCCCAGTTCACTGCTGGTGGGAGCGGGGTGATGCATGGCGATCAGACATGTAACCGACCTGGAAGTATGGACACCGATCAGGTGAGCTGAACCCTAACGTCACATGAAAACACAACAAGTTAGTGACACATCTGTTTACACGAGGGCTGGCTGGTTAGATGGCTAGCTTACCCGTTGCACGTAACGGTTACCTTCTAACGCCACACTGACCGTTAAACCAACGGGCCCAGCGGTATGCATTGGCTGGAGAACAACTTTGAATAAGTGCAGCAGACTTATGACGTGATAGCGTGAAGACACTGGCCTGTGCTGCCCTGCCCCTTCGGGTTGTTGTTATGGATGTTTAGCGTTAGCGAGTCTCAGTTCACGTGGCTTTCCTTTGGACTAATCCCTTTATAACACGGCAACGGCACGCGCGAGTCTCACTAACGTCAACACCAGCGGCATTAAAGAGCCCGTGGTGCGAATCGCGTCAATGGCGGGCTCCACTGACGCTGGCTATAGTCTAAAAAAAGTCTGTTACCCGTCGCACCAGAAGAGTAGTCAAGGCTCTAGAAAGTGCGTACGTTACGTCAGGTGCATTGTGGGAATTGTAGTTTGGGTTCCTTAAGACAAACGACTTGGCTACAACAAAGTTTCTGTTGAACACTAGGTCAGATGCAGAATAAAATTGAACATAAGTTAATGTTGTTGTAGTAACATAAGCACCAGTTGTTGCTACTTGGGCTAACGTTAGTTAAAAGGTCGGCTTTCATTCCGAGTCGATAAAAGACAATATGTGTGAAGCAAGATAGACACCTGCCTTTTGCTTCGTATGCTCCTATGATCAAAGAGTAAATAAGAGGAACAAGAGAGTTACCCCCACCTCTTGTTTATGACCCAGGCAAAAGCGCGTGGACCCTACGTTTTTTTTCTTTTTTCTTCGCTTTTGGTCTCATCAAATGACTAATCATGTGACCGTGACATCCTGGAAGCTGTTGTCTTTACCGCTGGTCTTCATACCTACTCAGCTCCACTTCTTCACACTGGAGTCACTCTCTGAGGAGGTAAGACGAAGCTGTTTAGGAAAACATCATATATGTTTCCTATCTAATGCGATACAACTATAGTTATGATCTAATGTTTACCCAACATCGCTAGACATATGTGTTGTATTGTAATTATGTTTGGATATTGTCTGACATCTCTGTACGTGCCTTTCTCAAATGCGTGGACAATGTAATTCTAAGAAGTTTCTCGATCTTTCAATATTACAGTAGCCTATGTGTTTTTACTTTAACCTTTTAGGCGAATATATTTATTTCCACTGTTTCTGTTCTCAAATAGGTTGCTGAGAATGCTGTCTTTAGTCATTATTGTAGGCCTTCTGGCTTTTGCCTCAGGGAAACCATGTGGTAAGTTTCTATTTTAACTTTTTAAATCCTGTTATCGGCAATCATTAAAATCACTTCCCGCATTTGCTCGGACCCTGGAAATAACCCAGTTTACACATTTACTGACTCGCTGGTTTCAACATACACTGAGTTGGCCATTTCCAACTTTATGTCTTTGAATGGACTTTGAAAAGTTGTGCGATTGTCAAATTATAGAGAAAATTGTCATCTCTCTGTTCTCGTCTCAGAGAGACTTTAAGATATTTGGAACCTAAACAGCCTTCTTCTCATTCTTCAGTCTTTGTTTCTTCTTGCGAATGCTTATACTGTAGTTCTGGTTTTGCAATCATCCACAAGTCTGTGTTGATGTCAGCAAGGAAGTTGCTAAATATGTTTTTTATGCCACTGGTAAAAAATTCAGACTCACGTTTTTTCTTGTAATATTCCAATCCAGATACCGAAGGATCCAATAGTGAGTTGTTCCTCTCACTCAATAAGAATCTTCTTCGCTCTCTGGAAACACAAGAAGGTCTCCCCAATCCCAGTGTCCACTTAGCTTTACGGCTTTCTGATTATCACAACCTCGCCAAGGAGAGTGCATACATGAATAGACTGAAGAGTGAATTGCACAATGACATTCAAAGGTATTTTTTTTAATCTGTGTTTCCACTAACTAATATTTTTTCTGTTGTGTTCTTACCTGAATCTGAATGTCCTGTGTCTTTCTCAGCTCTATCTCTAACAGCCAGTCAGTTGTGGGCCTCTTAGCGCTTTACACTCTGGCTCTGAAGTCCTCCTGCTACGACCTCAACACACTCACTTTCACAGTCGGTGAGAAGAGTGAGACGCTGCTCACACACCTAAAGAAGCAGATGGAAGACGAAAAAGACCATATTGCATGTGAGTTTTCCTTTTACCTTTTGGAGAGCAAAGGTTTCCCATTAAAAACTGTTCACCATCCTGTTTTAAGGTGTCCTAAAACAATAAGTTTAATGTTTATTTGGGTGGTTGTTCTAAAAGGAGATCCAGGAAAATGTATGTGTAAAAATATAATATCTCAACAAACAGAAAATCCTGTTTGGAAAATCTGAGGCTGAGTTGATTACTTTTCCTAATCTTTAGGTTGAATTTACGTTATTGTAAAAACATTGTCAATACATCTTATTTTCATAATTGCAGTACTTTAGCTTCATTGTTTTATTTCTGTAGAGCCATTTTCTATGTCAGTTTTGATGGAATTAGTCAAAAGAGCAACTTTCAACTAAATTCCCCCAAACTGAAATAAGAAGTCCTGTTTTTATATGATATGGTTTATTTAGTCTCTGCTCTCCTTTGTGCAGTCAGCCAACGCCCTTTGACCAGCTATTACCAGTACTCTCTAGGAGTGCTTGCCCTTTGTACGAGCGGCCTCAGGGTCAACAACCATGTCAGCAACAAGCTCATCAAGGCTGTAGAACACGGTCACTTCATCCATGCAGACTCTGAGAGTATAGGTGAGTGTTACCTGCCTGCATGTTTTCTTCTAGCTGTTAAAGTAAATATCAAATAGATGATGTGCAGGCAGGAATTCATCCCAATTCTCATGATAACATGTGTCAATAGATGGTGGAGTGAGATATTATGAAAGATAAAACAAGTTTGTGTAGTTACTTTACACGTAGTGTTATTTTTAACCCGTATAATTCCATAAAGTTTCCTGAGATTTATTTTTACAGCGGGTCACCCCACAGAAAATTGCCAGAATAAAGTTTGTGGAAAGTGTTGTTGCCGTAGCCTCCGTTCTGTTAACACCACCTAAATGTGTTCCCGTGATAAGAATCCATGGTTGGTCACAACCAAGATTCCTTTTTAGTTTTTTAAGTGCTCTCTGTTAAACTCTTACTATATCTGTGAAATACACATGTGCTGTCCTACTCTCTGGGCCTAGATACCATCGCCATGGCTGGATTGGCGCTCCAGTGTTTGAAGGACGCAGGTTCTCATGTGCAGAACGCTGTTGAGCTCAACATAGCCCTCAGCAAGATCAAGCAGAAGCTCTTGGCCTCTCGAGGTACCGACGGGCATATAGGCAACGAGTTCAGCACAGGCCTCGCAGTGCAAGTAAGAATATTTATCCGCATGTTTGGTTTGGCTTCCTTTGATTCTTTCGCTACACGAGACGTGACAGAACAAAATCTCTGCAGTTTTAACATTCTCATTTGTTGTGTTCAAGGCCTTAATAGCAATGGGCAGCCATGTTGCAGAGTGCGCCGCCTCAATGGAGGCCATGAGGACCGCCGCCAGAAGCAACACATACCACAACCCCATGGCCATCTCTCAGATCCTTCCAGCTCTCCAGCAGAAATCATACATGGCAGTTAAAAGCAAGCAGTGCCTCAATGAGGACGGTACGTGCAGCGTGACGTCTACTCCCCGTGGTTACTGTGATTTCAGATCGTGTCTGTATTTTACCCCCGTTTGTGTCATGGTGGTCTTACAGACACGCTGGTGCTGGAGCCCATAGATCCTGTGGTGGCTTTACCGCGTGAGCCCAAGGTGACTGTGATGGTGGAGGTGGTGGCATCCAGTGGGGCAGCTGCTATTTACTCTGTGGATGCACCATTGGGTAGCTCTCTGTTAGATGCCCTTGCACTTCTCAAGGGCAAACATGTTGGCTTCACGTGAGTTCATATATGTACCTTTGTGCCTTTCAGTTTTCTTTTTCAAAAGCCCGGTATGATAGCCTATATTTAATAATACTTGATGCTGTTTGGCAGGTTTGAGAAGGAGTCCAGCCTGTGGGGACCCTTCTTAAGTATGGTCAACGGAGAGCAGGCCAGACAGAGCGACCGCAGATACTGGCACCTCTCCTCTGATGGCACTGCACTCAGTCAGGGTAAGCGCGCACACACACACTCTCTCTTTCTCTCTCTCTCACTCACTCACTCACTCACTCACTCACTCACTCACTCACTCACACACACACTGCATTTCTTTAATCCACTGATTCAATTTCACTTTGTTATTTAAGTCAAATGTTTTTTTTTCTACCCTAGGTGTCAATGATTTCAAGATTGAGTCTGCTCAAAAGATAACCATAAAAAACACGAGCTACTAGTGAGTCGGTGCTAATGCAACAGTGGCTGAAGATCAATGGCATTTCAATCTGGGCTTTTTTTCTATTTGATGTTTTAACCAGTGATTCTACTTAATTGTTTTTTTTACAAGGTTTGAATCTTGAATAAAAGTGTAATTTAGAACTAATTGAACTCTCATTGCTGGAAAATATTCCAACTTTAGTCTGTCAATTGTAAAGCCTTTTCCTAATCAATGTGTGCGTGTGTTTGATTGTGCTTTTATAAACAAATAAAAAAAATGTGTAATGGATTTTTAAATGAGTTTCTGTAGGTTTGTGTTTTTTTACACACACATTATTAAATGATTGCAATTTGGATGTAATTTGATTTTTAGTGCAGACCTTTACCTTTTTAATATAGATTATAAATATTACTAGTTCATACATTTATAACAGTAAATTGATACAAAATAGCACCAATATATATATATATGGGTGGATGACATGACATGATTTTTCTGTAATTAAAGCGACACTATGTAACTTTTCCCCTGTAGCGCCACGTTCAGGTATTTAACGTCTGGTCTCGAGCCATATATGGCTCGAGACAGCGGCAGCGGCAGCCCGGTGTTCTCCACAGCAGCATGTCACTCCGTCTCTACGAGCCGCGTAGCGGAGCAAATAAAAAGTCACCTGCGGGCGTGTACTGGCACTATAAGACGTTGCGTAATGCTGCCAGACAGCAAGTTGAACTACTTCCGCCGGAAGTACCGGGTCGGTCCCAACCATCTTACATTCAGCAGTTTTCTGGCCACGGACCCCCGATGGCAGTGGCGGAGGCGCAAATCAACATATTTAAAGTCATTGTAGCGGCACAATTTTTTTTCAAGCTGTTATTTTAAGGTGGAAAAGTTACATAGTGGGGCTTTAAGTGTGAATGTTTATTTAGATGCCAATTTTACCAGTTTACAACACATGGTATTAAGCATATTATGGTACTTTGTTTTAAACTTGTGATTTTGTACGACATATGTTTTGATTATATTTTAACTTAAGGTGAATACGCAAAATGTCCTGCGGTGTGACCGTAACAAAGGTGAAGCATTAAACTTACACATGAACAAAATAAACCAGAAATATCTGGAGCAGCTAATAACTGCCATGGCATTATATTGTATATATTTACATTATTGATATGAGGTTTTAATATGCGCAAAACTAGTAAATTAGTATTTGCAGCAAAATAACTTTCGTAACACAAATGCTGTCCTGTGGCGTGACATGGAAAATCAGATTTTTAAACGGCAGTTACATGGATAACTATAGGGGTCCTTAGTCACCCCCCCCCCCCCTACCAGGAAACCCCCCAGATGTTGGAATGAACAGTGAAGGTTGAAAGGTGAGTGTTTACCTAATTTCATAAATGTCACTGTTTCTGTCAGACAATGAATGTGTCACTTTTTGAGAGTCATATAGTGTGACGGCTGTAGTTCAACGTTTAAAAAAATATATTTTTCTTAAATTAAACATGAGTGATGAAAGTGAATAAAAAAATAAAAAAACAGCTGTGAAAAATAATCATATGCAGAATTTCATGAACATTCTGAAAGAGAACTTCTTAAACTTTAGACATACCTAATTTGCACTTGAAATCCATAATAGTAAACTATTTAAATTTGTGTCCTAGTGACATTTCACACGGTAGGACAAATTGTATGAGAAAAGCTTCAAAAAGAAGGAACTTATACACAAAATCAACGGAACACTAGCAGTTTAGAAAAATTCAGCATTTGAACATTATAATTTCATATAACTATAATCCTCAATAGAACTTTATTTTAAACAAATACTGTTTCACCCTTATATGTCAACTATCCAGATATAAAAACTAACATTGTAGGTCGAATAAAGTTTGAAGGCTGAACAAAAGTATTTCCGGGCTACAAGAAACGTCTTAATACTTGTATTTCACGTTTACATTTCATTTACACACAGCGCAGTCTTATTTGT
Source organism: Liparis tanakae (assembly GCA_036178185.1). NCBI lineage: Eukaryota > Metazoa > Chordata > Actinopteri > Perciformes > Liparidae > Liparis > Liparis tanakae. The sequence goes on along the minus strand of CM070094.1, from coordinate 10,140,502 downwards.
ATTATCTGTACGCTTCGGTCGTGAGTCGTGTGCCACCAACTTTCTCCTGAAACCAGCCGGTAAAGGATTGTCAAAATGCTTTTCTTGCAAAAATCCGGAACTCGACACCGGAAGTAGTTTATGTAGTTACTGTTTGTAGCATTTGGACACATTTCTTATTAAATAAACGGACCTGAGCATCTAATGTGAGAAACGATAGCACGAGCTATGTGGGACTAAATCCGTCAATATATCGGTTAACATCGGTATAGTTGGTAAACAGCACATTTAACCGTAAATCGATTATCACAAACTGGTGTTAGCGCACAACTCCACCGGGGAGAGGAGGAGCCGCCATCGGTAATGTAAAGTCTCAACTCTTCACGACCACGCACTGGGTACACGCACCACGTGGTGTTGGTGTCCGTCATCATGTCTGCCGTCTGTCGATGCGGTCTGCTCGGCCGTGTCTCTAAGTTATACGCGACACAGGTCCTGAGGTGTGGGTATAATAAGCCTCCTCCACAGAGGACCGACACCGCCTTCACGCAGACGGCTAGCATAAGCACCGCGAGCATGGCCAACACGTCAAGCACGCGCAGGGTTTCTGGTTCGAGATGCCTGTCGAGTTCATCGGAGAAGGGAGCAACTCGAGTGAAGAGGGTTTCCATCGAGGGCAACATCGGTAAACAATAAGCAGTGACGTCACACGAACACTTTCATAAGAGCTCCTTTTGTCCCAAGCTAACGGTGTGGTCTACTGTTTCACTTCCTCCTCCCGTTTCACTTCTTCTCGCATCTCAGCTGTGGGAAAGTCGACCTTTGCTAGACTCATGCAGTCAGCTAGTCCTGACTGGGAGGTGGTGGCAGAACCAGTCAGCAAGTGGCAGAACATTGAGAATGGGACTCTGCAGGTGTGTGTGTTTGTGTGTGTGTGTGTGTGCGCACTAACTGACCTCAACATATTTTGCCCAAGCAAGAATCAATGGAAGCCAAGATGACCCCCCCCCCCCCCCCCCCTTGTGTCTTTGACAGGGGCCAGACGCGTCCCCCCAGGAGACAGTCAGCAACCTGCTGCAGATGATGTACCAGGACCCTCAGCGCTGGTCCTACACATTCCAGACGTTTTCCTGCATGAGCCGCCTGAGAACGCAGCTGCAGCCTCCTCCGGCTCCCCTGCTCAGCTCAGAGGGAACACCTGTCCAGGTGTATGAGCGCTCCATCTACAGTGACAGGTGTTTAGTATTAACTTCAAAAAGGGACCATGTACAGTTCAAACATAAATGTCACCATTTGATGCATTTTACCAGATTGTAGCTTCAGCTGAGTTGTATCTGTAATCCCCTGACAGACCATAACAAACAGTACAGGATAAGATACAATACAACAGTATATGTGTGTAAACAATAGGACCGGTCAGTGGAACTAGATTTGAGAAGACCTGTGAGACCTGTGATCTATTCTGCAATGGCCGTGTGTATCTTATGCACTTACTACGTATTCTCCTTTATGCGTTCGGCTTGAACTAAACTTGATTGTCTCCCGTCAGGTACATCTTTGCCCTGAACATGTTTGAGCTGGGTTGTATCAACTCGACAGAGTGGGCAGTCTACCAGGACTGGCACTCCCTCCTGGTGGAGCAGTTTGGCCACCAGGTGGAGCTGGAGGGCATCATTTACCTCCGGGCTCCACCAAAGGTAGGAACACAAGAGATTTAATCCTGCAGTTTGTGAGGGAAAATAACAGTATCACTTCCCATTTTCATGTTATCGTAATTGTTAGCATTTTATTATTGTTACTGTTGTTTCTATTTGTATTGTTCCCGTAACATTATATAATAAAATGACAGTTGACATTTAATCTATTTCAACAGAAATGTATGGAGCGTCTGGAGCACCGGGGAAGGGCAGAGGAGAAGGGAGTGGAACTGGACTATCTGGATAAGCTGCATGATCAGCATGAGAGGTGGCTTATTGAGAAGAGCACAGAGTGAGTCCTAATGTTTAATGTCCTCTTCAGACTGATTTTTAAAATGTTCTGCAACCACTGCAAAAATCACATCTGGTCTTTTGAAGTGTAAAGTCACTTTTTGTGTTGCAATTACGAAGGCCAGAGACCATTTGAGAGTTTTTCTTGTAAAAACAAAAGTGAGACACTTAAAATTGGTCTTTAGGTTCTGACCTGTAAAGGATTCGACCAGAATCTCGTCTGAAAACTAAATACATTCCCCCAAATGACCAACACCAGCGGTACGAGCGCTGTGTTACAGGATGCTCTCCCTGTTGGTCCGTGGCCATGTGGAAGGTCTCTCCTCGCAGCTGTTTGCTGCTCCGCCGTGAACAGATGCGGTCAGCAGTGTGTGGTCTGAGCTGGTCCGCTCTCTTTTTCAGATTACACTTTGAGAAGCTGAAACGAATACCTGTGTTGCAACTGGACGCCTGTGTGGAGTTTCAAAGTGACCCAGTGGTGCAGGAGGAAATGATGAGAAAGGTATGTTTATTTATTGCACTAATAATAGCTGCCACCAGGTTAAACCACACAAGGGCCTCGGCCATGTGTTTGGATCATATTTCTCATCCTCAGTCTTTGATCCAGGAATCTCGTGTGTCTTATCCATCGTGATCCTAAAATATCTTCTCCTTCACAGATAAAAGACTTCTTCAATACTTTGTGAGAAGACGGCTGAGACCAGTACAAATAACTACACATTTATAGAGGGATGGGAATATAAAGTAGTATCAAAGGACTCTTTTTGATAGGTAGTCGGACCACGCTGTACATGACATATGGATTTCGTTTCTTTCTGTCGACACATGTCTTACCTCAAAAGAAAATGAATGTTGAATTGTTTTCTGCTTTTGTTATTTGTATCTTATTGGAGTTAAAAGTTAGTGGTTATACTGTTTTACTTGAAATCAAAACAAAGTCTAAGCCGTCACTTCTACGATCAGTTGGAAACGGTTTCCTGAGCATCAATTTTAGTGTCTGTTACTGTTTTACAATTAATTAGTTGTGTGTTATCAATTACAACCCCATTCTTATTGTTGTGATGTGATGCATTGTCCCTTTTTATTATCAATTAAATGCCATCTTGTATTCCTAGTTCCTGTGTGTGAAGCTGTACTTGTTAGCCGTAAGGTGCTGAGGGCTGTCCAGCGTGTAAAGTGTCATTTGTGAATGGATCGTGACATTTCAAGAGGATTCGGCCCCTGAATGAATATAAAAGGACAATGACCTTGGCTAAATGTTTCCTTTTCTCCCCCTCCGGTGTGCTCTGGTGATCAGAGAGGCTGTTCAGATGCCGGGAGTGGTCTGGGGTCATCAAAGGGCAGCTGTCCACTATAAAGGGGCCTGTCTGGAGCTCCGTCTGCACATAGCATCCTTTCAGCCGGAGAGCAGTCGGAGGAAGGAAGGAGTTCTTTGCCTCTCATTATTGTCGGAGTAGATTTTGAGAGTTTCACTTAAAATGGAAACCAGAGTCGTGACCGTTTTCTGCACGTTCCTCGTCTGTTCTTTTGGAGTTATTTTCTGCACACAGGACCACAGATACCTCAAAGACCTCCAGTCCACGTTAGCATTCAGAAGTCTCTCATTCAATCAGCGCAGCAGATATCCTCAATACATGATGCAGCTGTACCATTCCTTCAGGACCGCCGATTTCTCCCCATCATTTGCCGTCAACGCCGCTACAATGCAAGGCCACAACTCGTCAGCGCACAGTTCTGACTCCGTCCTAAGTCTGATGGCCAGAGGTGAGTAAGCAGTTTAATTTTCAGTTTTTTTCCCCCCATGATTATCTGCATCACTGTGTTTACAGCACGTTATATATATTTATACATACACACTCTGTTAGTTTCTCCTCAGTGTACTCTGTTCTCCAGCAGCTCTTTGGTTGGTGCATTATCTGTTATCAGACCCTCCCTTTTTTTACAACCCAGCAAGTGTCACAATGCTTTTTTGACTTTAAAGGCTTTCCCTGTTTTATGTGAGAGGGTGTGTATATTAGCCCTCAGACGTCCTCGCACAGGGGGGTTCAATACACATCCTGTTCTGTTCACCCTCCCACTCCAGTGTTTTGACATTTGTCCAGGGGTCTGTTCTGCCCAGAAAGCCCTCGACTGCTGTCTGTGACTCTGAGTTCTCATTTACATGTCGCGTCTCCTTTTTAGATTGCCATCAGGTGGGTGAAAGATGGACCGTCATGTTTGACATGTCATCCATCTCCACTGGTGAGCTTATCCAGCTGGCAGAACTTCGGCTCCGACTACCTGCTTTCTCGGCCTCTAAGCGTGCCGCTGTGGATTTATATCACTCCAGAAGGCGGCGGTGTGACCCGGACAGCACATCGTGCCCGGATGAGCAACTTTTCCTCGGGAGTTTTCCCACATCAGCCAGCAGCACGAAGGAAGGTTGGAAGGTTTTCAATGTGACCGCCCTGTTAAAATACTGGCTGTACCAGGGAGGAGTGTCCAGCCAAGAGGCCTCAGGAGAACCTGAGGTGGACCATGGGAGCGGTTCTGGGGACGGAGGTGAGGCCGCTGACCAGTCCCTCTTCCAGAGTTTGGGAATGCGGCAAATAAAAACACGCCATCCGACCATAAACAGGGTCATGATGGTGATCTTCTCCAAACACAACCAGCCCCGGGAAGGCCACATGGCGTACAGCCTCATCCACACGGTGGAGAACTCCAAGTACGTGACGACGGACAGAGCCAGCAGTGACGGTCAAAGTCGTCGTCACAAAAGGAACCGAGTGGAGAGGATGAGGATGGCGGCGGGAGCGGCGCCCACGGCGGCGGCGGAGGTGGCGGTGGCGGCGGCAGCGGAGCCGCCCCTCGGGCCTCGGTGTCAGAAGGTGGACATGTGGGTGGACTTTGAACACATCGGCTGGGACGAGTGGATTGTGCACCCTAAGCGCTACAATGCATTTCGCTGTGAGGGCGAGTGTCCTTCACCTCTGGACGAGTCCTTCTACCCGACCAACCACGCTTACATGCAGGTGAGACGGCCATTTGATCTGGACTTCCTCGTTCAGCTCTTTAGGGTCTGAGACACTTTTAGTTTGTTTAGTCGCTGGTTTACTGTCTTCACACTGGCAGTAGCTCAGTCTGTGGGGGCGTGGCTTGTAAATGGCCAGTTCCAGTCCAGGGGGGGCTGGAGGACTGATAGCTAGAGAGGTGTGAGTTCACCTCCTGGGCGAGTTGCCCTTGAGCAAGGCATTGAACTAAAGAGCTTTTAAATCCCTCGAGCATTTTTAAAGTACTTTTTCTGTGTGTTTATGTGAACTCCTCGTATCTTTCAGAGCCTCTTGCAACATCACCACCCAGAGAGAGCCTCCTGCCCGTCCTGTGTGCCGACGCGCCTCAGTCCGCTCTCAATGCTGTACTACGAGAACGAGGACTTGGCCCTGCGGCATCACGAGGAGATGGTTGTTGAGGAGTGCGGATGTCACTGAAGGCAGCACATCACGGAATGATGTCATCTTGAACTTTAATTCAACTAATTGTCCACTGTCTTCTGTCTCACGACAAATTATATAAAGTGTCTAAGTTTAAATGACAATATATATTTCATCCATACTGGGTGGTACACAATGGTCAATATCTTTAGTATGAAAGCCCTGTTTTGCAAATGTTTTATGTTATATCTATTTATACTTTATAATGTATATTTTGTTCATAAATTATCAAAGCATGTATTAAAACCATTTTATTTTGGCATGTTCATGTTTCATGTTTTTTGGGATGCTCCACTATTGAATCTGAGAAGATGGAATATTGGGTACTACTCTTCTATTGAATTCATCAACCCTAAAAATATAGTTAATCTTTGGAAGCTTTTAAACTGCACAGTGTAGATTAAATTGATCACAGCAAATTTTAAAGGGGCTTGCGCATCAATTTAGATGTTTTTCAAAATAAAGTCCATCAGTGGTATTGATAAATAGATAGAGTATCGAGTTGCTTAGAAAATCTAAGTATTTACGGCCATTAATGACTTGTATGTATGACTTTATGATTTGCCATGTTAAAAGAAATCTATACAGGATGTGAAACCTTACGTTTCTTTTGTAGTGTAATCTCTTGGCAGAAGCAGCTCTTGTACTGAATGAAACGTACAATAATCTCTTCCCAGAGGCTCGACCTATTTGTTGATACTCATCCACATCGTAATCCCACTTGTCGTCTCTGACTTGTGACCAGTTAACATTTTAGTGTATTTGCTTTCTTCACCTCCAATCCACATCTTTGGGCCTTTTACGGCGCTCACATCATCAGAGGTCATTAGTGTCCTCTCAGGCCAGGCTTCTTTTGTTGATAGTGATTAAACAGGCAGGCCGAGTATAACAACACACAAGTATACTGACGGATGGGCCAATGGGGGGAGACAAGAAGTGGCACTTGTTTATTCTGGGGAGGGGACAGGGGGTGTCAGGAAGCAGAGGTGACAAGGGGAGATGTTGACCCCAAACAAACAGAACCATGAGGGAAAGGAGAGTCCACGTCTGGATGGTGAAGTCACTGCGGTGGAAGGACAGGCTGGACTGGAGCTGACCCGCTGAAACCGTTCAATCCACACTTCCATCCCAACGAGACCAGAGCAGTTCTCTCACAGCTCAGTTCAACTCACCCAATGTCCTAACCTGGTCTGTCCAGTGATGGCGCCTGAGTGCTGCAGGCTTACACTCTCACAAATGGTATGTGTTTATTAATGCTCACAACTCCACAGTATCCACTCTATTATGAATGCTTATGACTTATACAATAACCGTCGTAAGTTCAAGCCCAGGGCCATTTGTAATAATGATGCCGATGTGTTTCTCTTGACACTTGATGGGAGCTTGACGTCGTCACCTCCAAATCCCGTGTCAGTTGTCACACATCTACTCCATCCTGAACGAACCTTTCGCTCCACAACACTGCGGTGGTCAAGCAATTGCACTTTTACTTTACCGGGAATAATTACAAATGGAAACTGTTGTATTGGCCGTGCCAAAAAGTGAAGCCACAAGGCGCCAGCAACAGAGGTGGAATGGAAAGACTGCGTGATGACATGACCCCATGCAGCTGTGAGGGAGGAGGGAGGGTCTCTAGCTCTGTACAGTTGTATATTGACCTCTCCTCATACACCCCATTAAAGGTTATCAGCTGCCAGTGAGCTCCTTGAGGAATTCCTCTGATATGACTCGTGCTGGGGAGCACAAGAAGCACTAAAGTCTTTGAAGCAACATGAGGAAGATGTATCATTTACAAATGTGTATTTGCTTTTTACAAGGAAATAACTCATTGTGGTCATTAAATCAATTATGTTCATTACATATTGCAAAATAACCAGCGGCTTTAAGGCTTTGAAAAGAAATGTGTATTCAGACTACTGAGCCTATGAATATATATTATCACCAAAATACAAATGATGTACGTTAAAACACTATTTACTGACATGACAGGCCAAGATATCAAACACAAGACCAAAAAAGTGTTGAATCGTGTTTGTTTTAATGCTTTGTCACCCTACAAACTGTGTGAAAATCTGTTTAAAAAAATTTCGTTAAGAAAATTATGCTGGACATTCTCTTACAATTCAGGTGAAGAAGTCATTTTTGAGAGCACGGTAAACAAATTATACAGCATGTTGAACATTTCAAGACAACAGCTTCAGTGAGGTGTCAGGAAATGTGTTGACATACAAGCACATCAGGGGAAACCCTTGTGGAATGGTTATAAATGCAGAAAATTACAATTATTCATGTTCCCTGTTGATCTTTAGTTTCATTAACTTATCCCAGTTACTATTGATGAGGCGTCGTTATTTTTTTACTTCTCAGTGTTGATTTTAAACGTACGGCCGCTATAGGAAGGCACACTGTGTCACACATAAATCAGCTTTCAGTCTTGAGGCAGACGGAAAGAAAAAAACATTACAGATATGCTCATGGCAAGCAATTGAGATTAATAAAGACCGACTTTAGAACACTAAGACACTGGAGATAATGAAGGCGACCCTCGGTCTTCATGGAATGGGAAATCAGAAGGCGTTCCTGAGCCCCTCTTCACAGCATCGTGTTGGGAAGTCTGACATCTTGAACCTCCTGGACCACCTAGATGTCCATCTCAAACTGGGAGTCATCACCTGGACAAAAGAACACACGACATTTGAAAAAGCGAAACACATGTTTTGTTTTACATTTGATTAAGTCTTTAACAGTAATACGTAATCAAGAGTGTATAATAGAATGACTGAAACCCAACGAAGTGTGTTTAATTTGACAAAGTCCTCAAATAATCAGACGCTAATATCTTACATTGTTAGCTAACTTGAAAGCCCTTTAAATAATAGTATTTTTTACTTTTTGAAAAACAACTTAAAAAAATATGAATAAATTGGAAGTTAATCTTACGTCCTGACACAGAGCAACTTCTCGTGTCACTCAGTACCCGTCAATCCATTTAAGAATTAAGAACGCACAAATAAATAAGGAAACATTTCAGGCCGTAGCTGGATTCCAGATCACTGGAACATGTCCAAGTCTTAAATTTCTTTCATTAAATTAACTCTGGTGACGTGCTCAATGAGAAGCAACCGATCAAATCCGAACTTGGTCGGCGGAGTTAAAGAAACAACGGTTCGAAAAATCTATATTTAAAATCAGAACAGTTGCTTGCAACTGCGACCTCAGCTTCTGTATCAAATGAAAACTATGTTGACAGGACGGAGACACCCTATGCTGTACATTGGTTAAAGCAAAAATAAAATAAACAGAAATCAACCACAAGGGACACAATCTCAGAATGAACAATAACACAAATTACATCATTGTATGATTTGTATTCAAACCTCAAGCCATCATCCATGACAGATGTAAAGGCCGCTGTGAGGGATATTCATACATGTGACATGAGATAGAGGATCTATCAGCGCTGTATTTTTAAATGGCTGTGTGAATATGCATTTGAATATTTAGCTCTGAATCCTTCCCTCCACATGCAGGGCCGTCTCTGTGATGTGTGAACAAACCAGTGGTGCTGCCATCTGGTGCAGTGATTTTGCTGTTCGGTAGTTCTCCATTTTGGGCCTTCTCATCGGTGTCCTTGGAGGGAGGGCTGGTCACCCCTGGAATTTTGGGCAGACCGCGCGGAGGAGTCTTGGCCACCGGGGAGCTGCGACACCCCAGCAGGAACTTTCGGTCGTAGATGATCCTGGTACCTTTAGCGTGAAGGGGAAGGACAAGAGAACGATGACTATCGGACATGGAGCCCTGACTCAGTTCAGGCAGAGTACCAGCTCACACATGCAGCAGTGGCTCAGTCCTCCATCCGTCATATAAATGGAGGTGTGTGCATTACATTTCACCTTGACACGTCCCATCATCGGTGCCAACGGTGCAACAGTTATATTGACGTATTGTTAACGCTACTTAAATGTAATGGTCCCGTCTATGTGTGTTTCCAATAAATCTAACCGTATAACCACCTATACATCTTCTGACTGTGGACAAGTGTAAGTACTACCAGTTTATAGTGAACACTCAAATCTGACCAGGATAACAAAGGAATTTGAAAACAGGGACATACGTGTTCTTTAATCGACCCATATATTGTACGAACAACATGTATACATACAACCTTGTTAATAGTTAATGCATAATGCAGTAATAGCACTGGTAAAAGGTGATCGGAAATAAATACCAAAATCGACAGTGCTTCTATTGGATCAATTGTGTGGTCTTATCGGGTTAGTACATCAGTTGTGGGGCCCATCAGGGGCCCATCAGGGGCCCATTAGGGCCCCGCTAAGGACACCACATGCATTACTGTTCAGATTATTATTGAGCATCAAATCGTGATGCAAAACAATAATCTGAACACATGCATTACTGTTCAGATTATTGTTGTCCATCACGATTTGACGCACACCAGAGTATGAAACGCCTGATTATGAAAAGGGCAGGCTCACAGCGGAACGCACCAATCACAGCGCCCGTCGCCAGTGACGTAGAACACACGCGTCACTCGCAGCAGAGGACAGATGGGTCTCGCTAACGCAAAATTCAGATGAAAAAACCCACGAACACCGCCGTAATCACGTCTCATTTCACGAGGACGCGTGTATGTCCCCCACCTGCTGAGGACCACAACACCCCACTCCCCCCCGGAGCGCGTGTGTACTCCCCCGTGTCTCCTTCAGCTAGCTAGCGTTAGCTTCAGCTAGCAGCTGGTCCTGTACCGTGTCATTTGACAGCAATCGACCTCGTGGAGTTTGCGTGAGCGTTTCCTGCACACCGCGACAGTCCTGCCGTGTAGTTAAGGTGCAAAGCATTTATGACGGCGGGTCGCCTCGGCGCACACAGGACGACATACGTATAAATAACGACCGTACGCACCGCCCGGGGTCGTGCTGAACAGGGTGCCTCCGGGGGTCGAGGAGTAGTCCAGGGGCATGTGCGCCGCGTCGTTGATGGTCACCCTCCTGGTGGACGGGATGGCCTTGGCAGTGGTCTTCTGGCAGTCCGTGGACATCTTGTACTAAGATGTATTTCACAAACACTAGCTGACTAAATATTATGAAACGGGTACAAAGTCTTTTGGTTCTACAAAACAACAAAGCCGCGCCTGTTTGGCTAGACACAACGTCTCCTCTCGGTTAATAAAAATAAATACCTATTTTTCATAAGTGTAAATGATGGAATGTAGTAACTAAATGCGTCACATTACACCATGCAGGCTTGCACACAACGTGTTCAGGTTCCGTCTTTAAAAGGACCGCAGCGCGTTGCTCTGCTTCCTCTCAGCCTGTCCATGCACACAAACAACACGCAGACGGGCGGCAGCGGAACACTCCCGACTCCAGGGCAGAGGCGCTTACTGCGCCCCCTAGTGGACCGCGGCGTCTGTACAACTCTTATTCCTATAGCAAAATAGCTCCACGTCGTCATATACACTATGATCTGAGACGAATTATGCAACACGTAACTTCTTCTGCTCTTGCTAGATGAACTACTACCAGCTTAGTTATAACATGTGTCACTCACAATAGTTGTAAGAATGTATTCAATGGATATAACATTTTTGATTTGGGAATTATTAAAGTGTTTTTACATTGAATCAGTCTAGCCACTAGTGTATTTATTGTCTATTTATATGTTTGCGTTTGCAGGATTTCAAATAGACCATTTATTCAAACATTCAGTACTTTAGTGAAGGTCTAATAAGTTGTCATCATTTTCATAACAGCAGTGTAGACAGGACGAGGCCCGAGGCATTCAGCATGTTTATAATACTTGGTTTGTTCGAAACTACGAATGATCGTCAGCAGTTGGGTGCACGTACCTCACATGCAAGTGTCTCACACAAAAGTATACACACTATACACAAAGACATTTCATTTCTTTATTAATTTTGTAAATGTTGAGCTGGTGTACAGAGTAAATTGTCAATAGATGTCCTCGGATTTGATTGGATTAAAAGGCTTTTACATGTATATTTTAAATTCATGTTTGACTCCATAACAATAAAAAAAAGCAAATAAAACAGGTTAAAATACCCCCAAGACCCCTATTTTATCCCAAGGTTGCAGGCATTACCCAGAACTCAACAGTCTCTTGGTAGCTACAGCTGTATGATGCTAAAAGTACATCCATAACATAACTAGAATCCCAGTTGACAAGTAAGGGTGCATAGCATTCTAAGTAAATATATATATTCTTATATTTCATATATATATGTATATATTTCTATACATATATATATTTATATATATAGCCTTTTATATTAAAAACATTTTCTGTGCATGTGTGCAGTTGCATTCCTTAGTATTGAGTAATATGCTATTGCGTTAATATTGTCTTCAGTCCATTCTAATGGAATATACATGTGTTCTCTAGTTTTTGCAACAGTTAATATATTTTTGCATGAACTTGGTGCATGGCATCATCTCAGTGGTCCCACCGTGCAGGGCTTTCCACTGTTCATATGTGTGATGTAACCACTCCTCCCTCAGCTTGCACTTGGTTGGACTCCTCCTTTCAAACCATGTTCAAACTGTCACCACGTGGAAGCCTTCAAATTGGCTCAGTCTAATATTTGGTAGATGGGGCGGAAATAGATTTGGGTTGTTTTGAGGAAAAATGCGTGTCATCTTGAAACACTAGCCGTTAGAGCCACTAACCCTCCCCACAATAATTCCTTCCAACTTTAAAGTGCTCCTTCTTCCTCTCTTTTCCGCAGACTGCACCCTCGCTCCAACCCCGACATCAGCAGAGATTTATAAGCGGCCCCTAACGAACCCAATCACTACAAGCCCTTGAAGAGCAATCTGTGTGCTATGACATAAGGTGTAAGACACAATTATTTCGCTGTCTAATCTTATTTTGACATCCAACTTTGTGTGGTTATTAAAAATATAATTAAGTAGAAATCATATCTAATGAAAGGATACTTGTTAAAATGTTCAAACCGCATTTGAGGCTTCTCTCTTTAAAATTCTACACTTCTATTCATGTTTGTCATGAGTGTTGATGATCAACAGCAGATAACAAGTAAAGGGGGATGCTCTCTCATCCACTTAAGTACAGAGCCCACACAGATGACTACTTTAGAACAAGACTTATATACCAAGACTTTACATTCATCATCTCTGGCTGTGAAGCCATAAAGCAAACCCATATTGATGGGGGATTATTGCATTCTTGTGACTTGTGATTTTCTTTAAATAAAGCATTTGACGTCTAACAAAATGTAGGAAATAAATGCATGGAGATAACTGATATTGTGTGAGATGGCACACGTATTGAGTTAAATCAAATTAAAACTATATTTTAATTAGAGTTAGAACACACACACACACACTCAATAGGATTTCTTTCAAGATGCATATGAATGAACCTAGAATAAACATACCTACATCTTCTGATGACTAACACACACTTTGCAGATCGGATGGCTGGTATGAGGGCAGACCAACATTTGCCCATTCTTGGTGTACAACTTAATATCTTGTCGTTTTTTTCAAACAAGGCAAAGTGTTGACATGTGGGATACAAATGTACTGACATCATTTCTGAGTGGAGTGAGGAGTAGTTTAACACTGTGATTAACAGATTAAAAGCATGAGCTGAGGAAGATTATGAACTATGCTTGTAAAATCCCCTCTTTCTTCCTTCCTTTCTTTCTTTCTTTCTCTCTCTCTCTCTTACACTTACAAGCACATTCACACAAACAATCCCTTCCCTTTGTAAGCAGTTATTGCTTCTTCCGATGTACACTTAAGACAGTAAATCATGACACATAAAGAGTGAAACAAGATACAGGCTTCAGGAAGGGTCAGGCTCACAGTTGCGGGTCAGTATTACAGTTTCTCATCACAGTGATCGGTGACTGACTGTGTTTGCTACACTCCAAAAAATTGCCAAGGAGGCAAACATCAACGCCCAACACGCCCTCGACCCTCGGCACTTTCCTTTCTCCAGCTGACTCTTCATCTTTTTCATACCAGTGCTACATTATTTCCAGCATTTTAGTTACTGCACTCTCATCAAGTGACATCTTCTGGTGGCGGTGATCTATAACTGCACCGTGTGTGGGGTGGTGTCATATACTGCACTATAAGGTCAAACAGACACTGCTACGAGCTGACGGGGAGATCCTGCCCCCTGCTGGAGGTGGACAGGATTGCTACATCTACTCTGAGAGGCTGACTGGAGGGGTGGGGAGGGGGTGAGAAGCAGGAGGTAGGGCGATAAGCGTGAGATTGAAGGTGAGGGTATTGGATTTTTGGCTCAGATAGACATCTGATTAACAGAAACCTCACAAGGATATACAGCACACTGGGGACAAGAAAAGGCGGAGGAATGGGATGGTTGAGTCGGTTAATCTCATGATCGTCATGTATCTCTTTGTTACCCTCTCCACAAGGCAAACCCGTCTGAGGGAAGGTCAGGGAGGCAGGTTCACTGCAGAAACCTCCCTCCCAAAACTCAAACATCCACCGTACAGTAAACGACTCAGACTATGTCTTCCCTTGACAGTTTGACATGGCGAAAGCAAAGGCGGGAAACACATGAGCAGCACAAAGAAACAAACGTCATGACACACAGAAATGCGACATTTAAAAACAGGCAGAGCGACACAACAGTTGCATGTTCTACCCACAAAGATCTCAAGATATATAGAATAATATATATAGGTTCAGACCGGACAAACCAAACAAGAGAAACAAGAGGGGATTTCGTATGTACCTGAAACAGCAGCATCAGTGGCATGGCATAGGGATCTTATAACAACTTAGAAACAACACACAGTCACGTAGAGCATTTTAGTGCATACGATATTATGTACAACACCGATATCCTTGGGTGATAATTGTAGCTTGACTGAAATTTGAGAGCACTGGGACAGGTTTAAAACTAGTTTGTGATGCAGTTAGCTGGAAGAGTGTGGCAGAGAGGAGGGAGTCACCTGTTGCCTAGAGATTATGTAATTCTCAGTATTTTAGTCTCCCCTTTTTTTTAATTGATGAACTTTTCCCCGTTGGTTTGGAGCCAGTATTTACATTGCATGCCTGTCCCATACAGCAGTGTGTCCTCCCCATCCCTCCCCACCCTTATATTCCCTCAGTTTTTCGTAGTTAAAGACGGCCCATGCGGCAGCAGTCACTCATGCTGATACAGATAACAGGAAGCACGTTTTGGTTGCTAGTTTTTTTTGTTTGTGTTTTAGTTTTATATGAAATCATGCTTCTAGTAGTAGTATATATATATATTTTTTTTCCACGGTTTCTTAAAAAAAAAAAAAGGTAATAAAAACTACAAGTAAATCCGTATCCTTCTTTTCCGGTGCGTGCTGATAGTAGGCATAGCCTCTATGGTTGTCATGGCGTTGCCGTTCATTTATGTCTGTCTGCCTTTTTAATGTGTTCTTCCTCCTGTCGGCTGCTGCTGGTCATGTTTCCACGTAGGATGTTTTCGGTGAGGGGGTTGAATCCTGTGGAGAACTCTGCGGAGAAATGGAAACATGCTGATTTAGCCACAGCTCATCAGCAATCTACAAAGCAGGGGACATGCAAGCGACAGCAAGTCAATGCAAATATGATCGTTTGCCGTCTTTCCCTATAATTAAAGTACATATATCACCTAAATCCCTCTCAGATCAGGCTTTGCAACACTCAAACAATCAAAAAGGTGCATTAATTCTGCAGAAGCATTCAAGCAAAAATGGTTGGCAAAAGTGGTTTAAAATTCAGGAGTGAGTCGCTTGAAATATCAGTAATCACAGGAATGTCATGGCCTTTATGTTAGAAAGGGCAAGTCACACATGCACACAGGCATACAACACACACACACACACCCACACAACACAAATACACACATACACACACACCCCTCCCCCAACACACATACACACACACTGCAGTGGCTCCAGATAGCAATACCCAGGACAACTGGCCTTACAGCTTTGACCTTGGGAGCTGTCGCTTTACAAGATCTGTTTTAGTCGGTGGCTCTGAGTGCACACTGTGCCAACCCTTTTTTCCAGCGAGTCACCACATGCATGAAGAAATAAATTCACCTGACTTAACTTAAAGCAAAATAATAATGATCTATTTGCATTAAACTAGCATTGTCCATCCGTATGGCATTATATTTAGTGCACAGAAACAATGTTTTTGTCAGTACATCATTTACATATTGTAGAACAATTTATATTTCGCAAGGATTAATTTAATTGAAGCAAACACAAATTAATTTGGTGCCCAATGCATTTAGTTGCATGTTAGCAATTATTCACAAATATAACTCCATACATCTGCAGTTAACAAGGCAAAGCATTTTGCAGAAGGAGAGCAATTTCTAATGTTCAGTTTGTAACACTGGAGGAAATAGATATGTGCAAATAAATTGATTGGTATCACCTCTGCATTAATGCTGACACTTAAAACATCATTGTCATTGAATGTAACCCATTTTTGTAAGACTTTTATTGAATTGTTTTACTAAATGACATCATTCTGATAATTTGTTAAACTGAAGTTTATTTTTTCTGTGCCATCATCACATTGCATGTCATTAGTATTGAATTAAAGGTACATTCAGATGCATTTAATCCAGAGACAGTGGATTTAATGGTGGAGCCCACAGGTCAGATGAGGCGCTGTGGGTCAGTCCCGTACCTGCAGGACGCAGCACTCAGTCTGCCTCACTGCTTAACTCTCCGCAGACTGGCACATTTCACTATCTGAGCACCTTTCTTCACATCCACAGTATCGGGCTACATCAGGGGGGGGGGAGGGTTGGCAGCAGAACAGGTGCGAGGATTGAGAAGAGGTGGGAACACCGGATGCGAACAAGAGGTTGAGGGAACATTAGTAAGGGATAGTGAAATAAAAGGTAGATAGGGATGGAAGAAGAAAATGAGGAATGGAAACAGAAATGGATCAACGGGGGAAGGAAATATTGCCACGAAGAAAGAATGGACAGAAGAAGAGGGAACACAACAGATATGAGATGAAATGTGAGAAGTGAAGGAGGAGGAAAGGGTAGGGCGGGGGGGAAAAAGAAAGTATGCATAAGCAGTCACTCAAACACAGAGAAGATGGATGGCAGTTGAAAAGACAGTTGAAGATAAGAGGGCATCAGAAGCATTGACAGTCTCTGGGATTCACAAAACACCAACGTCAAATATATCTTTGATTTCTTGATATTCAGATGGATGGGATTTGACCACATAAGACGATACATCAAGTTAAACCTGAATACTCTAAAGTGTCTCAATGTGTTGAACCTAAACCCTCTGCTGCTTCCTGCTGTTAAAGTAAACAACAGGTAAAAGATAGTAAATAATATCGGACCCCGCTCTGATTCAGAGTCTTGCAGGTTTGAGTGATACAGAACACGGTCACAGTGGAAGGACTGTCAACTTTAATGAAGGCAGAGGAGACAAGTCAGCCATTCAGATAAGTGATGGGGACAGAATGAAATATAGCCACACACAATAGCCACAATCAATTCATTCAGTCATTAATATGCAAGGAACAAACGATGATAGGTGTAGCTGCGGCTTAGTGATGACTCAAATGACTAGACTGAATAGGCCGATGAACTGAGAGCAATAACAGCACCGGAGCAAAGTGGACTCATTCGTCCCTCCTGCATGCAGAATATTGGAGATTAATATAACAGATGGTCGTCAGCAATCTACCAATTAACCAACAACACGTTGTACTCAGTCTTCACTTGTTATTTAGGACTGACACAATAAAACAGGGCTATTGCTTCTAAGGTAATGAGCGCACACTCATCCTGTCGTACTGAAGCTGCTGCAGGTTTAGCTAATCCACGGTGAGGTGACACGTCGGAGCTCACTGCAGCACGGAGTCTCCTGTTCACTATAAACTAGCTGCTACGTGGACGTTATTCAAACAGGGCCTGATCAGATGGTCAGCTGTCTGCAGATCAGAAGCCCACCTTGCTGCTGTCCCGGCCCAGGATGGCGTAGCTCATGAACTGCTCAGCATCAACCTCCAGCTCGTTGGCATCCTGCAGAGAACCCTCCAGGCTCACCTCCTGAACACCCTCCTCACCTGAACCCTTCCCTCTGCGCACAACCTTACGCACAATCTATTACATACACACATGTACAAAAGGAGGGTGGGAGAGAGTAATGCATGGAGGCAGAAAGTGGCAAAAAGACAGAGTTGGTGAAATATAAAAATAATAATATAAATAAAATATCTTTTCGGGGGACATTCAGTGTATCTTTAGCGTAATGTCCTATGTGAATAACTTCATAATGATTATTAGTGTAGTAAGTATTTTGTGTGAAGATGCTAGATCAGTATAACAACACAGTCATAAGTGAAAATAATCACTGGACCCAGTATAAGAATACGTTTAAAAACATCTTTCAGTAGCTGACCTTTTTTGTGACGATGTTTCCATGTTCGTCAATAAACTGTTCCTCACTCACATGCTCCCCGGCAAGATCTTCCGCTTCATCGCCCTGTGGACAGAAAACAGGATAAGATCCCGTAAAGATTAAAACGTTAAGGAAACCCAAGAGTAAAGGATGGCCCTGATATCAAAATAGCTGTCACTGCAGTGTGATTACTTGCACGCCATACACACGTCCACTTATTGGAAAGACAGAGAAGCCGATGAACACGTGGGTGAGGGGGGTCAGAGGTCAGAGGGTTGTTTGTGGGAGCATGCGAATCCAACAGTTGAGATCTTCCGAGTTCGTTAGCAACCTTTATAATTACAGTCGATGAAGGCCATGACAATGCGGTTATAGCCCCTAATAATTTGCAAGCTTTTCATAAGCTCAAAGTCAGCCGGAGAGAAGTGAGGACAGCGGTCAGCCCGTGTTGACCTGAAGACAACCTGTCAACACATGAGCTGTTGACAGAGTCCAAGATTCAGGGGAGTCCAAAGGCTTTAATAGAACTAAAGTCAAACTTGTTAAGCCCAAGAAAATCTATTTACAGCCACATGTATCAGCAGGAGACGCATGAAGCCACATTTGCAGAGCAATTTAATGTTAAATCTAATTTAATCAAATTATTAATATGTTTGTGTCATTTTCATACACACTGTCCTTAACCACCACTGCCACGTTTGGACACGCCCCTGCCAGATCATCGACCCAAACCAAAGCTCTGCAGCATACTGCCTCCTTTAACCAAGCAGGATTGTCTCCATCTCTTTCCTGCCCGTTAACCCTGTATTCAAACGTCTGGTGGACCGTCCTCCGTCCCTCCGCCTGTACCTTCAGGATGACCCTGCGGCGGACCACTCTGGTGGTGACGTTCTCCTCTTCGTCATCCACTCCGTCGATCTCGCCGAGTTCGCGGTCCAGCAGAACGTGCATGTAGGTGAGCACGGAGCGCACGGAGCCGCTCGCTATGTGGAGGACATTCTGACAGCTGATGACCAGGAACGCCAGCAGCACGAAGCTGAAGAGGAGTTCAGTCACCAGGGCCCACATCACCCCAGCAAATCCACACGGCGCCACACGACAATAAACTCCCTCGGCCTTCGGTGGTTCCTGGTTCCAATGCGGCTCGTCTCTCAGCTGGCGGAAAAAGGCAACAGCTGCACCTGCGTCCTTCTGTCACTGGTTCAGCTGCAGTTTGTTTCTCTGTCTTTCAGTTCATGTCCGGCCTCCTTTATCTGGGGCAATGGGCCCTCTCCTCGGGTCTCTATTCCTTCTCCTTCCCACTGACAGCTCAGCGGTAACCTCTCAATGACATCAATACCAAGCAAAAGCGACCTTGGGAGGCTTCTATTCCCACCTCCCTCTCTCTCTCTCTGACCATGTGACCTGTGGGCTTTAAATACCAGTGTGACTCTGTGGGAAGACCACCAAGAATCCTGTCCCCTGCCTTTCTTCAATAATTTCAACTCCAAACAGTTTTCACATCCACACAACTGAACAACATTCCACCTCTATGACGTCACAACTATGCTGCTCTGCAGAACACCGCGTCCGAATGCTACACGCTAAAACGGGACTGAGCCAAACTATGTGAACCACATACAGAATCAAGCCTGAAAGCAACACTATATTTCTGCTTCCTTACGGTTTCATGTCTGAAATTGTCCTTTACGGTGCAATGTAGTGGTGTTGTGCCAGTCATTTAATACCCAGAAATGATTGGGGTGGTGCGGGGGGGTCATGTAACATGAGCGGGACAGTGGGAATGCTCGCTATATCTGTCCGGACTCTTTGTGCCCATCTTGGGGTCTAGACTCTGTGAATGTTTGCTGCATGTTTCTAAGATCTACTATCACGACAGTTAAAGCTTATGCAACATGTTTGACTTCATACAAAGTGGACTGTCACATTATGACAGCAGTGACTGTCACATTATGACAAGGGATGTATGTCCTTGTCATAAAGGACACACATTCCTCTTATTGTGCATGGGGGAGGAGCAACACACTCACCTGGCCCTTCAGGCGCGCGTCGTCCCAGGCCCTCAGGTCTGGTACCCTGTGCGGGAAGCCCAGCCCCTTCTCAAATGGCTGGGTTCCTCTGAAGTGCCCCCGTAAGATCTCCGAGTGCCCCATGTCCCTCACAGGCTGGAGCAGGGCCTCCTGGGACACACGGGACAGGTCTCCATCCACAGCGTTGCATACGGACGATATGATGGTGTCCATGGCCTGCCTGGGTTTAGGCTGACTGCCCACCCAGGCCTGTGTGGGGTCAGTAGCAGGGATCCACCCTGGGCCTGTCTGCTCCTGCAGGTAGGAAAGGTAAGAGCCTGCACCCCCTCCGTTTCCACCTTTAACTGACCTAGAAGAAGAGGACAGATCAAAACGGAGGTGGTACACGTACGGTACACGCTTGCTCCAAGGAAATTAAAACAACTCATCATCCCCCTTAGGGTCACTTCCATCCTAAGAAAAACATACTGCAGTTCACCAGTGACATCCACTGACATGCAATAAGGATTAAGGAGGTGTTGGAAGAGATCTATTGTTTTGTTGGTGTGATTGTGACTTTGTCACCTGATGGGAAGACAGAGGGCCGACTCACCTGTCAGCATTCCGGTCTGCAACACAGCTCAGACCAGGTGACTCACTCAGCCGAGCATACACCCTTTGCTGTCCTGCAACAAGAGAAAGCCCTTCCTCTGAGCCCGTCCCTCCTCCTCCTCTTCCTCTTCCTCCAGCTCCATCTCTACCAGTCGTACCGATGACTGCTGATACCTCCGAACTTGCACATGACCCCTGACAACTGTTCAGCCCGTTAAGATTGATCCCAGCGATGGTGCCTCCGAGCGAGGCCGGCGTGGCATTGCTGAGTGAGTCAACGCCCATCTCTGAATCGTCTTCGGGAAGCTCAATGGAGCCGCTCAGCACCCCACCCCCTCCGCTGGCTGCGCTGGCCTGACTAGCCGGCCGACCCAGACTTCCATACGGCAGCCCCAGAAGACCTTCTGAATCGTCAGCATTGCTGCACTCAAGTGAGGAGTCCTCCACTGGTACCAGGGATGGGCTGTTGCCTGAGGGCCACACCTGCACATCAGACATCTCCATGAGGGTGTCTTCTTCTGTGGTGGCAATGGGTGCACAGTCCAGACTGGAGACTTCCTGCCAATAAGGCTCAGCGCCCAGCGGGGAGGGCAGGCTGTACTGCATGGAGGCCGGTGAGAGAAGCTCTTCCTGCGCGAGCCCATAACCTGGAGCGAGACAGAGAGAGGCACACTGACACCCGGCCCCCCGCCTCACTCCCCACCTCACCCCCACAGCACCGGGACCCAGGGAGGGGGTAAGTGCCCCTGCCCAGGAGCTGGGCATTTACGGGGAGAGGGGGGGGAGTAGAGGAGGCTGAAGGGACAAATGGGGAAGAAATGGGGAAGGAGAGAGGGAAGGGCCAAGACAATATGAGCTAGAATAAAGGTGCAAGAGCTTAAGACAAGAGAGCAAGGGCAGCTTTAAGAAGAGGGGTTGTCAAGCTCAATCGGCGCTGACTGTAAGAGCAGCAGCGGCAGCAGCAACAGACACAGCCGGACTGACTGAGAGACTGACACTTTGGTTTGGACCCAGCAGTGACTGATGCTGCTCTGCCGGCTGCCACCTGCAGGGAGACGGACAGGAATTACTGCCTCCGCCCCCCAACCTGGGGCCGGGACACACACCTGTCCAGCAGGGACACACACGTTGTCACACATACACATGCCAGAAACACACTCGCTCTCTCTAGGTCTCATACCGTCACACGCAGACACTCGCACTCAGATATGCATGCATTCAAATCCACTCCAGAAACAGGCAGGTTAATATCGTTGTCAGGCTGGATAGCATGCACGCAGGCAGTCTCATTGTCTCCTCACACACATGTGCGCGCACACACATCAGCTCATTGCACACAGCTGCTTGCTCTCTCATGGACACATACACTTATTATAATGCAATCAATATTAGACAGCTATATAAACATATAGTAATGCTGATATTTATGCAACATATATACAGTAGACTTGGGTTTTCCTTCTGTCGTGAAAGTCACATGGTTGCTGTCTACAACATGGTGTATTTTTAAATAAATAAGTAAAACTGCACACTATTAATGTGCTGTGGACTCAGGTCACTCCTTCAACTGTCTTGAAAACCCTTTATAACAATATATGTTTGTAAAGGCAGACCTTGCATGATGGAGCACAATGTCATGACAGCAGGAATGTTTTTTTTAAATTGAGATAATTACTTTATATTGCACAAAAAGAAAGAAAACTACATTGCATATAATGCACTTTTACTGTACATAGAATGGTTCTTGTATCCATCTTGATCATATGGAATTATTTTCCCTATAAATGAGCAACTCCAATTGAGTGAGTGGTTAATGGAGGAACAACACGGTGTGAATGGCTCTCTGACTGTCACTCCACAGGGTGCGTTAGCAGAAAGTACATTGATGTACATTGATGAAATAGGAGATGTAATGCAGGGAAGGCATACAGTATTTAGATAAGAGCGAGAAGAATGCAGGCGGTTCACCTTCTATATGAGAGAGAGGGAGAAGGAGATAGAGACTGTGTGTGTGTGTGTGTGTGTGTGTGTGTGTGTGTGTGTGTGTGTGTGTGTGTGTGTATCCTGTAGGCGATAGTGTTGAGGAAGCTGTGCAGAGCAGCAGGATGTAACTTGATTCATGGTTGGCAGTGCTGCTGTTGAGTACTGCTGAGAGTGCAGGATATATTTGTGATTCCAAGCGGCCAGAAGGACCTCTGGTCCTACTTTCGGCTTTTTCTCTCAGCTGCTGTCGGTTGTCTGTATAAAATATTAATCATAATTATATACATATTGTCTTTGTCTTATGAAGTTGAACGAGTCTAAAGATGTATT
This sequence comes from Liparis tanakae, assembly GCA_036178185.1. Taxonomy (NCBI): domain Eukaryota; kingdom Metazoa; phylum Chordata; class Actinopteri; order Perciformes; family Liparidae; genus Liparis; species Liparis tanakae. The sequence goes on along the minus strand of CM070094.1, from coordinate 10,117,680 downwards.
TGACAGCCATTGAACATTTGGGGTACGGTTCCTTTAGAATGTAGCGGCCACATTCACAAATGCTTGATTGCTCTTTGACTTCACTTTAAATGCTGCATCAAATCATTACAATCTGCTGCAAAACATTTACAGCTTTAATAATAGCATTCAAATTAATTCACAACAAGCTCTTAATTGAACTGAAATCAACGTATTTCTTCAAAAAGCCTATTCTGTATGAAGAAGACAAAGTCTATTTTGAAGTAAGTAATTGCACACATTTCTCTTAAAAGTAAATGTGCAGGATTAGATATGAGTTGTAAATATGGTGGAAGTCTGTGTGTTTATGAAATGTACAATAGCAAGACCTGAACTCACGCTTATTGTTTTTTGAGTCAGTTATTTTGTATGTAAGTTTTTTGTTTGCCATGAATGATATAATGAAATAATGTATCAGCCCTCTCTCTTCATGTTAAGGCTATGATGGTGAAAGAAAGAGAAAATAAAAGCACGAAAGGAATCTGGAAGTGAAGTATGAAGAATGATTGCCTCCTGATTGGAAGAGACACAAATACAGAAAAACAAAGCAGCGAAGCTCATATAAAAATATACGTAAAGGAAATGTACTGATTGTGTCCATACTCTTAAACACTGATACACTGTTCAAATGTATATGGAGGACACACAACACTTACAATATACAACTTAAAACACACATAGACGCTCACGCTAATACACTTACACAGACATTTAACAATAAGAGGAATTACAATTAGGGGAGGAACAATATCAAATTGACCCTTGTACAACACTCACAAATACATTACAATATATATTTACATTAAATAAGCCATCACATGGACACAGTCTACATAGAATCAGTGACATACAAAACAACCACAACATTCATACATGAACAGAGCTGACGCGAGTCACAGTTCACAAAAAAAGGTGTGTGGCCTTTTTTAACCCCCTCGGGACAGATCGCAGAGGAGGAAGAGACAGACTGTAGGTCCATTCTCAGGATGCATGCCATGCAAGAACACGTCTGTGTTGACCAAGCAGCTTTAATAAGGGCCGATGCAGCGTTCGAGTTGTCATCTCCAACTAGCCAGTGCTACTCCTGCCCCTCATCCCAGTGTCTCCATGCAAACACAGGGGGAGATGAGCGATGAAAGTCAGCCTCGTGCACATGCAGACAGGCAGGAGGGCAGGGAAAGAAGGGATGGGAAAAAGAGAAAAAGAAGAGCAGCAGGAGAGGAAGAGGAATATAAAATAGGGTGATGGTCACAGACAGAAACAGCGAGAGAGAGAGAGAGAGAGAGAGAGAGAGAGAGCGAGGGTCACCTCCCCCCTCCCAGTGGGTGCTGAGAACACAGTCTGTGTGTGCGGGGTATTGGTCACAGAGCGGACACTTAAAAAGGTGGGGGTTTTCAAGAGCACAAAAAAATGCACGACTAGTCGCAAAAAAAAGATAAAAGATAAAGATGTGGGTCAGAGGTCAACATGAAGTTGGCATGAGGTCAGAGTTCGGAGAGGAGTGAGAAGGAGGAAGAGTAGGACGGCTAGGCTGCAGATGACATGTCCAGAGAAACACAGAGAGGGACAGATTCACAGGGAATGAAAACAGGGCTCCCAAAAGGACATTCAACATTAGCCCTAACGAGACTCAATCTAATCCCCATGCAGCCACAGGCAGAGAGAATTTAATTTTCCTCTAACAAACGTCTTAAACAAGAAGTTGTATCCATCATGATTTACTGTATTATCTTTCCTAACCTGGAAATGATCCCGGCAAACCGTACAAATGTACTGACCTACAATAGAGGAGCACTAGCGCTAAGAAGGAACACGCACAAGTAAAACTCTACAAAAATGGTTCGGACCAAAAGAGGGGAAGACAGAGAGAGAATGAAGCCTGCAGTAGCCGATAACTGATTCCTCTACTCTCTGCCAACTTGACCTGTTAAAGACTATTTCAATAATAGGCTAGTGAGAATTAGTTTATAGAGGACTGAGCTTGACTCAAAGGAGCAGTTCTACATTTTGGGATATACACTCATCTGCTTTTGTTGCAGAGGGTCGGATAAGAAGCAACTCTCATGTTTGTACAGTAAATATTAAGCTACCGCTAGCAGCCGTTTAGCTTAGCTTAGCATAAAGACTGACACTAGCTAGCCTTGCACCATCCAAAGTTAAAACACCCACATACCAGCACCAATTAAATACACATTAACACAGTGACTATTTTCCAGGAAACCTTCTGAAACTCCAGGATAAAAACAGGTAGCCTGGACAAAGCTAGCTGCTTCTGGCTGTTTCCAGTCTTAATGCTAAGCTAAGCTAACCAGCTGCTTGCAGGAGCAGTAGCTTCATATGTACTTCACAGACATGACAGTGGTATAGATCGTCTTCAGCAAGACGGCAATTTTGCATATTTCCTAATATGTCAAACTATATTTATAAATGAATCTGTGAAAAAAATAAAGAATTGGAATAAATAAAAAAATCAAATGACCAAGGAAATTGAAAAATACATGTCTGCATTTTCTCCTACACCACACTATTTCTTTTGAAGCTGAGGTCAGATGGTTGGTTGTAATTTAACTAACAATTTAGTTTATTTACTGGCTAAAAGGTCAGCTCTGCTCCCCCACTTGGTCACTGTGCCTTTAGAACATATTTAATCTGGATAGTAAATCATAATCCTTTGGAAACCCGTCGCTGTGATCATTGTGAGATTAGCAGAAGACACAATATTCAGGTGTTCAAAGTGCCGCCACGTTTTTATGCAGAACGTCAAAGCAGGAACGGCCTTTGGGAGGCAGGTAGCCAGACAGATAGACAGACAAGACAGATACATGGTTATCAGATTCACTGCAGCTGTGATCTGAACATCTCCCTTTTCACCCTTTGACCCTCATGGACGTATCTCTATGCATCGTTACATCTCTGAGTATTGCTCCAGTTTTCACAGAGTGGGACCTGTCACTTGTCAGACCGACTCATCGTCTGCATTGGATACAGAGAGGAGAAGCCCGTCCAGGAAGAGGGGAGCTCACTGGTCCAGAGGTGAAAATGGAGTCAATAAGATGTAGGGTATGCATGTGTGAAGGAAACCATGAGGAAAAGGAGTAAAAGACCGAGGACTGACATAAGTAAGGAAGTCAGTTAAGCTAGGTTATACTTATAGTATGATCTACGAGGACTGATGTATGACGACATGTTGTTTTATAGACAAAATATCACTCGAAATGTTTAATTGGCGGAAAAGTATATAGTCAAATATTAACTAATCTAATTATTTGACGCGAGTACACCAAATAAAATACAATGACAACAATAATAACTAATAAAATAATTCCTAGAAATGATGGGATACTCATATCTATGTGGAGTGTTTCCTTTGGCTCAAAGGCTACTCAGTAATGGGAGGCTGAAAACTCTTTTAAATCATACTTTTTTGTATACTTCACCTTACTTCCCATTACATTGAATGAATACACAGAGAAATGAACGTATAACCAAAAAAGCACTACACAAGTTGTTGCACAGTAGGAGTGTCCTGAGTCCCTCTGCCTGGGTATATCCTCCCGTTCACGTTTGTGGGCCCCTTTCATCTTTCATACTCAACAGCATCACACCGGAGTAAACAATAAAGATATGGGAACAACAGAAAGAATTCAGAGGGAAACACACCTCACTGTGCCTGCAGCGGAGTTTACGGAGCGAGTAGGAATGTTTATTGGCAAGATGGCTCAGGGTCAAGGCAAAAGGAACATGGGAAAGAGGCTGCATTGTGGGAGTTTGGGGAGGGAACTTACCATTGGTCATACCAGGGGAGTCTCTCTCTTGTCGACGGCGGGTGAAATCGCGGGAGCCTGTTCTGGCAGCCTGAGGCGGCTGAGGCTGCTGGCCCTCCAACATGTTGACTATGTCCATACGGTCAATACTTTTCAGAGCTGCGTACAGGCTCTCCACTGCAGAGAAGACGTGTGAAGGAGACACACAAGCAGACAAGACAAAAGAGAAGGAGGGGAAGGGGGTTCCCAGGACAAACAGCAAAAACATTACAACAACAACAAGACTTTAATCGGGCTACAGAGACGTAATTATAGACATGAGGGGTGAGAGAAATCCACAGCAATCTCAGATCTCATATACTCACTCTTGGCCCTCTTGCCCTCGCGGGTGGCCCACAGGTTGAGCAGCGCTGAGCTCTGCTCCAGCAGCGAGTTAGGATTCTCCACACGGATCTTATTGATGTCATCCACGCTGAGCTGAAGCTCACGTGCCAGCTCTGTGTAAACAATGAGAAGGCTTCATGTTATTATTGGGGTGGTTTAGCTCAGTGGGGAGAGTGGTCGTCCTATAACAGCAAGGTAGCGGGTTCGATCCCCATTAGTTGCAGGCCGAAGTGTCATTCAGCAAGACACTGATCCCCCCAGATGCTCCCCGGGCGTTTCACTGCAGCCAACTGCTCCTTCATAACGAAGGATGGGTCAAATGCAGACACGAATTTCCCCATTGTGGGATCAATAAAGTATACATTATTATTATAGTGGACACAGTCGTGAAATGGCAAAAGTGGAAGAACGAAGAGCTATGGCTCTTGGCTCTTGGCTGTAAAACAGGAAATAATTAGTTTCATTGGCTGGTGGCCATGTTAGACCTTAATCAGCAAAGAGCTAAGCAAGCTTGTCCGGCAAAAGGTAAACATGGATGGTTTACAACAAATAAAAACAGATCCAGTTTACTCTTGTCCACTCACCAGCCCAGCTCAGTCCCAACTGTTCTGCAATCACAGCCATCTTCAGCTCCGTCCTCTCCATGGCACTCATTGATGCTGCACAAACCAGAACAAAACTCATAGTCAACATCTGTTCCTTAAATTAATTAATAAATTCTGTTAAATGTAAGGCTTATCCCTGCATTGCAATGCTTATTGATTAATCTACAGGGATGAAATACAACTGTAGATTAAGTAAAATGGGGGAAGACACAGAATTCATCACACTGTGACTCATATTATTACACCATTACAAGAATGTAAGCGAGTACAATGCTTTACAGGTGGGAGAGTGAGCGCCTCGTACCCATAGCAGGTTCGTTTAGGGCACTGTATCTCTCTCTTAAAGCCAGCGGGGTCAGAGTTCGTCTGCGGTCTTCACTCCCAGCAATCTGCCAGTTACAAGCAAACAACACTCAATTCTGCCATATCAGGGAAAATATCGCTCAATACACGCTGTGTGTCCTGGAGTTTCGAGGGCTTTACCTTTATACAAGCAGGCATGGTGATGTTGAGGTTACAGAGCACATGTTGGCTGTCCTCATATTTGGTGGACTTGCGCAGGAAAGACAGAAATCCGGTCTGCTCTTTACTACTGTCTCTCACCTTAAACACACGGATACAAGGACAGCAATGAAGACACATTCATATGTAGCGTGGAGACCGAGCTGCTGCAGTAACACGTGTGGGACAAAGAACATCAAACTGAAGAAGCATCTGTAAGAGGAAAACCAACGGTAATACCTTGACAGAGACAGGAAGTCGGTTATCTTTGAAGGCCTGGAAGCTAAAGCAGCGAGCCTGCTGGGTGGCCTTCCTCACAGGGATGAGATTCCCTGAGCACTCTAGGTGGAGCGGCATTCCCTCCATCACCTGCAAGGCAAGACACAGGCATGATCCTACTCTACAGTAGAATGTGACTCCATCAGTGTGACGCACTGCCCTGGTCTCTCACTGACCTCTATGTCTCTGCTGCGAGCCACCTCTGTGAAGTTCTCATGCTGTTCCAGGGTTTTATCCATCTTATCGTCGGTCATGCAGTAGCAGCGCAGGCGGCCCTCACGCTGCTCATTCATCTTCGCAAACACCACAAACTTGGCCATGTAGGGTACAGCTGACAGCTCTCTGTAGAGCAGGTTGGCAAAGGAGACGGCCTCAGCCGTACGAGGACAGTCTGCGAGCCAGAACCTGAGAGGGAATGACGTGCTCACGGTATTAAACATGAATCAGGTGCTTGCTATAACAATGTTACATGGTAAAGACTTACAATAACCTTTACGGTATGTGTGGCAGCGGGGTGTGGTTAGGCTCGGCTGCAGAGTGGGTGGAGTGGTGTGGTTCAGGGAACGGTGTCTAATTGGCCTCAGATGGTGGCTGATTGTTAATTAGCATCAGCTGGGGCCAATCTGTATGTGTGTGTGTGTCTCCATAAAGGAGCAGTAGGGACTGAGGAGCAAGAGGGTGGAGAGCAGAGGCCCAGCCTGCAGTCTTTAATAAAAGATATGACCAAATTCCCGTCCTGTATGCTCATCCTTGGGGGAGAAAGCTACTGGTGACAGTCACAACGCTGTGACAGCATGATGGTGGATATGTACACGTTCCCTAGTGAGCTTACCGTGCTGAGACATTGGTTGTGAAACTGGCAGAGTCTTTAGCATACACCAGCTTTGTGGTGCCAGTAATGTCTTCCCATTGGGCTGGGGCTGTGCCGCCTGGAAATAATACAAAATGAGAAAGGGTAAACTGGTTAAACTGGCTTGAGAAGATATAAAGAAGTCTCACAGTGACAGAGTTTGTACAGTATAAGAACAAATACGTTTTACATTCAACTACGGCACTGGCATCTTTCATCCTCGCCATAGATAGAAGATACTGCTCCAGTCGACACAAACGCACACACGCCTACTCACCACCCACACAACTCCCAGTAGCGGCATGCAGTACCTATGACAGAGCAAAGCAGTCGCAGGCTGGTGGTGTCGCCCTCCCCAGAGTCTCGGGGGCTGTCTCTCCAGGATGGAGGCAGCGGCATACGCAGGCCGATGGGCCGGTGAAACTTGCGCCGCCGAGGCTCCACAGTGACCACGGGGCTAAAGTTTGCCTGGCTACCCAGCAGCTTTGCAACCAGCTCATCTGGAACTGGCTGAGCCTGAGGTTGATAGTAAATGATAGAGAGAGAGAGAAAGAGAGAGAGAGAGAGAGAAAGAGAGAGGTACGTAACATGGACACAGTTGTGATGATATGGTAGAAAAAAAGGATAATTAGATAAATGAGAGAAACATATGAACAGGCCATGGAGATACAACAAAGATCAAAGGATTGCAGGTAGGATGAGACAATGGAAGATGGATGATGGGGCATTGGATGAGAGAAAAGGGTAAAAGAAAGGACAACCAAATAGGGAAGAATTAAAAGTGAAGAGAAAGGGAGAGAGAAGTCCATAGTGAATAAAATAGCTCATGGTTTAAATAACACATTTGAAAAGACAATTGCAGCACAAATTGGTAGGACTCATAACTTTATTGTAAAATGTAACAATGTGTGTGAACATGAATCTTTTACAATCATTATTACAAAAACAAAAAGGCACTGTGGTTTTTCACAAGGCCATTCATAACATGGTTACTACAGCAACATGTGAGGTAAATAGATATGTTCCTAAAAATGTGTTAATAAAAAGTTAGATCCATATCCTATTTTAAGTACATTCAGTTACATTTACTACTTTCATCTTAGAGGTTAGGGTATGTGTGGTAGCATGTTAGTTTACAAGACGTATTTAGCTTATCATAAATTCATTCATGTGTCTTAAGAACAGCGGCTGAACCACAGCACGCAGCACAAGGTCCATTCATGTATCTACTTTTCATTTTGGTTAACTGAGACATATTCAGACATTGGATTTACACGTTTCCATCTGATAATCAAGATTCATATATTGCTGACCTACACATTCATAAAGGATTTACAATTATCATTTTTATTTTGTTAAAAATAGAGATTAATGCAATCACAGTCTGGAACTAGAATACAATATATACACTGGAACATATATGTATATGCTTAACCTGTCAAAATGAATTCACATGCAAATGGCGCATTGTCATCTCAAATCAGCAATTCTGAGAAAATGGTGCATATTTATATAACAAACATAACCACTGCAAATAATTATGAAGGAAGAAAAGATGTCATTTATTGTACTTTTTTTTTCGAAAACCATAATAAATGTTTTCAACATTTGGAAACTGAGATTGGCAGCATGGTGGTCAAAATAAATCCAATGGATTAGATTGTTGTAATGTTTGTATTGTAATCTGCAATTCAACCATATAAAAATGACCACTTCCAAATGTTCTGATTTTGATCTTGCAGCTAACAGTCCAATGAAACGGTATCGTTAGTTCCTTGTTTTGATGTTTCATTTTGAAACAGGATGTTCAGGCAGGACAGTCGACGGTGACGACTAAATCACTAGTGAATGCTTATGAAAGCATTTTATTACTGGATAATTGAGCCAGGTTAAGTAAGCTAAAAGGTTTCTATTGTCTTTGGTGTTTGAAAAAACATCAAGATCTTAAAAGTGTAGCCGTACACACAAAAGGGGGTTAAAAGCTTAAACAAACTTAGAGTGATTAAGTTTAAACAGTTTGAGGATCAGGTGCTAAACTGTCACCCCTTTTAATGCAAGACAACACTCTAGTTCATCTAAAAAGGAGATTAGCACATCATCCAGACGGCCATGATACCAAACCACTGACAAACAGTGTTTTTATTGTGCAAGAATGCAGAACAATTCCCATTAAGTAGTGTTTTACTTAGTGTACTTAAAGAGCAATTGAATTAAGTATTATAGTAAATAAAGGCCTTTGCCAAAGATATAAATACATTCGTGAGAAAGACAACAAGATAAAACAAACAATAACATATTAGCACTAAATGAGCAGTCAGTAAAGGTGTCATGTGCATGCACTAAGTGAAATAAAAATGTGAAAAAACGAAATAAACAAACAAAAGAAAAATAAATCAGGAAAACTTGGCACAAGTGCTGATCTGATCGAGCCATTCCAAGATCAATCAAAGTACATACAACATGCTACACAGGCATTAACGTTTCTGTTTTTCTTCTCCTTCCTCATCCTCATCGTCCCATCTCACCTGCAGCCCCAGGCGGACTCGTTTGGTGACGGCCGTCTCAGGAAACGTGGCCTGGACCAATGGAACCAGTTTACTTGTCAGCAAACCCCCTTCTGGTCCAATCAGGTCGCTCTCTTGCTGGACTCGCGATACAACGGCAAAGTAGAGCGGGAAGTCGGTGGAGATGATGCGACGAATTCGCTTCTTCACGAGCTCCTCTTGACTTTCTAATTCTGTGGAGATAAGAGGGGTTTGAACTCTCAGTAAAGCGATACCACCCAGTGAGCGTTACTATGAATCCCACTGCTGTTCCTTTTCCTGCCCGGTGACCAGGAGTCCATGCTAATGAGGCTCTGGTAACCTGAGTTGTTCAGGTCCAGACCACTGGGCTATCCTCCTGACCACTCAAGGTCTGTGCCTCACCCAGCTACACAGGGTGGGGTCTTGCCGAGAAAAGCAGTTGGATTCATAATTGAGCCTCAGAGAAATGTATGAATGTCAGCCAGAGATAATGCATTCAAACTCTCACCCTCGTCCATCCCGTTGAGGATTGTTTCCAGCACCTCGTCTCCGTAGCGGTTGCGGTGTTCTTTCCAGACCGAGCCATTCTCGCTCCTCAGCACCACAAGCTCCCGGTCACCATGACCCAGAGCAGCAAAGTGGGGGATCTCCACGATCACCGGCCTGTCACACATCACACGTGAAATTAAACATGAACAAATGACAACCGTGCACTAACGATCTCGGCTATTTCCAGGTCCAGTTGCTTGCTCACCCCAGGAACTGCATCCCGGCTGGCCCCAGGGAGATGATTCTGCTGGCCAGCCCCTCTCCCTCCACCAGCGGAGGGGGGCTGGTCAGCTTCTGCGGCTTCACCAGGCGGCAGGTGATGCGGGTGGGAGCCGCACAGGTCCGTGGAGGTATGATGACACGCAAACCGTTATGCCTGCTGCCTCGCATTGAGCCGCCCCGAGCATCTACCATGAAGCTGACCAGGAACCTGTTATCGGACGAATGACGTCTTTAGTTGTCCGATCAGATATCCGATCGCGGTGCAGTGAAACACAACGTGTCGCTGACCCTGTGTGTATGGGACTGGCCACCGGGCTGACGTTGTCTGACGTCTCAGTCGCCGGGCTGCTGGGGATCAATGAGTCCTCATCGTATTCTTTGGGCAGTGGAAGTGGAGTGTGCTGCTACAACAGAGCAAAAGACAAACTGTTCATGACATTCGCAAAATAACTCTGTTAAGCAAAATGTTCATGTATTACTTACACCATCGACTGCTCAATGGAGATGAGATCGAGAGGCTTGTGATGACGGCTTATGCTTGTGTGCTCGTTTTTCAAGTAGATATGGAGAAGGCACATTAACCTTCAAAAGACTTTTTAGCAGGGACTCTCATTTACATTATCGTGTAGCAGAAAGGGTGGACCTACAAGGACTGCATCATTTTGAAGTTGTAATCAAACCGTGTCCATAATACACAACCCAGTTGACAGTTGATTTGTGACCTTGGAAATAGCATGTTGACTAAAAACCATAAACCTTAACTCTAAGTTCTCTGAGCTTTTTACTGCATCTCACAGACTTCCACAGCAGAGGGAGGCTGCTATTTGGCGGAGGAACACTTTGAGATGCATTAAACTGAAAAAAGGTGACTTTGATAAATGATAGTAAGGGAACCTTGAGCAAAAGGGGCCCTCCACCAATTAAAGTGATATCGCTTGACTTATTTCAGCTTGGGCTTCGAGATAGCAGAAACCATCCATCACAAACTGGTCCAGTTCAAAATATGTAAGCTCACACTTGTTAAGGAAGGCCTGATGAGAGACGGTATACAGCTGCAATATAGGACATCAAGAATCCTGGGTTTTCTTTGGTATCAGTTTAAGTGCATACTATATATTTACTGAAGTAGAAATGAATTGAATGTGTACCTGATTACAATATTGTAACATATTTAATCTGGAGTTCACCAAAGGGAAATGTCTGTCTAAGGGCAAGATGAAGCATTGAACATATTCCAAATATAGCATCTACTTGAACTGATATTATTTTCGGTGAACAAACACCTCTGCAAAACCCCACTTCAAAACACCCAAAGTATCCCTTTACTTGCTGGCCCTTTGGTTGCTCTGAAAAGTAACAATACCTGATCCATCTCATGTTCTTTCAGGATAACCGTCTCCGGAGAGACTCTGGGGATCCTGGGAATGGCCGGCGAGTAATTCCTGTTATATAAAAAGTGAAAAACACAAGTCAGATGAAGACATTTCTTTACATCTCCTCCCAAGTGCTCATCCCTGGTGTTTAGTGGGTGTCTATGGTGCAGCCCCCTCTACCCATCCACCTATTAGCTTGTGACTACCAGCTCGGCTCTCTGCTGTTTCCCCGCCCAGCCCCCCTTACGCTGTGCCCAGCCCTCTCTCGTACTCCAGGGATTTCTTGGGGGAGAGGAAATCGTCATCATGGTCTTTCATGTCATCCATCTTCATGTACCTGGCCCCTTCGGTCCCCAGGAGCTCCTCTCCTTCAGAGAACAACATGGCAAAGAGAGCGAACAGACCGTGGTCAGGTTGGTGAAACAGCACAAGAGAAAGAGAGAAAGAGAGAAAGAAGAGAACACGATTGTTAACCAGCGGTTAGAATGGCTGGACGTTCGCTGAAGGCTCTGTGATTCAGGTGCAGACTGGTGAGATGAGACGATAGTGACGATGCTCTGTTTATCTTGCTACTGCTAATGGCTGGCAAAAAATGTAATGCTAGGGACACTTTGAAAAAATCAGGTATGAAGACAGGATCAATAGATAGGGTCACTGTAATCAGGTCACAGTCAGTTTTCATTAAGAGACACTAAACATTACTACAAGGATACCAAATGTATTTTTCAAAAACCCATAAACTCTCCGTGGACAACATCACTATAGATATGCAGAGCTTTTGAACGGGAACATTTAGACATTAACTGTCTCACTTTAACTTAAACACACGTCACTTGAAACATACACTCAGACACTTTTAACGTTATTTGTTGTCCGAGCACTTTATCTTTATCTTTATCTTATCTTATACTTAAGTTTATACACACATTGCACTGTTATGTCTAATGTTGCACCTTCCGCCAAAGAAAATTCCTCATCTGTGTGAACATTCCTGGCAATAAACGGTTTCTGATTCTGAATCTGATTCAGATTCAGATTCAGATTCAGATTCAGATTCAGATTCAGACATCAATGTGCTGTTACATTTAGAACAGCTTTGGCCCATTGCAACACGCACAAGGGTCAAAGTACCAGCTCCTTTAAAAGAACCGGATATCTTCATGTGAGCAGAGGTGGGTTACTCACATCCCAAAGCACACAGTCATTTTCAAGAAGTTACCAGAACTGAGTCTCCCGTGTGGATTAATGTGTGACCGCAGCCCGTGCGAGGTCTGTCAGCGGTTGAGACAAAGTGATGTGGTAGAAACTGAGACTCTGCATTTCTCACAGGTTCATATGCGTCAGCTCGTGTCCTGAATACTCTCCGAGTGCATCAGATAACCTGCCCAAATCATTTCACCATTTCTGAAATGAGATGCGTCTTCAAGGCGGCGTCTCGGCTTCTTTCTATTTTTAGAGCAACGGTGGCAAACTCTCAGTTGAGGGGACTAAAAAATAAACGCCAGGCATTAAATTAAACCTGCAATACATGTATTTCTTGGGAAGAAACAAGCTGTGAGCAAACACATCGCTCACAGATAGTCTACTGAACAGTTCCACAACCAGAAGATACAGCGCAATGATGTCACTCTCAAGTCTCTGTCCAGATGAACTCCTTTATTCACTCCGCTTTCAGCTCTTTATTTGGTCTTTATCTGAAACAGCTGCCTGTTGCTGTGAGAGCGCTGAGAGCCAACCCAAACCACAACAATTAGCTAAAAGCCTCAACGAGCCTCCTGAGGGCTGAAGGTAACCGTGGAATCAGGTGATACTGATCTGTGGGTTTATCACTACAAGCAACTCCTTTCAGATAGCAATAGTCACATGGTCATTTTGTTAAACCTCCCGACTCGTGACATAGCAGGAAATAAAGAACGATGCAGTTCAATGGAGACAGATTTAAATGCACAAATGAGGACACGCACATTTCAAAGCGATGACAGCGCGACTCAAATATTAACTGTTAACGCTCACAGAAAATATTTCATATATTTTATTATAGATATCCTTGTTTTGATATAAGGAATAATGGCTCCGATACCCATGTGGGTGGTATATATGTAGGCGACAATTGTAGCTGCCAACATAACATAGAGGGGGGGGGGGGGGACACCAACCTAGGGAGTTAGAGAATGAGAATGTTAATGAAGGGACACATACAGGTTACAGACAGGGTGCTATGGGTGCATGCCAATGAGAACCAGAGCCACCATCACAGTGAGCACCACTACAGAGGGAACAAGAGAGAGAGAGGCAGAGGAGTAGAGACTGAGAGAGTGAGCTTGAAATGGAGCCACGCACTTTAGGACAACGACCTATGAACGCCGCACAAAGAAAGAAAGAGACATTCATACCTAATGTTAGTTGTGCAATTCCTAAAAAAGGGCAAAAGGAGTTGGAAGAAATGAATATATATGTGACGAGTTATAACATCATAGAATCAGCCTCATGGACAGGAAGTAATGTTTTGCTAACATCAACAGAGTCGATCACACATTGTTTCCTACTGCGTTATGTGATTAATAACAATTCCCTTCTCTACCTTCATCCTCAGACACGTCCAGTATTTCATCCACTGTTTCTGGGAAACTCATGCGATGCTTCTCCGTGGTCGTCTGCACGGACGCAAGAGGAAAGAAACAAATACAGATACAGCAGTGAGTTTAAACTTCTCATGTCCGTGTGATTATGATGCCCAGAGTCGTAACCAGAGGGCAGAGGAGCTTTTATAAACTTCTCACCATGGAAACCGTTTCCTCAGTGACGAGCTTGAGGACGTCGATCACAGAGATGTAGCCCAGCCTCTTAGCGATGGACAGAGCTGAAGTACCATTCTAGCAGACGGAGAGGAGCAGCTTGATCAGATCTCAAAACAACACTGTGTCGAACACGTTGAAGGAGGCCAGGCGAGTTCAGGCTCACCGTTGTTGTCTCGTTGGGCTGAGCGCCGTGCTTCAGCAGCAGCGTCACGATGTCTGTGTGTCCCTGCTGGGCCGCTTGGTGCAGAGGAGTGTAGCCAAGCTGGAAGAGATGTTGCACGTATTCTTCATTTTCAAAGTACTCGCTCACCGAAGATACATCCGAAAAAGCCTCTGAATCAAACCTGAATTATTCAAACGTAGGAGAGCGAGCAGCACAACAAGCCAACTGCATGTTATTAAGTTTATTATTATGTCAATACAAGGGAGAATTGTCATCTGAAATAATTACATAGAATAGGTTAACCATTTAAGTCAATAAAAGATTATATCCACTGGTTCCTGCTTCTCAGATATCTTAAGGTTTTGGACAAAACAAGCAATTTCAATATGTCAGCTCAGCGCTGGGAACTTGTGATGGAAATGTTTGACTATTTTCTGACATTTAGATTTAAAACTAAATCAAGAAAACAATCTGCACCACATGAAGCAAGAATGAAGACGACTCTGAATTGCTGGCCTCCATCTAACGGAACTCAGTCGACTTTAAACACATTTGTGCATATTTCATAATAGGAATAGAAATACAGCATCTCACATTACACTTAAGTCAGGTAAAATGCCCTGACTCCCAAAAAATCATTACTAAGGGCTTTTGCACAGGAGATCCGTGCAACAATGTGCTTTTAACTGTAATGTGCTGTAATTGTATTTCCTGATAAATGAATCAGAGACAGGAACGCTCTAACCGTGTGACTCATGAACAGACTCATTGGAGTTGTCTCCAGAAGCAGAGGCAGGCACTCACCCTTGTTTTGCTGTTGACATCGGCCTGTTGCTGCACGAGGAATTTAACCATCTTGATGTTGCCATAGTGACACGCCACATGGAGCGGTGTGTAACCCATCTGACGCAGAGAAAAAGTAAAAATGCGTCAGCACAGATCCAGCAAATAACTTTAGTGGCTTGATTACCTTTTAATTGGAATATAATATGCAGATTGTATCTTATTACGGGTTGAATGGTTCATGAATATTACATTAAGTAACGGTTCAAACCGACGTAGTCGGATAATTTTTTATTTATAGGAACCATAACAAAAATGTCAATAATAACACCTTGATAACATAATTAATTCCATGATATAAGCCCCATGACCAGATGTGGAGAGTAAATAAGTGCATTTACTCAAATACTGCGATTAGATAAGATGTTAAGGTACTTCAACTTTACTTGAATGATTAAATTGTTTGCGACTCCAGTACATGTCAGAGGGAAATATTGTACTTTTTATTTACTAGATACTTTGCAAATTCAGAAAATGAATACAACATATATAAACAAAAACATTACGTGTTATTATGGATAAAGATAAGACTTTATTGATCCCTCATATCCGAGTTCTTCTTCTACCACCGGCCACAACGCATGCTGCCATCCATGTGACGCCTAAACTGCTCTATTCTGGTGGAGGCTGTGCACAGAGGAGTTAAGCTTTGGTTTGTGGTGCTGTAGTACTGACCACTATTATTTATTCTACACATAAATTAAACTTTACGAACAATTTTCTGCACGCACAACTCCATGTGTCAAAATGCTGTTGTTGAGCTCTAAGCCCTCGAGGTCGAAGGGGTCTGAACCCCTCAAAGGTCGACCACAGCGTACTGATGGGGACGTTACCCTCTGCTACGATAATAACATCCGACTATTCATGCTACAGCACTTAGACACCATCCGGCTGGGCTCAAAGTAGATGGCGCACACAGCTCCTACACGGGTACGGCTCCGATACCACGAGACTGGACAGGTCTTACCCGCGTGGCGGCGTAGACTGAAGCCCCTTGCGACACCAAGATATCTGCGATGCCGACATGTCCTTCCTGTCCCACCAGGTGGAGTGGCGTTAATCCACTCTGGAAGCAAGCAGATTCAGAAGAAAACAGTCAAAGAACAAATCAAGCCCAAGTTACATCATGTTTTAAGATGAGCGTCCTGCCCCATGTCAGTCCTCCTTTGATCATCTCTGTGATTCTCGCCTTGTTTCCGAGGTTGACGTTGCCCTGTTTGGAGATGAGCAGGGAGACCATGTCGGGCCTTCCTTCCTGCGAGGCCAAGTGGAGAGGAGTGACTCCCTGGAGGGACTCAGCATTGGCTGAAGCTCCGTACTGCAGCAGGCTGTTAGCCACCTCCACCTGGTTCTGCTTGGATGCTATGTGGAGGGCGGTGTAGCCATTCTGGAGCACATGACTTGTGGTTAGAACAATATGAGTCCATGCCTGATACTGGGCCATTCAGCAAGAAGTATGTCTCGACTTGTGTGCATCGCTCTTCTTTTTACTTACCCTGGCTGCACTATGCGGAGACCCGCCCTTGCTAACCAGCAAGTTGACAACGTCCAGGTTGTTGTGATGTACAGCGACATGCAATGGAGTCAGACCATTCTGCAGAAACACAATCAAAAGTGTCTCAGACTGTAGGAGATGAAACAAGCCTTCATTCATCTCATGACTATTTTCTCCATACTGCCACAACGTTTATGTTTCTCTCACCTTCCCAGCAGCATTAGAATTGGCTCCTCTCTCCAACAAAAGCTCTGCTACATCCACCTTGCCGTACTTGGAGGCTACATGGAGCGGAGTGAAGCCTTTCTACAGAGGCACCAACAAAGAAGTGGACACAATATTAGTTTGCGTAACAAGGTTATTAGTGTTGACAGTTTTAAGGCAGCCAAACGTGACACAAGGAAGCGTAAGCAGGCAGGTTTTTACCTTGGTCATCTTGGTCTGCTGCGCCTCCATGTCCAGGAGGATGTGTACGGTTTGTGCGTGGCCTTCCCGAGCAGCGATGTGTAGCGGTGTGTGGCCCGCTGTGGTGGTGGAGTCGGGGTTGGCTTTGTGCTCCAGCAGCAGCTTCACTAGCTCCTTGTGGCCCATCCGAGAGGCGCAATGCAGAGGAGTCTGGTCATCCTGGCCAACGAGGGGCAAGGAAGGATAACATATCAGGTACTGCACATATCAGTGGTAAAATGCATTATTCTGATTTCATTTCTCAGCGTCTCCACATGGATCTCAACGTGTTACATTAACTGTAAAAGGAAGCTGTGGCGTATAGGAGGGGATTAGCATGTGAAAGCTCCGCTGGGAATTAGTTCCTGAACCAACTTCCTAAATGAATGCTTATTATGTATCAATTTATGAGTATTTAATCATATGATGAATTGTAATGCATGAGTACACACTATGTGGATTTTGTGAAATCTCTACCTTAGCTTTAGCGTCCACAGGGGCTGCGTTCTCCAGTAAAAACTGTGCCACCTCATTGTGTCCTGCCCGAGACGCCATATGAAGAGGAGTCTCCACCTTCTACGCATGCAGAGGAGGACAAACCGCCCACTCAGATTCAACACTATTACGACATCATCATCAGTGCAGAGGGGAGGTGGTTATCTGCTCTGATCCTCAGATGTCAGAAGGAAACTCACCACATTGGAGGCGCTGGGGGAAGCCCCCTTCTGCAGCAGGATCTTCACGATGTTGAGACGACCCATAAACGACGCCACATGCAGAGGGGTCAGGCCGGACTATTCGGAAGAGGAGAACAATATTACAAATGGTCTTGTATGCCAATCATTTTATGCTGCAATCTTGACCCGGATCGCCTAGTAAAAAGCGATTAAACTTCTCAAACCTGGATAAATAAAGGTCATATCGAAAAATTTAAAAAATCCCACCACATGATCTGCGGTGAGCTGTTATTGTCAACCCCTCCTGCCAATTCCCTCACCTCAGTCACGGCCTCTATTGAGGCAGAGTGTTTAAGCAGGAGATCCATCACACGCATGTGGTTCTTTTTACAAGCAATATGCAGAGGAGTAAAGCCATTCTGGAAAAATAAAAATAAATGATTATCATCACTACAAAGATTAAAAGTAACTTTTCCATGTCTGAATGAATAAATTGACTGTGTGCTTGTTACTTACCAATGCCCGAGAGTTGGGTTTGGCCCCTTTGTCCAGCAGTACTTTGGCCATGCGTTGGTGGCCGCAGTGTGCTGCCACATGCAGAGGGGTCAGGTGGTCCTGTGTGATATCATCTATCTCGGCGTTGTACTGCAGAAGCTGCTTGACACAGTCCATGTGGTCGCCCTGCGCTGACATGTGGATTGGAGACAGGCCATTCTGCAAAAGAAAGAATAAAATAAATGTGTTGAATCTCTCATCTTCTGGAAAACAAGAAGTAACTCGAGATGTAGTGAAAACAAACAGTTGAGGCAAGAAGCAGCAGCAAGAGGGATCCGTGGCTGTGTTAAGCTGCTAGATCACACACTCACACTCTCATCGACTTATTTCATTTATTTGAGTACAAAACAAATAGTCCCAAAAGAAATTCAGTGATTTGCATTCATTACCAGACCAGATGGTGTTTTCTAAAGAGTGAGTGATCTGCTTCTCTCCACGTGGATTACCTTGGTCTTGGCCTGGATGGGGGCTCCATGGTCCAGCAGGATCTCTATAATCCTGACATGACCATTTCTGGCTGCGCAGTGCAGAGGAGTCAGCTCATCCTGGAAAGAGATGATCGTTAATGCTTCAGTTAATGATGCATCAAATTAGAATCAGGAAAGGAATCAAAGATGTTATGAAAGCGCAGGATGGATCTGTGCTGCACCTTGGTCTTGGCATCAATCTGAGCCCCTCTGTCCAGCAGGAGTCGGACCATGATCACATTCCCCCGTCTGGCTGCTATGTGCAGAGGAGTGATGCCGTTCTGCAGAGAACAGCTGCACTTAGATGGGCACATACGAGGACATCGGACAGCAAGGACAGCGATTAACCCTCCAGTATTAATTATTCCCTACCTTTGGGGTGAAGTTGACATTGGCTCCTCTATTCAGCAGCAGTTGAGCCACGTTCAAGTTTTCATAGTGAGCAGCAATGTGGAGGGGTGTGAATCCAGTCTGCAGGGACACGTCAGGGTGAGTACATGTCACTCTCATTACCTTTAGAACCACAGACACTCAGGATGCCACGCACAGATTGTACATATATGTAGCCATGCACACACACACACACACACACACACACACACACACTAACCTTGCTGAGTACATCAGCATTGGGGTCATTCTGCAGAAGCACTGCTGCTGTGCGTGTATCGTCGTTGCGTGCTGCAATGTGCAGCGCGGGGAGGCGGACCTTTCCCTTCGTGCCATAGTTGATGAGCAGGGCTACGACATTCTCATGTCCCTGTTGAAGAGCCACGGCCAGAGGAGTGAAGCCATCCTGCAGCAAACGAGAGAGAGTTAGAAACATGTTTGACTAATGGAGAGAACAGGAGGGAGGTTAAAGAGAGAAGCTTATGAGAACGGAATGAAATGGAAACATGGCGCTGTCTGGACCAGCAAGGATGGGACTGAGTCATTTTAGTTCCTGAGTCTTTAGTACCTCAGTTGGAGTGCTCTGATTGGCTCCGTTCTCCAGAAGAAACTTCACAACCTCTAGATGGTTTTCTTGTGCGGCCATGTAGAGCGGAGTGAAACCCTTCTGTCTCCGAAAGACGCAGAATAAACACACACACACACGGACAAACACACAAACACAAACACACACACACACACAAACACACACACACACACACACAGCAGCAGCGCAGGAGACACAAGCACAGCAAAAGAAAGACAGGAAGGCGGTCACAGTCAGACGCGTGTTCAAGCATGTACACAGAAATACAGATATATAGGGACAAAGACACTTGTTAACAGATGGAATTGCAATAGTTACTACAATGGTGTCACAGTAAAGTTGAGGTCATAATCCTGACGGTGCATGAGCACTGAGTCTCACCTGGGACTGAGCGTTGACGTTGGCCCCGTAGTTAACCAGCTCGGCGACCACCTGCTCCTGCCCCGCCAGGGCGGCAATGTGCAGGGCCGTGTTCCCTTTCTGTTTCAGATACGTGAGAACAAGAACAGGAAGAACCAGAGCATTGAGAACAAGAACGAGCACAAACACAGATTATGGGTGAAATCCCACATGGGTATTCAAAGTTTTCATATGCAGATGAATCGTTCCCTATTAGCGTGTGTTTAATCCGTCAGACAAGTGTAAGTTCACGTTAAAAAACAGGGTGGGATTTTTTTAATAACATGAGCTGGTCTTTGTTGCAACACCAATAAGGTTTAGATTTAAATCAGAGACTATAGAACAAGAACATTAAAGTATATATTTTAGTGAGCATTAAATGGCAACTTTCAACATTTTGTGTAGAGTTTTGATTTGCAATAATGAATACCACTCTCCATCTGTGCACTCCATATGAAGCTACAGCCAGCAGACCGTTAACTTAGTCTAGCGTAAAGACTGGAAAGGAGAACAACAGCGACTTACCAGCACCTCTAAAACTCACTATTCTACATCACATCACATTTATTTAATCCGCACACAAAGCAACACATTTTGGTTTTATTGGGCTCGTGTGCAGGACTATTTCTGAACAAGCTAATTCCAAGGCCAGGTGTCTCTTTACCTTCGTGGTGGTCTCCAGTACGATGCCGTTGTGAAGCAGCTCCAGCACCATTTTAACGTGGCCTTCTTTGGAGGCCAGGTGCAGTCCGTTGAGCCCGTTCTGAGGGAGAGAGCAGAGTAGACCTCATACTGAAGGCTCCTAGACTAACTATGAACACAGATATGTCCTAATCAAATAATACAACCACACATATACACACAAACACATGGAGGCCATGCCGACTGTAACAACGGTTGTTGTTTTTGTATCACAAACCAAAGCAAATACTTACACTGGACACCACGCATGCAGAACTCCCAGAATCAAAAGGGTCATTAGCGAAAACAATGTCTACAGAGATGTAAATCAGGATGTGAACATTTTCATTTGATTAATGATGGCGGGAGGAGGAGGAGGACGGGAGGGGGATGGCAGGCCGCTGGTCTCGTGGCTGGGAAGAATACGAGCCGTGTGGGATAGGTCTGACCTCACACAGCCTTCCTTCAGCCGCACAGGACATGTGAGGTTGGACCTTTCACACACCACTGATATTATTCCTCTGAGTGGGGAGACCACAGCACACCATCACTCTACTGCAGACAGAGGAGAGAGGGCAGGGAGGGAGGGAGGCGATAAGCCAAGAGGAGAGTTAGAAAACGGCATACCAACAGAGAAGGAGAGAAGGGGAGAGGAGACGTTGTTAGGTTGAGGGGGATAGCAGAGGAGGGAGGACACAAGACGGGGAGGGCAGGAGTGAGGCAGTGTGCTGGGGAGAGGTATCCACTCAGACAGGGACGCACAGCTGTCCCAGTCGAGCCTCCACCTGGCCAGACTCCCACCAGACGTACTCACAGCATCTGGACGGTCGCAGAACAACGACGCGTCGCCGCCCAGCGGGTTAGAGTGACAATCCACAACGCTTTGAAAAGAACTGACGCCACTCTGTGTGTCATTGAACACTTTGAAGGTAAATACGGTGACGCTGTCTTCACCTGAGGCCGGTGGTAATAATAAATAAAAGACTGGGAACAATTATAAATGGCTGTAGCCTTCATTTGGTGTCTAAGTTATTACTACATTGAGCCCGACCACATCACATTTGCAGATCTGATGGGAGCATACATGTTCACAATACATGTTAACTTTTTACGACAAATAAAAGAAATCACTCTACGAATTCTAAACATGCTGTAATAAAATACAAATACTACATAAAGGGGATTAAAGTGTAAAACTATAGAGTGACCTATAAGCAAAGGTGTCTCCTAACTCCAGTGAAGTAAGACTGTTGTAGATTATCACTTTAACTTCACAGTGGACAGTAAACAGTGAACACATTTACAATTTCACATGACAAATATCACAAAAAATGAAGTTATATAATTCAGGAGAATTAATATTGCAGGTCATCAACGTTCTGGTAACGGACTGCATGTCGTTATATTTGTCGTCCCTGCGGTTCTCCCTCTATCATGGCGAAGGAGTTTGCCAGTAAAGACGCTGTACAGTGTCACTTTACATGTTGTTATGTGGGATTTGTTAGCAGGCCTTAAAATAGGCCTCATATAAATCCTGACAGGAGCATTAGCAGCTGTAATTACAAAAGGTTAAGGCCAGCGTAAGTGAATGGAGGGGAAACCGTGACCGTATTAGATTAATGAGCCGGAGGAACCCTTCTCCCACAAACACACTATTTTGGCCAAGTTACAATATCCCGAGGGTAGCAGTCCTAGATCCTCTAAAGATGGCTCTTCTTGGACACTTTGGGAACAACCGTCAGATTAAAGGAGGCAGGATGGAGGAGACAAGGTGAAGGAGAAGCTCCTGGCCCGTTTATCGCCTTCCCTGGAGACCCTGTGAACTCCACCTGCCACCTTAAGCCGTGGATAACAGGCCACCAGAGCATGCACACACAGGAGCGCACAGGCACATCACAGGGATCAAGACACATCATGCACACTGGACACACCTATAAAGAAATAATAATACAAGATATGGTGGTAGACATGGATAATATTCTAGATGAACAAAATGCAAAACCTTTATGAATTAGATTCCAAATGAATATATCTGTCATAGGACTTGTACTTTTGTGCAAACTGAAGGATACATGTATACACTGCAGGACTCAATCCTAAAAGTGTGTTATTGTCATTAGCTGAATTGAACTGCCTAATTTTGTTCAAAATGGGACGTGTGCAACCCACCCCCCTCCTGAATTTGTATGAATCGGTTAGAAAGCAGTAAGGGAAGACTAAATCCTGGGAGGATGCAATTGTCGTTTATCAGTGGCGCACAAATACTTAAACCAATTAAATCTGGGGAATATGCAACTCTCTCACCTGATTGGCTGTATTAATGTCGATGCCATTTTTGATATGGTCCAGGGCTTTGTCCAGGTTGCCAGATCGGGCCGCTCGGAGAAAACTGTTGCCAGCATCTGCCTGCAAGCATAACGGAGAGAGGAAAAGGGAGGGGGGTAGGGGGTAAGGGGTATAAGAGAAAGTGAGAGACACATAAAGTAGAGAGGGGAAGTGGAGAGGGAGACAAAGTTTGGTTAATATTTCATTCACATATGAAGGATTGAAACCTCTCAGTCGTCATCACTCCGTTTTGCTCTGATGTCACTTCGCCCTTGAGACTTTAGACATTGCAGTTTGACAACCTGCATGTGCACCCTGCACCCTGCACCCTGCAGCCTGCACCCTGCAGCCTGCACCCTGCACCCTGCACCCTGCACCCTGAGTCTGTGGAGGGTGACGTAGTGGAGAACCCAAACCACCTGGGCCAAACTAAACGGCTAAAACTGTCATCGGTTCTCATGTGAGAAGTGGAAACAGCTACTGGAGCGCCTGTTGTGCTCCGCTGGCTCTCTGTGAGGATTCTGAGTTCATGTGTGTGTGAATGAGAGAGAGAGAAAAAGACACACGGTGAATGGAGAGAGGAGAGCAGGGGGGGGTGGGGGGGAAGAGAGAGAGAGGGAGTTTGGCGAGTCTCGGCTCACGGGCCGGCACATGGCCCGCCGAGGGGTTTTGTCTGCGTTGTGTTTGAGGGCTCCGCGCCCCTCCCAGGCGGGCAGGGTGCTGCTGAAACAGGATCACTCATGCGGCACAGGGGGAGAGCGAGGGAGAGGAGAACCACAGGGAGAAGCTCGACTGCAGCAAACCCTGCACTGTTTTCATTTCATTTACATAATCTCCTCTCTCCCCTTCCTTCTTCAGCCCCTCTCGCTATCTGACCAGCATCTCAGCGCTACTGCTCAGGGAAATCTTCAGCTGTCCAATAATTCCGTGGCTGTTTTAACCCAAATGCAGGGAATGCATGATGTATAAGACGCACTTTCTGATCCAAATGCTGCCATCGCACACACCAAAGAAGTAGTTTTGACGAAGATGGAGTGAGCATTAGTGGAAAAAGAGAAAGGAACTACATGCCTGAAGTTGAGGCATAGCAACAAATGACACAACACAACCTCAGCATGACACCAACGGCACAGCGCTGTGCAAAGAGAGAGGTCAAAGAGGTGAGAGGAGAAGGTGGATGAAGGCAGAACATAACATGTTGAAAGAAAAGTCCAGCTGATAAAAGAAGGAAAACAACAACAGTCATTATTGTTGTATCTGGTAGGGCGAGGAAGTGCATGCAATGGCAAAGGTTCTACTTATTAGATGAACTTAAGCAGCATCCTGTGTGAAGGGACACATCCTGGGCTTCACTCGCCTCCGACTCATTGGCATTCCCTCCAAAAGATGTTTTTGTTTTCATTTTTTGCTCACAGACAACTGACAGGCATTCTCAGTACAAAGTCTCTGAGTCACACTTACACATGCTGACCAACACAACGCTGACCACACATTACCACGCACACAAAAAGACAAACTGTGTAGAGCAACACTCTAGAATTAGAACATCCACCATATGATATTTAGATAACTGCTTCAATATAAAGATTCAGTAAACACTCAACATAAAACGTTTAAAAGTCTCCAGACTACGGTTCTGTGAGGCCACGGTCTCCCTCGTCTTCCTCGTCTCCCTCGCCTCCATCAGACTCTCACTTTGAAGAAACCCACACACCTTCTAGACTGCTGCAGAGCAACATACCCTAGTACACCTTCACATAGACACACATGTGCTGTGTCTATGTGAAGGTTTGGGAATCCAACATTCGTATGCCATGCAGTTTTTAAGTCAGGTTATCATGTTTAGAAAGGGTGATACAAACCTATTCTGTGAGTCTCATTCATTAATGCATAGTAAGTATAATAATGTAGCATTAAAACCTAGAGACGGTGTATCTATAGGAATACAACGTTTAACGAATCATCGGGAGATCATTTTCACCTATGTATAAAAAAGACATATAGGACCCACTCAGCATCTACACACGATATAAAGGCGTGCAGACTCTGCCATGGTGTCCGGAGAAACATCTTTTCATCAAAGTAGGAGCAAACACAGCTGAAGGCAAGCGCAACTAAACACAATATGCTGCTCCCACAGCAAATGGTTGCTTGGGAGAACCATGGTGACCCTGACTGAGGCCCCTCTGCTAGACCGCCCCACCCCCCAGACTCACTGCCACCGAGAAAGAGCCTGCTGAAGTTCACACAACTACAGTGACTCACACTAGAATCCCTCCAGACTCAAGCTGGATGTGTTTGTATCCTGGCGGTCGGTCCTGCATGATGCTGTCTGCCTCGGCATCTGCTTGCGTCAAGAAGTGAGTGTGTGGTGGGGCGAGATAAGGATGTAGGGTAACCACACCCACTCACTAACTCAGACATAAACAGGTACAGTGTACACACATATACCAGAGGAAACACACACGCACACACACACACACACACACACACACACACACACACACACACACACACACACACACACACACACACAAACACACAGCCTAAATATGTCCTGTGGTAACTTCTGCTGCGTCTTGCTGGACGATAGATGAATGTGTCCCTCTCTGATTATCCCCATGGAGGGTGGACACAACAGGAGGGGCACATTAATCATACTATTTGGAGCAAAGGAAACAAACAATAAGCCGCTCAGCAGCTTCCTGGATAACATTAGCAATATGAACACACTGCTGTGCAACGTAAGTGAAACTGTCCTGAGATTAACAGCGCAAGGCTTCTCTAAACGAAGCTCAAAATGACCAAGTCCAATTATTCCCCTAGCTCGTCACGGTAAATCTGAACTCTCCTCATCTTTAGCTCAGCTCTTCTGTCCTGTTACCTTCTTTCCCTTTTCTATCCCTTTCGCTTCTTACATTTCTCTCTCCCTCCCCCTCCTCCTCCTCTTCGGTTGCCTGCTCTGCTGGTGCTGCAGCAGACAGAATGACATCATCACCCCCTCACTGGTGGACTGCAGTGTTTGAAGCCTCGATGTATACGTATGCGTGTGTATGCACGGGGAGGCGTCGGCTTCCCGGCCACCAGGCGGAAGACTAGACCTGAAAACTATGAATTCTCACGAGAGATCGATTGTGTGTTTGTTTGTGACAGATCTGAATGGAATCAGATTACATGTTTGTGTGTGGGTGATTGTGTGTGTGTGTGTGTGTGTGTGTGTGTGTGTGTGTGTGTGTGTGTGTGTGTGAGGGGAAGAAGTAAGACAATGTGAGGCATGAATGAGAGAGTAGAGAGACTGTGTTTGTGAAGTGATTGCAGAGAGAAGTTGCTGCTAG
Source organism: Liparis tanakae (assembly GCA_036178185.1). Lineage (NCBI taxonomy): Eukaryota > Metazoa > Chordata > Actinopteri > Perciformes > Liparidae > Liparis > Liparis tanakae. The sequence continues at coordinate 10,091,452 of CM070094.1, read as the reverse complement.
GCTTCTCTGTTTGGGATGTCTCCCATCTCAAGAACATCTTTGTGGAAACTGTTTCCCACCATTCCTAGCGCAATAAATTATTGCTTTATGTATATGTTGACATACTTGATTACAACTAATATTACTATTGTATAGATCAAGCAGGCTCGTCTGGGACTATTTTTTAATGACTTGACACCTTAAAATAAAGCTATATCTTCTTATATATCTTCATCAGGGTGAGAGTCTTAATATGTATTTGAGATACAGGTATGTTAACATTTTAAAAACATCCTTCTCAGATTAATTCATAAAAAGGAGAAGAACACAATGTGCATAATTATGTGCAACAGAAATGTTTATATTATGTCTTTCTAATCCCTTTAATGATCAGCATGCTATCAGTATGCATGTCCTTTCTCAGGCTGGACAGGTTTGTCTACATCAAAAGGTCTCCTCTCTACAAGAGAGAGGGACAGGATTATTTTGCTAATGCGAAACGCTGGAGCTTTTCCACCGAGTGTCAAAGATATAATCTCTCTCTCAAAGATCCAGGGAGATTTTACATGGACACACAAATCTGCTTAGGATGACCTCAGCATTTCTATTAAAATTAAGTTTAAAGTCACAATACAGACACTCTCTCTCTATCTCTCTCTCACACACACACACACACACACACACACACACACACACACACACACACACAATGTGAATTTGCAGAATCAGCACCAAGTTCCACCAAAGCTATTTATAGAGCCGGCAGAAAAGTGAAAACAAGGCCCTCTATATGTTCAGAATGCCTGCTTCACTTGCAATAATTTCCTGAACTTTAAACAACATAAATTGCACGCGCACGCCAAACTCTGGATAACGTCTGCTATTTTTTGTTTCTCTACATTCTTGAGGAACACTGAACAACGGATATGGAAATGACTACCGAGTGCTTAAACCGCCATTTCATCACTTTTTTATGCTGACTTGCTTTTTTTCAAAAAATTGATCGTCTTCCCTCCGTCCTGTCCTCCATCTCTGCCTTTGTCTCTCAGGACTGCTCAAAGAGGTTGAGCAGGATGTCTCCGACTACAGGGACGCAGTTAATGAGACGGGTGAGACCGTCGGACACATTTACAGGAAGCAAGCAAGCGGGTCACCGGGATGAAGCCGTTACATTCCCACACTCAAGCCTGTCTGTCTGTATGTAAATCTGTCTGTCTGCCTGCTTCTATTCTCTGTATGTGGCAAAGCGTCCCGTCCCATTTTTGCTATTTACTTTCTCACACTCCAGCCTCCCCCTCTCCATATCCCACTGTTTGTCCCCAAACTCGTTGATTGTCTCTTTATATCTGGCCCTGCTGCAGCCTCTGCGCCTGTAGATGAGATTGTCATGGTTAGCGTGATCTTTTGTGGCGGTGACAAAGAGGATGAAAGCCAGAGGCAGGAGATAGAGTCTGGAACCTATGGAGGAGAGGATCACGATATGGTAAACGCCCTGTGATTTACTGCGCAGTAGTTATACAAAATGTAACTGTCTGCAGGATAGATCATGGAATACGCCCAGATCATGGACTGATCTGAATTCTAAAAACTGTAAGTCTAGCACTGTAAAAGTCAACATTCAATTCCTTCTCCATCTCATCTGTAAATTGTATGATGCTTCAGCTGTGCACCTATTAAAATAGATAGAAACCCCCAGTGAATGCTCAGAGGTGTTTCCAGTTTGTTTGCAGTGGGGGATTTACCCAAGCACATTTAATCACGTACTGCACTTAAGCAAACTACATTTTTTGGTGAAATACTGTACATATTTTCTCCACTTATGTATTGAAGAGCTGGAGTGACTAGAACAGATATTAACAACAATGGGATCATTGTATAAAATGTGTTTCGTAATAAATTAAAGTATCTAACAGTACATGAAATGAGCTACAGCATTAAAATGCATGTTAAAGCATCAGTAATATTAATACAATTATAATGCATATAGGCCTATCGTATAACACCAGGAGGTCATTCTGCATGATAAGTAATGTTGCTTTTGATACTTTGAGTGTGATACTTCTTTACTTTTAAAGATAGCTTTAATGATGAGTTGTACGCATTTTAAAACTGCTGTATTTCTACTTTTACTTTGGTACAGGATGCTTCCTCCACTACTTCTCACTGGTATTTTCAGTTGCACAAAAGAGCGAAAAAGTAAAAAAAAAAAAACTCTACTGACAGCATTGATACATTGACTGCCGATCGTCCTCAAGCAGATAACGTATAAACACACTATAGGCCGTTTTCTAATAGTTGCATCATCTCCTCTATTTTCCCAGGTAAACTGTAATTGACACAAAATGATCACTCGTCCACATCCAGGCAGTCGGGCCTTGTGAGCGCCATGTGTTGCCATTACCTTCGCTGGCTCTCTGGATTAAACACACTGAAAGAATCTCATTATTTGACCCACTATTCAGTTCACTGACCTCTAGTTTACTTACCACGGCTAATCCTGGTTGACTTCATACAATCTGAACATTGAACAGAGGAGCACATTAAGTCAAAAACAAGATTAGGGAGGAAAAACAGATCACGGTACACACCCACACATATACGCACTTACGCTAATCTTGGAGGCACATGCATCACAACCCTCAAAGGATCTCCCCGGCGATCAAGCTCCCGCCCATGTCGGGGAGGCTAAGTCGACTAAGTTTGATCAGGACAAGTTATGTTCATGACTTGAAATGCGTTTTAACGCTGCATAACTTCTTCAGAGCTTTGATTACAGCAAGTTAGTCTGTATATCACAAGTAATGGATCACTTTCTTTTCAAGCAGGATCACTGTTTACTTCTCCATGACCTGCATCTCTTTCTGTCTCTCGTTTCCTTTTGTCACAATTAAAGCCAAGGGCCGGTTTAGGGTTTAAAACAAGAGCTAGCCTCGAAAGCCGAGCAAGAGAGAAGCCTCCCAAACAAGGTTGAAACAAGTTTGTGTGGCGGGATGGAGAGAACAGGAATGGCACTGAGCAAACAGAGAGAGAGGAATGTGCTGAATAAAAAAAGAGCGTGATCAAAATGGACAAAAAGCTTAATATTCATCTGTTAGAGGCAAAAACCAATATGAAATAAATGGATACTAAGAATGGGAACAAAGCCAGTTACAAAAGTCTTGTTCCATCACTTTCTGACGTGAAAGTATACAGAATGGCAGCAGTGGCAGGTGCACTACATCTGAGAAAGTGCAACGGAGACGAAAACATTGCAAAAAAGACCGACACAATAAGAGTGGTAGAGAAGCGTACAGGTGAAAAGAGATAATGTGAAGGGACAGAGAGAAGGAAAGGAAAAGAGCTGAAGTTAGAAGAAGAGGAGGTGGTACTCACTCCAAAAGTGACGGTCTTGACTGGCATGCCTGTTGGCCCTCCACTCTCTCTTTCCTACGTTTTCTGTTTCTCTCAAACACACAGCTGTCTTTTCTGTTGCCCCCTGCGAGTGCTGCGATACAGGGCACGCAGACCCCCGTCCCACGTAAACACACACACTCACACATATACGTACGCACACGCCCAGACCCACACACTTGAGTAAGCATGGTGGGTGGAGAGATTGTGGAGGGTGGGGGTTGAGAGGACCGGTTGGAGTGGGGGGGGCCCAGGGGTTTATCTCTGGAGGAATGCTGCCTGTATCTAAAGACACACATTTCACACACAGAAAAACAAATGGGTGCCCCACACTCACCATTTCCTGACTACGTCCTGGGTCATTTTACAGATTTCTTTCCCATTTCACAAGCTTTACTCTCTAGCTGCACCTCACACTACTTTTACTCCCCCCCCCCCTCTTCCGTCTCCATCTTATTTCTCAGCCTTCTTCCATCCTCCATCACGCTCTATGTTCTCCTCTCCACCTCGTCTATCCTCTCCACCTTTCAGGTTGTGTTGCACCACAAACACTCCGAATCACCCTAACTTTATCCCTCCATTCTCCCGTCCCTTCTTCCCCACACGTCACGCCCATCTCTGTGTCTCCTGTATGTTTAGTGACAGCCAGACAATCAGGGTTTTTTTCACGGACCAGGCAATACAAGAAACGCGTAGAGTTGCTGTGGAGAATGGGTGTGATTTCTCAAAGTGGGACTGTTTCAGCCTGTGAGGTGACTTACAGTGACAAAGCGCCTGGCGGGGGGGTTTCTGCCACCGCCCCGTGACAATGGGCCAGACACATGGGGTGGGGGGAGCACGGCGGGGCCAGCCTCTCAAAAGGCCCTGCCTCTTTTAATAAAGCGTCTGTCATTCGGTGGTTGAAAAGGCCTCCTTTTCTCTACCTCTCCCCTCCTCTCTCCCTCTCCTGGCTAAATGCTGGGAAAAGCACATCGCTGCCAAAAAACCATGCAGAGAGATAAATGCTTGTAGGAGAGGGGAAGGAGGGAACAATGTACAAAAAAGGCTATACGCACTTCTCAGCGCCACTGGACCGTGACCTGTGCAAAAACATCACGTGGGACGATTCTCCTGTCCACCGTGTTGAGTTGGGACTGTGATGAGAGCGCCACGGCCAAAGAATGTTGGGCGGCCGCCGACGGAATATAATGTCCATGAAGAAATGACAAATTATCCCGTGGTCTTTTCCCCTCTGACATCGACCACCTTTGGCTCAGCCTGCAAAGCGTAACTCAAATCATCTGAGGAGAAGATAAAGATAACTTATCAGGTCCTTACTGATAAGAACTCTTTGAAGTGGCACAAGTTCCCATCAAAATGTTTTTGGCTTATTGTTATTTGACTATGATGTTTGAGCTAGAAGGTGCAGAAGGATGTTTGTGCAGTTTGACACCAGAAGGCTGTTATTATATTCAACTGCAGGATGGGCAGAGTGCTCACCTTGAATCGGAGTTTAACAGATGTGTGTATGAGCAGGATTCTGTGACTCGGCCACTCAAAGGGCAGCCGAGCGTAGTCCAACACACATGTTACAGAAGAGGGAAACTTGAAGCCTCCAAATATATAAAATAGAAGATTGAAGGAGTAAATGTAAAAAAAAGAAAAATGGGAAATTAACTTTTTGGTAAAACCCAAACAGGAAGATACACACAGTATGCCTCAAAGCAGAATATTTGTTATAAATAATGGAAAAGTGACATTTTTGTTCCTGGTCTTTGGGCTCAGTGAGGTTGCAGGTCATAATAAAGTAGAGGCCACACTCCTTTTCTTGTAAAAGGGTTGATTTAAGTCTGTGGTTGACGTGCCCTGTGCCCCGCGTGTCGAGCCCCTCTGTTGGCAGCATAAAGGGCTACAGATGTCCACGTGTGCTGCTCCTGGTGGGTTCCGCCCGTGTTCTGATGTCTCAGAGAACAGCAACGAGAGTTGCAAAAGCAGGCGAGAAATCAACAAAGATGCTGATGGTGCGTCAGCTGTCTTTTCTCAACGAGTCCGTTGAAGTGAACTTTGGAGTTGAAAAATGTGGGCCATCTTAAAAAACAAAACAAAAGACGGAAATACTATAGCATTTCCAAACGACTGAGATTATCTTAATTGAAGACTATTGAAGGAGTAAGTAAAAAACATAGAGATTTGTTGTTAAGATATCTTGGTGTGTTAGTCAGGATGATGGCACGACTTCAATGTGGTGCCACCTATAAGTAAGAAACTGCTAGCGGCGGCTAGCTTGCCATTGCGGTTCAGTTGAGATAAATATATCCTGGAGGGAGAATATCATGTGGATTGCACCCTGCTGGACAAGGACCTCCAAATGAATCGGTTGGGGGAGAGAAAACACTCGATGGATCTGTATTCATATTTATAGCTAAACAAATAAATATATATATATATATATATATATATATATATATATATATATATATATATATATACACACACACATATATATATATATATATATATATATATATATATATATATATATATATATATATATAGGTACTATTTCATTTTGGCATAACGGCCCTCTAGTGGCAGCATCATGCAGTGTTGGCCCGCAGTCACTTCACAGAGGGTATGGGCTGGGTCGGGCTGATTACTGCAGCCCTGGCACAAAACTCAACACTCACACACACACACACGTGCACACACACACACACGTGCGCACACACACACACACACGCACTGACAATCACACACTTTCAACTCCTCATCTTGTGCTTCAGCTCCTCCTCACGAGCTACATTAAGCTGGCCTCGCCTCTGAACAGACAGAGTGGGTGTTACTGCCTTCCCTCTGCAGACAGATTACATATCCCATGTCATAGCACATTCAGCGGCTCACTCCCATGTATACATATTATCATATACTCAGTACATAAAGACACCTCAACTAATGCACATGCTCCTCAATGTGACAACATAAGACTGACCTGTTGAAGACAAAAGCAGGGAGTTAGAAATACATGGATGAGGGAGGAGAGCAGAAAAGATGAAGGCAACAGAGAAAAATGTCAGCGGCAATATGTCAGCACAGAGCCAGGATGCCATTCATCTTCATAAGTGGAGAGTGAATACATAGTGAGGATGAGTAGGATGAGAGAGAATGAGCATCACTGTGGGCAGAATCTGTCCTCACAACTCTCCATGTCTCCCTCTCTTGAGTCGACGCAGTGTCTCAGCACAGAGAACACAGACTCCACACTTTAACAACAAAGGCTCTGACCATCAGTCTCAACCGGCCCGAGTCAGCCAGGATGTGAGCAGCCAGACCATAACTCCATCTGTTTGGTTAACAGACGTATGGCTGACGAGGCCCACGTTTTCAAACTCTATTCAGACCTAATGTACTGAGCTGAAACTACGAGATTAAAACTCCACGAGGTCTTCAGCTGCTACTATCAACATGACTTTGTTAATTAGGACATTATGTGTTTCTGTGAACAATCCAGCAAGAATATCGCTGTACTCCATCCTCTGAGAGAGACAGAGATGTAATTGATTCCCTGACAAACCTCAGACTGATGAAATCAATATGTGATGATGTTTTAAAGTGATATTGGTAGCTAGATAGGTATTTAGATTAGTTGCATGTTATGCACATTATGTTCTCAACCCTTATGGGTTCATAGGACCCCAAAAACACAGCTGCTGTGGACACACATTTCATTAAGCTTCATTGCAAACATTTTCCAGCACAGAAACAGGAAAGTTGTTACTCCTTAATCAAGATTTACTTTGCATTTGACTTTGAGACAATCCCACATCAGCAGAGAAAACAGAAGAGACTTTATCTAGCTCTTATACAATTGAATTATTGAATAAATAAAACCCTTGAATTAAAGAAATTAACAAAACACCTTTTGGTAGAGATTACAGCTGCAATAAAGATTCTAGCCAAATGGATGTTGACCGTTAGGACCAATTTAGATTTTTTAAAATGTATATATATATATATATATATATATATATATATATATATATATATATATATATATATATATATATACAAACAGATCATGACTCATCAATATTCCTTTTAAACTTCACATTTTGGTAAAGATCAATTCAACTTGTCAAACATCATAATACTAGTAAATGAAAGTTAAACACAGTAAACAATAGTATCAATAACAAACATAAACAACACCTTTTATAGAATTCTCGGTTAAAATTAAACTTAATTTAAAACATCTAAAATGTAACAATTGATTAAGAGACGACACTGTACTAACTGTACTTAACTAAAATAAATACTGCCTTAAGTTAAACCATTAAAAGGTCAAAGGTGGAGCGTATTTATTGACATGCAACAGCTCTCAACATGGCGCAGCGGGTGGCTGATGGCTAACAGTGCAAACAGCTCTTAAAACTATAGGGCTCAATCATCATGATGTTGAGACGCAGCCAGACTAATCACAACATATTCGATTCGAGAGTAACTTTCTTTACTGTGGATGCCCTTCTGCATTATATTGTTGGAAGTGCACTTGGTTTTAAATGCGTCTCTATCTTAGCTTGCAGTCTGTCATTAGCATTTATACCGAGACAGAAGCAACACGTGAGACCTCTCTGGCACAGTGGCAACTGTGCTGTTAAATAAAGGTGCCTGGGGTGCCTCACTTGAATTGTTTGAACAGTATCTTCTTCCTCAGTCTTGATGGCATCTTCATCTGCATCATCATCACCCCCCCCCACACACACACACACACCTTCAATCATCATGCTATCCACACGTCTGCAGCAGAGACAGACCTGTACACTCTTCAATGTTTAGTCAGCTTTTAATTTCCAATGAATACACTTTCTATGCTGCTTTCCACTCAAAGATGTGTAATCTGCTGCCTCACGTGCCAGATGCTGAGCTGCTAAGTGCATCTGAGATTGACGTGTTAACAAATATTAAATATAAGCAATTAAGGAGGATGCTCTCATCAGTCACGACAAGGGCAGTGAAAAGAGAGTTTAGAAAACTGAAGTCAATCACCTCACTGCCTCTGTCTGCTTCATACATACAGATTCCAACACTCACTCAAATACAGATCAACACACACAAACACACACACACACACACACACACACACACCCACACACTTATGTCCGCTCATGTCCACACACGCGGTCACCCACAGTGCAGTACATGCAGATGCATAACGCACACGCTCCCTCCCATTCAACACACATATGCAGCTCACAGCAGCCCTCCATGTGCAGGCGGACAGTTCAAGCAGCAGTATACTCAAACTGAGCAACATGTGAGGAAGCCAAGTTGTTTCTTTTTTAAAGTGGGTGTGAAAAGCTGTTTTTTAGATTATGAGTCAGAGGTTTGAAGAAGAGATTGATATTCCAGAACGTGGGTTGAGGAAGCGATGTTCGGTATTCGGGCTGGTCCTTTTGCATGCCTAATACGGGGTTCAGGTTGAGGTGGGTCTAAAGCATTTTTACCACTATAATATTGTTTAGATAGATAAATAGATAGATATATACTTTATTAATCCGTAAGGGGAAATTTGTCAAACCCTACATTGGTTATATGCTATATATATGTATATGTTATATATATGGATGGTGGAGGTCTCCATTGTGGAATATGCCTAATATGAACTATTGATAAACTCATTGAATGTATTTTAACTCTAAATCGATCCTTCTGTACACATTACATCTATTGCATCTGTCCATCCTGGAGAGGGATCCTCCTCTGTTGCTCTCCTGAAGGTTTCTTCCCTTTTTTTCCCCCTGAAGGGTTATTTGGGAGTTTTTCCTGGTCCGATGTGAGGTTTTGGGGCAGGGATGTCTATGTGTACAGATTGTAAAGCACTCTGAGACAAATTTGTAATTTGTGAAATTGGGCTCTACAAATAAACTGAATTGAATTGAATATATAGGTTCTAACCATACATTGGTTACCATACATTACCATACATTGATTTAAATGCATAATCATGTTGCTGATCATTTTGTCCTCGTCTTATACTCTGACAGAATCATTTTGATTCCCCAACCTGTGAATTCAAATCGTACTGATTTGTTTGAGAAGTTTACTCTGAACTATTGTTACAGTCGGCTGCACTCAGTTACTCCACAGTATATAATGATGATAACATCACTGATCGCTGGTATTGACCAACAAACACCTTTTTGGGGGTTTATTTGTGGGCCTCATGAAAATAAAACTATAATGCCACAATAAATGTGTGCTTAAATGTCGGAAAAACCTGCATATAGAGTTTAATGGTTTAATTGCCATAGTAAATAGTAAATGTGTAGCCCCTATAGGTGTTTCCACCGATCACAATAAAACCTGAGCATGATGACGGTACACCTACTCCTACCAGAAGAACAGATATTTACAGCAAAGTTCTGGTCGCTTGTGTGAAAAACAAGCGGTACAGGTTTAGATTTGGAAAGTGGAGCATTGAGCAGATGTAGTTAACTCAGACAGCTCACCAGGTCTTCATCACTGCACATGTGTGGAGGACTTGGAGGTCAGAGAGTGGGCATGAAGGAGTTTCCATCGCAACGGAGATTTCTACAGTTTTCACACTTTCTGACCAGCACTTCTTTTGCAGTATACTTTCCCATGCGCATTCACCTGAAAGACATGCTCATGCACGCATGCATGCACATTACTTGTTGCTCATATTCTCTCTCTCTCTCTCTCTTTATTTGACAGACAAAAACTCAAACTGAAGATAACTAAAGGGGCCCAACATTTTTATTTGATAGAAAAAGAAAACAAAATGGGGCTGTTGAAAAGGTCAACCAAAGTAATAACTTAAAAAAGTGATCCCAAACAATTTGAATTGAAGGCTTTTTAGTTGAATTAATAATATTCAAATAGATTTGAAGGTTAAACGCTTAGGAAGGGTCAAAAAGATTTAATCAGATTTTGAAAAGTGAAAAGCTTTAGTCACGGCTAGCCTGAAACCTTGTGCTCATCAATGAGGCGGAAGGTCACTATATTACGTTTGACTTGGTAATATCCACATTTCATAACAGTATGGCAAAAGCATCACATATATTTTATTTCATGTTCATTCTGCTCTCGCCCCATTTCTACTCGTACTAGTGTGAAAGGTCTAGAGTTGTGAAATGTGCTGGTTCGCAGCTACGTGTAATAGAATAACTTCAACACTACAGTGAACCCTTCTGTACCTGTGGCCTGCATTTATAAAGCCATTTAGGTTATAGAAAGCTTTCTGTCTAGGCCAGATTATTCCCACGAGTCATCTCACTGTTGCAAAAAGCCAGAAAAGATCAGTTCTTAATGGGTCAGCAGTACAAGGAGAAACCTGCTCCCCGGTCTTCCTCCTAAAGTTGGTATCTGGCCAACTGAGACATTATTACACGACCTGTGCATTTTCGCACAATAGCAGTAAAGCCCCCGCTACCTTTAATCTGAATTATGTGAAGCTTGTATCAATAACCCTGGGACAAAAATGAGTTACACTATTTGAATACGCCTCTGCCTTTCAAATGTAAATTAAACTCTGCCCCCCCTAGCCGAAACAAATTACAGCCAACTGCTGGTGGCTGGACATGAATGGGCTTCCTAATGTAGTCTGCATCTACAGTGGGCTGGGGAGCAGCTGGAGAAGGGGAACTGAGACGGAGGAGAATTTATGTGACAGTGCAGAGTGTGACCGTCTGCTTTTTTTTCATATTGAGTCTGCCATGCAGCCGCACCGTGACGAATGCGGCTTGGCTCCCCGAGCATCTGTCTCTAAGGACACACCGAGGGGTAATTAGAGCTGTGGGATGATACGGGGTTTTCTCCAGTCCCACTAACTATTACTGGTGGCAACGGGGACGCGGCCTTTACACAGACCTTTGACATCTCACAATTCTGTCTTGGTTGGGGTGGGACGGGGCGCTTGATGAGGCGTTATATTTTGGTGTAAATTGAATCAGCCCTCAGGGAAAGAGTCGTGGTTTGTGAGACATGTTTGAGTGCTGCTGGGAGTTTTATTTCCCCAAGCTGCAGACTGCATTATTTTAAATGCCTTTTGACTTAGCAGGCTCCCACAGCTGAGAACAATACAAATGTGGACTTTGAAAGAAAAGCTTTTATTTTCCTTGCTTCGGACATTTTCTATCACTTATGAGCAGACATTTTTTCCCATTAAGGCAGCAACTTTGCTAAAACTCGGTCCAGCGGGGTGGCAGACACGAGAGGTCAGACCATCAGGATGTAAACATGTCACATGTTATTTGAAAATGAACGTCCACTTTAAACCACTTTAAACATCCATCACAGTTACCATTCCAGGCTATAAAACGGAGACCTATTCAGATAATCAGGTTTAAATATCAGCTAGGTGACACCCGTATTTGTGTTACCTATTTGTAGTTGACACATTTTCTGTCTCCTATGTCCTCTAATAGATTGAACAGATTAACGGAGCTACAACAATACACATTTAAAAATGGTTTTACTCATTTAAAAGCTAAAATGTCTGCAGGAGTGGGCAATATAGGTACACTGTGCCACTCTCTAGTAAACACTAGTTTAGGAAGCAGACTATGCTGCTGTTGTTTTCCACTGCTGAGTTGGCTCAGGGCCAGTGAGGGCGCTCTTCAGGACGATGGATCCCTGCACCACTCTTGTTCTCAGCCTCTGTACTCTGGGACATGCACGGTGTTCGATGTCTCTGCTCCCACCCAGCAATCCCCACACTCTGTCTGCACTGTAACATGTCTTCCCTTTCCTCACTTCTTGTGATGTTTAATTCACCGGTGAGTCCCACCTGCTTACCAGGTTGGTGTTGTTTCTAAACCTGCAGAACCTTAAACTGGCTCTACAGTCTGCATTGGGTCTTTACTCCCAACAGGATGGTTTAACTAGTCCTAACTGACAGATAAAGACAAACAAAGATAAATATATTCTTTTCTCTCATTCACACAAAAGGTGAAAGAAAATTCAAAAGAAAAAAGGGAAAGAACAATTGGCCAATGCAAATGCATTAATGAGCATCACCGAGGGAATGACTGCTCCATATTGTTGTGGGTCGGGCCGATGGCCGGGGGAAACTATGTTAGCTTTGTTCTGTGTTAAATGTGTTCTCCCAATGTTTGACCTTCCTACGACTAAATGTGTTTGACTTTGTCAGCTTTAAACAGCTTCATTGAGGTTGAAGGTCAAGCCAATAATGCTCCAGAGCATTTGGGATCAATATGGAGATCTTGAGAGTAGGTTTCGTAATTTGACTTGAGGTAGGATTTGTAGGATTTGTAGGATTTGAGGGGGGAAACATCATGGGCAAAGGGTCGTCAGGAACAAGTTTCCCAGCAGCCTTATTGCACTTAGATGATCTCTCCTCCAGAGAGTGGAAATGGACTCAAGATTATCTCGTAGGTCTGTGCAATAAAACCTTTGGCAAACGTGTCCCTGACTGTTTAAAACAGATAACACTTCACAGAACACAGGCACAGCCACAATACACAAACACAACACTGACAGAGGATCATAGGAACCGGCAAGGACAGGCACAACCACAACGTCTACAGCAGAGACACCACAACACACACACACACACACACAGACTGAAGCACAAACACAACACAGACCAACATCACAGGTAAGTATACCACAACACCGTCGGTAGCCATGCACAGACGGACACAAAGCATGCACACAAACACGCTGAGAAGAAGAAAGAGGGCGTCCCCCAAAACAGACACCTCACACATTTCCTCTATTTCCCTCTATCGCACACACAGACACACACAAACACACAAACACACACACACACACACTCACACACACCAACACACCAACACACACATACACTAACACACTGACACACCAACACCAGCGTGTGTTTTGATCCTAAACACAAACACAGTGGTACGAATGGCACAAGCATATTCTATAAATCAGAAGAACCCACAGGAAAAATACTTCCGTCTATATTCTATTATCACTACTGTGAACCTGTGTTGTGTGTAGTATGTTGTGTAGAAGCATGATAAAAACATGTGTCCAGTCGATAGGAAATGAGTCAAATCTATATTTTGCCCGTGGACTCTTGCCTTGTAAAATGCTGCTTGAGGACATTAACTTCAGAGAAATCACAGACACCGATATAGATGTGAATATAGAAACAGATACATACTAATGTTACATATCAATACGTGAGACTAAAAGAAAAGAAAAACAACCAAATGAACAAATTAAAATCAGCAAGTTAGTACAATACGTCAAGCAAGGACGGGAACAAAGAGAAGTTCCAGCCTGACCCCGCGACACCTGACTAATCAGCTCACAGCACAACAGCAACACTAGGAAGTCAAAGGGACCAGAACTACAATACCATAAGCAGCCCACAACAACAATCAGAGATAACTATAAAAACAACAACAACAGCAGCAGAGCAACAACAGTGACACACACTTTAAGTGACAGGTACAGGATGGTCATAAATACAGAATATATATATATATAAATATATATACACATATAGATATATAGAAATAGTAAAAGCCAGATATATACGTGTTGCAGATATTTACTTCATCATCAAAGTGCCACACTCCTTGGCCATCCGGCAGCTCAGAGCTCACACTACTGTCCTGATCGATTAGCCAGCGGTGCACGGCGTGGGCCTAAAAGGACATACGACATAAAGACAGAGCCCAGTTAATCGCAACAGAGAGCAGCAGAGAGACGGAGAGACAGAAGAGGAGGAGGAAGGAAGAGGTGGGGGAGAGGAGAGGAGCAGAGCGGACAGAAGACAATGGCAAGAAAATGAGAAGGATTCAAAGAGGAACAGGTGAACATTATATTGAGACACAGGTAGAAAACAAGGTGGAGGAAGGGAGGGATAGGAGGAAGAGAGCAGGAAGAGGACCCACCCCATCCCACCCTATCCCATCCCACCTTGCTTGCCCAAACCCGCCCTCCCCAACAAAACTCTCCCCGTGGGAAACAGGTCAGGTTAGGATAGTATGAGTAAGCAGGATATGGCACGACACGAGGATATCACACACACAATGACGAGCCAACGCCACACGGAGGGCGATGGGGGGGGGGGGGGGGCGTCGGGAGCTGATGGGTTATGGTTCACAGATGGATCAGCTGCAACACGGCAGGGGGTCGGGATTCCTTTACGATCACGCTGGTGCAGGTGGCACCTGGACACACAGTGTAATGTACTTACCCAGAATTCACATCAATGTGCAACCACATGTGTGCAGTACAAACAACACCACATCAAGTATCTTTAACACGACAACACAGAGAGAGAGAAAGACTCACAGTAAGGCCCAGTCCGGGCTCTGGCTGAGATTCGTAGAGAAAAGGTGTACACACTATTATATTTCATCATTCTGTATAGTGAACAAACATTCTTCTAACGGACAGATACTGTGACAAAACAACTTTAATGCTCATTCATTAAAAAACTCAACACTGTGACCAGATAGAGCCCGTTCCTTCCCCCCCAAAGCACGGAGACGTCTGCTCCTCTCAGCCAACAGATAATCTCCCAAACGCCTTCCTCTGACAGACAGACACAGGGAAGACTGCAGATCAGATCCTGTCCACGCTTCCTCTGTTGAGATTCAGATCAAAGACACACTGTAGCCACTCTAGTCCTGGTCACCCTGAACCCCCCGCCACACACACACATGCATAACAAACCCCATCTGTTACTCTTGACTATCGCCGCGTCAGCACCAAAAGCAACCAAGCGCAGCTCCTTTTGTGACACTCACTGCCTCTTTGCAGCAGAATTACATGTCAAGATTTACACCCCGTTGACATCGCAAAAGGTAGGGAATTAATTATCCTGTCATGCATTTACGTTACGCCGGCAATTTTACGGTATCCGAGTTGTGTTTTTAAAATACATTGATGCAGGCCGTCGTATCGTGACACTGCAAAATTAAATTTATTTTAGATTAAAGGGCCATTTAGCACCAAACTGTTGACCAACACTGTAGATCTCCTCTACAAAACAAAACAACATGAGAGAAATGTGTACATGTACAGGCATACAACCATTCACACTCAAGTGATGCTGTACTTTTAAGAACCTTCTACATGCCTTTAAGGGAGGGACAATTCCTCATCTTAAGGACTCACTCACTCCTCCCTCACTCCCTCACTCCCTCCCTCACTCCCTCACACGAGCAGAGGGGACCTTCTGTGTCAGGTATGTATGTGAAGACAGATGCACAAGCTGCCAAACCCATAACCGGGAAGTGGAGGATGACACACAGAAACAGAAACACCTCAAGGGTACAGTCAGTGGATCGGAGTCTGACAGCAGAGGCCACATTTCTCTGTTGGACACCTGGAAAAAGACAAAACAAGCAGAAGGGGGCAACTACAATGTACGACCACAAAGTACCATGTTTGTTTAACTTTCTAAGCATAATTGTGCACTTTGCGTGACTTTAACTCATGAGGAATATTTGCTTTATCAAATTCTAAGGAACACTGTCTGTTGTGCATGTAGCGGAGCACGCGCGTGTGTTTGTATGTGTGCGTGTGTGCGTGTACTTGATAAACAGCGGCGTCATACGTGGAGTTTGTGGCGAGTTACAGAGCGTGTCAGCTTAAAAGAATAATTGGATTAAGTAGCAGACGGCTACTGATGACAGGGAGTGGAGTGGTGGGGTGAAGGGGGAAGAGGAGGAGGAGGAGGAGGAGGAAGAGGAGGAGGAGGAGGAGGGGTAGGGGGAGGGGAGCTAGAGTGTGGCGGAGGGGGCGAGAGGTGCTGATAAGAGTAACAGACCATTTGCTGCTGAGCTTCTTGGAGCCTCAGGGCAGCGAACAGACACACTGGGAAATCAAAGCGTTACGCTGTAGATTAGAGGGATAAAGGGACAACACTCGTAGGCTCAGGACAACTAACTTGGTATTTGTGTATCCTTTACATTAAACTCTAAGACAAGCACAAGACAACCAATACGAGTCCTGGGCAGATGCTACCTCTCCACATACTAATCCTGGCCAGTACCAGATGCAGAGTCAGAGCCGAGGATCAAACTGAGGACCGGAGTCGAAAGAGAAATGAGTGCAAGTCCGAGGAAGGCTCATATTAAAGGAATAGGAGTGTGAGAAAGAGCAGTGGAAGAATTATAGGAGAGTAATCCACTGAGAAAGGGGCACTGATGAAATACGACATAACAGAAGTCTTCCCTTGTGTTGCCTCAAGCTTCATTGGTTGTATATTGACCCAGATGACCTCCGCAGAGAAACGGACCAGAGTTTGAGAGACAATTAGTAGAGTAATGGACTAGAATAGAAATACATCATATAATACATCATGAAACCCAGTTTTTAAATCACTATCAAAAGAGTTTCTACCTAAAACCTAAATGTGCATGTTTTGTTTGTTACTGGAGCTACATTCTAACCAATATACTGTATATATACATAAAACCTATTTTCTTCATCAGTCACACCAAAAGACACATGAAGTTGATCAGGTCGTCTGATTTAAATGTGAACACAATAAATAATAGTAAAATACAAAATGAATATCAGATAGAAACTCATCATAACCAGAGACGGAGACATGTGCAAGCTTGCTTTACAATCTGCTTGTGGTTTTTCTGCAATCTCATGACTTCATCTATTTCAACTCACATTTTGTACGACCACAGACTAAAGCGGGATTTATGCTTGATGCATCCGCAAGATTCAAGAGTGTCTGCAAGGCCAAAGAAATTTCGAAAAAAGGCATTAACAAAATCAGCATGAAGGTATTAGAAGTCTTTCGAAGGTTACATATAATTATAAGTGTATATCTGAGCTGCTGGGTTCAAAAACAAACTTTCATTAGAATAAGCCCTGCACAGGGGGATGCAACGCTCTCCTTCTCAATGGACTGCCTCAATACCTCACACTCCCTCTGTGAGAACAATAAGGTACCAAGGAGCCGTGATATACAAATAACTGTAGCATTAAGAACCAAGCACCTTCTTCAAATACACCTATTCATCAGTCCATCAGATTGTTTTAGCACCGCAGTGCATCAGCTTCTCTCTCCACCTTTCCGTCCATTACCCTCAAGTGCAGGAGAAACATCGAGTAATCAAAGCTCTAATGCCATGAGTCAAACTAGGCCAATGTTCCTTGTGAAAGGCTGACACAGTATCTAAACTAAATGGACCCCTACTAAATTATTCATCTACGAAGAAAAGAAAAACATCAAGTCGAGTTATAACAAGACAGCAGCATCACTGAGGTGCTGGACAGTAAGGAGCTCTTCTTAGAATCCCGTTCTTATTTGTTATTTCAAGCCACATTAATGTGGTTCCCATTAGATAAACAGATGCTTAGAAAAAAGTGCATTAAAGTCCAAACTACGAGAGATAAATATAGAATACATCGCACTCAGGCTTCAGTCTTAGTGTCAATAAGATACTATCGATAACAAACACTTTAGTAAATGGTGTTGCATTTATAAAGCCCCTTTCTAGTCTTCTGACCACTCAAAGCTCTCTTCCCATATGTCAACCTTTACCCACGCATGTGACCAGGTGACAAGTTATGTGTAATTAAAAGTGTTAGGTTCGATATTTAAATGTAATTGGGGCTATACTGCACCTAACATTGCAGTGTAGCACTATAAAGTATTTCACCGACAACTCACTCAAAGCTAAGGGTAATAAGTCAGATCCTGATAAATAATGCATAGCAGAGCGCTGGCAGCAGCCAGCCTGGTCTCCATCAGCAGAGAAGAGTTGGTTTCTCAAGAAGCACAGGTGGAACCCACCAGGTGGGATGAAAGGGGAGGATGCTGCAGTCACCTCCACCCATCACCTCTACGCTACTTCTTTCCATCTCTGTCTAACTCTCCATCTGGCCTCGCGTCGTCCTCGACCCGCTCAGTGCAGCTCGTGTGTGAGCATGTGCAGACTCACGCTCGTCCTCCTTCACTGCGTCCACTCGGCCTCCAGCTGTGGACGATGAGAGCTCCTGCAATTCTCCAGCAGTAAGGATGTGGATACAAGCGCAACTCCAAATGAATCTGTGTTTCGCTAATTATCTGTCGGCCTCTTATAACGTGCAAACACTTTCAAAAACGGTCACTGTCTGGCTTCTTGTAAAGGTGGCACACAGTGTGCTCTCTTTCTAAGATTGCTTTTTGTAACTGGCCCTAACAAATAAGTCAAACGTATGTCCCAAATGAAAGAATCATGACGACGTTTGACCGAGACAAATAATTGCATCAGTAAAGTAGAATAGCAGTCACAATAAAATAATAGCGTATGCTAAACTGCACTGACTGAATCTGAATTTAAATAACATATTTCAAAATAAATTGTGTCCGGCCTACTGCATTCAATTATATGATACAAGTTGTTTCTGTTATTTTGTCCACCTTGTCTGATTTTTCTTGGTCCCACCCTCTGCCCTAAATCTGTGGAGGTCAGAGGTCATTAAAGCAGCAAGATTAACGTCACATGACAAAGAGGACAAAGAGTGCTTTGATGTTATCTGTGGTGGAGGGAAAGTGCAACCTCGTACCATTTTGTGTCTTCCTCAGAATACTTATGGGGGATTGTGGAGTCAGTTACTACCTACTGACACCAATGTACTAAATGTAAACATTCAGACTGCAGCATAACCGGTTTGTAATCTGGAGATGAACTTTAGTATTTTTCTTTTTCGTGGAAGATAAATCAGATAAAAGAGAAAAAGGATTATTTGTGCATTTACTGTAGTTGAAACTCTGAAGATGAACTATGACACGACGGAGAGATAACAAGGTGTTCATGTTTTGTGTGAACTCTGGGACTTGGAAAGAAACAAGAGATGAAAAGAAAGAGAAGACAGAAATGGAGAGAGAGAGAAGCCATTTGAATTTCTTTATGGGTTTTATCAATGACATTCAGCCCCCCCCCCCCTGTCCCTCCCTCTTATTTTCCAGATTTTTCATTGAAAACCGTTACTCTTCCATCCCAGACTATTTTTATCCAATATTTCATTAGCATAATAAAACACATGCATAAAAACAATAAACTCAAAGAGACAGCGCAGCCAGAAACCTGGATTTGTGAGGCTTATTTTCATCTTTCTTTCTTGTCCTCTATTCTTTTCTTTTCGCCCAGAAAAATGAAAAGAGACATGTCTTTTCTTTCAGCCTGTGCCTCATTATGGTGCTTTTCAGGTCTGCTCTTTTGTATGGGGCTAGCCCAGAGACGTGCACAAGCAAAGCGGGGCAGCCGGCGGATTACCCATTCTCGCATCGACACCTCGACAGAGCCACCGCTCGGGCGACGCCCCTGTAGCATGAACGCTACATGCTTTAATAAGTGTAGCCAAAGCATGCCAAGAATAAACCAACAGCAACAGCTGCTGCACCGCAGACATCAGCGTGGACAATGCATCTAGGTCTTTAAACCGGGCCACGGCCATCATAATACTGGGCAGAATGTATTACTGTCCACCTATAATCAGCATGCAGGGTGCAGTCTAGCCACTCAGAGATCACTCCTCAAAACGACAATTTGATTCAACATTCAGAAGTGATGGAAATAATTAGTTTGTCACTGAAAAGCCTGAGGTCACGGCACACAGTGTCTGGCTGCTCGATGTTTAGTCTGCAATAAAACATTCTCAATTGCATCCATTGCCAATAATGCAACGGTTAAAAAACATATCCATACCTCTACAATTACTTATTATTGATCGTCTTTCCATCACTTTAACACATATCTAAATTTTCATTTGTATTTATAAAATAACATCTGCGCATCCATAATTGTACATTTGTTCAGAGCAAAGACAGTTCAACAAATATAAAATCAATACATGAGAGCTGCTCTTATCAATATTTTAATACTCGCAATAGATCTAACGACGATGTGCAATGTGTTACCTGTAAGACAAACCCACAGATAACTAATGTGTGGGGGGGAAACGGCCCCTTCACTACTTCTGGTCCGACATTCATCTTCAAAAGTGGCCTCCATTGTCCTGAACAACAGAAATGTGTAACTGCATTATGTGAACACATCTGTCCACAGACAGAAATATAAACACCTGACAAAGTACTCAGACCAGGTGAAGACAATACAATTACCACCAGCTAACGAGCTTCTGATAACTCGTTGTCTCGCTTTCACGCCCTCAATGTGCACCGTGTGTCCATCTGCAGCTGTTTTACTCTAAAGACTTGAGACCAGGAAGGGGGAATATTGGACCTACATTCATCAGGTGGACAAAAACACAACTCAATAAAATGCTAATGTTGCTTTGCATGTAACAGTTATGTAAATATGCAACACTTTGTTCACAAGTCAGCTATATCAACTTTATGAAGTGATACGTTGTGTTTAAAGGTTTAAAGCGTGTTTCCCTTCCCTCCAAATGCCCCAAAAATGCATTTAATGGAGGGTTATGATGCTAAAGAACACAAACACACACACACACACACACACACACACACACACACACACACACTCCCACTCCCACTGAAACGTGTGGTCACAACACATGCACAAACACATCCACACATGGGAACACTCATACATACCACCAGAAAAATAAATATTTTTCTAAAATAAATATTTTTCTAAAATAAATATTTATTCTAAAATAAGCGTTGTGAGTCTTCTATGAAACAAATTTCATATTCTAAGTTTTTCAAAGATGCATTATTTTCACCTGGAGGGACCTCTCACCTAACGCCTCTGACAAGTCCAAGGAGCGGTCCCAAGACTGTACTCACTGCCGGACCATAATGGGGCTATAGGCCATAACATCTTATAGATGGCTGCTGCGTTGCTCTTTTGAGAAAGCTTTATTGCAACTATCCTTGATTATATTCACAGTGGGGAAATTGAATCTGAAGGTAATATTCTCAGTGGGGAACGGCACAAAAACTACAGCCAAGGAGCTGTGAGGGTCAGAGACAAAGCATTAAGCCTGCCAAAGCCCACACAAAATGGATTTGTCTTTCTAGTCCTTCAGAAGAGAAAGCCCCCCCCCCCCCCCCCCCCAGGAAACTGCGATAAGGAGAGGAAATTACATTTGAAGAGCTTTGATGCAACACCTACAAGCCTCGTGTGAAGGTTTACAGCATTAACATTGTCGCCGTCTTCTTTGTGATTCATTCACAAGATAATGGAGTGTATTTACCTGAGGGACTCTCATAAACTACAACCGCTGGCATCATGAGCTCAGCTACAGAATACTTTGAAACACAAGATAGGATTTAAGGAAAGCTATACGATAAAAGAGAGCACGGAGTCGACCCATTGGTGTTCGCAGAAAGATCATTGAAATGGTGCAGGACGAAAGATGGGAGCGATCTGCCTTGTACCACAGATGTCTAGTTGTAATGGACACAAGAGGGTCAAGAGGTGGTGTTATGCCTGATGTGTGTCATTTAGCTGGCAAGGAAAAAGGAAAAGGAAAGGTTCTTACACATTTTGATCAATGGATGTCCATGACTTTTCCATGACTTTTAACCAAATTTCCATGACCAAACTGAAATCTCGGTATTTACTAGAATATTTTAGAAAATATTGCATATTGAGAGCGTATGCCGGCTTATATTTTGAGCGTCTTTCCTTAAAAAAACATATGAATTATTTCAAACTCGGTGTAAATGAACATGTGATTATAATACATTTCCAGGACTTTTCCAGGCCTGTAAATAACTATTTTAAAATTCCATGACTTTTCCAGGTTTTCCATGACCGTACGGACACTGAAAAGGTGGTTCCTCCCTCATCCACCTTTCTCTCTCTCTCATCCCATCTCTTTCTGTCTCTGCCGTTGTTGCTGTTGGGAGACTTGGGAGGCTGAAGTGTGAGATGAGAGAAAGGAGGACGTCGATGTGACATCCCAGCCATTCCTCTATTCATTTCTAGTGCTCAATTTAAGAGAACAACGCTACAGCTGTGTCAGCCAGGACGAATAAGTTTGAGTTTCAAAGGCCAAACTAGAATTGTGTCAAGTTGCACTCTACTTTATACAACACATTTCTATCTATGAATCTACATAATTCTCAACAGATAAAGCACAGATGGGAAGCTGAAATGAACACGATGGTATCCCAGAACACCTGGGAGCAAATGTGCATGGAAGCACACCTGGTTGGAAGTCTTTGATGCCCTCAAACAAATATTTCAACAGGACAACCAACTAGACCCCACAGTAGCGCCATTGGGAGCGATGTCTGTGGGGCCTGGATGGGAGGGCCACACATGACCTCCTAAACATATCACGCACAGCAGCATTGGAGGGTACAACCATCAGATGGTTAAAACCGGATCTCCGGACATACGACGTATGGATCCAAAAAGTATGGGACATCTACCAAATGGAGCGAATCACATCCTCATTAAGGCTCCAGACGCCAATCTTTACTAAACGACAGGGTCGTGACGCAGCTTTATTATTACTATGACTGTTGTGCTGCATGTTGCTCGGCCCTCTGGTTGAACTGCTCTCTTTTACGCTGTGCACACACTTCAAACATAATCCTCTCTGTAAGCATACATAGCACATACAACCACACTCAGGAGTAGATCATTATTATTTAAATTACCGGTAATTACTTTATTTGTATGTGTATTTAATTATCTTTTATGCAATCTATTCATTATCACCCTCTTGTCTTTTCATGGAGTGAGCACCATTTGATGTTTGTTGTTCTCTCGGTGTTGTACACTGTACCTGAATACCATGTGTACCAAGACATGCAACTGAAAATGACTGTATTACAATACATATTGTTATGTTGTTGAAAACTAAATACAAAATTAGTTATACAAAAGAAAAGTTGCACTTTACGTCCATGTCTTGATCTTTGACCAAAATATTCTCATCAAACAACGCTTGAGTTGAGGGCTCCGTCCCACGTCTGTTTTTCGTCATGTCCTCGCTTGAATCAGGAGTTGTTCTGCGGCCGCCCCAAAGCTCCTACAGCAATTTGATTGGATGCTGCATCCGATCTGATTGTTCTCAACATCTCTGGAGTGTCATAGCAGAGTGAAGACAGATTAGGGATTACACTCAAATTTTAGATTTAGTTTGAGAATAATAGTCTTTTCCCGATCTGTTAATTCATCCAATAACTTTTATCATGGATACAATTAAAGTCATAGAGCTGGAGAGGAGACGCTGTTCACTGAGGCTCATCATTTCTGAGTGATGAGTTACGTCATCTCAACTTCCAACGAAACATTGAGCCTCATAAATTAATTTCAGTATTCAGGAAAACAATAAACATATTCTGGGTTATTTAATAATGACTTCACAATCCGACCGCATTCTGCCTGTGGAGATCGTTCCAGAGCTTATGTAACAGAACACAGTGTACATACTCAGTATAGTTTATAAAAACAGGTAACAGGCGAAAGAGAGAAAGTCTCTACCTGGCTGTGACGATGACTGTGTCGTTTTAGTATATATTGCATGTTTGCAGTCACACACTCGGTCAAAACTCTCTACAGCTGTTACAGCCGACTTGCTTTACCATGCTACAAAAGGAGGTCTCATTTCTCTTAGAATGCGTTTCCTCTCTTCCTCTCCTTGTTTGTTTTTTCTTGCGACTTAGGCCCTCCCACCAGTGATGTTTAAGAGGAAAACATGTTGGTATCTCTCTCTATTCATTACACACAGCCCTGCAGTCCTTTTACACTTCCATCTATCCGCAGTATTGACACGCACAGCACACATGCACTTTAATCACTAACGCCGCTGTTGAAAAGCCAATTTCAGTGTGTTCATGAAGAGTGCACTGCAGCTCTTCCCTGATTCTGTAGTCAGCATTAACGTCACGTGGCTTAAAGCTGCACCCATGTGCACACTAGGACAGGAGCAAATACACACACACACACACACACACACACACACACACACTCACACACACCCTTGGTCATACCTTTGAAAACACCCTTGCATTAATGCAGCTCTGCACATGCCTGCACATGCACAAAGACGTAAATGTAAAGAAACGTTCACTCGCTCTCAGAGTACACAGTTATACACAGCAGGCGAGCTGAATGCATCTAAAAATAGCCCCCCGTTGGCACCCCCACTGTCATCATTATTCCTTTCATCGTCCTTATCGGCAGTGTGGGGCTCATTGAGATGGTGGACAGCCCAAGCTGCTTTCATGGAGTTTTACTCGCCTCTCCATCGCCACCAGCATCACCTTATCCTCCTCACACCCTTTTTGAATTCCTGTCCTCCGTCTCTCAGATAGTTATGTCTTGTGACCCTGAGTCCCGGCCTCCTCCGGCTCTTCTTCTTCTCTCTCTGCTAGCTTGGTGGGAAGCACTGGTGAGTGACACCGACGACAGAGTGGAGAGAAAGAGAGATGGAGGGAGGACAGGAGGGCACATCCCAATGGAGAACCTGTATATTGGCCGAGTAGGCCCACTGATACAGAACCACAACAAACAACAGATGAAACATAGCAAAAAGGTGAAAAAGAGGATGAGAATGATGAGATGATGAAAGAAAAGAACAAAGAAGGTGAAGTAAGAGGAGAGAGAGAGAGAGAGCAATATCTGCAGTATTTACTAAACACTTCTATAGATCGGATGTCGTCGGTCGGTCAGTCTGTCCAGTAGTGAGCCGCCCAGTCAGTGTCGCATATATCCGTCACGCCATGTCAACACGCGCCCCTCAGAAAACACCTGAGCCCAACGTCACAGCCGCACAAGCTTCTGATTTAAGTGAAGGAACCCCCAAGGCTCAACGCTGGATAAGGTGGACTGACCTTTAGGGTCGACCAGTTATTCTCCTTTCAGTTTGATTTTTTGTTTAAATTTTTTTGGTTTGAATATTATTTTTTATTTAACAATTATTTATTTATTTTTATTTTTAATCGATTTATTATTAATTTTAAAAACTATAGAAAAAAGAAAAGAAACTAATAAAATAAAATAAGCAACGTGGATTGTTAAATATGTCTCTGTCTACTGACTAATATATGATGTGTTGGTTGAATACAATCACAGAAGTAAAATAGATCCAAAGCTTTAATGCTTTTTGAATATCCAGACATGATGCACGGTCAACCTAATGTTGGAAAAATGACCTCATAGACAACTTCTTTGCTGACCGTGCTCTTTTGAAGAAGTTCACTTCCACATAAATGTAGAGCAACTGTCTGGAGGGTCTAAGGGGAAACCTGTGGAGACGGTCTAGTCCTCACATCGTGACTCTCTATCTCCGTAGTGTCCATGTGTGTTTCTCCGTTCATGGATTGTTTAGAATACACACATGAACATGTCCTTGACGTAAAACATGCCAGCTAAATTCAGGTGTACTTTAAAATGAAGGTTAAATGCGTTTAAAAAACCCTTGGGATCCCTGTTTCTTTGGGGGTTTAAACCATTCTCTATAAAGATTGCAGTTTGGCTCTCTGTGCAGCACAGAATGAGAGTTATTTTAAAACCTCACAAACTCTCAACCCCCACGGTCAATCAACATCGATATTAACTTTGCTCGCGCAGTACTTGAGCAAGAGGAGGCATCTACTATAGGAGCCCCCCCCACGCGGCACACCTGTGGCCTGAGTGAAACACACTTTTGTTCTCATAAAGCATTGTTCCCTCTCTAAATGAGACCCACACCAACGCGGAGAAGTCCCGACCCTCAGAAAGCCCTCAGAAACAGGAAGGGAGCACTTGAGTTGGTGTTTGATGGGCGAGAGGGGCTCAAGGGAGTTGTCAAAGCTGAGCACATACGAAGAAGCACACATGGGGAGGCTGGAGGTCAGTTCAAGGACTAAGAAGAGGCAACAGCAGAACAGAGGTAAAGCAATGTAATTGTCTTGAAAACTAGAGAGCCCGTTAGTTATGGAGAAAATAAGTACGAAAGAAAGAGGCGCGAGCTCAAGGGTTTGGTTGTGATGAGAGCGAACATTGTAACTGAGGCTGAGGGATCAAGTGAAAAGGTGACACACTGTTGGCCCGACTGAAGGAGCGTGTTTGCACTGCGACGCACAATGTGTGGGAAAAGACTGGGAGATTGAGAATAAATTAGTAGGAGGTGGCCTACTGAGTACTAATACTTTAGATCAAAGTAAGAAGAACTGATAAATCAACAATTTGTTCAGTAATTTGAAGGCGAACAGAAACATATGAGATCAAACACACTTCAGACCAATAATTAAAGAACAAGTGACCATTCAGTGAAGAAAGTGAATACAGTCACATTGCTATCTCAATACAGTTCACTACTATATGAAATGTTGTGAAAGGTTCAGTTTTACATTAGTGTAGTAGAATCAAGGGCATGCCATTGGGTACAAATGTGTTCTGCGTTATTCTTACCAGAAAGGACGAGGGGACACACTGCTTCCTATGAGGGGCCGTGAGGGACATTATTCAGAATACCCTCTCACACACACATATGAAATGCTCTCACACACACTACTGAAAACCTATACACTCTCACACACACTACTGAAATGCTCTCACACACACTACTGAAAACCTATACGCTCTCACACACACTACTGAAATGCTCTCACACACACTACTGAAAACCTATACGCTCTCACACACACTACTGAAATGCTCTCACACACACTACTGAAAAATACGCTCTCACACACACAACTGAAATGCTCTCACACACACAACTGAAATGCTCTCACACACACAACTGAAATGCTCTTACACACACAACTGAAATGCTCTTACACACACACATGAAATGCTCTTACACACACATATGAAATGCTCTTACACACACATATGAAATGCTCTTACATACACATATGAAATGCTCTTACACACACATATGAAATTTCACTTGAAACGGAAGTCATTTCACTTGAAAGCGAAATCATTTCACTTGAAACGGAAGGCATTTCACTTGAAACGGAAGGCATTTCACTTGAAACGAAGTCATTTCACTTGCACGGAAGGTACTGCGCTCAACTCAGCTGATACTGATCTCCGTGGTCAACTCAGCCGACACTTACATTTCTGTGCACCTATAGACTGATGTTGACGGTAAACGCGTTTGATCGGGAGCCATGAGGTTTTGATAAAGTTAGCGGAAAGAACTGCGTGAAACAGCATCCGTTTTTCAAAATAAGATGTCGACAAATAAAAAAGTAAGCAATAACTGATGTATCTTTATAGATGTATAGAAAGATCGTTTCTGAGATTTAGCTTAAATTATACTAACATTAAAACATGTATTCATTAGGGCTGTCAGCGTTAATGCGTGAATCTACTATGCCATTAATGTGGCCGTGTTAACGCACTAAAATATTTTAACGCAACTTTGTTTACTTCCGGTGTTCGTTGATGTTTTTTCACTCTGAGTGTCAAGACGCGGCAGAGCGGTCTGACACTGTTTACTATGAGTTTTCCGCGAAAATACGGAGCAGAAATCAGTTTAAACTCGTGGATGAATCAGGAGGGTTTTCCTCCTCCCGGCTGCTGCTCCGCTCCACAGACACACAGGCGACGTGACGGTGACGCGAAACCTTCACTGTGATTAGTCAATCCGTTTGTCTGTCAACATCTTTGCGAAAAAAACAACCAATGAACACTCAGTAAATCACAGAGGACCCGCCCACCTCACAGGTGAGGCTCATTAGTTATGGAGGACCAAAAATGACTTAAGTATAAATAAATAAATAAATGAATAAATATAGGAATAAATAAATAAATGCTTAAATAAATGTATAAATAATTAAATGCTTAAATAAATGTATAAATAAATAAATAAATGCTTAAATAAATGTGTAAATAAATAAATATAAGTTATAAATCAACAGAAAATCATTAAATATATATATTTCTACATTTCTGTATTTATTCATTTATTTATTTCTCTATTTATGTGTCCACACGTATTTCTTCATTTATTTATGTGTGACATTTACGTGTCCGTATATTCAAATGAGCTGGGCCTCTGCCTAAAGCCTGATTGGTCAAGTCGGGGAGCAAGACAGAAGCAATCGATCCCTAGCACTTGGATCTGTAGACGAACAGCGTTTATTATGCGTTCTTGTCTGTACATTCTAAATACTACTGTTGAGTCACGGAATGTAATTCAAGGATGTTTTCAGCCAAGAAGTTAGTAGTTTAAGCATCAAATCTGTGGTCGGTTTATCGAGATTCAGCCTAATAAGGATATGCGACGGAGATTTGAGGTCTTGCTGGAGGGACCACTGAGCTCGGCGCCGGGCGCTCAGCGTGCTGCGTGGCCGCCGAGAGCAGCCGGATCTCGGCAGGACTTTTTGAAATGCTCCGCTGACTCTGATGTCTCCGTAGCGGCTAAACATGAGATATACATAGGTTTGGGAGGATCTAAAGAGCACAAATAGTTTAGTATTTATTGAAAGATAACGTTACGTTAATTTGACTGAGGGTTAAGATTCATAACTTCATATTGTAGCGACCCTGGGTCAGGAAAGCTACGAGACGTTGTATATGTATTACCGTTTATTCGTAGCCTACGCCAAACAACAGTGAACACCGCAACACATTCTACTCCACTGTAAAGTATGTTACAGTGAATAATTGGAGTAAATTCACAAACAAGAACAGTTGATGTGGTGACGTCACAAGACCAGAAAGACCATCCTGCATCCTCGAGAGTCTGGACCCCAAGACCAGACCACCAAGACCAGACCCCCAAGACCAGACCCCCAAGACCAGACTCCAAGACCAGACTGCAAGACCGGACTCCAAGACCAGACCCCCAAGACCAGACCCCCAAGAGCAGACTCCAAGACCGGACTCCAAAAGAACACAAGTCTGTTCTCAGTGTTCTTGGAATTGATAAACGGCTGAAGTCAAAAAGCTGTCTAGGGCTAGGCTAACCTCTGTTAACGGTGAGCTGAGCGAGGCAGGAGTAGTAGAGCATAACACACCAGGTGCATCACACTCCTGTGACCAATCAGGCTTTAGACAGAGGCCCAGCTCATTTGAATATACGGACACGTAAATGTCACACATAAATAAATGAAGAAATACGTGTGGACACATAAATAGAGAAATAAATAAATGAAGAAATACAGAAATGTAGAAATATATATATTTAATGATTTTCTGTTGATTTATAACTTATATTTATTTATTTATTTATTTACACATTTATTTAAGCATGTATTTATTTATTTATACATTTATTTAAGCATTTATTTATTTATTTATACATTTATTTAAGCATTTATTTATTTATTCCTATATGTATCCATTTATTTATTTATTTATACTGAAGTCATTTTTGGTCCTCTATAATTAGCAGCCTGTCAGTCAGAGAAGACAGAGAACACAAAGAGGACAATGAGCCTCATGATATAGAGATGAGATTGTTCTGGAATGTTTGATGTAGAACACGTGGGGTTGTGTCATATACAAAAGATTTTATAAGTTGAATTTATATTTTTTTGTAAAATGTATCAAATGCACCCAGACAGAGTGACACATTTGAATGTGAGTCAGTTTCCCAAGGCCACTGGTTCTGGTTCTGGTTCTGGTGTTCAGTGTTAAAGTTGACAGGACCAATGGGTCTCAAATACACCTTTTGTTTACTAATCTGATGTTTCACTGAAGAAACTATTCATCCTCCAGGATATTAAATCCCTGGCTGGCCCTTTAAGGGGAGGAGCCTCTCTGAAACACAGCTGTGTGAAGGTGTCTTTAAAAACAAATACAATTAAATAAGTGTCTAAAACACACGCTGTCTGAGGGATTACTGCTTTATTTATGAATGTATGAATTTCAAAATCTGCGATTAATTAGTAAAAAATTATACTAACATTAAAACATGTATTTATTTTATTTATATAAGAGTTTATGAAAATAAAAGTCAGACTTTTGTAAGTTAAAAAATTCCTGTATATAGTTGTCCCCAAGGGTTCCAGGAAATTAATGATGCAGATGTGTTCCATACATATCTGAAATCCCCTACACTAGCAATCAATCAATTTGAATTGATCAATTAGGATTTTTTTCAAAGTAAAAGTCCTAAATGTTTAAAGAAATCGGTCATTTCTTTCATGTTTGAGGTGCTTTATATATGTTTTTTCCCCCAAACCCCAGGTAATGACTTATGCAGCTGTACAGAAGACCACAATGGACAGTATTCGACAAGTGTATCTACTTGAAAATGATGGGAACCATGGAATAGATGTGTTTTCTTCTCTTTTGTACTTTTTTCTATGAAAAGCATGCAAGTAATGTATGGTTTTGTTCAAACATTGTTTTTGTTTACTTCACCAGTTTTCTCAGTGTTAAAATAGTTTTATTAAAACAAATAAACAAACATTTGTTAATGCATTTTTTCAAAAAGACTGAGAGACAAGCGGAGACAAACAGAGGGAGAAACAGACAGACACGGACAGATAAGAAACATTTCAGTTGTTTGTGTGAGAGCATTTCAGTAGTGTGTGTGAGAGCGTAGTTTTTCAGTAGTGTGTGTGAGAGCATTTCAGTAGTGTGTGTGAGAGCGTATAGGTTTTCAGTAGTGTGTGTGAGAGCATTTCAGTAGTGTGTGTGAGAGCGTATAGGTTTTTAGTAGTGTGTGTGAGAGCATTTCAGTAGTGTGTGTGAGAGTGTATAGGTTTTCAGTAGTGTGTGTGAGAGCATTTCATATGTGTGTGTGAGAGGGTATTCTGAATAATGTCCCTCACGGCCCCTCATAGCTTCCAGAGTGCTGAATGTATGTAAAATGGCCTTTTCAGCAGTAACAAAAATAACGTCTACAAATAGAAACAATGCCTCAAAATAGTTTCAACCTTAGACAGCACATTGGCTTTCCATTTTCAATAAATGGAGCATGACAGAGGAATGGCCGTGCCGAGGAAGTGCAAAGCCAGAAAGCCACCACCCTGCGCCCTCCTCAATCTGCCACCGACACACAAAGCTCTCCCCATCCTTCTGTCTTTGAGCCTTTTGCTTTCTCATATTCAAATGCCTGCTCGGTGTTATTAATCAATGTCAAACTTGTCCTTTTGCCTGTGATGCCAGACACGTGTTCTCACTCGTAATAGCTGACACAAGGTGTCCTTCAGATTTGTGCACAACAATAAAAAGCTCTTTTGAGTATGTTACCCCCAACATTTAAGTTTCATTTGATACCCAAATGAAAGGGTAAGTCTAATGATAACAAATCCAAACCAATCGTATAAGTATTGCCTGACATGCTTGATATTCATATCTCAACTCTTCTGTTAAGTACGCCACACAGTTGCTCTGGGTTACATATTCCTTTGTTGCATAAACATGGGTTCTATTCTTCATTTTGAGTCAACAAACCATCTCGTGGCACCATATGTGCATTAATACACAGCCTACAATAGTTCACAACAAATACATTATTTATTCCTATGAGTGATGTTCGCTAAAAGCTACAATTCCCATCTTTTTCAGGAGATTATTAAGCCTTTTTTCATGTAACTTTATGTTTGTGACCTGCGTTTATAGATTACCTTCAGTAGGAACAAGTGGGCTTGGGCTGAGGACTGCATACAGTACACTTACAGGCTGGGAAGTCAGAACATATTGAGTTACATATCAATGCAATGTTAATTTAGATCTTTTTAGGGGATTATTGAAAATGACAATATATACAATATTGCAATCATTTAAGAGGTATTGTCGAATTCCAATGAAATGCATAAAACTGTTGCCCTGCAAACAGAAACTCATCAAAAACATATGAATGTGAACTGAGAAGTAAAGGATGCACTGAAAAGCTGAACCCTGCCCAGAGACAAGTCTGGGAACTGTGTGTAAATTCAAACTCCATCTATGTTTTTCAATCCCTGTTAGAAGTGAATGGTAATTTTTTTGAGGGAGAACAATTCCCTCTCAGAGTGGCCCCATTTGGACTTGCATTTGGCAGCTTGTGTAACTGTTACTGTGATATCAAAACTGAGCCGTTTAGAGAGAGAGTGAAAAAAAAGAAAAGAATAAAAGGCTGAATTGATCTCACACGTGACATGTGACCTTGCACATGAATACGGTTGTCTTCATGAATGTATGAACATGCTCACTGGCTGCAAGCCAACACTAGCCTGGCCATAATGTGCTACCCTGGAGTGGCAGTACACCACACATAGCACAACATGACACTGTTCTCACATAACCATCATACTGGGATGAATAACACAATGTGTGGTTGTGTACTGTGAGGAAAATATTGATATGTCAAAAAG
The DNA here is from genome assembly GCA_036178185.1 of Liparis tanakae. Taxonomy (NCBI): domain Eukaryota; kingdom Metazoa; phylum Chordata; class Actinopteri; order Perciformes; family Liparidae; genus Liparis; species Liparis tanakae. The sequence goes on along the minus strand of CM070094.1, from coordinate 10,058,931 downwards.
TATTTCTGGAGCAAACTATTTAAGAAAGCGGGCCTGCAGATCCTCCACGTCCTCTTCTGGACTTACATAAGTCTACGCTGAAAATGTGCAAGGTCGACACAGGATCGTAGGAGTGAACACTGTTTTGATAAACTACAGCAGCTGTGCCATTTGTGGAGCTACACACGGTATATACACACACATCATAGATCACATCAAATGTATTAGAAATACCGATACAACAGTTGGTTCGGTCATGAAAATAAATCACTGCGGGTCATAAATTGCCGTGGTGTGCGTCTCGAGAGCAGGACGGAGCTCACCTCTACCGCCATTAAATCATTCATGGCGCTGCAGTGCTGTGGAACACACAGCCAAGCCTGCCTCCACCAATCTGTGTCTCCGCAGTGACAGAACACACACACACACACACACACACACACACCTAAACTCTTAAGCCCCGTACTAAAATCAGCCTTTGCAGACGGCAGTAACAAATGCTTGTCGGGGCACACGTTCAGCCTCAAGTCCATTCATGAGCTCTGCAGAAGGTACCAATCCTTGGCCGAGGGGGTTCCCTAAGACGTCGTCCTCCCTCTCCTGTTAGGTTTTCCTCACATGATCCTGCACTTATTAAGAGAAAATTAACCTCCAAATCCCTCTCCGTCCTCAAACAGCTGCTTCATGACTTTGTTGTATTTTGTCCTTAAACAAGAGGCAGCCAGCTTGTGAATCTGGGGATTTTCACTGCAATTGATGTGACCCTCTCATTGAGGAGGATGTCTCCAAACACTGGCTCTCAAGTCGTCCTCTGGAGCCAATTCTCTCCGAGCTCTTTAGAGGAGCTGGCTCTTGGTTCATCTTCACATGTAACCCAGCTGGATAACGGGCCAACCCCAAATCCATCAAGTTAAGAAACTACAGGCTGGTCTCACGACTCCCCCTCCTATTCAAGGTTCTAGAAAGTGCCGTTTTTAACCTGGTCTCTGACTTCGCTCTTCTTAAATAATCTCCTTGATCCAAACCAGTTTGGTTTTATGAGCTTTCAGTGCTCTGAAACTTCACAGCTGTCAATGAAAGAAATCATGGGGTCAGCGAGAAGCGATGTCCAGTCATCTGTTACACAGTCAACCACCAAAATCCTCCAGTCCTCCTGGTCAGAACTAGGCATCTCTGGTTTAGCACTACTGTGAACTAATTAGAACATTGTTTTAGACAAATGTGAATGCATAACAATAATGTACCTAATACAACTTGTGTAGTTATTTATTGGAACCACCAAAGTTGTTTATGCAGAGAGGCTGGAGGATGGGTTTATGAGCCAGGGCCAGAGGTAGAGCAATAAAATAAATGTGTCCAACATGACCAATAAATACGACAACATGTATCATACATCTCCCACACTGATAAGATTGAGAATGATCTGAGTATAACCAATAGCATTTATAGCTTGTATGGAGTAACTGATGGTTTCTTTGCATTTCTTGGGGAAATTCTATGAATCTTTAACCTCTTGAATTATTCTTGAACTCCTCCTCTCTGTAGATGAAGCCTGTGACTGAACGAGTGCAGAAATCCTTAATGAATAATTGATGACTTTGCATAACAGTATTGCAAAACAGCGTTGCATTGCTGCACTGGATCAGAGGGAGAGGCGGTGTGAACGCAGCTCGTATTGCATGCTCGACTGGTATCTGGGGCAACGTGCAACCTGGTGTGTGTTGGATGAAGACAGTCGGTGTGTGACGGCTAAACACAATCAAACTGATCCCGTGTGGCAGTGCAGCGCCGCGTCCTGCACACCTGCTGCCCTCTGGACTCTCTTCGGGACATGGCCGGCTCTTGTTGATGATTATTGAACCAGCAGTCAGCCTCCTGATGGCATCATGCTGTGCTGTCAACCTGCTCTGATGCTGACCAAGTCAGGGTGGACATGTAAATGTAAATATGACCTGATCCCACCAGCAGAGGGAGCCAAATCCAGCTCATCCTTCATCTGTCCTTGGTTTTCAGTCTATAAGTACTAAAATACACTAAACCTGCTATTCCACGTCAAATCTTTGACACAACTTGAGTTTTTTAAAGGCAAACCAGAGCAAATGTCTGGTCTGGTCTGTCAAAGGAAATGAATACATTCATCGCCATACAGTTCTCTTTGACACTAATGTTCTCACACGGATCCCTGTTGTAATGTTAGCTTCTTATTTGTTAGATTTTTTTTCATTTCTCATTAATCTTCCTATTTATAGAAACAGGCATGTGGACGACAGTGCTGGGCCGTACATTGAGTGAGAACAAAGAAGTGCATGCTCAATCAGCCACACAGAATATACTGAAATGTCACATATTGTTTAATTTAGCATCCAAATTAGTTCCAGTTTGCATATTGAGGTGAAGAAGGCATTACAGTCACATGCAACTCTGTGAGAACACATGTGATGTACTTAAGACACAGTGCAGGCTTTCCCTTTCTTAAGACATCTTAAACGACTCGAATTACAAAACAATATACATGTAGGTTAATGTATTTGACAAATGTCCCAGTAAGCAAGGATTCTCTGTCTGGAATATAACTTGAACAGCAGAAAGAGAAAGACTACAGAGTGTATGCTTGTTGATGTGTCTGCAGAAACTCAAAGGGAAAAACACAACAATGCATTTGCCTTATCCTGAAAGGGAAACTGTTGACACCATGTATGTTCACTCAACAGAAAGGCTCGTTGGAAACATGATCCATATTTTCACATTCAGACATTCTCCTCTGCTTCATAGTGAGATATTCTGAGCACATTACATAACAACATAGGCTGAAGTCCAATGATACTACAAGTGTGAAACAAAAATAAACCAAATATTAATTAAATAAAAGCTAAATTAATTTCAGATCTGTAGAAATAGATTCAGGTAGTTATTAAGTACAAACTGCAGGAGGAAGTAAACACTGAATTAAATTGTGAAGTAAACATTAAGCATACAATATGTTACATTTGAATTATGACCAAGTTATGAAGAGGATTTAAAGACTTGAATATGAAAAAAGTGAGCATGCAAGACAGGGTGGGGAAGTGAGTAAGTGTTGAAGTGGATTCAGTTTCATTGATTCAGCAGAAATCAAAAATGCAAGAACGACTAAAATGAATTGACAGCGGGGAATGTGTAGAAAGAGAGCTGATGAATGATGGAAAACAGCTATTGGCTCTAGAAAGTTGCTTTATGACGACCTTCAGCCTTCTGACCAAGGACAGACACAAGAGAGGAAACGAGAGGAGGCTGGAAACTATTGAGCTATTCCACTGGCAGCATTCAAACTGCTAAGGCCACAACAAATCATTATTTGTATTTTGCTTTTCTCCATTCAAATATCAGTTTTTGTCCAAATCAACACGCTGTCAGGAGGAGCACACCCTCTGGTTCACTGCTGCACTGCATTTAAAAACGGTTACAAAGCGCTAGCTCCGGTCAACAAGAATTCAAAGCAAGTAAACAAACTACAGCACATGCTGCGCGTGACGGGAGAGCTCGGAAATGTTTATTTTCTCTTTTTCGCTTCATTTTTCTTTCTTATTTCATGGCTTTTTAATTCGTTCTTAGTGAAGTTTAATGTTTAATTTTACTGAAGTTTATTGCTAAACTGTGAAATATCCTTGCACTATTCAATGTCTTTTATAACCACCGTGCACACTCCCTAATTTCGGTATCAGACCCAAAAATCCAGGGTCAGCTGGGCTGTATAACACCGACTCTTCACTCTTGGCCTTGAACCAACCAAACCTGGGTTCATGCATAGTTAACCCCAAAGGCCCATTCTGAGCCAGCAATGTTGTACACAAACAAACAATCTATTCATTTTCTGTTGATCGATTAATGGATGAATTGTTTTAGCTCTCAATAACAGGACTGCTCTCATGAAATAGCTGCAGTTATTTTCTAATAGACGCTGACACATTCTGTGTGTATACACAGCCAACGGGTTTACAGCCAGGACTTTTGTCTCCTAAAGATATGTCCAAGAGATTCTGGCTTGAATCCTTCACAGGTGTATCTACGTCAGGGACATTCATATTTGGAGTGGGACACGATTGAGGTCTGATGCCTCCTGCCTGGTGGGCCGGCCTCCTGTCATGCTCTCCTGGATGTTTCTTCCCTTTTTTCACCATGAAAGGGTTTTTATATTTGTTGGGAGTTGTTCTTGATCCCATGTGAGGTCAAAGGTCAGGGATGTTGTATGTGTACAGACTGTAAAAGCCTCTGAGGCAAATTTGTCATTTGTGATAATGGGCTACACAAAATAAACTAAATTTAATTCAGTCAATATGTGGTTGAAGTGTAGACTTTCAGCTTTAATTCAATGGATATAACAAAACTATCAAATTAACCGTTTAGGAATTACAACCATTTTTATAAAGACCCCACATTTTCAGAGACTTAAAAGTAATTGGACAATTGTCTTACACATGGTTTGATGGCCAGGTGTGGCATGCTCCCTTGTTATTTCATGACAAATTAAGCAGATAAAAAGGTTTGGAGATGATTCAAAATGTTGACTTTGTATTTGGTTGCGATATTTAAAGACAAATTTTAATATCCATTGAAATAAAGCTGAAAGTCTACATTCAACCAGATACGGACGTCTTTATTTAAAATACAATGCAGTCATGCAAATACGTTTGGCCCTGACTGTATACGTACACATGTGCACGCATGCACACACACACACACACACACACACACACACACACACACACACGTTCCAGCAATGTGTAGGCAATTAAAAGTCTGTGCCCGAGGTGAAGCTGGGGCCAAAGTCAGAGCTCTATGCACTGACAAACATTTCCTCCATTACCAGCAGACTTAACTGTCCTGCACCGCCTCAAGCCCCGCTATATATTCTTCTTCACTTAGACTCTGTTGGGAGGCAGCAGGCGAAAAAGGGTAAAAAAGTGACCACGGGAGAGACGGGAAAGCAGTGCTGCTCAATAAGGAGGCCACAAAAGGAGCAACAAGAAAGAGGTGAGGGCATTAAATGCAGTCAAATGCAGAGTAATCAGAATCCAACTCCAGCAATCAATAACAAATAATAATTCACCTAAAAAGACAGAGCATCTTCCTGACTGTGAGCGTCTCCACGTCTCTTTTGATCAAACTGGGTTGGAAAAGACAAAAACACAGAGGACTCTGGTCAACTGCAGAGACCTGTTCTACACGGTAAAGACGGATGTTCAGTGCAGCATGTTGTTGTACATTAAAATTAAATATGTATGTGCGTAAGAGCATATACTGTTAGAGTGTAAGCTACATTAACAGGGCATACTCTCTAAAGGGAGATATGTGCAGCAGTAGTGGAGGTAGAGAGATCTGAGAGAGGCACAAGAAAACCAGAGAATACAAGAGATAATGTCAGCGTTTGTGTTGTGAAAGAGGGAAGTCCTCCGTATAAACACTAGGTGGTGATATGCAACTTTCTCACAGAGCAGCTGACACTGTGCTGACTCAGCGATGGCTGACAGTGGATGAGTGTTCGCCAAGTCTACATACATGTGCGCCTCCAACATGTGATGGTGCGCGAGTTGCGGTTGACCTTGTAAAGCTGCTGCACACCCGCACGTTCTGCTTCATCATGAGCTGCTACAGCCCCCCCCCCCCCACACACACACACACACACACACACACTACAGTCCCAGCCCCCTCCCTCCTCTGCAAAACAAACTGAATTAATATGACCGAGGAAAATCCAACTAAAATATTATCTGAACAAATGTCTAAACCAATGGATTTATAAACAGGCGTGGTGGAAGTTGATCACTCCATACCAACACAGCACTCCTGTTTTCTTTTCCTGCCTCCCATAACCAGTAGAATGCCGTAACAGTATAAATGACTGCTGCCCCCCCGCCTCTCTCTGTTGCTCACATAATATATCTTGTTTCGCTCTCTAAATGTGAGATCCATGGCGCTTAATGTAAAATCAGAGGCTGAGATTGAAGAGAGGGAGGTGTTAAAAATCGAAAGCATGGTCTTGCAGCATTGCAATGTGCTGCAAGTTACTGCGGCAGAGAGAGAGAGAGAGAGAGAGCGAGAGAGAGATAGAGAGAGGGAGGGAGGGAGAGAGAGAGAGGGGGAGAGCGAGAGGGAAGGTGAGAGAGAGTGAGTTGTAGTCTATATTGAAGCAGGATAATTGATTATGGGAGGGGTGGAGGAATGTACTGTTGGAGGGAGGGATGGAGAAAGCGAAGAGGGATGGCACATGGCTCTGCAAATCTCTTGGGTCAGCCAATTAGAAGCTCGGTGACACAACCATCCTGCCGGCTAGTAAATCCTGCGCCACAAGACAACTCACGTGCCTTCGTTCAATGAACGCGTGTGTGGCTTGTGCATAGTCACACCGACACACACAGATACAAATGGGAAGTACCCGGTGACATTGGAGATAGTTAAACATCGGACAGGTAAGCGCTTGACTGGCCTGGGTCGTTTGCTTTAACGGCCGGTGCGTCTGAGATGGAGCATTACCTCGTATCATTGAATCGTCATTGGAACGAGCGCCACGCTTAATGACCAGATTGGGCTCATATCCCGGCTGACAAGTTAGCTGCCCACGCAGACCCAGTCCTGTTTGATCCCAGTAGCATTTCTAAAAGCAGCGCCAAAGCTCATTGAGTCATAGAAGGCCCGGAGTAAAAGGAAAGCACCTCTTACCCTGCATTTATTTCCATAATAATCAACTGTTAGTGAGTATCGGGCTTTTGCAACTGACATCCCTGAAGCTCACATACGGAGGTTCCATTGAGTTCCATTATGGTGCATTCAGGCTATATTCAGTAAAAATGTACATTTAGCGAAGGTAAATTGTAACTTTATAATGTGTGTAATTGTAATCTTGTAAGATGTCGTTTTTGGCGAGAAAAACAACTTAAATTTAGTTGTTTAAAAAAAAGTTTTCACAACAATATACAATCAGAGGGAATTGTGAATCATAAATACTCTGCAGCCACTCCGGACAATCCACAAGCTGTGTGATAGTTTTTTGTTTGAAACTATATCCTACCAGAGACACATTTTGTAGGGGACAAATATGGACCCCAGGGTCGTCTTTGGAAACAATTGGAACTGAGAAAATGGAAATCGAATATCTATGTTTCCATGACAACTAGGACATTCTATCTGCTGAGAAAAATCATGTGATATGATCAAAAGCTGCAGGACAGCTAATGACTGGACCTTGTGTTGAGATTATTTTCCAAGGTCAAGAATGAAATCTATTCTCTCAAATCCTGATTTGGGTGAACGGTCCCATTAATATGCGGGCCAACCTTTTCATGAGTGAAGAACAATGTCATTAATTTTAATGTCTAACAGCATGTCTGGCTAAGGCTGAGATAACAGAAGATTCAAAAAGATATCCGTTAGATTCAGAGATTAAGGGACACTTTCTGTCAACTTTCAACCGGCTTTGTAATGATGTCCAGCCACATTACATATATACTTAATTTTGTATTTTATATTTTACTTGTATACATCTATATCTTTCATCCCTGTTTTTTATATTTTATATTTTATTCTCATGTGTTTAGTTTATTGGTGCTGCTACTGTGACAACACATTTCTCCTTGGGGATTAATAAAGTATCTATCTATCTATCTTAACAGGGTCACATGGTATTTTTGTGTGTGCTACTCTACGTGTAGCCCCTTCAACATAGACATGGATCAATGAGTGAATGAGGGCTGTTATGTTTTGTGTGTCTACATGTCATTGGCCATCTGGAGAGCGCAGCATCCCTGTGCATGCTGGGTGGGAGGAGCAAAATCAAATCAAAGTGACACAACCTCTGCCACCGAGGAATTTAGATGAAGGGGGTTGACAAATGACTAAGCTTTTAATAACAGGTCCATGATGCTACGACATTACGATGACATTTGACATGCGGATTAGATAACTCAAGAAATCTGCCCTCCACTAAATAAGATTTGTCATCGGGGAGCTGAGGGTGAAAGTCAAAGCCCTGACCAATGCTAAAGTCCAGGTCGCGTAATGTCATCATCCGTTACCCTAAAGGACTGCGATAGTCATAAAACTGAACCTGAATCCATCCCCTGAAAGCCCGACCAAGCTGCTGTCACACATACACTGTATTTCAAGGCGACCCTTTGGCATAATGCAGGGTTATGTCAGTAAAGCAATTCAGACGCCAAACATGAGCTCAATCTTCTCCTTACCGTCGCATTAAATGAATCAGACATTGTCTGTTGTTCACACTCAGAGAACTGGAACTGTGAATTACAGCCGGGAAGCTGTGCATCTGTAATGACCTCCTGCACTGCTGGGTTTAGAATGCAATTATTCCTCTTCTCTCCGGGTGACAGAACGAAAATGAATCATTCTATCAATCAGGTAAATAACACCCGTCATTTAATACATAGGGAAAGGGTGCAGAGTCACCCGTAGGTCACCTACACTTCTCTGATATGGGACTTTTTGCTTTCACGCTCCTCTTCTGTTGTTATTAGAGATGCACCGATCAGGTTTTTTGGGCCGATCACCGATCACTGAAATCAGTGTCAGCCGATCACCGATAATACCGATCACCGATCACCGATCACTGAAATAGTATCTGCCGATCCCATAATACCAATTACGGTGTTGATTGAAGCATTCTATTTATTGTGTAGCATTATTGCCTAGGACTATGAGGAAATACACATCTAAAGCACCTCAAACATTAAAGAAATTACAGATTTATTTAAACATTTAGGACTTTTACTTTGATAACTGTCCTAATTGATACATTAAAATTGTTTGATTGCTATTGAAGGGGACTGATTTCAGATATCTATGGAACACATCTGCATTATGCATTTCCTGGAACTCTTGGGGAAATCTATATACAGGACTTTTTTAACATACAAAAGTCTGACTTATTTTTATAAACTCTTCCTTGGTACAGTAACAATGTTTTAATGTTAGCATAATTCAAGCTAAATCTCAGAAACGATCTATTAATATACAAAATCAGTTCATTGTTTACTTGTATATGTTAGTGTATGATTTGTCGACATCTTATTTTGAAAAACGGATGTTGTTTCACGTGGCTCTTTCCGCTATCTTTGCAAAACCTGATGTTGTGTCACGTGAATCCTTCCGCTAACAGCACTCGATCAGGAGCGCGCGAGGGTTTTCATAAAGTTAGCGGGTAACTTTATGAAAACCCTCGCGCTCCCGATCGAACGCGTGTAGCGTGAGCATCAGTCTGTAGGGTCAGACATGTGAGCATCAGTCTGTAGGGTCAGACATGTGAGTGTCGGTGAGATGACCCAGAGATTCAGCTCTTGGGACGGGGCGCCGCTCGCTGCGGGAGGATCCCCTCGCGGACCTCTCACTCTGCGGCACTCGGCGGGCGCTCCGTCTCAGTTGCGGCACACCGCGACTGAAACGTCTCTGATAGTATTTATCGCAGATGTGACGTCATCTGATCGATCGGTTATGATCGGCCGTTTTGAGAACGCCGATCAAAACCGATCATGGCAATATCGGCCAATATGGATCGGCGCCGATCAGATCGGTGCATCCCTAGTTGTTATACCTCTAATCGCTCATCTTTGTAAAAGAAACTCACACACAGGTAGCCCGACCCTGGAAGGCTCGTTTTCAAAACAAAAGTCCACACAAACTTGCAGAATCCATTTTCTAAAATATAGATCTCTGGGCTGTGCCACCTGAGATAATAAGACTGAGTCTTTAGCTCTGCTTGAAACTCTGAGGCTGCACACAGCAGTGGGCTGTAATCCCACATCAGCATGCTAACCATGTGTAATGCTAAACATGTCCAAGTACAGCTGAGGCTGTTGGGAATGTGATTGGTTTGTTTCCGGTATTTAGTCCTAAACCGAAGATGTCTGACGAGATGGTGGGTCAGGGTATCGGCAACTATTCCATTCATCCCGAGAGGAACGTTATTAAAACGTCATCAGAATACATCCCATATTTGTTGAGATAATTCATCAAAAATATCCCAACCACAAAGTATCTGCAAACACAAATAATGTATAGTGACCTATTCCTTTATTCTTGATTCTGTGTGCTGACGTATGAATGGAAAGGAACCACGGAGACTACATCATAAGGTCTTTAAAGGTGGATGACAATAGAAAAAGGCAACGCATGGAACAGAACACTTCCTGTCAGCGATATGCCACGTCGAGAAAAGCCCAACACGCAGGACAAATATGACAATATCTCTCTACAGAGCAAAACTAGAGCAGAGCAATAGAATGAGAGGTTGCCTTGCAGAGGCTCCTGGTTATTGCACATATACATGATTCATTTGTTACTTTAACAAATATACATCCCTGCTGCACAGTCTGAGGATATCAAGGCAGGACTCTGAATACCTGAACATCAAACTACACTAAGCTCACTATCCCACCTCTTGTCCTTTCCTATTTCCTCTGCCAGCATCCAGAAGGAGCTTAAAGGGAAAAGGCTCAGGTTGGGTAATGGACAACAAAAGCTTTCCTTTTCTTCTTTTTTAACAACAAGCTGTCCAGCAACATTAGAATTCCTCTAAAATCCTTTTGCAACATTTATTTTCTTTCTCCCTCTCTCCTTTTATTTTGGTAGGGGTCCATTTCAATAACCCTGATCTCTTAATTCTGGTTTCAGAGAGTTACGTAAGAGCTGCACTATTAGAACAACAACAAGACAGATTAGAGGAATAGAACGGAGAATGAATAGGTCTGACTGTGGAGGATGAGCACTGCCATTGGTCATATTTATGGGAGATTTACACAAACCTGTTGTTGCGAGTGTAAAGCTTTGATGAAAGCTTTGCAGTCCTATATATACATACGTGTGACAGTTCAGCTCATTTCCAATGATCAGCTGGGAAACACACTGAACGCTGACGCTAAAACCAAAGGATGAGGCACTGCAGTGAGGATGAAAATGCATCCTCAGGCGTTGGAGTTTCAGGGAAGCCCAATCCCTGCAGAGAGGGAGTGCCTACTGGATGCTCAATGTCATTTTTCATTTCCACATTTTTGTATTTAAAAAAAGATTTGAAAGGAACTTTGGAGCAGGGTATTCCTCTCTCCTCTCTCATCAAAGGGAACTGATTGGATGTGGTATCTGCTTCATAATCACTCAGTCTCGCTAATCAGAAATAAATACCTGCTAGCGCCCCGGTAAAGGTAGGAGAGAGGTTGGTGAATTGTCTTCACGTGTCTCTTTCGGCCCTGCTTTAATTAAACGAGAGTAGGCTGCATCCCGGCCAACCTGCCCCAGCAGCACTTATTGTAGAGCCAGGAGCTGGACTCACCCAGACTCCTTCCAGGCTCCATCAACATGAGCGAGTGCCTGAGTCGGGCCTGCTGTGCTGAGTCATCCGTTTCAGGGTTCCACAGAGCCACCTGAGCCACCGCCACAAACACACCTGTCTTAATGACTTCTAAACATAATCTTAATTTATTAGTCATCTTAAACACAAGAGTACGGCTGGGCAATATTGGGATGTTATATTGATATTATCTTAGATGTTAAGTGTTGTCTCTTCCAGTAATTACATTTTCTATACTTACCAGCCTGTTCTATTAATTTCATTTACACAAACTCAATATATTCACGTTACTGAAGACTATCTATCAAACACCTCCCCTTATGGTAATATTTAGTGAAAGCACCAATGTTCAACTTATAACATACAACAATATTGATAGAGGCATTTGGTCAATAATATTGCGATATTTAATGTTCTCCATTTTTCACAGACCTACCCAATATCTATGTGGAAATCCAATATATGGCAGTTATACAGCAGCCAAATACTAGCTTGGGAAAACCTCAACTGCAAAGGGCTGAAAGTAAATATATTAAATTTCTCTCTCTTATTTTTATCTGCGTTGGATAACATTTTCTGTCCAATATGTTGCCCCTAATTCAAAAATGCACACTCAATGAATATGCAAGTGTATTGCACAGATGAGGTTTCCCTTTTCATTCTCTCAAGGGTGGAAAACAAAGTGCCGTTGTTTTTGGCGGGAGCGGTGGCTTCCTGAATTCTGGTACTCACTGTGAGGTTGCCAGGCAACCAATAGTGAATCTAGGAAGTTATTGGGGCTAAGAAATCGCCGTGCAGCTTGAGTGGTATTGATGTCTAATGTAACTTTAGAAAGGAGGGGAAGACACATACAGTATTCCCCAATATTTACAAACATAAACAACAACAAAAAACATCTGTTTCATTGATACTAAAATAATAATGAGTTGCCGGCCTGAATGGGAGGACTAGCCAATATCCCTCTAATGACTCTCAGAAGAAATGAAGTAGGAGGCCACTCACTGTTTATGAGCCTGAATCAGATATTGACTCAAGTCGAGTTCAAGATTACAAATATCCACACCCATAAAAACAATTGACATGTTGTAGCAGCAGATAATGAATTGATTAACATCCGCCGATGGTTTGACCTGAAGAATGTTTCATTGCAAATGCATAACTTTGATCTCAGTAGCTCAGGCACAGGTAAGCACGCAGGCAGACAGGTGCTGGAGCTGCCTGTGACGGGCTCAGTCTCTGCTGCAGCACCCCTAATCCACTGCACCAAACCTGGACGAACACTAAAACACATCCATAAACACAGCACCAGCTGTCTCAGACATCGACATATTAACCTCAGCGAAGGCTCTGCTTCCTGTTCAGGAAGAGAGGGGGAGAGATTTTGGAGGGCAGACAGAGACGAGGCTGGAACGCTGATCCACTGCTGCCACCTCGGTTTTATATGAAGATGGAGATGGCACTTGCACTGTTGCAATGTTCGCTGGCAGCCATGTTAGCTGCACAGCCCTGCACCGTGTTAAGAGAACCTGAGAGTCAATGCGGCTGAGTTTTACCTTCAGGACGCCCGATGGGCTGCGATACACAGCAGCAGCAGCCGACACCTCCGAGTGCCAGATGTGATCAAGCAATAAAGGAGTCATAGTGCATCTGACCAGGCTTATTGTATTGATGAGTCGAAGTACCAGTGCCACTTAGTGGTCGGTCCTCTTTCTCTGCACTTCACTGCTTTACAAGTAACAGACAAGCTTGACTTATCAGAAACTGGAAGTGCACACAACCGATGACCTTTGAGCTACCTCGAACAGACTCATTACATTGTTCAGTTTGTCAAATTTTTCACTTTTGGTGGTTCCAACTTGTCAAATGTGAGAATTTGCAGAATTTGCAGACCGCTTTTTGGACAACATTAGCAATTTAATAAATGGCCAAATTGATTGATAATGAAAGTCATTGTTGGTTGCAGCCCTAATCCCAACATCAGCAACAGTAATGGTTGCAGGTAAAGAGATTTAAAAAACATTGTTACCAGATTAAAATGTACTCACTCAAAACTAAAACATGTTCCTACAAAATGAGCAAATGGCAAATTATATCAGAGATATATTTATATTGTTGCATAGAAAAGTATTGCTCATATATCTCCAAACACCTGCTGGGTCATTAAAGGTCCAACTGAAACAATTTAGAAAATACATACCAGCTGTATATTTCCTGTGACTTTGGAATAATCCTGAATCTTGTAAATATGCAAACAGCCTAAAAAGAAATGTTTGATAGATATGAGACAACAAATACAAACCCAGCAAAGCACTAGCTCATACGTCAGGGCCAACCCCGGCCAGCTAGACCACTTTTAATAATAATAATAATAATAATAATAATAATAACAACAACACTTCACACTGAAGCCGCTTTAGATGTGGACACAAACCTACTTACAGAATTAGGTGAAAATAGGTGGTGACCAGGACAATAGGTCTTTGTCCAAATCCTGACAATGCTCATTTTTCAAGAGGAGCAAACTCATCAATACAAGTAATTTGAGGACAGCATCAGCCACTACTCAGCAACTGACCTGTGCTGTATAATACCCCTACACAGGGAAGCCAATTAAAATGGCACTTTCATCCTTTGATGATTAATTGTTAGCTTTAAGACTCTAGACATTAATCCGCGGACGCAGATTTGTTTCCCCACAGGGACGGAAATAATCATGAAAACAACAACATACATCAGCCACAAAAAGCATGCAAGAGGGGGAACGAATCAAAAGATGCTCAATTAAAATGATCACTAGAAAACAAAATTGACTTTCAAGGTCCAGCGGGTAGCCCCTAGAGGCCGGAAGACCAACTGGACCAAAGAAGAATGAACCAAGGAGGGTCAGAAAGGAAATGGCACGTACTGTACTGTGTACTCTGACATGTGGTCTGCACATGTTGACAGGCTCACTAGCTGCCATCTGATCATAGAACATGAAGATTCATTATTAGTTTATTATTAGGCTTTATGGGTGAGAAACACAATCGTGCCAATATTGAAAACATATTTTTTGAAAGACCATCAACAAATGATTTATATTTGAGAAAGATGGGTGTATCTCCCGTCCTCTATTCAAATATACACAAAAAGCAATAATTGGTCACGTAAGTAAAGCTCAATGAAAGAAGTACTTTCTCCATATACTAACTCACAATAAATTGTTAAATTATACGTATAAAGTGTGCAGGATAAATGGTTGAAAGGTCTCCGGTAAGGAAGGAAAATTAAGTTTCCATTAAAAAAAGTCTGGTGAGTGAGTGAGTGTTAGTATGTGAGGGCAAAATGTATAAGGTGGTTAAATAAAAAAAACATGTCACATGTCACAGAGAAAAGTGTTGACCTTGCCAGCTCCGCGAGGATGGGGACACTCCCGAGGGGCAGGTCAATAAACGGGACAGCTGATGGAAAAAATACCGAAAAACAGAGGTCGAATGGCAAAGAAAGAGAAGAACCAAGTGTGACTGGTTTTCTTTAACCACGGTGCAAAAGAGGCAAACTCCTGAACTACAGACTGTAGAATCTGACTACGTAGCTAGAGGCATCAGAGAGGACACAAAGGGGGCACTGGAGAGAAAGAGAGAGAACTCCCACAGTGGTAACATCTGCCCCAGAAAACAGGAAAGGCTGTAAGCTGGTGTTAAAAAAAAAAAAGGAGCCCGGTTGGGAGGGGGAGTTTGAGGGGAGTCAGGAAGCGAATTGGAAAGACTTAAGCTGCATCGTTACGTAAGTGATATGGGATCCTCTGAAACCATACACTTTCAGTCAAAGTTGGGATGCATTAGTACCCCCGCCAGAAATCTTATCCTCTCCTCATCCATACTGTTAGAGCAGCAGGCTTTCCCATCTTGAATCTCATCTTGCCAGACATGAACATACTGCACTCACACACACACACACACACACACACACACACACACACACACACACACACACACATGCATAAAAGACGCAGCCACACAAGCATCTCTGCAGAGGCTTTCTCACTCCTGGTCTTTATCGCAAATCGTTGATGAGATCAGTCTCATCAGACACTCAAGAGAGGTTAGAGGTGGAGAATACGGCGAAACCGTACAGTGCCTCATGTCAGCTACGCACAGAGAGGTGGCATGTGTGTGTCTGTGACGACAGAGCGGATGAGCGAACCCCAACCGAGAGACTTCTACTCCAGTGCCATCACCTTTCCCTCTATTCTTTCTTGCACAACAAACAAAATCAATGTCAATTCCTCCGCCAGCCTTTCAGCCCTGCCTCCCGTCTCTGTGGAAGTGGAAGCCGTCCTGTGCGTCTGTCCGTAACACTGTCTCTACTGCATCAGCATCGGATTGGTTTACAGCCCGCCTGGCACAGGGCGGCTGGACTCGGTTGCCGAGGACCAATTTCCCACCAATACACAAGAGCGCAATCTGCGGATGACTCATTATCATTTATGAGTTTGAGAGGAATCCAACTAGAGGCCAGAGGAATAAAGTCGACTCTGCAGCTTGGAGATACGTCCCTGCAGCCAGTGACTGGCGGAGCAGAGATTTATTGTTTACAACGAGCCCTGCCGGTCACTTCAGCTCCGGCTGGCACTTCTCAATCAGACACACGGGTATCGCTCTGCAGTAATTAACATGGCACAGAGAGGGAAAGCTGAAAAGAGTACAGGCTGTTTGCAGAAATTGGCACGCTCGCTGTCCTCGTGAATAATTAGTACTGGAGTGAAATGTTGCTCTCTGACACCATACCGCAGTGTGAAAACAAAGGAAGGGAGAGAGAGAGAGAGAGAGAGAGAGGACGAGACGGAGATGTGAAGGACAGAGACACAGCGAGAGGTAGAGTACTACACTGCCTTATCAGACGGCTGAGACAGGACAGTCAATAAAGCAGCTATAAAGCAGTCGGGGGGAGGAGGGAGGCATGCGGTGTGTTCCCCACGCCGGGATGCACAGGACATACATGTGTGCCAGGGAGACTGTGTGTACACACAGCAGAAACACACATGACGGCACCCCTGACCACAGCTTAGCATGACAGAGAAAGAAAGGGGGGGGGGGCGTCCAACCTTCCTGCCCCCCTCTCCAGCCAGTCCTCCCTCCCCACCCTAACCCCATCAACCCACCCCTGACTACCCCACCTGAGAATAGTCCCAGTACCTTGCGCTTTTTATCCCGTGAGCGACTCCTCTTTTTGACCCTCTCCTCCTCCTTCTCTTTGCGCTCCTGCTCTAGCTGGGCTTCTAAATCCTTGTTCTTGCGGAGATGTTTGGCGGCTTGTGCCATGGCGCTGGCGGTGGAGGTCTGGGCGGCGTTGGCGCGTCCAGATCCGACGGCGGTGGTCTGCGGGGCGACAGCGCTGGGACTTCTACCTGGTGCCGGCCAATACGAGCGCTGCCGCTGCTGCTCTGTGTTCCTCTACGGCCCTGCAGAGCGTGCTCACCCTCTGCCTCCTCCTCCTCCTCCTCTTCAGCAGTGCAGTCACACACACATCGGCAGTCCTCAGCCGTCTGCTGTGGGATGCTACTGCAACGCTGCTCTCTCTCTCTCTCTCTCTCTCGCTCTCACTCTCTCTCCCCTCTCCCTCTTTCTATTGCTCACGTACACTTCCCTCCTTCAGTTTTTCTGCCGCCTTCCTCTCTGCTCTCCCTCTTTCTTTGCGCAGAAGAACATAAGAACATGGTAAATAACATTAAACACACAGGTTTTTCTGTTTCACTTGTTTTCATTCTGTTGTTTGCATCTCTCTTCCTTTCACTGCTTCGACCCCCCCCTCACTCCCCTCCAACACATTCAAGAGGGGATGAGCTGACAGTCAGTTGAGGAATCGCCTGAGCTGAGCAGCTTTGAATCAAACTCAGCTCCTGTTCCTTGCATTGATTTTGTTTCCTTTTCCTGTATTTCATCCCTCAGTATCTCATGTTCCTGCTGTGTGTCCATCTGTGGAGGATCGCTGGGCTGCACAGGGAGCCCATCATCACCACAATCACTCGCTCATAGAGACCAGAGGAAATAAAGAAAGAATCTAAAACATGCATGAGGAAGAGAAGAACCTGCCTCTTCCTCTCTCTCCCCCTCTCTCTGCTCCCTTCTCCCTCTCTACTGTACAGGCGCTGCCGCAGACGGGATTGGTACCCGTGCAAAGATGTTGGTGCAGTGTGCTTGTGTGTGTTAGAGTGAGGCTGTGAGCAAGAACAGGCTGTTTCCACATCACACCCTGAACAGCGTTTGTAAAGGATGTCACAGTAACATTAAACAGCTGGGCTTCCTTCACTTCTTTTTCTGGCTTGTTTGATCCTCTTAACTTGATCCCGTTGTAGTTTTTAATACAATAAAAGACAACGGGGGTTATACATATATGGATTGTACTATAAGTGGCATTTGTGTCTAGTTCTCATGTACAATGCATGTGTGAATATGTGCGCAGTGAGAGAGGTGCATAGGGAGAGAGGAGCTGATGGAGCCGGCACCTGTTTACTGGTATTGCTCTGCCTCTCTCCTTCTCTCTCCCTCCCTCCCTCCCTCCCTCCCCATCTCTCCCCCGCTCCCCTCCTCCCTGCAATGCTGCTGACGCAGGCAAAAGAAAAGCGTTTAACATCTCTCTTTTCCCAGCTCACTATACATCACATGTACAGTTTACCACTGATACAGTAGACACACACAGTCCACATGCATGCCAACACAAGTGCTTCAGTGCATACACACACACAGGCGCACACACACACACACACACGCACACAATCTGTGTTATTTCCCATTTTAACAGCTACTTATCAGGTCTTTTCTGACAGTTAACAGATGAATGACTCATGATATCGATACCAATTTGAATAAAAATGGCTCTTAAGAAAATTAAATCACCATATTATTTAAGAGAAACACATGTTGACACAATAAGGATTATTTCCATCTTTCCATCAAACCATTCCTTGAACATGTACTCCTTATCTGCCTCGCTTCCCGTCCATATCTCTGTACTTATCTCCCTGTGTCTTTCCTCGGCCGCCCTGCCAGGCTTCCCTGATATGATAGCAGCTCTCTCTCCACTGCAGCATGCTCATGAATATGACTGGTGATATTGCCTTCTGTCTGCAATGCTACTACACAAATCACTTGCTCATGTGGCCCAGCTGTGACACAAACAAACACAAATACTGACGGGCTGACAGCTCTGTGGCAAGAGATCCATCACAATATCGAACTCCTGGGAATGTGCCAAAATGAATCACCAGCTGGACCCACTGCATAATAACGAGGTTTTTGCTTAGCCAACTAAATTGGTCTTGTTATGCTATACTCTGGCTCAGCTAATGGAGGGGCAGATTTACAGTGGATTTTTAACACAGCCAGTGGGACCACTTAGGTATAGTAGCAGGATCATCTCAGGCTGAACCAGGAGAGACCCGGTGGAGATGATAGATCACATACCGACAAGCAACATGGTTGACATCGGTTTCATTGGATGGTTTTTAAACTACGCACTGATTGCACCTGCATTATCGTGTATGAATAATGTTTATGATCAGTAACCGCTTATGTTAATGTGTCCAAAAGTACTGGTCCATACTGAAATGTAATGGAAACCAACGGTTAATACATTAATACAAAAACATAGATTTTGCTTTGGAAAGATAATGTTAGTACCGGTAATATAACTTTAACATCAGCTACAACAACCAATGACATCAAACCAGAAGATCAACCAAACAATCAACCAACAGCCCAGCAGACTCAACTTTCCATGCTGTATTACACAGGATAAACATATTAGACGTGATCATAAAGACATGCACACAGCCTCACCCCGATTTGTATGGATGTGAATGAATGTTGGTGGTGGTCGGCGGGGCCGTAGGCGCTGATTGGCTGCCACGCTTCCGTCAGTCTGCCCCAGGGCAGCTGTGGCTACTGATGTAGCTCACCACCACCGGGATGACTGTGTGTGTGACTACTGGACTCTGGACTCTGTAAAGCGACTTTGAGTATCTAGAAAAGCGCTATATAAAATAAATGGTTATTATTATTATTATTTATTATTATCATAGTCTGTAAGAAGGGGACATTTTCACAAGTGACAGGTGAGTGTGGAGCCAAGTACAACCAGATGCTGAATAATCTTTGAAGTGACCAAAAAGGTAACGATTAACTTTTCTTGAATTGAAAAGACACAGTGAAAGGTTTAACGATTTAAAACCAGAACACGGATAACCCCCAGACTGGACAACACCAACACCGACATATTTTCAGACACATTGTGCTGAAAAATGCTGAAATACTGGAATGGACTGTAAACCCCCTTCAAGGCCTATGTGTGTGTTTCACAGTGCTCCCTGTGTACATGGACGGTCCCGGGGGCGTCCTGCCTGGGACACAAAAGGGACAGGTTGTGTGGACCTGGGGGGAGAAAGAAACACACAGCTACTGCCTGGCTTCT
The DNA here is from genome assembly GCA_036178185.1 of Liparis tanakae. Taxonomy (NCBI): domain Eukaryota; kingdom Metazoa; phylum Chordata; class Actinopteri; order Perciformes; family Liparidae; genus Liparis; species Liparis tanakae. The sequence continues at coordinate 10,039,169 of CM070094.1, read as the reverse complement.
CTTCAGTGTGACGGCCAGCACCCGCCAGCATGTTAGCCGCTCCAGTGCTGCTCTAAAAACAGTGACGATACGACAGAGCCACACACACACACACACACACACACACACACTCACCACAGTGAAAGGAGCCTATTCAACACATGCACGCATGCTGTATGCAACCTCACGATCAGCAGACCGTGATGTTTGCCAGTTCAAGTGCCACAGCTAAATACTACAACTCCAAAAGAGCGAAGGGACACACTGGGGGTGATATGGGTCCACACTAGTCAGATGTGTGTTTGCAGCGCTCAGTGTTATTTAACACCTTACAGTGCTTTTTTTTATTTCCAATACATGGAGACATGTAGTGTCACTTTACACCCCAGGTGTCAACATGTACTGAATATGTTCACGTCGAGCACCGAGTCTGACTAAATCATTCTGTAGGCCATTTGCTCTCCACAAATAACTACAAGGACTCATTGATCACATCTAAGATATAATATTTGGGCTCTACTAAAAATATGATGGGCTACATATACAAATATGTAAAATCACAATAAGCAATGTTAGTACAATGTAGGTTGGTATAAGAACAAAGGAAGCCACCATCTGAACAATATGCACTTTGTAAATAAAAAGGTTTGTAAATCTGCTGTGTCAGCTAGTTCCTTTCCTTTTGCATCTAATAGCATCACAATGTTCAATCACAGGCAAACTAACAGTAACACAGTGCCAACCAAAAGTATCACCTTTCAGAGGACACTGGTATTTCACACTCAGTGGTACTGCTGATGACGAGGCCTTTCCTAAATCTCATTCAGCTTGCTGAGAAAATACCTTTTCCATGTTGACATTTTATCAACCTTGCCAGCATTTTACATTTACCCACATAACTCAGACTAAAATGTGTTTTTTAATGGTGAGGTTCCCCAATGAAAAGCTATGGGAAACTTAAATGTGAGCCTGGCAGCTAAACATGTACCTGCAGTTCATTACATTACATTACATGTAATTTAGTTGATGCTTTTATCTAAAGCGACTTACAATAAGTGCATCAACCATGAGTACAAACTCAGAACAACAAGAACCAAGAAAGTAATAGTTCTTCAAGAAAGCCAAACTACAAAGTAAGAGCCATTCAAGTGGCAATGAAGCTAATCTGTTTTTATTCCAGATATAGTCGGAAAAGATGTGTTTTTAGTTTCAGGCGTAATATGTAGAGACTTCCTGCTGACCTGCTGTCAGTGGGGAGCTCGTTCCACCACTGGGGAACCAGGACTTGATTTTGTCAAGTGATTAGCTCGAGGTGACGGAGTCACAAGTCGGTTGGCTGTTGCCGAGCGGAGCGAACGTGCCGGGGTGCTGTTCCAATGTCGATGTTATATACAGTTGTTTGCACAAAGGTGCATCTGGGCCAGAGACTCTTCATAGGCTAAGGAGTTGGACCTCTGGCCAGGGAGGAGACGTGGAGCGAGTGTCGGTCCTGCTCTGTATTCTGCCAACAGCGAGGAGGTGCCGTTGCTGACCCTCTCTTTACGATGATACTTTATTTAAAAAGCACAAATGTGAACCCACACATCAGTGTGCAGAGAGTAGCCCTGTAGTCATATACATTAACAATGTCTGTTTGAGAGCAGCCAACACAATTTAGTTAGTTTATGGCAACATTTAGATTAAGTTAATTTATTACAAGCGATTAACATTACGGCTTGCCAAAATTCCCCCTCGAGAGAATACAAGATTTCCCCTGCCGAAGGCAAAGCCTCAACATCTGGTCGCAGTGCTGCTGTGAGCCAAGTCTGCCATTCATTAAAAAGTATGTTTATTAAACAAGTCCAATCAACTGCTCCAGAAGATAAACGTTGCCTCCCTTTGACCAACAGTGTCCAGGAAAGGGTCGCGATGGGGAAGAGGGGCCGGACCTGGTGTTCTGCAGCTCGACCCTTCTCCTGGGACACCAACCAACTCAAAGATGCGCCAAAAATAACATTGTGTTTAACACATTTGCTGTAAGATTACCTGAGATGTCTCAGCTCAATACTGAAGCTGCACCAGTTTACTGGAAGCAGATAACAAGTTCCCTTGTCTTGAAATAGCACATTCGGCTGGTCAAGTGTGTGAGGTCACACTGTAGTACAGCACACTCTCCTTAGCCTGAACTTTCTAGCCAGTCGGTTATTCTTGACAATATTTGTCAGCTTTGCACACACCCACACCACAAGTAGGACTCTTGGGACAATATACTTATTTCCTGCTCTAATTTAGTCAACCTCCTCACCAGGGACCGCTCACATGAACACAGGTCTGGAGAATATTTCTCAAACAAACACTTCATTAAATGAGTTTAGTCTTGATGATGGGAGCTGTAATGCCTCTTATTGCTTTGCTTATCAACACATCAGCCGCAGCAGTTGCTGCAGTTTTCACGATGCCGCTCATGTTCAATCTGCCTTAATATTAGAGTCTCTGGTGTGTTTGCTGGCACCAGTCCACAGCCTACAGTGAGATACAGTATTCTGCAGGGCTGTGTCGTCCTCTGCACCATCAACTGTATGGCTTACAGAGTTATTTTAACAGCAGCAGTGTTAGTCACTATCAGCCAAAATGAGATGATGGAATGGACTAAAATCTCCAGCTGTATTTGTGCTCCTCGAGTATGGGTGAACACTGTTGACTATTTTGTGATTTTAAGTGCATCTACCGGATCGTATTACTGCCCTTTTGACCACGTGAAACAGATTATGGTTGGTCGTCACCAAAGATCAATTGGAGAAACCTTGAGCAGGGAAGAATAGAGGCCAGGCAGCGCCCTCTATTGATTATTGGAGTGTACTGCGACAAAGAGAGACCAGACTATTTGCTGAAGGGGTCTTGGTGTTACACTGTTGTTGGAATTGGTTCATAAAGGAGCTTTTAATCGGATACAACAACACACATCAGTGGAATCTTACAGGTGAAAAAAGACTAAGCAGACCAATACAACTAGTGTTGTAGGACTGATCCATAATAGTGATTACACAACGGATCACACTGCCCCCCACAGGCTCGTCGTGCAGTACTGCTCGTGGCTGGAGACACACAGCAGAGCTCAGCACTGCACTGCAGCACCGAGCCAACGAAGAGCAACGCCACAGAAGTGCAGAGCTCAGTGCTGCTCCGAGAGGAGAGCACGCCGCTCACATAGCGCCACGTGTCCACGTGAGCACCGTACATTCATTCCATGGGAACATGAGCACTGGAATGTGTATTTAGAGCTAAAATTGTGTCCACAGCGTATTTTGAGAAGCAATTAATCATTCAAGCTATTTATGAAGCAACAACAACCAACATTCCATTTGATGAAATGTAGGATTTGGGACTTATATCTGGTTGATATTAATATATATAGAAACATTTAGCAAGAAAGGTCTGCAACTGCCGGAGGACGTTGTAATATATGTATGTATATATATATATATATGACCATTACATCATTGAGGTTCATTTGAGACAGCTTCTCTCATTTCTGCAATGTAAGTGGACCGGGCGGAAGGAGGAGACGAGATCTAAAGACGGAGAGGATTCTGAATGAAACGACCTGTCAAAGTTCAGATTCCAAGGCAAAAAACATGATTATAATCACCAAAAGATTATCATCAACAGAGGAAAGACTCCCCAACACATTTTGTGGGTGCATGTTTTTTTCAAGCTCCTCTCCTCTCTAGCCGTCATGTCATCACTCTAGGTTTGAACATTCCATGCAATACACACCAATTCTATCATCTGTAATGTACAGTGATTACATGACAACGGTGCTTTTGATTTGGCCCAAAAAAAGTGTTGTTAAACATTTCTCTATGATAAAGGATGGTGTGTCAATAAGGGCCTACATTTTAAAAAATTCTCGCCGTCTTTTTGAGGTTTTTGGGAATCTCAAGAAAAGTCATAGCACATCATCAGGCTTCATTTTATGTATTTTGGCAGGAGGAGTGCATTAAAATATGCAGTAGAAGGCGAATATTAAGAAAAAGAAAGAATCTTGCAGGAGAATAGACAATATTTACCGTGCCTCACTGAATAAAGATGTCTTCTTGGGCAAAAAATTAAATGGCCTTACATAACTTATTTATTTACCATTCTCTGATATTTTATTGACTAAACAATATTTGAAAACTATCAGAAAGAGAATCTATACAAAACAAATGAATACAATTTGCCATAATGGGAAAAGTATTTTTCGAGGCAGACTTAACTTGATAAGTCGGTCTACATCATTACAGGAGGCGAGAATTATCACAACAAACAATAACAACTCAAACCACATCATCAGAAATGACCCTGAAGTTCATTCTAAACATCTCGGACCAAAACTTATTCTCAACGTACTAAATATTTGCTACTCAGTGGTGTATTGTCCCGTCTTCTTGTTATCGTGTACAATCTTGGGGAGTATACTGTTTCTCCCTCTCTCTCTTTCCCTCTCCATCTCCCTCTCTCTCCCTTTGCTTCCATACCCTCTCTCTCTCTCTCTCTCTCCCTCTCTACCTCAGCACTGCACCAGGAGAGAGCCCTGATTGGATAACGCCATATGGCAGGTAGACCTTCATGCAGGCTTCATCCCCAAACGTTGTCGTGGCTCAGGCAGCCGGCCACCTGATCGATTTGGTTCTGGATTCTAGGGAAGCATGTAGATCAGAGTTTAGTGTAAATATGCCACGTGTGTTACTAAGGCTGCACCACCACCAGCCCGGTGGTGTGAACAGCAGTTCAGAAAAGGCTCAAAGCCGCAGAGTCAGCAGTGAATGTCACGACACAGCAACTGGGAAGGCGATGGCCTGAGGCCGATTGTTGTGAACAGGGGATCTGTCAGCACGCAGCATTGTGGAGGCAAAGCACACTTTGTTCTCAGCTGACCATTTTAAAAGGGATTCTCTCCAGTGAGACATTGACTGTCATCACTTGAGTCTTGAGATGAAAAAAACACCCAAAGCTCTTGCTCAGCATCACAATTTATTGATCTGATTTTCCAGCCTCTATGGGTATTTTGTAATAGTGTTAAATACAGAAAAAGAATCACACTATTACATTAAGTGCAACCTTTACCCCCCAACTGCCACATACTGGGCTTGGTTATTAAAAGAGTTAGTGTAGGCTTGTTTTGTCCTACAAGCTAAATGATATGACTGTATCACTGTGATGAAACGCATCAATGCTGATGTTAATATTTACGTTTATTAACAAATGTATACAAATCACCATTTCACGAGTTGTATGTTCAAATTTTAAATAAGCCTTAAATGCTGCCAATGATGACGTGACAGTTATGTCACGAAATGTATTACTATTATTTATTAGTTTAGATTATTGTTAACACCCTCTCATTGGAAGCCAGGGGATGTCGCTGAGTAACTCCTGCCTCACACCAAGACTCTGCCAGAGAGCGGAGGCAACTTTGATTAAATAATTAATAGAAGAGAATACTGGATATTCAAGATGCAAACTCTATCCCCCCCAGAGGATTGAACAGTGGGATACCATGTCATGCTCTAAGAAGTCTGGGGATTTTATAGACCCACCTATGATGCTCAAGATGCAAGGAGTGCATACTATTATTACACCACTTGAACTATGCAAGCTGGAAGGCCGATGTTTTCAGCCATCAACAATTTCATTTCGTAAGTCAATTAAATTGTGTATTTTTGTGTCCAACTCTATATATTATTTTTCCTACATGTGAAACATATTTTGGCAGAATGTGTATATCACTGTCCATTGTAAGGGACTCTCCCACAAGAGAAGAACTGTCCCACACCTGTGGAAACAGAGTGGGCAGGGCAGTATATGTTAAAGATAAATGTTTCAATAATTGTGTAAATATTAGTATGATTTTTTAAAAAATGGTGTGCTAAAGTGGTACTTTCCAAAGAACCTGCATCAGAGATGCAGGTTATATGCAAAAAACAATCACATAACTGCCACTATCATGTTACTGTAGGGGAGATGTGATGAATTTGACACATTTCTTGATCAGCTAGAATGTCCTCGTTCAACCATGTGGGTGAGTCTCTCTGACTACAAGAGAAACAGCCATCTGAACATCAGGTTCAGCAGAGCAGGAACACTGTCTGTGAGAAGCCTGCTTGTATAGATGGCTCAATGTCATCTCATTATGTAACAACAAACTTCAGTATGGGATTTCTGGAGAGCCGTTTAGAGGGGGGGAAAGCGTAAACAAATGCCCAGAATATAAAGTATACATTCCACATGAGGCCTGACCAATGTTTGAACATTCAGAGGATACATTTAAAGAGGAAGCTGAGTGTGATTGTCAAAAACATGAAGCCTAAAGCTGAGGAACACTGTTTATCCAGTTTACTTCTGCCATCTAGTGGTGACATCATGCACATGGCGAGGGGCGGAGTCGTTCTGTCTGAACCTCTCTGATTGATAATCTTATGGGGTAGAAATACTACAAGAGGTGAATGATTGAATTTAAGAATGTGTTATGGCACATTTATTTATATTTATTGGTTTCTTGTCACTGGTGAGCCAATTTACGCATTTCCTAGAAAACATCATCGTCTCCAGCTGTAGATTCAGGATTCAGAAAAAAGGATGATTAATGAAGTTAATAAAATAAATGGAAAAGGCAGTAGTTTCCTGTATTTATATTAAAAAATATACTAATTTTAGTCACATCATATTTTTGTTCAATACATAATTAAAGAATATGTTTTCTATTTCTTCAAGCTAATCAATTAAGATAAGAAACGATACAAAATGAGACAATCCTTTATTAGTCCCACAGGGGGGAAATGTACGGGATAAAAGACTTGAGCTACACTGAACCACAAGGGGGTTTAGGATGTAAGGATGGAGGAATGCCATGAGGAGAGTGAACATATTTACTACCTTGGTTCTTAGCTAGCATACACACGGGAGATGATGTGAACACGAAGGTTATCTAATCAGGGAACAAGATCTGGAGGGCGTTACCGTCAATATAATACAAGCAATGGACTTTTTAAAATCCAAACAATTAAACAGATTTCGCTTTCCTGAATGTTCCATACTGTTGGATGCATTAAATCAATTTAATAACAATTACATTACATTTAAATCTGCAAGTTATCCCAACAGCATACTGTGTTTTAGTAACTTGTCTTCCAGAGAGCCAACGTTTTCATGCTAATAGTAGGGTGGAAATTAACTTTGCAAGGAATAAATAAATAACTTGTAGTTCTTGCAGTTAAAACATCCAATCTTTCAAGATTAAATGACAATGATGTGACTTCGACAGTAGATAAATAGAACGTGACTTAAATGTTCAGTTTCACGTCCCCTAGTGATGGCTCCTTGGATTAAAATGAAAAATTAAAAACCTAAAGCATAAGGAAATGGTCAACAGTATTGTAAAGTCTTATTGATGAGCTTCAAATAAGAATAATAGTTTATTTCAGTAAAACCAGGAAAATATCATCATAGATTTGATTATAATTGTATATATTTCCATATTTCTTTCTTTTTTCCCTCTCTTAGCCCTTTCAATCAATAGAACTTAACTGGCCAGGCACAGGGTGCTCAGGGTGCAGAGGTGACCTCAATGAAGAAAACAGGTAAGACTGATAAGAGGGGAAAGGGAAAAGAGGGAGAGTTAAGAGAAGAAAGGAAATGGAACAAGAAGTGCAGGGAGGGGAGGAGGAGGCCAGAGGCTACAGCCCCCCCCCCCATCCCCCAGAGTCCCTTTCATTCTCTTCCCTCATCACTGCTCCTGCTCTGTCTCTTTTACTGTGTATTTTTCTTCCCATGATTCCTTGCACATGTCTTCCTCTGACCCCTTCATTAAAATAATAATTCCATGCTCCTCTCAGCTCCATCTTTTCCTCACGTGTGAACATCCAACATTACAACAAACTCCCAGCACATATTGTCCCCCTGGGATCTGATCCTCTGAAACTCCTCAGTATTAATGCTTCACTATAGCCAGTGTTTGCATCATTTGATTCAGTTTAGTTATATTAAAACAAAATACAACAACATCTGTCAGTATTGTTTCAAACCCTGAAACCCCAGAGAACTAGAGTACTCTGTGTGGACCGTTTGAGTAATTACTGGTTATCTTTTACAAGCTCCAACCGGAGCCAAAATAGACAGGGACTCCCCTCCTGACACACAGCGAGTCCTCACTTTGTCCCAATCTGTTCCTTTAGATGTACAGCCCGCCTCCTTCCACCTGTCTCCTATTCTTCCTTTCAAATTAGGCGTCACTGCCAATCAATTTGATTGCCATGACAACATTTCGCATGACGCCCCTCCTAACACCGCCAGCGCCCCTATAAACAAAAACAACTCACACAAAAAGAAGCTAAATTCCGACAGCTCAGGATTGATGAGGTAGAGTCCTGTCAAAGGCCAGAGATTAGATTAGGACTGACGCGCCACACACACACAAACCACAACACAACTCAGAGGCAGCAGGTGCTTTTGGTTAAACCTTAATTACATGATCTCTGATTTCTCTAATTGATATGGTAATGACTATGTAATTAATGCAAAAGCAGAAATACCAGCAGCTCTCCTAATGAATGGATTTATTTGATTAGATATCCTCGTGCATATTTATGCATGCTGGTATACAGAGGACAGTCAGACATATAAAACAGTTGTTTGTGGTTGTTGTCACAGTGTTGCAACCACTGGCCTGCTGGATGTGACAGAATTACACACACGGATACACAAATGAAACCGCTCACAACAAATCATGCTGGAGGGGAAGAGACTAAAAGAGCCGCTCATGAAGAACAGAAACAGAACAAACTTGCTGTCTTACAAGTAGGGGGCGCTATGGGGCTGCCTCAGACACACAGGAGCCACGCTTTGCATGAATAAAGATTACGCTTAAACCGTGCTGAAAACCTCTGAAATTTGAAAATCACTGGGAAAAGTTGCCATGACAAATCTGTTAAGAGCAGCAATACAAAGTGGATACCCCTTCACACACACACACACACACACACACACACACACACAAATACACACATACACATGCACATACACACAAACACACACACACAGCTATAACTTCATTGACAAAGGGTCAACAGTAACCACTTGATGTGACCCAGATGCAATCACTCTTTGCCTCTGCAACACGCATAAGGAGGGAGGAGGGACAATATTTGTGGAGGGACTCCATTATAAGTCACCTTCTGGGGATGAGAAATGATCTCTCCCTCCTCGCAGCAAAACATGCTCTAATATGTCTCCACTCTCCAGATGTCTTCTCTTGTGAGATATCTGGAGGGATGTTTGGTGAGGAAGTCAAGTGCAGCACATGTGGACCCTGACCAGAGACCAGGGACCTGAGGTCTTCTCCACCTAACCACCACACACACGGCCCTGACAGCTGACCTGGACTCTGCTGACCATCCCTATCCAGTCTATAGGTTTGCAAAAAAGAGTAAAACAAATCCAAGACTATACTAACCATAATGTGCTGTAATGGTTTCACTAATTGGTATGATAATGTAGTCATACTGTATAGTCTATCGTTTATTTGCCACGTTAGATTGATCTGGTTGTATTACTGTAAGGTTGTTTTAGATGGGGCTTGGACTAAAATGGCACTCATCTACATCTAATGAAAATGTTGTAGTAGTTTTCTTGAGAAGATGGCGAACATACATCAGGTGTCTCCTCTGTGAGGAACTGAGGACTTCCCTGTTGTACAGATTATTTTACAAAATGGGACTTTGATAAAAGTCTTAATGTTGAAAATCACTTAAGTTACGTTTTAAAATCAAAGGATTGGATCAAATGTTCCTATTTGAAAGCAAGAATACTGCATTGACATCAAGGCTATGTGGCGTGTGTCCATCTCATTAACTGTAGACGCGGATCCAAAAACACGAGCCTCAAAGGCCGTGTTCACTGCGATGTGGCCGCTGGCTGTATTCGCGGAGGCCACTTCGCGGGCAAAAGGTGTTAAACTCGTGAAAACATCCGTCGAAACACAAAATAAACCTATCCACACGCTTGGTTATGGATCTGCTGCGTACTCGTTTGATTCGGTGACGGCACATGTCACGACGCGCAGGCGCGCGGAAACGGACGATAGACGAGTGGACTCCATTCATGTACGGTGGAGCTCTAGTTGGTTAACTTACTTACCTCTGAATAATGTGTGTCTTACGAGGCCACTCGGGCCACGCGTGATGGATGGCCTTACAGGAGCCGGGTCAATTAGCCAGGCCGGGTTTCCCTCCGTGTCGGCTGCAGACAGCACCGGGAGAGCTCCCACCTCTGTCACGGCGCCTGGCTGTAATTAATCACCAGTGTGGGGCCTTCTCACCTCACACCGAACAGCCAATACATTCGTTTGGCCCAAATTACAACCCCACCCCTCTAATCTGGGTAATTGACAATGTTATACCCGGAGGAGGAGACGGGTATAACAACGGGACATAAAAACTCTTCCCCGCCCGAGAAAAAACAACTATAGTGCACATTTTATAAGAATAATCCTGTTGTTGAGCAAATATACTATTAACAGACAGGTAAGACGTGAATAAAAAGTGAAACGACGCAAAACAGGTCAGTAAATGTAGTATAGCGCAGTACATACACAGGTGAAAAACAAATATGCTAAGTATATTTAAGTGAGTATAGTCCTATACTATTTTGTAGCAAATATATTTAAGTTGTGTTTAAATAGTATTTAAGTACTTTATTGAGTATATTAAGAAAAAAGTCTGTGGCACCAAGTTATGCTTATAATCATACATTGGTGCCACAGACTTTGATTTGTTGTATATTTGCACAACAGACGTCATAACAATTGCTGTTAATGATGTGCACATACATCCAGGAGTACAACTGATCTGTTAAACTTTAACCATCAATATGCAATTCATACAAGTTATATATGTGTCTTCACTGTTATGTAGGCTATTTAGAAACATGTGAGGCCGGATCACGTCAGTGAAAGAGGAACAGACTGTAACCACGCCCGTCCCTCTCGGCCCATGCGTCTGTTTCACTGCAGCTCTCCCTCATTTACAAACACACAGGTACACAGAGCACAGATTGAGAGGCAGGGACAGAGGCGTCACTCTGTTCACAGAACACACTCCTGTGGTCTGGACAAAAGCAGCAGGCTGACAGATGAGGTTTCTGTTGGGGGGCTGGGGGGGGGCTATGTGTTGCTGCCTTTGCTGAGTGTGCGCACTTATGCATATGTGCATGCATGCATGTCTGAACGAGCGTGCACCTATATGTGTGTGTGTGTGTGTGTGTGTGTGTGTGTGTGTGCGTGTGTGTGTGTGTGTATGCTTGTGCGTGTGTTTACATGTGTGTGTGTATTTTATTGGGGGGTGGGGGTCTCATGGGGCAGCTCTGTGTCTGTCCCATCTGCCACCCCACTCTACTGACACCCAAGGGAATGGCAGAAAGGGTGGGGGATTCGTTTTGGAAAAAGGAATCGGGGTCCAGTGGTCTAATGGGCAACAATGGCGGTTTTACTGACGGGCCAAAGGCAAAGGACACCGGCTGGGTGTGGAAGCCAATCTACCAATCTGTGACAAAGCAGAGGGCCGTCGCTGTCAAGCTCTGCCTCCGTCTGCCTAATAAGACACGCACACCCCTGAAACTGGGCCTCAAATGAAAAAGGGGTGCACTGTATTTTGCACACACACACACACACACACACACACACACACACACACACACACACACACACATACATACACCCGGGGCTAATGTCAGCCTAATGCATGGCCATGCTGTGGCCGGAGGGCTAATTGGGTATATAAACACAAACACATCCCTTGAGAGGCCATCGGGGAAGGGTGTATTTTGTGCTATATGCTCCTTCTATTATTTGGAAAACAATACTGTTCCCTAAACATGGAAGCTCATCAGTACTTAAGCAGTATCGATAATGAAAGATGACATGGTGTTTGCTCTTGTGTGCCCAGCAGCTAAACGCTCCTTTGAAGCTGTGCACGCAGTGTGATGTGGAACGCCTTGGTGGCAGGTGGCATCTCATCCTGTCTTTATTCAAACTGTGATCATTTGATGGTGAATGGCGCCGCCGCCGCCTCAACAGCAACAACAACAAAACAGTCATGTGGAAGAAAACATATGGCTCTTGCACCACTGGGCAGAAGGAGCACTCTGCAAGATGAATGCTGTTGTGCTGGTAACAAAGCTGACTTTAACTTGTCAAATTAACAGCATATCAAAAGAGAAAGAGATAGAAATCAGGAGGAGGAGGAGGAGGAGGAGGAGGAGGAGGAGGAGGAGGCAGCCTGAGTTCTTTTGATATGTGCCACTTGATTGTGACAAAGACAGCACCGAGAGAAACAGTGACTTGATTAGGAGGTCAGATCACAGACTGGGTCAGCAGCAGTCTAAAGCCCTCCTGTCCCTCACTGTTTCTGAGCTGAGTTGTTGATGCACTGTTTGTCCATACATGTATCGTACAAACAAACACACACACACACACATACACACACACACACACACACACACACACACACACACACACAGACGGGCATCCACTGGGTGCTACCCTGCCCCCTCACTGCTTTGAGCGCTATGTTAATGAAACAGTTGCTGTTTCCTGGCATAACATTAATTACCCGATCAAAATAGAGTGGGTAATTAACTGCCCTTCTCTACCAGTGCTAATTACATTAGCAGAGAAGGGCCATTTCAGGGGAGCACAAGAGAGGAGAGAGAGAATGACGGGATAAAGCAGTACCAAACAAAGACCAAAACAACAACGCTGTGGTGAGGCACATGTCGAGCTGTGTGTGTGTGTGTGTGTGTGTGTGTGTGTGTGTGTGTGTGTGTGTGTGTGTGTGTGTGAATGTGTGTGTGTGTGTTTGTAAAAGAGAGAAAGAGACTTAGAGGAGGAGGCCACGTTGGAGGGAGACTCATGTGGTTCTCGCTTGGGCCCCCAGAGGCTCGGTCCTCAGAGAAAAGCAGGCTTATTGAAGAGGAGAGAGATGGGGGGGGGGGTTGTTGTTTATCCTGACATGCTCTACTCAGTCTTTAACGCTCGCATCACAATTAAGATGCTGCGGCTCATCAGCTATGTATACAAAACAGTGTAGCAAGCTGCACGAGCACACAGGTGATGGGCACAGTCAGAAATAGATCCAACGCTGAGATGCCTTGTAGGAAAACCTTAATGTCGAGGAAATCGTCTCATAATACAGTGCGTGTGCGTCTGTGTGTGTGTGTGTGTGTGTGTGTGTGTGTCTGTGTGTGTGTGTCGTTGTGTGTGTGTGTTTGACCCTACTTGTGTAACACGGTTTCTGCACACATGTAAAAAAAAAAGTAACAATTCACAATGCAATGCAACAAAAAATAACTTAAACCAACATCAGGGACATTTTTTACTTATTTGTTTTATTTGGAGCACAAAATATAATTACACCTTGAGATATACAAATCACATTTGCACCATTTTGTGGACCGTTTCAAAGGACGATGGCTTCAAAAAAACATAGTATTAAATTGCTAATATTTTCTTTAAATAAATAAAATTAACCAAACTCTAAAAACAAATTTGCAAATGTCATCTAATCTTTGTGTTCTCTGTTTTCACATCCTGAGAATGAAGTTTGTGTTTTGCGATGACACAAATCAATGAGTACGAACAGCATGATATGGGTTCATGAACACCTAATAAGCCCCGTTCTTTTCAATTGAGCAGTTGTATGCTTTCATTCAGCGTACTGCATCGTGACTACAGACCTGTGTTGGTTGAGACATTTAAAATGACACTGACAAATCGTTTAGTCATACAAATTCAAATTTGCCATGTGGAATGAGATAATAATATCAGGGCGTTGGTGTGACAAAGCATGCATTATAAGTGAAATAAAAAATGATAAAGCTAACTAACATATTTCCTTTACACAAGGACAATAACCTTCTTTAAATGCAGGCATAACATTAAGATGTTGCTATGTGCAAACCTGAAAACGGGGGATATTTTATTCCACAAAAGTGTGCAGGAGTTTATCATCTCCACTACAAAATCAATTCCCTATGATCAATTAGCAAATGAATTACCAATTATTGAGATAACTTAATTTCATTAACAGTTGAAAAAAGGACCACTTTATAAAAACACGTTTATATTATTCCCTAAACTAACTATAATAAGTTAAATTGCTTGTTCTTAAATAAATCAATATATGAATTCCTTTAGTAATAACCCTTGAGACAAAGAGTTCTCCCTTGTAAAACCGTAGAGATCAGAACAAAAAAATAAAGGGTCTATTTTTCTGGAATGTAAATTGTCATCGAAAAGTCTACGAAAAAAACAAACTCTCGCTAACTCACAGACAGTATACACTCATGCCATTTAAGGTGTCCATCCACGGACAAGTAGCACCCTGCTTCTCAGAGTGTTACATCAGAGTTGTCCGTCGGTTGTTGGAAGAATCAAACGCTGCATGTGATAGCAGGCCAGAGGTAAATACAGATGCTTTTGAAGCTGGAGATTTCCTTTTGTTTCCTTTCAGAATGCAGACGCTTCCTGACGTACACACACAGCGACACCCGGTCCAGTCTGGTGCTGTTAGCTAGGGAGCTGTGTCTGTAGCTGTGGGTGAAGTACTGTGCTTTGCCTCTTACGTAGACGGCTGTTCTTTGGACGTTATCGTTTCCCATCCTTTTCAACTACTTGGATGAAGAAGGGACTACGAAATGGCAGTTTGGGGGGCTCATGAGGGAAAGTTAAACATGGTTAGTGATCAATTTTCCGTTCTCCCCTCCCTCTTATTTGCCAAAAGAGGGGCTAAGTGAAGCAGTGGTCTGGGGTAGATTGGGGTGGGTGCTTTGCTACATCAGGGGAACAACCAGGCCCGTCATCGCTGGAGAGAAAAAAATATACAAAATCTATGATTCTAATCAATCAGGTCTTGCATTATTGTACATCCAGCAACTTTTCTTTCTGTCTTGTTCAGTCAAAGCGGTTTTCGAGCGGTTAGTACAGGGGGTTAGACTGCATTTGTGAGCTCAGACAGGGGGGTCAGATAGTGAGTTGGATGGCTACCTCTGAAGCTGTTTCCCCCTGAGCCGGGGCAGGCGGGGGAGGGAGAGCCCTGGGGCCTGAGGACGGGAGCAAAAGCACTCTTCTGTTTAGCAGCAGACGGGAAGGAGGAGAAAGGCAAGAGAGACGATGATGAGCTGGAGCTGCCTGGTATAGTGGGGCTGGAGGGCATTACTGGGGACGAGAGAGCAACAGTCAGTCTCACGTCTTACTATCATTGCGGACTCAGAAACGTAGAGATCGTTATATGGTCTTACTGTAGGGAGAGCCTGTGGGAGAGGCGCTGCTGAAGCCAGGAGAACCAGGTACTCCTAGACTGGTCATGGGAACTGTCCCGTAGCCTCCAGTCATCCCTCCGCTGCCCCCGTAGCTTGAATGCTGAGGAGTGGAGGCTGACTGGTAACCCCTTGGAGACAAACTGCTGGAATTCCTAATGTAACCTGAAATAGGAATGAAAAGATTGGGTCAGTTCTGAGCTTCATTAGTGGGGGGGAAATGAAAGTATTGATTGGGTTATGTCTTATTTGGCTCACCTTGGCTGCTCTGTCCGTGGTCCCCGATGCTGACGCCTAACTGGGAAGGATAGGAGCCCAGGCCCATCACGCTGCCGTGGGCCGGTGAGCTCGGCAGTGCCTGCAGCTGACTGTGAGGACGGGGAACGCTGTAAAGCGCCTCGGCGATGTCCGCCGCACGTTTCAGGAGCATGTCCTGCGGAAGACACAAAGACACAAAAATGAGCGATGGCTTGCAGTTTCACATTTACAGGAAGAGGCCAGATGCAGATGTTTAGGCTGTCAAAATGCTACCTGTAAACTCACACAACTATAATCTGACAGGAAACAGGTGAGCATTAAAAACGCTGAATATATGTCGGAGCTAAATCCAATTAGACTCCACTTTCTGGCAGCAGATTACAATCTCTATGAAGCTTCCTCACACACGAACACTGAAAAACTTCTGAAACTTCAGAACTATATTTTCATACAATCATAATCTGACAAAGCCCTCTATAATATTCATAATGAAGGCTCTATCTAGAGCAGCTTTCAAATCCCTTCAAGTTAATGCCTCAAAGTACACAGAAGTCATATTTAATTTTCTAAAGCATGCATATCACTGGTTATCTGCATGTTTTATCTTGTAAACCAACTTGTCATTTAAAGTGTTGAGGACATCAGGCCAAAGCTGCTGCTGTTTACCTGATTACTGTGTGGATTTCCGTAGAGGGCCTCAACCAGATCTGCTGCTCTCTTTAGAAGAATCTCCTGCAAAGAACATCATGTATTACACTAATATATTGGTAAGAGTGTAGCATGCACATCTCCTTGAGAAAACATCATGAGCAATCTCTTATTTAGGAGTCTCTAACCTTGGCTAGTTTCTCCGGGTCCCCAGGATGTCGAGGAATGACCTTTTGAAGACGCTGGAAGCCGTAGTCTATAGTTGGCTCATTGAGGGCTGACAAAATAGAAAAAGGGAGAAACAATCAAATATAATGCTTCAAGACCCGAAAACCTGCGTCCCATTGAGAAGTCCAAACAAAGCACGCCGTGTGTTGTCTAAATACCTGTGTAGATGAAGCGCCCAGGCGCCCCCTTGCAGAATTGTTTGGATTTATAAGACAGTGTGACCTCGACGACCCCGGGGATGTGTCGAGGAGGCGTCTGGACACGGATAGCGTGTGGCGTGATCAGCTGAGGAACGGGACAGAAACCGTGTCAAAAGACCGCAACACATTATCCCCCTCCGTGCCTTCTAAATATTTAGGCTAACACAATACTGTGGAAAGATTCATTTGTGTAGACTGCCCATAAATCATTTAAATAATGAGACAAGCCATATGCTATATATATCATTTCAAAATACGCTGCAGACTGTAGCATCATTAGCAAGATGCTTTGGAGACAATTCCTACCTCACTCCACACCAGCATGCTGCCAAACACCACCTGCAGGCCGTCAAAAAAGTTCTCCCCGATGACGATGACCATCGCCCCGCCGGTGGTCCAGCCCTCGCTGGGGCTGATGGCTTTGATACACGGGGTGGCTGCACAGAAGAGCAACGCAAGCGTTACTCCAAGGGTTTGCATTCAGGAGGTACAGCAGTTGAAGGTAGCGAGAGTGAGAGTTGTACTATTATTGGATTATAATTATTGATACATAATTGGGTTGGGGGTATTTTAATGTTGAGGCTGGCTGCTGTGGAGATATTACATCAACTACATTAATACTACTTAACAAAGTAATGTTATGTTATTCTGAAATAGAAGAGTCCGTCTCATGATTTGTATGCAAAATATTAATTAACAAAGTAAGTATTTGCTACAGCTGTCAGATAACTGTAGTGTAGTGACTATGGTATAACATAGTGCAGATTGGTACTTGAGTTTAGAGATAAATGTGATTTATGGACTTCAAACTGGAAACCTATAACGCATATTTAAATTTAAGACAATATTATTTCTATCGTCTCTTCTTTATGTGAGCCAAGTGTCCTAATTAATGCATTAATTAGCTGAGTTAATGACCTCAGTAGCACCACTGGTTATGTTTGATGTATCACGGTGATTATAAATGGACATTAAGGAACTCAAGTACCTGCTGTTACAGTATGTTTCTGAGTATGAATGATGAAGTGCAATAAAAATAAAAGATAAATGGAGGGTAACATTGTCGTGTTGCAGTGTCAGTCTCACCATATTCCATAGTGTTCTCGACAGACTCGCCTGGTTCCAGTCGGCGGGCCCTCCGGCCGTGTTTTGAGTTGTTGTGGACGAACATGTTGTCAGACACCGCGAGGACGTGGCCGTCTACACTCACCGTGCTGGACAAGACCACCTGAGAGGAAGAGAGGGGGAGATACATGAGTGAGTGTGTGTGTGTGTGTGTGTGTGTGTGTGTGTGTGTGTGTGTGTGTGTGCACAACTCAGACAGCACGCTGAGTCACAATCTCCAGTTACAACAGCAAAGTCCCTGAGCGACAATCGGTTAGAGCATACAGGTGATAGTAATATTTCTCAATGGTTAATGTGTCATCCCTGGGATCTCCACAATATGTCTGCATTGTGGTGATGACACCGCTCACACAGCCCTCCACTCCTCCATCGGGTCTCCATATGGCCTCTCCACTACCTCTTGCCTAGCTTTTTGATTCATACAGCATGCAGCAAGCTCATCGCTGTCTTCTCCTGATCCTTCAATGACACCAAACATATGGACCAGATTTCCCATTTTTGCCGGCCGTTAAAACAGTGGATGATATATAGGGGCCATAATTTGATTTTCTGGCCACAGCACGTGCGCGTCCCTTCCCACATCTGCCTCGCATGGATGACACATATAATTAATGAGAGGATACTTGTAGTTGTTTTTCTCTCTTTATATTTACGAGTGTTAATGACCCTATTTCTGAAAGTGACAATGAGTTTGAGTGTGTTTTAGGAACATGTTTATGAGCTTTAAAGGGAACCGGTCCGTGAGAAAAGGTCATTTTCAATTAAATAGTAAACTATAACTATTTATAATGGGCATTTTTTTAAATCAGACAGCAACGATAAACCGTGCATTCCCTTCGAAATAAACACATGGCAGTAATTTTTCAGGTGAAGAAACATGAGAGAGAGAAAGAGAGAAAGCATATGTGCTGTAGGCGGTGGGAAGGGAGGTGAACCTAAAGGAAAATAACTGTAAATTATCGATCAAGCAGCAGACTTCTGTCCAGCTCTGATCACCTTTTAACCCAGAGATGAGAGTCTTGGAGCGCCTATGTGCTCATAACTTCTCAGCATGTGTCACATCGCAGGAGTTAAAGCAAACATTGTAGAAGACAGAGGGAGCACGGAGAAGGGGAAGGTACGCAGGGTTTGCGGGGAGAAGGAGAATGCCAGACAGGGACCGCTGGTGCTGAAAGACGGCAGAGGAAGTGGGGCGGGAGTGTCCCCTGTGACCACTTCCTGGGTCACGGAGCATGACCTCCTCCATCTGGAGCCAATCACTCAATTCTTGACAACTTCCTGAAACACCTCAACCTATTTCCTGCATCCCAACGACCAAGTCTCCCACATATCTAGCTCCTTTCGTTTATCTTTCCATCTCTCGGAGTCCTAATTGATTTTTGACTCACCTCTTACTTCCTCCTCTATATGTCTTCCATTGGGAAATATTTTCCAGAGCTTTACTATGCCAAAGTTTGTGACATAAACTCTACTTAGAATAGACAAGAAATTGAGTATTTAGTCTCCATCTACTTAGATGGAGGAGCATGGAGCGGTTATGTTTTGCAGACTGTAAAATACAATTTATTTTACATAATTTGATTCCCATATTCAGTCCTATGTGTCACCAGCCTCCTACTTCACACTCACACACAAACATGCATTTGTACTTTTTGTACCTGAAATCTCCTCATATCCCTCGGGTTTCCCGCTGTCTTCAGACAATTCTGGTTACATTTTAGGAAAAACTTCAAGAAAAACCTGCAAAGGTAAATAAGAGGACACATGTTTGTACATCAGCAACGCAGAAATCACATGAAAGAATGGTGCTAGCGTGGCACACTGGCAGTCAAAGAAGACATTCATTATTTTTCAGAGACAGGTACGGTGTGTGTGTTTGCGTGTCTACATGATTACAGCTCTGACATCAATCCCAGCTGTTTAGCTTACGATTAAAGTCAATGTTATTACACTTTAAATAATGTGATGAGAATCTGAAGCACAGTCCAGTGAAACGTGCTGCTCTGTTTCAAAGTAAGCTGGAGACAGTGATGTATGCCAGGGGACTCGGGGGACCGCGGTATCCCGCAATGCCGTATTTGAACCCCCACATGGGAATGGAGAGGGAACGATGTAGAGACAACTACAGAGAAAGTGAAATGAGGAGGTGGAAAGAAGGAGGTAGTGATAGAGGCACAGGCACTGGTATGGACATGAATCTTGTTTTCAAGTATATGTGTCTCATTACGTATGTGAGTGTACTTTTGAGGGTGATAGGCTGTGGAGACCGAGAGAAGCTGAGAGAAAGCAGGGTGCTGATAGCCTCTGCTACACCAAAGAAAACCTGAGGGAAAGGTGGAATAAATAGGGGAGAGGGAGACTTCGGAGAGAGACTCCAAATCCCAGGTGTACACAGTTCGGCAACATAGCCCGCTGCCATGGCAACGCAGCTCTGCCGCAATCCCAAAGTCCCTGTGCTGAGAGTCGAAGACGGCGATGGGAAAGAGAAGGCAACAACAAGAACACATTCCATCACTGAAATATAGCGAGAAGGGAGAATTGGCAAGGTGAGGTGGAGGAAAGTATGTAGAAAGAGGGCAGGTGCAGACGATCCAGACAAATCTCCTTCGGTATAAAATGTGTTAAAGCAAAAGAAAAGAAAAATGAGCCTCGAAGTGATGCGTCGTCGTGATATAATTATGGCAATTGGCAAAATATAAAACCCTCAAACCAGATGTCCACTTCACTTTATAGGTGAACACGACTAAAGTCAAACACATCCGTTATGTTACAATCAAACAAACAACAACAGGGCTGGACAAAAAGGATGCAGCGGTCCGGGGCTTCGTGGTTCGTCCCATTGCCACCCACACTGTGCTTTCTGCAAAAATAAGTCATCTTAATGGAGAGCGGTTGTTTGGAGAGGAACTTCATATTGGCCCCATAGCCCTGAACTCTCCCATCGAATACTAATCTCTCATTCTGTCAGCTTTAACTCACTATTCTTCCATCACTCGCTCCAGCTTTCCTCCTCGCGAACAGGATCTGGCTTGAAAAAGTCTCTCGGTTCCAACAGTGTGTCCAATATTTCTTGATTTGAGCTATTTCGTCGGAGGACAATCAATATTTTTGTTGGCAGACGGTGGTTATAATTTGTCAGAGACCTCGGACCTCCAACCTCAAAGCTGCGCTCCACCTCCGTTTTGGGTGGAAACATTTAAAATTGCACATTTGTGCCTCTCCCATTTCCTCCTTCTATTTCTCCCCTCATCTGTCCTTTTTTACATGTACTTGTTGGACATCATGACTATCAGTTTAGCATGATTTCAAATCACAATATGTAGAGGACCTTACACGAGGGAAGTTATACAACGTATTCCTGCCCCTGAAAACAGACCATGATCAAAAGTGCTGTTTCATTTTACTGCCTCCTTTGAGGGTTATGCAATATTTATGTTTTATCCTGGGTGATGATTTTTACAGAATGGCCCATTTTGAAAGGCCATAGCTGGCATTCATAAGGAGTGAGGTCCTCTTTGGTTTGAATGCATGTCCATGGTCTGGCTGTGGTTGGGCCACACTCGTTTTCTCGCTACTTGCTTGTCAGCTACTTAGTGTTCATCTAACCAGCAGTCATTATTCATTGGAGTGAATGACATGATGCAACTTGCCGCGACGCCTCAGATAGCGATATCACAACCCTAATTGAGAGGTTGTCTATATCCATCTCAGGCTTTGTGCACTTTCTGAGGGTTCTTGACCTTGTTTGTTGACTTCTTCTCATCATTCCCTGTTTGTATGACACCAGATGCCTCACGCACACACACTGAAACACACCGTCACATGCATGCATGCACAACATAATACAACGACACCCCCACCTTTGCCCCCCTCCTAAAAATCCATTGAGTCAACTTTTCACCCCCCTCAGTTCGGACGCACACAGCTGCAAATGCTGAAATTAAAGCGAGACATTGACGCATATATTAGCATGCATTAGCCGCTTCCCCCTGCCCACTTAACATGCAAATCTCCCAGCCCCGTCGCCTCGCACCTTCTGCCACACATTCATTTGCTGAATTATAATTAGACTAATCTTGCATAATTAATAAGAAGTCGAGGACTCTCTGTTTTTTATCCCCTCCTCTATTGTGGTTGCAAAAGTTTAATATTGCTGTTGTTTGTTTTTGTTTTGGTAATTTAATGTAATACACCCACACGCCTCCCCATCCAGGGGGAAGAGATAAGGAGAACATGCAAAGAATTGGAGGGGATCTACGAGTCACAGGAAAATTGCAGAGAAAGTCCTTTTTCAAAGAACTTCACAAGCTTAAGTGTGTTTATTTTGTTATGTGTGCATAGTTCTTTACATTCACTAACAATGCACATAAAGCAAGAGTAAAATGGTGATTATGTTAGTTTAAAACACTGTTAAGTGGAACATTGTGCAAATAAAGCTACGGGTAAACTCATATATATATCTCTAATTATATGTTTTTTAACTATTGATAATAATTAAGCTGAATAGAATGTAAGCTTCAACGTGTTACCCTTATTGGAGAAAATTAATAGCTGTCTGTGTGATTAGATTACTTACAAATATGACTAAATATTAAAACTTGATAAGCGCAAACTCATTATTTTAGTTTGATGACAAATGTAGGAGGTAATTGAATTCCACAGACTTAACTGTGGTAAGCAATGGAGACCAAGTTGTATCTTCCACAGCAGCTACCCTCTACAGACACACTTAAGACAGGAAACACAAACAAAACACAGACGTCTTAAACCTCGGGATCATTTTCCACCGTGGCACCACGGGGAGTCTGCTTTTTCTTTTCTGCCTTCACTTCTGTATCTCTGTCAAGGCCTCGAATCCCTTTTGTCTGCATCTGCTTCAGTTCCCAAGACTAAACACGGGCCTCCCAGTGTGAGGCGGCCGTCCTAACGTTGACAACGTGCTTTACTAAAACTAGTTCAACGACCAACCGGCAAGTAGCGACACTAAACACACTCAGAAATCAGAAATGCGTTTTTTGCACACAAAAAATTGCAAACATCTCACCCCTGAGTTTGAACTCTCAGTTTCACATGTCTCGGTGCATCGGGCCATCTGTTACACATAAGTGTTGCACATCGGGCTTTACATATGGCCTTAATCATGCGACGAGCACCTAGGCAGCACAGGACCCCTAACAAAAAAATTCATAGGCGTTCATCAGCGCTAATCACTGTTGACATAAACTGCCTTTTCACATAGACATAAAACACATCGCCCTCTGTGCTCATTGTAAACAGAGGTTTACTGGTGGCAGCAGCTCTTGAAGCATGTGATGCAAAAGGCTTTTATACAGAGTTCAAGTAAGTTAGAAAACTTTTTCTCTGCTTGTCTTCTCTTCTGGGAATTGGCTATGGCCTTTCATTTCTGGGGTTACTGCACAAAAGATGACACACGCTTTAATACCAAAAAATATATAGGAGGGGAAACTTTAAGGTGCAGAATGAGGAGAACAAACTCGTTGTTCAGCACACATGGATGTTCTGCTGCTCAGACACATAGGCAAAGATAAGAGGGAGAGAGGTATTCATTTTTTTTATACATGTAAATCTGACCCAATCCATGAAGCTCAATAGGTATTGATTGTAAGAAATAAGGAGAGAGAGAGCGGCGAAAATAGAGGAACAGAAAGAGACGAGGGTTGGGGGGAAAGAAAGAGGAAGAGAGGGAGAATGTTGATGTCCTGTATTCAGGGCCATCACTCATCAGAAATCCCCCCCCCCCCTTTCCCCCTCGCCCCCCTCAACACTGAAAAAACAAAACAGTGTCCTGACATCGCGGTGGAGGGGAGCTAAGGGGAGGGCAGGGAGGGTGGGAGGAAAATTAGGAAACCAGATGTGAAGCATTAAAACATACTGACATGCTGAGGGCCTTCCTCTGCCACACTCACACACAGAGAGCACTAACTCATCCAGCAGGCCCAGATACGTGTGCGTATGCGTGCATATGTCACACGCTGGCTGTACAAACCACCCACACATTCATGCGCTTTTTCACAGCGAAATTCACAAATAGCGACTTGCAAGCAACCGTGTGCGCACAATCGTTTGTGCAGAAATATACCCATTAGCAAAGAAAGGAGGCCTCAAAAACAAATGTCCAAAAGTTCTATTTTTGCAAATGCAAGCTGATATTTAATTGTAAAGTAGCTCATGGCGGTGTGCTAGGGTTTAGATAAACCAGACCAGGGTCATCACGCATCAGAGTATGGATATGCATCCAATTAGTACATATACCCAGGCAGAGGAAAGGCTGGGGGGAGGAATGGAGATGTTTTGTTTTCCTCCATTGGGAGAGCTGTGTTTGGGGGATGAAGCGGGGGGGATAGTAATAAATACCCCTGGACCCGGGTCCCCTGGCAGACTGGAAGCTAGACTGGTCACCAGGGTTAACACCCGGGGCACATGACCTTTGACACTGCTAATGGGGCACAGAGAACCCTCCACGAACTGATACCCCCTCTGTCGCATACCACCACAGGACCTTTCACACCAGCCACCCAGTCCTACCCTCCTTCTCCTCCCCCTCCTCATCCTCCTAAAACATACAGGGATATCTGTGGCATCAGCTTCACTCGCCTTTCACCAACAAACATCTCGCAGCCAAACCGACTGCGAGCTAGTCTCTTCTCTCTTTTTGTGACGGCTTGTAAAACACACATCCAGTCATCAATAAAACAGACAAAGCTTTTCCGATTTTAACAAGATTGTCACAGCTGAAACTTTGATCCACTGTCTACCATTTAGTGAATGACTGGTGGTCACCCTGATGGCCTCTCTGTGATATTCAGTGTACTTATCCTGTATATCTTTAAACACCACCGGTATACTCACATGGCTAAATTATTCAGGTAACCAGTAACTACACCTGCAGTATAATAAAGAGTCAAATGTACAATTATTTGATTTTAATGGAATGGAAATAGAGCAGAGTAGAAGTATCTGAACGCACAGTCGTTGAGTAGAACATACTGTATTGATCCCTGAGCGTGTCCAGGAGGCAAACTGACACCTCTCCAGCTGCCAGTCCACACCGATCGGCCCATACTGGGAATGGGTTCCCAGGCCCAGTCCGAGTCAGACTGAGCTACTGCTGCCACAATATCTCCAGATATACTTAGTTACTTTCTAAATACCACTGCACTGATCAGAAGGGGTGAACAGCACTCATTGCTAGTCTTGTTTGCTCATTTAAATAACTACTGATTTAGATATTAATTTGTACTTCATTCAGGCAAAGTAATCGTTCAGCATTTGAGAAGTTTTGAAAATTAAAAAGTATAGATTATTTTGAATCCTTTAAATATAGAATTGGAAAAGCTACTGGTTTCACATTAGTAAACTCAGCTGAAATAGCTACACTATATGAAATAAAACTTAATTATTATTTTTTTTTAAACTATCCTATTGATCAGTGGTCAGAGAATAAATGTTTAAATGGACTCCAGTGTAAATTTAAACACTGGAGTTCCCCCGTGCGTCTCAGGCAGACACACGGGGGAACTCTTTCTAATCTTGCTGGTGGATTGGCTGCACCCCTCTTGGCCTCCTCCGTTGCCTCCCAGGCTGGCTTCACCCCTGCAACCTTAGCCCCTGCCCACCCCGCCTCTTAACTTGAGAACTGTGACAAAGCCAAACATTTAAACCACTAGTGCTGATTTATAGCGCTTGGTAGTGCTGTAAAACCTTCAGGCTTGCCGCCGCAAAAGTGACCGAGACACGGCGTAGCTGCGAGGAAAAGAGGGCCGAGGGGAGGAAAGCCAAAAGATGGGAAGGGTGCTCGAGAGGAACTCGAGTGTTTCAAAGATGTTTCTCCTGGGCGTTAAAGTGTTTTACTGCATAACCTCTCACAAGCTGCTAAATGTGCATCTCAACAATTTGAAATTAATTACTGTTTCGGTCTCTCAAGCTGCAGCCAAAAGCAAAGATTGCATACAAAGCTTGGCCACACGGGACTGCGGTCAGCCTGCCAAGTAGATGGATATGGATAGATATTCAGAGTCTGGAGAACATGAATTCACAACCAGGACAGGGAATAGAAATCCCATCAGTGGCTTCACCTCTCCCAGCATGCCTGGTGTATCCTGAGGGACAAGCATTCAAAATATACTCTCGACTGTCACATGTAGACACGGAGCACCCTCTACAGCGGAGGAGATCTCACACACACCAGAAGGTCATCTGCAATACACCAACACTCATCTTGCTTTCTCGATACCCGTCCAATCAATCAGCCACTAAGCAGATGTACCAATAACGCATGTATATCAAAGCTCAACCTGAACCTTTCTTGGGAAAGAACAATGAATCTGGGATTGATGCCACCAAGCGGGAGAGGAGAGGAAAGAGAAGCAACAACAGAAGGAGAAGAGATGTCTTCTTAATTAGCCAGTAATGATAAGATCTGACAAACAACATCTGTTTCCAGAAAGAGAGGGGGGGGCAAAGAGAGGGAGGGAATGAGAGGGCGAGAGAGAGAGAGAGAGAGAGAGAGAGAGAGAGAGAAAGAGAAGCAGTGGAGAAACCTGTGAAGCCTAGACAACAGGGACTTGCTTGTAAGAAAGTAAAGGGGGAGCGGAGGGGATGTGCAAGGGAGGGAGAGCTGTGTAGCGTGACACAATAGAAGAGCGGTGGAAGAGAAGTATAACAGAAGTGAGAGAAAGACAGAAAGGGGAGAGAAATCTGACAGGGTTGAGGAAGTCGAAATGCCAGGACGAATATGACAGACAGAGGGAGGAAAACAGATCAAAATGAGAGAAAAGGAGGGAGATAGACAGACGCAAGAGGAGGTGAGCGGGATAATGGTGCTGCAGGAGGAGAAGAAGAACGTGTGAGGAGACGGGAATGGAATCACTCAGAGGTCCAGGGTGCTGTAATTTACTGTCCGTGGCTAATACACAGCAAATGTGTGTAGCCGAGGACTGGAGAGGAGAATGGGGAGCCGGGTGGTGGGAGGCTGCAGGGAGGAGGGCACGCTGACTGTTGGGGCTCCCAGCAGGCATGCTGGGAGCCTGTCAGCAGTCACATCACCCCCTGCCCTCTGCCCTGACAGATTCATCAGGACCATTACACACACACACACACTCACACTCACACACACACACGCTTACAAATGCATCCAAACATTATAGTCACATTGCGATCGCTGTTTCCGTCTTCCTTTGACTTTTGGTTCATGATGAGGGAAACACAACATCTGCTGCATTAATGACGAAGCCAGCGAAACACAAACGAGCCAGCAAAGATTGCTGCTCTGCTTTAACTTTATACACTGCATTCAGTGCATAACTCTATCCTGCGATGCTTGCCATATTATTCTTATGTTAGCGTGGTGCTTTTAAAGTGAAATACTAACAATATGGATCTATTGTATGAAAACTGTTTTTTTTCTCTCGTGTCCCACAGGAGGGATAAGTATTGCCGTAAGCATAATAAGGATACTTAATCACATTGTATGTAAGAACTACAGCATATGTGTAAATATTAGTGTTGGGAAATGTTTTTAAAAAGTGAAAGGGTGGAGAATTTGTAGAGAAATCTAACTCCTTGGAGAAAAACAGTATGTCCAGAATCCAGAATCCAGATAAATAGACAAACAAACAAACAAGGTGGCTAGCGGGGCCGGCCTAGCACCAGGGGGCATTGTTAAGTCATTAGCGAAACTTAAGACTGCAGACCGATCCCCATCACACACACACACACACACACACACACACACACACACACACAAACACACACACACACACGCACACACACACACACACCCTAACAGCTCCACCCACAGCAGCAGCATCCAGCCAAAGAAAAACAGCCAATGGTTCCTAAATACCATTGCTAACTGGCCTCTGACTCCATCCCCCCCCCCACCACCACCACCCTCATCCCCAAACACACACACACACACACATACACACACACACAAATACATGGGTTCCTGATGATACTGAAGATCCCCTTTAAAAATAAATGGCAAATACAGGAATTTCACATGAAAAATAAACCCACAAATACAAATCTCACACATAAAACCGCGAAGCGCTCACTTGCCTGCGATCTCAAGTGCCTCTAAATCACCCTAATCTGCCCCCTTCTGATCCTCTGAGTGCCCCTACTTAATCTCTACACTGCTCAACCAAAGGTGAACCCTATTAGTGGCCAGACAAATGAGAGGGTTTGCCCCGGCTACTCTGAAAGTGCGAGGCCTTTCACAGTGCCATTGAGCTGCAACTCCAAACTTCAAATGTGGCCCCCTCTCCTCCCCTATGCATCCCACCCACTCTAAAAGTCCCCCTGCTGTTCCTCCACATTAGCCCGTTGGTAGTCTATTCCCATTTCCTGTCAAAACATTTCTCCAGCGCTCAGTTTCCGACTGCCCCCTCTGTAGGCTCTCTCAAAGAAAACAAACCGGGCCGGCTCCTCGTGTCAGGGTTCAAGCCACAACAGCTAACACTGGCCAAAGTGGAGCAAAGGTGACCGAACGCAAACTTGGCTCATAACCTACGACTCATACATTTCCTGTGCACTTTTGAGTCCAGGACCTTCCCAGTTCACATCGGACCGCTCCGCAGAAAGCTGGAGCCCCACAAAAGGTCGACGGACTCGTTTTCCCCGGTCCAACTCCGAGTGAGACTCTCTCTGTTTGATGCGGTACCTGTCAGCAAATTTGATATTCTAGGCGTTGCGTCGTCTCTCCCTGTCTGTCTTTGTGTCATTCTCCCCCTTGCGTTGCCCCAAGGGAGGAGCCATCCCCGCGGCCCTGTGCCAGCTGCTCACTGGTCCAGCCTGTGTGCCGCTCTGCTGTGTGAGGCGGTGTGCACTGGAGCCTCGGGGCCCTGTCGCCACGCTGCCTGGCCCCCAGCCCGAGGGGCTCGCTGACAGGGGGTCTGGAGGGACTGGACAGGGCTACCCCACCGTGGGTAGCTCCAGGTTAGCACTGCAGTTGATGATATACAGTAATACTTAAGTAAAAAGTGAATGCTCACACGTGTTTAAAGGGGATCACCAGCCTGCCATGTAGTAAATCAAGGCACTACATGTAGTAAGCATCCTTCAGGTGGTAATGTAATGATTTAGGGTACTGTGTTGAATACAGTAGTTTATCCATGAATGCTTATACATCCAGTTCAATGACCTTTGCCAACGTCCTCTGCAGCTCTTTCTGTGGCCAGAGACTCGGATTTAAAAAAGCACCTCCTCCACATCTGTCTTTTTCTCAGCTACTTCTCACACAAAGTCTGCTGTGCTGATGATTTGTTGCGCCGCAACATCATCATCCGACATCCTGTTTCGGAGTAGTATATATAAAAAACAGACGGGAAATTCAAATCCATGTTACAGGATTGTCTTTATTTCTTGGCTAAAAGAAGGGATGGTTCACTGCCCCTCAGGACGTGGGCCTTATGAAAGACTTGTCGACAAGCCATCTTTAAGAATATGTGGTGGAAATGGTAATGGGAGGCCAGGTATAGGGTGCCAGTATCAACAGAACAAGCTAAAGAATGAGTTCCACTTTACACCAAAAGAAATCCCCATTATATTTGGAGTATGAGAAACAATCTTCTAAAATGACATTGTTATCTCACACATAAAACTCTCATGTGCATGTATGATGACCTAACAGGGCGACTTGGCGGCAGTGTATAAGTATGCATCTGGGAGAGGGGAAGAATTTGACCCCTGACACAGTCCAACAAATGTTACTGCATTTATTCTTTGGCTGATAGTTTAATGTTCTTTTCCCAAAGACTTGAAGCCTCTATTTTCTTTTTGGTTGGTGCTGAAGAATGAGGAGGCCGGCGTTCCCCTCCATTAGCAGTACAATAAGAAACTATCTGTCCCGCTGTAAGGGCAGGCAGGAGAAGAAGAAAAAACAGAGGGATGTGGCCCGCGTCATAATATACTGTTATTTTTTAAATTAGTTTAAGACATGCAGAGGCAAGCAGGTGGATGGACTACCATGGAAACAGATGGTGCCTCCCTGAGACAACAGACACATTTACATACAACAACAAATGATATCTGAATAGTTTATTGTTAACAGTCCAGACAGTGTTAATCCGTAAAGAACTATAAAAAAAGACTACACTGTAGAACATGTGTGCGTGTGCGTTCGAGCGTAATCAGACCGGAGTACGTCTTTTTACAGGGAAAATAGCTTTGACATCAGCAAAATGAATTAACGGGTAATAAATGATACGCGGCCATGGAAACTAAAGCTCTTCAACAGATCTACTACACAACGATTGTAGTGCTGAAAACAAAACCCTGCACTCACTGGGTGAAAACAAAGCTGTGGTACATGCACATGACTAGAACCAAGACTACAAGCAGATCAATAAAACCCACAACCTGAGATTAACAATAATGGATTCCTCTTGGAGCCGAGAGTCTGAAGTCACCCAGGAGGACAACTAGTGGTTGTTCAAAAATGATCCAAATTAATCCCAATTAACTGTTTTAAAAAAACACATCTGGTTTGTTTTTTAGTTTTGTATTAAAGAATCCCAGACTGTTATGCACAAGGATGTTTAGTCTTTGTGATTTCATTTTGAGTCGAGGGGAGGGAAACGCCATATTGACAACATTGGAAAATTCCTATTGATTATTCTTCTTTTCTCTGAGCGCCGGCTTGTTAAAAAAGACCCCTCTTGGAAACACGATCAATTAGTGAGATAGTGCTTGCCATTGATCAGGCCTTCTCCAACCCCCCGACCCCCACCTCACAAGGCTCTTGCCTTTCCATGGATCCCTCCACACACTCCTTATGACCAACTATTGATCTCAGCTTCATAGCCAAATATAAAAGCACACACTCGCACTGAGCGCTGACCCCTCCCAGCCGAACCACACCGTCTCGTACTAATACTGACATCTGCTTGTCTCCATTGTAAACCCATGGTTCACTCATAAATACAGAGGCCAGCTTTGGCCCAGAACCAATATAGTTCCACTGAGGTCAGAGGTCAACATGGCAATAATGCAGCCATTAACAGATCTGCTTGGGTTTAATACTTTGCAGAAGAGAGAAGCTCTAAGTAATGAAAGGAGTTGAAGGAAAATATTAGTATCGTAGGGCTGATTGCATACTATATTTTCATTTGATTATTTTCAAGTTGATTATTGATAGAACAGAGGAAATGCACGATATTGTCGCTTCGCTTTTTAAACAAATTGGTGATTAATATCGGTGTCAGTGAATTGTCTGAAACGTCGACTGCATGAGTTTGAAGAGTTAGTGAAGATTTATGGTGATGAGCCTAGAGGAATCAATCTATCTATCTATCTGTCTATCCATTGATCGATTATCAACCCAATCAGTGAACATGCCAGTCCATCAGTCAGAGATAGGACAATCTCCAAACAGAGAGGTCTCATTAGGACTGTGAGTGTAGCAGTTCACCAGTGTTAAGATTAGACAATTGTAAAACTATTAGACGCAGCAGGCAGCAGGGTATTAGATCATCCTCTCCCATCGGCAACTTAAGAGTCATCTCTTTGTCAACGACTGCCCTTGCCCTCTTCATCCCTCGGTCCCTCCACCCTCTATCCCTTCACCCTCCCTATGGATCAGCTGTGATCTCCTTTTTCTCTTTTCACTCAAATCAGGATTAGGGGGAAGAGGAGGTGGATGGGGGTGCAGCAGCAGCAGAAGGAGAAGGGGGAGAGAAAACTGAAACAATATGGAAAGGAGATTAGAAAAGAGGGGGTTTGGGCCGTTTGGGGAATTGCAAACTCCCTTGTGCTTGGCTAGGTGTCCTAATGACACTGCCTAATTATGGCAAAATTAGACAAGCTAAAGGGAAGGGAGGGGGGGGGGCTACGTAAAGGGGAGAGAAGAGGAGCCGGGGAACTAAGCAATTGGGTGTAAAGAGCAGGAACATGTGAGAGCGAACGGAAAAGAACGAGATCGCTGTGAAGAAGTACAGATACGAGGCAAGGCGGGGAGGAAGGGAGCGCGGGACTGAAAGCCAGAGAAAAAAAGAGAAAGAATAAGAGTAGAAAGCAGTGGCTGGTGTGATAGCAGCGAGTGGGCCCCAGCACGCTGCATGTTAATTGGAGAACAGGTGTTGGGGCTGGGAGCAGGAGGCTGATTACTGGAGCCACAGAAACAGACCGTTTCCTCCACACACACACACACACACACACACACACACACACACACACACACACACACACACACACACACACACACACATTCACACACAAACACACCATTGCAGGCACACACATGCACAAATGCACATAAAGGCTGCACACACACATGAATAATTTAAGACCCAAGCAGTGACTAGGGGAAAAGGTCAAACTAGGGGTCACCGAGACACATAGACAATCGCACATACGACCATATACATACATAAATAATCGTGCAAGGATCCCCACACATATGAAAATATACATCTGTCTGTGTGCACACAGACAGCCTATAAATGCTCTGAATACACACGCACATCTGTCAGTCTCTTGACTGTTTCAGTGTGTGGTGTACATGCATGCAGTCAAAGGAGAGAGTGCACATTAAGTTGGATAAAAGGAGCCAGGGCCAGGCAAAGATCCCATTGGCTTATCCGAAATTAACTGGCTGCTAATAGGCCGCTCCCCGAGGAGAGGATTCTGCAGACAAGTCAAGACAAGAGAGAGAATCCCCGATCAGAACGGGATGTGCCCCGTGTGATGAGAGAGTACAGTAGGTCAATGGTCCATTTAAATAAGTCCTCACAGCCTCACACTGGAGTCTTCACACACATACAAGGACTTGTAATCACACAAGTAACACACTCCTACCGTCATCAGCCCGCCACAAGCTGCTTACTGACACATTTCTAGTAGGTTCATACATAATGAGGAAGTATAAAGAGGCTGCCGGGGAGGAGGGGGGCATTGGGAGAATAATGTGCTACAGTAAATGGAAAAAGCAGCTGTTCCAAAGGTATTCTGGGAAAATTCAACAGACAACAGCCCGATTTTCTCCGTTATATGAAAACTATCTTCGGCGAGATCCTTCGAGACTCACTGTCAACAGCCAGCCAGCTTGAACTGAGAAGGGGGAGAGAAAAGGGTCCTTGACGTATATGAAGTGAGTGTTTTCTAGACAGACAATTGCAGGGAAGGAGAGAGGGAAGGACAGGGATACGGAGAGAGAGGAGATGAAGGCTGTGTCTATGACATCACAGAAAAGGTATTTCAGATGCGTTCTGCTTACGAGCATTCATCACATGGTTAATGCCAGGCAGACAGCGAGAGACCTCCAAAATCTCTCGGACGTGAAGGCCCTCACACACGCTGATTACCGAGGGGGTCAGCCGCCTCCAAGCCTGATAACTGGCTGTCATGGTGAACATTGACCACATATGGCAGCCGCTCTGGTGCTATGGAAGATCCACATGCTTCTGATAAAAATAAATATATACGCGTTTGGCAGGTTTCAGGTGCAATGTCGGCCGTTAGACTTCATGAGTGACCAAACTGAAACAAATCCCAGCGGGCGGACGGTAGATCAACAGAGAACAGAGAGATGAAGAGAGAGAAACAAGTGCAAGATGGAGATTATTTGTATGTTGTTAAATATTAGTATAAATATGTGTAAAATGTGTAAAATGCACACACAAACAATACCACTGTGCACACACATCCAGTGTCCGTCTATGAATGATGTGTTGTAATTGGAGCTTCTGCTTTGTAGCTACTCCGCTTGGTTTGTGTAGATGCAACAACTGCTTGGTGAGATCTCACCACAACAACCTTCACATCAACCCGCAATTTCTCTCTCTCTCTCTCTGTCTTTGTAAGTGTGTGGGTGCATACATACAAAGAAAGGGCAACCTGAACATTTCACATGAAGAGGTGCTTGTTGAAGGTGGTGGACACTGTGTTTTGATCTCATTACCTGTCAATGATGACCGGGTCAGAGGGCGTCTCGTTTCGGTTGCCACAACTTTTCTTCTCACAACAACGGCTGAGTGGGCAGTTAAAGGAGACAGAACAGAGGAAAAAGTCAGTGGAGGAAAAAAACAACAAATTAAACAGGAGGGGCCATTATTGGTCTGGCCCATCCACATCCACAGGGCCAGACTACTCCGCTGCAGTCGGGGCCAAGACCCAGGAGCACACAAAGGAGGCATGAGAGGGGAGGGGAGGATTAGACAAAAGAATAAAAGAGGAAGAAAAGGTACAACAACACACCCTACAAACAGTGAGAGACCATTCAAAAGTGAAAAGCCAGCCCGGCAATCTGTCACATTGATTTCGAAATCAAACTCAACCCCCACGCAGCCTCATTGCGCACGCACACACGCACACACACACACACACACACACACACACACACACACACACACATACACACACACACCATCCCAGAACATCCTACTATTCGTCAGCAGTCCTGTCCGAGGAGCCTGCTGGCCACCCCCCCCCACCCCCCCCTCCCGCCCCACCCCCCCAAAGTCCCCTTCACTGCATAACAAAAGTGCCCCCCCCCCTAACCATCTGCCACCCCTACACCTCGCCTCACCCCTCTCGTGTCCCAGCGTGGCCCTGCCCCCCCACCCCCCCTCCGCCCCCCTGTCAGACGGCCTCACTCCCCAGCTGTGACGCTTGCCCTCTGCCTCTTCGGCTCTGTTATTAGCCAGCTGTGAGTCACATTCGGGCATCTGCTGGCTACACAATGGCAAAGCCCACTCCGTCTTAGCCCCTCTCCCCATGTCCCAGCCCCCTATCCTTCCCCCTGCTGCCCTCGAGTCCTGGGTCACTACCCCGCTTCCAGACCGCTCTCTTCGGCTTCTTCTCCATCCCTAACTCCATATTCACCTATTTTCTCTGCTCACCAGACACTAACCAAAACCTTCTGTTCCCCTTAATCTCAACTGGACTCTTTAAACTTGCTTTTATAACAGCTCTTTGTTACACTGACACGTTGGCAATGTACCAGTGGACTTGTCATCACGTGTTGACAAACTTCAAACGAGATGTCTTGGCTAAACAGAAGTGCCCGAGTTACATTTCAATGAGGGAAAGGCAGATTGTTCCCCAAAAGGGTGTCAGCTGCTGTCAGCTGTGGTGTAGCTGCAGAACGACATGCCAGAGAGTGAGGAGCGCCAAGAAGAAACAGGAGCTGGCGAGGAGACATGCAGCACTACAGCAGAAAGCAGCAGGTGTTTACCACTGTAACAAGGATGATGATAGATAGGCTAGACTTCTCGTTTCACCACAGCCACTTTAATCTGTAAAGCCTCAAGTGTGATCACACAACCACATTTCAAGCGGACTGATATGACGAAAGAGGACAGGTGTTAATGATATGTGGAATTCTTCCCTGTGAGTGAAGGTTTGAACGACTGGGCGAGTGTGTGTCTGTGTGTGTTGGACTCACCTGCACATAACCTCATGTGTGAGCAGAACTCTGCACATTTCTGGATTCTTGTTTTGTCCTTCGTATGCTATGGGCTGAGGAGAGGAGACAAGGGGCAGATTCAGTGACATGTATCAGTAGAATCGGTTTCTCCTGCTTGGGTAGCTGAGAGTTTACCAACCTGTTTAGTGACAGAGTCAATAAGTCGTGCGTAAAGATCCTGCTCCGTGCGAACCCCTGCAAGAAAAGAAATGGATTGTTAGCAATAATTTACTCAAGCCATTTGAAGCACTAGGGACATTTTTTCTGAAAGAAAATGAATGCATGATCTCTTGCCCTCCGTGATAAATGAACACTGGGGGGGAAAAGAACAAGCTGGAGGCTCAACCCTAATGACAAGTATAACCATATATGAAGAAACTGCACATAAACTCTTAAACCTCCTAAAAACATACATTGTGCTGAGGATTCTCATCATAAAATGGAAAGATTTATGACATCAATCTTTTTTTATCTCAAAGTCGAGACAAGCGCTCAGAAAGTATTGAACTCTGTCCAGCCAACATGGAGGAATAAGATTGGCACGCAGTTCGTATTTTCTCTCTGATGGTTTCTGAGGGGATTGAGAGTTATTTTATGTTTGAAGATTATCAGTCATGTTCGGCTTTGAGGCCAGAATTTACGACCGAGTTCTCACGATTTGTCAAGCTGATCTTTTTGTGTGCTTCTCAGTTAACTTCTGATTTATTCCCAAGTTGACATGAGTGACAGGTATTATAGCACCTGATCAGTTTGAGAAGGGGCTTAATTGAAGAGTGAATGTCCTTTTTCATGGTATCCCACTTCTATTTAATCAGGTGTGAATGAGATTTACAGAAACACCTGAACCTCTGGATGCTTCACAACCTCCGCTGTAAATCAAACAAAACAGGGAAAAGACATGTAATGTATTGCTTCTCGAGAAAAGAGCGAATTAACCAAGGATTTTTTTTCAGAGACTTTGGAGAGTATCGCTTTCAAAATATGTTCCTCTCATCAAAGTCTCGATTGAGAGCCTTTGATATTGCTTGGGGGAAGGGGATGAGAGGAGGGAATGCAGAGGAAATGCTTTTGGTGTTGGCGTGCTTGTATGTATGCGTGTGTGTGTGTGTGTGTGTGTGTGTGTGTGTGTGTGTGTGTGTATACGGGGGTTGCTCTGGAACATGTCTTTTATCTTCTCTCCCATGGGTGCCACTGCGATGGCAGAGTAGGGGCAGCAGTGGCTCATGGGAACCACATTTTTCTGTGTATCCCCGATCTGATGTGAAAGCACCATGGGGGGTTGAGGAGTCGGGGGGATGGAGGGGGGTAGGAGGGGTGTGGCAACATGTACCTCATTCCTGCCGGCGTGCGCCCAGAAGTGGCTCCTCACAGACCCGAAACGCTGAATTTTAAAAACTCGGCAATTAGACGATGAGAAGAAAGCAATTTATGAGCTGAGAGAGGAGCAGCGAGCAGAGGTGAGAATTTGGAGGAAGATCACTTAAGTGGAAAGGTGTGTGTCACGTTAGCAACGCTATAGTGTCACCGCTGACCTCTTTCAACTCCTGTTACATGCAGCTCTCCACGGCAACATCTAGACGATCACTTCGGACACCTCAAAGAGCAAAGAATCGGCCCATCATCCGAGAACTGGCGTTTGACTCACCGTTGCTGTAGAGCAGCTGTAGCTTGTAGTGCGTACCGTTGTTTGTCTTCTCCCCTGTCTGCTCCTTGGAAAGAGACAAGACGGACAAGCGCATGACACGCCGTTTAGCACGTTTGAGGCTCAGATAAGTACCGCTGAGCATCCCCTACGCCGTGGTAAGCACAGAGAGTCCCTCCTAATCCTGCAGCGTGCCCTTCCATAACAGCAGCAGAGAGATCAGAGGGTGTTAGGCTCAGAGCCCATGTGGGACCTTTCGTTGTGTTCAAGAGCTGAGCTCTTAACCTTGAATCGGAGGTTCTTTGTAGGGGTTGAACTATCATGTCTGAGGCAAACTTCTAAAACCTGAAGATAAAATGTAGTGGTCCTCCTCGCCGTGAGGTAGCACCGCACGGTGATATGCGCATATGTGTGTGTGTGCAAAGTGTGGAAAGTACTGGCTGTGAGACTGAGCAGCAGTCGACCTTGACAGAAAAACTTCCCTTCCACTATCCCTTCCTCCCCCAGGCACTCCACTAGCTTCTCACTTCTTCCTTCTCTTCCCCCCTCTGTCTCTTGTTCCCCCTTTTTCTTTCTCTTCTTCTACCTCTGCTGGTCTTTCTAAGTGGTCTCAAAGGAATGCTCTCTGGTCCAATAACCCAGGAGGCTGGCATCACAGAGATGAGCGCCGAAGAGGAGGAGAAAGAACGAGGAGGAGAGAAACTGGGAAGAGGAGACAGTTGTGAGGAGGGAAGAAGAAGTGAGGGAAATTAAGATGCATGAAAATAAGTTGGAAAAAAGGGGTCCAAAGATAAACTCAAAGTCGAGATTGAGACTTAACGTCGGGAGATAGATGATGCCTAGCTTCATAAGTTGTGTGAATATACACAGAGGAACATTATTTTTGCCTTGCCATCACTCTACCTCTGCATAATTACAAAGCTAAAACAGATGCCAGGTTAACCATGCAGAAAATGAACTCCCCCACTGCCGTCATATTGCTCTGCGTTGGCCTGTGTGGCACAAAGGGGAGCTCGCTGACAGCTTTCAGCCCTGGCGTTAGCGCTGCCTCCCGACCTCTCCATCCCTCCCTGCCCATGAAATTCATAGTAAGACTATGTCTGAACTTCAGCTGACAGGTTTGTGTCCTCTTGTCTTTCTCACAGGGGAGATCTGTTGCCAGTTTAGAAGCCTCTCGCTCCCTTTAGCACCGGGCAGAAACATCCATCAACATGGGGCATACGGCTGCACTCTAGGCAGTCTCTTTCTAACTCTTTCACCACACTGCAACCTTCCTTATCTTGCTCTTGTCCAACCTGAGGAATCTCCCCCCCCCCCATCTGCATGTATTTAGAGTATAGGATTGGGGCATGAAGTAAAAGAGACTTTGATGATTAGTTCACTGTATAACTTAACAGGAGCAAGCATCATTTGCATTTTAAAAAGTAGTGATGTCCTCCTAATGAGGCAAGCTGCTAATTAGTCATTAGATATTCTTTTTCAATCCCACATCAGCAGCTCATAGAGGGTAGAGCTTGTGTAAACATGTAGCCGTCAGCTGTTCGATATGCTTTGCTTTACTGGGGATGTGGAGGATCAAGTTGAGCACCTGGGTGAATCTGAATAGGGTATATATTTCTAATACATTTAAAAGCTGTAGTTATTCACAGTTTTTTCGACAACACTAGATAGTTTTGGAGGGATGGATGGAACTGAAGGTTGACATAGTGAATCGATGACATCTTCAAATAATCAATAAGGCAGACAGGCGTTCAGAAACACTAACACACCTTGTCATGTTCAACAAAGTCCACAAAGGCAGTCCTCTCCACCTCCACAGGTTGGCCATGTCGGTCATAGAGAGCCAGGACAAAGTGGAAGAAGTTGGACTTGCGGAGATTTGAGGGCGGCTGCTTCTCAAAATGAGCTCTTGACAAAGCTACTCCACTGAGGGCACAAGAGGAAGAGACAGTCAGCTCCATGGACATTTACATTATGTTATAATAAACTGCATCTAGGATAGATATAAAGGTCAGTTCTGATTAAATCAACATCTAACATATTATTTCTTGTTAGTAAAAAATATTTTTTAAATTTAAATAATACAAATACAAAATCAAGACTTTTTTCTGCATGCCATAAATCACGAGAACATTTTACATTATTGTTTTTTTTTAAATCATTTATTTTCCATTGGTTACAAAGTTCCTTTCAAATGTTAATGCCTTAATTTTATCCATACAATAATTACAGATAGTTAGCAAAAAAATTAACATACAGATTATTTATTAATGTTTTTTGTCCCCATAATTTATAAAGCCACTTTACTTTTGAGAATAGAAACTATGGCCTAAAAATATGCACAAAAAAATCAAGCGAAGAAGAAGAACAGGAAAAGCTAAAGATGTTGAAATGGTGTTTTAGCATGAAATCTGAAAATTCGACAAAATCAACACTTTTGACTTTTCTACTCATGGTGGAGCTTCTTGGTTTAAAATGGAATGATAATACTTTTCACTGACTGTTGAGTGTTGAATTTAAATAAATGTAATATTCAATCATATTCTGTGTACAGGGTTTTCTGGGAATGATTTGTGTATAGAATTCTAAAATGTAGCTTTTCAGATAACTCAAAACGTGAGCAGTTATTTTTTTTATTTTATTTTTTTTGGGGGGGGGGGTTCTTAAACATTATGTTGTACAAAAATAAAGAGAGAAAGAAATGCCCATTAAATGTATCTTTGGTTTGTTGTTGTTTTTTTTTTTGGGGGGGGGGATACATATTACAATCGAGTTCATTATAATTAGGCTACATGTTAACAATAATATTATAATGCATGATATCAAATAACCTAAATACAGTTCAAATAACGCTATCACTTACTAATTTATATATGCCATGACCTATTCGTTGCATGTTGTACTAATTATCTGGTTCTATTTTCTTGAAATCGCTGATGCCACTTTTCTGACTTAATACGGTTTTCTAAACTTTGGACACGACGTGTCTTATTGTGAGTGTTTGTGTTGGTAAAAAAAAAATAAGAATGTTATTGGACATCTTGGGGAATATGGAAAAAAAAATATTCAACATTTAAAAAACTACTGCGGTTAAAAAACATGAATGTAAAGTGCGTGACCGCTGAAAATGAAGTGTGTTTCAGCTGCATCAACTAAAATATCTCGTTTGGTAAATGCAGCTTTAGCCACGTTCAGGTTTTCAGAAATGATCTCAAATTGAATTGTATGAACTATGTAAATTAAGCTGAAATTACCTGAACAGTTGCTCCTTGTGTGACGTTATGTTTAGGTCATATCGTTCAGATTATTATATATTATATTAGTATGAGTTGTATATATTGTTGCAGTCGAGGCCTTCTTACCTTTTGTGCACACACCGTCGTAATACTTTAAAAACAACTACAATAAAACAAAGTGTAGCTCTAACATCCTAATTAACGACGTGTTATGATTTGGGGGCAAACAGCTTTAACGGGGACTTCTTGTGTCATCGTTTGCAACAAGTGTTTGTAAGTCTGCCCAGATGTTACATATTCATTCATTATAACTATATTATGCTCGGGATGCGGATTTCGAAAATAAATGCGATGACATTGTTAGCTGAAGGCAACTGATGGAAATAACTGTGATAAGTTGATGTCAGTGGATCAGCTGCTTTGTACTGTACCTTTGCGCCGCTACGTTCGCATCCACAACCCCGACATTACGCACCCACGAACGGACCGGATCCATCTCCTCTCCAAGAGTTCTCTCTTTTAATCCGCTCACTTCTCGCATCAGATGCTCCTGGATCCCGAACATTTAAGCCACGTCCTGCGCGTTTTGTTGCACTTTTTTAAACTTAAGTAAACAAAATAAACTGAACTGGAGAGTTAAATCACTTTGGCCAACAAGCAAAGGTCCGCCCAGGGCGCTGCGCTCCTCCACAGCTTTGCAAATCAAATGACCGACGCTGTGTGTTGATGTGTCAGTTAAAAATCCACACGCACTTTCTTTCAAGGCTGAAACGATGACAACAGATATGTCCTCTCACTAATTGCAAGCATTGTCCAAGCGCAAATCTCCAGAGTCAGTTCGAGTACAAATGATCACCTGCTCGTGGTGCTCACTCCTCACACAGTTCAGAGCGCGTCCGTTAGGAAATATGATTTCAAATATGTGTGTGCAGAAAGTCTGCCTTTGTCAGAGGGCCAGATCAAAACAGTTGATCCAAAGGCCAGGACGCTCGGAGTGAACCGCTGTCTTGAAGCATGAATGAGACCCTCTGCCCGGATAGAGCGTGGAGGAGGGGCCTTAGTGCCATATGGGGGACCGATTGTTGAAATGGATGCTCTCATTGGTGTAAAGTGCATCCGTTGTTTGGACTTCTGCCAGTCTCAGCATCCAACCAGGGACTTGTGCAGCAAACTTTTCACACAT
This sequence comes from Liparis tanakae, assembly GCA_036178185.1. Taxonomy (NCBI): domain Eukaryota; kingdom Metazoa; phylum Chordata; class Actinopteri; order Perciformes; family Liparidae; genus Liparis; species Liparis tanakae. The sequence goes on along the minus strand of CM070094.1, from coordinate 9,997,912 downwards.
TAAGTTGGACCAGGATGATAATGATGGGAAACATATAACATTTTACATATTTTATAGCAGAAGCTAATTCGCATCTGTAAATAGTGTATGTATGAATGTAGATTTGTATATTAATGACCGTTTCTCTTGCGAGGGCGAGGCGAGAAGGGGCTTTTATAATCAATATGATTCCGCCTCAAAATTGTGAACACATGTTAACAAAAACTTAAATGTTTTTTATTCGTTCATCAACTCTGAGTGTTTATACTTGTTGAAATGAGGTTTCCACTCTCCGCCACACGCTGCCCTGAAAACTCTGTACAGCAAATCCTGTTTGTTCTATTCATTCAAGTCAAAATCTAACACAAGTGCGCTCTCAACATGCGCTTATTCAGAAGCTCCGCCGTCTGCTCCTTTGAACGCAGTGATTCCGCTTAGGAGGCATCGCATCAGTGTCAGCCGCAACAATGGCGGTCTGGCTGGTCCATCAATCTCCGCCAACAGACAGGGCTGCACTCTGATTGGCGTTTGGACAAATGCCCGAAAAGAGTTCTTAATCAATACAATATAATGTCAAAATGGTTATGAAATCAGCTTAGAAATAAAGCTGATAAAAAGGAGTTGTATCAAGCGTTATTTAGCAAGTTCTTCTATGGAAACAACCTATGCCTTGAAATATAAGTGGTACTTTTGGATCTGATAAAGTTTATTAAGCTGCTTATTTGTGTGATTTTCGGCTTTAAAAGGTTGCAACGAACACACAAGTTTGAATGTTCAAGCACATTATTTCAATGTTTTCAGTGTAAATGATCATTCAAAAGCGCAGCATTTAGCAGTAATCACATAATAGCTTAAATACATGATAAGTTTCGAAATGGGATTTGTGTTTGGGCCCAACAAAACTAATATATCTTGTTGTTTTTTTGCAGACATTTTTTGTTTTAAATTTCCGTTCCTGGTCATCTGGCATTGAAAAGAAAAGTGTTTTTTTCAAACCCTGCTTCTTTGCCCCTTACCGATACTATTGTCTCTGTGTAGAGTTCGTGCGCCTGGACAATGGAAGTAAATCTCCCCTTGATCCTGCCTCAACCCACCATCTGCCAGCGCGGGACAAAGTCAGATGTTCCCCCAATTCTGAGAGCATTCTTGGGGAATCCTGCTGCCGAGACTCCGCCCTGTCGCTGTGTCCCTCACACACTTTCCCTGACATGATTGACAGATCCACTTAGCATGAACAATCCGTATATGATGACACACTTTAATAACATTCCTCTACTGAAATGCAGGAGGGGTGCTCTTTAAAATGCTTGTATTGGTTATTCGACGGTGTCATCTCAAAAGAAGCTATATGGGTGCAGCCGGATTCTGTTTTAACTCCTCGTTTAAAAACTCAGGTGATCGACTCAGTTGGATATTGGTTATACGTATGCAGGAAACCAAAGCTGCTGACGGTCCCTCTGCACAACTTAAATGGCCTAACCCAGAAGGAAACTGTGGACTTTACTGCACTTTGATTGCACCAATTAACATTAATGGAGACATGCGTGTGTGAACACCCAATCATTTAACTTGAGCTATTAGTTCATGTTGGCGGTGGCAGAATGAAGACGCCATTAAACCATCAAAGCCCATGTTTAGTCGCCATGAGTCAGTAACAAACAGGTTTCCAATGTCATTCCGTGTTTGGTTAAATTATGTAATGTGTTCAGCGAACACAACAACATTTGGGTTTTTAATGCATTGTGTTAATTTATTTCCGAAAAAATAAATAATAAATCTATTATTACTTTATTTATTTATTGAGAAACTCAAACTGCCCGAAAGCTGTGCATTTATGAAGGAAACAGATTAAGTCAATATAAAATCCTTATGGTATCAATGGTACATATAAGCAGACGGAGTCGTCTGTCCACTTCAGCCCCACAGGTGCGACGGGCTCGACCGTGATTATCATCACAACCCGCAGGACTTTCCCGTCTAAATGTGGCTTTTCTAAATTGGTGAAGCGCAGAGTCTGACGAAAATGGGGGATTAGTCAAACCACAAACGTCTTTCTAATCAATTTAACCCGCTGAGACGGTCAGCCGGTGTGTTTTAGGGAGGAGGTGAGGGGGGAATCAGTGACTGCTAAACTAAACAATGGGGTATCGTGTGCCGCTCGTCCTCTCCAGCATTCCCCCGCTCCCATGGGACACCCAGAGCCCCTCTGTGTGGATGGCACTGTGTCCACGGAGGTCAGGAGGGGCGTGGTCCTGTGTGCACGTGTGTGTATGTTTTTGTGTGTTTGTGTGCTTGTGTGTTTGCGCGCGCGCGGGCGCGCGTGCGTGTGTGTATGTGTGTGAGTCTGCGGAGACGCAGCAGCTGGTTCGCGTCCCTCCTCTCCACTGCGTTGAAAACGTCGCAAGCTCATGCGACCCACCAGTTCTCTCATCGATCGCCATGTATTGTGCTCGTTTTTGTTTGTTTACTTATTATTAAGCATTGGATGCTGATCGTCCCCGGAAGGAGTTGGCATCCGCAATTAAGGTTGAGTGACCACCTTTAGCCTCATTTGTTAATATCAAAACACCATCAATCATTTGCATCGATGTTAATTCACATATGTGATTTGACGTTTCTTTAAAGAAAATAATATATATATATATATATATATATATATATATATATATATATATATATATATATATATATGTAATCGGTTTGATCACATGCATTTGATATTTTTAGTTTTCTGTTGAATTGGTTTGTTTGTCTGTTTACATTTTCAATTGGACTCAATATTTCACCTTCAGTCATCTAAACTCTTTGGTTTACCCCGTCACAATTAGTTGTGTTGGTATACTAGACAACATGACAAGATATCAACACTTAGGCAAGTGGGAAAACATTTATCAGACAAAACCGAGCTACATTACATGACAAATAAAGAGCTTTGTCTTCTCGCTCAGTAAAGGCCGTACCAGCTTGCACACAAGAAAGATATTAGAATTGGCCCAAATCCAAATGGTAATGTTACAAGTTCCTTTAAACAATACACAAATATTTAGCACAATGCAAGCCAATCAGAAGGTTGAGTCAATAATTTGCACTGCACAATGAATCATATAACTAACTGGTTGGGAGAACACAAACGTCGTCGGCTGATCATTAATCCATTACTTAATAATTCATATTACACGCTGGCTTGCAGCAGAAATGCACTGGTGAGACACTGCGCTTCATCATGTTTGCTGAACTTTTTACCTTTTATAAGAGCATGTATTTAAATTGCAGATTCAACGTATAACTTCTATCTACAATTCAACTCTTTAATTTTTAAGAACACTTAAGTCCTCAAAATGAACAGAGCAGGACTTCAGTTCATCCAAAACCACAGGATGATAACGCGTTCATGATTTAAAGGACAGCGCCATCTACTGGTATGGTTAAGAACATCACCAATCTGGTTCCGCAAACTAAAATGCTGTGAATCTCGGAAGTTGTTGTGTATCATCACAAAAAATCATTCAGAGAGTGGTTGATTTGTATAATAGTCATTTATTAGTGTCACACTTAAAGTGACTTACACATATACACCCTGAACAAAAGGCTCCAGAGAAAGGTGCCACCTCAAATTCTAGTGCAATGCAGAACACTGCACTGGAAAGTGGGATTAACTCACCCCACTGGCACCATATATAGATATATTTGACAAAATAACTTGTCAAAATCGATTTTCTTTTGCAGCGTTTTTAGGACACGGTGGATCAAAAGTTTACTGAAGACCAGTTTCCTACTCAGTGAACAGCAAATGCCCTAAGAACAAACAGTCCTTGGTCATACCGTTGCCCCCATTGCTGGGCACCAGATATACATAGTCTCCAATGTCAAGCTTAATGTACATGTTGCCACTGGCTATGATGAAACTGCCCTGCAGCGTGTTGAATGAGTGCAGAACCATAGATTTATTACGCATCAGATCCATACCGGGATTTTTATTGGCCTTCTTTTCTCTGATGGGGCAGTGGAAATGGAATTCATACACACCAGTTTGGGGACATGTAAAGATTCCCGTCTTTGTGTTATAGCTGTTCTGTCCATTGTAGAGGATGTCATGGAAGCGTATGGCCCCGCCTGTTTTGGGGTTGTCATTGCCAAGTCGCACAGAGAAAGCTACTTTTGCCACAGTGCCAGGAGGTCCAGGGGGTCCACTTGGTCCTCTGGGTCCTATAAGAAAAAATTACAAGAAATTAGAAAGTACAATTACATCAACAGGACCATCCTATTACAGTATTTTCAAGTCATACTTTTCAAATGAAGTACTTATGGATAAATTTTACCTGGTGGTCCAAGGGATCCATGAGAGTATTGTGCTAGAGAGAAAATTAAAAGGAAAATGGGTACATTCAAAATATGCCAATGTCGGAAATGATTGTCAGATGAAATTTCAGGACATTTACTCACCATTCTCTCTCCATGGACTGAGATCAAAGGCACTGATTTTCTCACACTGGGTGTAACCGGACCCTCGAGGCCGATAAAGAAAGGGTTTTTCTGGTACTTCAGTGATACCAGTGTTGTCACAGATAATGCGAGCGAGTGAGGTTTCCCTCAAGGAGTTGACCTGGGCCTCAGTAAATACGCCAGTATTCTCCCACCAAAGTCTGAAATTGGACAGTTTGGTAATATTAAAGGACTCTGAATCCCTGAATCTCTCTTTAATGTAAAGGTACAGTTAACACAAACATCTTTAGGATTTATTAGTTATGTAACTTACCGGTCTCCCGTGCGGATCCGCTGGAACTGAGTGGCAATCAGGCAGGCAAACAAAGGGCCCACTCTTCCTCCAGGGACAAACGGCTCAGCCACTCCTCCCAGCCACACATCAATGTTGTCAGTTCTCCCGTAGAGATCCAGCAGGTTCTTGGCCAGCTCCTTATTTTTCAACACTTTCGACAGTTGGTTTCTATTTTTTGGTTGTGACAGCCCACAGAACTTCCGCCATTGGTTGTATCCTAAAAATGGTATACAGGGTAATTATGTTGACATGTTTTAAGAGTGGAGTCTGTAGGGCCTGTAAAATCCAAGATATGTAAATTAAATTTAATCTAGGTATTAAAAAAATAAAATACATATGGTATGAAGACTAAATAACTACCAGGGATTCCATGGTCTCTTCCTCTCTGCATGTTGAGGGCACCCAGATCCAGTGCCAACTGACTGGTGAATTTAAACAGCCTGTCCCTCACTTCATCAGTCATCATGTGATTCTGAGTGTTCAGCTTGGCCTGAGAACCCACTAAGCCCCTGATGAAGGGGTCCACACCACCTGAGGAACACAACATACAATTTGATTTTGGTCAATTGTATTCATTTTCTGTTTCGGGAATGACTAACAAGTTCAAGACCTTGGTATTACCTTCAAAGATGACCCTCCACGGTGTGAAGAAGGCTTTGTGCAGCAACGGGCTGGGGAACTCAGGGTGATCCTGGTACTGCTCATCAAGACGAAACATGAAAGGCTGAACCGTAACGTGAGCGAATCTGTAAGCAGCGGTGGCAAACACATTGGCCATTGAGGGGTCCACATCTTCATCATAACCAGGGTAGGTGGACAGATGACTGTCTATGAAGTCTGGACCAACAATGTGAGGTAAGTAGTCTCTGAAAGTGATAACCTAAAAGACAGAAAATACACTGAGTTGATTGAACACATCAAGTGAAGACATTCCAATATTTCTGTAATCCATGAAGCTAAACCCGTCTCTCACCTGCGCATATCCTCCCATGATTTTACGTGCTTCTTGATAGAGCCTCTCTCCATTCCAGTGAGGATTGATGTCCGCCAGAGCGCGGGCCAGGCGGTTGTGCTCACGCAGGAACAGTGTGTGCACAGCGGTAAGGCCAACGTTCTCATTGGACCGCTCGTCACCTTTAAGGTCAGATAAAATGAGGACAAAAGGGCGGTTAGTCCTGTGCGATGCTTGTGATGGATTGAACACGTTAAGTATTGGTTCATCATTGTTTGTGAAACACTCACCAGCCACAAAGCAGGGCACCTCCGTTGCCGTAATGTCATTAGTAATGCGCGCCCGTGTGGCACACATGTTGGTAACCATGGTGTAGAAGGGTAAGAGCTCACGGCTGTTGTCAGTGTACTGTGTGTTGACTCTCATCAGGCCCTGATCGGAGGTGAGGTCTCGTAGGAAACGAGCTTTAGTGTCGTCTGAACCGTACACCTGACCTACATCAAGGAAAGCTGTGAGCGCGTTCATCTGTTGACGGACGGTGCTCGCTCCAAACGTGTGGCCCAAGTTGCCAGAACCACAAGCTGCTGCTGAGCGGAAGAATGGGATGCAACTCTGAGAATTTGTACCAAAGCGAGGGTCTTTCTTGGGAATCTGTTGAGATGACAAGAATCAGTTAACATTGTGTGTGTGTGTGTGTGTGTGTGTTTTTGGAGTGTGTGTTCAGTGTATTTGTGTCTTTTCTTGTGTAATGCAGCAAACATTAACCTGGATGGGGAAGCAGGGCTCTGTCCGTTCACAGCTCGTGTCACAGTCAATCCCATTACTGAACGAGCGAATCACAGGAGAGTGAGGAGTCAAGGTCAGGTCATGATCCGTCCACTGGCCGAACAATGTCACCATGTGAGTGAAGAGTGGGTCGCTCTCCACATCAGAGTTTGCTGTACTCAAAATTCTGTTGGACACTTCTCTGACCTGAGAACAGGATGTGGACAATGAGCACCTTGGTGAAAAGGACTTTTTCAACTGCAGGTATTTCTTTTCTCATAGTCAGTGAAGAGGATATTCTGATGTTACCAAGGGAAGAAGACGGTTTTTGATTTTGAGGTTAGGGTCCCAGCCTTTAGGCAGAGAGTTTCCATCCTGATACTCAGCAGGGAGCCAGCGGGTGAAAGGTGTGTTGGAGGATCCCCAGCGGGGGTTAATTCTAGACAAGAAATCAATCAATCCCTTTTAATAATGTGTAAATCTTCTCGTTTTTTGAAGATTACATGACGCTTTGCATTTATTCAATTTAACTCAGTAAAAGGAAAATAGGGAATAGGATAAGTGACAACATATAACCAAAGTTCCAAGTCAAACTCAAAATAATGTACATGGAGAAAAAAAATCCTAAAAGTTAGTCTTGCAGGAAAAGGTATATGAAATGTTACTATCACCTCATCATCATCATTGCCTCACCTGTTGTTGCATGTGCCGCTTGCAGTCCGGAATGTGTCTAAACTTCTAAGTGTTGGGCAAGAAGGGGGACGCCGTTTGGGAGAGCAGCCAGTCAGATCAGCAATTACCTGCAGGTCCTCCTCAGAGATCAGATCTTAGTAACGGAGACAAGAAATGAGCAACTCAGCTGCAACCGATCTTTGGAAGACGTTTCTGTGAAGCTGTAAAGGATAAGCGTACCTGTGGCATTTATGGAGCGTTTTTCATTTTCTTCCAAAGACCTCTTCATGATTTTAATGGTATTGTCCATATAGTCGGCAGCACGCACAGCATTACGGGTTTTCCCAACAGGCTGCTTCATCAACCGCAGAATGTCTGACGGACTCACTGCATTCCTTCTCACCCGCTCAACGCTCCTGTATTGTGTGGAGACATCAGATTCATGAGCTATTGCTTCTAGATCCTACAACTTACAGTTGAATGTATTTACACCTCCATGCTGTGCTTGTGTCCAGTCACAATGTCTTCAATAGCAATTTCATACACCTGCGTTGAACAACATCATTTTTCAATCAAAGGAGGAAAGAATGTGTTCAGCAGGCTACTCACACTCTCCTGGAGTACGCATAGGCCGTGTCTACTGTGGCCTTGGCTTCCATCACAGCCCTTTCAATGGCACTCCTGCTGAACTGGGATTCTGAATGCATAACATACATTTAGTTTAATTAACTTTCTTGTTCGTACTGATTGATGTTTTTGGTCAGTGAATCTCTAAGATTATCATTTGTCATCCATGCCACACTTACAGCATTTTACAAAATATATATTGTCTCCCAATATTCCATGAACTTAAACTTTTCCAAAGTTTAAGACACCAATAAGAGAGTACACTGTAGTATGAATCAACCAAGTAATGAATGCATTTAAGGCTATGTAGTTATTCTCAGTAAGATGATAGAGGTATTACTCACCAGCATCCACCTGGCATTGCAAGCTCAGGTAAAGGACCGCAGCCAGGAGGCACAGAAAGTGATTCATCTTGGAAAAAAGACAAATACTCTCCAGACTGTAAAGCTCTGGTCAAATCACTTAAACTAATATAATAATTATTAATTTGATTCTAAAATGTATCCAATCTAATGCATCTAATTGCCCATAAAATATGTACTGTATATATTAAGTCAAAGTAAGAAGACTATGGAAGGGTACAAAATAAAGTAACCTTGGATGTGCACAAAGTTGTGTACTCTTATTTGGAGATGGAGCTCTTTATATATTCTCAATGGACGTTTCATTTACCGCCCTTCTTTTTCAGGAATGTTTCTCAGACAATTAATTTTTTCTTTTTCTTTTCCTAGTTCCTCATCTGCAGCATAATTGCTGTTGAGTAACTTTGTGACATTTTTGATAAATGAAACAATGAGGAAAACAAACCCCATACTGTCACACTGATAATTATCCATTGTTTAAAATGGTGTCTCCTTGAAGGTATAGCATTATGGCTAATAATCAATTTGAGATGTCATATGGCTCAGTTTGAAAACAAAAAGGACTAATGTGCACAGATGGATGGATCAGCTGGGGCCTTTTTAAGATCATAAAACACTTAATTGCAGCTTATTGTAGCAGATCATTGTTATCGTTAACATGTACCTTGTTTTTGTTAATGCACATTTGACGGGGAAATCCCCTTCACATGCTTCATCATTTGTACAACTTCAGTTCTATAGATTTTTTTATTGTGATAGTTTGTTTTTTCACCATTCATGGGAGGTTCTTGGCTTCCCTGAACTTCCTTGTGGACAATAATTTAAAAGGCCCACATCCTGCATACAGCTTGGAAATGTGGATCTTGTTGAATTGCCATTTGCCACCACATATAAATTAATGTACACGAATATCTATACAAAGATATTTAAATCCCAAATAGTTCTTAGAGCATATCAAATAGAACCATATAGTGAATGCCAGAAAGGCAAGAACTGTATTAGAAAGCCCTCAAAGAAGAAACCAGCCTGGAATTCCCCGCTGCTACCTGTCACCTTGATAATTATCACTCGTTTTAAAATGGTGTCTCTTTGAAGGTATAGCACTAGGGCTTCCCATTAACCTTAGTCAAGGTCTATCAAACTCACTAGTAAATCACACAAATTATTCAATTCAGTTTATTTTGTATAGTCAATCATCACAAATTACAAAGTTGCCTATGTTGACAGTCTTTACATATATACATCCCTGTCCCAGGACCTCACATCGGATCAGGAAAAACTCCCCAAAGATAGAAAAAACCTTTCAGGGGGAAAAAAAGGGAAGAAACCTTCAGGAGTGCAACAGAGGAGGATCCTTCTCCCCAGATGCAATACATGTCATGTGTACAGAAGGAATCATTACAGAGTAACATCAAATTAAACTAATGTGCACAGGTGGAAGATCATAAAACACGTAATTGTAAATGCACATTTCACATGCAACTTCTTTTGTTAGAAGTTCATTGGGTGTGCCATAATAACACACCCAATGAAAATACCCTTCACAAGCTCCATCAACTCAGTGCCAACCTCCAAAGAACACATTACATAATTGTAGCAGGACTCACGCCGCTACCGGTGGGTTTCCCCCACCAGCACCAAAAGGACACACACACACACACACACACACACACACACGCACACACAGCCGAGGTCAGATTGGGGACAGCCGTCACAATTATGAAACCCAAGAAACCTGAGGAATATATGCATTTAATGATATGATTAACTTCTTGGTGCAGAAAAGAACAGGATGTTTGGTTAGTGTGGAACATAAACTGATCAGGCCACATATTGAGGTGAATTAGTTAGGTTTCACTCTATATTTTTTTGAAATCCAATAAGAAGAGGGCACTTACCTTTACGGTAATTGAACAGCTGGAATCCACGGAATATCTATTGAATTAGCCGATTACCGATTGATCACCAAATACACTGCTACTTATTTAGTTTTTAGCATTGGTGCAGAAAGATATTTGAGTTTCGTCTCGCACGCACAAGAGTTGCATGCAAGCTATTCAAAATGCCGTTGATGTAATGCAAAAAGATATATTCATAAATAATCTGTACAAAAGAAAATATAGCTTTTTGACATAAAGTTACATGAATTTTCTTTTCATTTATACTTTTACTACTGTGTTGAGTATTTCAATTAAAATGTGTTTTTTCTTTGCATTTTTTACAAGCTGACACAAAACACAAGTGTGAGACGAAACAAAATTGTTTCACCAATCCACAAAGAAATATAGAAATGCATTCCAAAAATTGTCAATATGTGAGGTATTATCTTCTCTCAGCCAATAATAAAGGTGTTAATCATTCCTATCAATATCTTCTACGTGATACATAGGAACAGTTCTTGCCTTTCTGGCATCCGCTCTGTGGCTCTATCTGCTCTAAATCTATTTGGGACTTAAATATCTTTGTGTAGATATTTTTTTACAAATATTTCATATGCGGTTTGGTGGCCAATATCCATTCAAGAAGATCCAAATATCCAAGCTGTATGCAGGATGTGGGCCTTTAAAAGTATTGTCTACAAGGAAGTTCAGTCAATTCAGGAATCACAGTTAATTTCTCAGAAACTCATGTGCGGTTATAAGGTGTGGTTGAGCAACAATTTGTGGCAATTATGCATACTAATGAATGATGATGAAGAAAATGAAGCACCCACACCTAACAACTCAAATTGCAAGGATTACATTCTATTCAAAGGGACTTTACATGCATGAACACTTGGAGAACTATGTTGCCAAAACATCCTTGTTGCAGTCATTTAAACTAAGTGCACCTTACATGAACCAGGACCAACATAAAGTGTCCTAAATATGTGTAAAGATTATTTCAAGAAAAATACCATAGTGAAATATTTCATTAAACATGCTTGGTGTTCTCGGCGTTATCTTTGATCGGGACTTGTCCTTTAAAGCCCCACTATGTAACTTTTTCACCTTAAAATAACAGCTTGAAAAAAATTGTGCCGCTACAATGACTTTTAATATGTTGATTTGCGCCACTGCCATCGGGGGTCTGTGGCCAGAAAACTGCTGAATGTAAGATGGTTGGGACCGACCCGGTACTTCCGGTTGAGGAACAGGAAGTACTTAAACTTGCTGTCTGGCAGTGATTACGCAACGCCATATAGTGCCAGTACACGCTCGCAGGTGACTTTTTATTTGCTCCACTACGCGACGCGTAGATACAGAATAACATGCCGCGGTTGAACGGCTCGCTGCAGCTGCCTAGACACGCTGCCGGTAGCTCGCATCAATCAGCTGTGAGATCAGCTTCACAGCTGAAGCACGAGTCGCAAAAGCCATATATGGCTCGAGAGCCAGACGTTAAATACTTGAAGGGGGCGCTACAGGGGAAAAGTTACATAGTGTCGCTTTAAAATAACAGCTTGAAAATAACAGCTTGAAAAAAATGGTGCCGCTACAATGACTTTTAATATGTTGATTTGCTCCTCCGCCACTGCCATCGGGGGTCTGTGGCCAGAAAACTGCTGAATGTAAGATGTTGGGACCGGCCCGGTGCTTCCGGTTGAGGAACAGGAAGCACTTCAACTTGCTTTATGGCAGTGATTACGCAACGTCATATAGTGCCAGTCCACGCTCTCAGGTCACTTTTTATTTGCTCCACTACGCGACGCGTACAGACAGAATGACATTCTGCTGTGGAGAACACCGGCCGCAGCTGAACGAGGTGCGCTGCTTCGATCAGCTGTGAGATCAGCTGTGAGCTCATTAGCCGGAAGAGCCATATATGGCTGAGAGCCAGGAGTTCACGACACTGAAGTAAACGTTAAATACCTGAAGGGGGCGCTACACGGGAAAAGTTGCATAGTGTCGCTTTAATGGGTCAATTAATTATTTAATTTCTTGCATGGTACTGTTGCTTACATGAACACAGTTTTTAGGAACCTCAATATTATTCCTGCTCTCTACTGCAGATAGTGGTTCATTATCAGTGCCTAAATGTTCCATCAATCTGAAACACACGACCTATAGCTGTGTTGTTGCTTTCAATATGACTGACAACACCTCTATGCCACAATTGCAATGGGGTTTGGCATCCTTGGGTAGAGAGTCAATGGTTATTTCATTCCACGCCCTGCTGAAACAGGTTCAAAACACTTGATGCCCTGTTATTGTTGAGGCACTGAAGGTATATTCAATTCAATTCAATTCAGTTTATTTGTATAGCCCAGTTTCACAAATTACGAATTTGTCTCAGATTGCTTTACAATCTGTACACATAGACATCCCTGTCCCAAAACCTCACATCGGAGCAGGAAAAACTCCCAAATAAGCCTTCAGGGGGGAAAAAGGGAAGAAACCTTCAGGAGAGCAACAGAGGAGGATCCCTCTCCAGGATGGACAGGTGCAATAGATGTCATGTGTACAGAAGGACAGATTTAGAGTTAAAACACATTCAATGAATTTGACAGAGTTTATCAATAGTTCATATTTAGGCATATTCCATGATGGAGAGTTTGGAGACCTCCACCATCCATCAGAAGATGGAGGCAGAGTGGAGGAGGGGGCGGAGTCCCAGCAGGGCAGCGGCACAGCTGGTGGCAGGAACTTGCGACCTGTTCTGCCTTCTCTAATAAATGTCAGTCAGTAGATTGGTGGTGGTAAATGAGGAAGTGCTGCCACCTTGTGGACGGGCGGGCAAGCTTAGTTTTGCACCTGTTTGAATCGTGCCACGCAGAGAGCACACCGTTTGGGCTGAAACCACCTCGAAAAGCATTCGTCAACGCGTGAGCTTCGGATACTATTTATCTGTAAGTACTTATTGTAGCGTGTTCTTTGTAGTTGTGTAAATGCCGTTTGGACATTTGTAGAAATAGGACGAATGTATGTTTTGAAGGTGTCGAGGTTTCAGAGCTAGAGCTAGAGCTAGAGCTGAACTATGCTAGCGCTCGTATTCATGCGGTCTTTGTGCCACATTGTTGTGTGTGGTATTTATGTATGTCTTTCTTTTATTCTGTTAACAGTTTTACAAAAACGTCTACCCTGTGATGAATAAACAAAGAAGAACCAAGTAAACACAGGAAACCAAAGACTTGTAGTTCATTTGTATTCATGCAAGATCACTGTTAGCTAGCTGTCTAAGTCTGCCACAAAGAAACGCAAGTGGAGGATAGCATACGACCCATCCATCGATGGTCCATCAGCAGATGGGTCTATGCCGTCTCATAGGGTCCGATGACCCCGTGAGACGTGAAGTCAGAAGGACTCCGGGGAGAAGCAGAGTTAGTCATGTGTGATTAAGAGATGAAGATTCATCCATAGGAGAAAGAAAAGAGGAGAGAGGTGCTCAGTGCATCCTAAACGTCCCCCAGCAGCTATAAGCCTATACCAGCATATCCAGGGGCTAGACCAGGGCAAACCCGATTCAGCCCTAACTATAAGCTCTTTTAAAGAGTAAAGTCTTAAGTCTACTCTTGAATGTGGTGACTGTGTCTGCCTCCCGGACTGAAATTGGAAGTCGGTTCCATAAAAGAGGAGCTTGATAACTAAAGGCTCTGGCTCCCATTTTACATTTTAAGACTCTAGGAACTACAAGTAGCCCCGCATTTAGTGAGCGCAGCTCTCTAGTGGGGCGATACGGTACTACAAGCTCTTTAAGATATGATGGTGCATCACCAATTAAGGCTTTGTAGGTTAAGAGAAGAATTTTAAAAGTTATTCTTGATTTTACAGGGAGCCAGTGCAGAGCAGCTAGTGCAGGAGTAATGTGATCTCTTTTCTTAGTTTTAGTGAGAATACGAGCTGCAGCATTCTGGATCAACTGGAGGGACCTAAGAGACTTATTAGTGCAGCCTGATAATAAGGAGTTGCAGTAATCCAGTCTCGAAGTAACGAACGCGTGAACCAATTTTTCTGCATCTTTTTGAGACAAGATGTGCCTGATTTTTTAAATATTACGTAGATGGAAGAATACAGTCCTTAAAATTTGTTTTATGTGTGAGTTAAAGCAACACTATGTAACTTTTCCCCTGTAGCGCCCCCTTCAGGTATTCAACGTCTGGCTCTCGAGCCATATATGGCTCTTCAGGCTTGTGCCCTCACAGCTGATCGAACAGCTGATCAATGCGCGCTATCAGCAGCGCGTCTTGGCAGCCGCAGCGACCCGTTCAGCCGCGGCATGTCATTCTGTTTGTACGCGTCTCGTAGCGGAGCAAATAAAAAGTCACCTGCGAGCGTGTACTGGCACTATATGACGTTGGTAATCACTGCCAGACAGCAAGTTTAAGTACTTCCTGTTCCTCAACCGGAAGTACCGGGTCGTTACCAACCATCTTACATTCAGCAGTTTTCTGGCCACAGACCCCCGATGGCAGTGGCGGAGGCGCAAATCAACATATTAAAAGTCATTGTAGCGGCACAATTTTTTTCACGCTGTTATTTTAAGGTGAAAAAGTTAGTGGGGCTTTAAAGGACAAGTCCCGATCAAAGATAACGCCGAGATTCTTTAAAGTGGTGTTGGATGCTAGAGTAATGCCATCTCCAGAAATCACATCACTAGATAATTGATCTCTGAGGTGCTCAGGGCCGAGTAGAATTACTTCGGTTTTGTCTGAGTTTAACATCAAGAAGTTTCCGGTCATCCATGTTTTTATGTCTTTAAGACATGCTTGAATTTTAGTGAGTTGGTTAGTCTCCTCTGGTTTTATCGATAGATATAGTTGAGTATCATCTGCATAACAATGAAAGTTTATGGAGTGTTTCCTGATAATATTGCCCAAAGGAAGCATGTATATGTTAGATTCCCTGTCTGTTCCTAGTGTGTGTTCCCCGGTATTGTCTCCCTTCCGTCTGTGTTGTGTTGTCTGTTTACAGGTTCCGCCCCCGGGTTCTGCCCACTGCCACGCCCGCTTCCGTGTCACCAGCTGAGACGCGTTTCGTTCAATCACCAGAGGTGGTTATAGGGACTGTGTTTCCTCTGGTGCGCTGTCAGGTTGTCGGGTAGTATGAGTCTGAGAAATCCTTGTGTTTCCTATCAGTAATCCTTGTGTTTCCTATTAGCAGCGCACAGGCTCGGTTGAGTTGCCCTCCCGACGCCGGATCGACAGAGAGCGGTCGAGTTGCCCTCCCGACTCTGGAGTGAGACTTTCCGTTCTACAATCTGTTTGTTTGTTTGTTTGTTTTGTTTTTGAGCATCGGGAAAATAAATCCTGTTTGATTTTGAAACTGCTGTCTTGCGTGCGTTTGGGTCCTCCATAACACTTAGATCGTAACAGAACGACCTGACCATGATGACGGACCCAGCCGCAGCAGCAGCTTCACTTTCTGCGGAGCAGATTCACCGAGCGGTTAGCTCTCAAGGTGTCCTCCTCGGCCAACACCAGCAGGTACTGGGGGATCTACTGAACTCTCAGCATGCTTTCGGGACCCAGATGGCGGAGATTGGAGGCATGTTGCGGGAGCTCACGTTGCGCCATTCACCTCGAGCGGAGCCAGTCCCGGATGACGGGGAGTCGCCCAGCACCTCTGACTCTTTTGTTCCTGCACCTGTGCCCTATGGTGGATCGTCCGAGGGTTGCAGAGGGTTCATGCTCCAGTGTGGATTTGTTGGGTCAGCAGCCCGCATGTACGCCTCGGACAATGCGAAGGTGGCGATACAGTGGCGCGCTTACGCGACAGGGCGCTGGTCTGGGCTGAGGCATGGCTCCAAAGACGCTCAGCTGGGGTCTCCTACGAGCGCTTCATGGAGGAGTTCAGGAGGGTATTCGACCACCCGGTCTACACCCGGGACGTTGTTCAGCGACTGCTCAGTCTTCGCCAGGGTTCCTCCAGTGTAGCGGAGTATTCCGTTGAGTTCCAGATTCTGGCCACAGAGTCAGGCTGGGACAGTGAGGCGCTGAAAGGAATATATCGCTGCAGTCTGTCAGATCTTCTGAGGGATGAACTGGCCGTCCGGGAGGAGCCTGACTCGTTCGAGGAGCTCATCACCCTCACAATCAGGTTGGATAACCGTGTTCGGGAACGCCGTCGGGAGAGGAGTCACGGGTCTCCCAATCCGGTGCGTCAATTTGTTTCCGCTCCCAGTCCTCAGCCCCCGAGCCAGCTCAATCCGTACAGCCAGGCACGCTTACGTTCTACCTCTTCAGCACCTCCCTCTTTGGATCCGCAGGTGCCGATGCAGCTGGGGCGTATCCATCTCTCTCCAGAGGAGAGAGAGACGTTTCCGTACGGGATGCTGTCTGTACTGTGGGGAGTCGGGCCATCGCATGGCTGTTTGCTTGCGTCGGCCAAAAGAGAGAGCTCGCCAGTAAGAGTGGGGGTGCTGGCGAGCGATAACTCCAGGAGAACTCCCCATTCTGGGTCTCAAGCACTGTTTCCTGCCACCCTGCATTTGTCATCTGGGCCAGTGCACCTGTCGGCCCTCATTGACTCTGGGGCTGAACAGAATTTTTTGGACACCGGGTTTATTAAAAGCCAGGGGATTCCGTTGAGGCACTAGAGTGCACTTTGCTGGTGAACGCACTGGATGGCAGTTCACTGGCAGAGATAACGCACTGGACTCTGCCAATTACCCTGCACGTGTCCGGCAATCACAGTGAGACAACCCGTTTCTGCGTGTTTCCGTCTCCCCTGACACCTTTGGTCCTGGGTCTTCCCTGGCTGAGAGACCATAATCCTCAGATCGACTGGGCTCGGGGCAGGATCACCGGCTGGAGTGCCGCCTGTCACTCTCGCTGTCTCAGAGCAGCTGTGCCTTGCCAGGTTCCTGCCCCCAGCAGTCCGGACACCGTTTCAGCAGTCACAGCAGTGCCCGAGTATATGCAGATTTGGGAGAGGTTTTCAGCAAGGACCGGGCCCTTTCACTTCCCCCCCATCGTCCCTATAATTGTGCCATCGACCTGCTCCCGGGTGCTCCACTTCCCACTAGCCGGCTATATAATCTCTCCCGGCCAGAACGTGAGTCTATGGAGAGATACATTACTGAGTCAGTCGCCGCAGGGATCATACGCCCTTCATCTTCACCTGTAGGAGCGGGTTTCTTTTTTGTCTCCAAGAAGGATAAGAGCCTTCATCCCTGCATTGATTACAGAGGTCTGAATCAGATCACCATCAAGAATAAATATCCTTTACCACTAATCTCCTCTGTTTGTGAGTCCTTAGCAGGTGCCAAGGTTTTCACTAAGCTGGACCTCCGCAACGCGTATCACCTGGTCGAATTCGTGAAGGTGATGAGTGGAAGACGGCTTTTAATACGCCCCTTGGACACTTTGAATATCTGGTGATGCCGTTCGGATTGACTAACGCCCCTGCCGTGTTCCAGACCCTGGTGAACGACGTTCTCCGCGATTTCCTTAACCGTTTTGTGTTTGTTTACATTGACGACATTCTCATTTTCTCCCCGAATCCCCAGGAGCACACTAACCATGTCCGCCTGGTCCTGCAACGACTGTTGGAGAATCAGCTCTTCGTTAAGGCAGAGAAATGTGAATTCCATGTCACTTCTGTACAGTTCCTGGGAATCTTCATTGAGGAGGGTCAAGTGAGGAAGGACCCTGCGAAGGTCAAGGCAGTAACGGATTGGCCAGTGCCTGCCTCCAGGAAGAAGCTCCAGCAGTTTCTGGGGTTCGCTAATTTTTACCGTCGGTTCATCCGGGACTACAGCCGAGCGGCAGAACCATTGACACGACTCACCTCCTCCAAGGTGCCTTTTTCATGGACCCCAGAGGCCGACAGGGCTTTTCGTGGTCTCAAGGAGCGGTTCGTCTCGGCCCCGATCCTTGTCCACCCTGACGAGACTCGCCAGTTCGTCGTTGAGGTGGATGCTTCGGACACCGGAGTCGGCGCTGTTCTTTCCCAGCGTTCAGTTTCTGATTCCAAGCTCCATCCCTGTGCTTTTTTTTCCCGTAGACTGTCCCAGGCGGAGAGGAATTATGATGTGGGCAATCGTGAACTGTTGGCGGTCAAGTTGGCCTTGGAGGAGTGGAGGCACTGGCTGGAGGGATCGGTGCTCCCCTTCATAGTCTGGACCGACCACCGGAACCTGGAGTATATCCATTCGGCGAGACGCCTCAATTCCCGCCAGGCCCGCTGGGCGTTGTTCTTCACCCGTTTTAATTTCACTATCACCTTCAGGCCAGGGCACAAGAACACCAAGCCGGACGCACTCTCCCGTCAGTTTGCCCTGGAGGAGGGGGAGTCCACTCCTGAAGTCATCTTACCCGCCTCATGCATGCTTGGTGCGGTCACCTGGGATATCGAGAGGGTGGTACGCGAGGCCCAGCACACTCAGCCTGACCCCGGGGGGGGCCCCCTGAATCGCCTGTTTGTTCCTCTGGCTGTCCGGTCCCAAGTACTGCGATGGGCTCACGAGTCCCGTCTCTCCGGTCACCCCGGCATCCGTCGGATGATCAGCTGGCTCCGCCGTTCATTTTGGTGGCCATCTCGAGGGGGACGCTCGTGCGTATGTGCTGGCCTGCACGACGTGCGCCCGCAACAAGTCTTCACATCGACCCCCCGTGGGGTTACTACTACCACTTCCTGTGCCTAAACGACCGTGGTCTCATATCGCGGTGGATTTTGTTACGGGTTTCCCCTCATCGGACGGGAACACGGTCATCCTGACAGTGGTGGATCGTTTTTCGAAGGCAGCTCATTTCATTCCCCTGCCCAAGCTACCCTCAGCCCGCGAGACTGCAGACTTGCTGGTCCAGCATGTAGTCAGACTTCATGGCATCCCAGCGGATATAGTTTCGACCGCGGACCGCAATTTTCGTCCCAACTGTGGAAAGCATTCTGCCACACCCTCGGCGCCACGGCCAGTCTCTCTTCGGGTTTCCACCCCCAATCGAATGGCCAGACCGAGAGGATGAATCAAGAGCTCGAGGCCATCCTAGGTGCGTGGTCGCCACCAGTCCCGCCAAATGGAGCCGTCATCTGCCTTGGGTCGAATACGCTCATAATTCCCACTCCTCCACCGCCACCGGGCTATCCCCTTTTGAGGCCTCCTTAGGTTATCAGCCCCCCTTGTTCCCTAGCCAGGAGGTCGAGGTTGCAGTACCATCAGTTTTGAGCAATGCCCGTCGTTGTAGGCGCATGTGGGGAGTTGCTCGGGCCGCCCTGCTCCGCACAGCAGAGCAAAATAAGAGGATAGCGGATCGACGTAGAGTTCCAGCCCCAACCTACCAGATCGGGCAATCGGTTTGGCTCTCAGCCAAGGACATTCCCCTTCGCACCGAGTGCAAGAAGCTTTCCCCCAGATATGTCGGCCCTTTTCCCATCATCTCCATTATTAACCCTGTCTCTGTGAAACTTCAGTTGCCACGGTCCATGAGAATTCACCCGGTATTTCATGTTTCCCTCCTCAAACCCGTTGTCTCTAGCCCCCTTAACCCTCCCCCAGAACCCCCTCCACCCCCCCGGCTCATCGACGGGGGCCCCGTCTACACGGTCAATCGCCTTCTGGATGTCCGTCGCGTGGTAGGGGCTATCAGTACCTGGTTGACTGGGAGGGGTATGGACCAGAGGAGCGGTGCTGGGTGCCCCGTTCCCGAATCATGGATCCGGGCCTCATTACTGCCTACCATCGGCGGAACCCGTTAGACCTGGTGGTTAGCCAAGAGGCTCCCGTTGAGGGGGGGTACTGTTAGATTCCCTGTCTGTTCCTAGCGTGTGTTCCCCGGTATTGTCTCCCTTCCGTCTGTGTTGTGTTGTCCGTTTACAGGTTCCGCCCCCGGGTTCTGCCCACTGCCACGCCCGCTTCCGTGTCACCAGCTGAGACGCGTTTCGTTCAATCACCAGAGGTGGTTATAGGGACTGTGTTTCCTCTGGTGCGCTGTCAGGTCGTCGGGTAGTATGAGTCTGAGAAATCCTTGTGTTTCCTATCAGTAATCCTTGTGTTTCCTATTAGCAGCGCACAGGCTCGGTTGAGTTGCCCTCCCGACGCCGGATCGACAGAGAGCGGTCGAGTTGCCCTCCCGACTCTGGAGTGAGACTTTCCGTTCTACAATCTGTTTGTTTGTTTGTTTGTTTTGTTTTTTGAGCATCGGGAAAATAAATCCTGTTTGATTTTGAAACTGCTGTCTTGCGTGTGTTTGGGTCCTCCATAACACTTAGATCGTAACAGTATAAGGTAAATAGAATTGGTCCAAGCACAGAACCTTGTGGAACTCCGTGACTAATGTTGGTGGTCATCGAGGCTTCGTTTACAAATACAAACTGAGATCGATTTGATAAATAGGATTTAAACCAACTTAGTGCGGTGCCTGAAATGCCAATCGACTGCTCCAGTCTCTGTAATAGGATGTCATGGTCAATGGTGTCGAATGCAGCACTAAGGTCTAACAAGACCAGTACAGAGATGAGTCCTTTATCTGCTGCCATTAAGAGGTCATTCGTAATCTTCACCAGTGCTGTCTCTGTGCTGTGGTGTTTTCTAAATCCTGACTGAAACTCTTCAAATAAACTATTCTGATGTAGAAAGTCACACAACTGATTGCGACCACTTTCTCAAGGATCTTAGAGAGGAAGGGGAGGTTAGAGATCGGTCTGTAGTTAGCCAAAACCTCTGGATACAGAGTGGGCTTCTTCAGGAGAGGTTTAATTACAGCTACTTTGAAGGAATGTGGTACGTGGCCTGTTAAAGACACATTGATAATATCCAAAAGAGAGCTGCTAATTAAAGGCAAAACGTCTTTAAGCAGCCTAGTCGGGATAGGGTCCAAGAGACAGGTAGATGTGTTAGAAGTAGAAACCATTAAAGATAATTGGTCATGGTTTATGGCAGAAAAGCCATCTAAATATACACCAGGACATACAGCGGTTTCCAAAGCCATTCCACTTGAGGACAGATTGGCACTGTTTAAGGGCAAACGATTATTAATCTTGTCCCTAATAGTTAAAATCTTCTCATTAAAGAAGTTCATAAAGTCATTACTACTGAGGTCTATATGAATACTGGGCTCCACAGAGCTGTGACTCTGTCAGCCTGGCTACAGTGCTAAAGAGAAGGCTGGGGTTGTTCTTATTCTTCTCTATTACTGATGAGTAATATTCTGCTCTGGCATTTCAGAGGGACTTCTTATAAGTTTTAAGACTATCTCACCAAACTAAGCGGGTTTCTTTCCGATTAGTTGAACTCCAAATGCTTTCAAGCTTTCGTGACGTTTGCTTTAGTTTACGGGTCTGAGGGTTATACCAGGGAGCAAACCTTCTCTTCCTCACTGTCTTCTTCAGAGGGGCTATCGAGTCCAGTGTCATTCTCAGTGAGGTGTGGCACTATCAACAAGATGATCAATCTGGGACGGACTAAAGTTAGACCAGGAGTCCTCTGTTATATTGAGACATGGTATCAAGTGCAGAAGAAATCGCTTCTTTAAATTTAGCTACAGCACTGTCAGTTACACATCTGGTGTAGAAACTTTTGACTAAGGCACCAAGACGTTGCCTATGTCTGAACACAGTCCGACGGCTAATTCCAAAAAAAAGAAGCAATTCCCTTCCAGTTAAAACCGAGTCCCATGCACTGGTTAAATTGCTCAATTGTTAAATCATATCGTGGGCGACATGGAAGGCCATTTCTGGCTGTAGGTGGAATTGGAGGAAGGCAGTTTTCTTGATCTCTTCTTCTAGTCCTAAAGTCACAAAACCTATTAAAACAAAAACATATTGACTCCAAAAAAAGCACCGTCTCTCCATCAGGTCCTTCCCTAGAGTGAACCATAGACAATATAGAATTTAGGGTAATGGTGTGGTCATCAAGCTCTCGAAAAAATCTCTCATCTCCTGGGTCTTGCTGTAGGCATTGAGCGTAGCACAGCACCCTATTGAAAAAATCAACGATGTCAACGCGATTGCCAATTACAAATAAGGCCTGCAGACTGATCAAAATATATAGAAATTGCACCTTCATATTCAATCACACAAAAAATTATTGATTGAATTAACCCTGAAATGTTACACTCTTACACGCTGCCAAGCGGGCTAAGATTGACGCTTTGTTATGAGGGGCCGTGAGGGACATTATTCAGAATACCCTCTCACACACACAATTGAAAAGCTCTCACACACTCTACTGAAAACCTATATGCTCTCACACACACATATGAAATGCTCTCACACACACTACTGAAAACCTATACGCTCTCACACACACTACTGAAATGCTCTCACACACACTACTGAAAATCTATACGCTCTCACACACACTACTGAAATGCTCTCACACACTACTGAAAAACTATACTCTCACACAAACAACTGAAATGCTCTCACACAAACAACTGAAATGCTCTCACATACACTACTGAAATGCACTCACTCACACACTACTGAAATGCTCTCACACACACTACTGAAATGCTCTCACACAAACAACTGAAATGCTCTCACACACACTACTGAAATGCTCTCACACAAACAACTGAAATGCTCTCACACACACTACTAAAATGCTCTCACACAAACAACTGAAATGCTCTCACACAAACAACTGACATGCTCTCACACACTACTAAAATGCTCTCACACAAACAACTGAAATGCTCTCACACAAACAACTGAAATGCTCTCACACACACTACTGAAATGCTCTCACACAAACAACTGAAATGCTCTCACACAAACAACTGAAATGCTCTCACACACACTACTGAAATGCTCTCACACAAACAACTGAAATGCTCTCACACACACTACTGAAAATGTCTCACACAATGAGAATGTCTCCCCCTCTGTCTCTTATCTATCCGTGTCTGTCTGTTACTCCCTCTGTCTGTCTCCGCTTGTCTCTGTCTTTTGGAAAAAATACATCAACAAATGTTTCTGTTTATTTGTTTTAATAAAACAATGTTAACACTGAGAAAACTGCACAGGTGAAGTAAACAAAAACAATGTTTGAACAAAACCTTACATTACTTGCATGTTTTTCATAGAAGAAAGTGCAGAAGAGAAGAAAACACATCTATACCATGGTTCCCATCGTTTTCAAGTGGATTCACTTGTTGAATACTGTCCATTGTGGTCTCATTAATGGTTACATCAATGTCTGGAATTCTTACATTATTATTGGTTTGAAGTTCAGGTAACGGCCCTTCTTCATCAATGCCATAGTAGTTATAGTTATCAAAAATGTCATTTATAACGGGATGGATTCCTACATTGTTTATGACCCCTGTATGCCACAGCTGAAGAGGAGTCCTCCCACCTTGTGTGGACAGGCCATGGTTGTTCCACTGGTTGATAAATTCTGTTACTGCCCTTTCAATTCTTGGTAAATAAACATAATGCAGACAGAATAGATGTACTTCATTCAATGAATCCAGTATACCCTGCTCCTCCATGAAGTTAAACATATTAATAAAGTGTCTAGATACAACTCTATTCAATTCTGCCCATAGTCTCTCAATCCTTTGGTTGTGTACTGAAACTCCTGTAATAACACTACGACTGTTCAGTCCTCTTCTTTCCAACATAAACTGGGCAACACGTATATTTTCCATACCATGATCACATCTGACCCGTAGGGGCAAACCAAAGTTTTGTACTCCTCCCAAAAATAATGACAAGACACTTAAGGCTCTGTTGTTAGATAAGCACCGTAAGTATATAATGGTCCGACTGAAGCCATCAACACAGCCATGAAAGACCATCCGCCATCTAATCAGCTTGTGGTTGCCGTCAAAATGCCTGTTGGGAGATATAAAGTACATTAAATAAAAATGTATATAGGTAAAGCTTGCAAACTGTTGATTACCTTTATTGATAATACAAAATAGTTACTAGTCAACTTACCATAATTGGTTGGGGGCCTGAACACTATAGACCCTTCGGCGTATAGCATGACGGCGTCTAAATGACCGCCCAATGGGATCCACTTGATCGAGGCTCTGTCTGACCCGCCAACGCTGAACCCTTAATCCACGTGATCTCAGGCTTCCAAGAACGTATGCTTCACCTGCATTTGGAGTGTTCTGTAGTATAGTCGTCACAACGCTGTCCAGGTCTTGATTTGACAATATTGCATATCTTAATGGCTCAACTCCCAGAGTTTGTCTGTGTCTGTATAGGGTTCTTCGACTGATTCCAAAGCACGATGCAATTCTCTGCCATGTCATACCAATGGATACACAGTGAGCAATCTGTTCGGCGGCTATGCTGTATCGTGGCCGACCTGGATGGCCAGTCAAGATTGTTGGGGGTATCACATTGTTGATCACATCACTGGGTCCCTGTCTGGCCTCATGTTCATCATGAAGCAAGTTGCGAAAGGATCTATACAATAATCCTAGTAGATTACTCACATCACTATCATCATGATTATATCTGGACACAGCAAGAAAGGCAGATAGAGTTCGTGTATGATCTTCAAGCTCTCTATAAAGCCTCTCTTGACTGTAATTGTTGTACTCCTCCCTTTGCAATGACTCAATGCATTGCAGAGCACTAGTAATAAAACGTACAATATCCTCTTCATTGCCTCTTACCTCAAAAAATAAAGTTTGGACGTGAAAAACAAAGAGGATCAGGTGAACATGCATTGTATAAAAAACACATACACGGATGGTAGTCCTCTACCGGATCTGTCTATATATATATATATATATATATATATATATATATATATATATATATATGTCTATGTACCGGATAGTACCGCACATCCTCAGACACAAACGGTTTACGGCAGAAGGTTCAACGTCAACATATGTGGTTGTATTAACGCATGTATATATTTAAGCAAACGTTAAGAACGTACAGCTGTATACAATGACCAAACCTCTTAAAGTATACCGTCTTACGTTAACTTCCAGCAGCTGAAGCTAGCGATTTTATTCCGCTGTTTAGTGTCGCAAAGTGACGCATGCGCGATGTGCGATTACCATCTGGTAGTGACTTCTTTTGAATTGAATAGAGTTGTATCTAGCATACTGCAGGGCGCATTTCGGTCTTAAGTCAGGCACTCCCTCAACACATCGTATTTCTCACGCTGAAAAAAAACCTCGGCTATTTCATGTTTTAATGTGCCGCAGCCGGCGCAGCGCGCAAACATGAGCTGACCGCGCCGATCTCACCGTGGAGAAATCCACTTGAAAATGATGGGAACCATGGTATAGATGCGTTTTCTTCTCTTCTGCACTTTCTTCTATGAAAAACATGGAAATTATCTAAGGTTTTGTTAAAACATTGTTTGGTTTACTTCACCTGTGCAGTTTTCTCAGTGAATTACAAGACAGTTATGTTAAAGTTAACATTGTTTTATTAAAACAAATGAACAATGCATTTAATTTAATGCATTTAAAAAAAAAGACAGACTGAGAGACAAGCGGAGACAGACAGACAGACAGAGGGAGAAACAGACAGACACATAAGACACGGACCGATAAGAGACAGAGGGGGAAATAACTCAATATACTTTAACAATTGAAAACGTAACTGCCCAAGGCAATATCAGTGTGAGGGGAAGAACAGTTGTATTTCCATAGACAGAGCATACGTTTATGCCCTGCCAAACCCATATGAGTTTCCGAGTGCGAAGTCGAACTTCTCCTTAAACAGCCGATATGACACATGTAGCGGCAACTTGATACAGTTGACACACGTGTTGGCTACAGGGAACATTGGGGTCGAGGAGAAGTCGTCATCATCCTTCTGTATGAACTGGACTGAGGGAGTTGGAGAGAAGCCAATCGGTGGTAGCACAGATGCTCCAGTTGCAAAGGCCAATATTTTTTGGAGTTTGGATGGCCCTTCTTCCTCTTTAAGAACAGAAAAACATTGTAAGTGGTAGTTGGTCCAATAAGCATGTATATGAAACAGCATCTTATTTGATACTAAATAAATTGTGAAATAAGAGTATTGTACTTGAAAAAACTGAACTCTTATAGCAATATATTTACAAAACACCTTTCATCTTTTAACATTCTAAAAGGTACTACTTGATGACATTACAACCAAGAAAGTAATTACGTTTAAGCTATGTTTTTGTTATACAAGTAACAAAACAAAATAAAAACATACACAAAAAACAATAACACTAACATATATAGACACATAGCTTTACTTGTACACTAAACTGTCAATTACCCTCTGCATCCTGGAGATAGTCTCTCCAGAAGGTAACGACTAGCTCCTCAGCAGCTCTCTTGTTACTCCCTTCTGGAGACAGCCAAATGCTGAAAACATCATCCATCTGGTCAGCAGTCAGTGTGCTTGGCTCATAACAGAACAGGGGACGAAAGCTGTCTGGATGGCTTCGGATTTTCTCCAGAACCCCAAGCGTTTTCAGTCCTTCACAGAATCTGTACAAATAACATGGAATATTGCAGAATTTAATTAGGGTTCCTAATTCACTTGTGCATTGTAAATCTACTTGGTTTTATAAACACATAATATATTTAGTTGGGTCTATGGGTAAAAATGTGATTGATACTCTGATTAATCTGACTGCAAAAAACCAACACCTCTGAATACCTTTGAAATGGACCTTGAACCCTGTAGATGACCTGGAACATGACAATGTCATGTACCAGCAAATCCCTGTCTCTTATAGACCGCATAGGCCTCAGACATCCTGCATTGGCCAAGTAGTCAATCAGAGGTTCCTTTGTCATCTCAAGGTCCTCAAGGGTTGTACTTTCAGATACCTAGCATCACAAGGAGCATCAGGATGGTTTGTTATGGCAGCTGCTTATTAGCATGAACCCAGACACTGGACGTCTGCATAATTAACAAAGGTGCCCTAACTTGTTTTCTTCCACATAGCTACAATGTGATAAACAATAAGGAAAATACACTTTGCCGACAACCTATAGGAAGTGAGCATTCAGCAATGAGCAGACTGGGCTGGATTGGTACTCCCTCTCAAAATGGAAAACGGCAAGAGAATATTGTAATGTAACCTAATTTTAATGCAAGATAACATTTAGACTACCAACTTACCTTTTTCACTTTTTCCAAAAGTTCATTGTCAGCTATGTCACCTATCACTGGCTTTGCTGAACCATCAACCAGAAGAGAAAATATGGTTGGCGAGAGGAAGTTTGGTGGCGGACCGCCATGTACCAAGCTTACAGCAATGGCTCTGCCAGCTGTGTAGTACCGGTCCTCTCTTAGAGCTTCAAAACAGGATAAAAGGAAATGTAATATTGATAAATACATAAAGACCCACTACCACATAAAATCGTGGATTTCATTGTGCCATTAAATACATTGTAAATCAGTTCAAAAGCTGAAAGTTGTATGTAAAAAAAAAAAATCCCCCCCAAAATTTAAAATGGTCATTACCAGCACTGTCAAGAGCCAAGTTCTTACTGTTTTCTTTTCCCTCAAACATGGGTGACCTGGCCATGGTCTCTATCAGCAGCCTCAAGAATTCCCTCCTTGGCCCTCCTAAATCAATCCCTTCCTCATTTCTCCCCATGTCATCTGAGAATTTCACACAGATCATCAAGTTGGGGTTATAAGACACCCTTTGAAATCCTCGCACGGCTCCCTCCCAGACAGCAGAGCGATTTATATTAAATTTGCACTGTTGCTTGGTGTTGATTTTGCTTGAGAGTTCCAGCAGTATCTCTTGAACCGGGACCTTTTCTGCACTATAAAGACAACATCAAAAACAAAAGATCAGATATGACAAAATAATCTTAAAATAAATAGTTTATATCAACTATCTGATCACATCATCCTCAATGGTTGACACATTCTGTGTTTGTGCTACTCACATTTGACTCTCCATGCTGGCAATTATAGCCTGGTTGAACTCATCATCTGAAGAGTCATCAGGAAGAGCAGCCATGAGTCTTAAATATGAAGAGTAGTCACCATCTTCACCACTTGTGCCAGGGTTGCCATCAATTCTTGCAAGGCAGCCTCCATCTTCACCACTTGTGCCAGGGTTGCCAACAATTCTTGCAAGGCAGCCTTCATCTTCACCACTTGTGCCACTTCCTTGCATTGCAGTACGCCTTCTCACAACACTTCTGGTGGCGTGTGTCATGCCATAGCCATGTTCATCCCCACTGCCAGTGCCAGGGTTGCCATCTCCATCCTGACTGCTAGTACAGGGGTCATCCCTACTTCGCATTGCTCTTGTAGCAACCCTGGTGGTGCTAGGTCTGCCAGTGTGGATCTGTGGACCATTAACTTCCATGTGGGAACTTTCATGTTCTTCTTCCGAGTCATTCTTAAACAGAAAAAGAAAGACCAAAAATATATATCAAAAGCAAAAATTACAACTTTGAAATTAAATAACCATATTGGAAACAAGTTATTGTTGGACCGATTAAAACAAGGAACCTTTGTTTGTGCTTTTCTCTGGTTTGATTGCTCTCAAACCTTTGCTTTAATTGTATACAATATATACTGCTACAAGTAATAAACAGTTTACATTTCATTTTCGAAAGACAGAATTCTATTCAATGAAATGTATAAAAAACAAATAAAAGAAAGAAAGCAAACTTACTAAAATGGTCCTTGATGGTCTCACATACAGGGCTTTGGTTTTAAAAATCTTATGGATTAGCATTCCATTCAGCTCCTGGCCCTCCTGGAGTTTAGGGGCCACCAGCTTATTGCCACAAGCCATTAGAAACTGGAGGCTACAAAGAAGATGGGGATATTACAACAACAAAATGCTTTTAGGCTATGTAGTTTATTGTACGATGGTGTGAGTGTGTGTGTCTCCTTGGTTTCTTGCTCCTACGAGGTATGTACATTTTATAACACATACTATTGTATTATGTTTGTAATAATCATGATTGCACTTTGTAAACCTGTGTTTGTTCTTTAAAGTGTTCTATAAATAAAGATTATTATAATATTATTTACAAAGTAAGAAAAAAAAAGTCTTTACCTGACATCCTCTGGAATGTGCGCACCAAAACCATCTCTGATGCGCTCCACAACAGTCTGGTGGTCCCAGGCCTTCTGGAATTCAAAGGCACTGAGGATGTGCCCATGTTTATGTAACCATAATTTTGGACCTTGTTTGGACACCATTCCCCATGATGGATTTGGAAGTAATATGATGTCCTTGTTGAAATGGTCATGCTGCTGGGACCTAGCTCTGAAATGAGAATGTAACCATTAAGACTATATGAAAACAGCCACTGCACCTTAAGTCATGCTACCATAGATAAATACAATACAGAGACCACAGTCTTAGAACAACATACAAACTTGTACAAACAATAGATATCTTAATTACGTCCAGTTTGACAAGAGCAAAATACTAGGGCTGTCAATCGATTAAAACAAATTAACTAATTAATCTCACATTTTGAAATTCATTAATCGCAATAAATCGTTTCTTTTTCTTCTAAAGACTAAATCTTGTAAATGAAGCAGTAATAATTTCAGACAGCGTGTTTTAGACACTTGATTAATTGTATTTGTTTTTAAAGACACCTTCACACAGACCTGTGTTTTCAGAGAGGCTCCTACCTATAAAGTGCCAGCGAGGTATTTAATATCAGATTAGTAAAACAAGGTGCATTTGAGACCCCATTGGTCCTGTCATCTTTAACACTGAACAACAGAACCAGAACCAGTGGCCTTGGGAATCTGACTGATATTCAAATGTGTCACTCTGGAGGCATTTTATACATTTTACAAACAAACAAACAAAAAAAAAATCACCTTTTAAAGTATTTTGCATATAACACATGTGTTCTACATCAAACATTCCAGAAGAATCTCAGCTCTATATCATGAGGCCCATTGTCCTCCTCGTGTTCTGTCTTCTGACTGACAGGCTGCATAGCTACGCCGTCGACGCGACGGAGAAGCATAAAACCTAGTTTATATGCTTCTCGGAGAAGCATAAAACCTAGTTACGCGTCGACGGCGTTGCAGACCCCTACGCCGTATCCTGACGCGTTCCCTCGACGCAGAACTTCGAATGCTCAACGACGCCGTCGCGTCGACGGCGTAGGTACGCCGTCGACGCGACGGAGAAGCATAAACTAGGCTTAACGAAAAAAAAAAAAAACGGCCAAATTAATCGCATAGATTAACGCGTTAATGCTGACATCCCTACACAAATACTAACCGTCAAATCTTATCGACCCTCCTATGGTTGTGAACGGCTTCATCTGCCTTTAACATTATATTATATATTTACTTTCGTTTTCCCGCGAACATTTTGGTATTTGCTTGGCGAAATTGCTAGCCAATTTTCATCGTACATTTCATAAACGTATACGCCACATTCCTGGTTTCAGTTTAACCTAATTCCCACATTTACTCCTTCGAGTTTATTGTTGTTCGTTCGTTCGTTCATTCGTTTATTCACACAGTAAGCTAGGTTAGTGTCGTAGCCAGCTAGCAAAAACCGAACACGAGGGTAATATGAAAGTTAATTTCAAACTTCGACTAGGTTTAATTACCTTTTTCTCCTCATGCCTTTAGATGTCCATGCACCGAAGTGCTGCTGTGCTTGATAGCGGGGTGCAGGGGCACAGTTTCTGCTGACGGTACCTTCAGCAGACAGTGGCACGCCGCTGCGCTGCCGGGACGGAAAGAGAGCTGCTAGGTGGCTGTCCACTGTTTCCACACCTGGAGCTGCTGATACAACCGGCTGCTGCCGAACAGTTGAGGCAGACAGCGTTCTGATTGTCTCCGCTGAGGCCAATATGTTGTTTAGCAACGCCGTTGCTTCTGCTAAATTGCTTGGGGGCTGTTGAGCTGCCATCCTTGATCACTTTCCGTTTCAACTGAAACACCTTCCCAGGGTTGCCAGGTCTGTGTGACAAAACCAGCCCCAAAACCAACCAAATATCAGAACTCAAAATATGCCCGTGCCAAACCATATACACTGCTTTTAAAATCCAACGTCTCTCAGTGAGAGCGTTAGATGCGTGTGTGTATGTGGGTGTGTTCCATGTCCATGTGTGTACGTGCTGATCTGCAAGTCAGTTTGGTAGGATTTGGGTATAAATAAATTATTTCATTTAAAATATGGATTTTTTAATTAAAGATATTCATGTAATCTGCATGCAAAATAGGTCTACCCGAACCAGCGGACACAAAATTCAACCCGCGGCAACACTTCAACAGTAGCCCAATTCCGCGGGAAAACCGCGTACCTGGCAACACTGCACCTTCCGTTTCAAGTGAAATGCCTTCCGTTTCAAGTGAAATGCCTTCCGTTTCAAGTGAAATGCCTTCCGTTTCAAGTGAAATTTCAGACGTGTGTGTAAGAGCATTTCATATGTGTATGTAAGAGCATTTCATATGTGCGTGTAAGAGCATTTCATATGTGTGTGTGAGAGCATTTCATATGTGTGTGTGAGAGCATTTCAGTTGTGTGTGTGAGAGCATTTCAGTTGTGTGTGTGAGAGCATTTCAGTTGTGTGTGTGAGAGCATTTCAGTTGTGTGTGTGAGAGCATTTCAGTTGTGTGTGTGAGAGCTTTTCAGTTGTATGTGTGAGAGGGTATTCTGAATAATGTCCCTCACGGCCCCTCATAGTTTTCTTCCAGTGATATCCGTCCAGGTGTGTTCCCGTCCAACCTCAACATTATATATGAGCGTGCATAGGTTTACAGAGTATGTATGTATGTGTTTCAGTAGTGAGTGTGAGAGTGTTTCACTAGTATGTGTGAGAGTGTCTCAGTAGTGAGTGTGAGAGTGTTTTACTAGTATGTGTGAGAGTGTCTCAGTAGTAAGCGTGAGAGCGTTTCACTAGTATGTGTGAGAGTGTCTCAATAGTGAGTGTGAGAGCGTTTCACTAGTATGTGTGAGTGTTTCACTAGTATGTGTGAGTGTCTCAGTAGTGAGTGTGAGAGTGTTTCACTAGTATGTGTGAGAGTGTCTCAGTAGTAAGTGTGAGTGTTTCACTAGTATGTGTGAGAGCGTTTCACTAGTATGTGTGAGAGCATTTCACTAGTGTGTGTGTGTGTGTGTGTGTGTGAGAGAGCATTTCATTAGTATGTGTGAGAGTGTCTCAGTAGTAAGCGTGAGAGCATTTTACTAGTATGTGTGAGAGTGAGAGCGTTTCATTAGTATGTGTGAGAGCATTTCACTAGTATGTGTGAGAGTGTTTCACTAGTATGTGTGAGAGTGTCTCAGTAGTGAGCGTGAGAGCATTTCAATAGTTATGGCCTAAACTGTCCCTCATATCATACATTAGCCACCATTGTTTCAGGCTAATACGTTTGTCTCCCGACAGCCAGATATCAAGAGATTTGGACCCAAATCTGTTGCAATTACTCTGGAAAAACTGTAGATAGTCATAAGCAATTAAAAAATATATATATTTATTCATAATTTATATTTTGTATTTCATAATGAATGCTGTTTTATAGGCAATACTCTATACACCTTGTTAGTTCTCAAATTTCCCCTTGGGGATTAATAAAGTATAATTCTATTCTATTCTATTAGTTCCAGGTTTAATATGTGCAATAAAGTTCTTTCAATCCGTTTTCAATAAACCCATCTGGCCCTTGACTTATTTCAGCCCACTGTGTATTTGAGTTTGACACCCTTAATCCAAAGGTTGTCAGAAACCAACAAATCAGAATAACCATAGTTTTTACCTCATCTCCAACACCATTAGTAACAATTCAATCAGTTTTTAATGGCATTGAGTTATTCACCCCTCCATAGATCAGAGTTCAATTAGGATAACTCACTCCTTTTAATGAAAAATACATGTTCAAACTATTTTTTAGGTACACTGGAAACATCTAGATATAAATTGCATATGGATTTGTATTGAAAGTAAACTTTAGTTATGTTTATTTAGAATGTTAAGATACATCAACAGCACACAGTCATCATCCTCGTGATGCAGTCGTATGTATCTGCAGAGTGTAATGTTATAGGACTTCTCAGTAAGTAACCATTTTGAATGTTTGACTCCTCCTCTGATAAGTGTGGGTGGAGTTTTCCCGGGAGAGAAAAATAAATGTTTCCGTCAAAATAGCATCTGTATGTCTCACAAAGGTGGGGTCCTTAGAAAGTGTGTGTGTGTGTGTGTGTGAGGTTGGGATGAAACAGGGTGTGTGTCACTCTCAGTCAGACAGACAGTCTATTAGAAATCATGTAGTAGAGGAGACATAAAAGAAACCTGTACATTAGTGTCCAATGTCCGATAAAGGTGTATTTAGAGGGAAAGTGAGAAGATTCAATTCAATTCAGTTTATTTGTATAGCCCAGTTTCACAAATTACAAATTTGTCTCAGAGTGCTTGATAAGCATTGCTTAGTCTGGAAAGTGTGCTTCATGTGGGGTGATGGGCACCCAGCAGGATAGAGATGGTTCCCAGAACAAACACCTGATTTTTTGGTTTGAAATTTGAAATGTGTATGTTACAGCAGTAAGCAGATAATATGTTCCTGCAAACAGGACACAGAGATTACACAACGACTTTTTCACGTCTGTTCACTACTTCGGTGCTTCCTGCTTTGCAGAATGAGGGAATTCGCACCGTTGTGGTCGTAAACCAGCTGATTGCCGTAAAGCGTCTGACTGACGTAAAACGTCATAAACCACCACCCTGCCCCCTGCTGGCGACGTGGTGGACTGCACTTCAGTACAGAATTCAGCATTTCAGTTCCTCTTTTAAACAGTATCCACAAAGCTTACTTTAAACCACATATCATATGTAAGCCCATTGGTGGGCGTCACATGCACAACTTTATCCATGGGGCTTTGAACAGGTGTGTGTGTGTGTGTGTGTGTGTGTGTGTGTGTGTGTGTGTGTGTGTGTGTGTGTGTAATGTGGTGAAACGGAGTAAAAAAGATTGTCCCACATTTAAAAAGAAAGAAATGTTCTAAACTTGATACTTATAATACATGTCATTTAGCTGACGCTTTTATCCAAAGTGACTTACAATCCTGTTACATTCATACACCGTAGACGCAGCTACAGGGAGCAAATCAGGGTTAACTGTCTTGCTCAAGGACACGTAGACTAGGGCGGGGATCGAACCTCCAACCCCGTGATTGAAAGACGGGCCTGCTACCCACTGACCCATAGCCGCCCCTTATGACCTGTTACAGCCTCCACTTTCACTGCAAATAAACCATGAACATTACATATCAGGAAATAAATGGCATTAATAACATATCATGTATCAATAACCTAATGTAACTAAATGTATGGTGTACAAACGGGTATACTGCCATCTAGTGGTATAAAGGTGAACCCTTTACTCTGTGTCTCGTCATTCAGGCTCTGTGGTGTTCGCTCAAGAGACAGCACAATGAGTTGAAACTAGAAAATGCATTTCCTGCTGAAAATGCATTGGAACGCTTAACATCTGAAAGCTTGAAACTGAAAAGTAAAAAATAAATTGCTGAAAAAGGTTTGAAAATAGCTGAAAATGTCTGAAAATAGCTGAAATATTAAATGAATAGTTGAAAAAGTCTGGAAATAGCTGAAATGAATAGGTGAAAATAGTTGAAATATGAAATGAATAACTGAACATAGCTGAAATATGAAATCAATAAGTGGAAATACCTGAAATATTAAATGAATAACTGAAAATAGCTGAAATATGAAATGAATAAATGAAAATAGCTGAAAATAACTTAAATATCAAATGAATAACTGAAAATGTCTGGAAATAGCTGAACATGTCTGAAATTAGCTGAAATGTGTGTGTTTTTTTTTTAAGTTGGACATAGCTTAAAATAGCTGCCAACATCTTAAATAGGCTGAACATAGCTTAAACATCTGAACATGTGGACTTTTTTCCCTACAAAAGCATTTGTTAAACCCTGTCAAATAAAACATGATCAAATCACCAAAACAGTAGAATCAATAGAGAGGAAAGACTCAGCCGAACGCGCTAATATTATTCATCTGTCTGTGAAGTTAAATGTGACCTATTTCTCCTCATTTCTGTATTAAAAGTAGTGAGATGTATTATCGAGGTCAGTTTGCTCTTGTCTGGCTCCTCCGTGTTGATAAACAATTGCTTGTCTGGCTCCTCCGTGTTGATAAACAATCGGGACAGAGGCTGCTCCTTGTGTCCCTCCTGTATGATTGTTAACGAGGATCAGCTGCGTGCAGCTCCTGAAGGCAGAATTGCCTTTAGATTTCTTCAAAAACACCCTGTGAATATTCAGAACTTGACAGAATACCATAACTCCAATCGCAAAAGTAACGTGATTTTGAGAGGCACAAGGCTTTTGTGAACGTTTAAATGTCCTTAAATATTTTTTTAGGTTAAGAAATGAGAGTATAGTCGCAGTTCAGAAAATGCTCCTGTTTGCTTCAAAAAAGTTGAAAGGCGCTCAGAATTACAATGGAGATGACTGAGCAGAAAAGTGGACTTCTCCCCTCGTAAAGGCTTCTCTCGAAAAATCTGGGAAACTGTTGGATTCCACAGTCACATTTCTACTACAAGCACAAGATTCCCTACTACTTTATCAACAAAATATGTCTAAAGAGTAAGAATTGTGGCCGTAGTGCCGATATACAAATCTTTTTTCCGCAAGATTCTAAAGCAGCGCTGCACTCTAGCGATGACATCACAGCTCTAGACTTCCACACACACACCCATTGATAACTCCAGGAAGAGCGGAAGAACACATAAAACTAAAATAATAACAATTAAATAACTATACAAGAAATGAAAAGAAGATGAATTACAAAGTTATAGCTAACACATTTGTCAACATTTTAAAATGCGGAATTGTGTCTTTAGCTGAATGTATGCCGATATAGTAAGCTTTTAAAGTTGAACAAGTTGAAGCGGATTTGAAGATTTCTCTCATTGGATCCCATTCATTATTTA
The DNA here is from genome assembly GCA_036178185.1 of Liparis tanakae. Taxonomy (NCBI): domain Eukaryota; kingdom Metazoa; phylum Chordata; class Actinopteri; order Perciformes; family Liparidae; genus Liparis; species Liparis tanakae. The sequence continues at coordinate 9,962,020 of CM070094.1, read as the reverse complement.
TTCCATAAAAAAAATCATAATTTCAAAATTTGAAAAGATAAAAAATATTTGAAAATATACCGTAATAGCTGAAGGCTATCTTAACATAAGAAAAAATAAATTGCTGAATTAGCTGAAAGTATGAAGATACTGTTAGCTTTTTTAAAATTGAAGATTTTCTCCATAGGAACTGATGAATTTAAAATAACATAAAAGTATTTCAATATATACAAATTTGAAACATTTGAAATATGAAAAATCATTCCAATCTAATCATGAAGAAGCTGATTTTTTAAATATTTGAATTGTTTAAATAACTGAATATATGAAGGAGATGAAAGGGGACGAAAAAGGTACGGAAGAAATAGAATAAAAAGTTTAAACTAGAAAATGCATTTCCTGCTGAAAATGCGTTGGAATGCTTAACATCTGAAAGCTTGAAGCTGAAAAGTAAAAACTAAATTGCTGAAAAAGGTTTGAAAATAGCTGAAATATTAAATGAATAGTTGAAAAGGTCTGGAAATAGCTGAAATATGAAATGAATAAGTGAAAATGTCTAGAAATAGCTGAGATATGAAATGAATAACTGAAAATGGCTGAAATATGAAATTAATAAATGAAAATAGCTGAAAATAACTTAGATATGAAATGAATAACTGAAAATGTCTGGAAATAGCTGAAATATGTTTTTTTTTTAAGTTAGACATAGCTTAAAATAGCTGCCAACATCTTAAATAGGCTGAACATAGCTTAAACATCTGAACATATGGACTTTTTTCTACAAAAGCATTTTTTAAACCCTGTCAAATAAAACATGATCAAATCACCAGAATAGTATTATCAATAGAGAGGAAAGACTCAGCCGAACGCGCTAATATTATTCATCTGTCTGTGAAGTTAAATGTGACCTATTTCTCCTCATTTCTGTATTAAAAGTAGTGAGATGTATTATTGAGGTCAGTTTGCTCTCGTCTGGTCCTCCGTGTTGATAAACAATCGGGACAGAGGCTGCTCCTTTTTCCCTCCTGTTGATTGTTAACGAGGAGCAGCTGCGTGCAGCTCCTGAAGGCAGAATTGCCTTTGGATTTATTTTTCTGGGTTAAATGAGACCTGAAAACTCTAATATTGGTTCTCTTCTAATATGTCTCCATATATAGACACACGTGCGCTCACGCTGCCACACGCACGCGCAAACCGTTGGTCTGTGTGGCTTGCAATGTATGATAGACAAGAGCGTGTGTGTGTGTGCGTGTGTGAGATCCGCCACTGATTAGCCTAATGTGAAGCACCTGTGAGTGAGAGACAGACAGCTCTGAATCTCATGAAAGCAACCTGTCAGAACATTTGGATTTTAAAGATAACTATAACTCTGACCCTAAAAACGTCCACATTAGGAGAAGCTCAAGGCTTGTGTGAACGTGTACATATCCTTAAATATTTTTTAGGTTAAGAAATGAGGGTATAGTCGCAGTTTAGAAAATGCTCCTGTTTGCTTCAAAAAGGTTGAAAGGCGCTCAGAATTATAATGGAGATGACTGAGCAGAAAAGTGGACTTCCTCCCTCTTTATGGCTTCACTCGAGAAATCTGGGAAACTGTTGGATTCCACAGTCACATCTCTACAACAAGCACAAGATTCCCTACTACTTTTTCAACAAAATATGTCTAAAGAGTAAGAACTGTGGCCGTAGTGAAGTTATACAAGTCTTTTTTCCGCTTGATCCTGACGCAGCGCTGCACTCTAGCAATGACGTCCCCGCTCTAGACCTCCCCACACACACCCATTGTAAACGTCAGGACGAGCGGAAAAACACATACAACTAAAATAATAACAATTAAATAACTATACAAGATATGAAAAGAAGATGAATTACAAAGTTATAGCTAACACCTTTGTCAACATTTTAAACGTGGAGTTGTGTCTTTAGCTGAATGTATGCTGATATAGTAAGCTTATAAAGTTGAACAAGTTGAAGCGGATTTGAAGATTTCTCTCATTGGATCCCATTCATTATTTATTCCATAAAAAAAAAAAAATTTGAAAAGATAAAAAATATTTGAAAATATACAGTAATAGCTGAAGGCTATCTGAACATAAGAAAAAATAAATTGCTGAAATTGCTGAACATATGAAGATACTGGAAGCTTTTTAAATTTGAAGATTTTCTCCATAGGAACTGATGAATTTAAAATCACATAAAAGTATTTAAATATATGAAAATTTGAAATATGAAAAGTCATTCCAATCTAATCCTGAAGAAGCTGAATTTTTTAATATTTGAATTGTTTAAATAGCTGAATATATGAAGGAGTTGAAAGGGGACAAAAAAGGTACGGAAGAAATAGAAGAAGAATAAAAAGTTTAAATAAAGATTACAAGAACAATAGTTGGACTGCTGAAGTATTCCAACTAATAATAATATTAAAAAGTTTAAATAAAGATTACAAGAACAATAGTTGGACTGCTGAAGCATTCCAACTAATAAAGATTACAAGAACAATAGTTGGACTGCTGAAGCATTCCAACTAATAAAGATTACAAGAACAATAGTTGGACTGCTGAAGCATTCCAACTAAATAGAAATCTGATAAGAGCAACTCTAAAGCCCGACAGAATAGGAAGTAGCTGCTGAGCCGGTGTTTTCGGCCCACTGCTGCTCTATGGCCTTTCTGGCAAGAGCTTGAACCACACTCCTTGCAGCTCGGTCCTCCACTTTCTCGATCACGTCGGACATCTCCTGGGATTTTAGCAACCTGGTCTTGGTGATGTTCTTCCTGACCTCACCGGTGGGGAGATTATAGTTTATTTCTTCTTCTTCAGAGGGGCCATCGAGTATAGTGTCCTTCTCAGTGAGCCTGTGGCACTATCGACAAGATGATCAATCTGGGATGGACTATGGTTAGATCTGTTATATTGAGACTTGGTATTGAATCAAATGCAGAAGGGATCGTTTCTTTAAATTTAGCTACAACACTGTCAGTTAGACATCTGGTGTAGAAACTTTTGACTAACGGTGTACACTCCGGTAGTATAAACTCAAAAGTTATGAGGTTATGGTCTGACAGAAGAGGATTCTGTGGGAAGACCTTCAAATGCTCAATGTCTCCGCCACATGTAAGAACAAGATCAAGCATGTGGCCAAAGCTGAGTGGCTTTCTGTACTCTCTGACAGAAACCAATCGAGTCCAACAATGAGATGAATGTTTTCGCTTTTGGTATGAACGCACCTTTAGGCCTAACCTATATACTCTCACCCCTCCCCTGCGAGCGGGAGAGGAGGTCGGCCACGACCATCTGCGTCTCCGGCCTATGGATCACCTTGAAATTAAAAGGCTACAATGCCAGATACCACGAGAGATCCCGGCATTAGTACCTTTCATGCGGTGGAGCCATTGGAGCGTGGTTCGAATAAAGGGTGAATGAGAGTCCCAGGAAGCAGTAGCAAAGGGAATCGACCGCCCACCGGATGGCCGGGCACTCATCCAGGTTGATTTGAATATTCTATGGCCTGCTCTTCATCTTCTCATTGTTTATTTTATTGCACCATCTTTTTACTGTGTATTGTACTTTGCTCTTTAAACTGTTGATATGTTTTGGCCCCTGATATTGCCAAATTGTTTTAACTGACTACTGTACTGCACTTTGTCACTTTTTTTGTCATAAGTGCTGTGGCAGCTGTCCCCAACCAGCTCGTATAAAGAGGGCAGCAGAGCTGGAGGGAAGAAAGAGTGAGCAGACGCGTTGTTTTGCGGTCTACTCAGTGTGTGTGTTTGATACTATAAATATAATAAATATGTCGTTCAACGGAACCTTATCGCGGCTGTCTGGCTATCCTTGGTGCTTGGGGGGGAAACCCACGGGTGACGGCTGCAATCTCGTCACAAGTGCTATATAAATAAACTTTACTTACTTATTAATTTGGCAGACACTTCTGTATATTGCCTGTGGTTATAAGTTGGGTTGGACAATCATTTGAAGTAATCATGAAATCCTAGCAAAACAAAAAGACAATAGATTGTTTGCTGCAGGACATGTGTGATATTCAAGTGTAATGGTATGCTGAAAAATGAAGCACTCTATGATCGTCGAACAAAAGACTCATTGATAAGGTTCACGTGAGAATAAATCCCGAAGTTTACTGAGAGCTTTGAGTAACAAAAGACAAAACATCGAAAGAATCACAGCATACAAAGTTCACTGAGGCAAAACTAAAAACCAGGCTATTCAAAATCAAACAATGCACAAAGTTTGGAGCATTATAGTTTTGTGTCAGTTATATTTTAAGTAGTCAGCAGAAGTGTGAAAAGCGGTCTCATCTTAAACAGAAACAACAGATGCCCTGAGATGTAGGTGTCTTCAGTAAGACAGTGGGTTATTACTCCTTCCATGAACTGAGATCAAAGGCAGGGATGTCACTACATTTGGTGTAACCAGAATTTCTGGAGGTAAACTGGAAGGGCTGGGCTGGTACATCAGTGATTCCAGTGTTGTCACAGATGATACGTGCAAGAGAGGTGTCCTTCAGGGAGTCCCTCTGTGCCTCAGTGAAAACGCCACTGTTCTCCCACCAAAGTCTGCAAATGACAGTTCATGTTTAAAAGTGAGGCTAACACAACTATCTCCACATCTTTCGTACATGTCTGTCAATAATGCATTTTTAGCGCTCACCGGTCTCCCGTCCGGATCCTCTGGAACTGAGTGGCAATCAGGCAGGCAAACAAAGGGCCCACTCTTCCTCCAGGGACAAACGGCTCAGCCACTCCTCCCAGCCACACATCAATGTTGTCAGTTCTCCCGTAGAGATCCAGCAGGTTCTTGGCCAGCTCCTTATTTTCCAGCACTTTTGACAGCTGGTTTCTATTTTTTGGCTGCGACAGCCCACAGAACTTACGCCATTGGTTATAGCCTGAAAAAAGGGCACAAAGGGTGAACATATAGCATATTTTAAGATCGATAGTATATTTTAAGATAAATTATGATTCTTAATACCTGCAAAGTTGCAGTTAACATTCTAAAAAGATACAAGAAAATACATAGAAAGCCTCAATGAGAGTTATACCAGGGAGTCCATGGTCTCTTCCTCTCTGCATGTTGAGGGCAGCCAGATCCAGTGCCAATTTATTGGAGAATTCAAACATCTTTTCCCTCAGTTCATCAGGCATCATGTGATCCTGAGTGTTCAGCTTGGTCCGACTACCCACCAGGCCCCTGATGAGGGGGTCCAGACCACCTGAGGAACACGAGGGACAGGAACATTTAAAGTGTACGCTATTGCTAATGAGAATCATGACCTCATACACTCTGCAACTCATTGTAGTTTAAGAAATGTAATAATAATGCTAATAATAATATATCAAGAATAGTAATAATAATGAACAAAAATCTGAATGAAGAAAAAAAAGAAGAAGCATCATTTATTTAGCAAATATAACAGAAGACCGCACACCAATGGATAACAACTGGAACAAATCAATTAATAGCATAGGTATTTAAGGAGCATAAACAATACAATATAATACAATCCTAAAGAGACACCAAATAGGATAATATAAGTTGAAAACCAAGTTGGAAATATAGCTATGAAAACCAAATGTAATATATGTAAAACATTAATAAAATAAGACCAATGCTGTTGTTTTCATTAAAAGCAAGATCATAAATAAATTTTGAGGTTCTCTTTTTTATTTAACGACAATGCTTGTCTTATTTCTGATGGGAGTTTGTTCTAAAAATGTGGTGCATATTCACCGTAGTCTTTAGTATGGTTTGGTACATTGCGCAAGCCAGCACCACAATCTAAGGGAATGGTTTGTATAAAGAGAGTTATAAAGGTGCTAAACTATTTAATGCCTTAAAGACAAGTACAACATAATGTAATCAACCCCCAATGTTAGCAAGTGTAACAACACTAGCACTGTTGTAGGAGGGTCTCGTTTTTGTTTTTTACTTCAAATTCAGACTGCAGCATTTTAACCAATGTTCCATTTGGGAAACCCAAATTAAAGTGCATTACAGTAATCTAGACCAAGGAATACAAAGCCATGGGCATGTTGGCTTTCCCCGAAGAGAGGAAGCGAGAGAAGCAAGATGTATGTATTGATATTAATATATGTATTGTATTAAAAAATAAACTTTTTACCTTGTTGATATGATTTTAAATATGCTTTAGTCAAGAATAATAAAAAGTATTTCACTTATTCTGAAGGAAAAGATTTTCCAAGTGTTTAAATAATTGGAATTTTCTGTTTTGTCTGTTGCATTGCAACAGTTAGAAGCTATGAATATCTTTTCAACTTTGCCAAACTTTGTTTTGTCGTGTCCCTGACGTCTACGGATTTTTACAACACCAACAAAAACATTGTTTGCGGACATGAAGGCGCTTCATCAAACACCAGACCCGACTCAACGTTAAGACGTAACTGCTAATCCCCTAGTCACCCTTTCCAATCCGGACAGTGCCATAGCAATCACCCCACAGTATTTCATTCATAGCTTCTCTGGTTATGGTCTTCAGGTCTAGTTTCTGGTTTCTCTTCGCACTAACTGAACTTGATGAAGCAGTTCATTGCCCACTTAGTTTGGCTGACAGTGTTTTTTTCGTTACGCAGCATTTCATAGGTCTCCTTTTCTTTTTTCTCTCTGACTTCCACCTGAAGTATCCCCGTGGCTAACCACTCACATAAAGTCATTCCCCTCCAAATATAAAAGTTGACAGAAACATGTTTGTAACTGTCAAGCTTGAATTGTCAACTAACGGTCGCGCAAAATCAGCAATTCTTATTTTGAGTGTGACCTGATATGGATGTTCAGATAAATGTAACCAGCTGTCGGACATTATGGCTTATTAAAGTACACCTCGTCGTGACTCACTCTCAACCAATAAGAATGTTGAAATTAATTTACCTGTATTATAAATATAAATAAAAGAACTCAACAAATTTCCATAGCTTTTATGTTTTTATCTAACAGTTGTGCACTACCTTCACTGGCCAATAGATGGCCATCTATGACCCACGACTGGACCTCATACAAGTGGTTGGGAATTGTGGCCTTATTTTAGATTACGGGAAATATTTTACAATAGACTGGAATAAGCTATACATACTCTCCTGATGGTTGGTAATTTAATATGTTCAATGAAGGTTAATAGACCTTGGTATTACCTTCAAAGACGAGCCTCCACGGTGTGAAGAAGGCTTTGTGCAGCAACGGGCTGGGGAACTCAGGGTGATCCTGGTACTGCTCATCAAGACGAAACACAAAAGGCTGAACCGTAACGTGAGCAAATCTGTAAGCAGCGGTGGCAAACACATTGGCGATCGAGGGGTCCACATTTTCATCATAACCAGGGTAGGTGGACAGATGACTGTCTATGAAGTCTGGACCAACAATGTGAGGTAAGTAGTCTCTGACAGTGATAACCTAAAAGACAGAAAATACACTGAGTTGATTGAACACATTGAGTGAAGACATTCCAGTATTTCTGTAATCCATGAAGCTAAACCCGTCTCTCACCTGCGCATATCCTCCCATGATTTTACGTGCTTCTTGATAGAGCCTCTCTCCATTCCAGTGAGGATTGATCATCGAAAGAGAACGGGCCAGGCGGTTGTGCTCACGCAGAAAAAGTGTGTGCACAGCGGTAAGACCAACGTTCTCATTGGACCGAGCGTCACCTTTAAGGTCAGATAAAATGAGGACAAAAGGGCGGTTAGTCCTGTGCGATGCTTGTGATGGATTGAACAGGTTTAGTATTGGTTCATCATTGTTTGTGCAACACTCACCAGCCACAAAGCAGGGCACCTCCGTTGCCTTACTGTCATTAGTAATGCGGGCCCGTGTGGCACAAATGTTGGAAACCATGTTAGAAAAGGGTAGGAGCTCACGGCTGTTGTCAGTGTACTTTGTGTTGACTCTCATCAGGCCCTGATCGGAGGTGAGGTCTCGTAGGAAACGAGCTTTGTTGTCGTCTGAACCGTACACCTGACCTACATCAAGGAAAGCTGTGATCCCGTTCATCTGTTGACGGACGGTGCTCGCTCCAAATATGTGGCCCAAGTTGCCAGAACCACAAGCTGCTGCTGAGCGGAAAAAGGGCATACAACTCTGAGAATTTGTACCAAAGCGAGGGTCTTGGTTGGGAATCTGTTGAGATGACAAGAATCAGTTAACATTTTGAGTTCCTATGCGTGTGTGTCTTTGTGTGTGTTTTTGGAGTGTGTGTTTGGTGTATTCATGTATTTTCTTGTGTAATGCAGCAAATATTAACCTGGATGGGGAAGCAGGGCTCTGTCCGTTCACAGCTCTTGTCACAGTCAATCCCATTACTGAACGAGCGAATCACAGGAGAGGTAGGAGTCAAGGACAGGTCATGATCCGTCCACTGGCCGAACATTGTCACCATGTCAGTGTAGAGTGGGTCGCTCTCCACATCAGAGTTTGCTGAATGGAAAATTCTGTTGGACACTTCTCTGACCTGAGAACAGGATGTGGACAATGAGCACCTTGGTGAAAAGGACTTTTTCAACTGCAGGTATTTCTTTTCTCATAGTCAGTGAAGAGGATATTCTGATGTTACCAAGGGAAGAAGACGGTTGTTGATTTTGAGGTTAGGGTCCCAGCCTTTGGGCAGAGAGTTTCCATCCTGATACTCAGCAGGGAGCCAGCGGGTGAAAGGTGTGTTGGAGGATCCCCAGCGGGGGTTAATTCTAGACAAGAAATCAATCAATCCCTATTAATAATATGTAAATCTTTTCTATACTTTGTATTTATTGAATTTCACTCAGTAAAATGAACATAGGGAAAAGGATAATGGACAACGTGTAATTAAAGTTCCAAGTCAAACCCCAAATAATGTACATCGAAAAAAAGCTCCTAAAATAAACAATAGTCTTGCAGGAAAACGTATATGAAATGTTGCTATTGAATCATTGCCTCACCTGTTGTTAAATATGTTGCTTGCAGTCTGAAACTTTTCTATATTGCTAAGTGTTGGGCAAGAAGGGGGACGCCGTTTGGGAGAGCAGCCGGTCAGATCAGCAATTACCTGCAGATCCTCCTCAGAGATCAGATCTTAGTAACGGAGACAAGAAATGAGCAACTCAGCTGCAACCGATCTTTGGAAGACGTTTCTGTGAAGCTGTAAAGGATAAGCGTACCTGTGGCATTTATGGAGCGTTTTTCCCGTCGTCCCAAAGACCTCTTCATGATTTTAATGGTATTGTCCATATAGTCGGCAGCACGCACAGCATTACGGGTTAGCCCAACAGGCTGCTTCACCAACCGCACAATGTCTGACGGACTCACTGCATTCCTTCTCACCCGCTCAACGCTCCTGTATTGTGTGGAGACATCAGATTCATGAGCTATTGCTTCTAGATCCTACAACTTACAGTTGAATGTATTTACACCTCCATGCTGTGCCTGGGTCCAGTCACAATGTCTTCAATAGCAATTTCATATACATGCGTTGAACAACATCATTTTTCAATCAAAGGAGGAAAGAATGTGTTCAGCAGGCTACTCACATTCTCCTGGAGTACGCATAGGCCGTGTCTACTGTGGCCTTGGCTTCCATCACAGCCCTTTCAATGGCACTCCTGCTGAACTGGGATTCTGAATGCATAACATACATTTAGTTTATTTTACTTTCTTGTTCGTACTGAGTATTGAGGTTTTTGCCAGTGCATTTCTGAATTGATAATTCGTCATATATGCCACACAATTACAGCATTTTACAAAATATAGATTGTGTCACAATACAATAAAACATGAACTTAAACGTTTCAAAAGTTTAAGACACCAATAAGTGAGTAAACTGTATTATAATACGGGTAGATGAAATCAAGCATTCTGATTGGTTGAGAGTGAGTCACGTTGTGTGGTATATTCAGCCCATAATGTACAGTACGGCCTGTTTACAGGGGCGCGTTTCATATCAATGCGCACGAAAACTAATGTTTAGCTCTTGCGCGACCGTTGTCATTTCAAATAAATCCTGCGGCTCCCTTCAAAGCTACTGGGCACCAAATCTCAATGAAAGACAGCGTTAGAGTAATATCCAGCTGGAGACGGCACTTCCAACACCGAGCCACCCGCAAAGAGAGAAGAGTGGTCGATGTCATCAGAGACGAAGAGGACATGAGAAACGTTTTCCACGGATGATTAATGGAGATATCCAGATCAACATAAGCAGGGCTCTCAAGTTTTGAAGACAGGCAAGCGTGACATTACATGACCAGCTACGGGAAAGTGACCAACAGCGAGCGTTGAGACGTGGACATTAAATAGACCAGAGTTTTTTTAAGCGTGAGAAATATGAGTTAAGACCGAAACGCTCAATGCGTGAGACTTGGGAGCCCTGATAAGTAAGTATCGAGTCCCAAGTCGCTCGTAACTATAGTTTAGTAAACAGCATGTGTAGTTAACATAGACCCAGTGCCTACGAAACATTTAATAAATATTATTTTATTGAAAGTGTCCCATTGTCATTGTTGTTATTTTAAAGGCAGCTTTCATCAAATGAGCAATTTGAATTAATGAGATGTTGCGAGAACTAGCTAACTATCTCCCCTCCTTTAGTTAGGCCTAACAACACCCTTGAACACGTACTTTATTGAAGTCAAAGTACTGCCTCTCGTCCCTTATTGCTTAAGTATGAATCAACCAAGTAATGAATGCATTCAAGGCTATGTAGCTATTCTCATTAAGATGACAGAGGTATTACTCACCAGCATCCACCTGGCATTGCAAGCTCAGGTAAAGGACCGTAGCCAGGAGGCACAGAAAGTGATTCATCTTGGCAAAAAAAAACAAATACTCTCCAGACTGTAAAGCTCTGGTCAAATCACTTAAACTAATATAATTGTTATGAATTTGATTCTAAAACATATCCAATCTATTGCATCTAATTGTCCATAAAATATGTACTGTATATATTAAGTCAAAGTAAGAAGAATATGGAAGGGTACAAAATAAAGTAACCTTGTATGTGCACAAAGTTGTGTACTCTTATTTGGAGATGGAGCTCTTTATATACTCTCAATGGACGTGTCATTTACCGCCCTTGTTTATTAGGAATGTTTGTGAGACAATTAAATGTGTTCCTCCTCCTAGTTTCGCATCTGCAGCATAATTCCTGTTGAGTAACTTTGTGCCATTTACGGTAAATGAAACAATAAGGATCCTCATTGTCACATTGATAATTATCCATTGTTAAAAATGGTGTCCCCTTGAAGGTATAGCATTATGGCTAATAAGTCAAAAAAATACTATGTATCCAATTGAAACACAAAAAGACTAATGTGCACAGATGAATGGATTGGCTGGGGCTTTTGTTAGAAGTTCATTGGGCGTGTCCTTATGAAACGCCCAATGCACTCCTAACAAAAAATACCCTTAACATGCTGCATCAACACAGTTTCAATCTCCAAAGAACACATAACATAACGAAACCCAAGAAACCTGTGTGGAATATGCACATACATGTAATGCATTTAATAACATGATTAACTTCTTGGTGCAGAAAAGAACAGGATTTTTGGTTAGTGTGGAACATAAACTGGTCAGGCCACATATTGAAGTGAATTAGTTTGAACAAATAAAACAATGCTTTTCGGTTCAACTCTATATTTGTTTGGAATCCAATAAGAAATCATTTAAAAGGTGGAATCCATGGAATATCTATTGGATTAGCCAATTACCGATTGATCACCAAATACACTGCTTCTTGTTTTGTTTTTAGCATTGGTGCAGAAAGATGTTTGTGTTTCGTCTCACACACACAAGAGTTGCATGCCAGCTTTTCAAAATGCCGTTGATGTTTCCACTCCATCACCTTGTTTGCACTTGACATATCTGAAATACAAAAGGTAAATTCCTTAAAAATGTGTACAAAAGAAAATGTAATAATTTAAGAGTAAATGGCTGCAGATCGATATATTTTCTCTCAAATGTTTATAAATATAGCTGTTGATTATTTCAATTAAATTCGCATTTCTGTGCTGCTATGTGTATATTTTGTGTTTTATATTTTAACAAGCTGACATGAAACTATTATGCGTATGAGAGGAAACAAAAAAAATCCATCTGCACCAATTGTTTCACCAATCCACAAAGAAATCTAGAAATGCATAAAAAAAAATTAACAACAAATTATAAAGCTGAATGTGTCAATGTGTGAGAGATAATCTTCTACCTGCCATTAACCAATAATAAAGTTGTTAATCATTCCTGGCAATGTCTTACACATGATAAGCGACATATAGGAACTTTGCTATTGTACCACTTCGGACCTTCTGGACAATTCCAGGTTGATTTCTCCCTTGAGGGCTTTCTAATGCTGCGTTCACACCAACAATGTGGTACATTTTCTCAACACTTTACTCCCATGAGTTTACTTGCTTGACTATTGTGTTTTCTTCGCTCACTCGCTTCATTCACATCTTAGAGGAGGCGGGCTCAACTCTGTGGGAACCGTTTATATTTCCACCATCCCCCATGGAATAACTAACCACTAGTTCTGCTTTATACTTGTTGAGGACCTCCCACAAAAACATCTAACGCCCTCGTGTTTGGGTTCATAATATCACCCATAGGCTCATACAAATCTTTCACCGACTACGTCTGAATAACTGCTGCTTCCAGCGCCATTAGAGTAGCAGCAGCCAGTTAGATTCACCACCCGCGGAGCATCTCATCGCTGATTGGCTTTCGCAACTTGACGTCAGGCACATTTTCTGGCGAGTTAAAATTTCAACTTAAGGCGAAAGAGGCACATTTTCGCATCGCGCAATTCGCTTCAATCGCAACCACCCGCGTTTGTACGTTGACTTTGCATGAAATCACGCAAACAATTCGCAGTTTCACCAAGTTTTTCGTGTGACGGCACTTTAATACAGTTCTTGCCTTTCTGGCATCCATTATAGATCCTAAATATGTGTGTATCTTTCAAGAAAAATACCACAGTGAAAGATTTCATTAAACATGCTTGGTTTTAATCACATTGTTGGATGCTGGTTGTTTTTGAAGACCTTTAAAAGGTGCGTGCAGTGTCTTGTATTTGGCAACATGTAGCCGTCAGGGCCCTATTTCTCTTACGTGGCTCAACAAAGTCAATCAAATGTCTTATTAGCCAGCTTCAATTAACGAGATGATTGACATCACACTATCTCGATTTCTGAAAGGCTGACACGCCCTCAAACTGTCTCGTTAATTCGAACCAGACAATAGTACGCAGGATGATTGCGAGTGCCCGTTTGACATCAAAAGGGAGAAGTGTCAATCATTAAAATCATAATTTTCGAACTGCACAGTCAAATAAACTCAAATAAATAGCCTCATTGTTGGGTTTATAACACATAAACTACTGTGGCAGTCGGTTTACAGTTTTGTTCAATCGCTAACAAGCGCTTACCCATACTTGAGATACTTTTTCTAAACTATTAACACAGACTCACACCTACAAAGCACAATTGGCCAAATGGATATTTTTCTTTTCAAAAGCAATTCTTTTTAAATATATACTAACTCTTCATTTCAAAATAGAATGTCTTTTTCTGCAGACCCTAACTTTACCAAAACACCGGAAATCTGACTCAAAATGAAATAATTCTGTCAAACAATAACTCTTCTTCTCACTTCACGAGTTCCTTCCAGTCAATCAAAGTACACCAGGTTTCATAACACTGGCTGTTACTGACATTATAAAAATGCATATACTTTTATGTTTCAGTTTTACAGGTATTTGCATGCAAAACATGTAATCCACTGTTTTTACACTACATGTCTTGGTTGGGAACTTTATGTCCACATGTAATGTTCACATTCAAAAGCATTCCAGTAAAAAAAACTAATCAGTTTTGATTCTCCTTTACTGTTTACTACAGGAGGTGCAGTACAAATACTGTTTACAGTATGATGGAACAGAAAAAGTTTGACAGTATTGCTTACAGTGAACAACATATCCAAGAAACACACAAGAGCATTCTGAACAAAAACCCAGATAAAAGGGGGGAACTATTGTTCCTTTAAAAAGTTACAGTAAATCCAAATTATTTTATTTATTATTTATTTATTTATATTTTATTGTTTACAAATAAACTATGTTTTGGGGCAACGGATGCAATAGCTGGTTGAACAACATTGGGTTAGTCAATGTAGGCGGTGTCTGTGTGATCAACATCCCAACCTGTCATAATCAAAATGTAAATTCTAATCCAAAACTTGCTAAAACATATTTCTCAAAAACATTCCAAACTCTGACCTACCATCAGGAGATGTGGAATCAATTGTTTGTTTATTATCAGCTGAGATATATTGTTTTAGAACTGATATCATTGCAGAACAGGTTTTTAGACTGTATCTAAGGTTTGGAATATTGTGTTTGCCATTGTGGCATGTTGTGTGTTAACGTTCGTAAATAATAAAATAACAATCCATAATTTTGTTGGGAGGTATAGCTTGTCTGTTAAGAAAATGTAAGCATTGTGAAAATGTGGTCACTGACTGCATATTGTGTGAAAACGACTTGAAATGTGTGAATGGTACGGCCACAAAACACCGATGTGGTGCTAATTGTGTTTAGAGTTTTGAAAATGTGACCGCTGTTTGGACAAACGCTTGGTAGCGCCTGAACAAAACTGTAATGGCTCAACTCTTCCAGAACAAGTAGATAGTATATATGTGTTTATACATGTATGCGGCCATAACCATATAGAATAGGAGGTGTGTGTGTGTGTGTGTGTGTGTGTGTGTGTGTGTGTGTGTGTGTGTGTGTGTGTGTGTGTATCTGTGGATGGGCCAGTGAATGTAATGAACACATTCATAAGTTTCTTAAGCGCAAAATAAACTTCATGAACAGCTCGAAATGTACAACACTGTTTAACAATGTACTACACTGTAACATGTACAATAATGTACCACACTGTACAATGTACCAAACTTTACAATGTACAACACTTTACAACAATGTACAACAATGTACAACAATGTACAACAATGTACAATGTACAACACTGTACAACGATGTACACAAACCACTTGCAAAAAAGCACGAGGCTCTGCATATAGTCTGTGAGACAGTCGATGCCGGATGTGGCGTGTTGTGTTCATTGTGGCTCGAGAAGGTCTGTAAATAAATGGTCCTCTCCAAGGATAATGGCTCCTCCTTTGAGACAGACTTTCTCTCCACCACTGGGCATTATTTGTATGTGGCCAGCCAGGCAACAGTAACTTATCACTTGTACCCGTTCTGGATTGTTCTATGTTCTGGGGTTTAATATAACCCACATTTAGTTCCGTAATAAATTCCTCTATGTTTGCTTTAATCTTTGCGTGTCCCTCTCATTTGTCATGACGTCAGAGTCGAGTCATGAGAAACATTTTGTCACAGAAGTTGTTAGTTACATGTGTTGTTATTAGTTAGAGTTATTATCAACTAACTGTCATGTTTATTCATATATGGTGAAACCAAACAAACTAATATGAACTGCAAATACTGCCAATACCTTTTACACAGGTAATAAATCATAAATCTGTAGTTTAAAGCTTCGGTACAATAATCGGTTAGTAACTAAAACGTGGATCCACGTATTGTAATTTGACTTATTTAAACATGATTCAAACCAGACCAATTGAATGGCTGTGTTGGACATTCTGTATAACCAGGGAAATCTTAAAGCATTTGAGTAGATATTCATGTACCTTTGTGTTATAAAATGTTTGGTTGTTCACGACAATTCAAAATTTTAAGGACCAAATGCCCAAGCTGTATGCAGGATAGAGGCTACCTCTACTAACTGTTTCACAATAACAAGATCCACAGAATAAAAAAATGATAAATAGAATAAAGACAAATAAACAAAGGTTAATTTGACAGACACTTCTGTATATTGCCTGCTATTCTAAGTTGGGTTTGGACTATAATTTATAGCACTCAGCATACCTGAGGAAAACAAGAAGACAATAGATTGTTGGCTGCAGGGCGTGTGTAATATTCAAGCGTCGTGGTATGCTGTAAAATAAAACACTCCCTGTGATCGTCAAACAAAAGAATCAATGGCAAGGATCACGCAAGGATAAAGTTAAGTAGAACAATCCAAAAGTTTACTGAAACTTTGCGTAACACAAGACAAAACAGCCAATTCAATTGTAGTGTTGTTACAGATGACACATGCATGAGAGGTGTCCTTCAGGGAGTCCCTCTGTGCCTCGGTGAAAACGCCACTGTTCACCCACCAAAGTCTGCAATTGGCAATTCATGTTTAAAAGTGAGGCTAATGCAACTATCTTAGCATATTTAGTACATGATCTTCAATAATGCATTTTCTGTCAAATTGTAACAATTCAATTCAAAGAGACTTTACAGGCATGTATGTGTTAAGAATCTAAAAACACATATTTAGTACCCCATGTCCCTCACTTTGCATTAAGGCCCCGAAGCACCATATCTTGTGTCTTTCTATGACAGTAGTGCCCTGACCAGAGAGAACAGCTCATACTCATGCTCACACACATGTTTTGGAACATACTGACCTCGCTGGATAAGAAGCACAGATAGGAACAAACACTTTGTGACTTCGGCCAGAAGATGACACATCCACACCGGGAGGATGATTAGACACGAGGGGGAGCACTAGGTACGAACTATACACAACCCCTGGCTCTCACCTCACCCTGACCTCACCCTGACCGCTGAGTCGCAGAACTGAGGTTTAATAAGAAAACCTACCTGTCACTGTCAAAGAACTTGTTTATGAAAGCAACAGATAGTTTCAATGCCTTTATAGTTTATATTATATTAAAACTCCACAGCTGCACAGCTCCTGCTTTAGATGGAGAACAACATACACACACACTGATATGATGAGAGACATGATGGCGAGAAGATGGTGAGCTCCATCAGAAGGTGTTCAGAGTCTAAACCAGGAACACCTCCATCTGTTTTAACCAACCAGAGCTGCTGTTGTGAGCCCAGAGGGTGGGACCAACCTGAGCTCCAACGATGAGACGGACAACGTTTAACTTCTTGGTCACCACACGATTTTTGAGGTTTCTGCTCGAAATGACATACCCAAACTAAAAAGGGTGTAGCTCTGCAACCATAAAAGTCATCTGAATAATGTTGGCGTTATAATAAAGGCAACACATGTGAGCTTTTGTTCAGATTTGTAAACATCTGTATATTAATTACTGTTTAAGAGTAAATAAAGAGGAAACACAGCAAAAAATAGAAGTTTCAGGTTCGCCCAAACAAAAAAGCACTTTCAGGATGAATATCTCCTGGATGGATGCACAGCAAAGGCCTAAAATCACCCAGATAATAACACCACTTGTGAACAGTCTCTCTGCAAAGTTTGACTTAGAAAAAGTGAAGCATGAAGAAGCTAGAGAGTTTTTTAGAAAGAGATTTTAGGCGAGGCCTTCCAAATGTGCATTTGGGCACATTTTGGCACCATCTGTGCCATTTGAGTTTTCTCATGTACCAAACCATTTATTTCACTTGTATATTGCTCCTAGTGTTCAATACATTCAAATACAGCAGTATTTAACTTTATAACAAAAAAATAAAAAAATATATATAATATAAATATAATAATAATTAGATATTTCCCAAATCAAGACAACGACACAAATGAAGTTACCAAACGGAACAGATTTAATTATAGAAAACTGTTATTAGGCAAACACATTGTAAAAACACAGTAAAAACACAAACTGTAAAAATAAAGCAAAACACAAACTATTTACACTCTTCTAGAAGGGGAGGTTGATACTGCGCCGTTGATGCACTCTAGTATTACCTTGAAGAGGCCATCTTAGCTGCACCATGCTTGGCTGGAGCAGAAGATTGAAGAGACGGACGTCCTCTCTTCCGCCGAGTGGTCTGGGGAAGTTCTGGGGCCGTGGGGCGATGAGGGGCTGATGGGCTTGGCTGAGCCTGCAAGTCTCCTGGAGCAGTTGGAAGAGGTGTATTTGTCCGTTTCCTTGTAGCCCCTGGGACATGCAGGTGGTGGCACATAGTCCTGATCCTCAGAACTGTAAACCCAACAGTAAAAGACAAATTTATATATGCTTTCAGTGGACTGGTTATGCAATTGTAATACATGTAAAGAGAAAATCAATAACCTTGGTAACAAAATAATATATGTATTCATTGCTCTGGTTATGCAATTGTAATACATGTAAACAGAAAAGCAATAACCGTGGTAAAAATAAATACTGCTGACGTCATGCGATTAGTGAATCTAACTGGCTGCTGGGGCCGGAATCGGAAGTAAATTACATGTAGTCAGTCGGTGAAATTCACCGAGCTGTGTGAGCTACGGGTGATTTTATGAACCCAGAGGACGGTAGATGTTACAATGTTTGTGTGATGTCCCCAACTAGTATAACGCAGAACTAGGATTTAGTTATTCCGTGGTGGATGGTGGATTTTCCCATTGTAAAGCCACGGAGATAAGCCCCGCCTCCTCTAATGGCGAAAACAACAACACATTTCTTATCAAACGAGTAAACTATGCGAGTGCGAACGCAGGATGAATCAGATTTCTATTCTAAAATATATATATATATATATATATATACAATAGATAACTATAAAATGTATAAGACAATGCATACCATGTCGGTGATGAAGAAAGGTCGTTACTGTCGTGTAGGCGACTGATCAAATCCTCTTTATCCGAGGAAGGTGGTTCAACGATATCCACTTGAAGAGTATCGTCTTTGTCCAACATTTCCAGGAGTTCAGCCACATTATAAAATCTCTTGTTGTGTCCTTCCATGGTAACAAAACGGTAACAACACGGTGAAAAACGGCTGTAAAACAAAGCGGTGCGGTGCGCTCTGCGTCCTGGTGCGTAATGGCGATTCCCTTCTCCTTTGTGTTTCACTACTACGCATGCAAATATCTCAGCGGGGGATGGGCCGATTGAAGAGCACGACACATCATTGGACTCGTTAGAGCCTATAGAATCGGTCGGTACTAGAAAATAGAAGATTGACAGCACTGTGAGCCAATGGGATACAGAACAGTGTGATCCTTTTTGAAAAGACAAATCTGATACGCTGATAGTAACTTCCTGAGAATTTACTTCCACGGCCCCTTCTCTTACCGGGGAAGATGTGTATTACATACTGGATAGTCAGAGAAGATATATCAGTGGGGGTTTGCCGCCAGAATTCTTTTGTCTTCTTCAAATCAGCAAAGGTAAGCAACATTTGCTGAGTGTAAAGCGAGAAAGCGATTCATGTGGCTGTGTTCTTTGGGTCACATCTCCGTGATGCTTTGGCGCAGATAGATTCTGTAAAGATGGTTAGAATTTGTATGGAGTTCTCTTGCTTTTTGTCATCTCCTTTTTTCCGATAACATGGAGCTCCGTGTTGCTAGCGACATATATATTCTGAGTGGCCCAACTCCTGACAAAATTATGATTATGATATTGTTCCGGTGATATTAGTTGGTGTTTGAGTTATGTTGAAATGGCCCAAGTTGTCTTCTTTAATTTGATATACAACATCAATATATTTGCTCATGTTTATTAAAATATTATAGACAATTTCTAACCCAATATCAAAAGTGCACCACAGAAGGTGCAGTGGTGACGTCTCCATCTATTTTATCCAATCACGCCTACTTTTAAAGACTATAAAGAGTCCCGTTGTCCTTGAGACCTTGAGTCTGTTATGGAACGATGCTTTCAGCTGACTTTATTCAGGCCCGTGCTGCACGTTAAATACTTTGTGTCTTTTGGAACTTTTGTTGTACCACACTGGATTAAATCCACTTTGTTTTGAACTTTACTTTACCGTCCTGGTCATCTTTTCCCAATCTTCGACATATGCTTCAAAAACATGAAGCCAAAGCATCAAAATACAAGTTGCAGTTGGTAAACTCATCTAAACTAAGTGCACTGCTGTCTGATCAATATAAAGTGTCCTGAATATGTGTATACATTTAGCGGTCAGGTTGCAGATTGCAACTAAAAAAACACAACCAAAACACACAGTAATGTATAGTTTTAATGTCCCGCGGAAAAAAATGGTGAGAACTCAAGCTGTGATCACTGGATTAATGTATTAAGATTTGAGTTGATTATTATATATTATTTTTATCACATGTTATTTATTTAAACATGCATGTATATCAAGCCAGCATGGCCACTATATCCTGAGCAGTAGATGTATGGTCTCATGGTCCAATGTTGCACAAGCACCATAGGTCTTGAAAGTATTATTATAAAAATCACAGTCATAATTCAAATAACACATATTTATCATGTTGCACTGCAGGTGATGTAAATTGTTAACTTTTAGGATGAACACAATTATATTATAAATATTTGTTGGGGTTAAAAACCCACCTTGTAAAGTTCATGGTTTTGAAATGATCAAACAGGTCACATTCATTTGTCCGAAAAAAAATCTACATTTCAAAGAGAAGGGAAAAGATCTAAGAAGATATCACATTTCAACTGATCGCTAGCACTCCATCAGAAATATTGCCTTTTAAATTAAAAATGTAAATTTAAAAAAAGAAGATTTAATTCCACACGACAAAGCAAGCTAAAATTCAAAAGCAAACAATGCAAAGATTTGGAGCATTAGTTTAGTTTAATTAACAGTTTTGTATCGGTAATGTTTGAAGTACTCAGTAGATGTGTGAAGAACGGTCTCATCTTGCACAGAAAAAAGTGATGCCCTGAGATGTAGCTGTCTTCAGTCAGACCGCTTCAGAGAGGACTACGGCTCATTGCTCTCCTTCCATGAACTGAGATCAAAGGCAGGGATGTCACTACATTGGGTGTAACCAGACTTTCTGGAGGTAAACTGGAAGGGCTGGGCTGGTACATCAGTGATTCCAGTGTTGTCACAGATGATACGTGCAAGAGAGGTGTCCTTCAGGGAGTCCCTCTGTGCCTCAGTGAAAACGCCACTGTTCTCCCACCAAAGTCTGCAAATGACAGTTCATGTTTAAAAGTGAGGCTAACACAACTATCTGCACATTTTTCGTACATGTTAGTCAATAATGCATTTTTAGCGCTTACCGGTCTCCCGTGCGGATCCTCTGGAACTGAGTGGCAATCAGGCAGGCAAACAAAGGGCCCACTCTTCCTCCACGGACAAACGGCTCAGCCACTCCTCCCAGCCACACATCGATGTTGTCAGCTCTCCCGTAGAGATCCAGCAGTTTTCTGGCCATGTCCTTACTTTTCAGCACTTTTGATAGCTGGTTTCTATTTTTTGGCTGCGACAGCCCACAGAACTTACGCCATTGGTTATAGCCTGAAAAAAGGGTACAAAGGGTGAACATATAGCATATTTTAAGATCGATAGTATATTTTAAGATACATTATGATTCTTAATACCTGCAAAGTTGCAGTTAACATTCTAAAGAGATACAAGAAAATACATAGAAAGCCTCAATGAGAGTTATACCAGGGAGTCCATGGTCTCTTCCTCTCTGCATGTTGAGGGCACCCAGATCCAGTGCCAACTCACTGGTGAATTTAAACAGCCTGTCCCTCAGTTCATCAGTCATCATGTTATCCTGAGTTTTCAGCTTGGCCTGACGACCCACCAGGCCCCTGATGAGGGGGTCCACACCACCTGAGGAACACGAGGGACAGGAACATTTGAAGTGTACGCTTTTATACTGAGAATCATGACCTCATGTACTCTGCAATTCATTCATTGTATGTTCATGACTTGTTTGCTCATGACTGATTACTTGTAAACTTGTTATAATTTTTCTCGATATTATCCTGTTATGAAGTGTTATCAGACAAGTACTTTTGATTTCTCGCAAGGTAATGGAACATTAATTTCCACCGCAAATTGGTGACCAGGATGAGATGGAGGCGCTTGTCTTGTGCCGTAAATAGATGATTCCTCCCACAAGGGTGAGAAGCTGCTGTTCAGCAGAAACCAGACTGGCGGTATGTATAGGAGGATTGGTCTGGTTGGTACAAGGTGGGATCATGGCCCACTAATGATGACTGACATGGTCTGGGGTTATATAACTAGACAAGTAAAACATGACCGATTACGCAGTGTAGAGTGAGAGAAGGCCTTGTACTTTCATCGCTCAGCTCCAGTAGATTGAACAAGGCGGTTAGTCGGAACAGCAGGAGAGACTTCTGACTGTCCTGAGTCCGAATTTTCTATTACATTCAGCTGAATGTTCATGACTTGTTTGTACTTAGGCTCATGGTTGTTTACTTGTAAACTCGTTATAATCTTTCTATATCTTATCCTGTTATAAAGTGTTAAAAGAGAACCGTACTTAAAGTACTTTTGATTTCAAAGATGCTCAGTGACAAGCACAATACAAAGATGTTTTAATTATTCTGTACAGTCAGATTTCCACATATGCTTAATATCTCTTCTCTCTATGCATTTGTATTAGTTAGGAGAATTTTACTTTTTATCTTCCTTCCAAGTATTACTCATCCACTGACCATGCTGGAGAAGTCAAATTGAACACTGAGAAAGAATGAGGAGAAGCTGGACTGGGTTGTTTTGGGTGCATCTGTAAGGATGCACCCAAATATCTAATACATCTTAAAATAAACTGTCCAAAACCTCCTTGAAGAAAATACCTGGTATCCATCACTAATTTTGCATAAATAATTCAGATTTCAAGCTCTACCAATCAAACCAATCTAATTTAGATTGTCAACATTAGGTCTAACCGTACTTGTATATCAACAATTTGTTTTTATGATTTAAACTCAAGAATGGCACTTTCACTGATAATCTAATCAAGAGGAGAAAAATGCCGACCTCAACCAGTGTAACACTTTGCTACATACACATGTTGGCTTTTCCTCCATATTTTCTATGCTCTATAGCACTCTTAAGATGTATTTTCTAATTTTTCCTAGGCATTTACACAATCTAAGATTTGTAATTTTTTTACAGAAGCCATTGTGTCAAGAGCTGATTTTTCATCCATCCATCCATCCATTTTCAACCGCTTTATCCGGGGTCGGGTCGCGGGGGCAGCAGACCCAGCAGGTTGACCCAGACTCCCCTCTCGCCCGCAACATTTTTCAGCTCATTCTGTGGGATCCCGAGGCGTTCCCAGGCCAGCCAGGAGAAATAATCCCTCCCTGGGAAGACCCAGGACACGCGTCCTGGGTCTTCCCCGGGGTCTCCTCCCAGTTGGAAGTGCCTGGAAAACCTCTGTAGGGCCTTCTCCAAGTCTACAAAGCACATGAAGACTGGTTGGGCAAACTCCCAGGACCCCTCGAGCACCCTTGCGAGGGTGAAGAGCTGGTCCACAGTTCCACGACCGGGACGGAATCCGCACTAGTGGTCTTTGAATCTCAGGATCGACCATCGTTCGGAGCATCCTTTCCAGTACCCTGGCATAAACTTTCCCAGGGAGGCTGAGAAGTGTGATCCCACGATAGTTCGAGCACACTCTCCAGTCCCCCCTTTTTGAAAATGGGAACCACCACCCCGGTCTGCCAGTCCAAGGGCACGGTTCCAGACCCCCACGCGACATTAAAGAGGCGTGTCAGCCAAGACAGTCCAACAATGTCCAGCGCCTAACAAAAGAACAATTTACTCAAACGAAAGGCGCTGTCAAACAAAAGAAAAACAACAAACAAAACCACAGTACAAGAGGCTCTACGAGAAAGGGGTGGTCTTTTAACAGCAGGCATCAGACGTCACCCGTCCTTGCCGGAGCCGGAACACCGGCGCTGTCAGTCCCACAAAACAATCAGACAAACGAAAACCTAAAGTAAAGCCGGAAGGCAAAACAGCAGCGCTCTATAAGGTTGGGCGGTTGGCAACAGCCATTTTGTGGCGGCGTCCTACTCCGAGCCAACCAACAGTCCCTGGTCAGGCAAAAGACAACAACAAATTAATATTGTGATGATGCCAAATTATATAAATGCAAGAAGGGGAGCTACCTACTGGTCAGGCAAAAGACATCCGCTTCAAGACGGACGAGGGGGGGGGGGAAGCCCAGTACTGCTGCCACCGCGGCTATATGAGCAAGTTGTTATTGTCATGCACATAATGCTATCAATGCTGGAGCTACACGTCACTCACCGACACAAATCTGCCATGCGTCTACGGTGCAGGACGAGGGGGAGCCCCAGGGCTAGACTACGACCCGGCGGAAACCCGAACGGGACAGAAGCCGACACGCGCTTGACGTCAGTGAGGGACCCGGGGGAATCCCCGTAGACTTTATGGCTGCCCACCCACTGTGATTGGCCAGCGCTGCCTTGTAATTAAGGGGTGCGCCGCTGTCCCAGCCAATGACAAGAGCCACCGTCTGCCACATTCTACCCCTTCTTCTTGTATCGACGCCCCAACGATAGAACAGACAAGCCCCCAACGACGGTCAGCTAACTCCAGGGCCTGAACACAGCAAACATCGCATTTGAAACTGGGCCAGGGGGATTTGTAGACCGGTCTGCAACTCTCTCCACTGATCTGGGTAGATGGTGTACATTTGAGTGGAGACCAGCCGTTAACCGTACGGTCCGACGTGCAACCGTGTCACCACGCCCCTGGTGCCTGGGGGGTGGCCCGGCCCCGGCGGCAGAGGGTTGATCTGTCCTCGCCGTGGTAGACACTACTACGGGGTCTGGCACAGTGAAGGCCGGGTGAAATGGTGCGGGTAGCGGCCCAGGGGGAGTTGGTGTTGCTTGCGGACCTTCCTGCTGCTGCAGCATCAACCCCTCACAATCAAGTGAGGACTCATCCTCCGAATGCGGCATGTCTATGGAACACGGGCCACCGGTGGAGACGCGACCTGGAGAGTCCGTTCCAACCAATGCCTTTAACCGATTGCGATGGACTTGCTTTGTTTTACTGGGGTCGTCCGCAGGTGCAATGGTATACACTGGGCCACCATCCTTGGGTGCCTTCAGGACTCGATGCACCACAGGACACCACAAGTCCTGGATTTTGTGACGTCCCCTCACACCAAAATCTCTCAATAACACAAGCTGACCTTTCTCAAAAGGTGCACTCCGCACATGCTGGTCATAGTTGTTCTTTCTGCACTCTGCCTCCACCCTCAATCTCTCCCTTGCCCCTTCAAAGGCTACCTGCAGACAAGCCTGGTGCTCCTGGATCCACTCATGGACGTTGCCTCCCACTGGGTCTTGAACTCTGCCCAGCAGGAAATCGACTGGCAGTCTAGGTTCTTGACCAAACATGAGGAAAAATGGGGATTCCCCCGTTGCCTGATGGGGAGTTGTGTTGTAGCAGTATAGTACCTGTGGCAGGAAAGAATTCCAATCTCTCTTTCGAGAGACTGGTAGAGTGCACAGCAGGTTATGGAGGGTTTGATTAAACCGTTCGCATTGCCCATTACCGGCCGGGTGGTATGCGGTGGTGCGAGACTTTTCCATGCCGTAAAGTCCACACAGCTGCTGGATCAGGGAACTTTCAAAGTTGAGGCCTTGGTCTGAGTGTATACGGGCGGGAACACCAAACTTGTAAAACCACTCTGCAACCAAAACCTGGGCGACTGTAGAGCCACGTTGATCACGGGTGGGGATAGCCATGGTGTATTTACTGAAAATGTCTGTCATCACCAGAACATTTTCTAATCCATTCTGGGAAGGTTCCAACACCGTATAGTCAATGGCTACAATCTCATTAGGCCGGGAAGCCAATAAATGCCCTAAATAGCTACGAGTAGCTGGCTGGGTGTCTTTGGCCACTTGGCATCTTTCACAGGCCTGACACCAGGCTGCCACCGCAGAAGACATACCTGGCCAGTAACAACGAGCTTGCAGGAGCCTCAACGTCCTTTCCACACCCTGATGGCCATGCTCTTGATGAACCCCCATTAGTACCTCGTTCTTTAAGATAGCTGGCAGCAGCAGTTGGAATATTGCCGCTGCCCCATCAGGGCGGAAAATCCGGCGACAAAGGACCCCGTTCTGCTCAACCAGGCGGTCCCATTGTCGGAGCAGCACCAATGCGGGTGGAGATAACTGTTTCCGCTCCTCAGGGTTAGGACGCTGCCTCTGTCTCCAGAAGCACGCAACTTCCTGAATGACTGGGTCAGCCTGCTGGAGAGAACACAGGTCAGACAGTGTGCGATTAGGCAAGACCGAAACAGCAGCTTGGGTTGCCTCAACCTTACCCAACTGCAATGCCCGCTGTAACGGTTCTGGAAGCAAGGTGCCAGGAAGCATGGCTTCCAGGTCTAGCTCACCTAGTGGATACTGCCGGGAGAGAGCGTCAGCATTCTGATTGCTTCTCCCCGACCTGTATTTTAATTCAAAGTCAAAGGATGCCAGTTGGGCTGCCCACCGTTGTTCAGTCGCGTCGAGTTTAGCAGATGACAAGTGGCTCAATGGATTGTTGTCTGTAAAAACAAGTCACTTATGGCCGAGCAAATACTCCCTGAATTTCTCGGTCATGGCCCACTTCAATGCCAAGAACTCAAGTTTCATTGAGCTATAGTTCTGCATATTGCGCTCAGTGGGTTTCAGGCCTCGACTGGCATATGCTATCGGTCTAACTTTACCTCCATGCTCCTGGGAGAGCACCGCCCCTAGCCCGCCAAAGCTTGCATCCACCTCAAAGATGAAGGGCAAGGAGAAATCAGCATAGGCTAGGACAGGTGCAGTGGTCAGTTTAACTTTTAACGCCCCAAAGCTACGCTGGCACTCCTCTGTCCATTTCTCAAGAATCTCTGGCGCGGCCCTCCGTTTGGTCTTGGTGCCTGCCAGCTCGGCGACCAGCTTATGGAGCGGGGCTGCCAACTTGGCAAAACCCTCTACAAAGCGACGATAATAGCTGGCAAACCCCGGAAACGATCGCAACTCTAAAACTGTAGTAGGCGGCTGCCAATTCGCCACCACCTCGATGTTGCTCGGATCGGTGGAAACACCCTGATCCGAGATGACATGACCCAAGTAAAGCACTTCCTTCTGGAAAAACACACATTTGGAGAGTTTCGCCTTAAGACCCTCCTGCTGCAGCCGAACCAGTACCACCTCTAGTCTCTCCAGATATTGTTCTACTGAGGAAGAGAAAACCACAATGTCGTCAAGGTAGAGAAGTAAGGACTGATACTGGTGATCACCGAATAGCCGTTGCATTAACCTCTGGAAGGTACCGGGGGTGTTGCAGAGCCCAAAGGGCATGCGGTTCCACTCGAACAGACCAAATGGGGTGCAAAAGGCGGTCTTGGGTTTGTCTTGCTCAGCCATTGGGACCTGGTTATACCCGCTGGCCAGGTCCATGGTGGAGAACCAGCGAGCACCTGTCAGTGCATCCAGAGATTCCTCGATACGAGGTAAAGGAAAAGCATCCTTTCTGGTCTTGTTGTTAAGTTGGCGGTAGTCAACGCATAAGCGCAGAGTACCATCCTTCTTCTTCACCAGGACGATAGGGGAAGCATAGGGACTGCTACTCTCCCTGATTACCTGTGCTTCCAATAGCTGATTGATATGCTCTTTTACTACCTCATACTCTGAGGGCGGGATACGCCTGTAGCGCTGTCTTACAGGGACGTCATCCAAGAGCGGAATGTCATGGGCGATCAAGTTGGTACAACCCAAATCCCCCTCATACGCAGAAAATACTGAAGTGTACTTCCCAAGAAGAGACCTCACCTTATCCTTCTCTTCCGCCGACAAGGAAGACAGGTCAATGGCCTCCAGCTGGTCAGTCACCGTTGGAAGAACGGACTGAGATGCCACGGTGGCTACACTAGATGGCTTCTCTGTGACTCCTGTGGGCAGACTAACAACATTAACAGTATCGAAAGTGCCTACAATGGTGCGGGGATAAAGCAACACATCAGTGGTGCCCACATTAACAATCGGTATGTAGGCTGTGCCTCGTATCACTTGAACCAGAGCAGGTGACGCAAGCAGCCCCGCAGGTAAGCCAGTTTCAGGGGGTTCGAACAACACAGTGGCACCCGAGTACTGCTCAGCACACGTAGCGCCACTACTTGCATCGTGCCGCTTGGGATACAACAAGCCTTCTTACCCCGGATTTTTACTTTGCCTGTCACACTGGCACTATGGCACTTCTGCAGCGCAGCCACAAGAGACTCTGGTGCTCCATATACTGGGGGGAAATCAAACAAAGCCTGGCCATGCTGCCTGAACAGCTCTCTGTAGCACCTTCGGATCACGTTCATCCCCAACACCCCAGGGACCGGACGAGACAAACCAGGGGGGTCTTTTACAACCAACACCCCGCAGCGTGGCATTGACTTACCACAAAGCTCCACATCTAGTTCCAGGTAACCAATGTACGGAATGGGCAACCCATTAGCAACTCTAAGCTCCAGCCAGTGGCAAGATTGAAGTCGTTCTTGACCCCACGGCTCAAAGTGCTGGAGGAAGAAGCTCTCGGTAACAGTAGACACCATGGATCCGGTGTCCATCAAGCAAGGCACCTTAATTCCACCCATGTCCACATCCATATGTGGACACGAGGACACCAACTTGGAGGCTTTCACTGCTCCCCTGCAAACAAACCCGGAGCCAGTAGAGGGCCCAACCGAACTGTGGCTCTGCAGTCCGGTGGGTGCTAGTTTTCCGAAGCCTGGGCTGAATGGAACTTTCCATCAGACTGTGGCGGAGCCTGTGAGGACTGCGAATGGGGAGGTGCGCGCAACCCGTTGCACTCTCTGGCATAATGACCAGGCTGCTGACAGCGCCTGCATATTACGGGTCCCTGATGAGGGACACGATTTTGCTGTTGAGGGTCCCGTAACAGTGCAATGCTTTGAGTAAGTTGATTTAACTGCTGTTGCTGTTGTTTCAACATGTCGCTCATCTCAGACCACTGGGCCAAACTCACCATCACTGGGGACCCACCTGAACCCCGTACTGTATACCAAGGACTGAAGGGACAGAGTGACTCCGGCCTCTCATGCCACCTGGCAAGCCTTCCTGTTCCCACCTTATTGCCTCCCCCCTGACGTCAAGCAAAGTTGCGGTCGGCTTCCCCCGCACAAACTGTTTTAAGCCATGACGCAGTGCCCCATCTAGAACGTGCTCCACAAATTGATCTCGCAGCAACACTTCCGCATTTAGCATCTCGCTAGGTGCGCGCCGTTTGACAGCCTCCATACGGCTCAGCAAAGCCAGGGAGAACTCATGTAAGGTCTCCCCTTCTTCTTGTCTTCTGGAGAAGAAGGCCTCCTGTAAGGCTACATATGACTCGGAGCACCCATACAACCCCTGTAATGCAGCAATTATTTTATCGGGATCCTCTCGTTCTGCACTAGAGTGAAACTTAATTTCCTCACGTGCCTCTCCCTCTAAGTGATCAAACAAGAAAAATGCCTGATCAGAGGCAGACAACCTGCGCGCCCTCATACATGCGTTGACCTCTTCACTCCACTCATTTAACCCTATACCTGACCGGCCCCTAAACATAGGGCATTTCCTGTCTCGGGGCATGAACACTAGCCTCTCTGTAACAGGGGCATTAGCATTGACCGGAGCAGTAGGGGGTACATAAGTAGGAGAAATAGTACTAGGGCCAGGGGGATTGGGTACCTGTTCCTGACGTAGCCTCTCATTCTCTGCTGTCAGTTGGGCAATCAGGTCCCGCATATCTTGCATATCTTCTGACATTGCTACAGGAGGGTCGATGAAAGAGGACTCAACTGAAGTGAATCAGTACAAAGGTAAAGAAAAGAACACAAATAGTTTAGCCAAATACTTCACCAGAAACTCCCAGAACCAGCTGCTGTTTTGCCTTTACCGGAAAAAATAACACAATACTCCAGATAACATTTACTGTAAGAAAACAAAGAAAAGAACCGATGGAACACACGCCTCCGCGTTCAAAGCGGAAAATCCTGTCAATAACGCCAAATGTGGCGAAATGGGATTTTAAATGATTGATGCACAACAACGCCACCTCCGGGATTGCACCGGAAGATTTGACAGGTCCGTAACAGGCAGGACTCCGAGCACACACAGGTTGAGTTTTACGAACTTCTAGGCGGGGACGTGGTTCCAATATACCAAACAAGCTTTTATTTAAAAGACACACTATACTAAAGAAACAATATACTAATAAAATACTATACTACAGAAACACAATACTAAAGAAACACTATACTAATAAAATACTATACTACAGAAACACAATACTAAAGAAACACTATACTAATAAAATACTATACTACAGAAAGGTGTAGGGCTGCTTTCCGGGGGCGAGGGGTTAGCTCATGCAGGGTGGGTCCCAAAAGCAAAAAGGGGCACCCTAATCACGCGTGCACACACCACACTCACTCACACAGCCACACATGAGGGTCGAAACCCAGGGTAACCGAAAAACCACAGCACACAAGGAGAGATCCCGCACCCGCCAGCACCAGCCTCACCACCTTGGGTAGCAGCCCCTACAAAACAAAAGAACAATTTACTCAAACGAAAGGCGCTGTCAAACAAAAGAAAAACAACAAACAAAACCACAGTACAAGAGGCTCTACGAGAAAGGGGTGGTCTTTTAACAGCAGGCATCAGACGTCACCCGTCCTTGCCGGAGCGGTACACCGGCGCTGTCAGTCCCACAAAACAATCAGACAAACGAAAACCTAAAGTAAAGCCGGAAGGCAAAACAGCAGCGCTCTATAAGGTTGGGCGGTTGGCAACAGCCATTTTGTGGCGGCGTCCTACTCCGAGCCAACCAACAGTCCCTGGTCAGGCAAAAGACAACAACAAATTAATATTGTGATGATGCCAAATTATATAAACGCAAGAAGGGGAGCTACCTACTGGTCAGGCAAAAGACATCCGCTTCAAGACGGACGAGGGGGGGGAAAGCCCGGTACTGCTGCCACCGCGGCTATATGAGCAAGTTGTTATTGTCATGCACATAATGCTATCAATGCTGGAGCTACACGGCACTCACCGACACAAATCTGCCGTGCGTCTACGGTGCAGGACGAGGGGGAGCCCCAGGGCTAGACTACGACCCGGCGGAAACCCGAACGGGACAGAAGCCGACACGCGCTTGACGTCAGTGAGGGACCCGGGGGAATCCCCGTAGACTTTATGGCTGCCCACCCACTGTGATTGGCCAGCGCTGCCTTGTAATTAAGGGATGCGCCGCTGTCCCAGCCAATGACAAGAGCCACCGTCTGCCACAATAGCACCCGACCCCGATGATTGTCCCTGCGAGTGGTGGGTCCACAGGGTTGCTGCTCGATGTTACTTCTTCGGGCTGAGCCCGACCGGGCCCCATAGGCGAAAGCCCGGCCACCAGACGCTCGCCGACGAGCTCCCCTCCTGGGTCTGGCTCCGAGAGGGTGCCCCGGTTTCCCTTGTCCGAACGAGGTGACTAAAGTCCGTGGGCTGCTCTTCATCAGGATTTTTGAACTGATGTTTGAGCAGATTTTTCAATTTACATAATTATAATATGATTTTATCGATTTCAAAGAATCAATGTAGTTTTATAAAATGGAGGTGGTTTGAGAAATTAAAGGTTGAATACAGACTTAAAAAGGAGTCTTTTATTGGAGCGCTTGGTATCTGTGTCCTTTGTGTTCAACAAGTAGGGTACATATACCTGCATGCAACTTGGTCACATACAGGATACAATGCTCCAACACCAGTATTATTGGAATAAGTCTCCAGCCATCAGTGGCAGCAAAGATTGCAGAGCTCAGAGTAAGTAGAACATATACTGCAGGGGTTCTCAACCTTTCCTTGGCACACTTCAGATTGTTAACAAATATCAGAGAATTACTTTCCAAATGATGAGACAAATATTCTTCTTTACCATCACTGCATGTCATTACAAATATTGTACTCAGAGTCACCTTTCCACATGGTTTGGAACTATAATGACGCAGGGGTGTTTCCCACTCACTTTTTAGTTTCATCAAACGATACATTTTGTGTGACTGGACCTTCACTGGCGACTAGATGGCCTTCTACCCACTACTGGACCTTAGCCAAGTGGTTGAGAACAGTTACCTCGTTACTATTTTACAATAGACTGGAATAAGCTATACATTCTCTCCTGATGGTTGGTGATTTAATATGTTCAATGAAGGTTAATAGACCTTGGTATTACCTTCAAAGACGACCCTCCACGGTGTAAAGAAGGCTTTGTGCAGCAACAGGCTGGGGAACTCAGGGTGATCCTGGTACTGCTCATCAAGACGAAACATGAAAGGCTGAATCATAAGGTGAGCGAATCTGTAAGCAGCGGTGGCAAACACATTGGCCATCGAGGGGTCCACATCTTCATCATAACCAGGGTAGGTGGACAGATGACTGGCTATGAAGTCTGGACCAACAATGTAAAGTAAGTAGTCTCTGAAAGTGATAACCTAAAAGAAAATACACTGAGTTGATTGAACACATCGAGTGAAGACATTCCAATATTTCTGCAATCCATGAAGCTAAACCCGTCTCTCACCTGCGAATATCCTCCCATGATTTTACGTGCTTCTTGATAGAGCCTCTCTCCATTCCAGTGAGAATTGATCATCGAAAGAGCGCGGGCCAGGCGGTTGTGCTCACGCAGGAACAGTGTGTGCACAGCGGTAAGGCCAACGTTCTCATTGGACCGCTCGTCACCTTTAAGGTCAGATAAAATGAGGACAAAAGGGCGGTTAGTCCTGTGCGATGCTTGTGATGGATTGAACAGGTTTAGTATTGGTTCATCATTGTTTGTGCAACACTCACCAGCCACAAAGCAGGGCACCTCCGTTGCCTTACTGTCATTAGTAATGCGGGCCCATGTGGCACAAATGTTGGAAACCATGTTGGAAAAGGGCAGGAGCTCACGTTCGTTGTCAGTGTACTTTGTGTTGACTCTCATCAGGCCCTGATCGGAGGTGAGGTCTCGTAGGAAACGAGCTTTGTTGTCGTCTGAACCGTACACCTGACCTACATCAAGGAAAGCTGTGAGCGCGTTCATCTGTTGACGGATGGTGCTCGCTCCAAACGTGTGGCCAAAGTTTCCAGAACCACAAGCTGCTGCTGAGCGGAAGAAGGGCATGCAACTCTCAGATGTGTTGCCAAAGCGCGGGTCTTCGTCGGGAATCTGTTGAGATGACAATAATCAGTTAAGATTGTGTGTGTGTGTGTGTGTGTGTGTGTGTCTATGTGTGTTTGTGTGTGTGCGTGTAAGTGTATGTGTGTGTGTCTGTGTGTGTGTGTGTGTGTGCACGCATGCGTGTCTTAGGTGTATTCATGTCTTTTCTTGTGTAATGCAGCAAACATTAACCTGGATGGGGAAGCAGGGCTCTGTCCGTTCACAGCTCGTGTCACAGTCAATCCCATTACTGAACGAGCGAATCACAGGAGAGTGAGGAGTGAAGGTCAGGTCATGATCCGTCCACTGGCCGAACAATGTCACCATGTCAGTGTAGAGTGGGTCGCTCTCCACATCAGAGTTTGCTGTACGCAAAATTCTGTTGGACACTTCTCTGACCTGAGAACAGGATGTGGACAATGAGCACCTTGGTGAAAAGGACTTTTTCAACTGCAGGTATTTCTTTTCTCATAGTCAGTGAAAAGGATATTCTGATGTTACCAAGGGAAGAAGATGTTTTTTGATTTTGAGGTTAGGGTCCCAGCCTTTGGGCAGAGAGTTTCCATCCTGATACTCAGCAGGGAGCCAGCGGGTGAAAGGTGTGTTGGAGGATCCCCAGCGGGGGTTAATTCTAGACAAGAAAGAAATTATACTTTTTCTTCTTTTCACACATAGGTGGACCATGCACAGCAAGTAGCAGGGATTGACACTTATACCTTTTCCTAATTTTAAACATCTTTATTTAAGATAAGAAAGGGAAACAAACTGACTTAGTATTCAATTAGCTGTGGACATATTTGTAACTTCAGTTTTTTTTTGTTCTCCATCGATCGTAAAATTGCCTCACCTGTTGTTGCAGACACTGGCTGCAGTGCGAAATTTGTTTAAATCGGGAGTAGTATTGCAAGAAGGGATACGACGTCTGGGAGAGCAGCCTGTCAGCGCAGCGATGACCTGCAGATTCTCCTCAGAGATCAGATCTAATGAAAAGAGATAAGAAAAAGACTTAGCTTTGATTTAGAGCCACCTGTATGAAAAATGCAATGAACATTTTTGTTGATAAACTTACCGGTGGCATTGATGGAGCGTTTTTCCCGTCTTTCCAAAGACCTCTTGATGAGTTTAATGGTATTGTCCATATAGTCAGCAGAACGCACAGCATTACGGGTTAGCCCAACAGGCTGCTTCACCAAGCGCAGAATGTCTGACGGACTCACTGCATTCCTTCTCACGCGCTCAACGCTCCTGTATTGTGTGGAAACATCTAACGCATGAGTTATTGCTTCTGTTGGGCGCTGTACAGCGCCCAATTGAATGTATTCTACACTTCCATGCTGTGCCCGGGTTTTTTCTATCAATGCAGTCATTGTGTAGCAGGATTGTACACTCACACTCTTCTAGAGTATTCATAAGCGGAGTCGACCATGGTCTTGGTTTCAATGACAGCTTTCTCAATGACATTTCTGCTCAAAATGGGTTCTGAAAGCACAAAATATGTTTAAGTTAGTCTACTCTCTGCTTTCTTACAATCCAGTCACCTTTAACTTTATTTTCTCTTTTTTTCTTAACCATAGAACATGAGTGTTGTCATTACAGTTGTCAGCAGGCAAATGCACAGACATTTTGGGGGGCAGGTGCTCAAACGCCAAAAAAGGGCACCCAATGCCAAAAAAAGATTCTGACAGAGTGAAGTATAAGCAGCAATACACTGATGAAGTTGTCCTCAACCTGCATTTCCTCTGGAAACACACAGGATTAGAAAGCTAGCTTACATTTTCTTTATGAACAAAGATGAATTATTATGGCAACAAGAGTACAAGCGTTCTGAATGGCTAATGTGTCGTCATGCCAGCCACGTATCGCCCTCCTCGCCAGTCTGAAACAGATCTGTATTGCCCTCTGACGTCACTTTCAAAATGAGCGATATTGATCGTCATCAACAGCCAAGAGGAAATTCAGAAGCAGCAAAAATATGTTATTGAAAGTCATGAAGACTAAAAACTATAGTTTGGATCACTTGTGTAAAATTACTTTACTGTAAATTAAAATGTATTTTTGCTGAGCCGTGTTGTCCGTTTTCTACAAGATTCGTCGTTGAAAGACTGAAACAGACATAACAAAGAGAGACATAAAACAATGAGGTCCAAGGATAGCATGACCCTAACCCTAGCCCTAACCCTAACCCCAGATCTAACCCTAACCCCAGCCCTAACCCCAGCTCTAACCCCAGCCCTAACCCCAACCCTAACCCCAACTCCAACCCCAGCCCCAACCCCAGCCCTAACCCCAGCCCTTACCCTGACCCCAACCCTAACCCCAGCCCTAACCCCAACCCCAGCCCTAACCCCAACACTTACCACAACCCTAAACCCAGCCCTAACCCTTACCCCAACCCTAACCCCAGCCATAATCTAACCCCAACACTAACAACCCCAGCCCTAACACTAACCCCAACCCTAACCCCAGCCCTAACCCCAACACTAACAGCAACCCCAGCCCTAACCCCAACACTAACAGCAACCCCAGCCCTAACCCTAACCCCAACCCCAGCCCTAACCCCAACCATAACACTAGCCCTGACACTAACACAAGCCCTGACCCCAACCCAATACTAACGCTAAAACCAACCCTAACACCAACCCCAGCCCTGACCCTAACACAACCCTAACCCCAGCCCTGACCCTAACCCCAGCCCTAACCCCAACCCAACCCTAACGCCAAACCCAACCCTAACCCCAGCTCTAACACTAACCCCAACCGCAACCCTAAGCCCAGCGCTAACCCTAACCCTAAACCTAGCCCCAAACTCAACCCTAACTCCAGCTCTAACCCCTAACCCCAGCCCTAACCCCAACCCTAGCCCAAGCCCTAACCCTAGTCCTAACGCCCAACCATCACCCCAGCCCTAACCTTAACCCCACCCCTAACCCTAAATTCAACCCTAACCCCAGCCCTAACCCCAGCCCTAACCCTAACCCAGCCCTAACCCCCCTAGTGCCAGTGCCCCTCTTGGTTCTCCACGGAGAACCACGCTTATTTCCTAACCTAACCCCAGCCTTAACCCTAACCCCAGCCCTAACCCCAACCCTAACCCCAGCCATAACCCTAACTACTAACCCTAACCGCAGCCTTAACTCCATCCCTAACCCCAGCCCTAACCCCAACCCCAGCCCTAACCCCAACACTTACCACAACCCTAAACCCAGCCCTAACCCTTACCCCAACCCTAACCCCAGCCATAATCTAACCCCAACACTAACAACCCCAGCCCTAACACTAACCCCAACCCTAACCCCAGCCCTAACCCCAACACTAACAGCAACCCCAGCCCTAACCCTAACCCCAACCCCAGCCCTAACCCCAACCATAACACTAGCCCTGACACTAACACAAGCCCTGACCCCAACCCAATACTAACGCTAAAACCAACCCTAACACCAACCCCAGCCCTGACCCTAACACAACCCTAACCCCAGCCCTGACCCTAACCCCAGCCCTAACCCCAACCTAACCCTAACGCCAAACCCAACCCTAACCCCAGCTCTAACACTAACCCCAACCGCAACCCTAAGCCCAGCGCTAACCCTAACCCTAAAACTAGCCCCAAACTCAACCCTAACTCCAGCTCTAACCCCTAACCCCAGCCCTAACCCCAACCCTAGCCCAAGCCCTAACCCTAGTCCTAACGCCCAACCATCACCCCAGCCCTAACCTTAACCTTAACCCCACCCCTAACCCTAAATCCAACCCTAACCCCAGCCCTAACCCCAGCTCTAACCCTAACCCAGCCCTAACCCCCCTAGTGCCAGTGCCCCTCTTGGTTCTCCACGGAGAACCACGCTTATTTCCTAACCTAACCCCAGCCTTAACCCTAACCCCAGCCCTAACCCCAACCCTAACCCCAGCCATAACCCTAACTACTAACCCTAACCGCAGCCTTAACTCCATCCCTAACCCCAGCCCTAACCATAACCCCAGCCCTAACCCAACCCTAACAACAAACCCAACCCTAACCCCAACTCTAACCCTAACCCCAACCCTAACCCCAGCCCTAACCCCTCACCCTAACCCCAAACCCAGCCCTATCCCCAAACCCAGCCCTAACCCCAGCCCTAACCCTAGCCCTAACGCCAAATCCAACCCTTACCCTAGCCCTAACCCTAACCCCACCCCTAACCCTAAACCCCAACCCCAATCCTAACCCCAACCCTAAACCCCAACCCCAATCCTAACCCCAACCCTAACCCCAGCCCTAACCCCAACACAACCCTAACCCCAGCCCTGACACTAACCCAAGCCCTAACCCCAACGCTAACGCCAAACCCAACCCTAACACCAACCCCAGCCCTAACCCTAACCCCAGCCCTAACCCCATCCCTAACCCCAACCCTCACCCCAGCCCTAACCCTAGCCCCAGGTGATCTCCGCCTTCAGGAGAAACAAGAACCTCAAAGACATCCTGGTCCACACAGATTTAAACAAAAAGGAGACCGGGAAGGAAGCGCTTCGGGTATCAGGGATCGGTTTTATTCGTCTTCCCCACATTTGTAACCCCCAATCTAAAATTGGTTTTAACGTGGATCAGGTCCTGCTACCGACAGCCAGCAACGTCATATACGCTGTCCGGTGCAGGACCTGCTGCAAACTATATGTGGGGGAGACGGGCAACCAGCTGTAACTGCGTGTCAGACAGCCCCTCTATATGATCACCAGTGGGAAGGGCACCAGCGTCCTCTATGTGCATTTGAAACTTCACGGCCCACACAGCCTCCAGCCTGGGCCTGGAGGGCAACAGGTAGTGGACCAGGACCCAGCGCCAGGCGGCGGAAAGGAGGTGGATCCACAGACTGGGGACTATAGACCCGCTCGGGCTAAATGAGAAATTTTAGATGTCCCCCGGTTTCCTCCTCCCCTTCTGCTGCCGGTGGACTGGGACCGGTTTTTCTGTCATTTCATGCAACCTGTCAAGAACTGCTACCTTGTGGTATTGCGCATGCGCCGAGTCGATTTTCCGAGTTTTTTTTGACACGCCCATAATGTTTTGCCACCCTGTCGATGCACGTCTGATAACGGGGAGTGACATCATCAAAATCCCGATTATTTCCCTAGTTAAAAGTACATTCAGCATGTATATTGTACAGGTAGTAATAATATGTAGTAATGACATGTAGATTAATGAGTGATAAGCAGTTGCTATTTCTTTTGTGTCAACAAATTATTGTAAACATGAGTTTGTTCACATTATCATAATAAAGCACTGGTTTATTATTAGGGTATTTAGTGTTGAAGATAAACACTTTAACAGTGAAAAGTGAAACATTGAACTTTGAAAGAAAAGCAGATTTTGATAGTACAATAACATCCTATCAGATAGGGTAGCATGAATTGATACACACCTATCAGTTTATGCAGCGGGTAGCACATTTTTACAAGGCAGCAAAAAATGACAGAACACCGGCCCTGTCTCCCCTCCCGTTTTTAACAAACCTTGAGTCCCCCTAGTGCCAGTGCCCCTCTTGGTTCTCCACGGAGAGCCCCGCTTTTTCCCAACCTAACCCCTACCCCAACCAAAACCATAACCATAACCGCAGCCCTAACCCCAGCCCTAACCCCAACCCTAAACCCACCTAGG
The DNA here is from genome assembly GCA_036178185.1 of Liparis tanakae. Taxonomy (NCBI): domain Eukaryota; kingdom Metazoa; phylum Chordata; class Actinopteri; order Perciformes; family Liparidae; genus Liparis; species Liparis tanakae. The sequence continues at coordinate 9,923,395 of CM070094.1, read as the reverse complement.
TTAGGGTTACCCCCGTAAGCGTCGCTGAGCATGTCGGGGAGAAATTCTCACAATAACTCAAATAAAGTACTTCAATTCGTCACATTTTGTTGTAAATTAACATATTTCGATAAGAAGTATTTTTTATAGAGTGTATTATATTGAGTAAAATATACCCAACGTTAATTATGGTGTAAATAACTATTAGTTAGTGTTCTAGGGTTAATATTGATGGTTTTCTTTTATGGTTTACTGATGCTATTATGCAGGTTTCTTTCATGTATTATTACAGCAAAGCACTAGAAGGAGGAGGTGTATTTTAAACATATTTATTTTAACTGTATTTAACTTAATTTGATAGAAGTTTTACTCACCAGCATTCACGTTGTTTTTCAAACACAGGTAAAGAGTGATCAGGCTCAAAAACCCCCTCATATCTGAAAAAGATGAACATGGTTCTGTTATATACACACTAATCAATACACTAATAATAGTAAATATACAAGAGGGCATGGTTGCCATTTGCAGGTGCGAAAAAACACAATAAGAAAGTAAAAAAGTTAGACGAGAAGCTTGAATGGTACCTGTTATATTTTGGATGTCCAACTTTCTCCAGTTGCAGTTTAGAGTTGGTGTCCGTATTTATCGGTTTCCAAGTTCTGAAGCTGGAGACACCCCTTTGCCACACCTAAGTATTTTTTGTTTGAGATATTTCCACAAAAGATGACCATGTGGTTTAACAGGAAACTAAAATACATTGCGAAATAATGTCAGCCGGACAGTATACAAACTGGACTTTTAGCATGTTTTAACTCTTTTATTAAGCAGTTCGATCAGCCTTCTCAAGACTGTGAAGGTGGCTGAAAATTACGTTTTTAACCGATAACTTTATCTATTGAGTTTTTCTTTAATCCAGATGTTCTAATGTTTTTTTAATGAAAAAAAACATATATGTTGTAATATAATTTAATAATATAGTAATACATCTTTTGGTTCTATGGCTACTTCTGAAATCATCTCTTACTATAAGTAATAATATCAGACTCTAAATAGCCTTTTTTTTTTAAGGCTTTTATTTCAGGCTTTTTTTTCAATGTGCAGGCCGATCCTGCTGCACCCAGGTCCCTGAAGGCGAGCTGGCCAAGCAGCAGAGTGGGCCCCGTTTAAAAAGTGGCCACTTTTGGTTCTATGCCCCATCCACACTGACACCAAAGTTACTTAGGTGAAGGTTTGTGGTTGGAGGTTGAGGACAGTAAGTTTGGGGTACCCTGTACATTTGTGCAATCACGTTGGAACTTTGTGTCGAGAACCATTGGGTTATTGGTTGGTGCTCCCTCTGTATTTGTTCTGTAAGAAAATAGTTTTAGAGAAGCATGTGAAGCCATTTATTTGGATTTGTTTCGAGAGGTAGTTAACCAGTCGTAGTTTTGTTATCTTGATTTCTCTTTGCGTTACACAACCACACCTCTCCCACTTTATGGAGAACCTTTGTTTTTTCGCTACAACCGTGGACAAATATTTTGTTTAAAAACGTCACAGGTTAGTGCTTAGTGCTTTACAGGTATTTGGCACACTGATGCGGAAGTAGCGATATATAAACATTAAAACAATGTGAGACTATTGCACGTTTATGGTGAGGCGTTCAAAGGGTAGAATGTACAGTTATTTTAGTGTTAGTCGCAGCTGGATTACATTAGTTTCCTATTTGTTGTAGAGTTCAGTATAGAAATCTTTTAATTTCTTTTGAATATTTCTGATCATTTTATGCCTTATTCTGCACCAAGACTCCTAAACCAAATGTGGCAAATGTTGTCCAGACTCCGGACACAGCCATATCTGGATCATTAATGTTTAAGCGCCAGCACAATATCATATTTTTCTAATGTTACACATACATTCTCAGCTTTTGATGTTTTCTGTAATGCCCTGCGTGATCATTGTGTTGTTGCTGCAAATAGGAACACTAAGGTCCTTAAATGAATACCATGTATCATTCATAAGAGCAATCTTAAACATTTTAATGAACACGTGTTTTATCATGATTTGTTTTATTTCAATTGGAGGAGGATAGAGCTAATCCCTGATGTGGAAACAGCCTGGTCTTGTTTAATGATGGTTTTACACGAATCATTAATACACACGCCCCTTTCAGGAGATACAGAATACAGGGATGCGATACTCCCTGGTTCTCATCTGATCTAGCAGACAGCATTCATGAGTGAAACCTGCTGTGGGCTAAGGCAAGAACAACAGGTTCTGCCTCTGACTGGCATGTGTTTAGGCAACTAAGAAACACATTTCCTCTTTAATCAAGAAAGCAAAATCTGAATATTTGTCTGTTACTGCTGAAAAGTACCCGAGGAAATTTTGGACAACTAAAATTCCCTCTGCGAGCAAGGTAATTTGATTCAACATTAACCGGGTCAAATGTTGAATCACCCAAAAGTGGTCAGAAACCCCAAAATCCTAAAAGCTAAAGTGTATACCTCATCACCAATGTCATTACCAACAATTCAATCAGTTTTTAGTGGAATTGAGTTATTCACCCCTCCATAGATCAAAGCTCAATAAGGACAAATCCCTAGTCTCCCCCTTGTCCGATGTATTTCTATGTTTGTATGTACACTCTCCCAAAAATGTTCTATATTATTTAACTTGAAAGACTGGATGGTATATATTAATTACTACACCTGTGCCTATGTATACTTGGTAAATTAAGATACTGTCCAAAAACGAAATATTAAAAATTCAAAAAAAATAAATAAGGAGAAATCACTCTGCAGAGTGTAATGTTGTAGGACTTCTCAGCAACCATTTTGTATGTTTCTCCCCTCCCCATATAAGTGTGGGTGGAGTTTTCCCGCGGGGAAAAATAAAGGTTCCCGTCAAAATAGTATCTGTATTTCTCGAACAGGTGGGGTCATTAGAAAGAGAGTGTGTGCGCATCTGAGATTGGGATGAAACAGGAGTACAATAACACACACCAACATGAAAGAAACCCTTACAATAGTGTCCCATGTCCAATAAAGGTGCAACATTGTTTAGTTTGTAAAGTGTGCTTCATGTGTGGTGATGGGCACACAGCAGGATAGAGATGGTTCCCACAACAACACCACGACACACCATTCAATTGGAAATCTTCCACTGTTTAAAGGTGGAGACCCAGCAATTTTAAATAACTGTAGGCCAGTATCTAATTGATTTGTACTAAAATCCTTGAAGCTCTTGTGAGCAAACAACTTAAAGAGTTCTACACCAATGCCATTCTATCAACCTATCAGTCAGGCTTCAGGACAAAACATAGCACTACTACAGCTACACTGAAAGTGGTAAATGAGATAATTATTGCTCTTGACAAGAGGTAACATTGAGCCTCACTGTTTACTGATCTGTCTAAAGCATGTGACCATGATGTTTTAAGGCTGAGGCTCTCGGAACAAGCCGCTTGGTTCACGTGCTACCTTGAGATTAGGTCTCGGTGCATCAGATATGAGGGTCTATCCTCCGATATTACAACCTTCTGTAAAGGTGTGCAACAAGGCTCCGTATTTAGTCCACTTTTATTTACTGTTTATATAAATAACCTGGATCAAAATGTTGCTGATGACGAGATAAATTCTCCTGATATTATTTATATATATATATATATATATATATATATATATATATATATATATATATATATATATATATATAGCTGTGCGACAACTCTTGTGCAGGAAATGTATCTCTTGCTAAATGCTTTATATCTATAACAACAATGCCCTTTGATATAAAATCCATTAATAAAATCAAGATTGAAAACAAATGGATAAAACACATTGTGAAGATTTGGACAATAATAAAAAAACACTTGAAGGATCAAGCTCACTCTGTAACGCTCTGTTCTGTGTCTCCCTGCCCTCAGCCACTCCACTGTCTCCTTGATCGTTTCATTCCATCACACGTCAAGCTCCTCAAGTTCGTGGACGACACCACCCTCATTGGGCTCATCTCTGGGGGGAATGAGTCCGCTTACAGATGGGAGATTGACCATCTGGTGACCTGGTGCGGGCAGAACAACCTGCAGCTAAACGCTCTGAAGACAGTGGAGATGGTCGTAGACTTCAGAAGGAACCCAGCCCCACCCGCCCCCATCACCCTGAGTGACACCCCAGTCGATAAGGCAGAGTCCTTCCGCTTCCTGGGCACCATCATCTCTCAGCTGAACATCAGCTCCCTCATCAAAAGAGCCCAACAGAGGATGTTCTTTCTGCGGCAGCTGAAGAAGGTCCACCTGCCTCAGACGGTGATGGTGCAATTCTACACCTGCATCATTGAGTCCATCCTCTCCTCCTGCATCTCCATCTGGTACCCTGCTGCCACTGCCAGGGACCAAGGCAGACTGCAGCGAATCGTCCGTTCTGCCGAGAAGGTGACTGGCTGCGGTCTGCCATCCCTACAGAACCTGTTCGCCTCTAGGACCCTGAGGCGGGCAGGTAAGATTGTGGCCGACCCCTCTCACCCGGGTCACGACCTCTTCAAAACCTCACGCCACAGAACCAGCTTCTTCCCTGCTGCCGTCAGACTGTTTAACAAGGCCCGCCTCATCCTGCCCCCACACCTCACGCCTGTGTTGCGTTAAACACTCACCACACGGCATACCGATTATAGCACATGCACTTTTGCATACTCACTTTTTCACACTCATTTTTGCACTCCTGCCCTATTTTTGTTTGTACATATTGGGATTGTATTTTGTATTTTACTTATTTTACTTACTGTACAGTATCTTTTGTGTTTTTATGTCCTGTATGTCTGTGTGCACCATACACACCAGAAAAAAATCCAGGTAGGTGTAAACCTACTTGGCAATAAACATAAACTACATTCTGATTCTGATTCCCTTCACCTGTCCTCAGCCACTCCTCTGTCTCCTTGATCGTTTCATTCCCTTCACCTGTCCTCAGCCCCTCCTCTGTCTCCTTGATCGTTTCATTCCCTTCACATCTCCTTAGCCACTCCTCGGTTTCCTTGATTGTTTCATTCCCTTCACATGTCCTCAGGCACTCTTCTGTGTAACTGATTGTCTCATGCAGTACACCTGTTTCCTCCTCTATATGTTGTGCCATTCTTTTCCCTGTCTGATTGTTGTCTTTATTATTACTAGTAGTGTCTTTGTTTCCATGATTAATTCCCAGTCTTTGTTTGCGTTGTTGATTCTTAATGTTTTTTTGTAGTTGAATTTGAGCCAGAGTTTTTATGTTTAATGTTTTTCTTAAGTACAAGGTTTTTGTTTTCGCTTTAAACCTGGAGTATTGCCTGTTTCTCTGCACCTGAGCCTCACCCTGTGACAACCCGTGACTCACTCAAAGGCTATGCCACTTGTAGGCAACATAGAAGTCCCTCCCTCTCCATGAGATAGTGGATTTACACAGTGGGCTGATAAAGATCTTCAATTATTTGACAGAACAAAACTTGTATAATTTTTTCAGCTGCACTACCAACAAAGGACTTGTATAGGTACCTTCAAATCAGACACTGTATTACAAAACATAAACAGACAGTTAGTCAAAAGAAGTATGTATTAGTATAGCAAGACTATTTTATTAGTATAGCAGAAAATTGCTTACATTGACCATCAAAGAAAAATGGGAATTGGAATAAACATGGGAAGATATGTGCAACAAATGCCATAAAGGAATCAATAGCCAATCATGGAAATAATTGTATTTGAAATTTAAAATCAGATATTTCAAAGCACCTCTTATAATCTCTTCATGTGAAAGATCCTTCAGGTTCATTGTGTTGAAGAAATATCAGTGTTGTTGTTATTGTATTATTACCTTCGCATTGAAAATGCAGAAGGTAATGTTTTCGCCGGCGTGTATTTATTTATTTATGAATATGTCCGTCCGTCCGTCCGTCAGTTATTCGTCTAACTCAGACAAAACTGAGCCTATTCTTATGAAACTTGGTGGGATGATTGGTCATGACCCAAGGTGATTGGGTCAAAGGTCAAGGTCACGAAAAGGTGAAAAACATAAATTGCGAAGATATGCGCTCTACCGAGTGCCCATTCTAGTTCTCATTGTAATGTCTTTTGTTTTTCTTAAGTTACTTATTTATTCTCATTTAATATTCACTGCTTGTATCATTTAATTGTGCTCAATTCAACTATTCAATCTTGTAAATATTTCTTAAATGTCGCCTTTAAGAAGAAAATATAATTGTATTAATCTAACCGACGAAGATGTCCTGTGAGAGAACAACTTCTTTCACATATTCTTTGGCTGTCATCTCTGTTTGTCTCCCCCCATACACATACAGGTGCTTTGGCACACTGATGCGGAAGTAGATATCAATAAACACTACAACAATGTAAGATAATTGCACGCAATGTCCTTTGAGCTATTTGTGAGAATAGATCAATGTTGAGATTCAAAAGCTCTTGAATACCTCAGTAACAAGAAGACTGGGCCAACCGGCTAATATGTATATTTAGTGTGGCCAGTGTACAGATAATGTGCCTTTTCCCTTTGCATTAAATATCTTTTGCAGGTATGGTATTTGTATTAAATACTGCGGTGACCAATCTGCATAAATCGCGGAATTAAGCAGAAAGGCGCCAGGAAAACCCTAAACACAGATATAGTTTAGTGTTAGACCCGGCTGGATTACATTAATTTCCTTTTAATTTTTTAATTTTGTTGAAGAATTTCAGATTAGACATATTTTTGTTTCTTTTAAATATCTCTGACCATTTTATGCCTCATTCTGCACCAAGACTCCTAAAACAAATGTGGTCAATATTGTCTAGACTCCGGACACAGCCATATCTAGATCATTAATGCTTAAGCACCAACACAATATCATATCAGCTTAATGGAAGTCATTTGAATCTCTCGTAGTTCATGAAGTTCAAAACCCATCACACGCACACCTTTGAGATGAAGATATTTAATTAATCTAACCTACAAAGATGTTTGACGTATTTGGGAGGAGGAACGTTCCAATGTGTTTGAATGTTTTTATAATTACATACAATAGACAATAACAAATTCCTGGCTTTCAACCAGTTGGGGTGGCTGCTAATTAGTATTGGCTTGTCAAAGTTGCTCCTATGACAGTAAAACTCACTTTAAAACAACAAGAAAAATAACTTACTTTATTTAGTATGTAACCTCCAACTATCTCAATGAAGTACAGTATCAGTCTTTCTCTGGTTAAACAGCTTCTTTTTTTTAATGTGATTTGATAGAGTGAGACACAGAAGGCATGAGGAAATCCAAGATGCCAAACCAGAAAAGCCACCAATAGTTCCCAAGTATCACCTGGTAGTCACCTGGATTGTTTGGGCCAGATCCATTTGACAACCACCGTCCAATGAGATTAGGCTTTCCATGAGGGCCTTCACTCCGAACTGTCACAACATAATTCAGACAAGATGCCAGAAGTTAACAAGCCAACAAAAAGGAAAGGTGACTTGAATCTGATGAGAAAAGAGACGTGGAAATGTTCACAAGAGAAAAACAAAACAAAGGCACACTGTTTTAGTATTAAAGTATAACATGTAAGTTATTTGCGTGGCTAAATGATTATCAACCTGGTTATGTGAATAATAATTTAAAGATGAGTATGGCATGTTATGTTGGGGTATTTCCGTGACGGCTGTTCATTCCTGAGTGAGACAGGTGTCTGCTGGAATTTTGTGTTGGGGTATTATTCTGTCAGCAAGTTTGTCTTTACATTTGTCAAAGTCTTGGATGCTTGGGGTTGGTGTTGGGGTATTTCCATGACGGCTGTTCATTCCTGAGTGAGACAGGTGTCTGCTGGAATTTTGTGTTGGGGTATTATTGTGTCAGCAAGTTCGTCTTTACATTTGTCAAAGTCTTGGATGCTTGGGGTTGGTGTTGGGGTATTTCCGTGACGGCTGTTCATTCCTGAGTGAGACAGGTGTCTGCTGGAATTTTGTGTTGGGGTATTATTGTGTCAGCAAGTTTGTCTTTACATTTGTCAACGTCTTGGATGCTTTTGTCAGCATGATGTTTTTTCTTTCAGGTACACCGCACATGGAACAGGAAGGGAAAGTCATTTACTTTGTCGAGTTTGTTTCCTCATATTTGGTTCTATCTGCCTTCGTTTGCGGTAAATACTTTTTCCTGCCGAGAAGTGACGAATAAACTGTTTGAGTCATCAAGATTTAAGAATAACCTATGCGTATATCTGTGATTGCTTGTAGAGACAAAGCTGTTTTTGTGTTGAGATGGTCATAATCATATGAAGTTATATTGCAAGTTACAGACAAACTGATAAAAGTTAACATTTATAGAAGACATTCGCTTCAAATTAGTTTGGTTTGCACATTTGGGACCACATGGTGCAAAACGTGTGATTAGTAACGATTGATTCTCTGCTAAATTCTTTACTCCTTTATGTATTATGTACTAGTCTGCTAGTTTGTTTCTTCGTGAATGTTTTTGTTCTATATCTCTGCAAATAATCTTTGTCCGAAACCATTTTTTATGCAGAGGTTCATCATTTTAAAAATGTCATATGATGTTCCACTGAAAAATAAGTACATACATTTGATTAGACGTTAACATTTGTGGAATTTATTAATTTCAGCTTTGTTTGGTTTGCACATTTGGGACAGCAAGTTACCAACTGTGTAGAGCAGCGCTAAACAGCCTCTCCAGTGCAGGTTGATTATTTGTATGTAATAGAGATGTTGCATTATAATTAAGATAATTCCGTGAAATGATACAAATGAATTGTCTGTAATTGAAATGACATATTGCCATGCTAGTTCTGATGGCATTTTAAAGAAATGTTTCATCCAGTTATTGAAAGAGATTTGTTTATTTCCCAATGTGAATGCCACATGATAATGTAGATGTATTTATGTATTATATATTATAAACATTATTTATATATATATATATATATTATTTTGATATATATGCGGTAATAACTCAATTTGGTAAACCCTTTTACCATTATAAACAACAACATTTATCTGCTGCGTCTTATTAATCCCTTTACAGACCACACACAGATGATGCTGATGAAACTGATCATTTACATATCATTGTTGTCAATATTTTCAGAGATGGATCAATTACATGGGTCTGAAAAACCCTTTTCTGTTTAACTGAATCCGTTGATGTGGTGGCGTATTAGTTAATGTAAGAACTGTGTGTTATGGTCAATGTTAATGTAATTGATGAACCATTAAGCATTCATTACATTCCCTCAACATGACTTGATCATATCTTAATAATGAGCTAAATAGATTTGTGATACATCCTGCATTATTTCTAAGTGTTTTCTTCTTACTAAACAATTTTTTTCCACCAAATGAATGTACAAAGTCTTGAAGGAGACATTGCTGACTGAGCTAAACACAGCAAATGATCATTAAGTGTATTAAATATGGCGAATGGCTCCACTTTTCGCTGGCTTATACTTTAGCAATACTGAATAATAGTAAATAACATCAACAGTATACTGTATGTTTGGTTAGTTTTTGATGACATAGATATCATATTCAGTTGTTCTGCTCCACATGTCTTGAACAAAGTCCCTGAAAGCTGCAGGTCCCTCAACTCCTTCAAATCCAGATTGAAGACTTCTTTCTTTGTTGTTGCTATTAAATTGAAAAAGATGCAAGGATATCTAGCAATGTCTGCATCTCACTACTGCATTATATGTGTTTAACTGCATTGCAGTCTTTATTCTATTTCTGTTTTTTTGACTGTTTTAAATGTTTTAATATATATTCTTAATTGTCTTTAAACCTTGTTTTCTTTTGTATTATGCGTTGATGCTTTTGATAGTTTTATGTTTAGCACTTTTAATTGCCTTGTTGTTGAAATGTGTTCTGGAAATAAACTTGCCTTACCTAACTGCCGGTGTTCTGTCATTTCATGCTACTTGTCAAGAACCGATACCTTGTGGTATTGCGCATGCGCCGAGTCGATTTTCCGAGTTTTTTTTGACACGCCCATAATGTTTTGCCACCCTGTCGATGCACGTCTGATAACGGGGAGTGACATCCTCAAAATCCCGATTATTTGCCTAGTTAAAAGTACAGTCAGCATGTATATTGTACAGGTAGTAATAATATGTAGTACTGACATGTAGATTAATGAGTGATAAGCAGTTGCTATTTCTTTTGTGTCAACAAATTATTGTAAACATGAGGTTGTTCACATTATCATAATAAAGCACTGGTTTATTATTAGGGTATTTAGTGTTGAAGATAAACACTTTAACAATGAAAAGTGAAACATTGAACTTTGAAAGAAAAGCATATTGTGATAGTACAATAACATCCTATCAGATAGGGTAGCATGAATCGATACACACCTATCGGTTTATGCAGTGGGTAGCACATTTTGACAAGGCAGTAAAAAATGACAGAACACCGGCTTGGCACTCGCGTGAGTAAAGTGACGTAATGACCCTACCTTTTTTAATATATGGTTTTAAGATTAATTCCTGCAGCACACTATCTGTGACAGGGAGTCCTTAAAACCAATTAATGATACAATACTGATATGTGCTATAAACATAATCTCTCTATGGCTCCAAGCATTTCAAGCATGTTCATAATCTAAATAGCGGAATGTGGAATGTGCTCCTGTCCTGTTCAGTGCAAGGCGAGGCAGCGGCAACTGAGCTTCACCTCCGATTGCGCAATCCCTCACAAACTGGGTTGAGCCGAGCGCATGCCTTTTGCTTTCTCCTTGTCACTACTGTAATATTTGTAGACACTTGCAGGGCTCTCAAGTTTTGAAGACAGGTAAGAGTGACTGATGCTTTATTTTCATTGGTTGCTGGATTACAGATAGGTTATTTTCTGATTGGCTATTGTGTAGCCCAGCTCTTCTTTTTGATTGGCTGATAAATGGCACCTTGCAGCAGACCTCCAGGGAGCGCGTGATTTCCCCACGGTGATGGCAGCGGGGCCAGCTCATGTTGGCGCTGCGGCTCATTAAAACATTAAATAGAGAGGTTTTCTTCACCGTGATAAATACGATGTGTGGCGGGGGTGCGTGACTTATATGGGGTCAGATCAGTCTCAATAATTGCAAATGCAGACAGAAAGATTCACAAATGCACAGACAGATTCACAAATGCACAGAAAGATTCACAAATGCACAGAAAGATTCACAAATTCACAGAAAGATTCACAAATGCACAGAAAGATTCACAAATGCGTAGAAAGATTCACAAATGCACAGAAAGATTCACAAATGCACAGAAAGATTCACAAATGCACAGAAAGATTCACAAATGCGTAGAAAGATTCACAAATGCACAGAAGGATTTACAATAAATGTAAAAAAAAATATATATATATATATATATATATATATATATATATATATATATATATATATATATATATATTTCTTCATTTGTATGTATTTATTTGTTGATCGCACTGCATTTGTTTGTGAAAAGCTCCACATGTACGTGTTGCTTTTTTGAGACTCCCCTGCGGTGGCTGGATTCACAAATGTGTTTTTTCCAGGCCCCTCCTCACCCTTATTTTCAACCAATCACATGAGTGCAGCTCCCCCCTCCCCTACCCACGAAGGGTGGGGGCAGCGTTGCAGGTACTACGCAATTTGCGGCGGTACTCCCGCTTCAAGTGTAAGCGAAACATAATTAATGTCACTTAATCACGTACACTTGTAGTGGGAGCGCCGCCGCTACCAGACGCCATTGTTTGACTTCTGACCGGTATTACGGTTTAACAAGTGACCGTGTTAACTGGAGACTTTCAGCCAATCGCGTCCGTTGTTGTCGTAGTTACGGCAGCTGTTTTTATATCATATATATATATACGATTTGACACTGTTTTGAAATATTAAACAATACGGAGTTCACGAGGACAGCTACGCGTTCTGTTCCTATTTTCAACAGCTGTCGTAACCACGACAACAACAGGCGTAGTCAACTGAAAGTCGCCAGTTTAACACGGTCGCTTGTTAGATCGTAACACCGGTCACCTCCGCAAATTGCGTAGTACCTGCAACGCTACCCCCACCCTTCGTGGGTAGGGGAGGGTGGACTCATGTGATTGGTTGAAAATAAGGGCGAGCAGCAGGGGGAGGAGGGGCCTGGAACAACCACATTTGTGAATCCAGGCACGGCAGAGGAGTCTCAAAAAAGCAACACGTACATGTGGAGCTTTTCACAAACAAATGCAGTGCGATCAACAAATAAATACATACAAATGAAGAAATATATATATATATATATATATATATATATATATATATATATATATATATATATATATATTTTTTTTTTACATTTATTGTAAATCCTTCTGTGCATTTGTGAATCTTTCTACGCATTTGTGAATCTTTCTGTGCATTTGTGAATCTTTCTACGCATTTGTGAATCTTTCTGTGCATTTGTGAATCTTTCTACGCATTTGTGAATCTTTCCGAGTTTCAGTCTGCAATAACTCATGTAGTCAACTCCTCGAAACATGTTCACACACAACACAGAGCTCAATCCTTCTTGAGGCCAAAGTGCTACATTATGATGATGTGATGTAAAGAGGTCTAAGACACTGACAGCATGTTGATGATGATGACAGTAGGAATGAAGGTTACAGGTGAAGCACAGGTGGTGTTGTGACTGGGTGATAACTGAAGAGAGGTTCACTGAAGGCTGCTCAATAAGAATAAACCAACTTTCTCTTTATTTTTTCAATTGTCAATATCTATTGCCTGGTGATCATCATATCCACACTCATCCATGTAGGAATGTTTAGTTCTAAAATTACACAAATAAAACAAGTAAACACATAAGGTATACAACTATGCTGGAAATTAACCATGAACATTAAATATCAGAGGAAATAAACGGCATTAAATACATAACCTAGTATTATATACAGAGGTATACTGTTATCTAGTGGTCTAAACGTGAACCCCGTCTCAACAGGGCCATGGCATAGTTGGTAATATTCCGCGATCCAGACCTTGATGATCAATCCGGCAAATGGAGGTAGAAAGGAGGAGTAGGAGGAGCATCAGCAGAGCCGATGCCATAGCATCAATATAAATAATAAATAAATAAACCTGGCATCAATATAAATAATAAATAAATAAACCCGGATATTTTAACGATGCAAACGCATAGCAGGGTAACGTTAGAAGAATATTTATTAGTCAATATAAATAATAAATTAGGTTTATTTATTTACTAATTATATTGATTAAATAATATTATTCTAACGTTACCCTGCTATGTGTTTGCGTCGTAGAACACTGTAAATACGAATATATATCACTGGCTATTATTTTGAATTTTATTTTTACATTTGGTTTTCCGTTTCTGGTTTCAAACGGAACACAAAAAACACGTTATTTCCGTATTCCGTATTTTGAATACGGAATACAAAAACAAACCATCAAAACGTACACAGACTGGACCGACCTCACAGGTGTATCACACTATTTAGTATGCCATAGTATACTGCACCCTGCACACTGCACACTGCAGTACTTTGTAAGGCCGCCAGGGGCAGTATGCGCGAGCCGGTCCGGTGGATCAGCCAGTTTACTCTCCCGAGCAGAGGGCGGTGCTGGAGCCCCGGAGGACGCACTGACGCGCTGTTTGCGAGCCGCCAGAAGAACAGCGGCAGCTCGGACGTTGTTATCGATGGTAATAAAGGACCAGGAGACCATCACCTGCGCGTCACGTCGCTCTGGGCTCCTTCACAACATGTCCGCATCTGGCTTAATCCTGGTGGTCCTCGCGGTGTCTCTGTGGCCCGGTAAGACGCACCTGATGATGATGTCATCAAGGAGCAGGTTGTTATCGTGGGATTTATGACACCTTACTTTCTTTCTTTTTAAGGGTGTAATGTTAGCTTCATACTGGCGAGTGCTAAAGTACTGAAACGTGTTTCTGTTTTAAAGGAGACGCCCGATTCATCATAAACCCGTTTACACTCTTCAAACAGAAACCGCTGGTAAGCCTTTTATTCTCTAAATTATAAGTCTAACGTAACCATACTAGATTAAATTAAAAAAAGAATACACACAGACACACGAGCAGAGACTGTTCACATTAAACTGCATAAGACCAATTATAATGTCTCGTTCAAAAGCGTCTTTGTGTAAAATGTGTATTAATTAAGGCGGATGTTATTGCCACATACGCAGTCACTGGGCTTCAGCAACAAACATGTCTTTAAAAAAAGGGCAGTCTTTGACAGTCGCTTTATGTTTAAAAAAATGATGTTGACCAGCATGTCCTAAAGCCTAAATACATCATCTGAGTGTGGCTTCTCCTCTTCAGACTCTAGACATGTGTTCAGAGTGCAGCCAGGTCGTCCAGCTGTCCGCCAACATGGTTTCCAGCAGAGATGCCAAGGTGAGGATGTTGAGCTGACTCACTGCAGTCGTCTTACTTTCTCTTCCCTTCCCTGACCACTGGGCCTGGTGAACTAGTTAATGGTGCAACTAGCAGAAACGCCCATCAGCTGGGATCCCTGTGTTTACAGGTTCAACCATCAAATGAAGGTTTATAATGAGGTCCTTGCCGAGTAGACGCTCGGTATTCATCGACACACCATAACCACTACATAACTACTCTGCCTTTGCAGGCGACTGTATATGAAACCCTGCATGCTCTGTGCCAACGCCTCCCGAGAGAAACGGCCTCACAGTGTAATTCACAGCTGAAGGAGTATTTACCAAAATTCCTGCAGCAGACACCCGGTCACCTGGTAAGCGTGTCATCTTACTATGGACAAAGAATCAACCTTCAATAATAACATATAAATATATAATAAGTTTAACATATAAAGCAAGATCATGTGCTTACGTAGAAACCAGGAGAAACCTGTCTGGCTTTTGGACTTTGTGCTGCTCACGAGGAGGAACGTCCGAACACTCGCCCCCACGCCACCAACACGGACGTGTCCGTCTCTGCACTCGCCTCAGCAGCCAGAACCCAAGTTAGTGTGAGGGAGCAGAAGTTGGTGTTAAAATGAAAGTTGAAATAAAACTGTTTTATTTTCATACTTTAAATGTCCCTCTTATCAGCGTGTTCTCTCTCTAGGGGCAGTTCAACCCTGCTTGCACCCTGTGTTTGTATATTATCAACAGACTGGAGACCCTGTTGCCCAAAAATATGACTGAGGTGACACCTTTTTGAATATCCCTTTGTATTGAATCAGGCAAATGTCCCTCGCCCTGCAAAACACCATGCACATGTCTCCTCTGCCCTGCAGGATGCTTTAATGGAGGTCATGGAAGAGGTCTGTGATCTCGTACCACAGAGCTATAAGGACCAATGTGATGATTTTGTCGACAAATACGGACTTCAGATAGTCGAGTTCCTCTTATCGTCTGCTGCGCCTCACGCAATATGCGGTCTTTTGCACGTCTGTTTGTTCCAGGAGAAGCCGGTTCCAGGTCAGTCGCATGTTTAGAATGAGGACATTTGGCCGTTTTCTGCTCATCCAGTCGGCCTGACGTGAAACCTCTGCTGATTCCCCAGAGCTGTTCCTCGCCTCGGATTGTGACTTTTGCCGCACGCTGGCTGTGCTGAGCCGCCTCCACCTGGGTCTCAACGCCACCCAAACTCAAACCTCCTCTTTCCTCCAGTCTGTGTGTGTCCATCACCCCAACGCCATCCCCAAGGTCTCCCCCTCACTCTAGATATCAAACATCACTATAACTAAAGAATGCATGGCCACTCCTTGTGTATTCCTTACATTAAATGACGGTATCTTTTCAGGTAAGTGATTTAGGTGGTTATGAGATAGACTAAGAAAAAAGATCTTTGTGACATTGCATAAAAGTAAGTCGCTCTCATGCTTTTTTCAGTGTGAGGCTTTCACCAAAATCTACGGCTCCCGACTGCAGAAGGTTTTGGGGAACCAGATGGACGCCCCACATGCTTGTGAAGTAAGAACGAACACTTTTACCATGAGCTCTCACTGGCGGGGCAAAGGGGAAACTGTTGTATCCACAAGTCTTCACACGGGACTAAAGATTCACAAGAGGAGGTTTACTCAGTAACTGGTGGAGCAGTCATGGTCAGCAGGTCCACATACCTCCATCGGGGATGACATTAGCTGATGCACATTTGACCAATTTGTATTACTTGCAGTAGCGCAGTGACTTAAGAAATGTACAGACTTTTGTTGATTGACGAACATCATGTACAACAGTACGATGGGCTCTGGTCCGTGCAACACCAATCAATTCAATTCAGTTTACTTGTATAGCCCATTTTCACAAATTACAAATTTGTCTCCGAGTGCTTTAGAATCTGTACATATAGACTTCCCTGTCCCAGAACCTCACATCAGATCAGGAAAAACTCCCAAATAACCCTTCATGGGGAGAAAAAAAAAAGGGAAGAAACCTTCAGGATCACTAATCACACTCGCGAACACACATTCTTTTGGCCCGTCTATCCCGCAGAGAGCTGATCTGTGTGTGGCTGTGAAGAAGTTGGAGCTGCTGGGAAAGAATCGTTGTACTTGGGGGCCGAGCTACTGGTGCCAAAACATTCAGACTGCTCAGCAGTGTGGCGTAAGTTCAAATCAAGAAGACAACATAAGTAATGCATGAAAAAGTATTTTGCTATTTGTTGCCATCATCCCCCAGGCTTTTCTCACATACAGGACATGATCAACTCTGAGTCAACTGTATGCTTGTTTTTAAAATGTTATTCCATGATGAATAACTAAGTAACACTGTATTTATAGTAAGCATGTAATACAACTAGTTGTGTCTTAAGAGACGCCATACAAGCCCACATGGTCTCTTTCCACCAGCTGACTGCTTCAAACTGTTTAAAGTACTAATGTGATTTTGTGAATAATTCAATTAGTTTCACATCCTATTTCTGTTTTAATCTGCAGAACCAGGCCTTCTGTAAGAAGTTCATGTGGAAGGACTGAACCAAACTGCCCGCCTGAGCGCAAATATAACTACAGGGTTCTTACACATTTTGAGCAATGGATTTCCATGACTTTTCCATGACTTTTCCATGACTTTATACCAAATTTCCATGACCAAACACAAACAATTTAGTAAATCTTGCGTATTGAAAGCGTACGCCGGCTTACATTTTAAGCGGCTTTCTTTAAAAAAAAATCGTCATAAATGAACACGCGATAACAAATTTCCATGACTTTTCCAAAACTTTTATGATTTGAGTTTTTTTCCAGGCCTGGAAATTACCATTTTAAAATTCCATGACTTTTCCAGGTTTTCCATGACCGTAAGAACCCTGTAACTACTTTCTTTGTACAAATGTATTGCACTGATCCACTTTTTTTTGCTTGGGAGAATTCATGCCGAATTCTTTTGTTTGTTCAATAAGCTTGATCCTGAAATTATTAGTTTGTATGGAGCGTCACTTACACCCAGGCTGGGATTCAGTCTGAAACTTATAGTTTTGTGAGCATTAATCTATAGCTTGCTAAATGTCATAAATGTGGATATTAAAATAATGTTACCTAGGATGAGTATGCAAGACATACTATTCTACTTGAATGCTACATTGTTAGACTATGATCCTATGATCCCTGGTGCGATTAGGCACATGCACATTATAAAAACTGCTTTATTAAAATGTAATATACAGAATGTAATATACAGACAGACACGTGTCCTAGAGTTTGTTTATTTGGAAACATCCACATGGTAAAAACATTAAACAGTAAAAAAGGATCATGGGAGTCATTTACATTTATTTGCTTTCTGTGGTAGTAAACGACACATCCTGATACTATTTTACCAGTCGCTCTATATTCTGCTGTTATCTTGAATCACTTAAATACCCAGTTCATTTCCAAAATAAGGCCTTTCAGGAACACGCTGCCTCACTTACTCCCCTGTGTGGTCGTTTGTGTCGTCGCCGTTGGTCTCTTGTCTCTTCCAGATCTAAGAGGGAAAGGGAAAAAACACTTTGTTACGTTCAAAGACAACGCTTTGCTTTATGACTTAAAACTGCAATCCGGTATGAAGAAAGGATTCAACCGATACAGCTTTTTGAAAGCTACGGTGCAGTTATATATGGAAACTCAAAACTTTTTCCTAATGAACATAATAATTATCAGTAAAAATCTCCACAAAAACACCAGATTAAATACAGTGTCTTCCACAGCTCTTTAAGGAGTTAGGGTCTGTTTCTTCTTTTGATAATATTGAAGATATATTTACATGACTCTTATACATGTATATCATTACACAAAGTCAGTTAAATTCATACATACAAAGAACCAAAATGATTTGAAGATTTGAGAGAAAATCTGTATCCATGGATGATTGCGAAAGATGATGCATGTTGAAAAGAATAATATGATCTATTCATTATTATTTTCATAATCACTACTATTACTGCCAGGATTACAAGTTAAAGGCACCTTAATAACAATAACTTTTTATATAGCACCTTTAGAAACAATGTTTACAAAGTGCTCCACAGAGTCAAAGCAAAACAAGTGGAATAGCAAGAAACCAATATTACATTTAAAAGTATATATTAAATTAAAAATAAATTTAAAAAACAAAAATTAAAAATAGACAACTAAATTAGGGGAACCAAAGTGCATACCTGCAAACTCATGAGGGGTGAAAAAAGTGACAACGGTGTGGGGGGGGGGGGGGCATTGATTATACACTATGAGGCCGTTAGTCTGTCTCTGACCAGATGATACAGAGTTCATCAGGATGAACAGCTGGAGAGTTACACAACTTTACAGACTGTCTGCATTGGAGACAAAGTAATGAAACATTTCACTTCTGGCATGTTTTTGTTTTTTTGAGCCGAAGACGGTCTCAAAAGATCCGCCACGTTCCGCCCCTCGCTGTGAGCGGCGCTGCGCAGCGCGTGCAGACAGCGTGACACGGAGCGGAGCAGCGCGTGCGCGCTGATCACAAGCTCTTTTAATGAAGTATCGGTACCAAACATATGCTAAATCACATCGCTCTTAACGTACGGGTCCGTTGTTAGTATCGCTACGCCGTGCAGCGTGACAGCAGCAGATGTAGCGGCTAACATTCAAGCTAACCTAAATCACCAAACGCTGATTGGCCGAGACGCGACACGTCCCATCAAAGATGTTTTATTGCGAAGAGCGCCAGTCCACTCCGTGTCCCACTCCAATCTCATAAACGCCGGCTGGCCAATTGAATTGAACGAGTGGAGACTTGCCTGGATGTAGGCCTCCGACAGCGTGATCATCTGGGGGAGAATGTCCGTCACCTGCAGGTCTTGCATCTCATACCACTTCCCAGTTCCCTGATGAAGCACAAGAGGAGATTATTTAGATTAGCACTACAAAACAATCCCACGGTCAGATAGAATGATAATTTTTGAGTATAAATGTCACCAGAAATATTTTCATAAATATCCAGCTGCAACCTACATGATGCAGAACGTGTATCCTGTACGCTCCTTCGGTGGGTTTCCCATCATGCACTACGTTGGCCACAAGGTCATACGTTGTGTTTTTCTCTGTAAGTTGAGCTTCTTCTGTCAAGTACTCACGGAGGTCGACATTCCTGTCGAAGCAAATACAACGTAAACCAGTGCATATTCTTACTGGGGACCGTATACACATGTCCATGGTCTCTCACAAGTTACATTAAACAACAATAAAAACTCGCAACATGCACTTCATGGTTCTGTTAGGCGCTTTGATCGATGACATTTATTTTGTCTTACAGAATGTAAACAACACTTACGTGATGGGGAAGTTGACGATTGTGGGGTTCTTTTCCACAAAGAAGTTGTTCTTGGTGAATCTTTTGATGCAAAAGACGAGGTACGGCGGCAGTTTGGTCAGCTGGAACCTTTTGAGAAAATTCTCTTTGTAGGTTTTGTACTCCTGGATGAGATGGGAGAGCAAGCACAGCTGATCAATACAAAAACCAACAGAAATGAGAGCAGAGGAAACTGATTTTATGTGGGGCCGATGGCACAGTGCAATTTGATTGTCTTTTTGCAAAACACTGTTGTAGTTCATTCTGGGTAGTTGTCAGCGGGAAGTTTGAAGAAGATTTCAACTGTGGACACCATGAAGGACGTGAATTATCTTCTACAGCACATGTGTGAAAGTGCATTTTGAAGAAATACTAAAATCAGAGTTGTTCTCCAAGAAAAAGCAGAGCTTGTCAGAGAAATGTCTTCTTTTGATTCCTGTGTGTGCCGTTATGAGAAGATGGTCCCTAGTTTTCAAGATGTCAAGCGTCTTTCTGAGAGGATTATCAAACACGAAACCAAAACAACAACGTGGTATAAACTGGGCTTGCTCGGAAGAACACACTTAGCTCCCTGAACTCAACAGCGAAATGAGCAGAATAACAGCAAACTGCTACCTAAACAGGGATATACAGAGTCAGATTATCACCTGTGCTAAACTGTGTAACAATGCTTTACAATAATCTGTACTTTTCTGGTCCGGCATCTGTTTTTTCTAAACTCAAAACACCAACGCTTTCCATTCCATCAGTCATTTTTCCTCATTTCCATTATATATTGCACATTGTTTCGAAGAAGATCCGTACCTTCTCTGTGTTGCCATTGAACTTGCCCAGGATGCTGAAGAGAGGGACCTGGGGGATAATGAGCTGCTCCTTCTCATCCTTGTACAGTGGAGCTGTTGGGAGGTCAAGGGTTAGAAACAGGAAGGTGGACTCAGACATCTGCTCCTGGTACTCCTCAGTCACAAGCAGCGCCTGTTTCTCCTCTGGTGTCTGGAAAATGAAAAAAATAATCATTTAAAACATGGATACTTTCAAAGAACTTCAAATCCTGTTTTCACAGGGATCCAACTGACATAGTACACACAGTGAACCGTAAACTGTCTGGTAGCACAATTAGATTGAAGGGCATGTGAAAATATTCTTTAGCTTTTTACTGTATATATTATTATCACATCCGCATTGTCAGGCTATTTATATTCCTCCTTGTGTTTCTTATTATTTGGGATGCGTCAATTTTTGAGCAAGTATTTAACATTGCTAAACTAAAAGCTTAGCCAAAATAATGTGCCAAAACTTTTGGATTTAACCTATATTTTGAGAAGAAACTCCATTCAGAATGAAAAGAGTATCATTATTATATTACAAAACTTGTCAAATAACTTAAGATTTAGCTAAATCATTAATATTCCAGATGTCAATACATTGTCATAACACAAGCAGTAAACTTACTAAATCTGGGTGAGGAAGTTTCTTGGAGAAGATGCGCATGGAGCCTTGAAATGCTTTTGCAATGATTGCTTTGAGGGCAGAAAGACAAAAGTGGGCAGAGGTTTACTCATATTGTTTTAACAATCAATAATATATTTAACGTTTGACATGCCAAGACTTACAAAACAAAATTCATCTCGATAGAAGTTTAAATAATATATCACATTTGGTAGAAAACTATCATTGTTTTTTCTTCATCTCAAACATTCACCATTAACATTCCAAATATATATCCAAACATCATCATTTGAGACTTAATTGTGTTAATCATGACCTAACGAATAGAGATAAGGCAACTTTAATTGTCTTCTGACTTACATTTTTTTTTCTTTGTGCCTCCAAGAGCACCGTGCAGAGCATTCAAGAACCACGTCATGAAGTCCACAGCATCTCCTGCAGAACATAAACAGATGGATCAGCATCACAGCCTAGTTTCCAGAGAGTAGTATGTGTTAACAGCCTGTCTGAGATCTGCAGTCCGAAGCATCGTACAGTACTGCATTTTCAGTTTCTGGCAACTAAAGCATCACCTTGCTTGGTAATTTGGAAGTTCTTCTTGCTGCACAACACGACAGCCTGCAGCATCTCATGTGGAGACACATGAGCTTTGAAGTTTCTTGGATTCCACAGTTTACGCATCAGCTCTCCAAACCTCTGCACCAAGAGGAACATGATGTCCCCCGGTGGCCTGCGGATTCCCCTGTAGTTTTCCTCCTCCAGGAAGTAGTTTCGCAATGGTGGTACATTGGAAAAGGCCTAGGTAGAAGGGGCAAACAGGAAATGGTTGGGACTGATTAAAACCTTTTTCACAAAAACCAGAGACGGTCCACTGTGACAGCTATTCATACCTGCAAGACCACATTGGCGTAGTCATTGGCTTTGATGTTGTTCAGCCCTACAATGCCCGGCAGGTAGGTTGTACCGTCGTAGGCTCGGTATAGTTTTCCCTGCTTGTCCAGCCCTGAGATGTGCAGTTGGGTGAAAGTTGGTTTCAGCACATACTGTAGAGAAAAGAGAGGACATGTCAACAGATTAAAAACACAGAAGTACAGTATTTTTGACACGGCACCTTTAATATCGACAATGTGACACCCTCTGTGGTTTCAACAAATATATATGTTACGCTGTCAGAGCCTAACCCTAACCCTTGGTGTAATCGTTTAAACCAGGATCAGCTCAGCCAATTAAGATACTTACACAAATTCTCAACACCTGTAAATATACGGTTATCACAATATCGATAGTATAGTTCTATCGAAAAACAACAATACGGGTGGAAAAGTAAAGTGAGGATGCTGAGCATAATTCTTTTTAATGAGAAGTAGAATAACACAAATGCTTGTCACACCATGACTTTACTTACTGTGACGTCTTCGAGTGAAGAGTCAATGATCTCATAGTTGTCTGGCAGGCAGTAAAACTTGAGTGTGTGCAGATTGAGGAACACGTGATGGGTGAACTGCACACTGTGGGTGTAGGCGTGGGACTTCAAACCTCTCCCTACAAGGACGCACACACGTTTAAATATCTCAAAGCACAACATCGGTCGATTCCTGGTTGAATGTCAGATCTTCCACCTACCTTGGAAGTATTTCCCACATATCAGGCAGGCGTAGACGTTGATGTGGGAAAGCGAGATGGAGCAGAGTTTCTCAAAGTCGAAGTCCAGCACGCTCCTGGTGGAGGAACAGACCGGGGATCAGCTGAAGAGCTCCAATGGACAACAGGGCTAACGAGCATTTAGCTCCGACATTAGCGATGCACTTTCAACTTCATCTTGCCTGTTGATGGTGTCGAGGTAAGGGCAGTGGCGGCTTCTTCTGTCTTCTGGCACACGCCCTCGGCCGATGTTGCCGGCCGCTGCATCATCAAGTGAAACAACACGAACAAGCGTTCAATCATCTCAACTCAAACTAGCTAAACGAGCTAGCTCGCATGGTGGCGGGTTTGAAGCATAAGAGTGACATCAGGACAGTTTGTGATGTTAGCCCGTTCAATGTGTGCTCTGTGCCGCTGCGTGTTGGCCTGTGTGACCCGACAGACCCGAGCATAACATCGGATTAACTTTGATGTGGCTCCGGGTAGCAGTAGCGGGCTACTAGCTAACCATACGCTGCACAGACGGTAACAGTAAATAAACATTACCTATGCCTTCGTCATCGTCATCCTCCACTTCAGCCTCCCTTTCTCGCTTCAGAGAAACCATCATAGTTCTTAGTTTACGAGCTTAATGTCAAAACGACGGAGAAAACACTAGTTTATTTGGAAGAAATGAATGAGTCGAGCGCCGTGCGGGTCGAAACTCGCGGTGGACGTCGAACTATCATATGGGACAGTTAAAAGTAGCCCGGAGTTTGAGGCGAGACACATCGATCAATGAGCTGCTAAATAGCGATAGAAACTTCACACCATGCTGGTTATATTAAAGCATAACCTGATGTTTTTATATTTAACTTCTGTAAATGTTCCGTCTGGGTCTGTCCAAAACATGTTTCCTAAATGAAAAAAGGTGTATTCTTTAATCTGTTATTAATGTATAAACTCCGGGAGTGTTTTATTTGGACAACCACTTACCATTAGCTAGCATGTAAGGTTAGCTTTTTGTTAGTGGTGTCTGCGGCTCTTCTTGTTGCAACCATAAGCTCACACTTACTGTCACCGCGTTGGAGCCGTTACTAAAAATGGATATTTTAGGAGACGATGAATTGCAAGACCTGAAATGCAAACCCACCGGCCGCTTGGATATGAGCCACGGCTTCCTGCACCACATCCGGAGGAACCAAATTGCTAGGTGATTTCCTCGACTGCAGTTAGCCGGAGCTAGTCGCGTTAGCGGCACAAGAGCCGGGTCGTGTCATCCAGCCTCAATCTTCAGAGTTACAACGTCTCGATGTTTGTAGAAGTAGTTCTGCTCGTGAGGGAAAGCACGGCGGGGCGCGGGGAACAACTGTGAGTTGTGTATTGCAAAAAAGAGGATTACAAATCCAGTGTGTACTCTTGTTGAATCAGTGCTGTGTCGTCAGAGGAAAGTTAGCATTATTAATATATCGAAGAACAGGCGAGTCGGCTGCACATGTTTCTCAGACCTTCATGATTGATGCATCAATACAAAAAGTGCAAAGCACCTTTTACCTCACATGCTGGTATCTAACACTGCCTGATGTTTGTTATCTCTACTGGTTGGTGATAGTACACAACTGATTGGGTAGTATGTAATGTATTTCAATTTCAATTCAGTTTATTTGTATAGCCCAATTTCACAAATTACAAATTTGTCTTGGAGTGCTTTACAATCTGTACACATAGACATCCCTGCCCCAAAACCTCACATCGGACCAGGAAAAACTCCCAAATAACCCTTCAGGGGGAAAAAGGGGAAGAAACCTTCAGGAGAGCAACAGGAGGATCCCTCTCCAGGATGGACAGATGCAATAGATGTCATGTGTACAGAAGGACAGATTTAAATACATTCAATGAATATGACAGAGTTTATGAACAGTTCATAGTCGGCATATTCCACTGTATGACCTTAAATCGTATTTTTTAAAGTGTCTTTCACTGTTATTATTAGTCACATTACTATTAACGATATCAGTACTGCTTTTATTATGATTATGCTTTCTTTATTATTATATAGCCACTGTTGCTGTTATGATTAGTAGTTGTACAATTTACCATCATTATTCTACCTAATACTTTTCTTTTATGAATAATCAATGTCATGCATTGAACTCTGTTATGTTGTTCATTCTGCACGCATTACATATTTTGCACTTCGGTCCATCCCCATAGAGGAAGCCTCCTGTGTATTTCTCCCTGAGCTTTCTTTCTTTTTTTTCTCCCTGATAAAAGTATTTTTGGGGAGGTTTTTTTCCGGTTCGATGTGAGGGTCCTGGGACTGGGGATGTTGTATATGTACAGATTGTAAAGCCCTTATGTTGGGCTATGCTACATACATGTAATTTAACTTTGCTGCTAACCATTCACACAGGATAGTTATATGCACAACAAAATGTAACGAGATTGGCCAAAGTTACTAAAGCAAATATATAAAAGAAAACATGAAACATAACATGTATTTACTTTGATTATACTTTTTTCATGGCAAAACAATAGAGTGAAGCAACTTCCTGTATGTACCCTTAAATATTGATATATTGAATAATGTGTTGTTTGTTTCAGGGAGACAGTATTGATACTTATTATGCAAACTGCAGTGAAGCTATAATATTCCTGTATTTCTGTTTCACTCACCAGTTTAGAAGTTCAGAGATATGTTAAACTTTTTCAAAAAAGCAGATGTTAGATTGTACATTTCAAAGCAATAACAACATCTTAATATCTTGGTTTTCTTAAGAGATGACTATGATAGAGAAGTGAAGCAAGCTAAAGAGGTGAAGCAAGCCAAAGAGCTTCAGCGGCGGAGGGAAACCATAACCCCAAGACGACCCCGGCGGCCTGATATCCAAGTGTATCATCCTCGATGCGGGCGTGAGTTGGATGCACTTTGTTATTATGCGTTTGCCAACAGTACATCCACTGAAGACATACGTATGCTTATTTTCCAGATGGCTCAGAGCCAGGGGCCGGTGCTGAGGCTGAAGAGTCTAATGAGAGCGAGTCAAGCACGGACACAGAGACCCATGGTACAGAACTCTTCTGGCTCGACTATCAGGCGGACTCGGGTACACTTACCTCCTTCCTGGTGCACAAGGTTAATGCACATCCCTTTGACGGATATTTCTAGCTCTTCATCTAGTTTCCGTTGGTCCTAATTACCTCATGCTCTCTCTCCGTTCCTACAGGAGGATAAGCCTGAGATGGTGGTGGGTCGTGTCGCAGAGAAGAACGTCCTGGATTCGGCCATGAGGGCCGCTCTAAAGGCTCGAATTCGGAAGGAAATTGACAAAAGACGAGACAAGCGATGAGGGATAATCTCAAACAGTTGACTATGACTATAAAGGAGCAATAGACAAAGAGGAGCAGTACTTCATCTGCAGTCCTGCACTTCGACTTAGCGTTCACGCTGTGGACAACGTTGGGGACGTAATGAGGACTCTAGAATCATGTATTGTACAGTGACTATCGGCAGAGATCCAACTTGATGACCCAAAACTCACCTGGCTTCTGTATTGGGAGGAGAAGGAACGGCACTTATCGACGACAGTGTGGTTGGGAGTGGACTGCCGGGTTCACATTGACTTCTCACCTCGCATTGTTACCTCACACTCGTATTCATAAGTTTAAGGACACATTGTACTGCTTCAAGTTGACTGGACCTGGGAAATGACATTGTTGCTTTCTCAGCTAGATTAAAAAAAGAAGTATGTACTTTTCGGCAGAGCACGGTTAACCTCCCTCCTCTGTTGAACATGTCCTGTGTCTTTGTGTTTACAAAGATCTATCTTTTATAAATAAGATGAAATCCTTTTTTTTTTATGCTGTGAACGGAACATCAGACTAACAGTGATTGTGTGTATAGAAATATTAGACTATAGTTGTGTTTCCAGTGTGGCTGTAGCCATGATAACGTGTTTGTGTGGAAACTGTGTTTTATTGTTTTGAGTATTCTAATTTATTTTGGATTTTTTAAATACTTTTATTTTTGATACTGAATATTTTTCACGGATATGATTCTTTACGTACAAAACAAATGACATATATATATATATATATATATATATATATATATATATATATATATATATATAAACACCATTTATTACTGTCCAATTGTGTCTGGATGTGCACTTGTGGAATTGAACAGCCATAAAATGTGAATGCTTTTTCTTAGTGTCTTGAAGTGTTGTAAAAACTCTCAGATGTGTGGGAGGAAAATACTTTCTATCCAGAAATATACATCTAGTAATGGTGATTCAACAAAATACTGTCAAATGCAGTTGACTGATAAAAGTGTTTCACATCCTCAGCAGGTGGCAGTATGAATCAGCATTTCGCATCTGCAGACCAGTCTTCTGTCTCAACTTTTGTCTTAATCATTCATCAAGTTTTATATATATATATATATATATATATATATATATATATATATATATATATATATATATATATATATATATTTCAATGAGTAGTGACATTGTGTTCTAATTGTTAGGGAAAAAACACCTAACAGTAATTTTCTATTAACAAGACATGATCAGTTATTGTCAATCATTCTCAAATGTCAAGTTATTCTGTGTGCAAGGACAGTTATGGTACCACTTGTTGAACCTTTTATTCAAAAGGTAGAAAGAAACTGTAGAGCTGAATCTTGGAAATATATTTAGCTACCAGTCATTATTTGATTGCTTTTACAACCCTCCAAACTGGTGGACTAGTTTTTTGTAGTTGATCAGTTTGCACTGCTCGGACAAACCCAGCAAGTTAGAACTGGCCAGGGGGGTAGCCCCCCTCCATTCCACTCACATTCTCTGAATATGGGAAATGGACAAGCCTGTCAACGTTGATGTAAAAGAGAGGGATGTCTAAGTAGGGATCACAGACACTGACAGACCGGCCTGGGTCACAGAAAGAATGCAGTAATTGGCAGATTCAGTGATGTTAATCTTATGAGACAAAAAGCTTACAGAGTCAAACGGGTAAAGGCATGCACATGTCACCAAACCAATACATTCACCTACAAATAAAGTAAATGAAGAGGTATGAATAGGGACTGACGAGAGCAGTGCAGGAAAGAAATGTGGGAAAACAAGAAAGAAGAAGTCAAATCAAACATGACATGAGGCGCGAACTTCTAAACCAACAGGAGACGGACCAAAAAATACATCAAAGACCATGACAGCTTGTGTATGAACATACAACATATTACAAAAGAAGAGTGTTAGAAATCACAACATTTATGTAAAAGAGTGTGATGTCGTGTCAGGGATCACAGACACTGGACAGAACAGCCCCGGTCACAGAAAGAAGACACAAATAAGTCTTTAATAAGCGCAGCATTCCTCATTAAAACGTAGATATCATCAGTTGTGCACAAGATAAATGTATTTTTGGCTCATCTGACTGAAAAATGACCCAATGTTTTCCAACCCCGTGATGAAATGAAGAAACCCAAAGTTCCAGCAGCCCTCCGGCTCTGGGAGAAAACAAAGTTTAGTTGACAACTGGACAGACGAGCTGTCAGTCCACACCGTAACAGGGGAACCATTCATTGTTTTAATGAATACGTACAAAATATCAAACTTCATCCTGTGGCTATATGGTGGACCAAGTCCACACAGTTTTGCAAAGCCCGGTCTAAGAGGAGTGGCCCCTGCTCTGCTATTGGTGGAACAGAGACACTCACCTGTAGGTTAACTTCACTGTTCTCCAGCTAATTTTTCATCTTTCAACCAGCATGTGACTGAGGCTCGGAGCCAGGAGAGTATGCCTGTGTCGACAGATTCCATCCAGTTTCACCAATCCTCTATTGGCTGAAAATGACCCAATCACAACTCACACTTCCATACCTTCCATCTTAGTGCAAATACATATTAATAATGTTATAAAACGCACATCTTTTCATACAGGTATAAATGCCCAGGAAACATGAGAATGTAATTCAACTGTCCCTGAAGCTTTACTGTGAAAGGCAGAAAGACAGTTCTTTATGGTAATATGTAAATATAGCATAATGTCTTATATCGACACACTTACATAAAACATGTTTCCATTTAAACTAGCACCATGAATCATCTGTTTCTACAGTCTTATAGTTTGCATTAAAACTATTGTTCCACTTACAGCACATGTTTAAATACATATACCCAATACCTAATCCAAACCCTTTAAGGGTCAAAGTCTCCGAGTGGATACTTGTACAGCTTACGTCTTACTATGGCGTACGCCCCCTTGTTAGTTCTTATGCATTTATTGAGTTACTGAACATGAATAGTTACGTGAAGCTCCGTTGCTAAACACAAAGTAGACCAAACCTGTCGAACCACTCTGCAATTTGGCGTCCTTTTTGCTTTGGAGGTTGAATCCTTACATTTACATTCTTTTTGTTTGTTTTCTAAAATGGCGACGCTCCAGGATCAGGGCCCAGTTTTCCTTCACCTTCTTGGATTGTCCCTTGATTTCTCTTTATTACTTAAGTGCAAATTAAACTAGTGTAACAAAACACCCATTTTCTAAAGACGTTAATTCGGACCGTTTTTGTAATTTACTCAACCAGGTGAAGTAATCTCCAAGAAGTTACACAACATTCGAGAAAAGAAAATATCTGAGCATTAAATGACAAATTGACTCTAATGCTACTTTAGAAACAGTTGGATCCAATTTGGGAACGTCTCCAGAACGACACAATTGTGTGACCGGAGCTGCAAAGACAAAGGTTGATTCAAAGATATAGAAATACATTAAAGACAACAGAGTAGCAACATGTATGTACAATATCAAAACAGCAACAGTGACAATGCACAATGCTAGTGCAGAAGGTGGTACAAGTAGTGCAGATGGATGTGTCTGATCAACCGTTCATCACGGTGATGGCCAGTGGACAGAAGCTGTTCTTGTGTCTGGTGGTTTTGGCGTACAGTGCTCTGTAGCGCCTACCGGAGGAGAGATGGAACAGCTTGTGTCCAGGGTGTGAGGGTCTGCAGTGGTCTTTCCAGCCCGCTTCCTGGCTCTGGGGGTGTACAAGTCCATGATGGAGGGGAGGCTGGAACCAATAGTTCTCTCTGCAGACCTGACTACCCGTTGTAGTCTGTAGTACAATAAGTACTTCCTGAGCTGGTGCGGGAAGTAAAACCTCTGCTGGGCCTTTTTCCAGACCGTGTTAATGTTGGAGGCCCACTTCTGGTCCTGGGAGATAGATTGTGGATCCCAGAAACCTGAAGGTCTCTACCGCAGACACAGTGCTGTTGAGTATGATGAGGGGGAGTAGTGTTGGAGGGGGACTCCTCCTAAAGTCCACCTTGATCTCCAAAGTGTTGGGCTTGTTTAGCTCCAGGTGGTTCTGACTACACCAGAGGACCAGCTGTTCAACCTCCCGTTTGTACGCAGGCTCATCACTATTCCTGATGAGGCCGAGGACCGTTATTTCATCTGCAAACTTCAGGAGTTCAACAGACGTTGACCCTAAAGCTAGACACTAACCCAAACACTAGACACTAGACACTAACCCTAACCCAGATGCTAGACACTAATCATGACGACACTAACCCTAACGCTAGACACCAACCCTAACCCAGACACGAGACACTAACCTTAACCCTGAGGTGCAGTCGTTGGTGTAGAGGGAGAAGAGCAGTGGGGAGAGCACACATCCCTGGGGGACGCCAGTGCTGATAGTCCGGTTGCTGGATGTGATTTTTCCCAGCCTCACCTACTGCATCCTGTCAGGAAGTTAGTGATCCACTGTACAGAAGATTGTTTTAATCATACTGTGTAATTGTTCAACACAGCTAAATCACACAACATATACAGTGTTAAGAATATATCATATCATAAGTAGCCTATATAAGATGTAGAATGGTTACAGTGAATGTGTTATTGGATCTTTGACACCATTAAAAGAGTGTAGGCTATGAATGGTGTCCGTATGAATGAAAAATATATTGATATAATTAGGGTAAGTTAAAAGGAATTCATGTTTGTTTTTTTGCATTAGACTATACTAAATAAATGTCAGAATAAGGCTATAGAAATAATACAATACAGTAAAATCAAATGTATAAACTCTTATACCCAAAGTCAAAAACACTATGAATTGCTATACATGTTCCCTCTGATAATGCCTGCTAAACCCACGGCAGTTGGTTTAAGTGCATCAACAATAACAAGGTGAGAAATATGGTTGTAGTAAAAAATAAAATAAAAACCTTGAAGAGCGATGTGTGGCTTTGATTTCACTTTCTTGGAAATGTTCATGAGAGCTACAGCAAACTTGCACAGATATAGCTTCAGCTGTCACCCAATCCTGACAAGAAACTTCCCTGACCCCGACTAACTGCTGATCTGCTTCTGCCCTTTGCACCGTGACCACTCTGCCCGGCTGCTTCCTGCCTGTTGGCTGTGAGACACATCCCTGTGGGCAGCCATGCTCGGTCTCACTGCTGTGTGGGTTGTGCTTTGTTTGGTCTCAGATGTAAACAGAGCCCAGGTGGTGTCCCCTCAGCTCTTTGTCTTGGGAAGAGTTCCTGCGAAGGAGAAACAGAGATAAACTACAGTGCATTTCAGCGGCCCCCCTCAGTGCTGTGACTGGTGCATTAGTGAATGATCCTGCCCATTCAAGGCTGCGGAAGACTAACCCCCCGGGCCACTCAGTTAAATATAGACCTTTGCCTGAGCCAATGTGGTCATGAAAAGGCACAGCTGCAGTGGTCCAACTGCAGACAGGAGTTGAGGTCTGAATTTGACAGCGTTACTTGAGTATGAATACATAGCTTGATATACTGTGATGTCCTTTTTTAATTAGTAAGCTGGTCCATCTTTCCGAGACAAGGAATATTTCTAGAAATTATTCATTAAGCAAGCTTGCATAGATGTGTTTAGAGTTTAGAGAAATGTAACTGTCAAAAGCAGAATGCAGTAATTGGCAGATTCAGTGATGTTAATCTTATAAGAAAAAAAGCTTTCAGAGTCAAACGGGTTGCGAGGTACAGCTCACTAAACCAATAAGTTCACCTACAAATAAAGTAAATGACGCGGTTTGAATAGTGACTGACAGGACGAGTGGAGGAAAGAAATGTGGGGAAACTAAATAAAGAAAGAAGAAGAAGTCAAATCAAACATGACACATGAGGAGTGAACTTCTAGTCAAACAGGAGACGGACTAAACAATAAATCCAAGACCACGACAGCTTATGTATGAAAATATAACATATTACAAAAAAGAGTGATATAAATCACTTCCTTTCAAAAGTATTGTCGGAGTTTGGCTTTCCTGAAGAAACACAACTTTCTTGATTCTTGTTGTTCTGAGTTTTCACTCATTTACTTAATGCACTTATTGTCAGTCTGGTTAAGGAAAAGATTCATATGGCTGAAGAAGCGGGCGCGATAAGCCACGCCCCCGCTGCGTCTTGTCTCGACGCGTCCGGTGTGAACACCCTTTTTTCGACGCGCGTCAGAATCCTGCGTCAGGCGCGTCGAGAATTTTTTCGACGCGTCCGGTGTGAACGCAGCATAAGTCGCTTTGGATAAAAGAGTCAGCTAAATGACATGTATTGTATTGTAATGTAATGTAAAAGCGATAAAAATTAAGCATGTTTGATCTTAAAGGTACGTTCACACCGGACGCGTCGGCTGCGTCTGGTTTACATGTTAAGTCAATGCAAAGCTGCGTCAAAGCTGCGACGCTGTTTTTTTTCCTGCGTGCAGCGCGTCAGGCGCGTCTGAGCAGCACGAACAGAGCGAATGTCGCGGGGCGAAACGAGCGAACAGAGCAAACCGACGCAGCTTCTCGACGCGCGAGTTGAAATTTCTGAACTCGAGCAGCAGAAACGCGTGAGTCATAGTTGCGTCAGCCAATCAGCGTTGAGAAGCTCCGCTCGTCATCGTTCTGCCGGCCGGTTTAGAAAGTGGAGAAAAATATTATTCTCGCTGTTCGTGGGCACCCCGAACTTTGACACAACTCTTTACTTACCGAAACCGTAGCGATAAAGATGAAGCGTGGAAGGAGGTTGGAGAAGCCGTGGGACTACCCGATACGTTTACAATGTGTGCATTTGCTTTTATTCTCGCTGTGTGTTGTACTATGAACCAAGCGCCGGCATACGTGTTTCATGGCAGCGGAGATCTGCCGCCGGAGGAGGAAAAGTCTCAGAGACACGAATCATAGAGAGAAGAGAGAGAGAGAGCAGCGAGTAGCGCAGTGAAAAGGTAAAAAGTGGAAGCTCTCTGCGGTCCTGTCGCTCCTCGACCCGTACAGTACTCCGCGGGAGACTAGCGGGAACATGGGGCGGAGGGGCGGAGGGCCGTGGAAGTCAGGACCGCAGAGTCCAGAGAGAAGGAGAGAGAGAGGGGCAGCAACAGGGCGACTCACAGGGCGACAAGTGAAGACACAACATCTCAGGCTGGTTAAGGAAAAGATTCATATGGCTGAAGAAGCGGGCGCGATAAGCCACGCCCCCGCTGCGTCTCGTCTCGACGCGTCCGGTGTGAACACCCTTTTTTCGACGCGCGTCAGAATCCTGCGTCAGGCGCGTCGAGAATTTTTTCGATGCGTCCGGTGTGAACGCAGCAAAAGTCTTTAGTGTTGCCATGGGAGCTAAACTTCACTAAAGGACGGCCAGCACATGTGCAGACCCCAACTTTAGCCGCTCAGCAATTTACAAAGCTGCAGGATTTATGAGGCGCAGTAACAAAGGTAGTTCTAGGGACAAAGTTCACTGGATTACCAGTTCAGCACTGAAAAGGCGGCAGAGATCCTGAGCTAGGAGAGGCTGGATGCTCAAATCTCTTACACTGAATGGCTTTCAGTCCGGATGAACACTTGTTGGAAACAAACAAATAGAAACATGTCAGGAAGTAAAAAGGTTCTACGTCTGGGATCAATCCAGGAGAATTTGTTTAAATATAATGTATTTGTTAGTATACCAGGGAAACAAACAGATCATAGACTATTCATCGGCATAATAGTTTTGGACTTTAGTCATTTTTACATTTAATTTTTCGTCTTTTGGGAGGACGGATGTTTAACTCAACACAACAAGGATAAAATAACGTGGCTAAGCCCGAGAGGCTCTGACCCGGGAGCAAACACAGAACTGATAACATTCAGTCGGTGGTTTAATGGCCAAAAAACACAATTCAAACGTTTATGGTGCGATATAAAGCTCAATGTCAACGTCAGGCTGATTACAGTTTTACAATGTAAGCATGGCCGATTATGAGAAGGGTAGATGCAAGATGTCCAATCAACTCAGATTATGCCAGGTGTGAGGCAATAATGCTACACAATAAATAGAATGCTTCAATCGACACCGTGATCGGTATTATCGGATTCAATGATCGGCACTAAAAAACCTGATCGGTGCATCTCTAATATATATATATATATATATATATATATATATATATATATATATATATATATATAGATATATATAATTATATATATATGATAGATGTATATATGATTCTTTATCAACTGGAAGCCATTTTGTGAAAAGAGCTTTCTTATAATTCTTTTTGAATATGTGATGAGAGGACAGTGGTTCTAATCAGACATCTGTAAATTCTGAACACACAAACCAGACGTTGCTAATGTTATATACAGTGAAGATAATCGACGTGCGTTTTGATAGCGGGCTATTTGGAGTTACACCAAGAGAAAACATGCCGACTCATTTGATTGAAGCAGAGACGAGGCCGTTAATGTGCAATAATATATTCACTCCTAACACACTCAAACGAACACTCCTAAAGTACGCCCAAGTCACATTATAAGTAACTAATGCTGTGCGCAGGTTAGTGTAAAAACAAAATACAGATTTATTCTTTTTTTTTTTATAAAGTTGGAAAAGATCTTGAACTTTCCTGGCACGCATTCACAGGAAGAACCTTGGAGCCCAAGGCACCTGGCTGTGCTGTTAATCTCTAGAGCTCATATACCTGTCACACTAAAAGCAGCTTGGCCGTCAAAGCAGCTGCTCGGGGTACAAGAAGCCTACCCAACCTGCTCCCAACTATTCCCCTCAGGTGGCAACAAACCGGCTGCTGATTGAAAAAAAGCATTCACTATAACTCATTTTGAGAGCCGTCAAGGTTTCCCTCAGAAAATGGCGTGCAGTGCACGTTGGCTTCACGTTGGCTTCCCTCCACCTTTGACTCCAGAAGGAAAAGCTTCAAGACCTCGGTGGCTGCATGGCATCATGGCTCTTACGGCAGGGTATGATCTTAAATGGAACATTATCTTAAGGCTATGATTAGATTATTTATTGACCCAATGACACTTAGCAATGTTGTAAAATAGTTTAGCAACAAGTGCAAATTCCATTGTTAAAACACGTTGGTGAATAACAAAACGTTTGTGATGACTTGTGGCTAAAGCACCGCAATGAAGTACTAAGCCCCTTCAGAGCACGTTGCCAGCACATGCACTTATATTTATGTTTTCATTATTATGAATTGCCTCGAAGAAAACATAATATTAAAAAAGGAGACTAAACCAAACAGCAGCAAAAGGGTGCTCGGTAAGAGGAGCAGACTCAGATCTGATAACATTCAGTCTGTGGTTTAAAGCAAATGTCAAGGTCTGCATTCTTTCATCTACGTAATATTTAAAAAATCAGGCACATCTTGTCTCAAAAAGATGCAGAAAAATGCGTTCACGCATTTGTTACTTCTAGACTGGATGACTGCAACTCCTTATTATCAGGCTGCACTAATAAGTCTCTTAGGTCCCTCCAGTTGATCCAGAATGCTGCAGCTCATATTCCAGAATGCTGCAGCTCATATTCTCACTAAAACTAAGAAAAGAGATCACATTACTCCTGCACTAGCTGCTCTGCCCTGACTCCCTGTGAAATGAAGAATCCTTTTTTATATTCTTCTCTTAACCTTCAAAGCCTTGATTGGTGACGCTCCATCGTAAGCGACACTATGTAACTTTTCCCCTGTAGCGCCCCCTTCAGGGCTGGCTCTCGAGCCATATACGGCTCTTCAGTCACGTGCCCTCACAGCTGATCTCTCAGCTGGTCGATGCGCGCTACCAGCAGCGCTCTCTCGGCAGCTGCAGCGAGCCGTTCAGCCCGGCATGTCACTCTGTCTCTACACGTCGCGTAGTGGAGCAAATAAAAAGTCACCTGCGAGCGTGTACTGGCACTATAAGACGTTGCGTAAAGCTGCCAGACAGCAAGTTGAACTACTTCCGCCGGAAGTACCGGGTCGGTCCCAACCATCTTACATTCAGCAGTTTTCAGCCCCCAGACCCCCGATGGCAGTGACGGAGGCGCAAATCAACATATTGAAAGTCATTGTAGCGGCACAATTTTTTTCAAGCTGTTATTTTAAGGTGGAAAAGTTACATAGTGGAGCTTGTAGCACTATATTACCCCACATCAAATGCGGGGCTACTTGTAGTTCCTAGAGTATTAAAGAGTAGAATGAGAGCCAGAGCCTTTAGTTATCACGCTCCTCTTTTATGGAACCAGCTTCCACCTTCAGTCGTGGAGGCAGGGGGACGTTTAGGATACACTGAGCACCTAACTCAAAGAAATGGCTCATTGGATGAACTCAATTAAAGTGTTGGCAGGTTTTCCATCCAATAATTATTTGCAACTCCAGCTCAAATTTAGCACATCAGTGCAATACAATGTAATTAAGTTAGTCCAACTCATTTTTATCAAATACATCTAAAATAAAATAACGATATTCATTAAATTGAATTAATTTGAGTTAGTCCAACTCATTTGTATCAAACACATCTAAAATAAAATAACAGTATTCATTCAATTCAATTAATTTGTGTTTGTCCAACTCAAAATAAAAATTTAATATTCTATTCAGTACCGCTTTTCCTCATTCGGGTCTTTGGAACCGACTCCAGCTTACATTGGGCGAGGTCACCATCCAGAGGTCATATAGACTTAGAGACATACAACCCTTCACTCTCACACCTATGGGCAATATAGAGATGAATCAACCTGACTGCAAGTCTTTGGACTGAGAGGAAGCTGGGGAACCAACATTGAGAACAGACTCCACACAATAGGACCGCCCTGACCGGGAATCAAACCCACAACCCTCATGAGGCGACAGTGCTACCCACTATACCAGCCCTGAAAGCGTATTCATCTTGTGAAAACAACCGATCTTCAGCTGGCCCATGCGCAAAGGGTAGTCCCCAATTAAACACATTCATTTTGAGTTGATATGCACACCATCTAACCTAAATAAATCCATTAAATATCTTCGTTTTGTAATGGGTTTATTTTAATGTTTTAAAGAATATTGAATTGAGTTACCTCTAAGAAGGGCTTGAATCGTTTTTTGAGTGTATCTCCCCCTGTCTCCCTCCTTAAGGATGAATGTTCATCTCTCTCTATTGCACATTACTAACTCTGCTTTATCCCCAGTCCTTTTGACTTCACGTCTCATAGGGTCATGGGACCCTGAGACGTCATAGATCCCAGCTGCCTGATGCACACGTTGTTTCAACAGGACGTGTGAGTAGATCATGTGACACTTGCTCCAGTCTCCCTCAATAAATAGGCATCAGTTGGAACAAAGGAGTATGACATCGCTATCCCTGAAACATGAATAAAGATCTCACGAAAATAAAAACCATTGACGACAGACATTTGAAAGGAGTAGTTGTTTATTACAGAGCATAAGGAAACTACCCGGTCTAGACATGAAGCACAATACAGTATGAGCTTCTTGTACCTCTGGAATTTGAGCGCATGTTTGGAGGGAGAAAAGTAGAGGAAATAGAAAAAGGCACTCCTACACTTACGGTAGCCATGGGGTCACCTAAGGGTGGTAAAAGTAACAAAACCCAAACTTGAACCCATCCCAATGATGAGATGGCTGTGTAAACAAGGCTGGTTTCTCTGTACAACACCAACCAAATGTTGCCATTCCATCGAGGATGGGTAAGAGCTAAAGAATTGCACCAGACATTTTAATGGGATTTCAAAACCAACCCACTTAAAATTATGATTTGTAGTCCAAAAATAAAATAAAAAAAGTTATAAAATAGTCAACAGTAGCCAGTGACATTTTGGAGTTGAGGCGGCGCAGAGCTTTTCTGTACAACACTCTGGAGCCTCAAGCCCAACACTGAAAAGTGATCAAGTCAAAAGGAATTCAAGATTCAATAGCCATGTTTTTTTTTTAAGCTGCCATCTGAAACATTGGCTTCACGATATCCACCCAGTTCCAGAGAACAAATAAATAGTGTTGAGGTTTGACTTAAAGCCAATAAGACTCCATTAAGGACGACGACGGAGACCAGGTTTCTCTGTAGCTACACCTGCCATCAGCATACTTAAGGAGTAAAAGGGCCGCTTGTCACTTCAAACCATAAAAAGCAAGGGTAACTACATTCACGAAACAGAACTCGTTTTAAAATTGAATTTCAATTTATAATAGTCCATTATTTTCAAGTAGAACAAACCCCTCTGCAGACCAGAGCAGCGGCATAGCAGCTTCTGACTTTTCTGTATTACGTCAGAAAACAGCAACGGTCTGTAGCGGCGTCTGAGGATTTCTAATCCTTTTAGCACTTGAATAATTAGGATTTGGTTCTTTTTGTGTGTGAGAAAACAGCTAAATTACTTCAATTTGAATTGTGCCATTCAAGCATCCTCCACAAAGATGGAGGACTGGCTCAGGGAGTTATTGTACCAGATTGTCAAAAGGAGGAATGTGTAGACACTAAACTGTTTGGTAAAGCGTCAGACCAGAGACCCCCCCCACCCCATGACTATCAAATGATGCTTCTAACAAGAACATGTAGATGCGGCACAGACTGCTCAGAACAGTAGCACCAGTTAATTAAGAGGGCTTATAGCCTAACATGCCATCGGCGCGACACTGAATAAAAGACTTACGATATTGACGAGTGTGGCATGCCGAAAGGGAAACAGCTCAACGCCGCTATTCCGGGTCTATCACAGCCAGAACCAGGGGAACCTCAATAACGTACTATGGTGCATGAGTTCATGGAACCCATCCAATTCTTTAGACGGCAAGCTTTTTAGCCATGCCTGCTATGACCCACTATGATACGGCAAACCGCAGAAAACAACAAGAGAAGAGAGAAGTGAGTGAGAAAAGGAGACATGTGTTAACGGATAACATTACTGAGAAGAAAGAGAGAGAGAGAGAGAGAGAGAGAGAGAGAGAGAGAGAGAGAGAGAGAGAGAGAGAGAGAGAAGAGAAAGGGCATTTCACCCCCGTAACCTTGGAGGCTTCTCTGTAGTATACACCAACAGGCCTGGGGGGGAAAAGCTTAACATGTTTAGTATTTGAGTTTTTTGGGCACCTCCCATGGGAAGGAGTCTCGGCCAAAGTGGCCATAGGCCGCGGTCCTCTGATACAAGGGCTTCTTCAGATCCAGCTCCCTGGAATACATAATCAACATACTTAGCAGCAGTCACACCCAGCAACCTCAAATGCACACAGTCATGCGCACACAAGCACAATGCGGTTGAAAGTGCTACCCAAAAAAATAAATATAAATAAGAGATTGTTAGACCAGTTGGTTAAGAGGGATTTGTGAAGCTTTGACACTTACCCTGGCAACCAAACTCATCACTGATCAGTGTGGTCACTGCAGCAGATATCCAACTATGAGCAATAGGGCTTCATTGTAGAACGTGATCCTACATGTCGCCCTCAATAAATGACTCTTGGGCCCTCAAACCCCCCTAACCCCCCCCACCCCCTGTTAACCTCCTCTCATACACCATATCATTCAGTAGAAAGCAATAAGCTGATATCAGAGCTTTAGATCACAGAAGTCTCAAGACGGTATGGTTGCTGCAGTGTCAATATATAAGTCAACTATAAGTAAATCCTGGACTGGGCCATTCATAAAAAGACAAAACAAAAAAAGGCATCAGGACGGGAGATCTGTTAAGTCACTGAGAACAGGTGGCGTCAGAGTGTACACATTACCTGACAATGACTCCGGGACGGAGATCAAAGTTCTTCTTTACAATGTCAAGCAGCTCCTTCTCACTCCTGTGGGAGCTCCCGTAGTGGAAGATAGAAATGGAAAGGGGGTGGGCAACTCCAATGGCATAGGCAACCTAATGCAACACACACGCACATGTATTATATCAAGAATAAAAACACGGAATACTTCAGAAAGGAACCTCTTGCAGCTCCTCACAAAAAGCAATAATAAAAGAGCGGGTTCGACCACTCACCTGGACCAACACTCTCCTGCAAAGTTTAGCCTTCACCAGAGACTTGGCCACCCAGCGGGCAGCGTAAGCAGCAGAGCGGTCCACCTTGGTGTAATCCTTCCCAGAGAAGGCACCACCGCCATGGGCTCCCCAGCCTCCATAAGTGTCAACAATAATTTTACGCCCAGTCAGGCCAGCATCCCCCTTTGGTGAAGAGCAGAGGTCATACAGGTAAATAACCCGCAGGCTAAAAGCTTTCTGAAAACCACGCCCTCCTGTCAATTACCTGTGGGCCTCCAATTACAAATCGCCCGCTGGGCTGCAGGTGATAAACTGTGTCGTCGTCCAAATAGATGCACGGAACAACAGCTTTGATGATTTTCTCCTTCAAGGCGTCTCTCATCTCATCAAGGCAAATGTGCTCATCATGCTGAACCGAGACAACGATTGTGTGCACACGCACTGGAAGCATGGCACCGTTGTCCTGGCGGTACTGGACCGTAACCTGTGAATAAGGTGAACGCGTGAACAATAATCACAACAAGAGTAATTTATGAGTTATTACTAGCAATCTAACAACTTTACCTGTGTCTTTGAGTCAGGTCGGAGCCAAGGAAGAGTTCCATTGCGACGCAACTCGGCCATTTTAGCATTCAGTTTGTGGGCAAGGACAATTGTGAGAGGCATACTCTCCTCCGTCTCATCAGTGGCATATCCAAACATCAAGCCCTGCAGAGCAACATACAGTTACTTTAAAAAAAAGAATGTCTCATTTAAGGATAATAAAAGACCAGCTATATTAGTACAGAGCACACATGGCCAACGAAAATAGTGCTAGCCACTACTAACCTGGTCCCCGGCTCCGATGTCCTCCTCGTTACGGTCAATGTGAACCCCTTGAGCAAT
Organism: Liparis tanakae; assembly: GCA_036178185.1. Classification (NCBI taxonomy): domain Eukaryota; kingdom Metazoa; phylum Chordata; class Actinopteri; order Perciformes; family Liparidae; genus Liparis; species Liparis tanakae. Next base: position 9,882,468 of record CM070094.1, on the reverse strand, counting down.
GTCGGGAGACTGCTGCTCCAAGGCCACCAGAACATTGCAGGTCTTATAGTCGAAGCCTGTGCAAGAGACAAGACGGAATCAAGACCTCAGTATTGGATGCCAAACAAAAAACAGACGTGAAAGAAAAGCATAACTTGGTAATGCAACACCGTGCCACACCTTTGGAGGAGTCGTCATATCCAATTTGGTGGATGGTGTCTCGAACTACTTTCTGATAGTCCACTATGGCTCTTGACGTCACCTCACCGGCCAAAAGGATCATCCCGGTCTTGGCAACAGTCTCTGCACGAGGCAAGAACAATGCAGGTGAACAACAGTCAATATATTGACTTGAGAAAACATAAATATCAAATTAAGAAACAATGGCGCATACCACATGCAACTTTGGCATCAGGGTCCTGTTTGAGATGGGCATCCAGAACGGCATCGCTGATCTGATCACAGATCTTGTCTGTAATAAACAAAGAAAAATAATTGAACTAAACAGCGGCAACAATAAATGCAGCAAAACCGGCACCGATCCAACTCGCGCTGAGTGGGAGCGGCTCTGAGAGCAGCAGGCGCCATTTATTTAGCATGCGCACATGTGGTGGAAGGCGCGCTAGTCACATCCTCCAGGGAGCGGAACTTTATCAAGCGGGATTAAGAATTAAACAGCTAACGCTGACCTACTTCGTCAGCTCACCGTGCAGCTCAGAAACACTCACTCCCGCGAAGGCGAACAGATCACGCGTTCTGAACAGCGCGAGACGTTAACGCCATATGGACATGTGGCCACGCGTACCAACCAACACATTATGATATTGTAATAACGGAATATTTAAGTCACGTTACCGGAGCACACCGGTACCGGACAGCGCACGTGTGCCGCCCGTGGACCGGATATGCGACAGCGTCGTCATTCTGCACAGATTAGCGCGCTAACATTAAAGTTAGCTAGCAGCGCGTGCAGTGGCTCAGCTAACGTCACGCAGCGCAAAAGGCCTTAAACGGTAAAATGCAATGATGTATATTTCAGTTCATTCTTATTAAAGCGTGTCCACCTAACGTCACGGCGAGTACAGAACGATACTTTGAGCTCATTTCGACAAAGTAACTGTTGGGGTCTTACCGGGGTGTCCTTCCCCGACCGACTCTGAGGTGAACAAGAAGCAGTCCTCGTCAATGAGGGAGTTATGAAAACCATTAATCTGTCCGTTCATTGTCGCTAATGGCTGCTGCTGCTGGTGTGTACGAGTGTTACGCCGTTGATTTGAAGCTAACGTGTGTGTCTTTTCTCCGAGCAGCGCCTCGTCGTGTTCGCTCCTCGCCAGAATCACAGTCTTATAGTCGGGACGCAGATCCGTTGAGCCTCATGGCGCAGAGCTCCATATTTATGCTGTAAAGTCAGCCTCCGTGACGTCACGAGGAGGTGGACCATACCATTGAGCCTATCGAAGGGTTGTGTGAGTGTGGAGGTAGGGATGTGATGTGAGGGGGGGGGGGGGGGGTGATGATGTAATAATAGATTTAGTTGCACCCGGTGTTATAAACCCTAACAGTCTTGTTGCACGAAGTTGATATATTTTAAAACAGCTGGATTACAACGATAAACTTCTCCACCATGCCCACACACACTCATACTCTTCTTGCATGTCCTCTATATAAAGTTTGATACATGCGACTGTGATGATTCCTGAATAGATATATAGCATTCCTGAATAGATATATAGCACTTGAATGGCTCTTATTATGGTACTTTTGTAGTTTGACTATGTTGAGGAAATGTTACTTTCTGTATTCTTGTTGTTCTTAGTTTGTACTCTAGGTTGAAATGCACTTATTGTAAGTCGCTTTGGATAAAAGCGTCTGCTAAATGACATGTAATGTAATGTAATGTAATATGCGGATGTTGACTGATTGATGCAGCTCAGTTTGACTTTCCTTCCCACTTCATGTCCTGTTGTCTTAAGCAGGTGAAATACGCTGTTTGGCAGGAACATTCAGTTTAAAAGCTGTACTGCTTATGCCTAATACAAGTATACATGTTAGATAGTGTTTGTTTTTTACATGGGCATCCAGTGATTTATATTCTTCATGATGTGGAATATAAAACCATCTATCAACAAATACATGTTTCCATGAACAAATCATTAAAATTAGCTTTAAACCCACACTGGCAATTAATCTGATGAATTCACTTCACAGGAGCACATTGGAACATGTGCTCCTTCAGCAGATTAACCCAGAAATAATTTCAACAAAGGAAAAAATGGACAGAGGAAAGTGAATAGTGGCTTTGTATATTATATATAAACATAACTTAATTATACTTTACTCAAAAAGCGTCCATCTCCCTCTTAGCCTTCAGGCACTGTTGTTTAATATAATCAAAAGCTCTGATGGTGAACATGTTGTACCTTTGTGGGCCACAGATGGGTTTAATGATTGTCACTAAAAGGACGAGTTTACTGTGGTTCAAGCTCCAAAGCAGACGAGCATTTCTTGTTTTAGTTCCTGTTTAGTCCAGAAAGGAGGTTGAAATTGGGATATTGTTATTTCAGAGTTTGTGACGGACCGCTGCTCCATCAAGACAATGTATAATTACATCTTCTGCTTGTCGTTGTGAATATCCTGCATCTATGAATCATCCCAATTTCAAGACATCTTTAAATATGAATACATGGTTTGTCACAGAAGCGAAACATTTGTATAAAGCTATGGAGCACACAGTGGCCCTACAATCAAGGCCGAGCAGAGAAACCTGAGGTTGTATCTGTCCTAGGTGCTCAATATGAGGGTCAATGTGACAGAGAGATAACATTTATACACAGTGGCTGTTATAGAAAGTGAGATCTAGCATAAAGGTGGCATCAATCTCCGACAGCACTGATAACGGTTACAGAAATGTACATTTTATGGAACATGAAACCCATAATAAACCCTTTACACTTATGACATTACAGGGACATTACTATTGTCTGTTTTTACCCTTTGCCAGTTAATTTAATAATGTTTCTACCGTGTTTATTGTCACTAAACCAAACAACCCAATCTCGGGCCAGTGTTGCATCAGAACGGTAGTCATTTGTCAACATGAATTTGCAGGGTGGACACTTTCTTTTCAGGGGGCAAAAGCATGATGCAAGACGCACCTGCTGTTGCCTTCTGCAGGATGTGTTGTTGTGTCCATTTCCCATATTTTAATAGAAAGACTAAAAGAGCAAGCAACATCAGTTGTATTCCAAATCAAAGAGCCAACGGCCTGTCCACAGATGAATAATAGGAGACTGAAGGGCCACTTTAATGCTGGTAAACATTTAACAAACCTCGATTTGTTTACATAATTGAAAATAATGCATGTGCAATACTGTATTGTACTGAATATATTTTCATTCATCGTGGAACTTGCCCTTCTTCATGCAAAGGTTTTAGCAGAATTGCATTCATATATTTTTTGGCCATTGTCTTCATTTATCCCCACATTGTAAACTCAGTCACTGTTACTTTAGCTGCTCTCCTTTCACACCTTTCAGCACGACGAAACATAAAGAACTCTTCAGTATGTCACATTTTCACTATTCTGACATATGAAAGTATAAGAAATAATAGAAGGATGACTTGCAACTTCTTGGTGTTAAACTCAGACAAAACCAAAGTAATTTTACTCGGCCCTGAGCACCTCAGAGATCAATTATCTGGTGATGTGGTTTCTGTAGATGGCTTTGCTCTAGCATCCAACACCACTGTAAAGACTCAGTGTTGTCTTTGATCAGGACTTGTTCTTTAACTCCCACGTTTTTTCATCTACGTAACATTTAAAAAATCAGGCACATCTTGTCCCAAAAAGATGCAGATGCGTTTGTTACTTCTAGACTGGATTACTGCAACTCCTTACTATCAGGCTGCACTAATAAATATTGTAGGTCCCTCCAGTTTATCCCAAATGCTGCAGCTTGTGTACTCACTAAAACTAAGAAAGGAGATCACGACTCCTGCATTAGCTGCTCTGCACTGGCTCTCCATAAAATCAAGTATCACATTAACTTATGGATGAATTTTCATCTCTCCATTGCACATTATTTACTCTGCTTCCTCTCCGGTCTTTGTAACTTCACGTCTCATAGGGTCCATTGGACCTGGCTGGGTCTGATGCCATGGCCCTGCTGATGCCCCGCCCACTTCTCCTCTCTACCTCCATCTGCCTGATGTATCATCGAAGTTTGGATCATGGTCCATGCCTACTACTAACTATTCATAGACTCTGTCATACTCATGGCATGTGTTGTAACTCTGTCATCTGTTCTTCTGGACACATGACATATATTGCATCCATCCATGTGGGGCGAGGGATCCTCCTCTGTTCTCCTGAAGAGGTTTCTTCCCTTTTTTCTTTTTTTTTCTATTTCTTGGGAGTTTTTCCTGATCGATGTGAGGTTCTGGGACTGAGATGTCGTATGTGTAGAGATTGAGGCAAATTTGTAATTTGTGATGTTAGGCTATATAAAATAAACTGAATTTAATTGAATAGATTACAGTGTAATTTAAAGAAATTATGCCAATGACAATACATATGATGACACACAGACAGCACCATTTCAAAAAGGGAGGATATCTATTTTTTTCTTTGGACAGTGTTTTATTAGTTTTGGGGTTTGAGAACCAAGCAATCAAACCCTAAAAAACATCCTCACCTCACAGATCAGATGGTTTCACAGAGATAAACCTCATAAGCCAACAATTAATATCTCACAGTATTACTATATTTTTAAAATACATTTCATTCCCAATTATACAAGTACCTGTAGACTAAACATTCTACACTTCAGACAATTAAAGCAACATTTGATCTGGATTTACTAAAATGGAAACTGACTTCATATTTATAGAACAATAAAATAATCATCAATATTCTGTAATATCCATTGAAATGATGCTCCCTTACTGGCCAGCAGAATTCAGGTTCATTCAACAATTAAATAAGAAAATAAATACATCATTTAAGTAAATTATCTTTGTTGGATTGATTGTCTCCTATTTTGTGTTTTTTATCAATATTTGTCATTTACATACATATTTCTTCTATTTAAGCCACATAATTACAAAACAATAACATTCTGGAGACAGAGCATTTTTTAAAATTTACATTTCACAATAGATAGTCACTGGCCATGACAGCAGAGCTGAGCATACTAATCTAAATGAGTTAAAGTAGGACAAAGTCGTATAATCTTAATCTTTTTAAACATATTACTCTAAACAAAGGGTCCAATAGGTTTTTACATTTTGACAATACAATAAAATACAAGAATGCACTCCGAAATGTTTAACTACTTCATATTTTTGCAAGGATAACCGTCTTGCATATTCTTCACTTAACACCAACATTTCTATATTGTTCTTACCAAGTTTTTTTTAACCAATTTTCACATCCACTATTATAACAAAGAGGAGTCAGAAACAGCACTTTACGGCACAAAAATCACAGTACCGGAATGTACAGCAGTAAACCACACACACACACACACACACACACACACACACACACACACACACACACACACACACACACACACACACACACACACACACACACACACACACACACACACACACACACACACACACACACACACACACACACACACACACACACACACACACACACACACACACACACACACACACACACACACACACACTAAATTGGTGTATCTGAGGTCACACGGTAACAATGCAACATGACTACTGAGACTATCTTCAGGGTCAGCTAACCACGAGGATCTGAGCGAAAGAACGTAAAAAAAAGAAAAAAAAGTCCAATCCCAAAAAATGATAGTAAAGCATTAGATCGGACCATTTCATGTATTTGAAGTATCACATTGGCATGGTGATATTTCTCGACCGTGGGGCTTTGTATCATACGATGCAAAGCCCCATAGCTGCTCTACATAGTAGAGCTCCTGCTCACGTTTGTCAGAGATATCCAGTTTCATTATCAGAGTTTTACTGGTTTGTGTTGAAATCATCAAACACTCAATTTGATTTGAATTCAATACTTATTGAAAATGGAGTAAAGAGGAATAAGATGTTCTTATTTTCTGGGTAAATTATTCCAAAAGGTAACTGGGTTGCTGGGTTGAGCAAGAGTTAGATAAGGCTCATTAAATCACATCGAGGTCTGCGAGTTCAAGCAATAAACTGTTATGATTCCTGGTTCAGATTTTGTTGTGGTCGTCACCTCTGAAGTTGGCCGAGGAGAGTTAGCGGCCAGCAATGAATCAACTACCTACGCGGTGCTCGCTAACAGCTAGCTTTCCACAACCACCACGTCCCACTGCACTGATGTGGCCATTTATTGAAAGGCCTTTACGCTCACTTTCACTTCCTCGGCGGGCATGTGATGCTGCCGCCACGGGTGGAGGCCGAGGCCGAGCCCCCTGAACCCGTCTCTACCCACTTTGGTTCTGCTCGGGTTTTTCCATGCACCCTGGAAGGTCTTTATTCCCGTTGGTGGGTCATTTTAAGTGCTCCCCACGTGTTATGCACCATGTCGCTGCGTAATGCTTTGTGTGTGAACGCATTATAAAGCGTTTCCAAAGCAAGTCAGATTTCACGGCGCTCTCCATTTGAAGAAGCTAATTAAATAAGTCATGTTGACAGAGCGGTTGATGCTTACGTAGAATGTTTAGGAATAAATAGCTTCCCCCCCCCCTACTATCTTTCTCTGGTCATCTTGGCAGAGCAATCCATGTTTCACAACTTAAGCAAACGATTGGTGTGAAGTATGTCGTACTAGTAAAAGTCTTTCCTGTTGTTGGTTTGTGGCCTGCTGACATGACCGCTGCAACAGTCCAGAGTATCAAATCATTGTCGGAATATGGGCAAGATGGTTTCTAAAGAGTATTAAGACACCACTCTTTTACCCTACATAGCATCCTTGAGTATTTCCTAATGCAAGATGTACGCTCCCTGTACTGTCCACACCTGAGAACCGACAAAGGTAGAAGAAACGCAGTGAAAGGTTTACAAATAAAAATATACAACGTGCACAGCTCAATAGGACAACTCAAGGCAAAAGTAAGCCTTCTGGAAGAACCAGATGGCGGTTTCCTGAAAAGGATGGCATCAGAAACTGTATATTTTCATCCTAGAAAACATACAGTACAATGGATGTATTTGATAAAAGACAACAGTGGGCTCTGTGACCTGTGGCAGCAGCAGGGCGAGGTGTTGCATCACATCCCTGAACCCTCTGTTTCTTTTTCTTTCTCCTCATGAGCCGACGCCTGGGCGCTGCTGTCCTCTGCTGGACGTCCTGTGGACTCGCTCTCCGCCGTCGTCGCGTTGACGTTGAGCTTGTTCCCTTTGGCCTGCACAGGGCTGCCGGAGCGGCTGGAGGTGTGGCTGCGGTGGCTGCGGTGCTTGGCTTTGCATGGACTGGGACTGCGGGACCCCGACTTCGTGAGGACAACAGTAACGTCATCCTCTGAGCTGAAGTCAGAGCTGTCAGAAGAACTGGCCTCAAGCCCTGAAGTGGGAAGCTGGATCTGAAGACGGATGATAAGAGATGCAGATGGGAACACCATTAGAGCGAAGCTCTAATGTCCCCCTCTTAAAGCAAATGCATCTGATTGTTTTAGCCTCAGGGGAAGAGCGCCAGAGTGCCATGATTACCTGAAATGGCTCCGTTACACCCACAATGGTGCTCATGTTGTTGCTATAGTAACCCAAGATAAAGTCCCCTGAGCCTTTGGGCAATTCTTCCTCGGTAAAGGTCACCTGGAAAACAGTTCGTCAGACATCTATTAAATGTGAAAATAAACCAACTCTGAGGAGAATTCAGCACGCAGCCAGATTACCTGATGGTCTTGTCGAGTAAATTCAGCTTCCTCCTGCTTGGCCCACACGTAGCCCACGTAGTCCTTATGATGCTTGAAACCCACCTTGGGGGGCAGATTGGTAACGCAAGGAAATATTTATTAGAAACGTTCGTAATAATTTGCTGACGTGGATTCTTCAGCCTCGACACGGCCTTTGGCCAGTGGAGGAACGGCGTTTACCTTATACAGTCCAATCCAGTCCCAGGAGCTGCGTGGGTAGTTGGGCACCAGTCGGAATTTTGCGACGGCCTCAGCGACGCTGTTCCACTCGTCCTCCACCGCGATTGTGACCAGGGGAACGTCCAACTTGTACGGGAACTAAAAATAACCCTTTCCATCAACATTTGTACAGTGGAATAATACTGTAAAGTTTCTAAGATAAACCAACATGATTAAAGAGGGCTGACTATCAAATATGTTTCACAGATATTAAAGTTGTTCAACAGTTTAAACAACATTAAACATTGTTTGACTAAACGGTGCTGAAAATAGAATAGCTTTTGGTTTTATTTTAGTATTGTATTGGCATCAGTATTGAATTAAACTAGTGCCTGCCTAAGGTCACCTTTACAACATCTCACCTGCAGGGTAAAGATGGAGGAGACCGGTTTGTGGTCACTGACGGTGTATTCCATGTGACTCCGGTAGTAGTGCTGTGCCACTTTGGTCCCGCTGCTCAGCCCCGACGTGGAGCCACGCTTCCCAGCACCGAGCGCAGCGGCATTGGCCCTCAGGCGCCACAGGATCCGGTCGGTCCAAGCTGGTTTACGCTTCTTCCCACTAGGTGGAGGATGGACAGAGAGAAATAGAGCAAGACAAAACCAAAAGAATTGGTAATTAGTGCAGGGAGAAACAAAGAGGCCCTTCCATGCTTGTGCTTGAGCTTTCAGAAGATGAGTGAGGCTCTGTGATATCTGGTCAGTGGCCTAAAAGTCATAACGGCAACCCTGGCGCCACCAACCTTGTGTCATATGTATCTGTTCCAACATCATACTTGTAGGTGGGAGGAAATTTCAGCGGCCCCTCATGGAAACCCTCCAGCACGGTCTCACTGTCTTTGACCATATTGAGCTGCAGCAATGAAGAAGAAAGCGTATTTCTCTATTGCCCTCTAGTGGCACCTCCTACACAGTGCACAGTCCACCACACAACTTACAACATTTCACATTGTATTTCCTGACTTAACCTAATTTCACCTTGTAAAATGTCCTCAGAAGAATTCAGATCTACATTTTATTCTGTGGGAAATGTTGCTTCAGGGAAAGTTGCTTTTCAGAAGGACCCATGCAGGAGTTGCATGTCAGTCTTCTCTCTGTCTGTAAACACTTCATTAGAGAGCCATTATGTTTTACCTGATCCTTTTCCCACAGCATTGGAAACTTGTTGTTATCGATGGCTGATTTCACCACTTGCATATCCAGGTCATCAATGCGGAAATTGAGATCCCCAAACCAGAACACCACACTGTTGAGAAGTGAGTTCATGAATTCACACAAGTGCAAGTATATATGCACTTTGTTTCAATGCTGATTGTGACACCAATACCATCATAAAATATGGGGAAAACAAGTGTGGGAACCGGGTTGTGCCGTCTTACTCGTGGTCCAGGACCCCGGAGGCAGTCTGGCCCTCAAACTGCTGCTGCTGCAGGATGCTCTCGAAGTCCTCCATGCGCTGACCAGAGTTCTCCATGTGAGCCGGCAGGTGGCAGTTGAGGAAGCAGATGGTGTGGCCGAACACCGCCATGCGGGCGCTCACACCCCCTTTATTCCCCTGGGACACCGACGAGCACATGGAAGGTCAAACAATATTCAAGAGAAGAAAAACAACGCACTACTGAAGAAGGCGTCTAAAGTCACCGAGTGGTCTGTGAGTGTTTTCACTGTATCGAGTGGTGTGTGTGTGTGTGTGTGTCTGGACCACAGACTCGTGTTGTTTACTCATTAATGGCCAGTGAAGTGCACATTGCGGGGACAGGAAGTCTGTGGACTTCCTCCCCATGTTCTCCCAACTGTTCTGACCTGTTAAAACACACAATAGATGTCTCAGTGTAACATGTTTTCACTCATTTCTCAGTGAACAGGATCTTCATTCTGTCTAAACTAAATGAATTACCCTGTTTTTTTTAACAGGTCATTATTCTCATGAAACTGGTTGGAACAGCATTTGAATATCAAGTCACAAGACAAAAGCAAACCACCTGCATCGTTTAGAAGCGAGTCAACTCTCTAGTGGACAGTGAGTGTCTCTCAGATCGGCATCAGGGACGCAAACCTAAACCTAGTCCCTCCCACGGAGATGTCGTGCCATGTGCAGCTACGTTCCTTGTGTGAACTGTCCACGATGCAGTGCGGATCACAGAATGCTGCCAGCAGCCGTCTCACCCAGTAACCCCCCAGGCCGGTGCGGGTGGTCTCGGTCTGGACTCCGCGGAGGAAGGGCAGATGAAAGTACTTGGCAAAGACCAGCAGCAGCAGGCCCTGCATCCTCTGGGAGGCCACCTGAGGGAGGGATGGGGGAGGAGAAGCCGACCAGACAGGTACAGAGGGACATGTAGAACACAATGAGAACATGAAGAGGTATCGGGAGTTGGCTTCATCCTGGAACACCGATACAGTCCAGGGGAACAGTACAGAAATCTTTCAAACGTGCACTAACATTTCAATAAGCAAATAGCCTGAGCTGCGTCCGGCTTTGCCGTGTGTCCATTTATGGTGCTGTGCTTCCCTTTCTCTCCCCCTTCTCTCTCTTCCCCCTTGCATTTGCATTTCGCCCTGCAGGAGCCGGTGGTCCAGCTCCCTCTCTACTTCCTCTGGAGCGCTGCACATTAAGGAGGCAACAAACCACTTTGTGGAGGGAACGCGACGTACACGCTGAAGGCCTTCGGTGGTCAGACCTTTCCTTTCTCTAAACCCCTCCGCCTTCATCTTAAGATCACTTGCTTCTTGTTCTGCTACATGCAGATTTTGACATTCAGGCCACTGGTTCAGAAAAAGAAGTGCACATATGTGTGTACTGTACAAGAAGGGCAGGAATATGATGCATGTGTAATGCAACAAGATAAGCTATCTGCATGCCTCATCAAGACCCTCCCCAGACATGTGTGTTTATCTCTCCCTCTTCCCAGTTGTCCACACACACCAACCCCCAACTGCAGGCGGAAGAAGCACGATCACACCCTGCCTTCAGTGCTCCGTGGGCAGCAGCGGAGACACACATCGCTGCACACGACTCAAGACCCGCTCGCTTGTATACTAACCGGTTATGTTAACTACGTTGTTGCGTAACGGATTCTGCTGAACCGTAAAGTGGACCAACTTTATGTGTGGTACGTGTGTGGACACGGGCAACGAGTATGTGTCTCTGTGGGAAAAGTCTGAGTGAGTACACCTTTGCCTGAACGCAACATTTCTTATCAACACCAGTGAACATTAGGAAGGCTCCTGAAGGCCCCTGTGCTACATTTAGAACGGGGGGGGGAGAGAGAGAGAGAGAGAGAAAGAAAGAAAGAAAGAAAGAAAGAAAGAGAGAGAAAGATCTTCCTGTTCAATACACAATATGCACATTAGACATCAATTGCTGGCTTTTTGAAGATAATGAAAGTTTGATATATTTGCGTAGCAAATTAGTATTTAAATGACATGGTGAATGTAGGTCCTTGTTATTCCAGTGCCTACAAATTAAAGAAAATGTGATCCAACCTAAATATTAACCATACATGCAATACATCCATTTGCTACAATATACTCCAATAGGTCTGTGTTCACAAAGTCGCGCTGCTCCATAATCAATAGAAATGCCATGTTGCAATTAGAGATACGGGCCAGAACAAAATGTCTTTTCTAATTGAGGCATTTAATTGTAGCTTACTCAAACGTACATTATGGTGACAATGACGTTGTGGTGAAGAGCCAGAAAAGGATGTCTTGCTGGCTGTTTCTGCAGCTCGAGCCCGACGATGCGTCTTGGTGAGCCGACTATCTCAGAGCAGAAAGGACCGATGGGGTATCTCGTTACAGCGCGTCTGTCCACCCTGTCGTGACTAGACGGATTCCTACTGACACCACCACCACCGTCTACCTCGCCTACAAACTCTAACGCATGCCCTGAACCCCTTCGCGGCAGTCATGTTCACATGAAGTACACAGAAAGGTCACACGGAAAGGATTTTAACGGGCTTCAAGCTAATGTAGCAGACCATGATACCACCGGGGGACAGCATCAGTCTCACTGTCAGAGGCCCGTCAACACTGACAACAACGGGCTCCCAAAATAAAACGGCACCCTGGGAGACACTTGTGCAGCTCAACAGCTGATTCACACTCTTTGGCTCACCATGCCAACAGAGGCAAGCAGCATTTCAGATGCATCCAGGCAAACACTCAGCTGCGGCATGTACCAACATACCAAAATAAACATTTGGATGGTCTCTACTTCCTCGCTTTCCCATCTTATCCATGGAACATATATTGGGGAGTATTTTCCACATTCTATTTAATATGACATTTCTGCATGTCTTAGTGTGCCACCTTCCCACAGTGGGTGTCGGCATTTTCGAAATGGTAACAAAAAGAAAAAGGGGCGGGTACGCAGAAAGACAGCTGACATGAAACGCTTGCTGTAAATTATCAGCCCATCCGTTGCTCAGGGAACCAAATGAGCTGAAGCAGCAGCAGAGAAATGGAGCTCTCATCAGCGAGTGTGCACCGCGTGTGAATCCAAGCTGTTGGAAAGTATTTCTACGTATTGATGATAAAAGCCATCACTGACCAGCACATAACCAAAGGGGCTGAGTCTCTCCATGCAGACCTCGCTCCACTGGTCTGTGAAGAGGACATCTTTCAGCCTTTTGTTAATCATAGAGTTCACCTCCTGCAGCCTGAAAGACAAATGACAGATAACAACAAACAGGGGTCAAAAGCCGACAGAGAGGCAAGAGGAGCTGATGAGCGGGAGCGTTGATAATGTAACGGTGGATGGAAAGGAAATGAAGTGGTTCAGAACGGAGCCCGACTGCTCATTAATAAAAAGTGTCAACGTGTAGAAATGGACACTTAAGCTCTCATGTGGAAGACACTTGAAGCTCCACAACACACTCACCCGATAATGTACATGTCAGTGTTTCCATCGCCCACGTTCAGCCCCAGCAAGGACGTGATGTCGTCAGGTGGCGTGGCCGAGCCCACGTTCCAAGTGATGACGTGCAGCCTGTTGGAAACGGGGGTTTATAAACTCTCATCACCGACAGACCTCAAGCTACAGACCCGGAGTGAGACAGCAGAACCTGTTAACAACTAGAACAACCACCTCACAGTTGTATGCCACCGATAACCAGTCATGTTGCACTTTACATCCACGTTTGTACAAAATGCCATCACTGTGCATTGACGTATGGCCAAACACATGTTCTTTGTGAGCTTTGGCCACTCAAATATACACTACTGTTCAAAAGTTTGGGGTCACTTAGAAAAAAAAGCACTGTTTTTCCAATGAAAATTACATTAAATTAATCATAAATACCCTCTCTACATAGTTAATGTGGTAAATGACTATTCTCTGTTTTTTAATGAAGTCTCTACAGGGTGTATAGAGGCCCATCTCCATGTTCTAGTGGTACATTGTGTTATTGCCTTAGAAGACTAGCAGAGGGTTTAGAACCCCCTTGAAACCTTTTTTTCTTTTTTTAAATAACTTTTTTTGTGCATTTTCCACAAACAGATTATTCCTTGACGTTGAAACCCTTTTTATGTGAGCGCAGCTGAAAACAGTTATGCTGGTGAGAGAAGCTCTAAAGCTGGCCTTCCTTTGAGCCACAAGTTTGAAGAACAACATTAATGTTTCAAATGAAAATCTGTATTTCTAACCTTGTCAATGTCTTGACTATATTTCGTATTAATCTTGTATTCATTTAATAAATAAAAGTGTGAGTTTTCATGGAAAACAACATTTTCTCGGTGACCCCAAACTTTTGAACGGTAGTGTAAGTAAAAACAACTTACATTTGAAAACCGAGTACAAAGACAGGGTTGATTTCCATTAAATAAATTAACACCAATTATTACTTATCAGGCAGTCCTGGTGCCAACTAAAGGTTTATAAGAAATTGTTTATCCACCTCCAATGTTGTTAATTCATGCAATGTGATTTTAAATATTGGGCAACCAGGAAGCTCAATGGTTAATAATGTCAACTAAAAACAAGAAGTCCTGGCTTTAAATCCACTGATTCTGCCAACTCATGAAAGCAAGATCAATAAGAACATCTAAACCCTGCATAAATGTTTATGAGGGTGTTAATGCAGTGTGTTGGCTCTCTGACCGGCCTGTCCAGGGTCGATCTAGCCTCTCATCCAGTTGTAAACTGGGAGAGGATCCATCCACTACAGTCCTGACGAGGCCAAGCAGTTTAGACAATAGATGGACTGAAATTCTCTACATCCCAAATCTCCTTCTGTGTATGTTACATGTCTTTAAATGGAATGTGTGTAATGTAATTGTATATTTGCAGGAAAGCTATTTACCTTTCCTCAAATAAAATGTGAGTGATTATGGAGCTTTTCGCTAATTACTAGCCAATGGTAGTGTCACAGGATATCGGACATTGAGGGGCAACGTCACGGCTCCTCCTGAGTCCCAGACAATCACAAAAATGTTCTAAAAAAAGCTTTGATCTCACGATGCGGCCGTGTTATCATTAGACTTCCAGAAGACCCTTCACATAGCCCAGCATGCTGGAGCGGCTATAACTGCATGATTGTAATGTAGATTTGTAAATGTTCTTGTTCATAAACATTTCATGACATTGAATAATTCATTAATTATCATCTGTAGCTTTGTTTTCTGTGTTACGACACTTCTGTGATGTAATTATGCAATATAATCCATTCCAGAAATCCAGTTCACAGAGAGATTCACTCCCTGAAAAGAAATGAGAACATGCAGTGGGAATGAAGGACAGCCTTGCACAGGCCATTGAGGAAATAAATATGTCACTCTTTTGAGGCTATAGACATGTTATAGTCCCTAAAATGTGCCATATTATGCAATTTAGAAATACACTAAACTCATCCCATCTATCCGGATATGAATATTATTAAAAGAAAATTACTTTAATTAGACTAGACTTTTGTTCCTGAGTTTGTAACAAAAAAATAAATAATCAATGAATTTGAGGAAGTAAAGGTGTACCAACACAGAAATAAAAAACAGTGTTCAATAATTATGGTTGCAGTAATCAGCCTTATAGTCTCAAACGTCAGTGCACTCTGAGTGCCATTGTTCTCAGCTGTCTGGGATCAAAAGCCGATGTTGAGACATGCGGAGAGAGACACACAGGAGGGAACTTGCCTGAAGTCCTCCACGGTCTGGGCCTGGCTGTCGGCGGTCCCGGCGACAGAGAGAGCTCTCTGCGTGTGAGGGTTCAGGTGAGGAGCCACAGGCCGGCTGGCAGGCGCGTGGGGGACGGACGCCGCCCGGATCGGGTGGTGGCCCGGCCCTTTAGGACCGACCTTAGTGCCGGGCCCAGTGCACTCTGAGGGTTTGAATGTTGCATGGCGAGAGGGTTTGAGGCAACTTGACACAGTGCCATCGGGAGTGCACTCCTCCTGGTTCGCCACTGGAGTGGGCTCGGCTTTGGGCTCGGCTTTGGGCTCGGCTTTGGGCTCGGCTTTGGGCTCGGCTTTGGGCTCGGCTTTGGGCTCAGCGACGTCTACAGAGCCCTCTACTCGGGCACTTCTCTGCGGCCGTCGGGGCCTGGCAGAAGCTGCCGGCTGCTTGGTAGTGGAAGCGGTGTCTGGAGCCGCTGTATCCGACGCTGCAGCCGAAGTTATCGGTAGAGATTCGGCTGCCACCTCTGGCTCGTCTTCATGCGTCTGGCTTTGGATCGCAGTATCTTGGTCCATTTCTTAAGATTTGAGACAAAGAAAACAATCGGAATGTTTCCACTTGTAAAATGCACATTATAATACCATTATGGGGACTCATCCAGAACATCAATGTACAACCAGACCTGAAGAAACATGTTTTGTTTAGCATCAGAATCATTTTGAGGGATTTATCTAAAAGGAACAAGAAAAAAGTCTCTGTGACCTTAAAATGTTGACGTAATTCTTAAAGTGAACTAAAAAAGGTACAGAGAGAACGTCTACCATAGAAACACTGGACAGCACGACATGTGGCCTCCTTCTCAAATGACAAGCCAACCCCTCCAATGAGTGCAGGACCGTCATGAGGCCCTGGAGACCCTCCGACCACACTGACTTTTCAACTATCCCATGGCCTCAAAAACAAATACAGCCGCATTAACTAATTGAAGAAGACATTTGAAAGACCAAAGTACATACCACTAAGGATTAGGAAGAGACACAAAGAGACATATTCACCTACTGTCCTAACCTCTTCGAGTTGTAGGTTGGGAGATTTGGAGAAAAGCAAGCCTGGACACAGTTTTGTCATCCTCTCTACGTGTGCCTAAGCCCGCTGCCAGTCCGTCAGCAGCCAGGGAGGTGCTCCGTCAGTTCATATCAGCTCAGAGCACCGCCCACACATTAACAAGAACAACTGCTGCACGGTCCAGAACCCAGACAACTAAAAAGCGGCGTGGATAAACAACAATACAGGGAGCAGGAGCTGCAGAAAGATCAGACAAACAGAGAAATAAAAGGAGTCATGTAAACCCATTTATTCAAGTAACAATGTATACAATTATTGAAAAAATAAATGGCTGCATTGCTTTTCTCGGCTGCTGATTAATAAGGCACAATAGCAATTCAAGCTTCTGTACACCCAGTCCTACAAATGTCTGATTTAAAGCCCGACCCAGATCCCTCCGTCCGTGATAATAGAAGTGAAACGCGTGAGGAGGGACCAGAACACGTCTCTTCTGAGGGCGAGAGGACATCTAATCTTTCGTTACAGTCAAATCGAGGCAGGCCATAAACCCATTATGTCCTCCACATTAGGCGCATATTTTTGTTCAATAGAGGGACACGGTTATCTGTTTGGGGGCACAGAAACAACAGAGCACTCCCATGATTATTCACATGACCTTGAGGAGACGGAGGACATGACTTTCATGCGGATAGGAGGGCTGCCTCCGTCCTCCACATGTGCCCAAACACGCTGGTCCTTCAGTCCACCAATAACCTGGAGCCTGGCTGGCCATCATGTATTCCTATGGTCCACATATGGCATTCAGTGGGGGGAGTATGGAGGAGGGGCGGGGCACACGTGGGAGTGGGTGGGTGCAAAACGAGCCGAGGGACGCGTGAGGCGGAGCGAGACACCCCATTCAGTGACGACTGCGTCTCCTTGCAGAATGTCTCCAAATTGATCCTCTCACACTTCCTTCTCGCGCCATCTATTTTCCCAGCTCCCATCTTCCCCCTCTGTTGTTGTACCTTACCCTTTACGGCATGGCCTTTGAATCGCTCATCCCACCAATTTGTTTTTCCCATCCTGTAGTTTTCCTGTCACATAAAGCTAAGCGCCTACGCTATTCCTGACCTGAAATACTTTCATGCCCTTTCTCTTCTCCGCCCCCTGTGCTCCGAGGTGATACTTGTGCTCCTCCAGCGATATTCTCTGTTCTCAGTCGCCACGGGACGCCATAACAATGATGTTGATTATAATCAGTGGTAAAATGCAGGAACACGGTAAAAATAACTGGAGGCTGAGAACATGTTAGAAATATGTACGTGTAAAAAACAGCTGGGAATGGGGAGGTCCTAAACTGTGACATGTAAAAACCGATTCATGTGGAAACAGTCCATTCAGAGACACAACAGTAATTACAATGTTTTTAAATGTTCTTCCAAATATTTGGCTTTCCCGAAAACATTGGCGACAAACACCACTTCTTATTCCACTCACGTCCACCGAGGAGTGAGTGGAATAATTCGGTCGTAACACATGTGTCATGGTGTTTACATACGCCCTCTTGAGGGGGTGAAAGCTGAGGGAACCAGAAAGGATGCAGTGTAACACAAACAGCGTGCTCGAGCCAGACTTCTTGATAGGAATATTTAACAACAAAGAAAGTTTGGGATGACCACGTCTGACGCAGGGTCAGACGTCATGCCTTTCAATTAAGAGGTTAATGGAAAGAGAGTCATCTAGATCCTTATTCTCTTGTATATGCTCTGCATGGCTGCACTATCGGGATTCCAACCATAAGTGTGTGTTGGTATTACAGCCAGGCAGAGTGTTGGTGTTCATGGCCTCCAGGGCCATATGCCCCTGTGACAGGGACACTAATAATGACCTGGATAGAAATGACTCGGCAGCTGCTGCCACAGCTGTAAAAGGCTCCTCTGGGTCCTAGTGCCTCCAGGTATCACACCCCTGTATCCAGGGGGATTCATCTTTCTGATCAGGACACCGCCAAGGCTGTAGCATGTCACAATTACTCTGCTTTCAGTCTAACATTGAAGACACGTGCTGACAATATGGTTTAATGTCTGCACAGCAAATGTATATCATAAGTTGCCAATTCAGATTTTGTCAATTAACAATTATAGAAACTGGCCAAATGGAAACATTCACTTAGGCTTCATTCAGCTTAAAAGGCCTTCTGTAGAAGAACATAATCACCATGTTGTTATCTGATGCAAAAGTAGCATCTGGTTCACCAAATAATTGCCATTATTGCACAATGTGAAGTAATTGGGGTAAAGATTTCCATTCAGTCCGACATAATCTGTCTGAAGGAATCTGGCTATGCAATCAAATGCACCGAAAAAAATGTATTAGGGATGATATAAATATATCCACAGAGCTTGGACTGGCATGGGTAAAAGGCCACGGCTATGTGTAATGACTCATGCATGTGCATGAAATCAGTCAGTTCATTGCCTGCATGTTCTTTCCTGCCCTGTTACTAGTTGTCAAATAACAATAAAGAAATGTAGCAGCTTCACAAAGCCGTGGTAGCTGTTCCTGTAACTACGGAGAAAACGTGTTAGGCAAGTTTTAACCGATAAATCTGGACTCAAATCTAATCGAGTGTCTTGGAATTAAATGTGGCGCCAGATTCAGATCAATCACATTACATTACGCTGTTGCATGCAACTGCAATCTGGATACCACCAAGCAGCGACATAAGTAGAAACATAATGAAACACTTAAAATGAGGCATCGGAAACATCTGCTGACATAAATGTGTAAATATTCCTGACAACCAAGAGAACGTTTTTCGACGGGATGTCATTATGTAAACACTACAACTCAAGTTCTGCATTCTCAGTGAAGCAGACACTGGTGTTTGGCCAATGGTTGGTAGATATGCATATTTATTATTTACATAATGACACAGACATGACTGATGTCTCCTCTGAAAGAGGACGGTAGCATACGGAGAACGTATCTGGCTTCATTACACTGCTGCTTCAAGGGCAATTTTGCTCTGTCCGAAAAAAAGGATGAAGGTCATTTTAATTAAGTGTTTTCCATCAAATATTATCGCAGACACACGGGTTGCTTGTGTGCATGAATTTGTGTGTATATTTGGCAAAAAAGAGGCAGGAAAATATCAAAGTCTGTGTGTACACTAATGTCTGACTGCCTGATTATGATTCATTAGGATGATCCTAGCATTACAAATTCAAAATGTGAGATTTGTTATTGGTATATTCATAATTAAGGGTTTCAATTTCACACAAAGGCTGTAACATGGATCAATAAACACTGTAAATATATTCCTGAGACATCCACAATATATAGATCTGCTGTCAGGGGTATATTTACAGGTGACATCAGGATGAAACGATAGTAAACAACAACATTTCCTCTGGGTGTTTCTGCTGTCATCTCCAGTGGTGATGAAGAGGAGCACGTCCCGTTAAATCACACACCCACACCCACACACACACACACACACACACACACACACACACACACACACACACACACACACACACACACACACACACACACACACACACACACACACACACACACACACACACACACACAGCATTATTGAGCTGATTAATCGTCACCTGTGCCTGCCTGGGTTCAGTTGAGGAGGTGTGTGTTGCAGCTGATGGATCTGGAGTAAACCGTCTCTACAGATGTAGCTGTCGGTCCGTCTCGGTACAGCCTCGGTGGGGGTCGTGAGTTTACAGGAATCACGAGACCAAGTGAACCGTTAACCAAAACCCGGCTGAACTTCCCCTTCCAGTGGCCCCCCGGATCAAACCATCGGCATCCCAGCGCATGTGGGCTTGAAGCGATGCGGGCTACATCTCAGAAAAACGCAAATGTCCCTCGAGCGTTTAAAGACACGGGCGACCACGGCACGCGCAGAGTCCTGTCCCTTCCCCGTGCCCTTCAAATGAAATAAATCTTCCGGGACCGCACGAGAGAGCGCGCGCGCTTCCGCAAACGAGCAGCTCCTGCCTGCCAACTGTGCTCGGTGGATGATTACCGCGAGCGTCCGGCTGTGAGGCTCACAGAGCTGAAGCTGGTGGAGGGGGGTATGGCGGCAATTACGCGAGCATGACTTCCACTGAGCCGAGCGGAGGTCCTTCTCTCCGTGACACGCTCGTGCACCGACTCCACACTAGTTTACGTAACCCCGGCAGGCCGTCAGCCGTACGTATGGGCGCATGGCAAATTGATTTCGTTGTAACTGTACAGTGTGGATTTGCATTGCCGTTCTATGTAGTGAAAGTCTACGATGAAGCCCGCTACTGTCGCCTAGTGGTTGGTATGGAGAAGTGCGGATTCATGCAGAACAGTAGCTTCTAATTAATTAAATAGAAGCACCTGCTTCTTGGCTTCATCTTTGAAGTGTCCCTTTGTAGTGGCACATTATATATTATATTATATATTTTATTCGTCCCCAGTGGGATATTTTTTTAAGCAACAGCATTTCTACATATAAACAATAAAATAAAATAGCAGGGCAGGACATATTACTTTTAAGAATTTAAATAATAAAGGAAATGAAAATGTAAAATAGAATAATAAGCAATGGGCTGCTTTACTCCTTAATAACTGCAATTTCCCCAATGTGGGACCTTTTAGCATAAGAAACACTGGATCGTTCTTCACAAAAGGAAAGGAGATCATTCTGCCCGACTATTATTTGCAACTGCGCATGCTTAAGAGACTTAACCAGAGCAACGATGTTGATGAACTGTAGGAGCTATTTTGTTTATTAGTATGTAGTTAGTTTATTCACAAGTAATATTGTTTAATTATTCGAGATGGTTGCTCATTTAGCTTATAATGTGTTATCTGTTAGGATAGCTTTATCTTCTGATGTCTTTTAGTTTAGTTTAATTATGTTGTTTGTTGTTTTTCTAGATATACAGTATTTTTGTTGTTTATTTCTTTGTTAATTGGGTAACACTGTGGGCACCTGTGGTTATATGAAACAGAATCCTGCACAATGTATTCTTTTGGCTGCTTAATTTATTTAATTATTGGACAAATGGCCACTACAGAACTGACCACACGTGTATTTGATTTTCAGTTTTCGTCGTTAAAGTCTATCTGTTGAGCTCCTTTCCGATTTGGTTATGACGGACCATAACTTTGTAAAGTATCCAGTTTGATTTGGATGCTCAGGAGGTGGTAATTAGTTTGTTTATGTCGAATCGGGCATCATATGTAGACTGTATATGGTGGTTGAACTGAGCATATTCAAACTATGGGGTGCTGGGTAAACTGACGCAGGAACCTTAGAAATGTATGTAGAGACGCTGACGGAAGACATTTGTAGACGCACACACTTCTTTAAACTAGAGCCGCTTTCTACTCGCCGTGTGTGTTTCTGTTCGCGGTGTTGTCTCGGTGATGGATCGCAGCAGATCACATGATGGAGTTGGAAGAGAGAAAACACAGGAGAAGAAGAAGAAACGAAGACGATCCTCCTCCTCCTCTTCTTCTTCTTCATCGTCGTCTTCCTCATCCAGCAGCAGGAGTCGAAGCAGATCGTCAAAGAAAACATTGCACAAAAGTCAAGGTTGGGACCTTAAAGGAAGTAGGACGCTGTGACGTATTCTCTTATAACTTGTTGAACTTCCTTTTTTCTGTTTCCATCAGATGTGAAAACACAAAAAAAGAAGCGAAGAAGAAGCTCCTCGTCCACCTCTACTTCCTCGTCGTCTTCTTCGTCAAGTGACGAAAAGACAAAGAAGAAGAAGAAGAAAAGTAAAGCTAAGAAGAAGAAGAGGAAAGCGAAACTGAAGAAAAAGGAGAAAAAAGAGAAAAATAAGAAAGAAAAGAAAGAGAAGAAGCTGATGGAAAAGAAGAAAGCAGAGGTGGTGGTGTTGCTGCCCAGCCCTCCTGTGGAGCTGCCTCCATCTTACCTGGAGGTGTGGCAGAGTGAAGAGGAGGCCGTGGAGCTCGGACCTGGTGGGACATACATGACCTCACTGTGTTTATCTGGTTGAGATGACCAGCGGCTCGTTTAACCCTTTGAGCTTCAGACTGATGCTCGGAGCAGTTATGACATTTGAATATGTTTCCTTAGGTTTTAAGACATTGTGATGTTTACTTTTCACTTTTTCTATCAATTTATAGTCCAAAAGATTATGGTCAACATCTCAGACGGCTGATAAATGGATGTATTTATCGTAATGTGACCTAATACACGTCACACTGAGGGTATCGTGTTGGGTTTCCTCTGCAGTGATGACCGATGAGCAGAAGGCCCGACTCTCCACCAAGAGGCCCATCACCAAAGAGGAGTACGAGGCCAGGCAGAGTGTGATCCGCAGGGTGGTGGACCCAGAAACCGGACTCACCAGGTGAGCCGGCGAGCAAACGGAAACAACTGTTCTTGTAATAAATTCTACAGCTGAATATTTTTCTTCCTCCAGATTGGTGAGAGGAGAAGGAGAGATCATCGAGGAGATGATCAGCCGAGAAAAACACAAAGAAAGCAGCAAGGTATAATAAGAGTTTAGATTCCAGCTTTGTGAAATAAACACAGACGTCCTTTTCTCTAACAGTGAACTTCCATTCATCCCATAGAAATCCAAGAAGGGAGACGGGAAAGACTTCAAGAAGAAAGTGGGAGGGAACCGGTAGAAGATGCTGGGATCTACTTTAGGAGCCTCAATAAGCTGAATGTTACATCTCAGTTTCCTGTGAATTCACTGGACAGTAGTGATGGAACATTTATTCTGAATGTAGAGTTTATTCCTGGTAAAGTATCTCCGACTATGCTGGAGTTGGTGATGTCCCGACTAGTGATCACATGCCATGATAAATGTATTTTTATAGTTTTAAGTATTTCAGTGAGTATATAAAGGCTCATCCTGAATAGGTGTCCTGTACCTGCTGACGTGTCATCTTCATTCTAGATAGTTCTCTGAACAGATCTGCATTTGGTTGAACTGCAGTGAATTGTCCTGTATTTTAATAATCCATGCTCTACCTCTTAATAGAGCTCATTAAATTATTCTTCATGACAATGTTGTGTGGGAAAAAAGGCCCAAATAACATTCTTTATATATTCTTTATACACTGTACATAAAAAGACAAGGGAATGAATACAAAGAAGTTATCCAAAACCTACAAGATACACACCCTGTACAAGGAAAATATTTAACAAGCCGTGTTGCCTATACGGATATATATATATATATACACATACATTATATAAACGCCAACTGTTGACAGTGGAGGCATTGCATTAACCTGGGGCAGAGCTGGAAACGGTGACGGTTTGCCTAAGGTTGGTGCTATATTTAAAAAAGATTTCTCTTTTGTACGTCTCCGTTAAAGAGAAAACAAGCCACAGCCAACATGGCCCTTCCTATCTCCGCAAAGTAAAGTCGGCCCTTTTCAGTGAAGTAAATCGGGGAGCGAGCAGCGTTCGCTCTCAGCCGCGCAACACAATAAGGCAGGAAAGCGAACGGTAAGGCCTCTGGTAATGTGTGTGTGAGCAGCAGAATCCAAGCGACTCCCCAGAGGTATCCAAGCGTCAGACAACCGCACCGCTGCTTTACAGGTCTTGGCTTTTAATATCCAGGCAATTCAGGTTTCTGAATTAGGACATAGTTCAGTAGTTGCTAATTTTAGACGAGTGCATGTTTTACAGCGTTTATTTTGCGTAGAAAAAAATTACTAAAAATTTACAAACAGCTATTCTTGGGTCAGCAGCCTCAAAGAGTTTTATATATATGGCTTCAAGCCAGATCTCTGAAATGGTCAAAATGCAGAGGGACTGTCGTACAGTTTGCAGCAGCGTCGTTTTTTACCCGGATAGCTAGAAACAGCCCTGATTAAGTTAGAGATACCTATAGATTAGGATGCACCCTCTGTTATCTAGCATTAATGCTCCCTCATTGATATCAAAGGGCTGGACAATATATAAGAAACACCATACAGTAGAACACAATAATATTCAACAGCATCACAGACTACAGCCTCCAAAACCACGACTACGTTGACGCTCTCGCAAAATAAATCCGAACCTTCCTGAAGGCAGTGTTTGTTGCTGCTCCATCTTAGACAGGTGCACCTAATAAACTGACAACCGAGGGGCGATGCGTAAGGACGGATGAGGTCGGTGGCACTTTCTTGCGAGAAATCTCTCCTTTTATTTTTTGATGGACTCTAAAATGTTACATGTGTATTTGTTGAGTGCTAAGATGCGTTCAGGTTCCCTCTGCAGTTGGACGTCCGTGCAGCATGTGCCTGTTGAACTGATTGTCAATGCACTCGAACATTCTCTCAACAGTCTGCTTGATCTTGCGGTGCGCTTGAGTAATATTGCACATTTCCCCTTCATTTGAGCCATATTGGTCCATTGCAGTCGGCTCTCTACTCGCCTATTAGAGGCCCAAATAAAATCATTTGATTGGATAGATTACACATCTGTTCCCATTTTAGTAATAAATGGCGACAGCATTAAGTAAGTCTGAGCTCTGTGTTCCTATTTCTGACAGCATTTTGAATATAATTTACAATGAGCAGATTATTCTTCCTCTAGAAGGCGCAGCAGAACAGAGAAAAGAGGCCTCCACCTAAACGAGGATTATCTATGAGCACATTCAACGCCTCATTTACAGCCTAGGGATAACCAGAGAGAAGCCATTTCTCAAAATGTCCAAAATAGATAATAAACATACAATATAATAATATGACACAAGATAGTTCTGTTGATACAATTCTGGAGATCTGTAAGATAAAATAATAAAAATACAATACTGTGCCAGGCAAAGACCTCTTCCGAGCTTTGGCTGCTGCATCTGAATTTAAAAGGAAAATTAAAACCAACATTTCTGAAGTAATCTTAAAACACACGTTCACAAAATCAATACATTTTAAAATATCTAGAATCTTAAATAAGAATAGTTATCATCAATCGTTAAAGTGTATCCTGAATGAGGTGGTGTTTACCCCCAGAGTAAAGACCCTTGAAGCGGGTCTTCAGTGGATCAGATACCAGATCTGCACTGTGATATAACAATTATATACAAGCCTTAATAAGCCATCAACGACATATATTTACACTATTACATTTGTACACAGGAGACCGTAACCATCCCCTCTCCGTCCACGTGTAGCATCTCATTCTCTATGGTTTACTTTGGCACATTAACCGTGCGGCGGCGGGAGCTTCCCCGAGCGCCGCGTGGCGAGATGTGGTCAAATGCTTTAAAGTCCCAGGAACGGTTACTGCGGCAACCATAGTTAAAGGGTTATTTTTCCGTTTGCTTCATGTGATATTTAGATGGTTCTTTGTTCTGAGGGGCAAGTAGAAAACAAACTAAAACTGGACTGTGTACATTTATTGTTAGCCTTCTTAAAAACCCTTCTTGATGCTGTGATGACCTCAGAGGCCTGAGCCCCGGCCTGCTGCCCCGGCCTGATGCCCCGGTTCTGCTGCCCCGGCCTGCTGCCCCGGTTCTGTTGGCAGGTCCTCGGCTAAGTGGAGCTTCCTCCATGTGACCAGACGCCAGTGCGGTCGGTCCGTCTCCACCGACCTGTTGCGTCTTCCTTCCTTTGACTTACTTAAAGGTCGTTACCAAGTCGAGTGTGCGTCTCCCCCCTGTTGCTGCGGCCCACGAGCCGGGCGTAACATGCTGATATATAATGTTTGTCAAACAGAATCTTCAGAAGGTATATTTTGTCAAACTGATTGTTTGGTCACGCTGGGAAAAGAAACGCATCCAATCCAGTTTTACCCGATTTTTAGCTCCCAGACGAGAACATATCTTATTATCACATAAAAAAGAGAGAGCTTTAAAACTCTTGTACTCAAAGTTGATCTCTGTGGTCCTTGTGGGGGCAGCAGTCCGTATCAGAAACAGCCGTAGAATCAGTAGTAGCAGTATCAGAGCGTGGACCTGATACAGGCTGTGTGTAGCCACGTTGTATGTGTGTGTCCAGCATTGGGTGCTGGCGTGTGTAACCATCACCAATCTAAAAGCCTGCTTCAGGAAACCAACTGGCCGAGTATTCAAGAGTGATCAATATATTCTGACCAGGACAGAAAGTAGAAATAGAAGCTGTGTCTATTCGTGTGCAAGTTTCCCATTTAAGGAAGATGCTCTTTGAAATGTCGGTTGAGTTTTGTGTGTGTTGTATAATAAATATCGCCAAAGCCTAGTATCTATGTTGAGTGTGACTGGCATTAGTTTATAAAGAGAGGTCTGTAGCACCTATTGTTTCCATTGTTGCATTTAAACATCCGGGGCAACGCCAGCTGTTTCTAACTCCTGGCGCTTCTCTTGGTCACAGGTCTCTTCCTCAGCCTGTCTCTTTAAAGTCTTACGCCGTCTCTCTGGTCTCATTTGGGGCTGAGGATACCCGGATCCAGCTTGGTGCTGCTGCTGCGGCCCCAGCAGCTGGCCGTGATGCTCATGCTGCGCTGCGCCGCTCCCTGGCTGTAGCTGTGCACGCCCTCCAGCCGCTCGCCGTCCGACTGGCTCTGTGTGCGCTCTGGCCGGTTGTGGATGCTGCCTGTCGGGGAGCTGGGGGCCGGTTGGGAGGAGATGGTGCGCAGCAGGTGGTTCCTCTTCCTTAGGAAGTCACTGTTGGCACCTAAGCCGAAGCTGCCTTTACGCAGCACCATGCGCGCGCTGCTGGACTTCGCTGGCCGGGATCGGTGGCTGTACTCCAGCTGGGACAGATGTGCGGCATATCCCTCTGTGATGAACTGTTGAGAGGAGACATTATATTAAGTTAATTGATATAGAGTCATTTCAAGTAGTTGGTAAATCATTTTCCTCTGGGTTTAGGTATTGATTCGAGTATCCTTGAAATAAGTGAATGTAATGTAATATGTGTTTGAAAAGCAAGATTAATTCCCAAAGTTATGCATGAAATAATCAAACGGTACCTGGCACTGGTGCTGCATCTTCTTCGAGGGTCTACCGACGATGAATATTTGGGAGGGATGGAGGCCAATGGAGGTGTAGACTGAGATGTCTTTGGTTGATCCGTAGCCAGCGAAAATCTTCATGTGAACCTGGAATCAGTGAAATGAACAAGAGCATTATTTCGCAATATTTCTCTCAGAGTGATACCATGTCAGCACTATTGTTTTCACCTCTAAAACTATTCATTCATTCCATAAAAATCCAGTGCACACATGCATAAACTGTGGTACTTATAAAACTGCACATAACCCCCCCCCCCTGACCTCTGTCAGGGACTTGAGGAAGTTGGCCTTGTGTCTCAGTGGGTCGTGGACCAAGCCGTCACAGAAGGAGACGATGCCATGAGGGAAGTTGTGCTGAGATAACCAAGCCACGACCCGTTGCTTCTGCATGTCTGGTCGTCCTGTCGCATAGATGATCAGGTAGCCTAAATCCTGCCAGTGCCTGCAATGAGGAGGAGAATTGAGACGTAAACATCAAAGCTACATGCTGATGTTCTTCAGTCTGAAAGAGACTTTTATAAAAACCCAAGAAAAAAAGAGGAGCAGCTCGGTACCTGACAACATCCACGGCTCCTGCACGGACTTTGGGATCACTGCCCATGATTGACACACTGGCAGCAAATGAGCCATCGATGCTGAACACCACAAACTCTGTGCCACGTGGAATAACTGTCAGGTAGCTGTCTGCAAATGTGTGGTCGCCCCTGAGGAATGAAAGAACAACAGAGAGTATGAAAAAGGGACATTTATATTACACACACACACACACACACACGCACACACAAACACACACACACACACACACACACATACACACACACACACACACACATATATACACAGAACTGTCTCAGAAAATTAGAATATTGTGATAAAGTTCTTTATTTTCTGTAATGCAATAAAAAGAAAAAAATGTCATGCATTCTGGATTCATTACAAATCAACTGAAATATTGCAAGCCTTTTATTCTTTTAATATTGCTGATCATTGCTTACAGCTTAAGAAAATTCAAATATCCTATCTCTAAATATTAGAATATTTCCTCAGACCAAGTAAAAAAAAGATGTATAACAGCAAAACAAAATCAAACATTTGAAAATGTCCATTAATGCACTCAGTACTTGGTTGGGAATCCTTTTGCACGGATTACTGCATCAATGCGGCGTGACATGGAGGCAATCAGCCTGCGGCATTGCTGAGGTGTTATGGATGCCCAGGATGCTTCAATAGCGGCCTTTAGCTCATTTGCATTGTTGGGTCTGGTGTCTTTCAGCTTCCTCTTCACAATACCCCACACATTCTCTCTGGGGTTCAGGTCATGGGAATTGGCAGGCCAATGGAGGACAGTAATGCCATGGTCAGTATACCAGTTACTGGTGGTTCTGTCACTGTGGGCAGGTGCCAGATCATGCTGGAAAATGAAATCCTCATCTCCATAGAGCTTTTCAGCAGACGGAAGCATGTAGTGCTCTAAAATCTCTTGGTACACAGCTGCATTTACTCTGGAATGATGAAACACAGTGGACCAACACCAGTTTTGGCTCCCCAAACCATCACTGACTGTGGGAACTTCACACTGGATTTCAAGCAACTTGGATCTTGCTCCTCTCCAGCCTTTCTCCAGACTCTGATTTGTATTGAATCCAGAATGCATGACTTTTGTTTTTTTAATTGCATTACAGAAAAAAAGAACTTTATCACAATATTCTAATTTTCTGAGACAGTCCTATATACATACATATACACAAATACATACATATATATATACACACACATATATATATACACACATATATATATAAAACATATATATATATACACATACATATACACATAAATACATACATATATATAAACATATATATATAAAAACATATATATATATATATATATATATATATATATTAGGGCTGGGCAACGATTAACATTTTTAATCGCGATTAATCGCATTTGTATACGCAAAATCCAATAATTAATTAAAAAGTAGTGTATAGTGCACTTCTATTTTAAATGTTGTGCCATATGAATGAAAGAGCCATAACATGGTATATGTGCGCGCAACACAGCTGAGCTCTAATGCGATGTCGGTACCCGCAGCGCGCTCTCGCGCGAGCCGAGCTGTGTTGACGGAGGAATAAATAATAAATAATTAAACCTGCGTTAATGCGCAATAAAATAATTGTCGGCGTTAATTCAGTGATGCGTTAACGCACGATTAACGCGTTAACGTGCCCAGCCCTAATACACACACACACACACACGCACACACGCGCACACATGCGCGCACACACACACACACACACACACACACACACACACACACACACACACACACACACACACACACACACACATACACACACACACACACACACATATATACACAGAACTGTCTCAGAAAATTAGAATATTGTGATAAAGTTCTTTATTTTCTGTAATGCAATAAAAAGAAAAAAATGTCATGCATTCTGGATTCATTACAAATCAACTGAAATATTGCAAGCCTTTTATTCTTTTAATATTGCTGATCATTGCTTACAGCTTAAGAAAATTCAAATATCCTATCTCTAAATATTAGAATATTTCCTCAGACCAAGTAAAAAAAAGATGTATAACAGCAAAACAAAATCAAACATTTGAAAATGTCCATTAATGCACTCAGTACTTGGTTGGGAATCCTTTTGCACGGATTACTGCATCAATGCGGCGTGACATGGAGGCAATCAGCCTGCGGCATTGCTGAGGTGTTATGGATGCCCAGGATGCTTCAATAGCGGCCTTTAGCTCATTTGCATTGTTGGGTCTGGTGTCTTTCAGCTTCCTCTTCACAATACCCCACACATTCTCTCTGGGGTTCAGGTCATGGGAATTGGCAGGCCAATGGAGGACAGTAATGCCATGGTCAGTATACCAGTTACTGGTGGTTCTGTCACTGTGGGCAGGTGCCAGATCATGCTGGAAAATGAAATCCTCATCTCCATAGAGCTTTTCAGCAGACGGAAGCATGTAGTGCTCTAAAATCTCTTGGTACACAGCTGCATTTACTCTGGAATGATGAAACACAGTGGACCAACACCAGTTTTGGCTCCCCAAACCATCACTGACTGTGGGAACTTCACACTGGATTTCAAGCAACTTGGATCTTGCTCCTCTCCAGCCTTTCTCCAGACTCTGATTTGTATTGAATCCAGAATGCATGACTTTTGTTTTTTTAATTGCATTACAGAAAAAAAGAACTTTATCACAATATTCTAATTTTCTGAGACAGTCCTATATACATACATATACACAAATACATACATATATATATACACACACATATATATATACACACATATATATATAAAACATATATATATATACACATACATATACACATAAATACATACATATATATAAACATATATATATAAAAACATATATATATATATATATATATATATATATTAGGGCTGGGCAACGATTAACATTTTTAATCGCGATTAATCGCATTTGTATACGCAAAATCCAATAATTAATTAAAAAGTAGTGTATAGTGCACTTCTATTTTAAATGTTGTGCCATATGAATGAAAGAGCCATAACATGGTATATGTGCGCGCAACACAGCTGAGCTCTAATGCGATGTCGGTACCCGCAGCGCGCTCTCGCGCGAGCCGAGCTGTGTTGACGGAGGAATAAATAATAAATAATTAAACCTGCGTTAATGCGCAATAAAATAATTGTCGGCGTTAATTCAGTGATGCGTTAACGCACGATTAGCAGCTAACGTGCCCAGCCCTAATACACACACACACACACACGCACACACGCACACACGCGCACACATGCGCGCGCACACACACACACACACACACACACACACACACACACACACACACACACACACACACACACACACACACACACACACACACACACACACACACACACACACGCATACATGTACCAATATCAAGCTTCTGTGGTTTCAGGGTACTGCTTCTGTGCATGCTGGCTCACTGTTCCACTCTCATGACTAACCGTGATGTTTGAGCAGAACAGTGACCTCGTTATTGTTATAAGCACCTGTGCTTTTCCTACTATGGACTAGTCAAAATGTCTGGTGTGAAATTGTCCAACTGAAAGGGTCCAAATAACTCACCTGACAACCATTTTGACCGGGTAGACGCCGATGCCCAGACGTTGGTCCTCTGGGATGACGAAAGACACACGGCCACTACTGTTGGTCACTTCTGTGTTGAAGTACACCCACTCTCCCGATGGAGGCTGGGTCATGATGTGGAGGTCAACCTGCATAGGATTAAAACACCATGAGCACAATCCACACGGACATTACTGACATCCGTCTGTGCGTGCCGTTGTGGTGACAGAAGAGAGGTCACCTTCTCCCCGGCCAAGGTGACCATGTCCAGAGGGCCGTACATGAAGCGACCCATCACGACCTGCTGGGAGTCTTCTGTGAACACTGCGTCATTGACTCGGTGATTAGCAGTCACGTTCTGTCAAAGGAGTGAGAGAAAGGTACATGCTGACGTGTAACTCACTCCATCACACTGAACAAAAAAATAGTTATTGATGGTGCCTGTAATAACACATGTTCCCCTTATTGACGGATGAGAGAAAGGTCGGCTAAAGAGGAAGGAATTCAGACTTTGGTGAGGCACTAAAGTCCGCTGACGCTGACTTTTGTAGATCTGATGCTCACCCTGATCTTCACATGAGTCCTCTTGCGGAGCCACTTCTCTCGAGGTTTTGAGGGGGTGAATTCAGTCACTTCTTTTCCATCGAGCTCCAGGATGCTCGAGTTTTCATGCCTCATGACCTACAGGACACATTTCAGGAACTCATCCTCAGCATCTCGGAAGCGGACCTGCTGGTCACTCATTAACAGCGTGGCAGCTATTCTGATGTTGACTCACCTGTCTCAGGAGAAAAGACACAACGTCAGTGGACTCCCAGTAGGATGCGTGGAAGAGGTGCGGTAAAGCCACTGTGGGGAAAGCGGTCAGAGCATCGGGGCAGTACAGGGCGAAGTCCAGCCGCTTCGTGCCCCACCAACGTGCTGCGACTGCGACGGGAACGGAGGAAGGTGTAAGGGGAAACGTAACATTCAGTGAGAGGCAAGCGATGACACGCAAAGGTGCAACGACCCTGAAGCTGGAGTGAAAAGACGACTTCAATCATGAGACGCAATCACCACAGATCCCAGCAGGTGTTCAGCTAAAAGGAAGAACAACTTTAGTTTAGTATTTCCTGGAAAATCAAGTGCAGAAGGAGGAGAAAGATCGATAGAGCTAACCCGTGATTATATGAGCAACTGAAGATGGTTATTCATGTTAGTATGGACGATAAAGACAGATTTTAAAAAGTCTGGATTTATACATTATGCTTATGTTCTAAATCACCAATTATGAGTTTGATTTTGAAAGAATACAAAGGGAGAGAAAAAAGAGGCTTTCTGGAAGAGCAGTGTTGACCTTTTGGCTTTTGACACAGTATAGATCAGTGAACAGAAAAGAACTGCAGCCTCACGTTGCTTTTAGATGTCCCCTCCCTTAGAATAATACCTTGGTCCACTTCAGCCTGGGAGTCCAGTGAGACCAGATCAGATATAGCACAGTGCAGCCCTGCTGACGGGCAGTTCTCGTACTGGCCAATGGGACTCAGACTCTCACTAGTCTCGGCCTCACTGTCCAGCTCGGCCACTACATCTGCGTCAGGAGATCCTTCGGCTCGCTCTGCTGCTTTCTTACGGGACTTAGGAGGACTTTTCAGGAAGAATTTGTTTTGTGATGAAAGGGCGAGTTGGGACAAAAGGCTGAACTTTTTGGATTGGATATTTTCGCATGATTTGGCTATGGGGAGAAAACAAACACAAAGAAATCTAGTGAACAATGGATCCATGTTGGAAAGTGACAGTTTAAACATTTTGAAGAGTGATGTCGCGATGTGTCTGGTATCAGGAAGCTGCCTTAAAAGGAACTGTGGATGTAAAAGGAAAACAAATATAGTTAGTCCAGTATCATTAAAGGCAGTAGAGCAGGGGGGCTGTTGAAAGGCTTCTGTTGCGTTGGTATTGAATGAACACAAACCGGTTCTAAACAGCTGAGCTGCATCTGCTTTACTGTAGGAGCTAAACCAGCAGGGTACAGGACAATACTGGGAGGTACAAATAAATGCTCTGGAAACAATGTGAAATAATGAGGAGCGGGAGGACGTTGGTGGACAATCTCACACAGAACACAACAGAATACTGGTCATCTCCGCAGACACTGGACTCAGGAGTGGACAATACAGGAATGGCTGAGGGACACAGGTGTCCACATTCGATAAATGCAGCACTCGTTCATTGCATTTACATTGAGACAGTGGATAAGTAAGACAGACGGTGAAAAGTGGCGCTAAACTTGCTCTTCTTCAGGACTTCGCTTGCTCAAAGTTAGACTTTGAATTTGACCGATGTGAAGAAAACTCTCTGCTAAGCAGAGTTAGAAAATCGATCTGGCCTATTAAACTGCAGGGTGTGTGTAGAGTCAGAGTGATGGGGTTTTGAGAGAAAGAGAGAGAGTGAGAGAGAGAGAGAGAGAGAGAGAGAGAGAGAGAGAGAGAGAGAGAAATAGAGAAGATTTAGAGAAAGAAAAGAAATAAACTGGGAGAGTAACTGGACAAGTGTTTGTGTGAGTGGAAGAGAGAGAGAGACGGGCGTGTTGGTATTGAGAACACTTACTGTTGGCTATGTTGGTGGAAGTGTAACTGTCTGCCATTCCTGAGACCTGGCTGGCCAGGCTGATCTCACTGGACCTCCGCTGGCCCCGGGAGAGGGGGCCCGTTACGGGGGATGAGGGGTACGAACTGTCCATGAAGACACCACCATGAGACTGAACAACATCCGCTAGTGAGCCGAAACAAGGAGATCCCATTAGACGGACACACGGCTAATGGGAACTCACAGTGATGAGGGGCGATGGGGGGGGGGGAAACAGAGGCACCATGGCTTCAGAGGTCACGTGACACCAAAAGGCGGCCGCAGTGTGACCAAGGTCAGATATCTGGAACAGGTCAGCAGGAGTACATTCAACCCTTTTCCTCGTGTGTTAGTCACACCCATGTGTGAGTATCGCTTATGAAGGTGCTTCTCATCTTTAAGTCTTTGCAACCAGAATGAAATGGGTCTGGACGTCAGATGACCTCTGACCATTATCACACAACAAGAAACAGGAATATTTATGATGTATAAGTAGAGCTCCACGGATAGCACACTACACAAACACAACCTCACATGCAGCACAATGTTCACAACACAGATGCTTTAAAACATTAGATGGGGCATGAATATGTGATGGCAACCACGAAATGTAATACCTCATGATATGCTTATTAGATTTTCCAAAGTATTTCCATGACGTACTGATTCCGTGTCTAATTATAAATTCTTAAGAGGCAAACAATCTAACCAGTAAAACGACTCCTGATTACACAAAGTAATTTAGATCAAAAAGAGAGACGCTGCTAGGAAAAGCACAGCAGCATATACAACGGTCTAGGAGAGTATTTGATTCATCAGAAACATCGCTTGACTCTTGGAACAACAGAGATGGGAATACCCAGAAAACACACATGACAGTTATAAATGTGAGCATCTTACACGTGAAGGCAAAAGGTCGTAACAAATAGACAAAAGAGACACGGTGAATGGGGGTGAGGACAGATGCGGGTGAAAGGGAGAGGCTACACACACTCCATAGTAGCGGGGGGGGCTTTGAGGAAGCCCTCCTGCCAGTTTAGCACCGGCACAGGGAAACAGGTCTCGCTGATGGTGTCCTGACAGCGAAGGGACAGAAGAGGTGCGCTGTCAAGTAGCAGCTGAGCGTGGCTCTGGACTGTCTCCACTAGAGAGGGAGGCGGAGGGGCAGAAGGGCAGAGGGGGGGTTCGAGGCAGAGAGCCACGGAGGCAGATATGGGGACGGGAGGCCGAGAGAGGAAGAGAGGAAGAGAGAAAGAAGACACAAAAACATATGAAGCAAGAACAACTGACATGAGACAGAAAAGCAAGAGCACAATTATTTTTAATCACAACTGCTAGTCAGTCATATACCGTCATATCTGCTCGTCATCAAACCGTTTGAACATACTTAACTCAAAGACCATCTTGAATGTGTCATGAAATCGTTGTGATTAATATACACAAGGCAGACCTCAGGATATTCAGCGTCACGCTTGTAAGGCTTATGTGGCTCTTAAATAAGCCCTGGTTCCATGGTGTACGGTATGTATCTCAACCGTCAAAGAAAATACTCTGCTCATTAGTTACCATAAGAATTGCTGTGGCATAACAGAGGAAGGATGGTTTCAAATGTGTGAGAGACAATGTACATCCACAAACACACTCGTATGGAGGGAATTTAGCTGAAGACCGTAACCCGCTGGCAACCTGCTGCACAACAACAATGTTGGCGGCTGCAGCCAAAGATAAGGCCTTACTGGGAAAACATTAATGCTTTTGTTAAAATGATTTTGGGGCACGAGATCCTGAACACCTGCCCTGTGATGCATCTTGGGAACATTCAAAATGTTGTGATGAGAGAGGACTCTACTTGAATAACATTTTCCGTGCAGCAGGTAAGAAAGCCGTTACCAGAAATTGGCTTCATGTAAACATCCCAAAGCAGAAACATTGGCTGGAAATTTTCCAAGATATTTATGTTATAGAAAAGCCGACCTAACCTCCTGAGAGTCAAGGACAATATATTGAATAGAGACTTGC
The DNA here is from genome assembly GCA_036178185.1 of Liparis tanakae. Taxonomy (NCBI): domain Eukaryota; kingdom Metazoa; phylum Chordata; class Actinopteri; order Perciformes; family Liparidae; genus Liparis; species Liparis tanakae. The sequence continues at coordinate 9,846,496 of CM070094.1, read as the reverse complement.
ATACGAGATGTGACACCAACCAAATGAATACTCAATTTAAATATATTTGTATGAATAGATAATTGTTTCAAGACAACTATTTACTGTATATATATATATATATATATATTAATTTTACATATATTTTAATTTAATTTGTTTACACAACTTACTGTATTATCTATGTGGATGTTGTACTGTTCGGTTTATGCCTTTGTACAAATCAAATAAAACCTAAAAGCTTTTTTCTTCAGGAATCTCAAGACAGATATTTTTATTAAACGGTAGAGGGAGACTCTCAGGGTTACTCCACAATAATGTGTCCAAACAGAATCCACCAGCAGGACTATGACCACATGTAAATGAATAAACTGCTTCACAAAAGATTTTGAAGGACAGACAGTAGAAAGATGTTTTTTAAGGTCGATGTTTACTTTGTGTGGGAAGGCTCATAAAGTGCTAGTACGGTATCTTTAAGGCGCATGCTGCTTGTGACAAGCATCCCCGGGAAACAATCATCACAATCATTGTCTCACGTGTCAGCTGATCTTAAATTAAAAGAATAAATCAAACAGACATTTTATCAAAGGGAATTTTGCATTTACTTCGCCGTTAATGAAGCCTGAACTACATGAATTAAATGTAAATGCATGTCTGGATATACATGAACCGATATCACTGAGGTTTTTGTTCATCATCGGTGCGGAGGGCTCACCCAGTAGGGCGGAGTTTCCATCTCCCAGGGGAAAGCGTTGGTAGCGTGGAACGTTGAAGGGTGGCAGGAGGTGAAACTTTCTCTCCAGTAGAGGCTCCAGGCGGGAGGCTGAGGGATCAGCTGGGTGGAACAGGTTGTATACCTGTTGACAGGCAGGCCTCAGCTGGGCCACTAGGGGGAGAGAACCACCCAAAGATATGAGAGAGGGGAGAGGAGACATCTCTGAACCTTCCCACAGACTTTCTTTAGATATCTTACAAGCAATTCAAACATTGGTCATGACAACTCAACATACAATTACCACCCTGTCGGTACGCCCTCTAAAAGGTAACTATGCTGATTTTTGCATTTCCACTTTGGACAAACCTTTTGCATTTTTGTAGACAGCTGGGGTATTTTTTTTACTCTTGAATAATATGTCAAAAACAATGTTTACTATCATAGATGAAATCACAACATCTGTCCAAACTAGCTTACCATCCAGCATAGGAATGACGGTCTTCCTCAGGGCGAGTACCAAGCCCAGTGGAGAGCCAAACATGAAAAAGTCAGACACTTCAAAGTCAAACTTCCCCTGGGAGCTTCCGTCCAGCATAGTGCTGCTGCTGGACCTGCGTGACACTGTGTCGTTCCGCAAAACACTGGAATGTAAGCTGGAAGGACAGCAGAAAGTAATGTCCTCGTGCAGCGCAGAGAATAAATCACACTCTGACAGTACATAACAAGAATGAGACGGAGGTTATTTGGAATTTTTGGCATTGCACGCTCAACACACCTGGTCAGGAAGGCCTGGTGTTGCTTTATTGTGTCCACTTCGTAGGTGGAGGAGTCGCTTCTCTTGCGTGGCAGTTGGCGCTTGGTGTCGTCCCCCGTACTAGCGCGAGGGATGTCGATGTTACTGCGACTGAGGTGGCGGCTGCCCTCCAGGGTCGGAGAGGCAAAGCCGGACCCGCTGTTGACAATAATGCCAGGCGAGAGGAGATCCTGGTCCTGCAGAGGTGATTCAGGAACACAATCCTTATATCTTATATGATGGAGAAAAGGTTTACATTGAACAAATTATACACATAAGTAAGGCACATTTTCAGAGGGAACATTTAATTTCGGATATTGTCATATTTATTGCATTTGTCAGAATAATGTCAACTCTGAGTTCAAATATATGTTTGAGATGTGTATGAACTGCTCTGAATGTTACCTGCCCGCTGACGACACTGCCCCTGCGACTGCTGTTTTGGCTTTCATTCACTGTCTGATTGCTACTGCACAGAGCATCAAATCCCAAGATTCCTCCCACACAGTCCCCAATGAGGCACACCTAAAAAAGATCAGACAGAAAGTTAATGAAACAATATCTATATATTGGACACATATCCGTAAGGTTCAAGTCTGCCGAAAATGTCCAAACACCTGCGCCTATACAGTTCACTATCACAAACGAGGGGAATAGGCTCAATCAAAGGCTGTTTTCCACAAAGGGGAAAAATGGTATGTTAATGCATTTGTGTTTTTTGGGTGTATCCTACGATGCATTTTTTTTATATTTAGATATAAAAGGTTTAGAAGTATACATGTTCATAAAAAAAGGCTCAGCTGTGATGCGAGGATATTATGTACATATATGGTTAAGCAAAATAACAGAACACATCAATTGTTATAAAATGTCATATTACACTTCAGTAACTGACCTGGCCAGAGAACGCGGCCCCATCCAGAGACTTTATGAAGTCGGTGTACACCTGGTTGGCCCTGACGACCACGGTGGCCATGGCCTCCTGGTACTGCGGAGCAGAGGTTGCCAGGAGCGGGAGCGCGGCGAGCGGGATGTGGTCCTGGCTGCTCGACAGACATCCCTCATCGTAGCCGTACGGGCTCAGGCTGCCGCAAAAGACCACAGAGGAGCGTGAAGAAACAAACGCGGGAGGAGAGCACGTCGCGCCTGGAGCTTTCCCGTCAAACAGCCATCACAGTCAACAAACAGGAACCGTCAATCATCAGCCACGATGCCCGCAGCCAGCTGTAAGCACGCGCGTCCTCTTACTTCGACACCAGGGAGAAGGCCTCGGCGCAGATGGCCGGGCAGGGCACCAAGCGGATGGCGATGCGTCCCAGCGCCGCGGGGTAGTGGACACGCATGACCGCGTCGAAGGCCGTACTGATGGTGTTGACGTCGGCCTGCTTGCTGTTCTGGTCCCCGCCGCCTGTATCCAGGATGTTCCCTCCGTGCAGAACTAAGATCAGCACATGGATCTTGGACGGCTGCAGACACTGCTGGGACGAGCTCTCCTGGGAAGAGGAATAAAAAGACACGGCTGATGGATGGGGATGACGGGGAAAAGGATGCTCAATATATTGTAGATTTACTTGTGAAGATATCCCTTTTATCCGCATGAGCAAAGACAACATGCTTAGAGGGGGAAGCATCACAGGTAAACAAGAATCCTTGAGCTATTGTGAATGGCATTATCTGTGTTAGACGTGTGAGTCACATGGACAGCAGAACAACAAACACTTCTTTTCAAAACCAGAGAGGGGTAAGGAACCATGAAGGGGAACAGAACAGAGCCAACCAACACTCCACCTGGACGACTGTTCAACCAACAGCAAACCACGACAATACTTCCTGAGGACAAGTCACATTAAATACAACATAATGTGCAATTCTGTCTTTGAAGTCCGACACAAAACTGTTCAAAGAAGCACTCGATGTACACTCAACGCCACAGCTGCAGGAACACAGACGGTTGGGGGGTACAGGTTGTGGGTTTGTTGAGGGGGATGACGGGTCACCGGGGAGCTACTGAAGCCCACAGGGCACTCTGGCCAACATGTGTACTTACTGACTGGTACCTCGTTAGCGTGATGGTAGGAATGGGAGAGCTATCGGTTTGGCCGCTAACAGAGCCACGCATCTGAACACAAGAGCACAGAGAGGCTCAGGGACCAAACAGCCCTTCTCTCCCTCCCCCCAAGCCGTAAACCCCGGTGCAAATCACAACGCTTTTGATCAAGACACCATGTTTAACTGGAGCTGTTGGGTCGCAAAGTAAATTTTCCATGGATGTTTTTTCTGGAGTATTTATTTCAGACATGATTCTGCCGGTTAGCAGTCCAACACACGTACCTCATCTAGTCTTTCCTCACTGGTTGCTCTTTCATAATCCACTGTGATGTCCTTCAACAGATCACCTGCAAACACACACACACACACACACACACTCTCTCAACATCAACTCCAAAGGCAGAGTGACCTTTCATGACCACGTGTATTCATACTCGTCATACCCGGCGTGTCCTCTGTGTCTGCGGCTTCGATCTTGTCTATGAGGTCGTTGGAGTTCCACTTGGCGATCTCCTTTGGGAAGACCTCCTCGTCTTCCGACAGATCCTCTGCAGGGGCGACACAAGATGCATCGTGACCAACTGAAGGACATGTGCCACTCGGGGTTCACAAATGTGTCATCGCACCCACAGTTAACACAATTTATTATGATCAACAGGCTCATGAGTGACATTAGCTTACTCAGTTATATCACGTCGACCAATATAAAAAAAAGGTACCTCGTCAAGCGTTCCAGATTGGTAAAGTCAAATAAAATAAAAATATTGAGTGGTACTAATTACTTAATGATGGACATCAAATGCATATCACGCCGAGTCCTCATGTTTGTGACCGATGACCGACTGAGAAGAGTTTTTAAACAGGACGCATCTGTTGCATTTACATAAATCAAACAACACTATCAGCCATCCTCTGACATGAATCAGTGATTTGAAAAAGGCGGCACAGGATATGGAGATATCCCTTATTACCACATCATTTCTGTCCTGTTAAACTGCCACTCGCTTCATTTCAGGGAAACAGGCTGGTGTGTCCGGTTCACTTTAGTTTGAACAAATTTAAAGTAAAGTGTAACATTTGATGTACAAATGTCATGTAAGTCCATTAACTTAAATAAATAACAACTATTGTGAAGAAATGGAAGTAGTTTTATAGGACTAGCTTTGTATACAGGAAGTTGGAGACATTTTCTCAAACCCCAGAGAACGACTTCTGTCTCTCAGACGGTGTGTCCTGTGCACAGTTCAACATCTAGTGCCTTTTTTATTTCTTATTATAGTATATTATATTTTTCTTGTTGCGTCATTTATTTCATAGGCATCTATATAACAATAGCCTTTAGGTGAATCAATAAAGAACATTTTCTTCCAGCTTCAATTGCAAGTTTTATCCTGGGTTGATTATAGACATGTGTAACTGTAGCAGATACGTTTGTTTCCTCTGGTTTGAAGAATCAGTACTGCAATACCAGACACACCCAGTGTGGCATCCACGAGGAGTCCTCCTCCGAAAGCTTTCGTTTATTCATTTGCACTAAGAACAGCAACAGTGGAACTGGAGTCAAACATTAACCAACTTCAAGATTTTGTTACAGAGAATTACTGCAAGAGGAACTTAAAGACCAAGGTAAGCTAAGCCTTTTGCATTACTCAGTCTCTTTCTAAATATGTGTGTACCTCCATCACGTGCTTCATCCAGGCACCAACGCGCTCACACACACTTCTGTTCATATACACTGCATCTTCATTCTGATAAACCAATCCTCATTTATTTACTATAATGAAATAGCTGCAGCGTAAGAACATCCGTTAATCAAATGTAACCCGAGATGGGCAGCACATCAGTAATCACTGTATGGACGGTGACTGAGACAGAGGGTTATGTACTTTATGACAATATTCATGCATTTAAACCATTCATTTGATAACATGCAATGTCCGGCTCATAACATTGCATTAGTCCATACAAAAATGAATACTCTAACGCAAAAGATTATTCGGCTCACACTATTCATCGTCCTTGATTGCATAACAGTTTCACAATGATATGGGCAGAAATGCATTGAACTTTAAACAAGTGGAAGCAAACAAATGCAGCTAAATCAGTACCAACATAATACATGACAATTTTATTCTCATTTCATCAACATGATTGTCACTAAATTAAACAATTCCCCCCCCCCCCCTCATTTAATGCTTGGAATCATGAATTGCAAAACATTGTTTGTGTGTAAGGAATGAGGGTGACAGATCATTGTGAAATGGGTCCTGGACAACAGGATGATACACTTGGCCCGCGTCCTCGGCCACTCGCATCGCGCAGAGAGCAAGGATGTCGTACCACACCCACCTATCTCAACTGCAGCCCCAAAGCATGCTGGGTATCTGGGAAGTTTAAGAACTGATCTGTGGTTAAAGAGATGCATGCAGAGTCAGGGGAGGGGAGAACAAGCAGGTTTTTGGAAAACTGAACACAAAAACAACACTATGGATCCAACTATTTACTCCAATTAAAAATCAAAACTGGGTTACCATGAGCATCGAAGAACTCCTCGTCAGAGCTGTCCTCTGAGTCTCGAGCGATGCTTTGCATCCTCCACTCCGAGATGCTGTGACGGGATGGACTCACTGAGAAACCGCACACACACAAAATTCAGTGTTATTTCGGGACATGTGTTTGAGCCTCTTTCTTTCCCTTTTCCACACACACACACACACACACTCTCTCTCTCTCTCTTTTCTTTTCAACAAAGAAACATTGCACAATCTCCCCCAACACACACACACACACACACACACACGCACACACAACAGTTTCTGTGGTGCATCACAGATGGACTGCTTGGTGGTCAGAGGGGTTGCGTGAGAAGTGAGGCCCAATGTTACACAGTCAAGCTACAAGCACCCCAACCAACAAATGCCAGCCGGGGAAATGGCAATACGAAAAGAAGGCCATGTCTGTCACATCTCTGTCTGTCTCTGCCTTGCATACAGTATATAATGAGTGTGGAGGACAGAGGGGTGTGGCTCTAAGGGGCAGACTGGTGAGAGGGGGGCACAGCTGTAGCCGTCAGCACACAGGATGAACCAGCAGCGCTGGAGGGGAGGCTCACTGTGAAGAGCGTCAGCCTTCTCCGTCTGTGACGTCAGCACTGCTGCTAAAAATAGTCCAAGAGAGAACCACAGGGGGTAGCGTGGGTGGTGTTACAGATGAGAGTCAGGGTCCCAGTGGCAGCTACATGGAGCACTGCCTTGAGGTAGGGGTGACACTGGAGATGGGTGTGTTCAAACATGTGGTTTGTGATGTCACAACTGCTGCTAAAAATAACCCAGGAGAGATACAAAGTTGTAGGGGTGAGGAGAGGCGACATTGGTAGTTGACAAGCGAGCAGAGTAAAAACATTACAAATAATCAGGGATCTGACAGAAAAGCCCTTTGAGCTCAGAGCTCTTCTGTAGCCATGGATTAATTCAGCTGGGAGCGCTGCGTATACAACTGAACCAAAAAACACAACAAAGTTGTTTATGTTCTCCTATTGGATGGACTTTTCGGTTGGCGTGGCATTTTAGATTTGACTATGCAATATCTACGGTCTTTGAGAGATGAACCAAAACATTTTAGTTTGCTTCTTCACTCAGAACTGAGTCATTACGATACTTCCTGTGGAGCTACAGAGTTTTGAGGCGAACTTGATGGATAAGAGTTCACTGTTACACATATGAATCGGTCACCAGCAAACCAGTACGTTTTAAACAGCCACCTTTCAATCTTACAGGGGTGTCTGTGCACGTGTGTGTGTGCCTGTGTCTGTACTTTACTTTAAAGAAGAAACACAACTCCTCCAAACAGAATAAAGCATTGTGCTACTTTGGCTTTGCACAAGCTTGACCTTGTTGACTTCTGAAGTCTCAAATATTACAACTGGCTGTGTTTACACTTGGAACAGTTTGAGTTTGTTGTTGGTAGACTTCAACCTTTACGGTGGAAAGGAGTCTGGGGACAGACTGGACAATTAAAGTGCGTAATAAGAGATGAGAGTAATAAGAGATGAGATCATATGCAAAGGAAGGATTACGGCTTAGGTCAGCCACTGTCATACACAGAGGTGACAGATGAGTGGGTGAAGAAGGCGTGCTCCTCACCTCCTCTCTTTGACGAGCGGGAGGATCGGGATGAAGTGGACCACTGTTTGGTGAGTACACCTCGAGGCTGGAGAGTCTCTCCACCCGAGCTGACAACCACCTCCTCAGCTTCAATGGAGCTGATCGCCTCTTTGACCTCCTGCTCTTTGTCCGGAGACTGAGCTCCTCCGTTAGCCTCTGTGCCCTCCTCCGCCTGACTGAACTGGGCCATTTTGGTGGCCAGGGCCAGCTGGGTTTCCAGTTCCAGCTGCCGGATGTCCTCCATGGTCAGACCGTACCACTCGTCCTGCCAGCACCAGGCCTGCCGGTGGGCACGCACCATCACCTTTCTCAGTCCTAGAAATAAAGACATTGTGATAATAATATGATATACAGGGATCAAAGAACAGGTATTTCCATTTTTTGTGAATGTGTCAATCTTTTTACAATTGTAAAGAAGAAAACAGGAAAGTGAAACAGAAAAAAGTAAAGAAATAAATAAAAGATACAAATAATAACAATGCAAAACTAAATAAATAAAAAAATAATAATAATAATAGTAATTAATAATAAAGCACCCACCCATGGCCTTCCCATTCTTTCACGTTACAATATCGTAAAACTAAAGTTAAGTATTTAGGTTTAGTTACAGTTAGTCAGATAAGGGCAGAAGACCAAATGCACACATACAAAGTAATAAATTGTAAAATATGACAATCAAAAAGATATAAAACAATCAATCATACGGTTTCTACATTTAGATTATTCTTAGAGTATTACATAGAAGTATTAGATAACATTCCAGATAACATGCCGTTACATCTGTGACAGCATACTCACCAACATCATGGATGAAGCGTTCGATCTTGGACTGCATGCCCCAGTAGCGAAACTCCACCTTGCAGAGTTTGTAGGCACACATGATGGGGGTCTTGCCAGGGTTGTTGTTGTAGTCCTCTATCCAGTCGTCCTGCAGAGGACCCCTCTGGGTCTTGGCTGACTTGAAGAGCCGTGTGTCCTCCTCTGCTTTGTACTCATAAGGCGAAATTGGATCTGTCACGATGTCGATTGGGTCTGCCAGAAGTAGTTAAAATACAGGAAGCAAAGATTAGTGGAGCCAGGTGTTTTAAATGTATTGCATTAATTATACTCTAATACTCTAGATCTGTAATATCAAACATAACTTCAAAGTGCATGAAGGGGTGGAGTAGTTTAAAGGCCTTTGTGTTTAAACACTTGACATTATTTTATTGACTGAATTTCAGGGCTATGAATACACATACAAGGATAAGTCATTAATTAAAATGATCAGGGTCACTGCATGCCTAAAACCAATCAGTACCAAGCATCTTCACATTCAACAGGCTTGCTATCAAACAGAAAAAAACATGCAGTCGCACTTTATTGCCACAAGTGGGCCTCGTCTGCTCCTTTTGTCTGAGACAAGAGGACAGATTTGAAAGACTTCAGACTAAACATACTACTAACTTGTCTCCTTAAATAACTATTGAAAGAATTATCATTAATTGTTGGTTCTCTAATATAGATACACAGTGTCTATGCTGAGCTGGCTTAATCAGTTGGACTTGGAGATAAATCAGCCTGATACACATTAGTTTAAATTTGAATATATGGATTTATGTCATCTTCAATGCTCAGGGAAAATTGTCTCACCAATAGCCCTCTGCCTCTTCTCTGCTGCAGACATGTTGAAGACATCTGCTTGGTTGCCTGTGTCAGGTTTGTAATAGGTCTCAATGTCAATGGAAAACTTCTCAACAAAGGGGCAGGTGTATCTGAAGGACAAGAGGCAACAGCATCAAGTAAAACAGAACACATGTCCCAATAAAGCAACCTTGCATTATGATTGAAATCTTCTTTCAATGTGAGACTTCTCAATGGCTCAAGATCACAACTCTATTATTAAGTGTGACAAAACCCTCTCGCTGCCAAGTATAGGACACTTATTGCATCCGAGGCGTGTGCAGCAAAGCCGCCACTGGTTGAATGGATGTGTCAACAGGCACTTGCAGTCCATCAATGCCCTGACAGTAAAGTCACGGGCAGCTCTCTGTTCAGCACCTTCGTGTCTCGTCGTTCGTTAGGGCGCACACACACGAACACTCGCACCCTGCACATGAGGTCCCACCAAAACCCAACAGCCTGTGAGCGCCATTGGCCACAAGCCGATCTGATGGTCTGCTCAGCAATATTCAGACAACTTGCCCTGAGATTATTATTTTCTCGACTTTTACTGAGGCACAACAGATAATTCCCATTCTGAAATGCTGCAGAATCTTGGCATTTTATACTGGATATGAGCACGGTTAAAATGACGCCCTTAACAGGTGGAAGGGTAATTGGTGTCTTGTTGATGCAGTAGTTGTACATCTCTGCACAGAGCCTTTTTCATATTGAAAGAACACATTTAGAGTGTTCTGCAACCCTTGGCAGCGTTTAATACACTCCCACTCCTGCTCTGAAGAGGTGTCCTTCCTGCAAACCTCACCTGGTGCGGGTGTAAGGGTAGGCGTTCCAGGACTCCTCTTCAACCCTCAGTGCTGCTTTGGGCAAGATGGAGCAGAACCAGCTGGGAATGTGCATGCCAATATGGTAAACCTTGTGGGTGTACTGGCCCGTCCCACCCGGTCCATCTGTGTAGGGCTTATTCTCCAGAATCTCCACCCCGCTTCCTTCACCACAGCTCTCATCTCTGCTCTTTTTCTGTTGGAGGAATACATATAATGAGGTTGAAGTGAGTAAGTCAGTTCTTCATGTCTGCATACAAGTACTAGTGTAAAGGGAGATCTACATTTAGAAATACAAATGGAAATGTATGCTTGATCCGAAACATACAAAAGACGAAGGAAATGAAAAACAAATAAATGAACGGCCAATGAATAGCTTCCTGAAAGCTTAGCAAACTCTGAATTGCAAATTAGAAAGCCCAAAACCAGCTCATGGAGCCACACCTTTCCCATATTTACATTACAGGTGCACACTGGAAGAGAGGCTGGGTGTAGCTTGCTGATGCAGTTGAGGTGACTTACAGCTAGGTGACTCACCAGGTGAAAAACAGGAATGTGTGGCTTGGAAAGAGGAAGACTCACAAGAATTGTTATGAAATCAGCGAAGCAGGAAACGTGGACAGAAGAGCATAGTCCAAGTGCTGACGATGTTAAAAACACAGGGAGCAAAGACCGAGGACCATAAATGTCACAGATTACTGATCATCTTGCGCCTATCGACCGCTGGATAATCTTTTCACACGTACACAATGTAACACACATAACGTATGAGCACAGTATTTAGTGCAGCGCTGGGACAAGAGGGAGAGAGATGTTTCCAGTCAGGATGGAGTAAAGGCAGCAAGTCAGTGGGGAAGGGAAGAGGAAGCCAGGGAGGCGTCCAGTGCTCCGGCCATCATTACCTCTGACAGGTCCTTCATTAGCCACCCGCTCTGCTCTCAACAGCACAGTCACAGATCCAAAGACACGGCACAGACGCCCCAACACCATCTCACTGGCCGGTCAGCCAACCAGTACGCGAGCCATGAGCCGAGCGTTGAAACATATGTACAGTGACCTGTGTGCATGCAAACACCGTGAAAATGTACGCAGCTGTAGAAGTACACACATGTAGACAGTACATGCGTGAGCAGATTAACACATTTAAATGTAACGGTGTTCACCCCAGAACACAACAGACATGTCTTTCCATTTACAGAGGAGTATCAGTTGGCTTTTCAATTAGACCGATCACAATCAGGTCTGTCCATCATTGTGAGGACCATCATCATTATACCTGGAAACATTTACTGCTGTTGATCTTTCCAAATGTAATTGTTTTTTCCTTTGTGGACAGACGACTCCAAAGATTGGCCAATTACTCCTGACGGTAAAGTCAGCCGTCTAGTTAAAAGGAAACAAATACGTTTCATTATGTTCTGCTGTCCCTGAAGTAGAAAACTGGTCGGGTGACAGCAGTCTGCCACATGAGACGGATGAGTCCCTCCAGTTGAGCAGGAGAAGGATCACAAGATACAGACTATAGGAATAGATAACGTGCTTTAAGTTCAATGAACACTAAATGTCGTTTCAAAGGGGCTTTGTTCCTTTGTGTACAGGTACAACGCCGTGGAGGAGGAACTTTAAGGCACAAATAGTTCAAGAGTCTCTGGAGCATGTCGGCCGTCTCCAAAGGGGCGCTCCTCCTCTACACCCATCTACTGTGAAATCCTTTTTGGCTCATTAAACAATGACAAAGTGTGTTGGAACTTCAAGTCCTGCCCCCTCGCTCTCTAACCGACCGTTCTTTAAACAGCCATAAAACAGTCACAAATAAACCCATCACCATGCAAGCCTGCAGCACGCGTTTAGATCTGACCCCTCCGACAGGATGAGAGTCACATCCCGGTTTCCTTCCCTTGCCATCAAGTTAGTGAGGAGTGTTTCCTGTTTGAGATGCTTCTCTTCACTTCACTCCACAGATACAGCTGCTTAGTCAGAACATGAAGGATCTGAGCGGATGAGTGAGACACAGTGAGATCTTCTCAGAATTAATTTCTCACACATTCAGCATTTGCTTCCTGCATTACTTCAAATCCCGATGTGGTAATAATTCAATTATTCCAATTATCTTTCAAATGAGAAGAGGCCATTGTAAGGGCAAAGGAAATGAAGTGGGAGGAGAGATGGGGCGGGGCGTTGCTGGCTGAGGTGTGTATATGTCCAGGCTGTCCGAAGGCCCGACTTCATCTATGAGGCCAACACCGGTAAGAATGGCAGGCAGGCCTGCCTACATGCTGCAGTTGCCCTGGTAACATACAGCAGTGAAGCGAGGGTATTCACAGACGCCAGCAGAAATCGTCTCCGCTTCGAATACAGCTCTCCCTTTTCATTCCACCCCTTCTCTCATTACCCCTCACTCTATTGCAACCTCTTTTTATCCTCCATTTCCTTTTTTTCCCATTCACTTCTTCTCTCGAACAAAACCTGACCACTGGCACGCTGCTGATGTCACGGTCGTCATAGTGACAGAAGCCCCACAGAAACAAGGCTGTGCAGAGAGGCTGAGGTCAGAGGAAAAGGTAACTATGGGTCACTCAAGCAAGAATTCCTCTATCATTCACTCACAAACTAGAGATCAACTCCTTCTGTTAAGACTCTGTAAACCTGTTTGCACATGTGTCATGTCTTATTTCCACAATGCCCCTTCTGATAAGATCTAACCCAGGGCATGCAGAAGATCGGGGAATAAAGTTATTGCAGTTATGCAATTAACAAACTTAACAACACCTTGTTCAATAAAGCTAATGTGCCAAAGGAAGTGAGTGTGTGTAAGTGTGGCGCAGTGCCTGGTGTGTGCTGTCTGGTAACGTCTGCTTGCTTCAGGGCATGACTGCAGAGTCATGTTCACTACCGCCTTCAGCTCTACTGGTCTGTTTGGTGGCTTAGGGGGGAGACAACAGTTCAACTGTAAAATCTGAGATTCTTTTAGAGACCAATTTACAGAAAGGACAAACAAAGGCCACTACACCGATATTAAGTTACTACAACTAACTAACCTCCATCGCGTCGGGAGAAAACGGTTTTTATAGGACATCGGAAACCGAAGGGAGAGGCCATCTGAGCAAATACAGGTGGACAAACCCGTCGTTCGTGTTGCAGGATTGGTTTACCAGTGGCTGAATATTTACTCAAGACAACGTTGGATACATACATTATAATCAAATAGGCTTTGAGATAGAAAGTTGTCAGAGAGGGCTGCCTAAGAGAAGGTCAACAGCTCAACAGAAGAGCTCTTCTACTTCTCCAATGGAGCTGCGTTGCCGTGCAGCTTACATATAGAAATCAACTACCTCCCATAAATGAGAAACTAGGCAACACTTAGATTAATATCTCATCTCAGGGTTCATATATTGCCTTGTATTGGCTGTAAAGGTAAGTTCATATGACTTTAATCGACCAGATTTAGCCACTGCTTTCATTTGAAACTGCACTAAGAAAATTTCACACACTTGACATAATTATTATTTCTTGATGAAAGCACTTCTTTAGTGACATAACCGCCACAATAAAAGGTCACCGGAGAAGCAGTGCACTCTTTACACAGCAAAAGGCCTCTACCTGATAACTTCAACCTACTCGTTAACAAATGGCAAACCACTTGTGATGTGCATTACACACTATGCAGCTCAGATCCCAGCACAACTGCTGAATGTTAAGTGCCAAGCGTTTGCCTCAACAATAACAGTTTTATAACTACGGTTTTCTTTCTTCTCCACAGTCCAAGTCATTGTGGTTGCTCTGCATGCCTCTCCCGGGTAATGCGGCTCAAAGTCCACCTGGTAGCACCACAGGATTAAATAAATCCTCCTTCACGTACACATGGCATATGCAGAGAAAATACGTCGCCACACAGGATAACCAAAGCTGTATGAATCAAGTGGTTGCTGCTTGGTGAACCCTAAAGCTCTTACACAGACACCAGATAAGGGTTCGGGAAGACGAATGAAACTTTCTGCCACGGACAAAGCAGTATGTCCAGATCCGTCACGTGTGTGTGCATCGAAAGCAGGTTGCACCCACCCTCCTCTTGAAGAAACATGCGGTCTGTGACGGCTAGAAACAGCCAGCTTTACAGGACTGTCTCAGAAAATTAGAATATTGTGATAAAGTTCTTTATTTTCTGTAATGCAATTAAAAAACAAAAATGTCATGCATTCTGGATTCAATACAAATCAACTGAAATATTGCAAGCCTTTTATTCTTTTAATATTGCCGATTATGGCTTACAGCTTAAGAAAACTCAAATATCCTATCTCTAAATATTAGAATATTTCCTCAGACCAAGTTAAAAAAAAGATGTATAACAGCAAAACAAAATCAAACATTTGCACTCAGTACTTGGTTGGGAATCCTTTTGCACGGATTACTGCATCAATGCGGCGTGACATGGAGGCAACCAGCCTGTGGCATTGCTGAGGTGTTATGGATGCCCAGGATGCTTCAATAGTGGCCTTTAGCTCATTTGCATTGTTGGGTCTGGTGTCTTTCAGCTTCCTCTTCACAATACCCCACACATTCTCTCTGGGGTTCAGGTCAGGGGAATTGGCAGGCCAATCGAGGACAGTAACGCCATGGTCAGTACACCAGTTACTGGTGGTTCTGGCACTGTGGGCAGGTGCCAGATCATGCTGGAAAATGAAATCATCATCTCCATAGAGCTTTTCATCAGACGGAAGCATGTAGTGCTCTAAAATCTCTTGGTACACAGCTGCATTTACTCTGGACTTGATGAAACACAGTGGACCAACACCAGCAGCTGACATGGCTCCCTAAACCATCACTGACTGGGAACTTCACACTGGATTTCAAGCAACTTGGATTTTGCTCCTCTCCAGCCTTTCTCCAGACTCTGGCGCCTTGACTTCCAAATGAAATACAACACTTGCTTTCGTCTGAAAAGAGGACTTTGGACCACTCAGCAACTGTCCGGTGCTTCTTTTCCCCTTACAGGTGTTTTGAGTTACTTAGATGATTCAAGTGATTAGTTGAATACCCTACTAGTATACTTTTTCATGATATTCTAATATTTAGAGTTTGAGTTTTCTTAAGCTGTAAGCCATAATCAGCAATATTTAAAGAATAAAAGGCTTGCAATATTTCAGTTGATTTGTAATGAATCCAGAATGCATGACATTTTTGTTTTTTTAAATTGCATTACAGAAAATAAAGAACTTTATCACAATATTCTAATTTTCTGAGACAGTCCTGTATAGAGTTCAAATAGGCTAATCCATCAGCACACAAGCTCTCTTTGTTCCATTACTTCACTGACGTCAGACCGTGTGACCAATCATTTCATAATTGGGCATGCTGCAAATGCACTCTTTTTTTTTCCACCTCTCTTACTGCTTGTTTTTGTATTCCAGTTTCTGCGCCACTGGCTGTTTTGGGCTAAGTGTGTGTGGGTGAGAGTTTGGTGGGAAATCTAGCGCTGTGACCTCACCTGGATCATATAGAGCTGGGCGATGCGGTACTCCTCCACACTCATGGGCATGGGGATGCGGTACTCCTTGATAAGCATGGTGGATAATAGAAGGGGGATCGGGGGATCTGGGAGAAGATTGACAAGGGAAAGGGGTGGGAGGGACCGAGGGAAGGGAGGGGGGACAGGAAACACTCGAGGCGGCTCCTAGATGCGACTTGTCAAATCACCAGCTGACGTCCACATTGACGGTTCCTGTGGGGGAAGAACAAAAAAAAGCATTAGGTACCCAAGCTATGAATATATAATAATAAAGAATACACACAGGTGTCCAGCAGTTAGCGTTTGCTCCAGTCAAAATAATCTCTTAACCCTGACCCGATCTCTGGATCCCTAAAAAAGATGTATGGCTCTCCTAACAGGTCTCCATCAACACACGTCACTCAAAAAGCAGAAACCGGCTTCAAATCAGCAACACAAAAGATTCTTCATGATCAAAATATTGCAGCACGCAGGCACATTGAGGAAGCTTTAACATTCCTTTACACGTAACAAAGATGCATTCTCGTAGCTCACGCGCAGATGGAGAGCAGAGCCGTAGTATCATTCAAGGAATATGCTCAGTGTCGTTACTGGAGGTGTGGTCCAAACCCCGGCGCTGACGACGAGCAGCAGCATCGTGTCTCCATCCAGCGTCTCAGTTCCAAGTAAGGCATTTTCCAGAATAAACTTCTCTTCTTATACAAAAGCCACAGCTCAGTGTGTGTGTGTGTGTGTGTGTGTGTGTGTGTGTGTGTGTGTGTGTGTGTGTGTGTGTGTGTGTGTGTGTGTGTGTGTGTGTGTGTGTGTGTGTGTGTGTGTGTGTGTGTGTGTGTGTGTGTGTCAGGTGGCTTCAGTCCACGGAGAGCCCCCGTGCCTTGCCTACAGTCCAAACAGCCACCCTGTCTCTCCCAACACTTCGGCGCCGTCACATGGGGGGCTCACTCCGCGTAAGAAGGATTACAGTTGAGTGGGGAGCCTTACATAACCTTGTAATAACTACATATGCATCAAGGCTTCAGAAATAGCTGAAACGGAAATACACGGAGGATTGTTTTCAAACCACTGGGCAGATAGGGGTGGGCGCTGTGGGCTATACATAACCAACGTGTGGGTGGCGTGAGCTGCAGAAGTTTGCTTGTGACCGCCGAGAGAAGAACAACTCCGGAGCCAAGCAAGTATAAAACAAGACTCTGACGGCATACACCGTCAGCTAGAGCGGAACATGGTCTGAAGAGGAGTCCAAAAGGAACGAGAGAAAAGAGTTCTTTAGTCAAAATAAGTGAAGAAGCACATTATTGAATACGTGTAAAGAAAGACGTGGAGGTTTTTCTCCACAAGACAACAATAAAAGGATTTAAAAGTCTAGTTGGTTGGGATCTTGGTGCCCATGTGCAGAGACAGTGTTGTGCTGCGTGTCCGACAGGTGACACCACCACCACCCTGGGACTGCCTCCATGGGGTTATCCAAGTGAGTCTGCACAGCATTGCATAACCCAAATATTCGCTCTTTTAACCTGTGGCAGTACCTTGCTCTAGTACCCGGTTATTCTGGCTAATCACATTAATATTCCCAATGCGTCACTTATCCCATGAACAAAGGCCAGCTTCGGAGAGGGTCCTGGTGTTGGCTACGGCTCTGCTCCCCCCTCTGTCGAGTGCCTGCCCCCACAACCAGGAGCAGATGTTTCATTGCAGACTGGGAGGTGTCCTGATTAAGAGTTCCCCAAGTCTTCTTTAAATCTTTCATCTAATATTGTTGCTCGACAAAAACAGCACATTGACAAAATTGGAGCAGAAAGACACATTTTGCTGAAAATAACTGCCCTCTTGGGAAAGACCGAGCTAAAACTAGGTTAGCCTGGAGAGGCCCAGAGAAGAGCCTGCAGCTCAGCAGCCTGGGGGGGGCCTCTGGGTGCTGGTGCCCGGCTTTACAGAAGGTCACGAAGCTCACTTGAAGCCCGGTTCAACGACGTGGCAACAGTTTGATTGTAGGTTGCGACAAACTTCTCTTGGTAAACAATCCTGGACGTGACGGCTGATTTGATTCGTAACGCGTATGACACGGCAGGAAAGACTCATTTACTGTGAGATTGTCTGTCGGTGAATCAAAGCCCAGCCAGCTGCCACCAAGCGGCAACCGGCACCAGGTATGAAAGGAGTAACAAAGGGAGAGAGAGACGGGACAAGCAACAGGCGGCGTAACGAGGGCCGCCGTTCAGTGCCAACGTCTGTCTGCAGCAGGATGGTTTACAGCCCGGGGTGACGCCGAGGAGGGACTGGGATTACTAGTGATGCGTGTGAATTGTGTGCCCAATTGCCAAAGAGGATTATGACAGTATGCCCATTTGTTAGAGCTGCAACAGACCATTATCTTCACCATGAATTGATCTGTTGTCGTTTCATATTAATGAATACAAAATTACAATATTAAGATAACATTTTACAAAAAGAGAATCCGTTTCCCAGAATGCATGCTGACTTTTCTCTGATAACTACTCACAAATGCATGAATTGCTTAACTAATTGTAACGGTAGTACAAGTACAAATATGTATAAAATAAAGAAATGTTGAAAGACAAAAAAAAAAAACACTTCAATCTTTTGTAATTCTTGTCTTTACATACTTGATAAGCAGATTTCGTATTTCTCTTAGTTCAGCTTCCCACTCATTCCCACAATCCTATCATGTTGAAATAAACTAGTTCATGTTTTGTTCCAGTGTTTTTAAGTAGCCGTCTCTTTTCTAGTCGGACGGACACACACAAACTTGCTTGCCACAATTTTTTTTTTTTTTATATAATTTGTCTGTGTTTATTAGTAGTAGTAAACTAACATGAAATATAACTATAACAGCACACACACATGCATTGTGGCTGAATAAGCAATATCTCCTCCTTTCATGTTAAACCACAGATCAATTAGCTGCTTTCAAGAGGGTCCGACTGCTGCTCAATTATAACCAACATGTCTCCTTTACATCACATGTCATTTAGCTGACGCTTTTATCCAAACTTACAATCCTGCTACATTCTCACAACGTAGACGCAGCTACAAGGAGCACACACACACACACACACACACACACACACACACACACACACACACACACACACACACACACACACACACACACACACACACACACACACACACACACACACACACACACACACACACACACACACACACACACACACACACACACACACACACACACACACACACACACACACACACACACACACACACACACACACACACACACACACACACACACACACACACACACACAATCATCCTAGCATACGCAGGCAGAGTGCTTGACGCTGTTCGTTCAGAGAATATGCTCCTTCCCTTCTAAAAATACAGTCTCTGCCCCCTCTAGGCAGTGACGCAATAGCAGCACACGCCAGTGCACAGCGCTCATCACAAAGCAGCCTCCAACGTTTCGGCTCCAGCTTGAACAAAACTGAAGCCAACGATAACTACAACACACTTTGAGTAGGAATGTGTTTTGTTCCTCTACCCACCGCCACTCTTTTGGGCCCGTTACACATGTGGCCACCTGTGGCAGGGCCGTGCACCCCGAGGTGTATAAGGGTGCAACCGCCTCGTCTGCACGACCCAGAAGGTGGGACGAACCATCAGAGGTACTGAATTATCCTGGCAACAGTATTTCATAGCTTTTTTTATTGGTTTCACTTATGCAACTCCAGAAATAAATAAAACCAAAAAAGCAATTGACGAACAAAACACACATCTACTGACATGTTCTCTTACCCAATAAGGAGGGGGACAATTTATTGGTTGTTGTGCCATACAACAACCAGTAAATAAACAATAGAATAAGATGGTCTGTCCCATACAGTTACTTAGCAACAACAAAAAACAGAGTAATATGCGAAAAAGAATCAAGACACAAACGGTTCATCATCAACACAGGAAACAGCTTCCCTGACACTTCATATGGTCTATTATTTTGTCCTCATACATTTTCTTGAAATGAAATGTATCCATAGAGAATTCCACAGTTTAACACCAACTGCTGAATAACACATCTGCTTTAATGCTTACTTAATGCTTAAGTAATCAGTGCAACACGGGTTCTTCAAATGTTATCTCCTTCTTTGGACTTTGTCCGCTGTTTTAAAACAAACTGTAAATGTGGCCCTCTACATAACTCAGGATGTCTGGAATCATCCTAGATGGGAAGGCTGGGATGCAGTGGATGGAACGGATCCCCCTCAAACCACCAGGTTTGGGGGTCGATCCTCAGCTCCTGTCTGTAAGAGTCCTTTAGGGAGAGACTGAACCCAAAGTTGCTCCCCGGGTACTTTACAGCAGCCCACTGCTCCTTATGGGGTCACTTAGAAAAAAAAGCACTGTTTTTTTTCCAATGAAAACAACATTAAATTCATCAGAAATACACTCTATACGTAGTTAATGTGGTAAATGACTATTCTCTGTTTTTAGACTAGCAGAGGGTTTAGAACCCCCTTGAAACCCTTTTTTTCCCCTTGACATTGAAACCCTTTTTATGTGAGCACAGCTGAAAACAGTTATGCTGGTGAGAGAAGCTCTAAAGCTGGCCTTCCTTTGAGCGGCAAGTTTGAAGAACAACATTAATGTTTCAAATGAAAATCTGTATTTCTAACCTTGTCAATGTCTTGACTATATGTTTTATTAATCTTGTATTCATTTAATAAAAAAAAGTGTGAGTTTTCATGGAAAATACAACATTTTCTCGGTGACCCCAAACTTTTGAACGGTAGTGTATATTTAAGCCGTTTTCAGATAACACGATGCTAAACACCAGAGACGGCCTGTTAACACAATTGCATAGTTGGGAGTGGGACTACAACTGGAATAAACAAACAATTGCTCACCTCTAAACAGGAAGTGTCTGACCTAAACAGATCACACTTCACTGCAAAGACTGGATTATATCCACCACAGGGCAGAACCTCACATTTGACCCGAAACATTAAATAAACCGTTCACAAGATCCATTTCCCGTGCCAGCCCAAGCTGCCCCGCGTCACAATGATCGAATATGACATTGATAAATCCTTCTGAAAGTGCCACATTTATTAGGATTGAAAGCTATAAGTCCAGCAGACAGTTTGACCACAGGACGAGAGCAACAGCTGGACCTCGCTGTTGACACAAAGCACAAGACTGGGAAGGAGGTGTTGACTCGCAGGAGGCTTTTTGATCGTGCTCCTTTAAAGTTAGCTCGGTTTTAGAGAGCACCGCTTTGAGACGGAGCAACAGAGGAGGTGGTGGCTCCCAGAGACGCTGGGTGAGGAGGGGGAGCAGGGGTTCCCTCAAGACTGACTCGAGGCAAGACCCCTTTAAAACACAAGTGGAAAATGTTCGCCCCTGGACTGCCGGAAATACCATAGATCAGTTTCACACAGCCTCGCGTTGCAGAGACAACTTTAGCTATGACAACGGCTGCAAACAGACGCGGCCCGAGACGAGAACCCTCGATTGAGTTGATGGGCTTCCCCACCAATCCGGTTCAAATGTCAAACGGCTTTAAGCCAATGTTGTTTGCTCTGGGCTGTGTACACACCGAGAACCCGGCAATAGAGTTCACCGTACACCTGCAGTAACCAAAAGGCCCACGAAGCACTGTTAAAACAAGCCTGCTGTTTAAAAACAGATTATCCCTCGCTGCCCAAAAGAGCATCCATTAAGGGAAAAAGATTAATTGTCATTTATCAGGGTTATAACTGGGATCAACATGTGGCACACATAACTGAATACATGATCAGTTGACACTTCTAAAACGTGCCCGCTTAGGGTTTAATAAAGAAAGAGATCCTTTTTTCCCTCATCTTTAAATCTAGTATTGTATTCATGTTGACCACATTTCTGGACGTTCAAAGGTATTAAATCATACATTTTACTCTTGATACAAGATACTTGAATCTCTGTAGTCCATGGGACAGCGACTAGAACCTTTCTATTCAGTACACAGGTGCAGTCTGGTTGTAGGCTGACAAAAGGTAATGCTTTGTTTGTCGTTTGACTTCATTAAAGCAAACATTGATCTTTTCTCCATATGCAAAAAGAGATCAGGATGTTTTTTATGTTATAACAAAGTGCTCAGACGGGAAGAGCAAAAGAGGGGAACACATTTGAAGTGCACCATCATTTAGACCGCATAAGAGCTTCAATTTGAACTGAGGCTGAGCTTCAAAAACAACATAACATGATCTCCTAAGACCTCATCGATTAGCATCAGACCACAGGAAAACACTTCAACATCAGTAACTAGCGTCACTAGCGTCACTCGGTAGAGCGAATACCTTCGCTGCAGCCACATTTTGGCATTAGTTGCATGCCTATTGGGTAAAGATCGACCGCACTATGCTAAAAAGAAGATGTTGACCTTTTCATGAGCTTGACCTTGACCTTGGACCAGATCGATCCCAACATCTAGTCAATTGGTCCCTGGATAATAAGCAATCATCCCACCTAATTTCATGCGATTTGGTTTAATCCTTTTTGAGTTGTGCGAATAACACACAAATAAATACACAGCGATCAAAACAGAACCTTCCGCATTTTCAATGTGAAGGTAACAAACAGTCACATACATAGTGGTGCATCATCAACTAACTCTACAGTCAGCTCCCAGGAGGTGCCCCAAGAACGAGGCCATCCCTCCTGCCGTCCCTCAGGAGGCCCATGCTCATCCACAGGCTAAGGAGGTAGGATACCTGATTATAAAGGTAACATATTAAGTATCACTTGAAATATAGCTTTTGCTACCGTTTTTTTCTCTTTCTAAATAACCTTAAATATGTAATGAGTTGTATATTTTGTTTAATGTACAAAATCATAGCAAACATGGACTCAGTCCAAGGCAGATCAATGAACCTCACTACATCTGAAGCATTTAAGTTTAGTTTATATTATATACCCCGACAGTGTTTAATTAAAATTCTACATAAAGCTGGTGCCCTGTGAGTGCTGAGAACTTTAAGCTGCTTTAATACGTGAAGGCATTGTTTTCTCGTGGCTCAGCGGTGCTCATCAGTCCAGCTTTCCAAAACGGGCCCGTTACATACCAGCTCTATCTCTAATCAACGCCACGCTTCACTATGAAATCCAAAATTAGATGACCTTGTATGCAAATTACACTTGGATTAATCAGTTATGCTCCAAGTTTAAATGAGGATCTCCCCTCGCTGTCACTCTTGGAGCCTGAATCAGCCGTGCAGAGAGCAGCCTTACATAAGTCGGACACAGAAGAGGGACGCATCGATCACCCAGAATGTCGCCTATCCCATTATCCAATGCATGTCGCTCCAGACCAATACATGCTTCTGTGGATTTAGATAGAATTACAACTATAGTTGATACATATAAACTTTTCTTTTTTTTTGCCACAAAAACATCAGTAGCACTCTGATAAATAGGAATGAAACTTTTTTCTTTTTTTTTGCCACAAAAACATCAGTAGCACTCTGATAAATAGGAATGAAACTTTTTTTAATCATTGTGTCGAGTCAAATGAAATGGATACTACTCTATAAAAAGGCAAAACATTATTTTCTTTCCTGCCTCTTTATCCTCTCATTGCTTGAAAAAAGAAAAAAAGGGGGGGGGGGTGTTACCATGGAGACACAGGTCTCTTTTCTTATAGTCAGTGACAAGAAAGGTAAAGACCAGACGCTGCCGGGGCCGATTCTTCTTTCTCCTGTTTCTCCTGTTTCTCCTGTCTCCACTTTCACTTCTGCCGGCCTCTGTTCTCCCCCCCCTCCCCCTCTCTGGTTTCTTTGTGCCGGCGGCAGCACCAGTCCGCGATTCTCACCCATTCAAATAAACCATCAACCTTAATATTTCACTGTGATATACTGTGGGTTTGAAGATTGTCTATACAACATAATGAAGAATTAGAAATACAGTGGTGATGGTGAGTGGGATACACATGAGCTAAGTTACAGGCCACATGTGGACATATACTAAAAATAGCCCTGTCAATACAAGTCTCCTACAACCACTTCAAGAGTTAAAAATACCTAAAGCAATTATGATGAAAGTTTCTCTTCCTAGAGTTAACCAAGTAAACCACTGATGACTCCCTTTCCAACATCTTTGGAGTGAGCAAGAGGAATATGAAGAAACACAGAATACAAATGCTGAATTGATAGAATTGGTCTTTTTTCCCCTTTTTCCTCATGCTCTAGACACAGAGAGGAAACTGGATCTGAAAACGTTGGAGTGAATTGAGGACCGAGGAACGGAAAAATATGCAAGCATTAACCAATTAGTATATTAGTGGAAAGCAAGGAGAGGAAAGTGTAAAGGTTGTTTAACTTAACAAATCAGCTTTCATCCAGAAAAGATACGGTAATATGAAACTGACCTCTGCAAAAGCCCCAGACCAATGAGTTCATACAAGTAAGGACACAACACAACTCTGATCCTAACACAACCACCTTCGTTTGTCTCTTAATAGCTTGAACTTCACTCCTGAATCAGTATATGAATGGGTGTGAATGGGTGAATGACATGTCGTGTAACTGAGCTTCGAGTGGTCAGTCTTGGGTTGGATCAGAGTCATCAGTCCAGCGTGCAGGCCTGTGTTTATTAAGAGGATGCAAAGTAACTGGCAGTGATCGGAAAGCCGCTCATGGAAAGCTGAAGTTGTCTGCTGCCCTTTGGGGGAATACCTCAAACTCTTCTGTGCAGCACAAATAAGTGCAAGAAAGAAAGTGTTCTACCCAGTGAACAAAAGACAGAGGCCGTCTCTCACGCCGACCATAAAAGGCCATTTTCAAAGATGCTCATGGTGCTAAGACTTTGCTTCACATTTCAAAGGGTTCTCTCTGAGGTCAGGTTGCAGCGCTGTGGGAAACCAGGCGTTAACATCTTGGAATTTTCTTATCAGCGCAGTAAAAACCTGAAACTCGTTCAGTCTTATATCATAAAGGATTCTGACGTCTCTCACACGGAGACACGCCGCTCTAAATGGAGACGTGGAGATTTGTCTGGCATATGGAGGAGAACAATGGGCATAACGCAGGGAGACCTTCCAAAGAAAGCCTGGTACAGTGGGAGGAGAGAAGCAAGAGGGCATCGAAGAGGGGGGAGTTAGGGTCTATTTTTAGCCTCAGAGAAATCAGGTGTCTGCAGCGAATGAAAAAGAAAAGAGTGTGTGGTAAAGTGACAAGAAGCAGCACTGTCGCTTTCATTTACATGATCCATGCGAGTGAGAGAGCGATGCAAGGGTTGTTGGTGGAAAACGATGAAACCCAAACAAATATAAATTAGCATACCGACATGAAGCACAAGCTAAATCTAGACTAATTAAAAAGCCCAGGTAGAAAGTACACTTAACTTCTAATAAACGGCAGATTACGACCCCTTCAGATTAAATTAGACAATACATTATCTGCTGGGACTTTGTCTCACAGAAGCAGATTTTATTGCATCTTTCTGCTGAAGAGCCACGGAGTTTCCTGGTAGAGAGGGTAGGGTGTGTGTCAGACTGTCCCGATGTCACCTCGCGCACAAGCCTGATAAATATCACCACGAAACAACACCCCAGGATGCACATAACAGACTACATTCCTCTTACATAAAATGTAACTCAAGTAAGGACACAGGGAGGTGGTCAACTGCTATAAAAAGACCTCAGCTCTGTCAGTCCACCCACACCGTTAGCAAAACTGGTGTCCAAAGGGACGGTGAGACGGCAAAGCCTGCACAAAGCGTTCAGTTGTCTCATTTCCTAGACAACCACACTGGAGGAGCATTAGCAGTGAAATGTCATTCCTTGGCTGGCTCATCAGGAGTTGGTGGGGACAGGTTGTTGTTGTTGTTGTCCCGGATAACAGCTAAACACCAACATTATCACCACCTGCTTTGTTAAGGGAGCTGAGGCGGTAGGGCGTGTTCGAGAAGAACAGTCGGTTTAGCTCAAGGTGCAGAGAAAACACAATGTTCCATTCAGTGCTTGGCTGGCACCCAGATGCATGATGGGGGTTCATCTGAAATACTGTCATGATGCCGGATTGCGTACTTAATTAGAAGACCAAGTAGTTATGCACGATTGCTTCAAAGCACTATGGGTGCCCTAACATTAGAAAAGGGACCCGTACTCATCTTTGGTCTCCACAAATAAGTCACTGACTAGTCAAATACTATTAACTTCCTTTGGGAAGCTGTGAGAAATCTTATTTCACTTTAAATAGTGATGCACAAACCAATTTTGTCAGAGCGGTTCAATATTCACTCAAATTACCATTTTATTTAGACCACCCCAAAGGACTCCTAGAACCTGGTGTTGAGCAGTATAACATTATAATAATTTAATTCCAAAGCAGCCGTTGAGCTGATCGTGACCGTCTGGGAAACGCCCAGCCTAAAAGAGGACACTTAACCCCATTCCCAATTGTTCAAATCATATTTGTATTTCAGGACTAAACATTAAAGTTTGCTTATCCTTCAGACCGCTGTCATATGATGTTAACACAGCGCCAGAAATACACGAGGGCAAAGGGAAAACCTGCCCTAAACAAATATAATTATGCCCCTGATATCAGGAGGGGGGCAAAACATGCCCCCATAATTTCCTCTAATAATTATGATAATTTAATGAACTTGTCAAAAACATCGTAGCCTATATGACCCGGGCCAGAACCCATTAAACTACTGCCCAACAGTCTTATTATTGTCATTTGATGACAACTGCACATGTACTGTAAGCCTAAATAAGTATATTTATTATTTTTGAACAAAGGTTAAATGTTGTTTCACAAGTTTCAAAAAGTGCCCCCAATTTATTTTAAAATTTCCTATCCTGCATTAATAGTTAAATTAATTCCTATTCTAGCACAGCTAATAAAATAAGTTAATCTCAAGTCGTCTAGCAAACAATATATAAAGACCAAAGGATATTTTTAAGCTGTGTTGTTTGTTGGTAGTTACACACTAAATTTCACTGTGATATTAAAAGAATACCAAATAAATGCACTCATACACATTAAATCACTTCATGTGCCGTCAGTGTCTAGAATAATCAATCTTTATTGACTGTTAAAGAAATGATGGCAACATGACATGATGCGTGTTTGTACCCAGGAGGCATCAGCTGTGGGAAAATATCATGAATCCCGTTTAATACCACAAGTATCCGACTGGAAGCTCATCGAACAAATGGCATTTCTACATTATTATTATTATTCCTAACGATCTGAAGAAAATGTCCACATAAACAGGAAAATCAAGTTCTGACTATATCTAGTGCAGCACATACAGTATGGTGCAGCAGTTAATGCCTCGCTGCACAAAATGTTAACGCTCCTCAAAGAAGCCTCACGTAGTTCATCTCACTGCGTTTGTACCTGACGTTGCTCTGCTCTTCCTGTGGCAGCAATTTCATCTGTTCAACAGCTCAAATATGGACGGAACCAAGAGATGTGGTGAGCAGCTGCACACGTCATCCAAACCATAACTGACAGGAAGTGCGTCCTTCTCGTTTCCTTGACTAAAATGGCTGTATGTTCATTTGTGACCGAAGACAATCGTAATAAAACTGAGGGTTGTAGTAGGAGAACAGAAGACCTGTAACATGTAGGGATACACTTCTTTTTTTTTTAAACTCTCAAACGCAGTGCTATAAATACTCAAAAACATGCTCACAATCTACAGGAACCTCCATCAAGAATGTTCCACTCCACACAGTCGCCCAGGCGAACAGCATATATTTACATATTCTCACAGCCTTCCCCTCCTGACCATCGGGAGGTGGGAAGGCACTCCTGTAACTGTATAACATTAGTGGAGTGCTGGGTAATATTAGTCTTATGGAAAGAGACCTGTGAGACAAATATGAGCACACATTAGCATATTATCAGAGTGCAGCTAGAAATTATTATCCTCATTTATCGATAAGGTCATTGCAGGGGCTTCACTTTGCCTTTTGAGACGGCTAAAAAAACAGCACAGCAGATTCTTCAATTCAATTCTTTTTTTAAACAGCCAGGTCTCAAAATCCAAATTGTACAGAGATTGGCCGACTCATATAACTACCTGCACTCTTTCTCCCTCTGAGAATGTGTTTTCAGATTGAATAGGAACATCTGAGAGTTAAACACTATTACATTTCAACCTCTTAGCTAGTTTTCTAGTAGTATGTATTGGTGTATTGTAGATGTACTGAAACATGATTAAACAAGTTTTACTACATTATGGCTCCTCAGCTAAGAAATGCTCTGCAGCAGGATAAGAAAACGACTGATATATACCAGGTAAAGATGTCCATGTGTGGTTATCCTAGAACGTAGAAAAACACAACTTCTGGACTGTGTACAACTTCCATAAGAACAAGGCTGCAATAAAATGTGGAATCCTGAAGCTACAGATCTTATCTTTCAGGAAATAACTTGCACAATATTTACACTGAAATAATATTGATATCTTTTGGAATAACAAATAAAGTCACCCAGTGAGCAAACTTCTGAGAGAGGGATATTAATGTCAATTACTTTCAATTAATTGACCATATTTAGTCATAATAATAATATTATAGGCAACATATTGCTGTCATGCAAAAATAACATTATCGATGAGTAAAATCAGTGCGGCCTTCAAAGACTTTGAGCCCGTCTGCCTGTCGGGAACGCTGCAAAACACACAACAAAGAAGTACGCACAACCCTGTGATCTAATGATTAATACAACCATGGAAAAGGAAAGGATTATGTTTTTAAATACTCAAAGCGTACATTGCAGCAATAAAACCATAATTCTTTGCTTTGTGAACTCATACCGATTAAATTTGATTAGGCAACATTGGGAATGAGTCTGAACAGACGGGTCACTACTTAAACAAACTGAAAATACTGTGAAAGGAACCATACGTCTTTGCTTTTACTCTGATCCAATTTTGAATCAAGTAATACTATCAATTTGCATTGTCAACAAACCCCTGCCCATGTACCATGGTGCATGCCTGTATTACATTTGTTAGAGTGAAGGAAAACACAGACCAGAAAACTGGTTAGGCAGATATTTTGAGGAGCTGCCATATTTATAGACATCGCCATCTTATCTTAAGAGGTCACAATAGGTATAGCAGGTAAAGAGGGCAGCATGCACTCATGAGTGGACGCTGACATCAATGGCCTTACTTTAAGTAGGCTGCCATTAATCAGCAAATCACTACTTCAATGAACAGAAGAATATGCAGCAACATAACATCAGTGAATTGCACATGGTGGAGTTCTTTGTGACCAAAATGAATGGCATGAGTACATTTTCCTGCTGGTCACTGACAACTTTAGTGTTTGGTAATCATTACAATCAGCATCTGAAACGTTTCAGATCAAAAGGGAGAAGACTAAAAGTCTAAAAGTAAAAAACAAAGTGACTCAGAAGATAACAATCCAAGTAAAACCGAAGCACAGATGGACGATAATTCAGCTCAGTAGAGAGTGGACAAAATATATGTATTCATTATTTTATCAAACTGCACTTCGGGACTCCTATTTGTGCTTTTATGTTATTGACAATCACAAAACTAATTCAATCTTAAAGATCACTGAGCAGTGGATGCAGTGTGTTTTACATAACCCTCACAACCGTACGGCTTCAGTGATACAGGTTAAAACATGTCAAAGAGAGATTGCACGCTGGGTGCATGTTAATTCACTATGCTTTGGGCCCCAAAACAACCTATGTTTGTATGCGTCTCCTGGTGTCTTATCCTGCTCTAAAAAAGACGAGGCTCAGATTAACACTCAACATTTGTCTAAGATTTCAATCATAATCCAAAGACATACGGCATGCACTGGTTGAAACCAAAAGAAACGAGGTGCCAGTGGAATGGCCTTGCAGCAGTTCCAGGAGCCATCAGACGCCTCAGGTCAGCACTGCCTCAATGACTCAACCAACGAGCTTTTAGTCAAGTTGACTGAATCTTGATGTTGAACGTCATCAAGTCTTATTGAAATATAAAAGGGGCTGAGGCCATCCAAAAACAAGCTTGTGACATGCCGGTTCGTAGTAAAGTTGACTGAAAGCTAAGTTAAACGTGGGAGCTTTCCTTTCTTTCCAAGTGGACCTTGTGACTGAGGACCATGGGGAGTCAAACTCAAACGTGATGTCATGTGCACCAGGGACATGGGTCGTAAATAAATTCTCACACCTGGGCATCACTGGAAAGTGTACCAAAAGGGCAAGTGCATAGCGCCTGAAAGATCCACCAATGGTGCCAGTAACTTATCTTTTAACATGCGTGGTTAAACACATCAGGAGTTGTAACTCGTGTGACAACAAGGCCGAGGCACGAGGGCAGACACGTAGGCTGAACTTCATCAGGCCCGACGGAAAGCACAACGTGAGTCGAAACAAACGTAATGGCGACCTGCGACAGCACATGGTGTCAGAGACCGTGTAAAAATAATAACAACGTGTCATGGCATCTCAGGAGGGGCTCGCTCACATTTGAACTGGAGTAAACCCACCGTCGGTTAGTTACCTAGCAACATGGCAGCACGGTAACGACAAACTTGATTGCATGCGATGCTCATCACATACCTGAACCCGATGCTGCTGCGCCACCCCTGGCTCCACCTGGCACCACCTAGCTCCACCACTCGGCAAAGCAAAGTTCACCTGGCCTTCTCCCGCGCCCTGGGGTCACTCTGTTCCCGACTCAACACGGCTGCGTTCAGCGAGAGACGGCCGCCGACTCGACGAGGTCGGGACACGGTGCCAACAACGAGACGAACGCATCGAAACTCAGCGACCGGGTTCCTTTACGTCGCCGGTTGTCTGGCCCTTGGGCGGAGGAAAGGGCTGCGGGTACGACATGTATGAATGACACGGAAAGAAACATCACCAGCCCCGGGTCGGGTCACATGACACATCAATTGCAGTTTCGACCCGTGTTTTTACGAAATCTGTCCACATCCTCACGCCGGAGAACCGCACGCTGGGTCTCCTCAAACGACAGTAAAAGGCCAAAGTAGCGATGTTTACGTGAAACAAATGTCCGGGATTGTCCGAGCTACTCTCGCAGGAGTTGGCGGTGGCGAGTTCAGTCCAGCTGCTGTCGGCACCGTCCTCCGAACCGGGAAGAAAGAAAACCAAACAGTTGAAGAGCGACCATCGTAAGTTGTCCCTCCCAGAGTCCGAGCCGCTGCAAGACTTCACAGTCCTCCTTTCAGGCACGACACACAAGACTGTCAAGTGAACACGATTGAACCACGTTTCCGGTACGACTTTCAAAATAAAAGGTCAACAATTTCATGCAATACATCAATCTATGTAGATTTATAGATATAAAAGGCTCATTCGAAACATAATAATACATTTTCGGATTATACGCATTGGTGTAATCATAAGAATCAGCAGCACAAACGCATTTAGTATTTTATTCTGAAGAATTAGTCACTTCATGTTCGGTGTTGGTCTTTCTTTCTGCAGATTTCACCAAATGTAGGCTAGCACAAGTTGAAATGAGCAGTTCTGATCGCGAGGCGCCCCCTGTTGGCACTGGAGTGTATGGCCTGAACCACAATCACAAGTGGTTACGCACTTTTGCTGGCAATGGACACATTATTGGATGTTAAACTGCAACGGTGCATTCATAGCAGTTGCGTTACACTCCTGCTAACAAGCAGACGTTATAAGCTGGCATGTAGTGATAGAGAAACCTAACCCAACTTACTTCAGCTAAATAACTATTATTTGTCATGTATTGAGGCACATCTGCTTTGCACAGTACATGAATTGTCCTCATCTCGCCTAGTAAAGTGGGACAGTTAAAGAAAATATAGTTATCATATTGGTCGGCCATTTCACCTCTTTATAAATGTCCTGATATATTTTCTAAATTAAATATACATCATATTGAATCATTGTACTGTAATATCTAATATCTGGCAGCAATACTTACCTGCATTAATGTTGCATACAATTTAAAATACACAACCATTTTGTGGTGGACAACACAAATTGACAGATTGTGAAGATGTCTATTTCTGTTTGAAAAATTAATATACAAGACTGATTTCTTACATATACTGCAGGTATTAGAAAGGTGATTATTTAGCAAAATACACCTAAATTAAATAGTTTTTTTTTTTTTTTTTTTTAGAGATGCCCCTCTCCCTCCCGCAATGTGATCACAGGTCATCGAAGACAGTGTCCTTTCCATACTTTCCTGATTTACTAATTATAGTCAAGAGATACATTGTTGTCAAGAGAGAGTGCAGGAAACATTACATCACATTCCATTTGTTCTCGCCATGTTAAACTATTTTGTAATAAATGTATTTTAAGCATTAAATTATATTACAATAACCTTGGATCTTTTCAGGAATCCTTCAGAAACTATACAAGACTGTTCCCCTTCTGCAAGTATTGGGCACTACAGTGATGGATGTCAAATAATGGAAACAATGAAGCTGAAATGTAGACGACAGTATTAGATTCAACATCAATGTTTCTGTATGTCGGAGGGGAAATCCTAATCATTGTCCTCTTATGATATAACTCTATTGATATACAATGTGGGTACATGTGGCAGAATAACTATAGGACAGGTTCAAATGTGGGGTGACGAGACACCATGATGACCGACATGTCCTGGGAGCGAGAAACCAATAATCAACATGTCCTGGATTCATCTTAACGGACTTATGATCAATACGAGACCGCCTTGTCCCATCATTGCTCTCCGTTTGACTAGATCTGATCAGCCGAGTAGCTCAGAGATTCCTGTTCCATTCATGAATGTTTCATGACTTGTTTGTATAGCTCATGGTTGATTACTTGTACTAAACTTGTCGCTGTAATAGGACAAAGCAACCATGCTACTTTTGATTTCAAACGAGATAACAGAACATTCATTTCCACTACAGTGTGCAGTGTAAAACAATAAAAACATAAAGTTTTGTATTGTGTGGGGTGACAAAAAACAAACAATCAGGTAAAGTGATCATTAATCAATAACTATTGGACCATCACAAATTTGTTTTGACAAGTCAAAACGTCTTCTTTGAAAAAGACATCAGTGGAGATCAACAACATCAATCATATGTTATATAGGTTAATGTCATCATTAAATTAGCATCAGTTACATTCCCTTTTTTATTTTCGGGATAAAGTTGAGGTGATAAAACGACAAAAAAAAGAAAAAAAGTAAAAGTAACAATTTAGGAGATTTATCTTATACTCAATATGTGCAAATATAAGTTCTCAAACAATGTGCGAGAGGATGGGACAAAGACAAAGTGGCTGTGTCAATCAATAGAGATCAATATAACAAAACTAGGCCTGGCTAATACCTCCAAAAAACAAAAAGATGGCTTTACATTGTTTATCTTAAAATAGCTTCATGAAAACCAATAAAAAAGGTGTGGCACTGGCAATCCTGAGGTACTAAGACAAAGTTAAGTGTCACCCAACTCGCACTGTCCTCAACCTCCCAGGAACCACACCGGAACAATTTAACAACAGCAACAGGCAGAAAACGAAAATGAAAAGTAAACTCCTTATTGTATTTATAACTTTATTTTACCAGGTTAACCATTTATGCTGGCAATAATATATATTAACAGACAGTAACACCTTTAGGCCTATATAATTGAAGTAAGTTGTCCTTCAAAAGACCCATCCAGAGACTATGACCAGATTTATTCTTTGAATACTGTATTCATCATCGACAAGCAACACTTAGAAATCGGGGTACCTTTGAGGTCATGTTAAATTCACAAACTATATAATCTACCACATTGCCAATATAAATGTATATCCTTCCTCATTAGATTTACAGCTACATGCAAATAAATAACTTGAATGAATGTTAATCACAAAAAGAAATAGAACAAACGTTAACGTTTTCTTCACACCTGATGATCATTTGATAATTATCCTTCACGGTAATCAGGCCCCGAACATACAAAACATTGAACAAAAGACTTAGTTAACAAGTCATTTTAGACTTGGCCCTGTTAACTTTCATTTCTATCACCCACAAACAACCACCATGCACGCAGAATCATGCTTTTCAAACACCCAGCAGAAAGCTCAAATCTTAAAAGTCGACCGTCAGCGTTTAAAAACATGTTTCCTACCTGCTGGGGTGTTGTTCAGTGAACCGACACACGGTGGCGACGGAAGGTCCACGCGGACCTTATTTTCTGGCCACGAAGAAAAACACGACGACTGCCGATTGGATGACTGTTTACGGAAACGACGAAGAAGATAAGACTGGACAAAAACAGTCGTGAGCACACGTTAACGTGACCGTGAAACGCACGGGAACATAACATAGCCGCCCGTAAGTCTTAACTCCTGCACGCACAGCAGGTTTTGGTCGTATTAGGTATAATCAATGTTTAGTAACACACTAGCTTTGTCCCCCTTTATATTCTCACTTCGACAGATGTTGCGGCTTTCCCCGTTCATCCGCTGTATGGACAGTATGTCTAGTCGGCTCATCTGGGGAGCTCCTCGCTGTGTTCCTATCCTGCTCAGGCCGCTCCTGCCTGGACTGACGTGTGTTTTGGCAGCCGGCAAAAAGGACATGATAGACTTCCCAGTCCTGAACGAGGACGAGCTTGAAGAGCAGTTTGTGAGAGGATCTGGACCCGGAGGACAGGCCACCAACAAAACCAGCAACTGTGTGGTACTCAAGCACATCCCCAGTGGGACTGTTGTGAAGGTTAATCCTGTTTTTAAACCCATCTCTGCGTAACTGTCAACACTGATATATATTTCTCCACGTGTTATTGATATTTTATTTATAGTTATTAATTATGTTGGTTGAATTTATTAACCATGGCAACTTCAGTAAACAAATTAGTCTCAATTACACATCCATAGCTGTGCTGATGCTTTTAATCATATTACATGATCTTCAGCCACGGTTGTCATCAGAATCTAGATGTTGAAATTAAAGGACTTATTGTCTAGGTGGCTTCGAAGTTAAGATTCATAGGGAATTTTTGTTTGTATTTATTTTGTTATTGCTAACAATGTTAATGTATTGTATTGTATCATCTCCCCCTGCAGTGCCATCAAACAAGATCTGTGGATATAAATCGAAAGCGTGCTCGGGAAATCATGCAAGTGAAACTTGATGTCGTTTATAAAGGCGAACTCAGTGAAGTTCTTGTAAAAAAAAAAGAGTCTGAGCTGAGGAAACAAGAGAAGAGGAGGAAGGCAAATGAGACACTAGAAAGAAAAAGACTCTTTAGAGAAACTCTGGCTGCAAACGCCAAACCTGGAAATGACAAAGTTTGAAGGAGAATTAATTCATTAATACTTGAGAGGTTCTGTATGTGTATATGCCAAGACAGACTGGATAACTAAACCTGGAAATGTGTAGTGTCAACAGTTATATATCCAATAATCCTCATATTTGTATAGCATCTTTCATGCAAAGTTACAGGACAACAAGAAAAAGATGCAGACTGGAGAATTAAATGAGAATAACAAATGTTGGCGATTGCATGAAGATGTTCTCCAAAGAAAAAGAATATTTAATTGTGAAATACAGTATTGATTAAAGTTGCAAAATACCACCTTTTTTACCTGTAGGTTTTATTTGTCTTGGATACATATTTCTTCAATATTATCATTTCATGACATCATTTCCCCTCACTCGTTTTTCTGTGAGTTGTTGTTGTAGTCACAATTCTGAATGTATTCATACACTAAAGTATTTCCTTCTGGCTCATTTAATATTGAAAACACATAAACAATAAAAGTCAACCATTTTTAACGATCATTTCGTCGCATAACATTGACCAGAAGTTATCGCTGGATGTTCGAAACACCTCTGACTCTTGACACAAATTGCTCAAGTCCCTTCCCTCTAGCAGAAGGTCGCAGTCCATCAGGACCAAGAGCTCACGCCACATGAATAGTTTCTTTCCAGCTGCAGTCGGGTTCATTAACAAAGCCCGGGGAACTGACCTGGACTCTTATATTCCCAGGAAAATTTCCTTCAACATCGTTGTCCATCTTTTCTTATTCAATACATTTATCACTTTTATTGTATAATGTACACTTTAAATTATTATTAACCAATAACATAGGCTATAGGCTGATATTTACACATCTGGACTATTTTCACAAACCTTTACTTTTACTCTCACACAAACATTATTCAAATAGCCCTTGTGGTAGAGGAGGTAAAACTTTTTTACACTGCAGTCATTGTCATTACATATTTGCATATATATATATATATATATATATATATATATATATATATATATATTTATTTGTATTTTATATTTCACTTTGTACACAGTCACTGTTTCTGTTTCTTATATGTGTATTTTATTCTTGTGTGTTTGGTTTATTGGTGCTACTGTAACAACACATTTCCCCTTGGGGATTAATAAAGTATCTATCTATCTATCCATCTATCCATCTATCTATCTATCCATCTATCCATCTATCTATCTATCTTTTCAGTTTGGCTATTTTCGAGCAAAGGCCTAAAAAGATGCTGGGGTTACAAAGGTTAAGTACTGGGAACCATAGACTGTATGGGTGGGACACATGTACCAAGCCAGACTTTGTTGACCTGTGAGACGTCATAGCTGCAGCCAATCAGAGAACTGCCTTCATACTTGTGCCCCTCCCACCTCGACAGATAAGCCAATGAGAGGGGAAGAACAGTTTTTAAATCCACTACACACTCGATGTAATCGCAGGGTAGTGGTCTGATGTTCGTCGTTGCAGAAGCAGGAACTTAATCAAAGCGAGGAGCCTGTGGGCACAGGGACATTCATTAAACTCCCCGGCCTCTCATTTTATTTTGGGAACTGACATGGCAAAAGGTAAACTTCCTAATGTGTTGTCGTTTCCGCATGTGTTGGATGTCACACAGTATGTTTACAGTATGTTTAGTGAAGCTAACGCTAGCTAGCTTAAATAGAGAACACACTTTTAAAATGCATACTCAAAGTAGTTGTAATTGTACTCGCCGTCGTCGTGTAGGTGAGACTGTAGTGCTCACATGTATCTCTGTTTTTAAAGGGAAGAAAGTTGTGCTGAGAACCGACAAAAAGCCCGAGGACACTGTTGAACACAAAGTCGCCTCGCGCAAGGAGACAAAGGAAAACAAACCTGCAAATAACAAGGTTAGTTTTGTTTGTTGTTTTAGTTTTATGCATTTGTGTTTGAAAAATACAGAATTAAACGGACTTTTATTGTTTGTGGCGACATTCTGTGTTAACCCACAACGAGAAAGGTGGCGATACTGCTGCTGGGGTCCTGCCTCCGTGTTGCGTTGTGCTCAAAATAGCTAAGAATTAAGCCTCGCAGGCAAAACCTGCCCGGTGACCAACCAAGAGGAAGATGTTTGTGTAGAAAGAAAGAGCACACACATGTACACACTGTCACCAGAGACTAGCATTGCCCAAGGTTGATTTGTAATGAGCTATAAGCGTTTGGAATGAACAACTATGCATGCATTTACATCTGGCACGGGTTAAGTATCAGAAGCCTAATGCATTAACAATGCAATACAATCCTACTATTTGTTTACAGTTGGCATGCAGAGTGGGGAAGTCTTCATCAGCAGGCTGTCTGTTTACTTTGTTTTCTCACATGCATGTTAGTTATGGTAGCACGAATAAAGGCATTTCATACAATCACATACCTGCAAACATGTCACCTTTAGGCGAAATTCGCCGTTTTGAAATCAAAATAGGTCATCCACGTGAATAGTGTAGATCCGAAGAGTTTTTATTTTGGGTAGGGGGAGGGGGGCGGCCGGCGTTTATGAGATTGGAGTGAGACACGGAGAACATGTGATGTGGTGATCTTCGCAATAAAACATCTTTGATGGGACACGTCGAAGGAGCAGGCTCCTGGAACAGAATCATGGAACAGACTCGAAGCTTAGCAGATCACAAAAGTAAAAAAAAAATGGAAGATGGTTCATGATTGACTTTAACCATATTATAGGCTATATAATGATAATGTAAAGTTGTTATTACTATTATTAGGGCCCGATCACTGAATTTCAATTTTTATTCAGGGGACCTTTTTTCTTAAAATGTTTGTTATTATTATTTAGATTTGCGGTCAGTACAATCAAATGACTGTAGTTATAAAAGCGTTGAGGTGTCATCGAACAACGTGGATGTGGTGTGGAGACAACAACAAAAAAAATCACCTCCCCCCCCCTGTTACCATTTTCACCCCTCATGAGTTTGCAGGTATGCAATCAACAGCAGCTACATGGTTCTAAACGCAGCCTCGTGAGAAATGACATCTCGTGTAATGCCTCTTGTCTGATTTAAGTGACCTAATTTCTATATAAGTCCTCAGGTGAATTCAAGTTACATTTTTTTTCCCACCCCTGTAAATAATTATTATTTCTGCAGGACTGTGTAGGTACAGTGCAGTCCATTTTACAAAGTCTACGGAGTCCAAGCAAACCTAGATCCCCTTTGAGCGACAATTCAAGCATGCTGATCCAGGAGGGAAATGAATCTGATGCACTCTCATCACAATGTAAAAAAGGTGAGTACCTAATTAACGTTTAAAACCGTTTGAATCAATTAATCTGAAATGTGGTTGTTTGGTCATTTCCATTTCATGTGATTTATTTTCTGTGAGCCGCCCCTATGTTACAGTATGTTCAGCAAATCCATGAGTACCACAGAAACATTTCCTGTGCATGGTAATGGTGTTCACCGACTTATCTTATGACAACTTAACAGATTTTCTTTTTATATTATTGATTTAAATCATATTGATTTAAATCAAAGTGTTGAGGGCAGTTGTCACTTTCAGTCTTTGTTTCTTCCTCCAGACATACCCATTGACATAAAATCTGAGCGTTGTGAGTCCAAGGAGCAGAAGCCTGAAACCGCTTGTCACAGTCATGGGATCAGAAAACAATCCGCTGACCACCTTGAGCCAAAAGAGTCGCCCATGCACACAAGTGCAAAGTCTGCAGTAGACAACAAAGTTCCAGACAAACCTCGGAGTAGGACTGGTCGCATACTCGGAGCTAAAAAGTAAGCACAGAAAAAAAGCCAGTATCATATAATTAAAAAAACACATGGGTGCTTCACAGATATTTGCACAATCAAACTGCCAATACTTTCATAATGTCTCTTCTTTTCAGAACGGAGAACAAAGCTCCCCAAAACAGAAAGGTCACAGACTATTATCCTATCAGACGAAGTAACAGAAAAACAAAGACAGAGTTAAAGGTGTGTAAGAAAAATATGTTGTTGTTATGAGTTACTTTTTTTAATGATTTCTATTATGCAACTCTATATCGCTACCCATAACAGAAAGTTTGACTTTGACACAATTACTCAAATTGTCAACAGAGTGAAGAACACAGACACATTGATGACCTGATAAAGAATGACATTGAGGAGGGCATGCAGGTAACGTGTGTGGTTTTAAATGAACATGGTTGATGCATTCCACCACGTATGTTGATTTTGTTATTTTGATGTCTGTTTCTCACAGTTCTCCCATTTCTGCACTTTAACTGATGATGATGGCTGTAAATAGTATTCCGTTTAGTAGCAATTCATTGGCTATCTTTACTGGCACAGTTATATATTTTACCGTTAAAGTTGTGCGCAGATCAGTCATTTTTCTGACTCATTAAAATGTTCTCCTTAACATAATCTTTGTTATTTAGCCAGTCAGTAATGTATGCTTAGTTTGAGGGGGAAATCACAGGCTACAATGTTAAAACATTAATATTTTTTAAACTATTAGTAGAGCAACCCCTGCGCCATGGCTAACTCTGTCTTATTTTACACTTTTCTGCTTTTGAATGTCAATAGATGAAAACAATAGAAGGAAAAGGAAGAGGGATATTTGCTTCCAAGATCTTCAAAAAGGGAGAGTTTGTTGTGGAGTACCATGGAGACCTACTGGAACTAGCTGAGGCTAAAATAAGAGAGGCCCACTACACTCAGGATCCCCTAAAGGGCTGTTACATGTACTACTTCCAGTATCAATCCAAAACGTACTGGTAAGTCCAAACATCATTACCTTCAAATAAGATTGACACGTTCCACACTTAAATTATTTTAATTAGTCAAGTTCGGTTGAATGACATCATCTCTCTCTTCCCATGTTTTCGATTTACCGTTGCAAGCTTTCAATAAAGCAGGCTCTTTACGATTTTATTTAGATAAATAAGAACATTCCTGTATAGAATACATTTGGTGCGGTTCAGATTGACTGAAGAAATATATATTGTGAAAACAATGAAACAATACTTTTATGTTTGGGCAGATGAGTTGAAGTTAAGTTCTCTGCTTAGGGTCACGTCGGGTTTTTACTCTTCACATGTGCAGAGATGTTTCAGAGAATGTATGTAAACATGTAAATAGTCAAGATTTGGACTGTCAGGAAATACATTATTCTAATAAGCAGTCTCATAGTAAAGACATTTCATAATCGTCATTAAGATTGCAAAAGGCTCTAAATAATATATTCAAATTTTTTTTATTTATTTTTTGGATACCGGTCTTGTGTTTAAGAGACAATGTAATATTTAAATGATTTGCGCTTCACAGTGTGGATGCTACAGAGGAGACGAGCCGTCTCGGTCGGCTGATCAACCACAGTAAAACTGGAAACTGTCAAACTCGTCTTCACGCCATCGATGGAACGCCTCATCTCATCCTGGTGGCTTCCAGAGACATCGCCGCAGAGGAAGAGCTGCTGTATGACTACGGGGATCGAAGTAAAGCCTCAGTCTTGGCTCACCCGTGGCTCAAATATTGAATCCGCGACCACAGGTGTTCATATTTCAGATGAATTGGTGCTCTCTTCTGTCCGGCTCAGCTTAATGTAAAAGGAGCTGGAGATGAACAGTCCACAAAAGGTTTTTTTAATTAAGTATATCACATTTTAATGGAGGGCGATCAATTCAAGAGTGTATTTTTGCAACATTTTTTTCTTTTCTTTCTTACCGTGGTTTTATTTTATTTTTTTAATCTAATTGTAGCAGATTGATGCTCGCTTCA
The DNA here is from genome assembly GCA_036178185.1 of Liparis tanakae. Lineage (NCBI taxonomy): Eukaryota > Metazoa > Chordata > Actinopteri > Perciformes > Liparidae > Liparis > Liparis tanakae. Next base: position 9,805,799 of record CM070094.1, on the reverse strand, counting down.
AAGTTATTTCTCCAGATGAGTAGAGTTTCACATGGTCTATTGTAAATTATTACTTTTACTGTAAATTAAGGAATAAAACACTGAGTTTTCATTCCAGAAAACGATAAGATTAATGTTGAAGACTATCTAGGACATATTTATGAAATATGCTTTTCTAAGATGACACGATGTATAGACGACATGCAACGAAGGTCCTCGGCTAGAAAGGAGCATAGCATGCGGTTGTGTATAAACTTTAATCTTTAGGCTAAAGGTGCCATATTTAGATCCAACGGTGTCATATTTAGATCCATCTCACAACTGAAGATAAAGCTACTTTCTCTAATTGAGATTAAAAGACTGGACAATAAATTGCTGACATAATGTTGTGACTGGCCTTCCAGCTGCTTTTCTGTTGTGCAGACCTACCGTGGCTACAAGAACAATGTCAATAGTACCTTTAGAAATGTGCAACAACGTTTCGCGTAGACTCGTGGCTTTATTGGATTAACAATACAATCTTATTTTGTCTACTTTGATTTGAGATGAGAACTTGTATCATTGATAAAATATTTTGTTTAAATACATTTTTAAGTGACTTCATTTCGAGTGAATGCGTTCAACATAATCTCTAATACTATTGAGATAATACTTTCCAGTTTCAATTCATATCTTCACCAAACTTTCAACATTATATATATATATATATTTCTACTACATATCCTAAGAAACAATTTGTTTAAAATTACCAGTACAAAACACAGTGCTTGTTAAACTAACAAGCAGACATGGTAAAAAAGAGAATCAATATAAAAGTGGTTAATTAAGTGTACCGGCAACTCCCGTTTCCTTCTATATGGTCAGTTGCTAGAGATTGTTCTTATTTTCGCCTGAATGAAAACCTATAAAACAGAAAAAGGTAAAGAGTTAAGCAACATTGATGGCTGCAGCAGTTTGTCCGACACACTGCAGGTTCCTGTCTCTTGTTCAGCGCTCACAAAAACATCCTAAGCATCAGCGTGAATTCATTTGGTCACAAGCACATCGTTAGGAGACAGGAGGCGGCTGTGTGAACAATCTCCCGGCTTGCTTACTCCAACATCATGTGGCTGCCGATTACGTTTTACTTGAAACCTTTACATCCAAAGTTTAAAAATAAAAAAAGTAATGTTACTTTGCGCTTCCTCTTTCAAGTGACTTCTTTGTGGCCTGCATATTACGAGTCCTGTATCCTGTGGGTTTCTTTTCTCCGCTGACACTCAGACACTACAACTGCATGTCGGTGTGCAACGACAATGACACATGGACCATGTTTGTTCTACTCACAGTTTAGTTATGGTGCTCTTCTCCTCTTTTGAATCATTTATTATGGCTGGCGGGTGACCCGAGGGTGTCTGTGTCCCCAGATCCACCTCCACCATGGCTGGCTCAGCTTGTGGCAGAATCCCACTGCAGCAGAAAGAAGTTTTCTGGTCACTGAGAATGTTTTAACGCGAAGGTGTTGTACATCAGAAAACACTGTAAAAATAAATCCACATGATCAAATTGAAGCTATCAATGAGAATAATCTCTTTCCCTACTAAACTACATCAAAAAGATGAATATAGCAATGAAGGCTAATGACAGCGTTATAACATCAGCACAGGCCATTTTGACTGCTGATGTCTATATAACTGCGGTCCTGATATTGTTGCGGTTTATTTCAGATCACATTTTTCAAATTAACATATACAAATAATATAAAAGTGTTTATGAAAACCAGTTGATTACAAATATGTCATGTCTGTATATACACACAGTCTCTGTATTAATAATGTCATATATGGATGTAATAATACAGGATAATAGTGTCCATTAAATACATTATCAGTATCACGTTATAAGTGCTAGATGAGTATGACTATTGTCTATAGGTCGACGGATGGTTTCAAAAGCCACACATTATATGAAATATGCACTTTTAGAAAAGAGGTGACATGATATAAGATGTATTGAAAACAATCACAACACTTTAAACCCCATCATAGAGTGGACTCCACCTCTTGTACAGCTGGAGCTCCTCCTGAGCCACCAGGAGCTGAGCTTTGAGCTGGTTCCTCTCCTGCAGAACCTCCTTCAGCTCCTGCATGGTGAAGCGCGGCCTGTTGGGGTCCGTGAGGTCCACCAGCAGCTGATTCGGACCCGCTGTTTGCTTTAGGGACAAGGAAAGCATCTCTCAACGTCCACTTCACGCCTCACAGAGCTTCAGCCGACCGTCGCCGACATGCAGCCCGTAACACTCACCGTGCCCATCCCGGAGGAGCTCTCCTGGACGACCCGGTCCAGTTCGCTCTTCAGGTTGTCCCGCTCCATCCTCAGCTCCTCCAGGGACAAGTTGTACTTATTCACCAAAGTCTCGAACATTTCCAACACGCGGACTATTCTGAACTGTAAGTCCGACACTTCTTCGCCTTTGCTGCTTATTTTCAGTAAATCTCGTCCGATCACATACGAGATGTCGTACACGTCCTCCACCGTGAGCTCGAACGCGTCCTTCTTGAAAGCCTGAGCCGGCGACGACTCTTCGGCAAACTCCATGACGGAACGATACGAGTCCAAAATAAGACGAAATAAAGTTAACTCTCCTCTGCTATCAACTATTTACAGGGTTGTAAAATACGTATTTCTTTCTTTTTGCCTTGTGTTGGACACGTTTAATGGCAGAAGGTAAAACTTCCAGAGCAGCAGCGCTTCCTCCATCGGCCCTCCACCAATGGCGTGACTCTCTGGAGAGGAGGGCAAAGTATCCTAGCGACAGGTAGACACAAAGATCGTATATAGATGCAGATGACTCCATCCGGGTCCTTCTCTCACGTTACAGAAACGCACGCAATGAAGGAAGTTTAGGTTATAGCGCTTAATTTTTTCTTATCTCAGTATCAGGTAGGAAAGCACGTGATTTTATTTTGTTATTTTGTTTTATACCACAATGTATGTTGCTTTGATGTTATACTTTTTATTGTTTTTTTACATTACATATTTTATGTCAGTACAAACACCAAGTATCATTCATTATCATATATACAGTATTGATCTGGTGTACATTGTTTACATTGCTTACGTTGCTGCCAGTTATCATAACATTATGTTGAACTTTGAGTTCTAGTGCTCTCGTATAGTTAATTATAATTAATTTTATATTCCTCTAAATAATTGTTTACTTTCTCAATTTATCGGTACGTTTTCCTGAATTTCTTCTCCAGGATTGAATACAGGAATATTTGTATCTATCGTCTATCAATTTTTTATTATTAAAATGAAATGACCAGGGAAATTGTATTGTCTCCACAAAAGGACATAGCAACAACCTACATCCAGCACAATAACATTAAAAAGATGAAAATTATAATACTTTATTTTGGAGAAGCATTGTTTTCCAGATGCAATGCAGCACATATTTGCTGTTAGGGCATACTTTTTCCTCATATGTAACTATTATTGTAATAGGTACTATTTTACCAGTGTGATTGCACTGGTGTATACTACAGAATGTGGTGCCACAATGTAGTGCTGCAGTAGACAGTAACAACCTCTTTTTTAAATATGCCGATGAACAACCGTTGTTGAGAGAAATAAACTGGTGTAGACACAGAGTGGAAAAAATAAGAGCAATAATTTAAACAAATATCATTTATACAAAGAAAAGTCTTCTGATGGGCAACAACGTAGGGTCATCTGCAATCAAACCGGCTGCCACCATCGGCATTATGGCCGTGAAGATCCTGTTCAGAGATGACAGTCAAGATGGAGACAGAGGGATATTTAGGAAAAAACACACAAGTCAGAACGGTTGTAATCTCTAATCGTTATTATATGTTTTGTGACCCTCAATGAACCACAGTGACACTAGCTATTGAAACCTCACACAATAGAAAAACAGCACTATTGGTTTTATAGACTCCTGTTAAGAAAGTTTCTCTGATGGCATTTGTACACATTGTGATGATATATTACACCAATGGAATGCCACAAGAAAACATTACCACAGGGTGGAGAGATATTGGCCCTCTTGACAAATACAAAGGTTAAGCTTTATAAAAGAAGAAAAGTGTGCGAAAGTCAACTCATTACTACTCACAAGCGTCTAATTCCTGATTCGGCCTGATCGGTAGAACTGGAGCATGGTGGAGGAGATGGAGGACAAACCATGAAGCTGATGTCGTCCTCAAACTCCTCCCTGAAAGAGACACAAGAGGTAATTGTTAACTTTTGCATCAGAGTCATGTCTTTAATCTGGAAACAAGACATACCTTTTGTAAAATGCAAGCTCCTCCTGTAGCAAGAACACTTGGGCCTTGAGTTCATTCTTCTCTTGCAGGACATCCCGCAGCTCCTGCAGGGTGAAGCCAGACTTGTCCGAGTCCTGCTCCAGGCTGTCTGTGTCTCGCTCGGAGTCTGTATCTTCTGACACCTTCTGCAGTCAAAACATACATTCAGCTTCTCTCGAGCAGGAGGGGCACACTGTAAATACTTCTGCCAACTGCAGAGTGTAATTCCTGTGAACAATTGAAAGAATCAAGCAACACAACAATGAAATAAGAGGAACACTGAAGTTGATGATGTACACAAACAGATAACAACATTTAAAAAATATTTAGCAAATGTTTCATGGGATAGGAAATGTATCCAACATACGTGTAAGGCCTTAAGGACACACCAGTGTGACAGTATTGATGTTTTATGTAAATAGTGTGGGCATCCACTATAACCAGTCAGACTGTGTACAGCGGGGAGTTGAACAGGTTTTTACCAGTAACAACGTTGTTGTGTCCTCGTCTTTGTCACCCTCTTCCTCATTATTTCCTCTTTGAGATGACCTTGGGAGAAGTGAAGGACTCTTGTCACACTCAAAGCAGTTTGCCAGGAAGCCAGGATCCCCTCCGCATTCCACCCACACTGAATTTGGTTTGATGGAGTTAGATGGTGAGGACTGGAACACAAAAGATCCACTTCAAACCTGATTTCAAACTAATGTTGTTGATGGTTTCCAGCCTGCTGAAGATAAGCCCTTTATCTTACCAACTTCTGTGGCAATGCAGGTGGTGACATCCCAGATCTGCTAAGAGAGGTTTCTTCAATATCAGTGACCTCGTTCTCCAGTTGCCACCCCTGGAGCTCCTTTCTCAGCCGTGTGACCTCCAGCTGCAGAGCGACCAGCTCCTGCTGCCTCGCCTGGGCTGCAGCTTCCAGCTCAGCCCTCTGCTGGATCAGTGCCTTGCCCTGAGCCTCCATCACTCCCGCCCTGTGACGAAGATCTTGGTTGATTCTAATCAGCCGATGCTGCTGCGTCTGGAACTGTAGTTGAGGAAATGTATATTGTTACTTCTCAACATCTGGCCCATGGAGCTAAATTGTCAAGAGTTAATCAGGTGAAGGCAGATGTGCTGTATATGGTCTGAATGCTCACCGCTTCAATATCCTCGTTTTTTTGTGTCAGCTCATGGTCTTTAGCCCGGTTTTCATCCCTCTGCCTATCCACCAAGTCTTTCAGCTTCTTCATCACCTGCTTTTCTTTTTCTTTTTCATCAAAAAGAAACACGTAAAAAAAGATGCAACATAAATGCAATCTAACTTAAATGTTCTTACTTAACCATTTATTTCTGAGCATCCACTTATATTATAAAATTCTGGCAGGCGACTCAAAAATCTAAATACAAGCAAAAGATTAAAAAGAGTTTCAGTATAGATATATTTTTTAATTCAACTGCCACATGACAATGGAAATCTAATTTAATGCAATTGTTTAAGTCAAACTCTCACAGATTGCATTATCTCAAACACATTTCAGGAATCTGCAAATTGATTGTCACACTACAGTAAAATAAAGTTTAACTAATGGTTAACTAGAATGGTAGTAAATCAATATATTAAAGCATATACTGTACTACCCACTATTGTTGCACCACCTGCCATGACACACTGCTTCTATGTGAAAATATACATGGCAATAAAACGATTCTGATTCTGATTAATGTGTTTTCGAGACAAATAGCGTCAGTAATCAGAGTGATCATATCAGACAGTACCCATTTGTTTGGATGAGCAGTTTTATGAGCACTTTGGGCACTGAGGCCGTGACAGTAAGTGTAGCTGCGGCCACCATGAAAGTCTCACACAGGAGCAACATATTCTGGTCTGCTTTAAATAGTATCCATTACAAGCTCCTGCCTGCCTCTCTTCACAGTTCCACTTTTCATCTCAACATGCAAGAATGCTACAAATACTGTGGGATTACATGTGACAACATCAGAGGGTGATTATGTGTGGCGTACGGAAGATGGTTAATCAGTGCAACACAAATCTGCAGGGAGCACACATTGGTAGCATAAATCCAATCTGTACTGGAACTCTCAGCCAAGACTAAACTAATTTAGTACCTAGAGTCATCACAAGATACTGTACAACATGACATGCATGGAAAGACTTCCAACAGCAACAGACAACAGATGTCTGTGTTGTGGCTATGTATAGCTATATTAACTGATGCATTGAACTCAGTGGGTTGAGTTTGCAGCCGAATGTCACTGAAAGAATCCAAATAATATTCGGAACACTTATTTCTTTAAATTCCATTAGGGGGAAAACTGTATCAACTGTGGATTGGTCCAGACCTGCCTGATACCCGATCTGCTTAATAATATCGATACTGGCATAGATACTAGTGCAAGTGAGATGTTTGTAGCTGCTGGAGTCAATAAATTCAAAGCGGTTTTAAGACATCTAATGTACAAATTTATCCGCCGGGTTGATGACTCCGAAAATGAGATCATCATGTATTTTATCAAATATTAAGTTCAGCACTACACACTACCAGTCCCAGCTGTAGAGACACTGGTACATCTGTCTATTTATAAAGCATGTCATTCTTTGTTTGTTTTTTCCTTTTGGTTTTAGATGTATTTTATTATATTTTAATGTTTTGTACTATCTGGCCCTTGAGTCTGTAATAAAAGTTTGATTGATACTAATCTGGCGTATCAGATTGGTCCCTATCACAATATAATTAGAAAATGAAATATTGCATTCCCACCCGGAAAGCATGATCATGAGGTATGTTTCTTATCCCATATCTGATCTTAGTTGAAACCTCCCAAACCCCATCCGTCAAACCCCGGTTGAGAGTCGATGCTGCAGACAACCCACCCTCAGGTTTCTGCAGGTCTTCCTCTATGACGGGGAGCTCTTTGAGCGAGAGGCTCACTAGCAGCCTCTTGTTCTCTGCGTGAAGCTGGGTGATTTGAGAGAGCAGGTCCTGGACTTCTCCTCGCCACGCATCCTCCACCAGCTCCAACTCCTGAGCATAAGGGATGAAGAAAAAATAGAAATAACAGGAAACATCAATGCTGTCAAGTGTCTGCACAAAGTGGTATTTGATTAAACGTGCCATTATATCTGGCTGAACATGAGGAGAAAGTCTAACACTTTACTTCACATTTAGCTGCCTTCTAAATCGCTTAGTTTTCTTGTAATCACACTATTTTAGTTTATTGAAAGTGTCTTGGTGATGTAAATGTAGTAATGTGTAGTGTAAATTATACCATTAATTAATGAATTGCTCCCTAATCATTATGACAGGATAGTAATTAAGTAGTAGTGAGTAGGAAATGTATTACAACTACACTAATCTGATGCAATAGTATCATTTAATCATATAGTAATAAAACATATAGTATCTAAGTTATCTGGGACTATCGTATACACCCACCCACCCGCGCACACACACGCCCGCACACACACCTTCTGGTGCTTCTTCTCCTGCGCGAATCGGTCGCTCCGCTCCTGCCGCAGCGTGTCCAGCTCCCCCCGCAGCTCCTCGGCCTCTTGTCCGGCGGCTCCGCTGCTCACCAGGGCCTCCAGCAGCTCCAGGACGCGCACTATTTTGGGCACCACCCCGACCAGAGACTCGCAGCCGAACCTTTCTATGACCCGCTCAAACTCCTGTCCGAGTCCCGCCGCTATGTCGTACACGTCCATGACGGTCAGCTGCGCAGCGGGTCTGTCCAGCGCGGACATTACGCAGGTTTCCATGTCTGCCCTCTGCTTGATTTACACCTCCGACATTCAACATGTCGGTCTGTCCTCTGACACTCCGAGTGGACTCACATGTTGCTGTAAACAAACAAACTCCTTTGCACAAACTAGCCGAGGCGTGTGTGGACGAAGAGAAACCCTGTTGCAGTTTGTTGACACTAGTAAACTATGTGCAGACATCTGAGGCAGTGCGTTACTTTTGATGCTGCATTCACTGACCCTCGTACAGGTCAGTGAACGTATATTCAGTAACATGTAACTAAGTCGTCTTGTTGCAGTGTGATTTTATTCTGTGCTACCAGTGCTACAGTTGACAACATAGTGCAAGATAATGGGCAAAACTGGCATAAACAATAAAGCTAGTAGCTATTAGAAACCACCAGTGGCCGAGTACCACATATGGCCGAGTACTGACCAATAAAACAATATACATGTTTACTAATACATTATGTTAACTAGTATTGTATATTTCCATTTCGTGAACGTCATATCGACATGGGTCGACTCTACCGTCATATCTGAGGAAGTCGTCCTATTTACAGTGGCTCCTGAAGGCAGCAGCGCTACCTCCACGTTGACTCAAAGTCCTTGTGCAAATGCCTTGACCTTCTATGTATACAGTTTAAGCTTTTAAAATATACCAGCTCTACTTTTCATTTGAGGTATGAAGTCAGTATTGAGCAATACAGCATTCAATGAGAGACAAACACTGTTTTGTTAACATGGGTATTGTATTTATTTGTGTGTAATTATTCTATTTTGCATTAACACAAAAGTAGTAGAAAGTATATATGGAATATCCACTCAATTCGTTTTTAGCAACCAACCTGGTCAGTATCTAGTATTGGGATATTAAAGTATTTACGTCTACTTGAATGTGCTTTTTTGTGACGTCGTTATTGATTGAACAAATATGAGCTACAAAAAGCTTAATAAAAGACAAAGTAGCACAATGGGACACTAAAAGTAACATTTATTATTCATTTGTTTGACATTTATACTTCTTACAAGGTGAAACCACTATTATCTTTACTAAAATATATTATAGGTCCGAGTGTATAAAGATATTTCGTACAGAAGAAAGGAAAGAACATAAAACTGCATTTTATGTTTTTGCAAGACCCTGTATGTAAGGCTGAGCTTAATCTGGAACTGTCATATTGTAGAATAACTAACCCTAAATCTTCAGTTAGCCCAAAAGAAGAATTTGACAATTAAAGACACCGACATCCAATATTTGTGTGCAAGTCACACAAATATCCAGGAGAATATAAATTATACTTAGTGTGAGTGGCACAGTCCTATACAGACTGTAGGTCTTTACAGGAATTATTTCACGCATTAGTAGAGTACATTCGAAACAAAGTTGTTTTGCACATAAAAAGTAAAACTGTTAATCATGAAGGCAAAGCCAGAGGCAAGTACAACTTTTGCAACAACATGGACACACATGAAGTGAATTGCAGGTTTCCATTACCTCCCACCACAACATAAATAGCATAGTGTACATACAGAAAAATGTGATATGCTTTGTAATTCAACTTTGTGTGCAAAAAGGTTGTCCAAAGCATGATGAAAACTGATGACATAAAAACTAAACGATATTCTATCGATTTGTGGTTATCATCAAGGTTTCTATTCTAAAAGCAGCAGTAGTACTTTATCATATAAAATTGTTGCGATGCAAAAATATTTTCACATAGTATAATATTGACCTCCTTTTTATTCTTGATGCCAAATACTAAGATCAAAAGGGTTTGCCTGGATTGCATGTGTCTTTAAAAAAAAAAAAAGAGGGTAAAGTAAAGACATTATAATCCTAACTGGCATCAAGGGTCAAAAAGCAGGCTTCAGGTCCATTTTGGCAAAAAACTAAAACTAAAGAAAGAAAAGGAAAACAGTGAGACACAGAATGAGGCAGAGGATTGTCAACAAGCAACTTAAAAGGAACCGCATGTTCACAACATGGTGAATCTGGTCAACCGAACATCCATTTGTGGAGAATTGTCCTCTTCTGCTCAGGCATCACTTAAACTGCAACAAAAAGAAGAAAGAGACGCATGAAGATTGGATTTATCAACATGTCCATTTATATTCCATCATATGACACACGCAGACTTTTCTTCAAAATCCCTTACCGTGAATTTGGGTGGCATGTTGGGTTTCTGGGACATAGCAGGTTTCTTGAGGAGAGCAGGCTTGCTGGGTTTTGGTGACGTGGGGAAAGGATGGTCCAGCAGAGAGGTTTCCCCGTTCCCCTCAGGAACCAGGTCGGCAGGAATTCCGGCCAACTCGTAATGCTTCTTCCTCAGCTCGCCCAAACGCATTCGCTCTTTCCCCAAATGACTTTCTAATTCCAGCACCTTCACCTGAGGGAGCGGGAAATATACAGGGAGGTTATCTATCCATCGTATCTTGTTCAATTTAATTTAATTGCAATGTCAAATTATTCATGTGAAATGGGAAAATACCCCAAGTCATTATTGTAACGTCATTATCGTATTATACTCTGTGGTTGCATTTAGTCTGTCGGTGTTAATTTGTAATTTCTTTCAATTTATTTATGGCTGACTGTATTGATTGGAATTGGTTCAGTTTTTGATAAGATTTCAGAGCTTTTAAAATCACAACTAATAAAGAATCTAATCCTAATGACGCAGTGCAAAAAAAACACCTTTCTGCACACACATCATTTATAGATCAAATAAATACAATATAACCTGTGTTTTGATGCCTTTAGACTTACAAACTTACATTTAAGTTTATATTCTCAGTAGTAAATATCAAAAGTTAGCTAGGTACACTTCCAGCCCTCCTCACAGTTCTGCGACCATGACTCACCTGTGACTCCATTTCTTCTTTTCTCAACTTGATGACGGACAACCCAGAGAAGTCCATGGTTTCTGCACATGAAAAGTGGTTAAGAGTTATCAGACAGATGATCGCCAGAGTCCAAAATGATCAACACAGATCAAATTGTCCTCACCTTTGTCCTCCAGGTGCTCCTGGCCCGTCCTTGTTGAGGCCACCACGTTAGCTGCCATTTCATTCACGTGGCGAGAAGCCTGCTGGAGAACTGAGAGCCTCTTACTGCTGCGTTCGGCCTTAACCTGAGTGCAGAGGAGAGAGCTCGCGTGAGACCAGATGGCAACATTTAGACACTAAACCAACAGACCCATTGGCATATTACAATGAAGTATATTTATAAAATACAGTATCTCAAAGGTTTTATGATTGTATTACCTTTGAGGCAGCAACTAGCTGTGCTGTGCTGGCAGCGATCTCGTGGGAGCAGACAATCAACTCTTCGTATTTGCCCGTGTGCAGCACCACCTTATCAGCAGACTCCCTGTGAGGATCAGGTCAATATGATCACTGTTCCTGAGGTGCAACCCAATATTTATAGCAGTGCACCTTGAAAGACTAGTCCTGGCCGCTGAGGTCGTCCCTTTGTCTCATGCAAGACGAGACGCAATGTGCTGTATGACTTACACCATCTCTGTGGCTCCCCATCCCACAGCCTTGGCAGCAGAGATGAGGCCCTCAGTCCAGCGAGAGTTTCTGGCGTAGAACTCCTTCATGGTTGCTGCACCCTGAACAAGCCAAACAATAATAGCGTTAGTCCCTGTGAGTTGTTTTTCTGTGTGGAACAGAGAAACTCCCGGTTTAAAACAAAAACGCATGAACTCGAGCTGCCCGTTATGGATTCAAAATAAGAACAATGAGACTCACCCTCCCACCCTCGACAATCTCCTTCTGCAAGTCTGTAGATGATATGATCAGCATGCGGATGGCCTACGAAGAGAGGAGCATGACAAAGAAGAACCAGGATATTAGGTGGATCATTAAAACAGGATATATGCAAGGTGGACTATGGCAGTAAAGAACATGCAGTTTATTAAACTACAGTACCTTCATCAGGTCCGTGCAGCTGTTGAGGATTCTGTAAAAAAAAGAGAGTGAAAAAGTAAGTGGTGATAGTTATTCATAGGTTTCTCATCATTTAACATCAGTTGAAGAATGACAAAAGGCTAACACGGCCAAGAGGATGCACTTTGGTATTGTACCATTAGTCCGATGAGAAATCTTAAATCTGAAAGACTATAACTGTACCCACCAGTTTGATATTAGTCTCAAACAGACAATGCATCTTGCTACACGTTGCCGTTTGAAGTTCCAAAAATGAACAAACCTTTCATTGACCTCCAGTTTTACTCCTGATGTGTCCTTTCGTGCCTGGTCCATCATTTCCTTCATACAAAAAACATTCACAACGTTTATCAATTACAATAGATTCACTGCACAATAAAACAGGACATGCTTTAAGGATGATACTTGCACATCTCAAAGCAAGTTTTACATTACTTACGTCAATCCTGCGGACAGCCTCCTCAATAGCTGCTGATGTTGCAGCCATTTCTTTATCGACCAGATCTCCGAGCTCATCCTGACGAACGTCCATGCCTTTTGGCCGCAGCTCCTACAAATAACAAGAGAAACATGATGAGTGAGCAGTATTGGAAAGGACTTCAAACATCGCTGGGGAAAGAAGAATCTAAATGTTAACAAGTCTATGTTAACACGTCTTCTTTGCAGAAATAAGATTTGACATCCTGACAAATCAGAAAATACCAATGAAAAAAAAAGCCCACACATTGTATATCCACATTCAAACACGGCATTAGAACACACTGATACATTTACAGTGTTCATAATGCAGGAGGTAGCTGGAGATGCAATCAACTTTTATAGTCAAAGCCAGAATCCAGTGATTTATTTTATTTATTTATTTATTATTTATTTTTGGAAGCAAAGAATAAAGTGGTTATATTAAGAGTAGATCTCTACTTAAAATGAATGCAAGACCAACTTTTCAGCCGTGAGAGTCGTGTCCACCTCAATGTACCAGACACAAGGAACGGTAGGAATGCTTCATAAATGCTAAATAAAGAGCATAATGTCTCTTTATTTGCAGGAACATTCAGAATAAGCAAGCAAGAAACTGTCAGAAGTGTACCCATTAAAACTATTATTCATATATAATACAGTAAACCTGGATCTCCTTATTGTAACGCAAGTGAAGGCACTGGCAATTACTGGAAGTAGTATTTAATACAAAGTGAACACAGATATGCTGTGTTAGTGTATCTCACCTGACCCAAGTGAAGGATCTTTTGAATAATCACTCGAATGGAGGCCGGGTCAGCCCTTTGGAGGGTCATCTTGGACTTCAGGTCCTTGAAGAACTGCAGACTCTGAGTGGCACAGCCTCTGCAGTTCTCGGTCAGTCCTGTTGGGTGGAAAAGAGCAGCGATCAGCCACCGGACATAATGCTGTGTTCCTTTTCACACTAACACTGAAAACTCACTCCTCACATTTAGCTTAAAGCACTAAAGCAGAGGTTTTAAATCAAAACAGGAAAAAAAAAATCAATATTCATGACTGAGATTTAGCTTTACATTGGAATGAACGGTGCTGGTAATAAATAGTAATACAACCAATGTAATGGCAATGAGGTATTCATATTCCTTACGGTCTGCATGGTCTGGGGGGGCTGTGTGTGCAGTGGCGCTGGCATTAATGATTGTATCCGCAGTCAAGTGGGAGAACTGGGTCAGAGCCCTCAGCAGCAACCCAGCATCTGGTTACAAGAGCAAACAGTCAGAGAGCAGCGCGCCACATCAACACACCAGCCACACACTGCCACGAGGGCAGCGGGGTCATGTTGGATCAGAAGCAGAGGTAACTCACCCCCCATGTTACTCAGATAATCTGCATGGCCCTTTTTCACTTTGTCAACGGAGCCCAGCGCGGCCTCCGCCCGACTTACGAGATAATCTGTGTTTGGAATACAAACATAGAATTGAAAAAAAACAAACACAATATTGTTCAAGTCACTTTGCTGTTCATCTTTTTATGTCTGTGGAAATAACAGAAACGGGGTCTGACCTGGAGAGCTGGTGCAGCGTATATGAAGAGGGTCGTCCAGCTTTGCAACGGCATCTTGGATGATGCTCTCGGCCTCTGTGACGGTGCCCTGCAGCAGAGCAAACTGCTCCTCCAGAAGCTTCTGCTTAAGCTGCTCCTCCAGATTTGTCTACATGTACACACACACACACACAACTACATATTCAAAAGATCATGCATACCCGTCTGGTTTATATGATAGAAAGTGTGTCATCAGCTAGAACACCATTACCCTTTAATGTTTGGTAAAGTCTATACTATACACGTCTAAACTCCATTGGATTGTGAGTATTATTTTAAGGTTACTCCTATAAGACTGAAATTAATGTACATATAGCTGTTGTACAAATGTAATTCTCAGGAATAAGTGAGGAGGAAGAATTAAGGGGGGGGGGGGGGCTTGTCTGTGAATTACACCGGGCTGATGGTCTGCCTGACCTTCTCCTGCAGCTTCCCCTGCAGCTCTCCCAGCTCCCTGCTGCTCCTCTCTCGCTCCTGCTGAAGTGACGACTGCTGCAGCTGCGCCGCTTGCTGCACAGACGACAGCTCCGCCTCCTTCTCGCACACAGATCGCATCAGACGCTCCTTCTCCGCCTGCAGAGCCGTCACCGAGCTGTTCATTTGCACCGACGTCTGGCGAAGGGAGAGAACGATGAGGGGAGCCAGAAGAGGCAGATGGCCTCGAGTGTCGCAAGGAAAGTCCATCCGGAAATGTGTGATAAACCTCAAGCCTCCAAACACAGAACGACTCTCAATACTAAACGGTGGTACATTGGCTAAACATGATTGAGGTGGTGGCTTTATTCTACGGCTACAGGGGAACACTCCGCACCATCTCGCTGCTCTGCAGAGTCCCCTTGATGCGCATCATCTCTGCCATCTTCTCTTCCAGCTCCCTCTTCAGCTTCTCCATTTCAAACTTCTGCTCTTCCAGCTGCAGTGACAATGAAACATCATTTATATCCACGTACACCAGCACTGCTCCCTTGAAACCAGCATGCTCTTGTAAAGAAAAAACACCAACCTTCATGTCAGCTTCCTGCTTTATTCGATCAACCTCAAACGCCAGCTGCCGTTTGCTCCTCTCGACCTCTTCCTGGGTCTGTTGGGTTGCCGATAGCATCTTCACAGTGTCTGCACTCTGTCGGCACATTAACACATTTAGTGTTACACACACACACAGCCAGGTGCTGACATCTAATTTAAAACAACATCCGAGGACTGGTCTGAAGTCTTTCTGTACCTTCCTAAGTAGTTCGGCATGGCTGGACACCAGCTCTGTGTGCTTCTCCCTCAGCTTATTGTAGCGCTGCTCAGTGGCCTGTGCTCTGTCTGCACAGTAAAGACAGGGGACAGCATTAGCATGTGCACGCGACCATATTTTGTCCGTGTATATGAGAGAAAGTATCGACTGTTTTACTTTCTGCTTCATTGAAGATGGCCTGTGTGCTCTGATGTTCTGCGTTTCGGCGACGCACCGCCTCCAGCTCCATGCGCAGTTGTTCATTTTCCACAAGAGCGTGTTGCTTCTGTGCACGCTGATCTTCCAGTTCTGCCTCCAAACTGTTGATTTGGGACTTCAGCTGTGTGATGTAACGCTGAGCCTTCAGGAGGGGAGAAGAGAGATCTGCATGTTAGGAACCATCTACTCCAAATTCTGGTCAATATTCAACATTTTATTTTCATCTCAAGAATAAATTATAACTCCACCAGCTCACACAGGTGGGATTGATCAAATATTCATTTCAGTGAGTCAAAGCCATTCCAGTGAGCCAGCATGCACAATACAACGTCCGTTGGACCGGGTCATAATTAATGTTATGGATCACACCGATGTTTAGCCTGCATTGTAAAAAGGGCTGCTGTGAAACAGGCATATCAAAACACGATGGTCCAAACGTGACGGCAACTGGACCCGGGTCGTTCAAAGGCTACTTGCCACATTCCACATGTCCGGAGCAGCATTTGCATCCACCCAACACCCAGACCCTTTTGCACAGAGATAATAATGCCCTCTACTACACAGTAACTTCTTCACTGTTTAAAAATCATTGTCAAAGTATATTAACTCTTTCAGAGTTATTACAACAATAGTAATAGTAAATAAAACCAATTTAGCACCCAGTGTTGGTGTAAATATTCAGAAGTTAACATGTTTGCGTAAAATATACAGTGTTAAAGTGAATTGACTGTCAGTCAATACAACTAGAGCAAGGGTAAAACTCCAGTGTTGACGAAAACATTCACTTTTCCTCTGGAAAGCTCCACCCCCCCCCCTTTCATTTCTAATTGAGTTTCATCACGCGTGTTTTAATTTTGGAAAGACTGCTGTAAGTTTCTCAAAATTACTTAAACACTTAAAGAGTACATGTTAACACTAAGCCAGTGAACATATGGTCCCCTTCAACAGAGTGTTAAAGTAACACTGAACATAGTGTTAACATTTCAGAGAATGGGACTGTGTACCACACCGGTTCTATGCGCACACAAAAGATTCAGGACCGACATTCCTTACCTCTGCTTTGACGTTCTCCAGCTCGGCTCTCAACAGCTGCAGGTCCTGCTTGAGACTCTCAATCTGGAGATCCCTGCCAGACAGAAAACAGTCATAATGTGATGCCACAGATTACATACTGGAACCAAAAGGTTACTGTTAAAACACTCGGGCTCACCGTTCATCGAATCCTCCATTTGGGGGTCCAAACGTCTTGTCAAATATGTCCAATTGCTGAGAAAAAGGACAATAGTAAGTGAAAAAGCAAACACAGTGTCAGGGTACTATTGTACGAGTGCACGTGACTGCATGTGTGCATCAGTGTCCTTTGTACCTTACCGGTGGCTGTGCCTGTATGCTGGATGTTGCGAAGTTGCTGACCTCGATGAGCGGCTCGGGGTCATCGTCATCGTCCTCTTGTTGCTCTGTGTACTCATCGGGGATGACCACCACTGGCTTTACATGCTTAGCCAGTGAGGCTGCATGCAGGAAGTTAGGTGGGGACTGACAAGGAGACAGACAATAGGTACGTTACCGTGTTATGGCAAGCTTCAACAGATCATAGCTCTCTAAATAAACAATACAACTAAAGCATATGTCCCCAGTTTGTATATAACATTAGCAGCATTAGGTTTATCGTGAGGTCATTGACATCCAAGAGGGTCTGTGACTCAGCCCTGAAGTCATCCCACCTCCCCCTAACCCTCTGAGCTCTTACATCAGGCAGCTTGGGGATCTGAATCAGCCTCTTGAAGTACAGCATGTCTCTGGTTTTATTGAAGAAGGTCTTAAGGCTGTGAAACAAAGGACAACAAGTTGATATAATACATTTTAGACTTATTAGATGACTTTTAGGTGTTATAATTACAGTTGGCAGGTATGGCAAACTGTGCCATCCTCTCTGAACTCAGCAGCGAAAATGTGAATGTGTCTGTGATCGTAACTCCATCCGACACCACAGAGGGTGTGAGATAGGAAGCAGTGCATGTGCACATTTGCATGGGAACTGGTGGGTGAGGCAGGATTATGTTGCGCTCTTCCTTTGGTAAAATAATGACTGCTCGAAGTGATGCAGCCACTCTGATTCACTCGTAGCCTGAGGCCGCGGATGTCCTACCTGTGGAACTGATCATGGAAACGATCACGGTGTCCTTGTAAAGTGTCTGCGGGGAGACCTGAAAGCCACAACATCGTACAACGGTCTTTTGATCTGCATCTTTAAAACCATAGCTTGAATTAGACATAACTGACGTGTTATATTTTGTTGATGGAGCACATTTACCAAGTTTATCCTAGAATGTGTAGGCTAAGAGGGAGTAATAACTGTTCTTACAGGCATGCAGCTTGAATAGCAACTTGACGGTGAAGTGGTAGAGGTGACTACAGTCCTGGATAACTTGAATGAGTGGAGAAAGCCGACACTGGCCCGATGAAAGAGTGGAGATGGCGATGGAGGTGTTGAGCTGCCGGATCACTAGGAGAGAGAGAGAGCAGATAGGAGCATACAGTGAATCCCTTTTGGCTGTCACATCAAACATTTTGTTGTGTGCTTTACCTTTTTTATTATCTTTGCTGGCCTCTAAATGATGCCCATGTCTCAGCCTCATTGGACAATTGTGTGTTACAATCTTAGGCTTGTACAATTATGTACATTTAACCATTCTGTTAATCATCCCGATAAAATAAAGTGCAAACTGTTCCACTGAGTCAGCTACTGTTGAAATGTTAGTTTTCACATTCGATCCTCTTGCTACTGAAGTGTCTTGCTGTCGTTCAGAGTACACTTCTTTCACAGTACAGCTGCAAAATGGGTTAATGGGCCTCCACCCTGCAGGCATGGGAGGAGCATACCGTTGCAGATCCACTGGAGGAAATCAACTTAATGTCCTCTAATTGAAGGCATTTCCTTGGACACAAGTTAGACCTGGACCCAGTGATTTAAACCAAAAAAAGGACTCCAGTCTATGTGAAAACAGGCTGCTCACAATAAGCCATTCTTCAAAAGGCTATTGGCTTTTCAACATAAATAGATCATGTCAGCAGGCTGCAGCCCTGGAGCTCAGGTTTCTCTTCCTTAGAAGAGTAAGATAGGGGAAAGGTGGGCGGTTTTTGTATTCACCTGTCTCAGCCAGCCTCAGCTCTGCATCCAAGTAATCAAACACCTCCACTGTGAGCTGGAACCTGCAGGAGAGAAGTTGATACTCCTCTTAGACAGAAAAGAGGCCCCACTAAAAAAAACAATGCTGATGTGACCCTGTAGAATTAAACGAGCAGCAGGGCTTGCCCATTTTTGTTGTTTCTTTTGCTAGTTTTTCTGACAGCAGCTGCGCTGATAATTAGAACTGGGGATTTAAGGCCAAACAGATAATTAAATAAAGTCACTTCCTCAGTATTTAGAAACTCACACATTATTAATGTCACTTCCTGCAGTGCGCTCCAGGACTTCGTCGGTGACTTCCAGGTTCGGAGGGATTTCTGAATGCTGCAGAAGTGCATTGTTGGAGGTTCAGTGTCTATTCCGCATTCATGGAGTGAATTCATATCATTTTGCCGAGTCATGCAACGGAGGATGCGCTTACCTTCACATGAAACTCCATTTTTGTGCAGAGCAGCTTGGTATACACAACCACCAGCTGTCCATATTTGTCATGGAGGTTGTTCTGGAAATACCAAGCAGGCAAGAATAAAGCGAAAATAATATGTATACCTGTGTTCTATCCATCTTGTCGAGATGAAGCCTTTTGCCTTACTGAGGGAGATTATTTCAGCCTTTACAAAAAATCCAGTTAACAACAAAAGGTATACATGTCTGACAATGCATTCTTTTGAAATCATTTAGGAAAATTCAGTGACAAAAAAAGATGACGACTCACCCATACTTGCCCAATTTCAACAAGAGAGCTGTGATGCCTCATGCAGTCTTGTAAAACCTATGAAGGTGACAGCTTCAATTAACAACTATTAAATTACGTTTATATTCATGTTAAAGAGCCTTAATTTACACTTTAAAAGTGAACCGTTTCAGATGTTATTACCAGACATGATAGAACAAGAAAGAAAACCAATCGTAAACATTAAAGACAATATTAATAATCACATGTAGGGTGTCAACTTATTTTCTGTTACATTAGTTCACACTAACAAATACTTGTGTTTACTTATTTTTCTGGGCTTTTTGTTGAACTCGTGCTGCTGCTGCAACAGTCTTTGATCACTCAACACACTTTGTTAACATCTCCCAGGTGTCTCAGGGAGTAAGAGGCAGTCAGAGAGGGGTACTTGGTGCCGTACATTGCGGTGTCCATCCCGCAGGATCTTGTGCAGCACGTGGCAGAACTTCCAGCTGAGGATGGAGCTGTTGGCCAGAGGGAAGCCCAGAGCGTAGGACCAGAAGGTGTAGGCTCCCTTCTCCCTGTGAGTCCCCAGGATGATTCCTGTGGTCGTCTTGTTAAGGAAGCACGTACAACATGTGCATTTCCCAAACACAGACATATTCCTAATAGGTATCCATGGTCTTTTATGAAAAAACAGTTGCCATTTGTATTTATCTAACTATATCCCTACTGTATCCTCCTCTGCTACATACAGATTCTTCAAAGGTATTGTGTGCCATCATAGATTTGCGCAGCCTCATCCCTCTGACTAACATATACAATTGCCTCTTTCTCCTTTCGGATCTTATTGGTTTACTTCTCTGAATTGTGCCTTCTGTTGTCAGATCTCATCGTAATGTTCCCTTCAATCAGGAAATACTACTGAATAAACACTGTTTCATGATGACTAAATAATACACGCAACACTAAAAAGATATGAATGTTTTACAAATAAATTACCTTTCAAGTTGTGATGTGAAGGCAGTACCAAACACTACCTATATAAGACAAAACAGTAAAACTATGCCGATCTTTTTTTTTTTAAGGATACGTCGTGCGTGTTTCTCCTTCACGGGCATCTCAGAGGTGTTGATGGCCTTGCTGATGCTGCTCAGCTGAAAAGAGAAGAGAGGAATCAATCTTTGATCTTGTACTTGCTTCTCCACCCACACAACCATTAAATGTAGGGCTAACAATAGACATAAAGACAAATACATAAGTCATGAGAAGCTAAACAAAGATTTGGAGACAAACAAATGATAACAGGGTGCGCTGCAGTGACAGGAATGAATCAGAGAAACAATGACGCTGCACTGTGCACACACAGAAGGACTTCTGGCTCTCACCACGTGGTTAGCCTGATTCTAACTGACCACAAACTAAATGAGTAATTCAGGATGAACTAGCAGCTAAACTAGATTGATGCTAAGCTTAGACTGACTTCATGAAAGATGGCCACAGGAAAGAACGCAATGCCGATTTCCTTTGCTCCGTCGCTGGACGCTGGTGCGATATCGCGATCTTGATTAAGATATGAATTATTGAAACTGAAAACTTTCCATATCTAGTGCCGCTAACCTCCCTCTAATGTCAACACAAAGGATGTGAGCGGCGTTACACTTTACGCATCGTCATCTATGGGCGGTCAGGTCAGAGAAAGTAAACCCTGCATCTAAAGACAACATCACAAACTATCCGCCTGATCGGGAGAGACGGAGCGTCCCCAGAAGCACACGAGCCGTCTGCAGCCCGTCCAGCAGGTTGATCAAGTGCAGCAGGAAAGGAGCAGGAAGAGGAGGGAGGAAAAACAGAAGCGGTGTCTGCATTTCCTGACTGTCTTTGTGTCCACACAGACAGACAGACAGACAGACAGACAGACAGTCACTTATTTCCATTACCCTCGGATACAAAAGCAATATGATAACTTCTTGGTATGGTTATGTTACATCAGGGTGCTCTACATGGTCATCTCCCTGTTTATGTCAATGTATTGATGTATCAGAGTAGCCCTACTATTAAAAAATGACTTTGTTTAACACATAAACACATTCAGCACATCGTTATTAATCTAATCTGCAAATAAATGTGATAGCCACGAATCCCTCTTGAGCAAAAGTGTATGTTATTCTTTCATTGATACTTTTAATGCCAAATGATTTACAAGGTCTTTCAATGAACAACCCAGAAAAACACTGAGCAGTGCACATAAAAAAAGAAATACAAAAATAGACATTTGCTCAGTTTCTGTCTCTTTTATCGTTCATCACACGATCATGCACACGTTTCATTTATTTGTAAAAGTCTGAAAACAAAGACCGGCTAAGAATGCATTTCTTCACAGTATCTTGATGCTAAAATAACCACCACTAATGGCTGACCGCAGCTGTGCTTCAGGCTGTGATTTACAGGTAGAAAGCATGAACAAGATGTCGCCAAAGATGGAGACGGTCCGACACAGTGGTCTGTAGCATGTATTTGAACTGCGTGTTCAGACCGTTGAAAGGTTATTTAAATATATAAGTTTAATGGTTGGGGGGAAAGGTATCAGTGGGGACTGTTGATATTCATCTCTCTCCTCCCCTCCTGGCTTTTCAATTGAATTATCTAGTAAAATGTATTTCAATTCCAGCCCAAATGCACAGCAGATGTACAACAAGTATGACGTTGTCTTTTTTAATCCTAAAAGAGAGATTTGAAACATCGACTCACTTACACATAATAATTATATAATTGTTGATGCTGTTAAATGGAATTAACAATTACCCCGGACTACTGCGACAACACCCACAACTAAACGAGGCTTTAAATCGGTGTGGCGGGCCCCGCCTTACGTCAGAATTCAGCTCTGTGTTTTGTTGAACAAGAACATCGACACTAACGTGTTGCAATCAACCAGAAGTGTTTGCTCTAAAGAGCTGGGTGCCGTTTACAGAATTGGGAAAATACATGTTATATTTTAATAACTCTGCCCAACACACTTAGCTGTGAATCATTTAGTTTTAAATAGACCTCAGTCAATTAATTTGCAACTAAATCAGAAATGTACTACAAATTCACATGTACTTATTTAAGTGCACTGTGTCCTTTTAATACATCCATTGAGACCAATATAACCTCCATGATGCCGGCCGGCCCGCTGCCCCATCACAGTATTACATAAGAGACTAATCCGAAATGCAGTTCAAGCATTTAAGCAGAAGCATCTTTAATCTCGGCCTCTCTTCCCAAATAAACAGTCCTTGAACCACGTGTAACAATGTCGTGCGACCACATTGAACATTCCAGTACACGACCCCCCCCCCCAA
This sequence comes from Liparis tanakae, assembly GCA_036178185.1. Classification (NCBI taxonomy): domain Eukaryota; kingdom Metazoa; phylum Chordata; class Actinopteri; order Perciformes; family Liparidae; genus Liparis; species Liparis tanakae. The sequence goes on along the minus strand of CM070094.1, from coordinate 9,783,111 downwards.
CATACACACACAGAACCACCAAAACATACATGGCCACATAAAGCACAGAGGGGCTACTGTGGCGTTCATGGCGAGAGAGGGGGGGGGCGGCTTCTGACGCACACGAACCGCCGCCGCCGCCACCTCGTCGTCGTTTCCTCGGGGCGGGGGCAGAGGGCGAGCGTGGAGGCCCGGGTGACAATGGGGCGTTTGTTTGGGGAGGAAGGCCGACAGCTGGAGCAGACGATCGGGTCGGACGGGGGCCGCTCTCTGGCACACAGAGCCTGGCGCTGAGGCCCCGACAGATGGCGGCTGAGCAGGGCGCCTCGGGGATCCTCTGGGGCCTTCAGACCGCTGCTGACCGCCAGAGAGCGGCGAGAGAAGGGACGGTAGGGCTGGCCATCGGGTCAAAGTCTCTACCCCCGCATTGGTAATTTCATATTCCGATGCATATCACAACATAGCATGTTTTTTTGTAACTCAAATAAATATTTCCTAATTTTGTTATGAAATTTAGTGCAAAAATAAGTCATATTTTCTAAGAACTTTTAGCAAGAATGGGCTTGTTTTGAATCCATTTAAAAAAGGTGATTGTGTACCACAATATCTCCAGAAACGATATGATGCCATAGCTAAATGATACATTACTATACAATAATGTACATTAAATGCAGGACAAGAGATGGACGGTGGCAACAAAAACTACATACGATTAACTATCAGAATAAAGACACCACCACCAGGCAGGGGGACGTATTGCAGCTTATCTTGAGCCTTTCATCGACCTACACCAAGGTCACACACAAACACAGATACCATGTTCTTAATGCCGTGGTCACATGGAAGTCAGTTGAAAATCAAACTTTTTTGCTAATGGAGCGCACCAGACATGCCGTCAACTGGCCGACAAGTCCAGACTGCATGTGGCTCAAGCGGCAGTAAATCCTCTGACCAGCAGAGAGGAGAAGTGAGAGGGAAGGAAAGCCTGGACTAATCCCAGCTAGCATAACTGGAGCCGCCACGGCCGCCAGGGCCTCCACGCGGTGTCTCCGCCTTACCTTGTCATCTTTGCCTTTCAGCAGTGTGTCCATGTGCTTGGACATCCTGGCAGAGCGTCTGGAGTTAATGGAGTCAAAGCATCAGCGCTACACCTGAGCTGCTTCTCACTGGACATAGTGACCTGAGGCAAGAGCACTTATCACAGGTCCTTATCAGCTTAATCCAACAGAATGCTGCTGGAGCTCTGGCCGACAAGGTCACACACCGTCTTTAGCACCGCTCACACCCATTAGCTCGATGAAGGACCCACAGGAATGCTAACAATACACCTGGCCGCCGAGTCAAACCAGTGGAAGCCGGGAGTCAGACGCAATAAAGCAAACGCCAAATTAAAGATATCCTTGACACAGTTTTCATTTAGCGTTTAACAGCTTTGTCAATTTTAGAGTATTTTTCAGATCAAATGATTCTAAAAAGCGTTACTTTTGCTTTTTATTAATGTATTTGTGTTGCTCTGCTCCCACCACTTCTTTGTCCATTTTTTAAATCAAACTAAAACAGCCTCTCCCACATCAACAGACAATACTCATAACAAAGAAACCAACAGTGGACATCCAGTTTTGCTCATCCAGTTTAATGCGTCCCTAAACAGAAATATAAAAGGCCTTTTCTAATGTGGTGCAAGCTGTAATCCCTCAGGTCACCGTCTACTCTTATTGCTATAAGTTAACAAATTGTGTTCATGCATCATATCCAAGGATTAAAAAGACACACTGGGATAGGCAGCTACTACAGACAACAGCTACAATACAAACAACTTCTTCAAAATAAGATGAATAATTTGTCCTAAAGGACTGTTCACGTTGATTTGATCGAACTCGCACTAAAGAGAATTCACTTTCTTTTTATGAAATACGTTATGGAAAGCAGCATGATGGTGGAACTTAAGAAAGTGTGAATAATCTAGATAACTATTGAACGACTGCACAGGTAAAGTTGTGATCTATTATACGGTTCGGTCTAAATGCAAGTAAAATAGCTAGACGACATCCACTAGAATATTTAAAAGACTGACGGGTCTTTAGCAACCACAATGCCTTTTGGCCAGTTGTCCAAGCTGTTGAATTACCTAATGATTCACATGATGTTCATGATTATAAGAAACATTATAGAGAAACATTCCTCCCCAACATACTTCTAATTCCCTCTCTACTCTCTCTCAGTCGTTGCGCTTTTGCCCTCTGGTACTCCCATCCCCCTTCCCCCTCTCATGGGCGCTCTCCCAGGCAACAAGGGGGAGGGAAAGCAAACAACACACACACACACACACACACACACACACACACACACACACACACACACACACACACACACACACACACACACACACACACACACACACACACACACACACACACACACACACACACACACACACACACACACACACACACACAGGACGCTGTGTGAGACATTTCACCTTGGAACCAAGGTCAACATGAAGAGGAGAGAGTGCGGGAGACGAGTGACACTGCAGCACTGTCACTCCTCTGTAAGGGCACTCCATGAATCAGCAATACTGAGAAGTGTGTGTGTGTGTGTGTGTGTGTTAGATAGATTATAGGGGCTCCCACAAACACAGCAGCCTTTTAAACATATAAAAGGTTAAATTGTTTTCCAATTTCCCATTTTAAAAATGCTAATACAGTACATTTTGGAAGAAGTTAACCAGTTGATTCTCCACATCCAAACTACCTGTAGTAAAATGCTGAGTAGGAGGCAGTCAAGAGCCGTACAAATATCAGGAGGAGATTCCACCTAGGACTGCCTACTTAATTTGCATATTGCCAAGTGGGTTCATTCAGCTGAGCAGTGACACCCCTCAGTCATTCACATAAACAAGAACCCCAGTTCAAAGCCTCCAATGTTACACTCAGTTCTGAATAAGCTGTGAAATGTAAACATAAACAATGCGCTTGATGCAATTAGCTATTCCTAACAAATACTGCCACATTTCCCAAGTGAACGTGGGTCAACACACATGCTGAAGGGAGGTGGCTGGATCAATGTGCGATTATGATTGAATGGTTACATATGATGTATCCGGGCCATTGTTTGAGAGGGTAGGTGCAGATGAAAGACAAGCAGGAGTCCAAGCGCCTCGGCTCCACCTCTCTGCACCGCTTCATGAGCAAATACAACACTGACAGAGGACTGGAGGAAAAAGCACAGCCCATTTTAGATGACATAACACTGAACGGGCTTTAAATCTACACTCCTACGCAGCCACTCCAGATTGTGTAGTTACTCAACCTCGTCTGAATCTCACATTTCCATGCGAGACTGGGGGGAGTGGGAGGGCAGCTCCATGAGCTTAACAGGTGGAAGTGCCTCGTCAACAACACCGTCTACGTTGAAGAATCTAGATGGTGAAGATTATAAAAGAGTATACTTGGCACAGGATGTGTAGAGAGGTAACTGCTAGACACCACAATGAACCTGTTGTTGCACGGAAAATGTGACAAACCTCATTCCTCCAGTGCACAGCCCGGAACCTGACTTAATGAAGTGCTCCACCAGGGTAATTCATATAACTCCATGGTAATGTGCTATATCCAGCAACAAGGCTGTCAAAGACAGAGTAGCTGTCTGTATGGGAGGAAGGGTGGCCAAACAGGAAGGACCCGATCAGCATGATGCCGAAGTACAGGGAGGCCTGAACGGTGACAATGGAGAGCACTGCATGGACGTGGCTGGCTTTCAGTCGAGTAGAAAGATGCCTCCAAGACATTTAAAGGGACAGGTGCACCACCAACTACCTCACCTGAGGTGCTATACTATGCATCAGTTTGTACTCAACATTGAATTGTACAACTCCAAGTCTGTGAATTATTTTAAGAACCCAGGACAGGAGACATTGCTGAAGTCAAGTGTGTTTGTGTTCAGTTGTATGTCGCATCGCTTTGAATCGAGTGCCACATCGTCCCAGTGTTGGAGAGAAGACGGACGTCTCTTCTGCCGATACCACACACACAACACACACACACACACACAATCGAAGTGTATACCTGACACTACAGGGAAGAATAAAAATATATATTTTGCCACCTTTACATTTAAAATGTCAAACATTCAATTCCCAAGTCAAGGCGTTAATTGAAAATGTGGCCTATGCGGTACCCTTCACTGTGAGCTCCGCGCACGCGCACACACAAACACATTTAGACACACGCGCACACATATTTAGAAACACACACACACATTTGGACACACACACACACAGCTGGTTCCCGCAGTGAGCCGTGTGGCTGTCTCTGTACCTGCTGCTTGTCAAAGTGCTCCCTCTCCGCTCCGAGGTTGGCCTCCGACCGCCGGGTTTTCACGTGCCTCATGCTGTTCATCGTCTCGAGGTGACAAAGACGGTTTCAGCGAGAAAACCCAAATGTAAAACGCGAAATACGTGCAGGCTCGAGGTAAACGTCAGCGGTGTCTCCTTGTATCTTTACTCCATGGTCTCTGGGACATCTCCAATCTGCGGCTGAAGGAGGAAGAGGAATGAGTGCGTGACGTAGATAGACCCGCCCCCAAGGTGGAGGAAACCATCATCATCACGTCCACTGCCGCCAAAAGCATCGCGGAGGAGTGTTTTGAATCAGCATTTTCTTTCTTTTTTAATATCGTGCTATGTATTTCGCTTATTTTCTGACGAGGCATGCTCACCTGGCCGTATTTCTCATCTGCTGCAGTGACGTCACCTCAATGAAATCCAAACGCACGAGGATTATAATTGTTGTTCTTCTTTCGTGCTTCTCTTCTTATCACGAGATTGCATCTGCTTTTAAAATGACAGTACAGTAGATGTGGAATAATACACGAGGAAATGATGCTCACATTATTGCTGTGGCACGTGGACACGTGGGTCAGGTCATAAGCATCGTACTATTCAGCATACATATGACAAACGAGTGCATGGCATTAAATGCAACTGCAGTGTACTGTAGCACAGAAGCTGTCATGGTTGCAGGTTGTGTGTGCCCCTAAGATGGAGAGGAAAATAATGCAAACAATGTTTATAAATCCTCTAAAATGAACACTGTTCAACATAATTCAGTGACAGAAAATGTAGAAAGACAGTATGCGTGAACATATTATGAACATGGATGAGTTCTATAAATCTATGATTTATTTTCCTTTAGTGACTACAAGTCCCTATGTTATTAGACCTACTCACTTTTTATACATTCACATTGAGATGCAGCTGTTTCATGAGGCTCACAACTTTAAAACGTCAGCAATGGATCAGACTAATTCATCTGTTCATGGTTATTCATATGTCCTCTGGTTATTAGCTTTAATAGAGTGAATCAACAAATGATCATTTATGTTCCTCTCACTCACTAATATCCTTTTTTAATGGATTTGGAGGCTGCTTTTTCCTGCTTGGTTCATCTTTACTTAACTTGGCTGACATGAGCTGAGGTATGTGGAATAACTTGTTTTGTTGATCTGCTTCCTTCATATTTTATATATTTCACAGCTCCAGCCCAAACCTTCAGGAAGAGATATATTCAGTGAATAAAAGACACAAAGCAAATGGTCATACATAACAAACAAATTGGACAACATGTGTCTTACGTTATATTGTTTTACACTGCAATAAGACAACTAACACGTCACTTCTTACGTAAATGTTAGGCTGTGGCAGCATTTCAAACCTCGTCACGATTGTAGGACTAGAATTTCACGTTTGTAGCGCCGGGTGTAGTTGTGACTGATGTTTTGTTCACAAGTATGCAGGTGATGGGACAACAGGAGAAGAGAACAAAAGGAAGGGTTTGCCTTGCAGGCTGAACTGGATTTTTAACATTTTTACACATGGTCTTCAAACTGCTCTGCCCAGTCTCTGAACTGGCAAGGCCCAACTCACATCCAGTGACACATCACTGAGTGGGAGCCATGACGTGTGACATGACTGATGAGTCATGTGAGAATAGTTTAGTGCACACGCGTGTGAGTCTATGGATAGCAATCCAAAGTGTTTGTTTTCCCCCACAGTTGAGGAAATATGCTTCTGCTCTGCTAAACATGTGGCGAAGGCAGCATTTTCAAATGCTCTCTCCACTAGTCGGCAGTAGAGGGTTACACATTGAGTGTGTGACAAACAGCTCCTTCATGCCCCCTTTCATCCTTCTGTAGCCTCTGATTATTGATTCATGTTTATTAATTCACTATCTACACAATTCATTCAACAAGACTTCTTGACACTGTTGAGAACTGAACAAATCAATATAAAACAATCACATTTACCACATTACAAACCACACAAAAATAATGTAGTCATGTCCTCCTTTCTTATCATTTACAAAGCATTCTCCAGATAATGTATTAGATTAAAATATGTAAAGAATACTACTCTTCTTTATTTGTAATTATTTCTTTATCAACAATGTTAAAGGTTGAACTCCCATGATTTACATGAATATGCAAAATAGTTCAATTAATAATACTTGAGTTACAAAGCTTCTGAGCGGGCCTGTGTTTCGCTGCCCACGCTCCTGAGCTTCACCTCATCGAGCTTCTGGTTTAGGAGCTGGACTTCATGCTGCAGAGCCTCATTCTGAAGGGGACTCCTCAGTGTACTCCAGGGTTTCCTTCTTAAATGCTTGATTATATTTAAATTGGCTGTTCACCCATATACAAATGTCAGACTTCACAGATTCCCTCACTTTACAAACAAAATAGATGGGGTTTGACCTTCAACTCAGTCTGAAGTCTGGATTATTTTAGGTCAAGTTTATGTTCAACACCTGTTGGCTTGCTTCACTGTCGTCCCAATCCTGAGTTTGTCTCTTCGTTTTCGTGGCTGTATCGTCATGCTACCACCACTAGGTTGTGATGACGAGTGGTGCCTGGTTTTTCACAGTTCTAGTAATTAAACAATAAGTGTAGTGGCCATTTGTCGTCCGAAATCAAACAAAACTATAAATCAAATCGCCACTGATGCACCGTGGGTTTTGACGCACGCAAAAGAAAGTAATGTCCATCTCCGTCCGTTAGTGTTGTGATAATTTATTTTCTAAAGCAACAAAAAAGAACAAACAAAATGTAGAAATTTCCTCCTGCTGTGTGTGCGTGGTAAAAAAACATTGACCACCCTGGTGCATGCTGGTCCTGTGCCTATCCACCTCTATATATAACCACAGGTGCCCAGTGTTACCCAATCAGTGAACCTACAAAATAAATATATTAAACTAAATTACAACTATCCTAAGAAGCAACTAACCTATCAAAACATAACCTAAATAAGCAATAAATAATCAATATTACTTTACAATTAAACTTAAATACAAATGTCAAATTAAATAGCTCCAACAATAAGTTTTTGTCTGATCAGGACACAATTTATTTTCTTAGCAGTCCTAAAAGTGACGAGTAACCCAGGTGTTGTGTGGCTCACTGCAGTTGCTGCAATTTCACAAGCTGGTTAGTTTGCTTACCAATACCTTTCTTTGACAACTACCTTTAAAAAAAAGTAAAATTCATGTTTTTGCTTTGTTGTTATTGGGTTTGTTGTTAATTTACACAAAATTAATTAAATGAATTATATAACTGCAAAATGTGGCAAAGGTTACAGGGCTAACATCATAACCAACTAGTCACATATTTCCAGTTCTAAATTACAGAGAAAAAAAGTTTCTACGGGAGACTTAATATTAGTTGTAATTGAAACAAAATAAGCAGTCAAATACTTAAATACTTTTTTCAAGTGGATTTTAATTGAAAATTAGCAGTAATTAGCCATCCCCTTTGTAGCTTTCTTTATACATATAGCATGTTTAGAGAAATATAAATGACTGTGGGTTGTGTTTGCATAGAGCTTCCTGTAAATGCAAAACCCACAAACACCTTTTTCTTCTTCGATTCACCGTTTCCCTTTTAAAGAGTGCCAACAGTTGTTGAGAGGTTATTTAGCTGTTCTGCAGCCAGGGAGGCAGCACGCTAGTCAACATGCGATGCTCTTTCAATGGAACTCTGCTGATGAATGTGCTGCCGCCAGTGTTGGTAACAGAGTTTTTATTTGGAGTCCTTGGAAATGGTTTGGCCCTCTGGATCTTTTGCTTCCACACAAGGCCCTGGAAGAGCAGCACTGTGTTATTCTTCAACTTGGCGATGGCGGATTTTCTGCTCAACATGTCTTTGCCTTTACGTGCCATCTACTACATCTCAGACATCCAGTGGAAGTTTGGACACACTCTGTGCAACATCTGCCTCTTCATGTTGGCAATGAACCGCAGTGGAAGTACCCTCTTCCTGATGGCTATCGCTCTGGACAGGTACATGCGTGTGGTCTATCCCCATCATCCCATCAACTCTCTGAGTATCTCCAAAGCCATGTGTGGCGCACTTGCAATGTGGTTGCTCACCATCTCGTTGACAGTTCACGTCTTCAATCTGAAACACGTCAACACAACCCGTTGTGAGAGCTTCACGGTTGATACAGCAATGGACCATAATCTGAACTGGCACAAGTTTGAGTTTCTCTTTGCCTTCTATTTGCCTATGCTGGTGGTTCTCTACTGCACATTCCACATTATTGTCTCCCTGCGAAGGAGACAGTTGGCCCAGCAGGCAAAGATTAAGAAGGCTCTCTGGTTCATCGTTCTGGTGGCGGTGCTCTTCCTCATTTGCTATCTCCCAAGCAACATCGCACAGCTGCTGATTTGGATCCAGACCAAACAATTAACCAGCAAACTCCCCTATACTGAAGTTTGCTCTGCTCTGGAGGACCTGACCGTTGTGTTTTTCATCACCATTAGCCTGACCTATCTCAACAGCGTGTTGGATCCTGCCGTCTACTACTTCTCCAGTCCTACCTTCAAGAACATCTGCAGGAAAGTTTTTCATCTCTTCCAGACGGACACTGCTAAAAGCACAAGGAGGAAAATTCGAGAAACAGGCTCCCAGTCACTCAGCCAGCTCTGATCCCATAACCAAGGAAACCATGACGATGGACGCAGCTCCGAAGTTACAATTTAAAGATTCTATGTTTTTCAAAATGTTCATGTACGAGCTAGAGATGTTAATTTTAACAGCAGTTAACCAGTTTTTATTTTTATTTTGTCCATATATTGATTGCATGTTTCTGAATATTTCCTTTGTATAGCATATGCTCCTGTAAAGCTGTGATATGTCCAATACATTATCCATATATCATTTTTAAAATATTAGCTTATGAATAAAATATCATCTTTTAAGTGAAAACTATCATAATTATGGAAAGACAAATATCAATTACGATGATGAAAATATCTCATGCCTCATAGCTTTCTCTAAGCAGGCAATCTGTGATCATTATGATATCAAGTCATGTTAATGATATATAGAGACTAGAGAGGTCCTTTTAGATAAAAAAAAATAAAAAGATTAAAATTCCAAATATTTGTCTTTGGTCATTGCAAAGTCCTCCTTAATGGAATGAGTAATTAAGACTGTTGTCCTTAGAAATGTGGCATGTTTTCCAGGATTATTTAATTTAACATGAAGTGCAACCTTAAATACATAGGATTCACAACAAGAATTGAGCACCAAATATCTAATAAATCAAGGATGCATATTAAAAGGTTGCATTCTGCGATCCTTGCTTGACAGGAATGTGTTGGCACTGTAATGCATTATAACACAAGCGAATATGCAGTAGTCTGGGCAGAGCGGCCTAGTATTGAGATGGTGAGAATATATTTTCTAGATAAAGGACATCCTTAATAATACAAAAAAAATGTAATGGAAGGAGAAAAAACTATTTAACTATAAAGTATAACTTCAGCATCTGCCCACTTGTGGCATCTGCTGACTTCTGATACAATTGATTGATCTCAAGATTGAGGATGTGGTTCAAACATGTGGTGAATACACAGAGTGAGAAAACAACACTTGAAAAAATAAACATCTCTATGTTAAAATTGATCCACAAAAACTCAGTCATTAAAGGATTATTTCTTTGACCAACAGCAAATATGTTTAAGTACTTTTGTTTATATATACACCTTTCTATCCTGTACATTAATAAATCTATCCTTCTGTACACATTACATCTATTGCATCTGTCCATCCTGGAGAGGGATCCTCCTGTTGCTCTCCTGAAGGTTTCTTCCCTTTTTTCCCCCTGAAGGGTTATTTGGGAGTTTTTCCTGATCCGATGTGAGGTTTTGGGTCAGGGATGTCTATGTGTACAGATTGTAAAGCACTCTGAGACAAATTTGTAATTTGTGAAACTGGGCTATACAAATAAACTGAATTGAATTGAATTAATATTCTACTGTTTTTTTAATGCTTATTTATATTACTTCTATTACTTGTTTCTATTATTATTTGTTTTGTATTCTCTTGTGAGCAATGATACTGTAATCCTGTAATTTCCCCACTGAGGGACTAATAAAGGACTATCTTAACTTATCTTATCTTATCTAAACTCAAATACTGTACATGCAGGAAATAAATAATGTATTCATCATATAGCAATGCAATAGAGAAACCTACCACCGACAATGTAAATAACTACAGTTTTTAATGCCAGAAAACATTTTGCAAACATAAAAAAACTAATGTGTTTGATATTCTGCTCTGTCTATAGAAGCTAAGATGCCACATAATTAATACTTGTTTTACAAATAAACCTCATGCCTTACAATGCAGACTAAAATTGCATTAATACTCACAATATAACTAATTTCTAATTTGAATGCAAACACAGAAAACATTGTTTTGTTAGGCTTTGATTAGTTAATTATTCAATAAGAAGAAATAAGAGACTGTGTGACGAATTCTCGTCACACAGCTTCCCGTTTTGAAAGGTTAAGTGACATTAAAAGAGAAATGACCTAAAACAGGCTAAAATGTGGCTCTGAATTCAACGTATATCATTTGTGGAATTAAAATGAGGTTTAGTCCTTCCTTATTCTATGAATCAAACCGGAAACACCCTCTCAAAGAACAGTGCATGTGCTTCAGCCACTAACCACCTCCTCAGTTGTGAGAACCCTTTGGTATCTGTGAGCACTCACTTATCATCGTTTACCGAGTATAAACTGAACCGAGTATAAACTGAGCCTTTTCTCCACAATGACAAAATGCAGAGTTGCATATCTTTGAATCATTTCAGATCATCGTCTCCTTTGGGCAGGAGTAAAGATCCATGCAAAGGTGCCTCATGGTTTCCTGCCTCCTCGCAGAACTATTGAGTGGGTCGTGGGAAACTTGCATAAGTCAAAAAGGGAAGTCTTCCATTAACAATGATGAGGATCTAAAAAAAGTACCCCTCCAATGTGTATGGTTAAATATACGAGGCTTGAGTTAAAAAAAAAATTGAACTCAGGCAGGATATGTTTCATAAAGGTGAACGTAACAAAAATGAAATAGAGTGAACCTAAATTAATCAAAATGAAGGTTTAATATAGAGAGGAACAAAGCCTACAATAAATTTACAAAATTCAATTCATTTCTCTGTGAACACCAAAACAAAACAAAATAGGAAATTGGCAACTGATCTTTACAAGTTTGACATTTCAATCATTTTCATCATTAAAACATTGTTTTTTTAGACTTTTAAAATGATTTATTCATTTTCAGCTGCAGCTTGTTGTCATACATGACCTTCTTCTGCATGTATGTATTATTATTTTTTCTTATATATTTAAAAAAAAATTAAACTGCACAATCAATAATGAAAGGTAGGGCAACTATCGATTAATTTGATAATCGATTAATCTGTTCAACATTCATGTCTAATCAAGCCACTGGCTCGTACACGTATAATAATAACGTTTACAGTAGATACAACAGACACCCAAATACTGTAATGGTAAAATAAGTGAGTGAAGACAATAGGAAGGTATAATAAAATGATTTATTATGAACTCCTCCTTTTGACATCGATGTAAGGTCCTGACTTCTTTCTGTGATTATTGACTTGAGATCAGGCAGAGTTCTTATTGGAGCACATAGCACATTTTCATCAACCAAAACTAAGAGACAGTCATACTCAGTGTTCAGGTCTGCAGTGTGATGGAGGAGGATAGGAGGAAAAGAAGTATGGCGCCAAATCCAGGACAATAGTTTTGTTTGTTTGGAGAAAAAAAAATTGCACCCAAATATTAAAGTTTTAGTTTTGAACTTTGAAAAATTCAACAATGTATTCGAAATAAAAATGTGTATGAAAAGTTCCGTTGGGAAATATAATGTTGATTCAGTCCTGCTCATCTTTTCAGTAGCAGGCGGGTGATGCTCAGAGGGGACGCCGCTCCGATCCAGTGAGTGGAGCTGCAGAGTTTTTTCTAAGCCTCTTTATCTTGTGATCGGTCAACTGTTGGTTGTTAGAGTCGCCACGATCAGCCATCTTTCTTTTGAGGCTTGGCGAGAAGCAACTGCTGCTGCTTGAGTTGGACGGACCTGTCAAGTGTTTTCTAACCCTCTTTATCTTGTGATCGGTCAACTGTTGGTTGTTAGAGTCGCCACGATCAGCCATCTTTCTTTTGAGGCTTGGCGAGAAGCAACCGCTGCTGCTTGAGGTGGACGGAGCTGCAGAGTTTTTTCTAACTTTGCTCGTTGTCTCTTTTTCATCGTCAACTTTTCTTTTCACCCCTGTATTGACTGAACCCGAGGTCTGGGTAGTAGAGCAGGGATGAGGGTTAATGCCTTGTCGCTGGCTAAGGGCGCCTCTCTCAGCAGAAGCAGAAGGAAGGTTCTGCTGGATGCGATGGGCGGATGAGGATGACCGCTGCAGAGACCCACCCACAGCTATCCCACTGTCAGTCTGGTTCTGGTACACCGTCTCAAAACAGGACCGTACACTGCAGACAAATGACAAATGACTTGAATAAACTTCCACATTCAGATAGATGACGTTTAATAACGGAGATCTCAACGTCAACTTACTAGGAGCTGACATGGTATCTTCTGGACATGTGGTGCATGCTGGTGAATGGATGCTGGAGCACCTGACGGGGTGTAAGTCTCTTAGCAGCATCAAGCTCAAGCATCCGACTGAGGATGTCCCCAAAGTGAAACCTGTCATTCGATTCTGAAACTATGTCAACAGACTTTTCACTCCTGATGGGCTGGATCTGTAAAAGGAAGAACCAATAACAGCGGTCAGGAATATCTTGAGTCACCTCCAGAAGTGAATTTTTTAAAAGTGAATAATACAAAAACAACAACACCTACAGGCAAGAGATGATAAAGCGAGCAGAATTTGTTGGACCTGGTCTCCAACGGCCGAATCTCAGTCTCACGATAAAACTGTTCTGGTGTCTGAAGAGATTGTGTTATTGTTAGCAATGACATTCTGAGTGCAGTAAAGGCGGACAAACAGGCAGACAGATCCACATATTCTACAGTATGTTAGAAATGCAACATAGACAGAATTAACTAAAGAAATTCTAGGTCAAAGAGAAAGTCAGCGAGGTCAGAGTAGTGTTGAAGTGGCAGTACCTTAAGTTTCCAGAAACTGTCCTTGGAGTTGCGTTGGAAAAAACAGCCAGTTTTCAGTCCCAGGGTGAGCAGGGCGTTGGGTGGATGACCCTGAGTCTCCACTATGTACCTCATCTGAAGATACAACACAACGCCAAGTCACAACGGGGTCAGCGAGTTTCAACCAATTCATTTGTATATACATTTTCACCACCACCAGAGCAATTGCTCCAATTAAAACAACCTAAGCTTTAGCAACAACAGGGGTCATAAAGAAGAGGTTTAAAATATACATAGTTTACATTTCCTACACACACACACACACGGACACACAAGTAAATCCGATGATTAATCTTCCCGTACTACTCACCATGTCATATTCACTCATGCCGGGGTAGAGGAGGCATCTGAGGTAGAGGAAAGCAGCGACGCAGCCCACAGACCACATATCCGTGGCCTCGGTATACGGCAGACCCAAAATAACCTCTGGAGACCTGAGAGAGAAAAGAACAACAACCATGACCACACTAGCCATGATGACAATGTCCACTCATTTGAGAGGCATCTGTATTATTTACAACTTAAAGCATATGACCTCTACTACGACCCGGGGAACCCCCCCCCGACAGATCCAACGTGGTTTCAGTTACTCACCTGTACCAAAGGGTCTGAATGCAGGCGCCCTGGGTGGCAGCCGACATCTCATGGGCCCCGCCGAAGTTGATGACTTTAACTCTGTAAGGCTCCTTAGCGTGGTTCACCAACATGATATTTTCTAACTTGATGTCTGTGTGTATTAGTCCAGCAGCCTTCAAGTGATCAAGTGCATTGGCGAGCTGAAAAGTTATTAAAGTCAGTCATTTCATAATACAACGTTCAATCAATATGCTTATTAATTCAGAACTGCAGTAGAACGTACCTGCTTGAAAATGGGTCGGATTTCCTTGAGAAGGAGAGGTTGGAATGATCTGTCCTTCATGAAGTCATAAAGACTTTTGTCCAGATGCTCAAACTCCAGACAGATGTGTTGGTTGCAGACGAAAACTTGGTACCATTGAACCAGGTTGCTTTGGTCAGAGTCCAGCAGTTGAAGTCTCAACAGGACTTCCACCTGGTGATACACAACAGGTCACAAACAGATGTTATATTAGTATTGTGTTGTATTGTAGGAGTTTCTTCAAATACAGTTGATGGAACAGCTGTACAGAGCATTGTTGCACAAGTTTTACAAACACACTTTGATGTGTGTCTCTCCTACCTCTGCGCTGGCCTGCGTGGCTAAATAGCCATGATTCCTCATCATTTTGATGGCTACCGTCTTGTTGTCGGCGACATTCGTACATTTAGCAACTGTGCCAAAGGTACCCTGCCCGAGGACAGACTCCACCAGGTACCTGGAGGAGCCCGACTTCAGCAAGTCCCCAATGACTACCCGGTTCTGATGGGATGGGGCCTTTTCCATGTTTAAAGTCAACAGTTGGGACACCTGCTGTCAGGAACTCGAAGCTGAGAGGAGTGCAGATGTAGACACAATATTTAGTCACAATGTAACGCTACAACAATAACATTTCGATAAATGTTATGATGCGAGAACAACCAGCAAAGTAAAGGAACTTATACCGAGTTTGGCAGATGTAGTCACTTGGATATTTGGGGATCTGTTGGGATTTTCTCCGGCAAATGTCGTAAATAAATGCGAGTATATCCCAAGTTCTGATGGATGCGAGTTGGTAGAAGATTTAAAGTTCACAAGTGAAGGTTTGAAGGCTCAGGTAAAAAGTTGTGGCTCTCTCTCTGGGTTTCTGAAGGCTCTGATCACTGACATTGGGTCCCTCCAGCTCGGGCCTTCTACATTCCGTTCCATGGTTCCATTCCAGAACACAACTTTCTAAACTCGGCAGTGATATTAAATCAGGCTCCAAATGAACCAAAATGGTTGAAAAAAAGGTTATTATGATATTCATGGTATCATAAGCCAGACATGGTGGATGCAACCCTTTACTCGTACAGAACACACACATTTTAGGACCATATTTGACTAAATTCTTTGACAAAAACAATAAAACTTGTAGAATATCTGCATTATGGACACAATCAAATCCTTTTTAACAGCTGGATCAGATACACACATACTATACTTATATTTAATGTATTAAAAGGCCTCAAATGTACCACAATTATCAATATAAGGGCCTCCAATTTAACATTGTCGTAGCATAAGTGCACTGAAAGCAGCAGCAACGTCACTTGTGAATCCTATACTGACATTTCATCATCACCTTTTAAGTTGTTTCTAGCGATCTTGTAAACAACCAATTGGCTCTTATATTTCCAGCATTTATATTTTTGGTATTGCATAGCATCCCACTACTGGAAAGCTTTGAAGCTTCACTGAATGAATACTCAAAGTGTCAATTATTATATAAACACAGATGATGCTCATTATTAGGAAATGAGACAGTCTCCCAAAATGTAGCTTACGTTAGGAGTTTCATATTAATTTAACTGACAATCAAGATCTTTCATGTGATGTCTCTGAAAGGATAGGAGCAGTTCTTTAAGGATGTGCTGATCACATGTAAAAACAGCTGGGTGCCATTATTTGAGCAACTGAACCCTTTGAGAAAGGAAGTGTTCATAGGACATGGGTGTCACCTTGATCAGCTAGAGGTTTGAGGTTTGTCCACAACGCACCACTGGAAAAACTATAACGTTATGACACCCCCACCTTGTGGCTGCATCTTTTCGTTTCCTGTCGTTCCTGCTTTGCCGTAGCAAAACAACTTAAACTACATGTACAAAACAATTAAACTCTATCTTACAATCATACGATATGTTACAATATGTTACGGTAGAAACTGTGCGTGTTTTAAAAGCGTGGACAGCTGCTCTAGAGCCCAATGCAGCTCGTTGCTTTCCACCTGCTGCAGTCATGACGTCATTAAATCTCTGTCCAGGGAGCATCTGTCATTAACATGAATCACTCCGTAAGTTAATTATAAACTTTCCTGAAATTCAGATTTATCAAATAATATACTTTTGACTCTTATAAATATAAATCCACAAAGAAATTGAAAAATACATTTGTGATTCTTCTTTTACATTTATATGAATCTAAATTTATTCCTGTGTACGTTGGAATGTATTTGTGAATTGTTCTGCGTGCATCAGAAGGATTTATAAATATACTAGACTCACAAATGCACGCATTGAATGTGAATCTTTGTGTTTGCATTTGTGAGTCTCTCTGTATGCATTCAACATTATTGACACTGATCTGACCCCATAAGTTACAGCTGATAACATTGCAGAAGCGTAGCACCTACTCTGCGGGTTCCCCTTCTAGTAAACACTTGTTTTCGCTGTTTTTTCGCAATATAATGAAAGTCTGCCCAGAGGATGGCGATAGATGAAACACAAGGGACACATTAATTGGTTTACCACATCTTAATGCAATAAGCATTTATTACATGCACAATGATACATAGATAGAAGTGCAAATATTGCATCTCATCCCAAGAGAGACAAATTAAGAAAATATAAATAGAGCTGCAGAAATGATGTCTGTTCATCCCGTCACTCCTTTGTGATGTTGAGAAACTCCTGAAAAAAAATAATTACATATCTGTTATATTTCTATTACAGATCAATAATCAAACTGATAATGGTGAAATATAAAAGCTAAACAATTTGAACTACAATTATATGATGAATACAACTCATTAAATGACAACAACATATGTCTCGCCTGTATCCCAGACTAAACCGGGTCCAAAGTATCAACTTCCGTTACCTTCAGGCAGCTCGGGGAAGGGGAGCCGTTAGTCAGCGCTTTCCCTCTTTGATGCTCTCTGTGTTTCATGTACTCACGAGCGAGTGAGTCGGCCTCGTCCGGACTGGAAAGCAGACCAAAAGAATATGAAGTCAAATCTTACATTTGAAAAGGTCAAATGCATATGGTGGGCTTTTCTTTGGTCACTTTAAGTCAAAGGTCTTGAGACTGGAAGAACAATTTGTAAACACAACACACTCAGACTGGGCCTTCCCCGGAGAAGTCTGAGGTAAAGCTGTCAAAACTCTGTTCCACATATTGTATTTGAGGGCTGCAGATGGTGTATTGGCTAGCACTGTTGCCTCACAGTAAGAGGGGCCCCGGGTTCGGGTCCCAGTCTGGGCGGTCCTTCTGTGTGGAGTTTGCATGTTCTCGTGGGACTTGGGATATTTGCATGTTCTCCGGGTTCTCCAGCTTCCTCCGACAGTCCAAAGACATGGAAACTGCCCGTAGAATGTGAGCATGAATGCTTGTGTCTCGAACATGGGCCCCGTGATAAACTGGCGACCTCGCCTTCGCCCAATGACAGCTGGGATCGGCTCACTAAATGAAACGTAGACTCCAGACTCAGATCTGGCGCTAGAGGAAACTGTGCCCCTAAATGTCAGATAAATCTAAAACATCCCCCCCCCCCCGGATGGCTGGCATAATTAGAAATGCTGACCTTTTTTGGTATTTGCTGTATGTATGGTTATAGACAACAGTAGCCTGTTTATTAGTCTTTTGATCATATTTCAGATAGACTATTTATTCACATGCAAGAGACAGAAACTTGTTCTGCATATCGGCGTTCATGTTGTTTTGCTCACACAAACAAACGTACCGGTTCTGAGTGATCAGGTAGTCCACCAACTCCTTCACCTGGTTCGGTCGGCCACTCGACACGACGAGCTGCTTCAGATGCTTGAAGTGTTTGGTCTTCAGTACTTTCTGGTGCTGTCCATTTTTGCTGATGAAGGTTAAAACAGTCTCCCTGATCTGAGGAATCATAGAGGCAATAATGACAAGTCATAATGTATTTCAATATAGTAATAACTAATGGTAATGACAAAGAGGTTGCACAAAATAAAATATATTTTAATGCACCAGACATCTTTTTAGTAACAAAACTACACAGTTAACATATTTACACTATCTTAACTAGTTTCCTTGTTCACAGCTTTACTAATGCTCGGGCTGATACACACATGTGAAAACAATATTTTGTGACAGGATCTGTTACAACAACAGTTGTGAACATTATGTTTATATTTACATAGAAACTAGAAAAGATATAGAATAGAATGTGTAAAATAATATGTATGTAGGTGTATATGTATGTACAGGCAGGATGTGTTAAAACATTTGAAATGGCTGAAAAACTCAGTTAGTTCAAATAAAAGCGCTGAAAGAGTTTCATGTTTTAGTTTCAGTGCAAGGATTGACTCAAGCCGATTGAGCTGGTGAAACCTAAACTGACCTCTGAGGGAACTCCAGCTAATTCCCCGGTGTTCATGAGCTCCTCCACCTGCTCAAGGACAGCCACTTGGTTACACACAGACAGAAAGCCCTGGAAACAGACAGAAAACACAAGGGAGGGTGTGACACTGACACAGGATACAGATCTTCAAAATGATTCCTCCTGACGTTGTATTGACATGGAGTGACTCACCTGGATCTGCTGAGCCTTTTTCACGGCACAGGGGATGAGAAGGAGTGTTCCCAGGGCAAAGGCTGGCAGATTGAACTGTGCAAAGCGATTGGCAATTCCTATCAGGTCCAGATTCAACAGGAAAGGGCACCTTGGGAAGAAAGATGCGTGTCAGGGCATTTCAAATAAACATACAAGAGAATATGACACAATATTCAGGCCCTCACTGAACATGTCAACGTTCAATATATCAAACCTGTGTGCAACAGAATTATATGGTTTCAACACACACACACACACACACACACACACACACACACACACACACACACACACACACACACACACACACACACACACACACACACACACACACACACACACACACACACACACACACACACACACACACACACACACACACACACACACACAGTTCATATTCTAGCACTAGCAGTCCATCAAAGTAATACGCAAATGAAAATATTGGTAAATGGTTGAATACGAGGACATCATACTTGAGCATGAGAACAAACGTCCTGTAGAGTGTTGCCTGTTGATCAGGACTCAGAGGCAGCGAGGCTGTGGAGACAGATCAGTGCAAACGTGGATATCAAAAGTAACCATTTTAAATGAACAACCTTCGAGCCAATCCTTGAAGATTATTCTACCAAACAAAGGTCAGTCAGCCTCAAGACAGTGGAAGTGAATTCATGATTATAAAACTGAGTACCTGAAACAAAAGGTGCCAGTAGTGTACTCTTCCAGGTCCTGGAGAAACTGGAAATCTGGGAAGAAAATTAAGTAAATAAAATCCCTGTTGCAGCCTCTTCTCTATTATAACTTGTCATATCGTAGTAGTGATGGTTGTAGACGTTTTATTTTTAGGTCCACCTCTGGGATGTCTGCGGCACATTTCCCCATCTACTGTATATCTCGACTGTCACAACTAATTAAAACCAACCGGCCGACTTCGGCTCAATGTTTTTCTCCTTATAATTTTGAAACTGCCGACATTTCTCATTTACAGTTTGGGACCACATTTTGATTTACTTTACTTTAAATGTGACATGCTTGAAGTAACAGAGGAAATACCAACATTATTATTCTATTTATTAAAACAAAAACAATGAATTCTAACGTTACCTCCCACAGAGCAGGCACAGCCACGACCGCCTCGAGCACCTTCTGGAGGTGGCTGATCTGAGAGGGAAAAACACACCAAAGCCTTTATTTTTAAGTGCAAAATCGAGCTGCAGTTATTCAAAGTTCTTCACCAATTCATGTGTGAGATACAGCATTCAATTATGTTTCTTATAGAAATTGACATCTTGAAATGGAGACTAATTGTGTGAATATGAATATTTTCTCTCACCAAGTTGAAGGCCAGCAGCTTCTGAAGCAGACTGTTCCACAGCTGATGGTCGTACACCTGATACTCCAAGCACAGGTCTGCCACCAACTGCACCGCCTACCAGGACACAAGGCGCTTTTCGGTTTTCCTGCGTGCAGTTTGTGTGCGACTTTTCTAACGGAGTGAAACTAAATGAAGAAACTAGCTGCGATAGTTTAAATGTTTTAAGTTTGAAAGTACCTGCGGCTCATGACTGTGGTTCTTCCACAGCCCTTTAATCAAGCCCTCTTTGGGGCTACTGAGGAAGGACTGCACCGTGTAAGGGATGTTTAACGCCTCCAGTTGAGAGACAAAGATGTAGCACTTAAGGTAATATCTGTATGGGAGAATAAAATACTAAAACATGAACACATCTTACACAAACAATTAATTATTCCACCAGTGCTATCAAACAGAATCCCCATTACTGTATTTTGGTCTTGGGGATCTGCAACTTAGCCTCCAGAGTGGCAGAATCAGCGAGACGGATGAGACAAAGCAGCGCTCGGGTCTGATGGCAGAAGGTTAGACGCGGCCCAGACGTGCTGAGAGGCTGCAAGAGGAAATACAAAAACACAAACAGACATGAGTCCCTTTCTCTGGACACTGTGTTGTGTTTGGACTCACTGTGATTCATGACTCACCCAGGTTTTGGCAGACAGGATTGGGTTTAGAAGACGGACGGCATCCTCCATGGGGCAAGACTGCAGCATGTACACCACCCTGAGAGCATCAAGTAAACACCATGAAGTGAGAAGCCAACACAACTCACTGAGCCCGTCAGGTGAAAGACACATGTAAGAGAGGCAACTGTCAGTTTTGAACTGTATGAGCTGTACAGTACATTATAACTACTCTACAAGTACATGATACAAACTTACTTCATGATTATAATTATGTTTAACAGACGTTCTTTGATCTCACTATTACATGTAAGCACCAAGTCAAAAGAGAACAATAGTGTTTTCTTTTGGTATTGAATTGAAGGGACGGTCTCTACCTCATTAAGTCTGGATCCTCCTCAATGTTGCTGACACAGTCGTGATTACCAATATCCTTCATAGAAGAAAAACACGTTTTATCACATTTCTACACAAAGGACAAAGTGATAAAAACACAATGCAAGCAGATTAACAAGAGATGGACAGGAACAGAGATTAGCTGTTAGAAGTTCAGTAATAAAGTCAAGTAGACTTACCTTGGTGACAGCGGGGCCGGTTTTGCAAATCCATTTTTCCAACATCATGTTACGGATATTCAGGAGATCCACATTGTTGATGGCGGCTATTTCCTTAACCACTGCATGTATATCTGCTCAGAGGTAAAAACTCAAGTTAGGATTCACCACTGCTGATGAGGACTATGTCCCACTAACAACATATTGAACATTTTTAGCCCACATTATGATCATAAAGATAGTAACATTAATAAGTAGAAAATCATTTATACTGGAGAGTTAAACAATTCAATGTCGTAAAAAGCAGATAAAAGCTAAATGGACGATACAACACACTTTCATCCAGTCACATGAAGCTGAAGCTCTTAAAAACGTCAGTTTCTCCGGCCGACTGCTGTGTCAAACATGCTCACCAGGAGACAGCTGCCCTCCTGATTCTCTGTAGCGCTGCTCCACGCCACTCTGCTCATACAGGGCCACGATGAGCCTGGACGGCAGCCCGGTGAGCTTCAGGTGCTCTGGGCTGTTCAGCTGGCTGCTTATCAAGGTGTTCTCAGTAGCCGAGCGCTGGAACTGAAGTTTCAGCTTGGACAGAAATGTCTCCCCTCTGGCCCGTGCTGCCTCCTGCTCAGAATTATAGGGGAGTAGATTAAAACCAACCAGATAAACACACAAAATATGTCAAATGTGTACTGTTTGATTTCTGCAATCACTTATTTCGACCTCAAGGTTTGGATCCCTCAGCCAGGCCTCTCCGAGAGCCAGACAGAACCTCAGAGAATGTGTCTTCTCGTGGCCTGGAGAGAACAGGAGATTCAGTCCAGAGATAGCACACACACACACACACACACACACACACACACACACACACACACACACACACACACACACACACACACACACACACACACACACACACACACACACACACACACACACACACACACACACACACACACACACACACACACACACACACACACACACACACACAGGATGATCTGCAGGTCAGACCTGGTGGCAGCTCCTGGGTGATCTTGTGGGCTGTGGCCGCTGCCCACTCTGGGCTCTGGATGCATTTGATGTACTTCATCATTGTCATGGCAACCTTGAAAGTCTCACTATTGAAGCCATGACCCTGACCATGACCCTTTTTCCTCTGGTCCAGGAGTAAAGGCTTCAACTTCTTCTCAAACACATGGTTTGCGGCTGACATGTATAACTTGTCAAGGCTCACCTGGAATGAGATGTGTAGGTTTGACTGACAGTCAAACTTTATGGATGAATTATCATGTTCATCATTGTATATTATATGATCATGGCTACTTTTTAGATTAGTGCGCTTTACCTTCATCAGTTTGCTAATCAAAAGCAGCGTAGGGAAGGTCTCCTCGCTGAGCTCAGGAGCTGAACACAGACAAACATGTTAGTCTTAACATATCTCATTAACTCATTACATGCTGATGAATCAAAAAAACAGATTTGCCAACTGAAGCTACACAAAGATATTAAACACAATAACAAATATTTGAAAAGTTAGGACCTCAAATGAGTTTAGAATAATTCCTCCTTTAAGATTATACTCCATCAAATCTAATGCAATCAGAATATTCTTGAGTTTATCAGCTATAATATTGAATAATGAAAATAAGACATCTGACGGTGACCGACTCACAGATGATCTTCCAGTAATGGTTGGTCTGCATCAGCAGGTGGAAGGGCAGTCTGCTGTTGGACAGCGGGTTTGGCAGCTGGCTGTTCTCCAGAAGATAAGTGCTCTCCACGTCCGAGGTAGGAGAGACGCGCTTGTAGGACGTCAGGTGTTGAAGGAGGCCCATCGCCTGTGGATTACAACACTCTGGTTGCTTGTCTGCAAAATACATTTGGAGACCAGGAAGTGATTCTGTTTTTTAAAGTGCGTCGGCTTTTTACCTGACTAACAGAAAAGGTAGTCACATTCTCATCCGCAGCCTCGATGATCTTCAGCACTACTTCGATCCTCTCATAGTTGTACGGGCTGAGCTGTACGACAACGTTTGGGATAGAGAGTAATACATACGTAACTATGACAGTAAAGTCTTTTCAGTGTTTGCCATTGCAGTTGTAAACCAAGTACTGGACTGTATGTTAGTCATTCTGGGCTAAATTTAAGTAATTGTTTTGGAAACTGGAAATAAAAGTGCTGCGGCACTACAAAAAGGAATGTGGATATAGCTTTTTGATATTTTATGATTACCATTTACCAAGCACTCTTTTTTCTTGAATCATTTGTTTTGGATGAGCCTCTGGGTGACATTTAAATAAAATAAAAAATTATCACAAATGTCACTAAGTCACACAGGGCCCTCGAGCCCTCGAGCCCTCGAGCCCCCCCCCCCGCACAAACCTTGAATATGGCGGCACACAGACCGTCGGTGAGCTCGCTGGTGTTGTGTAACATCGGGATAATCTGCAGGACTCGCTCCAACGCGTCCGCATGACACAGAGGCGGCATCTCGTGCCGCCCTGTGCCGTGGTCACCGGCGGCGTCTTCGTCCTCTTGGAGCAGCAGTAGGGTGGTAATGTACTGGTTGATCACACTGTCACGGTCAAGACCATAGGTGCTGCAGACGGGAGCAGAGAGTGAGCCCGGGGAGGAACAGAAGACTTCTGGACCGTAAATGAAATGCATTGATATGGATTGGAGAATGTAACACTGTAGAGTGAGCAGCAGACCTGCAGTACTGGAGGATGATGTCTGGAGTGATTCTCTGGTTTTTCACCAAGTCAGGAATCAGACTGCTCTTCATCTCAGGTCGCTGACGGAACACCGGTTGGATGGATATCTGAGGCCGAGCAGGAGCGAGCACGGTGAACGCCAAGTCGCGTCAAATGTCAAGTCCAGAGGGACAGTAACGCGTGAATATAAAGTGGTCTTCATCCACATACCTCCAGTTTGCCCAGCTTGATGCCCCATTCAGCGTCAGTGATGACAGAGAGAAACTTCTCTTGTTCCTCCGCCTCACCGTACAAGCAGCCGAGGTCAGCCCCGATCCGGGCCACGGCCTAAAGCAGCCAACGGCAAATTCCATTATCAAAAATAAAAAAAGGTTTGATGACATCATGCAGAAGAACAGTGAACATATTATTGCCTACCAAGATTTTGTCATAGTTTTGCCAGGTGTTGTCAATAACCTTCCAAAGTATCTTGAAGACTTCTGCTTTGGAGAGCAGTGTACAGAGGCCAATAGCCAGATCACAATCCACCATCCTCCAGTTAAACACCTGCAGCCCATATGAATAGAGATAAAGTGATTTAAAAACACACAAAAACCCAGCATGCTGCAGACTTTTCTCTCATGACATCAGTCTCGGCAGACTCACCTTGTTCAGGAGAGCCACAGCAACAGCATTCAGAGACACAGTAGTTGTCTTTCGAAGATTATTTAAGCATACGTTGTACTTCTTAAGCTCTTGGGTATCGTAGAGCTGAAGAGGAGTAAACAGTTTACTGTGACTTTATTACTATACATATTGCAAAATATATTTCCTCGGCCTCACTGGCAAGTAGCTATTTCTATAATAACGGTACAATTGATCATGTTGCAGTCGTACCTGGACACTAAGGCTCATGTCCATAATATTAGAGGTGACATGCTGCAGGCAGCTGCCGTATGAGTTGACCAGCACTCTGAGGGCCAGCTCCAGCTGACTGCACTCCTGCAACATCTGTAACATGTTGGCCAGGGGACCCAAGAGGGGCCGCAGGTAGTTTGAACCTGTATGCGGGCCGGGGAAGACACACGGTAAACTTTCTAAATGACAAATTCAACGAGAAACAATGAAATCTAAGTTTAAGTACAGACCGTCTTCAAACGAGCAGTGTACCAGACAGGAACAGTCCAGTGGGTACAGTTTGGTATCTGCAAGATTATTAATGAGCTGATGAGACCCTTTAGCTGTGGACTATCAAAGGTGATGAAATCCAAAATAGAAATTAAATAGATGATTCATTTGAGCATCTTACCCAGAGAAACAGGCAGCAAGCAGTTGGTAATTTCATATTGGACTGGAAGCGCAGACACTGGGTCCAGGACAATGCAGTCTTCACTAAAAACATCCTGAAAAGTCCACTGAGAATGTGGCTCTTTTTCTGTCTCCAAGGTCGAATCCTGGGACACGATACAAACAAACATGTATGATATGCATTTGGCTAATTTCAAAACATTGTAAAGTTGGTAATCAATTTAAACTACCATCAGCAAAACAAGAAGAATTTTACTGTAATTGAAGAACATCAAAACACAATTATGTTAAATAATAAACTATTACTATTTAAATCCTTAGAGATTTCACCAGGTAGATTCCCAGTTACTAACTTGCAAAATAAGACATCTGATTTAAATGTCTGCAGAAAATACTTTCTATAACATATCAAGCATAAACCAGAGCAAAATAAGGTAAACACAGTGTGATTGAATGGAGAAAGATACGGACCTTGGCTATGAAGCCATAGTTGTCTGATAACTGACACTGATGATAGACGTCCATAGCTATCCGAGTGCACTTGCAGAGCTCCAGACAGTCCAGCAGTAGATCTGCAGAAGTTATTACGATATTAATATTAATTTACTTGAAACAAAAGAGAACAGCCAAGCTCCCTCAGAGTCGTCTCAGTGAACTATTTGGTTTGGATGCTCGTTCAGATTTGACAAAAAAAGGATTTCAGGCAGTCGGCATCTTCAGCAAGACCAAATAAACTTTGTGAATATATTGGAAGTCATATTTGCTCTTGTTCAACAGCTTTGCTGTTTGTGTATCGTCAGTGTGACGAGTTACATTTTGTTTTCGTTTTTACTGGATTTAAAGGAATACTTTACCCACAAAATAATAATTTGTATATCAATAACTCACATCGTATTACCTTAAATTCTTGAAGAAAACTTTTTGCTTACCTCCATTGAGTAAAGAATCAAATACTATATCAAAACATCTGCATTAAAACACAGTAGAAGTCTTATTAATCCAGTCTTATGCGTAATTCTTCCCAAACAAATGCATTTCCGCTAAAACCGCACGGCTTCAAACTTTTTGGATTTGCACAGACGAGAGAGAGGCGAGTCTGAGAATGCAAAAGGGTTTTCAAAAGTAAGAATTTAGCAACAATGCATGTTTGGGAGGTAGAGAGCATACTACTGTGTAAATGAGGATTATACTGCATGAGTTGTGAGTTTGTGAACCGACGCTTTGAAAGAGTTGCTACGTCAATTCCGACATTTCAGATGTATTATTATTGCTTCACAGTGGAGGCATCCGAGAACAACTAAGTTTTCCTCAAACATGCATGGTAATATAGAGGGAATAAACTGGTACATGATTGATCATTTACACATTCAAGATGAGACTGAGGATACATTTGTGGTCTAGTTTTAACAGCAAAATTGTTAAATTTTTTATCTGCAAGCTTACAAGTTAACGAAACGGTTAAAAATAGTTGAGTTATGAATCCAGCAGTGATTCCCACAATAGCTATTGATTAACCAACATAAAATGTGGTTGAGCATGATTGATTTTCCAACTTCATTGTGTTTTTTACCAGAGTGGCACGCAGTAATCGCCTGGCAGGCGAGCTCATGGATGACTGCTGGCAGGTCCATGTCTTCAGGAAGCACCATCGGAACATCTGCCTCCAGCATCTGGCACAACGTCTTGGCAGCAGTGAACAAAACCTTCCCTGTACAGGTGTTATAGTGGTGTTCATACAGCTCGCTGTAAATATGGAGGAAGAGGACAAAGGAAACATGAGACTCTCCACAGGCGTGTTTTTTAAAATCTGAATGAAGAAAAACATGAAAACAATTTCTCTATAGTTTCACCAAGAACTCAAGGCTGAAATAAACAAAAGCAAGCCCACTCCTGGATTCATACACACGGCACTGCATACACACACACGCGCAAACCTGAGGATCTTGAGGGCCTTGTCCACCTTGCCCACCCCGAGAGCTCGCAGGGCCAAGTCCGACCAGAGCTCCTGCTCGGTGCGCTGCAGCTGCCTCCCGAGACGACGCAGGCCCGCTTCTGTGGAGATGGTCTTGATCTTGCCATCTGGGTCATTAGCCACAACTGGAGTTGTCGTGGCCTTCCTCTTCGATGAGCGGCGGCCATGTGTGTTTTCATAGGCGGTGATGTGATGCTCCTGGATTTGCTTTCTGAAGTTTGGATCCTCGTAGTTTGAGGGGGTGAAGAAAACATCAAAGTCCTCCTGATGAACAAATAAAAGAGGTGAAGAAAATGATGAAAGAACAGATGGAATAATAACAAGACATTCCTTGAATGAAACGTACCTGTAGGTGGGCGATCGCCTTGAACATGATGAGGTTGTTTTCACACTCCATGCTTTCAAGAGCGTCGTCTACAGAGGAGATGAAACCCAGTGCAACACTTGGATGATCAGGCAAATGTTTATGACATTTATTTTTCTAACCGCTGTCTGTAAACTGTGTTTAGACAAAAAATATATATATTTGATCTTCAATGTCATAATCAAATTTAGATTATTACATGTTTTAGAGTTATTATTATATTTGGATACAAGATTTGTGGCCTAAAATATATTATTGGTCCCCTTAGTTTGGTTTACTTCGTCTTAGTATATTGAACGTCAATTTCAATATGGCTGAAATTCTTCTTCTTCTTTCAGTCTTTTAGCATCTCTTTAATTATTGGGCTTCTGCCAGACTATTTGCACATGACACAAAATCTGCCCTTATACAGTGTGGAGGTCAATATAAAGTTTGATGTTTTACTGCTCCAAGCAAACTTCCTTGAGGATTGTACTTACGTTTTTGGATGATGGACAGGTATTTCAGAGCCTCCACCATCATCTGAGCTATGACCATCTGGTGTTTCTTGTGCTGTGGAAGACAGAGAAGACTTGAGATATAAATGCCTGAATGAATGCATGTTGACCATAATGCTGTTCTATTGTGTTCAGATCTTGAAGCTGCGATTGATTTAATGTTCATGTCTGGTCTTATTTTAGGAATAT
Source organism: Liparis tanakae (assembly GCA_036178185.1). Classification (NCBI taxonomy): domain Eukaryota; kingdom Metazoa; phylum Chordata; class Actinopteri; order Perciformes; family Liparidae; genus Liparis; species Liparis tanakae. Next base: position 9,754,609 of record CM070094.1, on the reverse strand, counting down.
TTGCCTATAGCTGCATAAGCTTAATCTAAACTGCAATTTATATTTGTTCTTATTACCTTTGCATTGAAAATGCGGAAGGTAATGTTTTGATCGCTGTGTATTTGTATGCGTGCGTGCGTGTTATTCGCATAAGTCAAAAAGTATTAAACCGAATCGCATGACATTTGGTGGGATGATTGGTTATTATCCGGGGACCATTTGATTCGATTTTGGGATTTATCGGGTCAAAGGTCAAGGTCATGAAAAGGTCAAAATCTTGTTTTTACCATAGCACAGTCAATTTGTATGTTCATAAGTCAATGCCCAATCTTGTGATATGCGAAGGTATGCGCTCTACCGAGTGCCCGTTCTAGTTATTAGTGTGTTGGAACCTTTGTTAACTCGGAGAGCCGTGCAAAACAATTCCAATGTGTCTGGACTGTTGGTCTAGGCACAAATGGCAAATGAAAAACCTTGAACCTTGATTACAGGCGCTAAGAGCAATGCTCCCAGGCAGGGAAATCCTGGTATATCAAGTAAAATGTTTGTTGCATCAGAGGTGTAATGTTGTTCTTCTTGTTCTTAAAACCGTCTTAAATGCAACACAATATGACTTCAGTAATCTGGAAATTGCTAAATTAAGCAGGGAATACGAGCATGTAAAATGCAAATGATGTTTAATTTCAGACACGTAAGATCTTCCCTCTCCTCACCTCATCAGATATGTGGGCTTTGTCCTCCAGCTGCAGCCTTGCCCAGGAGGTGAGGCGCTTGATCACACACTCTGCCTCTGCAGAGGACAGCTTCTTCAGCACAGTCATGCTCTCCTCCGTCTAAAAAGCAGCGTCACATATGTTGCATCCGTATGTCATGGAAACATAAAAAGAAACTTTTAGTTCAGGCGATTTCATATTTCCATGAGGATGAGCATACCTTGCTTTGGCCAATCAGCATTATGAGATACAAGTAGTTTATCTGCAAGGTTGGAAGTTTGTAAGCTTCAGCTAATGTCAGAGAGTCTTCTAAAGACGTGGGCACGTCTTGCTTCAGGATGTATCTAATCAGCGTCTGGGAAGACAAACGCTATATGACACAAGGCTCATACGAAGGCACCCCGGAAGTCAAATGTCACAGAATAAACGAGATGGAAATTACCATAATTTTAGTGCTGTTAGAGAGGTTGAAGTTGCGGATCCCATAGGCCCTAAGAAGTTTCCTGATTTCCATCAGACGGTAACTCTCCTTCAAAAGCTCTTGTCTGGGGAATACATCAGCCAATAAAAAAATATATAGAAACTGATAATATTGCCAAATTCTACAGTTAAATAATAAAGTAATCAGGCTAATGACAATGTAAACATACTTTGGGCCATCCATCTCCAGGTACTGTTGAACCAGTTGTTCTACCACAATACTCCAGGGCACTACAGCTTTCTGCATGATCTCCAGCACAGCATCTACCATCAGCTGGTAGGAAATACAAGAATGTGAGATTTCGCAAATCTCAGTACAAACTGTATTGATTTTACTATCTTGTCGATTTGTATTAATCGCTTGCTGTTGAGGCTGTTTTTCCACTCAAGTATTTTCACTCACAAACCTTTAATCATGTCATGAACTGCATGTGTAATGGTGGTACAGAAACTTACGTCCGTATCAGTCATACAAGCGAGCACAGCCACTGCTTTGGCTTCCCATTCTGTGAAGACGGTTGTGGTCTGAGAACTACAGCGCTCCAGCAGATCCTAGTGACGATGAGGAGAAATCTTTATCATCGGGTATTTGGAAAATTAAGCGTCTGTTCCCAGCGGGGTCGGCAGTGATGGACTGTTACCTTGATGTACTGGAAAAGTAGCTCATCTAAAGGAATGGCGTGCTCTTCAGTATACGGCAGGATGCTGCTCTCCACTGTGGCTGCAATCAGCTCAGGAGCCGGAACTTTGTCCAGCATGAAGAAGGCCACACTACGAACACTCCCCTTTCAAATGCACAAGAAGAAACATATTAAAGATATAAACAACAACACAAAACCTACTCTACATTCCTCATAAACACACTATTTTAATACAATCCTGCAGGATTATATAAATACGTGTGTCCGGCTGAAGATATCAGTAGCTTGTTTAAAACACAAATGTAGTTAAAATATGTCGTGAAAAAAAGAAACTAACCTTCTCAAAGACTGAAAGTGAAAGTCTGCATTTGTATTTCTGGTGGAGGTCAAGGAGCCGACGCAGGTTGGACACCAGGGACTTGAGGCTCTCCACCTCCCTTGCGCCGTAGTCATCATCCTAAAAAAGAAGAAGATAAAACATAGATTGGCCATGTTGTGTTATGCTACAATTAGCTCCCACAAACCATTATTGTGAAGGCAGATAAATGTACAGCGGAAAGAGAACTGACAGATTTCATCCATGTCCATAGAGAAGGGAGTCCAACCACAGCCAGGTCCAACCCGTTCTGGGGCCACGCAGCCTGGAACAACACGTTACAGTTAGAAACATGGGTTCAACTATTGTGACTGACATGTACTTACGATACAATGTGTTATCTATTGACCCTTTATTATCTGTTATGCGCCTCACCGATGGACAAGAGTGGAACGTGTTTTTTATTTCCTTTGTATGTTAGGTACAAATGGACGATACAGAATGTTTGACTTTTAGACAGTTAATTGAAGCTACAGGCGTTGCTATTGCCCGTTATACACCATTGTTATTTTAGCTTTAATTGTTTCAGGTCAAAATTGGTTTTGTTCTTTTTACCTTTTCCGTTAACTCCAGGTTGCGTGCCTTCTGCTCCAACCATCTCGCCAAGATTTTCTATGGGCACATACAACTTTTACAACTGGAAACACAGCACCGCATTTTGAAATGAGCAGCGATCCCTACCTGTCCTGGTGGAAGCACTCTTCTCACAAAAGGAACAAAGACGGCCCGAAACCAAGGACAGAGGTCAGGGGACGGCAGGTCCTCGGGGATGGCACCGAGCACGGCTTCAAGGTTGCTCTCGTCAAACTCTGCTGCAATCTGTCCCTGTTTCCAAACCCAAGAGCAGCGTCGGAAATACACAAGGGTAAGGGGCAAAACTGCCCCCAAGAAAAATAATTGTGCCCCTGATATCACTAGGAGGGACAAAAGATGCCCCCATAATTTCCTCTAATAATTATGATAATTTAATGAACTTGTCAGAAACATCATAATATATGATCCGGTCCAGAATCTATTAGACTACTGCTTAATAGTCTTATTATTGCCATATTTATGACAATTTCTCATACACTGTAAGCTTTAATAAGTATATTTATTATTTTGAACGAAGGTTAAATGTTGTTTCACAAGTTTCAAAAAGTGCCCTAAATTTCTTTTTTAATGCCCTGGATTTCAGCCCAAAAATATGTACATTTCCTACCCTGCCCAAGAGTAAACATCACAGCCCTGACACTAATATATTTCTGCTAGTGTTGTCTCGTGGAGGGCAGGAAGCTGATCTTTACCTCATATCTCAGCCAAATGAGTTGTGCTCCCTTCATGTCTCCCTCCCTCAGGTGGATCAGAACGTTTCCTAAATTGTCAGTGCTGTTCAAAAACTCAATCCAGGCGATGCCACTATGGATGACAGAATAATTTACTAAAATAAGAAATAAGTGTACATTATGAACAAAACACATAATTAAACATGTACTGTACAACATAATAGACCACTAGGACTTTGATTTACTTGAAGTTATCTGGGCCGTGGAGGCTGCAGAACGTTGCCAGCCTAGCCAGGGCCTCTTGGATCTGTAAGGAGGAGTATCGTGTGGCAGCATGGTTCAGTATCTTCTCTGCCGTCTCAAAGGTCGGCCACGGAGCCTTGAGGCAGTATTCCACCACATACTGCTCATCCTAGGAAATGCAAAAACAGATAACCTCTATTAGTGAGGGGCCGAGGTTATCAGCATTTTGGAAGAGTAAAATAGAGTTAGACTAAATAACTGACTGTGATCTTCATCAGGTTGGTCTTGGCCTCCTCCACAAGTTCAGACCACACATCCTGTCCATAGCCACCCACCGATGCAGAGGCCAGCTGCTCCAGCACAAAGTCAAGCTTCACCTTGTACACAAGCTAAACACAAATTGAACACAAATTGGATTGATAGTTGTATATCCCCGATTCCGGTAATAATGTAACACTAGCTGCACCACCGTTCTAAAGTGCCAATTATATTGTGCATTTATGCTCTAAAATCTCTTGTGAAATATTTATCATATTGGAAGAGTTCAAATAAATGTTACTTTTGCACTTTTCACTTACCTCTAAATCCAGCTCAAATGTGATGGCAAACTTTTCAGCTTCCTCAAACATGTGTTTGTGAAGCAGTCTGCTAAGTCTGAGAACAGAGAAAAAGTCAAATTACCATGACATCAAATACAATACGTTTACCGCAATTAATGTTGAGATGTATCCAATTGAAATGAGGTACCTGTTCTCAGGCAAGGCCTCTGTGAAGCATCTGACAACAACGGCAGATATGGGCTCTCCACGACTACTTGATAAAGAGCAGGGGGGAAGACCACTTCATATTTTTAAACATTCAGCATATCGTTTGAGTACCGACTGAACATTAAAACATGTCTTACCTTTCTGGGTTCTCACAAATCCCCTCAAGTACATAAAGAGTATCCTGAAAGCAGAGGATGAAACAACCGACTTCAATGTGCAGACATATTCACATACAGACGCAGCACATGTCCATATTTTCAATCCGTCCATATTACAAGCTTACAAGCGTTGATTGTTTACCATGTTTATTTTTGTCTGGACAAGACAGGAGACTGAGGAGACATGCAGAGAGTAGCAAATAGTCATGGAGGGCAGACACCGTATTTGCAGTGAGGTGATCTGAAAAATGTAAAAATGTAAATCAAGTTTAGAAAAGGACTTGAGATAATCGTCTTTTACAGTTTCTTCAAATGGAGTTGCACTGCTACCTGACTCTTGTCTTGATGTGTTAGTGTAATCATCTTCATGCTGCCCTTGTCTTGGCTGTAACACAAACAGGTTCATTTTAATTTGAAACGTTTTTATTGAGGCACATTCCCCTGCATATCTACAGCTACCGTATGTGATAAAACATAGATACATACGCCACCATGGAGGCCGAGCCGCATTCTGTGGCGAGTTTAAAGTCATGAATGGCAAGGTCCTGCCAACAGTGAATCATGACAAGGAAATGCAGGTCCCAAAGGCTCAGGGCATTCTACAGCCGGAAGAACACACACAATCCATCCTTATTGTATGCAATTATAACTGAAAATACTTTGATTGAACCTCATGGTACATCCAACTGCTGCAAGTGATACAGTACTGAACTCACCTCAGTGTCAAGAATATACAAGTGATTTTCCACCACCTCCATCCTCCTCACACCTTTGAAGTAAAGACACAAGGAGAATGTATTTAACAAACATTACACAATCGAGTCTTAGAGGCATTATAACCGTTTTACTTGTTTTGCAACTGTATCATATTGTGTCTCTACTTCTTATAATTTCTCTTTTCCTCAATACTTTGTGATTCACTATATATATACACACTCACCCACTTATTTCCATATGTTTTTCACGAGCAAAGTTAAACGATAAATATGAAGATGGTAATACATGTTTAGTATAAAGAAAGTGTAATTATGTACTGAACATTGGGGCGAGTCCGTACCTGGAATTAAGCTGTCGTTGATAGAGTGAGCAAGACACATCTTGCCCTGATGAGGGTCCATCGTCCAGTGAGTCACGATACTTTCTTTTTCCCCCTGTGAAATTAATGTTGTGACGAATTACATCAAGAAATACATGTTGTGTTGATAGGCAGTAATTATAATTCATATAAAGGTTTTATTTACACTATTGTAAGCTTCATTTAAAGTGTCTTTATAAAATTGTAAACATTAGTTTTATTTTTAGCTTTAACACATAATTCATTAGCTTGTTCAGAGATAATAGGCATGCAGCACATTAGGAAAAGGGAGAGACTGAAGAAAGCAAGCAACAAATATTTCAGCCATTATGCTGTTATCCACAATTAACCAATGTATCATAGCTGCAGGTGGTAAAGAAATGAATAACACTGACCCCGATCATTAAGTGGATTTCAGAGCCCAGATTGAACATCACTGCTGTACTGCAGCCCTCGTCATGGTAATCGCTGGTGGAGCAGAAGTCTATCTTGATGAGCGACTGGAGCTGAGTTGAGGAATAATATGATTAGAGTTCTGCTGTAATAATAAAAAGTGAAATTAACTGCCTTAACTTACATCTTTCAAAGTTCCCAGATCCATGTTTTCAATTGCTGTGTTGACAAAAGATGAATACATGTTTAGTCAAAAACAATGGCTCCAACACAACTCTCAGTCAAACACACATGATGTTTGGATACCTGTCTCGATCTTTGCCAATGCAAGGTTTGTAATGTGAAAAAAACCATCCTCTATGAGAAGGAACACATGGTACATCCCTGTCAACAAAAGAATAACAAACAACATCTGAGAAGTTGGCAACACACCATTAATCAAAGATTCAGATTTGGCTGACGGACGTAAAGATTCAGCTAGAGATAGAAATTACTTCAGGTTTGTACACATAGACCTTTATTTCTCATAAATTGTATAATATTCATAAAGAATAGTTACCTAAGGATGCCTTGTTTTCTTCTATGATGAGATAGCGGTATGTTTTCTCATCTTTACTGGATGTTTTTTCTACCAACGCCTACAAACCCAGACAATAAAACAACATGTTAAAGTACATAAGTGAAAAACGTGCAACACAAACACATTACAAGTTTAATAATTTTCTTCAAATGTTGTTGATGAAATCCGACGACAATCCTATAACAATTCAAAGCCGGAACCAAAGTGATCACAGCTCTTGTATTGTTACACTATTAGGCCTTTCATATATCAAACAACACTCATACCCTGGTGAGAAGGATTCTCTTGGTTGGCACATAGATCAAATGAAGGTTTCCATTTCTTTCACAGACCACCAAAAACTGTCCGTCCAGGCATGCATCAATGGCATCCACATCAGTTTCTGAAAAACAGGTATTAATGTACAGAGACAGGTGAAACTACATCAAAAGGAAAGGGATGATGACAAAAGCATGCGACTGAAAAATATCTTCAAATTGATTTTGTTTAAATTAGAAAGGCAACATTGGCACAGTGTCCATTAGTCATCTTAAATATTGTAGCCACTGATTTTAAGTGAAGCACCAAAGGCCATCTGAAGAGGACACAAACTGATATTTGACAAACAAGCTACCAAAATGAAGTAGCAGCAGGATGGTCTGATAGTTCTGGTCAAACAGGATCACGGTCTTGTCAGCAACAACAATGTTCCAGTTTGACCCACTGGAGGAGGATAGACGGGGATCGGTCTCCACCTGCAAGAACCAGCATTTCCATCTCATCACTGAGGCAAACTGATCCAACTGATAGTATTATTGACTTATTGTAGTACTTTATACGGACAACATGGTTAGATTACAAGAGTTCTTGTGACATGCATGTACATATTGACAACCATTACCTCATTTCCAGTGGAGATTTTGACCAGTGTATCCACCTGATACAAGCCGCTTCCATTCTCCTCCTTGGACACACTGCCGAAGCGAACAGTGTTTGTATCCTCGTTGGTCAGAAGTTCAACGTCGCTCCACATCGCCATCGACGAGCTACGGTACATAGAGGAACACTTTAATAACTTGTATTCTGATCTCAAAATGATTTAACACCCTAGTTGACATTGTCCACATAAGCTAAGACCATAGCTAGTTGCACATTACTTCGCCTTAATGTTATGATAACACTAATGCTCGTTAACAATTTCAGGTGCGATGTACAACCACAACATTGAGACTAACTGCTAATATATGTGACCGACCATGACATAGCTGGACCTACAATGTAGCTTGCTTACGTTAGTTACCTGATAGTAACCCACCAATCCGTTGAAATAATCAGACAGCTAATGTTACAACACAGAGATTCGCCATAAAACGTCAGTAATAGTTTTACAATTTGGCGGGTTGCTGTTGAATTGCTAGGGAGAAATTTCCCCTGAGTTCTGTCTAGCAGATACAATTTATATCGCTGGCTAATTATTCACCATGTTTCCTTGTTTAATATTACCTCAATTAAACCACAACCACAGTAAGTACTTCAATATTATACATTTGTAATCCAAACGTAAGAATGTAATTAACGAATCTTGAATGGACTGTACACAGTCTGAGAGAAAGTGCTGCCTGACAGGCTGAACTCAGGGAGAAATAACAGATGTATCATCAGAGGGGCGGGGCATTTAAGGAACATCCGGAGTCCATCGTGGCGTTGCCAGGTTGGATATGTTTCACGCCATTAAGCGAAGTTATCTGACAAGAGATCCTTACTAAATTTACGACAGTGATTTAAAGATGAGATCATTCCTCATTGATTTAAATGTATTTTGAGGTTTTAAAATAAGAATACAAATACCAGCTCTACTCCTCTTATTGCAGTTATCAACCTTCAAACGTTGCACTCTCAATGGTCATCATCGGATATATGTTATTTAATGGGATAACATTGAATTTACTTCGTTAAAATTAAATTATATAGTATAAGTATATATATATATATATATATATATATATATATATATATATATTAGATCATTCCTGCTGATGTTTGGTTCGCTGGACCTGGGTTACATTATTGTATAGGGTAAAATAGGTACTATCTGGCAACCCGGATCAGATTAGATGAGCAAGACGTCGGCGGTGTAGCAGCTCCGTCCCTCACGGTGTTCACAGACACGGTCAACGAAACGGTTAGATATCACGCTAACTCACAGTAGGCTTCGGGATTATGTCGGTAAGTACCATTATATAACAGTAATCAAGCCCTACATAATGCATGGAGATACAAGCAACATTAGATTTACGATTATATTCAGAACAACTTTTTCTTTAAGATGGCGGTTAGCGTCGTTAGCTTCGAGACCTAACGCTAACCTGAGCTAACGCTAACCTGAGCTAACGCTAGCTAACGCTGAAACCCTCTCTGATTTAGGGATGAACGTAGTGTGATTTAGCTCGTGTAGTAGCATGCTAGCTAACTGGCTTATTTTTGTTACAATTACTGTAAAAAGCAATGTCATGACACAAAAGAAAATCAAGCGGATGTCCTATTTTGTGAAAATAAGTTTCTACTTTAATCGTCAGTAACGATCGCTAGCAGCTTTTTAACATCGGGTATCGCGTTTATATCGGTTTAATTAGCGACCTGAGGTGAGTTGACTAACGCACAGTGCTGTTGATGGCACGTCTGAAAGCGCTGTTTTAATCTAGCCGTGTATGTATGGTGACGTTAACCCCTGGGCCACTTCACGTCCACCTTACTACACTAACAGTTAGCTAGTTGTATTAGTCCGTACCATCTGACTGGGCACCCTTTTTATTTCAGTTGAACAAGTACCATTGTTCAAATATTTGACCCGTAACTTTACCACGGATGTACAGCGACTTAAGGTGCTGACCAGCAACAAAAACAATCTTTACTATGAAGGGAGTAACTCGACTGGTGCTCACGCGAGAGAAAGCCTGAACAAAGGGGCTCGACCAGGATGGGATGAAGCACGTGAACTCATTTTTTTTACTAAAACCGTTAACGTAAATGAGCTTTTTATATAAATCCTCTGTGCTTAAACGCCGTCTTTAATAATAAGCAACGGTATTTTTTAAAATTAATTTTATATATTTTTTTCATGGAATATAGTGTGTATTTGACATGTTACTGATTACAATAATGGTAAGAATGAGCTAAATTATACAAGGATTACTGCCATAAAGTAATTTGTACAGTGACATTGAAACACATGTCCTATATGACCCTGTGCAACTATATTTGTTTTCGTTTACAGTTATCTCATACCCTGTTGTTAAAATGTACAGTTATGTTTCAAGGTTTCCTAATGGCCTCATGTCAACTCTTTGGGAGTGTATGCAAATAACACTATTAAAAAATATCAAAGCATCAATATATAGATACTGAATATTTGTAATGGTTTCTATTTTCCACAGCATTGATAACAGCCCCCTCAAGAGAGGGCGAATGGAAACAAATACAGCTTTATTTATATATATATATATATATATATATATATATATATATATATATATATATATATATATATATATATATATATATATATATATACACACACACAAATAAAAATAAAAACATCTGCCCTCAATCTTTTTTCCTATGGTACAGGATATCATTATTTTTTCAAGGTTTTGTATCAAGTCAGAAATTCCAGTCCCGTGACATCACTGGTATACAACAAGGACATCAATTTAACTTAGTTTTGTTAAGCTGTCAAACTGGAAAACAAAAGAGGATTCAAACATGCAATAATATATCAGTTTTAGGCTAGCAATCATCATGTGATCTAAAAATAATCCTTTGCCATGCTAAAATCAAATATTGTTTTTACAATATGACGCGTTGCGCTGTCTCTATACAAAACTACAAGAATTGTCGCTAAATGTGTTGAAAATGTCTCCTTCTCTTCCAGGGAAGCGACAGCAACTCGGTTGACATGACCAGAACAGGCTCCCCAGTTCGGCACAAAAAAAAACCTCCCAGGAGCTCCAAACACCACCGTTCTCGTTCAAGGTCACGCTCCAGAGACCGAAAACGTTAGTATACAGTAGCAGTACCCAGACGGTGCTGAAATTGCCAGAATAATTGAGGCCATGCTATTACATTTGTTCTCAGTATACTCATGAGATCCATCTGTAGAAAGTGGGACAAACAGCTGACTACTGATTTAGCAACATAAAAGGAAAGAGTCGATTCCTCAATACTGCATGATCTTGTTCACTAACTGCATACAGTACTATAAACGGTAGCTTTACTGTGCACTTGTCCAAATGTGCTCTTCTCAATTTAGTTTTGTTTTACAAGTCTGCTTTCTGCTGTTTTCCAGGTGACAGAAAATACCGACGGAGTCGCAGCAGGAGTAAAGAGGTAATTGATCAGTTCATTTCTTTGGTTAGAAACAGATTTGATGTTTTTTTTTGGTCGATACAGTTGTATTCCTCGTTAATTTTAGGTTGAGGTGAGTATGTTTTATAAGGTTTATTTTGTTACAGTAACCAAAATGAAGAAGACGAAATAGATTGAGATGAGCTCACTGGAAAAGGGTCTTTTTTTACATTCCCCATGTTGACATATCTCAAAGGACACTTTTATCCTTGGATATCTCTCATTGTTTGTTACCATATTAAATGGTGAAGAGTAGGTTTTTTTGTTAAATACTGTGTGTAGGATCACATGATAACATTTCTATAATAAATCATACTCAGCGTGCTAATGCACGAAGAGACTGAACAGAAGACCCTGCTGACATAGCAAAATAATATGTCTACCACTGGGACAGGTAACTATCTGCCGTTCAAACTCCTATTTGTCTCGCACTATTTAAAGAGAAAAAATAATGAACTCTTGCATTTCTTTCAACTAGGGATGGGCATACTTAAAAAATAATAATTTTATTTATCCAAATGGCATTTCTGTGTAAAGTCAGACTAATTTATCTGGATAAAGAAAGAGTAACAACTACTACCTCCTTTAGTGATATGCCACATTCTAATAATGAAGAGCCACTCCAAACTAAGTTCACGTGAGATAGAGTTGGTGTGCTTCAGTTATGATGGGAATTACATAACATAGGACAATACATTTAGAGAAATAGGGCATTGTAGGGATGCATCATTTTAATTTAGGAAGTGTTTTTCATTTTAATTATCAGTGTGTGTTGGATGGTGTAAGTAAAGAAGCTGTAAACAGTAAGTTGGATGCCCATCCCTATTTTCACCATTCAGGGATTTTTCAAAGTTTTTTTTTTCCAGAGAATCAGATCGTACGGTTTGCATGCACACCATTACAAGATGGAAGATGTTGGAAACGTTCAAGTTTGGTTATTTACCTCCCAAGTGACTCAAATAGTGAAAGAATCATGCTGGTACATCAACATAAAGTATGCTGATGTACTTCCACTGTTACATTTACAGACGATATGAGGTGGAGACTTTTTTTTAAATGTTATGTTATGGACCACGGTGAAGCCTGGACAGAGTTCAGTATGTGATGGAATTTCTTTGAAATTAGTGTATTCAAATAAGTCTTATCATAGAAATGCCAACACAGAATCATGCTCACAGAATGACATTATGTTTTAAAAGACAAGTTTTTTTAAACTATGTTACCGTCTGCCATAAGCCATGGTACTAACTCTTTTTGTTGCACTATTTTCCTGAAAGAGACAACTTCTTCTTAAAACAGGCACGAAAGAAGGACTCTGAGAAGCCATCAAAATCACACCGAAAAACAGACGAGAGGCAGGAGGAGCCAGAGAGACTTTCAGCAGAGAATGGAGAGGAGCGATCCAGGCGCAAAGACAGGAGACCCTCAAAGGGCCGGAGCTTGTCCAGGTCACACTCACGAGAGAGGTCAGTCTGGTCAATGAACTCCATCAAGAGATATGTTTAGCAGGTTGAACTCGTTTAATAACTCGGAAGGAAATTCAGTCGAGAACTTTTTGGGGATAACACATTTCTCATAATTTCTGTTGTAGAAGTTCTGGCCTCATTTAATACCACACCATATTTTTGATAAACAGTAGATCATCTGTTCTTGACAAGGATCCATGTATGGTAGCGCTATGAGTCACGGAAGTCATTTATGTGTGTTGATGGATCCTATTGCTTTCAGAAGGCCTCACAGCAAAAGTAAGGACAAGCGGCCATCACGCAGCCGGGACAGGAAGAAGAAAGCTAGGTCTCGCTCGGGTTCAAGGACCAAACACCGGCATCATAGCAGGAGTCGCAGTAAGAGCAGGTGAGCTTTCATCGAACTTGAATTATCACCATATCTTGTTTGATTTAAGTATTTTTGAACTCGTATCCTGCATGTATACACCATTCTACTTGTTATTAATACCATGTTCATTGATTTTAATTTTTTTAATTTGTTTTGGGTTGTTCCTTCAGGGAGCGAAAGAAAAGGAGTGAGAAAGTGCGCAGAAAGAGTCGAAGCAGGTCTGTTGATCCACCTGCCTTCCGGGGCCGAAACGCAGCTATGGATGCACAAGAGGCCCTGGCCAGAAGGCAAGGCAACAGTTTATGAGGCGTTTACGATATAGTCGTTTACGATATGGTCGTTCTGTTAAGGCCAAATCCAAGAAATGGTAGCGGTGTAATAGCAGCTACAAAAATGTATCGTAAAGACATTGAGCATTTTTACTCCTCTGCTAATGCCTGGCAGTTTAAGTATATGACATGACTAGAAGGCAGATTTTATAGCATTAATGGAACCAAACAGATAAATAAATGTACGGCTGACAATCATCAACCATTCAATCCTGAACTTATGCAGATGAAAGGTGTAGACTACTGAGTTTGGCTGTAATCTATCTGAAAGTTGCACTTGCCAGAGAGCATTGCTGTTCATAAAACCACATTGGTAGGAAAACAAGGAATCATAAAATGGCAATAAGTGGGGTGGACTGCTGGTCTGTGACTACGGAACGGACCATGTCTTGCCGGGGACCTTTGTCGCATGTTACCCCTCCTTTCTCTATTTTAATTTTCTTTCAAATCTACTGTTCCCTGTTACATGAATGCAAGAATGCTCAAATACAAATGAAGTCTGGCTGATGTCTCCAACATCAGAATCAGAAACATTTATTTGCTACATGTGTTAGACACACACATAATTTGACTTGGCTGCTGGCATGTACAAGTGAAGCTATGGTTATGTTTTTTGCTCACATGTAATATCACTTTTGGGTAAACAGTAGTGGGAACGATAAGCTTTTACACCAAATGAGTAACATGCTCTATCTTCCCATCTTCTTCCAGGCTGGAGAGAGCCAAGAAACTACAAGAGCAGAAGGAGAAGGAACTGTTGGAAAACCAGCAGCAACAGGAGATAGTTGCAGGTGCGACAGGCTTATCCTGCCTTTTTTTTCTTCTTAACTTTGATCATTGGAAAATTGCATTCCTTACAATGCTGGTCTGTGTATTTTGTTTCCAGTGACTACCCCTGTTGCGGCGGTCGCAGCTGCAACGGCCCCCTCACACTCTGTCCTAAATGTGGCAGCCCTCCTGGCCTGTGGGACCCAGGTCACGCCTCAGATAGCCATGGCAGCACAGATGGCAGCCCTTCAAGCAAGAACACTGGCAGAGACGGGCATCGCTGTACCCAGCTACTACAACCCGTCTGCTGTGAACCCCATGAAGTTCGCGGAGCAGGAGAAAAAGAGGAAAATGCTTTGGCAGGGAAAGAAGGAGGGGGTAAGATTGAATGTAGCGGTGTTTTCAGATTTATCTAGCAGTTTCATGCATGCCCAGTGATTCCTTCTCAATTTATTTAATAGATATTTTCATTAGTCTACATTTTATTACATGATTCCTATCATTTCTGTTTTTCAGGACAAGTCACAGACTGCTGAGTTGTGGGAGAAGCTGAACTTTGGAAACAAGAACCAAAATGTTAAATTCCGCAAACTAATGGGCATTAAGGCAAGTACAAATGTAATTTAATTTAACTAATGAGTATTTGATACGGCTGTAAAACTGAATTTGGAATTGATTGAATGCGTTCTCTATACAGGGAGAGGATGAAGCCGAGGTGGCCAAACCACTTAATGATGAGGGCTTGAGGACTCTTCAAAAGCAGGAGGAGATGTTTCGTAACCTTGACGTTCAGTACGAGCTGGCTCGCTCTCAGACCCACACCCAGAGAGGAATGGGCCTTGGTTTCACCACCTCGTTCTCACGTGGGATGGATTCCATCTAGTCTTGTCCACTCATCTGATCATATAGGACCACCATTTCATCGCTAGCACTCAAGCTTGCGCGGATGTTTCTCTGAATCTGTAATTTATTTATAGACAAACATCTTGCCTATTGGAACATTATAATGTAAATAGCCAGATGCTGAGTTTATCTCAGTGTTTATGAATCTGTACTGTAATTTTTGCAAAAGGACGTGTCAGTTTGACTGGTTGATACTGGTAAAATTAGATATTAGTTTGAATGATGTGGTAGCTTTTTTTTTTTTTTTTTACATGAATATATATATTGATATGTGATTGTTTGAACAAACTGAATATAATGTGGTTCATGTGAACACTGTTTACATTCATTTAGCGAAAGGCATTTTGCATTATCAGGATCCCTCAGATTCTTTTCTCCCAACTTGAAAAAAAACAAACTGTGGGTTGCAATACATTGTCTTCTGGATGTCCATGGATAAATATGTGCTCTACAGGAGAAATCACATACTTCAAATGTTCTTAAAATAAATGAGTTTTATGTTGATTAAGATTTTTAATACATCACCCATTTGTGTTTATTACATTTCCATTCAAATTAACTCAATGCTATGAGGGCTAGGTGTTAACAATACAACATTTTAGCTTTATAAGTTCCATTCATAAAGTAATAACTATGGCAATCATAAATAATTTTAGGAACTTTGCATTAAGCAGTAAACAGAAAAGTACCTCATCGAATGAAACAACGTGTCGCTTTGTCAAAATGAGCTTGAAATTGAAAATCCACTCCTATCTACAAATGAGGCTGGAGTACAGCACATGCGCCACACCTGTGATGAGGTTATGGTTGGCAAACTCGAGGATAAGGAGCAGGATGGGGTACTCGCTGTGTCTCTTCTCCATGCTGGACTCATCACTTAAGCCCATCCAATGAAGCAGCAGTGTTCGCATGGCTGCTGGGAATAGCTCTGTGGTGAGCTCCTCTGCAGGTGGCAAGTCACTAATGTGTTCAATGTGCTGCACTTTAAAGCCCTCCACTTTCTGGCTGATGCTGCTGTTGGCGGCATGGAACTGTTGCCCGAGCCATCGTCCTACACCACAGAGCAGGGAGCTTGAATAAGCACAGCCCCAATCTTTGGCCTTTAGCAGGGCCAACACAGTTTCTGTTGCATCCTTTTCTTCTAGGGTCCCGTGTATGTGCCGATCAATGTTCTCCAAAAGCATCAAGATAGTCTCCAGCTGTTCTGTGTTGCTTTGAGTGTCAGTGGAGAGTTTGTCATCCAAGCTTTGCAATTTCTGTCTCACTGTGGATATAACTTGTTGGCTTTGCTCAGCCTGCAAGCTCTGCTTGGGAAAAGAACAATAATCGTGATCTGCCGATGTATCGCCTGTGCCACCGCAATGCACCTCCACTGACTCCCTGCCCACAGGGCAAGGTTGTGGCATTTCCAGCTGCACATTGAGGCTGTAACTCATTTTCAGGGGGCTTTCATTTATCTGAGATTTCCAAACATCCTACAAAGGAAAGACAAAAAAGATATCATGGGGTATGTATAAAACAAAACAAATGTTTAACGTAAAGACGTGCATAATATTAATTGTACTGCACCTGGAAGTTCTCCAACACGGCCAGCTGCTCTTGCTTACTGTACAGCTCAAAGACTACTCGAAACAGTCCTTGAATGCTGTAGAACCAGAGACTGTTGTTTGCCGTATGGACCTTCAACCCATGGAACCTGAATGCTGCAACAGGAAACTGTGTCTTAGTGTGTGTGTGCGCATGGTGGAAGCAAAATCATTGTTTTGCTTCAATTTTCTATTGCATATTTTACCGGAGGAAAATTGAATTTTTGTTGCCAATCCTTTCTTCGCAAACTTGGCGTGGTATCGGGGATGGTTCTCTGTGCGGATGTCCGTGTTGGAAAAGACATCAGCTCCTAAATAAAGAGGAACCACTGGACTCTGGAAAATACAGAGATCATACATGCCGTGACATACTGGTATTCATATTTTAAAAATGTAATATTGATATCATATATATATATATATATATATATATATATATATATATATATATATATATATATATATATATATATATATATAAATAAAAATACTTTAAAAAAAAGTGATTCTGATGATGTTTAGGCCAGCAGAGAAGGCATTGCTGGCTCTGACAGCCCACCACTGGTATTTTACCATAAACAGACAAAATGCAAAATAAACAAGTTAATGATGGATCGAGCCTCCGCCGACCGCGCATGAGCGATGAGCTTGAACCGAGGCGTTTATTCTCCTTGCGCTGCATTATTCTCCAAAACGCCAGAGGGCGCAAAGACTCAAATAGAACGAGTGACAGGCATATATTCTTAAAGCCCCACTATGTAACTTTTCCACCTTAAAATACCAGCTTGAAAACAATTGTGCCGCTACAATGACTTTTAATATGTTGATTTGCGCCCCCGCCACTGCCATCGGGGGTCTGGGGGCTGAAAACTGCTGAATGTAAGATGGTTGGGACCGACCCGGTACTTCCGGCGGAAGTAGTTCAACTTGCTGTCTGGCAGCTTTACGCAACGTCTTATAGTGCCAGTACACGCTCGCAGGTGACTTTTTATTTGCTCCACTACGCGACGTGTAGAGACAGAGTGACATGCCGCGGCTGAACGGCTCGCTGCAGCTGCCGAGAGAGCGCTGCTGGTAGCGCGCATCGACCAGCTGAGAGATCAGCTGTGAGGGCACGTGACTGAAGAGCCATATATGGCTCGAGAGTCAGACGTTAAATACCTGAAGGGGGCGCTACAGGGGAAAAGTTACATAGTGTCGCTTTAATATATAACCGGAAAAAGTCACAAATCAACCTCCACTATTCCTATTGCTATATGGACTACTGTGTTGCCTTTGTACATCACCATTAGGGTGCTGTATACATCGTCATATGAAACTAAGGTCTATGGGAAATATAATTACGAAAACAAATCTTCATTTTCGTTTAAATATATCTTTGAGCCTGCACTCACCTTGTTGGAGCACTCAGTCAGACTGAACGATGTCAGATTCACCAAATAAATATAGCGAATTCTCCGTGAACCCCCGTCCCACTGTGGTAACGTTAAGTGGATAGTTGAACAACTTGACATCGCTGGAAATTAAAGTTCTCACTCGGTCACAATTGGAAATTGTTTAGTGGTTATCAGAATATATTACAATAATACTTTAAACGAAAGTAAAGACGTGAAACGGCTGCACAAAAACTGTCTGACTCCGCCGTGAGTGTGTGTGGAGTTTTCACCCCTCAACGTTGTTTTACAGACAAAGCAAACCGCTATGAAAATACGTGCTTCTTCATGGTCGTGTGGTCGTGAATCATCTGCAATTTACAGATTTAGCTACAACTATTTAGAAAATATGTAACGCTAGTGTCCTATCCCTTGTTATTTCTTTCTGTACACTGAGATACCAACCTGTAATCCAACGTTGTGGGCACAATATTGGCCAATAGTATACGTGTACCTAACACGTGACACAATGCGAACCAATGAATAGGAAAAACAGCTGCGTTCACCTCTGAACTCCTTTCCTGTAGCAGAAAGCTGGGTAAAAATGGCTGAAGTTGATTTTGGGGATAGTGAGCTCTTTGAGCAGCTCGATGACTGCGCACCGCTTGTCCCGACGCATATTCGCTTCGCAAGTGATGCGGAAGACGAGGAAGAGACGAGCCAGCTCCCGAGCCGACTGGAGGAGTGCGACGACTCCATTCAGAGGCTCACTGAGGAGAATATCCTTTTCTCAGTTGCGCTAACTGTGTGCTAGCACTGTTGATGTAGCGTTAGCACGAGCTAACGTCGACTAGCACCTGCGACCAAAACAGTAAACGCTAAACCCTCGTGTGTGTGTGCTAAGTGTTGTGCAACCATTCTGTATATTACCTTAACTCGCAGTTTACATAAAGAGTTGAGAAGACGACTGAACATCCGACCGAGGTAGCGTTGTTGTTAGCCGACACGAAGTTAAGCGCAAACAAATGAATCGAAACTGATCGAGTTACGTTGACCAGCGCCGATCTTTGCTCTGACTTTACAGCGACATCACAGTTGAAGATGTCAACATCGACGGGCCAGCTCTTCAAGTTTTTTATACCAACAACATTATTTCAAAGTAAGGATTCAAATGGATTGATTTGCTCACTTGTATTATTTGGCACGTCTGTCTTTTAAGTTGACTATCAAGTTGTAATGTTGAACATGTTTTTACCTGCAATGGATGTCTCTTTTAGACTGTGTCGTCAAGAAATTGAAGATTGCATCTGCAGTGTGATTTTGAAGCACCAGAAACTGAGCAATGAAAAGAAAAACACCATCTTTCAAATGAAACCTCAGGTGTCTATCCATTATGTATTGTATTGTGATTAATATTAATAGTTTTTAATTCGCTAAAAAGAAAATGTTCTATCCTGTATGTAGAATTCCGCATTTTCTCTGGATGAAGATCTGCAGAATTCGTCTTCCAGTAGTGTCGGAACAACAAATGAAGCATTTAAAGTGAGTATTTACTAATATTTTCAGTGACTTGCATATTGCACAATGTCTTGCCACATGGAAAATAAAATGTTTTCAAATAGTCTACATGCAATGTTACTATCATTAATTTTTTCCATATCTTACGGTCGTAGGTCGTTGGAAGTGTCCTCTATTTCAACACATTCAGTGTTGATAAACTTGGACAGCCTCTGGTGAATGAAAACCCCCAGCTGACAGATGGTTGGGACATTTCAGCGTATCTTTAAGATGGATAAATTGATAAATATTAAAAACAGACTTGTATGTCAGTTCATCTGTTGTATCATGTCTATTTTGCTATGGAATGATGTTCCCTCTAAAGTATCTATGTCCTGATTTGAAATGTATTATAAAATATCCAGCATATAAGTGGGACGAGTTGGTTGTTCTGATTTGCACAAAGATGATACACTTCCTGAATTGTTGCAAAGCTATAACCAGGTGTTCAACCAAGTCATTGGCACAGATGGGCAGGACCTAGAGATGAGAGACAAAAGGTATGTCAGCTTATTAATTAAGCTTTGCTCCGTTTACATCTTTAGTTTATGACTTTCTTTGTTATGGCTGTGTGGCATATGTCTATATAATGAAACTATCACGAATCTGTTCATTATAGATCCAAATCGATGTGTTTCAACTGTGGTTTGAGTGGCCATCAGCTGAGAGACTGTCCCAAGGTAAGACCATTTAAGCATTACTATGGTATGAGCCCAAGTTAAATATGAGAGGAGTTTTGATTTACCACATTTGTACATGTTTACCTTCCTAGCCTAAAGACATGGCTGTTATAAATGAGAGAAGAAAGGAGTTTAATCAGAACAACAACAACAGCCAGCCCATGACGAGTAACCAGCGGTACCATGCAGATGAGGTGGAGGAGCGGTTTGCTAAGTACAAGCCTGGAGTCATGAGGTAGGATTGTTATTTTGTAAAAAACTAGACTCAAACATAATTTATTCACATTCGATATCTATTGTACCAAGTACAAATGTCTCTTGATAATGTATTGTTTGACATTGTGTTATGCTCCGAAAAGTGAGGAGCTGTTGACAGCACTGGGACTTGATGGCAACACCCTCCCTCCTTTAATTTACCGCATGAGGCAGCTCGGCTACCCACCCGGTTGGCTCAAAGACGCAGAGCTGGAGAACTGTGGCATCACACTGTATGATGGAAATGGTATGTTTTTAAATGAAGTTTAAACTTGTGTGGTTGCACTGATTTTCTCTTGCGTAATCTACTGGAAAACTAATGTTATTGACATCCACAAAGGTTGGGCTGAAATCTTCTTCTTTTTTCTCATCTGCTTTCTAGTTTCAATTGTTGATAATTTAACAGACGATTCCAATTCACAAAACATCTCTTATGATGTTTCCAAGCTGGTTGAATTCCCAGGCTTCAATGTACCTGCATCACCCGAAATAAAAGATGTAAGATATAAATATTTCTTGAATATATCACTGTAGTTATTTGTCAGTCAAGTTGTTTGAATTATATTTAGATTTTTGTTTCATTTTTATCGTCAGCTTTCTAAACTCTGGTAAAATGGAAATCAATGCAATATTCTCTGATGTGATTTCATCAGCATTTGTCCTCAAGTACTTGAATACTTAGATTTGAATCATAATATAAATACAATTTCATTTCCTGATACACATTTAAGATAATTGATTTATACAAATACATTACATTTATTACTTTAAAGGTATCAGTATTGTGTCTATCATAAGACAGCCTAATTGCCGTACACTGTTTTTTGAGGTCACATTTTGTCAATAGTTGTTGTGTCTATTTTTCTGCCCTCCAGGAGTTCATGCAGTACGGTTCAATCCCAATGCAGACCAATCACTTAAAGCAAAACTACGCAGCCTACCTGTCCAAAAACTTCCCAAAGGTAAATTATCTTAAAGTGATAGTGGGTATCCTCTCAAACAATGTAGGCCACACCTGCTTCTTAGCTTCTATCTGACAGCCTCACACAGGTCGACCCAAACTTTCTGGATGTTGCATGGAAACACTTATAAACACCATGGGTACTTTATGTCACACCTGTTGACACCTGTTTTCATTTGTAGTGTCCTTCTGTACACATTACATCTATTGCTTCTGTTCAAAGATTTTTTGGGGAGTTTTTCCTGATCCGATGTGAGGTTCGGGACATGGACGTCTATGTGTACAGATTGTAAAGGCCTCTGAGGCAAATTTGTGAGAATAGGCTAAACAAAATTAATTTAATTATCCATGTTACAACTGTCCTTTTAAAAGGAGACACACTTTTTATTATAAACATTGAGTTACTATACCGTTTCATAATAATTGTTGAAGGATTATTATGATCCTCAATCTTTGTACTTGCTTTCGATTCTTAAACATGAGAGTACATTATAGGTAGATGCATTACATTTTCCTACGGTGACCAAATAATGAAAATACATCTTATGTCGTCACACCACTTTGCTCCCCCACCTGGTGTGAATGCAGCCTCAGCCTTCAACTTGGCTCCAGACAACTGTCCATTTCACATGCTATGGATACCTATTTTTCATAATCCCATTTGGACGGCCATTTCACTAAACCCAGTGCACAGTCCTCTGTCATTACAGCCTCTGGAATGTATAGTTAACATGGTTTCTACATTTACTTGAACTGTATTTGCATTTGGGCAAAGTCTCTAAATATTTTGATTCCATGTGTTCTGCCTTGCCAACAGTCTGGTGCCAGCTGCAACAAGAGAAGGCATGATTCGGAGTCATCTCCCCAGCAAAGGAAGAAGACGAGGTCCAGTCCTGATCGGAGCTCCGATAGGAGCTCGGACATGGATATTGAATCTGGTAAATGTTCGACTCGGTTACGTTTTGCAGCAGGCTCATAACTGTGTGTCCTTCACAAGTTACTTTATCACAAAGACTGAAGCGGTAATCTGTAATGTTCCTAATCTTGATGGCCACTCTGTTGCTTCAATTATAACTTTCTTTTTACAATGTGTTTTTCAAAAAGTTGCTCTTCTGTTTTAATTTATAACTCAAATACAGAATAATAGGAACAATCACTTTCTCTTTTTGGGTGCATCTCCTCAGACCCAGGAACACCGTATAATCATGGCCACAGGGATTTCCAGTTCCAACTTCCGCTACCCCCTGGCTCCCCTTGCTTCAGTTCACCGCCTCCTTTACCCCGGGGCACTCCTCCGGCTACACCCACTCCCCCACCGCTCCCTAAAGGTACCCCTCCTCCCACACCCACTAACGGCTCCCCAGCTCTGCGGGGGAATAAATGGGTAGTTGTTGATGACGCTGCGGACGGAACAGAGGATGAATTGACATTGGAGGAACTAGAGGAGCAGCAGAGGCTGATTTGGGCAGCTCTAGAAAATGCTGACACTGCCACTAATAGCGACTGTGAGACGCCTGCAGCGGGAAAACCTGTACCCAGTTCAACACGTGTGTCCACACCTGCTATTGTCTGCACCCAAACGGAGGTAGTCGACGAAGTGATGGACACAACGAAGCCAACCGAAACCTGCCACAGCAGTAAAAACCAAAGGGAACCAATGGTTCAAGAGATTTTCCCTCAGAGTCCTGGACCAGTCGAAGCCCAAGATGTTAGCCCTCAGAGCCCCGGTCCAGTCAAAGCCCAAGATGTCAGCCCTCAGAGCCCTGGTCCAGTCGAAGCCCATGATGTCAGCCCTCAGAGCCCTGGTCCAGTCGAAGTCCAAGATGTTAGCCCTCAGAACCCTGGTCCAGTCAAAGCCCAAGAAGTCAGCCCTCAGAGTCCTGGTCCAGTCAAGTCTGACGAAGACAAGTTGCAGATCCCAACTCTAGATTTCTTAAACGACGAGAAGATAAGGGCTGTTCCTCATCGGAGCAGGTTTGCAGCTGGCATTGTTCCATTTGAAGAAACGCCAGAGTTCACTGAGGTTGCTGAAGCCACAGGGACATACCTTAGGATCAGAGACTTGCTTAAAAGTTCCCCTCGAAGTTTGGCGAAGAAAAATTAACAAATGTACCATCTTCCTTTGGGACACGTGAAAACCTCTATTTTTATTTTCATTACCATTCTTTCAAGCATGACTTTTAGCTGTTTTTCATTTTGTACCAAGTTGAATGTGTGCTTTGTATCCATTTGATCTGTAAACATACCACCAGGTGACGCTGCCGATTTTGACCAATTAGTCTTTTTAGTAGCAGTTGTTACTCATGCCGTTAATTTTATTGTAAATCTTATCAAATGGTAATTAACTGATCTGTATTAATGTCATGTTTAAATAGCTTTTTTCAATTTTTGTTGCACTCAGTACAATGAGTAAAAATGCTTTCCCTTGCTTCAGTGAATTATTTCATCTGGCAGCCATGGATTTGATTTATTGTTGATGGCAAAATTACATTACATGTCATTTAGCAGACGCTTTTATCCAAAGCGACTTACAATAAGTGCATTTCAACCTAGAGTACAAACTAAGAACAACAAGAATACAGAAAGTAACATTTCCTCAACATAGTCAAACTACAAAAGTACCATAATAAGAGCCATTATGGTTGCCTGGTGTTTTTTTTCTTTAGTAGAAAATAGAATACGCTCTAATTTTATTGATAATAATTTCACATACGCAATTGAGAACTTTCTATTTTTAGAAAGACATTGCATACTGTTAAAGGGATGTCCCAACATTGTGACTTGTCAATCTTGTGTCTCCATGACTGTTTTATTATAGCTAAATATTAGAACATACAATACACACCAGTATGTTTGCGCTTGGACTTAGAAATGACCACATACTTAATACTAACGCACATATGTACGCATACACAAAGCCCTGAGTGTATTAAACATTAACAATATCAAGAAGTAAAGTATTTCACCACTTGGAAAGAGAAACTGAGAACATGGACTATAAAATAATGTGACTCGAGCCTCTTGTGATGAAGCTATTAATTGCAGACATAAATTCAGTTTGAGTTAGAGTTTGAACTCGACTTTAATATTATTTCTATAGAAGATTCTGATGCAAGTCAAAAATCTTTAATTATTAACTTAACTTAATTTTGTTCTTCTGAAAAATCTTTAAATTCTGGTGGTATGATAATAAATCTGACGCGTCTGAGATTAAACCTGGAGTTGATTTGCTCCAACGGGTTTATGTCCTTAACGTGACTATGCTTGCACAGTAAAGTTTGTGTGCCAGAAAATAGTTTTGCTTTCTTTTACAAGCGAGGGAGTGATCCACCTTGCTAAGCAGTCCGTCTGTCCGCCCCCCGTCGACGTCCCTCTCCCCGCCGCCGGACACGCGGCTCGCGCACTGGGCTGAGCCGCCTCTCGCCTCTGATCCGTCTGAATCCGAGCAGCCACTCGTCGGTTCTCCACTTAGCTCGCTAGCTGTGTGTTTCCTCCTGACAAGACGCCGGCTGTCCACAAACATATCAGGTCAGTATTGGCGAGTTCACGTTGAGGTCACGTGCTTCCGTAAACTTGCTCGTCCGTTTGCGGCTGATAAACCAGGAAACTGAGCGCCAGGCAGGGTGGAGGTTGTCCAGGTAGTGTCTGCGTTACTTGAGGCGTTAGTTCAGCTAGCTAACCAAGCTAACCAGCCCTCCTCTCGGTCCCGACCGCGGGCCTCGCTGCTCACGTGAATCGGACATATTATTACCGCTATCACAGGCTGGGATTGAGCAGGAGAGGTCACGGTACTAGCGACTAACTTCTCATAACAACAACATTATCGGGCAGTCCGTCTTTACAGGTGAACTATGCTAATCTGAAACACACCGTCGGGCTGACTTAACTTGCAGCAGCGGTGTGTGTGTGAGTGTCGGGGACGTAGCGGAGACTTTTGGACTTGTGGAATTCGTTTCGGTGTTTACCACAGTGGTCGGTCAGTTGTCCAAACGTGTGTCTGTTGCTGGTTCGCGTCTCCCCAGACCGCGTATCGTCTTACCGGAGACGTCGGGTTAATCAGTACGGTAAGTTAGCTGCCGCGGTGTTTTTACCAGGGGGTCAGGGCTCACCAGATGTGCCACCTCACCGACAGCTCTCGAGCCCATCATGGCTAACGTGGCTGGAGCCGGTGTGAAGGCGGTCGGTGAAAGGCCGTGTCGCTGCCCTCACGTCACAGCGACACGGGGGACTTCAGTGTAGCAACTGCACACGTTCAAAAGTAGAGGCTCTCCATTTGACAGGTGTGCTGTTAAAGGTGTGACGTAGGCATTCATTGTTAACTATAATACTACTAGGCGTGATGCACTGCATACTAAAAGCAGTTTAACTTGTTAGTTTGATAGACGCGATTAACGCGTTGATGGGTTGTAATATTGAGCTCGTTTATCATTAAGTATTTGAATTCTTATATTTCTTTGTACTTCTCCATATGGAGTTTCGGATGTATGAGATAATATCTATTATTAATGTATATGCTATAATATATACGAGCTGAAATGGGTTTCATGTACGCTTGTTGTCAATGAGATGTGTTAACTTGAAAACTGGTGAATCTGTATTCTCAGACAACACCGGTGCTGAATGGGTCTGATTCTCTTCTCATGTCCTGTTAGGGCTTTTTTAAACCTTCCTTTGTCAGTGCTAGCAAGGTCTGACACAATCATCCCAGCAGATGTTTCCTCAAAACGGAACAACCAGGGCTCGTGTTGGCCTCGTGATGACAACAGCATACGTGTAGGAGTGAGGATTACATCTGTGAATACACACCTCCAGACATAAAGGAATACTAAGCAGCTTTTTGTGTTAAACCTCTGTCATTAACAACATGGACGTTACATTATGTCAACACAGTCATTTTGAAGAGGCTCGGTTCTGTTTTACAGGCTACCCGTTTCAATTTTTGTATTTATATCAGAAAACATTCGTCCGAACTACATGGAATTTGGAGTTACACAAATCTTCAACACTTTTTATTATATTGATTCCTTGTAACATTGGTGTTTGGCTTTTTTTCCTATTCTGCAGATTGAAGTGACTGTCAGTGGCAAAGGATTAGCATTTCTGTAGTGGGAAATTTTCCAGACTAAGGGGATGATTTCCTGCTGACTGCTTCAGTTCACCGGACAGAGCTGAAACATCCTCCGTTAATGCTCACACAAGTCGCAGTAAAGCCGGGTGACATTCAACTGAGGCATCATAATGTAGTTTTTAGGCACACTAGTCATATTCCACAGGCTTATGGGTCATTCATAGATATTGATCAAATGTGACATTTTTTTATGTTGTCCTTTTAGTTTTTGTGCAATAGTCTTCAGCTGTTGTAAAGCTTTATGTCTCAGACCTCCTCTTGGCCTGAGGGAACTAATCGGTATCATTCAAAGGAACAGTGGGAGAACTGGAACGCTGCATTTGAATCAGGTCACTGCGTTCTAATGGCGAGTCTTTACTCCATTGAGAAGTATCTAGGAGGGTGTTTTCCAGCGTGTCTTCTCAACCCTTTTAGTAAACCTACATAGTGTAGCTCTTAGGCCCCAGGAATGAACGGTATGATTGACACTGTTGAACTTGTTCTATATTCATTTCTACCCTGTGGGAGGTTGAGTGTCTTTGCTGACTTCAAACTGACTCAAAACAGTTTGACTTAGCAAGATAAGGCACTGGAGTTGTTTATTTACTATATTTTGAGGTAAAAGATTTTTAATGACCTTAACATACAATCAAGAATACTCTCTGTTCTCACCCATAAGGTGCTCGTGCGTATTCCAAGTACAGAATTGACATGAATCCTGATATCTTAAATCCTCCCAAATCAGGCGCTGTTCTCTAACTGGTAGGTGCACTGCATATGCAATCCAATAAATTAAATATTAAAACCCCTTTTAGTAAAATGTGTATTTCTTCGTCAATCACACACTAATATGTTGTGATCATGAAGGCCTGCTTGTACATATACAAATACATAATGTAATAATTGTGAGGTCATGTGGTTGATAAAGCAGCTCATCCTTGCTTTAGGTTGCTGACATGCAGTTTGCTGTTACAGACTGTGGTCGCTCAATCAAGCATCAGGATCTGTGTCCTATACTTTCTGTATGTCTGTTCTGCAGAAATCATGTTGGGGATGTTACAGATCTGACGATGGATTTTCCTGAAAGCTTTACAGTATTCAATTTATTTCATTTTGTAGAGTCCAATATCACAAATTACACATTTGCCTCCAGAGGGCTTTACAATCTGTACACATACGACATCCCTATCCCCAGGAACTCACATCGGATCGTAATTCTCTGTTTTGATTGAATGAATCCAGGCAATAGCAGTATAAAAAACCCTAATACAACACTCTCACTGAGTCATATTGTCAAACTACTAACAAATTCATGGGGACCATGTTTAAATAGTACATTCTGCCAATCAATGCTGTGGTGAGGTCATCTGAAAAACAGGATAATCTGCTGCTGATTGTGGTCTTGTTTCCACAATAATCCTGTTTTTGGTAAAGTTTCCAACAGATTTAAAGGATTTCATATACGCCAGATTTATAGATTGAGAGTGTTTGGGGTGCTGCTTGTTTTGTGGTCAAGGTCACAGATGATGAGCTTTTCAGAAGTTCATAATGGCAGTAACAGAGACTGCATATCGCCTGGCCTTTGACGGGGTATTTTTAGACGTGGTGTGGTGCTGAGGAACTTGTTGTCATAACAGAAACAAAATGCCCCCATTAGCAGAGCACCACAAACAGGCAATGGACATGTCGTATCTGTAGCTATTTATCAGTTTACTTATTACATTAAATGTTAGCTGTAAATGCCACCTAGAGCAGACAGGAACAGTCAGCATATGGGACATTTTCCAAAAGTTGATTTAGTAGTTAAATAGTTGAATTTCTTGTTGATTAGTTATCAGTGGTTATTTGAGTACTCAGTAAAAAGATATGATTTATTTAAGTAATATGTCTTTTTTCCCCCTTCCAACAGGGTCCTTTTGTGAGCAACACTTTTTCTCCCTCACCCCTTTTCCTATTTTTTTTTTTTACGTTTTTGTAAAAAATAATTTTGGTGAGTGGAGATAAACTTCACCATCACAGAGCTGCAACTTATTGTTTTGATGGTCTGGGGTCAGTCTGTACCCTACAACGGAAAGCCTTGTGGGTCTGACGGATCACAGGAAGAAACATGAGCACAGCCAAGCCCAGTGGGATCAAAGGGCCCAGCAAGATAGGAAGACCCCCAGCAGCCCCCAAGACCAACCCCAGTACAGGTAAGAACCTTCCCTTGTGCACCTTCTTCAACTTGTGGTGAACTTGTGGCAGTGTTCACCTTAGAGTATTCCCGAGCTGGTGGCTATTTACGTCACGCTTGTGGCGCTGGGACCATGTTGATTTAGGGTTTTTGTGTTGAAATTCCAATACAAATTTATGTGATATTACATCAAACAATGTTACACTTTCTTTATACTTGTTGGCCGACCTGTAGTTTGTCATCATACACCATGGCTTGCAGTGCCTTGTCGCTATACCTTTTTAATGGGCTAATGCAGTAGCCTCTCTTCTTGCAAGGAGCTTCAGCCAGACGGCTATACAAGGCTGTCGATTTCATTGGATGGACAGAACTGTTAAATTAGACACTCATCAGCTGTTTTATCTCAAATCCCAATGAACAGGAGACCCAGCTTGAGATCACGCTGCCAACACACTATCTTTAGCTTGCACTAAATGACAATATTAGAACATCGTAAAACATCCTTGTATACAGTAGGTTGGAAACCCCAGCTTTTCTATATGCCAAGCTAAGCATGTCACTGCTAGGAGGGAAACAAGTAATGCCCAATGGAGACTGTTAGAGCTAACAAAAAAAGTTTATTTGTCTGGGGTTTTGGCATTTCAGACACTTATTTAAATCACTATACTTTTGCAACCACCTTACAAAATAAATGACACAACAATTAAGACCTGAATGATGTGTGATCGATCATGTGTGATGTATTACAAAGGAACATAATGGAAAGGTGATAAACAATAATATTGAATAGTCACCTAACCTTAGCTAGAGGCACACATTGTGCTGTGTGGCATGGAACTGTCAGACATATAGTGGTCTATGAGTTGACTACTGTGAGTGTCACAGGCTGATTTTGACTTGGAGCAATCAAATTAGAAGTTTCAGTTTAGAGTCGTGCCACACGGTCCTCTTCAGGGAATGCTAGAGAAACTCTGTACAGCGTAGTCCTAGTTGGTTTAGGTTTGCAGTAAGGGGCTCAACGTATCATAAGCAAAGCAAGTGACTATTTTGTGCCGAGGATTGGTGATGGCGTTCAGGAAACGTAGGCCTCCCAGCATCTTGCCAAAACCAAAGTAATAATTCCTGTGAGAAAGTTTTTTGTTTTTTAAACATTTAGCAATATCAGTCACTGTGGAATTGTATTTGAAGAACCTGACTATTTAAATGTATGTACAAATGTTGGTTTGCTATACCTGTTTAAGTTAGTGAGTGAACACATTTAAACCGAAGAAAAATTAAACCTGCATATCAAAACCGCCGTATCAAATCGCATGATATTGAATTGTTTGCACTAAGAAAATTGATTTGTAAGAGCTTCTGTTCTTTTTCCTTATTTTCAGCTAAAGTTAATGCGGCCGACAAATCCGATGCAAATGACGGCGAAGGAGAAGCAGAGGGTGCTGGGGAGAGCTTCCAGATAGGGGACCGTGTGTGGGTCAATGGGAATAAACCAGGCCACATACAGTTTTTGGGAGAGGCACAGTTTGCCCCTGGACAGTGGGCTGGGATTGTTCTAGATGAGCCAATTGGGAAGAATGATGGGTCAGTTGCAGGGGTGCGTTATTTCCAGTGTGACGCCCTGCAAGGAATATTTACCCGGCCATCAAAGTTGTCTCTCACAGAAGGGGAGGCTAATGGAACTCAGACGGCACCCCCCTCCCGCGCTGCGTCACCCACTCCTTCAGTTGGCAGCGTAGCATCGCATACACCTGCCAAGAAATCAACATTACCTTCAACGACCACGACGACCAAGAAGGCCTTCTCCACGACGCCAGCTACGCCGGCTACACCAGCCTCCAACCTCGTACGCGCCAACAGCGAATCCCTCTCCAACCTCTCCGAGACTGGATCAGTCAAGAAGGGGGAAAGGGAACTGAAGATGGGCGACCGAGTATTGGTAAAGTTTGCTACATTATCTAACCCAAAAAAAAAGACACCCATTTCGTTTATTGATATTCCCCCATATGACTAACCGAACCCTCCTCTTCTTAGTAATCGCAGAGAAATGAACACATTAAAACACGGTCGGAGTTAAAGGAACTCCTGCTACTAACACTGTTGAGTGCAGTCGCCCTCTGTGTGCATTCCTGTATATTCTGTTGCATTTAAATAATTTGGTTTTACATGCTCACCATATGTTGACGTTAGTTTGGCCTCATTCTCTTCTCCCTTAGTACATTTGCTTTGATGGAATTATTTCACTCAGTTTATCACCAGACAAAGCTGATTACTCTTCAGTCACCCACTGTTGAGATTAAATGTTTGCTAATATTGAGTGTGCTCCTCTTAGGTTGGTGGTACGAAGGCAGGAGTGGTACGTTTCCTTGGAGAAACAGATTTTGCTAAAGGCGATTGGTGTGGCGTGGAATTGGATGAGCCCTTAGGAAAGAATGACGGGGCAGTGGCAGGAACGAGGTACAACAGCCACTGGATCTGTAAATAATTAAAAGAAAAGTTGTTTTACTTGTTAACCACATGTATACTATGATTCACATTATCATATTTGTATTCTGTCTCCCCAGATATTTTCAGTGCCAACCCAAGTATGGCTTATTTGCTCCAGTGCACAAAGTCACACGCATTGGCTTCCCTTCCACCACACCAGCCAAAGCAAAAACAACGGTTCGCAAAGTAGTAGCTACACCACCAGGCCTAAAGCGAAGCCCTAGTTCCTCCTCCATCAGCACCATGAGTTCTGTGGCCTCCTCGGTCAGCGCCAAGCCCAGCCGTACAGGCCTGGTGAGACATGGACACACTCGGTTTCATCGGTTATTTTGAATGCTCGGCATTCTCAATCCTCATCTGACCCTGCTTTTCTGTCCATAGCTAACGGAGACATCTTCACGTTATAATCGCAAGATCTCCGGCACCACAGCCCTGCAGGAGGCGCTGAAGGAGAAGCAGCAGCATATTGAGCAGCTAATGGCTGAGAGGGACATGGAGAGAGCTGAAGTTGCCAAGGCTACTGGCCATGTTGGAGAGATGGAGCAGGAGATTGGCATGCTCCGGGATGATCAGGAGCAGGTCGGCTCTCCCAGTGCCTGTTGATCTTAAAGTACTCTGAGAAATAGAGGAGCCTGGTCTTCTATATTGATTTATTTTCTTATTTTCTTTTCTCAAACCTTTCTGTTAAAGATGGAGACCAAGATGGATCAGTTACGTGCCTTGGTAGAAGCTGCAGACAAAGACAAAGTCAACCTGCTGAATCAGCTGGAGGAGGAGCGGAGGTAAGGATTCCCAGAGGTGTCACCAGTCAAGTGACCCAACAGTGGTATCGACATCTCCACGTAGTCTTGCCCAAGGACACATCGACATGGGCTAGCAGAGCCGGGGGTCGAACCCATGATCCTCTGATTGAAGGACAGCACTGCTCACCACTGAGCCAGTCGAAGGGAATATATGTGCATACTGAAATGTATATCATATAAAGTCCTGAGGAAAGAAATGTGCCTGAGCTGGCTTAACCTTGCTCTTCATCTTTGTTTACATATATGTCATACGTTGGCAGTTCTCCTGTTATTTTGAAAGCACAACAACACCGTGATGTTTCTCTGTTGAACAGGAAGGTGGAGGACCTTCAGTTCCGCGTAGAGGAAGCTTGCATCACCAAAGGAGACCTGGAGGTAAATGCACAACACAAAGCCACACCATTGCAACTACCACATGTGATTAAATTATACATGTTATATAGTACAAAAGTGGATGTTTTGTCCCTTCCCAAGTCAGAAGCAGCAGGTGCTCCATTCACCACTCCATATTAGGATCTCAGTTCACATACACCTTGCTCTATTTCCATAACAATAACGTGTTGTTTTTCCGTGCGGGGGCGGGAGGTGTTTTATCAGTGTGTCTCCTTGTGTGCGATGCGATTTAACGTTGTGAGAGATTGTATACGTTGTTACAGTGCGACAGTTGAGTCAAAGTGAGCCTTTATATTACCTGTTGTTCATGTTAACAAAGTACATTCCGTCCTGCAGTCTCAATAAGCGTGTTTGTGTGGACAGTTGGATGAAGGCTTCATCTTGCTTTAGATGAAGTGCTCTCAAATGCACCCAGTGGTGCAGGGAGGCTCTGGCTTTGATGACGAGGCAGAAATGCATCCTTACTGATATCCATGTGGTCCCTGAACAGAAGGCATATTGATGTTGTTCTCGTCGGGTTAGCAGAGTGAAATACTTAATGTCTGTTTTTTGCTTTTTCATTCACATAATGTCATGTGACGGAAATAATGTTAACATTTAAAATGTATAATATGAAGGATTTGTTATTTATTCCACAGTGCTACACAGGGGACCATCTCAATTACCTTGAAGGCAACCAATCTCAAACTAGATGTTTAAATTGAGGGCTACAGGGTTAGAATATCCCTTTATCTTCTTTGAAAACGTGTATACTAACAGTGTATTACTTACTCACAGCTGTGGATATATTAAAAACTTGCATGCAGCTTGAAAGACGCCAACAAAACATCTTCTTATCGGCCAAACTCCAAAATGCTTTGGTAACTTCAAGCTGTTGGAAGCGTAATTACTAATGGTGTGCTCCCTGTTCAGTGATGTGATGTTATTGCTTCTTCTCCCTTCTCTTCCTCGTCTTGTTTGTTGGTCCAGTGCTCGGCATGGAACCACTGGAGATGCTCCCTTGACCTTTCACTGTCCAGTCACAGACCTGTATTCAGTTTGCCCACTGCAATTGACTGTGAATAACACTTAACTATCTAATGCCATTTATACACATAGATAGATGTGCCAGGCTACATTATAGTGTGTACCTACTCCATGGGTATCCAGCCATTGTAACCCATCACTACACTTGCATACAAAGTACCCAAGAAATGTACAGTGAGCCCTAAAATATATTTCTAAACGTTTGATGGTGTCATAATCCTATTATTCTTATCTTATTCATAACTGTGTATGTGGTATATACTCAAGTTGACAATTTATTTTGTCCGATTGTGTCCATCAAACACTTAATGTATGCCCCGGGTTTCAGCTGTTGGGTTAACATTTTAAATGTATGCCATTTCCCTTTTTTTAAATTCAACTTTTAAGTCAATATAGTAACATTCAAGAAAATAATCACAAAAATGTGACAGGAAATGCTTCAGTAAGTATCCATAGAAGCATTAGTCATAGCCGACCATAACCAGAAGTCAGATGGGAACCCTTTCTGTTTCCTGAGCCCGGCGGCCTGAGCTTCTGCGTTACTGATTGATTTTCTGAAGTTGGTCACAACGGTGATTGGCAATGGTGGCTCATGGTGATCTGATAACCGGTGGTTTCTATTACAATACTTTCTCTATGCGTTGTGGACGATGGCCTCATCACCAAAGAGAGAAAGCAGAGTGATTATTGATAATGCTACAGGCCTGATGATTTTACCAATATAAAAACAAGACTTAATGTTGGTTTAGTTTGTTAAATGCTAATCATCTGTGCAGACAGATGTCCTGAGGAATGTGTACAACATTACATATATGATATTCTTTTATTTGTCCCACAGCAGCATAGCTTCTATGTGATCCAATCCATTAAAGTCTGGGGGTCAGGAAACGGCCATTACTGCTTTCTCTCTGTGATGCGGTCAAGTCATTTTTATATAATATATTTGCTGGCTTGACACATTATCAGATTTCCAATGTATCATAACAATCAATGCTTTGTTTACCAGGTGTACACTTTGCATGGTTACTTATAAACTGCCTCCATCAACATACTCATCCTGCATATTCATAACACATGGGTCCCTCTTTGGTCGCTTGTTTTGTATTTCCCCACCATTCTTTCACAAATTCCCTGTGTGCAGCTGTTTATGGCACCGCCTGAAATGCATGGGGTGTCTTCCCAGTTTGTCATCAGTCCCTTCCCACCCCCACCCAATACCATTTCCCCAATCACCCAAATGCACACGCACGCACACACTCTCACACACACACACACACGCACACACACCATCAACATGATCCTTGACCCCTTCATCCTCTGTCCTGTCTCACTCCCTCTCTGTCTGCATTGGGCTGGCATGTGATGGTGGCACTGGTGTGTTCTCTTCCTCTCCTCCTTGTTTACTAACAGACGCAGACCAGACTGGAGCATGTCCACATTAAGGAGCTTGAACAGAGCCTACTCTTTGAAAAGACCAAAGCTGAGAAACTCCAAAGAGAGTTAGAAGACACTAGGGTAATGCATTCTGCTCTGTAGTGTGCTGCGTTGGAAAAGAGGGCCTGTGCCGGGGATAGTGGCCAAAACGTTTCCACGGGGCGCAGAAAGGTGCCGGGTAATCACTGGAGCTTTGCTTTGTATGAGCTCGCATCCGTCAGGCTTCACACAAGAAACATAATTCTCCTGATTTTATAACATATAATTAAATAATAAACTAATGCATATACAATGTTTTTCAAAATGCTCAAATCAGTCCATCCAGTGTAGAGTAAGATCTACTAATTTAGCATGACAATTTGTGCATTAACTACATAATACTTTTTTCTTTCTTTTTTTTCCCTCCCGTTTATATTGATTCACTCAATTACGTTACGTTGTGTAACATTCTATTATTCCTGTAAAATAATAACCATATGCATCGTTGAGCTAACTTTAGTAACGACTCTTTTATCTGTACTATTTTGTACTATTAGTCCCCAACCTGAACTCTCTCTTGCTTTACTGGTGTCATCGCTTAACCAGACAGACAAACTTCTCGCTTGTCCCTGTAATCATTTGTTCAGTGATCCTTTGTTTTACTTCCCCCAGTCCCTCCCAGCAACCATTTGTCCGGCTTATTTGGTGTCCCTGCATTTTGCTAGTCTAATACCTGCTCCGCCTCCCAGACTACGTATCCCTGTGTTCCTGTACATTATAGTCACAAAGGGTATCGGGAGAAACAAAGGGCTATAGTTTCCACAGGTTCCCTTTCAACAATTAATCAAGAAAATGTTGATTTAGATTACATTATGTAATTCACCAAGCTATTACATATTAGGTAGAAGCTGTAAAAAGGGATTTCTTACTTCATAACTCCTAAATCATGAGGTCAGTATTACCAATAATTCAGAGATTGAGAGCGATGGTTGGATGGTGGAAAATGTCTTGCACACATAGCTCCATACATGCTTTCTGTGTTCGCTTCCATTATTTGGACCATACTGTTTATAGCCATGAGAGGTCAGTATAACACCTTTTTCTTTTTTTTTAGATCAATGTTTTTCATGCCCTCCTCATTAAGCAAGCACACTGGAAACATTTTAATGTTGCTATTACCAAGTGTGTTGTTGTCTATAAATGCAGTTTAACAATCTTTTCTCCATCTGTCCAGTAACATAATGATCAAGTCTTTAACACTTGTGTTACTATTGCTTCAGTATGTCAGACACATCTTTTGAATATAAGATTTCTGCCCTCAAAGGTTGCCACTGTGTCAGAAAGATCCCGTATTATGGACCTTGAGAAGGATCTCTCTCTGCGTACCAGAGAGGTATCCGACCTGCAGCTGCGTCTTGCGACCCAACAAGGCTCCGGGGACTCGGACTCGACTCTTTCTCCCCTTCTGGAGGAGATCAACTCTCTGAGAGATCAGTTGGCTACCCAAGTAGTTAAGCAGCAAGAAGACCTGACAAAGTACAAGGAGAAGCTCGACGCTCAAGAAAAGGTCCACAGCGAGGCCGCCGCCCTTCTGCGGGCCACATCTGTAACGCTCTCTGGTGACAACGAACAGCTGCAGATGCGCGTAAGCCAGGCTGAGAAGGAGAATGCTGATGTTGTTGAACTGTCGCGTTCCAAGTTGGAAGCGGCCGTTGCCTCTCATCAGCAAGCCATGGAGGAGCTGAAGGTGTCCTTCAGCAAAGGGGAAGGTGCCCAGACAGAAGAACTTATCAAAACCAAAAGTGCACTGGCGGGTCTGACGATAGAGCACAAGTTGGCTCTAGAGGAGGCTGGAGCCAAGCATGAGGCGGAGGCCGCAGTGTTGACCCGGGAGATGCAGGCACTGAAGGCACAGCTGTTTTCTTTGATTGAAGACAAGGAAAGACTGGAGGAGTCACTCCGGTCCAGCGTTGACAAAGCAGAAGAGCAGCACCTTGTGGAGATGGAGGACGTTCTTGGAAAACTCCATAATGCTGAACTGAAGGTGAAGGACCTCGAGGAGAAAGAAGCAATGTTGGCACAACAGGTCCAAGACGAGGACAAGGAAACCAAAAAGCACATTTCAGAAATGGTGGCTCTGCGCAGCCAAGTAGCGCGAGGTAACCAGGAGCTTGTGACCCTGAAGAGTCAATTAGAGGAGGTTCAGAGCCAAGGGAACAACCAGGGAGCCAAGGTGGGTTCTTTCTTCTGGTTGGTTAATGTCATTTCCAGATGATACTGCTTCTCTTTGTTCATTGTAATTTTCACTTGCGTGTGCTATAGGTCAGTGAATTGAACTCCCAGTTGGAGGGCCAACAGCAAGAAGTCCTCACTCTACAGCAGAGTCTGACCACCGTCCAGCAGGAGAAGGATGACCTGGAAAAGGAGTTCCGAGGCCTGGTGTGACTTTTAACCTCGTTTTGGACATGCAGTACCTTTTGGTGTTGGGATTGAAGTCATTCTATTTTGTTCATTGCCCTTCGATGAAAACACTTGCTCTTCTCGACTGTAATTTCTTGTTACTTATCTGCCAACATATGCAAAGATACCAATATCTACAATGAGCTAATTTCAGCTAAAATATCTGCTAATCTGATTTATCAGCTGATTTAATAATAAACAAACAAGCGTTCAAATTCTGTACAAACTACAAAAAGTTGCGTACAAACCACAACGATTGTAATTAACTCTTTGTGAATGTGCTATTGCTGAAATTCATGCACAAACATTTAATGCAAACATATTTTCTTCTAGAAACAAAGGTTGGCTGAAAGCACAGAGGAGCAGACTTCATCATCTAACACTATGCAAGGTAAATGAACAGGAAATTGTAACATTTCATTTGGTGTATAAAGGTATCTAGGATCTAAATTGTAATTTTTCTTTTTGCAGAAACACTTGAGAAGCTCAGTAAGAAGGAGGAGCAGTGCACATCCCTGACCGCAGAATCAGAGTCTCTGAGAAGTCTACTTTCCGGTGAGATCAATAGAAATGCATTCATTTTAAATGTTTTGTAGAAAGTCTTGTATCTAGTTTGCTTTTTTCCCCCCCCCATTTATCGTTGTGCCTCAGATAACCTTAGAACCTCTGAACCAAGTTGTCTTGTCTCGACTCAGGGCTCGAGAGGAAGCTGAAGGCTGCAGATGAAAAGCTTGAGCAGCTCTCAAAGGACAAATGCAAGCTAGAAAGTGATATGTCCGACATGATGAAGACATCTGGTGATAGTTCTGTACAGCTGACCAAAATGAATGATGATCTCCTACAGAAAGAAAGGTGCCACACTTCATTATGCCCTGCTCCCGTATCACTTTGTTATTCCCCCAACACGTGATACCAATCATGTCAGGAGTGGATACTCATTTCCCTTTGACACATGGATAAAAGTGATTCTCTTTGTTCCATTCCATGCTGTAGTGAATGTTTCTTTCAGTAATCTAACCCGTCACTGAACATCCTCCTCAGATGTCCTCTTTTTTGTGATCACTCAGGAGGCTTGAGGAGTTACAGAGTCAACTATCAGAGGAGAAGGAGAAGGTGGCACACTCGAATGATCAACTCCAGCAGGAACAATCCCGCAAAGAGCAAGAGCTGACGGGGACCAGAGATGCCCATCAGGCTCAGATGAGTGACCTCCAGGAGAAGATTGCTCACTTGGTAAGTGTTGTTGGGCAGTTGCAAACACAGGGACTGTGTTTGAGAATGAAACTGGAGGTACTTTAAAGTCGTATGGACATTAAAATGATTCAGACTTTCTTAATTAAGCATTAAAACATCCTTCACTTTCACGTAGGAGTCACAGACTGATGATATCCTTGGTCTTTCTGATCTCCTGTTTTCTAGGAGAAGACTGTCAAACAGGGGGAGGCCCTGGTTGAGGAACTTCAGGCCTCACAAGAGAAATCCAGCTCTCAGGTTTCAGAGCTTCATGTGAAGGAACTTGAGGTTCTGCAGAGTCAAGTTGGCGAGTTGAAGCGAGAGCTTTCCTCCAACCGCGACACAAACCTGGAGCTTGAGAAGTTGGTGTCGGAGCTGCAGCCATACAAGGAACAGGCTGAGGTAAGCACACACACTCGAAGGTACACGCATATTAGTTTGATCTTGTTCTGCCAGGAGCTTGTTTCATGTAAATCGGTATTTTATATATTACTGACTTTACTAATGTGCAATCATTGAAAATAATTCTTTATGTAAGAATTCTTGTTGAATGTATACTATCAACAACATTTCACATTTAATTACCATCATACATACGCATATATTTGTGATGAGTTCCTCATTTCTACCCAAACATAACCCCTTTCATATTCATTGGTTGGTACCATTTGCTATATGCTTGGAGGGGTACACCTGATTAAAATTCTGTTTTGATGTATTTTAAGGCAATTTATGATTATTGGACAAGCCAAAAAATAATGCTATCGATATGTACCGAGTTGTTTTGTGAAATGGATATATAAGCACTGGATAGGATTCAAGTTGAATCATTAGTGCCATTTACAAACTTTATGTACAACTATTGATTTTAATTGTTGACTACTTAAACAATGTACTCCTACTTGCATTGTTTATTAGCCTGATATTTCATTTAAGTAGAACATTTTCACTTTTTGCCAAAATGCTTAGTTTCTATAGTATGAAAGGTATACATACATTGGCTACAACAGTATTGGTTTTTCCCTATCATTTTTATTTATAAACAAATTAAATAAAATCTACAATGAATGATACACAGAAAGTACTTGTGCAATGTGGATTCCCTTAATCATTTTTGAAATTGGTAAAAATATAATTTCAAAACTAACATGAATAGAAATTCAAGTTTAAAGCTTTTAAATGCAGCAATAAATTGGTAAAATCTAAACGGGAATTAAGATTCCACTATGTAGTGTACTTAGTTTATACATATGTAACTTAATTGAAAAGTTTTGCCCTGTGGACACAGATCAATCTGAATGCATTAGTATTGCTATTGATGCTGGTGCCTCCCAAACCATCAGCTACTCCTTTGTATGTCTGTCAATTCTTTTTGCATTAATTTTATGAATACATTTATTTAAAGGAAGTGCTGAAGTGAAAATGTTCCACCTTTTTTATATTGCTGAAAACCTTTTTTGGTGTAAGCGGTGGTGTGATCTTTTACCATTTTGATGCTCCTGCAGCTTAACCTTTCCAATTGGTTATCACTTGGTTGGACATATCTGCTTGGTTTAGGTTTTGACTCATCTTACTTTTCCCTGTGTGTGTGTGTGTGTGTGTATATATATATATATATATATATATATATATATATATATATATATATATATATATATATATATATTCCCCTCCTTTTTTTTCCTTTCAACTTTATTTTCCCAGTGTCTTTCTGCTGAGCTTGACGCCAACAAGCATGATGTTGAACGTTTGACAAAAAAACTGGAAAAGCAGAATCTAGATCTGGAAAATACATGCAAAGAAAGTGAAGATGTTAAGGCTGAGAAAAGTAAACTGCAGACTAAGCTCTCTGCCCTTGAGATTAGTCACCAGGAGCTTTCAGTCCAGAATGAAGAACTGCTAATAACTAGAGATAAGCTATCAAAAAATGTGGAGCAACTACTTGCCAACAACAAGTGCTCGGATGAAGAAAGGATTTCATTAAACAAGGAACTGGAGAAGCTAAACAATCTTCTTCAGGAAGTACAAACTGAAGGCAAAAACCTGAAGCATGCCAAAAGTGAATACCAGGTCCAGATTGAGGAGTTAGAAAGACACAATGCAGAGAAGACTGACTTGCTCCTTAAGTGTCAACAGGACATCAAGCAAATTGAGACTAAAAAGAAGCAAATACATGAGGATTATGAAAACATCTGCAAAGAGAAGAACCGGCTTGAAGATGACTTCAATGAAAGCAGGTCGAAGCTCACGTGTGAGAAGGAAAATCTAATTTTAGAGAGAGATTCCAGTAGAAATGCCAAAAAATTGCTTGATGCTAAGAATGCTGATTTGCAGGCCAAACTTAAATCCTTAAATTTAGAAAAAGAAGATCTTACATTGAGTAACACCCGGCTGCAGGCCCTAACAGAAACGCTGACGAAAGAAAAGGCGGGGATGTCTTCTGAAATCAGTGCTGCTCTGTTGGATAAAAAGAGCCTTGAGACGGTGAAGGAGGAGCTCCAGAATAAGCTCAGCGCTACCAAGAAGGATTTGGAGAGCTCTGTTCGTGAATGTGACGAACTGAAAGCCTCCAAAATGAGCCAGGCTCAAATGCTTGAAGAGTTCATGACGAGCAGTAAGGTGACTGATTCTGAGAGGCTTCAGCTTCTGCAGGAGAAAGAAGACTTCCTTGCAATGCAAAGAAAAGTCTCTCATGAGAAGGAAGAGCTCCTCAGAGAGATGGAAGAAATAAAGGAGAAGTTTCAAGTCTCAACAGAACAACTGTCAAAGGCCAACGAGAAATCTAAAGAAGCGTCATCTTCGTTTGAGCAAGAGAAGCAGGCACTTTGCCTTCAGAATGCTGAAATTGAGACGGCTTTACATGTTATACGAAAAGAAAAGATGAGCCTTGACTCGGCTCTAGAGCAGCAGAAAATGGATTATCAGCGTTTGTCAGGGGAGATGAGAGAATTGGAAGAGAAGCACACGAAAACCATATCTGAGAATAACGCTCTTTCTCTTGAGCGTGAGAAGCTAACTAGTAATATTCGAACCAATAAGGACCAGTTGGATAGCTACTCGAGAGCTAATGACATCTTTGATCAGGAGAAGTCTCATTTAACGACGATGCTGGAGGAAACCAAACGGCAAAACCGCGACGTTGAAGCAGAGATGACCTCTTTGAAACGAGATAAGGCGGAGCTACAAAGTGAGCTGCAGAAACAAACCTTTGATAATGAAATTCTTGAAAAGGGCAACGCTGAGCTTGTTGAAAAGCACAGTACACTAAACAAGGATTTTGAGAAGGCTAATTCAGAACTTGTTCAACAGGTCGATAACCTGACAAAAGATTGTCAGCGTCTGCAGTTGTTGCAGACCGTGGCGGACAGTAAAGTGCCGTCCTTGCTTCAAGAGATCCAGGAGTTAAAATGTCAGACTGAATCGATGTCGGGGGCCAAGCACCTTCTCGAAACTCAGTTACAGGCCGAGTCCAGTGAACGAAATAAAGTTATACTCGACAAGGAGGATCTATCCAAACAAAACGAGGAGCTGCAGACATCGTTGTCCAAAGTCACACAAGAAAATAAAGAGATTTGTTCTAACCTAAAGAATGCTGATGAGCAAAAGAAGGCTTTAAAGATGGATATGGAGGCTGTGAAGACTCAATTGAAGCAGCGAGAGCAAGAAACGAGTCAGTTGACGGAAGATAAAGGGCAGCTGTTATCTAAGCTCGAAGAAAAAGCCAAACAAATGACCGTCCTGACCACAGAGAAGGAAGACCTTGTAGCTGAACGGTGTAAATTGGAGCAGAACGTTTCTTCTCTCCACACGAGCCAAGAACAGTGGCTGGCGGAGCGGTCGAGGCTCCTCGGAGAGATGGAGAACTTGCACGCTACCCAGAAGGAACTGGAGGTCGACGTCAAGAGCCTCCGAACTGTAAAAGAAGTTTTGGAAATGCAATGCAAGGATGCTGCCGCGGAGGTTTCGGCCTCTGCCGTTGTGAAGGAAGAGATTTCCTCCGGCATCTCGAACCTAACGGCTGAGAAAGGAGCGCTGCAGGTGGAGAGGGATGAAGCCGCCCAGAAAGTCAGGCAGCTGGAGTCCCAACTCAAAAATGCAATTTCTAAGCAGCTTGAGGTATTCCTCCTCCTCCTCCTCCTCCTCCTCCTCCTCCTCCTCCAGTAGTGATCACTGACTCACCTACCTTAGAGTGGCTTGAGCTATGTCATCTTCTCACTGCATGCTTGCTGGTTTCTGTCCCTTTCCGCTTACCTTTTCTATTTATTTGTCTAACTTTCATCTTTCATTTACTAACTGCTGTAAATCACCCTTCACTCTCAGTCTGTACCTGTGGGTTTATAACGTGATCTAATGTGAGGCAAATTATTTTGGTTTATATAACTATGTATGTCTAAAGTGATCTTTATCACGATAACCATCTGATGGTGCTTCGTATTTAATTTGATTTGACACATAGTTGTTAGAAATCAAAGGCCCAATCATCTTCCTTACATTTTAATTCAGTCCCATTTTGAAGGTTTTCTTGCAAAGTCTCTCTGGTCAAATACACTTAAAACAATATTAAGAAACAATGAGATTCGTTGATATGAAGCAGCTTTCAGGGGTTGTCGGTATCCGTTCTGAGGCCACAGGAGTGTTTTAGAGAATATGCTAATGATCTTCCTGCTTACTGTAATTTGGATGTTGTTAATTCACAATCAGAATTCGACCTTGAAATAGTAAATTAACTGACTCTAAATCCTAAATTAATGCAGATAAAGCATGCGATTAATTTATTTTAATAAATATTTGAAATAAATGGTCAAGTAATGCATTATGAATGGTTGGTAGAGGTCACAAGGTGTTCATCTCAACCAACCAGTTGCTGCTGTCAATTTGAAATCTTTCTAAGCAAATATCCTGCTCATGCACCATTTAGGCTACAGACGCCTCTGATAAGACTTCTGAGAGCCTTGATCAGCTGACGAAGGAGAACGCCAGTTTGAAGGAGGAGAAGAACAAAACCCAATCTTCATTGGATGAAGTCCTGAGCTCCAAGCAGAAGATGGAGGCACAGGTAAGAGATGCTTGCTTACTTGGACGTGTACGCTTTGAGAGGTTGCTTTGTGTACCTGTAAATTCAGCAAATTAATTTCATTATTGTTTCAGCTGAAAACATTGAAGAACAATATCTCCAAATACGAAGAAGATATGAATGTTTGCAAAGAGCAACTTTGCATAGAAACGGAGAGGACTGAGAGTCAAAGCCTTGAAATGTGAGCATACATCTTTTTGTTTTGGCTGCTTGGAGAAAGAAAATTAATTAATATGATATTATTGATGGGTTACGTTAAATCCTGAAATACGTTTCTATAAACCAATATGTTGTCTACCTGAACTGTCAGAATATGTTAGATGACTGTGATGTTTGTATTTATTCAGTGAGGAGCTTAAAGTAGCGGTTTCTGTAAAGACGCAGTCCCTGCAGGAGCTGCAGGATGATAAAAACAAGCTGGCGCTGGAGAGCGATAACGATGACAAAGCCCGGAGTGATCTTGCGAAGGTGGAACACTTTAAAAACGTTTCATGAACTTACAAGCACCGGAACATTTTGTTTTTAACTATTGATCTGCTACCATGACTGTATCTGAACGGTGCATCTCTTTCCTCTCTTAGCTCAAGGAGGAGCACTCAAAACTCAAAAAACAGTTGAAGCAAAGGTAAGAGAAGGCACACTTGTGTGATTTGGACTTTTTCTCAGATCACTGCAAATTTCACCAATACTTTGAAAGCCTTTTATCTCAATAAACACAAATGCTTTCACCTGTGTGACACATGCTAATATGCAGTGCATGTGTCATTATTTTCCTTCAAAAGCCTGCCAAATAATGCCTTCAGGTACTTCACCCCTTTAGTACCGTGTGATGACGGTCATCATCATTTAACAGTACAAATATATTCACCTCATACATGTAGGCAGATACAAGAACAAGCCGGGCATGGTCACATTGGGTTTACTTTCAATGAATTCTCCTAGAAAAAGAGGATGTGATGCCATGTTTCTGGTGCAGCTCACAGAAAGCAAGCTCAAGATGTATGAATGCATGTACGGCACTGAATATCATGTTTCAGGTGTATAATTCAGTTAATCTAATGTGTGTGTGGCCATTGCTAAGGGCAGAGCACATTACGTCCTACGTCATTATACACATAATGTCATTTAACCTGCAGCCTCATCTCATCTGCTTGATATTTTCAGTACTAATTTCGCATGATCTTGTTCCATGGTCCTCTTCCTTTATTTCATTTTTCAATATGGTGTCTGTACTATAAGTTACTTTTGATGTTTTCTTTATTTGCTGTCTTACTATTTTGAAGTGTACTAAGTTTACTAAGATTGAACAACTGCTAGAGATAAATTATTCTTAATTGTCTTAATGTTGCCTTAAATGAGTGAAAAAATCCAGGTAAATAAATAGTTTGCGTTCCAAAGTTTGGGAGATTGGGGCCAGTTCTTCTCTGTTTGGAGAGATTGTTTTCTTTTAATCCATATTGTGTCT
The DNA here is from genome assembly GCA_036178185.1 of Liparis tanakae. Classification (NCBI taxonomy): domain Eukaryota; kingdom Metazoa; phylum Chordata; class Actinopteri; order Perciformes; family Liparidae; genus Liparis; species Liparis tanakae. Next base: position 9,709,677 of record CM070094.1, on the reverse strand, counting down.
TTGACAGTGCGAGCACCTTGAAGGAGCAGTTTGACAAGGAGAAGGCCGTCCTCCAAAAGTCCATCCAAAAAAACAGTGCCTTAATATCAGAAAAGGACCAGCAGGTGGAAAACCTGAGGGCTGAGGTGAGGGGGCGGGGCTTGCCTACAGCCCTTGACTACTTTGAAATCCCATATGTAACTTCAAGCTTCATTTGCTTTTGACAGTTGTGGAAAAAAAGAAAGAAGCTAAAATAAACATATCTTACATTGAAGTCTCACAGGATGTCACTTTGAGGTCGTATTGGCCTACTTTCATTTTGAATGTGCATGCTACAACATGGCTTACCTGAACGGGCTTTGTGAATGTTGGGTGAGCAGACCTGGAGTCAGTGCAGACCTCGTGACACCTTTCTTATTGCGGGTTCATAACACTGGTTATGGAGTCATTCTCTTCAATCCTGTTTTGAACTTAAGGATGTGAAGACTCTGTACTCTCAGGTCTTGACTTGTAGAATAAATACTCAAATTGAATGTACGCTTTTATTGCTGTTGTTTTTAATAAACCCATTCAGTTGGTGACTTCACTTGTTCACTTTCAATATTGAACCGCCTCTGTTGTTTTCCTCCCAGCTGGTTGGGCTGCGTGGGGAAGGTGACTCCGTTAAGGGCACCATTCAGGCCTTGGAGCGGGACAAGTTGAACCTACAGGACCGAGTTCAGAGACTGGAGAAGGACCTGGCTGCTGGGCCCGGTGCCATCAACACATCCTCAGGTGAGAGTGTGCTGAACTCCTGACCCGGCTAATACGTCTGATGGCTCTCGGTTGATTCTCTGTTATGTGACCTCCAAAGGAGAACACGCTAACCTACTCCTGCATTTAATGTGATCTTTCACCTGTTTCCAGAAGATGCAGTTTTGGACCAATTAAGGGAGGCTAAGGAGACTTCTGAGAGTCAGGTGTGCATATCTTTTCTCTCATCCTATATATTACTATTCACACGCCAGGATAGATTTTTTTATTTATTTTTTGCCATTCATAAGTGTTAAGATGCTTCCCATACCCTGGCCCACATAACGTGTGCCTATTTGGGCCAGTGGTACGGAAACCGTCTTCATGAATGCTGCGTGTGAGATGACTGCGCTGCTTACTCAGACCTATACTGGCAAAAGCTACCTTTGATGAAGCGGTATAATCTTAATGTGAGTGTTTGTTTACTGACGTATCGCTTACAGTATAATGTTTTAAATGGGTTAATGAGACAGCGGTGATAGACATGACTCGTGAATCGGTGTCACGGTTGTCGTGGAATACGTCACCGACGGTGATGAGATGACGCTCATCGGTCTCAAACATTTCCTGCCTCTGTTAACTCAAATGCTATACTGTGTCAGTGATGACTTGAATATGTTGTCTGGTGGCTGGGTCCTAATTTGAATTTTACTTTGTATTTTGTATTCTTCTCTCATTCTCTTTCTTAAACCAACTCCTCTGCTCTGCCCTGTCTCTGATGTTGGCAATGCTGCACCGCCATCAGGCAGCGGTTTGTGAATGTTTTTCATCAGCTTCACTTGTGCATGTTTGTCTCTCACTGTCACTTTGGCTCGTATGTTTCGTCCAGTTGATCACAATAAATCAAGCTTGATTTCTCGATACCTTCAGAATAAATAAACTCTCTGCTTAAATTTCTCATATCTTATCATAGATGCTTATATTAAATCTGTTTGCGGAGGACACTTACCCACTTATGATGAGCAGCTTCCTGGGTATTTAACTGGCTCTTCTTGGGACTCTTTCCAATCTTGGTATTTTCTTTGGCCGAGAACTCACGGTGACAATTTGCCTTCATAGTCCAGATGAGATTTATAATTTGGGGGATGTGGCGGGATATAGTTTTATATATCTATAATAATGTTATAGGATGGAGGCAAAGTCTGGGCACATGATACAATAAACACATGTCACAAGGAGAACCTTTATCATAAAGAAATATATATTCTTTGTATTATAGATTGTGTCACAGATGATCATTCATCTGCATCATCAATGATGATACTTTTATACGTCTACAGATTGAGTTCCTGAATTCGGTCATCGTTGACCTCCAGAAGAAAAATATAGAACTCAAGGAAAAATTGGAGATAATGGCGGCTGCTGCTCTCAATGGGAATAATCCAAGTGGGCTGGACAACTACGATAGGTAAGTGTCATTCATATCACTCTCAGACCTAAAACTGCACAGCGGTACAACTCGATCTCTTTAGATACGTACGGAGCTCCTCTCTTGTTCTCTGCAGCCATGACAAGGAACCCCCGAAGAAGAAGCTCCCACCGAGGCTGTTCTGTGACATCTGCGACTGCTTCGACCTCCACGACACCGAGGACTGTCCGACACAGATGCAGATGCCCGACTCCCCTCCACACACCGCCTACCACGGCAGTACGGGTGAAGAGCGGCCATACTGCGGCATCTGTGAGGTCTTTGGCCACTGGACCGATTCCTGTAATGACGACCAGACCTTTTAAGCCTTTTTCCACCCCTTGTTTGCACAATCAATATTTTTGCACATTGTTGGATTACCGCGGGGGTTTTGGGGTGTTGGTTTGTACGTGTGCGTTTCATGTGCTTGCTTTTGCCAAGCGTCTTCGTTGTCCTTACCAGTCCTTAAGCGCTCTTATGGGAGAATGGGCTCAGAATCTCTTCAGAGAAAAAGTCAGGCAACATACAGAAAAATAATATACAGCAGTTAACAATTTGTAATCGTTCATGATTTTGGAGCAGAATGTTATATCTTTGGTTTGTGTGAGTGAGGGGATGCTGCAGGTGGATGTGTCATTAATTTATCAATTACCTAACATTGTTTGCACAGCTTGTTGGGGAGTAAGTAAGATAATATAGTATCGTGAGAAAGTTTATTTGAAACTGTAAATTTACTTGATTGAAAAGAAATATCAGCTAGCGCAAAAATTAGTAAGCGATAGTTTATTTTTTTATGCCTGGAGATGCTATGGACTCTTTCCAGGTTTGACGGTATGAGTGTTATTTCGTGAATGTTGATCACGGGGGGGGGGGATTGTTCTCCCTCTTGTCTGGAGTGGAGCAGTTGGACCCTCTGCTGTTTGGCTTTAATAGGAACGTTGATGGGTGACTCTTGAAGAAGCAGTGAAACCTAAAGCACTTCAGACGTACTGTAACCCCTCAGTTACAGTGAAACAGCTTCTCCAAAAAGTTTCTTTACAATTAAAAGATCATTTCTGTATGAAACGATAAAATACTTCGGTATGTCTTTTAAAAATGTTTTAAATATCTGTAATAAAATAAATAAATTGTTGTATAACTAACATCTGTGTCGACTGTTCGATTAGAAGTGCTTTGCAGTCGCTCCTTATCACAGCACACATTCATAAAAGATTGAAGTTATTGTTGGCGAGACGATCTCAATTCAAAAGCTTTTGAATTGAGATCAGTTGCTCTATGCTAATACATTGGTAAAGGGGATATAATAGCTTCAATGTGGCTAAAACAAATATAAAATATTAATCTCCAAGATATAGTTGCCATCACCGGTAATGAGGGAACATGGAGACATTTATTTTATTTTCCTGGCGAGTTGATTGTAACACTTGTAAACCAGCCTGGCCCGGACTCGTCGGAGGAATACGGTTCCTGGTGTAAACCGGGTCGACTGACAAAGGTGTAGCTGCTCGTCTGGCTGTAGGACGCAACAGGCTGCCGGCTTCAGGAGTTTTGTTGAGGGAGCAGAAGTTGATGGGCTTGAGATGCAGACCGCCACTTCTCCAGCTTCACATTCAACTCCACAGTCACCGGTTCCAGTTTTACGGACGTGGATTTGTTTGTGTGGACGTCCATCTTGGATTCCTGCCCTCCTGTTCCTTTGCCTTCATAAGACGAGATCAAACCAGGTTCATGAATTTAAGCAGATGTAAACGAAGAGTTTACTGACTCTTATACTCGGATGTAGAAAAGTTATGTATTATTAAAGAGTAACCTTTTGAAGCTGCTATATTCTTCGGTTTAGTGCCGCTGCATCCTCTCTGCTTTGATTTCTTGTCCTTCTTCATGTCTTCTTTGATTTTCTTCCCCAGATCCTAAAGATGAGTAAAAAACATATCTCATAAGTCCCAAATATTTCCTGTGAAATGGACAAGCTAACCTGTTAAGCATGTAAACTTGCCTTTTCAAGTGTGTGTGTAGCTTCCGCCCCGGACTCGGAGTGCAGAGCACCAAGGTCACAGAGGACATCAATCTGTTGCGCTCCTGTGAGTAGGCTCTGCAGGGGGACGTGGACGGACTGTAGGACTCTTCTGATGGGCGCATCCTGGACCAGCTGTGGAATAGGTTTCTTCTTTTTGTCTGTAGACTTGTCTTTGGTGGATCCAGATTTGATCGGAGACTGGGGAAGATACCACAGACATGACGTCGTCATGTTGAGATGCAGTCTAACTGTTCCTGTCAAAGTCGACTTTTACGACGCACACAGAGCTGCTATGACAAGCTCTGATGGACTTAGTGGACTGTTTCTTTAAAACCATGACACAGCGACGTTAACATGACCTGTTAACTATTTCCCAAAATAGTTGTCCTGCTTCCTACATCCACACCGCTTGATTAACTCTCTGCTCAAACACTAACTAATGCAATGGGTGTCTTTCTACAGTTCAGGATTGAGTAGAAATTAAATGGTGAGCTCACTTCTTTCACGCTTTTCTTCTCTTTTACCGGTCGGCTGAGATTGGCCACAGGGACATCTTCAGAGGCTGCAGGCCATGACAGGACCTACAATAGCAAATACCAGAATATGAGTCCGAACACATTTAGCATCTAAACGTTTATCCACACAAACCATATTTTCTTGACCTTTTCCTCCTCTATTGTAAGATAAAGTCCTCGATTGAAGAATCTCTTTAAGCCTCCCAGATCGCTAACAATGTAGGTTTGTGTGTGACTGAAGTCCATGCACTCTGACCACGTCAGCTTAGATGTGCTGTGTCCTGACACTGTAGAAAAGTCAGAATAATACACAAGTACAAATTGGGCACAAACATGGCGAACGAAAACAGATGAAATTTAAGAAAAAAGAAACCAAATAATGTATATATATAAATATATGTAAGTCTGTCTTTCGGCAAATCTGATGCACATAGGTGAAACCTCGGAATGAGTGTTTGAAAAATGATAGGGCTTAATAAATTATCATTTAGAAAAATGATCAAATGATCTGACTGTATGTTTCTCTGAAGGCAGCTGTGTACATGTCACAGAAACTGATAAGAAAAAGTTCAGTGGAATTAATTTCTAAATTAGATAAATTCAAACATCACACTAACATCATGCACTGCCTGTTGTGCAATTACAACACGTGTGTGTGTGTGTGTGTGTGTGTGTCTGTGAGTGTGTGTGTGTGTGTGTGTGTGTCCATTTTCCTGTGAGACCTGTGCAGGGCCAAGTGTTATTACCGTGTGCTATATCATGGCAGGTTTCCTCAGGACACACCAGTGAGTCTTGTGTGTCTGGTTCGGATGATTCTCTTCCAACATTACTGATTGATTGTAGGTCAGCGTCACTGAAGCCGTCTCCTGTCACATGTGCAGCCTCCGATTTACACTTCCTGTCTAAGTTCTGGTGAAAGCACAACAAAAAGATAAGAAAGAAAAGGATTTGAAAGATAGTTTCTGGACATTTTTCCTCAACATCTAACTCCATTTCCCAATTTAACAGTGTTTTTTGTTTGTTTTGACTAAACACGATACATTTAAAACTGATTTGAATTAAAGACGCATATCTGTGAACAATTATAGATGCCTTACTGTTTTGTGTTGTTATGATACTTACTGTGTGCAATGACAATACAATGTAATTCAATCTAATTGTATAACAAAGAGGGAATTACATTCTTAAAGATCTATAACATTGGAAGACCAGCAATGACTCTTGAAATGGACATATGGGCATGCAAGTTATTTTTTAAGACACTCTTGATAAAATTAGAGATACCTTTCAAATTACAACATGTGAAACAAAATGTGAATCATTTACTAAATAAAACTGTCAATATATAATGTATTTAAAAAATACATTTTTAAAAAGCCTGAAGTTTAATTTAATTTTCAAATGTGCCATTCTGAGCAGTGTTAGAACAAAAATTGTGAGAAGGATATGTCACCAGGTTAACAGTTTGATGACTGAGGAACTCGTATGTGATGAAATAGCCGTAGTTGACAACAGGAGCATTTTCAGCATTTCCATCTCCTCTCATCAATGGGTTTGGGATTCCCTTCAGGCCGCCTACACTAACTGTGGCTGAGGCCCGGTCCACGATCAGATCTGTACGTATGGAGAAAAGTACACAACTGCTGATTTAGACAATGTAAATCTTCACAGGAATCCGTCCTGCTAATTCACAGCACAGGCCACAATCTCACCGATGCTCTTGGCCAAGCCCCTGAAGCACTGCCTTTCGTCAGCGGAGATCCATGAGGTGTCCAGGCAAAAGAGCCGAGGGAGACTGTCCACAGTGAAGCCCGGGTAGGAGGGAGCCAGAGTGAATGGGTTTCCCTCCAGCACCAGTGTCCGGAGGCAGGGGAGTGTGCTCAGGGCGCTCAGCAGGGCCTGCTGGTCCTTAAACTCACAGTCACTCAGGTCCAGACACACCAGCTGTGGCCTGAGGTCAGAGACAGACATCGTTTTACTGAACAGTGATGTGTGGTTGCGCAAGACTGACCACTTTTGAAAACACAAATGACTTATTCTTAAAGGAAATAGTAGTTATTAGTTATTATAGAATTATTTCAATAGAGGACTTTAGTGATTTTTACAACTATTTATCATTTAAAATATGTCACAGGAAAAAATAAATAAAACAAAACTACAATGATGCATCACATCGATATGTTTATCTTGTCTTAACTTGCAAACAATAAAAAGTACACAATTATATAAGTTCAACTTGTGGTTTAAGTTATTGTAACCCAGCAAGCTGTTGTGTGTGTGTGTGTGTGTATGTGTGCGTGTGCGTGTGTGTGCATGTGTGTGTGTGTGTGTGTGTGTGTGTGTGGTGTGTATGCGTGAAATAACCAGTGTCTTCCAGTAAGATGACGGGTGTCGTCATGTGAACCCAGGCTGTTGGAGCCGAGGCTGAGGGACTGGAGGCGGGGAGGCCGGCCGTTGGTGAGGCTGTTGAGAGCCGATAGCCGGTTGGCACGAAGCTCCAACATCTTTGAAAAACACACAGTTGCAATCAAAGTTGATCATCTCCACATCACAACACCTGCTACTCTTTGTCCTATGAGTTCAATGTCTCAGTTGTGTTACACTGACATACAGACCTGAACAGCAGATGTTCTATCTTTTCTTTGATAGTAAAGCAGATGGATGTGAATCACCCGTCAGTGACAAACTCACCTTCAAAGAGCTGGGAAGGTTTTCTGGAGGGATTTCTGAGATTTTGTTGTTGCTTAGCACCAATTCCTCCAGCTTTGAGAACTTTAACAGGCTGTCGTCGATGACTGATACCTGAACACAACGCAAACAAAACATCAAGAACAACTTCTCACATTGGTGTTAAAGCGTCAGCGTTTACTGACTTTGTTCTTTGTGTTTGAAACAAGGTCAGGAGAGTTGTCACACGGTTTCTCGGAAGCCTCTCAGTCATCAGAGGAACCAAAAACTAATTGAAAATACTGTGGAACCATAAGTGATTTAGGGGATTCAATATCAAACTTTGAGATTTGGGGAATACTCTAACTATTGTCAGCATAATAATAATTACCACTGTTTCGGACATCTATATCATAATAATATGGGTTTAGGGACACTAAAATATTTTTGGGAATTTAAACAAATACCATATCGTATTGTCCGGTGAGTGTGGTTCTAGTGGAAAGCCTCCCAGCATGCATCAGGGCAACAGGTGTATGGGCCCCAGCCTCTGTTTATGTATACTTCTGTAACATTTCACACATTATGGTGTTCCTACAGGTCATCTGTAGTTATTTCAGTCGCAAAGAGGAGCAGATATAATACAATAATAAAATACCATTTTGAACTGCAAAACGTTTAAATGCTGAGTTTTTTCTGCGAGGAAACCCCTTCATGCCATAATGTTTAGAGCACATTATACAACGTCATGGGTTTGGTTTAACGGGAAGCTTAATTATGTCTACAGACTGTCTTTAAAGTGCAACTCAGTACACTCACACCCTCGTCCACAATGCGAAGCGTTGTGAAGTAGTTGTAAATGAAGTCTGTGTGCAGGCGTTCAGGAGTGAGCACAGCCAGTTGTCTCAGGGCCGGAGCCTGAGGGCTCCATGATGTATCACGTTGCCATGGAGAACGAGGGCAGCTCAGCAGGTCCAGGAGGGCGTCCGTGTCCTCGGTCTCTGCTCCCTCTGGACTGTCTTTGGTCTTTCTCTGAGGACATAATCACTCCGTTTATTAACATCTATATCTGAGCTGCTGTATGCAATGATAGAAGTGCTTTAAACAACTCAATATACATGATAATCTAGAAAAGAAACTCACCCAGGGGCCGTATCCACAGGGAAAGTCATTCAGACAAAGGCTGTGAATCTGTTTCTCCAACACAGCAGAAAGCTTGTTTGAGCCCATGTCCGTCAACATGTGTTGCATATGGCAAGTTACTAAATGTATTCAGAGAAACACAAGCTCCCGTATGTAATGATACGTCCGTTTTTCTTTCGTCAGTCTTCCTCAGCTAGCTACATCTTTCAGGGAAAAGGCCCCTGGTGTTTATTTCAAGTCAGTTGCTTGGCAACAGCTGGGGCCCGCTACAAAAAAAATGCACGGTCTCATGACTTTAGTGTGAGTGATGCAATTAAGCCGACTGATTTGAAATAAAATAAAACTTGTTTCAGCTCAGGAATTGTTTTAGACAAACACAACGACTCACCATTAAAAGTTTAACATGCAGTGACGGTGCACGCTTATCAAATTCGACGATCTGACTTGGGGTCCCTATTGTGCTAAGCCATCGTGAATGTTATTAGTAACACCTGCATTGCACCTGCTATATTAAAGTACATTTGTACTTATGATTTAAGGTGAATGGAAAATGAATAATTGTAAATAACAACCAGGAAACAGTGGATGCACAAAACAGGTGTTTTAATAAAAAAACAATAAAGCAAGATTAGTTCACAGCCACTTAAAGCGACACTATGCAACTTTTCCCCTGTAGCGCCCCCTTCAGGTATTTAACGTTTATCAGGTGTCATAAAACTTCTGGCTCTCGAGCCATATATGGCTCTTCCGGCTAGCTCGCTCACAGCTGAACGAGGCTCGCTGCCTTGGCAGCGGCAGCGAGCCTCGTTCAGCCGCGGCCCGGTGTTCTCCACAGCAGCATGTCACTCTGTCTCTACGCGTCGCGGAGCAAATAAAAAGTCACCTGTGAGCATGGACTGGCACGATACGACGTTGGGTAATCACTGCCAGGAAGCAAGTTGAAGTACTTCCGCCGGTCTCAACCGGAAGTACCGGGCCGGTCCCTACATCTTACATTCAGCAGTTTTCTGGCCACAGACCCCCGATGGCAGTGGCGGAGGCGCAAATCAACATATTAAAAGTCATTTGTCACGTCTCAACGTTGGGGTGAGGCTCAGGCGCAGAGAGACAGGCTGGGACACAGTATGTAAAAACAAAAAGCACTCTTTAATGAGTAAAAAACGGTTCACAAAAACAAGGTCCAAAAGGGGCAGTCAGAAATCCAGGTTCCGGACAGGCAGGCAAGCGGGCGGGTAGAACCAGGAACAGGACAGGAACGAGAGACAACAATCCGACAGGAGACAAGGAAAAGACTGACACAATATATAGGGGGTGAAACGGGTGTACGACAGACAGTAACGAGACAAGAGTGGCAGAGGGCAGGTGCAGGGAATTAAACAATTAAGACAGAGGAGACAGGAGACACAGAAGAAACAGGAATGGGGCGTTACAGTACCCCCTTCTTAAGGGACGGATACTAGACGTCCCAAAGGCTCAACAAGGGTGGGTGGAGGGGAGCCGGCGGAGGGACAAAGGGCATGGCAGAAGCAGTCCGGGGGATGGGCTGGTGGGCGACCATCATGAGAAGGGCTCTCCGGGGGGCGGGGCGGAGTACAGGACTGGGTAGCTGGGGTACCGGGCACAGGAGGGGCCGGGGTCTGGAGCCGGCTGGGATGGTGGCAGGACTCTGCGAACTGGAGCAGGACGAGATGGCGACGGGACACTGGGAACCGGAAACGGGGAAGGGGGAGACTGCGACGGGACACTCGGAACTGGAGCCGGACGAGATTGCGATGGGATACTGGGAACCGGAATCGGGAAAGGGGGGAATGGCGACGGGACAGTCGAGTGTGGGACAGGGGGAATGACCGGGACGGCTGCGGAACTACCACCGGGTGGGAAGGGGACGGAATAGGTAGAGGAGGGACTCGAGCCGGTGGGGGCAAAGACGGGGCACGGGGAACTGGGGCCGGCCGGGACTTTGACAGGGCAGGAGGAACTGGGGCCGGCGGGCACGGTGACGGGGCACGAGGAACCGAGACCGTCCGGCATGGTGACGGGGCACGAGGAACCGGGACCGTCGGGCACGGTGACGGGGCACGAGGAACCGGGACCGTCCGGCACGGTGACGGGGCAGGAGGAACTGGGGCCGCCCGGGACAGTGACGGGGCAGGTCGAATCGACTGGGGCTGCAGCACGGAGGAGGCGGCAGCGGGAGGCGGCAACGGGAACCGGCGGGGACTGCGGCACTGAGGCGGCAGCGGGGACTGCGGCACCAGCGGGGACCGGCGGGGAATGCGGCACCGAGGCGGCAGCCGGAACCGGCAGGGCCTGCGGCACCGAGGCGGCAGCGGGAGCCAGCGGGGGACTGTTGAGAACAGCCGGGGCTCAGACAGGTCACGGGGCTTGTCGGACAGGAACGGCGGCGGCTGCCACGGGGCCTGCCAGGGGGCAGTGGAGAACGGCCAGGGCTCCGACGGGACCCGGGGCATGCCGGCTAGGAGCGTCGAGGGCTGGTAGCCAGACGGGGCTGTCTGTGCCGGCCCATATGGCGACCGGGAACTGCAGCCGGCCCGCACCGGCTCGCTCGGGAGTTGCAGTTCCCTCAGCTGTTCAGTCAAGGAACTCTGTTGAGTTTATACTACCGGAGTGTACACCGTTAGTCAAAAGTTTCTACACCAGATGTCTAACTGACAGTGCTGTAGCTAAATTTAAAGAAGCGATTCCTTCTGCATTTGATTCAATACCATGTCTCAATATAACAGAGGACTCCTGGTTTAACTTTAGTCCGTCCCAGATTGATCATCTTGTTGACAGTGCCACAGGCTCACTGAGAAGGACACTGGACTCGATAGCCCCTCTGAAGGAGAAGACAGTGAGGAAGAGAAGGTTTGCTCCCTGGTATAACCCTCAGACCCGCACATTAAAGCAAACGTCACGAAAGCTTGAAAGCATTTGGCGTTCAACTAATCGGGAAGAATCCCGCTTAGTTTGGCGAGATAGTCTTAAAACTTATAAGAAGGCCCTCCGCAATGCCAGAGCAGAATATTACTCATCAGTAATAGAGAAGAATAAGAACAACCCTAGGTTTTTCTTTAGCACTGTAGCCAGGCTGACAGAGAGTCACAGCTCTGTGGAGCCCAGTATTCCTATAGACCTCAGGAGTAATGACTTTATGAATTTCTTCAATGAGAAGATTTTAACTATTAGGGACAAGATTGATAATCTCTTGCCCTTAACCAGTGCCAATCTGTCCTCAAGTGGAATGGCTTTGGAAACCGCTGTATGTCCTGGTGTATATTTAGATGGCTTTTCTCCCATCAACCGTGACCAATTATCTTCAATGGTTTCTACTTCTAACACGTCTACCTGTCTCTTGGACCCTATCCCGACTAGGCTGCTTAAAGACGTTTTGCCTTTAATTGGCAGCTCTCTTTTGGATATTATCAATGTGTCTTTGTTAACAGGCCACGTACCACATTTCTTCAAAGTAGCTGTAATTAAACCTCTCCTGAAGAAGCCCACTCCAGAGGTTTTGGCTAACTACAGACCGATCTCTAACCTCCCCTTCCTCTCTAAGATACTTGAGAAAGTGGTCGCAAATCAGTTGTGTGACTTTCTACATCAGAATAGTTTATTTGAAGAGTTTCAGTCAGGATTTAGAAAACACCACAGCACAGAGACAGCACTGGTGAAGATTACGAATGACCTCTTAATGGCAGCAGATAAAGGACTCATCTCTGTACTGGTCTTGTTAGACCTTAGTGCTGCATTCGACACCATTGACCATAACATCCAATTACAGAGACTGGAGCAGTCGATTGGTATTTCAGGCACCGCACTAAGTTGGTTTAAATCCTATTTATCAGATCGATCTCAGTTTGTATTTGTAAACAATGAAGCCTCGATGACCACCAACGTTAGTCACGGAGTTCCACAAGGTTCTGTGCTTGGACCAATTCTATTTACCTTATACATGCTTCCTTTGGGCAATATTATCAGGAAACACTCTATAAACTTTCATTGTTATGCAGATGATACTCAACTATATCTATCGATAAAACCAGAGGAGACTAACCAACTCACTAAAATTCAAGCATGTCTTAGTGACATAAAAACATGGATGACCGGCAACTTCTTGATGTTAAACTCAGACAAAACCGAAGTAAAACCGAAGTAATTCTACTCGGCCCTGAGCACCTCAGAGATCAATTATCTTTCTGTAGATGGCATTACTCTAGCATCCAACACCACTGTAAAGAATCTCGGCGTTATCTTTAATCGGGACTTGTCCTTTAACTCCCACATAAAGCAAATCTCAAGGGCTGCATTCTTCCATCTACGTAATATTTCAAAAATCAGGCACATCTTGTCTCAAAAAGATGCAGAGAAATTGGTTTACGGGTTCATTACTTCGAGACTGGATTACTGCAACTCCTTATTATCAGGCTGCACTAATAAGTCTTTTAGGTCCCTCCAGTTGATCCAGAATGCTGCAGCTCGTATTCTCACTAAAACTAAGAAAAGAGATCACATTACTCCTGCACTAGCTGCTCTGCACTGGCTCCCTGTAAAATCAAGAATCACTTTTAAAATTCTTCTCTTAACTTACAAAGCCTTAATTGGTGATGCACCATCATATCTTAAAGAGCTTGTAGTACCGTATCGCCCCACTAGAGAGCTGCGCTCACTAAATGCGGGGCTACTTGTAGTTCCTAGAGTCTTAAAATGTAAAATGGGAGCCAGAGCCTTTAGTTATCAAGCTCCTCTTTTATGGAACCAGCTTCCACCTTCAGTCCGGGAGGCAGACACAGTCACCACATTCAAGAGTAGACTTAAGACTTTCCTCTTTGACAGAGCTTATAGTTAGGGCTGAATCAGGTTTGCCCTGGTCCAGCCCCTGGATATGCTGGTATAGGCTTATAGCTGCTGGGGGACGTTTTAGGATGCACTGAGCACCTCTCTCCTCTTTTCTTTCTCCTATGGATGAATCTTCATCTCTCAATCACACATGACTAACTCTGCTTTCTCCCCGGAGACCTTCTGACTTCATGTCTCACGGGGTCATCGGACCCTATGAGACGACATAGATCCCATCTGCTGATGGACCGCGAGTTCCTGACACCAGCTGTGCCACTGCCCTGATGGGACTCCGCCCACTCCTCCACTTGGGAGGTCTCCAAACTCCCCATTGTGGAATATGCCTAAATATGAACTATTGATAAACTGTCAGATTCCTTGAATGTATTTTAACTCTAAATCTGTCCTTCTGTACACATTACATCTATCGTTCTGTCCATCCTGGAGAGGGATCCTCCTCTGTTGCTCTCCTGAAGGTTTCTTCCCTTTTGTTTCCCCCCTGAAGGGTTATTTGGGAGTTTTTCCTGATCCGATGTGAGGTTTTGGGGCAGGGATGTCTATGTGTACAGCTTGTAAAGCACTCAGACAAATTTGTAATTTGTGAAACTGGGCTATACAAATAAACTGACTTGAATTGGTCGTGGAGCTCCTTGTACCCAGCGATTAGCTGCTCAATTCTAGAAAGGCGCTCCTCTTGCGTCTGGAAAACGGAACGCACACTGTCCTCCGCTGAGCCAATCATTTGGTCGGATTGTAATGTCACGTCTCAACGCTGGGGTGAGGCTCAGGCGCAGAGAGACAGGCTGGGACACAGTATGCAAAAACAAAAAGCACTCTTTAATGAGTAAAAAACAGTTCACAAAAACAAGGTCCAAAAGGGGAAGGCAGAAATCCAGGTTCCGGACAGGCGGGCTGGTAGAACCAGGAACAGGACAGGAACAAGAGACAACAATCCAACAGGAGACAAGGAAAAGACTGACACAATATATAGGGGGTGAAACAGGTGTACGACATCAGACAGTAACGAGACAAGAGTGGCAGAGGGCAGGTGCAGGGAATTAAACAATTAAGACACAGAGGAGGCAGGAGACACAGAACACAGGAGAAACAGGAATGGGGCGTTACATCATTGTAGCGGTGTTCTGTCATTTAATGCTGCTTGTCAAAAAACGCTCCTTGTGGTATTGCGCATGCGCCGAGTCGATTTTCCGAGTTTTTTCGAGTTTTTTCCGACACGCCCATCATGTTTAGCTAACCCTGTCTTTGCAACGGTGAGTGACGTCACCTTGTGGTATTGCGCCGAGTCGATTTTCCGAGTTGCACGTCATGCACGGCATGCACGGCTGATAACGGTGAGTGACACATTTTATAATTACTCATGACAGAAAAAAACACTTACTTTATGCCTTTATTTGATGTACAGATGTATAAAACCATAAAGTAGCATTTTTTTTTTATAGGGTAGCATGAATCGATACACACCTTTTTATAGGGTAGCATGAATCGATATACACCTATCAGTTTATGCAGCGGGTAGCACATTTTTACAAGGCAGCAAAAAATGACAGAACAGCGGCACCATTTTTTTCAAGCTGTTATTTTAAGGTGGAAAAGTTACATAGTGGGGCTTTAAGTAATTATTTGCAAATATTTGAAAGAAGAAAATGATGAGCATGTTTGATACGGAAAAAAATAAGTTTCAGTGTGATAACCCATGTCGGTTTATCATAATACTCTCTTATGGTTTGATGACCTCAAAGCAACAATGAAAACCTCATCCATTGGTCAGGTGGTCATGGGTTTTCAGACAGCAGAGTTTTCTGTTGTTTCTTTTTCATTCATCTGATGACTAAATAACTTTAATGTCTTCTTCGTGGCATGCGTGTCACCTTTCCACTTATGACACACATTGCCCAATAACTGCGGTCAAGTGAGCCCACATCCGCCGAGTGAGCCGCAGTTGCAATTCTAAATGCACCTCTATTCAAGGTGTTACGGTACGGGGCCAGACGGGCCAGACGGGGGCAGTACGCAAGTGCAGAGGGAAGGAGATCCTTGCTGAATTAAATGAATATTCAAAGAGCTATAAAACCAGATCCTTATATTGTTACATTGTAATTCCAACGCAGTCTTGTTAAGATGGTCCTCTGCTATGTCCACGTGCATGGTCTTCAAATCCTACTATACAGTTTTGGAGAAAATTGAAGTCAAAGTCGTCTTAAATTTCATAATGATATTCATAATTTGACAATATTCAAAGAGCTATAAAACCAGATCCTTACATTTTTACATTGAAATTACAATGCAGTCTTGTTCAGGGGCACCTCTGCTATGCCCATTAAGACTACATATAATATTACGTAGACATTATTGAATTGATTGCCGAAATTAAGAATCTACACATTAAGCTTAATGTAAGTGTTTGTCTTTTTAGTCATTTTGGACAAAGATACATTCATATTAATAGTTATATTGTGAGGGTTCGGCTTTGGCTGGGCCCAAGCGCAGACACAGGCACATCAAGGTAGGGTGATGGAATGGACTTTATTTACTAAACACAGGTGATTTTGGTATAGCAGGAGTTATGAAGTGACATGAGCCGCAGCAGCTGGGTAGGAATGCAGGCACGGAATCCTGGGCACAGGGAACAGGAGTTAGTAACAGTCAAAAACAATGTAAAGCATAAGAGTAGTCTACAGCTTTGAGACTAAGAGAGGCCCAGAGTCAACATACTAATTGAAATGGTGAAATAATCTGGCAACTGGAGAGATGGAAGCCAGGGGTATTTAGCAGGAAGGATTTGATGAGATGACAGGTGCTGGAGATGATGTGCAGGTGTGGAGATGAGTCCAGGTGCCGTAAGCCACGCCCACGGCACGCACAAACACACACGTAACAGAGACCAACAGGAGACACGAGACACATGGAAAAACCCCAAAAGGACCGGACTATATCTAAAAAGAGCCCAAAAACCACAAGAAACACTGTTTGTTGATTTAATTGCACAAAATGCACTTCCAATCACAGTGTTTCAACAGTTCCAGCCGTGTTTTGGTGATCTGCAGGCAGTCGGTGTGGTACCACCTGAGATATTCATCACACTGAATCTGAAAAAGGAAAAATTAAACAATTGAATTTCAGAAAGAGAGACTTTTATTACATAACGTTCCAATTCTCTCTCTACCCCCTCATTTCCTGTCCACTGTCAATTAAATTTTAAAAATGCCAAAAGTAAAACTTAGATCCACAAATCAAATGAAATAAAACAACACCTTACCCAGTCAGTGACTTTTGTTTAAAGTTGTTTTAAGCTTTAAAAATAAATTATAATGTTTGCATATTTTTTTCTTTGCGTATTCGGGCAATACAATAAATAACTAGGCAAGACTAACATAAAAGGTTTATGGTTTTCTTTGATTTAGAATTAAAATACAATTATTGATTTATTATTCAGTAGGCCTCTAAATAAAGGAAAAACGGAATAACTTTAATGTGCGACTGTTTTACATTACATCTGTATCGCTGCTGTTGCGAAAAAAAATCCCTTTGCGGGGTAATAAAGTAATTATCAATCTATAACAGATCTCTAATGTTATGTCTATCAATGACAGAATGCCGTTTCGTTTTTTTATGACTTTATTTTAAGCGCACCTCCCCCCATGGCCTGCAGAAATTAGACACCGAGCGTCTCACCAAAGTGAGCGAGTGAGCCCACAGGTGTGAAATGGTCTGAGTATTGTCATGGTAATGAGATAACCTTCAGTATTCCTGCAGCTTCGATGTCTAAAACTATTTGAGGGGAACAGTATCAGCTGGGCATGTATCCATGTACATATATGGATTTTTAGTCTGTTTTTGAACCTCTCACTTATAACAATTTAATCACTTTTGGCCACTATAATTACATCCATCTGGTGCAATATAAAAACATTTATACATATTTTTATATTCCGTCTGTGTATTTATTATTGATATTGTATTCTTCTTTACTGTTTTTATTACTGTTTACTGTTTATTTATATTACTTTAATTTTATTTACTGTGTGTCTTGTGTGCAGTGCTGCTAGAATCATGCAACTTCCCCAATGCTGGACTAATAAAGAATTATCTTATCTTATCTATACAGTATGTACACATACATAAATAATCAGAATGACAATCAGAATCAGCTTTATTGGCCATGTGAGTGTACACATACATGGAATTTGACTCAGGTTACACATTGCTCTCGTAGTACATATATACATATTATTAGATACAAATAATAAACATAAATATAAAAAAATAACATTAAAGACAACAGACTAGAACACATTAACTCAGCATCAATAATCTGAATCTGAATCAGCTTTAATGGCCATGTAAGTTTACACATACATGGAATTTGACGCCGGTTTCACTTGGCTCCTCGTACTTGTATACATACAATAAAAAAGATAAATATAAAAAAGACATTAAAGACAACAGTAGTCCAAAAAACTGAAGATAGTGCAGATGGAATAGTCTAGTTAACTGTTCATCAGAGTGATGGCCAGTGGAAAGAAGGTGTTCCTGTGTCTGGTGGTTTTGGCGTACAGTGCTCTGTAGCGCCTTCCAGAGGGGAGGAGTTGGAACAGCTTGTGTCCAGGGTGTGAGGGGTCTGTCCAGGCTTCTTCCAGGCCGCTTCCTGACTCTGGAAGTGTAGAAATCCAGGATGGAGGGCAGGCTGGAACCAATAGTTCTCTCTGCAGACATGACTATTCGTTGTGTCCGTCCTGTTTGGTGGTCCAGACCACAGTGATGGAAGAACAGAGAACAGATGGATGATGGCGGAGTAAAAAAGGATGTAAAAAGCTAAAGAAATTGAAAAAAAACATACAAAGTAATTCCAATTTATATTAAGTTTGAATCAATTATCATGTTTAAGTGACCTAATTATTTTAAGTATAAGCCATTAAGTAAAAAACTAACACAGCATATACAACAATATTCCAACACAACTAATTCAGTTGTAATTAACAACATATACTCATAAAGTAACCATAGAGCAAGAACCAGCATTCACACAAAAAAAGAAGACAGCTAGCCACAGACAGACTAAGAAAGCATTTTCTTCAAATATTCTTTCTCTTTAAGCTTCCTGGATGTCTTCAATAAATGAAGAGACTGACCCTCTCTGACTTACTGTTCGTTGTGCCCCTCTGCAATATGTCCACGGACCAACAGAGTGCAAACTTTCAAAATATTAAACTGAGATATAATAGAAGACACATCAAGTGGTGACAAAGAGAAATCGAAAAAAAAAATCTTAGCAGCCCTTTGTCATCACCAAAGGTCCATGTGCCATGTATCTAAGTCAGCATCCAAGCCATTCTCTTTGAATCACTAGCACACTAAAATGTACTCAAAAAGGGAGAGTAACTGGGTCAATTTCAAATTGATTAACAGTTTTATATAAACTTTTAAAATATCATGGTAATACACATGGACATAGCAGGGATCTTCATGAAGAATACTGAATTGGAATTTCTATTGACCCTTTTAAAGATCTGCTTTTATAGATGTTGGAATATTGGAATATTGCGGAATTATGAATATCATCATGAAATTTAAGCTGACTTTGACTTAAATTTTCTCCAAAACTGTACAGTAGGATATGGAGGCCATGCACGTGGACATAGCAGAGGTCACCCTGAACAAGACTGCATTGTAATTTCAATGTAAAAATGTAAGGATCTAGGTTTTATAGCTCTTTGAATATTGTCAAATTATTAATATCATTATGAAATTTAAGCCGACTTTGACTTCAATTTTCTCCAAAACTGTACAGTAGGATATGGAGGCCATGCACGTGGACATAGCAGAGGTCCATCTGAACAAGACTGCGTTGGAATTACAATGTACCAATCTAAGGATCTGGTTTTATAGCCGTTTGAATATTCATTTAAGGATCTCCTGTTCTCTGCGCTTGCGTACCGACCCCGTCTGGCCCGTCTGGCCCCGTACCGTAACACCTTGAATAGAGGTGCATTTAGAATTGCAACTGCGGCTCACTCGGCAGATGTGGGCTCACTTGACCGCAGTTGCCCAATATGCAAAATAGAAACGTTTACAACAAAATTCTTCAGAAGACAATACCACAAAAACGTCATGCACTGAATGATGGCATGGCAAAAAAAATCCCATGTGTATATAAGCAGTGCCAGTTAAGGAGCATTAACTCAACCATAAAAATACACAATTCAAACCATGTCTGTTGGAAAAGGTAAGCTATGATTTCTCTCAAGCACCTTGGTGTAGCAATGCTTTATAGTCACTTTGATAATTATGATGTAATTTCAGAAGTATTGATTGATTAAAAAATGTGAAGGAAAAGGAGCTTATGAGCAATATTTTTGACAGTATGCTATTCTCTCTCAGTAAAATGAGTTTTGAATATGAGATGCTGATTCGAGATACATTTAAGAGTAAGCTTCCAGTTGACCTGCTCTGCAGATGCCAACATATGTGTGTGTCTCACCTCCTGCAGAGCTCCTTGTTTCCTGCATTGTGATGATGCATATCTCATTTATGAACTTCGAATCAATTGATTTTGGAAAACTTCGGGAGAACATGAAAAAACTGGATAGCTTTTCTGTTTTCTGTCATCTACAAAAGGCGGAAAACTCGTACGTAAGTACACGCATATTTAAGTTGATATCATATATAATACATGTTTCTGTCTTTTTACAATTACATTTCATCTGAGATGTACTCAGCAGTAAAATATAATTAATGTAATAAATCATGCAGATACTACAAAATATAGTCTCCTGCTCACCAGGAATGTAAATAAGTACATTTAATACATACAGTACAAAGTACTGTACTTAACTACAAATTCAAGGGTTTTGGTATACTTCAGTATTTTCATTTTATACAAATGTATACAAATACTGTGTATTTTTTATTGCATGATGTGTGTTTGTTACTTTTCAGATTACAATTTGTTTAATCAAATATAGAGATTTGTGATTAGACATATTTTGACAAACTGAAGGATAAAGTTTCCTACATACATTCATAAACTACATGAAGAGAGATTACTTTTGAGAAGACAAATGGTTCTCACAGAACACAAACGTTGATGATTTTATAGAGTATGATGCATCGCTCTAGATAAAACAAGAACATCTCCAGCAGTAACAGCCAAACATACACATGCATGCCGCTGTATATTGACCCAGAAGTAGAATTTATCATTGGAAAATATTGACAGTGAACATTTTATTGCACACTCATTGTAATACAATGCAGGACTTGCACTTCTACTTAAAATTGAGTATTTTCATAGTGTGGTTTTAGCACTTTTACTGAAGTAAATGATTCCTTTGACCACTGCTCCTTATGCTGCAGATAGAGGGATCTTTTGAACCAATTCTGAAAAGTTACGATAACTGACCGCTTCTGGGCTGATTGATTTTGTCATACTGATTCTCACTTCCTCCCCAGGTCAAGCATTTGTTTGGAGGAGAGCCGCCATGTACATTGGAGCCCATTGAGGGTATTACTTTGAAGAACACCACCGAAGAAGGCCTCCAGGCCTCCATCTGTGCCATCATCGACTACCTTGACAAGCACCTGCCGAAAATCTTGTCTCTCTTCCGTAACAATAAGCTCATCCTCAAAAACACTACAGTGTTTCTTTTTCACTTCAATAATGCTGTTGAAAGATCGAGCAGCGATACAAATAAAACCTGCTCCTCGATACGTTGCCACAGACCCGTCACAGTGCAAGACCATTACACAATGAAAGTGAGAGGCCTTCAAATCATTACCAGTACCCGGCAGTGGGTGGAAACTTTCACAGAAACACCCATTTCCCACATGTGTATAAAAACTTGAAAAAAAACATTGGTATTTATTTATCTGAATTTATTTATTGATACAATATTGGTGTGTTATTTAAGGTTAATTTATACTATTTATTTATTTTATGTTGAATGATGTTGTTTTCCTAATTGCCTGTTGGGGCGGCTGTAGCTCAGTGGGGTAAAGGGAACCCCAAGGTTGTCGGTTGAATCCCCGTTCAATCTCCCCATTAGTTGCAAGTCAAAGTGTCCGTGAGCAAGGCACTGAACCCCCTGTTGCTTCCCGGGAGCATCACTGCAGCCCACTGCTCCTTAATAACTAAGGATGGGTTAAATGCAGAGAATACATTTAGTTGCATGTGTACCTGTACTCTGTGCAATGACAATAGATTAAATCCAATCCAATCCGAATGTTAAACATACAAGTGGTTGTGGGACATTAATGATGTATGAGTGAATTCAGAATACTTCTAACTGCTATAAAATGTATGTATTAACTAAACTAAATTAAAAATAGTTCTTATAATAAATGACTTGTGCCCCTCCTTTTCTCCTCTCTCAGTAAATATGCCGTACATCGTGGCAGGTCATCCAGAATGCTGCTGCCAGAACACTGACAAGGACCAATAGACGGTCTCACATTACTCCATACTCAGGTCTCTCCTCTGGCTCCTGTAGACTATAGAGCATAAGATCCACTGTTACATATGTGTGTCAGTGGCCTTTCCTTTAGTATGTATGTGTCAGTGGGCTTTCCTTTAGTATCTGTGTGTCAGTGGGCTTTCCTTCACTGTCTGTGTGTCAGTGGGCTTTCCTTCACTGTCTGTGTGTCAGTGGGCTTTCCTTCACTGTCTACGTGTCAGTGGGCGTTCCTTTAGTATATATGTGTCAGTGGGCTTTCCTTCACAGTCTGTGTCAGTGGGCTTTCCTTCACTGTCTACGTGTCAGTGGGCTTTACTTCACTGTCTACGTGTCAGTGGGCTTTTTTTAATTTTTAAGTGACATTCCTTGAAAATAAACCAAGTCCAGATTTTAATTTGTGTTGCTTTTATTGATTCAATATAATTGAAGGCATCTTAAAATGTGTTGAATGAACTTTGGAAATTAACAAAAAACACTCAGATGCACATATAAAATATATTTACTTCTTAAAACAAATTAAATAAAACAAGAAAAACTAAGGAGAACCAATATATGCAAAGCCAATCGGTAATGGTGTACAGTACATAATCAGGCACAAACTCCCTCTCACAGAAACCTGGTATTACAAACATTTTAAAATCAAAATGAGAAAAAAGTAAAATGTGTAACATTGGGGCTTTGCGTCATAATTTGATGACTGCTTCTTCTGTATAACTGTAAATTGAGCCATATTTACATCAACAGGTAAATTACGTCTTTCTTGTAAAAAAAGGACTATTAAAACGATATGCAATTCACAATAAAACGCAAAGAAACCTGCACATTCATCGTATAAGAACTGTGGTTCCATTTGCTATCAAACAACTCAAACTCATAGTAAACTGAGTTGTTGTGCAGACAAATAAAAACACAAATCACAAAATCAAAGTCTGCCTGAGGAGTGCTGAAGCACAAATACACAACAGCAAAAAGAGAAGACTAATTAGCCTGCAGCGGTCATGAGTAAGGGCACTTTGACGTTAAGGCTGTCCTCAGACGTGCCACCTAATTCTGTATATTGTCTAATTGTCATCAGTCAACAGAGTGCTCAGTCAAACGTGATCTCAGGAACACAAACAATGACCTGAATGGACGGGTGACTCCTCTTTCATGTGACCCTTTCTATGTACTGTGACTTTACACATGGCATACTGATTGTTGTCTCCTGTCTGTTATTAGCACACCTTATAAAATAGTGTAATTAGGAGAGGGAACAAACAACAGGTAACTCACATCCTGTGATGTAACCCTTAAACAGACATGTGTTCCTGCTGTAAAGGACCCCGACTGGATTTGTTCAAAGCTGAATGAAAAACAAATACATTGACCAGCGCATCCCTGAGTGACCAACAAAGAACAGGAAGACGCCTACGACTCCTGGGCATAAAGAGAAGATCTTGAAACACTGTACATGTATATATACTGAAGTATATAAATAATCTGTACTGCAATTTCAGTTATGCTCCCTATGAGGGCTGTAAGTAACATCTCTTCATTATGCTGCGACCTGCCCAGTAGAAATATATGTGTGCAACATAATGTATTGAAGATGGCTGCTTTCTTGTCCATTAGCAGTTGAACTTGCTGGAACTGGGCAGAGCAAGCAAAGAAGGAGTAGATTGTAGAAATGTTCATCATGGGTGGGAACCCACCAAGAACCCTTGGGTCCTCAACAACACTCACATGAGAACATGAGTGACCATGTTTCAGACGAGCCGAGACGTTCTGATGGGAAACCTTTCCGGGAGGTTTCAGAGCTTCTAAAAACACAAACTATACTTCCAGCTAGTCCTAAATAATCCCACATTCATCTCCTTGTGAAAAAACATCCAGTCCATACACCTGTTACAACTGAGTGAGTACATCCAATGAACAGCCACACAATACTTCCCTTTTTTAAAACACAATGTCGTGTTTTTGTACATTACAAAAGTGACTCAACTTTTGATATATGTTGTTCAAAAAGCAAACAACCAGTACCACCATCAACTAAAATATTTAGAAACTCTTTATCTGAAGCCAGTGATGATAGTATTAGCTGCTGTCATTAAATAAATATATAAAAGCCACAATTGCTATAAATGTAATGCCAAAGATGGGCCTCCCTGTGTGCATCATCTCCCATAATTGTACATACAGAGTCAAAGTAGGCCAGATCTAGCTTGCATTTAAAATGATACTTATTTTTCATGGAGGTCATGCATCGGTGGAAGACGTGGCGACCTTGCTGAATGTCTATAAGATCAACTGGTGATATGTCCTTTTGATGATTGCTGTTAAAAGATTCAGGTGTTTTTTTGGGTCCCCTCATCACCTGAGAGAGAAAGACCACCCGTCTGTGTGCGTGACGGCCTGGATGGCTTCTTCAGACAGCAGGGACGGATCACTGAGGATGGACGTGGTGGTGCTCAGCTGGCGGAGGGTACTCAGCACCACTGAAAAACAAGAATCCACATTTGACTAACCCGACTGTAAAACACAGCACTTGGAAACCAAATTGATTATTCGAGTGCTTCACAGTAGGTATGCAACAGATTCACAGCTTTCAAAACGGATTGTGAATTGGCAGCTCGATAACTCAACTACAGTTCAACTTCTTGTGATAACCGAGTGTGAGTAAACCCAGCGGTGCCGCTTTGATACTCAGGTGTTCCAGTATGCAGAAGAACCATGCATGTCAGTAATTTAGAGGAATTCTACTCTTACAACAAATGATTTGACTGCGGGTCACTTATTGTCTCATTGAATCTAAGAGGAGAACCCTGTAAACATGGAGTAAAAAGCTAGAGCCATAACCTTCTTAATTCTTAATAGTTTACACGTTGACTTCAGTGATGGACATCTTTAGACGTCGTCAGATCCATTAAGTGTCAGAGCTAAAGTGAGACTGAGAGATGAGATGAGATTTGTTTTCATATCACAGTTGCTTGATAATAGCTTGAACCAAACAGAGATAGTAAAAGATAGGAAGTATACATCTAATAAGTAATTAATTGTTTACACAGGAAGTCCCTGCTGGGCTGAAAATGATCCAACACTCCTGATAAGACGGAGTTGATGCTGGATGTCTATGGAGGAAAAGTCCATTACTCACTGGGTCGGAGGGCTGGAAGGGAGCAGTGACGATCGAGCCATTGCATTGTGGTCTGACACAGCTCTGCCCTGCTGGTGGTCAACACCATCCCATTGAAAGACTCAAAGAGAGGCTTGATGATGATGCTGAACTAGAACAGATGACGGTCAAGGATCAGTGAAGCTGCAGAGAGAGACCAATGCAACTCTGCCCGGCCAACTGTTGGAGTCCCAGAGGTCTAACATGCACATCTTTAGCTTTCATCACTTCACGCTGCAATCTTTGAGTTGCTTGTCCTCAAAAGTATGTAACTAACAAAATCAGAGATTTATTTCAAAATAAGAGCAGTACAACAACATGACTGCTGCATTTGGTAGATAACAACAAATACTTTGCGACTGGTCACTGTAAATTGTCACCGTACATGTTTGGTCATTTGTAATCATATTTTTAACCTTCTTGCCACTGTGGCCAATGAATAAGGTTTAAAAGAATATATATATATATATATAAAGCCTATATATATATATATATATATATATATATATATATATATATATATATATATATATATAGGCTTTATTTTACTTATTGTTTTAAAGTGTTTCAATTGTGGAACATTTACTTTCTAATAAGTATTTCGACTGTGACATAAGATTCATATTCCTTCTGTCACATATCAGTCGGTCTGAACAAGTTGTCTGCAAAAGCCAAACGCTCACACTAACTATACAACTATACTCTCTTATTATTCTGCAGCAAACAGTGTCAGATATTTAAGGATACAATCCAGAACTTCCAGTTCTGAAGGGTGCGGTTCTTCACATATTCATTGAACTTCTCCTGCATGTGGACGAACCGATTTCGCCTGATCGGGACCCCCGTTACCGGCAGCTGCTTCTGACACAAGCTGTGGTTGAGCAGTAACAAGAGACAGAAACGGTTGAGTATTAATGTGAGGACATTTTGTAGAGCAGAAGAGGGGTGAAACGTATACAATGTACGACATACCTAATGGAGGTGTTGATCTCCTCCATCTCCTCTCGTAGCCTCTTGACCTCTTCCAGCATCTGCTGCCTCTCCTGTTGCAGCTTCCAAATGTGATCTAATGTCTTCTGCAACGTGACTGCACTACTGATCTAAATGTACATTAATATGGTAGGAAGGAAGTATATCAAATATTTAGAGCTATATATAAAACAAAAACGGTGCACCAAAATAACAATGACGTCCCAAATCTAATATTGATGATGTATTAAGACAGACTTACATTTGATTGGGACTTCAGAGTGGGAACCATGTTGCAGAGTGTTTTAAAGCCAATGTTTATGTTTGATCGTCTCTTTTGCTCCGCAGATATGAACGCTGACCTCCGGCTCTGTGACACATCAGTAATGGAAATATTACACATTATATTATGTCTTAATCCATTTTAGCATGGGGGGTTTATGATTTACACACTTTACCAATATGTAATTCAAATAATAGTATCCACACAGAAATGTATGCACGCTCGCAAATTTATGTTCAGAAAAATAAACAAACAAACCTGATTTTGTTCGTTCTTTACTAGAGGTGTAGTGCTGCTGATCAGCGACTGGGGACTAGGAACTTGATCTAAGCCGTGTGGGGATCCTTCACTTGATCCTGGCTGACTGTGACCTGG
The DNA here is from genome assembly GCA_036178185.1 of Liparis tanakae. Taxonomy (NCBI): domain Eukaryota; kingdom Metazoa; phylum Chordata; class Actinopteri; order Perciformes; family Liparidae; genus Liparis; species Liparis tanakae. The sequence continues at coordinate 9,683,068 of CM070094.1, read as the reverse complement.
GAAGAAGAAAAACACTTGGAACAAGTTGTGGGCTTTGAGTGATGATTTACTTTCTGGGTGGACTGAAGTCTCACCGACACTGGAGGAGGCGTTTGGACTTTCGCGGCTGGAAGAATTTTCTTTAGGGACAATCGGCTGGGGAGACTTCTGTGTCTGAGACAAGATGTGAAAACCAGTCTGAGAACAAAAACATAAAAGAGGTGCTGATATGATCTTTTATAACTTTGTAACTGATCACCTTAGTTTTAAGACACGTTTTAATTTCACACCTATGAATTATACACAATAACAGAACAAACAATGACATGTAAATGCTGCAGTTTTGTACAATACTGTTGTGTAAGATCTGAAACGTACCCCTCCAAGTTGAGGAGCGATGACCACTCCAGTATTACGGACCACATCTCCTTTCAGAGGCGATGGTGTAACAATTACAGCACTAGCATGACATGGGAAAGGGGCTGAGGATAAACATTGACAGTTAGTTTTAAGTCCATACGAGAAGGAGTTTTTTTACAACTGGATTTCTCTCCCTTTTCCATCTTTCATCTGTTCACACATCAATAGTTTTCATTTTACTAAGTTCTTTTAAAAACAAAACCAAGTGGCACACTAGTGGTTAAGTGGTTTGGGTTAAGAAAGGCAAGAGCGCTGTCTTGTGGTGATTAAGTTACAGTAACAGAGCTCCCTTTACAGATCCATTCCAGTATTACTAACCACTTATCCTATTCAGGGGCGCGGGAGCCTTCATCCAGCTGACACTGGTTGAAGGCGGCGTTCACCCTGGACCAGTCACCAATTTTTAGAGTTTCCAATTAACCTAAGCTGCATGTCTTTGGACTGTGGGAGGAACCCGGAGAACCCGGAGGGAACCCACGCTGCCACGGGGAGAACATGCAAACTCCACACAGAAGAACCGTCTGGGATCTTGCTGCAAGGTGACCGTGCTAGCTACTAGACCATTGTGTAGCCCTCCTCTTACAAATCAACAATGTTCAATGAAAAATTGCAGACCAAGGATCTTGATCTTGGGATAAGAAAAAACCGACCTGTGAGGATGAGGTGGGAGGAGGAGAGGGTGTTAGCGGGAGCAATCCTTTGCACAGGGCGGCTTTTGTTGGCACTGGATGACTGAAAGGGGGGGCGTGGCAGGGCAAATGTTTGAGGGTGTTGGACAGGCGAGGCAGTTAACGGAGCCACGGGCTGCAGCTGAGAAGGAGGAGCTGGAGGCTGTGGGGATATGGAGCCATAGTCTGAGGCGTGGCTGAAGCTGGTTACTGCGTCGCTGGGTTTAACCGTCGAGGAGATCTCGTGTGTAATCGCAGATGGTTCGACGCTCTCGTCCAGCGCTGGGATGCTGTCCAAGGGCGATGGAAGTGCTGCTGAGGCCATGTCCTGACCAGGAAGACACCTGGCCAGAAGATCATGGGATAATGGCCGAGAAACTGAGGAGACGGCTGCTTGATCTCTTGGCACCACGTTCCCAGAAAACAGAGGCATGTAGTTTTGTACAAAGATAGCATCATCTCGACCACCGGATGTTCGACTGGTTTGAGTGGCCATGGGAGAGGAGATGGGCAGGGGGCCAGGAGCGGAGAGGTTGTTGCTTGTGAGCATGGAGGACATTAACTCAGCCTGGAAATAGGATGAAGGAAAGGGAACAAACCGTGAGTCTCTCTCTCCTCTCAAAAACTCAAAAATGAAGCAGTTTGAGCAGCATGTATACAAAGTGCTGTCAATAAAGTTTAGTCATATTATTAGGTTACAATATTGTTTTGTGAAACTATATTAACACATAAAAATGGAAGAAGATCTGCCAGCAACACGAAGTCTTGCATCAGGGAAACATAACGTTTCATGGTGGTGTGTGTCGGCAGCCGGGCCTTGGGTTGGTGTTTACCTGTGACTGGGAGCGGCTGCTGGGTTGAGGGGTGACTGACGGTGCAGTGGGTAAAACAGAGGGGAAGGCAGGCTGACGGAGGCTGTGAAATAAGTCTAGAACAAGAGTCTCTATGTTAGAGGTTAGTAAAACCACACTACTGTTTCTGTTAGGCTGACAGCTTTAGCTGAGTTACAAGAACATGTGCGCTTGATTTCTATAAAGTGTGCACGATTAGTGTGTGTGCAGCACTACCGCAGCTGTGGGATGGCTGGTGCCTCCCTCCTACCTTGCAGTGGATCAAAAGAGTCCATGAAGTCTAGGTTGGGTTGTAAAGGGATGAGTCCTGGTTGGATCATGTCTGCGTTCCCTGCATGTGCTGTGGAAGGGCAGCGGGGCAGAGCGAGGGAGAAGACGTGCCGGGTGAACAAAAGACAGCCGGAACAAATGAAATGTTAAATCACTTTTTGAATGAACTTTTCCCTCACCAATCTCCCTTGGATTAGGCCAGGCTATGGGTTGGTGCGAGGCCAACGTGGAGAACAACGTGTCTGAGAACTCAGACATCAGAACGTCCATGTCGAAGAGAGGGTCCATCTCCATCGGGGCGGGTGTTTCATTATGCCTGCGAGGCAGGCGGCGCACAGCTGTCTCGTCATCCTGATGAAAGCAGACGCGGAGCATCTCTGGAGAGACTTCCCCAAACAGCAATAACTGCTCCTCCGGTCCCTTTAGTGTTAAAAATGCAACCAGCAAGCCAGTTAGTGACACACAAGCATGCAGTGATGAGTAGAGCCAACATGGGACGTCAGTAATCAACCATCACAACCTGCTCTGCACACTTCATGCACTAATCTTACAAAAGAATGCACTGTATCTACATATAGACACACGTCTGTCTAAGATACAAGCACAATTCAGTGAAATTAGATCAAATTGTTTACATAGTCAAAGATGATATATGAGTCGGTCATTATGTGAGGGTGACTCGTTTAGCGTGAGTTCATTATATTATTAACGTCTGATATTGATGTTCGTCTGTTCTGACTGTGTTGGGTTGAGCATGATGCAGATCGGCGTACCTTAAGCAAGCTTGAGAGGTCATCATCCTTGTGCTTTTGTAACTGTAAGGAGAAGGTGAGTGCAACATTAGATGAAGATTCATGTTGTATGATCAATCAAACAAACAACACACAAAATACCCAGAATGCCCCTGACATACTCCAGTGCATTTACAAAGATGGAACAATACAATACCCTTTTTTTAAAGTATGTTCTCCACTTGTGGTATTCTCTGATGACGATTTCAATTCGTCTTTTCCAGCATATTCCATCTGTGGCACTGACCTGCAGAAGGAAGAGGAAGACGATCCACAACAAACACACAACACAAGAAAAAGGACGGGAGAAAGGAGAGAGTAATTAAGTGCTTGAGAGACTGGACATTAAATCATACCCATATCCATTTGGAGATAAGAAACACAACAAAGTCTCTACTGGTGTAGGGTCATATTCTTCTGTCTTTACCTCTGCAGGACGATGGACGTCTACGTCCATGCTTCCATCCAGAGGAGTTGCAAAGTGACAAACAGGATTCTCCCTTTTCTCCACATCTGGGGGTAGAACAACAACAACCTTAAAGTCACCCGCAGTAGAACTTAAACTTGTGTTTCTACTGGTGAAATATATTTTCAATACAAAACACAAATTAACACATGTTGCAGCATTCATTTCTTACAGTGGACAACATAATGGTCGTAGCTCAGCTTGTAACTCAAGACAAGCTTGACCCAGTTTGTGTTTATTTTTGGGACACGAATAAGAGATGCTATCTGTCACAAAACTATGCCGTGTAAACAAACCGACACGACTGCAGCAAGTTGCAAAAATGGCGGCAATATTTATCTTGAGGTCATGAAAAAAAGAAACAAGTTATATATTATAATAGTTTATGAATTTAAAAAATAAAGCCTGGTGATATCATGGACCCTGAAAAAAGCGTATGTGCTGAAATGTAAATCAATAAAAGAAAATCTGATTTATGAATGAGTCTTCCTACTATTCCTGATTACATATTCTTGAACCAGATCCTGATGTCTCCACACTTGATTGAAGAAGTGTTAAAATTCAAGTTACTTAAATACTATAACAATACGCTCTCTGGATACCAGATGGTAGAGGAGCTCTTACACTGCATATACCAGGCCCTCCATATGGCGTTGTTGAGGCGGATCTTGTCTCTCCAAAGCAGTTTTAGACCTCGGAAGTTCTTCCATTTGGGAGACACCAAATTACCACTGAAACAACAAGAACATTTACAGTGAAATAGTCTCACAAGAAAGTATATGAATTATGAAACAAATACAATTGCTTAACTTTACAAGTGTAATAATATCTCAGCATTAATTAAAACCCTCAAGGATCCTGGTGATCTCCTCTGGGTGATTAGCAGAAGAAACTTTGATATTCTTGCATGGAGAAGATATAAAGAAAAATACTTTCTCTTTACCCCACAGCAACGCAACGTAAATCTATTCTGCTGAAATTGAAATACCTTGACACCAGCAGGAAGGGTATTGTCACTGTCAGAATCGTTATAAATGTCACTGTACAAACCGGATTTTGACATTACTACTACAAGTAATACTTAATAAGGATGGTGCTTCCTCGCAGTGCACGTTACACGAGTTACACCGACTTCAGTGTGGCACCTAATGCCATGAGCTGTTCAACAACATGTCTATATCACGAATGACAAAGAAATTTGACAAAAAAGTTTCAGGTCACCTTGATCAACACTGGCTGTGTACTAAAAATACTTTGAGCGATAAGGCAAAACAAACATGCAGGAATCTGACAAGTTTAAGATCAAGTGAGAAGGATAGTTACAATTGTGGTGGAGACAAGGAATCAAATAAACACCCAGGAGTTACAGTGTGTGCCGCAGTGTTTGAAAGTCTTCCTAGCAGCACAGTGACGTCAGCTGTGGACAGTCTATAAACTGTATGGAACATTTTTGTTTAAACTCAAACAGGCAGTAATAAACATCCAGGTTGACATCAGATTCAATCTGAAATGTTACAGACCAATCCATGAAGTCATTCACCGGATCAACTGCCACATTAACACCAGTACAAAGTCAGCCGACTTTCACCAAAAGAATATATGAAGGATTAGAGGATTTAAACTTGGCCGTGCATTTGTCTTCCGCACTCATCTAGCATCTTGATGTGAATCGGTAAGAGAGCTACGGCTGACTGGTTCCTGTCAAACAATTGATTTAAACCTGCAGGTCTGCTTCAACTCTCCGTTGTTTTAAATCAAGGCTCAAGACTTTTATTAAATCAATTAAGTATGCCTTTCTTACACTGCACCGTATCTATCATTCTTGTATTTTATACTCGTCTTGATCCATTTCCGATTTTTTACCTTTTCTATTATCTTTAATGTCTGTTTTCGTTATATTTGAAGTACTTGTGTGGTGTTTCTTTTGGACTTTGTTTTGATGCTTTAGATGTTTTATGGAAAGGTTGGATGGCTTTGTTTATACAAGAATACGTTTACGGTCTACCTGAGGGTTTTAACACTTCTGCATGATTACAGTAAAACACATCAAACTTTTAAAATGTTTATCAAATGACATGACTGAAGTTTGTGTTTCACTTTAACAGAACATAATATAATGAGGTCCAAGAAAGATGTATGTCCAATCTGCTTTGACATGGAAATATTTATCCTATCCAAAACAGCTTTCCTCTTTCCTTACTTCCTCCCCTGTTACACTCTGTCCTTCCTGTCCAGCCGTTTACCGTTAAGTTGTGTGTGCTTACTTATTAATCAAGTACTGTATTAGTCCGTGGGAGGAGAACAAACGGTTTTAACAACTAGTTAGGCGGTCCCACTTGGTGCATTGGATAGAGAAGAGCCACTAGTATTGGGGAAAACATTGTTCTTGTTCAGAGTAAACCTCTCTCATGTACACATGCTCTCTGCTTCTTCGTTTAGGAGTGAATGAGAGCAGAACCGTAACTGGTAGTCGCGCCTTCCAGGCCTATAGATAGTCCGTTCTGTAAATCCAGGTCGGTGCCATTAGCAAGTCAGAGGGAATCCTCTGAGCAGCTGACGCTCCACCGGCGCTACAGTAACAAGGCGGCTGTAAAAGGAGGCGCGAGTAACTGGAGCCCAGCTTTTACTTCTACAACTCACCTCTAAAAAGGCAGCGTTGGTAATCTTGAGAATAACAAGAGTAAGCTAGATTTGTATAAATGATTCAACCAAAAACCACGTCCTTGTGGAAGACTCGGGAAATGAACAATGAGTGTACGGAGAGAACATGTGAAGGAAGTCTGTCCAGTCATTACATTTGGGCTAATGCTTTTCCCAAAGCATTGGATTCATTCAAAATAATACAAATTAATATTGCCAACCATGCCTTTGTTAATATTGTGTTAACACCAACAGCAAGTGTATTCAAATGCAACTTTACTTTGCATCTTTTAGCAATGACACGTTTCTGATTAACATTTCCAGAAGCCTATAAACCTGATCCGATGTGAGGCACAAGGATGTGCGTGAACAGATTGTTCCCTTTGGGAAAAAATTGTAATTTGTGATATTGGGCTATACAAAATAAACTGAATTGAATTAAACTTATCAACATATACTGTCCTGTTTTTTGTCTGTTTGTCTTGTCATGACACTAGGCTGCATTATGAGTGACTTCTTTTAATTGACTCATCACTCTCAGTTTATACAATTACTACTAAATATTCTTTCATGCTGTTTATTATTTGTGGACCCGGCAGATCTAATAATGTGAGAAGCCTGTAGCGGTGCCTGAAAGTATTTCAGCACTATCAAAACCAAAATAAAATCTGTCATACCTGATTTCAGATCCATCTGAAAACCGATAACATGCTTAAATTCTCCTGGCAGCTAAGAATAGGTTGATCCTTATTGATTATTTAAATCCTTTAACCCTAAATTGGAACAAAGAGCTCTCTTTCGAGAGCAATGAGAGTAATCGGAGTTCATCAGGCCCATCTTCAGGGCTCTCCCACAAACCAGCACATTTACTTCAGTACTGAAGAACAAGTTTGAGGGGATTGTACTTTAAATATAAACTCAAGATAAGCTTATAAAATATAATACATTGTTTAGGATTAAAGGAGTGGTTTCCAACCTTGTGGGCTCAGGACCCCTTATGAAAAAGCAGTATCAAATGATCAGATGGCTTATACAAATACCTGTTTGGTTTATCGAAAATGATATATGAATATAGATTTGTGTGACAGAACATTAAATTACCGCTTCCTCTTTCAAACCAATGAATCATTTCATGAATCCTCAAATGTATATTGTGACCTTGAGTCTAAACCCCTGGTTGGGAACAACTGGACACAATGATGTTATTATACATAAACTAGGCTGAATCTTGAAACACTATCAAAGTACAACTCTGCCATTAGTACTAACAATATGATAATGTCATTAGTCATAGGAGGAGGGGTATTTTATATGGAGACTTTAGTTGTTCAGTATTAGTAGTGGTACTACTTGCCGAGTAGGTCTTCTTCATTCACTACACTCACGAGGAGACAGGCAGGAAGTTACATGAAGTGAAGACTCGTGACAGCAATTTCCCACGAGGGTGTCCCATGCCTGACATTTGTATCTGCACATGACTGAAGTCCCCTCAGCCGGGAAAATAACCGACACAGTGGAAATGAAAGTGTCCATGTGAATGCAGCGTGGCAATGCGTAATAACATACCTGTACGCAAGAGTCATGCACTCAAAGAGTTTGGTCAGAGACGCATCTATGGAGAGATGTGACATCCTCAGATTGCCAAAACGATACGTCTGACAGGTCTGTGTGTTGACAGTATCGAAGTCGTAGCCTTTCTTCGGAGGGTGCTCGATGTGGGGCGATGACACCATGAAGTGTCCGCTGTGGATGATCTGCGACTCCAGCCCGTCCAGCCTCTTCGGGCCCAGCAGCTGGCTCTCCGAGTCCGAGTCGTCCTCATGCTCCTGCTTTATGCTCGACGGCGGGCGCCGATACGTGTACAGTGAAGACATCTCTCCAGCAGCCATGTCGGCAACTTTCCAGACAAATAGCTAATGTTAGCCAGCAAGCTAGAACAATAAAGCTCTCGCGTTCATCTCGCCAAGGAGACGCGGTGGCGGCTGACTCTTGGTTCTCGTTTGTCAACTTCTTGCCGAGGAGTCCGAGTTCTCGGTTTACTCATTGTTCAAGCTGTGGGGAGTCGCTGGTCCAAGTGAACTTGTTGTTCTCTGGTTGGATAGCATGTTAGTTGACGTAGCGGAGAGTCGCAGCGACCAGCTGACAAAAAAAACAGCTTGCAGACTCCTTTCAGTCCGCAGCAGGAAGTTCCTGTCTCGGGCGCTTCTGATTGGTCGGCGTCAGAGCCCCGCCCACCAAGAACTCAAAATACACCACACTGCAAAGGTTGCAGATATGTTGTGACCAATTTATAGAGCTGTTACTGAAAATAATTATTGTAAAAATTTTACTATAAGATTGCTTAATGTATTATAATAATGAATGGATGTGTTACTTATATGTAATTATATGTAAATATATTTATTTTATTTCTGAATGCAACCAAAACTATTATTGAACCACAGAGATCACCACCTCTTGGTAGGCTATACAGTAATGTATTATGGTGGTAGTATTCCAATCCTTTACCTAAGCTAAACCACAAAATAATCGAACATTAAAGCATTAACAGTACAATGAGTGGGAGGTGGTGTGTCAATTTATGTTCATAACAGGTTTCAATTTTATGTTAGGGATGATCTTGCTTTTAAGCGTCATTCAACTGATTTTGAATCTCTCTTTGTTGAATTGCCTTTGTGTTCATTGTTCAATGGCAAAAATGTTATAGTGGGATGTATCTATCGACCACCTGATACAGATATTACAACTTTCAAAGATATTCTTACATTAACACTCGATTTAATAAATCAAGAAAAAAAGTTGTTTCCTACTGGGGGATTTTAACATTGATTTATTTAAAAGAGATCATGCATCAACTGCTGATTTCCTAAGTACCATGTACTCTAACTGTCTTTATCCTGTGATTTACAGGCCAACAAGAGTTACCAGTTCTTCTGCAACTCTTGTTGATAATATCTTTACAAATTCTTTGAATAATGTAGCTCAATCAGGTATTCTGTTAACTGATATATCAGATCACTTCCCCGTATTCCATCTGTTCTTGCCAATTAAGGTTCAACATGTTGAATCAACTAACCGTTTTAAAATTAGTATTTTTAACACTAGGAATATGCAACGGTTTGAGAGGTTGATTGGCAGTTTTTCCTGGGATGATGTTTATGAACATTCTGCTGTGCAGCATGCGTATCAGACATTCATTCAACAGTTTAATTCTGCCTTTCATTGCTGCTTTCCTTTGGTTAAAACCAGGAAGAAGGCGGGTGAAGGTCTATGGAAACCCTGGTTTACAACAGGTCTACATAAATCCTCTATTCTAAAAAACAAATTATATAAAAAATTCCTCACAAATCCCTCTCCACTTAATTCTGCGATTCATAAAAAATATAAAAATAAATTTAATCATTTGCTGAGGATATCTAAGAAAATGCACTTTTCCAAGAAATGCAGAGACTCAGCAGACACCAAGTCCACTTGGAAAATCATCAATGAACTTCTTAACAAAAAAAAGTCTAGTGCTCCACTCCCATCTCAATTCAAGGATGGTGAACAAATGTATAATGACCCTGTTGTTATAGTAAATGAATTTAATAATTTCTTTGCAAATGTGGGTTCATCTCTGTCTAAGGGTATGGGAAAACCTAATAGTAATCATTTAGATTACATTAAAGGTAATTTCCCTACTCTTTCACAGTTCAAAGATACTAATGAGTCAGAGGTGTTGGAATTAATTTCCAATTTAAGAATATCAGCAGCTGGTCACGATGATATTGGTTCTTCATTGATTAAATCAGTATCTTCCTCAATTATTAAACCCCTTACACACATATTCAACCTATCTCTGAAATCTGGGGAGGTTCCAACAAATTTAAAAATAGCCAAAGTTATTCCTGTGCATAAATCTGGTGATACAAGACTGTTTAATAATTATCGACCAATATCTGTTTTACCATGCTTTTCGAAAATATTGGAAAAACTGGTTCATAAAAGAATGTTGAAACACTTGAATGAACATAATATTCTATATGAGCATCAATATGGTTTTAGGAAAAAACACTCCACCGACTTGGCCCTTGTTCAGCTGGTGGAGAATATCTATACATCCATTAATAAGAATGAATTTGCTATTGGCATATTCCTAGATATTTCTAAAGCCTTTGATACTGTTGATTATGTAATATTACTTGATAAGTTACATAGATATGGTTTTCAAAATGTCACTTTGAAATGGCTGTGTGATTATGTTTATAACCGTGATCAATACGTGTATGCAAATGGTTGTTTTTCATCCAAAGTTGGGATGTCATGTGGAGTTCCTCAGGGATCTATACTTGGACCCCTATTATTCCTCATTTACATCAATGACCTAGCTGCTGTATCCCCATCCTTTGCTGATGATACAAATTTGATATTAACTCACAAGAATTTTGAATCACTCATTAAGGAAGCTAATTCTGGCATAGCTATGCTATCCGAATGGTTTCTTGCTAATAAGTTATCACTAAATGTAAAAAAATCTAACTTTATTGTGTTTTCAAGTAAAAATAAAACGTACTGTCAACATAGAGCTAAGCTATTTATTGATGGGATTGAAATTAATCAAGTTTCATCCACCAAATTTCTAGGTATCCTAGTTGATGAAAAATTGTCATGGAAAGAACATATACATTCAGTAACCAACAAAGTTTCAAGATCACTTGGTATCATCAGACGAATCAGGGGGTTGGTTCATCAGGCATGCATCTTAACCCTTTACTATAGTTTAATTTATCCATATCTCATCTACGGCAATATTGTCTGGGCAAGTACATATCCATCTAATTTACACAAATTACTCATTTCGCAAAAACAATTTGTAAGAATAGCTACCTCCTCCAGCTTTTCGGCTCCTTCTGCTCCTCTGTTTAATAAATTAAATATATTGTCTATCTCTGACATTAACACAGTCCAGACCTGTTCATTCATCTATAAATGCACGTACCTTGCTCATATGCTCCCTACACCTTTCAAAGAATATTTTAAGACCAATTCTCAAGTTCACGATTTCAACACTAGACAATCTGCTAATCTCCATCCTCCCTTCAGCCGTACCACTCTCAGCCAGTTCTCCATCAAACACAGGTTCTTTACTCTGGAATAATCACATTCTTATTGCTAATTCTTCATCTTCACTCAGTAACTTCAAACATAGATTAAGGGCCAGCCTGGTAAATCAAGCCTTTTCATCATCTTCATAGTGTTTTGTATTCCTTGATGTGTATTGTTGTTTGTTTTAGCACGTTTAATGTTATTCTTGTTTATTATTCATTACTTTAGGTGAGAACCTTGCATAAGCCCTTTGGGTTTCTTTTCTCACCTGCACTCATTTCTGTGTCTTTTTTTAATAATGTTACATTTGTTACTTATTTTTGTGCAAATAAATAAAAAAATAAAAAAATAAAAAAATGTACCTCATGTACATTTTCTCAAAAGGATCAATTTATCTTACAATATGAATCTTACAATTTTGATTTACAATGATGAGCCAACTAAATGTTGATATCTATTAATACAATTTCGAATAAAAATACATTCCAGCATCTATGTTAAGGCATGTTATGTAACTCAATCTTAAACAGAGAAGATGGGAGTGAGGCTCGTCATCCACTCAGCTTCTCTTGGACGAACATACAGTTTTCTTGCTTCCGTCCCGCTGGAGGAAGATCAGCTTCAGTCACTACTCAGCTGAGGACGGGAAGCCCAAGATGTGACCTGCAAATGTCTTCATGGATATTTCATCTGGGATCACAGACTCCAGCGAATACCCCAAATTTCCACCTGGACGGACACACATACAGACACAGACACAGACACAGACACACACACACACACACACACACACACACACACACACACACACAAAGGGGATGCTATATTTCAGTTGTATGAATTTGTTTTTTCTCTTTTCTTTGGTTTATTTGATAAGGGAAAATGCACATAAATAAAGACATTTCTGTAAATGTGTCAGAGTTAGCCAAGAGGCAATTGTTCATCTGTAGTCCCGAGTGGGTTAAGCTATGGTTTGTGAGTGAGTTGTCTTTTACATACCGTCAGATTGCTCCCGTCCTTGTGCTCCTTCTCCTTCTTCTTCCTCCTCTTCATTGAGGCATAACAGTGTAGTGAAGCACTCTGCCACCTCTTCCTCGGTCATGTGTTCTCCTGTCAGAAGATGTCAAAGAAATGTGAGCATTGCTTGTATAAACTGGAACAGAGTATCAATATGTTCTTATTAATGCAACAACAATACAGTTAAAACAGAGAGAGAAATGCTCTACTGACTGAATAGCATGCACATACCTCGAGTCTGCTGAAGTTCGAACAGAGCAAGTTTATTTAAAACGTGCTTTCCTGTATTATCACGGTGACCAAGGATGTGAAAAGCTTGAAGAAGCTCATTGCTAGAGATGCCTAAAGCCGGCCGATGGTTGACGTACAGCTTGATAAACTCCTCCAGGTTGACATCGGTCACATATTTTCCTGTTTCTGCATACGTGCTGAACTTAACCTCATTATGCATATCTTCTATCTGGTGAGATACAATAGAGACATTTTTTATCACAGGTCTGAGGTATACAACTGCCTTTTTTCATGAGTTTACTGTCAGATAAAACGACATTCACTGTTGAAAGATATAGCTTCAGTGACACACATTGTACCTCTTGCTCTGTAGGGAAGTAGGCCAAAGCTCTCATTAGAGAGGGAACGTCTGACAGGAGGATTTTGGTAGACAATTGTCGTTTCTCCATTGAATCAATGCCTTGATGACGAATTTGGCAGTAATAGAAAAAGTCCTCCATCTCCTAAAGACATAAAAGCTCAGCATATATATATATATATATATATATATATATATATGTGTGTGTGTGTGTGTGTGTGTGTGTGTGAGTATGAGCAATGCTACCCAAAAGCAAGTAGATAACATATGTTCAATGTTACATTCTGTTACCAAATAATCTACTGTTCAAGATAGTCACCCTCCCACCTTTTTACAGTTCTCTAAAGTGTTTTATAATTAAAGTCATACTGTCGTTCTGGTAAAAAGTAAACACAAAACCCTCTTATAACCTTCACCATCATACAACATATGAATATTTAACCATACTTCTTAAAATGCTAAATAAAACTCACTGTTTAGAGAATGTGCGTCATACCAGCGCACTGAAATACTAACATACACAAAGTGAAAAATGACCAAACTTCTTAAAGCCTTTATGACACTACCTATTAGAGAATAGGACACCTGCTTCTTCTTTCAAGTTGACGGAATAATCGATGGCTGTTCACATAACACTCAGTAGTCCTGTGGAATAAGAAAAACGTTTCACTGACCCTGTAGAATTTCCCATCTCTGCCTCCTTCTAGAAGAGTGTAAAAGGGCATCAGGTCCTTCCCTCCCAAGGAAGCTGCTGCCTCCAATGCACTGCACTCACAACAAGAGATGCGATTAACTCCAGAACAAATGCTTCCACTACTGCATTTCCCCTGCCTCTCAGGTTGGCACTGACTAGCCTCACTTCAAGTCTATCTCCCACGACAGAACAGCGCAGTCAGATGTTCCTGAAGTGAAAACAAATCGGCCGTCGTAGGAGCAGGCAAACGTGGACGCCCCTGTCGGATGGCAGATCACGGCATTGGACTTGAAGGGGTTCCCATCCAGAGGCATAATCTGGAGACCCACCTGGATGTGCAACACACTCTTAGAGGTAGCATCATATTATACATAGTCAAGATCTACACGACCCATGTAAACAATTGTGAGAAATAACAAATAAAAAGTTTTGCACACAGGTTGTCCTGCAGTGCACTTTTTTTTGTAAAAGTAACACATTACTTACATGAGACAACAAGCACTATTTATATTTAATTCTCCCGTAAAGTGTTTTTTTCTCATTCTGTTTCTATACATATGTTATAATTTCTTTACACACAGGCAGCACATCTGGAGAGATGTCAGAATAAAAGCTGTTACTAGTTTGATGCCTTGCTCAATGACATGCCAGCAGTGCCCAGTCCACACACCATACTTGCCTAAACATCTCACTCGATACAATACTCAAACAACTTCCATCACTGACCTTGTCCTCTGTGAGGTAAGCCAGGTAGTATGAGTTGGCTTCAGCTTCTTTACTCATGGGGAGGACTACTGCCTTCTTAATCGGAGAGCCGTATGTTGGGCCGAGGAGAGTCTTTCTGTTTTTGTAAAAAAAAACATGTTATAATGTCTTCATGTTTTTGTGTCAAAAGACTGTGAAATAAATGTTTACAAATATCTCACATACCTGCACATCTTAGTGGTGCTGTTGAAAAGCTTCATCTTGTATTGGTCTGAGGCAACGAGAAGAAACTGCTCTGTAGAAAGAGGAGGATACCAAGTCATGCCCACGGGCACAGCGCTTTGCTCAATGCGCTCCGAGCTTAGGATGAGAAGTTCATTTAAGTCACTGTTTTCCAGATCATACTCCACCTATTATTCACAGAGAGACGTGTGGCATTCAAAAACAGTATCACAAAACAATAAACTATTCCGCAGTCGTACAATTTTAACAAAGCGGACTGACCAGTCGGCGGTCCATTCCCAGAGAGAGCAGCCTGGGTTGTGTGCTGTCCAGATGAACCCCGAAGAGAAGGTCTTTGATGGGCTTGTAGTGGGAGTGGTACCTGCCCATATACACCCAACGAGGCAGAGAGCCTTCATTACTCTGCAAGCGTAACACCGTCACTGCATTGCCCGCATCCTAAGAGAGAAGAAGGAAATAAAGCTAGCACGTCTCACGTGAGCTGATAAGCATGTTAACGCATAGAGGTACTGTATGTATGTGCAAGACAATATCATTGCTACAAATCTATTTCCCAATTACAGCTTGAAATAAAAAAGGTCAACAGGATTTCACAAAATGTAGAACAAAATCAATGTCGCCAATAACGTGAAACATACCAATAAGTTCAAACATATTTCACTGGAAAATAAAAAAGGACTTGCTCACCGCAGTGGCAAGGTACTTTGAGTCTGAGGAGAAGGTGATGTGGTGGATGGCGTCTTTAGTGTAATGAAATCTTTCCTCTGGATCACTTTGTAAAGTGCTGGGATCCAGTATGTGAACCGCTCCACTGCCGAAGCCGACTGCCAGGTATCGTCCTGTTCAGAGACAACGCAGGGGCTCTATACATTTCACAATTCAATGACAGACTTCAAATGCATGTCGCAGCTGGGTAACACTGGCTTCTATGCAACATGTGTTTGTTGACAGTTTTGCCTCACCTTGAGAGTCAAACGTGACACAGTGAATCTGCTCCTCTGTCTCAAAGACCCTCCTGCCGATGATGACTTTGTTTTCGTAGTCCCACACTTTTAAAACACCCCTTTGATTGCCCATGGCCACGGCTGGCTGTTTGGGGTGGCAGGCCAATGCATGTACGGGCTCACTTTCCTTATGTAGCAGGATCTGAGGGACGCCGGTCTGTGTATTCACATGTACCACTGTGGAACTGGCTGTTGACACAACAAAGTTCCTGCAAAAAGAAGAACGGTCAGCTTAGTTAAAAGGCACATAGCAGTGTAGATTGGCAACTTAAAAGATTGTATTTCTTCCACCTGAAGATAAATGGTTTGTCCTTCAGGTGTCCCTCCGCACACTCTTTGGAAAAGGAAATGGAGAGAATAGCATCCAGGTTGAATTCAGTGTATTTCAGTATGCAATGCAGGGATCCTTCATCATAAAATTTGATGTGGCCTTGAGTGTCGCCAGTCACAATGCAGCTGAAATGTCGAACAGAGGGAGGAATCAAAATCAATAAATGCATGACCTGTTTGTAAAAAACAACAACAACAACATGAATCTCTCTCTCTCTCTCTCTCTCTCTCTCTCTCTGGCTACCTGCCAATGACGGTGAGGACAGTGATTGGATCCTTCTGAATGTGAATGAGCTTGATGCTCTGTCTGGGGAGGCTTTCATGTGCAGCTAAGTCCTCCATCAGATCCCATATTACGAGGTAGCCGTCCGCCGTCGCTGTGAGGATCTGGGACTTTTTACAGTGAAACACAGACTGGGTCAGGGACCCGGCAGCCTTGTTGAGAGTTTGAGTGTCTGCAAAATACTGAGCAAATACAGAAGAATCAAAACTTAAAACTTTAATAGTTGAAACAATGGAATATATTTATTGAAGAAATTGCCATAAAATGAGAGAAACATCTATGAAACTTTGTTTTCACCTTCTTAACCTCCAGGGCAAAGTATTGCAGTCTGCCATTGGCCTTAAAAACAGATCAGATGATTATTGCAATAAACATAACATAACAGCTATATTATTAATTTAGAAAAAAAGGAACAGCAGGACTTACACTGCTGTACAACAGCAACTGGCTTTTACTGTTGCTGAGCAGCTGAGCGCTATCGTTTGGATTAAAAATGATGTAGTCCTGAAAAACAGTCCAACATTTGGATGTTTGATCTGCTGAATGACATTTCTATGAAGTAAGGTGATGTAAAAAAAAAAAGTAAACAAACACAAAAGTTACTTACTTGGAAACCATGGCTGGGATTGAGTTGAGTAAACCACAGAGGCTTATCTGTTGCATTTGTCCAATCCCAAATACACACACACTGTAAAGATCGACAAATGGTTAATTGTGATTAATTTAGTCAAATACACAGTGAAATAATTTCCATCTAAGCTGTTTTTGTGTTTTGTGAATTTATAAGTTAGAACTAGAAAGAGGAGTTTTTCAGATGTTTATAATCTGTTACATATGTCATATTTTTATTTATTTCTAAATGGTACTTAATCCCGAATGCTAATCCTAAAAAAGGACAATAAAATCTTGAAATAATGTTTAAAGATCCTAAATCTAAGCCTATGCTACATTACCATGTCATCAAGCGAAGGTTTTTTGAGCCCTGACATGTCAAATGTCACAGTCCTGACCTCGAAATATTTCCTATTCATCATGAATGAAGACCTGAATGGTCTCCTTGGCAAGACCAGCGATCATAAATGTGTCTATATTCTATTCCTGGTTTTTGAATTTCTCAATCTAGATTATCCAACACTTTATTTACTTAAAAAAACAACTGCTGGCATACTCACTTGAACGTCCTCACCCCCGAGAGTTACCAGAAGCTTTGTGTCTCCTGAAAATGCCATCGCAGCGACACCTCCCTCGGGGTGGGAATCGAACAATGTATGGACTGGAATGCTGGAATATTGATCATTTATATTGTTACCATCGAGAGCAAAGGTGAATACATAAAAAGCATCCATGTAGAATCAAGAGCTACCCAGAGTAGGAGTCCCATATCATCACTGTGCTCTTCGGCCCCTGGTCAGATGATGCGATCCAGCGTCTGTCCTTACTGACACACATGCATGAGATTGGGCAGCAGTGACCCTGAGAGGATTGAATATATATATACTCTACTTCAAGCCATTTCAAGCTACAATCGGCAACCTGAAACGTGGGTATTTATTTACCTGGAGTGTGTGCTGGGAGCGTGTTGTGTGATTGTAGATGACCCCAACATTAGCTCCAGCAAAAAGGACCACCAGATGGTCGTGGTCCTGGAGAGCAAAGGCAGGTGGAGCAGGATTCTTCCCAATTACCCATTCTAGAGACTGAATAAAGAGCAAATGTCAGTATTGTTATGAGCCGGTGACAGTTCTTAGATTACCCTTTTATATAAACAAATGTGTATTCTTTGACATGAACATGTTTCTTGAAACTTTCTTGACTGCAAGCCTTAATATCTTCACAAAGAGTACTCATGTTATACAAATATACACGTTCAACAACACACACTTACCAATGCGTGTGCTCCAGTGTGAGTAATCTTATTCGAGACGAGTGTCTCTCTGGTTGCAGTGTAGACTTGAGACAGTTCGGTCATCTTCTTGAGGATGCTCTCTGTTTCCTCTCTCCTAATTCCTGATCTCCTCCCTAACTCTTCCTAAACTGCAGCGTCTTACGTGAAATCTCACCACTTCACGTCTTGGGTGAGTATCTCTCTCTGCAGTCGCTTCATAAACAGCGTTAATGCTTAAACTGTCGAGCCGAAGAGTTGCTACAAAACATAAATTAACGTAAAACACATAAACACAATGTCAATCGCATTAAAAACACAATATCCGTAATTTAGCTCGCTCCTGCGAAGCGTCTCGTTGCCAAGTTACCGTTGAGAGGACGAGTGAAGCGCAACAAGATAAAATAAAATACAGCTTTTCCGGTTTGTCCTTTCAGAGTTAAAGCACGGTTAATTATATGCCTAATCGTTTTGGCGCCGTTGTTCTGTCATTTAATGCTGCTTGTCAAAAAACGCTCCTTGTGGTATTGCGCATGCGCCGAGTCGATTTTCCGAGTTTTTTCGAGTTTTTTCCGACACGCCCATCATGTTTAGCTAACCCTGTCTTTGCAACGGTGAGTGACGTCACCTTGTGGTATTGCGCCGAGTCGATTTCCGAGTTGCACGTCATGCACGGCATGCACGGCTGATAACGATGAGTGACACTTTTTATAATTAGACTCATGACAGAAAAAAACACTTACTTTATGCCTTTATTTGATGTACAGATGTATAAAACCATAAAGTAGCATTTTTTTATAGGGTAGCATGAATCGATACACACCTATCAGTTTATGCAGCGGGTAGCAAATTTTTACAAGGCAGCAAAAAATGACAGAACACCGTATTGTTTTGCAACAAATAATTTGATACGTAAAAATGTAAATATACATTTAAATATAATGTATTGTTTAAGTTTAGTCTAGTAACTGGTTTTAGCAGCTTTATTTTTAAAGGTACTTATATAATCTGTGTGTAGTTGTTGAATTTGAACACCTCAGTCGGTCATTCATACCTCACATTTCCCAGTCATACACTGTGGAGTAGTTTGTTTTAGTTGAACATCACTTTTCTCAATCAGATTGCTTCTCCATTTGTATCTTTAATTTTGAGTGTTGGATGCCGAAGGAGTAAGCTCAGGCTTGTATTTATACAGGTCACATGTGATGATGTTATCAGTGTTTCTATGTATGTGTTCATATTCATACTACTTCAGGTTGGTCACTGTATTTTGAAATAATTTGACGATTTTTTTTCTACGGCGAACATTGATGACGCTTGACAAGCCTAATGTTGATCTTGCAGTTCTCCATTATGACCACTGGAGGGCGGTTGAAACTCTGTATTCTGACTTACTCAAAACGTTCAACTAGTTTTTAGCTAGCGGTAGTTGATCGCAAGACGGACAGATCTGTCTAGACAATATTTAATTATATTTAGTCAAAGACAGACCTTTTCACACAATAAATGTAATGCAATATGCATATTTAGACCATACATAGACCATCTATAAGGAATACATTTCAGAGACTTCAGTTGAAGACCGAGATAGTTGAGAGATTACTTTGATGGTAGAAAAACATGCAGAGGTTACAGGAAAATGAGAGACGGAAGTAATGGAAGGACACAAAAGAACAGTAGGAAGGGAATTAAATGACGTCATCTAAAATCATGTATACAACATAAATACTTCAATACTCTGTTTGGCCTTACTTGACCTATACAATTAAATACAAAAACAAGAACAACACCTCCGAAAGAACTTCTCTAATAATTGACATTTCAAATTAAATAATATTCAGTAAAACAAACATTATAGCCGTTTGACAGCAAAGTACATATTATCCAGTCAGACAGAACTTACTCAAATGACATAGATAGCATATTTAAAGTCACTATATTTATTTCCCCACTTAAATCGTGAATATTGTCAACATATCAGTATATCTGCTACTCAATTGACTTGCTCGTTATAAGTTGAATTAGTTCATGATTGTTTAATTTTTCATAATTTATTTTGAAAGTATCTACCGGATGTCTTGTTGTGTTTTATTAACGCTGACCTGAATGTGACCACAGGGAGCAGTACGCGTGTTATTCGAAATACCGTCAGGACATGATACCTTAATATTTACACCGCGAAGCAGAGGTCATTGTGACTGACTACGGAGGCATGGCACTTTACTTTAACTTCTCTCAATAGTAAAACGTGATTCAATCATTCATAACACAAACAAGTAATCAGAATGAATAAATAAGACGTCACCGACCACGTTGTTGTTACACGGTGTGGCCACTAGAGGGCAGACAAATCCAGTCGTACTTAACGCTCTCGTGACGACCATCCTTCACGAGGGTCAACAGACATACTTCCGGCAAAGACATTACATATAGAAAATGTATCCCAGATATAAATCTGTTTTCAAAACGTGCTGAATCGTGGCCTTTGTTTTTAAGACGTCTATTTGTTGGACACGTGCATTTTGCGTGTTAAAGCGGGGAATAAATACATATGCAATGCGATGCTTTTACTTTGAAAGGTCGACTTTGTGTTGAACACTACTTCCAACTTTACACTTTGCTTCTGCAACACTTTCCGGTTGCACAGGTTTGAAAGCAGCTGGTTTTCTGTCTTCGTATTTAGTTCGTCCAGCGGGAGTTTTCGCTCTCTAACTCGCATAGTTACCGCTTCACACGAACTAATCTTCTAACTAACTCACCGACGGCTGCGTGATTGTTGACCTCTTTCTACCAAACAAGTTAGGATGAGTTGTTGAAGAGGAAACAAACTCTCCGATAAGGAAGCGGCTAACGTCATGATTTCAACAGCTGACAGGTGAGGAGGCATTTCAATATCTGGGACCGTATGCTCGCGGAGAAGTGACCTCCAGGTGTATTAGTTCATTAACCTAACCAAGATAGTTTAATAGATAGTTATCCGCTTCAGGCACTCGACTAGCTCACACTAGCAGGCGTCTTATCTCCAACTATCAGCTGACAGTCAGCCACCGACGAGCTCTTTAACTCTTTGTTAACTCAACTAGCTGAGCTTTAGATCATGTGGGGAAAGTTGCAATGAAACTTGTATTTAGAAAAACGGAGATACATTCTGGGACAATTCCTTAAACTGGTAATTTATGGTAATCTACCCACGTTGTTGTTTTTTATTTAATTAAATCCATTTCAGCAAAATAACAATTTCCCTCCGGTTCTTGGAAACACATTTATAAATCTTAAAGTTGTAAGCTTTGGGCCGTAGTGCTCGAGGGCCTTAGCCTCATGAACACAGCCGTGTTTGTGTGCCAGCTGAACACGTGATGCTTGAACATGGCCTCGTCAAGAGGAGGTTATGTTCCCAGTTCAGCTCGGGGATCACTAAACCTGTGACTAGTGGCTCCTTGTAGTCACAGGACAAACTGAACTGTTTTGAATTTTTTGTATTAGTTTAAATCGTAATATCTGTCCATCAGGTGATAATAACATACGGAAGAATGTGGACAGACAAGCAAAGAGGAATCCGAGTTTCTCAGAAGGAGCTGCTCTGCAAGAACGCCTGTGGCTACTATGGAAACCCGGCGTGGCAGGGCTTCTGCTCCAAGTGCTGGAGGGAGAAGGCTCGCCCGGCTGCAGCCTCGAGGCAAGACGAGAGGTAACCGCACTCAAACGTTCAGGCTCACAGGAGCATTTACATTCTGCTGGTTTTGTCAGCTGCATGTTATCGGCATGATGGTGTAGATGGAGTCGCGTCTCAAGACATCACAAACTGTGTAGTTCCACTAATGAAGATTACCTGGATAGACCTTGGCATTGCTCTGCATACTCATTTTACACATGCTTTTTCAATATAACTTTCCCCTAACGTGACTGTCGTCTAACTACCGGCTTCATGTTAAGTGTCCCGTGGCTTAACCTGGATTCAGATTTCACTGCATGACGTTGTTGTTCTTTGTAGGCCGAGCAATGATGGAATTCCTCTCACCTTCTCCAAATTTGAGGAGAAGAAAAGCACAGAGAAAGGTCGCCGAATCAACACCATGAGGAGACTCTTCTGGGGCAGCCCATCGCCTCCTAAACCTCAAGGTGAGTCCGTGTGCGCTTGTTGTTTTTTTGTCCATCGTGTCAAACCTACTCAAATGATTTCTAGTTGCAGTTATGTAATGACAACAAAGTGCAGGTGTTTCCTTCATTGCGTCATGTGCCAAGAGCGCCGTGTGTGTGCGTGTGCGTGTGTGCGGTCTTTATCCTCACAATTGACCTCAATAGACTAACCGCCTCCTCCTGCGTGCCCCATTGATTTACTATTTGACCAAATCCAGTGGGTTTGTTTTTTTAAACATGTTTACTTATTTATTTGGAATAACATCCCCCCTTTGTCCCTGCAGAGTCCTCTGAAAGGCATGCCAATGTGTTGAAACCTTATCAAAGCCTCGAGCCCGGGGACTTCACTGGTTTCCTAAAGATACTAAAGAGCCCTTCCTCTCAGCGCTTGCAGTCCCGATGTACAGCTTTCCTCAACACGATGGAGGCGTACCATGTAATGACCTGTTGAATGACGTAACACTACACTCCTAACTTCTTATTGGCTCTGATCAAAGCCGATTGTCTGTTTTACAGGATCTGCCGGTACAGAAGCAGTCGGATCTCGTGCAGGATTTCTTCCAGTCTTTTGCTGAATATTTTAGCAGTAAGTACAGATCACGTGACCTCTCGGCTGGTTATCTTGAAAGAATGAGAATTTTAATGACTTTAATAATGAATTTTTGTATACATTTCCTTGTTTTTTCAGGTTTTCCTGAGGCGCAGGTCACTCGGATAATGGAGCACGTAGAGAAGTTAATAATGACACGGTTACACAAATGGGTTTTCTGCCATGACAGCTGTGACGATGAACAGAAGGACCTTGCTCTCCAGAGGAGGATACGGTAATTCTTAAATACAAGTGTAGATATAGGTATTCCCTTGGGAGCTGTATTCAATCAACACCTTGCATTTAAAGCCCTGTTAACCACCGATGTCTTAACTTTGCAGATCTTTGAACTGGATCACTCCGGAGATGCTGAGCGTGCCTTTCCCTGATAAGAAGGCGGCGGTCTCCGGCGACCCCTTTCTGGCCGCGATAACAGGTGATCCACGACTTCAGGCCTGAAGGCAATCGTTCATCATTTTGGGAAATATGCTTATTATGGTTCTAACTCTGAGATCAATTGTACGCTCAAGACTCATCGTTAAATATTATCATTCATAGTTCACCCTAAAAAGATACTATGGTAACTTTACAAAGTTCTTCTATGAATTAAACACATGCAACGTGTTAAGTGAGCTTGAGAGGGGATTTTCTTCCCTTTTGACTCATATTTTATGACATGAGTATTTATCTTTTCATCTAACTCACTGCCAGAAAGTTTCCCAAAATGTTAAACTCTTTCTTTTAGCCAATGGAAGAGAACTTTCCCTATGCTGTAACTATTATGAACAGGAGCTGGTCTTCACGGTTTTGTTCTTCCCTCTATTTTTGTAATTTTCTTTTAACAGCTATAATTGAAATGGATGCCAAACGAGCGCCTCAGGACAAACTTGCATGCGTGTCCAAATGCAGTCAGCATGTCTTTGAGGCGCTCTCCACCTCCAACAGTGAGCCCGCTAATGCCGATGACTTCCTGTCCGCGTTGGTGTACGTGGTGCTGAAGGCCAACCCACCTCGCCTCCACTCCAACATGCAATATGTGATTCGTTTCGGTCTCCCTCACAGTCTGATGGCGGGAGAGAGCGGCTACTATTTCACAAATTTGGTAAGTTTATTGCAAAGCTGCTCGTGCCGCGTACACCACAGGTGGCTGTGTGACGGGGTCAGTTGATCACTCATGCCCGAGTCCTCTTTCAGTCTTGTGCAGTGGCCTTCATCGAGAAGCTGGATGGACCGGCACTCAACCTCAGTCCAGCGGAGTTTGAGGGCTACATGCTGCGTCAGCGTGCTCCCTTTGAAGGAAAGAGGCAGCAGGTTGCCAGTGACACACAGCATCTGTTTGAAGAGCTGAAGGGCAGACAGGAGAAGCTGGACCAGGGGATGGATGAGCTCAACGTGCAGCTACAAACTTGGGTCACAGCTGTTCATTCACAACTGGATGAGGCCAAAGCCCAGTTTGCTCTGGTACAGAAGGAGATGGCCGCTCAGGGCGAGCTGTCACAGGGCTCGTCTTCTTCATCTCACGATGCTTCGCCACAAGAGGACGACACAGACGAGTCCGTCCTGGTGCTTACGGATCAAGATGCAGGAACACAAGATACAGACTGTTAGGTACATTAACAACGCCTGATCTGGTACTGGACCTTTTTTCTATTTTTATTAAATCATCAGCACTAATATGTGTAGGCTTTAAAAACACACACATAAAGCCGGGATTCGTAAACCATTTGAACATGAAGGAAAACTTTTTGAAGGAAAACATTTTGCATTTGGGATCACAGAGCTTACAGAGCTTTTTAATGACTTTGATAAAGATTTGCACTTGTATCCTGTTTGAGGAGGAAGGCCATTAACATTTTATATATATATATATATATATATATATATATATATATATATATATATATATATATATATATATATATAGTAAGAGGTATTCACATTTAAGCACTTGGGGATATCACATAACACTTCGAGAGGGCTCATCTAATCACTTTTATCTAATGGTGTTTAGCAATGTGCCTCCATGGAGAACGCTGTGAAATAAGAAATATGCTACAGGATGTGTGATGGCCATGGTCGGCCACTACAAGTGTGTATCGAGTTGCACCGCGTTGCCGAGCCGTTGTCATCTTTGTTAGTGTACTGAAGATATGTTTGTTTATGAAGAAATGATTTGGTTGTATTTTATAATCGGTTATTGTGTCCAATATTATATTAAAATTGATTTAATGTTTTTTTTTTATGTTTTGAATGTTTGAGAAAACACTTTGGTCTACAGTAAATATTTTGTTGTTTGGAAACGGCAAAAAAATCTCTCAAATAAATCCCTGACTTTGTTCTTGAATAATAAATAATGTACTATTTTATGATTTGAAACGATCATTTCTGTGAGGGGTAGAACAGAGTTTATATTTGGTGTTTTAAAGGAAGAACTTAAATATGAAACGGAAAATGCTCTTCCACTGCTAAGGTATACTCCTCAGTGGTTTACTGTGTACCTATCAGCCACAAAGCCCGTGGAATATAGACGTTATATACACGTTATTAGTTGGCTACAGGACAGCGGGTTGGGAGGGGGAAAGCTATATTTAATGTAATATATGTACAACCGCTAGGGGCAGTAAAGTGCCTCCACTGACGTAAAACTTCCACAATAAAGACCAGGAAGAAGAAGACCGTAGTGACGTCGTCGGTTAGAACCCGGATGTAGCTGCAACCATGAAGATGACAGAGGAAAACAGTGCTGGAAAGTCCGAAATAACAATGGATGATGTACAAAACCTGGTGAAACAGAAAGATGACATTGAAGAACAGATAAAGGCTTATTACGATGTTTTGGAAGACGTAAGTTAGTGAGACAAATCTCGCCCGAGGGTGCAGGCATTAACCGACCTGGATAACATGCCTTTCTTTATTTATTTCTCGGTCACGCTTCTTGTTTACAGCAAGGCGTCGGGGTGGAGGGGAACCTGGTGGACGCAGAGGGCTTCCCCCGAGCAGATGTTAATGTTTACCAGATCAGGACAGCAAGAAACAGTATTTCATGTAAGTGGTTCCCAGTGTTTCCACCGAGAGCAGAACAACGTAGCTGTGTCTGCTATTCAACTTTTAGTAACCCACATTGGATGGTGTTTAGTTATAGTAGACAAAAGGCCGCGTTATTAATATCTACAGACAGCATGTTCAATCTGAGCAGTACAACCCTATGTTTATGAAACCAGAACTAAAAAACAGTATATAATGTGACGCCACCATGTAGTAGTTTAAACGTTGAACTACATTAATGTACGATTTTCCGATCATTTCTTCATCTAAATGTAAATGTTGATCCAAAGACATACTGTCAGAAGAATACATAATAAGATGCAGGTACAACCACTGATGGACGCGCCATTGAGTTTGCACTGATACGGATATCACTTTTTAAGATGATGCCAGGTTATACTTATTGTATAAAATATAATAAAAGTCAATATATAAAGTAAAGACTGTCTGCTCCAAATTCTCATTATTATTTTCAAGGTATTGCTTTGATAATTTCAGGCTTACAGAACGACCACAAAGCCATCATGGAGGAGATAGAAGAAGCTCTACACAAGCTGCATGCTCGGGAGAAGGCCAAGCGGGAAACGGATGAGCCTGGAGCCGGGGGGGAGGCGATGGAGCCGATGGAGCAACAGGTCACTCTGCCCCCTCCCTTTGCACGGGTGGATGCTGTGACACAAGGCTCGCCCGCCTGTGGAGCTGTGAGTGATGTGTGGAATAAGCTTTGGTATCTGAGACCTAACTGAAACATACTTGTTTTTGTTCCAGAGATAATAATAACTTGTTTTTGTCTTTCAAAAGGGTCTCAGAGTTGGTGACAAAGTCATTGAGTTTGGTTCTGTGAACACAGAAAACTTTCAGAACCTCCAGAATATCGCTTCTGTGGTTCAACACAGTGATGGTGTAAGTTCCTCACATCATTCACATCTTTTGGGGTTTTCTTTGGTTAAATAAATATTCTGGTAATTCACCTTTAATATCTAATATTTTGTCATGCCCAACCATAGGTTAGATTTTGTAACACACATTTAATATCTGTCGCATAAACTGCAGCATTATGTCTTTTTACAGAAACCACTTCGTGTCGTGGTCATCCGGGATGGCCAGAAAGCTCAGATGAGCCTGACTCCACAGCGATGGTCAGGCAGAGGTCTGCTGGGGTGAGTGGACACTACCCACGCCATGTTTATGGATTGAAACATATCCATTAGTTCAAAGTCCAGTTGATTAGCTGATATTTAGAATAAAAGAAAGCTGTGAGGGCCCACAGGAACAACACTGCTGCTGTAAAGCAGCTAGTGAGCCGTCCAAATAGTTTTCTCTTGCATATATTTTTCCTTTGATGAACAGCAGTGATTTTGATAAGTCCACCACATCAGATGCATTACAAGAACAAGAACACGAAGAAATACTTTTATCATCATATTACATATAGTTATATCCATATATGAAATTATTCTCTGCATTTAACCCATCCTAGGTTATTAAGGAGCAGTGGGTCACATTAATCATGAGTCTGTCCTTGTTTTCTTCTTCAGATGCAACATTGTTCCAATCCACCGATGATCAGCCGGACATTATGCAGAATTTAAATTGTGAACTTCTTCCTCGCCCCTGAAGGATACTCGCTTTGTACACACTGGAGACATTTTCACCAGTTTCATTTTTGTATATCTTATCCAACTGGTAGTATTTTCTTTATACAATGGCAGTCTTCAGAATGGCATGGATGAAAATAAAGTGTCACAGTACTTTGAAGAGGCCATGCTGAATGTATTGCATACTAGCTGAACAATTAATTACATTAAACTACTCTGAATCAAATCTTGCATATTCTTACAATTAAATGTTGGCATTAAGAGTTAATGCTTCTTTCTCTCCCGAGCAAGGATTCACTCAGCGAATGTTATTGCAATTAGCCCGTCCATCTTTATTTAGTGTGCAAGTTGCTATTTTGGCCCAAGATTGTCCCCAGGGGGACATAGGCTTAATGTAGGATATCAATTATCAAACTCAAGAGTGGTAAAATATAGTGCAGTGATCTAATGTCAAGAACAGACTGGAGACTTTAAAGGCTTATTCTCAACTCTTGGTTAAAATATGACCCATCATGTTGGGGCAGAGCAGCAGCAAATCCATACATCTTGGTAAGATGATGGATCATTACCAGTTTAATGTATATGCATAAACCTACATATGTTATTTAGTTGAGTGAACTTGAAAACTTATTGGCTTAATACAACTCCTTCTGTTTGGCAGCTGAACATAATTTAATGAACTTTAATGAATTAAGTCAAATGTTTCCACCTCAACACCTTGATTCAAAAGACAACAGATCGACTCTGCACAGCTAAGTATGTTGAAAGGTCCACACTATAACGACAAAGGCAGAACAGATGTCTGACAAACATTTCTAAGAACATGTTATATTTTAATTATTTTAAAAAATGCCATAAACAATAACATTTACATTAGGCTGAGAACAGGTTTAGTTGAACTTGAATGTCTTGAAATGAGAGCAGTTGAGTAGACGAATCAGCCTCTTTATGTAAAGAAGGTCAACATGTTCACATGATCCAACTTCCTCAAAGGCATATCCAGAATGTCACTGAAGTTTTTTACAAACATATACTAAACACACTGGTATAATCTAATCTGCTCATCAATAGAAAATAAACTAACTAAATCCACTATACTAGTGTAATAACAACAATCATGTAGTTTGCTTGAGTTTCTTCTTTTTGGGCTTGACCATCTGCGGTAGATGGATTTTGAAGGCGGTCCTAAAAAGTAAAATATTTTAGATTATCTTAATACAGACAAAGTGAAGTTTAAATCAAATTGTATAGTTTCAGATGTACAGTATATAAACAGTGTTCAGAAGAAAGAGGTTTTCTATTAAATATTTCTGCCATATATATATTTTAAAAGACTCACTCGCATGTTGTACAGATGGGGCTGAAGTTGCAGAATACTTAAATAAGAAGACAGGACAAAGCATCAGCACACAAACACACTGTAGAGGCAGCTTTTTGCCAGTGATAAAGACTGAGGTCATGTGTTTGTTTGTGAGCTTACTTGACAAACAAACTGAGCACACATAACCAATCTCGATGAGGTTACGGTGGCAGAAACATGCCGCTCTGTAGTCCACATGTGCAGGCGGTGGCAGCACCAGCTGGGAGCGCTGCTCAGAGTCAGGCAGGAACACCCACTGCCAGAAAACACCATCATCAACACACAGCAGCCTTTCATTTTCTCTTTCAGAAAGGTGAGCTGAAAGATACTCTGAGAAAGGTGCACATCTGTACTGCACTCTCACCAACAGGTACTGTGCCAGGGCAACTTTCTGTGGAATCTTGAGGTACAATCCTCCAGTTATATCGCAAGCCTACAAAACAAACATCTAAAAAGGTAAAAAGAAAACCTGGGGACAGGTTGTAGTGTAAAATTACAGTCACGTCAATGTCCCAACAACGTCATACATGTATACCTGCTGAAGGAGACCCGAGTCCGAATCCAACACGCAGGCATCAATCAGGATGTTCTGTTGATATATACAAAACAAATGAATGGTACAACAATATATACGAGCTACTCAACAGGTAAACGGGAGAGAACACACAAGCAAGATCAGGGATGGTACCTGCTTTTGGGCAGCAAAAATGACATTCATGAAGTTCATGTACTGGCGGGTACAGTCCTCGGCTGCTTTTATAACCTGACCGATCAAATGAAAGGGCGGTGTTAAAAGTCAGGCAATACAACAAAAGCACTCATTCAATTAGGACATTCAGAGCTCACCAATATTCTTGATTTTATCTCCTGTCCAACTAAAAGAAGAAAAGGAACATTAATTTGTATTGAATGGACATATTTAAGAGCATCACTAAGCTTATAAAACATTGAACTACCTTCAAATTCTTTTGAGACCCTGTTAATATCTGAATAATAAAAGGATTAAGGAATTTTCCAAATACCTCCACCTCTCCGTCACCCACAGAGAAAAAAAGAAAAAGAAAATTGTGAAAAATAATCTGCACACTCATGGAAAGTCTTAAAATACAAAATAAAAGCTTAATCTTCTACATGTACATTTCTATGCAGTAATTTGTTCATGTGAATGGATTCCTGTGTTTGTAGCTTTGATTATTTTTTTATCTGAAAAAAGTCCAAGTGATGTAATTAATGTTAAAACTGTAAATCGGGTTTTTTGAGTAAAAGGATACAGCAGAGAGCTTTGGCAAGGGTTCCAGCCAACAAGGTATCAGTTGAATTTGCCCGAACTTCAGCTGTAATCACATTAGATGCATTGTCAATTTTAAAGAGTCACTCATACTCTTCTACAGTGTCAGTTAACATCTGAAAATAAAGAGAGAAATACAACACATTAAAGCCCCACTATGTAACTTTTCCACCTTAAAATAACAGCTTGAAAAAAATTGTTCCGCTACAATGACTTTTAATATGTTGATTTGCTCCTCCGCCACCGCCATCGGGGTCTGTGGGCAGAAAACTGCTGAATGTAAGATGTTGGGACCGGCCCGGTACTTCCGGTTGAGGAACAGGAAGTACTTCAACTTGCTTTCTGGCAGTGATTACCCAACGTCATATAGTGCCAGTCCACGCTCACAGGTGACTTTTTATTTGCTCCACTACGCGACGCGTACAGACAGAATGACATGCAGCGGCTGAACGAGGCTCGCTGGGCAGCTCGCATCAATCAGCTGTGAGATCAGCTGTGAGTCACAAGCTGGAAGAGCCATATATGGCTCAAGAGCCAGGAGTTTACGACACTGAAGTAAACGTTAAATACCTGAAGGGGGCGCTACAGGGGAAAAGTTACATAGTGTCGCTTTAACTGCAAAGACAAGCTACCAAACTTGTTGCATTATATGAAAAGCGCATGTGCTTAAATATATTGCACTGTGTATACTTCATGTACATTTTAGCCACACAGAAAAAGACTTGGACTTACTTTTTGACATAACCTTCCTGATCTCTTCAGCAATAAGGTTGTTGGCGACTGCTAGGAGTTCATATTTCCCATCCCCACTGGAGGATGCATCATCCCCACAGCTGTCCCCCATTCTCCAGCTCTTGCCGGGATACAGGAAGTGACTGAAACAAATCAAGTGAGATGGATGTTCATATAATTAGCGACGGGAACAGAGCATTAGATTCAAGACCGCCGTCAGCCCTTTAAGCCCTTTTTAAAAATATATACTTCCGTTCAAAAGTTTGGGGTTACCCAAACAACTTTTTGTTTTCCATGAAAACTCGAACTGTATTTATCAAATGAATTGCAATATGAATAGACAATATCATCAAGACTTTAACAAGGTTAGAAATAATGATTTTTATTTGAAATATTTCTTTTTCTTCAAACTTCTAGTTCAAAGGAAGGCCAGTTGTATCTTTTTCTCACCAGCATAACTGTTTTCAGCTGTGCTAACATAATTTCACAAGGGTTTTCTAATCCTCCATTAGTCTTCTAGGTTTCCACCTAGGCTAGAATAGTAATTTACTACATTAACAATGTATTTAGTGTATTTATGATTCTATTAATGTTATCTTCATTTAAAAAGAAATTTCCTTATTTTTTGAAGAAAAGCATTTTAAGTGTTTTCCTTTTTCTAAGTGACCCCAAAGTTAGTTTTGAACACTGTATATACTTTGTGGTCAACATTTTTGACACACACACACACACACACACACACACACACACACACACACACACACACACACACACACACACACACACACACACACACACACACACACACACACACACACACACACACACACACACACACACACACACACACACACACACACACACACACACACACACACACACACACACACACACACACACACACACACACACACACACACACACACACACACACACACACACACACACAGGACGCAGCAGCTTACCTGTCTTCAAAGTGGCTGGCGATGACGGACAGCTTGTTCGTCCTGGACATGGCCATGTGGGAGTTGCCCAACACCATGACTGCGTCCAGACACTTGGACAAGGTGAGCTGGGCGGAGACGAGAGGAGGTGGACGGGGTTGTTTACTCACATTTTAAACCTACGATCTGAAAACCACCCACAATACTTCCTCGTCCTACCTCCGTGGCACGCTGAGCCTGCTGCCCCCACCATATCGGATTCACGTCCACGACGATGACCAGCAGATTGATTTCTTCCTCTGAGGAAATGTTGTAAACAAGTTACCATGACGCAACTAAAAACAACTAACCAGCTGCTCTCTACAACTCTAACGTTACACAACTGTGAAGTAACCTCATTAACGTTATCAATCGGACTAAAGCTAGACGTACCTGATGCCATCACGACTGCAAGTTACTCAAAACAAGAGACCAACAAGTGATAACTGTTGTTCTGCTTTTAGCATTCATTTAACAACTAAATAATGAGCATTTGAAGGTCTGGAGAATCTTTATATTAAATATATAAACCAGTAAAAACTGACACTTGTGATATTGAAGCCACGTTAGCCTGCTGCTGCTATGTTGCTCTTCTTCGGCCTTTCATATTGGCGTCACACGGCGCGCTGCGGCCCTCTAGCGTCTATTTGGCGTAAATTCACAAACACCACATACAGCCATGTGTTTTCTTTTCACCTGATTAGAACTGATCAGAATAAGTTTAGATATCTTATGTAAGGACAATTAGCACTATAAGAATACTCAACTACAAGTAAAAAAACAACCCTGCATTCAAAATCTGAGGTAAGTAAAAGAACAAAAGTATTATCAGCGAAGTGTAGGTTAAGTATGAAATGTTATGTATTTGTTATGTAGAAAAACAACCACTGTGATTTTAATATGAATTATTTGATTGCACTTACTAAAACAATGATTTGGAAATAGAATGAACTGCTTTAGTTGGTCAAGTTGTAGCTCATTTGTACTAATATGTACTGATGGGTAGTTTAAAATAACGTAGCTGTTTATAAAATGACAAATTACATTATAATAATACGTCTTATAGAATTTACTGTGACAATGGGACATACAAATAATCATCATTTTTGTCTACCAACAATAAAACATTTTTTTGTACCATTTAATAACTACAATTCTGTAGTAAACAAACTTCAGTGTCAAAGAACTGCAAAACCAATTAGAATAAACTAGTAGTAAGTTCCTGCAGAAAATAAACATTTCTAAATCATATTTGTTCAATGTCTTCAGTAATGCCCGGTTTGTTGTGTCCATCCGAGCAGGAGCACAGTACTGAACAGTGAACATCACGCAACACTAAAGATATCCAATTGCAACTGTGTGTCCTTGAATGTCCTATATTCATCTTACTACATTATATATTATTTTCAGATATTTATCTTTGTCGTATTGTAGCTTATTGGCTCACACACTTAGTAACAGTTGTTTTATAATAATTATTGTGACAAACAGATTTAAAGGTTGGAAATGCTTTCCAATGAAATGCAAAGAAACGGCTTACATTGTCCTTTTAGCATTTCAGTAGTAATCAATCACCTCTAAAACAATCCTTAAATGTCTGGTTATTTCTTTGCCTTAGGTTTGGGCTGGGGCTTGTGTAAGTCAGTACTATATCTCTCAGTCCGGTAAACATCTGACTCAATGGCTTCCTGAGAGGTGTTCAGTGTTACGTATACATTTCCGTTGACCTCCGTGACCTTGTGAATCCTCTGTTTGACCCCCTTGGAGCGCCAGTGTATTTTCAGGGGTTTGGCTGAAGGATCTTCCACAGCTTGGTAAAGCCCTTCCCCTTCTGCAAGTGTGATCTTGTACTTGTGCCACGGACACACGATACACAGCCGCCCATTAAACTCCTGATGTTGGCACAGCATGAAGGTGATTAGAGTCGCAGCTATAGAGGAAGTCTCATGAGAAAACGTTTAAATATATGTATATATATATATATATATATATATATATATATATATATATATATATATATGTATATATACATACACACATAAAAACTTTAACAAGGGCATTACAGCAAACTTACACAACATATTATTTAAATATTATAACATTAAATGGCTACTTTACTGAAAAATGAAGAGAATGTATATATCTTACCTCAATGTCTCCATGCTGTAATGCACCACCTGAATCTGTCAGTGGAAAAACAAGTTTCACTATAGGCCTCAGTGTAATGAGCCATTGCAGAAAGTAAATTCCACACTATAAATATAATACAACAATAAATGTCCTCATCTTTTTAAATGTTTCAACAGGAAAACAACTAAAAGTGAGGAAATGCTGAACAATTGTAGCTCCCTGCATTTATCAACACCAACACACAACCGGAGCTTACGGTAGCAGCGTGGGTCCATTGCGTGAAACTTCCCCTGGTGGTACAGAACCAGTATATCTCTGCATCCATTCACTATCTTGGTCACACGCCCAGCCTTGACAATGTCCTCTTTCTTCCCGATGAAGTGGGAGGCAGGGGGAGGTGAGGAGGCAGAGGAAGAGGAAGAGGGAGGGAGAGTAAAGGAAGAAGAGGAATTCTCAGAAGTCTCCTCCTCAGAAGACATGTTGATCAACGGCAGGTATCCTGGGAAAGAATAAGAATATAGTTTATAATAATCATTATTATTATTATTAAAATAGTTGAGGACATGATTATAATCTTTATAATTGTTATTTATATTAAAATAATAATAATTAATAATAATCTTTTTATTTTTTATTATTTTTTATTTTCTATTAATGCACTGTTGTGCACCGCTGCTGTGATCCTGAAATGTTCCCACTGTGGGACTAATAAAGGAATATCTAATCTAATCTAATCTAAAATAGATAGTAATGAAAACAGTTTTTATTAAACAAAACTATTGGATTTAAGTCACATGCAATACAATTCATATGAAAATAACAATAAAGTGAAAAACAGAACATATAAAATGTTGCTTGAAGGTGTTCCAGATGTTTTGAGCATCGGCTTCTATCCTTTCCTCCATTTTTATTGGGAGATGTAGTGATTGAGAGGAAACAAGAGTCAGATTCGGTGTAACAGAGAGAGGGAGGAGAACGACGCACAGAATCACCATCAAGGCCATAACAGAAAGGAGAAATCAACAAACCATCAGCAATACATGAGTAGTTCCTGTTCATTGCGGCTTCTTGGAGTTAATAATTAAGTACTCATTAAATGCAAAGCAAAGTTAAATCTGCCTACCGTGTACATTTTCCAGTTTACATCTCTGACGCCTCTATTGTCTGCAGTCACAGTTGTTTCTATGGCAGCCCTCCTCGCTGGGTGGGTCTGCCAACCTGGTTCCTGATGGATTCGTTTATTTAAAGGTGTATCAACTTGATACTTTCAAGGTACACAATGCAAACCAAACGTAGTCAGCATTTCAAGGGAGCCATGTGTCAAGCAAAAGCAGAGTTAATGTTGTGTGTTACGTTCAATGTTGTCCCCAGTGAAACAAGGTCTGATGAGAGGGATCCCATGAAGTCCTTCTCCTTTGTGACTTAACGCTTCCACCAGAGATCGAGTGTACTAAGAATTCAATATACAACTGTACAAGAATGCATTCGCTGCTGAAGTATAGGCTTTAATATACTGTTACGGTAGGCCTATACAGTTTACCAATATACTGTATAGCATTGCCGCAGGGACCCATGAGGCTAAATTATGAAGATAATACAGCAAATAAAACTGTAATTAAACAATACTCATATTAGTATCGTACTATCTATGTATTTATAACAAAATTGCCACCTTAAAACCATGTTGTATTGTAATGTTCAGAGCACGGGTGTAGCTATGTTGTTTAAAATTATACATTATTGTAGCTTAAACATTTTCAAAATACCTCAATATATAACAATAATCCACGTGTTGTGTCGTTAATACATGCAGAAAATAAGTGTTTATTTGCATTGCTCAGCTTTTTGTACAACCAGCGGGGCAAATATTGTAATGGTTCAGTCTAAGAAGGCTTTTTGTCTTAGCAGGTTTGTTGTGGGCATTAAGCCCTCTGAGGATTATCTCTCTTTCATGCTGAAGTGAGCGTAATTTGACCGACTGTCTTTCTAAATGTCGGCAATTAAATCATATATAATTTCGTATCCTAACATCTGCCCCCGTGGGTTTGCTTTCACACCTGTCTGTGCAGGTGAGCTCTGAACCGCATCAACCCGTTTTCGTCGCTATGGAGACTTACGTTTGTGTACGGAAATAGTGATACTACTCACGCTAACTGGGGAAATTAATGCATGTTGTCAGTTCGTGCTCGTTCAGATGCAACGTAGTGTTCACTCATTGTCAATATATGGTTGCTTCAGAGTCTGGAGGTAATCAGGTACGTCAGGTAATTTATTCTTGCCATTTGGAGAAACTTATCAGCTTTAAGTTTCTCGTTTCAAACCACTATTTTTGAAGCACAGGCACTTCATTAACTAGTTTAATAATGTAGTATGTGCATTTCATTTGAGAACAATTTAAAAAACTGCATTATCGTTGTCCTTTTCTTTTGAGGTTTGGGCTTGTTGTAACAAACCGGCCCTGTTACGGACAGAGATCAACAACCCACTACCCCTGGATGTCATCGCTTTATGGCTAGGATGGCCTTATGTCTTTTTGTAATTTGATTTGCAGAATTAACAGCAGCTGACACTCAAATCCCAACAAGTGTTTGCTGTAAGGATTGTGGCACAACCCAAAGGAATTATAGACCTCAAGAACAGGGATGCATTGGTACATTGGAATTCATAAACACAGCGATGCACAGCTCTCTATCCTAATGCATGCATATGAAGAGGATTGCATTCAAGTGACATATGGCAGGTCTATCGCTGCTGCCAGCTAATCTACTTTAGAAGCAGAGGAAAGCAACAGTTGCATGGCTGTGCCTGCTATATTTAACATATTTGCTGAGGCACATACATGTCTGACATGGTTGCACTGTGCTGCTGCCGTGGCTCCATACAGACAAAGTGTCAAATGTCAGCATCATACCAGGGTTGTGTGCTTTGCTTGACACCACAACTGTGCAGCGTAGTAGTAAAGACGCAGCAACCGACCAGACCATTGGCTATCAGTCTATGACAGAAGTCAGGCGATTCAAGTTTGTAGTTGCTGTGAGTTTCTTTCTGTATGCTGAGCCTATTGTCATATAATTACTCTAGTTGAAGTCTGCCGTCACTTCTTCCATGCCTTTTGATTTGTGCGACCAAGAGACTAAATCAACATGTCTGCCACTGCCAGGGTATGAGTGGAGAGAGGTAAAAGAAAAAGAGAGAGAAAAGGAAGGTGAGGAAATGCCTCTTTGCCTGCATGAGTGTCTGAGGGCTGTCGGGCTACAGAGTCACTATGCCAGGTAATTTCACTTGCTAAATATTCAAACTCACAATTGTACTGAACTCTTCTCAGACAATCTAGCTTCCTCTGTTTCCTCTCCTTCAGGTTTACTTCAGGGGGTGTTCATCGTGCAGCCCACCTTTCGGCGCTGACTATGGAGGACTATCCTATTCTGGGAATCCGTTCTATGGAGGACAGGACTCGGCTCTTCCATCTGGTCCAAATGGTCAAAGTTCTTGACCTTGAATATGAAGATGACGATACAGATTACGATGCTGATGGTGTTGATGGTGATAAAGGCTACCCAGGAGCAGAGAGGAGCTTTTATGGTTGTGTGGATCCTGATGACGATGTCTGTGATGATGACAATGAGAAGACTGCTGCTGTGAGTAAGCGAAATGCAACACATGTGTCCTCGCCACCAGACATTCACAGGTGGCTCGATTGCAATTGTGAAACCATGGATCATCATCTAAAGCTATTTTCTGGTCTAAAAGATACTGTTCATGTCTGCGCAAGTCGTTGTAGAAAAAAAAAAAAATTATCAGATCAGGGCAAAGAATCAGCCATACCTGTGCAGCTTGACACTGTAAGTGGCTGCAAAGGGAAAAAAAAACACAGGCCAGATTTCCATAGTAGTTTTAGCAACAAACTGCTTGGGCACAAAGTTAGAAAAGGAATTTCTAGGAAGGAAAAACTCTTTTGCAAAATAAACAGTAACATGGCTACTGAACACATGGCTATGCCAACACCTGTTTATGAATCGAAGAGAACAGCTGGCTACAACTATGGACTACCACTGAGTTCCCCTCCTGCTCCAAACAGAAAGTAAGTGGCGGTGTCTCTTCTTTTGCATATGAGCATTGTTTCCTTTGCACATGATCTTTGATTTTGTGTGTGCGTGTGTGTGCAGGCAACCAGTCGGGCAACGGATCACTGTGTGTCTGAGGAAAAGACCTCTGATGCACACAGAGTGCAGCAGAGGAGAGGCAGATGTTGTAACAACTCCGAGTGGAGAGTGTGTGATTGTCCATGAAAGTAAAGAGGCTGTGGATCTCTCACAGTACACACTACAGGTAGATGATGTCTTGAGAGGAGACACTGACGCTAATGTTTTCTGTCTGAAACTGTGTTTTTACAATAACAGGTACAACTGAAGATATATGTGTCTCTAAATAAACACACATTATCGTCAAACTCTGATGATGGGTGACAATCATCAGGATTTCCATCTGGCTTGACTTAGATTTTACATTTGAGTAAAACAAGAGAAGTGGGCTCAGTTTAGCAGCATGAAGTATTTTTGTTGATGCATGAGGTTTTCAGAATTGTGTGCATATTTCCATTGTTTGCATGTTCCCACAGGAATGATACTCAGTTAGCAATACTGCAAATATGTCAATTTTACTTTCTATACTTTCATTTGTTGGCCATAGGCTAAAACACCATTGTGTTATCTACATTGATTGAAGTGACTTAACTACATTTATTTACATGAGAATCGGAGATTGCCACTTTAACTAGCTGAATTGTGTGTAGGGTCACCTTGACATATCATCACACTGTTGTTTTGTTTATTTAATACCTTGTCCCTCTGTCTCTTGTCCCTGCAGCACACGTTCTACTTTGACCAGGTTTTTGGGGAGGAGAGCTCCAACGAAGAGGTGTATCAAAGAACAGCATATCCTCTGGTACAGCACATGCTCAATGGGTAGGTTACTATGGATCTCTAAAGTGATCCAAATTAGTCAATTTTGTGCCTTGAAGTAAATGCTTGTTTAGCGTTGTGATTCTACGAATCAGTGCTCTCTAGCTATCTTTATTTGTTTGTATT
This sequence comes from Liparis tanakae, assembly GCA_036178185.1. Classification (NCBI taxonomy): domain Eukaryota; kingdom Metazoa; phylum Chordata; class Actinopteri; order Perciformes; family Liparidae; genus Liparis; species Liparis tanakae. The sequence continues at coordinate 9,644,202 of CM070094.1, read as the reverse complement.
ATTTGTTCTGTGTGTGTCCATAGAGGCAAGGCCACCTGCTTTGCATATGGCCAGACAGGTGCAGGGAAGACTCACACCATGCTGGGTTCTCCTTTGAGACCAGGGTTGTATGCACTGGCAGTCCTGGACATCTTTGCGTACCTCTCCACCACTCACATGCACTTACCCTTGTTGGTGTATGTGAGTTTCTTTGAGATCTACTGTGGTCAGCTGTATGACCTGTTGGACCACAGAAAAAGGTGTGTGTGTTGAAGAGCGTAATAATGTTTGAGGTGGAGTTATTTTTGAAGAAAGATGAAAAGATAACCAGCTAGCAATTGATCAACAATAGATGTCATATTTATTCCATAGACATGATACCTTTTTGGTAACATGACCTTCAAAGTAAACTTGTTCTTATTAGTTAGATGTATGAGAACCCTTGATTTTCTGATTCTTTTTTTTTTTCCTCTTTCATTTCTTCCTTCATTAGATTGTTTGCCAGGGAGGATGGACAAAAGGTGGTCCACATTGTTGGGCTGCGTGATATCAGAGTGGACTCAGTCAGCTCACTATTGGAGGTTTTCCCTTTCAAATATCCTCATGTCCATAGTGTGTAGTCAAGCGCTGGATTACTAAATGTAATATAATATGCATACACAGGCACGGGCACAGATAGAGCCCTAGTGGTGCTCAAGCACCAGCCCCTTTTGCCCTGGATGAGAAAAGTGCCCTTTTTTCAGGAGGCACTTTTTTTTTTTCATTCATCAGTGTTTAAGAATAAAAGTTTCTCTCTCTGTCATCAAGTCCCCCAAATGTGTTTTGATATCTGACGGGGCATTTATTTTAGTTCTTATGAGACTATCGCCCCGACGTGCTCAACGCCACTCACGAGCCCCCTATTTTGTACTTTTGGTACAAAACAGAATCTAATGCAATGTGAAATAATGTAATTGGGTGCTGTGGCTTGGTGGGTAGAAGAGTGTGTTCAGTGGACACAAGGTCCTGGGTTCAAGCCCCAGCAGTGGTGAAAAATTATTTATTTCTTTTCAGAGGGGAGCGCATTTTTTTGCACCCCACTCTGAATGTTGCCCTAGGCGGCCGCCTATACCGCCTGTAGGAAGAACCGCCCCTGGTTCAGAGGGCTAAATGTGCAGGCCTTAGTTTGAGGACCACTGCTCTTGGCTGTTGATGTCTATCAATATCATTCATTTTGAAAATGACGTAAGAGGGCAATACGGATCCGAATCAGACCTGCGTGGCTAGCGCGACGACCCATTAGCCAATCAGAACGCTTGTACTGTTGTTGCGATATAATAACTCATCTTTATTCATAAAGGAAGTGTAAGATAGCTGTCTGATGCTCCCCAGAGGAAACACAGGTCATATTGCTGCTTAAGCTTTAACTCTGTCAGAATCTTTTTTTGGCATGTGCCCTTTCTTTGGGTTTGAGCACCTGCCCCCCAAAATGTCTGTGCACGTGCCTGTGCATACCTATGTTTTCATTAGTGTATAATCATCTGAGACTAGGAATCATTGTGTTTTTGTTAGATTACATTATATGTAAGTTTAACTGATCCTATATATATATATATATAGTCTGCCGTGTTGCACCGCCATGTTTCTGCAATAGCCTGGAATACACAAACCCAACAAGATCCTTTTGTTTTCTTGTCGAATGGCATTGAACGATTTTGCTGATCACCACAATCTTGAAAAGGATGGGGTATTCCGTTTGATGCATTCTGCAACCAATGCCACTAGATGCCAACAAATCCCACACACTGTGCCTTTTAAGTCTATTTTGTTGTCACAAAAAACAACAAGTTTTCTTGTTGGGTAATATTTCAATTAAGGTACTCAAAAATATGCTGGTGCATCCATGAGGATGTGAAAAACAACCTGAGGTGCTAGCTAAAATTGATAAAGAACTTAAAAGCATATATATTTACTGTTGTATTTCCCTAAATATTGCCATTATTTCCTTATTTAATGATCTCTCTCTTTCCCATGTCTCCCTTCTGCATTCTTCATTGTCTTTTACAAAGGTGATTTCACGGGGTACAGAAGAGCGCACACAAGGAATAAGTGGCGTGAATCCCGTCTCCTCTCGTTCCCATGCCTTGCTTCGGATTCAGCTGAGAGATACAAACCAGCAGATTGCTGGTAGGTGAGTGACAACATGTGTTTATTCTATTGTAGTCGTATTATACACTTTCTGACTTAAAGCATTACTGGGGTTATTGTAGATCAGGTATGGCCAGTAGTATTGGTGTGAAATAACTGAACTAAGAAAGGTGTTTGTGCCGGTAGAATGTGGTTTGTGGACCTAGCAGGAAGTGAGAGGGCATCAGATACCAAAGAACCAAATAGGCAGAGTCGTATGGAGGGAGCTGAGATCAACCAGAGTTTGTTGGCTGTAAGCTACAACACACACACACACACACACACACACACACACACACACACACACACACACACACACACACACACACACTCACACTCACACTCACACTCACTCACACTCTCTCGGAGGGCGATCACACATAAAGTCAATGACATTGAAAAAGGTATTAAAGGATTTCACATATTTTCTCGTTGTTGTTTCCTCAGCTTAAAGAGTGTATCCGGTCCCTTGATCAAGAGCAGTCGCACACACCTTTTAGACAAAGCAAACTCACTCAGGTACTAAATATTGTGCCACTTGCTGATTTGTATTGGTTCTTGTGTGTGTGTGTGTGTGTGTGTGTGTGTGTGTGTGTGTGTATTAATATCATGCTTGATGTTTTTGTCCAGTCCTTCAATAAACTCTTGTGTTTTTTTAACTACATTTCTTCCTTTCTAGGTTTTGAAAGACTCGTTTGTTGGAGACTCAATGACATGCATGATTGCCAACATTTCACCTGGTCACTTGGCAACTGAGCACACACTAAATACCCTGAGATACGCCGACCGGTAAGTGTGTATAATTAGTTTGCATGGGATATTTGTTGCTGGAAATGTGTTGTTGTTTTTCTTAGATCCTTAATGGCTTTCATTCATCCTATTTTAAAATGTGGAAACTTAAAATAGTATAATCTTTTAAATACAACGTTCTTTTTTCATCTGGGTCACATTGTTTACAACTTTTAGTCCTTTTTTTTCTTTTTTCTTTTTGATGGTGTCAGGGTTGGTAGAGACAAACATCAGTGATTGCTTTTTGAAATATTATACATCTTCTTGATTTGTTCATAGGGTGAAGGAGTTGAAGGGACAAATAGGGCTGAGAGGTGGAAGAAGAAACAAGAAAATACACTCCCCCAAACAAGACCTGTCCAACAGCAGCAGCAGCAGTAGCAGCCGAGGCAACATTGTTGGCACAAGAGGGAAAAGTCCTACTAAAAAGCCAAAGTTAGGGCAACAAAGAGAGGATTTTGGTCTTACCACACCTACCACAAGATTAACCACGGGGGGTTCAATTATCTGCTCCACACCCAAAAACAGCAGATGGGGAGAGGAAACAAATCCAAGCACAAGAAAGGGGATCGGACTTGAACATGTTACACCAGTCAGAGGTTTGGGAATAGGGGATACAAGGAAGAGAACAGGTGGGAGGGAAGGTAGAATAAAAAAAGGGTATGGAGTAACTGACAGTGAATTCAACCACAGAGAAAAAGAGAATCAGAAAAGCACTTTGAAAGAGGGAAGAAAAGAGGAGAAAAGATGGATAGAACAGGGAAGACACGTGGAAAGTAGTAGGGACACACATAGTGAAGTAGAAAGGCCACATAAAGGAGATGTACAAAAAGATGATGAAAGGAATAAGGAGAGGGAGAGGCATCTTAGACAGTATCATCAGCAGCTGCAGCAGTTTATGCCTTCATCAGCTTCTTCATCCGTCCATCTCTTCTCACCCTCTACATGTCTCTCTTTTTCCTCTTCCAATCAGACCTCTCTCTCTTCTTCTGTCCCTCCATCTTCAATTTCTTCTCTCCAAAACACTTCCTGCTCCTCCGTTTCTGACTGTATACAGCATGGTTTGGGAGAGAATGTAGATGCATGCAGAGCTAGGGTTGAGGTTAGGGCTGATAATAACAGTAAAAAGTTGTTGTTCTTCCCCCGTGGAGACAGTTGCTTACAAACTGAAACCTCTCCAAGCTACAGTAAAAATAAAGATGAGATTGGTCACGGTGGCTCAGGTGGTGTTAGTGAAAAGTGGAGGATATCTAGGGAGGGAGGGGAAGCAATATTTGGACAAGACAGAGGTACACATGAGAAGAAGTCACATAAGGAAACAGGGGAAGGAGATGTAAGAGTAAGGAGGGAAGAGTGGACGGCAGCTGGGATGGAAGGAGGAAAAGAAAGGGGGTGGGCTACAACATCAGAGACAGAGCAGGTGAACAGGATGACCGGGGCAATACCAGCTGATGTAGAGCCCTTAGTCGTGTACAACTGTATCTCAGAAGAGAGCAGATATGCGGGTGGGGAAGAAACAGATACCTTTGATGACCCACTGGATGGAGTGTGGAGTACTAAGAAGCGAGAAGAAGGTGATGGCTATGGTTTACTGTGCGACCACAGCGGCATTGACCGCAACAGCCTCTTTAACCACCCTCTTGCTGAGTCATCCCATCAACAAGCTCCAGCTGAACGACCCCTCTCCCCAGCCTGTGAACACGCCACCGCACCCCTGACCCCTAATAAACTCAGTGATCTCACCCCTAAGTTTAAACATACCAGATACCCCTCAAACATCGCCCCTCTGCCATTGAAAAATGCTCAAAAGGAAATGCCAGCAAGCAGCTATAAAGAGAAGCAACCAGGGTTTGCTGCTCTCGTCAATAGAACAAACTTTTCAAATTCTCGTTGGGCCACACTGCCTCTCTCTAATCCCATCACACGCAGTAGTTGTAAAATACCTGCGAAACCCCGTAACATATCATCTGAAAGTCCAGCTTACCCAATGGAACACAGCCATCCAGAGGTCAGAGCCAAAGGGTCTGTTTTTCCTCATGAGGTGACGGCAGATTCTCTCAGTTACATCACAGACCCCATTAGCATTTCCCTGCTTCAAGGGGATCGACAGACCGCCACAGCCTCGTTCCTCCAAGGGGAACAGAAAAAAAACTCATCGTGTTCGCTTGAAATTGAAAGAGCAGGGGAAATTGTAGTGGACGAGGATGTGGAATTTCGCTTGTCTTTTTTGGAGCTGCCAAAGTCAAAGACTGCCTACCCTCTCATCTCTGACACCATGACAGCTGCAAATTACACTGAGCAAATAAAAGGCATGTATACACATTGACTATTGTGGAAGAGGTAGATGTGAGTTATGTGTGTGTTTGTGAATGGACTAGTGCTTAAGAAATAATATGTGAATTTGTTTTCTCTTCTAAATCGTTTCCAGGTATGATGAAGCCTCCTATCCCTGAGGTTATGCTGGTCCCTCTCCGGGACCAAGAGAACAATCAGAAACCCCAAACTACACCAGCTATTGAGGTCCTGGGCTACATACCTCCTACATCCCCACTTAAAACCTCTACATGTGGTTCTACAGAAACTTCTATCATGCATTCCATCTCATCCTCTGCCCAGCCGTCTGGAAACACTAGTTCACCCAACTCACACAATCTAATGACATATTCTGGTGCCACCCATGCGCCACCAGAATATTCACGCTATATGCTCAGCAAGCTAGCTTTTTCTATTTCAACACCACAGTCAGACAGTTTATTGGGCCAGTTGAACACAGTGCCAAAGCAATGTCATACAGTACATTCAAATCATCCGACCAACACAAACATCTCACTCCAAAAACACTGTCAAGAGACCGCCAGCAATTACACAATTACACCCATCACTACCAATCTGTCTACGTTGGAAGATTTGGATCCCAGGCAGTAAGTACCTGCAATCTCACAATGTTGTTTCCACAATCATTCTAAAGGGGCGTTTGAGAAGCCAGAGCACATTATACTGAGACACCGCTGGTATTAATGCAACCACAAACAATGATAATACTAAACTGTGTTACGGTGATGGTGAATTTATACAGAAATCATACACCCTTTGGTGACAAATTTAGAAAACCTGTGGTGTATTTAGCTTCAATAAAAAAATGTTTTCTTCTAATCCCATCCAATTATAGGTGGTGTGTTGTGCAGGCTCATTTGGAGCAGCTAGAAGAGATGGAGGCTTTATGTTGTAAAGAGGGGACTCTTCTGTGCCAGCAACCTAATATGGTCAGAATGAATCAAAAATGTATTTTTGTAAACAAGATTTTAAAATGTATTTAATTTGTCCCCACTTTCCAACTGGTTGTCTCTCAACAGGCATTTGGAGAGTATGTGCACAAACTGGTGGCTATCATGGAGAGAAAGGCTCGCTGTGTCCAGAGCATGATAGCTCAGCTGCAGCCATACCTTAAGCCGAGTAATACTAACCAGCCACACAACGGGGAAGAAGATCATCAGTATTCAACTAATTAAATTAATTAAATTGATAAGCAATAAGAGAATATTTGTATTTGTATGTGTCTCCTACACCTTGAAGAAATGGCAGGTATGCAAAGTTGTGACGTCTATAAGTGCACAATATATTTTTCACTGACACTATACAATATCTGACTGTCAATATTAGTATTGCTATTTTTTCCTCTTTGATCCTCAGATAATTTATTAGTATTAATAGATCATTGATATTCTTACATATTTAGTTTTTTGAATAATAATTTATCAGGTTCTTCTTAAAATGGAGATGTGGAAACCTCGATCAGTGGTATTTAAGAAAGAAAGTTCTATGTTTGAATTGCTGCTATTTATGTAACCTACTTTTCATTTAACCTAATCCAATCGGGTTATTCTTTTCCAAACCCAGTCTTGGAACAATCTTGGCATTTTCTCCTCGATTCAGACTGATAATAATGATAATAATGCTTTGCTCTTTCCTTTTCTTGGTCTTAAAAAAGTACTGATCTTGAGTTGTCCCCTCATGAAAACACAGCACATGATAACATTCTGTTGAAACTTAAGCTCAGGTTGTCTACTGAACTATTTACTGAGTGACAAGTGTAATGCTATTTTATTTTATGTTTAGAAATCATATGCCTTTTGTTTTCTAAAGTAATGGGATATTTGGTGTCTTATTTGTTTTTCAGCTCAGGCATTGAGGGTATATGTTTTTGGAACAAAATTCTAAGAGTTTAAGATTGAATAATAATAATACAAAGTTGCCTAAATGTGTCTGTGTTGTGAATTATTTATATCAGGAAGTGGTGATTTTATGATTGTTTTCTGAGTGGGGCAGTGTAGAAATGTTGTTTTTACCGAGTCTATTTGCCTATTCAAATAGCCTTTCATTATGAAAATGTATATATTCCATAAAGAGCAGTGATAAGAGTAAATGGGTAAATACAATTTGAATATGAGATGCAAGCTTGTAAAGACAATGCGAATTCAGTGGGTCACTTCTAGTATTACACCATCATCGGAGAAACCTACTCGACCTGTTTTGGATGAAGAAATATTTATTTTTAAAACTCCGTCTCGGATACATTGAATAATCGCCGCATGGAGGCTGTATCTGATCTCACTGGATCCTATTCCTACGCATACATATGTGCGGAATTTCCGGAAAAATCACCAAATGATTTGTGAGAAACGTTTTCACCCGTTCTTTTAGGCTGGAAACAATAAACAAAGCGCGCTCCCAGACAGGAGCGCGCACGTAAGTGTACGGTGTTAAACCACCTGACCAGCGCGGTGGGTTTTGGTTGGCAGTGTTCGCCTCAGAACGTTGAACAACGGCGCGGTGGGTCACGTGACAGCATCTGCTGCTGCTGGCTGAGCGAAGCGTGTTAGCAGGTAAAATAAATATTACGATGTGTTGTGCCAATGTTGTCTATTCAAAAGCCACTTTGACGACACGAGTGTCTTATAGTAAAACTTCTACATTCATATAAGTAAAACCGATCGGTCGGTTCAGAGGAATCGTTCGTCTTCTTCGGTGGCTAGCTAACTAGCTCGCTAAGTAACCAGCGCTGTATCCGTAAGTTACTGTAGCGCTGCATTCATTGTATGCGGACGGGCCGTTCACAAGCCGTGCAGTCGGCCTGCTGATGATATCGGTGGTAGCTTAACACGAACGGGCCACGCGTTTGTCGACAACTGTTCTAACCCACATACCTTCATTTGTATTCCAAGCCCACAGCGTTGTCGTTGTAAATGTTCACGTTAATTGGACACGCGACGTTCGCCAGTGTCATTGTGTGTTCGCCCTGCTGCTAAATTAAACTACATGTACGCACGATTGAGCTTTGCTCTTGGTAAAAACACAAAGGGTACGTCGTCGTCGTGTTTTTTTTTTTTTGTTCCCGAGTCTTTGGGTCTATATCTCACTCACGTACAGGTAAACTAATCGTACGGTCGCGCTGCTGATGTATTTCCATTACAACGTGACGTTTGACGGTGCGGGTCGGAACAAAGACGAGCGGTAGCCGAGCTACAGCTAGCTCGAGCTAACGGCGAGCTGGCGCTGATGTGAACGTCATCGGCTCAGGTTTCAGTCCAGATTATCCAAACTTTCGTCTAAATAAGGTTACGGGTCAGTCATTATGTACGTTAGCTAACTAGAGATTAACTTGACTGGAAAATACGGATGCGTTGCTAATGTTACGTCATACAGCTGACCTTAACCGTGCGGGTTGTGTCAGCTAACATGATAATCAGACAATGTCGGTATCCACAGCCGGTGGATCTCATTTGTTTTGTTCTCATGTTGATCAATTATTATTCGCTATAACTACAAGTAATAGAATTTGGTGTTCAACGGATACTACTGTGCTTGTGATTTCCATAGGCAGGTTTGTCTGGCATAAAGCGCTGCTTCCTTTGTTCGGTTTATTTTTCTTTTCGCTCTAATGCCGAATAGTTGTCGCTAACCTGACTTTATAAATGGAGAAACGTGTCATAATTAATAATACACATAGCATCTGGTGGTGTATACTCGCTGTATTTTTGTGTGGGAGACGGAGGGAGGGTTGTAAATTGACACCAGACAGTCATCCCTTGGCTGTCTAAATTTAACTGGGGGGGGGGGGGGGGGGGGGCGAGACAGATGGGTTCATAGTCTTACATGGTATACTTGACAACACTGAGTCCGTGACATGCATTCAGTTCATTGTACTGGAATTAGGCATTTATTCAATATTATATTTGACTAGTAATTGTGACTCAATTAACCCATCTCACAGGCATATGTCATTTAACTCTGCCTCTGTCTCCTCTCCTCCAGATTTTTCTATTTTGTACATACATTGTTTTGTATATACTGTAAATGATGACTTCAGTGGTCAGCAATCAAGCCCGGGGGGCTCGGGACGGAACGCTCTCTACGACTACACAAACAACACAGCCACAGGTGGGTTCTCACCATTGTACAGCGTTGCGGTCAATATTGTGCTCAATTTGAATACACGCCGTCTTTTTTATATTTTCGCACAATGAACGGCTTTAATCATTTAGTTTTTTAATGTTATGTTGATAATTGAAATTAAGGTTATTTTCAATGCATCTAAAATGTAATTTCACACTCTTGAAGAATTAGGCAGATGCATCCTACATTGGATACCGTTACCCAGATTGTAGCATTGTGTAATATGTAAATAAATCGTATTGTGAGATGCAGCGCTATAGGCTAAGGGTTGTCATAAGCAAACCATTTTTAACATACTAGGGACAGCAATTATGAAGATGTATAACGTCATAGTTTCTTAATTACTAAAATTATAAGACAACTAAATATGGCAGCCAACTGCTGCCTGGTAGTGCCACCAATAGCCAGTGTGGCATCACTTTTTATTTTGTGATCAGCCGTGTTGATTTCTAACTGAACTGAACTGTTTGTTTACCAGGCCACCGCAGAACAGCTTCTTTTAGCCCAAATGTTCTACGACAAAAATGATGCTGAATTTGAAGACAAAGTCAAACAGGTAATGTGTTTGTACATGTACACACATTTAGACAAATTCATTTTCTGGATCACCAGCACATCTTTCTGGAATCCTGGAGATGTTGACCCTTAATTGAATGAAATGGTGCTCTAACTCAATTTTTATTTTTTTATTTTGCCAACACACAGCTGATTGAGGTAACTGGGAAAACTCAAGATGAGTGCATGGTAGCCCTCCATGACTGCAGCGAAGATGTAAACAGAGCCATCAATTTTCTGCTGGAGAGCACCCCTGATACAGTAAGTCTCTGTACACATGCACAAACCATATTCATGTATACATTTTATACTTGTGTTCACATCTTGTAAAGATTCCTCTGGGTTAATGCCGGAACTAAAACACACCATGAACCATGCACAATTTATCACAATATAGCTATCATTTATTTATGTATTTAGTCAAGCTCATTCTCTGGTTTACCTCCGTCAGACATCCTGGGAAACTGTGGGGAAGAAGCGTACCCTTGGGAAAGAAGGAGGACCCTCAGAGATAAAGGAGAGCAGGGAGAAGAAAGGAGAGAGGGAGGCAAGTCGTGGACGTGGGGCGTCCAACAGAAGAGGCAGAGGCATCAGCCGAGGGCGCGAAGGTATGAACTTGAAGAAAGGCGTTTGTCTAAAATTTATAATAGAATTATTGTGTAAATGTATGTTCCTTGTAAGTCCTTTTGAAATTGTGTTCTCTGCATTTGAATCATCTTTGATACGTTTATTTTGAGTATTGTATCGATTTGTCATTCAACTTTTCTCATTTGTTTGACTTGATATCCCAGTGTTTTTTATTTCCAAAGGCCCAGCTCTTTCTCACAGTTCAGTGTTAGTGAGTTTGTAACTCTTGTTTTCCAGGTCGGTTAGAGGAGAATGGGTTTGAGGTGGCTCCTGGAGAGAGAGGGGGAGAGAGAGGGGGAGAGAGAGGGGGAGAGAGAGGCGGAGAACGAGTGGGAGAGCGTGGAGGACGAGGACGAGGCAGAGGTGAGAAATACAGAAAATTACACCACTGGTTTATTGAATACTTTGCACATTTTGGTTTCTTTGCTTACAAAATGGCAAAGTTGGACTATACAAAGATCATTGAAAAAAGGATATATATATATATATATATATATATATATATATCTATCATTATTTTACAGAAATATGTCCCTCATCAATTTTACCAAAATTAGAAATGATGTTGTTCAGCATGCGGATGTATCTGGCAACATATCTATTTGTATCTAAAGGCATTTAGAGTATTGCAGCACTCAACATGTGTGGAATGCGCTGAGTCCCCGCAGCTGCTTGCATGTATGTTTAGTGGGGCGAGGGATATCGTCGATGGAAGAGATTGGAGAGGGTGAAAAGGCTGGGTGTCTGACTGGATTTGTAGAATGTTTTTTGTAACACGTGCTCTATCAAGTCCTCGATCAGAATAAATTCTGATGGATGGTTATGCTTTAACCCTGGAGAAATGCATTTTTTCTTGTATTGCTGTTAAATGTCTAAAGTTAAAATATTGACTTCCAAAATATTATTTTGCCAAAAGAAGATCTCTTGGCTAAGATAGCCTGTCTACTGTGGCCTCGATGGCCCTGGTTTGTGTGTTTTTAACATTTTGCAATGTGATATCTTACTCTTCTATTTTAACTCACTTTTTTAAATTTAGTTTTCAACAACATAACTATATTTATTTTTAGTTGTATGTCTTGATACACATATTCAGGTACAGTGTAGAACACACAAAGAACAACAAACATTAAATGTTGCTCACTCCAAAAAGAAAAAGAAGAAAAAACAGTAATAATGAGTAGATTGTGTAAAAGATAATATGAATACAAATAATAACTTGAACATTGTAGATGGTTATGCTTTTTAACAACAGTCAACTATGATATTGATAAATTCTACGAAAAATTAAATGACCGACACATTTCTTCAAGTAAACTTAAAAAAATATTTAAAATTGGATATTGAAGAGTTGAGGCTGAAAGGAACCAGTCAGCAGAGGTCATCTGGTTGTTTTGTCTGTCTCCCTCAGGGACTGTGGTTCGCGGTAGAGGAAGGGCAGCTGATGGCAACAGGTTCTCTTCCCAGGGAATGGGGTAAGAATGTGTCTTAAATCGGAATTAAGATGTTGCTGATGTAATTAAAAGCGCATATCTTAAACATCTAAATCTGTGGATAAATGAAGTTTCGTAATCTCTTCATTCACTACTAACTATAGACCAGATGCTATTCGCTTTAGTTTTGCTTATGCGTCACTCTTCTTTCCACTTTACTGCTTTCAGCATCTTCAATCCAGCTGACTACACGGCTAACTCCCGAGCTCGCCAGGATACATGGGCAGGCAATGAAAGTGGTGAGGGAACTAGTCAAGAAAATAACAGATTTAACATTTTTAGCAATTTCCTATGTTTGCTGTAAAAAGGCTTGATTGTCATCGTAAACATATTTGCCTCATCTAGTTAATTTCCCCCAAATCAGTGAGAAATGTCAAAATTGAAGGCAGTAGGTGCTGAATAAATTAATTCAGAAATAGTAAATTTACTCTGTTGGCTTCAAGGGGTGTAATATATTCTGTTTAAGTAGGAGTGAAGAGGCAACTCTAACTTGGCTGCCGTTCTGTCTTTTTAGGAACATGGGAAGGCAATGTGGAAGACTGGGCTGCAGAGGACTGGAATGAGGACGTACGGCAGCACTTTAATTATGTTAAATGCATTTGCATTGCTTCAGATTGAGGGTTTACAGAATGTGTGGTAACTTGCTTTCAATTTGTACTGACCTGCATGGATTTTAGAGAAGTTTACTAAATACGATCAGTTAAACAATGGTCATATCAATGTGGTTCTTAATGGTGGTTTACAGCACATATGCCAAAATATAAATCTGATGGATGCCTGTGTTTGCAATTCCTGTCCCTTTTCACAGTTGTCTGAGACCAAAGTATTCACTGCCTCCTCTCCTCCAGCAAACCACATCAAACATGGACCCAAGTAAGCCATCCAGCCCAAGGTCCCATCAACTTGATTAGTTGATAGGACTTTTAGTCATTAGTTAGAAAAGCATTATTTATAAAACATTTCTTTAGCGTTATAAGTGTGATTGAAATGTATGTAAATGAAAGGTGTGTGTGTATATGTGTGTATATATATATATATATATATATATTAATAATTATTATTATTTTTCTTTATTTCATATTAATCATTTGTTGAATTATTTGATAATTTAGAATAGGAATATATATATATATATATATAACATTTTTTGCTTCTACCTTTTCAGTCTTTGTTTCGTATATTGTATTGCAATGATTGATAACAATTTAAAACAATACAGAAAACAGGTGTTATTTTGGAGTAACGGTTTTCTTTTATCTGTGTGGTTATCTCCTCCTTATAATCCCTCCTCCTCAAAAATCTCTTCTTCATCCTCAGTTCGGACCAGGTTAGCCTACTGCCGAAGACTGGAGTGGCTGGAGGGGGTTCTCTGGACTCTGATTTGGGAGCGATAGTTGATGGCCCCTCAGCCGAGCATTTGGGCCAAAGCCTGGTGTTTACCAACTCCCATCACAACGGACGCACTGCAACACACAGCTACGCAAACGCCACAGCCAACAGCTACGCCCATGCCGCCTCTGCTAGTACAACCTATGCACATGCTGCACTGGTACATACACACACTTGCACACGTGCAAGCACAAGCAAACACATTACGGTGTTCATGTGCCTACACACTGAGACTGGTATTTCAGTTCTTGTTGTGCTTCTCTCATCCTCCCAGTCCTCAGTCCTGGGTTCTGGTTTTGGGTCCTTGAATGCACCGAAGCCAACGTCTGCCTCCGACATCAGGACATCCGAGCAGCTCAATGGCCCTCGACTTGGTCAGAGGGCCAGTCAGATGCTGGGCAACGCCAGCAGCATTGGTGTTTCCAAAGATGCAGGGCCACCTCCAGTACAGAACCCTGTTCCAGCATGCTCTCGCTCTCTAGAAGTCAAGGCCCAGAGATCAGAGACTGGTCCTGTTACTGCCCAACACAGTAAGTTTCTATTCCTCAAAATAAATAAGAAATCTGACATGACTATTTAACCATAACTAATTGTTCTTGATGACAATGCACACAAAATAACGTGGTTCAAATGGCTATATAAATACATATTTATCTCAAATCTTTCCAGTGGAGATGAAGCTTCAACCGGAGCCATCAGCGGTGCTCAGTCAGCTGGTTCAGAGACAACAGTCCTCCCTCCTTCCGCATGCACCACAGGTCCCCACACCACCAGGTAGGCTGCAGGACAGTGTCGCGCTACAGTGTCCACTACAAAGTAGAGATGCCCGGATCAATTGGCTGTAATAAATCTGACCTGTTAGGAATTTTAAAACATGTGGCGGGGAGACTTTCAGGACAGTGTTGAGAAAAGTTAGTGGAGCCTAGCTGTGAAATATGGTTCCTAGAACAAAAATCTAAATTGCCAAAAATAAATTATCTGCAACTTTACTAATTGTCATTGAATATTTATAAGAATACCAGCAGTAGGGTTAAACCACTTAAATATTCCTTCTGCCTGGTTTATGGACTGCAACACATGCAAATATTTAGCTAAAGTTAAATGTGTAGATGGCTACAGTGCTAATATCAAAGAAGCATTTGTTCCATATTCTAAGAATATTTTTCCATTATATTATGTCTTGATAGAGTTATTTTGATCCTTTTAATGACAGTTAATATCTCTTACAGGTCACGAGTCATCCGTGCCTCATTTGCGAGATGGAGCTTCTCCAGGAGGGAAGTTGATGTGTATGGAGCACTCTCTCTCAGAACCCCCTCAGCGGCAGCTAAAGACTCAGAGACGTAGAGTACCTCCTTCCTCAAAGGTAAGCTCTTTGGATATCTGAACTCCTACTGACAACTCGGGTCGATTCAAAATAGCAACCAACAAGCTATGTGTAGAACCTGATTTCAGTAATGTGCAAAACACGGATGGAATCGCAGAAATTGATGTTTTTAATATACTCGATTGTAAAATGTGGCTTATCCTCGAATTTTCCCAAATATGGACGCCATTTCTAAAATCAGTTTTGCCTACCATTAGAAGTGGGTCGTTTTTTTTTTTTTTTAAGCGACTACGCTGAACTATGCCGCTATGTTTTGATGTCATTTACGGGCATCTGTCCCCGACAACGCCACTAGCCATTACTCCTTTTGGACCGAACATGCGGTTACACACTTTAACAACTTAATCTCTGTAAATGAAACATGTTATACATAGTATAAACACATTATACACAAAATAATCAAATTGCTAAATCTTCTACTTAATTCCTTCCTCGTCTCCTCAGATCCCGTCGTCGGCAGTGGAGATGCCGGGCTCTGCAGATATACTTGGCCTGAATGTTCAGTTTGGGGGTCTTGACTTTGGGTCTGAGGCTGGCAGTGGAACGATAAACATGACACAGACGGAGCCGGTCAGGGTGCAGGCCCAGACTCAGGTCCCAGCTCCAGCAGCTTCTGTTCCTACACAGCAGCCACAGAGCAGCCTGTTCTCCAAGCCAGGATCTGTGAGGTGAGCAAGAGTTCATGGGGGAGTTGTCCTTTTATGAGGAATTTGTGCATCTGTTCAGCATAAAATCCTGAGCCATTGAAATCACAGACCATCGATGGGCAAACTATTATTGATGAGATTAACGGATTTAGAGGATAATGTCTGTATTTTTGCTGAGCTACAGCTAGAAAGGGCGGGTTGGTTTAAAATGAAGCCAGTAATAATATAGCTCGCCTCTCCTTCTGAAACATTCCATCTTCCTTTCTCTGTCCTGTGAACAGCGAACACATGAGCAGCTTATCCACCTTACCACTGGCTGTGTCAGACCCCAACTTCCCCTCACCCTCCTTGGGCTTACCCAGTGCCACGCCCTCTCCCTCCATGGGTCTCCCCAGTGCAGCTGCACCCCCCTCTTCTACAGCCCCAGCCGCAACCAGCCGTGTGGAGAGCAGTGGCCCAAGGTCCCTGCCACCTCATCTGGGCTTCTCTCAGACCAAAGATGTCTCCTCGGCTTCTGCTCTCACAGTGAGGATACATCTATTATCTGTGTATACATAAATGACCCAAATTAAGAGGATATGAACCACTGCTGATTTCACTCTCAAAATCTCAATCTGTGTTTAATACCTTACAAAAAGCTGAACACTAAGACTTTGATTCCTCCTCGTAGAATGGCTACAGTGGCATGAAGACACAGAACACACATGACAGTAAGTACACTCGGCAAGGTGGCCAATCAAGTCCAATATAATGAATTCTGGTCACTAAATGCATCGGATCGAAAGTGGAAAGAGTCTTTTCAGTTAAAGCTGATGAGGTTTGATAAAGACCAAGATGCTGTCAAACCATCCATCTTGATCACCTTTTTGTTTTATTTATTGCATTATTTTATTCTTCTAACTGTTTGTAATGCAACGTAAACACCGAATGAATGTGTTTATCTTTTTAAACAGATACGTCAACATCTAGAACAGTAAAAACTGAGTCTCCTGTTATGACAAGTGACATTGGCCACCACATGCACTCTCCTGCAGTCACACCGTCCCACTCGACATCCATCCCCTCGCTCAGCAGGTACGGGTGGCTTCAGATGTTTTTAATGCATATTGATTTATTTGTCCTTTGTCTGGAGATAATTACCAGTAGTTGCAAGCACATATCTTAAAACTTTTATGTGGACATGTCACTGACTCTCCTATGCTCTTGCTTATTATTTCTTGAAAAATAACTTGGCAGATTCAAACAGGCTAACGGAATCATTTTGCCCTCTAGTCACGTGACCAGTACTCACTCAACGGGATCTGCGCTTGCCACAAGCTCCTCCCACACGGTAAGTGTGTACATGCTTCCATACAGACGCGCGTTTAATATAACGTCACGCTTCAGCAATAAAAGGACATGACATATTTGCTTTAAAAAATCCAGACACTTATTATTGTGCAGTTGTTTGAGTGTGGGACTTCTCTGCTAATCTGATGTTTTGAGAAAGACATGCTTACAAAATAGTTGCTGCTTCTCTCCTCACACACCCTTTCTGCTCTTGTCCTGTTAACACCAGATGAGTAATGTGGAGCACAATAGTATTGGCAACCTCCATGCCTATTCATCGTCGGCCAGCCAAGCTGTCGATTCGTGTCCTTCAGCTCCCCTGGCCGTTAGCAGCTCAATCGCCAATGGTCTGCACCCATCTGGAGCACCTGGACTAACTGCTAATGGCACAAATGCCACACTCTCAGCTGCAGGCAGCCGCACGGCGCCCCTGCTCAGCACTTCTGGTAGGCTCATGGGTTGACACTGGAATCACATCACCATAACACAGGAACTCATTTACAGAAGACTCGTTGAAAAATAGATTATATAGTCTTAAAATTCAATTGACCCTCTGCTAAATTCAGCCCCTCCAATTGAACTGGGCACTGATGGCATCGTCAGGACAGTAATTCCTTAATCTCATTGTCTTTGGTCTCAATTACCAGGTGATGGAGTAGTTTAATTTTGTCCAAAAGTTAGATAAAATGCAGGTAGTGCAGTAAGTAACACTGGCCTCCATGGTAGCTCAAACTATTTGAGTTGCAGCAAGGGGCGGGGCTTGGCGAAGGTCAATTCCTCTTATCAATTTGTTTTGACGGTTGAGTAAGATCATACACATTTAACAAAGTTATGTACGAATGTAAACTACTACTAAATAATAACATGATTAATGTCCATATAGCATGTCAATGTTGTATTTTTTTGTTGCCAGGTAAAGCTCCTCCCAACTTGTCCCAAGGAGTGCCACCTCTCCTGGCAAACCAGTACATCATGGGCCCTGGTGGCTTGCTCCCCGCTTACCCCGTAACTATTATTTAAATACAATTTTACCAATATTTGGTTTTGTTCTTTTAAAGTGGAAGTTTTATCAAGGAAAATGGATTGCATCATAAGAGATTAACATTAACATAACGGTTAACATTTTCAAACTGACAATTTGTTTGTAATGAGGATGTTTATATTTAAATATTAATCAATGAGAATCTTTACCGATCTAATGCAATCTGTTAAAATGAGCACGCCTCTGAGGAAAGGCTCGTCTCAAAAATTATAATTGAGTGAGAATAGACCAAAGCTATTACTAATAAAGAGTAAACTCAACAGATTGCAACTTTGCTTAAGTCTAAGAAGTTGTGCCATTCATTAATTAACAAATATTGTGTGTACGGATTAAGCTTGTTAGGTACTTCAACCAAAGTGTGTATGGCACTAATCCTGATCAATTGAGGTTTTGTATGTATAAAAGAGCCATTGAACAAGTGTGTTCACTCTTTATTCTATAGATGCTCAGTGTTGACTGTTTTTTAGTAGGTTTTGATCAAACATGACATCTATGAAACTCGCTCAGACTTTGACTGAAGCTGAGTAGAAGCTTTAAATTGGTGAAGCATAAAACTAAAGTTGAGTTTGCAGTGGTTAATTTTTTTCTTTTCTTATTTCAACAGCAGATCTATGGATACGAGGACTTGCAAATGCTGCAGTCTCGCCTTCCTATGGTAGGTCCTATTCTTCCCTGTACCTTAACGCATCTTTATAAATTAGTGATGGGCTTTTAAATGTGTTTCCCTGTTTGTTACATTCTTGCTACATCTTTAGTAAAGTAACCACACACATGTTATCTTTTGGCAATATCATAAAGTTCCCAAAGTAGCCGCCTGAGATATATGGAACAAATTATGGAGGGTCACATTTGGCTTTACATCTTTATTTTCCCTCTTTCTACACAGGATTATTATGGTATACCATTCCCTGGTACTACACCTACTATGCCTGGAAGAGAGAGCCTGGCTAATAATCCATATTCTGGTAAGTGAAATGTTTGTCTACTGAATTGATGGATCACACCGACACTGAGTAATTGACACGATTACTTTGTTTCATGAAACTACACGTCTATCTGTTAATACTACTTTCATTTAATGTATAGCTGTCAAATTAGCACATAAGCATATTTGATTAGATCAACATGGAAATTCGACTTAACCATTAATCAGGCACAATAATGTAGCTTTATTTAAAAAAAAAAAGTCAACTTATGTTTTGTCTTTTCTGTCCAGGTGAAGCGACAAAGTTTGGCAGGAATGATTCTTCATCTCCAGCTCCCCCAACCAGCATGTCCACAGCCGGGGTGCAGTCCCAGCCCCAGCAGGCCCCACAGGCAGGAACACAAGGGCAGGGCCAGGGTCAGCAGACACAGAACCAGGCCTTCCTCAATCCGCCTCTGCCCCCAGGCTACGGATACACTGGTAAGGAAAAGTAAAATAATCTTTAATAATGGGAATGTTGTCTGAAGTTATTTCCAGGAAACTCATCCACAAACTTGGCATTTACTCAAAATGCAAATCCCACGCTGCCATCTTCTCTCTCTCGTTATTTTTTGCTTCTTGTTTAAATGTTTCTAAAGTCTGTTGAAATATGTACGGAGTAATTGAGCTAAAATATAGAAAGCTTATATAGAAAGCGCCTTGGTGTCACCATTGTATAATTAAACAAAAGTGATTAATGATTTTATGTGACTGTTGTTGAGACAAAGTACATTTGTGTAGAAGGCTAAAACTGCCTGCAACAATCGTCATGTTGCTTAAATACAATTCCCTAGGATTTTTTTTTTTTTTTTTTTTTTTAAAGACATCTCATTTTACAGGTCTGCCATACTACGCCGGTGTACCGGGGGTTCCCTCGGCTTTCCAGTACGGCCCCACGGTCTTTGTGCCTCCTGCTGCCGCTAAACAGCCTGCAATGGGACTGGCCAACCCTTCCAATCAGTATCACCAACAGCATCAGCCCAGTTACGGACAGCATGCATATGGCGCAGGTAAGACCAGGGCAAGCTAGAAGGCCGTCTGTCGATGAGCTGACAGCCATGAGAACACGTTTCCATGCAGATTATATTCAGTAGCTTTAATTCATCTTTTTGATATGAACTATGACTACACTGGTTTATCTTAATTTATAAATACGGCTATCACGGTACGATAAACTGTCACAGCTACTTGCCTTGAAAGGTAGCTGAGGTGGTGGCGTGGTCAACTTCCACAGTTTGGCCAGATGACCCAGTGTCGGTGCGTTCTGGTGCCTTTGATGCTCAGAAGTACACAAGCTAGCCGTCTTGTAGACAAGTTCAGTTGATAGAATTGTTTCCTAGAGTACATGTATTGGGACGTTGAGAGATGTGTGTGTGTGTGCAGAGACCTCGGCTCATAAGACGTGGACAGTGTAGCGGGATGCAAAAGAGAATTAGATGTCCTACACTTTAAACATGTACATCAAATGCTGCATGTGCGTGTGGAATCAGGCCTGTGTTGTTTTGCTTGTGCTGCATGCATAGCTCACACCCCCTGCTGAAGTTGGACACTGCTCAATATAGACACAGCTGCCGTTTTAGTCAGGTTACCTTACTGCCTCTCTCCCCTGCCCCCTCTCTTTTCTCCTCCCATCCTCTTTCCTCGTCCTATTCTTTTCTTCACGTTATCCGTTTCCTGTCTTTTTCCTCCCTCACCTTTCTTTCTCCTTTGCTCGCTGTGCCTTCTCTTTTTCTGTGCTCCACCTCCTCCTTCAGCCTTTGATGACCTGTCTCAAGCCCACGGTGGGGAGTACAGTAAGGGAGGGTACGGAGGCTCTGTCCAGTCACAGGCCAAGTCAGCGGGCAGCGGCCCAGGGAAAGGTACACGCATAACACAAGTGCGCACACTTTAACAACACACAAAGTCGGTGGGCTTTTCCCTGTGGGGGAAACGGATGTACTCACAATTGCAGATTTGACAGTCAAGAGTGTTCTGGAGAAAGGTGTGTATTTGCACTTTGATGTGCACGTAAAATAAATGAATAGGGTGTCAAAGTGAGAAATATGCACCTCCTCACTTAATATGCTTCCTCCTACTGGCTGGCCTCCCTCCTACTAACAGTGGAAATGAACATTCAGTGCTTGATATTCAATTATCAGTGAAGTGACAGTTGTGCTGCTTTTCCCTTAACTCCTTTGCGGTCCCTTCTGTTTTATTCTTTCCTTTTTTTGTTTCCTTCTTCCTTTCCCTCTTACAATCTTTTTGTAATTTTTTTTATCACCCCTTTCCTTTTCCCTTTTTCATTGTCGTCTCAGCACCAGGACTGTCGGGGTCAGGTACCAGTGGAGGAGTACCTGACATGGGAGGCTCCATCTACAGCAAAACTCAAGTAAGTGGCTATGTCCAGTTGGCTGAATGCCTGTGCTCGTCTTAAGTGACCGTTTCTGCTATTTATCTTTATCAAAACTGTAAAATGACTGCACATCACCTTGAGCAATCCCAGTAACACAAGTTGTATATTAGATTTGCATACAGAAATGTAGAAGATATGTATTGAAAGATAAATTTCGATTTATTTCCAAACCGGTTTAACATGCATGTCAACCGTGTTGTCCTGTATTCCCCATGTTGAGCTCTTGTGTCTTCTCTTGGTTATCTCCAGTCATTTGATAAGCAGGGCTTCCACACGGGGACACCACCTCCCTTCAGCCTGCCTTCAGCACTGGGGGGAACAGGGCCCCTGAACCCTGGGGGTGCTCCTGGCTATGCCCCTGCTCCCTTCCTACACATCCTGCCACCGCACCAACAGCCCCACTCTCAGCTGATGCACCATCACCTCACACAGGACGGACAGGTAAACCGAAGTGCCTTTGCGGACGTCACACTCTGCCCACGTGAATTTGCATCATTGAAGTGTTAATCTGTCGTATTATCTATTTCATTCGACACCTATGTCTCTGAATAGCTGTGACCTAATCAGCTGACGTAGGTGGGCAAACGAATATAATCGTTCCTGTGCATTAATTTGCATGCTGCCTGTAATGTTCAGCAATGTAATTGGCCTTGGGAGCGGATATTTTCAAGGCGCTTGAACCACATGACGAGGACCCAGACTGGACCTGTAGGTCACTGTGGATAGTGCAAGTGAAGTTGAGCTTAAAAGGTTCCTGATGTTAATGCAGCTGAACTGGGCTAATAAACTTCATGAATATTTAAATATACCTGTTGGGTAAATTAATTGTTTCAAACGTCAGTGACTTACTGGGCTTTTATTCTTCTCCACAGGGTGGTCCTGGTCAGCGCAATCAGTCCAGCAACATGCAGCAGAAGACCCAAGGCAGCAAGTCCAGCTATGGCAGCTCCCCCTACTGGGCTAACTGAGGAATGCTTCCCATTCCTCACTCCCAAAAGGCTGTGTGCGAGTGTTAAGCTAAAAGAAAAAATAAAGACACACTACCCTCACAATGAGCAACCTGGGCCTCATCGCCTTGCTCCCCCCACCTCCACTAGTCCTCATCCTCAAGTCTTTTGGGTTCTCTCTTCCCTCCCTTTTCAAAATTGGTTGTACATGTAAGATATTTATGTATGTATTTATATATATATACTGTATATGTAATAGTAGAACATGAAATGTGGTTGCATTTTATTTTTGAAGGACTTTTTGTTTACTTTTTTCAAAACTGCAGGATAAGATGTTACATTAAGACGGAATGAGACAATAAAGGTGACCGAGCAAAGTATAGAAACGATCTAAAACCTCCTGTAAGAAACAAGAAAATGAAAAGGAGAGAGCTATAGCACTGATTGTGAATGAGGACATTTCAGATGGGGTGGGGTTTATAATAACTAATTGCATCAGTTTTGTCTTTTTTTCTTTTTTTTATATACATAACTTTCTGAATGACCAGGCTCATCCCCCAAACTTAATTTGGTAGCTTCCTGTTTCTCCCCTCTTGTCTCTCTCTCCCATTCTTCTTGAGGGCTGCTGACTTTCCTTGTGTCAACCCCTTACCTTTAAAGACAGATTTGCCCATCTAAATTTTATATTTTTATTTTTATTTTAATCCTGATTTCCCTCAAAATAAAAGTTCTGAGCAGTTGGAAATTTGACTTGACTGAGTTTTTTTTAACTAATGTATGTGTGTGCACATGTTAGGTTTTCTTAGACTGTTGGATGGTCAGAGCCAAGTTTTCTGGTTTTATTATCCTTGGAATGATTCTTATTAACCATGCTCGGTAGACTCTTGCCCAATGTGTTCCCATTTACTCATCCAGAACAGTTGAACAGAAAAAGGTGACTTGAAGAGAGATGTAAATCATATCTATCCAAAGAACTGCATTTGGATACATGGAAACCATCACTAAGTCCATGCACAACTGGTAAAGAAATCTGAGTCAAAATATCTTTTAGTCATTACAGATCTTAAAAATCTCCAAGCACAATTGGTTTTGACAAAACATTTTATAATTGCTAACAAAACGTCACATTCGTTAACTTCTGTTAATAAGTCCGTAATGACCAAATCAAACTTACGGTTTATAGATTTCAGAGGATCAGCTCTTGTGATTGAATATGCAATAACATTCCAATTAGTGTGGGCTGCTGTAAATTTGCAATGGGGTGTGATATTTTCCAAAAAAGTAGTTTCCTGAAACTGAATTGAGCATTTTCTGTATTCAAATTGCCCAAACATGTTCTTTGTAATGGTCTTTTGAGCCAGTTGGCCATATGGTGACTGCTTGAGTGAGGTGGCTCCATCAACACCGTTTCTCATAAAATGCATATTCTCTGATGCTATAAATAAATAAATACAATAATCAGTGGAAGGAAGATTAAACGGTTGTCTTTAGCTTTTTTTAAACTAACTTTGTTTCTTTGCACATGACTTACAGCAAACTTAGTTTAAACATCAAAAGACATTGTGATTGTGTTTGTGTTGTTTTCTCCCACCAGGTGGGGACAGAGTCCCAAGCGAAGGATTTCAAGTATGTTGGAGTCCTGTTCACGAGTTAAGATAAGACTGAGCGGGATATTGACAGGTGGAGCAGGTGCTGCACCGCCTCACCTTGGGCCTTCGAGAGAGTAAGGAGATGAGTTTCCTCCGTAGAGTGCCCGGAGTCGGCCTTAGAGAGAGTAAGGAGATGAGTTTCCGCCGTAGAGTGCCCGGAGTCGGCCTCCGAGAGAGGGTGAGAAGATGAGTTTCCTTCGTAGGGTGGCCGGGCTCTGTCTTAGAGAGAGGGTAAGGGGGTAGGTTTCCTCTGTAGAGTGGCGGGGATCGGCCTTAGAGAAAGGGTAAGGGGATAGGTTTCCTCTGTAGGGTGGCCGGGCTCGGCCTTAGAGAGAGGGAAAGGAGCTTTTACATCAGGAGGGAACTTGGACTTGAGGCGCTACTCCTTTGTTTCGAAAGGAGTCAGCTGAGGTGGTTTGGGCATCTCATCAGGATGCCTCCAGGGTGCCTCCCACTCAAGGTTTTCCAGGCACGTCCATTTTGGAGGAAAGCCCGGGGGAAGACCCAGGACACGCTTTAAGGATTTGGGAACGCTCGGGGTCCCCCAGATGGGCTGGAAAATGTTGCGCGTGAAGCCTGGGTCGGCCTGCTGCCACCGTGACCCAACCCTGGTTAAGCGGCTGATAATGTTTGGAGCGATTGATTGTGTTGAATTCCTACAATAATTAAACACAATGGCATTCCCTAAGATGTGACAAGTTAAGTCGTGCAGAATAAAGGTGAATAGTTGTGGATTTGTCTGCAGCTCATTCAAACTGTTCTAGGACATTTCTTTGGGGCAATATCATCATTTATATTTACATGTGTAGCTTTATAATCTGCGCCTGCTCAAGTGAGGATCGATGATTCATTTTATTCAACATAATTTCACTGGGACATTTGGTGAGTAGTTATTTTGTGTTCATGGCTATTCATTGTTGTAATTCTTTTTTCTTGAAATGCTATATTATATTTACTACCATGACTACTTTTCTGTTCAGATTTACTTTTTAGACTCTTATTTGTAAACATCACATGCAATGAAAATATGTTATATATGAGCATATAGATACAATCCTAAAACTCAATTAGTTGAGCAGACATTGATTAGCAGCACGAGTCTCTCTTAACCCTCCTATTATCTTTTGGGTCAATTTGATCCCATTCAATATTTAACGTCTCTAAAAATATGATTGACATAATTTCTTTTGCTTCATACTTCATGACTTTTCCTAATTTATTGGGGACAAGTGGGGAAACATAACATTCACATGATGATATGTTTTCAATGTCCTGAACATAACTTGTTCCCATTGGTGTTCTTTCGGCTCAACTTGACCCCAGGCTGTTTTTCACTGTGTAAAA
This sequence comes from Liparis tanakae, assembly GCA_036178185.1. Lineage (NCBI taxonomy): Eukaryota > Metazoa > Chordata > Actinopteri > Perciformes > Liparidae > Liparis > Liparis tanakae. Next base: position 9,619,053 of record CM070094.1, on the reverse strand, counting down.
CATATAAGAAATATCAACTTTTTTCTTTATTATAAGGGATATTTGAGTAGTCAACAAACAAACAAACATACTTCACACTTGGGAAACAATATTAATTCTATTCATTTTCTGGAGGTTTTAATTGCTGTGGTCAAGAAGGGTAAAAGATATTCGTAAATTTGAAGGTAACAGGAGGGATAAACCAACCGTGTGGATTGTTTTTTGCTACACTGCCGCCATCTTGTAGATCATTCCAACTGAACTCGCTTTAGCGCTTCCCTTTAGTGCGAACTTTCACCACGGTTGCCATTGTTTACACCATGAAAGTGTTAGCACCGTTAGCTGTCAGGACATTTCGCCCTTTTGATGTTATACCTTTTCTAATCATTGTCCAGCCAGGGACATAATGTTCAGAAACAAGGACAAATATAGACATATTATTCTCCACCAGTAAAAGGGTAAATGGATATTAATGAAATTATTGTCGACTCTTTATCATCATGTCATCTTCTCACTCACCTCAAGATGGCAATGTATAGCTATCTCGTATGAAGTCAATCGCTGTGTCTGTACCGTACACTACCAGGTGGGTCACAGCTCACAGGTACATAGCAAATGCATCTTCCTATTTGTTATGCGAGAAATGCCATGTAAACCAGTCAAAGAAGTATATGTAGCCAATGTCTAAACTTCAGCTAACCACATCCCACATTATTTGACTTAAAACTGTGTGTTTTAATTGATAAACCACAACCATACTTACCATACCACATTTACTTAGCCATATCACTCTCAGTCTCCCCCTTCGTCCATCTCTCTCCACAGAATGTGTAATGTCTGCCCCAAGAATAGTCTGTTTGTATCACTGTGTCACTGGTATGTGGCTGACAAAGGAGAGGGAGAAGAGAAAAAGGGAAGGGTGGTGACTGGAGGGTGAGATGTCGAACAGGAAGGATGGAAAGTCTGTGAGTGGCAGGTGCTATTGTAGCCTAAGTGCAGCAGCCTACAGCTACAAGGTCAAAGGTCAAAGTGAAGTTGAAAGGTCAACCTTTAGTCCCAGGAACACCACCCAGTGAGAGATACAGATAAGGGGGTCAGAGAGAGCAATGAGCCGTAGGAAAAAGCTGAAGCAACAAAAAGGCATGAAGGAAAGAAAGGTGTAATGTAATATAATAATAACAGTAAGGTTGAATTAATTTACAATGAATGGAACCAGATATATTATTATATTAAAAAAGAGGTAGGCAAAAAAGAGATCATCTGGAAAAGAAAGCAAAGCAAAGTATTGAACGCAGAGGCCATGATGGGTAACGGTGGAGACACTAGTGTGGAGAAGCAAAGGTGGATGGGTAATCATAAGATGCTCTTCAATGCACGAGTGGCCCACATATTTGATAACGCCCCTGTCTTTATGGGACGAGAAAATCATGTGGGTGGTTCTCTCCTAGAATTGTAAAGCTTGATACTGAATTCACAAATTAGCTGTGTCCTAAGTGAAAAAGGTAGTTGGCTGCAGTCTCTTATTGCAGCCTTCTATTGTGTTGTATCAAGAGGGTTCTGTGCAGTTTTTCAAAAGGTTGGGCCTAAACCCGGGATGCACCCTGTTATTTCATTGAAGAGACACAGGAATGCCCCTCCGATTGTTTGTTGACACTTCTGACCGATCCGCTCTCAGATGTTGAGGAAGACGTTTTGTTGGGGTTCACTTGGAGAAACGTGGGGAGCTGTGAGGCTGACACACAGGGAGCCCTGGTTCTCAAGGTGGCCTCGGGACCTGGGTACTTGATTTGGATTCTCGAACACATTTCTGCTGTGTTTTGTTTCCTCTCCTTTTTTCTTTAAATTACAAGCCCCTCAAATCATCTGAATGAAGAATGATCACTGGGTGTTAAAAAATATCATTTATCCCTTTCATCTCCATCTGGGGGACCATGAGATGTTCTTGTCCCCCCACTTGTTGTGAGATGTGACAGCGGGTCCATTCAGCAAGAAATTGGCTGCAATTAGTGCAATTATGCTGATTTTCACTTGTGTCCCATGCAGAACAGAGTTTTTGCTGTGCACAGAGACATCCCCGGGAAACTGCTGCAAAACAAAAACCCATCAATCAACAAAGACCTTGAATAAAAGACTCAACTGCAGATAATACCAGGCACATTCCATAATGGCAGCGTTTAGTCAGCTGTGACCTGTGTTGCGATGAGGGGCATGTGTCGCTGATTAAGGGGGAATATGCAGTAAAGTCGCTATTCAGGGCAGAAGGCCTCCATGGCAGTGGTGGATAACCCAGGCAAACAGTGTGGTTATCTATGAGGTTGGTTACTATAATATATAATATTTGGTTTTCTGTGGTTGCTTCCCATTGGATGATGACTGAGGTGGAGGGCATGGTTCACCTTTACATTGGTATGTCTATGTCAATATTGCCCAGGAGACTGACAAGGCTTGCATTCAACAGCAGACTTTTCAAGGTGTGGGTCGGGGGAGCAGTATCCAAAATGTAATGCATCCACTTGTTAACTTGTCGAATTATTATATTTTAGGGAGAAACACACCACTGCTATTCATCTGCTGCAGTTGGTATCAGCTAATAAATTGTGGCACACTAGCAAACTATAACAACTCAGTCACTCACTGAAATATGTTAGAAGCCAGCCCTGCTGTCAGTAGAAAAAAAGGAGAAAAGATTAATCTGTAAAATACGAACCCACTCACTAGTATCATCTCATTGTCAACAAACAAAACCCTGAAACATCTAGCGAAATTGAGATGTTTTTATAGCAAACTACACACATTCTTAAAAATGAATGCGTGTTTCACGATGTCAAAACAAATTTGATTAATTAATTAATTTCAGCATGTTTTTCTTTTTTTACAAAGTGCTTTAGCAGTATCGTCTTATTTAAAAAATAATTAATTTAACCCTCAGACTCAGTTTAAATAGGGCAGGGTCAGGGTTAAACACAGGGCCAGGGTACAGAATCTACAGATTAAACCATAATTGTAACTTGATGTCATTGGTGTTGCAATGCCTCTGACATTCAAGTAGCCACATACACATGGACATGTTAACTGTACACAGTTTTATATTGTATATTATTTGGTAAGTTCAATTGAGCAAAATGAAGAATTAGTCTTCAATATAATCTAATGAGGCTAACTTCCAGACAATTTGTTTTTCAGTAAATCGTTCTTTTTTTTACCCAAGGCATCTCCCGGAGTGCACTCGAAGCTGCCCCCAAGTGGCTCCATGGCCCCCAGTTTGACCCCCGTCTGTGTCTGGTGGACGGGCGGTCAGCGGCGGATCTAAATCGAGTGTCTTTAAGACCCAGCGGAGCTCGGCAGGGAAACCCCGCGGCTTCAGTTGTTTCTACTCTCCGGAGTGTCAGCTAGTTATTTGTGGGGAGGCGCTGTAGCCATTTCGCCACATGAAAGCCCGATGCGCTGAACGACCAACATCCGAGTTGTTCGTGGAGAAGAGAAATCCGCTTTGAGGAGTCCCGCGCGCGCACACACACACACACGTACACGAACTCGCGCGCAAAAGACGCACGGCGCACATACACTTCCTCCTCCTCCACTGTGGAAAAACAGAGAGGGCACTGGAAACGCAAACTTCAACTCTCCCATGTGGAAGGCAGAGGTTTGAGGATAAGGTCTATTTTTTCCTCTCCCGGGCTCCTTGCCCCTCTCTCCCTCTCGTCCTCCCTCTTCAACTGTTTTTTGGCTGGATAGTTGTGCTTCTATGAGAGTCTTGCTCTGCGAGAAGAGAAGTTTGGTAGTTCTGTGGTCGGCTGAGGAGGAGGAGGAGGAGAAGAGTCGGATTAAAAGTGGGGGAAGATGGTCAGCAACGCCGCTTGGAGAAGAAGCTCGCTGTGCGTCCTGGCGCTCTGTCTCAGCTTTGCGTCCCCGCCGTGCAATGCTCGGATTTACACCAACCACTGGGCAGTCAGGATAGCCGGTGGACCCGATGTGGCCGAGCGGATAGCGGATAAATATGGCTATAGGAACATGGGACAGGTAGGTCGCTTATTGCTCCATCAATTGCCTCTTTTTCTGTGCCCTTTGTCGTTTCTTGATTTTGACAACTCTTTACAAAAGTCGGGCATGGCATGGGGGTTATTTTTTCTAACCAGTAGACACATGATACGAAGTGAAACGGTAAAGGTCTGAAGTCCAAACCTGAGCAATGAACTATCTCTGTGATTCTCTAACTCGGTGCTTATTTTTGTAGCTCTCTGTATGTCACGCTAGGAGAAAGAAGCGGCAGAAAACCTGTCGAGAAGATCAAGAGCAGGATGGCACAACAGGTGCGTCCTCGGTGTGTTTCCGCGGGTCGTGTTCACGCCGCGGGCTGGAGCCCAGTGAACTCACTACCAGCCTCACAGCCACAGCAGTCTCATGTGCTTGATCTTTTTGACACACAAGTGAGACATAGTGCTGTTGGATTTGTGGTCTTCTTGAAAATGACATCAAAAGATTTCCAGTTGAACAGATTCTCATGTTTTTAACACTGTGCAGTTGTTGTGCACAACCTCCCCTGACTGGGTTGACTTGGCAACATTAACTTAGGATAGATTATTGAGTCGATGCTCCTATACTTGTTGTCAGTATTCACAAAATGACAATTAGTTGTGTTTCCTCTGGGTTCCTTGATTATGGATGAGGCACCAATACAAGGGGAAATGTTGGACAAGGCACGTGATATTTCATAAGGAAGGCTTGCATATTTTTTTTAAAGATCAATATTTAAAGCTTACTCTTTTTTTTTAAATTACCCCGATTCACATTTTTACAGTGTACGAGGCTATTTCCATTAGATCTCATATTTGTTGCGAAATGTGTGATACAATGCTGATTAAAGTGTAAAATAAATCCAACCACTGCCGTAAGTAGAAACGTAATTTTATCAATCAACAGAAGTCTGCACAGGTCCAGGAGGATGGGTTTAATTGGCCACTTATAATGTGTTTTGACAATGTTTAAAGGGAAATCCTTTGTAGGCTAAAAAAAGTAGGCCACACAAACATGGACCCCACACATACTTCAGAGTATTGTGACCAAAATGCGTGGGTAGTTCAAGCCTGCTCTTGCCAGCGCTCGACGTGAAGACAGCGTGGAACAGAGGGGGGCATTCTGACAGGTTGTTGTGGGGTAGCCTAGTCAACAGCTATTGAACCCCCCCACTCCTTCCTCCTCGCCTTATCCAGCCCGCCCACCCACTATACTCCCCAGAGAGCAGGCCGTAATGGCCTCGTTTATCCCCTCTCTTTGACGGGAACTAATGTGTGGAGTCCTCTCCCCCTTTCCATACCAGCCCCCCATAGGAATTCCCCTGTGGAGTGCAGTGTCGCCCTCGACCCCCACCATTCGTCCTAATTTCCATGTCAATATGGAGCGTTCGTTGGACTTTGACACCTCATAGACAAGAGTTTTACTTCACTTCCTGGTTTGGGGGTCAGCTGAAAGCCGCTCCCATGGGAGAGATAACAGCACACTCTGGTTTCCTAATGTGAACTTTGACATCCCCATTATCAACCCCCTCCCTCGAATATCAGTGCCGCACTGATGTATATGGTGAATACAATTAAACATTGTCGGATGACTTATTGCAGGGTTTTTTCCAGTTTGACACTACTGTAGATTACAAAGAGATACAGTACAAGTGTTTTTTTTCAATTCAAGTAACCTTGCTTGGATTTACGTGCTTGTGATAAATGATTTGGGTATATGACTGCTAAAAGAGTAGAGGTTTCATGTTTGGAAGGGAAGCAAAGTAGTTGGAGAGGAAAAGGGGGATGGGTATGGAAAACATGTGACAGAGGGACAATATAGTCTTCTTGACGGGTGGAAAGAGAAGAACAGACAAAGATAACACACACTGGGAGATGGAGGGAGGAGGGAGCGAAAGAAGGGACGATAGATGGACGGATGGAAGAAAAGAGTTGGCATGGAGTGAGAGAGCACCTCGTTGGGGAATTCTGGGTAATCCTCTTAACCATGGAGCCCCTTCCCAGACTAAGACTGTGGCCCGAATTTGGGTCTAAATCAGCTGACAAGACCCTAGAGGTGGATATCTGTTCAAACTGGTGATTTGAGAGGAGCTGGAGCCTTTGAGGGGGAGGGGGGTGATGTAGCCAGACTTGGACAGTAGGCGGTTACATCAATAACAAGTTCTGCAATTATTTAAGCAGGTTGCACTGAAGCATTAGTGCTTAAAGGCTTAAGGCCAACAGGGTGTTGTTTTTGGAAAACACCATTCATGATGATCATTTTGATCCGAGATAGTCATCCAGTGTCTCTGATGACTAGTAAAACATGCAGTACTTTATTTCTTATACTTTTTGGTTTGTAGAATAAGCCTGAGTTAAATATAAAAATTCTCATTCTGGTACAGTTGAGGTCAAGGTTATGAAAGTGAAGTGATATAAATATTGTATTATTATCCTAGCTATCACTTTATACAATGTAGCTGTAAAGGGACTGCATCATCTGCACCATGTAGCAAGAAGTTAGAAAACCATATTCCATAACAATCCACGTTTGTAGACATATTTCTTTCGCAATTGCCGGATCTTGAAGTGCATGTGAGCTCTGATCATCTTATTTGATACCCGTCCTTTTGTTGAATGTGGCCAGCATGCACGTATCCGAACCACATTTATTCAGGCAAAACCAAGTTTGGTAGTCTGACCCAGCCAGTGAAAAACTCTACAATGCAAGACATCATGAATCACTGAATTGCATGTGTTACGACATACTTTCCAGTAAACCAAAGGTTGAGCTGAACATGTGATTCAGTATGTGGATTATTTAAGCAATAAGGTATGAGAGGCAGTACTTTATCGTCAATAGTGTCCGCTTCAAGGGTGTTGTTAGGTCCTCCGCTGCGCGTCACCCTTGAACAGGACATCATTGACCATACAGTACTGCCTCTCGTACCTTATTGCTTTTAAAATATGGTTGCGTAAATAGTAAGCTGCCTTTCAGCACAAATTAGTTGTCGCCACCAAACGTTGTGTATCTTATTTTAGTAGCCGAGAGAAATTAGTACAGGTTTATACAACGCCAAAAAAAACATTGTTGACGGACGTGAACACGCTTCATTAAACACAAGCACCGACTCAACGTTTAGATGTAACTGCTGATCCCCTAGTGGTCACCCTTACCAATGCGCACAGTGCCATTTGAAATCCAGTAGCATTTCATTCATATCGTGTCTGGTTATGGTCTTCAGGTCTAGTTACTGGTTTCGCTTTGCACTAGCAGTTCATTGCCCACTTCGTTTGTCTGACAGTGTTTTTTTCATTGCGCAACGTCTCACTTTCTTTCTTCTCTCTGGTAGCACGACGTCCACCTGATATATACTCTCCGGTTAACCACTCATCAAAAATCATTCCCCCAAAATATCAAAGCTCACATCAAACATGTTTGGTAACTGTCAAGCTTGAACTGACAACTAAGTCTACCGTTATTGTTATTTTGAGTGAGTACTGATATGGAACGCTCAGATAAATGTACACAGCTGTAGGACATTATGGCTGAATAATGTACACCTTGTGACTTACTCTCCACCAATCAGAATGCTTGATTTCATCTACCCGTATTATAATGAAAGGTGAATAGACTATATAATCTGATGCATGTTGATCTGATTACATGTTGTCATAGCAGTCACAACTCAAGCCAATAGTTTGAGAAACCGCACATTGAAAACGAGATGATGTAACCTGAAGAGAAGTTGAAGATACCATTAAGGTTGTTAATTTCCAAATGTCACTTTAGTTGGAATACATGGGGAACTTTAGCCAAAGAAAGACTGTAGAGGGCTTTTAAAAAGAGCAGTGTGGCAGAAGTTTAGACCTGGGCTAAGGTTTTAAAAAAAAAAATGTATTTGATGTGTAGAGCTTTTCCAGCAGCTCCCATTTGCAGCCACTCCTGAAAGGGGGGCCCTCTAATGGCAGTGCAGATGAGTAGATTAAATAGGCAGTGGGGCCCGATATGTTGAGACCTGTTTACACTATGAGAAGCATCCAAAGTGGTAGCCGCCTATTATGGGAGCACATTTAGTTACCATTCATGTAGAATGCTTTCAAATCGGATCACCCAAGACCTCTGATTTGAGCTGTATGTTACACTAATGTTTGGTGTTTGCTGAAAAGTACTCCAGCAAGGCCTTTGGGAACTTTCTTATTTTGCATTTCATTTGTCTGGAAGTTGGAAGATGTATGTTTGTGCATGAGTGTTGAGCTGAAAGCTGATCTAATGGGTTCTGTAGTGGTGGAGCTCAGCCACGGATCACTGACGCACCACAGGAACCTTGGCAGCCATGACAGGCTACATCTGAGGGATTCTATGGTCTTTATCAATTATTAAAACTAATCACCGTCATGCAGCTGGCCGTCTGCCTAACATTGTCTGTCTGCTGATGCTCTGCCCTCATGCCTCTGTCACTCAAAGTCTTTGTTCGTACTCTTTGTGTGATGGTCACGTCTTCTCTTCTTTCCGTCTTTTTGTGTCTCCATGTCTGTGTTTATTTGACTTATCTGCCTTTTCCGGCTCACCTTGTAGTCCCGATTGCTTTCTTTTTATTTCACCATTTTTAAGAACTCAACAATACTTAATATATACAGAAAAAAATGGAATTTTTAATATGACAATGTAGAAAACTGTAACGTTACTACGGAACATTCTTTTTATGAATGCTTGTCGAGTGAATGTATGATGTGTTTACAGTTTATGTCCATTTATTTCAACTGAAATGCAAACTAGAAGAATAAATATGATAATGTGATATGGGATTATCTCCAGCGCTATGTTCAGGTAGAAAGAGTTATAGAATGAATAAACATGTTTCTTAAGTGTCTATCTATGTTTTGCAGATTGGTGATCTCAAAGACCACTATCACTTCTTCCATAGCCGGACCATCAAGAGGTCGACTTTGTCAAGCCGCGGTCGCCATAGTTTTATTTCCATGGAGCCCAAGGTAAGTCACTTTGCACACCAACATGGTTGACTCTGGTTTTCTCAGAAAAAAAAATGCACACAAATGGGTTACGGCACGGACAGAGTGTCGATATGAACCGGGACTATTACATTGCAGGAAATACCAGTAATCTTGATGGATGAATTGTGATAATTGAGACATATTCTGCTGCTATTACGAAGGGTTGATGGATACCCTTAGAGGTTGGCGATTAAACATGATATAAATATAATTGTTCTTCAAATAAAAAGGCAATATCCAACAGCTTCTAAAGGTGAATATGTGAAACCTTAATTTGTTTAAAGCCTTTTTTTGTGTTTGAGCAGAAACCTCAAAAAAAGGTCACAGAGAGATTGTAAGACATTCAGCTTCTTTAATTTACTTAATGTTGCGATGAAAGGTGACCAGAAAATGCACATGATGTTGAACATAGTGGTGTGGTCAGGACTAGTTAATTAGATATGTTAAATACAAATTTGGGGAAATACAATATTTTACATTATTTAAATACATGGCTCTTAAAAATAGCCCTGTTCCAGAAACTACTGGCTGCAAAAAAGAGATATGAAAAATACAATTATATTAAGTATATTTATGTTATGGTTTCTACTCCACCACTGTCAGGAAAGTCTCTTAGTTAACTGTGTTTTTGTGCAATGTGGGTCAACTAGCCCTTCAAACTAAAGTTTGACCAAAGGTGAACCCATACACTTGTCCTGCCAGTGCTCCTCTTCACTGCACCAGGTCAGCACTCCCTGGCTGCATTATTGATAAAGCCTGAACGTCACACACTCTGAGGCTTCATCCACACGACTACGTTTTGCATTTAAAATCGGGGTTTTAAAACAAACTATCTACATTTCAGCATAATTTGAGAAATGTTCTCCATCCATACTAACACACTTGAAAACAAATGTCACATGACAATTCACATATATTGGGCATGCAGGTGTTGTGTGTGTAAACAGAAAGTAAATTGGTTGCTTGGTTACAGAAAATACAACAGTATTATAGTAGCACATTCGTAGCCGTGCTGGTTAGCTGAAGTCCCTGTCGTACTGGAGAGCATTTATGCTTTTGTTTGTTTACAGTTTCTGTGTCGACTTCACAATAGTTGTACAGGAAAAAAAGCATTAATAAGAAAAGGAAAGTCCTCTGTTTTGTGTCTGTCACCCATCTCAAAGCCACAAACCGGGGCGGCTGTAGCTCATGGAGAGAGGGGTCGTCCTGAGACCACAAGGTAGCCGGTTCGACCCCCGTCCTCCCCATAGTTTGTATGTCATAGTGTCCTTGAGCAAGACACTGAACCCCCAGTTGTCCCCCGGGGGCTTCACAGCAGCCCACTGCTCCGAAAGATGGGCTAAATGCAGAGACCACATTTCATGCATGTATGTAAAAAAAGAAAGAAAGAAAAGTAGAATATACCCATCGCTCTTCTTATCGGTGCCCTTAAAATCTGGAGTAATGTGGACACTTGGGTTTTAACATGGAAATGTAGCAGTGTGGATGTAGCCTGAACTTCATCCGAATACACCAGAGGAGTTGGTGGAGTGTACAGAAGGAGCACATGATGTTACCGTTTCCCTTTACTGACGCCTTGTTTAGACTCGTGTGTATACAGTGCTGAAGGAGATGGCTGTAAATGGGACTCAGTGGCACGGCAGTTTGTGCAGATGTCCCATTCTTGACTTGTAAAAAACATTTGGACTTTTTGTGGCTTCAGGGAGTTCATCCAGCAACAATGGCTTTGTGTGTTTGTGTGTTTTGAACAATGGATTCAAGGACATGCGCGTCAGTTTGTATCCGTAAATGCACCTTGAATGTAAGCTGACTTCTGGGGAATGATAATGATATCAGTGATGATATCAGTGGAATAAAAAACAAACAAGTATGAAATACAGAGTGAAACAGAAAGATGAGACAGTACCTGTCACTGTCTGTGTTGTTATCCATCTATTTTGTTGTCCTCTTATTTCCTAGTTTCTTCAATTATCTTCTTTTGGTCACTCGGCGTGTTTTGCCCACCTGCTGTCCTTACCTGTCGACTCTCTTCTTTTTGTTCTCCGGACTCCCTCTCCTCCCTTCAGTTATCACTGTTGCTGTCCGCGCAGTCGTCTCCCTCCCTCCATTGTTGGTTCTCTGCTCTCTCGGGCCTGACACTCTGCCACGATGGAGGGAAGGCTTGTGTCCTTATGCTAGCTGGCTGACAGACTGACATTTTAGAGGATTTGATCTGATAGGAGAGGTTAAAGGAGAGAAAAAGGAGCTCTTATAACAGAAGGAAAGTGAGGAGCAGCTGAAGAGAGAAGGGAAGAGTATTTTCCCCTGACTCGTTATGCTTTCAGCATAATTTGTGACCTGTCGGCCGGTTTGGGATCAGCGTGATGGCTACTTTGGCACCAGCGCGGTCTGGCATACTACTAATGATGTTTTGTAATAATGACAGTGTGTGTGTGTGCAGCAAGTGAGTCAGATGGGTGTAGCGGTCCCATGAAAGACGCACCCTGCCACCCACAGTACTCATTGGCACGCATGTTACTATGGTGATGCAACACGGCACAGATTACCGCTTTATGGCATCCGCTGAACGGCAGTGTCACTTGCCCCTCAGGTTAAAGAGCGTTTTCCAGGATGGTGAAGGACTCTGCCCAGGCCACTGTCCTGGAGAGAGAAAGTGTTTACATTCTGATGCACATCTCTGACATTTCCTTTGGTTCCTTGTGTATTTTTCAAATATTAGATACAATATTCTTAGCCTGTTGCAAGTCATCACTAACAAAAACTGTTCGTGATGACTTCTTCTCTTTGGGTCTTAATCAGCACTCAGCGTGCACCTTGCTCGACTATGGGGACATACGCTCATGTCACGTTCATACTGGGAGTTCCAAGACAATTTTAATGGCCGCAGACTTTTTTTCTTCCTTGTAGCTCCTCAGTGTTATTAGTTTTTGGTAGGAGTTCAAATTTACTCGGCTTGCTTTGTTTGAAATTCATTTCCAGCTATTTTAAGTTTTTTTGTAAACAGCAATTGGACTCCTGCGTGGTTGTTTCTTTTTTTAAATAATGTTCTTTTGAAGTCTGCGCAGAGATTAGTAGAGAAACAACCGCTGAATGTTGTTGTCTGTCCACAGTGTTTGTTTCCAGTGAGTTTCACTTTGCAAGACAGACTCTTATTTACTTAAAGTCATTTATCCGAACATGTGCAAGAAAACTGAGGGCCAGGTGTGTTCTGCAACTGAATCCTCGCCGGGTTACACTGAAATTCAGTCTGGCTATGACGCCAAAATAACAATTCAGTATCGCATAAGGCTTTAATAAAGAAGATATTTTACAACATAGTCAAATTACTCAGCCTGCTCAATATTTAGCAGCTATATCTGGTAGATTCTCTTTCATAATCCAGCTGCTTTTGGAGATCAGTGTGCTCATGAACATGTGTGGAAGACGAGGACGCACAGCATCAAGGAGACAACACGGACAGGACTCGTGTACCTTGTTGGGACCTTTTGAAGTAATTTTATATTTTCCAAAGTACCATGAGTCTCCATACAGTCCCTGGCACACATTTCCATGAAGCTTGGATGCTTGTGAAATCCTCTGCAATAGACTCCTGAATCCGTTTTCCCCTTGAATTTGTTTAACAGATGCACTATTAAGAAGTTGACGCCCTGTAAGAAGTACCTACAGCTGGCCCGCACAGCACCACTTGGCTCAAGCAGTCTGAGAAGTTGTGGGGCTGTGTGCTGTGTTTGGGCTGAGGCTCAGCTTTTCTCTTAAGAGCAGAAGAACTGGCTTCTCCTGTTAGTCCAAAGGTAGTTGTGGGTGTTCTGCTACAACAGCCGTTGACCTTTTTTTGTAACTCACAGCTTTCAGTTCTCTTGCCTGCAACTCAAACATCATCTCAAAAACAGCAGTGAAAGTGGATCAATTTGTTCCCATTTGTTCTATTGAAGTGAACTCTTCCCCAGTTTCCCCTGGTTACTGACCCGGCCAGCAAAGGCCACCTGCAAACCCTTAGACAGAGAGCGAATGAGAGAGAGAGGAGGGAGGAAGGGGGTTGCAAAGGGAACGAGGGAGAGATACAGGCAATCTCAAAGAAAAATGGGCATCTGCGGGAAAGAAGAGCTGAAATGCGACGGAAAGTCAGCGAGAAAGCAGGAGATGAGTGAGACGGACGAGAAAAGAGAGTGACATAGAAGAGGGAGTTGGAGAAAAGGAAGGAAAGCAGGCTGACTGAGATGTACAGGTGCTAGAAGATCAAAGCTTTGCTTCCCAAAGCTAGAGTTAAAATTAATCTAATTGTCATGCCCAGGAGCCTGCCAGCAAATTGGCACATTAACAAAGGTTGTGATACTGGCACGTTTCTGAAGGCAATAATAGAGGGCAATATTGTCTTTGTTTGGAAAAGGATTGGCAAATGTGACACAATTGATGCAGATAACCGCAGGCTGTTACTATTGAGTGTTTTTTTTTGAGGGATATCAAAGAATGGAATTTTTGTGATTGCTTTAGAAAACCTGTTCATCATTTATCTGCCTCAGGTCATCCTGCAAATAAAGGAAAAAAGTGTATTAAAGAAAAAAGTCCATATAAAGAAATGCAAAGCTGTGATAAGTTTGCAATAGCATGTAAATAATGATTTTTTTTTTTTGTTGAATGACTAATATTAGCATTAGAGTTTTAATTAACACAACAAAAGGAAATAACAGTTAAACACATGCACATTTAATCAGCTGTATTTTTAGTGGACACACTCGTCCTCCGTTAGCCAAGTTAGTTTTGTTTATGTTTGAGACCTACAGTCTTTGCTCTGTAATCAGCAGACTGCTCTTTTTAAGATGTTTGTTACTGAAAAGCTCGATACAAATGCGTATCAGCCTTTCTGGCATTAGAGGCTGAGCTGTATAAAGTTGTTTTGATACTGTATCATGATATATTTCATCATGTTGTCTGCCACATTCCTATTGAAAACTTTAGACTTATTCATCGTTTGGCCTTTATAGTTAGATTGATGTTGTTGTTAGCAGTTAGCTTGCATGATTCACCTCTAGCTATAGAAGTAGTTTACATCTTCTTGTGCCCCTGAAACTGAACATGTTGTTTGTGAGGAGGAGAGGTGTTAAAAGGACGACATTGATGATCAATAGGAGATTGTTACAGCTGCAGAACTGTATAATCTGTTTCAACTTGTTTGGATGTAGGCTGGCAACGTATTGCTGCTTTACAAATATTATATCCAAACTTAAAACAAATCTTCTTTCTTTATAACTATCAGAAGTGTTTTCATCCCATAGAACTTTTTAGGAAGTGTCACTAAATGAGCGATCTGGTTTATCTGGATTAAACTGAATACTAAACAATGTAGTGTTTTTATTTTTCTGCTGATACAACAATGCATTAGATGTGCTTAAGAGCCTTTTTTTATTCACTATAGGAAGTATATAGCATTAACAATGCCTGATACTTAAATGATCCTAAATTGCTTGACATACCACCTCCGTTGGGACGATGGAGGTCATCATCCCCTACAGAGCAGACGGAACGCAGATACATTAAACTTCAGGTTCCACTGTCGATGCCCTCGTTCATCAGGAAACATCAGCAAAGTCTTTAAAGTCATCAGAGAAATCTGAGGTGAACTACCTTCTGGTGAGAAGCAGCGATGCATTCATTGTCAGCCCAGTCTTCAATAATCAAATTACACACAAGAGCAGTTGAGAGTTACTGCGGATCAAAGATTGAACTTGATGCCAATGTTTGCTAATTGTAAAAATACATCAGGCTTTTACATTGACACACATGCACACTTCCTGATGAGTGTTGTTTTGGGGATGATGGCCTGTGTCCATCGTTACTTTGAAGCTGGTGGTCCTGACAGAACTTGGAGGGAAATGAGCATGGACCAAGGAACACAATATCTTGCTTTGTTTTCTTCTCTTTCTCTCTTCCCTGGTTTGCCACTTCTTTTTATCCCATAATTCATAAGATCTCCACCCTTATTCTCTTCGGTCATTTACAGAATAATTGTACTGCTCTCCCTCCTACAAAATCTATAAAGAGCAGCATACTTTATTGATTAAATGTTATTTATAAAATCAATCGTCCTCCGTTCACTTGCAGTCTTTTGCTCTCACTCGCCCTTTGTTTTCACTTCCCTCCTCTTCCAAGCTCTGTCTTTCTGTATTGACTCTCCTGGGACTCTTCAGGTCTTTAACAACTCTCCTTCTCCATTCTATTTCATCTCGTTGCCGCCTTCTCTCAACTCTCCAAAGAGCCAGGCAGATTATTTCAGAGCATGAGACCAGATAATCACTCTGCAGTCATTATGTCTCTTCTCTCCTCGCGGTCTGCTGGAGCTGTATCGACGTGCAGAAATGTTTTTTCTTTGCAGTCAAATATTGTTCACATGGGCCTCAGACTCCTGGATCTGCTAAACTGAGCCAAAAAACACTTTTTCACTGCGAGTATTCGAATGCTCTGTTGGAATTGCGTTGTACATTATGACACTATTGCATCACAGTAGATGGTGTGTGGATTGCTTCAGGAGGAGTGCACATTATTAACTGTAGAAATAAGCAGGAGCTCCACAACATGGTGTGTTCCTGAAGTACATTGAAAGGACCCGACTGTAGTCTGTGTACGCTGGCACACGATCACGTTCATGTGCAAACCTCAGTCTGAAGAATACACAAATGATGTATTACAGTAATATTTACGTCTCTGGATGCTCTCATAAAGGTTGACACATGCTGTGCCAGTCTTATGCCCGCTAATATTAAAATGTTTGTTGTCATCCTAGCTGGTAAATGTAAACATCTCGGTCTTTTTAGACGGATGACGTCCGCAGGACTTCAGCTAGACTAAACATACGATTTGAAGGTTTAAAAAAAGAGGCGACCAGGGCCAAGCAAGTGGGTCCAGCCCTCCTGCTCGGATCCAGCGATGCTGATTTTGAAATCGGAAAATGACGTCTCCGTGATACCTGCCAAGGAATGCCGCGCGCTTTGAAGCGAGCCCATAACATTTGAGAGATTGATGTTACCTGAGAGACAATACTGTCCACAGCGCATATGTGTGTGTATTAGTCGGTCCGTTTTGCAGACGAGGAGAAATAAACGGATGGAGAGAAAATAATGACTCCACTGCAAAACTCTTGTAGGCCATCACTGGAAAGAAGAGTTTAATGTCTGGATGGTGAAAAGGATCATATTTCAAGATTCCCCTTAACAAAGGCTTTCTTGTGTGAAATGTATTTGTGTATTTTATTGGCTCACCTAAATGACAATTAAACAGGGAGACCTTAAGTAAAAAAGTGCTGAAGTTAGTTACAGATGATTCATATCCATAATATTACTTTCAACTGAGAGTTGTCACCTTTCAAAACATCTTTCTTTCTTTCTTTAAAATGAAAACACCATTTGCAGAGAGACTTCATTTTACTTCAGCAATGTTTCCTCTTAGAGTTACGAAGTCATCTGAACTCATTCATTGCTCACAAATAACAAACATTCAGTTTCCTTCTGCTGCTTTCTAAAGTTTTGTCTACGCTGCTCAGGCGCCATCGTATACTCGGCATATCTAACCTCTAGGGATGGTCATAAAAGTCAAAGAAAAATAGCCACTGTATGTTCCATACATGTTGAAGAAGACCCCATGTTTCCCACAACCTTATATTTTCTAAAAGGTGTTGAACACAATGATATTTCACCTGTGGACTGATGTACTATGCGTAAAGCAGATTGGTTACTTGGTGGTATTACTTGATTTTTACTAGTTTTTTGTTCTCTCTATCTGTGTCCGTGTGTTTCAGGTGGAGTGGATTCAGCAGCAGGTGGTGAAGAGGAGGATCAAGAGGGATTACAA
Organism: Liparis tanakae; assembly: GCA_036178185.1. NCBI lineage: Eukaryota > Metazoa > Chordata > Actinopteri > Perciformes > Liparidae > Liparis > Liparis tanakae. The sequence continues at coordinate 9,602,224 of CM070094.1, read as the reverse complement.
GCCAGACCCGCCCCTTTCTCTGACTAGCCCCGCCCATAGCTACCCAGCCCAGAACAACATATTCTATAATGACGCCAAGTGGAGCAGCATGTGGTACATTGTGAGTACATCGTATACTGGTACCAGATCCTTTATTTCTTACTCCCTCTTTGCATGACTACTCCACCAAAACAAGAATATCACAAGTTCAAAGGCAAATGCAGCCCAATATATTTGAGGGGTATCACTGCTGTTTGTATCTGCTTTGTCTACATTTGTGGAGTTTGTGGGTCAAAGGTCAGTCAAGGTCATGGCATGATCCTGATAACTGCAGGGCAATAAGTGATTTGTGTCTTTTTTACTGTATTAAATAATGAAGCCATAGAGATGACATTTATAAGGTCAAGCTGCAACATTCTGTGTTTACTCATAAGTGTGCACAGGACATTTAAATATATTGCACAGATTTGCAGGCTTATCACTGGTGTTTGTATAAAACTTCAGATGTGTGTGTGTGTGTGTGTGTGTGTGTGTGTGTGTGTGTGTGTGTGTGTGTGTGTGTGTGAGTGAGTGTGTGTGAGATCGCGCACGTGCGTGCTTCAGTGTGCTCTGCTCTGTCAATTGTTTACTCAGTAGAGATAACTCCTAATACTTTGACCAGAGGTTTTACATGAAGCTTGTCAGCTGTAGTCCAGAACGGTTTGAACTTGTGTGTTTTTAGGTTTACTTAGAAATTGACTTCCTCGAGTCATTTCTGAGTACCTGCCTATGGTTGAAACAATTCTACCAGTGAGAGTTATGTTAGCTGGTCCATATGTATATTTTTGTATCTATTTTAAAGATAAATCAAGAGACACGTGAGAAACGGTACCAGCGACACAGACATGAGTTTAAATCACATCAGGTGGTCATTCTCCTGCTGTGCAGAGGATTTGGGGACAGAATAGCCAGAAGAGCATGCTGGCTTGCCCACTGCAAAATACGACTGGATGCAGTAGGATATTCTGGTATTGGGACATACAAAATCTTCACTGGCATGCTAGAGTTCAGTAGTAAGGATATTGGAACGCAACATCTGATCATTTCAAACACTTTGATCTGGCTTTTGACTGGCTCTATATGACAAATGTTATCCGTAAGATGCTCATGATAAGATGCCCCCCCCCATCAACTTCTCTCACTCCACCTCCTGCCACCGCCTCTCCAGCACTGTAACGACGACGTCCACAACTGTCAGTCGGACATGAACATCATGGGGGCGTGGAAGAGGGGCTACACGGGTAAAGACGTGGTGGTGACCATACTAGATGACGGCATCGAGAGGAACCACCCAGACCTCTTTCAGAACTACGTGAGTGTGTATGTATGCTCATGTAGGGCGACTATGAGTGTCAATGTGTGTGCGCACGTTGAGTATTGAGCAGTCAGTGCAGTTTCATTAAAAAGTGTTAATCATAGATTATGTTTCTCAAAATGTATACATGGAATTATATGAATATGACTTAATTATCCAGAAAGTCAAATAATTATACTGGTGGGGATTTGGATCAGATTATGGTCATGGATTACCTTCCTCAAACCTGTGGGTGTGCAGATATGCTGTGTGTACATGTGTATTTGTGGCTACATACTTTGATCTGGATGCAGAGGTATTTCAACCTCAGACCAGGCCAGATATTTAGAGCAACTTCTTGGCCTGAAGCAGCAGGTAAGGCTATCAATCAGCGGTGCAGATGAAATGTAAAATGTTTCACCCTCTGTTTGACAGCACCTGCGTTGCTGTTATTAGCTATGCCTGGATTTGTTTATGCCGAAGGGTGAGCGGGGCAGCAGATTTAATTTGCACTGATTACATTCGATTTACAAAACCGTTGAGTGATGCAATGTGAAGGAGCGTTGGACCTACTTTCTAATGAATTTGCCTGTTGGGTTGTTTTCTCTCTCCCGATCATTATTACAACTGTCATTTGGGTGTTTGACGTACTCGTTTTGACCTCCGTGTCTCCTCCAGGATCCTCAAGCCAGCTTTGATGTCAATGGTAACGACATGGACCCCATGCCTCGATATGACGCCACTAATGAGAACAAGTAAGAAAAACAATCTATTGCAGATCTAATGAGAGAGATGCATATTATTTTAACTGTTAAAATATGGTTCAGGTAAAATGTAGTTTTGGGGTTGGAGTCAGCCACATGCTTTTCTGATTGATTTCTACCAGAAGCTCTTTGCCCCACTGTTTGTATTTCCGTAACCTTGACCTTCTTACGGGTGCGGTGAGTTGCACTAGTGTATTTGATTGTTACTTTTGTGGGTAGGTTGTGGGTTTTCTGTTTGGAGGAATTGGTGCCTGTGTTTATGTGAGTGAGTGAGTGATTTAGTTGTGGATGTGTGTGTTTAGTTGCTGCAGCACACATGCCTTGACAGTGTTTCAGTCCCTGCTGGTAATGCATTGTCTAATGCAAGCGCCTTTGAGTGTCTAGAATAGCGCTACATAAAATAAATGGTTATTATTATTATTATTATTATTATTATTTTTGTATAAAAGAGACATGAGGCCTACAGATTCAGTTTAATAAGTTGTTTTTCTTTTTAAGGTTGACGTCATTGTTGCTTATGATCTGTGTGTGGAAGTCTGGTTCCCTCTCCTTTTTCTTTTCATATAACTTTTCTTTATTCAACAAACTATCTCATGGGATGATAATTGTAGTCCGATCAAAACATGGAGGTCACATTTCCCGTGGGAATAGAAAGTCAAATGAATTTGATTTTAAAGGTCGGTGTGTGGTGGTCTGCAAGTCCAAACTGGTCATCATGCCCGAAAGGCTGAAGAAACACGGTCCCTTAAGCTTTGTTTATACTAGCACTTGGCATCGCAGCGCGAGCCTCCGCAGATGGTGCGCGTGCTCCGAGCATGTACGGAGGTGTTTGTACTCTATAAGTGTGTCGGCCAAAAGCCATAAAGCAACCTCCACAATGCAGAGGATGGATTCTAATGATCTGTAAACTCACATCTCATGTTCATGGACAACTTTAATTGCATTTGTACAAGCCCTGTGATCGTGCGAGCAGTGCGCTTCAAGTAAATCAAATTCAGAAGTGTACGACCAAACAACGCGCCGGCTGTGTTTACGTCAGCTTTAGACTTCTGAGGAATAAAGCTAACTTTAGCTTCATCTGGGAAACTGGATTGTGGTATTGCGTAGTGTGTTTTATTCGTCACAATCGTTACATACAATAAGTAAAGCCACAATCCAGAAATGATTGAAAAGGTTTAAGCAGAAGCCTAAATACTTATATATTCCTATCCTAAATTGTTATCAATTAAATCAGATAATTAATTGTATATATATAAAAAAAAAAATAGTTTTATAGACTATTATTTTGAAAACCAAAAATTAGTCAACCATTCTTACATGTATGTAAGAATTTGGAAGAATGGTCGACTCATTGCTCAAAACCTGAAGGAGTATGTTGTGCGTTTTACTGTGTTGTGTTGCACCAGTGTAGAAAACGGTAAAGGACTGTATTGCATTAAAGTCTGCAACAGATTTTGGATGAGGAAAAGATAGGTCGGAGATATATAATCCTTAGTTCTGAAAGTGTCGACAGTGAAGATTTTTAGTGATAGATTGTAAACCTTTGATCATGTTGCTAAATACATGTTTACCTGAAATCATCAAGTTGCTGTAAAGTGGATTGTCCTCAGTCTCAGTGCTTCCCTGGACTTTAGAACTTCCCTGTGTCTTCCCCCGGGGGTCTGACAGCTAGATGCTGGGTTTCCATGGCAGCGGTCAGAGATTTTTGCGGGGGGTGTGTGTGTGTGGTGATGCAGATGTTCTCTGCAGGTGGTGTGTGCATGTGTTTGAGTGTGTTGATGCCGATCCAGAAAGTGATATTTTTGAGGTGGCGGCAAACGCAAACATTCTTCCATTTGTTTATGTTTGTTGCTGACCCGGGCCGACTGTCACCACTGCAGTTACTGGTGGAGTGTGTGTGTGTGTGTGTGTGTGTGTGTGTGTGTGTGTGTGTGTGTGTGTGTGTGTGTGTGTGTGTGTGTGTGTGTGTGTGTGTGTGTGTGTGTGTGTGTGTGTGTGTGTGTGTGTGTGTGTGTGTGTGTGTGTGTGTGTGTGTGTGTGTGTGTGTGTGTGTGTGTGTGTGTGTGTGTGTGTGTGTGTGTGTGTGTGTGTGTGTGTGTGTGTGTGTGTGTGTGTGTGTTAAACGCCGGGTCTAACTTTCCACTGTTGTTGGACATTGTTTCATTTTCTCTGTCTATTTGCACGTGGATGCTGTACTCCAAGAACGTGTCGAAAAAGGTGCCACAGCCTCGGTTTGTGTGTTTTTGCTCATTTAGGGACCATTAGCTATGGAGAATGTTGAACTACCTCTTTTTCTTTTCTCTTTTAGGCCTTTGAAGAAAAATCTAGAATGACCAACATATTTATAGTGTTTGCTATATTTGTAATACTTATTACTCTGAAATTATTTCCAACAGGAATGTGCACATCTTTCTGTTAACATGTGAACATTCAGTCCCTGTTTCCACTTCAAAAGCTACATGTTTATCTGCTAGTGTTTGTGTGTGTGTGTTCTCCTGCTTGTGTATGTAGGTGTGTTCTAGATTTGGATAGTAAGCTCTTCAATCTTTCCTCAGACACGGGACACGGTGTGCAGGCGAAGTTGCTGCAGCCGCAAACAACTCCCACTGCATCGTGGGAATTGCCTACAATGCCAGAATAGGAGGTGAGGGATTATTGGTTATTATTCCACCAACAGGGTTCAGCTTAAATTCATTCCGTGTTTTTAGTTCATATTAGTTTCACTGATTGAACAGTGCTTATGACCCACACACCGTTGAGATGCCGACATGTCGATGCCCGACTGCTCCGGCTAAAAAATTATATGTGATAACAACTTGAATAATAGAAACCTATATAGAGTTCTTGTTGACGATTGGATATCAAAGAGGAGCAACACATTTGATTACAGTGTAACTTCTAATGCTACATGGTGTTGTCTGGGACACGCATATTGTGATACTTAAATTGGTTAGCTTAATTAAATACTTTATTTGTCTGTGTGTGTTACATTATTATGACAGGACAATATGCGGGTAGATGCATATTATTAAACATTTGGAATGAAATGCATAGAACAAAGATTAAAGTAGCTTGTGCATGTATTATTTCTCTTTGTGCGGGTGCGTGTGTGTGTGTGTGTATTAGGTGTGCGAATGCTGGATGGCGATGTAACAGATATGGTGGAGGCGAAGTCTCTGAGCCTCCAGCCGCAGCACATTGACATCTACAGCGCCAGCTGGGGACCTGATGATGACGGAAAGACCGTGGATGGACCAGCATCTCTGGCCAGGCAGGCCTTCGAGAACGGCATCCGATTGGTGGGCACACGCACACACGCATACACATTCACAGACAGCGCAATGGACAAATGAACACTTCACTGCTTCAGCCAATATTTATATGATTATGACAGATATAAACACACACTCCAAGAACGTAGGTATGTGTGTGTGTGCTCATGAAATCGTATCCCAAAGTCCTCCCTGGCTCTACTTGTGAGGCTCCTCCGGACATTAGAGAGCAGCCCTGGTCTGTTAGCATATATTCATCTACATATTCAGAGCGTATTTTGCATAAAGACAAGCTGCCGCTGTGTTGTTGGCTGGCTGGGTGGAGTGGAAAAGCTATAACAAAGGTTAAGAGGGGTGAAGCCATTAACTGGGCACACATACACATGCACACACACACACACACACACACACACACACACACACACACACACACACACATCTACATGTTTATAGAGTTTGCTATTCCTGGCTTTCTGCCATTTGGTTAAACAGATGTAGCCCTTTAATGAGGTGAGACTAAAACCTTTACTTGAAGTCTGACTGCCTTTGGCATATTACAAAAAAAGAGGAAAGAGAAAGGAACAATGGTACAGGCAGGGTGTGTGAGTAGAATAGAGTCCGCTATTTAAGATGAGGGGTGAGGGCGATATCTGTCAAACTGTTACAAGTCGGGCATATGTATGTGTGTGTGTGTGTGTGTGTGTGTGTGTGTGTGTGTGTGTGTGTGTTTGTAAAGCCGAGTGGATGTGAAGAGACGGTTTATCATGGAGCGCCGAGGCGTCGGATACGAGTGACGGCTGCGGAGTGTGTTGAAATCGCCTCGTGTTGCCAAATGTAAAACAACAAGAAACATCATGTCTTTGTTGTTTATGCTCTTTTTAAGACACATTCTATAAACAACCCTGTCTGTGTGTGTGTGTGTGATGTCCATCAAAGAACACTCTATGCTTTTTAACTGTTTTTAGGGCATTTTTTTACTTCAATCTGTCTAGATAAAGTCATTAATCAATGAAACTGTTCATGATGAATGTACTGACACATTAATTAATTAATTCGTAATTATTTTGACTAATTCATTGTTTATTCTTTGGTCTCCTTTCGATATCTTGATGACGATTGCTATGCATCAGTTTCAAATTGTGTTTCTCCATTCGCCGCTCTTTCATCCTCCTCTCTTCTTCGTCCTCTCTACTCACCGTTTCCTCTCCATCTCAAGCTTTGTCTCGTCCTTTCTTCCAAAGCGCTCTCCATCGCTCTCGTCTGTCAGCGTTTGATCCCGCCTCTCAGTCACAGGGGCTCCACTTCCTTCACACTGCTTGACAGAAGCCCCCTTTTGAAGTACTCCATTCCACCTGTGTATGTGTGTGTGTGTGTGTGTATGTTTGTGTGTGTGTTCTTGAGAAACGGTTTTAATCGTGTCAGTCAGGTTTGCCTTTTCTGCTGACTGCTGGCTGAACTTTGTCTCAGCTGGACATCTCCAGCACTGTACCGAGCTTGGTGTCTCCAGTGTTTCGGCCTGGCTTTAGGTCATTGTTTATGCCAATTCTAGAACTATAATGTCGAAAAAAGAAAAGTAAACGGCATTTGGCCAGAGGAGGTATAAAATAAAAAAAGTAATTATGACTGAAAACTCTTATTAGTTAATTATTAGTGTTTTTATTCACAGTTTTAGTCACGCTGAAACACACTCTGAGCTGGCCCATGTCTTCTTTTATTTAGATACACTGCAACATCTTCTGGAAACCTGGATTCAATTATTAAAGAGCTTCCTTGCTTGTCATATAATGTCAAATGCAAAACATGCACAATGAGTCGTTGTAAAAACATTGTTTTTTATGAATATCATGTGGTTTAATTGATTTGCTGCCTTTCCTACTGGTAAACCATCAATAACATTATATTGTGAGCTATTGATGTATTCCGAAAGTGCAGGTAATAACATTTTTTAGGTAATAAATATATATATATATATATATATATATATATATATATATATATATATATATATATATATATATATATATATATCAGATTGAGTGAAACTAAAAAATGATTAGACAAAAATAGATAAAAATAAGTAAGTTAAAAATAAGTAAAACACATAACCAGGATTTTACTCCCTTAAAGCCAGAGGGTTGCTGATAGAAAACATCTTTGTCATGCAGTGATTTCTGCATAGTGAACACACATCTTGTTACTCTGGCAGACATTGAGAGAACATTCAAACAACACAGCCTGATGAAACATGACCAACTCTTGGTGCTGAAACAAACCTGCAGCCTCTTACTGTTTCCTCTCTGCATCTTTTCCTGTTAGGGGAGGAAAGGTCGTGGCTCTATTTTCGTGTGGGCTTCAGGAAATGGCGGGCGCAGCAGAGACCATTGCTCCTGCGATGGTTACACCAACTCCATCTACACCATCTCCATCTCCAGCACAGCTGAGAGCGGACGCAAGCCATGGTACCTGGAAGAATGCTCGTCCACACTGACCACCACCTACAGCAGCGGGGAGAACTACGACCGAAAGATTGTGAGGACATTGTGTGTATGGTAGATTTGAGATGTGCTGAATGCAAACACATCCGTGCCTCCATTCAAGTTCCCGCGGTCTGATTTTACCGCAGGGCCGTAACGCATATTCATTTCACTGATGCCCAAGTTGTAGCACAGCGTTTTGTGCTTAGTTGAAAATGTTGACAGGATTGATGTTTTCCATCTTTAAATGTGTGACGTGAACCAAAGAGACTTGCTAAGGAATGTTTCCCCACCCTGGATAATTGAATAGTGACCATGTTTCGATTTGGAGCTTAAAGTGTGTGTGTGTGTGTGTGTGTGTGTGTGTGTGTGTGTGTGTGTGTGTGTGTGTGTGTGTGTGTGTGTGTGTGTGTGTGTGTGTGTGTGTGTGTGTGTGTGTGTGTGTTGTGGGCCAGTGGTGTGGCCTAGTTTGACCCAGATTGACCAAATCCCTTTCATGCTCCACTGGGGTGGATCGTGACAGTTGTCCACTGTGAGCTTGCTTGTCTGGCAGTGTTTTGCTACATTCCTCATTCTGATGCTACACACACGCATGCACACTGGAAGTTAGACAAGCGTTTCTTGCCTGACTAACTGTCGAGCTGTCTGAGTTGTTGGCTGTTTAAAGTCCAGACAATCACGCGAACATACGGCGCTTTACTACTCCGTTTCCCCTCTGACTCGTCCTTGGAGTCTCCTTGGCTATTGAATCCTTTAATTCTTTGGAAAACGGGTCATTTGTGTACATACGCGTGAATATCTGTGTGTTGACTGTATTGAGGCGGTGTATATAAAGGTTGGAATGCAAGCTTGTGCTCTGTCTAAATCCTTCTGATCCTCATGACTTCAATCTCTGTTTCTCTCTCCTCTTTCCAATATGGTCACCATTTTCTTTTCCTCTAACTCGGTCTACTCTTCCTCTTCTTCAACGGTTTTCTTTTGGGTTGTGTCTCGTCTCTTTCCTGCACCTTTTTTCTGCCTTCATTCCTGTAATTCCTCTTCATCTCTACTTCCTCCCCTGTCTAACTCTGTCCTCACTCTCCTTTTCTTCTCCTCTGTTTGCAGATCACAACAGACCTGAGACATCGATGTACAGACAGCCACACAGGGACATCGGCCTCGGCTCCCATGGCTGCTGCCATTGTTGCACTGGCCCTGGAGGCAAAGTAAGATCCACTTAACCTCATCCCTTCTCTTCATCCCTTTTCCCCTTGCTTACCTTCAAATGCCCTCTTGTCATCGGGCCTCATTGATCTATACGGGGAACGTGAAGCATTTTCTCACAAGTACATCGTGCTGAGCAGTTCATCTGCATGGTGGGCGAGAGAATGTAAAGTAAAGAGTACGTGCACACTTGCACCTGCACCTGTAGCTCGTCTCTATAGCGTGATGTATTCACATTTGTTGACTGCATCTGCAGCTGGCAGCGGTGCTTTGTGCTGATGAATGAAAGGAGGCATCTGCTGTTAATATTTAACTGTTGTTCTGCATGCCAGGCCAACATCAACAGTGGACAGTTTGTTGATGTGACAGACAAACTATCATTTTTCCAGGTATTTAAACTTTGAGGGCTTAAGGTGATTTTGGGTATGGAGATGGACTATGCCGATATCCTTTTTAGTAAACTATAGCTAAAGTGTATGTGCAGTCTGGGTTGTCATCTCCGTCAGCGGTGAACTGTGCTTTAACTTTAACATAATTAAGCACTTCATTGAGTAGTCACAGCTATACACAGCTGCAGTGTGTACATGCTGTAGCCTGTCAGCCTGCACTGGGACATTTACTTTAATAAACACAATATACAGCTCCTCTGTAATATCACAATGATGTGTTGGGGTCCTGAGACTTGAGGTGTTTGCATCCTTTACTGCAGACATATTAACCCTACACTGTTCTGCCTTTATATGGCTATTCCAATGAGGGCGCACGGCACAAGCAATGTTTAATTTCAGCTGTCTATACAATATCATGACATCATGAATAGATATAGGCTGATTACTATGAGTCAGATTGTTATCTTAAGATAGTGGCATCATCATTAGTGTCGGCACAATATTGGGATTATTGATTCCAAGCTCAATATTACCATTTTCTTTAGTTTTCTAACACAATTTAGATCTTAGTTTCAAGATGCCCTTTGTAAGAAGCAGGGCTACCCACAGACGTGTGTGGCCAGGTGCTAAAATGCCAAGAGATTCTGCTCCAGTCATCTGGAGTACCACATTTCAATGTTGGCATTTTCAGAGATAAGAAAAGAAAACCAGATTTTAAAATCATCTAATTTTCAATGGCTCTGGCTTCCCCTTATGCCTTCTAGATGCTCTGGTAGCTTCTTGTGTGAGGCGCTGCAGATGCCTGCCCTAACCTGTTGATGCTTTATTTATAATACATTCATTAATTGGAGTGAGTGCAGAGACTGGGAATTGCTCTTCACCCCATCATCACAGGTTGAGCGGCTCGGTAAGGTGAGGTCACTTCGTTTAACCTGGATAATCCAATCCAAATCCTCCCAGTAGAAAATATTCCCTGTTTCCAGGCAGTGCTGGGCACATAAGCCTGTTTCCTCAACGAGATTATTACACACTGCGTCTTGCCTGCCTGCTTTCTTCTCTTCTAGCTTTCACTCTCTCCCTGGTGCGTGCTGTGCCTCCACCACTCGCATGATGGGCTTTTGTCCCTCCTCCTCCAAGGCAAACGTTCTTTCCTTCCTTCTGTTCCCCTTCTCGCATGGATAAACCTACATGCATGCACAAAGAGGAGAGGAGAGGATGAAAGGGAGAGAGGCACAGGTTCAGACGAACAATGCAACACTGATTGTATCTGCTCTTACCTGGTAAATGAAAGAAAGCAAACTCTGTGATAAACATGACAAGACGCCATTACGCAAGACTTCTTTTTACTCTGTGCTGGGAGGCCTTTACCCTTGGTATGAGAGTGGATTGGAACATGTTGCTTTGGAAAACTGTCTCATGCTTCGTTCTCTCTACATTTGGCCAAGTTGTAAGATGTTTTAAGTCTGCACATGATTTATCTCTTTATGAGCCTGGCACAGCAAGCAGCAAGAATGAAAGCTTCAGAAACTCGTATTTCTGTCCCCCGTCCGTTTGTCCTTGAGTGAAGAAATGGTAAAGTGAGTGAACGTGGAGATGGGACTCTTCAGTGCGGGAAATAGGAGGGATAAACAAGATATGAGCAAGGAAAACCTAAAATAAGGATGTCATCTGCTTGGCTGGGACATATGAGCAAAAATAAAACTCTCTCTCTCTACATTTGTTTGCTTTAAAATTCAAGTGAGAGAAGCAGATATTATACAGAAAAAATCTGATTCATAGTTCTTCTCTCTTCATTTTCCTCCTTGCTTCATCCCTGCAGATTAATTACACTTAAAAGAAGCACCAAGAAACCATATAAAACGACCTCTTGCTGCTGGTTTCCCCCACTATGCAAGCTACTCCATTAATTAGTATTGGCTTGTTTATGGGAAGGGTGTCATGGCCTAGAAAACTCTGCCAAAGTCACTTTTAATTAATGACCATAAAACATGTATGGAACCATAATTATACAGTGACAGCTAAGCGTATTAATAATTATCTGTACAGTAATTATTATGACTTGTATCACATTTGTGTGCTAACAACCCTTTTTAGTTTTTACTTGCTATTTTTTTTTCAAACTTTTTAGTAAGTATATGTTCTTCAGTTAGTTTTGACCAGATTGGGCTCATTTAAGCCATGAGTAAAGGAAATGTGACGCATCTCTTTTGTCTTAGCTCCGGTTGTTTTCAGGGCACTAGTATTGATATTTCAGGTTTACTGCAAGTCCAGACATTTTCTTTCCATCTTCCAATATTTCCTTGTTTAGTTTCATCTTGATCTCATCCCTAAGATCAGAAAGCAGTCTTGAATATAACCCTGCAAACTGCAAAAGGCTAACCCAACACTCCATTACGTACATTTGATTACTATTCTTTAAAGACCAAGGAGTGATAGATGGCTGATGTGAAAAGTATAGCAGTCTTCTCGTGCTGCCAGAGATAGATGGCCAGCTGTGTTCTGCTCTTCATGGAAGTAAAACGAGGAATGAAATGGTTGAAATGGTTGAAATGCAAAAAGACCTAAAGGTTGTGACCGTAGGATTTTCTGTCTAACTAGTTTTAATGTGTTCACCACACTCGGCAATAAGGGGAAAGTTCCACGAGGCTGACTCGAAACAAATGTTTTATTTTTTTGATAATTTATTTTTCACTCGCCATATGTGCAACTTCGGAAAAAGACGAAGCATTTTTTGTCCAGCGCATTTCATTACAAGTAAACGCAATGTGCTTTACATTAAATCCATACAATATATAATTCAATACATCCCAGATGTTGAGGATTTTAACCACAGTGTTCAGGTCGGACTCATTTAGCTCTCTCTCTCTCCCTTTAACATCCTACCAGCGTATCTTCTGACGTGTTTTAATCCAAATGTTGGGTTGTGAACGTTACGTATTAGTTTTAGGTCAGCTGATTCAAAGTAGTGCAGATTCTGGAGGTCTCGGATGCAGAGGGAGTGACACGAGGGGAAGGAATGGAGCATCTGGCCGGCATATGAGATGGAAGGGAATCCCAGGAAACTTGGTGACCCACTTCTTCCTGGTTTTTCCCTTTAATGTAGCATTCGTACATCAAAGCACTTGAGGCAAATGAATGCCATCTTGTAATGGATCTCACGTGAGATCTGAGGAACTAGGGACGGATGAACACGCATATATGCTCTCCGTCCATGCTTCTCTGTAATTGTTTTCTCTCAGTAATCTTTCACCGACTGCGTATTACTACGTTTTATGTACTCCATGCACTTAGTTTTTTAACCTCCTTCCCCTTTAATCCTAAACTTTTTATGGTTCTCTTTCCCCCACATATCTCCCGCCATGTTCTTGTCTGAATTCATTCAGAATGAACAGTGAAATATTTTTTTTCCTTCTCTTTTGTGTTTTGCCTTTCAAAACATAATGAATTATTCAAAACATAAAACGTATTTAAATCTGTAGTGCAGCTTGACCGGGTCTTTTCTGGATGTGAATTTGTGTTGATTTTTTACATTTGTTATTTTAAATGTATGTCTGTTTGAGCATGTACATAGCAAAAAAGGTATTTATATATTCTCTTAGTTGTTGTTCAGATTTTTCCTCCAAGTTTTTCTTTTACATAATAAATATATTAATTTACGTAATGTAATGTAATGTGTGTTTTTTGTTTTGTTTTTCCACTAGTCCTCTTCTAACATGGAGAGATGTTCAGCACATAATTGTAAAGACCTCAAGAGCCGGACATCTCAGCGCCCCTGACTGGAAGACCAATGCTGCTGGTTACAATGGTACACACACACACACACACACACACACACACACACACACACACACACACACACACACACACACACACACACACACACACACACACACACACACACACACACACACACACACACACACACACACACACACACACACACACACACACACACACACACACACACACACACACACACACACACACACACACACACACACACACACACACACACACACACACACACACACACACACACACACACACACACACACACACACACACACACACACACACACACACACACACACACACACACACACACACACACACACACACACACACACACACACACACACACACACACACACACACACACACACACACACACACACACACACACACACACACACACACACAATATCCAGGTCCATCTATTTTTCCATTGTCTCAACACATCAATTTAGCAACTGATGCATTTAAGATGCATAGTGGGATATAATGGGTTATAGAGAATACTACAAACGGTTAGAGAATTACATATGCAGTATTTTAACACCTGAATTAATTTTATCCAATCCCAAAATGTTTCCTTCTTGCTTAACTATTGCACTACCAGCTGTCAGGGTCCATGTCAGGGTTGCTTGTTGTGTAAGCATGCGTGTACGAGGGAGAGAAACCAACACAGGTGTGCCTGGAGATTTTCCAAGTTTTCAAAGAGGAACTAAAGAGAAACAGAACAGGGGATGAGGGGTGGGAGAAGTATGGACTGAATTCATATTTGAGCTGTTGTACCCAGAAGTTAAATATTTTCTAAACTTCATTTTTCATATTTAGACAACTACCATATGTCCTCAGTATTTCTGTTTCATTTGGTAGAGAACACCGAAATGAGAGAATACTGAATCTTCTTATGTGACACTTTTTGACACATGCATAGATACCAGTCTGTACAATAATAGATGATTTAAGGAAAGCTACAAACCTGTCCAGAGGATTTATTCTGACCCCACTCTTTCAGATTTTTTCAGAGGACGATTTTGAGTAAACAATCATTAGTATGAGAAACGGTATATTCGGCATTGGAGTGGTCTGATCAGCTGTGACTTATCACTGTTTTCTACAGTCAGCCATCTTTACGGCTTCGGTCTGATGGATGCTGAGGCGATGGTGAAGGAGGCAGAGCGATGGAAGCAAGTCCCTACTCAGCACGTCTGTGTGGAGAGTGCAGACCGACAAATAAGGTAGAATGAACACACACACACACACACACACACACACACACACACACACACACATAACACACACATCCTTTACACTAAATGTCCAAAAATATATTAGATATTATAACAATATGTATTTGGTAAACCTCTCTCTGCAAGAACTTCAAGTTCTTCCACACCAGACTTGTAAAACTGTTTCCCCAAGGTCCTAACTGAGTTCAAACAAAGTTGGATGCACACTATTGTCTCATGTCATTGTTTGCTGAACCATTAGGTTTTCCCTTAATTGGACCTAAAGGGGCCAAACCAACAGCATGATGACTAGGGGTGTCTACATAAATTAGTTCCTCAATAATGGATGGCCATGCCATAGTTAAAAGGGTATATTAACTGTAATAGACTCTCATAGTTTAAAGCGTAAAGCCACATAAGTTAGTACACTTTGACACCAACATATGTGACAAAAGTTCTTTCTCAGTTTGTCTCGTTTTTTCTTCTTCTTCCCTGGTGTTTTATGCACCAGCAGCATGTGTTTGAGAGTGTGGTTGTGCAAGCTGTACCTTGATAGGGGCCAAGCATTAGTTCTGGCAGGGTGGTTTTCACATAAGACCTTTACTACACACATACACACACACACGCACACGCACACGCACACACACGGAGCCAGGGCTTCACAGCTTGTTATTCTTGATGCAGCTGGAAGCCGGAGCCCTGTTCTGTGTTAGGCTGGCTGGCTGAACTCAGGCCCTGGTTTGCTTTCAGTCGCAGGCTCGGTGGCCAGCAACTGCAGCATTATCAGTGTCCTGTCTGTTCTGCTTCAGCGCACAAGTCAGTCCATATGAGGCTTATGTAGTCCAGCATGTGTCCGAGGCAGAAGCCTTCTGTACTCATGGGTTGTGTGTTGGCTCGTAGAGAGATTCCCGCTGTTGTTGTGTAAAAGAAATAAAAACAACCCTGTCGTTTAAGCCTCTTTTTCCACGAGTAGTGTATTTCTGGGTAGTCTTAGAGATGTGTGAAGTGGTCAGTCAAACATTTGTTTAGTTACTGGGAGCGTAAGCCTGATTCAGAAACTACCCTTTGTCTATCCAGCCACACGACGGACTCGCAAAGTAAACGTAGGCAATCACTAGGAAACATGAGGCTTTATTTTGTTTGGTCTGGTCTGGTTTTGAAACGAAGGCAAAGAGTCATGACATATGATTGTGTAACACATTACAGAACTGCACTAACATTCCTTCCTTTAACTAACCGCTTTATTGAGTACAAATCTATTTATAGATTACTTTGCACTCACGTGCGTGCGTGCGTGTGTGTGTGTGTGCGTGTGTGTGCGTGTGTGTGTGTGTGTGTGTGTGTGTGTGTGTGTGTGTGTGTGTGTGTGTGTGTGTGTGTGTGTGTGTGTGTGTGTGTGTGTGTGTGTGTGTGTGTGTGTGTGTGTGTGTGTGTGTGTGACCCTCAATAATTATATAAATGATCAGAGATGGAGTGAAAGGACAAATGGAGAAATTCTTTATGGATTGTTCACCTGCCATTATTCTAGAAGAACAATTCATGATGCGCCGCTATAAATACAGATGAACCACTTTGACTCCTTTCATAAGAATGTGTTGATTTAATCAATATGAGGAAAATTAGTTTTTACCATGTAAGTATAATTTGTTTTCACCATATTAGTATTTATAGAAAACAATTGAAATTGTTGAATTGCTCAAAGTTGTGCCCTTTCACAAACATATTGGTATATTTAACCCTAATTAACAAGCCATACACTGATTGTAGGTCAATAATATCACTTATGTTCACACTAAGCTTTTAGAACCCATTTTCAGAATTATTAAAGCAATTATTTATGACTAATTAACATATTTGTGGGTCCTGACAGGCACTATGTGGTTTAATTGGCAAACATTTAGTTGTTCAAATAATCAAAATCAGTGTGTTGTTGTTTGTCTTAATTCAATATTGAGGCAAGTTTGAGTAAATATGTTGTTGCAAGAGAAAATCTTCATTGCACATCTTAAGGCAATCTTTACAAGCCAATTACTATTGTCTTGGGGTGATTTTTATCCTGATGATGAACAACTATGCTGTTTCAATTTGACCTGAAAAATGTCTGTCATCAATGCCATTGTAGCCGTGACAACCGAGGGGTGAAATAACACTGTTTCCAATGCAAGATCAAACCGCACTAGTCACTGGCATTAATTGTCTTTCAAATAATAGTGATAGCAATCATTTTATATGTTATTTTGCAAGCAAGTGTCATTCACCAGCTCTATTTAAATTTCCAGCGAATAAATCCTGCATGTCATCCAGAGCTACAGGCAGTGAGTCAACATGTTGAGCGGCCTCACATGTTCCTCCTGTGCAGCAGCAACGTATACGACCCTTGGGTACTGTTCTTTGTCTTTCTCATCAGGCTCATGGCTCTTTGTTTTTTTGGCAGGTCGAGGTTTATGAAATGGAAAACCGTTTGTGCGTGATCTTTGTTTTTTAAGGAGGTTAAATCAAAGTACAAGTACATGCTTTGAGGAGAGCCTCTGTGTATTGAAGCTTGATATTCAGTGTTGCATCATTCACCAACATAGAGTTGACTGAACAGAACGTGTCAGTGGAGGGAGACCGTCCCCAACCTCCCTCCCGAAAGAGCAAACTGACTACAGGTACATTATGCCTGAGGGACATTCAGCCGACAAGTTATTTGTTTTGAAGAGCATGTACAGATTAATTTAACTTTAACAAAATGTAAAGTTCCAATCTTTTGAGATGGAAAGATGACAACATTGATCAATTAGTAGTACGGGTGCACAGATCGAACTTTTTAAGTCTCCAAAGCGATACCCGAATTTTGGGTATTGGCTGATATATAAATATCCATCTGATACTCATGTAAAATCAATAAGCTGTAAAACAAAATGTAACAAATAAATACCCAAATATAGATATACTGAACTGTTTTTTGTTTTTAAATAAGGCCATCTGATACCAGACCATTGTCACGATACCTGATCCAGCTATTTGCGCCTGAATCGGATCAATACCATTATCAGTACCCGCTAATCAGTAGCTGTAAACAAGTTAACTTTAAAATGTCTCTCACAGCTTTGTAAAGAGGAAAGGTACTTTTGAAAGACGTATATTCTTTGAAGCTACTGTAATCAGAGCCCATGTTTTATCTTTAGTGATTTGAAGCGTATTTATTTTGCATGCTTTTAAACTTATTGGCCTTCTGCTCTTCTCTAATATCTGATCTCCTATTTCTATTTGCTTTGTAATTGTTGTTTGATTGTTAAAAAATCTCTTTTGCAATGAAATGTACTCGTACAGCGCAATGTCCAAAAATTACTTTGATGGCTTTTCCACTTTTTGTCAGTGGAGCTGGTGAGAAGTGGACTTGTGTTCCCCTCAGTGGACAGATTGATACCATTAAAGACGAGGCGCCTCATTCACAAACCTATCCTAAGTGCGTCCGAACGTTTTAAACACATCCAGGATTCATAAATATGTTCTTGGCTGAATTTGTTCTTACCGGCAAACAAATTAAGAACATTATTGAAAAACACTTTATTAGGAAACAAATGATCATTTACTAATGCATTGGTCAGATGTGTTTAATAACTATGAAATGTACACCTTTTCCTCTTTTATATTACAATGTTGTCTTGTTGCCTTTTGTCTTCATGTATCATCTTTGTATGGGCATCCTCTTCTGTGTATTGCTGTGTAATATTTAGTTTTACTGTATGTATGAATTGAAATTACTGTCAAGGCTGGATATTTTGGTCTTAGTTTTTTGTTGGGCACGTCTACCTTTTGATTGATCTTGTCTTGCAGAACTATCCGTCCCGAGCATGTGGTCCGATCGGTGTACAAGGCAACAGGATGCACTGACAACCCCAACCACCATGTGATCTACCTGGAGCACGTGGTCGTACGTATTACAATCACACACCCTCGCCGTGGTGACCTGTCAATCAATCTGACCTCACCCTCAGGGACCAAGTCTCAGCTGCTTGCCAACAGGTAACAAAGCCAGCTGTGATGTAATACTACATAAACTGCAAAGACATCGTGCAAAATGAAATGTATTGTATTTTTGTCACAATGTGGTCTTCAATTAGTATTTGATATTCTATATGATATGATATTATATATTACAAATATATCCCAACTCACTTTTGAGATATATTTTATTGATTGTTTTGGCAAAATATGTTTTAAAAAACTGAAAAGGGACTGAAAATTCAGCTTTTTTAGTTCTGACGGTAAATTTGAATTACAAATGTTGGGACTCATCGGGTTAAATACTTACATAAGATAATCAAGTTGTTCTTGGCCATTTGAATTAATTCCCTCGATTTGCCAAAAATGTCACTTTTCTATGCTTGCTTTTTAAAAGTTCAGCTGAAACCATAAGCGTTGTATATACCTAGTCCATGTTCACCTAAAAAAAACGCAGCTCTGTTTGCTACGGTAAATTTGAGACTAGGATTGTACTCTGTTGAGATTGTTTGTACTGGTATTTGCAGTACTTGTTGTTTCCTCATCTATTATTTGTGTGTGTGTGTGTGTGTGTGTGTGTGTGTGTGTTTTTTGTGGGTGATGTGCAGGTTGTTTGATCACTCCATGGAGGGTTTTAAGAACTGGGAGTTTATGACCACCCACTGCTGGGGAGAGAAGGCAGCAGGCGACTGGGTCCTAGAGATCTATGATTCACCTTCTCAACTCCGCAGCCAAAAAGTACCCGGTATGACAGTGTGGTTAATTTCTTTAATGAAAAAAATGAATCATCCGTCTACTTACTCATTTGTGTAATTACAGAGACCGTAGACATGCAAGGAACAGGAGGAAGGATGGCAGGAGCACACATGTTGCTCTGCAGGCAGTGACATTAAATGCTTAAATGACCCACTAATTTAACAACACACTAAAGTATCAAAGGGAGAGGAGCAGTCCCTATGCACCCATGTAACCTGTGCCTAGTTTCCGCATGTGGGTTAAGAGAAAATATTGGGATATAATCTATTTAGGGTAGCTACAAATACTTTGAATTATAGAACAATGTAGAAACTAGTCAAAAATGGTCGAAATTATACTAATAATAATCCTGCAGTACAACTGCCTGACATTACACGTCTATTGGTCTCTGTTCTGTGAGTATAGTCAGCTTGGTAGTCATCAGGACGGAGTGAAGTGTCTTAAGATGTTTACACTCCTTCTTTTTCCTCAGGCAAGCTGAAAGAGTGGTCACTGGTGCTGTACGGCACCTCTGTGCACCCATACTCATCTCTGCGCAGCGATAAGCCGCGCTCCACCGACATGCTGACGCCCACGGAGGAGGAGTTCACAGAGGAGTACAACGGTAAGAGTCCACAGCCGCACAGACAGGGTTGCCTTAGCAGCAGCATTGAGAGGTGACATCATTCTTTAGTGTCCTGTCACAATGACAGTAAGTTGTACATTAACTCCTTTTGATATTGGCAAAGTTTTAAGAGCATAAACCTTTTTGTTTGTTCACCATCTCTTAACTATGTTACTTCTGTGTGTCTCTAGGCCCGTGCGACTCTGAATGCAATGAGAACGGCTGTGAAGGTCCTGGACCTCATCACTGCATCAACTGCCTCCACTACTTCCTTAAGTTCAAGAACAACACCAGGTCAGAATGCTTAAAGGTCCCTTATTGTGAAAGGAAACTGCAGGTTTAGAGCACCGCACTCTTAGCAGCAGAGAACTGTGGGCACGATGTCCGAGGAGACAGAGCAGCAGAGCGCTAAGCGCAGCGCATCTGTGAAAGTTACAAGTTTGCAATAATATTCAGGAAAACATTTTGGGTCACTTACTGGGTTACGGCTTCAACCACCTCCGGACGTCAAGTATAGACCCAAACTATTTATTGTTTAGCTATGCAATTTGGTTGAAATGCACCAAAACACAGGGTCGTTACAGGTGTATTTATTTTTCATTAATAAATATTGGGAATATAATTCCACTCACTCACTGACTATAGATTCTTGAAGTATTCAGAAGATTTAAACATAATTGCTGTGTGGACTTCTCCAGAGCCAACTTTTTCTTTTCTTAATTAAAAAATTGCACTTGAGCTACAAAGCCACAGTTTGATGATGCGTCGGTCTCGTATGTTATTTCATCATTTGATTGTGAACTCCTCCATCGATATTAGCTGATGGCCTCCTGAGTGAATGTTGGCATATACCTCTTCACTAATAATTTGTAACTATTTGATTCCGTTTAAGGCTATTTTCCAATCAGGTGCCCAAGCTTAAAAAAACGTTGGTTTAACCCAGTTTGAATGACTACATTTGATCATGTGCATGTTCTTGCTATGTAAATGGAAACATCCACATTACTGGTGATGGCTCAACATGCTAATAGAAATATTTGGCTTTTATGGCTCTCCCAGTCAAAAAGGTTCCTGACCCCTGCTCTATATGCTGTGATGTTGGCATTATGTTTCTAACATGAAGTGTCAGGTTCTTGTCACAGGGTGAGGCTCAGGCTCAGAGAGACAGGCTGGACGCAATATGAATAACAAAAAAGAAGCTCTTTAATGAGGCAAAGCAGTTTATAAAAAAACAACAAGGTCCAAGAGGGGCAGGCAGAGAATCCAGGTTCAGGGTAGGCAGGGTCAACGGGCAGAACCGGGAACACGGACAGGACGACGGGACAAGGACACAGAACTAGAGACGACAATCCGACAGGAGACAAGGGAAAGACTGACACAATATATAGGGGGGGGAAACACAGGTGTACGACATCAGACACTAACGAGACACGAGTGGCTGAGGGCAGGTGCTGGGAATTAAACAATCAAGACAGAGAAGACACAGAGGAGACATAGGAGAACATAGGAAACACATGAAGGTGGAAAAGGCTCAAAATTAAAACAGAAAACAACAACGTGACATTTGGTTGAGATACAACACCTGAGCTGGTCTGAATTTCCGATTTTGATGTAATCTTTGATGCGCTTTCTTTACTCTTTTGTCACATTTTAAGGTCACGGGTCAATGCTGCCCTCTTATTGGTTGAGCTTGATGTGACTACAGTCAGTGTGATCACACGGATGCCGTTTCCTGTCGGTCATATTACATCAAGTTGTTCCCTTCCCCACTTTAAACGCATATATTTACGTGTGTGTGTGTGACTGTGATCATTTGTGTGTGCCCTTAGGATTCCATTAGGATCAAAGTCTGTTCTAATTGCCTTTGTGTCGGCGGGTCTCTGCACTAATAAAAGGCAACCCGGTGCAGGTGCATCAGTGTGCAAGCTTAGTCGCTGCCTTCTAATTAGCCCACTTTGGAGGTGTGCTGCCCTTCTTCTGCCACCACAGGGAGCAATTTATGAATGAAGATTGGGGGAGTGGTGGGAGGAAGGAGGAGGGATGGTGGTGGTGTTTAATGTTCAGATAATTACATCCCTACGTATGTGTTTGATGGTCTAGAGTAGACCAACCAAAAGGCGTGTGGGTCTTTGAAACTGTTTGCCTGTATTGTACACAGTGTTATCGTCAGACCTTTTGAAATATTGATATCGTAAGTCTAATAGTTTAGCAAAGATTTTTATTATTATTTATTAATTATATTTATGCATTGATGTAATTTTTCATTGTCTAAAATGTAAAAGTTTCTAAAAACTCACTATGTATATAACTTTACATTATTAAATGTAAACGGCACAAGAGTTTTGACCGTACATACGGGTACTACAGCCTGGGAGCGGGCGGCTAAAAAATCTTACATTCAGCAGTTTTCTGGCCACGGACCCCCGATGGCAGTGGCGGAGACGCAAATCGCCATATTAAAAGTAATTGTAGCGGCACAATTTTTTTCAAGCTGTTATTTTAAGGTAGGAAAAGTTACATAGTGGGACTTTAAAGCAAATGCTGTGACGTCCTCAGATCTCAGCGATGCATTTGGGGACTGGAACATAGGAACATAGTCCCAACTGATGGAACATTTTCTTTTATATTTCTTTTACCACATTTTGACCCGACTATACAGATGTAAGGACTCACTCACATCTGACGTGGTCAGGAGAATGCAGTTTGAAGTGTTTCTCTCATTTAGTGGTGTCCTTGGTGGAGACGGTGGATTTTCCTCCAATCTTTATTAGTTAAATAATCATTTCATTGAAGCGGGAGAACAATCACATGGAAGTGTACGTGCACTTGTGGATTTTGTGGTTCACACGCGCAATGTGTGTTTCTTGGCAGAACATGTGTGTGTGTGTGTATGTGTGTGTGTGTGTGTGTGTGTGTGTGTGTGTGTGTGTGTGTGTGTGTGTGTGTGTGTGTGTGTGTGTGTGTGTGTGTGTGTGTGTGTGTGTGTGTGTGTGTGTGTGTGTGTGTGTGTGTGTGTGTGTGTGTTACTTGAGGATTTCGGAGATCTTTTTCACCTTAGGAAGGGAGCTCCGGGGTGAAATGAGGGGGTGACGGAGGTCTGTGAAGTTATTCAGCAGATGTTACACCTGTTCACCATATAGCACCCGCACGCACACACTTGGTCCTTCTACTTCAGTTTTTCAAAGAAGTTTACGAAGAAATGTTCTGCCATTTACTCTTTTAAAACTATATTTTCCCCAGGTATATATTTATAATTGCACATGATATATATATATATATATATATATATATATATATATATATATATATATATATATATATATATATTTCCCCTAGTACCCCGTACATAAAAGGCATGTTTTCTGCCAGACATATGTTTTACATTTGAGCCTGTTAACATGATACTGGTGCTGTGTGATGAAGGTTGTTAATCATGGAACAATGAGGTCAATTTGGGCTCTTTAACTTAACTCACTGTACGGTCAGCTTGAACTGCAACCTAAATATGTAAGAGAGATAAATCATTCCTTATTTTTGTTCCTCTTTTGTGACGCTCTCTATTTTCCCCCCTGCCTTCCTCCTTTATCTCCCTTGAATCCCTTCTCTCCAGGATGTGTGTGTCGGAGTGCCCCAGTGGCTTTTTCCGTGATGACAGGAAGCGCTGCAAGAAGTGCTCCTCGTTGTGCGAGACCTGCGTCGGTAGCCGTAGCGACCAGTGCACCACATGCAGGACTGGTTTCCACCTCAACGAGGGCTCCAACACGTGTGGCGCCAACTGCGGCGACGGCTTCTACCTCGACCATGGTACGGTTCATCGGTGGCCATACTGACTCTGAAATGTAAAAACTGTGAACTAATGATCACACACAGGATCGCACACATGATCGCACACATGATCACACACATGATCACACACATGATCACACACGTGATCAAACACGTGATCACACACGTGATCACACACGTGATCAAACACGTGATCACACACGTGATCACACACGTGATCACACACATGATCACACGCACCCTGCAGTCAGAACCTGTTGCAGAACTCTTCAATCGTTCCTTGGTCCCACCTCTGGGATTTGCATCTGACTTCAACATAGTTTTTTTCTTTTGCATCTGTTTTTTTTAATAGTTCAACAAACAACATTTAAAATTTGAACAGTTTTCTTTTTTTAGTTGCCAGGGTAATTATAGACCAAGTGAAGCAAGCCAAACGATTTAAGTTATGAGTGTCATCAATTGAATTAAGTTGTTTTTAATAAAAACAAGCTTTATTAATTAGTGAATACAAAGTTAAAAATATATATATTAAGCCAAAAGTGGTGTCTTCACATGTGCTTGATTTGTATAACATCCAATAAAATTCAGATCAAAGGCAGAACATTTTCACAATTGTGAAGCTAGAACTCCCACGTTTAGTATTTCTTAAATAACAAATAATTGATCATCAACATATTTTATTCATTTTCGATTGACCAATTGCTAAACTCCATAATTTCAACCCTCATTTTGACCTCCATAACTCTTGAAAGTCAAAGTAACAGTCTTGTGTGAGACCTGTCGACATACCTCCTCCCCCCTGAAAGGATTTTCAGATTCCTGCAAATCTCACCAACAATCCTCACTTCCTCGGTCTCCTCCCCTCACCTCTGACCATGTGACTTCCCAAAGAAAACCATAATGACTGTGTACAGGCGCAACGTTTATCGTAAATGTAGAAACACTAGTTTTCATTAAGATCCATAGTCTACTTTATGGTTTCCAAGGAATAATAAAACATATTATTCATGAATGAGTGTCACTGCTGAGAGCAGAATTGCACATGTGCATTGTGATGAAGCGTGTCGTTGCCTTTAGTCTGCCTTTTAAAATATTAATTCACATTCCTATCCTCAACTCTACAATCTGCTTTTTCATCCCAGCAGCTTTAGCTTTTTAACATTTTCGCCCCCCACCCTGTCTTTTACCTCCTCAACTCTCTTAATTTTAAATGCAGACTTCTTGTTCCTCTTACCCGCTGTGTGACTGGCTCACCTTTTGTCATTCAGATTCCAACATTTGCCGGAGATGTCCAGAGAACTGTAAGAAGTGCACCACCTCCAACGTCTGCACCGAGTGTAAACCTGGGATGAGGTAAGCTGGGAGTCACGCGGTATTCATTGTATTAATTGGAGCTTAGAGCATTGGTCATTTGACACAAAGATATGTCTTGCTTTGTCTGATGCTGCAGACTATGTGATTATACATCTTTATAACGGGCAGTGTTTTGATACTAATGATAGCGTTAGAAGTGCATAACAATAATTGCATTTCCTCTAAACTGCCGTAGAAACAGATTGAAGGATTTGCTTCACCAGCTGGCTTTTCGGCCTACCTTCAAACAATTACACATTATACAATTATACTTTTATAAAAAACACTCACAATTTTCCATGCAAGGTGCTGACCGAACAATAGGTAGCAACTTGGGGTTCAGTGTCTTGTCCCAGGACGGCATGTGAACACGAGGAGCTGGGCAGCTGGGCTCACTGTTCCCCTCGTGTATGAACACTGAGGTCTCAGGTGCAACTCACCAAATGAATCACTCGAGCACCTTTTTCGGAAATGATCTAAAACGATATTACTAACATGGTGTCTATGTGTCTATGGGGCTCTGGGCATGGAAAAGCCTTGAACCGTCAATATAATTGTGATCCTGCTGCTATGAGACCTGCTGATATTAATCACAGCGTATTGATATGAAGATCTACCATTACAGAGTCCTCAGTTATACTAGTACACATATCTCAGGTTTGGGATTTTTGCATTCATTTGGCTTTAACGTCAGTTTAGTGCTTTCAGGATGAAATCCTTTTGTGTTCATCAACTCCATCTCTGCAGCATGAGCGTACCGTGTAGCTAATGTAGACCAGCACATTGTGTTTCGCTGTGGTTTGACTTCACAGCATTAACCAATGAAACCAGGGCTTCCCAACTGTTTGCCTTTTGGGACCCAAACTGAGTCACAAACTTTCATCCTGTGACTCAGAATTATTAAGGCCCACATACACTCATGTAATGCGGAGAGCCACAAGAAGTGGAGCTGTTGTCCATTTTGGTTTGTGGTCCTCACTTTGAAGATCTTTTGATCTTACAAATGTTGTTATCCATGCAGACATGTTGCAGTTCATTTTTTGGCCACTTCCACATCTTCAAACAACCCTGGCTACACTTGACCTGAAACAGGATTGGGCATCTAAAACTGCTGGAATTCCTGATAGGTCATGAAGGAAACACTTGTGAAGCACTTAAAACATATTGCGGTCTTGAACCCAGCTTTAAGTGTTCAGCATAGCCAGAGGTGGAGGTGGGGACACTAGTAAGCCATAATTTCCTCTGAATGCCAGCGAGACCACAGTAAGACACATGTTCACACATGCACACTCCAACAGTCTCCCATTCATGGTCGGTTAGGAGACGAGGAGGAAGAGAGGACCAGACGAGATTGTTTCTGGGAAACGTTAACACAGACCAGCTGTTTTTAAGTTCGCTGCAGCGAGCTCAGCAACCTGTCCTCACTGTGACTTCACAGAACTGACTTTATAACCAGCAAACCTACTTTATAATGTACTAATACCCCTGTATCTGGCATATGTCCAAATCTCTGGTTTAATAGTTCTTCAAAATACCAAATAGAATATGATGTATTCCTGTTCATCCGTGAAAAACTGAACTGGACTAGCAGCTAATGTGCACGCGCCAATGAGATCATCGGGGCTTCAGTTGTTTTCCTTCTCATTCTTCCTAAATATTTGCCCAGTAAGAAACTTTTAAAGAAAATTGCTCTATAGCAGGCGACTTTTAACAGCTAAACTTTAACAAATGGTCAGCAAACGGTTTGGACATGTGAGTGCTTTCACACATTTTACTTTTCTGAAACTCACTTGAGCTACCAAGGAAGAGATTTTATGTCTGTTATTATTTTCATGGTATTTACTCTAAAGGCACAAGTTCAGTTCAGTTTATTTGTATAGCCCAGTTTCACAAATTACAAATTTGTCTCGGAGTGCTTTACAATCTGTACACATAGACATCCCTGCCCCAAAACCTCACATCGGAGCAGGAAAAACTCCCAAATAACCCTTCAGGGGGAAAAAAAGGGAAGAAACCTTCAGGAGAGCAACAGAGGAGGATCCCTCTCCAGGATGGACAGAACGATAGATGTAATGTGTACAGAAGGACAGATTTAGAGTTAAAATACATTCAAGGAATCTGACAGTTTATCAATAGTTCATATTTAGGCATATTCCACAATGGGGAGTTTGGAGACCTCCCAAGTGGAGGAGTGGGCGGAGTCCCATCAGGGCAGTGGCACAGCTGGTGTCAGGAACTCGCGGTCCATCAGCAGATGGGATCTATGTCGTCTCATAGGGTCCGATGACCCCGTGAGACATGAAGTCAGAAGGTCTCCGGGGAGAAAGCAGAGTTAGTCATGTGTGATTGAGAGATGAAGATTCATCCATAGGAGAAAGAAAAGAGGAGAGAGGTGCTCAGTGCATCCTAAAACGTCCCCCAGCAGCTATAAGCCTATACCAGCATATCCAGGGGCTGGACCAGGGCAAACCTGATTCAGCCCTAACTATAAGCTCTGTCAAAGAGGAAAGTCTTCAGTCTACTCTTGAATGTGGTGACTGTGTCTGCCTCCCGGACTGAAATGGGAAGTTGGTTCCATCAAAGAGGAGCTTGATAACTAAAGGCTCTGGCTCCCATTTTACAAGTGTGTGTTTTTTTTCTGTTTCCCTTTCTAGCCTTCAAGGAAACAAGTGTCAGATGACCTGTGACCCTGGGACTTATTACAATGGCCACAGAAGGAATTGTGAGCCCTGTCATCGGGCTTGTGCCACCTGCGCAGGTAGGAAGTCATACGATTGATTATAATTACTTTTATTATGTGTGGCAGCATGTACTTCACTTTAATCAGCAACAATTGCAAGACTAACATTTGGTCTATAACGTCCTCACCGTATCCCTGAACTGTGTGTGTATTTCAGGCACAGGTATAGAGGCTTGCACAAAGTGTGCAGATGGCTACTTTCTTGAGGAATGGCGGTGTGTGTTGACATGCAGCACGGGCTACTACCTGTCAGAGCAGACCTCAGACAGCGGGCAGGTGCAGAGGTCCTGTAAGAAGTGAGTCAGCACACCTGCCAACACCTCGTCACCACAGTGAACTTGTGGATCTCCAGTCTACAAAGATTAAAAACAACAACAAATAAATCTTGAGCTTTAGCGAGGGAAGTGCACATTTCCAAATAAATCCGAGCACAGGAACATATTTGAACACATGTATTAAAATGTTTACTCAATAACTCACCGAGGTGAAGGTACGCAATCAGAAATCTGAAATACATGTTGCACTTGAACAGAAACTGGTCTGATTAATTTCATCAGACACTATATAAAAAAGTAAATCAACCAACCATATGCTTTGGTTTCACCCAAAAAATGCTCTTAGCCAGTTCCCAGTGCAATTCAGCAGCATAACTACGTCAACAAGTTGAGCAACACTTCAACAGCAACCTGCCAACAATGCAGCTGGACACAGTTTCACTGTTGTAACTTCTATGATTTGATACATTTTAAACAGCCTTGCTGAACTGCCCTGTGTTGCAGTCATTGTTTCTATCTCAAAGATGTGTGCAATCTTCCCACAGTCCTGTTTTCTTACTCTTTACCAGTGATAACCTGGATAAGAAGGAAAGGGAGGGAAGAACACGTAAACAGACTCTTATTGCCTGACGACTGTTTGATGACTTCTTTTCCTCCCATCAGACCCACAGTTAAACGCCTCCAGAGAGTCAGACATTTAGTTTGCTTTTTTATCGTTCCTTGAGGTTAGCTTGCCTCCCGGATATGTCTTTCTCCCACCTTGACTTTTTACTTTCCTAAGTCCAATCAAAATGTCCCGTTTTCAAATTAAGTGTGAGAACTGTTTTGCTCCCAAAAGATTATTATTATTATTATTAACTATTTTTCTATCCAGTTTAAACCATCCAATTCTTTGCAAACACTGCTCACCAACACACACACTGAAAGGGCCAAAGCAATGAATGGCAGCTTATAAATGTATGAACAGTATAGATGTGTTCAGGCAAATCATATTACGTCTTGTGTAGATGTTGATTATATAAGTATAATTCCATACTTCCAAACAGACCCATTCATGTGGGTTTATTTGATAGTTCCACTCTTTTGTCCCTGGTTGTGTTTAGTGTATGATGCACACCATGACGTAATATCATACATGTTTTAATGTCTACTGACACAAATGATTTTCTCTCTTGAAGTTGATATTTTCACAATATCTGATATGACTGAATGTTATGCAAGCACGTCTAATATGGCAGCAAAATGTTTTGTGGTTTGAGTGTATACTAAGAGCAGGAAATGTAAATGAAAAAGACATGACTTTGAAAAAATCACTATATGCTATATGAGCCTGTAGAGTGCTGCATCGACTGGTATCTAAATCTTTATACACCCATCAACAGGTGTGACCATAGCTGCTATGAGTGCTTGGGGCCCGGTGAGAGGAACTGCAGCAGCTGTGTCAGTGGTTACAATCTGGAGACAGGAGCCTGTGTGGTCAGCACTATCTGCAAAGATGGTGAGTTTGACAGCGTTCTCATCTACAAGATGGCCTCAATCTGTTTATCTCATACTTCCTGCATTGCCACCCATATGCAGGGTTTAGTCATAATGCGTATTAGTATGGTCCAGGGGGAAATCTCTGCAACGGCTTAAACCAGCAAGAGCATTGAGTTGGACAGATTCACAGCAGAGACAATATGTTATAGTGCAAAGTAATTGCATAAGTACACATATTGTGGTCCAAACAATCTCAGCCAGTCAAAGTGCCAACGGCCTCACAGGTGCAATTAGCATCTCAACTCTCCCTAAGACTATTTTTCATTTCCAGATAAATTAAATTGTTATATCCCACAGGGCATGAAAAATGATTGCAGAAGGTAACTCTATTAAGTAAATGCTGAGGATTTACTAATGGCCTTTCATAATTATTTTGCTTCGTACCAACTTCTTGAATCAAACTGCCTGGAAGCAGCAGGGCCGTCTGTCCTTGCTGTTGCTTTCTGTGCTTTATCCAACAGTCTCATTCATGTTTTACATATTACTAATTTAAAATCTCTCTGGGAATACAAACTCACTCATTCTTGTTTCGCTTATGTAAACTCACAGTTCTTGGTTGGGTTTTCTGTATTTTGTGACTGAAAAAATGGTCTGAAAGGTTTCTCGAACCATCGACATATTATATAATCTGCTCATCTACTCTCACTTTATGATTCTTGCTTGCTCTCTTTTTGCATTTTCTTTATTTCATTACTGTGCTTCATGGTCTCGTCTTTCCTTTATGTTCTTCTCTTTTGGCTTCTGACTCTTGTAGTGTAAATACTCCTGTTTCTCACTAACTGGCTGAGGTGATGTTCTGATTATGAGGCTTCGGCAGCTGTGTGTGTGGTTGAGCCATGATCTTCTAGTTAAAATGACCCCAAGGCCAAAAAGTCTTCCACCCTTTGAGATAAAGCTCTGAGGAAAATGTGTTTACTGTCAGACTTTTCTCTTGATAATGAGTACTTTACTTAAAGTGCACACTCAGTCTGCTTCAAACCTTCCTAAACCAAAGCTCAGAAGTAGCGAGTACGTTTCAAAGCTGTTAATAAATAAAACAATTGGTTTACAACTCTTGCAGACTGGTGGTCCACTTTATTTTTATTTTTTTACACCAAGTTGTGAATTTTAAAAATCTTCAAATTGCTAATTGTGTGACGTTTGTTTTCTCTCTCTCTCTCTCTCTCTCTTTCTTTATTTTATTTCCCTGTCTCCTGACGTGGATCCAATCTCTCCCCTGGACAACAATCATTTTCCACCTTGATGAACATCACCTGTGATTGGATCAAAAAACTCTTCCTGTCACCTGAACCCTCTCCTGACCAATCACATTGCTCTACCTCCCGTTCAATCACTGTGTGTGTGTGTGTGTGTGTGTGTGTGTGTGTGTGTGTGTGTGTGTGTGTGTGTGTGTGTGTGTGTGTGTGTGTGTGTGTGTGTGTGTGTGTGTGTGTGTGTGTGTGTGTGTGTGTGTGTGTGTGTGTGTGTGTGTGTGTGTGTGTGTGTGTGTGTGTGTGTGTGTGTGTGTGTGTGTGTGTGTGTGTGTGTGTGTGTGTGTGTGTGTGTGTGTGTGTGTGTGTGTGTGTGTGTCCCCTCCCCTCCTTCCAAACTCCCCTTATATCTCTTCTTCCTGGTCTGTGGAAAGCAAATGAAGAATCTTGGGCGGAAGGCAGTTTCTGCGTGCTCGTTAAAAAGAACAATCTTTGCCAGAGGAAAGTGCTGCAGCAACTGTGCTGCAGAACGTGCTCGCTAAAGGGTTGACGGGACGTACTCGATGGGCGTAACGGGAGCGCGGGGGGGGATGTGGGGGCACCCCCCTTCTCAATCCCCCTCCCTCCCCCGCCCACTCATTCACAGTCACATAATTTATAAGAGAATCTGTGCCTCTTAAAGGGACTGCATCGGAGGTGCGATGACAGGACTACAACAAACCTACCTTTTTTTCTGTACTTGGGACACATACATGTGGTCAGAGTGTAAAATGACTGGGACTTATTTCAAGAACAAACAAGCAAATGAAAACAAAAGTGAAAGCAAACAAAAGAATAAAAGTGTCGGTATTTTGTGACCAAAGCATCGATGCCAAAATAATTAAACCTTCTTTTTTTTTGCCAGTGTAGGAAGCATAGTTTAAAACAGGAGCCAATCAGCCTGTGAATCTCTGAATACGTCTGTGTGCATTTTTGTTTTGGCTCCTCTTCCTCCTCTTTCCAGTGTTAACGATAAACAGATGGAAAGGGAATATACAATAGGAAAGGCCCCGGTTTCTCTGCCTGTAAATATACGTCAAAGAAAAAAAAAAGAAGCTCACTCAGTAATGTGAAAATAATGTCTGTCTGGGCGGACTGGCTGTGCAGGGGAGGGAAGACAAATTCACACACACAGTTTTGAACACACACACACACACACACACACACAGAAACATATGTACCACACACATAGACTAACATGAACATGAACTTGGACACATAAATCAGCCACCACTTAAAGTTAGATACTCCAGTGTCACCGTATCCCGAGACTGATGCACATTACTAACCAAAATCACCTAATTTCATTTATTTAAAAACATAAACCTGCCCTCCTGAATAGTGTGTGCGTTTGTCTTTATTGGTGTGCGTAGGAGACTGACATGAATTCTTAATGTAAGCCCAGACAGCATTGATTCATTCCAGAGGTACGAGAAGACGAGTCGATAGTCATTCCTTCCGGAGCTTTCTGCAGGGAAGCAAATGCTGCAGGGAGGTACAATGTATTTGTGGTATTAGGGATGCACCAAGGCCCATTTTCCCCTCATGATGCACATTCTGAATTCTAAACATTAGCCCAAAACTGATTATTGATTCCATCCATTACTGTGACAAAACGATTCAATTTGTTGTCACCAGATCACATAATAAAAATATAACTTGTATTTGTCACAGGGAACCTCAGTTCTTCAATGTGTTTGTTGGTTTCCACATACCATGTGTAACCCCCGTCAAGGGAATTTTGCCCAATAGTTTTATTTGATCTGTATCGGTGCATCCCTACATCTTACTGTTCTCAAATAAAGTTTTCGTCATTCCATTATCTATTCCATTATTGATGGCAATGCATATCGACTGAAGTATTGCTCTACACATTCAACCCAGAAGGTCAACGGTCGGTCGTCATCATGTAAGCGGGGAAGGTTTCCGACAGACGGACGGACGGCAAACTGACGTTCAGAGCTCTGGCAGTGTCGCTTTATTTCAGAAAAGAGATTTGATTCAAAATGTAGATATTGAAATGCATTTAGAAATATAACTTCACGTTCTTCAACCCAAGAACAATTAGAAAACAAACAAGTCAATGCATTGTTTTTATTCACGTTACATCTGTTTGGTCTGACGGCGTCACTTCACATCCATGCGTCTGAAATGTTAAATCATAATCACAGCTGAACTTCAAGCCAACAGTCTTCAGATGTCTGGTTTCCCCTCCCGTCTGTCTGTCTGTGACCTTACCTGATGGAACTAGAAGAATATTCTGGTGTTGCTGGTTTCTGATCTGAAAGAACCGCAAATCTAATGTTTAAGATTCTTATTCTACTTGTGTGGGTTTTCACACCTGCACCATGAGCATTTACAGTATTAGATGAATTGTTGTACTGTCAACTGGTTATGGTTCCTGATGATTTGTAATAAAGATTGATGACTCCCCTGTTTTGGTTAACAACAACTTATTCTTGGTCATTGTTTAAGATGACTTGAATTGACTTTAGTTTGTGTGGTGGTAGATGCACACACATACACACCCCTCGTATAAAAGCTGTTTTTATTGTTTACCTGTGACATATCTGTGACGATGCATTATTAATGTTACTCAAAGTCCTAGTTTTGAAAATCTTTTTTACTTAAGTGTTCTTATTAAAATGTTTAATCTGTTCATGTTTTCGTTTTGTTTTCAGTTTCATGAATTATTTGTATTAATCAGTAATATTTCATCTATTTGCATATCCATTCATCGGTTTCTCACTTCCTTTCCAAAACACTAGGTTTCCTCTCACTCTTATTTCTTTACATTTCATCGTTATACAGTATTGAAAGAGATATACCATCATTGAAATTCAGATCACTGCTTTCAGACACTTTCAGATTTTCAGCGCTCGATCAGATTGATTAAAACAAAGTTCCAGCTGCCTCAGGCAGGGCACTTAAAGGCAGACGTGCACTGACATCAGCTGGAAGTTAAAAGCAGGTCAGCGATGGAAGCTTTTGCTGCTCTATACTCCAAAGCCTTAATGTAGAACTTCATTTTGAATTACTGTTTTTATTTTCTTGCCATACAGCAGCAATTCATATGTTAGCCATAGATATAAACAACCCCGTGGCTATAATTCAAATAAGTCAAGATATACTACCAAAGAATCTGATCCAACTATATTCAATTCAATTCAATTCAGTTTATTTGTATAGCCCAGTTTCACAAATTACAAATTTGTCTCAGAGTGCTTTACAATCTGTACACATAGACCCCCCTCCCCCCAAAAACACATCGGACCAAAAAAAAAAACCCACCCTTCAGGGGGGAGGGGGAAAAAGGGGAGAAACCTTCAGGAGAGCAACAGAGGAGGATCCAGGATGGACAGATAGATGAGATGTGGTGCAGAAGGAGATATTTAGAGTTAAAAAAAAATTCAAATCTGACATTGATTTCTCTTTATCAATAGTTCATCATATTTAGGCATATTCACGATGGAGAGTTTCCCAACCCCAAGGGGTGAGGAGAGTGAGCAGGGCAGGGCAGCAGCACAGCTGGCACGAGGCGGAACTCGACAGATCCATCCATCGAAGGTCAGCAGATGGATGATGGTTTTCTCGTACCTCATAGGTCCGACTGAGACGTGAAGTCAAGAAGAAGTCGAGAGAGGGGAGAGAGAAGCAGAGATGTTAGGATGTGTGAATGAGATGAAAAAGAAGAGGAGAAAAGAAAGAAAGGAGAGGTAAGCATCCATGCCAGCTATAAGCAAGCCAAGCCTATACAGGGGGCTAGCATATATCCAGGGGCTGACCAGCTAACTACAATTTCAGCCAACTTAACTATAAGCTCTGTCAAAAGAAAAAAGTCTACTCTGTC
The DNA here is from genome assembly GCA_036178185.1 of Liparis tanakae. NCBI lineage: Eukaryota > Metazoa > Chordata > Actinopteri > Perciformes > Liparidae > Liparis > Liparis tanakae. The sequence continues at coordinate 9,567,673 of CM070094.1, read as the reverse complement.
TGTGATGGTGACTGTGTTGTCTCTGACTGGAAGGAAGCTGGGTCCATAAAAGATAACTTGATGGCTCAAAATTTTACATTTAAGATTCAGACTTTAAAGTTCGCATCTTTGGCAAGTAGCTCTCTGGTTGAGCGCAGCTCTCTGGTCTGGCTCTTTAAGGCGATACAGTACTGGTTAATTTAAGGCTTTTAAGGCTTTTGTAAGTTAAAGAAAGATAAAAGTTAAGAAGAAAAGTTGCAGAGCAGAGCTAGTGCAGGCAGTGTGTGATCTCTTTTCTTAGTTTTTGATCTTTTACTTTAGTTTTAGTGTCAGAATCGAGCGGAGAGACTCTGAAATCAACTGGAGGACCTAAGAGATTTAATAGTGCAGAGGTGGCAGTAATCCCAGTGTAATAATCTTCGAAGCCATCTCACCTTCTTATCTTTTCTTTTTGCATTTTTTTTTTGAAGATTTGAAATATTTTTTAATAAATGGAATGTGGAAGAGATGCGTTTTAGATGAGTGAGTTAAAAGTTAAAGTCTTTACAAAGATAACAAATGATTCTTTTTCGCCATGGTTGATGTGCTAGAGTAATGCCATCTATGCCATCCACATCACCAGAATTGAATTCTGAGGTGCTCAGATAATTGATCTTGCTAAAGGAATTTTTTCTTTGAGTTTAACATCTTTTTGGTCATCCATGTCCATGTTTTTATGTCGTTTATCGATGTTTTTATGTGAGTTGGTTTGTCAGTCTCTATAGTGGTTTGATAGTTATGCATGATTATTTATATGTATATAAAATGAATTTATATCTGCTTTCCTGATAATATTGCCCAAAGGAAGATAGTATATGAATTGGTCCGAAAAGTGTGCAACCTTGAACTCCGGTCCGACCCATGACTCAGGGAACTTCATGACTAACGTTCATATTACAACTAATATCTCTCGATCGATCTGATAAAACCAAAATAAATATAAATAGGATCAATCTTAAACCAACTTCGTCGCGTGGGAATGTCTAAATAATAGGATGTTATGGTCAATGGTGGTTAATGTTATGGTCAAGGTCTAACAAGACCAGTACAGCAGAGAAACAAGACTTAGTCCAGAGTCTTAGAATCTCTGTCTAATCTAAGTAAGTGTTGTGTGGTGCTGTCTCTGTCCTGCTGTGTCTTTGTCTAACTTGAAAAAAAAACTTTTCAAATAACTGATTTGATATGTCTTTTTTCAAATTCAATTTCTTGAGGGAGAGGGAAGGGGGATCTTAGAGATATAGAAGTTACTTAAGAAATCTGGAGATAGAGAGGCTTCTGAGGTTGGAGAGTTATTTTCAGCACTTTTGAAGGAATGTGGACGTGGCCTGTTAACAAAGCAACACATTAATAATATTAAATTAAAGAGGCCAAAAGAAAATAAAAATTAAGCTAAGCAGCCTAGTCGATAGGGGTGTCGAAGAGAGAGGTAGTTAGAAGTAGAAACCACAAGAAGTAAAGAAGCATTAAAAGCCATTGATGGGAAAAAATATCTAAATATATACCAGGACATATACAGGCCATTCCAAAGCCATTCCACTTGTTTACAGAGAGAGATTAATTGTGGATCTTGAGAAGAGAAATCTTGTCTTAAGAAGTTGTAAAATTCTCTTCTTAAAGAAGTATAGGAATAAGAATCTACCACAGAGCTGTCTACTGTCTGGGCTCTCTGTACTAGTGCTAAAGAGAAAGGCTGGGGGCTGTCTTATCTTATTGGTTCTGGGTTGTTCTAATCTTCTTCTCTGAACTTTCTGGGCCTATTTATTTTTAAATTTTCTGTAGCTTTTTATAAGTATTAAGCTTATAAGCGTTTAACGAGCTTTAAATTCTAAGAGTTGAGCGTAAATACTTTCTGAGCAAAAGGAATGGATTCTGAGCGTCTTGGTTCTTCTCCCACAAGCTTCTTTTAGAGGGGGCAAGTCAGTCCAGTGTCATCAGAGAGAAGCTCCAGTGGGAGTCAAAAGGATGATCAAGTGGGGACGACATCAAGTATTACCAGTATCGGTCCCTATATTAGAACAGAGTACTATGTATGCGGAGACATGAGAGCTGAATCTATTTTCAAATAGACGGCTTACAGAGTTAGACATCTAGTGCTGTTTTTTTGAGACATGGTAGCTAATCAAGAGTTCTGTGGTGTACACTGTTCTAGTATAAACTCAAAAGTGATTAGGAAACTGAGAGAAGAGGATTCTGTGAACGACAACAGGAAGATCAACTGTCAAAAGACTAAATGTCAAATGATAAAAGTGTGTAAGAAGTTGTGAGTGGGTTGTGGCCGAGTCCAATGAAAATACTCTCTGAATGCAGTATGAGAACAATCAAGTCCAACAATGAGATGAATGCAGTACCTAGAATATAATAATCTTATTTGTTCATAATAAATAAATCAGTATAAATAAATTATGAGTTTAACCAAAGAACCAAACTTAAATGAAATTCTGAAAATTCTGATATAATAGAAGATATGCTGGCGGTTTGTTGGAAATCTAGATGATAGAAAGCTGTAAAATGTTTTCCAGGTTGGATGAAACTAAGAACAAGGCTTTCTAAAATGTCATGATATTATTTATTAGGTTTAGGATTTATTACTCGACAAAGTCTCGAGATGGTGCTGCTTCCAATACTCATTGAGATGTCTCGTATTTAGGCAGACAGGCTTGACTTAACAGCCATTTCTCTGAACAGACACTTCATAGACCATAGCCAGCAGTGTTTTTAGAGCATATTAGATAAATTGACACAATGTGATTAACAGAATTCTAATTAGTAACACAGCTTTAGATTACAGACAATTTAAATGCTTTAAAAATAATTGTTGTGCTCTTTTTTGTTGACAAATAATGTGTTAGCATGTAATATATTTTGTATTGTGTTTTTTAATGGCAGTACTTTATTCTTATTTTATTTTTATAATCTTTTTCAGTACAAAACTGGTAGTCTACAGTCTTCAAGAAGAGCAGAGAAGGGTACAAACTTCAAACTCTGAGCATGGGAAGAATCTTCCTGGGATGATCTCCGTTACTGATCCGGTGATCATTGTGGGTCTGATTCGCGGAAAAATGAGACGCTAGCCTTCAACAGAAATGAGCATCGCTCCTTCTCATCATGATCCTCATCCCCAGAAAATCTGATCCAATCCGATCAGAGTTTTCTATCAGTTTCACTTACTCTCGGCCAGCCCGCCCCTGACAAGGCTGCATCGCCAGCACACAATTTTTTCAAATTTGACGTCTTAATTATATAGGCCAGTAAATTCGGCTGGGGATTGGGGGCCCAGAAAGGGTATTGAAAATTCACGATCTCCACAGCACATTTACACGCGTCAGGGCGATTTATTACTCGTGGCACCGTACATGTATTACAATCTTACCCGGCACATGCCACCCCAGCTCTGTACCACGCTCAACCTCCTTTTACGCCTCGGTTAGGCCCTCCGAGGCACCCGGTCCGCGGCCTCGCCACACAGCTACTCTTCACGTTACCTACTACTATTCTGGCAGTACCTCTCTTGCGTCTTCGCGGTGTGCAGCTGAGCAGGGCTGAGCGCAGCGTGGAAAAAGTTGTTGTTCGGCCATTTCTAAAAACTCACCTCCAGTTACTCAGCCAGTGCACAGGCCTCTCTCCTGGACTTACCACTCTTGCGAGCGGCTCCGTCCTGGCTGCCTGGCCCCCGGGCTGGCTGCGAGAGAGGCTGGCTGCTAACTAAGGAGCCGGCTCGGCAACGAGCAGCGAGACTAGCCTCATGGCTGGCCTGCCTCACATTGCAGCAAAACCCTGCAAATAAACTGCACTTGTTGCATGCAACTAAGTTCAGGCAGGGGAGCGAACATGAGATGAGAGGGAGACAACAAGAAGAGGAGGGGAGAGGAAGAGACATGCTGTAGCTGCGGGGACTTGCCTGCGAGACTGTGGGCGCGGGGCAGTGAGCAGATGCGATCTGATGAGTAGTTGCATTTAAACCCATTAGACACAGTATGTAGGGATGGTGGTAGTCTCAGTGGGACAAGATGCAGCAAAGGGGTGTGGGTGCCCAAACATTTGAGTTTATTCTGTTGGGATCATTCTGGTCTAGAGCTCATTGATGTTACACTGTCGTATTTCTTGCACCCTGAATAAGTGTAAGTGACTCAACTGTGTGTGCCAATGCCGACTGTGACCAATATTATTGATAACTCTGGGTGATAGTTTGTGTGAGGAAAACCCCTTATGGTCTCGCATGGGTTCCTTCAGTCCTGCTCATTGATTAAAATCTTCATCCTGCACAAATGCTGATTTTGATCCTCGCCAAATTCCAAACAGTCGTTTCTGGTAAGTGCGCCTCTTGTCATGACCTTAGCTCTCTGCAGTACTGGTTGTAACCATAGTTAACATTATCCCGCCAATTTTTGGCATCAGCCTTCCCTTAAACCCCGGAGGGGAAATGTTAGTCTATTCAGCTGTTACTCGTGGGCAAGCGGCACTGTGGCTCAGTGGTGATCAGTGTGGGCTTTTTGTCTTATGGTACTTCCCACTCCAAAAGACATCTTTTTTGTAGCCCTGACACTGCCCTTGAACAAGGCATCGGCTGGTTGAAATACTGAGGTCACATTTCCCTGCAGGTCAAGTAGAGGAAACACTTACCTGTGTTAATGTATACCCGATATTAGATACAGAATGTGGTTCATATTCTCTGGACTACTTGCAGCATGTAGTGAATATATAACTTCCCCTGCTCTCTTGGACCAAGTGCAGGTATCAGGAGGTGGAAGAGCCGGGGACTTGTTATTCAGCACCAGGTGTGGTGGATGTCGTGTGATTTCTCTCTCTCTCTCTCTCTCTCTCTCTCTCTCTCTCTCTCCTGACAGAGTATAGACTGTCAATGCCCTCACAAGGTCAGCTAAGTCTATAAGAGGAAAAGTTTTACTCCCCTGAGTGACAGCCTCTCTTTCTTCTCCTCTCCATTCTTCTCCCGACTGGCAGTGGGAGTCCAAAGTGTCTCTTGCTGAGTGGAGTTGTGCGGCTCGCCGTCCCTTGAGAACTTGGCGCCCTGTTTGTTTTGTGCGTGAGTGAGGGGGAGACAAACGGTGTGTGTGTGTGTGTGTGTGTGTGTGAGACGGCATTTATTTGGGGGCAGTTTGAATGTTTTCAGCAGAGCTTTACTGAATGGGAAGCCACCGCCTGTTGTATTTGTACACAAAGAAGCTCTTTTGTTTTGAAAGAAACAATTGATCTTTTCACAGAGAGCCAGAGCGCTCAGACAATCTCGCTGTTTCCTTGAAGGATGCTCAAACACACAAGAACCACACAGCTCCATCCTTATGCCTGAGCCTGTGTCTGTCACCTTTGTCTAATACAAAGGTAGGATAGGAGACAATGTTTATGCCTCTTTTGTTTTGGCCCTTTTCAATGTTGCTTAGTGTGAGCCTGAAGGTCGATGGTTTTTTGGAACTTCTCTCTCAATCATTTTACCACTCTGGACACAACAGCTCAGACACATATTGTGTGTGTCCAGGGTGAAAGTGAGCAAAGTTGACGTATTCATGCAGCGTAAGTAATGATTATTTGGTAAACATGGTTAGTTTATGATGTTACACATCTAATAATTATTCATTAATAATAATATGTGAAATAATACTGCGGAATGATAATATAGCTACCTGGAGTGTGATAATGCTCTCTAGCAATGTCAGTGACTCAACAATGGCTTTGCCAGGTGTTCAGATTTCTGGCACACAAAACAAAATTTTCCAGCCTGGAATTCATTTTGAAACAAAAACCTTCTGACCTCACAAAACCTACACACGCGTTCATCATTTTCACCAGTGGAGGATGTATCCACTTTATTCTTGAGTGAAAAACAAGCAAGTGACAAGTCGATATAACGGAACATTGTTTTATAGGGTTGATGCACTTATAAAGGTCAACTATGGTTTTGCTTACGAAATGGCTTTTTAAAATCTTAAGCTGAGGTCTGAGGAAAGCCTCGAGAGGTTATGTAACTTAGTTTCACCTGAACTGCATGTCGTTTGATTTCAGCAGGACCCAGCACACACATGGAGAGAACATAAACTGCCCACACAAAGGGTTTGAACTTATGTGGGAACTTTTTGCTGTGAGGCTAAATTATGAATTCCACAACAAAAATGGCCCCGTCAGTTTACGTCTGATATAAACATACAGTATATACATGTATATGGCGACATGTTTCTGTTATCTGTAGAGTAGAGGTTTTGTAACTTCATATTTGTGATTTAAATCAGTCGTAATATGCGTTTGTTTGCATCTTGAGTTATTTTGGTAATCTTCACCTTGTCTTCAAGCTCATATGGGGTCAAGAAAACAATTTCAGATCTAAATCATATCTCCGACTCGTTTAAAAGCACTAAGCAATTAATAAGTATACCTGACTGAAATCTTCAAACTTGGTGTTTTCAAAGAGATTTTCAAACCTGCGAAACGTTCTTGCACATACACAGAAGATAACAAAACGGGATGAGACTGTTATTGTGCGGGATAGGTCAGGATCCAGAGTATAATGAGCTGGACCGTCAAGGAAATGAAAACAACAACAACAACTAACGGTTGTATATAATTGGTGCAACTAGGAGACGAGTCAAGTAAAAAGAAAAAAAGGGAGCATACACCATCAGGTAAGCACATAGAAATAAAGCACATGTGATTAAATGTGTGATTCACTATCATTATCTGTCTGTAGGAGAGTATATGAGTCGTCATGAAAAGTGCCACCTGTGTGATGCTACCTGTCTACAGTGCAGTGGTCCAGAGAGAGAGGACTGCACCAGCTGCCCTCCCTCACGGTCAGAACCACAGACTTTTACTCATAGTGATGTCACACTTCTAGATGGTTCAAACAACCTTTTTAACAAATAGAAAGCAGGGTATCACAAGAACTCTTGCCACTGCCATTTACTTCATTTCTATTCTAAAATTAATGACCTATCATACATTATTTAGATTTTGGTCACTTTGCACTGCTTCTTATTTGAAATGAAATCTATATTTACAGTGCAAATGTTGTCTGAGGCTTATTTAGCATGTTCTTTGTGCACCACATTGCCACCTGCAGGTTCATTGATGATGGACGCTGTGACATCCGCTGCCAGACCGGGCGCTACGCCATGGAGAGGCAGTGCCATCGCTGTCACCACACCTGCCACGAGTGTACTGATGAGGGACCGGACAACTGCACCAGCTGTGACACAGGTACACTCACCTAGATCAAGATATGAACACCACTATTCTCCTTGTTCGAAAATGACACGGACAGTAATATATTTATTATTTGTATTATGTATTATTACATTATATATAATGAGTAAATTACTTTGAGTTACAGGACCGGTTGTAAATAAACAATCTTACATATTGAAACCATTCCTTTCTTCTTTCCCGTCATCCCAACACACACACTCTTAGTCTTTGAAGGGACACAGGGAGCATTGTGCAAGGGTGCTCTGGTGTTCATTTAAAAACCCTTCGATCTAGCTGTGACTGCCATGTAAATGAAATTGTTGCGACATCACATGGCTCAAGCCCAGGCTCATTTGTGCCAGACTCCACTATCAGCCCTCTAAAGGTAAACTAATCCAATTTAAAGCAAGAAATTCATCCGCGGCTTGCTGATGTGCTCAAAGGGGAAATCAGTCATTTGTTTGTATCCTCACTGCAAATCTCTCCGGTTTGAGCTCAGTTAAAGGACAAGCTGTGTCTACGGTTATTGAGTCATTTTTCATACTTATTGGATTGTGTTAGGATCTCATGAAGCTAATAAAAAAAAAAAACGTATTCATCAGTGAGAAAACAATTGGTATGATAAAACCGGACGCCATTAGAGGCTCACAGCTGAAGACATCATCTTGAAGGTTGTAGTAATAACCGTGTTTATCACAGTGTCACAGACGGTATTATGGCTGTCGGAATTAATGTATTTACACTGGAGAGATTATGTTACGCACACACCCACTTTAAGATAGCAGACAGCCATGGAGAAGATTAACACCAGATTTCCCCTTCACACACTCTCTCTCACCCTCACGTGTGCACACACACACTCAATTAGCCGGAGAGTTTGTCAGACTGTTTGCAAATGTGGTTCCATTTAATTGCAGGTCTGTCTGAGGCTCACTGAGACATAACAATAATAACATGAAGGAACCCTCCGCCTGTCTCTCCCCGTGTCATTTCTGTCAAAACAACATCTCTTATCTCGGCACGCATGCACACACACACACACACACACACACACACACACACACACACACACACACACACACACACACACACACACACACACACACATGCACACACACGTGCATACTGGTAGATATTGAGCAGTCAATTACTGCTACTGGTCGTTGATGATAATTGGGATTCTTCCACCCCTGCTGTCTCTAGAGTGGGGAAAGAATAAAAGTGCTACAAAAAGGAGCGTAAAAAGAACAATGAAGAGGGGAAGACAAGAAAAGAGATTGGTTATCAGATTAACCAAAAGTGTCCTCTTTAAAATACTGAGACACACAAAAGCAAAGACATGCCTGAAAATACCGACTGTATTACAGAATTATACAGACATGTATTTAGATTTTATGGAATCATTCAATGTTGATATGATGAGTTAAAGACTGTTTCTGTGTTTGTGTTCATGTGTCTGACGCTGTCTCGAATACATCTGAGTATCTGTTTTGTCCCTCACAACATTTCCTGTACATATTGAATGTTCTTGTCTTTCTCCATTTAGATAAGTTTGACGTGGCCAGGTACCTCTTCCAGAGCCAGTGTCGGGACGTGTGTCCAGAGGGGTTGTTCCACTCCTCCAGCAGACGGTGTGAGCCCTGTGCCGCAGACTGCCTGCTCTGCTCCTCGGCTGACCGCTGCCTCCACTGCAGCCCAGGGCACAAGCTCAGAGATGGCCAGTGCGTCCCGTTGGAGTGCAGTGCAGGTGAAAGATGCTGGTAGAGCCTCAAAAGACGTACAGCCTTCTTGTTTACTATAGTGATCGCTATCATAAAGTCCACTACTTTAAGTAATGATGTTTCGCAATAATAAGCATGGTTCAAATGTTACAATAGCTGTTGTTCGGCACCGCTGTCACAGAGCTTGGCTTAATGTGGCAGACATCACCTCAGGGACCTCAGTTTAATTAAAGTATTAAAGCTAAAATACAACATATGCAAACCCCCATGTCTCCTATATTGTATAATATGCATGAATTGACCAAAGAATAATAAATAAGAGACGCACGTTTATACTAGAAAATTAAATGAAACATGTCCATGAGGTGATTCAGGTGTTTTAGGTTATTCTTAATTATAGCAATAAAGTGTAATGATTAATGAAACAACATTTTTCTTAGAGAAACCAATGAAAATGCCCAAAATGTGTTCTTGCTTCGACTTCATGCTTAACTAAAGAACATTTGCTGAATGTATTTAGTGTCCTCAGGCAGATTGTGAAACTCAAATGTGAATGCCAACCAAAGGAGAATTGAGAAAGAGCTGATGTGCTTAGACTGAGACGCTTTTTGAGAAATTTCAGAGAAGGAAAATAAGTGGAGGTGGGAAGTTGCAACTTGAATGTAAGACGTAGGTGAAGGGTAATGATGGACGTTTTTAAGTGAGGATATAATATGTGAGAGGGCGGATGAGTTCTTATATCTTATAGCAGGTCTAAACACGCCCCACAGGCCGCTTGATCTCTGGGGTAGGTGAAACGTATAGCTTTGAGTCTGGCAGCGCTCTCGTCCTTGTTTGGTATCCCAGGCAGAGCGATGACACCACGATGAGTGATGTGGCATAGATTAAAAGAAAACGTGTGACAACAAAGAAATATGCTGGCTTAAAAGCTTAAAATAAAGCTTATTTTTCTCAATTATAAAAACCTTATTTTAAACATAATAATATATAAACTCAATACTTTTTAAGACATGTTATTCCAACATCATCTTTGTTACTGTATGTATTTTCATATCTGCTGTTTCTTATCAGGTAAAGTTGCAGATGCAGAGAAAGAGGACTGTGTCCCCTGTGACGAGGGCTGCAAGCAATGTGAACGCAGTAAGTGCACCACGTGTTCTCTCACGACTCACTTTCTCTCCTCCTACGTCTTTGATGAAAGCGTAGAAATATAAATAAAATATAAATATAATCAAGTTATAGCAGCAGCAGGTGTATGGCACCCCGCAATAGCTTGTAGTCAAAGTGGCTGGAGATGGAAACACCTGGAGTGCTCGCATTCAACTGTTTTCAGGATTGGAGACATCATTTCAGTCCCCAGGGGTGAGATACAGTAACGTGAAAAACTGGTTAATCAAGTAGTACTGGACTAAGTGTGTGGACCGTGCAGTCGTGAGGTGGGGGTGCTGGCATTTTCCTACGATGCTGCCATAGATCGTTGATGCACCTCACTATTTACAGTAAGCTCTATTTTACTGCAGAAATTGCTGAAATGAAGATTGTATATATTCCAATAAGCCTCATTCATTAGGGAAGTCATTTGGAAAAAAACATCTTAACTAGCTGCAGATTTCCTTAATGATCAGACACCCGGAGAAGATGCCACAGATGCATAAGATCTGTTATCGTTTCCCTTTTTGCCAGACTGATGTTTATTTTCTCCGCAAGGAACATGACCTGAAATGTAATTTCCGTCCTCTACCCCGCAAAGGGCTAACATATTTTCTGCTCCAAGTGTAATGCCTCCGGTAATTATTTGTATTTCCATTACCTGTACCCTCCATGATGTTTGTTGATATAAAACAATCAGCATACCTTTGTGTACAGCAACGCAAAGCGCTATGAGCTTTTTTTTTGACTGATTAGTTTTTTCCTTAAATAACCCATACGGTATGAGACTCGGTATACTTCACCATGTCAGGACAAGCCACATAAAGGTGACACTTCTCTTATCATGCTGATAACATACCATAGAAAGCTGCTGTGCTGAACTAGTCTGAGGGGGAGACGGTTGTTATGATATCATTATGCATTCTAGGAGGAATATCTGTCTCTGCCCCCCCCCCCCCCCACCCACTTGCTCTTAGTAATCACAATTCTGCCAGCTGAACAAGCCAGTCAGCAGATTAGATATTTGAGCTGATTGGCCCTGTGTGACACGAGGCTACGGGCGAAAGTGAAGATGAAACAGAGCGTGTAGTATCTGGCAATTTATATATGTCTCTGTAAGCTTATACTTTATCCTTATTTGGCTTTTCTAGGCTTTTGATACATTTTTGACATGTATAGTCAGACATGTTTGGCAGTTTTGGATGCCCTCTACTTTTTTCGGGGCTTCTTGGTGAATCTTCAATCAATTCTTGCATTAAATTGATATAATACTTTGTATTAAAATAACGTTCAACCCAAAATGTTATTATCTTTTCAGGCGTGTTTATGCAAACATTGCTCCAAAAAGGAAACAAAACTAAAATAATTCAACATGCATCCTGAGGCCAAAGAGTTGCACTTGAGGTTAAGGTTTTGTTAAATTTTGGTTTAACATAATATAATATAATTGGATCATTCATCTTTTAAATCCAAGTTTTCTTTTCCTTCTCTGATCAAGGGTTCAAGGGCAGTGGATGTAATGCGCTGCACAGATTGTAAAGCCCCTAGAGGCAAATTTGGGATATTGGGCTATATTAATAAAATGTACTTGACTTTGCAAGGCTCTGTATAACTTAGCCCGATGATAGAAGTACCCTCAGACTGGCAAAACCCTCAGTAGAAATCCCCGGGATAAAAAGCCCTCATTATCTTAGCCCTTCTTGGCATATGGCTCCATGACTCCGTCAGGGAGCATTGCTGCTGACACATTTCTAATCCGTCAGTGTGCTCTTCTGTGTTCACATTTTCTTTGAACTCCCCCGTTTATCCTCTCTGGGTATCTGTGCCCTTAATTCCTTACTTCCTTTACTTTTCTCCATACGCTTTTTTTAAAATGTCATTGATGGGGTTTCTAGAAACTTTTTGTGACCATCAGTGTTCAAGACATGATTATCTTTACTGGTCATCCTGGCTTCAGGGAAGAAGTATTCATCCTGCTCCTTCCCTGCGGAGCTGGAGGCACCTCCATCCAATCCTTGTGTTGTGATACGTACAGCTCATATCTGAGTCTTCCTTATTTTTTGCGTCATTATACCTGAACATATTCAGTTTTTCTCGACCAGCAATCTGCTTCTCAAACAATTAATAAATACATGTCACTTTCTCAAACTGCAGTAATAATTAGAGGTGATGTTAAACCTGAGTTTGTCCATCCTCAGTCCTTACTCTGTGTCATCTCTTATCATGAGAACGAATCACATTGATGTGTGATTGTTTGTCCGTGTGAATGTAATATGAAGCTTGTGAGTACATGTAGGCTGTAAATGTGTGTATGAGCGCTTGCACATTCCACATATGCATACTTGGGATGTGTATGCCAGTTTAAATTCTGTTGAAATCTCCCCTCCCCTGGCTTTTACGGTTCATATTTATGCAGGAGCTATTTTCTTTCTTCACACAGACACAGCCTGAAGGCATGATTTCCAACTCATCTGTCCCTCCCACCTTTCCTTTGTCAAAGTCTTTCTCTGTATGAGTAATAGGTTTCACAGGTAGTGGCTTGTCGACCACATTGAAGTGCAAACCAGTGCAGTGTTGAGTTGGGGGTGCTGGAAGAAGAGAGAGAGGAATGGAGTGTGGGGGTCGATGGAGGCTTTTCTGGAATGGATGAATGTCCCTGGGGAAAGTCTGCAGAAGGGGTTTAAAAAGAATATATCCTCCTATCTCTCTTTTACTCTGTGTCTATCTGCTTTCTGTCTGATCATTTTCTTCTCCTCTTCCCTTCTTGCTCCATCTGTCCTTGGAGATATGTTGACATCATTGGACTAAGGGAGGGCAGGGTGGCTTTTTCTCAGTTATTGAATGGATGATTTTGATTGACAGCAGGAGTGAATTAGTTTGGAGGTAAAATGTACTCTGCTTTTTGTGTACAGAAACAGCCTCTCACACACCTGCATTACATATTAATATCCCCTGCCTATAGTTCCCCGGTCTCCAATATAAAAACATACACTAACAGCAAATAAAGTTTGTTCCATAACCTGTCACTCACATTATGTTTGTGTCTTTCACCAAACGTACACCTTCGGTGCAGACTACACAGACAGCATGTGACTTCTGACTCCTAGAAGTTATAAATGAACTTTAGTGCCTGTAGAAACTTTTACATTTAATAATAATAATAATAATAATAATAATAATACATTTCATTTGGAGGCACTTCTGGCTTACATCTGTTGTGCCAGTTTTACATTCGTCACATTGAGCTGAAGATGGATCTGTGAGTGGCGCCCCTCAATCCTACAGCTCTCACCATGTTGGTGTGTGTTGTCAGAGTGCCTCCTGCTGGTGTTAAAGGAAAATGGGTTTAGAAAAAACATCTGTGAAACATCTGATCTTTACGGCAGTAGAGATCAGATGTTTCTTTAACAACCCTTACCATCACAGTAATATTGTCTTTATGTTTCATTTTATGTCTGTTTTCATGGTGAGAAGGTCAATGGTGATTTGTCAGATGCTACATGATATATACATTAAACAGAAGCTGCAACAACTGATAACCAGGCTGATCAAATATGCAAACAATGTTTTGCCTTGAGGTTGCAAACGGAGATATTTCACCAAGTCCAGGAATCACAATATGCCTGATCTGGTTGGGATTTGTTTAATGTTCTGCTTTTCATCACAGAGGATTCGGGCGATCAGGAGCAGGGAACCGTTTGTCTCAAATGTGAAGATGGTTACTACCAGTGAGTATCTTCAGTTTAGTTTCATTGAACTGCCCCCACGTCGTGGTATATGTCCTCCTATTGATACCATCTGTCTTCCAGGTTAGGCACAGACTGTCATCAGTCCTGTCCAGATCGGACCCAAAGTGTGACCGGCACCATGGTGTGCGCTCCGTGTGAAGAACAACAATGTGTAATCTGCGAACAGTCCCTGTGCTACTTGTGTGAAGAGGGATTTTATATCTTTGGTAAACATTTGAACCATTTATAACTGTGTGTTGTGGTGTGAATACCAACTAGGGACATTTCTGGAGAAACTGTGATCGGCATTCGGTTTAAATATATATTTTTCTTAAAGAACTGTAAACATTACAGTAAAATTCTCCATCTATTGACGTCACAAACATCCGAGTTAAAAGAGTGTCAGATGACAAATTATTATAGGAAAAGTTGTATTGTGTGTGTATATATAGAAAGTAAAAATGTCTGTGTGTGTCCAGAGGACCAGTGTGTGGATCGCTGTCAGGAAGGTTTCTTCGTGGATGAGGAGAGTCAGGAGTGTGAGTCTTGTCACCGCACGTGTCGCACCTGTGGAGGGCCGCAATATGACGACTGTGACTCCTGCGAGGACGGATTCAGGCTGGAGAGCGGGGAGTGTCTACAGGGCAGACGGCTTGCTTCCTGCTCTGACACACACTTCATAAACAGTAAGGGAAAGTACTAAATGTTGTCAACATGACCGTGTCTCTACGTTGTACAACTTCCCGGGTCTCTCACTGACCCTCATAAACAGATTTATTGGATTAATTTGATCTTATATGATGATTGTTGTTGTTTTGTTTGCCTGTCTAGTGTGTACACACCAGCCGCCAAGTCAAATACTTCAGGTGTCTAACACATGTAGCTAATAAATGTTTATGATTCTGACATAAACATCAAACCGTGCGGGGAGGGGGGGGATTTGTATTTTCAATCTTTCATCAGGCACTCGGCAACACACGCTTTACTCTATTTTTTTCATCCCCTCATTTCCTCATCTCTTCCATGTCATTCCCATCAATATGTTGTCCTGGTTTTCAGGTCAGGGTGACTGTGAGCTGTGCCACGCCGCCTGTAAGAGCTGCTCTGCTGCGGGGATGGCGGACTGCAACAGCTGCTCTTCTGGTACGCCACTTTAGATTGAGCTCCTGACTACTAAATGTTGAGTGGCATTTTCTTTGATGTTTTAGGCAAACTTGCCATCCAAGTACATGTTTTTTTCTTAAATAAACGATGGAAGATGCGATTATTTTAATCTAAATAAGCTTTAGTCCACTAATGATCTTTGTGCCCAGTCGTTTTCTTTAGTCAACGGTGTGATTTGTCTTTCTGCCTTCAGGTCGGTTTCTGACTGCCCATCAGACCTGCTTGTCCCATTGTCCATCTGGTACTTTTGCCAACCAGGCATCCAGTCGGTGTGAAGACTGCTCCAAGGGGTGTGTCACGTGTCAAGACTCCCAGCAGTGCCAGCGCTGCCGCAGTGGACTCAACCTCCACGACGCAGTGTGTGTGGTGGATTGTCAGAGGTGCTTCTTCTGTTTTCACATTTCTTGACTTGCACACCAACACACACCATCATACGATATTAATGCTACCTTATTCTCTCCTCTCCTTCCCTAGAGGGTTTCCTCAAGGCGGTGTATGCCAGCCGTGTGTGACAGGGTGTGCATCCTGCCAGGGGAATTCCTCTCACTGTCTGAGCTGTGAGAAACAGTATTTGCTGCTGGACCGCTCCTGCAGGTCTCACTGTCCAGAGGACTATTACGCAAACGAGACCGAATGCCACCGCTGTGCAGCTCACTGTGGAGTGTGCAGTCAAGACGGCCTGTGTAAGAGTAAGTACGCCGGGTGTCGCAGTGGAGAGTAGAGAAATGGAAGATGTGGAGAGGAGGTTTACAGAGAGCCTTTTTAAAAGGACACTCAGTTTAGTGTTGAAGTATCTGAACAGAGGAGAAGGGAGGTGAGGAGGGTCAGTGTATCTTTAGAAGAAGTACCTATATTGACATGACACGGTTTTCCCAAATATATACTTTTATTAGATTATGTATGTAGTGTTAACAAGTGTTTTATTCATGACGGCTTCTTGTTATAGAAGTAAAAAGTGGATAAGAAGAAGGAGCCAGGATGAGGAATAGTTGGGGCTGCCTGAGAGGATGAAGAATTAAACAAGTGTTTCTCTCCCAGCATGTGCTCAGTACTACTTCCTCCTCGAGGGGAAGTGTTTGGATGATTGTCCCAACGGCTACTTTGCCAGTGAGAACCCACAGGAGTGTGTGCATTGCCATGCTGACTGTGCCTCTTGTGGCGGGCCGAGCTTCGATGACTGTGATGTGTGTCGTAACCCGAAAGCTGTCCGTTACAATGGCGAGTGTCTGGCTAAGTGTCCCGACAGCACCTACTATGACGCCACTACCAATGAATGCAGAGGTAGGGGAGGTGCACGTTTATATCATGAAAAAATCAAACACAGCTCTATTCAGGATGTATTCTTGGCCTGTGTCTCATTGTTTTTTATTTTCCTAGATTGTGACCGGTCGTGTCTGACCTGCTCGGGCCATCAGCCCTCAGCGTGCCTCAGCTGCGATGCCCACAGGCGTAGAGATGCCAGCGGGCACTGTGTGTGGTTCAGTCAGTGCTCTCTGCACTCCTATATGGATCATAACGGGCAGTGCCAAGAGTGTCACAAACTCTGTCATCGCTGTTCTGGACCGAGCAGCGACCGCTGCCTCAGCTGCAACCAGCCACACTTCCTCATGAGTACGTTCGACCAATAGCTTTTTATCCGACTAGTGTGAACTTCTTGTTTTTGAAATGTGTAACTGTGTTCCCATCAGACACCACGTGTGTACAGGAGTGTTCTGTGGGTCACTACGCAGAGGACAAAGACGAGCGTGTGTGTGAGCGCTGTCACTTCAGCTGTAAGTCGTGCGTCGGCCGTCACAGTGTGCAGTGTGTCGACTGTAAATCTGGATTCTTCAAGCAGGGAAGCAGCTGCGTGGAAACCTGTTCAGAGAGGTTAAACGAGCACACGGACGCACAGAATGCTTTCTGATTTTTTTTCGTTGAAGAACATCACAAACTAAACTGATGTCCTCTCTCCTCGTCAGTCACTTTGGCAACAGCACCACCATGCTGTGTGAGCAGTGTGACCCGTCTTGTAGCCGGTGTGGGGGTCGCGGTAACAGAAACTGTCTGAGCTGTCGGGAGGACTACGTCTACCTGAGGCGGGGGGGGCAGTGCCTGCGGAGCTGCCCTTCAAGCTTCTACCAACACAGCCGCTCCAAGACCTGCCACCAGTGTCACCCCACCTGCAAAACCTGCAGTGGTAAAGGAAGCCTGTCGTGGCTTATTTCTGACGCGTTTCTTTTTTCTGTGTGAGGAAAATATTTCCTTTTAATTGAGTAATGTCAATGTCACGGTTTCTAAGACCCCTCGGCTACTATTTTCATAGCCACCACCCGACTATGCAGACTTCTACTGCATCTATTGATGTGATTTTAATCGGGAAATTGCAGCTCAGCCATGTGATGACATTATGTCCTTCCAGATAAGGGCGCTCTGGCCTGTCAGTCCTGTTATGAAGGCTACACGTTTATGGGAGGCATCTGTGTATCCAGATGTCTCGTAGGCTTCTACACCACTTCCCAGGTGAGACAGCTTGTGTGTTGCTGAATTTGCTCTTTGGAAAAAAACATTATATTGGACATATAGCTACTCTTAGAAATGTGTGACGTTCAGTCTGCAGTGTGATAAATTCTAATGTTTCTTTAGGGCTCTGAGTCAGAGAGGGACGAGCCGAACTGCAAGGCATGTGACCCGGCCTGCATTGACTGCCGGGGTCCCAGCACGTCGAGCTGCACAGTGTGCCCCGCGCTCGAGATCCTGTTTGATGGTCGCTGCTTGACCTGCTGTGGAAATGAGACGCGCCGGGACGATGAACCAATACCCCGGGAGTGCTGTGACTGCAAGGCGTCACAAGGTAAACCAGAACCCCCTCTGGAAACGTCTTTCCCAACCCGCACAGATACAGACTGTATTGAGACTTGCTCCTGGAAAACAGTGTTTACTTGTTTGGGATTCATCAGTCACACTCTCCCTTCAGGGCCTACGATTGGCAATGGTTATCCCCCTGTGTAATTGATCCAATTGATCGCCTTACCACTGCATAGACATGAATTTCATCTCCCATTCCAAATACAGCTTGGAAACGATGGAAATATGTTGCTTCTACAAAAAAGGCCTTAGGGCCATGAAAGACAAGACGCCATTCAACTAAAACACGTCTTGTAAAAAACACTCATGCCAGGAAAAACCCAGTATACATATCACATTTCTCATTTGGAGTAACCTAATGGTGTGCTCTATGCCCTTCTTCTCAGAGGAGTGCATCCTTGGTGTCAACTTTGTGATGAGACGTCCTGAAGACATGGAGGCTCAAGGCAGCACCGCCAAACTCCTCGTCCTGGCCTGTGTGGTGCTTATCCTCTCAGTGGGCACTGGGGTCTTCCTCTTCCTCAACGCTCGGCATAGATCACTTGCCATTGCATCCAACACCAAATTTGGAGGCTATGAGAAACTGGACACCAGTCGGGGCATTGCCTCACAGCCCCCCACCTCTTCATTTGGGGAGTACAGCGATCGAATCGTTGAATGTGAGGAAGATGAGGAAGATGATGACGAAGATATCGTGTATATGGGACAAGATGGGACGGTGTATCGGAAGTTCAAGTACGGACTGTTGAATGATGACGAGATTGAGCTCGAGTACGATGACGAGAGCTTTTCATACAGTTGAACAGAAAGCCCCGAGTGGAGGAGAGTAGCTCGGCCGGCTCGTTTCAGTCTAAGCGTGTTGTGAACTTTGTTTTTCACCATTCCTCAGACATGTAATGTCCATTTAAATATGTTTTTGGATCTCTTCAGATCATGTTGGCACTTTGGTCTTTGGTGAAGGATGGTGACAATTTCTACATTATTTTAATTATATTACATTTCAAAGACACTTTAGTAATCCAGACAGTTCCTAATCAATATTTTAATGTTATAACATTTCCACATCAATCATAGTGGTTTCCTGTTGGATTATGTAACCTATTCCGTTGATTGGGATGAAGAGTTGATTTATTTTTTGAGCCACAAATCT
The DNA here is from genome assembly GCA_036178185.1 of Liparis tanakae. NCBI lineage: Eukaryota > Metazoa > Chordata > Actinopteri > Perciformes > Liparidae > Liparis > Liparis tanakae. The sequence continues at coordinate 9,548,705 of CM070094.1, read as the reverse complement.
CTGGAAAAGTTGTATATGTGCTGACAATCATATTCATGTGTTTGTTTACATTTTCTAGAACACATTTTAGTGTCGAGAATAAATATAATTTGAAGAACAACATCAAATGATACAGAAGTCATTCTCTATTGATATTGATATACAAGAAAAAACAAGCTTATAAAAACCTTTTATATTAGTTAAAATGAGCAGATTTTATCTTTGAATTTTCAAGACCGTGACAAATTAAAGACTACAGTTAATTGCACATAGCATTCTGTTATTACAACCCAGTTACCTTCACGTTGGGAATGAGTGTTAGCGTAATATAAGCCCTCTGTTTCGGGATCATCTGGAATGAAAGTCAGATGAATCGGTGGTAACATTACTGTTTGAATTGAGTTGGACTTTGCATCGCGCTGCAGGAGTCACCAACATAGTCAAAGCAAACTTTACACTGATGTAAAAACCTTGTGGGGTTCTGTTTGGGTTTGTTTACACAGAGAGAGATTTTTTCCAACTGGTTTTGTTTTGTTTAAGCCACAGTAAAATGCTGGCATCTGCATGTTGTCAGATTAATACTCAAAACAATAAGAGGTTTGCATCCCACACACTGGAAAATAATAATCAATTAAGATTGGTCTCTGATTGGTTGAGTTGAAACTTGCTGTGCATCATTGTTTCATAATAAAGTTGGAGTGTGCACTTTGGATGAACATTTGTGTCGGAGATGTACCTGCTGATGCAAAGAGCTGAGTTAAAGGGGAGCTGTTCCCTGTAATGGTTGAGCCATGTACCATGTTGGTGTTCGCCTATACGTGTGATTGTGTTACGTGACGGAGTTGAATTTGTCTAAACTACTTTTAAATCATTCTTGAATGACGTAAGTGCGATCTTAATTTAGCTGGTTCCTCATCTGTCCCAAGGGGCTTTCACAACATCCCTGTTATTGTTTTCTATGTAATTTAGTATTCTCACACACATTGAAAAGGAAGACCCTTTAGAGATTAATCTGAATTTACTCACTGAAATTACCGAAAGACATCTTTTAGTTTTAGAGTTGTTCTAATTATAAGTTGCTTCAGCACCGACATCCCCAGGCTCACTTGTCAACGTATGACTCATCAAAGTGAAGTTGTCTTCTCATCACGACCTTTATGCTGAATCCACAGCAGAGCAGGTTGAGTCCAGTTTCTTATCTCATTCTGGACTTTGTAGCATGAGCCAAAAACAACCAGTCGGCTCCTTAACGGCGGACAGAGGATGCGAGACATCTGAGCGGGAGAGAGCCAGCAAGCAGAGGGCTTATTGACACCTTGTGGCTCCTGTGATATTGGATTGGAACTGCGTGTCGCTCCGCTCTCCCCACTTGAAGAGCACAGAACGGTCTCATATTTACTATTTATTAGATTTCCTCTTGGCCCCTCCAATACGCACGCACAAACCCTGAACTGATCATCAGTCACTCCTCTTTTGGGCATTTTTACTATTGACACTTGGTCAAAGAGTATCTGACATTTGTGGACTAGGTCAGAATGAGTAATGGAACGTTGTAATTCTTTGTTTTGGTCAAATGAAATGTGAATGATCGAAACTAAAGTGTGTGTGTGGAAATGTTTTTGAGATAGAAACTATTGTTTACAATTCGATTGATAAGAGCAAATGACCTTGAAAAACATTCGACCCTATCACAGCCCAATCACAGGTGTCGGTATTTTTATGAAAGCAGCCCTCTTAAAGGCATCGACGGGTTTAAAGAAGCAAGACATCGCAATTCAAAGTTACATTCAATTTTATTGTATAATTTTGTACTTTGTACATTAAGTGCTTTAGAAGATGAAAATAATGGATATTGTAGCATTCAGCATGAAATAAAAGCTTTTCACAGCAGTGCATTTGTCATGATTAGTGATGAACTGCTTCCTGGATTCATTCTTTCATTTTACAGCAAACTTCTAAAAAAGGAAACTTACACAAACTACCATACAGAATAAAAAGGTAACTGGAAAGACTTCTTTGGAGATGAACAAGGCTACTGTTTCAGGACTGCAGTCACATTTTTCTCTAAGTAACACTTTAATTTAAATTAGACCAAATCCCAAATTACATATCTAGACTCAGATTTAATTTATTAATAACAATTTACAGGGGTTTGAAGAAATAAACTTGTTGCGTATCGTTTTCTTTGTAAAACCTAGCAGTACACACACACACGCACACAGAGACCTAAGCAAACCCTGTAAAGCACAATCATGATTTTATGTTCTTTGAAAAACCCTATGAACAAAGGAATCTAATGAAGATAAATATTTTGCAAATGTTAGGTTACTGTGCAATGCATGAACCTGCTTTTAAATATATATGGTATAAATCAAGAGTTTATACATTTCAAAGACTGCTGCCTTTTGCAGATCAAAAAAAGAGAAAAAGAAATGACAACGTAACAGACGTGCATAAGAATGTGCTCGCTCATCCAGCCTGCATTCCTTGATTGATAATAATGGAAAGATATTTCGCATCAAAAGAGTACCACTTAAACCCAGAAAGCTAATGCATTGAAAATATTATAATATATATATCCTTAAAAACAATCAGTCTCTGGTCCAAAGTATAGGGGTCATCCATTGTAGGGCAGTGATAAACAGTACAGGGTGTGCGCCTCACAAGAAGGGAAAGATTTTTCTTGAGGGAAATGAGACGACAAAGACTTTTAAATTGTTGAATTTACATTAATAATTTAATGTCCCCGTCGTCACACATGACTTGCATTTAACTACATTTTTGCATATTCATCAACAGTTTGACCAGGGTTTGTGTTACAGATAATAATGCCCTCTCTGATACAGAAAGAAAGTGTCACATTAGTATCTTTTTTTCGACCTTGGCAAGAGTGTAGTATGGACCATTTGTGTCTTCCATTAATTACAGAGGCCATCTCTGCTGTGGATATATACAAATAAAGATATATAAAGTGATTGGCTATCTGGAACAAACCAATACAGGAAGTTATTAGACAGTAGAGAAAAAGAAAAGAAAAAAAAAGATGGGTTGTTTAAGAGTATGTCCATAAGCAGACATAATGGCAGCTAATTGATCTTAGAATGAGGCGTTTAATGGACGCATTCACTGTGTGTGGAAAGAAACCGTGGTCTTTTTCTGGTGTGTGGATTTGTGAACAAAGTGCTACAGTCACAGCCAGCTGTCAGTGACCATTCATAATAGTCTGTGATGTGGATGCGCTGGTGGGGGGCAGATCCGACGAAGGGCTGGGAGCGCTGGTGAAGAAGTTGTCGTCTCTCAGTTTGAGATGCTCTGGGAGCTCCAGCTTCATCTTGGCCTCCTCAATGTCGTTGTTTATGGCTTCAATGAGTGCTTCTGTTAGGAACAGAAAAAGAAGAGAGATAAAAACTTGCAGAAAATAAGTCAGGTGTAAAGAGAAGAACAACAAGTGAAGAGGAAGAGGGGGAATGACAAAAAAATAGGAGCGAGCCAGAATTGTCAAACTTTGTAAAGTGCTTTGGAAATGCTGCATTGTGTTATGGTCATGCCAATACAGTGGAGGGAAGGAGGGGTGTCTTACCCAGTGAGCTGTAGCTTCTCTCTGGACGGATGTAGCCCACCATGACGCAACTGAGAATCTCCCCATAAAAGTCCTCTTTGAATGTGTGAATCACATGAGTCTCCTAGGGGGGAAAGCACAACTAATAAGAGTGCTGCTGCTGTCATCAGAATCAGAATGTTGTTTATTTGCCAAGTAGGTTTACACCTACCTGGATTTTGTTCTGGTATGTATGGTGCATATACAGTCATACAGTCAACACAGCTCTTGTGTTGTCAAACCAGAATACAATTAAAAGGATGGGGAATTAACAAAATAAGGGAGTTTCCAAATAAATAAAAAGTGTGTATGATCATGTTGAAAACAGCCGCAAGACCTATTTTAAAAAAAAGCATGACATTTTTGTTGTCAAATACTTGTAGTGCAACATTGTTGCAAGAAATGTGTTGCAGAAATGTTCAAAATATAATAACTGGGGGAAATACCATTCTTAGTGTGACCATGGCCTTGTGACCATACAGCCATTGCCTTTAAACCTAGATTGTAAAAAACTAATAACATCTAATGAATAACATTCAACATGCACACTTAATTTCTGACTAAAACTCCAAGCGGTTTGCAGTAAATGTTGCTTTTCTTGTACTGACCATGGACTTCTTGGTGTTTTTGTAGTAAGGGTTCCAGCCAATGCTCATCACCATCTTATAGACGTCTCCATTACCGACACAGGCCCAGCCGTAGTAGATCCCTGTGCCTATATCTCCTGGAAGAGTGTCCACCACTGCGTCAGAGAAGTTGGCTGGAAATGAGAGAGAGAGACAGGAAGGGGTTTTATAAACCAGAGAACTTCATAGAGAAACATCGCAACTGCTTGTTAGGATATATAGATTATAGAATAGTGGGTAACACCCTGGGTACTTTTGGCAATGTCTTCACCGTTTGAATAGACACAAACCTCTTCTGTACAAGCACACATTTACTTAACAAACATCTTTAAAAATGCTTTAAATGTCCTCAATGTGTGCATCCTTGTTGAGACAAGTCAATCAACCTGTTTGAGTTTAAACGGGATCTTCATGAAACGGGGTATAGTCCCACAGTATTTTCAATTGTGTAAATGTAAACATATCTCAATATTACTACTTACGCCCGATTTAACATTAAAAAAATAGTCTGAACCTATATTTAGTAAACAGCTGTCCTGAATCAGGATAAACTAACTTCACTTTCATTGACATATGACAGCGTTTTCCAGAACTGTATACTCCCGTCTTGGTACCCGTTTCGGTGAACAGATAGCTCATCCATCTAGTTCAAGCAGCAGTCCAACAAACAAACAAAAAAGGTGCGGGCTCGTTGCGTAACAAGGTGTCGTCAACAGTCATCGATATAGTTCTGAATGTGGCAGACATGTCCGTCACATGCCGGTGTTGCGGTTCAACAGGCGACCCTGTTAACTGGAGACTTTTCAACGTTGGTATCGTAAATACGACGGCCGTTCGAAAAATAGATTAGAGAACATGTATGTTTGTCCTCGTGAATGCCGCTTGGTTTAATTTTGTACTAGTGTCTAACCCTGTAATATACATAATTATATATGCTATACACATTAAATAATACGGCATTCACGAGGGCAGCTACGTGTTCTCTTCCTACTTTCAGCAGCTGTCTGTAACTACGACAACAACGGACGCGTTCGGTTTAAAGTCGCTAGTTAACACGGTCGCTTCTTAAACCGTAACGTCGGACTGACAACGTCAAACCATGTTACGTTACTCTAGTTCCGTCTGGTAAAGTTACTGAAATACGTCATCTGCGTAGACCAACGTTACTCGGAATTTCATACCGATTAATGGCAGACGATCGACTCACCGGTGGGGATTCCAAGTTCCTTGCTTCCTCTCCCGAAGCCTCGGATGACCTCTCCCCGGCTGAAATACGGAAGGCTCTTCATGACTCGCGCTAGCTTCCCGGTTACAGCTGGCTCGATAGACGCAACAGAATGACCTCGAACGATGCGGGGACGTCGGCCGACAGATCGGCCAGCACGGCTCTTCGACAGTTAGCAACACTGAAATCGTAGAGTTCAAAACCCGTCCTCGTATTTGGCCACAGCTCGCTCGCTAAATAAAGTCGATCGTCACTCACTCAGCAGCGATGGGTAAAGTTCACCAGCTATGCTAGCTAAGTTAGCTACCGATGTCTCCCACAGAGGGGCCCGGAAACGAAGTGGTCGAAAGGTGTTGATCGTTCAGCACTCAGAAGATGACCGTCCCGGTTCCGCTCGGGTTCGGTCCGCTCACGGCGTGGCGGCAATAGCGAAGGCAGGCGGAAATGATTACATGTGTGTACACATTCATTTCGATAACGTTTCTGCCGACGTCATTGTCCGCGTGCACTCGGCGTTACGTGTTGCGTTCAAACGTCGTAGGAAAACATTCAGCTACACATGAGGCACATTGACACATCTATGTGAACAGATAGCATCTTTCCATCTGGATGTTTTGTTATCCGACAAGGCGACGCTTACTATCTTTACTACTGCTTAGAGTTTTAGAAACATTAACTAAACGTGGTGGTATCCTACCCGTGGAATATATAAATGTATTTATGAAACCACCAGTGGAATGAATGGAGGAAACCACAAGAGGGCGACATGAGGACTCTCCTTTCCCAAGTCATGGCCCAAACAGACGGGTTACCCTTCCGTCGCTATATCATATCATATACAAAGTAAAACTAATAATAAGTGTATCCTTCTTGTTAGAAACAATAAATATTAAATTAATCTGTATTGTTAGTTTATTAAAATATTATATATAATATAGTTTTGTATAACTGTCCATATGGGAGCAGGCACACAAAGTAAAATGTCATGTATGCACAAATACACGGCCAATAAAGCTGGAAATAGTTTGCAGTCTATGATTGTCTGAAGTCTTACACCCTGTAACGAGTGTGGTGAGGACCCAGAAGACATACGAATGACTCAAGGAATAGTTGAACAAAGCTTTATTCCAGGCAGGACACCCCCAATCGCTCCAGCTGGGAGGGGAGAGGCGGCCTGGCCTTGTGACTGAATGACCCCCTGAACTGGAGATGTTGGGAGAATTGAATCTGGCACACTACAGATACTACATTGATGGTACATATATATTTCCGTCATAGAGCTGCTCATTCTCGATAACGATTTGTGGCATACGTTTAAACGTTTGATATCACTTGCCGTATAATTAAACACGTTTAATTTAATTTAAAAACATACTTTTTTGTTGATAAAGTCAAATATGGCAGCACTCCAGAAAGTCCATGTTAAGATTATTGCTTTCTGTCAAGTCATTATTGCAGGAACTCTAGTTAAACAATAACGTTGGTTTAGCCTGACAGTTAGCTAATTAATCTACAAACCAACTCACTCATACACGTTTACAGCATTAACACCATTGTTATTTTGGGTGGCATGATGTGTAATATTGCGAGCACCAGGGATGTACTGTGTGCAGGTGTTTGTTGTGGGCTCATTTAGTTGCTTGGGGTTGGAATTGTATTTATTAAAATGGTTTTCTTGTGTTTAGCCGAGCTTCTGTCCGTTATGTGGATATGCAGGATTAATAAACTGCTACAACATGTAATGAGTAATGTGTTTATTGTGGTCTATGGTGCACTATTTGAATAGACTGTTGAGGTGGAACACATCTTTAATGAAGTAAAACATTTGACATATTTTACAACAAATGAATATATTTATATATATATATATATATATATATATATATATATATATACAAATATAATAAAAACAAATAAAAGTAAACACATTTGAACTAAGGCCCTCTCTGTACTGTACCTCTCTAACCATCAGTCAACATTTAGATGTTCTTACTCACCCCCCAACAATCTCACACGCACACACACACACACACACACACACACACACACACACACACACACACACACACACACATAAGATAAACTATGACTAAAATGACATTGGTACATAATTCTGCTTTTGAGTGAGAGATCTGATCAGACTAATCTTCAACTCTTGCATGCAACACATTACTGCAGCTACTGATAACTACGGTGGACCTGAGAGCTCAGCAACTGCAAGTTAGGAAAACACAAATAAATATAGAAAACTCTGCTGAAGTTTGTAGCTTGTTTCCTAATCGTTTGTATTTTCTATATTTGCCGTGTGTTTCTTTGTTTGCTTGTGTTTTCAAATTGAAATGTTCTGACTCAGCTTGTGTTCTGTTTACTTTGGGTTTTCTTACAGTAGGTTGCAGTGAGCTGAGCTCTCAGGGTCATCATAAAGAATTGCTATTTTGCTACCTTCATGATATGATGTTGCACGTCTTTTCACAGTGACATACAGTGTTAGTATAACAGCCAAATGATAGCCTTTAAAGATTGTTGACACACAATGACATGAGACACCTACACCATTGGAAATGATTTAAAACCAGTGTGGCGACCCTTATACATGCCATTACAAACAGGTGCACAGTAGAAAGCTTTTTTTGTGTGTGGATCATGTCTGTAAACCCTGACTATCTAAAATTACAGTATATATAGAGTATCCCTTAACACCGCCATCTATTGACAGTACAATAACACATCTTTTCTGAGCAAATGAAATGGGCTGTAGTACAACTTATGTTTTCATGTGAGCCATCAGTCACACTTGTGTTTACCAAGGGTTACAAAAGGTCCACACGGCAACTGACAGGTTAGATTAATACATGAATGTAACAAAGCCAGTCGGTAATTCCTCCTAAGTGAATTACATAAGAATAAAAATGTTGTAAAAATGAAAGGTGCAGTAAAAGAAAACAAAAGAAACAGAACTGGGAGCTTAATGGAGTGCTGTGTCACGGAGCGTAATACAGGGTAAAGCATTAAACCTTCCGCACAGTGGCAGTCTCACCACTGTAAATACAGTATTATGTTCAGCACCCTCATGTTCGTACTTTCCTCAATGAACAAGCAACTTTCTAAAGTTTTGTACCACAGCAACTCCCTTTCTAAACCATTGACGGTTGTTGGTGCAGCAACCATGAGCCGCACACATCATGCTGCAGGCGGGCTCGTCTTCAGATACGCTGCGGCAGAGTACAGCATAATGTAGGGAGAGGAGAGGCAGCGGCCAGGAAACTTAACTGTCACACAAAAGAGTTTCCCCTCCTGTCGGCTCTGAGGGAGAGAACAAATGACATGAATACATGTTCTACATCTTTGTCATCAAGGCAGTACAATTAAACATTAAAAGCAGAGGGATTGCAAATGAAAATGATATGGTAAGTGAGAAATTCTAAACAGTAGTCAGATCATAAACGGCATTCCTCTGCAAAGGCTAGATGCAGATTGACATATTCTATTAACTGCTACACTAAAAAATAAGTATTTATTCAGCGGCTACCAGGCCGGATCACTGTAGTATCTTTAAATATGGTTCACTCTGAAATAATAAAACTCAGAGATGAGTTTCATCTGGAGCAAGTTAGATATATGAATATATCTTGATTCTACTGTTTTTATCAATTATCTTTTATTCCTTATTCATAAAAAAACATGAGTTCCAGCAGGCACCATGGTTTTGCAATAGTAGTAGTGATTTCAGAAACCAGCCAAGCCTTTGCTTACAACAACAGCATTTGTTAGTCTTGGAAAACATTGCCACTATTTTTAATGAAATGCTAGCATGAACATGTTTGGAAAACCATCTGTTAGGCAGGCGGACCAGCATGAGAGAGTTCAGTGAGGCTCAAATTGTTTATTGATCCCCTGCAGGGACATTAGTGAAACATATAAAGTTGTGTCTGTTCAATTGAATGAAATGTATACAGTAAACCAGAGATCATTTATTAGTTTATTCTCTCTTGCAAATCAGTGCCTGTATGTGTTCATGTCCTGGCTCATCAGTACTTTATCACTGAGGTCAGCACGCTTAACATTTCACATCACCACTGGACAAACAAAGCAATTTGGCTCTAATTGTCTCTGAAATGTCTGAAGGCTGCTTCTTTTGTTTTGTTTTTGCTTGGGCCAATGCCTCTTTCAATATGGGATTTTTTTCCCCATCTATTGAATATTGGGCTAATATTCAGAAATCTTCTTATTCTGTGTCTTTGTTTAAATTACTCGCTGACAGAGAACAATGGCCCACTACTTACTGAATGGAAGTGTCTTGCAATTCTGTATCCAATCTGGTGTGGCATTGTGTTCGAGGGCAGAGAGCAAAGGTTAGTGAGGGAGGTAAACAAGTGACAAGGGCGACCATATTGTCAGTAAACATGCTGGGGATTAGTAGCCTGGGTCCACACTGAAGGGTGTATGGGGGGAAAGGGAAACAAGCATCAGTGCTCTAACGTGGGAGTATTCAAGGCCAAAGGAGTGAGCCACAGATGCACTGCAAGGGAGCAACCATTTGATATCAATTAACCAGTCAAAAAAGCCAACATTTTAACTTGAAATACTTAAACATGGCCCCTTAAATAATTGAAAGGGTTAAAGTAGGAATTAGACAGCTTTAATTTGTACACAATGTCATCTCCACTGAACTGCAAACAGACTCTTTTCTGTATTTTGGTTGTAGATCTGAATAGAAAGTAATCATAAAAATCATAAAACATAAAATCTCATGTTATATTCTATATTTTAATTTTTTCACAGAGACTGTCGTTGCCAGATAAAAACCACGGCAGTGGTCATTTGTTTAATTGTTAACATTTCCCTGACGAGTGACCTGTCATGTACACCTGTGACATTGTGACATTGTGAGCTGCAGGTTATGACGGCTATGTTTCCTTAAACTTCACCGACTCGTTTGAGTCTTCTCAAACTTAGCCATACCTTTAAACCATTTTCTTTTACACTGCAGTAATATTTTGCTGTCAATTATGAGAAAGTCCCATCTGTGCAGTCCACTGAAACCCGGAACCCTTTACAACCTTTCATACTGACAGTGAAATTCTTTTTTTCCTGTGTAGATTCGAGTCTTTCCCACAATGCATTGCACTTAAATCACATTACAAACCATCCGACCTGCCGAGCTTGGGGGGCACATTTGTTCATTAGATTTCTACAAAAATGTCACAGATGACTGCTGAAATCAACCAATTCACAAGGGAAGCCACATCACAGACTGAAAGAAGTAATACAATTAATATATGGCTCATTTTATGTTAAAAAGACAGCCAGAGGTCAGTCAAAGGTTAATCCCAGCATGAGGAAATTCAAGATATTGTTGAAGGGTTTTCAGGAAGATGTTTACACAAACAACTGATTAACACGGGCAGGTTAAGCTATTTACCTCATGCATGCAAATGTGTGTATAGCCCTCTCCTCGTTATACCTTGGGGCAGAGTGAGATATATATATTTTAGTCCACAAACAGCTGCTGGCTACGACCTATTCTAAATATGTGACACAATATGAGTTCACTTTAAACTGTCAAAACTGGAGTAGAGGAGGGGAGCATGACAAAGATGAGGTTTCCTGAGAGAGTGCCATTACGTGTTATCTTAAGATAAACACCAACAAACAGTTTTCACACCAAGGGGAAATGTGTTACTATGTTCACCTTGTGTGGAAGCCAAACGTGGCATACACAGTATATGTATATTCACGTGTTACACATAAAAACAGGCTGACTCACTTTATAATGCTGGGTGGAATGTGGACAAACTCCATCGGAATGATTTCTCCCAGCTCCTGCAGACTGTTCACATACTTGATCTTACTGCTGAACTTGGAGCTGTAGAAGACAGAAATCATAAAGTTGTGTCTCCATGATGTGGACGGTCATGTGCGCTTTAGTTGATTCCTGAATTTCCAGTGTCATCAAATAGTCCTCTTATAGCTGTAAAGGTTCAAGCTGGAGTCAAATGCAAATAGATCACAAAGTAAGCCCGTATGGGGATAGTGAAATAGTGTATCTGAGAAACTGCGATAGTGTTGGGAGATTTTCTTTCCCATATACGTGCTGGTGGTATGCATGGATATTGTTATATCTGTAGTGTTAAAGAGTGCAATGTTTGTATTTTGTGAAACTAAAATCTGTCACGCACATGCGTGTGTCATCTATAAATTACAGTGTGTACAACAAGGAGACCTTATAAAGGGCCTGGTGATGCCGAGCAACGTCCGGATGAACCAGGAGGGATGAACAATGGTGAACATCTTCAGGTTTTTCTTTAATCTGTGGAACAAGACGAGAGGCAGAAGTGGTGTCATTCACATCTATTATTCACTTATCATTAGGTGAGTTATTATCCATTCCTGCTGGCAGGTATAAAGTCCTTTAAAATAGGAGATAAAAACAGCACAGTGGGAGTTGTAAAGAGGATGGCTGCTAACTGAGTGCTAAAGGTTTTATTGTCGGACTGACTTTTTATGTAAGTGTGAAATGTTTACTATATTAATGTGCCTTCAAATATTACCACAGTGGAGTGAGAAAAATAATGTTTCTCGTATTTACTCTACTTTCGGTTGAATCTGCCCAAATTATCGTTCTTCGAAATAATGATTTCTGACACAGCTAATAGTGACATCATTACGGTCAATCGGTACTGAATGAATTTGTTATTGAATTCACAGTTATGGAGCTACAGTTATTTGTTGTATCACAGAGAAAACCTACTGAGAGCAAATCAGCAAGTTCAATTATTAATTCATTAATGTAATTGGCTGAGCATTTATGATTTTATTCATATAAACTCCTTTATTTATATGAATAAATCTTTCTAAAGTACTTTTTTCAGAGCAGCACTTTAATAAAAGATGTTTCAAAGGTGAAGATAATTGACTATTCATTTTCCATATTCAAGGTTGCTTTCTTTCTTTTTAATCAAACTAATGTATTTGAAATGCGTCATTACTGTTTGATTTAGACATTCTGCATAATATTACAGTGTAATGTAATGTAATTTAAACATAGTAACTATGTGATATGTAAGCAAAACCATGTTCCAATGTTATGAGATCCCAATAATAGAAAAAACAAAAGTAATATCATGATTAGAGACAGATAGGGTCAACGTGAGTCAATCGTGTGGTTAAGTGTGGAGTGGGAACGTGGGTGTTTGGGTGTGTTACACATAACATGATTAAACATGAAGGTTTCTGTGCACTTGTTTGTGTGAATATTACCGTCTGTCTATCATTTGGTAGCATTTTTTCATCCAGGTAAAGCCGGGCATCCTCCGGCGAGGTGTGGCGCCATTCAGGTAAACAATCATGTAATCTTCGGCCACCATTAGTTCCAGCGTACTTATTACATACCTACACAGATGATGATGAAAAAAAACAACAACTATGTAGCAATAGTTCCTTTCTGATTTCAACAGCACAATGCTTGCATGCACGAAACAGGTCCAACAAGAAATGTTTGTCATTGTTTGGTGTGGAGGAACTGGACTAACTCGACTTCAACCCCTTTGACACGTTTGGGATGAATTGGAACACAGACTGCCAGCCGGGCCGCATTCAGGCCAATATCAGGGGCCAGTAGCCGTGAGAATGGGAGTAAAGCCTCGCTAGAAGAGTGACGGTGGCTATTGCAGAATATTAATGAATGCCTATGGTCCCGGCTTATTTATATGTCCACATATATTTAGAAAGTGTACCGTTGCTTTACTCACAGAAAAAGGTTTTCCATGACATAATTGTAATTGTCACAGTCGCTGTCTGGCAGGAAGCACGCTGCAAACACGATGATGGCATTCTTTTCAGCATAATAACCTAAAAACATGAACACAATAAAAACAGTGGGTCCCACTTCCACTGCACATGCACCAACCTTGACTTTTGTACACAGGTTGTTTTTTTAACATTTGAAATTGCTCACAATTTTTCCAGATCCACCTTCAATGGAAAAAGGGATTGTTTGGGGAAGTAAAGGGGAGCTTCAGTTTCCAAACACAGACATTTTGATACAAAACACTGAACATTGAACACTGATTTGATTTAATGTTAGTTCATTGTTTTCCACCAGCAGGCCGCATCAAGAGGGAGGACCTTAGCAGAGAATACAAATGGACAAAAGCTATCAGAAACAGGAACGTATGGATTTGTATTTGCATACCTCCATGAGAAATGACCCTTTTGTACGAATCAATGCACTTCATATCAATGCGATGCTCTTGCTCTCCAATCACTACACTCCTCCACAGCCGGCTTCCCCTGTTCTCCTCAACTGCTGCGTGTCCGGCGTTAGCATCACCGGATGCTGCTCCTGCACCCAGGTTAGACTTGTTTGACTCCTCTGTTGCTATAAAGACAACATAACAACACATTTACATTTGTACTCTACACTTTCTTTGAAAATATGCAATGTGAGTGTGTGTGGGTCGGTCGGTCTGAATGACCCGTTTGTATTGTATGTTCTGGTGTGTGTCTGACCGTGTTCGCTGAACTCAGGTAAATCGGCCTCATCAGGTGTGTCCAGCTCATCTATGTTGACGTCCAGGTCATCACCGGTATCCAGCGCCTCGTCCTCTGTGTCCAGGCCGTCTTCTGAGAGGAGAGACCCCTCACTGCGGTCCAGTGACACGTTCATTGGTGGAGCTGCCAACTTTCTCCTTTGGTTGGATCCACATGACGGATCCGCAGAAGAGGGTGGATCTGATCAAACAGAGACGCTTACATTGTTTTCTTCGTTTTTTTACTTTTGAAGAGAAAGTTTGTCGACCCACTGTATTCTCTTTTAACAAACATATGTCTTATTTATATAGATTAAGGTACATCTACGGTGTTGACCTTGAAACAAAGTTATGGACCCCCCTGACCCATCTAGAGACAAGGGCACGTCATGAAAGAACAATGATGAAATACTATCTTTCATTTAAAGAGTGTTACAAGTTGGCATTTCCATAGGTTATCATTTCATGATATTTACCGTGGTTTATATTTACCTTCTCTGTTATCCATCTCCTCAGCAGCTTCCTCACTGGAGGGCTTCTTCATCATCATCATCATCATCCCTGCTGCACGGTCTTCCTGTTGGAAGTGTCTGCTCAGAGGCACAGAAAGACAATAATGAGCCACAACATAAAGTATCACTGCTATCGCCACTGCTACCATAGGCACAACTACGCATAGTATTGGGCCAAACAAGCCGAAGACAACCATCTACAAAGAAACAAATAACTTTTCTCATGACATTGAATAAGAAAGAGTTTCAAATCTGTTCATTTGACTTTGGACGTAAAAGATTACGGAAGCAGACGGACAGAGAGCGACTCACTGCTTCATTCCCAGGATGCACGTGTGGGCTGAGGAAACAATACTGAGCAGTGTTGCTACCTCCCCCCAACCAAAGCCCCTCTGACCGACTCCGATTAACATAAGGCCTGCCAACAATAGAGTGAAGCTCGACAAAGAAACCAGTCCAGAAACAAAGACACACACATGCTTTTTTTTCTTTCTTTAAAAAATAAAAACCTCTCTGTCTGAGGACACCTACCTTCCCCTCACTCTGTCTTCTCCTAGCAGACGGACCGAACCACTCTTGCCACAATAAAGTCACATGACCACTTGATTATGAAAAGGTCTGCTGTGTATGCACGCAAACACACACAGTTAAAGACAGGGGGGGGTCGTGAATCCCAAAGAGGGGGACGGTCATCAGAATTACAAAGCGGGACAAACACCCCATGATTGTCTTTACTGCAACTACTGCGTCTAAATGTCTGAACATGCAACATCTAGTGAACATCCAGCGAGAGGGATCAGTTGCTCCTCCTGAGGTTTACTAAATTTGTTATCATAGTTAAAGGTTTTTTGGGGGAAGTTTTTCCTGATCCAATTGAGGGTCTAAAGACAGAGTGTGTGTTACGCTGCACAGATCGTAAAGCCCCATGGGGCACAATTTTAATTTGTGATAGAGTAGGCTATAGTCTTTACAGCCCTTGACTTGAATTCACTTCACACTTTAAAACTTCACCCAATTATGTTTGTATGTAACGAGAGGTGTGGATTCTGTCATCTCTTCTTTTGTAATTCATGCTTAAAAGGGATTTTTTATGTCCAACGTGGCCATTTCTGTAAACGTTGCCATCCAAATAGAAATTGGCTCATTCTTGCCTTTTCAAATCCACACGACAATCCTTGCATTGACATTTAAACAAGTGGATGTAACAAATTAAGTTTACTCTCGTTGCAATTAAGTCGTTATTTTGTGCAGGCTATTTGTGCTTTTTGAGTATTTTTTAAATCTGTAATTTAAATTAATGTATCTATTCTTCACAATTAGGCCTATCTTGACTTCCTTTGCTACATTTCAACTCACTAAAGAAAGATATATGAAAAAGTCCTGATGAACTTCGTGAGAATGGAACAGAATAAATTAGATTAGTTAGCAGCCAAGAGTGAAGAGCAGCAGGTGTTTCTGTGGCTGCAGGAGGGCAGAGTGCCAGAGAAGAGGAACTCTGCACTCCAGAAATGATACCTTACAAATCAGTGCTATTGAAATAACAAATGTTGCATTTATGTGCCGAGGCTGCACAGTAAAATTGGCAATTTAGCACTTGAAGAGAACATTTTAACATGCAGCCAGTGAACATATGATCCCTTATAAAGAGTGTTAATGTACCACAGAACATAGTGGTATGATTTCAGAGTTAACGCAACTCTGGTAAGAGTTATTATTCTTCACTGAGAAGTGTTCATTTTGATTTACACTAGTCCGAGTGTCAAATGTAAATAACACTACAAGTGTTATTAACTACAAGTGTTATTTACATTTGACACTCGGACTAGTGTTAAGCAAAATGAACACTTCTCAGTGTAATGTTATCACTGTTTTCAGTGTTACTTTACATTACACAACATTTAGCTGACGCTTTTATCCAAAGGGACTTACAATCATGTTACATTAATACACAGACACACAGATACAGGGAGCAGTTCAGGGTTAAGTGTCTCGCTCAAGGACACATGGACTAAGGCGGGCACTGACCCACAGTGGCTCTTCAACACTATGTAGATAGAGACCATGTATTTACTGGCTTAGTGTTAATGGACTCTTTCATTTTATTGTGTATTATTATTATTATTGTGTATTATTGTGTATTGTAGTTATTCTAAAAATGTTGCTTCTGCTGAAATATCAACATTTGATATAAAAAAATATATTTATTGAACCTTACTGCAGTCTTTCCACAATTAAAACACACGTGATGAAACTCAATTTGAAAGGAGAAGGAGTGGGCGAAGCTTTCCAGAGCAACATTGAACGTCGTCATCACTGGAGGGTTATTCAGCTCTAGTTTTAATGACTCTGACAGTCAATCTACTTTAACACTGCCTTTTTAACACTTGGTAATTAAATCTGAATATGTACACCAACACTGGGGGCTATTTACTCTTGCTAGTGTTGCAATAACTCTGAAAGAGTACATATACTTTGACACAAACATTTTAACATGGAGGAATTTTCTTTGTAGCACTTTAAACACTATGACATTAAGGATTATATACAGGGTTATAATTAGCACTATTTTATCTCATGATCATTTAAAAAAACATATTGTATCTATCTTAGTTAAAGTCTGATACAATTCACCATGACGAGCACAGAGTGGCAACCCCATGCCTGACCTGAACCTGACCAGTAGCCTACAGTAGGGGCCTCCTGTGTCTGCTAACATGCTAAATGCTAACATGCTCATGGATACTAATCATTCAACTCAAACCACTTTGAATTTGAGGAATGCAGTGGGACTAGAGAGGCCCAGTGGACTGGTTACACTGGAACAAAGAGGCAAAGTCAAATGGTCATATTAATGAGAATGAACACGCCGAGAAATTGAACCAGAAGCAGATTCAGGTGAGTACCATAACAAAGTCAGATTTCCAGATGAGGTTGAACATCGCGCGCTGCGCGGTGTGTTCAAACTGTGCGGTCTATCCTTTGCTGTAATATGAGTGTTAGTGGCGGCAACTGCTGTGGAGTTGTGTCTCTTGTCTGGTTAATCCATGTAAAGCTTCACCGAGGAAGGCAGTTGTTCATTTATATAATTGATTAGTTGTATGCATCCACTGCAGAGTGCCCATCTGTTGGCTCGGACAGAAGGGGTCGCGTTGCTTTGGTTGGTTCACTCGTTTATAAGTTGACATTCATTGTCATTAAAGTTGTAGCCTTTTCATTTAACAGTAGCATGTATCCTATATAAATGTACCGTTTTTGTGTTATATATTTTAATGATTACGTAATATATTTTAACCTACTTTTATCAGATACTTTTACTTGAGTAAAATGTATTGAATGAAACAATACTTTTGGTACTTGATACTTTGATACTGTTGGGCTCATGACGGCGTGTCACATCAACCCTTGGCATCGATGGTACAACAAAAACAAATGTAAGAGATCTGAAGGATTGGTCTCAGTTTTAAAAGGATATGTGCTACCTCTTTGTGGTCACCGACAGTAATGCAGCTCTTAGCCTGTGGGAAAGCGGTCTCTTGCACTTATAAGGGACACAAAACTCATATAATCATGTTTTAGCTTTTTCGAAAGACCAATGAAACAGAACATCTGACATTACATTTTGTGTGGCCAAGACTAGTTTACAAAGGGGCATTCGGCTGATACCAGTAGGACATACGATTAGATCCCCTGAGAGCATTAATAACTTACTGAAGGGAAACATTTAGTCTCTATGAGCTAAACGTGCACATTGAGAGGAGAAAGTGAACACAACCATCTGGCACACACTCTTCAGGGGGGACATCTGATTGGTAGAATGGTTGTCTGTCAGCCAGCTCAGATCGGTACTGTCTAGCTGTGGCATCAGTTGTAAACTCAGCATAGACTAATGTCACCGCAAGGAGAATCAAGCGCATTTATGTTTTTGTATGTTCATATTTCATGTTTTAACTGCCATAAATATTATGTATGTCATTGGTAATACGTTTGGTTGAATATATATTATTTGCACAACTCGTTTATTGTATATTAGTTTGTTTTTATTTAGAGACGCATTTGGTTGCAACCATCTTCTCAAGAGAACATGTGGTTGTAGCTAGTAAGTGCAAGTAAGTAAAAGAGATACCTATTTAAAGTGGACCCATTCCCTCGTGGTTATGTGCCCTGCTATTATACTGATTGACAGGTGGCTGTAATTGGTCAGGAAATGCATCACTGCCTCCACAAAGACGAGGAAGAAGAGGACTGGTAGCGAGGAAAACGTGAATGACAACAATGGTTTCAAAAGAAATCAAATACATCTTCTTTGCAAATGTTTTCTGATGAAGGAAATGCATTCAACAGGTGTGTTAGGTACAGTGTGTGTCCAAGAAAAAATAATGTTGTACTTTTAACAATCCACACAAAAAACAGAATGAAATAAGATTGTGCTTCACAACTCAACATCAAATGCCATCAACTTAAATAAAAGCGTATCTTGTAATTCTTGCAATAACAAACACAGAAGTAAACTGTCTGCATCAAATAAAGTATATTTAAATCCATCACACAACATCAAACAAACAACACCGACTTAGATACGTGTTTAATGTAAAATGATGTACTTCTTGCTAATGTAAATGTGAAGCTATTTGGATACACTTTTATAGTCTGATATAATGGATATTACCTATGCACACACTCACACAGGCTTGCACACCTAGTAAGAGAGCTAGGGGAACTGTTTCCATTCGCTGTGGTGGGGCTCCAGCTGTAATGAGGCAGGTAATACATATTTAATGAGGCATAAACTGATTTATAAACCTAAACACACAAAGCCGCAGATCAAAGTTTGATGCTGAACACATGAAACACACCTACGTACAAATGTTTTTTCTTTCTCACATACACACACAATTATGGACTCACAATATTGTTCTTTCACACCACTAATCATCATCCTCACACCCTCTTTGTCAGTCTCAACCCATCACTCACACACAAAAAAAACGCACGCACACACACACACACACACACACACACACACACACACACACACACACATGCAGCTCATCAGACTCAATTCCTCAGGAGACCCGTTTAGCAATATTTCGACAGTCTGTTCAGCGATGCTAATATTCCTCTGCCATACAGACCGTTGAGAAAGCTGCAGAGATCCATAAACAGAAAATAAAAGGAGTGCGAGGGGACGAGTGGTTGGCACATGTTTTTGTATAATAGAGGAGGCTGGTCCATAGAGGCAGAGGAGGTTGCTCCTCCTCTATTATAAAGGCAAGAGGGAGATCAAAATATAAAAAGAGCAATTGTTTGAAATAAACCATGGCCCAATGTCAGTGTCAGTATCAGTTTGTTTCCTCTATCATATACTGACGTTAATGTGATAGAAGTAAAACTTAAGACACATCATTTGAGGTGCATTGCCTACCTTAGAAAAGGTGAACCGCTATCTTCGTGGGCTCCGATCTGTTGTTCAGTCGACCATTTATCCCGATTAACAGTCCTTATAGCTTGTCCATAATAGTAATCCACTGTATTCTTTAAGTCTCCATCCCCCTTTGGCTCAACTGTTTGTGAACCTGTTTGTTGAAATGAAGAATCTTCAATCAGCTGCTCAGTGAAACTCAGCAGATCAGAAGACCCTAACTGTTGCCTTTCTTCCCTCCCACTTTGTACTTCTGAAGTCCATTTTGGCAAGGAGGTGCGCTCTAAATCAGTTTCCTCCTTCTGCTCTTCCTCATCATCTTCCTCTTCCAAATCTCCAGAGAATGGTAATCCAAGGCCTCTCTCAGCAGACATACCCGATTCACTTAATGGGGTGCCAGTAAAGGAGCTGTTGTGGGAGTCTGAGCTGTTGGTCAGTACAGTTGATTGTGGTTCAGATGGCTGTCTCTCTAACTGACCCCCCCACACTTGAAAGTCGCCCAAACTAGTAGGGCAAGCTGGAGGTGCAGAAGGAGACTGCCCACCCTCATCTGAATCTTCCATTGAGATCTGTGAATGGACATAAACTTCTTCTCTGATTTTCAGGAAATGGTCTGACGGATATCTTAAGGATGGAGACACACTTCTGCTTATAATGTTGGACTTATCATCTTCTTCTCCCTGTGTTTGACCGCCACCTGTTGATCTCAAATCTGATTGATGAAAAGATTCATGGTTCTCTTTTGATTGGCTTGGACTGATCCATTTTGGCACAACCTTGATGTTATCATGAAGAAGTTCTTGGTAATGAGTGCAGGAGACGGCTTGACTTTGCTCTGTAACGTTGCTAAGTGTACTGTCAGAACATCGGATGGTTTGTTTCTGCTTACTTTGCTCTGCGTTCCCCTGGCGCTCTTTATTTTCACCTTGGGCCTGGCTCCGCAGTACTGTGGCTGCATAGGAAAGCATGCTAAACGTCTCCATGGATTTCCTTGTAGCTTTTGATTGCCTGTCAGCCTGTTTGGGCCTATCGTGCCACACTCTCTCTGCCTCTTTGACTGTGCCAGACACAACGATGTAATCCATTTCTAGGCCCGATGAGGAATCTCCATCGGAATTGGATCGGAGTTCGTCTCGACTACCTGGATGAAGACTGTCGGGGCTATACTTCAGCGTGTCTCTATCCCCCCCGGAGCTGGAGCTGAGAGACATGGTTTCTGATGTTTTACAAACCACATTTCCAGTTCTGTCATTGTCAAGACCACCATGGCTTTCAGGGGCAGGGCCGTCGTCATTTTGGGCCATTGTGAAGAACGGATCATGATCCTTGGAATCAGGATTGCTCCAATCAACGAGATTTGGGGATAAAGATTGGTCAGTCTGTATTTGTGTCTCAGCAGCTTCTCTGAGACTTGCATGATGATTTGGTGAAGTGGTCTGAGTGACAGTGGAGCAGTCCACCAGAAGGAACGGTGAATGATCATTGGATTGCTCTATCCAATCGGCTTCCTCTGATCTTCCTCCACCTTTGTTGTTGTGATTACTCTCAATTGAACTTATCCCACTGTTGATCATGTGACCCACCTCACTAGTTCCCTCAAATAGAAACACCTGATTGGCTGGCTGTTCTTTGTCTGAAAGGACTTCTCTGTATTCAGTCATGCCCAGTGGATCAGCCTTCTTGTATGCATTGTGACTCTCATCTATCTGAATAGGGTTTGTCACAGCAACAAAAGGACTCGACTGCTCCTCCAGCTGGATCAGGTCTGCTCCCGGGATAGCATACGTCTCAGGGGAGGATGTCTGGCTCCATGTGCCAACATTGTCATAATCTGAAGTAGAGACGACCATGCCAGGTAAAGGTAGGTCCCACATGTCAGTGCCTTGGTAGGGGGAGGTCTCATCTTCTGAACATTCAGATGCCAAGTCCTGCACACTCTGGATGTCCTCGTCCCCTGTTTCTTCGCCCTGTGTTGTTCCCTCTGCCGCATCTATGACTATTTTCACGTTGTGATCATAACCTCTCCACCCTGCTTGTTCAAATGTCTGCTTGAGGACTTTATTTATATCTCTCTCCTCTTCTCTATCCCTTTCTTCCTCTACCTGTTTGCTTACATGTGTCTCAGGAGAATTACTGGCATCCAATGATCCCATTTGACTAAGGTCCTTTCCACTGTCAGGTCCTTCGGGGCTTGTTATCGTGGAAGAGCTGTCTTCCTGTATGGTGGTATTCCACATCACCATTCCACCACCACAGAATTCTTGTGGGCTTTCCACGGATGCGCCAGCCTCAACATTGGTGTTCGCCCCACATAAGAAATCAGGCAAGTTGTCAGGGGTCGTGAGAGGCGATAGACTGTCATCTCTGATTGTCATATTCCACAGATCTAGGGATTCGGGGTAAGACGTGGTGGTTCCACTATCTGATTTGAGATATCCCCTCTGTGCTGAGTACGTCCAAAAGTCTGGGAGCTCCATTTGTCCGTCTCCTTTCTTTCCTTGTATTCCTTCATCCTCTTCTTTCGATGTATCAGGCGTTAAAGTGTTTAGGATTATTTTCTTTCTTAAAAACGCAGTTGATGTTTCCTTCACTCCCACGATTCCAGCCCTGCATTTTCCAGTTACGTCCTCGTCTGGTGGTGTCAATTGCAGATAAGCCAAAGTGGCGGGGTTCCATTGGTCCTTACATACTGAATCTGGGTTCCAGGTGTCATATGAATCAGTTTGCTCAGTAATCAGAGTAAGCTGGGGCACAAGTCTATTCCCCCTGTGGTGGACATTATCTGACTTTAAGAGCTCTTCCCTGTTTTCTTGATCCATCATATCAAACAATGACTCTTTCCCTTCAACTTCCTCCACAATATTCGGCGGGCTCTCGTGTTCCTTGTTCCTATTCCAGACATTATTGTCACTTGAGGACAATGCTCCTTGTGTGTCAAAGTCCAGTTCATCCCAGGTCTCTGACAACGATGATGACACACTGTCTTTGTGCTGCAGGCCATTGATCCTTTCAACCACATCTTCTGGAAAAAACCTGACCCCACAACTGCTGGGTGGGCGGCTACCTACCACACTGTTGACTGGGGTTGGAGGAACCACAGTTTCAATCATGTCATTCCCATGGTTTTGACCATGGTTGTCAATTGAAGAATGCATGCTGTCAAGCCCGCCCAGTGAATTGAGAGTAGAGAAATCTAGCAACCTCAGCTCTTCAAGTTCTGATAAGCTAGAACTTCCTCCTCTTCTTTCTTCCTCATCTCTTCTTACTCCAGAAGTGCCTGATTCCCCTCTTGTTGGCATAGACTGATCACTGCTATGTAGAGGGTCAAAACTAAAAAGGTCAAAGTGTTCACTCTTATTTCTGCTGCAGTGGTTCTTCCTCCTCTCAGATGGAACAGGAGGGGAGAGGGACAACAATCCCAGAGGAGAGGGGTTCCTCAGGAAGGGTCCTCCTGGCCCTGCTGCTACTATAACTTCACCAACTAGGCTGTCGTCACTGAGAAACACGGAACTCTCCTTGGAGGAGCGGCTGCTGCGGAAGGTGGTCATACCACTATCAGGGCTCACAAGCTCCCCACAAGCGCCAACTCCTGCACCTCCAGTGTCTTCTTCTCCAATGGCCATCACCCTATATACAAAGATAACAAACATACTGACTGTATTTTGTCAATTTATGTCAAAAGTCCATGAACAGGCCTAAATAATATTACATCTCAGATGTCATGCTTTGATGACTTTTAATGACACTATGGAAACTAAGTCAAAGGGATGAATTGAATTACCTTGCTATGGTCACTGCATCTCCACTGCCTCCCTCAGCTCTCTCTATGTCAGAGCCATCCATGTCATTGATACCAGATGAGCCCTGGGAGAACTCCACGCTGCCTGCCACTCCCTCTGTGGAAGAGGTCCTACTGCTGGGGTGGCAGGCTAATACAGAGCTCTGTCGGTCAACAAAGACCTTGAGGAGGCCATGTATTTCTTCGATCAGCAGAGGAGGAGTATCAAAAGTTAAGCAGGTGTTTATCGGTATGTGATAGACCTGGATATTCTCCCTTCTCTCCAGTTCACCAGAAAGAGACCAGCTGGAAGACTCTTCCAACTCACAGCATATCTGCAATGAAATACACCGTGATGTCATATTTTATGTTTTGTATTTTTACTCAAGCAATAGTTTGAAGATTTGGCCAATGTGCTTATTTATTACCACACTAATGTCTATCCAGTATATGACCTTCTCGTAGATCTCTCATCAAGAAAGAAAATAAGGGTATTTCCATTATGTTTTGAACTATTTTATTTATTTCATACGATTGGAAGGACTTAATATAAAACATTTCAAATTGCTGTTGCAAATTCATATCTAAAGATTCAGGAAAATTGACAAATGAATAAGATACATCACAATAAGAGACATCACAATACCTACTTGTAGTTCCTAGAGTTATTCATAGAGTTGTGTTGATCAAAAAGACATGTGTGTTTCACTCTTGACATAAGCTGTGTTTATGGTTTTACATTTAATTTACCTGGTTTAGGAGATCTGTATTGCTTGAGTAGACAGCCACCTGCTGGCAGGGATGATGAACTGTGTCCTCGATGGACAGCAGCGCCACCAGGCCATCGTAGCCATGGCGGTGGCTGAATGATTTCAGCTCATCAACATAATCACGCCAGTCCTGGGAGAGAGTTGTGAAAAAAGACAAAGAAGCAGAAAGGTATAGAAAAGTAGGGAAAGGAATCAAGTTATTAAATGTTTTTTTATGCAAACTAATAACGTACCTTTATTATATTATATTATTAATAAATTATGAACAAATTATTTAAATTGTTTAAATAATTTATTAATAAACATTTTGGTTACAGTTGTATGAAAAATGTTTTTTTGGCGTTTGCCTTTTATTGCACATAAAATGTAATTTTTTGAGAAGTAAAAAGAAGTGTTTCAAGTACAAGCTTTCATCTGTAGCAATGAGAGACGAAGCTGTCGAGGCGCACAGAGGGGCAGAGAGACACTTTGTGATTTATTGTTTTGAAATTAACTGTTTGCTCTTAAAACAGCCACCATGCACAGATTATGGTAATGCTGTGCCATACACCATGATTGATGGATGGAAAGTTGCATTAATTAATTGTTTTGCTTGTCAAGGCAACTTGCTTTTCTTTCTTTCCGAAATGATTAACAACAATGTTATGGCAACCATCATTTGCAACCCAGTGTTACACATAAAGTAATACTTTTGAAAACATATTTACTTGATTAATCTAGATTTGCAGTGCAACTGTTTGCTTTGTGAAGTTGTCAAATGTGTTGTGCTTATTTAAGTAGAACTTTTAAACAAAAGAGCTATTGTGGTTTTAGTAAAGCCAATAGAGGAGTTTGACATGATGCATGTATCTGGTTTTCATGAAAATATGCTTTTGTTCACTTTGTCCAAATAACATTTGATTCTGTCTAACTTTGAAAGTTTGCATTTCTTTCTGTGTGCTGTGTTTTACAGTGTGTGTGGTACTTCTCTCCGCTTGAGCATTTGTGTGTGTGTGTGTGTGTGTGTGTGTGTGTGTGGGTGTGTGTGTTTGTGTGTATTTGTATGGGTCCACTGAAAGTGATGGATGAGCGCTGCAGGCACTGTATCTGCCCAGGCTGTGTCAATATTAACCTGTGAGGATGAGGGGGTGACAATACTCCTCCCTCTGTTCCTCCCTCCATCCCTTCATCCTTCTCTCTCTTCACAATCTGGCTGCTGTCAGACTCGGGCCCATCAATCCTAACACACGCACACAACTGTCACTTCACTGACACTGCAATTTTTCAAACAATGATATCGTGATGACTGCAATGAAGCCTTCCAAGATTCGTTAAAACACACATATTCACTCACATAAGTACAAACACACTCGTACATGCACGTGTAACCTTAACACATGCAGATACACACAGAAATTTGCCTGCGTCTTAGTGAATGAACAAACATGTACCAGTATGTACACATACGAGCTATGGTAAAGCAATAAAGTCTTCATGATTTACAGTACAACATCAAAGAAATGCTCAAATGATGCTGATACTCTAAAGCTACTACCCAACTGCGTTCATGTGCACACAAAACTGCACACACTCATTCTCACTCACACAGGCAGGGAAATATAGTTAGAAAACGAGCAGAGTGCAAATCTCCGAGATAACACGCAGGGCGACAGTCTGTCTGCCATTTGGCTCTTGACTGAGTAAATTACTACTCATATTGCCTGCCCCTCCTCTTTCCCCCTCTTTCTGCCACCCCCAGATACACAGATTGCCTTTTCTTATAAATTACCAACATGTTGGCAATAAAAATCCACTTGCTAACTGTCTCGAAGAACCTTAGGATCCGGACAAAGAAACCTGTTTCTCATTTGTTGAGCTGAGATATCACAAACATAGTTTCCCGTTAAACCCTTCACTGTACTTACTTTATATTGACTTTCATTTTTATGTATTGTAAGAGCAGAGACTTACTGGCAACAGTTCTGCTGCTGCAAATATTTAAAATATTAACAATTTAATGCAGGCAGTCTCTTCATTAAAATTGTATTTTCAAAACTTTTAATGACAGAAAGATCCAACAGTGGACTTTTTGGAATTACAGTTGCTGACCGTGATCTTTGAGGACCAGGTATGTAGTTTTACTATTGATCAAAAGTAGACCCATGTTTAGTATCTCATACCGCGTGGATAAATTATGCATCTAATACATACATTTAATATAACGTTGATCGTTACTTTTTCGTATAGTGGCATTCTTTCTGTTTATCTCACCTTTCCCTCCCTCGCCTGTGTCTTATCTCTCCCTTTCACACTTTGCCTCTTCATCTCTTGCACTCACACACATTGCAGCTTCATCTTTCTCTCACACGAGTACCCAATCCACACACAGACACTCACACACACGCACTCGGGCACACGCACTCCCTTCCCCTCTCTCTCTCTTTGGTTGTCTTTGCTCCACAGGTAGCAAGTCTTTAGCGGCTGCTTGCAGTTCTCCCAACCTGCCATCATTATGCACAATAGCCCTAGGTACAAAACTCAGGCCTCATAACTCACGCCCTGCACGCGTAAATTCCCGTGCAAACACAGTCAAAGCAAAAACACATTTCCTGCTGTCGCCAACATCTTCGGCAAAGAATTAATCAAGCGTTCATCCATTTAGGCTCTTTGCATACCCTTTCCGTCTGAACACAGAACGCTAAGAGAGTTGCGAGTTCTTCTCAGGCGATCGTTTCGCCACCCTGATGAATCCATCAAGCAAAGTTTGATTTATACATCTGTCTGTGATCACAGCGGTACAGCTACAGCAAATGGGGTGGCAAGGAGCGAGCTGACACCACCCTGCTCAAATACACACACGCAAATGCACGCACACACGTGCACAGCCAAACTCACACACACGCGTGCTCACAAACCAACAGTCACGCGCTTTCGCTCACACTCGCGCACACTCGTACACACCAGAGTATTAATGCTCACAAAGTTTTTGGAGGAACAGAGGGAAAGGGGGAGGGGGTAAAAGTTTGCAGAGATAGAAATGTCTATCTGTCTGTCTCATAGGGGCCTTCTCCGCATGCTTCATTCGCTCAGCTCTAAGTGCAGAGATGTTGGGGCCGAGACGCGAGCTCTGAGTCTATAAATGTTTTGTGTGTTTGTTTGCCCTCAAAGCCCAAAGAAGCCACAGGGGGAGAATACAAATGGAGGAAGAGAAAGAATGACAGTTTCAGAAGAGATGATGACTGTCTTGGGTGGCGGCTTTCCAAACTTGGTTAAATATGTGGACTACGTGAAACAATTCCTATTATGCTGTGTGTTACTGCCAAACAAATGCACAGCCAAATATGTTCACACTGCCGATGAAAATGATGTTTCTTTGTGTCCATTAGTCTGAAAGTATTCCTGTATAAAGCGCTACACCGCAAAGACACCACACAGAGGAAATGTGCATTGGTGCTTTAGTATCCTGATGGCATAAGCACATCTCAAGGTACTATTCATAGGTTGTGTATGCACCTAGCTTTATATTTGGAGACTCTGAAGTCAGCAATATGTACTTAATGGACACTCTCACCAGGGCAATCATTGATAAGCAAGAAAGTAAAAAACAGGGAGTTATAGAGGAATAGAAAGAGAGCGATAGAGG
Source organism: Liparis tanakae (assembly GCA_036178185.1). NCBI lineage: Eukaryota > Metazoa > Chordata > Actinopteri > Perciformes > Liparidae > Liparis > Liparis tanakae. Next base: position 9,520,645 of record CM070094.1, on the reverse strand, counting down.
GGCCGGGCACCCTGACTTCCTGGTCTTCAATCTTAGTCCCTGGGAGGCCCCCCCTGCACCTGCTGTCTCCGAGTGCCTCTCATCAGAAAGGCATTTACCGAGTGCCGTGGCTGCGGGCCCCTTCATTAGCGAGCATAATTATTTGTGCAAGTGGCGTAGGGCAAAACTGGCCCCGCATAAACAAACAGAAGGGCCGGAGGACTGTGAACAAACAACACATTAGAGACGATCAACGTTGCCAAAATGAAATCTAAAGCGCACCTCAGACGGAGAGATGGACACACAAACGCATGACCAGAAATAATAAAACAAACAAATCCAGAACCAGATACAACATAGCGAGGAAAAGGGAAAAATAGTAATCAACATCCAAAATAATGTTGGATACAGATGCATTATCCCATAACCAGACTCACTCCCACATAACCACAAATATGATTGATTTGGTTTAACACACAGAGAAAATAAACAACGTTAAAATAATTTGGATATATTGGTGGAAAACTGGATCATAAATTAAATATCACATTTCAAGCGCAAATCAAAATGCAAACGTCACTTTCCCAGGGCTCCTCTCTCTGAAGTCTCAATAGTGGGAATAGCTTTCAAAAGACAGAAAACAAAGAACTCTAAAACATATTGTAATACTTCCCATTTCCATTTTAACACATGCTAAAATCACATTATTCAAATATTCATGACTGTGTGTGTGGGCGTGTGTGTGTGTGTGTGTGTGTGTGTGAGTGTGTGTGTGTGAGTGTGTGCGTGTGTGTGTGTTTGGCTGTGGGCTCCTGTCCTTCCCACAGTTCATCAACTCCACAGCACGACAACTCTTTATCCGACCAATGTTTCATCTCCCAGTGCTAATTACTGAGCCATGAAAACCTACACAAACACACACTCGCTGGCACATGAATATGTGAATAATGTGTTTGTTAATTTGAGCTTCACGTACGTGTTACACAAAACATTTCATACGAGCAAGTGAAGCTTACACTTCCTTGGTTACCAATGTAGGTCTGTCATGTATGTCACATGTACAGGTGATTCTGCACAATGACTGCGAGCCCTTTCAGGATCTTGACCCCTATTGGCCCTTGTGGCGTCTGTAAACACAGTCTGTAAAAAGTAAACACAATACAAGTTGAAGGCTGATTATTATACCGAGATACCGAGAAACAACAGCAAATATAGGAACATTTAATAATATATAATCACAAAGGTTAATAAGAATTTTAAATAAAGACATTTTTAAAGAGTTTTATTTGAAGTGTTTTAGTTTTGTAAAATAAAACGTTGAAAAAGAAACAGAAAATATTTGACGTATTAGATAAAAAATCAATTTAACTTTGAATTTATGTCTACAGATTAAACAAGCGTCAACGGGAAAATGTCAGCAGCAACTCTTACAGTATCCATTATAGCATATACATATATAATGTTACAACAAGAGTATTGCTCTTGCTATTTATTTACTTAGTTACCAAATGTCAGCTCAAGCTCGTAGTTTACACAGGACACAGGACACCGAGCCAAATAGTTTTTGAGACAACAAAATAAACAATAAAATGATTGTTGTGTTTTAGGCACCAACTGCAGCAATAAGGAAACATGCTCAGTGTAGTTGCAGCAGCATGGGGAATTATGTAAACAACTTAAGGTCCATGCAGTTGAATCAGCAAACAAGCAACGCCTCATCCTGGTGTTACAATATCAAACGCACCTTTCAAGATGCTGAACTATAAAAGAGCATCATGGCCGAACAAACAGATTCATACATTCATTGCTCATGTGTAGCATCGTGGGACACATATTGCATGTTAGTTTTCATCCGCAGTGTTTTATGCTTTTGTAGCTAAACATGGAAATAATGATGAAGGAACTGGAGAAGATATTTATCTTCTCGGTTTCAAACATAGTGCACATTGATGAGCAGATACAAATGAGATACAGAAACACCCCGACAGGCGCTGTGAAGGAATGAAACTCCATTCATTTCCACTTTTCTCTGCCGTAATAAAGGAGCACAGAGACTGACTAATGTATGTTTGTGAAGTATAAAAAAAGACATTAGTCAGTCTATATGATGTGTCCATATCGTTACACCAAACACACTTTTTTTCTTCTGCTAACTAGGCAATCACAGCCAGATTTGTTTTACCTCAAAATCTAACTCTGTCCTCTCTAACTGAGATCAAACACACACACACACACACACACACACACACACACACAGAAAAAAAGCACACTTTGACAAACACATAACACATAAACCATTAAAGACTAATTGAATCTAATTTATTTAGTTTTCTGGAAAGAATCATTTAAGGCAGAACTTCCCTAAGCCCCTCCAATAAATGACACTCTCATACCGTTTTAGTCTCTTTTCAAACACAATTAAAAAATAATATATAAATATATACACACTGCAAATGACATGCATATAAGTAGTTCATTTTGGAGCCCGATCTCAGGTCATTAGTAACCCACCATGACGTTGTGGAGTTGGAGGGTCCGCTGGCGACACACAGGCCCCTGGCCATTTATTCTATATTAAGTCTCTAATGGGCCCTCTCTCTCTCTCTCTCTCTCTCTCTCTCTCTCTCTCTCTCTCTCTCTCTCTCTCCTGACACACAGCATGTAGGCACACAGCGATGGTAAAATATGCACAGAAAGTCCGGTGCGCACACACAGACAAAGCCATTCAAATGAATGGTTATTTATTCGCTAAACGAGGATCTGGGTGTTTAATGTTCCTTGGACGTTAGGTAGTTTTCTGGGGGAGGCAGAGCCATACCCCTACGGCTACAGACATCATTTATTTTACACATAGCCTAATACCGCACGCTAGGCAGCCACTGAGAAAAATGTGCTTTCGAAGTGAAAAGGAGATATAAAAGAAATAATGAATAATTTTTTTTTTGCAGGCGGGGTAGTGGTTGTGATAGGAGGGGGGTGAACGCATTAGAAGTTGCAGAAGGGAGAAAAACAAGGGGGTAAGCTTTAAGGCTCAAAGCACCTTGTGTGTGTGTGTGTGTGTGTGTGTGTGTGTGTGTGTGTGTGTGTGTGTGCATGTGTGTGTGTGTGATTTCAGGATACCAGTGGGCGGCAGGTGATACCTGGGTGTGTGTGAGGCTCTCAGGCCTCCATCTGCATCTCATCCAAATGCAGAACATCACAACATCAGAGGGGCTCCCGTACTTGCATAACAACTCTTCCCCAAAATTACACAGCACCGGTGTGATGTTTCCAAAACAACAAAGCTATCAAAAGTTACTTTTTTAAAAGAAATAGTTTTATTCATTGCTATATTTCTGTCCAAAGCGTCCACATTTTGACAAAAATGTCCACATTTCCCCCTCCTTCTCTCATTTAAAACACTGTGCAAGTTATCATCAGCTTCTTTGAAAGCAACCAACAAAGTAAAGTGGAGAGGATTGAATATTATTATAGTCATGAATAAATGTATTAATTTGTCAATATTTCCGTGCAGCACACAACCTTTTAGATTGCACACATTCTCATGATTCAGGTTACACCTCTAAAAAACCCAAGTTTTCTCCTTTACACTTTATAAAATGCACCCTTTATTAATGGAGGTCAGTATTTAACTATATTTAACATTCAGAAATATATTGTAAAATACAAACCCTGATTGTCATTGGTAAATTGCTCGATATTTATGTTTTTAATGACTTAACAGAAATTAGAGTTTGCCATTTCAATTGTTTTTTTGTATGATAAAAACATACCTGCTTATATGTGGTGACTGAAGTGAGTGCTATGGTCATTTCTCCATCAGAAAACTCCTTCAGCTCCAGAGTCATCAGCTGCTCCAAGTCTACATCCAGCCAGCACACACAAACAGACTAACAGTTATATAAAACACACAAAATAGAAACAAACAATTTCACAACAGACAGAAAAAAACACAAGCATGAATACACTTTCCACGAGTGAGAAGTAACTGAAAGGTTGTTGTGATGCTTGGAGAATGAGACTCTACAGGAATTACACAGAACTTTGAACAGTCATGTGACCTGACTTGTGTCGGAGAGAGCCTCAGACTTAATGAGTCCACTTCTGGTGTAAAGCCTCTACTTCTTGTTGATACAGCCCGTTTGAGTCCAAATGCTGTTGGTAATGATTTCAACTAGGAAGATTTTAAATCTCTCACAAAATACCAAATATAAGTTAGTACATGTTTTTCCATTAACATTAGAATAATTGACCAAATAAACTTGATTACAGAGAAATAATCAGATATGTATATAACATATGGTTGTATAAATAAAACAAGGTTAACCAAATTGGTCATTAAATAAATTGTTTGCTCTCCAAAGCTGATTATTACTTTTTATGTTATCACATTGTTTTTACGTTGTCATATTACAGCTGTGATGTTAATGGGTGATACAGATGGTTAGATATTGCAGAGCAATGAAAAAAATCCTGTATCCCCAAAAAGCATATAGGTGATTATTTTTGGATTTGACAATTTCAGATTTTTCCAGGCAATTATATTTCAAATTATCAGAGTATTTACCAGTTACGATTTTTTTCACAAGTATTAATGGTACAATCCATTTGATCAACTTTCTAGTTTGAAAGTAGGGAGTAGTTAAACTTAGGAACTGCTTACACACAGCTAGTACAACTCAAATCAGGGGTACTGGGACACTTGAAGGTAATGGGGCACCATCATTTAAAATAGTTATACTCAATGACAACTCAAAATGTCTGCCACAAAAAGGTGTATTATAATTGTTCATCTTTTATAAGATGAGAGTATGATGAGGATGATACAATCATACAATTATCTTCGGTCTCAAATGGAGGAGCATAATGCTTTATGTCACAGGTCAAGACACAATCCATATTCTCCCAGAGAGAGGGTTGCATTAACTCCATCTCTCTCCACTTCATATCAACCATTTTCTCTTCAATTAGAGCCCGACCACGCTGCCTGTTTAAATATGCACCTTGTGGCCTGGTGGCAGCGTGTTGACCTGCAGTTACATCCCCACATTGCTCCAAGGACCTTATGAGCTCCTCCAGTTGTGCGGGCCGACGGCCGTGTTTGACCCACACAGCCTCCCGTTGTAGCTGCAGGGCCTCTGTGGACACACGAGCACACACACACACATATGGCTGTGTCCAGGACGCACATTCTGTCTCTTGCTCATAGTTAATCTATGTTCAGTTTCAATAACAACATGATCAATTAAGATCGATATATTTGATCAGGTTGTTTTTCTACCTTTCAGAACCTAATCTACATGTCTTAACTTCCATCGCAGGGCAAGTAACCAGCACTGCACAGTTTGGTCTTAATCCGATATTTATATTGAGTCTCTGCTTTATTTAGTTACTTTATTTTCAGACTGTCACATGTGACCTTCATATGTATTCATTCATGTTTCAGGCCACTGTAAATTATACAATAATTTATTGACAATACCGGTGATCATGTGAGCTACTAGCGACAGTTTATTACAAAAACCTATGAAACAATTGCACTTGTACTTCAGTAACAGTCAGACAGAGTTTATGAGGATCAGGAATTGAGCTAAGCTACAGGCCTCTTAGGGAATCAATGAACCTGATAATGCACCGTCTGAAGAGCTCTCACAAAGAAATACAAGAACTGGACTACTATCACTCTCCTGCTCTAATAATTTCTCACTCCATCCACCGATATTAACTTCTATCTTAAAGGACTATTCTCTGAAGAAAAAGAAAAGCAGCAGAGATCCTTTGCACAGCTGCTTAACACCTTGAGTGACACCTTGAGTACCTGTTTGAAAGCCTGTAATTAACTTAACAACACACACACACATGCACACACACACACACACACACACACATGCACACACATAGAGTTTGGTTCTCTGTCACTATCTACCTTTTACGGTTTTCTTATTTATCGGCTTTGCCTTTTATCCATGGAAAACATTTAATATCTCTTGAATTTCTTGTAACAACTTTTCTTACTTTAGTGGATAAATATGACCACCTGACCAAACAAAAACAACACAACAGACTAAACTAACCGACATAAAGAAGAGTCACATTACGGGACTCTGTGTGTCTTTCGGCACTCTTCCTTACTCACACTCACCGCCCCTCATCGCTCTCTCTTTCTCCATCTCTCCTGGTGGGTGTTAAGCGAGTCATGTCAGGGGATTTGTGTGTTTCCTCCTTCACCGCCCCATTACTCCCCCTGGGGGGCACCTGCGCCTCCCTCACCTCCAAGAGTCTCCCCCAGCGCTGCTCCGATGTGCACTGCTGCCTCTTGAAGAATCTCCCCGGCGACTGTCGTCACCGCAGACGATGCCCCATCATCCCTTGCGTCCTGCTGCCTGTCTTGATGGACCACTCGCACGATGCTGGACTCCAAGGTGTGGTACTCAGAGCTACGAGGGCGAGAAGATGATGGTGAAGGAGATATGGATGGCTGCAGGGGAAGGAGCGACGATTGTGAGGCCTTTGCATAAATACAACTCCCAATGGGTCAGGAGTGATGATCTACACACCCAAACATACTCTCAATCTCATTTCGGCCTCCACAAATACAGACTACTGAGCTAGAAGCCCACTGTGTCTGTATATAGCTGTGGTCTTTGTGTGTGCTTCGTTGTGTACACATATTAATCCGTGTTGGCTCATTGAATCATAAAACTTTCTAAATTCACTGAACCCACTTTCAGGTTCAAGATTTTAATTTCTTCCCTGGTGCCTATCCATAAAGCATTTTAGATGAACGTAAGTTATCTACACACTGACCTGTGTGTAGCTTGACATGTGATGTGAGTGTTTACCTATCGAGCAGTGCATCTCTCAGTAGTGTGAGTGAGAATTTTCCGGTGTGATGAAGCCTCAAGAGGTCAACATCCTCTCTCCACAGCAGCGAACTCTCACAGATTTTCACCCTCTGCAGATACTTCTTCGTCTCCCCAGGCAACGCAGCGTCACGTTGCCGGCGGCACAGCACCGGCACACACACTCCACCTGACGGTTCCTTCTGGAGCACACAATCAATCAAGCCACACGTTTAAAACGGAACAAAAAAACAGATTTGGAATCTAAAGGCCTACGTTTTAATTGATTAAATAAACATTGTAAAAATAAATGCAGTATTTCATGAGATTGTTGCATACAAGTGCGCCAAACACCATTTTACAACATTAATAAAATTATTTTATGATGATCATATCTCAGCAATCCTATCTTACTGGTTGTAAACACAACTTTCAAGCTGGTACAAAACAGCTATAAGCTTCGTCCTTAAAGTTGACATCAATGATTATTATTAATACCTTACAGAAAACATGCATACAAACGTCCACTGTCTTCCACTTTCTCCTTCCCTGTCTTTAATTATATCAGTCCTTACTCCAAAAGTCATTTAATGAAAATAGTTAGATGTTATCAAACATGTATTTATCCTACAAATTAATCTGCTTCAGTCCGTATGTGCTGCCGTTAAATATGTCAAAAACTAAAATGTCACTGCTGTCATAAGCTGTTTACCAATGGGGCAGACTAGCAAGCTAACTGGTTGTATTGGGCTGCTTTTTTTTTTTTGTGTATTTCCATGAGTGTCACTGGACTAATGGCAACGTAAAACTATTACAATGTTTGAGATATTGAGGAGCTACTTATAGCTGCACAAATGACAGTCCATTGAGCATGTTGGTGACACAGCTCCAATAGAAAACAATGGAATAACTTTTACAATTTAAGAAAGATATTTAGTTGTCTATTTGTGACGTTTCATTGGCTTTGAAGTTCCAAAATCACAATTTGAAGTTTGATGTTGCTTGAATTGTTTCATTTCCTGTGAGTATAAAAGGGTTTAGTATGATAACGAGTTGACTCATCTTTCAGTTGCCTATGTAACCTTCAAACTAGAATATTTCAACTTAGCTCATCAGGTAAATGTTTGGTTTTGACATGATTTTAAGAATAAAATCCTCCACACAAACAGAGAGTATTCATACCTGGCTGAGGTGTAGTGCTATGCACAGTGTTGCGGCCACAGTGTCAACATCTGGCTCCGGTCCACCTAAAACAGCATGGATGGGCTCCTCGATTGCATCTGCCTGTAAACACACGCAAACAAACTAACAAACATGGGTATTGTGGGTTTCTTCATTACTAAATATGCCTGACGCAACATCATTCAGTGACATTCTATCTTTCTTTGACAACATCTAACAAAATAAGCAGGTAACAACACTGGGCATCATTGTTTGATTTGATTTCTGATGTGGCCGTATCACTTGATACTTGAGACAGAACGACTGGGTTAGATGACTGCAGCAATTTTAAAACAAACAATATGCATTAATAATTAAATGGTGCTGTGAGGTTTAGCTAATCCTTGAAAGAGGAAGTTACTTAATGCACAAAAGGTCTAAATTAGCGAGAAAAACATTTTCACTGCTAACTCACAGTAAGAGAAGTGACTAAAATGACTTCCATTAATTTCACTAAACAATGCAGACAAACACTCCTCATTTAGGTTAAGTGGACATTAATGACAGATCCATTACAGAGATTAAGCATTCATCTCGGGGTGAAAAGGCATAAAATTAAGTTTCTCCCTTCATTTATTGACTGGCACTCTTGGTATTACATTGGAATATGTCATTCCAGCGTTGGTATTTAAACACAGGCATTTACAGAGTTACATACACAGGGATACACATACAAAAGTCAAGTCTCTGGACAATCAACATTTCTCTCGTAAAGAAATCCTAACACCCTAATAGATCTAGTCGAAGCTTCCTCTTAAATGATATGCATCCTCATTCATCACACCTACTGAAAATAAAAGAAAACAGTGCAATCATTTTTGATAATTGGGATCGAAATCACACTGAGCCATCCCCATTATGCACTTGCACGGGGTGTTCTGTGACAATCAGTAATGTTTTATCCAAAACAGATAAGCTGACTCACCACTTGTACAAGCCTGGCTTGCAGCCTGCACCATTAATCAAGAAGCACAATGTGGATACAATGAATACGCGTCTATCTGGAAGGCATCTTAATGGGCTGGTATGCTCTGATGGGAGAGAAGGTTTGAGCAGTAGAGGAGCAATCCGACAAAAACAAAGACCTTCAGGAAGCCTTGACTATTCGTGTTTCCTGATTCTGCCGCTGACAATGACAATGCATCGTGAGTTAGTCACGTCGTCATGTTCAACGTGATGGATCGACCATTTACAATATTAATGAAAGTGAATGGCTGGCAGTCTACAAACTTGTGGTGTGCTTTTGGAAATGGTCAACGGTAATGTAAAACATTCAAAGCATTGGTCTTTTGAGCCCCGCTGACTGCATAAATAATAAATAAGTATGTAGAAATATGCGCATTGTACTACAATATAAACACCCGGATATGGACAAGATATATAAGAAATATATGAGTTATGTATACAACAATAAAAAATAATGCTAAAAATGACATCTATGATGAAATGTGTAAAAATACAAGAATATTCGATCTCAGTCTAAGCAGTTTAGGGCTAAATATTTGATCGGGTAATCCTGCGGTAACATTTGCACGGAGCCTGTTCCATTAGACCACAAAACGGCGTTGCACATGGTCGCCAATACAGACTCGCTGTTAAAGGTTTATAAAAGCCATTAGCATTCCCTTCTAATTGGTTTGGAAAAGGGGGGCTGGCATATGTGCGCAGACTGATAAGTCAGACATGTAAATGGTGGAAGAACAAGGAACAGGAAAAAATAAAGGGATAGACAGGCGAAGAATGTGATGGAGAAGAGAAAGAAGGAGGAAGAAGTGAGATAACAAGGAGTGAAGAGGAGAGGCAAAGGAGTGGAAAGGGGGAGAGAACATATGTGAAGAGGGAAGAGGAGAAGGTGTGTGAGAGGGAGAGAAAAGAATAGGGGGAGGAGGACTGCAGTCAGTCTCTTCATAAGAGAGAAGAAGAATAAATCCATACTCAATAGCTATGCATTAGCAGGAGAAAAGGCCACTCAGTGTCTGTTCTACTGCAGCGAGAGGACACAAGTGTGTGTGTGTGTGTCTGTCTGTGTGTCTGTGTGTGTGTGTGTGTGTGTGTGTGTGTGTGTGTGTGTGTGTGTGTGTGTGCACAAGCAGAGCATGCTCGGCCATCTGATATCCTTCAATTTGAGTGCGCTCCCTCTGAGCTCTTTCCCCTGCCTCCTCTCCTCTCCTCTCCTCTCCTCTCCTCTCCTCTCCTCTCCTCTCCTTTCCTCTCCTCTCCTCTCCTCTGCTCTCCTCTCCTCTCGACAGGCCATGTTTGGAATATATTATGAATCTCCTTTAGATGCCCTGCCGCCTCAATTTGTATTTTAAGCCAAATATCAGTCTAAGATGAAGAGATTTACTCACTTACAGTAATTGCTCCATGCATAAAAGCTGTGGGGCTTTTAAATTCAACCTTTAAATATATTCAGAAACAGTAAGCGATGACATTGTGTTTCACAGAAAGGACCTGGCCTTTTTTGTCACTTACATTTTTATTCAGTTACATATATTAACTTTACAGATACAAAAGTTAGGGTTTTCAGACTATAATAAAGTAAAATAATATTAATAATAATCCAAATAATTATTTATTATAATTATATTTACATTCAATACATATAGTTCTCTCACGACATTTAATTTTCACAAAGAAATTATCATCAAATAAAATCTTTAACTTTAATCATTTCACTTTTTTCTAGTTTAGACAATAGATTTCACTCAAAATACGAATGTTCGGAAGTGCGGAGAAAGTTTGTTAACACACAATTATATAAGAGCCGGTGAATTTCAACACATTCTCATTGCCAACTGTCATGTAAGTTGTCACACCCCAATACACACACTTACATTCTTTGTGAATTTATCATTAAATCGTATGTGTCCTTTGCAGTTAAATGTACACTATTTGCATTAGAAATTAGAAAACACTTAGTCTATTATATAATCTACTATTTATTGTTTTTCAATAAAAAAAATGTCCATAAACTGTCATTTTCAGGTGTGTTTTGTGCGTATGTGGGTGTATTAATGTGCAGACTGGAAAGGGCAGAAAGTGGAAGTCCACTCAGCACATTGCTTCAGCACTATGCCAAATGATGGGAGGGTGAAGGAGGGAGAGCTGCGGAGCAATACGCAGAGAAACTGAGTGAAAAAGAACGATTCAGTAGCACTAAAAGCCAAGCCAATTAGAGGTATGGATGTTCTGGACGGTGGCCACACCGAGAATAGAGAGAGAAGGGAGGATGATGGTCAGCAACATAGAGAATCATCAACGTTTATATTCGAGAGCTGAAAGACAGATAATATCTGTGTGCATGTGTGTGTGTTTGTGCGTGTGTGTATCCATGTGTGTGTCTGTATGCATGTGTGTGTGTGTGTGTGTGTGTGTGTGTGTGTGTGTGTGTGTGTGTATGTGTTTGATAATCATGACATGTGTTACACTCTATGACATTCATCAGTTGCCCTCCTTATCACTTAATTACCCTGCTGGGCTCTGATCTACGGATTTGCTTCTTTGATTTTCTCTTTAGTTTTTCCCTATAGATTGTGTAAAGTATATTCCAGATGTAAAAAATGTGTATCCTCTTTAAATGTAATTTTAGATGGTAGATATACACGTTTGAATATTCTGCCGACTAGCACATGTTTTAGATCAATAAACTGCTTATTGTCAATAGTGTGGCATGGCGGAAAAAATTATTAATAAAGATAGTTAAGCAAATACACATTATCCTTATTATTTCAACCGTGTATGAAATGTGGCAGCAGCATATTGGCCCCCATCCTGTGACCTAAAAAACATTAGTTCATAATCAATAAATGCTATTATAGAATTTCACAACTTCATAGGCATTTTTTACTATAATTTATTTCTACTATTTTACACATGAACACCATCACTCATGTCCAGGAAATGTATAGTTGGGACCTTGACATAAAAATGTATATAACACCCCCCTGTGAGTGATTCTTCACATTTGTTACCTGCTGATGAAAATCTAAAACTTGTTTGAAATGAATGCCATGATCCAACGCTCCAGGACAGCTGCCCTATGGACCATAAAGGTTCTCCAAACGATGTTCAAGGTGTGATGTCGCAACAAGTTACTGTTCTTTATGTCGAGATATAGTGGGAGAATGTCGACCTGAGCAGAGAATGATGCAGCTCTCCCTCTAAGTGTGTTGTAATCCGAGCGTCTCCTTGCATTGTTGAGGTAGCCGGGTCTTTTAGCACTGGCTAGCTCATGGCTGTGGCTCAGCACTGCGCAGATACGACCGTGCCAACCTCGAGATGTCGCCGAAGAAGCTTAGCACTCACCCCCACTCCAGGTAAACACTGTTAGTTTTGTCAGCACTGCTGCCGCTGGTTGCACTGTTTGTGTTGTTAGCGCTGTTAGCCACTAGCCACGATGAGAGACATGTGGAGAGAACGAGATTGGTTAAAAAGTTTGTATTTAGCACTTTAAAAGTGATATTGTTTTGTCAACCCAGTGCAATAGGTTGGAATTGTAACTTTGAAAAAGGGGCAGTCTTATAAAAACATCAGTAAATTACGTTAATTAATATTTGCCACATCTGATTGTGGTTGAGCTTTCCCATCCCCTTTGTAATACAACACAAAGTAACTCACCAAACCAGCTAAATAATTACTATTAAGAAATCACTAAACAATGGTATGTGTTTGCTCTTTAATGGCTGACAGTTATTTCTGATGAATTATTGACATGGACTGGGCATGTTAAATGTAAAACACAAGGGGGACTTCAGCCAATATAATATAAACACCTGAAGTGCAGCATTGCCAATATCAGATGAGCACTAAGTCTTCACAGTTACTCTTTGGAGTATGATTAAACATACAGCTCAACCACTTTAACAGGTATACCACCATGGACATGCTCTGCACCTGATAACATACAAAGCATGTATATTAAACATGTAGCACATTGAGAACAGTTCCACAGCACTACTGCCTCAAGGCATGAAACAATCCCTGTATGTGCACGTATTGTAGGGCTGATAGTCTAGATGTACACCAGCCAAGACTGTATGTAGAAATGTAAAAAGACTAGAACCACATATCTACAATATATCACCCTATGCTAATATCTGTGCCCCAAAGGCTGCACAGTCATTTAGTGGATATAACTGATGCTCTTTAGTATTGGCATGAGGCTCCTTTATTTAATGTGTGAACTCTATTCAAGTTTTGGATCAAATGCAAATCATGAGTCAGTATCTGCAGAGCAACCAGATAGGAAGGACAGCCTCTGGCTAAACTTGTTGATGTCACGCCTCCCCCTCAGTAGAAAGCAGCCCCTCATTCAAACGCACACACTGTTCCTGTACACACAACGCGCGTATTGTGTGGGGCCAAGCGCGCCTTCCCCTCGCCTGCACTGTCATATTGTCTACAGGTGCTTGGGGGACCGAGGGGACGTGAGAGGCTTTTGCTGTGCGCTTTTTCAGCAACAGGACCGCCGCCTGTAGCACAGCAGCGTTAGCCTTCCCGTCGTGGTCTTATATTCATTTCACCCACAACCTGGTGTTAACGCCACTGAAGGCGCTCAACTCACCCCGAGTCTGCTCTGGACCCTCCGCAAATACTCTTCCATGTCGGCCTGCGTCGCTACGGCGTCGCTGCAGATCTTTCCATAGACCAAGTTTCGGCAATATTGCTGCTGATGCGTGCGTGCGTGTCGGTTTGTGTGTGCGTGTGTGTTTTTTTTTTCTCTCTCTCTCTCTCTCTCTCCGCTTCCGAGTCCCCCGCTGCGCTCGCACTGCAGCACTCTCTGCAGCGGAGTGTGCCGTCAGTCCTCCCCTCCTCTCCGGGGTGAACCCACAACACCGAGCAGTGGGTGTGACGGCAGGAAGAGGAGATCCGACGGAGGCGCGCTCGGTGATTCAACCGCGCTCCCTGCGGTAGGGAGCCCCCCCAAACGTCCCCCCCCCCTTCACATACACAAACACACCTATCCTATACCGTACGGATACACCGAGCGTCCAGTCCACCAATGGAAAACGCGTAGTGAATAATCGATAGCTCCAGCACCACGGACAGCACCCTTTCACTGCCAGTGGCTGTCGTGTTGATGTCAGCTCCTTCACACTTCTGGTGAATAGAACAGACCACATGGATACTTATGTTTGATGTGCCGCAATGTTACCACATTGTTGACGCAATGTGATCACATCAACTGCCATAATCCAAGAACACTGCAATACCTTTGTGTGTGTGTGTGTGTGTGTGTGTGTGTGTGTGTGTGTGTGTGTGTGCGCGCGCGCGTGCTCGTGCGTGCATGTGCGTATGTGTGAGACAGGAAGCACTTTAATTAATCTGAAAGATGATCTGTGGTTAATAACCTGAGGAAATAGAGAACAGAAGACAAAAGCTGTCTCTCTCTCTTTTTCTCTTTCTCTCTCTCTCTCTCACAGGAGAAGCCGACCCTGAAACTTTAATATTTAAAATGGACAGGGCATTTATCATTGGGTCAAGATACCACTGGATTTTTCTTACATCTTATATATTTTTTTCTCTCTCTCTCTCTCTCTCTCTCTAACTGTCTGTGTGTCTTATATAGCACCTTCCTTATGCTGTCGAGTCTTTAGGTGCGTTATGATAGTCACCTATCATGTGCATGGCCAAAATTAGCCAGCAAACATTTGTTGGGCCCCCTATTGACCCCCCCCCCCTTATTTTCTCATCAAATGACAAAATGCACATGATAACACTGGAAAAGGTGTTACAATAATATGTATAATAATAATGTGTGTGTGTGTGTGTGTGCATGTCCGTGTGTGTGTGTGCGTGTGTGCGTGCGTGTGTTTGTGAGAGAAGGTCACCTGAGTGAAGGTCGGTAGTTAATTTATTAGTATGTTATAAGTAGGCTACACATATTTGTAATTAGTGAGGACGGTATTCAGTGAGAACACAAGTAATATGACATATACACAAGTCAGTGTGACATAAAAGGGATCAAATATAAAGTTCAGCACTACACGCTACCAGTCCCAGCTGTGGAGACACTGGTACAGCTGTTTATTTATAAAGCATGTGTATTTCTTTGTTTTTAGTTTTTTACTTGTGATTGTGTATGTATTTCTATTCAATTGTAATGTGTTGTACCATCTGTACCTTGAGTCAGCAATAAAAGTTTGATTGTAAGGACCAAAGGCTCCGATCAGTCATGTTCCTTTAGTGGGAGGAATTACAGTAATGTTTGTTAAGGATGGAGCGACAGTGAGTATGAGCAGGACTGAAGTAACAACCACTGTCTAGCACAAAGGTTCAAGTCATGCCTGTGAAATCTATCTGCATTGTTTTTTTAGAGCCCAAATTCCTACACAATTAATAAAGAAAAATAAAGAAATAATGTAATTGTATGTTTTTTTACCGTGCATATTTGATTTCCAGGTTTATAATTTGTTGTCATTTTCAACTGGAAGTTGAACCTGTGGAGCTCACAGTTGAAATGCTAGTGCTAACCCGAAATAAAAAAATTAAGAAAGTAAAAGTGCTCAAATGTTTTTGTTATTATTCTATTCACGTCTGTTAGTGAGCCTTTTCCCTTTTAAACCCTTAGTATTTTAAACAAATTAAAGGAACACTTTACATTTCAGTGCCGTTCAATACAACACAAACAGTCTAAAACGCAGCATCAAGTTATATTAACTCTCTGCAGTCAGAAATAAAGCTGAAATAATCATTACTTGATTACAAATAGTGATTTGGATTCCTTCTTACTGTTATACTTTCCTTCAATTTGTTCTACCCCTTTATTATTCCCATTATGTTGTGACCACATATATATACATATAGATTATTTAGCCAATTTCAATGTTTATTCATTCACGAGTCTTGTATATTCTGGTGACAGTTTTCTAATGTTGTTGTTGAGGTCAGAGAGTTTGAGAAGACATGTGAAAGCTTTTTACAAAGTTTTCCACCCTGATGAATAAGGTTGTTAAAGTAATACCTCACGGACTGAAATAACTCTCAACGGCAACAGGCAGACACACTGCAGCTTTCA
Organism: Liparis tanakae; assembly: GCA_036178185.1. NCBI lineage: Eukaryota > Metazoa > Chordata > Actinopteri > Perciformes > Liparidae > Liparis > Liparis tanakae. The sequence goes on along the minus strand of CM070094.1, from coordinate 9,504,586 downwards.
TCCATTAATGTTTCTGCTCGCTCTTTTATGGGGAAACGGAAAGATCTGTCGTATTTGATTCTAAATAATTTCCCATTATCCTAAGGCTTACAGCGTTTCCACCACCGTCCTAAACTGGTTAAATTCTCCATTGAAAACAATAGGCCTCGCTAATTGATTTTAATGGCTCTCTCCGCGACGATGAGCCCCTTATGACTTGGAGAGAGGTCTTTAAGATTATTATTATTAGTATAATTGCCATTACCCCAACACTTTCTTTTAGCAAATGGGAAAGAGAGAAAAAATATCTTTGCCCTTAAGCTGAACAAATAATTATTAGAGACAGGAAACAAACAGACGACCGTCACTCACACGCACACACACACACATAGGCGCTCCACCTTTGAGTGGACCCCCTCCTGGCGACCCTCATTCCCTCCGCCGCCCTCTTCGTGCAGCGTGCCGCTTGTAATTTATGCAAAATTAATTGATACATCTTTTATAATTGATGTGCTGTAAACTTAATGAGTAATTTATGTAATTAGTCAATTAAGGATAATTCCAGCATATGTTCCATATGCCCAGAAGGTGTGCTTTACAACTAGTTATTTGTCCAGGAGTTGAGTGCAGGCGAAGACTGCCGTAGACTACCTAATTAATTTTGTTATGCAGATCAGCCACGGTGTCTATTTAACGGCCCCCTTTGTGAAAACAGATTTAATATTGATCTTTCCCGGGCGTTTAAAGAGGATGCTTTTACCCGCGTTGGCCTCTGAGGGCCTTAGAGTTGCAAAATTCATTTTTCAGGTGCCAGAAGAACAATTTTGCAAACAAAACAAAAAAAGACACAGGCACAACAACAACTTTCTTTATTAAGAGATGAATATATGAACGTTCGCCCTTTATCAGACGAAGCGGCGCTAAAAAGGTGATTTCCCTTGCAATTACATGATGTCTTTAAAATATGCTCTCCGTCGACACAGTTGACCTTTTGAGTGGGCTTGAAGGACCGAGACATAACGGGAGAGATACACCTGCTAATTAATTGACAGAGTTTGAATATTCATACCTAATACAGCGAGCTTGCCCTTAATTACATTGTTGGACTTCTCTCCTAGGAAGCTAAATCACGATAGGCTTAATTATTGTAATGTATTCGGGGCCCCACCGGGGCACCGCGGTAGACAGGAGCCGTCAAGGACCCAGTCATGACACCTGGCAAAAATATATACGAAAGGGAAGCAGCTTTTGTTGTTCTCCGCTGAGCAGGGGATGAAGTTTGTTTACATCCTTGTAGGATTCACCGGAGAGTGTTTGAACAGACAGACAGCCGCCGGACTCCCCTCTCAGCAATTAATCAACAACAGCCTCCCCTCTGCCTCCTCCCTCTCTCTGCCTGTGTTTGTGTGTCTGCACACGTGTGTAGTTGAGAGCAGAGGAGTATACCGCACTGATGATTGTGCGCAAAGGAAATATGATTTATTGTTTACAAAGTCTGAAAGTACAATCGAGCAAATTTAGCAAAGAGGTTGTATTTATGTTCCATTCTTTACTATTTACTTTCTCAAGCAAATATGTGTGCAGTGGGCAATTAAAATCAACATTCTCTGTCATGTTTATTTCAATCATGATATCTCAGCACAGATATTTAGATTTGTACCAATATAAACGGGATGCTTTCTGAAATGTTTTTGCCACAGACATCTTCTAAGCGATGTCGACCTGCAACATAACAATACTGCATGTACGCAACATGCAAACTGACTTATTGCAGGTTATTTTTTACCAGAGGTTAAAGGTCGGGTCACTAGCAGTCAGATGGATGGAGACATCGAGAAGTACCTTTAAATACAGTTCAGTGAATAAAATCAGTCACTCTGGTTATTTTATAGTCGCTGTGTACATTACGCAGGAATCTTTGATTGGCAAACAAGAGATAAGAAGTGTCTTGAACGCACACCCCACCCCTTGTTCTTATTCCTTTATTTGCCCCGTCTCTCTCTCTCTCTCTCTCTTTCTCTCTCTCTCTCTCTCTCTCTCTCTCTCTCTCTCTCTACACACACACACACACACACGCACACTCACAGCCCTCTGCTCTCCCCCTGACGTGTCCCCGAAGTGTCTGGATAACAGATAACAAAGCCAGCGACCTGCGGGGGTCTTACAAAAGCGGCATTCGGCGAGTGGGAGCGTCGCACAAGAGGAGAGGAGCACGCGCCACACAGACAGCGAAGCAAAGTGGCCCTCACATCCTTCAACCACCGCCGAAACTAAGAGGACCTCTTAACTTTTACGCACAGAGACAGACTTTTACGCACAACGCCAAGAGCATATTTTGACATAGAAAAGTCTGGAAGAAACCTTCTTGGGATGCAGGAGCTTCTCACGGATCCTACCGAACAGCAGCGGGCCTTTATAGCCAACACGGTAACTTTACCAGCTTCTAATCTGATGGCTCAGAACTTTGGAACAGATCCGTCAGATGGAGACTAATATGAACACTGTCAAGATATCTCCTTGAAATATAGAATTCAACATATACCTGTATAGGCTCTTTCATTTCACAATTCAAAACTTCTAGAAAACAATAATGCCTCGTCCGGGGAAGAACTCTTACAGCGACCAGAAGCCCCCCTATTCCTACATATCGCTGACAGCGATGGCTATCCAGAACTCATCCGAAAAGATGCTGCCTCTGAGTGACATTTACAAGTTCATCATGGACCGCTTTCCGTATTATCGAGAGAATACCCAACGATGGCAGAATTCCCTGCGACACAACCTCTCTTTTAACGACTGCTTCATCAAGATCCCCCGGCGGCCCGATCAGCCCGGGAAAGGCAGCTTTTGGGCTCTGCACCCGGACTGCGGGGACATGTTTGAGAACGGCAGCTTCCTGCGGAGACGGAAGCGCTTCAAGGTGCTGCGGGCTGAGCATATGGCCTGCAAGAGCTCCCCTATGATGCATTACTTTCACCATCACCACCACCACCCGGGCAGCAAGCTGGGCACAGCATCCGGCCACCATGACCACTCAGCCGGCCCAGTAAGCGCCGTGGGTCGGCTCCCTCCCTTTCAGGGTTACGGGGGCATTACTTGCGCACAGCCCGGCGGTTTTAAACACCCATTCGCCATCGAGAACATTATAGGACGGGACTACAAGGGTGTGATGGCCAGCGGGCTCCCACTCACCTCTGTCATGCACCACCTGGGTTACCCGGTGTCCCCGCAGCTCAGCAGCGTGGTCAACTCCATGTGGCCACACGTCGGGATGCTGTCAGAGTCGATGGGTGGCGTGCACGTACCTGCATCATCCGAGTACGCGCCCTTCGGCGTGTCAGCAAAGGGCCTGTACCACAATGCCAACGGGCAAACCCTGCCTGCGGTTCCTGTGCCAATCAAACCCACCCCATCCCTCGGTCCCGTGCCCAATTTGGCGGGGCTGCAGCCCGGCCCGGCTCAGCTCTGCTCACCGGTCTCAGTGATGGAGAAAAGCGATCTGTTAGAGGGGAAAGGCAACCCTCTGCACCCAACTCTCCTGCTGTCCTAACCGGGTAAATTGCGGGTGATTTTTTGAAAAGTATTGCAAACAAGAAGGACATTGTTATTGCATAAAGTAAGACAGAAAAGGAGAGTTGTAAAAGCTTAGGTTAACATTGTGCTGTGTAATGATGTTTTCATTAGACCCATGTTGATTGAAATCTTAATTTATTTGCACAATTTGTGAGGGCATTTACCACATACTGTAATGTGGCACTGATAAATACAATCAGACAAGTAGATACGCTGAACCCAAAGAAAGCTTTGATTTAGGAGACAAGCAGTCGAAAATGATTCCCAAATGCAAACCACAAACTCTGTATATATATGTTTTGCTCTTATTCTATTTATTCTTAATCTATGGCAGACCTATTAACTAAAGACAAATAGGCCTTCTTGTTTTTTAATCAGGCCTGTTGCACTTTTTTGTGTGTTACTTAGCAGTGAATTGAAAATGTTATGCTTGTATTATAACACTATTTATCTGAGAATATTCATAAAGAACTTAAAACCGAATTTTCTTTGGTGTTGTAGTTATTTATACTCATTTTGATTAGATGTCCTTACTGTCACTGTTTGCACAACAATTGAAGGGAAAAAAGAAAAATTCCATTAAACTTATTTTTATATAAGATCACAGTGAGATTCATTTAAAGTGACGCAAAAAATCACACTTCTTCAAGTTCATGAATTTACAAATCCATCTTATTGATTTGAGTTGGTGTAATAATTACATCCAAGCCCAGTTATTACTTAGTATTCATATCACCGTCTCCATCAGGAATTAATGCCTTTATACTGGCCACCAGTTGCTCTGAAACACATCAGATGCCGAAGTTTATTTCCTTAATTTGCTATCACCAGTTTTAAAATACAACAGATTCTATTTTAGACTCCCATGTTTTTAAATTACAAATTGTGTTAACATAATGGGGAACATACATAAATACTGATGAGTGAAATGTGTGACCATGCAGTCATTTGGCCATTGCATCAAAAACAAGACAGAAAGTCCCTGAAACCATGAAGACCCTGACTCACCCAAACCGAGTCACACGTCTTGAATGCCTGACAAATCACAGAAGAGCAGGAGGTTGAACATGTTCATCAATTCAACATGATGTGAGTCCTCTAAATTCAAGATATAGCTCTGAGGGAAAAATAAAAAGTGTGAAAAACTATATTTGCCTGAGCCAAACTTTTGCTCAGAGAAATGTTTAGATTTTAGTGAAGCTATCATCTTCCATAATTCATTATTATTCAGGACAGTGAGGGCATCATGACAGGAATCATTTCTGGAATGGGAATATGTGCTAAAATACATCTACGATCTTTGCAAGATTGATAAGAGCAGCTGACACCGGGCTGCAACTTCACATCTTCAGAAGCATGCAAGGTGATCGGATCAAGTTTTTTATTTTTTATTTGCTCTGTTTACACGTAGCTTTGAAGCGTCTCCTCTCCAGCAGCACAACACACCAGGTTCAGCCCACTGAAAATGACTTATATTCAACCTCTTGTCCCCTGTTTAGCATCCCAAAGGCTCCCAAAGCCGACGCCATTGTCACATGAGCCTCTGAACAAATAATTGAGATGCACCAGAGAGGCGTGGGAGTAAAGAATTAAAACATATTTTGGTGTCATAGACAAAGAGCAGAATACTTCTCCCATATCATCCTCTTATTTTAACCTCTTCCATATTTCTATATTTTTTCCTCTATTGCACCCTAGATCTCAAAAGCTTATCTGCTCTTATTTATCACCTTCTCGTGTTTATGTACTGCACACACATTTTCGTCCACATTTTCTCTGCAGGGTGTCTCTGATCTCTAGTTAAAGGGAACTGAAATTTCAGTGTAAAAAGTGTGCGTTCTGCCTGTAGGTGTGTGCGTGTGTTGCTTTAATTCCCTGATCAGCAGGCCTCAATGTCTTTAATAGCCCTCACTGCATTAGTGTATAATTAAATGGCACTAATTAAGACACAATAAGAGGAGTAATAATGCAGCCATTATTACCCTCCATGATCCTCTGTCCTCACAACACCGTTAGAAGCCTCTGGAATCATAATATCACATGAGGTCTCCTAATGTGCACATGTGTTTATGCACAGGCTAATAGGAGGTATATGTGCAGCTTATTTATAAGCTTTTTTTTATAAGGGTAGACACTGTGCTGGATGTGTCAAAGCATTTACCAGCATATGTTAAATTATTTTCTGTCTGTGGAACAAGTTGAGACATGGAGATATGTCTAAGATGCTCTTATTTTTGTTGGCATGTTGATGGGCAGGCTTCATTACAATATCTCATCATATCTGGTGGGTTTTTTCAGTCGTGTGTGAATTAATTTTTTTTGTCTGATAATAATGTAAGAAATTATTTTCTACAAATTGGATGTATTCCTTAGGAGAAACAGCTGCACTTGAAAGTTAGCTGGACCATCGTCACCCAGACTTTCATATTCTGAACAACCTTTTGATTATTTATTTTTCACAAAAAATTACCAACTCAAAAGTAACCATATTATTGATTCATTATGAATTGATTAGACAAACATTCCTTTTAAAGCTTCTCGTCACTTGAGATACAAGCGATCAGTAAGTTGGATGCATCAGCTTTAGATTTTCTTTTGCAGGTATAAATTTGAATCAACGGCTAATGTCCTAAAATTTATAGAAAATATATGAGAGTGATTACAGTTAAATAAAGGAAAATACTGAGGGTTGTTTCAGTGTGTCACTGGAAAGTCAAAATCACAGAAAAGTGCTCGTCTTTGTTGGACTGCAATAGAGCCTTTACGATTATGTTGAGGTTTTTACATAAAATAATATGAACTAAGACGAAAATATCAAACATTTGAATCCAGTTTTCAAATGATTTGATTTTGCCTCTCTAAATATATAACAACCTGTTAATGTTACAACTGCAGATTTCCTATTGTAGATTATTAACATCAACACAGAAGTTTTTATTTAAACGAGTTAAAATATAACAAAAAGACTGAGTCAGATGTGAAGGCCATTTCAATTTTGTTTCAAAACTATGTTGTTATATGCATAATAATCTGATGATATTTCATTTGAACAACACAAATATAATATTACACTGTTTAAAACAGTCCTACAAGTGTACGGGGCATTAATATGTAAAAACTGTTAATCATTTGAAATATGAGCTTAAATGAATAATAGGAGTCTTATGAATGAATAAAACATTTAGGTCAGGGGTGTTTCACTGTCAGCCCTCAGAAACGAAATGTTACGGTCTTGAATAGGCGATGATACATTAGTGGTAATTACCCACACTTCATAGGGCCAGGGTGGCAAATTCTACATGCGTTTTTCTTAATGACCAGCAAGAGCAGGCCATCATAATGAGCAGCTTAATTCACTGATCCGATCTGCCGTTCGCACTACCTCAAGCACACTGGCTCACACACAAATCCACACACACACAAACATTAACAACCTTAAATACTAATCTTGTTTCAGATCGTGGTCTGTTATTCAACTTATTGGCAACATCAGATAACAGACAATTGTTCTAATTTCTTTCAATCTATAATTACCGCATGAGGATTCCTTGTTCGGTGGAACCATTTCCACAATAAATGGAGGCGTAAAACTTCGCGACAGAAACTATTAACCTTGTTAAACTATTCTACCAGAGAACAGAAATGCGACTGTATCAAATGACCTTCATACAAAAGTTCAAATGCATCAGATTGTTTCATTATTTGCAGAATCATAATAATAGAAGCATAATAATAATGTTTTAACCATAACAATAAGAAATTATAATGAAAGGTGGGTAAAAAACAAAGAGAGAAAGTGCAACGAATACAAAGAATACAGATGAGACAAGAAGAACGAGAAAGGAGAAGGAACAGAGGAAGGAAGGACGGTGTGTGAGAGAAAATGTACAACTAAGGTCAGCAGGTCACCGTCTCCTCTTACAGAAATAATGAATCTGTCGTTCTCTTTTACAGAATTATAGATTACAGGATCATTGCTGACCTAATGCAGTCTGAGATGTGTACATCAGACAGAAAGACAGACAGACAGACAGAACACTCTGAGAAACAATTTACCAAATTACATAAATTGATAAGAAACTCAATTCCTTGACACATAAGAGTACACTGTAGTGTTTTTTAAGTTGAAGCTATATAATAAACACACTTTATTCTTGACTCCCATTTTGTGAAGGAAAAAGCTCAAATGTAGACAGAATTTAAGTCCCTGTTTGTTTCTGTTCGTCCACAAGCAAAATATCATCTGGTTTGAGACGTGTTGTGCAAATACACACATATTTATATTTTTGTCATATGAATATATAACACATATTACAGTCATCTTTAAGTGTACATGTATAATAATCCATACGTGTAGTTCCATATTTCTCCCCACATTTCTTGCTGCTGGATTAATCCCATTTGCTGAGGCTGACATGTTTGATGATTATAGACTTATTCACTGATTATAGGTACTTAATAGCTTTAACATATCAATATGGTATTAACAATGAAAATGGTTTTGCATTTTGAAATTGTTCTCTTTGTTAATCAATTTGTGTCTGCGATTAATATTCCATCTCACAATACATACTGCATTCAGTTTCATCCCGTTTATTGAAGACATTAGTTTGCTAGTTTGCTTAATTTAAAGAAATGTAATGTGATGCACAGAATAGTTATGGTCCAAACCACTTCACAACTTATTTTTCATATTTGCATAACGGCATCATCTTTAAAGATATTGAGTTGTATATTTATCTGTTTCACATATTTCTAACCAACGGACTGTGTGGTCAATTGTGTCATAAAAAACAGGAAAACAAGAAAACAACAACATTTATGCTGACTCCTATTGTGGTAATTCATAGGAGAAGACCATAAAGACACGAACGCACACACACCTGGTGGAATAATTATATCCAACAACATTCTCACTCGGGTGATCGTCCCTTGAGTGGTGGAAGATCTTATTTGGAAGAATTTGTTCTTGTAGCGATCACTAGTGACAGCGACGAGGTTGTGTGATCAGGATTAAACACGTTGTGGATTCTCCTCTCTTCTCCCTACCTTTACCCTCTCACCCACAGAGGCCTTAACAGCGCCGACTAGTGGTCGTAACCTTTATCAGATCATCAACTTAACAGAACTAAATACTTATACTAAATATGTGCAAGAGCACAGACTGTCAGGATCTGGAGTTTGTGTCTCGTTTTGTGTCTTGTTTTGAAGTCCTTGTGTCGTCTGTCTTCCTGTGATTGTCTGCCCTGCTCCTGATTGTTTCCTCCTGTGTGATTGCTGGCCCCGCCCTCATTGTGTCCACCTGTCTCGTTGTTACACACTTTCACTAACAACAAAAACAGCAGATACAGAAATAGTTTTTTGTAATATGTAGGCACACTTTACATTGCTGTGGTATCAGAAGTTAAATTGTTTAGTAGTAAAGATTGTTATTGATTATTAATTTTCCATAACACATTTGTTTGGTATCGCAACACTGAGTATAACTAGTAAGTTTGTTTAATTAAACTTCTTAAAAATGGGCTCCACGTTGGCGTCTTGGCTATCGGACTTTGTCACAGAGGAGCCAGGCTCCGTCCTGCTGGGTGGAGTTTGCAGGTTAGTGAATAGAGGTCCCTGAACAGGATACGTGTTTCTTGATGAATCTACTCTGAGACTTTATGAGATTCCAGTTCTGTTTTGAGCGGTAGCCTCTCTGTGTCACCTACACCACATCGCTGCCTCCTGACAGGCCGCTCACTGAGAGGTCCGTGCTCTGGATTGCTGGACACGTTACTTGAAGCCTGACGAGGCGTCTCGTAGTGGACACAGGTTACTCATGAGCCACTGTGAGATGGAAGTGCACCGTCGGGACAACCGGCGGTCTTAAAGTACCCCTGATGGCACGAGAGCCCGCTTTCAATTTCAGATCAAACTCACACATTTACACAAATAATCTGTTGGCCACAGAGCAGCTCCACCTGAGGAGTTGGGGTTTAAGCGCTTTGCTCAAGGGCACCTAAGTTGTGGTAATGAGGGGCAATGACTGCCTTTCCCTTACCTCCTGCCGGTCCAGTGGTAAGCACAGTCGTAGCAATGTTTATCATTTATCCTATTTTAATTACTTTTCACCTGATGTACAAAACACATACGGGGTTTGTCCTCTTACAGTCATGGCACATGCTACATTTGTGGTACATGTGATAACTTATTTTAACAGTACATGTGATTCAGTGCAAGCAGGCAGCCGCCATACGGCCACATCCGTTCTTATCTTGGTAATGGTCTCCTTACCATATTCACTGCTGTGGTCTTTAATAGTGGGACGAGAGGTCATCTGGCATGAGCGGACAAAAGTTGGCATCAGCCAATAAAAAGGCCATCTGAGGAGGATTAGCATATTGGCATCAGGCCTGGAGACAAAGAGAAGTTGTCCAGGGAGAGAGTCCAAACGGCAGGTCACTCTGGACCACGGCCCATTACTATAACTCTTCTTCTCTGTCTTTTCTCCATAATGTACCTCATTGTCTTACTATGGTTACGCTGTTTTTTTTCTCCCTTTGTCCCTCTTACTTTCTATTACTCTGCACCTTCTTTCTATCTTCTCAGGCCATCTATTGTGTGCTGGATGCTGCTCACCTGATCCTCCTCCAGCCATAGAGGATGCAAATGGTTTATGAATATTTCATCTAAATTCTTTTCCCAATGTGTTCCACCTATTCTCCTAAACAGTTCTCCCTCTCCCCTACTTTCCTTCCCCCATTTCTCCCTGGCAGTTTCCCCCCTCTCCGTCATCCTCTTTCTTCTTAATAATTAGACAATGAATCACAAATCTGGGGTCAGATTTTAACCGCCTCCTCTGGCTAAAGTGTTTTGTCTCCGCGTCGTCCTCGAAGTAAGGTCTTCTGACGCAGCTCATGTCATCTCCAATCTGCCATCTATCTTTATTGGCCCAAATTATTACACCTTATTAGCCATTATTACATTTTATTGTCGATTCAAAACAGGTCAATGGTTCAGCCATTCTGGCCTCCTTCCCACTCTTTTCAACTTGCCCACTTTCTCTTAGGAGTTCAGACAAAGAAGTTATCTGGCCAAAAAACTTCAGCAATTTCATAAGAGGTTAAGTGCTTTGCCCATATAGGCTCATTGGACTCCGCAATAATAGAGATTAAAGTCAAATGGAAATTAGCAAAGTGTGTCATTAGCCATTCCCCTGCTCAGAGTTTGTACTTGGGAAAAAGTCAGTGCCTTGGATCTGTGCAGGACCGGCTTGGTTACATTGGAGCTCGAGGTGCTTTAAACAAGGACTAAAGCCACGCAGAATCAGACACCAGGTATCTCCTGTCTGTCCACTACCCTGAACTGAATCCCCTGAAGTAAATCCTCTAACTGAGCCAGTTGGAAAGATTCAACTTCAACGAGTGGAGGTTTCCATTGTTCCTCCTGTGCGATGACAGGAGGCTGAACTCTCTACTCTCAGCTCCGGGCAGGTGGTGAGCGGGCAGAAGGTCCAGCCTGTAACAGGCCTACCTCAATTATGATGTACACAAATGCAGAAGTGAAGTGTGTCTTCTAACAAACCAGCTTTTACGCTTTAATTTGAGAAATATAGAGAGAGAAATATATAGAGAGAGATATGAGAGGCCCGTCTCGACTTTCACTGATCACAAATGAACCCGAAGGGCTTTTATCCGATAAAACCTTGAAAGCATTATAGATAATTAGTTACCATCTTGTTCTACCAAATGAATTAACTAAATGAAACCCACCAAAAAATTGTAAAAATTAATTATCATTTAAAAAAATCTGGAGCTCCAGGACAAAAAGGTTCTTACATTAATGCACTTGACAGCGATAGAACATTTGGCAACAATGCACCGTCCTCCCGTGAGCGTTAATTGCAGCTGTGACAGTGGTTAAAGGCAAAGGTCCTCCTCTGACAGTCATTTATCTCTCCATTACTGAGAGCACTCTGGATTTTTAGTAGTGTAATAAAGTCGATCTTCACTATCACAAAAAGCCTCTTGACCTCTGGGTGCTCTGAAGCCCTCGACTCCTCCTGAACATATTCATCATCATCATATTTCTTTCTCTGTCACACCGCTGTATGCAAACCGGCTGGCACATGAGCAGAGGTGTTGCCTGTCACTTACTGTTTAATTACAACAATAAGATCAATTAAATGACGCAAGGGGCAGGTGTATTTATGTCTGCAGACTTAAACACATTTAAATATTTTGTATAGATGTTATAATTTTAATATTGTATACGGTAAAAAATAAATTATATCCCATTTATGTCTTAACCAACCTTAAATCTAATCCATGTTCGCCCTCTTGTGGTTGAAGAACTCCAGTTGTTCGAAGGGCTTTCTCGTTTGGCAACCGGATCTCATCTGTGGACAGTGTTTATAACATGAAATGGTCTTTTCACATGGAGATGTTCTAAGATAGAAATGACACATGTTTTATGGATTATATGACATATTTCCAAAGAAGCATATAGTTAAAAAAATGTATAATATAGACTACACAGAATGGATTTAGAATTTATCAGAAAAACATTTTAAATAGAAAAAGGTCCTATCATGTCAGAGAGCCTGAGGAAACAACATATACGAGTAATTAATGTAAACTCCATGAGTTCTGCCACTGAAAAGACAGAAACAGGATCATATACACCCTGGAAATATCTTGGCTTAAGATAATTAATGTATCCTGTAGATACAGAATAAGATCTCTGTTCACTAAGTATATGCTGAGTAACAAGTGTATGTAATCAATAAAAGCAATGTAATGTAATATGTGCTGTTCAGTTGCTATGTAAGCCTTCACTTCTGGCAGATACTAGTGACCACAACCAAAAACACCTTGAGCTCTCCTTTTCTTCTGTCTGTAGAGAAGCCATATCTGATGTTTGAAATGCTGAAAAACTAAACAACTACGAACAGTATTGGTCTCATCACTTTTCAGTTATCTTTTCTTTTTTTAAAGGATCAATGCAAAATCACAAAGTGTTACCTTGATTACGTGAAAACCAGTGACCACTTTATTTAAATGAATGTGTTGCCTCTAATCCACATCAGATCAGCGTTGTCTGGCTGTTTAAGGTCTCTGCTGACCAGCTCTGCTGACCAGCTGTTCTATTCGATCTTTTCCTCGTCTAGGAAGACCTTGTCTCGGTCTTCTTAAAAACTTCCAGTAAAAATCTTCCATCATATGCTACTCAAGAGGCTAAAATTAAAGGACCTCATCAACTTTGAAACTTTTAAGACTCGTGTGAGAGAAATTAGAGCGGCTTCATACCGCACTTTAGTCCTGTTGCCTTATCTTTTTTAATGTATTTTATTTGTGTTATGTGTTTTCTGTTGTGTCTTGTGACTGTTGCAATGTTTCTATGCTGCTGTCTTGGCCAGGCTTCCCTTGAAACAGAGGTAATTGTATCTCAATGGGACCGACCTGGTTAAATAAAGGCTAATAGAAAAAATAAAAAGTAATGTGCAAAACACCTTTTTTATTTCCAGTCCCAAAGACAAAGTTTGAAAAGTCATAGTCTTATTGAGACCTATAGCCATGACATCACACATAACAGAAGGTTTTGACAGGGTTGTCCTGGGTCCCCTGAGAAGACGGGTCTCAGTCTTTCTAGATCCCTTGAAGTAGAAGGGTGTAGGGGCAGATGATGTTCTACTTTTTATGCACCACTGTATTAAGTGCTATCTCATATTACACATGAAGTTAATCCAGTAATACATATATAAATAAATAGTAAAAATGATATATCCCAAGAAAAAAAAAAACACACCAAGTTTTTAGATTAATCTAATTGTCAGTGGGTTTAACTGTTGCCCTTTATAAAGGAAATTGTACTTTGAATTTAGCTTGCATGGAAATAATGATTTCTTCAATATATGCAAGTATTATATCCTCATAAAAGCCCATTTGGCTATGTAGAATGAAAAATAAACATAAATACGTCTCCTGCCGAGTAATCTTACTTCCTTTATTTAATTTGGGCAATGACAAAAGTCTAAATGAAGCAGATTAGAGGTTAAGCCCCTTCAACCACACCACTGGTTACTCCCTATAACTGTTTGGTTCTTCTCAGAGCACCAAAATAAGACTTAATTATCTTATTTCTTTTATGAATAAAATGTAGCATTAGGGGTCTGCGCAACTATTCATATTCAGGTTAACGTAAAGTTTACCTAAAAAAAACTAACCATACAGAAGATGCCAGTTAGAAGATAACAGGTTTGTGTATTCAATACTGGAGCTTAAAGGCAATTCCTTTTAATGATAGTGCCTGAGATGCGACACAAAATCAGTCCCGGTTTGTAAGAGACAATCGGTGTTCACAGAAATCATCACTGAGAGAACATAGTTGCAATATTTATTTCAAAGTTTTTACAAAGGCAATTGTGAATCTTTAAAGCTTATATATTGAAAAATATTTCCGCTCTCGATGGTGTTAGCCCTCATGACCCTTGTTACACAAGGCTAAAAAAAAAGAACCTAACTGAAATGCTTCAAATACTTGTTTCAACTGCTTCCCAGCTTGGAGTTAAATGCTGTAAGTCGCCTCCAATCATGCTTAAATAGCATTTAATGTTGTAATAAATAATAGGTCATTATTCATGGCTAAAGAAATACATTGCATCATAAATACTGAAACCTAGTCGCAGCTGCATGAGTGAATGTAACAGTCTAAACATGGCTGAATAGCTAGGAGAGGTCCAAGATGTCACTGGGAGGAGAGCCTTAAAGCCCTCATCTTTCCAGTCCATGTGTAAGGAGAGCTCTTCATGTTCCTCCAAGTAACAAAATGGAGGGGGGGGGGGGCGGTGGTGGTGTTTAGAGGTGGTGGAATGTATCGCTTGAATCTTCTTCGGACCATTAGGACGCAGCCGCCATGCGGATCCGTTCTTGAGGGAATAGCAGCACGTTCTTGGCGGCTTTGATAGTGTTCTTCATGAGCATTGCCACGGTCATGGGTCCCACACCTCCGGGTACCGGGGTGATGAAGCCCGCCTTCTGTCTCACGCCTGAACATAGAAATAACAAGGTATGTAGTTAGACAAGGCGAGCATGTCCAATGCAGAAATACAGTCACGTTCGCCGTCCAGCCGTACCTTCAAAATCCACATCTCCAACCAGTCGGCTTTTTCCGGTGATTGGGTCGTGCACTCGGTTTATTCCAACGTCGATCACTGTTGCTCCCTCTTTGATCATGTCTGCTGTAATGAGGTTTGGAATCCCTGATGGGTCGGCAAACACACGTTACAGTTAGACGACAGGGAGGGAGGGTAAATGTCCTTGAAAGTAAATGAACTTGTAACTATTTACTCATCGTTACAACAGAGGCACAAACCTGCAGCAGCCACAATGATATCAGCGATTTTAGTGTGTTGGCGAAGTTGCTCCTTTGGTGTGTAACGGTGAGAAATAGTGACCGTGGCATCTCCTGCAACGAGAATGTAATTTAGCATTTGTACCGTGTATTTCAACCCGCCATCTTCAAATTCCGAGTCTAGTTTACTTTATTCATCCCCAGAGGGAAATTACTTGATATATGAACCGTAACCAACCTCCGGGCCTCTCATGGCGGCCGTCTGTATGCAGCAACATGGCGATGGGCATGCCCACATTCTTGGAGCGTCCGGCAACCACAACATTCTTCCCAAGGGTAGGAATACCTTGAGGACGAGAATACAAATAGTAAGTTTAGGCTGTTGGTCCAGCGGCATTGCAACCGTAGGACAAAGTGAGTCATCACCACCTTTTGTTACCTGTGCGTTTAATCATTTCCCAGACTCCCCAGGGAGTGGCCGGGAGCATGGTGGACTGATCCAGGCACATCCGACCCACATTTACTACGTGGAAGCCGTCAACATCCTTGGTCGGGGAAACTGCATTGCAGATCGCACGCTCATCAATGTGATCTGAACAGAGACGAGCGACATTCAGGAATAATGGTCACAATTGAAACTTATTCAATAGACGATTTATCTTAAAGTAAAACGAAAATCCAACAATTAAGCAGTTACTGTGGTCCGCCACATTGACTGGAACGTGCATACACTGACAGTATCAGTCAATGCGATGTCTGCCTGCCAACAACAACAACCCATATACCGAAACAGAAGCACGATTCACAAAACGCATTGTTCAGCTCTCTGATCCCCTTTCTCTGTACCTGGCAGAGGCAGCTGGACCAGCAGGCCGTCCACACGATGGTCTGTGTTGAGTTTGTAGATCAGGTCCAACAACTCCTCCTCACTGATGTCCGAATGCTTGAGAATCGTCTCACTAGAGATTCCTGTGGGAGGTGGAAGTGAGAAAGCGACTCAGAACACAGCCAGAGTTGACACACGCGTATGAGGACAGTGGGTTTTATTCTTACCGACATCAGCTGCAGCTCGGGTCTTATTCAGGACGTAGGAGTGACTGGCTGGGTTTTCTCCCACCAGAACCACACTCAGATGGGGTCTCCTGTGGCCGGCTGAAACCCATTTATCCACGTCGGCCCGGGCTTCCTCTCGAACCTGTTGTGCCAGTTTCTTCCCTGAGATGACCACCGCCTCCTGTCTGAGTTGGGCAGAAACAAAACTGGCGTCAGGACAAACAGTTGGCCACTTATCTTGCGTTTCTACTCCCAGTCGGGCACAGAAATAAATATTACATTTGTCCTGCTCATTCTAATTATTAACTCTTATATTTACCATCAATTATTTGTTCAATGTACTTCCTTGTTTAGTACACTTTAGTGAGCAAAATGTTTCATTTACTTAATGATGTTAGAATGAATGAATGAATTAAACTAGAACTAAAGACGCAGATTATTTAAACTTTAATCTTTACTCTCATGTATCTACTGGACTTGATTTTCATGAAACAGACACCAGAAACCTGTAAATCAATCTCAATCATCTGGCCAGGGAAAGAACACATTAATCACTTAAGTTAGGTGCAGTCCGTCTCCACCCGACACAGTCATCTGCTTCCCGAGCACAGGACCATATGTTCCAGCCAAAAAAGTCAAGGGTGGTGAAAAACGATAGCGTAGTGTGAGTGTACAAACTGGCTTGACCTGTACCGTTGGACAAAATGGTTACATAACAACCCACAAGAAAGCAGTAGCTAAATAACTACAGAGTAATGAGCCCAAACTGTTCCGTAACCATCCTTTGACTCTGCCCAAACAAACAAGATTCACAGAAAACATCACATCTTTGCGCAAAATGGGTGAGGCCATGGGGCCAACGGGTACCAGGTGCCAGAGGAAATGTGATGAAATTACACAGCTGCAAACTTCCCTTTAGCTTCATACACATGTAAACATAAAGCTGGTCTAGATAGATTCACATGTATGGGCAGCTTGAGCACACGTGCATGTTAAACAGCTAAAGTCAACTGGAGGCCAACCTTCGGAGAGTTGGGGGTTTTGTGCATTCCCCCCCCCCCCCCCCCCCACACACACACACACACACACACACTTTTTTATTGTTGCATTTTTGGGCGATTTTATCTTTTAAGCATTCTTCTGCATGTTTCTTCTTGCTGTGTGTATTGCTATGCAAAGTCCGTTTAGTTGTTGTGAAATTAAAGTGCTCCAATGCTTCATTTGCATGCATGTTGAATTACATGGTAATAACTCAAGCATGACCTAGTCACCGGTCTTAAATTATATACCTTGTGCATTTGGAGCTGCAGATCACGTGCAGGGGCCACACGGAGTTTGTTTTTAAAGCGTGTGTGCAACATTATCTCATTACATGCATCTCAGTCACGCAGAACTGGCAACCTTGGGTTGTAACATGTCTAAAGTGGATGGTCTGTTATTTCTAAAGGCCGCAGGTCATGCACAACCTGTATGCATGTGTGCGTGTGGTCCTTGTGTGCCGCACAACACCTCGGGCTCCAGCCGAAACCTGGGTCCTCAAGCTACGGGTGTAAGACCCGAGACCGATTTCATCAGCCAGCCGGCCGCTGCACCCTTACCGGCATGCCGCTAGGGGCGCCAAAAAAGGGACCAACCGTGGGCATTTAGTACAATAAAACAAAGCAAGCCCCGCACATTAAAAAGCACAAATTGTATCATCCGTTTGAACGCGGCTTCACAGATACGATAAACACACATATCGTCTCATGTGAGAAAGGACGGCGACTTTATTTACCCAGATTAAAACGGTGTTCAGAGCAGGCGGTCTCACTCACCTCGAGGCGGTCGTGTGCAGTTTACAGACTTGCTGCTGGGAGTGCAGGCACAGTTTCCTGAGAGTCCTGATGGCTGCCATTCTGACGGGCTGAGAGGAGCAGAGACACCGCGGACCGGTTACGTGACAGACCACCGACCGGGCTGACAGAGCGACGGCTGTTTAAGAAAGAACACAAGGGGCGGGAGGGTTTTATAGCCCTTCCCCCGACGCGGCGTGCGCATGCGTCACTGTTGTCTGATGCCACACCTCCAATACACAGATGACGCTGTACATTTCCAAGAGTATGCGCCGCCCTTCAGCTGCAGGGAGGGGCATTGGGATGGGAGCCAGAAGTGTAATATTTCAAACTGAAAGGCAGCTGCAGTGGAGTGAAAATATTTGGTAGATTTAAATGAAATAGTCAAGTGAAGTACAAGTAACTCAGAATTGTACTTTAAGTGCATTTATGTAAGCACTTTACAAAGAAGTATTCACATACACATGCACTTTAACACAAGTAGTAATAATAGATTGTAAAAAAATACTCCATGAGGTATTGTATTAAAAAATAAATGTAGTGAAATATTGTCAGCAAAATATCGGTGAAACATCAAAAGTAGAAGCACTCCATACTCATTCTTTAATACTTGAAATTTTAAGGTCATATCAGTTTTATAATGTTATATATAATTGGAATATTATTAATGATATACAACTAAGCAGCATTTACTGGTTGAGGTGGGGCTAATTCTAACTACTTTATATATGCTACTGTGTATGATGATGTACTTTACAAAACTTTGGATTATGTTACGCTCTCCATACATTAAAAAAAAACACATATTTACAAAGTATATATAATAATCTGCATGTCAAATAAATATACTAGTATGAGTTGATGGTATACATTACATATTCAACTAAGTAAAGTACATTCACCTCAGAACTGTATTTCAACTGAGCAATTGAGTAAATGTATTTATGTGTTAGTGTTACCTTCCACCATGGATGTGTTGACCTGTTGATGGTCCCCAGGACAAAAATAGCTCTTTGGGCCTCCAGCCCTAATTGTGTATGTATCCTGTCAATCATGTGCAGTGCTCACAGCAGACTATATACACAACCCAGGTTCAATATTTGTCAGCTAGTTTCTGGTAATTTGATTGAGAAATACATTATTTATGAATCTATGCTATGTGATAACCATATATTCTTAAAAAGTAGGTGCTTACGATACATTAGTTGATGTAGCCTACATGAGAAAAGTCCACAACAAATAGGAGTTTAATCAAATTCGCTAAAACTAAATGACACATTGAACCTGTTTTTTGGAGCCCCTGGCTGACTGGGGCCCTACCCACTTTCCCAATCCAACCAATCTACCATTGCTAATTTATCTATCTGTAAATTCATGTAAAGAGTGGCTCCCAGTCTAGGAATAGACTCACATTTTGACTCAGGTGCACTTACATAACGTTCTTTTTGTTTCAAATAAATAAATAATACCTTATTGGTTTCCAAAAGTTAGACATGGGATACAAATGGTTTCAGACGGAATACAGTTGTGCTTCTGAATCTGAATGTAGATTAGTTTTAGGCTACCACGAAGCCAATTTCTAAATACTGCTTTATTTATTTATTTAGACAGAAAGTTACACGTCGATTGTCAGTCCATATGGAAAGTGGTAGTAGCCACGTGCGGCCGGCAGGGGGCGACAGTCTGCCTGTCGGACTTTCGCACAGAGCCGATAGAGGAAGAGCCCCTTTGGGTGCAGTTCACGTTAGCCGAGAGAACGTCAACGTTACTGTTAGCAGACGCCGCTGACAAGTGGTTCCTTCGGTCCAACTGGAACACAACGTTCTGTTCCTCCGACTAGAGTTACGAGCTTTAATCGAGGCTCTCCGACGACTGCTTCTCCAAGATGAGCTTCCTGTTGTGAGTAAAGTAAACACGGTGTCTCGCTCGGTTACAGACGGTTAGCTGACGACGTCCCATCAGGGGAAGTAACTGGCGTCAAAGTCAGACACAGTCACAGATCCCAGGTCAGCCGAACTAGTTTAGGGTGCAGCGTCTTGTTCTTTACGCAGGCTTATCGTTCTTGATCGTAACATTATATGTGAGCTTTGTATATTTATAGGTGCATCCGCCAGGTATCGCGGTACTTCTTTAACTAACGTTAGTTAGCTTCGCTCTAACTTGGCTAACTAGCATGCTGGTGAACGCTAGCTGACGGCTGGTTAGCCTACGTAGCTGATATAGTCACTTTTACAATTAATTATCCTTATTATATCATTAGGATAATTAATAATGATTCACCATTCACGCCGTTTGGCCTCGTTGGGAGACTGCTAAACACCGAGCATTATAATTAACTGATGTTTACACTGACACATTCATAACTTAATTTACATGACACGCATTGTACAGTCACACACTTATGGCACACAACAACAATGAGTCGAACAGGTTGGACACACGTTTAAACGTATGTAAAATTATGGTAGCGATTATCACGAGTATCGTTTCAGTAATAGTTCAATAGATGTTGTTTGCACACACTAGACAGGAAGAAGGCCTGAGAGGAGCATCTACTCCTGCATGAGCCTTCTAAACATGTCACTGTCCTGCCAGCTTCAGACAGTTGCTGAGCTCCACGTTTGTTTCTCTGCAGCGGCAGTCGGTCATCCAAGACCTTCAAGCCGAAGAAGAACATCCCAGAGGGCTCCCACCAGTATGAACTGCTGAAGCACGCTGAGGCCACACTGGGCAGTGGGAACCTGAGGCAGGCGGTCATGCTTCCGGAGGGAGAGGATCTCAATGAGTGGATTGCTGTCAACAGTGAGTTGATGGATGCATCTGACCGCAGCACTCAGTCCACAAACTACCACTTGGAAACACAAATGGCCTTTGTAGAGAGGTTGATGCATATGTTAATACAAACTAGTCTCTCTATGGTTGAAGATAATGTATTATAAAAATGCAGGTCATAAGCTGTCTACATTAAAATATGGATATGTGAAGCTAGTTTGTTTGTTATTGTAATGTGAATGATCATACCTGGAACAGAAATATAATGAACCCTTTTCTTTCAGCGGTGGATTTCTTCAACCAGATCAATATGCTCTACGGCACCATCACCGAGTTCTGCACAGAGATCAGCTGCTCTGTGATGTCTGCTGGACCAAGGTAATGGCCAACGGTGTCCTCTTAATACATGCAGCTTATTTGAGTACAACACTTCTCATAGGTAGACATTTTGTCATGTTCCAGTAGTAAAAGCACAAGTGTAAATAAGTAAATGAACAAAGGCTGATTTCCATTTAGCTCATATGTTTTATGGGTCCTGGTATTGTGCATGCTGGCTCACTATTATGGCTTATTGAGACATTTTAATATAAGGTGTGGGGTACAACTCTTCAGCTCTCACTGAGATATCTCGGTGCTCTTTTGGGGCAAAATGGAGCAGAAGCAGCCCGGACTGTGCATGCTAATGTGGTAAACCGTGTGCATGTGGATCAATCCTCCCCCCTGTTCATCTTATCTTATTATTTAGATTCTGCACCCCACTAAATTCACAATAGTTCTCTTCTCTTTCGGTAAAAAGAAAAATGTAGTTGAAGTTAGTTAGTGTATGTTTATAAGGGGATACAGCTCAAAGTAGGCTAAATGTGATTTGGCAAATTCCATTGAGACAAGGAAAACATTGTGGCTGATTTTAGGATGAAAATTATGAAACCTAACATGAGTTTGCCGTGACACAGGATATTTACAAATATTACGAAACATGAATAACATTGCAAATCAATAATGAGAGATAGGTGGCTCTACAGCACATTGATACAGAGCTTAATAGTAGTACACTGACAGTATTCAGATTTTCTCAAATGTTAGCTATGAACAACACATTGCCACATTGCTAAAGCCAGTTAAGCATTACTTTACAACAGAAGAGAACCAGGATTCAACCAGAAGGAGGGATTGCATGTTTTAAGACAAACTCTACCTGATTCAGTGTTCCAGACATGGGAACAATTTTTTGCTACTTCACGTGACTTCACCTGAAAAGGATCATCTGAATATCACATGAGGAAACGGCAATGATACTTTGCATGTGTTCCACGTCGGGCCTCTTAGTTCAAATTTAGACTTGGCACTTCCTCTTTCTCTCACTGGCCAATACCGTCGCTGGGTTCGGTCTATAATCAGGAGGAAGAGACCGCCGGTCATTTCCTGTTGACATAGCTGCCATCAAGAATAGGATTGTAGGTACTTTTGCATTTCCCCCTCCTGCTTCTTATCTACTACCAAATATGTGATGTCCTGACCGAAAGGCAGAATGCTTGTGTTTTATCGGTAGCGCTTTTGTGTTCATGTCTGATATGGAAGTAAATAATACAACGCTTTAAGAATGTATTTGGTTGTTTCTCTTTAGATATGAGTATCACTGGGCTGATGGCACCAATATTAAGAAGCCCATCAAGTGCTCCGCGCCCAAGTACATTGACTACCTGATGACCTGGGTGCAGGATCAACTGGATGATGAGACCCTTTTCCCCTCAAAGATTGGTGAGTTTCGATTAGAAGTAATTGTCATTTTCAGCATGTCGTATAAAAACTTTCAGCAAAACCTTTTTTCCTTATGATTTACAAATCAGTTTCACCTTATTGTTACATTTTGTTACGCATCTCTAAATCAGCCAATCACCCAGATTCACTCACTTCTTCTGTCGGTACAATACAACTAACCCCAAACATGCTGTCATAACAATTTTTCTTCCGCATACTTTAACTGCACAACAGCAGTCTAGACAGTCATAACTTTGGCATTTGCGATCGACCTTGAGCACCCCTGTTCTAACATATCCAGTTTATTTTCCTCGAGTATTTTTTGTCAAATCTGTGTTTGGCTCGTTGATGTAAAAGAGCAGACGACAAACCTATCGCCACACGTTTTAGCACCTACTATACAGGGACACCAGGGGTTATAAGGATCATGATTGTTTTTTTTCTTTGTTGTATTAGATTTGTATTTAATGAGCTGATTTCAGATATTTTAAAGGGTTCACATCTCAGAGAGTGTAGGTCTCACAGTCCTTTGTAAACATAGTTCAATGCAGCAGGATAATGATCCTAATCATACAGACAAGGCAACCAAGAGTAGAACAGTACAGTGTGGGTTCTTCACTGTCTGTGCCAGTCACCTGACGAGAAGTGAAGACATCTGTATCCTCTGTGTCATAGACTTCAAACTGAGGTTAGCTACAAAATACCTGCTACGAAATAGGCTTGTCACAATTAACTACTATATCAACTTAATATACGATGTATTACATCAGGAAGTCATCAACATGATGCTAGAATAAACAGCAGGGTTTTCTCCACCATTATAAGACTTCTGTAGATATTTGATGTTTTTTAAAGGAGCCAGAGAGTGCATTTTATGTGTTACTTTGGTGGTATGTTTTTAAGATATTTTAATATTTTTTCCTATTCCAAAATATAAATATCTTTTAAGGATTATAATTGTACTGCTATAAAGAGTATGCTATTATATTATTATACTATAATAATTATATGAATGGAATAACATTTTCCTGAAATCACAACAATATCTTTGTTTTATCACAATTATTTTTGGCTCATGGTCATCAACAGAAATTAGGCATGACAGGGCTATTAAAAATGGCAAAATGTTGAGAAAGTTTCATTTGTTCCCCAACAGAACAACATTGTATAAAAAGACTACAGTTGAATAAAATGGACAGAGTAGTTATTGTGTTAATGTCTGAAAGTCAGTGCTTTGTATCTAATAATAAATGGTGTATTTAAAACCCTATGTTTGTGAGTACAGAGGACACGCGTATCACTGTTTAATACTGTCCAACTGCGCTGGGTCCCCTCGCTGCACGTGTCACATTCTGATGTAACTGGATGCAGAGATTATTCTGCTCTTCCGTCCTCATGCTTACATTTTGATAGGAAACAGCACATGACCTTCTTTGACATCAGCATGTCCCACCACCCTCTGTCCTGCAGGAGTTCCCTTTCCCAAGAACTTCATGTCTGTGGCCAAAACCATCCTGAAGCGACTGTTCAGGGTTTACGCTCACATTTACCACCAACACTTTGACTCTGTGATGCAGCTGCAGGAGGAGGCCCACCTCAACACCTCCTTCAAGCACTTCATTTTCTTTGTTCAGGTGAGATTATTCTCCCACAATGTCGGATTGAATCGCTGCTGTGTATCTAGTGCCCCATTCAGGAATGCACTGTAATCCATATATGCTCTGTCAATTTTACATATAACATGTGGCTGAAAAGTCCTGTGTATCTTTTGAGGAGGAACTAGTGATATTTATGTCATATATGAGACAAATTTGTAATTTGTGAAACTGGGCTATACAAATAAACTGAATTGAATATGTAGCTCAGGTGGGAGTATAAGCATTTACAGTTACACTATCATATTGTCCAAGTACATTGAGGGCTAAGCGTTGCATTAGATCTCTAAATGTGTCAGGGCTACTACATCCATTTGTTTGATACAGGACCACAACCTCTTATCAGAGTGTGTATGTGAATGAGCATATTAATAAATGTTAATGTGTCTTCTCTTGTAGGAGTTCAACCTCATCGACAGGCGAGAGCTCGCTCCCCTGCAGGACTTGATCGAGAAGCTTGGATCCAAGGACAGATAGACATTTCATCACACCTCTCCCCCTTTTTAACAGTTTACTTCTCTCCTTTGTCCCTCTCTGTGACGTCTGCTACCTCTACGACTTCTAGTCTCAACTCTTACAATCTGTGCCTTCTTCTTCTTTTCATTTCATGAATGTTGTCCTTTACTTTTCCTTTTATTCCTTCCGTTGTCTTGTATGCTGTCTTTGAGCCCTTTCCTCCATTTTGCCACTTTAAATCATATAAAATAGTGTAGTGTAGAACGAATATTTTTTCACAGGACTTTGATAAATGAATCTGAGAGCAACCTACTGAATTTTATATTGGACTAAGGACATTTGGAAGTTAAAGTGAAAACCTGCTTGTTTGTTCCCTTCAGAAGTTGGTGTACAGTGTTTTGATTGTCTGAACACTTTTCTTTTTTAGTTATCGATAGGCAAATACATTTTGTTAAGTTTTAGCTTGTGTAATTAATTACAGTAACTATACTATCACATCTTTTTTTAGATGTTATTTAGTGTTCAGTGGAGAGTAAAGATGGCAGGAAAAGTAGTGACGTGACACTTGCATGACATTACAAGTGTGTGGAAAGTATTTTCAATCAAAGAGGAAGACGAGCATATCGCTCTCCGCCACAAGCCGCTTGAGGATCTGATTTTCTACAGATGCCAACATGCTGTCTGTTGACACGCTCTGACACAGTTACATGTTGAGAGCTGCAGTGAGAGACGATTGTGAGATGCCTATATATGTTCTTGCCCCACAAAAACACCACCATTAACTGCATCATGGCTATTTCCAATTTGGTCATGCAATATTGTGTTTTGCACATTTTCTGGCTATTTTCTATATTAAGATAATATGACGCAAGATATGGTGTTTACAGTGATACCTTTAAACTGCTTGCTAGTTATTTTTAAAGCTTGTACTTGAAGCTTTTGTAATTATGGCCCCATAAAGGAGTTGTATAGTATAAATGATCCTGTCGACAGCAAAAACTGTTTAATGTGTATTTTTTTTGTCATTTCAGTTCATTTTGTGGCGCTGATTTATTTGTGGAACGCCACAGATTTGAATTTCAATGCTGGTACTGTTTAACTTTTCCTTCTTTTTATCTAAATATCTCCCTTCTGGATTGTAAAATAGAGCAATAACTATTGCACCTGTGCACGATAAGGATAAGTGACCGGAGGTATATGGAGTTTTACACAGATGTCTTTATTCGTCTTGGGGCTTGCTTCAGTCCTTTCGGTTTCCTCTGGCTACGACAGCAGGGCTGTTCGTACTGCCGTCCTTCTACAACGAATGCGGATAATATTCCTGATGTTTGATTTGACAAACCTAAACAAATGAATTGTTCCATAACCTTTTTTAAGTTGGACAAAAATGTAAATCAGACAATCGTGTAACCAATTATGAACCGTTAGATAACGTAATAAAACCAGTGGGAGTGGGTGCAGTGGACAGTTCAACAATGTGAAAAAACAACAACACTTTAACTGAGACTTGTCCACTCTGGGCCCTCGAGCGGCTTGGGGGGAAATCCAGCCAGCAACCAATAAGTTAATCACTGATAAGCGTATCAATATATTTTAAAATGCGGAGTTATTTCATCGATTGTATTTGAAAATATAACTAGTCCTTTCTTTCAATCCAGCCACATATTTTTTTCATGTATTGCTTTTTCCTTACAGTTGTTTTCAGCTGTTGGCATCGGGTTACATTTCATATTACATTGTAAATGTACCTTTTTTAAAAAGGAGTAAGGGCTTTGAAATGAATTTTAAAGTTTTATATATTTACATTAATGGTCCGATGTTGGCATGTCATTTTAACTGGGACGAGGTGCGAGGATGTGTGTACTGCATCTGAACATGTGCTGTAAATAACATCAGTGTTTTATCTGAACAAAACTGTGCCTTACAAAAAGGAGCGTTTCTGATATGACAGTATTGGTAGATCAAAACCTTAATAAACACTGAAAGGACAATGTTGTGTTGATTTTAATTGTCTGTGTATACTGAATGCCTGGGAGGCTGTGCAGATGTGTGCAATAGAAACAACTATATATTTAAATGTCATGTTATTGACAGTTGGCGTGTTACTTATTAATAAGCCTGTGTCATAGATAAACTGAACTGTATTTAATAGTCTATGTTGGAGAGAAGCGAGTTACATCTGACAGAATTGTGTAATTCAATTACAATGTTAGATACTGAGAAAATATATATAATTTAATTACAGTTACTAATCAAAATTTTGATCTTTCATCCAAATATATTGTTTTTGTTAAGCTGCTTGCTCTTTTCTAATTGTATATTAGGTATATTCAAGAACCTTTGACAAAATATTGACAATAATTTGTGTTACCTGGTCTATGTTTATGTTTTTAGGACTTTTCACCTTCATTACCAAGTTTCAAACATTTGTTAGAAAAGTAAACCAATGTATCAAGTCACATTCATGGTGTTTTATTTAGTTATCAGTAATTTCTTCAACAATATCGGATTCATTTAAATCCTAAACACTTTTCCAGTCTTTCATGCCTATTCTATGGCATGTTTATTTGAAGGGTGGTTCCTCAGGTTCTGTTCTTGACGTTCCTTTGACTGATGTCGCCGACTCACAAATTGGAAAAAATGTACTCCAACTCATCTGGACGTAAGTGCAATGCTCTATTTCAATATAATATCGTTTCGTTTTAACCTGTAATAATGGTTTGGTGTAGTTATATTCCGCATGTTTAAGTTATGCATTTAAGAGACCATATGAGAGAGTACTCTAATCTACTACTCATTCTACTCAATTTCATCAACATTAATGTTTTCAAAAAAGAAATGGAACCACATATTAGGACAATACCTTTAGCAATAAACACAAAGGCTATTAAATCTGTGAGACTGTTAATATTGTACTAGGCATGTATTTGGCCACATGGCATGTTTTATTTTACTTTATTTAATTTGATGTTATGTATTTTTTTCACTGTTTTTACTTTGTCGTATTAGCACGTTTTGCCCAGCAGACTTCTGTAATAGTATTATCCAGCTACAAACACATGATAACAGTATAAAGCACAAATACCAATTGGACCGGCCATGTCACTCTTTAAACAGTGGCATGACGTCAGAGTTGCAAGGGATTGGTCGTATTACTTCCGAAGTGTGTCATACTTCTTCAGAGTCTACGATCTTCTTTCAGCCTTGACATGGTTGTATATTATATAATAAACCTGGGGACGTTTTGACTAAAATGTGATCACAGGCAGCAGAAGTCAACGGACACAACGTCCCCACTTCCGATGTCGACAGGAGGTTAAAACACAAAGTTAAGGAGTCGGAACACTTGCTTGCTGAAACGGTTGACAAATTTCAATGACGTATTTATCACTAACACCTGTATCACTCCCTAAGAATAAATTGTGTTGTAATGGTAATATCAAATACTGGATATAAATTAAAAGCAGGAGTGTCACCCGAGACGCTTTAACAAGCGCACGGTCCCATTCAACCAATCAAAATGCAGCATGTATCTCTAGTGAGAGTATTTCTCCCTGAGCACGGACTTGCAGTTACATTTCACCCTACGCTGTCAACCGTAACCACTATCATATGTGAGCCCCTTACATTCCGAAAAGCACCATCGTGATGCATTCGGACTATGTGCCATCTTATACATTGTTGTTCTGGGATTTGGTTTGATTGTGCCAGAGTTAATGAAGGTGGGATAGACGTGTACGTAGACCGCCTGAGAGGCAGCACTCGGGGCAGGTTTACGTAGCGCTACACAGAGCAAGGAGGAAATAACGACCTGTTTTCCGAGACACCGTCGAATAGTTAGCTTTCGTCTGCGGGTTTATTTTTGGTTATATTTCCTACAGAGGTGATTAATTGACAAATGGTAACATCACAACGACTGTCCTCGTTTTGCTCGGAATTGGCGGCACGTTAGCTTGTTGTCTTGGTAACTACGTCGGGAAGAGCGTAATCATTTAACGTAAGTTATGTTAGCTAAGTTAATGCTACGTGGGAGTTGCTAAGCGGGTATTTAACGTTACGTAGCTCGCCAAAGGCAACACGGATCACATTGTACAACTTGTTGAGGTGGTTCGAGATGCTTCATGAGTAACACGGGGGAATCTTCTTGTAAATCCAGGCGATCGTTGTTCGCTAACGTTAGCTACCTGCCTGGAAACACTGGGTGAGCTGTCAACCGTTAAGCTAGCGACAGTGGGAGCTCTCTTCACATGAGTCCTGGTCTTTAAAATGAGTCCAAGAAACAGATGTTGGTGCCTGGTAAATTAATTAGCGTATCTAAACTAGAAATGCAACTTGTTGAACTAAAGTTAATTAATCTAAAATGGTATTAGCTTCATGCACGTTAACGAGTAGCAAATATACAGAACGATCACTCAGAGCTAACTGTCACTTTCTCCTTTCATGTGAGTCAAGCTGTTTAAATAACGTTACACCTTTTTTCACAGGCTTCGGTTGAGTCATGGCAGATGAAAATACACAGTTCTGTGGCAATTGGTATGTATGGATAAGGTGCAAGGGATGGGTCGATTTGATGTGGAGGTGAAACTGTTTTTAAATATGTTTTCCCTGTTTTAGCAAACATGACATTCCAGAGGCTAATTTCACTACCCACGAGATCCACTGCCGAAGAAACATTGCATTGTGTGATGTGTGCCAGGAGCCAGTGCCCCGGTCAGAGCTGCTGGAGCACAAACAGCAGGAGCATACTCGGGTAAACTAACAGAAATACTCGTAACTTTAATTCCTTCAAAATATGTATTCTGTTTTGAGAGCAGGCCCAATACCGAAACCTGGACAGTGTGTGTTATCTGCATAGCCGGGAACAGCTGATTATGAAAACACAGTAAAGGGTGTGCCTGTTATTTGTTTTGAGTAAGTATCCATGCAATAATTGAACAGGACAGGAACACACCAAACTGTGTGGAGCAATTGTTGTGGCAAAAAATACACGTATTGTTAATATCGGTTACAGATGCTGTTTGTCACATGCAAACTATAAAGTAGCCTCTCTGTCTATGGTCAATATTTTCTCAGCAACCACGTAGTTCATTCATCAGCAACCTCATATCCTCATTCCAATGATACCGGCTTACAAAAGAGCAACGGCACACTGATGCTGGATGCAACTGAAAAATATTTCTACTTTGATTACAGATTACATGCAAGTGTGGTTTGAAGATTGAGAAGAATCATTTTGCTGTTCATCAGGTATTTCTGAAAAGCCTTTCTCTTCCCTGTTGATGATGCTGATATTCAGCCAGTTTCATTAAATGGGTTTATTCACGATTGTTGTTTCTTTCAGAGCTCTGAATGTTCCCAGCGGCTGGTCCCATGCCAATTCTGTGAACTAGAGATTGTTTTCAGTCAGTCCAAAGAACATGAAGATTATTGCGGCACACGCACCGAGCCCTGCGTTCACTGCAAATGCAATGTAATGTTGAGGGAACAAGCTGTGCATCCGGTCTTGTGTGGAAGCCTTACACCGCCGCAAGAGAGGAACAACAGTCGGACGAGTCGCAGTCCAGTAGAACCACAACCTCCAGGGCCGTGGTTTGAAGCTCACTCCATCCGAAACCTCCTCAGAGCACAAGAGAGAGGCCCAAAGAATAATAACATCAGTGCAGCAGAACAACAGGCCTTTCCCCGGCCATTTGATCCCAGAGAATATTATACTTCCAGGGGACCTCAAGGCCCAGGAGACTGGAAGACTACTGCCCCGAGAAACACTTTTAGCCCATGTGAGTTTATTACCGACCTATAGATTATTACATTTTCTGTGGGTAAGAACGTTGTCACTAGGCTTAATTGTTTTATGTGTCTACATAATCATATATTGGCCAAATGCGTACCAATGGAGCTTTTAGGCAATATATAAATCCTCTGGGGTTGTATTGTAAACAAACTATTTATTTATTATTTCCAGTCATCACAAGCCATTGTGTGTATGCCTAAGGTCTAACAGACACAGTGAATGCATTTCCTCCCCCATAAGACATTTCATTACGGTTTTTGATGTATATTTTAACGTGTGCATTGTTTACATTCCACGTTCACTAGCCGTTCTCTCTACTGACTTTGGGGGCACTCTGTATTACTGCCACCCGCATGTTAAAACATAAAGCGTACCTTTTTAAACTTTCAATTATTCTATAGCGTTGCCGAATTTGTCATCATCTTTACAAAAATCACTCGGCCTGTATCGCACAGAAATATCCCACTGAAAATATTACTGTCAACTTTGTATTTATGTATGTCATCTGTATTAAATAAATGTTGTAAGCAGAAGAGATGCCCCTGGAAATGATCTATCCATATCTATTTAGAGAGGTTTTTGCTAATTTTGGGCCAAAAGAACACGTTATGTGTTTTTGTTGTGTTTATATTTTGAGGTTTGATTGAATGCAATAATGCATAGAGAAAATGAGAGGTTTAACATTACAGGTTTCTCATAAAGATTAAACAGAACAAAAACATTGAAATATTGTTTTCTCCTATTTCTGTACTTGTAGCTAAAGTTAAAACTGTTATCTGGAATAACTATCATTTGTTTTCTTGTTCTAGTGATGGGGCAGAGTGATTTCCGGACTGGCGGCAGCAGCAGTGTGTGGCCACAGAGTGAGCTCACACTGAATGAGGATTCATCAGGCCTGGACTACATGTTGGCTCTCAGCCTCCAGAGTGACGTAGCATCGGGGGCTGGAGGCGTAGAGGGAAACCTGTGGAGTGGAATCTGGGACCACAAGATTGGGAAGACTTCTAACTCTTCTGTAAACTCTCCACTCTCTCCGCCCAACAACAACTACCCAAACTTCACTACAAGCACGAGTACAAGCACGAGTGCCGTCCAGGAACAAGACCAAGCAGGTAAATTGCAGAAGATTGGAATACTTTTAGTTTTTTAGTTTGTGTTTGTTTGTTATTGATTTAAATAATATTTTACAGATACCATGCTTCCTTGTGAGTTTTGCGAAGAACTGTTTCCCGAAGAGGACCTAATTTTGCATCAGGTTAGTGATTTTATCCTTTTAGTTAAGGTGGTGCTCATGATGACAGAGTTTCTGTTTGTCTCTGCTCATCCCAATATTGGCTTATTTTTAAATTGAGAACAATTTTGACTAATTCCTGAAATGTGTGTTGAATCGTGACTGAGGCGTAAACATACTAACAGCACAACTACAAGCCGGCCCTCAAGAAAAAAGGATCACTGCTCACAGGATCCTGATATGGACTGAAGCACTGAATTCACAATGCATTGAGAGGCCTAGAAAAGACTTCCTTGTGTCACATTGTATATAGACTCTCTGAACCTTGGATGACGGTGACTAAAAAGATGAATTACAGCTTTTAACAAATTTCATGTCACCTGTACGTCATGTTCCTACGGCTGTCTGAAAACAAGGTTTTCGCGTAGTGAGTGAGGGCTGCCTTGAAACGGGGCTTAAACTAAAACATATTTTTGTTATTGATAAGGATGATGAATCCTTTTTGAAAGTAACTCATTCATAGTTTTGTCCATAAATTGTCAGTAAATCCAAGGTAATGTCTTTTTCTGTCAGTTAAAAACACAATATGTTCAGTTATTAAAATGCAAAGTAGGAAATCTTCTCTTAAATATTTGAGAAGCATTTTAGCATGAAAAAGTACTTTCAATATATGCCGAAGGACTAAAGATCCTGTTATCAAAGATGCACAAACATCGTAATCTCCTTTGAGAATTCATGTTCACATTCAAGTAAAACACACGTATAACATTAGAAGCAAAACCTGCAACGCATCACTGGACCAAATGAGGCAGACGGTTCTGTAATTGCAGGTCAGTGCATCATATCTGCATGATGACACAACAAAAGCGTAGAAGTACAACCGGAACCCGACAGACCTGCCAGATAGAACCAGTGCAACAGAACCGGCTGCAGGAAACGCTTAATGTGCTTCCAGTCCAACTTTCAGTTAGAAGTTACCTTACTGTAGGACACACTTGCTGTGACATCCTTTGTCGTGTCGCATTAGGTTTTTCTTCTGAAACCTGTCCATGGGCTGTCTCACTTCCAATTAGAATTTAGAAATAAATCTGTGTATGCACAAATGTAGTCGGTATAAAAGTATCAGATCCAGTCGTGGATCACATTATTGCATACTTTGCCGTATCTTTTGTTTCTCAGGGTCCACAGTGCAGGTACAGCCTTTACGGGTTTGAACAAGAGGCTTTCATCTCCATCTAGTTGAGGGTGGGATGAGTTTCTCAGACTTTAGCAGCATATTTTTCTTCTCTGGGTTTCAGACTGGATGCAGCCCCGCCTCCGCCTTTGCATCTTACAGCAAGCAGCCCTTGTCTCCACCCAAAGAGGACCGGATGGGCAGAAATGCTTCAGGGCTGATGCACAACGTCCCTGACACGCTCGCTTCAAACATCCCCACTTTCCCTCGGTCAGTGTCCCCGGCCTCCTACAGTCCTCCAGCCAGTCCTCTAGAGGGCGATGTGGTCATTCCATGTGAATTCTGTGGCGTTGCTCTGGAGGAGGCTGTCGTCTTTCACCACCAGGTATGACGGTAATCAAGTTAACTAGCCAGTCTAAAACTATTGAAATGTCATAAGTCAGGGTGAAGTACTTTATTGTGTTGCCTTGAGGACATGTGGCGGTCTAATTAAATTTAAACATAAATCCACTGATTTTTTAATTGCCTAATGGCCAACTTATTCTGTGTTCTTTATATCCAGGACAAATGTGATATGCGTCCTCAGGCGGCTCACCCTCTGAATAATCTCACAAAAGCATCAGTCAAAAAAACCCTGAGCCCGACCAACGATGCCTTTGGTCAGATGTCTTCCGATTTTCAAAGGAGAATGAATCCCCAAGGTATTGTATGGAATTGTATTAGAATATTACAAATGTGATAAGAGAAAAGGTGTTGACGTGAACATACAACAGTCAACATCTCTCACGCTCATTTTCAGGTTCCCGCATATACATTTTGGGTTTCTACTAAAACATATTTGCATGCTTTAATGTTTAAAAAACTCATTATAAAGACATAACATTCCTTTTCTCGCATTGTGTGTGTTTGAATGTACCTGTATTCAACATCTGTCTGAAACACTCCTCCAGAAGCTCTGATTGGCTTGTGAGGAAAAGTATGATGCACCTTTGCAAAGGTAGTTCAATCCCTGGCTGAGCCATTCAGTTCTCATGGATACTAAAGAGCACGTGACGGAAGAGGGGAGCCAAACCTGAATGGCTTGTTGAATCATATGTTTTGTGACAAATGTGTTGTCTTATTTTAGTTTGTGTGTTGGTAGGCACTCCATATACACAAATGTAGGTGCACAAGCACTACAAAATGGTACATGTGCAGAGCTAGTTTGTGTGTCTATAGTCTTCGGAGGTTTTGTTATTGTGTCCAGGCTTTATGCGTGTTTTTAATTACGCTCATTGTGTTTGTCCTGTTCCGCATATAGCCGACTTCTCGGATGTGAACTTTGGATGCGACAGAGAGACACCAGGACCAAACCCGATGGACTGGCAGAGAGGTTACATTGGACTACCGAGTCAGCGGAAGACGTCCAACAGCGACGCGTCTGTAAAGAACCGAGCTCCGCCGGGCATGGAGGCAGAGGGCGCTCACTCATCCCCCTGTGACGCCGAGACGGCCGGCGCTCCAGCTCTAAAGGGGTAAAAGCTGTCGTCGACATGAGGGAGACTCGTTCTGTAATATCATTTGAATCACTAGTGCGACTATGATTTGTGCCTTTTTACCTTCGCATTGAAAATGCGGAAGGTTTTGTTTTGATCGCTGTGTATTTATTTATTTATTTATTTATTTGTATGCGTGTTACTCGCATAACTCAAAAAGTATTAAACCAAATCGCATGAAATTTGGTGGGATAATTGGTTATTATCCGGGGACCATTTGATTAGATTTGGGGATCGATCGGGTCAAAGGTCAAGGTCATGAAAAGGTCAAAAACGTCTTTTTACCAATTTCTATCTAATTGGCATGCAACTAATGCCAACATGTTCATAATTCAATGCCCAATCTTGTGATATGCGAAGGTATGCTCTCTACCGAGTGCCCCTTCTAGTTTGTTAGTATTATAGTGGTGACTGTATTAATTAATATTCAGATTTTAATGTGTTTGTCCACCAGAGTACATCTACCAGATAATAAAGAAGGCAAAGGGAACAGAAGAAATTCATTGACAAAGGTAGACCTCTAGTTTCCTTAAAAACAAAAGCATGATTCTGTTGAGTTGATTGATTTGTCATAAGTGGTTTGTCTTTTGGGAGTGACGGTACGTTCACTACATTATGCAGCCAGACTCCTGCTGGCTTTGGTTTGTTAAGCACTTTGTAACGCTAGTTTCATGTTGTGGGTGAGAAACGTTTTAACACTTAAATCATTCAAATGTATCAGAAGAAGATTAATGAATGTGGGTATAGAAACTGGATTCATACATTTCCATGAGAAATGGAACTGCTACTGTAATGTAAATGGTCGTGCTGCTGCCGAGTCATTTAAGGGCTTGTAATGGAGAAAGTTATAATTATCTCAGTGTAAAGTCTGCTTAATTGTGGATTTTCCTTTTTACGGCCACGCAACACATTTTTCCATTGTATTTCTTTCCACTTGCAGTTGCCCAAGAAGCAGAATGAAGAGCAGCAGGAAGAGTGAGAGCATGTGGAGAAAAACCAAAACCCAAATCTCCTGCTCGGCTTTCATTTATCCTCTTGCACACGTATGAAAACAAAACGTATACCTATCTGATAAGTGCCTGTGTGAGTATTAGTTATCCTGCAGTTTATATTTTAATGATTTTTACTTTTAAGGTCTAGGTAATTTGGTTTAATAATACATATTTTGCTTTACTTTTCAAATATTTGTATGTCTAACATCCAGCCTTAAAAGGTAAATTCTCAAATTAATTTGATTTGCGCTGAGTTTGATTTGGTTTTTAAATCCTCTTGTACTGTATAAGTCGTGTCCTTGCTCATTAGGGAACGTTGAGAACATCAGACACATGACTTGTCGGTGTACATTTGTCTCACTTAATCTCACCTTGTTATGTCAGCCAAGGACATTTTGTTTTCACCCCTGTTTGCCAGTTCTTTCAGGGTCCTTCAGTGTTCCTGTTGGGTTCTTAATCTGTATGTAACCTAAAGCACTTTGATAGATTATTTTGTTAAAAAAGGGCTTAAGGAACATATTTGATAAGTGTATGCATCTTTGAACATGAAGAAAAGAACCCTGTATTATTGATCATTTGTCTTTTTTATACTGTTGAACATTTGTCTTTAATACTCTTCAGTAATATTTTGATTTTTTTTTATCATCATAACTGTAGAACTATATATGTTGTGTTGTTATGAGCTGGCTCCTGAAGCTGTGTCTCCTGTCCAATCTTCTTTGAAGTAGAATGAAAAATATTGTGTGCAGCACCTCCGAATAGGATTTAAGATGTATTTTGTGTGTAACATAGGGTCCACTTCAGCAATACATTCAGGATAGGCAACCGTGTGCCACAGGTGGTTGAGACCTTGTAACTAAAGACAGATCCAGAGAATTTTCCTGATTAACATCTGATAATCAACCTCAACTGTTGAGGAGCAAGTAATCAGTGCAAACTCCTGCTGTGGCGTTAGGGTTGACTAGGTTCTCACGCCACATGGCTGACTATTCCTTTTTAAGAAAACTGTCTTGATGCTCTTTGTCTTGTATGGCTATTAAATGTGTAATGAGGAGATTTGTGGCTTCAGCTGTATTCTGTCTGTTCACCTCACTACCAAATCTCTGTCACGTGTTTTTATTATTCCTGTCGGAGGAGGAGGAGGAGGAGGAGGAGGAGGAGGAGGAGGAGGAGGAGGAGGAGGAGCTTTTACAACAATGCTGCTGTCTTTTATGTATGAGGCTAAAATGGTGACTTTTTGTCAGTCACTTAGGATCAAGCGTATGTTTGATGTGTTATTGCATCTTAAAATGACCGTATTTCAAGAAGATTGGAAGAAATCGTTAAGCTCTGTTAGTGTGTGAAAAATAACTTCATTATTGTTATATAGGCATTTTTTGTGACCAGTATAGTTGTTGCCTGAAAGGGGATGATGGAAATGCAATTAACATCAATTCCTTTTAAAGTGGTGGTCATCTGAAGTAGTACACAACCTCATGTAAAACCAACATCTTCAATGCTGTTCTTTCAAATGAGTACATCTTCAGGAGTCATTTGTAATACTAATAACAGTATTCAGTATTTCTCCACCAGAAGTTTATTCCTGGCCTCACGGATTTAAAACGGCATTGAGACGTTTATGGAAATGAAGTGCTGTTGCATTGTTTACCAGGTTCATCATGTCCTTATAGTTTTCTAGGACGTTTCCCAGAAATCTGGTATTAATTATGGGGAAATTAGAGATATTTTCAGACTGTTACTTAGTTGTTGAGTTTATAAGCAATTGTTCATTTCCAAAGGAATTTACTAAATGAAATGCTGTATTACAAAAACATATCCACTAACAATGACTACTATATATACAGAGGTAACTACGCAATGTTGGTGGCTATAAATACACTGGCTATTGGTGAAAAAAGTCAAACTGTCTACTTTTCTAGAAGTATGATTAATGCTAATGCCCACAGTGGCATTAATCACCCCTCATACAGCACGTTGTTTCTCCCCTTGGAGCGCTTTGAATGCGCGCCGGGAGAAGCCGGCGCCGCAGAGGGGCGGGGCTTACACCTTTCAGTGGGAATCCTCGGTTCAAAAAGCTGCCAACGTCTCCTCGTGAGGTTGTGTGGGCCACTTTCTGCTTTCACGAAGACTTGATAGGCTCGAGAACAGAACCGAATAATGCCCTCCGTTAGTGGGACGCGGGTTTACTTTCTTTAAAGGATATTTCTGATTTTATCTACCTCGACGTTTGGGACAAATTGAAGACACAGAAACGGCAACAAGTCGTGCAGGTGGCAGACCACACGCTGACCGGTAACACCGAGACTCGCTATCCAGACCTGAGCTCGACGAGGGAGTCCAAGATGTCCGTGGACAGTTACTCTGCGCTGGACGAGTCGTCTCTCCGGGCCCTGGTGAGTACCGAGATGCCCGCTGCCCCTGTAAGGTGAGCTCTGGGGGGTCCTGCTACCTGCCCGCCCGGGGCAAGTCGGGTCCAGAGAGCTGGAACTCCACCAACCGACTGAGCTGAGGATTATCGACCTTTATACTTCCTACATAAGGACACTTTATGTTTTATTATCATTATAGTTCTGTTGCTGTTACCACGAGTGTCAGTTCATTTCCTTCACAGACATCGTGGCTGTTGATTAGACAGGGGAAACTTACCTTGGGCTTAGGATATTCTAAGCATTTTGTCACCAGTATTTGTGACACTTCATAGAATAAATAATTAGTATATTTCGAAAATAATAAGCAGATGAATGAGTACAGTTGTCAGTTGAGTGGTGAGTTTCGGAGACTACAACTTGATTTAAAGCCATCATTTGATTCACCAACTTTATGATGATCAACGGTTTAAGTCATTCTCCATATATCATTTGAAATTCAAAATCTCTAGTTTCTGGTTTATGAAATAATACAAATAATACATTTCCAAATTGATCCATGAAGAAAACAATAGTGCTATCTAGTAAATATTGATTTACGATGCCGCATATCAGACATGCCTTCCTATAGACACCTGATGGTGTAATAAAGTCGTGTGTATGTCACTTGGAGGTGAGTCACAATAATAAACTACCTCTTGATCATTAGTCTCGACTCTAGATGGTAAGTGAGCAACAAAGCAGTAGTGATAAAGTCAAGAGAAAATCTAAAAGAGGCGACTTCCTGGTTCCCAGTCGCATTAGTCATCACGTCGTCATGTCTTCATCATGGCCTGAGGCAGAGGAAGGTGAGACATCAGTCTGTCTGAGACGTCTCGGGACGGCTGTAACGCAGACGCATTAATGTGAGTCAGCCAGTTCCTGTTCACACATAGTTACACAGGGTTCGTCTGGGTCACGCTACACACACACACTGCACTCAATTCCCTCCTTCAGTGTGGATTTAGTTGTTGTTGTTGTTGGATTAAATAACACAATCTGATTTTAGATTTAAGTAGTTTTCCCAAGTGCGTGTGTATGGTAATAACCAGCCTCCTCATAAATCCATTATCCATTTGGTCTTCTTGTAGATCAGTAAACCTGTCAAGAAAAGGCTGTTGACTTTGGATCACGGCTTGGGAGAAACGTTATGTTTTGTTTTATTCAATCATTATCCCCCCCCCCCCCCCCCCAAAGTCTGTGGCCAGGAGCTTTCTTCTCATAAATCACTTAAAGTCCAGACTTTTATCACAAGTGACCTTTTTATAATAGTGGGAGAACAGGAGTATATGAAGGAAATAATATTTTCCAACAGCAAAATGATTTACTTGCGTCTAGAGTATTGGTTGTTTTAATCATACATTTTGTGAGTGTATTTATCGAGGAGCAAAGCAGGAAAGAGGGAGTGGAAATGATTATAAAGGACTCACAATGGTCACTCCATATTTTGGAAGTAAAAAGAATCAGGACCTCAAGTATTACAAAACCTCTTTTAGTTTTGTATTACTGTGATTGTTGTCATTTTTTATTTTAATCAAGTGAGAGCTTCAGATGTGCAGGTGTGTGTGTGCGATGGATGGTTTCCATGTGTAGCTTTTTTTTAATCTCCAGTAACATTTTATTTTGCATGAAATAATCAGAACAGAATGTCTCTTTGTCTGAATCGTCTTGCGTACGCCGCGGATGCAGGCGTTGCAGCAGCAGAATAAAACCCGGATCATGCAGACGTTTGAATTCCTTGGGTTCATCTTCAAGAGGCGCTGACCGAGCCAGATCTCCCCTGGCCACTGGTTCCATGGAGCCGTCCCTCCCTCACACGGGACCGGCAACCAGTTCCAAGGTCACGGAGATCCCACATGCTCACTGATGACGGTCGGCGGGACTCGAGTGTCAGAGTTTTCCACAGTGAACTCGGAGGAAGCAAAACGGTGATTAAAGTCGCTACTCGGAGGAGAAGTTCATCATGTGAAGGAATTTAGATTGGACTCCATCAATGGAGCCTTTTGTGTTACTTTTTTTTGTTGAATATAAAACCTAAAATATTTTTTTTAGGTCGCCAGTAAAAGTTGACGGACACTCTGAGATGCCCAAACTTAATTAAACGTGTAGTAAAGCCAGGTGGAGGAGCTTCTACGCAACAGCAGTTGGATAACGAACACAAAGTTAATGAGCTAAACCGCCAGGAGGTCAGACGGCGGCCTCTCTAACTCCAGTAATCCCTTCTCTACACGTATATTCAAAACCCGGCTGCCTTTCTTTTATTGCTCATTTAATCCCCTCCATGGCAACCAGGAAAATCATTTGTCTTTTCTCTTGGCCGCCACAATTATTTAAATATCACCAGAAATAATCAGTTGATGTCCCAGTTTCTCTGGGAGAGGATGTTTGGTGCCGACCATCTGTGCGACTGGAACTTCAGATCCGTGGAGACAGAAAGACAAAAGCTGCAGAGCAGCTCTTTCCACCCAAACCACTCCAACCACTGCCACTTAAAGTCGATTGGGCTGATTCCCAGCTCGGGAGGTGATTACACCTGATCATTCAGGGGCTGCAGCCCTGAATGTGCGTGGCCGTAGTTTCCTGTGTGCACGTGACATACCTGCAGGTGTCTGTTGTCGTGACTTCATGCACCTGCACACTGACTTAAGGAGACCCGTCGGCCCCACCACCGTGTCCCTTCCACTTCTGTCTGAAGCTCCTCGAACCGCACCGACGGGGCCAGGAAGCTCTCAAAATTCGCCGTACGTGCGTGACGTGGTTTTGTCTTTCGGTTTTTGATCATTCTAATGCACAAGTCTGCCTTTTCAATTTGAATTGACGTGACCGCAGGAGAAGTTTCCGTCGGTGGCGCCTGCGGGGCAGATTTCACAGGCTGGATGTCTCGCACATTATTCGCAACTGGTCTTGCCAGCTCTGTGACCGTCCTTTTCCCTGGTGAGCGAGAGGTATTCACACATGTTTAAAAAGGGCAGTTTCCCTCTGTGGTCCGGCCTCTGTGACGTATTGGACCCCCGGGCCTTCGCTTTATGGCTCTCTGGACCTTTTGTGCATTGACAAGGGCTCAACGGTTACAGTCGGAGAGGGAGAACGGATTTGTTTTGTGGACTCTCAGGTCCTCTTCTCCCCCGGGGTCACGGTCCAAAATGTCAGACACATCATCAGCGTATAAATCGTAAAAATGATGGTCCATTATATAACTGTCGCCTGGGACACAGCCCGATATACTTGCAGTTATTTTAATATTGTCACTTAGACTTCAAGCAGATGTTATCGGGGGCTGTATTTGTTCAACGATGTCTTCGGTCTTCAACTTTCTACCTGGCAACTATTATGATAATCTACTTTTAAAAAGAATAATTGTAGAAGCACGATTCGGCAAGACCTAACCTGAGCCTCGGCAACGATCACGGAGACGTGTGTCGTGCCTTCAAAGGGGCGGCAGAGGTACAAGCTGCTGCATGCAACTCCTCTCCCTTTGATAACGGCTCCTCTCTCCTCACGGAACAAGAGCGGGGTAACCGTTACGCTCCTGACCGTTGATGACACCTGCTGCTTACGGCTTCAAGCTGCCAGTTGGCGAACAGCCTTTCTGGGTTTACAAAAAAGTGTTTCTCTCCCCTGAAAAAAACTCACAGTGCAAACCTCTTTGTTTGTTTGTTTGTTGTTGTTGTTGTACTTCTTCTGCTGCGCCTGTCACCGTTCTCACAGCTATTTCCACCATTCATATTTCCACAAAGCCATTTTCTGTCTGGTTTCAAAGGTGTCAGCGAGGAGGCGATGAGGACTCGAGCCGTGAACGGTTCGTCCTTCTGAACCGACACTACGGTCCTCGATATCTACAGAGACCCCGCTAAGCTCCAGCCTGCAGACTTCAGCCTCTGACGGTCAATATCCAAATCCACGGCCAGGCAGCAGAGAGATAAGGAGTCACTTGTTTGAGGAAGCAGGAAACTTCTGTTACTGGATACTGCTATACTTAGCCAGCCACTTTGGCTCTGAAGGGATGAGAAAGAAAAGCAGGGAACTTTCTGAGGATGCGCATGTGAAAGTCTATTCTCGGCCTCTGGCCTTTAAGTGGTGTGTTGCTCTGGAACAATACTTCTGGGTAAGCGGAGCACACGTTCACACGTTGCTCCACGTTTACAGTCATCATATTGAAGAAGATACTTGGCATTGCGTTGTCATTTTTGAGTCAACATAAGCTTGTTAATCAACAGGCACCGTTTTGTCTTTTTTACAAAAGAATAATGTAGCACACACACACACACACACAGAGCAGGGTAACAAACCTCTCAGTGGTTGATGTGGATTCTGTCGGTGCTTTAATGTGATATACATTCTTACAGTAGGTGCACTAACGGTGTGAACCGTGCACAGTGCTGCTGGTGCTCCTGGTCTATGGGGGAACCGGTACAAACCAAAAGAGGATCACTGGTGAAAACATTGCTCCATGGTGCAACCTGTGGTCAAGACTTCAACAGAGCACCTTTTTATTGAAATAAGTGCAGTCAGTGATGCGGCAGAAGCAACGTGTGGTTACTGACGGAGGTCCCGGGCACAGCTTGTTGATGGAGGGTTGGACCGTTTATTGTAAGCATCAGATGGGAGACGGCGATGGGCTACTCTGCTGGGGGTTTGTCTCTGTGGGAGCGAAGTGATCCTGCAGTGTTTCTACTCCATCTGTCTGGATCATCATATGCCAGATGGAAGAGGTCTGGATAAAGGCTTGAAGGGGTCTCCTTCACTACCACCAGGCGTCTCTGGCTAGGGACGTCCCAGCTCGAGTTGGAATGCTTGAGGAGTTTTGTTTTTGTTGTTGTGATAAACATTCACACAAGTTGCTGTGTTGACGGATTCCCAGGTGTGTTAGACTCTGAAGAAACACTTTCCAGATGTGTACAATCTACGCTGTGGCTGCTGTTCCAGTGGTCTCCATGAAATATCTACACTTTATGTCCACTTTACATTAAATGAGGGAGTTTTTCTATCGGGTGAAGAGAACATTGTGACTTATTTACAAAGTTGCTCGTAAACTCCTTTAATGTGCAGTCACCGTTTCCTTTGCAAGAACACACAGACTCACGTTCACCATGCCATAGCAGGGCTTCGGTGCCGTTTCAGCAGTCTTTGGCTTTAAGTTGGAATAAAGTTGTCGCTCTGTTTTTATTAAGAGAAAAAAAAAGCATGCAGACAGGAAACTGCACGCCGCACGCTGCAGGATCTAAAATGTTTTGGGTTTTTTGCCAAGTCGCATACAGAATTAAAGTAGTTCACACGTTTAGGAGTAAATGGTACTTTTAACATCAAACGGATGGAATAGAAAAGGGAGAGAAGTGTAGCAACACGTTGGTTTGTGTTTTCTAAATTGATTCCCTCAGGAGAAAACCATTTCCCCAGATCTACAAGAAATCCTCCAGCGGATGTTGATGTTTTGCTTTCCAGACCACTGTTGTACATGTTGTGGGTCTACTTGAGATAATATCAGCTGATCTGTTAACTGGTTTGGTTTTGTCCATCCGTCGTTGTTTTAGGTACTGTGCAGTTTCAGAGTCGGCATGGCGGCTCTCGTGTTAGAACAAAGTGTTTGTGCTCTACAGCCTCCCAAAGTGCTCCAACGTCCTCTCTGTTCCTTCTTGTGGCACATCCCTCTCTCCTCCTCACTCCTTCCCCATTTACCAAAAGAGATAGTGAACCATTGCTTGGTTTGGCCGGTGATGTCCCACATTTATAGAAGATCCATCATGCTCTGCTTCCTGCTGTGGCCTGCGTCTGCCTCGCAGGACGAGACTCGCAGAAGTGCTGCATCCAATGTCGGCTCTCTTATCTCTTTATTTATGAATGTTCCTTCCTGCTGAAATGTGTTGAACTGTATCAGATCTTCTGCTTATGACCGCAAGGTACTAACAACAAACTGTGGACACCGCCCTGTCTCTGGGTGTCCTAAGGTATGTTGAACAAAGAAGGTGTGAAGCCCAGATCCTGCTCACCAAAAAGGAAGAAGAAGAGAAAAAAAGGACTGAACTTGTCTAGTTCTTTTCGTGTGTGTGGTTGGTTTTAAATATTTGCTACTGTGGATGATTACAATATAGCAGTTAGATATGAACGCTACACGTTTGGAAAGTCCTTTAGAACTTGAAAGGTCAATATTTTGCAGTTGATCGCACAATCAAGCGTGGGGTCGACTGCCCTAACGTAAGACTCTACTATGAATCTGTGACACGCTGGACACGCGAGAGTTCAGACCGGAGCCTCGTTACAGCCGTTGAGAACATGGCTGATGCCCGTACCCCCTCTGGCCCACATGCATTGCTCCATGCGTCCGCTCGTTAGGCCTGCTCCCTCATGTGTAAAGGGGACACAGTTTCCCAAGTCTGCTCTGGACGTCTGTTCTACCGGCCAGTTATTAATCAAGGTTACGCCTCGCCACCCGCACACATGTAGCTGCACACACAAAGAGCAACGCGTGCAGTAATCTCTCTCTCTCCCTGGCTTGTATATTTCTCTCCGAGACAATGAAGGCTCAGTGTGCACTGACGCACAGGAGTTTTGACCTTGAATCTGATTCTTTTCTCTGTCTATTTTTCAGCATAGAGGTGACTGAAACTCCCGCTTCCTAGAAATCCTAGAGTCCCTTACCCTGCAGGGCTCTCGTGTGTCCTCGTTATATTTCCCATTTTTGTGGGAGCGGTGTATCGGCCTTCGTACGCATGCAGTGAGAAATGATTTATAGGCTTTCACCTGATTGAGATTTGAGTTTTTCACCCAAAGCAACGCATTCCAGGGTGATCCAAATATCTTTGAACTTTCTCCCCCTGCTGCTCTTTTCTCGATTGTTTATTTGTGTCTACATGTGTGTACCAGTCTGGCTTCCTC
This sequence comes from Liparis tanakae, assembly GCA_036178185.1. Taxonomy (NCBI): domain Eukaryota; kingdom Metazoa; phylum Chordata; class Actinopteri; order Perciformes; family Liparidae; genus Liparis; species Liparis tanakae. Next base: position 9,460,176 of record CM070094.1, on the reverse strand, counting down.
TGGCAGCTGGTAATCCACTTCGGCTCTGCGACCAGGAGTGTCCTGTGTGTCCTTATAAGGGCAAACTCACTTGAGGGCTTGACAAGTGAGTTTAAAGCACTGATCCGATCGGCTGTCTGGCTGCACTCTAACCTTCTGGCTGCTCTGGAAATTATTACTGTAGCTCTCATTTCATGCACAAGCACACAGTAACCCGTACCTCTCACTCATGCCCGTTCACGTGAGCTCACACGCCCGGCGATGGTATACTTACCCCTTTGTGTCAGGGGAATCTGTTGGAGACGTCACGGTTCACAAACTAGAAAGTGTTGAGCACAAAACCTCAGAGTCATTGCTCACCCTCTGGGAGTCAAAAGGTTGGGCCTCGGCCTGAGGGGTCGTTGTGCTCCCAGACAGGGCCGTGTGTGTGTGTGTGGGAGGGGGGGTGAAGGTAGATGTTGTCCACACACCGGGCTCTGATGTGTGACCTGACCTTTTGTAATGAGACGCACAGCATGTTGGGCTGGCGGTTTAAAACGGCGATACTCGTGACACGTGACCTTGGAGATTAATAAAGTATATTTCTATTCTATTCTTCTATTCTACAAGTGGATCCGAGTACACACGATACCCGTTTCGCCCACCTCTCTTTCAAGGATGCATGTTTTTTTTCTTCTACAAAATGCATTTCTATGTAAAAGAAATAGTCGGAAATTATAGCAATACAGGGAAAATTGTGATCCAGAAATGTGTGTCGTAAATAAACAGGTAATCTGACCGGGCTCTCAATACCAACTTTGTCACAAAAGTATACCCATCCCTAAATAGTACTTAGACAGACACGTGCTTCCATTCAGCCCTGTGTACTGAGACAGCCTATGGTTAAGTTGCTATGGATACATATTGTAATAAATGAAAAGGGGTGTTATTAAGACAAATCTGAACTTGTACAGCGCTTTCTTTTTTTTTTTTCCCGTGTGGTCTTTTCACTTCCGCAGGTTTAACGTAATCCCGTTTCAGGGCTGCACCCACAGGTCGTTGCTACAACATGTGCACGTAGTTCAAAGCCATTAATTGTTGCACAGTATATTTTAACTACCTGTGGAACCTTGACTTCTTGCCATATTGTACTACTTCTGAGGCCGTTTCCATGTGTGGCACAATGAATTAAACTGGCCACAAAAACTTCAAAATCCTCCTTGAATCTGATTGGTTCCTGAGTTCAGAGGGTGTTTGTCCTCAGGAGTGTGTCACCAGCTGGTCGGGATTACTGCTGAACCACACACTCTGTAATTTGATGTGATTGATTGAGCTGCGTCAGTCAAATGTCTTTGGATGTAAGTTTGAGGTTTTGACTCCATAGAAAGTTTGGCAGGACGTGAATCAAAGTGACCAATAGTGCAGCACAAGCCTGCTTGTAAAACACTGAAACATTGTGTTGTGTTATGCTCCACGCCGCAGTACGATTCCTACCAAATAAGGTAATCCTTTTCTGGTTTATATCGGTGAGTTAAAAAAAAAAAGAGCTGGGAAGACGCACGTAAGCATCGCTTTGAAGAGGTTCTCTAGGATTGTCTTCTCTCCTCACAACCACCTCCTCCCTCCTGGTGCCGAGACGGCAGCTTCCTCCCACCCAGTGACGGGTCCTCTGGTTTGTACAGCAGACCAGACTGGAACACGGGCCGTTTCTCAATCAGCGTACTTGTGCGTCCTTTCCTCTACTTGTGGACTCGTGTCTCGTCATCAGTCTCAGCCCGGGTACATGTTCACATTCAAAGTTCGCTTCTCGCAAAGCACGGGCCGTTTCTCAATTCAAAGTACACAACTGCAGACTTGTGTTCTTTTGGAGTCTGGTCTCGGGAGTCTGGTCTCGGGAGTCTGGTCTCGGGAGCCCAGACTCCGGAGGACGGGAGAACGGGAGGACGGTCTTTCTGCGATTGGAACGGCTGCTTATTTGGCGATGTCACTACATCAGCTGTTCTTGCTCCTGAGTTTATTCTAATTATTCAGTGTAAATTATTTTTTACAGTCGAATAAACAAAACAACCTAAAATCACATTCCGTGACTCAACAACAGTAGTATATATAAAAAGTCAACTGTCAGTTGTTTATTTTCTCCTCCGCTATTGTTTCAGGTTGCTAGTGAAATGCATTGTGGGATATATGCTGGCCAGAGTATGCACAAGTCTCCTGTGATGCATCCTCCGGAAAGTGGGAAGATCAAGTCACATCCGGGCATTTTGACCGTGCTTTGAGAGAAGCAAACTTTGAATGTGAACATGTACCCGGGCTGAGACTGATGACGAGACACGAGGACACAAGCAGAGGAAAGGACACAAGTAGAGGAAAGGACGCACAAGTACGCTGATTGAGAAACGGCCACGGTCAAAACGCCCGGATGTGACTTGATCCTCCCACTTTCCGGAGGATGCGTCAGAGGAGACTTGTGCCTACTCTGGCCAGAATATATCCCAGAATGCATTTCACCAGCAACCGGAAACAGTAGAGGAGAAAATAAATTACTGACAGTTGACTTTTTATAAATTCTACTGTTGTTGAGTCACGGAATGTCCTTTTTAGGATGTTTAGTTTATTCGACTGTAAAAAATAATTTACAGTGAATAATTAGAATAAACTCAGGAGCAAGAACAGCTGATGTGATGACGTCATCAAGTCAGCTCCTGTTCCAATCGCAGAAAGACCGTCCTCCGGAGTCTGGACTCCCAAGTCCAGACTCCAAAAGAACACAAGTCTGCAGTCGTGTACTTTTAATGCCCCCCCCCCCCCCCCCCCACCCCCCACTGACACACACCCCACCGTCGTTAAAGGTGCAGACACCTCTGTGACGTCTCGATGGCGGCATCGCTTTCATTCAAACGTCTTTGTGGGCGTGACCTGTTTGCGGTGCCTTATTTCTGTGCGTGTGTTGGCACTCGGGGCCTGAAGAGCAGCGCTCGGCCTCGGCGGGCTGCTCTCATGGGGCACGTGTTGTTGTGCTTTTGAGCCACATTGACAGTTGGTTTGTGGCTTGTTTTGAAAAAGCCTTTGGGCTGGTCAGTGGTGTGAGGCGCTGTCACTGGGGAGCTGACACGGTTCACTGTGTAAAGACCTCTGTCATGTGGAGGTCCTGTCAAAGGCACTCTGTGTGTGTGTGTGTTTCCGTCTCTGCTACTTTAACGGTCACTGTTTTTCTTGGCAGAATCCCAAGTTTTTAAGGTGTGTTTTATTTACTTGGGTTCCGCCCACTCGTCACCTTCCTGTGCAGGGAAGTCATTGGTCACCTTTTCAAACGCGTGAGGGAAAAGTCAGTTCTGGCTGCTGGCTTTGTGCCAGTAGAATTATACAAATGTTTCAACCAGTTCAAACTGACTCGTCATGCAACCATCTCTGCACCGATTGGTCCATTTCAAACTTCTCGTGTTGGAAAAGTCAAAGCGCTGACTTGCACATGTAGGGTTTTGTTTTTCACATCATGATTCTAACTCCCACTCCGGGTGCTTGTGTTTTAAAAGATTAGGTTCTGCAGTCCATCACATGCTGTGAGTTTAGAGTCTTTGACTGTTGAAAATGAAGCCTATCTTGAAATGTTAAGCAGATGTTGTTGTTGTTGTTGTTTTAGAGTAGAGGCCCCGACATGAGTCTGTTCTGTTACATCTCAAAAGTGAATTAATTGTGTGTGTGAAGGACAGGCATTTATGTACTCCTGCAGGCAAATATAGCAGGTTGTTTTATATTAAAAGTGCCGTTGGCTACATTTTCTCGTGTCTTTGTGTGTGTCTTTGTGTGTGTGTGCGCACGATGACAGACATGAACAAGTGCGTTCTCATGTCCTCTCTGACGCCGCTGGTTGTTGTATCATCTCACAGCTGGGTCAGACCCACTCCCGGTTCCTGAGCGTCACGTTTCGGCGCCATCCCTTTCCTGGTGAGTCAGCACTGAGCAGGAATGTGAGGAATGACCTGAACCAGGCCGTTTCCCACCCAGCACTCGTCTGCCCATGTTTAGCCATTTCTTTTTCACTTTGTCGTCCTTTCTCCCTACTCACAGCTGTACTTTCCCCTCTCCTTCTCCACCTCCTTCCTCATCACTTTCTCCTCTCTTACTCATCATTTTCAGTCAGCACAGCACTTTACATGCTCACAAATTACAGCACATGGGGAGAGCCCCTCTGGGCTAGTGCTGCTCTGGATGCATATTTGTCAAACCACAGCGAGACCTCAAAACCACTGACCCTCTTCATCTCTTGTAAGTACCCCCTCCTCCCCCCTCCCTGGCCCTCTTCCTTCTCCAGACTCGGGGGGGGGGGGGGGGCAACAACCACATCCAGTCCCCGCTTGTCGTAACCAGTTGGCATGCGAGGGTTTGGGGAAACCTGAAGTGTGTGTGAAGTGTATCAGAAGAGCAGGAGCTGCTCATCTCTGCGTGTGATGACAGGCTCCCGCTGTCGAGAGCCGTCTCCCATATGACAGGAGAGGGCTCCCTCTGCCCTCGAGGGCTCTCGGCTGTCGCTGAGATAAAAGCATGCAGCGCCCTGACGGGTGTCTCTGTCTGCAGGCGTGTCTTACCACCTAATTACTCCTCTTTTGCTTGAGAAAATAAAGCCTTCGACTAATCGCCACTCAGAGCGATGAAATGGCTCGGTGAGTGTTTTAAGTGAGCCACTTCAGCATCCGGGTCTCTGGGGCCTCCTGCAGCCGGGCTACTGTTCAACCGGGATGAATTACAGCCTGGGAGGAAAACACCTGGTGGATGAGCTGAACACACTTCAATCTCATCGTGGAGCTCCAGCTGTTGCCGGGCCTGGTTCTTGCCTGCTGACCTCACATTTCTACCTCAGCCAGGGTTGTTTTATTATAAAGCTGTCGGGATGCCGCACACCTTGAATGAAACTCGCTGCGTGTTTGTTATCCGTCGCATACGACACTGCCGTCATTAGCACGACTGATGGCGTGCACTCGGGCACGCCAATGTGACTTCAAACTCCCAGCGGAACACTGACTGTCTCCCAATTTCGTGGCAATCCGTCCAGTAGTTGTTATATTTCAGTCGACTACCAGACCAACATTTCTATCCTTGGAGACGAGCTGCTACCGCAGCGGAAAATCACACAACTTTTTTCGGATCCTCTGGCCGGACATCTGTGTGTTCGGCCACAGTGGCTCACAGGCGGCTCCCTCTTGTAAACAAATGCCTTATTGTCCTTGTTTGACAGCGTTGATTACAGAGGGCCGGAGACGGTGCCTGTCAGAAGTTAGAGCTCCGGCTTTACGCTGTGAGCCCTACAGATCTGCCTACTCACTGCCCTGTACTTACGCTGATAACACGCCTGTGCTGCTGAAGCTGTGGATCCTTGTAAAAGCTGTGTGGCCGAGTCCTGGCCATGCTTCTGTGGTGGAGGCTACTCGCATTCAGAGATGCGATGTAAGAGCGACACGTGTCTAATCGTTGCAACCCAACCCACATGTTTGGCATCCTGCTGCGTTGGCATTGGTCTTCATGCCCTCTTTTTGTTTGTCTTCTCATGTTGCTCATGCAGCTGGATGGAACCGTGGATCTGGACGAGAGGCGCCTCATCCGCTCGGCCATCCGGGAGTTGAGGACGAGAGAGATCGAGGACATGGAGGCCGCTCTGGCCAGCAAGAGATTTAGGCCCACACGCCTCAAACAGCAGGAGGACAAGGAGAACCAGCATAGGTAAGTGTGCACACACACACACACACACACACACACACACTCACACATACACTCACAGAGACCTGTCCTAATGACAAACTGCACCAGTCCAGGTGAACCGGGGACGCTGAGAAAACACTCACAAAACCCAGATGGAGCGTTCCTGAACTCCAGTAGGAAAAGAGAAAGTCTGGGAAATCATAGGGGACAGAAAACTACAACCACAGTACTTTTTCCATTGTGTATGCACATTTCACAGTAAATACATTCACTTCCTTCTGTCACGTTGCCTCGCATACGACAAGTCAGTTTAAGTGTTCTCCTCAGCTCATTTGTTTGCCCTCATTGGTTTACGGAGGGCCTTCCAAGTCTTTTCCACTTTAGTAACACACCATTCGCAGCGTGTGTCATTCAGCTGAGGAATGTGGATACAGTGAAAACTCAGTTCTAAAGACAACATTGCCATTTGGTCAATAAATACTCTGTTTGATTGCGGAACAAAGAGGCTTATTTATAGAAGACCGTCTTGGTTTTACTGTAAACATTGTGGGTAGCTTTACTTTAAAGAGGCTTAGTGGACTATAAGTCTTCATCAAACCTCACTTTTATTTAAAGATATTTGCATACTTTATCTGTGATCACAAATCACAAAAATCTAATAGTCTTAGAATTTGAAGCTGTAACGGTCTGAACCTGTTTCTCCGTGTGGATGAGATGACCTCTGCCGGTCAGGATGCACTACGTCTTGTAACGGGTAGGGATGCACCGATCTGATCGGCGCCGATCAATATCGGCCGATATTGCCATTATCGGTTTTGATCGGCGTTCTCAAAACGGCCGATCAGTCAAACCGATCGATCAGATGACGTCACATCTGCGAGAAATACTATCAGAGACGTTTCAATCGCCGCGTGCCGCAACGGAGACGATGCGCCGGCGAGTGCAGAGTGAGAGGTCCCCGAGGGGATCCTCCCGCACCGAGCGGCGCCCCGTCCCCCGAGCTGAATCTCTGGGTCACTCGCATGTCTGAGCCCCTATAGACTGATGTTCACGGTACACGCATTCGATCAGGAGCGCGCGAGGGTTTTGATAAAGTTAGCCGATAACTTTATCAAAACCCTCGCGCGCTCCTGATCGAATGCTAACTGATAGCGGAAGGATTTACATGACACAACATCCGGTTTTGCAAAGTTAGCGGAAAGAGACACGTAAAACAACATCCGTTTTTCAAAATAAGATGTCGACAAATCATACACTAACATATCTGTTATTTCTTTGATATTTGAGGTGCTTTAGATGTGTATTTCCTCATAGTCCTAGGCAATAATGCTACACAATAAATAGAATGCTTCAATCGACATTGTGATCGGTATTATGGGATCGGCAGATACTATTTCAGTGATCGGTGATCGGTATTATCGGTGATCGGCTGACACTGATTTCAGTGATCGGTGATCGGCCCAAAAAACCTGATCAGTGCATCTCTAGTAACGGGTGTTAATAAATGACTGGGGATGCCTGAACTTTAGCACAGCAGAGATGCAACACTATTGAATAGGAGGAGGATGCTTCTGCTGCCGCTATCCTCTTCAGACCGGTGACCGGCCCTCATCATTTCAATTCACCTCTGCTCTTAGAAGGATACTAATAATAAAGCTTCACTGTAGCTGCTAGGGAAAGTATTAGCTACTGCAGTAAATGCATGCACATTTCTAGACGCACACACAAAACGCAAAACAAAAGTTGCAATTATCCTGCCCCTCTGAGTGGCGGAATGTGAAATATTCCACACATTCTTTGATGCCAACAACCGGAGGAAAGTGGGAGCAGATAATGGGAGAACTAGGCTATGAGTAATAGAAACCAGCATAAAAGTGAACCATGAAATGGAGAAGTATGCAGCTGAAATGAGGGGAGGATGCTGATGTCTGATCGGTTATGGCACAGTATCACTGTTTCCACACTTGACTTGGGAGCGTTTCCTCCGAGTGTTGTCATGGAGTTGTCTACTCAGAATGGAGCCAGTGAAGCCCACAAAAAGCCATTTGAATAATCTCTGATTTTCCCAGTGTGTTGGCTAGCTGCATGAGTTAATGGTCATTGTCATGGCCACCATTATCAACATTTCCCGATCGCTCTCAGGTCTGAATACAACGACAACCTGGATGTCCTGTCACAAGAATTGCAATCCGTCCAGGACATCGATGAGCTCACGAAAATGGTGAGTATTAACGAGCAAAATAAAAAGAAACATACAAGATGGTGGCTCTGCATGCCCGTCCTGTTCGTACTGAGACGTAGTGCGTTTGTGTGAAGCTCCGGGCCGCCAGCGAGTACGAGGAGAGGAAGATGATCAGAGCCGCCATCCGACAAGTCCGAGACGAACCGCAGCAAGGTGAGTCCAGTTGTTGGGTCGGATCACGCTGCGGCTGCACGTCTCGTAAATATAACACCACTCGGGAACATGCTTCTCTTCTAGGGCTGCAACAAGGAATTGGCAACAAATTTCATTATCGATTGGTTGTGTCACGCCATTATTACCCCACTCAATAAGTCACCGAGATATTTGAGTCCGCTCGTCATCACTAACGAGCTGCTGCTGCTCTGGTAGCGCTGGAAGCGGCAGTTATTCAGATCACGTGGTCGGTGAACGTGAGCGAGCTGCGTGAGCCGACGGGTGATGAACCCAAACAGGAGGGCGCTAGATGTTCCAACGTTTATGGGATGTCCTCAACAAGTATAAAGCAGAACTAGTGGTTCATTCTTCCGTGGTGGATGGCAGAAAAGATAACCGTTTGCATTTAGCAAAGCAACGGAGATAAGCCACGCCCCCTCCCCGAAGCAAACGATGCGAATAAACCACAAGTAGTCGGGCGAGTAAAGCGTTGTCAGTTCTGTTTTTGAATTACGGGTGTGAAATTAAAAAAAATGTAAATCCGATTAATGGACAAAATAATCAACAAATTAATCGTTCATTAAAATATTGTTAGTTGCAGCTCTAGTCTTGTCCCCGAGTAGATTAAACAAGCTGTGTGATTGTAGCCACACATTTCCGGGGGATGCATGTGGTTGCTGTGTTCACTGACGAGACTGAAGAAGGTGCTGGAAAGAATTTAAAGCTCCACTATGTAACTTTTCTACCTTTTTAAAATAACAGCTTGAAAAAAATTGTGCCGCTACAATGACTTTTAATATGTTGATTTGCTCCTCCTACACTGCCATTGGGGGTCTGGGGGCTGAAAACTGCTGAATGTAAGATGTTGCGAGCCGCCCGGTGCTTCCGGCGGAAGTACAACTTGCTGTCTGGCAACTTTACGCAACGTCTTATAGTGCCAGTACACGCTCGCAGGTGACTTTTTATTGGCTCCACTACGCGACGTGTAGAGACAGAATGACATGCCGCGGATGAACGGCTCGCTGCAGCTGCCAAGAGAGCGCTGCTGGTAGCGCACATCGACCAGCTGAGAGATCAGCTGTGAGGGCACGTGACTGAAGAGCCGTATATGGCTCGAGAGTCAGACGTTAAATACCTGAAGGGGGCGCTACAGGGGAAAAGTTACATAGTGTCGCTTTTAAAGGTCCACAATCGTGTGCTGGGAGTCAGAAACGCACTTCTATCAGTCTTTACGGGTTACTCGGGATGTAGCAGTCTGCTTCTGGAATGTAAATGCATGAGTACAGTGCAAGAGATAGCGGGCAGTCTGTGGTCGCCATAGTTACTGTGGCCGATCTACCTATGATGCTGGATCAGATGGTGGATTCCTGTCATTCCTTAGCGCTGTCTGGTTTCCGTGAGGCCGTGTCAGCACACCTCCGCTTGTGTCGGATCTGTGTTTTCTCTTCTCCTACTTTTTGGAAATGATTAGAGTTGACATCAGATGGGTCAATGAGTCATCTACTTTATTCTCTTTATTGTTCTGTGTTTTTAGGGACTGTGGAGCGAGGTAGAGCTGCGGGTTGCTGCCTTGAGCCCGAGAGTGTGGAGCCCCAAAGCAGCATGGGAACTGAGGTGAGAGTTAATGCAGTGATGTTTCTTATCCTGATAGGAGTCTGAACAGCTGATGGGTAGCTGTCTCTAATCAAATACTCACTCCTGTCAGCTTCCATTTGCAAAAATGAACCGAGCGCAGCCTCATTTGTGGTCGCTGAGCTCGTTTGCATGACGACGGCGACCGCTGAGGGTTCTCTGCTGCCGCAATGAAGAATGCAGCAAACACAACAAACAACAGGAATTGTGGCTGGAGTCGCACACTGTCATGAATGTGGCTGCACACACACACACACACACACACACACACATACACACACACACACACACACAGAGACAGAAACAAATGCTTTGGCTGCCATGGAGCAAAGAATGTGCTTTTGTTTTTTACATCCTCAGTCAGATTTTGCTAAGTATGAGGAGAAAGATAGAATTTACGTTGAGCCTGGTGTTTAGAAATGGCAGAGTCTGGACCGTTTCCCAGACTCTGTCATTTGGCACACATCTATCTTCACAGCGTCTACTGAAATTCAATTTTTTCGAGTGAGGGAGACAAAAAGAAATCCAATATTGTAATGGTTTTATTACATTTGAGGCCCAACATGTCATGTTTCTAAAACTCAGACGTCTCTCTCAGCCCTCTAGTGGACGATGAGGGATTGTTTCCTCAGAATTGAACTCAACAGTTATCTTTGTCATCAGTGTTATCAACATGATGGTTGCTGAAGCCGACATGACGAGAAGACATGAGGCTTAACCGCTCGAGTCTGCAAGGAGCCAGATGTTATCTCCTCCGCTGTGTTTGATCACAGGTCTTTGATGAATGCTCTGTTTCCAGGGGAGGCTTTCTGCAGAGGAGAGTTATTTGTTGCTGTATGCGTCACAGTTGCTGTAACTCAATTTGATTGGTGGAGAAACACCTGATGCAATCAATTAGTTAGAAATGTGTCCTGTGTGCGTGTGTGTTTGTGTGGGTGTGGGTGTGACAATTAGGGATGCACCGATCTGATCGGCGCCGATCCATATCGGCCGATATTGCCATGATCGGTTTTGATCGGCGTTCTCAAAACGGCCGATCATAACCGATCGATCAGATGACGTCACATCTGCGAGAAATACTATCAGAGACGTTTCAGTCGCCGCGTGCCGCAACTGAGACGGAGCGCCCGCCGAGTGCCGCAGAGTGAGAGGTCCCTCGCGGCGCCCCGTCCACCGAACTGAATCTCTGGGTCAACTCACCGACACTCACATGTCTGACCCTACAGACTGATGCTCACGCTACACGCGTTCGATCGGGAGCGCGCGAGGGTTTTCATAAAGTTACCCGCTAACTTTATGAAAACCTCGCGCCCTGATCGAGTGCTGTTAGCGGAAGGATTCACGTGACACAACATCAGGTTTTGCAAAGATAGCGGAAAGAGCCACGTGAAACAACATCCGTTTTTCAAAATAAGATGTCGACAAATCATACACTAACATATACAAGTAAACAATGAACTGATTTTGTATATTAATAGATCGTTTCTGAGATTTAGCTTGAATTATGCTAACATTAAAACATTGTTACTGTACCAAGGAATAGTTTATAAAAATAAGTCAGACTTTTGTATGTTAAAAAAGTCCTGTATATAGATTTCCCCAAGAGTTCCAGGAAATGAATAATGCAGATGTGTTCCATATATATCTGAAATCAATCCCCTACAATAGCAATCAAACGATTGTAATGTATCAATTAGGACAGTTTTCAAAGTAAAAGTCCTAAATGTTTAAAGAAATCTGTAATTTCTTTAATGTTTGAGGTGCTTTAGATGTGTATTTCCTCATAGTCCTAGGCAATAATGCTACACAATACATATAATGCTTCAATCGACACCGTAATTGGTATTATGGGATCGGCAGATACTATTTCAGTGATCGGTGATCGGTATTATCGGTGATCGGCTGACACTGATTTCAGTGATCGGTGATCGGTGATCGGCCCAAAAAACCTGATCGGTGCATCTCTAGTGACAATGGCAGCATGCTGGCGTCACAGGATGCTTTAACATTCTGGTCCGTTTACCTCACTTCCTGTAAGATAGCGGAGCTGTACGGCCGCGTGGTCGTGAGCTCTAGTTGGTCTAATGAATCGAGGGGGGGGGGGGGGGTGTGGGTTGGGCTGGATGACGAGGAGAGAGGGCGGGGCTGGTTTCGGACAGACAGGCGGCCCACCAGCTGTGCCTCAGTAGCCCAGTGTACGCTGGAATGGGGACGTGGCCAAAAACAACATTAACCAGCAGCAGCAGGGCTCCTTCCACTCGCATCACAGCAGCGGATCTCTTTGAGCTGCGTGCGATTGTCCCGCGGCAGCTGGACGTCATAGATAGGCCGCAGCCAAACACACGCACACACAATATGCAAAATACGTGTACACTGCCAGCAGCTTGAAACAAACACCAGCTCAGAGTAACAGCAAAATATATGGTGTTTATGCCTAATTAGTGGATCAATGTACCATTAGAAGGTAATGACTGTATTATATGATCATGTGTTTTAATGCCACGCAAGGACACGTTTCCTTTTTATGAGAAACCACACTGTAACAGCTTATAAAAACAATCTAACGTGTGTATGTGTGTGTGTGTGTGTGTGTATATATATATATATATATATATATATATATATATATATATATATATATATATATATATATATATATATATATATATATATATATATATATTTAGCCCCTAAAAAAATGTCCAGAAGGAAACTATTGAATCATTTAAATGATTATTGCAACAGTTGGAAGAATTATTGGTCAAAACTTTTAAAAAGTGAATGGTGGGTCAACCAAGTAACACTTTAGTGTGTGCGTGTGTGTGGGGGGGTGGTCGGGGTCAGATCCCTTTGGCGACAGAATGGGAGGGAGGGGAAGTCATGGGAGTGGCTTGTTAGTCTTGTGTGTGTGGAGTGGTGTGTGGTAGTGTTGGTTGTGTGTGTGAGTGTGTGTGTGTGTGTGAGTACACGATGTGGCTGAGTGAGTTGAGCGACAGACTAGCGCACGGCACGTCCTGACTCAAAGAGGTTTGCTGCTGAGAGGGAGAGGCAGGCGGTCGGGGAAGAGAAGGTAAAAGTCTTTCAGATTCTTTCCCCGCTGTCACAGACCAGATGCTCCTCTCTGGCTCTTTATCTTTTTTTAATGCTCTGAAATCCCATTCAAACTTTATTTCCTCATCAATCTGTGCTTGTTTCTGTCTGACTGAAGAATGGGACGTACCTGCCTCGGTTTACCTTTCAGGTTTGTGTCATGCTTTATTTCTGAGCTAGATTGTTTTTGTTCACGGACGTTAAAACTTTAACGCTGATTTAATAATCTGATGACACTGGGTCATTGACAGGATTGTTAAATTAACACAGCATCATAACTTGATACGAATTCAAGTTTCACGAAAAATCTTGAATATATATATATATATATATATATATATATATATAAAATTTAAATGTGTTTTAGTAAGTTGATCCTGTTGGATATCTTCATCTTTGCATGCTGCCGAGGTGTGTTGGGAGCTCAGGTGGGCCGTCGGGGGGGCGGGGCCGCAGCTCCAGACCGAGTTGTGTCATAAACATGTTGCAAGAGAATACCTGAGGAAACGGTAGTTTGTAGCGGTCTTAAAGCGGGCCTATCATGTCTACTTTAGAGAGGGGTTGGCAGACTTTGGAGATGACGTGTGCTTCAGAGGGAAAAGTTAATCTATTATGAAAAGATCACAAATTAAATTTGGATTGGCATGTGATGATGTGCAGGAAGGAATGAGGCTGAGGGCACACACACAGTGTGTGTGTGTGGAGGATGATTGCTACTTCCCTCCAGCTACTGTATTTCAGTAGCTGGAGGGAAGCCGAGTGTGTGGCTCCTCAGGCTGCGGTAATGGAAAAGAGCCGTGGGGCTTCTCCTCTCGTCCGTGTGGAGACGTGGACGACCCTCTGGAGGTCAACCCTCACCCGTGTGCTGATGGATTTAACTTCCATGTGCAACTGGAGCATTGAACCGCAGCCCGGTGACCTGTAGCTGACCTCATGGCCCCGAGTCGGCGACCGAGCTGTGCGCCTCGGCTCGGCCCCGTTGTTCCTCTCTTCAGCTCGGCTCAGAGGGATTCACAACGGAGGCCAGTTGATTGCCTGTTTACGAGTTTGAGCTTTCACAAATATTGTCCCGAGGCCACGTGGGACGAGCGGTCGGGAGAGGCATGTTGTTGGTTCCACTCCGTCAGGTCCTCGCCGTCGGAGGAAAGCCGCCAACGACGGCACGGTGGCTGGCAGCAGGTCTGCGTCTCCAGTTCCACTTTATCGTCCCCCGTCTTCCTTTTTTTTCCTCTACCTCACTGTCTGTGAGAAATATGTTCCCTGTGGTTTAGTAGGAGCTGTGAAATGATGGCTGTCTGTCTGCTGGTAGAAGCAGGAGAGGAAGAGGAGGGGCTGGTGAGGACAGACGTGTCCTCTAATTGTGTTTATGGCTCTAAAAGAAGAAGCTGCCCCTGTGACTCCCCTCAGAAGGAGAGTGCCCTTTGTGAGTGACCGCTGGCATTATTACGCTGTAGTGCCTCCATGTCTTGTGGGTTGTTGTGTCCTTCAAACTCACCAGACACTGTAAGGACTCATTAAATAATCTTTCCTCTAAATTATCCTTCTGTGAGCAACATTTATTGCCCCAGAATTTTTGCTGCCTTTCTTTTTTTTGCTCCATATGGAAAAAGTGGACGGCGTGGAAAAAAATGACGGCGGTTTACACCTCTGTGATGTCACATGTAGTCTTTAACTGTTCTGGCCTCTTCTCTCTCAAATGCTCTCCTGAACAATTTAGTCGACATAACTTCACAAATTGCACTTGTTTTTATTTAGTTTTATCTCACTACATTTGATGATGTTTTTGTTGTTTTTTTTAACCTCAACGGTGCCGTTCCAGATTCACCTTTCCTGTTTGCCGCGTCTCGTTGCATGACCTCTGCGGTGAAGGCCGCTCCGCCCTGTAATCTTCTCCTGGTGAGGAAGGTCACGGCCGGCGCCTGGAGTCCCTCCTCACTTCTGCCTCTCGCTTGTGTTTGAGTCTCTCTTTGTGTTCGGCCTCTCTGTGATCACACACTGCATTGATTAATAGATGTTTTTCTCTCTTGTGCAGAATAACCCGGTTCACACATGGACAACTGATTCTGGCTCACGGTTGTGTGGCCTTCCTTTGCTTTGCTTGAGAGCTTGCAAATGTGTTTTCAGAAGCTTTTTGAAATAATTGTAGGCTGTAAATCTGGAATTATATTTTCAGTATGTAAGGTCACATCCTGCATGTTTTTTCAGGATCCACCCAAGCTGTTGTAAGACCGTTCCTAAACTAGATGCCGCTTGTCAAACACCTTTAAGGAGATGTTGTGCCGTAATATATTGCATCATTTCAAATGAGCTACAGAATGACGCATACCACCTGAAGCGCCGCAGGCAAAAGCCCCCCCCGTGTGTGTGTGTGTGTGTGTGTGTGTGTGTGTGCATTATTTGTGCAGCTGATTCTCCTGTGGAGTAGTTCAAAGTCAGGCACCAGAGGCCCAACAGTAGTGCCGGCATCAGTGCAGTACTGTCCCCCCCTCCCCTCCACACCTCTGGTTTCTTCTCCATATACCCAAATACTCCTGCTTCTCCCTCGAGATCTCCCTCTGCTGTGACTCTCCTCTCCCGTGGAGGTTGGGGCCAGCGCGTTGTGAAAGCGTTGATGTTGTGCTGCGGTCCGGTTGCAGGTCATCTTGAAGGAATGAGAGCTTCCTGAGTCGAGTCGGGCTATAAAGCAGAAATATACATTGGCTGTATATTTTGGCTCTTTAGTCTCTCTCTCTCTCTCTCTCTCTCTCTCTCTCTCTCTCTCTCTCTCTCTCTCTCTCTCTCTCTCTCTCTCTCTCTCTCTCTCTCTCTCTCTCTCTCTCTCTCTCTCTCTCTCTCTCTCTCTCTCTCTCTCTCTCTCTCTCTCTCAGACGTATACAATGGAAAATAAAAAGGATCTTTACTTTTCCAGCTGGCTAAGCATGTTGCTCTTCGTGCCATTTAACCTCAACCCCCAACCAAATACTGTTGTGCTCACCAGCTGACCTCAAAACAGATGATCCGAGCGATGATGTTTACACTGGTTCTGATCAGAGGAATGGGTTGGCGGTTTCTCCCCAATAAAAGCCCGACGACATGAAAGGGCACGCACGTCTGGAGCTTTATTGAAATGCTCATAGCATGTGTGTTTTCTTTTTCTTCTGCAGGATACAGAGCGGGAGAGTCACGGTGAGCGTATCAGGTCTCCGATCCGAGAGTTGCACGGCCAGCAGACCCAGCAAAGCCGAGAGGTGCAGAGAATAGGTGAGAACCACTCAGGAACACACTGCGTATTGTCTGCATGCCGATCCACAGCTGGGTCCCGTTTAGCCGTGCCACACGTTGTGAAATCGTGGAGCAAAAACATCTTTTATATGCTGTAAACTTTGAACCGAAGGTCAAGTTTAAGTAAGAACGTATAACTGGAAGCCAACTCTGACCACCTCTGTAGCGTTTACGTGGCTGCACACATCCGCCTTGATGCAATTTCCTCTTCACTGCCTGTTAAACTAGCCGGATGAAGGAGCCTTTCTCCTGAGGTGGCGGTCAGGAGGTCATATTAGTTCAGGCTCCTTCATCTAACTTTATTAACCGTTTAGAGTCACTCCCAGCCTGAGGCTTAATGACAATGGCTCTTAAGTGTGAAGTCTGTTTCATTAACCACTCTGTTAGTCCAAGCATTAATAAAGTAGAATGAATGCAAGCCTTCAGGAGGGGATGAATGTGCTCCGTTCACTTGAACCCTTGAAAAATGTGCAGGCATAGAGCTGACGATGAATGACTTGTAAAACGATGAAAGGGCATAAATGTTGTTGCAAACCTACCCAGAGCTTACCCAGTATGAATGCATCAGGACTAACTATTAGTTGGACAATGCCCTTCATACAGAAAGCCAAATTGGACAATGATCATCCTCTGCTGGAGATGAAAGTGTTTTTGAGGCCTGGCTGACCTAAACCTGGCTCTTAAGCGGATAGCTATAATAATGTCGTTCTGTGTGGCCTGAACTTGGCTCCCAGTGTCCCTCTCATGGTCCAGGTGTTGGTGGTGGGGTTATGAAGCCCAACAGTCACACCTCTGCTAAATAAAGCTGATACCAGAACACCACTATGGCCGAGTTCACTTGGCGGAGAAACTCCCTACTGTTCACGATTTATCCCTACCTGTCAATTTAAGCCAGGGTGAAGTAAGGGTGAACAAAATAAAGACCACCGTAGAGAAGCAAAGGAGGAAGGCGTGGACGCCCATCAACAAAGACACTGACGTTTATGGTCGGAAAAGGACAGTGTAGCCAGGGTGGGACGGTGGTTCTTGAAGAGGCGGTTGTCTTTTCAGCAGTGGGAAAGTGGCGGAAAATCAAAGATTAGCTTGGAAAGTCAGTGGTTTGCTCTTTTTGGTCTTTGAACGCAGCACAAAGCCTCCACCTCTCAGAAGAAAAGCTTCTATCTACACGCCTTTTCTCAATCCCCATGTGTCCAGCCGTACTGCGTTCTAGTGCAGACTGAAACTTGTCAGACTGATTAAGGAAATAAAAAATGAAATGTTGAAGCTCAGTGGAATGTGTTGTGCGTTTACTTTAAGTTTAACACAAAAAGGCTGTGAAGAAGTTGAAGTTGTGAATATGTGGCAGCACCAGCCACTAGTGTGCATGTGTGTTCAGACAAGAACTTGATCTGCTACTGTGGCACCTCACCAGTCGCTGCTAAACCACAGAAGAGTATACCGGCGTTCCCAGTCAGGAGCCACCAGGGTGGTCATGTGATGACCTGAGAGGATCAAAGTAATAGAAAAAAGAAGACTACACTTGCAATTTGTCAAAGATTTTTCATTTTTAAATTGGGAAACCTGGAGAATTTTACTTTGAGGCTGTAAAAAGTGAATCAAATGAAGCGGTGTGAGCCGCAAACACAACGGTCCTTGAACTGCTCACAGCTCGTATGCAGACGTTTGCAGCTTGTAATAAACGTTCAAGAGTAGGCGTTGCTTCACTTAAAAGGGTCACAAGCCTAAAGGAATTGAGTATTACTGGCATATGACCTCAAATATTTTGGTCAAATGGAATCTAATGAGTCAATAATTTTATGTAGTCACGGTATATTTACTAAAGAAACCTTTTCTACATGTTGCGTCAAAGCAGAGGTGGGATGAGGTTCAGCCCAGGTCAAATAACCTGCGTTGACTCGTTCAGGAAGGACAAAGGAAAGCCGTAGCCGTCCTTTGTCTGCTCTATATATCGACTCGCCGGGCGCTCCAGCTCAGGCTGCTTTTGTAGCTATTTGAGAGCCAAACGCGAGCCTCTCATTACCCGGCAGCAGCAGTATCAGCGGCGGGATTTTCCCAGAAATCACTACACAAAGAACATGGCAGCTTCCCGATGGCAAACGCATGGAACAGTAACGTGAGAGTTTGTAGAAGGAGCGGTGAGCTTTGGCTTTCACTCCAGTGGCACAATAATTGGCTTTGGGTGCATCATTAGATAACACACTGAGCTTTAGTGGACCATTCAGAGGCTCGTATTCGAGGATGGCAGACGGTTATTTCCCCAATTGTGTATCATAATCCCGTCTTCTATGCAGACTTTATTACATAATCATCTGGTCCGTTTAATCGGCAACTTGTTCTTCATCTAAACCTAGAGTTTGTACTCTAGGTTGAAATGCACTTATTGTAAGTCGCTTTGTATAAAAGCGTCTGCTAAATGACATGTAATGTAATCTATAGATTGTTTGTGCACAATTGAGGGAGGATCTTTTTTGGGGGGGATGTGTTACGCAATAAAGATTTAAATGACGCCTCGCCCCCGTCTTGCCGGTGAGTGGGAAGAGATTACCGCAGCTGCTGGTTCAGACTCTTTGATTTGGTTTGCAAATGACAGGCATGCTTACTCGCTGAACCCAATTTGGTTGCCGCGTCGGGGCAAACGCAGGTCATACTGAAGTGTGTTCAAGCCTGGGTGTGTACATGGGATGTGGGATTCTAACACACTGTTGGTTTTTCTTCTGTTTTCCTAATCTGTGGTACGTACCTGAACTCGGATATTGATCATGAGAAGCACCGCAGGGCGCTCGAGGCTCGAGGCCATCGCAGAGGGGATGTGGGCAGCGCTGTGTTTGGAGTGTGGTTTCCTGAAGAGAGAAGGAGCTTTGACGGAGGGGAGGGGAAGTACTTTAGGATCGGTTTCACCCCCACTTCCTCTTTGACTCCTTGTACTTGCTTACTGCCTATGGTGAAGCCACATGCTCCCTCTCTTGAGTTGTAACCCCTCCTTTTCTTTTACGCACATCCACCAAGACTATCTCAAAAATCTTGCTCAGGAACTGAGGCCAGTCTGGAGGAAATGCCTCCATCCCCTCGTGTCGCCACGTGCCTCTTCTGATCCCAAGTGATGTTTCCTAGCCGGGCCTCTCATGGGGGCCCCCCATGCCCGCATAAGTATTTCATTTCTATCACTTTAATCTCTAACTTCACCACCTACTCCGTCCTATTCTCACATACAGTAACAACCTCTTCACTCTGGTTTACGACCGATCTGAGAATGGATAAAAGTAATATGAGAATCAGGTTTTTCCAAAATCAGGAAAGCCACAGGACACAGAAAGGCAATCATCCCTTATATTTCATTTGTGTTTTCTGTTGCAGGTTCCAACTCAGGCATGGTGTTGGTTCTCGATGACATGGTGAAGGACGACAGCCCTGGACCTCTGCTAATCCAGCCTCAGAGAGAGGCTGTGACCACAGAGCCGGACGTGGACCCGTCTCATCGCCAAAGGTCCGACTCCTGGGCTTCGGACCGCAGTGGGACCTCTGTGCTTTCTAGGTCCAATCTGGATTCTGTGGCCTCAGAGCAGAGTCTGGGCTCGGCCTCCAGAGCTCGGCTGGACTCTGGAGCTTCAGACAGGAGCCAGAGTCCCTTGCAGCGCGGTCGCCTAGACTCTGGGGCATCGGAGCAAAGCGTCAGCTCCCTGTCCCACGTCAGACAGAGACTGGGCTCAGATGTCTCAGACTCCGGGGCTAGACCCCGTTTGGGCTCTGGGGCTTCAGACAGCATTGGTCTTTTGCCCCGGAAACGGACTGACTCGAGCACATCTGACCAGAGTGTTAGTATGTCCTCTGAGGAGAGGGGTCCAGCGGAGGAGGTGGAGGTAGCCACAAGTGGTTCGACTTCCAGCACAGATTCGGAAACTGACAGCGGAAGATCAGGTCCAGCCACCAACGGTCAGTCCAACCAGGACCACGTCGTTGACCAGGAGCAGCCTGATGGGGCTGTGTTATCCAGGAGAGGGCCTCCATACGGCCCACTGAACGGCAGCGCCAAGGGAAAAGACGACTTGCAGAAACAACAGGTAGAGTGCAAAGTCTTTGCATCAAGAATGGCTGTTGTCATCCTGAAATATATATATATATATATATATATATATATATATATATATATATATATATATATATATATATATATACATGTACACATATACACATACATACATATAACTGATTTAAAGAGAGCATAAAATGCCGCTAAAGGGCAAGAGGGTCATTTGACTGGTTTGTTGATGCTGAAAATGATCACGGTTTAACAGCGACGGCGTCTCAACCAAACAAAACGCCTTTCAAGTCCAACTGAAATTCAAATCAAACGTCACACATGTGTGCCCGTGACATGGAGGCTACACTTACTTCAGTTGGACAAAGAGACGCTGAACGAAGACAGCTTTCTCCACCACTGTGGTCAAACCGCCACAGAGGGGATGCTCTACATGGTGTCAGAGTGTGGTCCGTCCCTTCAGTAGGAACGGAGACGTGTCTCTGGTAAGGGGCATTGTAACTGTGTCATAACTGCACCACTAGAGTGAGGTGTTGAGCCACGAAGCCACGTGCACAAGCCGGCCAAGCTCTCGCTCTTCTTTCTATTTCATCACCCCCGACACCCCATTCTTCAGTGACGTCCAGGTCACATCGGCATCCATAAACACGGCAGGCTGAGCTGTGCTGTTTAGCTTTCGTTACTTGGCGACATAAACAAACACCTGAGTGTCTCTGCTTCGCCTCAGCCGCGCGTCGTCCTCACCTGCTGTCGGAGAGCAACAGGCAGCGGTGCGGACCGCAGGCTCTGTCTCTCCTCAGCCCACAGAGCAGAGCGCACAGAAATGCACACGGGTCACCCCGACGCCATTGTGTCGCTCCTCTAGATGTGTTTACCCGAGGCCGGCCCCGGACTTCTTTTATTGTTCGCTGCAATATACGCTGATGCTCAATCTCCTGAGAGTAATGTAAACACTCTGGGGCCCATCATGGCCCCGCTGCCAAAAAAAGAACAGAGGCCAACTGCCTCACTCCAAACACAAACGTTACATAATGAAAACACCACCGGTCGATTCTGTATTTAGGTTTGTGTAGGTTTGTGCGTGTGTGTGTGTGTGTGTGTGGTTTTCCTCACAGCCATCTCGAGACTCTCGTCACTCATGAATGTGCTTTGCTGTCCTGTTGAACATGGAGCCGTTCAGTATCGCAGTAGCACAGTGCATGTTAACCCTTAATCCCCTCTCCTGGTTGTTATGTCATGCTTCTTTGTTGTTTCCCCTTTTTAGATGACAAACGGCAATCTGCACCTCCATGGCAAAGCAGCAGATTGTGGTAAGGAACTAGTCCTCTTGGATCCCCTACTCGTCATCCTGAACTGTGAAAGCAATTGAACATCAATCCACATGTCCATGTCGATCATGTTTGAGATATTTATCAGAAAGTAATCCAAACATTCATCATTTCTAGCTTCTGAAATGTGAGGCTTTACTGCATCGTTCTGTTTTGAATCATTGATTATTTAATAATGTTGGAGTCTGTACTGTTGATCAGAAAGAGATATTTTTTAATTATTGGCTCTAACCGTTTAATTGTTATAGATTAAATGAACTTTTTAAACTTGTGAATGAATTGAAAATGACTTTCTTGATGATGATTTATTGATAATGAAAAGGAGAGGTAGCAATACGCATGTGCTCCTAACACTATATGCCCATGTTTATTTGGTTTAGTTTCTGGACATTGCGTTTTTTATTGTGTAATAACATCACAGCAGATGGTTCATAGCTTGACGGACTCCAGTATGGAGACGATGACAACCATTAGTGTTACGGCTTAGAGCCACTCACAAGAGAGTGCTGGGAAGAGGGCATGTTATAAGATACTTATTCTCTCTCTCTTTATACCAGACAGTGCTCTTTGCTTTGTCCACCGGACTATAAACGGTGGTTTACAACCTGAGCAACACATCTTTCTTTGTTAGGATGACCTCACTTAATATCGTCTCCTTTAATCATGAATGTTTTTTCCATTGGAGAGTCTGTGCCAAATCCTGAGCTTTTTTTCACATTATCTGTGAGCATTGAGGATCAGAGAATGAGAAAAATATCCATGAGTGGAAGTAACATCCAAAAAATAGAGACTGAAACGGGGGAGGTGAAGTCGAGCAAAATAAAGTTACTGGAACGAAACCTTGAGAGAGCAGGAGAAGTGGAATGGGATTTACGGAGGGCTTTTGAGGTGGAGGAGGAGATGATGAGAGTGTGTTAAATCCACCCTGAATGGTGGAAGAGCTCGAGGCTCTGTGTCTAATTTAATCCTTTTCTATAAATTTACCTCCCCTCCTGCGTTATGTCTTTACAGCGCCTGAGAAGAAAAATGTTGTGGAACATTTCAACCCCACCAACTCTGTACGTGATCGAATGCGCAAGTTTGCAGAGCCCAGCCAGAGCCCGAATGTCCCGGCTTTGAGGAAGACTCCTCTGAGGAACGGGACAACCTCCAGCAGCAGCGGCCAGACGAACCTCTCCAGAGCCACCGAGCTGTTTACACATCCAGCAGCATCCCTCGGCACATCTGGAGACGGGCCAGCTGGGCCACGTGCGGACTCCTCATGTCGCACCTCTGCTGCGTCTCAGAGTCAGGCCATACCTCAGCCAAGGGGTGTGGCCAACAAGGCTGTGTCTTCAGCGAACCAATGGCAGGACTCCGTGGGTGGGACGGGGCATCCAGCTGAAAAAGATGTGCACGCCTCCAGCGACCCAAAGGAAGACGAGACCCCAGGGAGAGCAGCTGGACAGCAGGTCACCCAGGGAGAGGCAGACCCGGACATGAAGACCTTCCTCACCATCGAGATCAAGGATGGGCGCACCACCCCCTCCTCTCCGGCCGCCTCCAGGAGCACCATCGTGCCCATCACCAACATGGCCCCACGCATCAGCACGAATGCTCTGGGACAGAGAGCAGGTAGGAGCATCTTGACTCTCGCTCAGTCACTGCCAACACAAAAAGTGTAGATTCAGGATTGGATCGACGTCGAAAACCCCGTCTGTTGGTTTTACAGCGCAATGGTTTATAGGGGAAATGTTGTTGTATTTACCTTTTTGTAATACTTTCTGTGGAGTTGGTAGAGCACACAGATCTGCAGCCCGCTGTGTTCCAGCCAGCATGCATCTTAGTACAGCAACTATTCGTCTTTCCTAAAATCCTCCCTGAGAGCCCAGTCGGTGTGGGAGGTGACCGGCACCAAGGCATCGGTCACCAGTGGGATGATGACAAGCAAAACGCGTGGATGAGTGGGCATAGATGTTAGTGCTGAATATGAAACGGCGTGATTGTACTGAAGGGTAATTGTTAAAGAGCAAGTTGCTGCAGTGTGTAGGGGTGAGGTCAGCGGCAACAGAAGCACGTTCAGACAAAGGAAACAGTAATTGTCTGTCTCAGGCTGAATAGTAATACTGTTACAATACAATTGAGTAAGCACAGTGTTCTGTCCCCCCCCCCCCCCCCCATGCTGTAGATCCTGTCTGTCCACTTACCTAAAATTACACTTAATTTCACTACCAACTCCAAATTCATCAGTTAACCATCAATTATAGACGCCGCCAGATCCTCCGTTTGAATGAGGCTGGAGACCGTTGGAGTACGTCATCGCCTTCTGTTTGCCGTCACTCTGTCAACTCTCTAGGAA
Organism: Liparis tanakae; assembly: GCA_036178185.1. NCBI lineage: Eukaryota > Metazoa > Chordata > Actinopteri > Perciformes > Liparidae > Liparis > Liparis tanakae. The sequence goes on along the minus strand of CM070094.1, from coordinate 9,436,444 downwards.
AAGGTGTTGGAAGGTGAAGAGGGACGGGAGAATAAATGAAATGTAGTTCCCGGGGCTGAAGCCAACCAGCGATGGTGCAGTTCATGTTCAGCTCCTCATGCTCCCTGGCGGGGAAATCCCCTTTCCCTCTCGTCTAAGTAGTAGAACATGGCGGCTGATGGCAGACGAAGATATGTGAACGTCACTGTGCAGCAGATCACAACATGGTCGCTCCCCGGAAATAGATCAAAAGAAAATAATGCAATGAGTGAATCGTCACGTCACGCTGAAAATCTACTTTTTAATTAATGTGTAGCATCTTTAAGTGTTGGGGAACGACGGCAAGAGTTTGACAAGCCACGCTTATACGGAAGAGTTTCTACATTGTCGAATATAGAGAATATGTACTGTGTATTAAGCAGCTGGACCATCTCGTAAAGCGCATTGTTCCTGTACACGTACTGAGCCCTCGGTACAGGTACAGTGCAGACATAGCAGCAGGGATTCATTAATTGCATGAAACGGAAAGACAAAAGCTTGAATCTCAGCCCGTTTCAGAAGCAGAGCCGCCACAGGACGCTCGGTCCAAACCAGACGGCTTGAGTTTCAGTTCTTCGCAGCAACCGGGACCTCCAACCCAAACAGTTTATTTAAGACTCAAGCTGGACCTGTGCAATTACACTTCCTACAACCAACACGCCCGACGCGTTCTGGCAGCCCGACTTCGCTCCTTCAAGAGGGTCACGCAGTTTGGGTTTTCAGCTCCGTTTGCTTTAATGGTTTTGGGCTTCTTCTTCTTTTAGGAACCTGCCCGTCTCCCACTCACCAAATACAGGCTGTGATCGCGTCTCTGGTTTCTCTATCTATCTATCTCTCTCTCTCTCTCTGTCTCTATCTATCTATCTATCTATCTGTCTCTCTCTCTATCTATCTGTCTCTCTCTCTATCTGTCTCTCTCTCTATCTGTGTCTCTCTCTCTGTCTCTCTGTCTCTCTCTGTGTGTGTGTGTGTGTGTGTGTGTGTGTGGAGGGTTGTTTATATTAAAAGCGGCGTCGCCTACAGTTCCTCGCTTGTCTCTGGTGAGACGTGACGGTATTGTTTATGACACCATGGCAGCTTATGTAACTGATGAATGGATCCCACCAACACAGGAGAGCATGCACACATCTCACCCTACACATGCATATGGGCACCGAGACCTTTCTCCGGGTCATTCCTACTCAACCTATAGCTATCAACTATATATCTACTCTAATTAAGAGGTTTAGCACCTCCAACCCAAGTTAATTTGAGTCTTCGTTGTCTGTTTCAGAGTTGACTCTCGGCCTCAGAGCTACGCCCTTCAAGATCCCCTCATCCAGCCTCTCCTCCGGATCTTCTTTTAAGGTACAGTCCGCCTTTGCAAATCCTTTTCTGGGAAAAGATCACAACATTGAGGCTCTGTGGAGACGGAACCGGTCAAACGTCATCAAGGCCACATTCACAGTTTCTCTCCAATTAAAGATTAACGCTTTGTTTTTGTCTACTATTTCATTCCCAACTGACTCGGTTGAATTCCACCGGGTGATTGCTGCGTCCGTGTCACAGCACTCACCCGTTAAGGCCTGAAAAGCAAGTGAGCCGGGACAGTGAAAGACGGACAGAGTGTGAGAAAAGGAGGGAGGAGAGGGAAGAGCCATGTTTATCAAACACAGAGTGGGTAGCCAGTCACATCTGTCCTTGTAGGGTATGTGAAGGAGAGAGAGGGAGAGGGAGGTGCTCCGGGCATTCCTTGTTTTTCTCTCGGCCGGGCCGTGCCCGCTGAGGTTTGTCTGGGAAATGTTTCCTAATGCACACCTGTCTGTCTTCATGCACACTGATTGCTGACCAGTTGCATCGGAACACATGTTGGAACAAGTCCTGCAGCGCGTCTTTTCTCATGGGGCCCAAAGCTAAAGATTCAACTTAATAGGCTGCGAGGGGTCAGAGTCTCACCAATCGCTCCTCCGAGAAGGGAAGCGTGCTCATGAATGGAGTTCAGGGGCTTGGGGGATGGAGGAGAAGTGATGTCCTGTTGACCCTTTCATGGCTGTGCATCCTACCCCCTGTGTCGAGCGCAGCTGTAGCCTGGTTATGGGATCAAGGGGCTGGGTCATTAGGGTTGGGAGGACGCTCCACAGGGCTGCAGGGTGGATTTAAGGTGTTAGAATGAGACCATCATCATCATCAGTTAGAGCCTGGTTGAGACGCGCACACACACACACACACACAGGGGCAGGCACACACTGAGCGTCCTCCTTGTAGAAAGGAGAGTTTGCAATAACGGGACACGGATTCTGCGGGAGACGAGGTTTATACGTGTCTGATGCAACCTCAAGCTAACGCCGTGCAGGTACTGTCTGTACATGTGTGCTTACTCAACATCATTTATTTAAAATGATGCTAAAAGGACTGTATGCAGTTTCAAATAGTTTATTTACCTCCCGGGACCTGTCATTGTTTCCAGAAGCAACCCACCGGCACGGAATCGGCTATAGACGATCACCAATCATTAGTTTAATCTTTTATTTTTACTATCCTGCTGATGGCATGCTAGCACCACTAACATTTACATACATGGTAATTCAAACAAATGTATCATCCTCATCCTCCTCATGATGAACCACGGGAATGGCGACTAGGAAGTCTTTCCCTCTTGTCCACATCTAGCTGATATTTCTCCTGCTCTCCCAGACACGGAGCGCCTCGGCTCACGAGATCCTAGAAACGTCATCAGGTCGGCATCGACCAGGGAGAAGGCAGCTCGGGGGGTCGGTCCAGAGACCAGCTGTTCTCTGACTCTCCCTGGTGGAGAGGAAGGTTGTGTGAGGGCAGAGTTCACGTCAAAGTGTCCGTTTCATTCCATTTGTGTATATGTTCATTAGAAGAAGAGTTTGCATATATCAATTCAGAGAAACGTGACTTTTACAAGTTGTTCCTGTTCAGTGTTGCTGATTGTTGTTTATTGACCGCCGTGGTTCTCGTCTGATCTGTCCGGGTGGTCTGGGCTTTTTCTCTGTGGTCCATCTTCAGCACTCACAGTCACAACCTCTCCTATTTCTTTAGTGGAATGCTCTTTTTAAATTCCAATAAAACATGATATTCTTCCCGCGAATTTCCTTTTTTTTAAATTTCAACCCATCTGAGAGTTAGTGTAGAGAAACATTTGAGCAATGGAAACGCTGTAAAACGGTGAAGGACCAGTGTGAGTAAAAGGGACCGAGCTGCTCCGTGTTATTTATTAAAGCATAAAGTTATTAGAAAGGTCAAGATGCAGTGAAGTGATGAGAGTTCATCTCCGACAGGTGAGGCCAGCAGCTTGACCTTAACGCAGCTGTCCGTCCGTTCCGACCACGGCGCCCGGCCTTGAAAACAAATATAAATAACGCCTTCGCTTTATTACCGGGCCGGTGACAGGCCGGCCACACTGGGCGGATGCTGCTGCGGGAACACGGACGCACAGATCCAAGATCAATGGAGGGAGAAGAACCCCATTGTTATCGCACTGCTGATCTATGACGCGTGGATACACGAACACGTCACGCGCGTCACAGATCTTGGCTGAAACTGGAGTTGTGAGAGAAGTCTGTGTCTGGAATGTGTCTGGAATGTGGATGATGTGTTACAGTCAGCTAATATTGAGGTTTTGCTTTCTGTCGGTACTATGTTGGTTCATTCTTGTAAAATGTAAATATCCGCATTGCTTAGTGCCGTGGCTCTGTTGGAAGCTGCACTAAATTATCTTTGGAAACCGGGTTCACAATAGCCAGAGACGCAGTCGCTACTTAACAGTGAGAAGATGATACATTTCTACGACATCAGTTTCTGTCATAACAATCATAAACACAGATCTATACACATGCATGTATGTATATATTCCAAGTCGTGAAAAGGGTCATGCTCCGTGTCTCTCCCTCTGCTTTGCGTGTTAGTGCTCTGATGCACCGTGAGACTAGAGCCATGTCCTTCTTGGGTTTTGACCCGTTCTCCCTGCTGCCGGTCACATTTCTCTTCACTCTCCCTCGAAACAAGATTCTTCCTGAGAACTGTTTTGCTTACCTCCAAGTCCCAGGAGAGACCGCTGCTGCTCTTTTAAACCGATTTTTCTCCGTGGCACATTTTAAAATCGGTTTCGTGCTGGTGACATTGGCATGTTGTCAGTAATTACAGGTGTATTACATGTCGCATCAGACTGCCTGCAGCGCTACCGTCCCAATGGATTCCTCTGCATGATCAGCAGTATACCAGTAAATCACCTGGAGGCATTTCAAAGATGTACTTTAGCATCTTCTTCTATAAACACTGTACACACACAGACTTGTTTCATTGCTCTTGGGAAGCTCCTAATTTATCACTGAAGCACTTAAAGCATCCACATGAGCAGCAGCTGGGACCCCGGTGCTCTGTCATTACGACAGATTCCAACTCTTGGAAGGGCGGTAATGTCCTTCCCAGCATCCTCCTTGCCCAGAGGCGCCGAGAACCGGTGTGCTGCGTCGCGGCTCTGCACCAGACGTCGTCTTTCACGGCCTGTTATTCCCACTAGAGGTCTGCCTCGGATCACAGTCAAGCAACTGATTAGTCACGACACATTTTATAAGGAGTGGAGCACTAACATGTAACTCCACTCCTCCTGCAGCCTCTTCACCGGACAGTCGAGGTGTGAAGGACAGCGGCTCTAAATAACAGGAACGTTGAAGGAGGGAGGGGGAGCGCTCCGCCTCGAGCCTCCCCCAGAGCCCCAGGGCTCACTGGCTGGAGATAAATAGACATGTCCACGGCACCTGACATTTAGGGGAGGGGCTTCTGCTGCCTGGGAAACGGGATTCCTTTCCTGCTCATTGGCTGTCAGGGTGTTGGTCGGTAAAGAGGGGAGATTTGCTCGGGCTATAAACAACGTGCATTGTTTTGAAAGGTCTCTGTAGCCAGAGGGACCGATGGGATGCCTTCTACCCTCACATCTGTGCCCACAAGCGAAGGAAGTCTCTGGTTTTACACCCAAACATCCGTTTGTGGGACACAAGGAGATTTAAGCTAAGAGGAGGTTGAGTATTGATGCTAAGTGCAGCTGGGCTGGCCATGCCTGGAGTGAACCTGGACTTCCTCCCTGCCTCCCAGCCTCCAGAGGCGCCGGGCGGTCCAGATGGTGTTTGCGCCGAGTCCGGCCTGGAGGAGGCGATCGGGGATCTGCTCGCTCACGACGATGCAGAGGATGAGGAGGAGCCGTTTTGCAAGAAGAGATTTCAATTGACGTTACAATGCGCAGTGGGGGAGATCCATTATGAGCTGCAGGCCTTCGGGAAGCGAGTGGACGCCCGTCTGGAGGAGGCCGGAGTTCAGGCGGCTCCTCTGGCCGAGGCTGTGGCCCGGCTGCAGGAGGAGAACCGGAGGCTGAGGAATCAGCAGGAAAGGCTGATGAGGCAAGTGGAGGCCCTGTGCCTGGTAATGGGCCAACCGCACGCCGTACTGCCTCCAACTCCATGTGACAACCAAACCGCATCATACCGTGATCCTCCAGCCAGGACTTCACCCGACGGTCCCCAGGATTCCCCATCAGCACCTCAGGACACTGCGGCTGCTCCTCTTCTGGACACGCCATCAAACGAGCTGCAGGAGTCTTTGCCGTGCCCCCCGGACTCCGACTCTGTGTCTGCTGGGACACGCACACCTCCCACTGCCGAGCCTCCGGCTGTCCCCCAGCACCCCCCCGCTGCAGCCCACCGCTCCCTCTCCGCTCCGGCTGGGATGGCGAACATGTCTTGCACCCACAGCACGGTACTGCTCTCCGTAAATGGTTCTCAGCATGAGGCCTGTTCACTTCAGATGAGCTGCGTGAAGAATGTCTTCAGTCCCAATGGTGACGATACGTGTGGATCAGTCGGCCATCAGTGAGTGTACGGGCCAGAGATTGACCATTTTATCGATGCCCGTGGGGAAATTCTTCTCTGCATTTCACCCGTCTGTAGTTACTGAGGAGCCGTGGGCTGCAGGGGGGAAAGTCGTTTTTTTATCCTGAAAGTTTAGCCATTTATTATGGAAAAACAAAAAGATAATTTATATGTCAGCGTGACTCAGATGCTGAAAGTTTCCCGCAGCTGAATTAAACTAGAGTACGAAGGTTATCAGAACTCTTCTCACCCCACTCACATTCCCTCTCTGCCTGAAGCAGAACCCTTGTTTGGGAAGTCTCGTGTCGCAGAAAAATTCCTGGGCGGTCAAGGGCCTCTCAGTCCAGTCTGTTCCATGTCCAGAAAGGTCCTAAAACCCCAGTGTCCACCCGTGATCCCACAGCGCTGTGGCTGGGCATTGTCCCTCTCTGGTGGGAGCTGGTGCCCCCCAGGGAGGAGGGCAGGGGGGATGGGGCCAGCTGCCGGAGTTATATCTGGACCTGGGAAGTGTAACAGGGGCTTTCTGTAGGACTTGTGGTCGATACTGCAGGTTTAGGTCGAGAACCTGTAACGTTCTGACTGTTCTCTTGGTGCGCCCTCTTCACTATGCTCCCTCACTCCTTCTTTACACTCACAGGCCGATCATGCTGCAGTGTGTTTAACCTCCATCCTCCATGTCAGCAGCTTCATCCTGGTTTCCTCTTGGTTTTACAAGTGTACAACTTGATTATAAGCCTGAGCTCCAGGTTCGGGCATTCTTTCTGCGGGAGCTCTCGGAGGCCGTAACGCATATCCAAATAAGGTCACCGACATATTTCTGTAGACAATAAGTTCATGTAACCATCATTGTGTATGTCTGTCTGTGTCTACATGTCTGTACGTCTGTCTGTACATCTGTCTGTCTGTCTGTCTGTCTGTGTGTGTGTCTGTGCTGTTGCTCACCTGCGTATGCGTTGTGTGTCTCTGTGCAGATTGAGACGGAGTCCTCGGTGGCCTCCAAGTCTCTGTTTTCAGTCGGACCGTCTGCTCAGCTGGCGTGTCGCATCCCGGCCGCCGCCAACGGCTCCGCCGCTCCGGCCAAACCTGACGAGCGCTCCGGAAAACTGACCGCCGAACAGCTGGCGGCTATCGAGGACGAAGAGCTCCTCGACAAAATGGTACTTAGCACCCGAGATATGATTCTGGGGGATTTAGAGTCGAAAGCACCACTTTTATAAAAATGTGTGTGTGTGTGTGTGTGTGTGTGTGTGTGTGTGTGTGTGTGTGTGTGTGTGTGTGTGTGTGTGTGTGTGTGTGTGTGTGTGTGTGTGTGTGTGTGTGTGTGTGTGTGTGTGTGTGTGTGTGTGTGTGTGTGTGTGTGTGTGTGTGTGTGTGTGTGTGTGTGTGTGTGTGTGTGTGTGTGTGTGTGTGTGTGTGTGTGTGTGTGTGTGTGTGTGTGTGTGTGTGTGTGTGTGTGTGTGTGTCCACAGCTCGATGAATCCAAAGACTTTGAGGAGAGGAAGATGATCCGCGCCGCCATGAGAGACCTTCGTAAGAGAAAGAGAGGTAATAACAGAGCAATACGATCTGTTGCTTCCACCACATGAAGGTTCCTACTAAACTTGTTTTGTCATGACCGTGGCTTTCTTTCAAATCATCAACGTTTGCCTCATTATAAAAAAAGCCTGGTTTATTTATTTTTTATTTACCTCCAATGTCTGTATGATTTCTATCCATTCTGCACTCAGAGACGATGCTGGGCTGTACTCAGGAGGAAATAGGTAGGGCGGGTTGGTGTGCCGTGTGCATTGATCTTGCCTGCGTGTGTCTCTCTCTATGTGCACCATCCTGTCAGCCAGCAGCTAATCTCTGCTGTTTGAGGTGGATGATGATGATGATGATGATGATGATGTTCGTACATATCGACCGTCTTATTAACGTGCATGAATCCTGGTTCCTGGCTCACTTCAGTGTGTCGTTGTTGCTGAAACGTCCCCCACATTTAGAATATTCTGTTTGCAGTGAGCACTCACCACACGTTTGTCACCGTTTCTTAATTAGTGGCATTGCGCATACGGAAGGCAGAGCCAACACCTTGTGTAAAAACTGGAGCGCTGCAGGTGGAACCAACCCTCTGGACATTGTTGTACCTGGCGCTGCCGGCCACAGGAGCCCATCAGACTGTGTTTGCTCTCTTTGTCCCGTGATGGTCGTGCGGTGCATATTCCCTGACAGCTTTGGCTGGGCTGCCGCCTCCCACCTGAGGGTGTTTGTCTGTTCAGGGGGATTTTAAGGCACTGTGGAAAGATCACCTCAAATTTGGAAGTGCTGTTTTTTTAATCCGTCTTCCTGGCAGCCACATGAGGTGCTGTCAGTGTGTTCAGGACCTTTTGTCCTCCTCCTCCTCCTCCTCCTTTTTTTTTCCACTGACATCATCTCTCCACCTCTCCGTCTCCTCTCTCCTCTCCCCTGTGTTCTCCCCCAACCCAGACCAGAGAGAAAAGGAGCGCGAGACCCGTCTGCAGGAGCTCCGGCAGCAGAGAGACGAGCGAGCTCAGAAAGGCCACGCCGGGGTCGGAGCGGGAGAGGTGGTGATGCGGAAGGTGGAGAAGTCGGCGGACGGCTCCAGCCTCAGCCAAGTCACCAAGACGGACCGCTTCGCTTCATCTGGTACTTTGGTCTTTTCTTCTTGTGTTTCCTGTACATTTCAGAACCTTACTTTGAAACTTACTTCTCAAGTCAACAAAGAAGTGATTCTTATTTTCCTTTGCCAGACAAATAATGCATCTTGGGAGATTAAAGTAAATAACGGCGAGGGGAAATTAAACTGAAAGTCATCACATGGATATGTGCAATATGTTTGGGATGTAAAGTGTGTGTGTGGTTTCAGACGACGGGAGCAAATCATCACGCAGCACTGTCGTCGAGGCCAGTTATGTGCAGAAAACCGACAGTGAGTCACTACTTCGTTGTTTTGCTCTCTGGATATCTTACAATGCTGTATAGTTATTAGTCATTTCAGGAATGTCATTCTTATGTCTGCGTGTTTTTTTTAAACGATTTCTCAGGAGGGACAGTCCAGTCCAAATCGTACAGCTACAGCTCCTCCACGTCATCGTCCTCCTCCAACACAAGCAAGAAAGTGGGCAGGTAGGTCCCCACACGCGAGTGGAGTTAATACACTAGTTATAATACTCCCAGATTAACTCGCTGTACGTGTCCCGGCCTCAGTGTGTTTGATCGCGAGGACGACACATCGTCCGCCGGCGGTGCTTTGGCCGCCATGGAGCGAAGGCAGGCGGAGAGGCGCAAGGAGCTGATGAGGGCTCAGACGATGCCGAAGAGCTCTTCCATGCAGGCCCGCAAAGCCATGATTGAGAAGCTGGAGAAGGAGGGAGGCGGGTAAGGAGGATCGGGGGGGTATTGCGACCAAAGAAAAGAAAAGGAGCCGGTTGAAGCGACTAAATATTAAGAGCAACCGGATTCTTCTTTCAGCCCTGGAAATCAGGCGGTCGCCAAGGTAAACAAGGTCCAGAGGTCCACCAGCTTCGGGGTGCCCAACGCCAGCTCCATCAAGCAGATGCTGCTGGACTGGTGCCGCGCCAAGACCCGCTCGTACGAGGTGAGCCGAGCAGCCGCGGCAGATCGACGCGGGATGAGAGGATAACGTTTCCATGACGTCTCTGTCGATGCCTCCGCGGCTACTCTGTGTCTTCCTCCTCCTCATTCATCTCTCCTCCTCCTCCTCCTCCTCCTCCTCCTCCTCCTCCTTCACACACACTTTAACATACACTTTAACTTAAACACATCAGTAGAAACACACACTAAGACACTTTGAACGTTCTCTGTTGTTTATGCACTTTATCTTTATCTTGATATTGTCTTGTACTTAAGTTTATGTTGCTTGTTGTTTGTCATGTCAAATGTTGCACCTTCCGCCAAAAGAAATTCCTCGTTTGTGTAAACATTCCTGGCAATAAATGGTTTCTGATTCTCTCGCAGCACGTGGATATTCAGAATTTCTCGTCCAGCTGGAGTAACGGCATGGCGTTTTGTGCCCTGGTGCACAATTTTTTCCCTGAATCCTTTGACTACGAGTCCCTGATCCCCAGCAACCGCAGGCAGAACTTTGAGGTGGCCTTCAGCAATGCAGAGTGAGTACAGAACAACCCGTTGTCCCAGTAACGAGTCCACTAACCACGTCGGGGCGGTTCTTGTCGGTACGTTTCGGCTGCAAGTGAGAGCGGCAACCGACTTTGTCGGAGAAGCCACATCAGCTGCAGTGAAACCTTGTTATTTGTGTGGAGCTTGTTAGAGAAATCAACAGAAGAAGCTCCTTCAGGCTTACAGATGCTCAAGAGGTGTAGACATCAAATCAAACAATCAAAGCAACACGCATCCCATTCCCTGCATCAAACAGATTCCTCACATCCTTCTCTGGTTTCTCCGTCAAAGTCCACCTCTAGTGTATTCAGTATTGCTCTGTGCCGACGTCGGAGCGAGAACACCTGGACGCTCCTCTCCTGATGTCCCGGTGCTAACATCCCCCGTCTCTCCCAGGTGTAGCGAACCACCTCGAGGCTTCCACTGTCATTACTCCACCTCTAAACCTCCACTCTCCGTTTGTCCTCTGCTATGAGTAACCGCTGAGACACCCTCCATCTGCTCTAAAGCAGAGGCCCATGAGCAAAGCTTCCCCAAACAGACGCCAGGTTAAACAAACAGCTCCCTCTCTTTCACTTCTAATCTCCCTCCCTCTCTCATCCCTCTTGTGTTACACCGTTCTCACTTGTGATGCCCCCCCACACCCTCACCCTCACCCACATGTATGTATGTATGTGTGTGTGCTCACATGCTCCCAGTCGGATCATGTCCATGCTGATGTTATTGATGCTCTCAACACTGGACTGTCACCTCTGTGTTGTACTACTCTCACTTTGCTGTTATCTGGAATCCCAACACACACACACACACACACACACACACACACACACACACATACACTGTCACACACACTCTATTCTGTGCACCGGTGTGTTTTTAGATCCACCATTAGGTTGTGTCGTTTGTGTTGTTGTTTGCAGAATCTTTGTGTTTTTCATTGTGTTTTATGTTTCTGAACTCTGTTGTATTGAAATGGTCAAAAGTTGCACCGAAAAACCCACAACAAACAAAAAGGCTAAATGAGCGTCACCGTGCGCTCATTTGACTTTTTGTTTTGTCTTATGTATGTGTGTGTGTGTTTGTGTTTGCCACATACTGTACGTATCATGACGTTCATGAAGCATGTCCACTCATGGATATATTTGTGAACACACAGAATGTAATGTTATTGTTCTCTCCCTCTGTCTTTTCACCCTGAATCTTTTTGGTTTGGCTGCTCACGGCTTTATCTGTTTTTTTTCCACCCTCCGTCCTTTATTTCCCACACTTTATCCTCTGTACTGTTCTCTTTCTCTCTCTCTCTCTTCCTCTTTTTTGTTTCTGTCTTTTTGGGTCTGCCTTCCCTTCCCCCCCCACCTGCTGGGTCCGGGTACAGGAAACTAGTGGACTGTCCCCAGCTGTTGGATGTGGACGACATGGTGAAGATGCGCGAGCCGGATTGGAAGTGTGTGTATACATACCTGCAGGAGTTCTACAGGGGTCTGGTGACCAAGGGCCTGGTTAAGACCAAAAACTCCTCCTAGAGTCGCACCCGACTAAAACTGAACCCATGGTGAGAGAGGGGGCGTACCTATCAAGGTGTGTGTGTGTGTGTGTGTGTGTGTGTGTGTGTGTGTGTGTGTGTGTGTGTGTGTGTGTGTGATTTACATCCAAAATGACGGTTCAGAAAACTCCTTTATTGGCCACTTTGGATATTTGATCCTTCGTGTTAATGAAGCACCGAGGTCCAAAGTACCAAACATGGTGTGTGTCCGTGTGTGCATTTCTGCACGGTCAGACTATGGCCCAGGCAGAGAGCCAGGACCATCTGCAGCGCCACACTTTAAAAGGAACGGCTGTATCTCCATGTTTCAAACAGGGAAGTTGAAGAAGCAGAGGACGGGAAGGCCGGGTTGCCCGCTGATGTTTTATCAAGCGTTAATTTATTAGTGTTTGTGCTTCTAAAGCCTTTAAATGTCTTTGGTAATAGTAAAAAGCAGGATGATCCCGTGTCTACAGTTCCTTAAATAACTAAACCAAATTTATGGTGTTGACATTTATTTTCTCATCCAAGAGATTTACCTTCCTGCTCAACTCTGTGTGTGTGTGTGTGTGTGTGTGTGTGTGTGTGTGTGTGTGTGTGTGTGTGTGTGTGTGTGTGTGTGTGTGTGTGTGTGTGTGTGTGTGTGTGTGTGTGTGTGTGTGTGTGTGTGTGTGTGTGTGTGTGTGTGTGTGTGTGTGTGTGTGTGTGTGTGTGTGTGTGTGTGTGTGTGTGTGTGTGTGTGTGTGTGTGTGTGTGTGTGTGTGTGTGTGTGTGTGTGTGTGTGTGTGTGTGTGTGTGTGTGTGTGTGTGTGTGTGTGTGTGTGTGTGTGTGTGTGTGTGTGTGTGTGTGTGTGTGTGTGTGTGTGTGTGTGTGTGTGTGTGTGTGTGTGTGTGTGTGTGTGTGTGTGTGTGTGTGTGTGTGTGTGTGTGTGTGTGTGTGTGTGTGTGTGTGTGTGTGTGTGTGTGTGTGTGTGTGTGTGTGTGTGTGTGTGTGTGTGTGTGTGTGTGTGTGTGTGTGTGTGTGTGTGTGTGTGTGTGTGTGTGTGCGTGCGCTCAGCGGGGGCACAGTGCGTGTAGATAGGCTGCCGCCCTGTGGCCGATCCCGGCATTGCTCACACGGGAGCGCTTTGTTTCTCCGAGGGTCGATGGAAACAACCTGCATTACTAAAGTTTATTTATAGAGAGATTATGAAGGGATTTCTCCACAGTGCGTGAAAGAAAACAGAGACAAAAAAGGATAGCAAAGAATAAAGAAGGGCCTGAGTGTGTCAGTGCTGAAGTTTGAGTTGGGTTCATGATCTTAAGAAAGCACCCGAGCCTTGATATGAATAATCATTAACGTCAGAGGAGAATGTCCTCCTCTCTGGGCGTGACTGTCCATCCTCTGTCTCACACATGCCGTCTCTTGTATGCTGTTCCTCAGGACCTACGCCAACTGCATGCCTCTCCTGGAGGTGGAGGACATGATGATCATGGGTAAGAAACCCGACTCCAAATGCGTCTTCACCTACGTGCAGTCGCTGGTCAACCACCTGCGCAGATACGAGATGTCCATGGGTCGGCCGTGTGACCTCTGTCCTCCGACCTGTGCTCAGTGAGTGTGCAGCCCAGACGCGGCATCATCCCCAAACCCCTCCCCCTCACAGGCCCTGCCCCCCCCCCCCCATCCCCCCAAGCTCAATCCTTACCTGACGACCACCTCCACTGTGACAGGCTGCGTCACAGAGTCGCTCATCTCTGATGGACAAGATGGGGATTGTGTGTGTGTGTGTGTGTGTGTGCGCGTGTCATTTTGCTTATTATCTTTGTTGACAGTGGTGATGTGTATTCAATATTTCATTAACGCTAAGTCCACTTCCACACGAGAGCGCCAAAGTTTTTCCAAGACTACCTTTTTGTAACATCTTGTTTTTGTATCTAGTTTTGTACAAGGTCGTATTTAACATGTAGTCGCTGTGTCGCTACACTTGTGTACTAAAAAACCTTCAAGACAGAAAAGAGAAATGTCTTTTATAGTATTTCCCTTTTTACACTTATTTATACCTGCATCTCCCTCGCTAGACCTTTGTAATTAGCCACCATCAATGGTAACTCTGCAGAAGACGCTGGGTTTGGTCTTCATTTCGGTACTTTGGAACTTTTAAAACAATTTGGCTGCTTGAATTATTTGAGCTAAGTTATTACTATTCTCATGTTGATGTAAACCATTTTCATATCACTATTTAATACATTATCATAGAGATGTTCTTTCTTCATTGTTCAGTTTTTGTGAATAATGTCACCTTTCTGAACTCTTAGTGCTACTGAGAGCACGTTTCTGCCCCCTGTATCACGGCACCACTGCACCGCCACACTATCCCCACAGGGACGAGTCTTCACTCGGGCAGAAAGGAAACGAGGAGGGGCGCCTGGCGTCGGACAGCTTCACCGACGGAATATGTACAAAAGAGAAGTGTCCGTCAGTGCTGCCGCCTCACTGACACGCCTCGCCAGACCCACTCACACACCGCCCTGTTAGAGGGCTCTTTATTTATGCGAGTAGATTTTTTTGGAAATATCATATTTTTTATTTTGTTGGTGTGTATATTGTGCTTTTAAAGGTTTTGTTTAAAGTGTGTCGATAAGCTCAAGATGTCACCTTGTAGTGTGAAACTAATTTTGGTCACGCTTTGGACAAGTCGATGAACGCCGGCTCTCTGTTTAGACGTGAGGAATCGTGACTCAACATAAACGCCAATTGTATATTTTACAACATGAAGCTAATGAAATATTTTTCAATTAACATTTCTATTCCTCTTGTAAAATGTAAGATTCCTCTGAGAAGATGTTGAAAATCTGATGATTTCAAAGCTGAATGAGCTTGATGAAAGCTCTTTTTTAGTAGAGTTAAAGAAATTATTTTAGTATTATTCCAACACTGCCAATAGAAAAAAAGCAATGCCTTCCACAGAGCAGTGAGTGGTGTAAATAAGAGTGCAAACACATTATAATGTCATGTTTCTGTGCCACGCAGTTAAATGTGAATTGAAAATAAACCAATTGGAGAAATGAATGGTTTGTTTTTAATTGTCCGACTGTTGAACATGCTTTCATTCATACGCTACGGAACCTACAAAACTGCATCTCTACTTTAAAGGGAACAGACGACATTGAACGCAGCAAAGACGGGAGATTAGATTTTATTCTTTTAAATATTGTATCATTTTCCTCCACTTCAATCCTCTTGTGTGCGTCGGTTAAACCCACCAGAACACGGAGCATCAGCCTCAGGCCAGACGGACAGTTTTCAGCCTGAAGCGTCATTGGGTTTCACAGTAGGTAGGAACCAATCACACGCAGGGGGAACTCAAGTGAGGCAAAGATTCTGAAGACATTTGACAAATGAGGGACCAACAAACTAATTAAAACATACACACTTCCATTCTTTGTGTAGAAAGTAGAAAAGCACTCACATAGCAGCTCGTTGGGTTTATATCGCTGCTAAATTAAGAATAAACGGCGAGAACAATATGTGCAAAAGACTGTGGGCCTTTGTAAAGGCTTTGCGGCGATGCTGTGCTAGTGCCTTGCCCAAAGGCCCACAGATATGTTGGTCTTATTGTTGTTTTTATTACAAGCATTTCTACATGAACCAGCTGGTCGTGGTGCAGCCATCGGGCTTAGTGGTGCTGTGAGATTCTTTCTTTCCACTCCGGCGGGTTACAGGTCAGTGTGCTTGTCTGCCGCGTTGGGCTCTGAGGAGCCGTTGTCCGGGGCAACGGAGGACTTGTAGGACGGCTCGTCTTTAAACGGGCTGTCTTTGGCCGGAGAGAAGCGAAACTCCTCCGGCACCTCGTCCTCGGGTTCAGTCTTCTTGTAGAAGCCGAGCTCGGCGAGCAGCGCGTTGATCTCAGAGCGACTCATGTCAGACAGGTCGATCCGCTGTGGAGCGAAGACACGCATGGTACATGTACTTTTCCGTTAGTGACCTGTAACTGGACAGCAGGTACCGACACACAACAGCTTTAAGAGGTGAGGTCAGTTGTGGGTTTACAGCTGGTGTCAATTCTACCCCCAAGTGTCCAAAAATAAAACATTGTGGCTTTTAAGTATACCGTTGTCTTAATTTAACAAGTGCAACATTAATGGGGAACAATATCAGTATTAATGCTCCTGTGTAGGAATTTAGAATGTACTACAACAATTGGTGCAGAAAGACCCCCCCCCCTACACATACACACGCACACACAATTCTGAGCAGAATTAATGGACTGAAAGAAACCGATTATCATAATTGTCACATATTGTATAGATGCTATAATCACATTTAAAGTATACATATAGATACTTTAATAGATTGTCAAATAAGTACAGTGCGAATATAAATATGCTGCAGAACAAAGACTTACATCCAGCTCTTCATAATAGTGGTTCAGGAGGACGAGCTCAGGGTCGGCCCCAGGCATGTGCTTCATCACCAGGTTGTGGCTGAGGGAGTCAAGGCTGGCGTCCTGAAGTTATCAGTGTTCAATTCACAAACGGACATACGAACGAGTGACGGCAGTGGACTTGAGTCAAAGGATACTAAAGAGGAATGTCCTGGACCACAAAGGCCTTGACCTGGGGACAGAGGTGGGGATTCATGTTGTTCACTCAGATGGTTTCGGTGACAGATCCGTGGTCAGATTAGGTGAAACGCGATATGTGATACACACAATGTGTCTCTGAAGCAGGGATGAGGCCTCAGTCTGTGTGTTGTCTTACGTGTTGATCACATGACACAGGTAACTTACCTCCCTGAGCCTGTTCAGCTGTCATCCACCACACGTCTGGAAGGAGACAGAACATCAGATACAGCAGGACACGGTGACAAGCAGCTCCCAATACTTTGGACCTGGGACATCACTGACATGTGTCTGAATGCATACTTTCCTTTTGTAGCTGGAAGAAATGTTGGAGTTAGTTTCCTTGTGAAAGCCTCCCTGAGGTTCTGGTAGCAATGCAGCGTAGCTTCGAGGGCCCAGATTTAGATGGCTGCCTCACCCATTTTGGTAAATAGAATCTGCTCTGCAGGTATCAGGGCAGCAGGTGTGTGTAACTAACCCAACAATAGCAACGGATAACAACATGTTTTTTTCTTTGGGGATGCTGGCAGGCTGCGGACTTGATGACCCCCCCTGGGGAGCAGTGCATGCTTTCCCACAATTAGAGGTGTCGAGTTTCACAAACTTTTGTGCAGGAATCGGACCTCCAGCTAACACGCCCTCAGCCCACTCTCGGCTCGCTTACCGCGACCCTACGTCACTGCTACCACATGAAGAATCGTGATTAAATAAACACTTGTGTCTCCAGCCTGCGCGTAATGGGTCATATCCTCCCGGAAGAATCACTCACGCATGCGCCCGTCACGGACATTTCAGGATCATAGCGCATCTATTCACACATTTCACCAAATCGAAGACGAACTCCCAGCCTGTAAACTGTAAACTGTAAACACGAGCCTCCCCTCGCGTGGAACCGCCGGGTTACTGTACCTCCACTCTCGCTTTCGCCAGCCCGTCCAGTTTCTTCAGATCCACGTCGGAACCCGAGGCGCAGTGAAGAAGGCTGGAGAGCACCACCAGCCACATGGTTGCTGCTGGGTCAGCTCGAGAACGAAACGAAGATGAAGAGGAGGAGGAGGAGGAGGAGGAGGAGGAGGAGGAGGAGTAGAGGAGAGGAGAGGAGGGGAGAGGAGAGACGGTGTGCACTGCTATGTCACGTCCGGACCTCTTGCCACGTCGAGAGAGAGAGGGAGGGAGGGAGAAGGCACTCATTGGTTATCTGCGAGAAGGCACTCATTGGTTATCTGCGAGATCCCCACCAAGATACAGTTAGTCCCATTTGTTTGATCTGCAGTACAAGGGATCCTCACAAACATAAGGAAACACCTCAAAGAAATTCGCAATGATGATAACTATTGAAGGGTTATAATAAATAGTATCTGCATGTCAGGGTGAATATGGCAAACTGATTAATGAGAGTATGAATGAGACTAGAGCAGTGGTTCTTAACCTTACTGGAGGTACTGAACCATGCAAGCTTCATCCGTGCATTAGCCGAACCCTTTGCAATTGGAAAAATAAGATGTGATTTCTTCAAAACATAGGTATATATTTTATTAGAGCACAAAATGAACCATGCACCAGTTATACACAAAACCACTGTGTTCAAAGAACAACAAAACATGAATTGGACACAAAAACATAAGTTAATGAATATGATCTGGAGTATTTCCTGTTTTATTTTGAAGTCCCTGTCTCGTTTCCTCTGTTTCCCTGCTCTTCCTTCCCTGTGATTGCCTGTTTCAATCCTGATTGTCTCCACCTGTGTCTCGTTCCCCAGCGTATTTAGTCTGTGTATTCCTGCTTCTTCTTTGTTTGATCGTTTTTGTTCCTTTCCGGGTTCTCTCCGTGATCCTGCTCGATGCTAGTAAATAAACCTTGTTTTTGAGAACTCTGCCTGCTGCTCTTGGGTCCAAACGTTGCCACCTCACGTCAAATGGACTGGGAAAAAAGAACAAATATTGTTGCCAAAATGTCGACCACCGACAAAAACGCTTTTTGCTGTGTGTGCCTTAAGCCCTGCCGCCGAACCCCTGAGAGCGACTCATCGAACCCAGGTTAAGAACCAAAAGAACCACTGGTCCAGAGAAACTCGTTACAAAGTGAAACGTGTTCATTTATTTGTGATGATTTTTTTTGTTTAAAGGGTCATGAAATGTGATCTTACATGTTACATTACTTCTAGAGGCTGAATGGGAGCAGATCAATTCCACATAGTAGTTTGCCGTGTGTGTGTGTGTGTGTGTGTGCGTGTGTGTGTGTGTGTGTGTGTGTGTGTGTGTGTGTGTGTGTGTGTGTGTGTGTGTGTGTGTGTGTGTGTGTGTGTGTGTGTGTGTGTGTGTGTGTGTGTGTGTGTGTGTGTGTGTGTGTGTGTGTGTGTGTGTGTGTGTGTGATGAACATTGCTCAGGCATACATGATCAGATTTAAATCTATATCATGTCGGATGCATAAACAGCGGTTGAACACTGAATTCCAATGTCAACATTTCCGTGTAATGCGATCACTTTAACTTGACTTGAAGTTAAGTAATTGGTTGCTAGCAACACCTGAACACATTGTGTTACGAGAAGACATGAGAGCTGAACACATTGACATTTCTATTAACATTACAATTGTTTTTTATTTACAAAATAATAGGAGTGAAAAATGCCATATAAAAGCAACTTTACTAACCTCGACCACTTGGGAAATGCAGGGAAATGATGGGAAATATTAAACCTTTGTAAACACGTTATAAAACCTCAGTCTGATATTTCCGGGCATGACCTCACTCTCGGTTAGTAAGACGTTATTACAAGTGTTGTTTTTGCCTGCGTTTACTCCTCACCCTCTGCAATGCTCATACAAGATCGATCTCGGTAAAACTGGAACAGAAAAAACCAAGAGAAACATACCACATCAAACAATGTAGCACAAGGTTAGCATGACACGTGCTTATATATATATATATATATATATATATATATATATATATATATATATATATATATATATATATATATACACACGCAAATCGGAAAATTGTGATGAAGAATAATTTTATCAGCTCTATATTAAAAGCGAGAGCATGGATTATTAAAAGACAGAATAATTCAATCTGGTTGACAAACTTTGAAGTGAAGTAGCTGCAGAGTAAGAAGCCAAAAGAGTTGACGCTTAAACCAGCTTGGTAACGAACAACACCACCAGTTTATTTAAAATAAAAACATGTCAGTGATCAGTCAGCAGGTACAGGAAACCTATTCAAGATGAGCCTTTTTATACTCACTGAAATACTTAAAAAAACAATAAAAATACATTTATCATGGCATGTGATCACTAGTCGGGACATCACCAACTCCAGCATAGTTGGAGATACTTTACCAGGAATAAACTCTACATTCAGAATAAATGTTCCATCACTACTGTCCAGTGAATTCACAGGAAACTGAGATGTAACATTCAGCTTATTGAGGCTCCTAAAGTAGATCCCAGCATCTTCTACCGGTTCCCTCCCACTTTCTTCTTGAAGTCTTTCCCGTCTCCCTTCTTGGATTTCTATGGGATGAATGGAAGTTCACTGTTAGAGAAAAGGATGTCTGTGTTTATTTCACAAAGCTGGAATCTAAAACTCTTATTATACCTTGCTGCTTTCTTTGTGTTTTTCTCGGCTGATCATCTCCTCGATGATCTCTCCTTCTCCTCTCACCAATCTGGAGGAAGAAAAATATTCAGCTGTAGAATTTATTACAAGAACAGTTGTTTCCGTTTGCTCGCCGGCTCACCTGGTGAGTCCGGTTTCTGGGTCCACCACCCTGCGGATCACACTCTGCCTGGCCTCGTACTCCTCTTTGGTGATGGGCCTCTTGGTGGAGAGTCGGGCCTTCTGCTCATCGGTCATCACTGCAGAGGAAACCCAACACGATACCCTCAGTGTGACGTGTATTAGGTCACATTACGATAAATACATCCATTTATCAGCCGTCTGAGATGTTGACCATAATCTTTTGGACTATAAATTGATAGAAAAAGTGAAAAGTAAACATCACAATGTCTTAAAACCTAAGGAAACATATTCAAATGTCATAACTGCTCCGAGCATCAGTCTGAAGCTCAAAGGGTTAAACGAGCCGCTGGTCATCTCAACCAGATAAACACAGTGAGGTCATGTATGTCCCACCAGGTCCGAGCTCCACGGCCTCCTCTTCACTCTGCCACACCTCCAGGTAAGATGGAGGCAGCTCCACAGGAGGGCTGGGCAGCAACACCACCACCTCTGCTTTCTTCTTCTCCATCAGCTTCTTCTCTTTCTTCTTTTTCTTCTTTTTCTCCTTTTTCTCCTTTTTCTTCAGTTTCTTCAGTTTCGCTTTACTCTTCTTCTTCTTGGCTTTACTTTTCTTCTTCTTTGTCTTTTCGTCACTTGACGAAGAAGACGACGAGGAAGAAGAGGTGGACGATGAAGAAGAGGAGCTTCTTCTTCGCTTCTTTTTTTGTGTTTTCACATCTGATGGAAACAGAAAAAAAGGAAGTTCAACAAGTTATAAGAGAATACGTCACAGCGTCCTACTTCCTTTAAGGTCCCAACCTTGACTTTTGTGCGATGTTTTCTTGGACGATCTGCTTCGACTCCTGCTGCTGGATGAGGAAGACGACGATGAAGAAGAAGAAGAGGAGGAGGAGGAGGATCGTCTTCGTTTCTTCTTCTTCTCCTGTGTTTTCGCTCTTCCAACTCCATCATGTGATCTGCTGCGATCCATCACCGAGACAACACCGCGAACAGAAACACACACGGCGAGTAGAAGGCGGCTCTAGTTTACGGAAGTGTGTACGTCTACAAATGTCTTCCGTCAGCGTCTCTACATACAATTCTAAGGTTCCTGGTTCCTACGTCGGTTTACCCAGCACGTGCTGATAGTTTGAATATGCTTAGTTTAACCACCATATATACAATCTATGACAGGAAACTGCACAGACATTTTGGGGGCCAGGTGCTCAAACCCCAAAAAAGGGCATCCAATGCCAAAAAAAGATTCTGACAGAGTTGAAGCATAAGCAGCAATACACTGATGACGCTGTCCCCGACCTGCGTTTCCCCAGCCCTAACCCTAACCCCAACTACAACCCCAACCCTAACCTAGGGTGACCAGACGTCCTCTTTTCGCCGGACATGTCCTCTTTTTGAGACCTAAACAATGCGTCCGGCAGGGATTCCAAAAACGTCCAGGATTTTGCTTCGTTGGATATTTGTGTTTCTCTGGGTCTTGGAGTTTTGTAAATGATATCTCCCTTACGTTCCACTGAGAGAGAACAGTCATTGGCCGACCCATCTCAGTGTTGCCAGATGCACGATCATTTTGGAAATGGTATCACAACATATTATTATTTTATTATTCTGCTATGAAGGCCTTTCGGAGAGCAGACGAGAAGAACGCCACAAAACCTTCTGGAAAATGATGGCATCACAATTTTCAATAAACCCCAAATAAAAAATACTCCATATAAACACACACATATATATATATATATATATATATATATATATATATATATATATATATATATATATATATATATATATATAATATACATATATACACATCATATATAAACATATACACATATATACATACATATATATACACATATACACGTATATACACATATACATATAAACACACATACATATATATACATAATATACACATACACATATATACACATCATATATATATATATATATATATATATATATATATATATATATATATATATATATATATATATTCGTTTTTTCTGTTTGTTTTTTTACAGCTTTTGTCTGAACCCTAAACTAAAACATGGGGGAGTGAAATGTATTTTGTTGTTTTAATATGGTTTCTGTAGGAGGACAAACATGACACAAACATTCTTAACGTTTTCCAATGCTGTAAAAATGTGTAGAATAAATATTAAATTTCAACATTTCTGTCACGGAAGATTTGCGTCATAGCCTGCGACGCGTTTCTGTCAGCAGGGCGGGATGACGGGCAGGTGGCGGTTTATATACCGGCGGCTGTGTGGTGGGCCATGGACCCAAAGGGAAAAAGAGACAAATAACTGAGGAAGAGGATTCAACGTTTCTTGGGCCGAATCATTTGCTTTCATTGCCAATGCGGAAGGATTGCGAGTTAGATTAGGAACCGGACTTTGCGTGTTTGCCCATGCTCACGAAAGCGCAACGAGTATCGCCACGAGTATCGCCACGAGCATCGCCACGAGCATCGCCACAAGTTGCAGGGCTCTCAAGTGTCACGCATTTCGGTTTTAACTCACGTACTCCCGCCACACATCGTATTTCTCACACTGAAAACAACTCTCGGCTATTTAATGTTTTAATGTGCCTCAGCGCCAACATGAGTCGCCTCACGGTGGAGAAATCAAACGCTCCCTGGAGGTCCGCTGTGAGGTGACGGTTATCAGCCAATCAAAAACAAGAAATGGGCTACACAATAAGTCAATGAGAAAACAAACTATCTGTTGTATCTGAGTAACATTTAATCCAGCAACCAGTGAACCAATCTCTTCAAAACTTGAGCCCTGGAGTTGTAATGAAAACAGCGCCCTCTATCGTATCGGAGGTGACCTGCTTAAATTGGAGGAGGCATCGCACAACAAAGTAGTCACATGATGCGTTATTCTCAGTCTACAGGATGCACCGCAGGAAAAATAAACATTTAATCAGGAAGGCTCATTATGTATTTGTAGTCAACTTAGTCATTTTGATAGTAGGCTAATGTAGCTAATATAGATACATACAGCATGTGTTGTCTTCATTATAAGGCTTTTAATTTGTTGCGGCTCCAGACGTATTTGTTTTTTGTTTTTTAGGTCCAATATGGCTCTTTCAACATTTTGGGTTGCCCTGTGCTAAGTGATTACATGCGTGTTGTTTGTAGAGGGCTTAGTAAACTGAGTGAAATTAGGCACAATGTTTGATAATAAGGTTCCTGTAGAAACTAAAATTGAAATGAATGGATCATTTTTGGACATATGCACCTCTGCAGCAACAATACTTAGTGTATTTTATTTTAAAATAAGGCAATACAGCTTAGGACTTTAATTATAATGTTGTTACACTGTTGTATAACACTATACAGTGATTCAGAGGGAATGTTAACCCATTTCTAGAAATATTCAAATAGTGAATATGAGTGATTTTTGTCAGATTATGACCTTATAACCGTTGTTTTATTGCATGTGTTTAATGTTTTAGGAAGTGCTGCTGCTGCTGTTCCTGCAAGAGGAGGCAGCCTGCAGTGGAGGGGCTCCAGGACAGGAACAGATGGGCACTATGAAGTCCAAGAGGAGCTACATGGACTGTTCTCCTCCTGAGGTCTGAAAGATTTCAGATTCAAGGTCTTTATGGCTGCCGGCAGACAGATCTAGCTCCAGTATTGCAAATACAGATTTAACCATTTCAATTTGGTGAGTACACTAGTCTGATTTTTATTTTTTTTGAACCCACATACACTTTGATAATGTTGTGTCAGGGGCATCCGCTCCATATGATGCATTCTTTTTGCTGTGTATTTAATTGAGCATATATAGGCTACTGATTTCCTGTAGGAAGCTCTTAAGCTAAATTGATTTATAATGCAGCATTTTGATTGTATGAATGTGTTGCATGTAATATGAATATTCATTGGGTTTAAAACCATACAGATTTTTAAATGCGGATAACAGTATTGTTAATATTTGTCCCTGCAGGAGATGACCAGTGTGCTTGAATACAGGTGGCCTGCTACACACGGATAAAGACGCTGCACACAAGTCCCCAAAAGACTGAATCACTTTAGAAATGCTTTACTTTTTGAGCCTTTAAATGTAAACCAAATGTTTGTTTTTATTTATGCTTTTAAAACATTACTTTAATGAATAACACAAATGTTATGCCTTGTGGCACTCAACACTTTTCATCTCAATGGTCAGTTTTTGAACACCACAATGTATTAAACAAATACAAATACTGTGAACAAACACTTTTTGACTCTTCAAGACTATTCTGTTACACACACACATGTAGAATCACACAACGTTGTGTTGTAGAGGGGAACACGCCAACGTTCTATGCAATTATTCAGTCTCACAAAATACCGCATAGTGTCCTCCTTTTTGGTGTTATGGATATGGTCACCCTACCTAACCCCAACCCCAGCCCTAACCCTGACCCTAAACCCAGCTGGGTTAGAGTTAGGGTTACCCCCGTGAGCGTTGCAGAGCATGTCGGGGAGAAATTCACACAAGAACTCAAATAAATGCCCCATTGGATATCAAAACACATTTGGGGGGAATTGATGACAGAGAGAGTAACTTTTATTCTTAAATACTGATGAATGAAAAAAAGTGTCTCCAGAAAAAAGGGCACTTTTCTCATCCAGGGCAAAAGGGCTGCTGCTTGAGCACCACTAGGGGTCTATCTGTGCACGTGCCTGGTCTATGATACCGAGGTAGACTTTAACTACGGAAACTGAACATCTACAAATGTTTGTACAATCAGTTCTGTAGGGGCCATTGGTCCAATAAATCAAAGAAAACCAACATAAATCAAAAGAGACGTTTTACGTGTAGCCAAAAGAATGCATTGTGCATGTAAGATTCTGTTTTTTTCTGATAATTTATTTAACAAAACTAACTGCCGATGCTGACTCTCCTGTGGTGGTAAAAAAAAAAAAGGACCCAAGTGCAGACGCAGAAACAGTAAGGTAGGTGAAGGAAAGGATTTATTCTGGCAAAGCCAGAGGTGAACACGGGTAGGAAGCTGTGGTGGCGTGAGCGGGGGAGCCTGGCCTGGAGTGCAGGAACAGAGACCCTGGGCACAGGGAGCATGGGTTAGTAGGAAGATAGGGGAAGAGCGGGCCTTAGCGAAAAGGAGGCAATAGCTTAAATCAAGCTAAAAGTCTAATTAGCTTGATGTGGTGATGTAATAAACAATACATAATCAAATTATTTCTTGTTGAAAGAATAAAAAAGTTAAAAAAAAAATGGAAATCAATCTTTAAATTTGTTTCTCCGGCTGCTCCATCTTTATATGTATTTATTGAAGAAAAAAAACGATTTAGTAAAACTGGCACCATGATTTCGGATTCATATCTATGTACACTTGTATATGTTCAGCAATACAATTTTCTACGTTCAGTAATTTTATGATGAGTAACAAGTGTATGTAATCAATAAAAGCAATGTAATGTAATATGTGCTGTTTAGTTGCTATGTAAGCCATCACTTCTGGCAGATACTAGTGACCACAACCAAAAACACCTTGAGCTCTCCTTTTCTTCTGTCTGTAGAGAAGCCATATCTGATGTTTGAAATACTGAAAAACTAAACAACTACGAACAGTATTGGTCTCATCACTTTTCAGTTATCTTTTCTTTTTTTAAGGATCAATGCAAAATCACAAAGTGTTACCTCGATTACGTGAAAACCAGTGACCACTTTATTTAAATGAATGTGTTGCCTCTAATCCACATCAGATCAGCTGTGTGTCTGTTTAAAGGTCAGCGGGTCTTTGAGAAGGTGGGTTCTCTCTGGTGGCCCGGTGTGCTTCTGTCTTTGAACCAAAAGGCCAGCTCTGTCAAAGGCAGGTGATCTTGATGTCTGCATGACCACAACCAGACACACCTCCTCCGTGTGTTTTAAACTGAATGTAAGAAGGAGAGGAGAGTATGAGGTTGTACATATATAATCTAATAGTGATTCTCCCGCGAGTAAAGATCTAACTATGATTTAGACAACCCACGAATAGTATAGAACTATAACAGTGCATTTATACACAGAACATAAAGACACAACAACATCTAAATATTTGGCCTGAAATATCAACATGTATTTCATGTAATGTGAACGTTTTTATATGTATATATTTAAATTGTATTTCAAATGTGTGTGCTTCATGTGATAGAGAATGTATAGTCCAATAGGCACAACTAAATACACAATGATGCACCCAATACTAATTGCCACCCCCTCACCCACCCAGTGTCCAACACCCACTGAGTGACTGTATGTGTGTTGTGCCTGATGCAGCCGGGGGTGGCAGATCACTGACGTAGAGCCTCACACTCTACTTTAAAAGCTGTCATTGGCATCTCCGTTACATTGCAGTTCTTTCCTCAAAGGTGGACACATCAAGACCTAAGCAGGTGAGGAAAACAATATTTGTAATTTTACCATTTTCCACAAACTTTTTAGTTCTTATAAGATGTGTTCTATTTCATCCATTGTTGGTTTGATTCGTCAAAAACATATTTTGTATTTTTGTTGCCATAGGACAACATAGTGGACTTTACAAAGGCATCACATTGTATTAAATTAGCAAAAAACAACAACGATGTGGGTGTTTGAGAAGATCAGGGAGAGCATTCCCCTGGAGCTGAGTCGTTACCTGGGGAAGAGTGAGGAGGATATCTTTCGGTCGTCTCAGACCAGTCTCTCTGATCATCTGCACAACAACATCCTCACCCCAGACAAGATCCCAGAGTTCTGCCTGCCCCCCAGGCTTCGCAAGAGAAGCCCGCTGCTGGAAGCCGAGACAGCATCTCTTTACCGGCACCATCAGTACCAGATGCTCAAGAGCAGCACTTCTTCAAACACTACATATGTAAAGACAAAGGACATGAAGAAGAAGAATGGGGGTGCATCAGTGGCTTGGAAAGCTACAACAAAACCGTTGCCATTCTCTGCAGAGGGGTATGGCCTGGCTGGGATTTATGAGAGCTTCAACACTCGAAGGAAAGAGTCTCTGTTCCACTCAAAGTGCCCTGTTTACATGTTTGATAGAAGCCTTCCCACTGCAGCACCCAGACCAGCAGAGGTGACAAGCCTCCCCAAAAAAACGTTATCTGTTCTTTCCCCTCTGTTTTCATCCAAGAGCCTTTCAGATATAGGAAGCACAGGAAGTGAAATACCTTCTTCCAGTGACTCCTCTCCCCTAAGTTCACCTTATAGTGTTAAATCCTCCCTCTACTTCCCAACAGGCCGTAGCCGTCTTAAAGGAGCAACATCCTGTCCTTCCTTAAATGACAGAATTGTGGACAGAGGGAGGTGGAAGAGGGGTTGGTTAACTTTAACAAACTCGGCCAATAGCCCTTCGAGCTTAAAGGGAAGTTCAGTCCCCTTAGCTCCACCTGTCCTCATCCCGTTAGATGTTCGGCATTGCCAGGACATACTTCAGCATGAGCATGTTCTTCCTTTGCAGAGTCGAGGGAAGGTTTGTCTCTTCGCTGAGCACAGCACATTCTCCACAAGCACCTTTCAATCCATTTCCACAGTCAGAGTCCGCGTGGTGTCTGTGGAAGGTCTATGCGATGATACTGACCGACGAATCCTGAACTGTGCAGTACATCTGTGTCTGACCCCAGGGAAGCTTCAGCAACAGGAGAGTGTCACCATCAGGAACTGTCGTAGCCCTGTGTTTAATGAAGATTTCTTCTTTACAGAGCTCACGAGGGAGGATCTGTTGAAACTGCAGCTCTGGTTGGAAGTGATGTACAAACCTGTAGCTGGAGCATTGAGGAGAGAGACAGTGATTGGAGCGACCACCATATCACTATCTCAGTTACTGTCTCTTAAAAAATGGGCGAAGGAATAACTCATTCAGGTGGGAAGACGGCACATTATAGGGTATCATTATTACAATATGTACAAAAGAAAAAATGTTTAAGTGAGGGACATTATAGGAGTTTGTGTTGGCTATATGAGCATGTTGTTGCTACTATGTAAACATGTTCCAGATGGCAAGAATACTAAGCAATAATATTGACATATTATACAATGTTAGTTATCTGGTGATAAAAAATGTAATAGCATTTTTTTTCAGTAAATGCCAAGGAAAAAAGCGCCTCGGTGTTGCACACAAACTTTTAAACGTAGAGTTCCCCAGCCACTTGCAGGACGAGCTAATCGGAGGCCAGTGAATAAAAATGATTTTCATTTTAATGCAAATTCCAAATATTTAATGATTAAGAAAAAGAACTACATGTCAAATAAAATTATACTTTTACTTCATAATAAATGTATAAACAGTGAAACCTGCCTTTATCTTCTGCATCATGCCCTTCTGGTAGTAGTACCTCAGAGAACGGCTCAGCTTTTCTCCATGAATACATGCTAACATTTACAAAAACAACAAGTAAATACATGATGTATACAACTAGGTTGCAAATTAACCACACATTAAATATCAGAGAAAACAGATAGCATTAAATACTTCTGTAGCAATAATCTAGAATCTAGATACTTATCAATGACTCTCCTCATACAGGCTCTGCGGTCCCTCGAGAAACAGCACAATACGATGGAAAAGTAAATGAGTGCTAACAGCAACACCTCTGCACACAAACATTACTTAGATTAAACTATATTACGATTACGAACTACTGTATGTTGCATTAATTAATTGAAGCTTGGTTATTGTTGTGTAGTCAACTACTGTTTCTAACATGATCACATCTGCAAAGGTTTATCTATTTATATATATATATATTTTTTTTCTTCTAATGAGTCTTGGTGTATGTGTTTGCATAATAGATTGTAAATAAAAAAAGTGTATTGCCAACAATTCTTCTACTCTCCTGGATTTTTTTTTCTATTTTCCGATCAACTTCCCTTTTTAAAAGACAGTAAGACACAGGTAAATATAACCTACTAAACTCTATTACTTGCATGCAATCCTCCAAATGCTTTTTTGTTGTTGTTTTTGCAAAAAAAACTAAATCTGCTCGTTATTTAAATGTCATTCTCTCGTAAAACGAAAAAACATGATATTACTGTATTTTCGTTTTTCAACTAAATTATAAAACAAACTATACATAATTACACGGTCCATAACACGCCCGCTTACTGTCTAACGTTACATAACCTCAGTGCCACCCTCGTTGCAGGCAGAAAGAGAAAGGTCCGAAGAGTTGATTAATTTTACCGGAATAAACTAACGTTAGTCACGTGTCATCATATCTCCGCCCACTGCACAACGTCATAATCTGACGTTGAGGCTAACGAATCCTCAGAATGTAAACATGGTGACAGGTCCATGAACAAAACGCCAAGATGGTCTTCGAAAGCTTGGTGGTAGATGTCCTCAACCGATTCTTAGGGGACTACGTTGTCAACCTTGACAGCTCACAGCTGAAGCTTGGCATATGGGGAGGTAACTGAATCTGTGTTTGTCATCTTAGTGGACAGACGCGTTCACCAAGCTAACTAGCTATAGCTAACAGACGTTAGCCACCAGCCGCGTGAGCGAGGCGCCCTTAGCTGTCAGGTTACACGTTAGCTGTCCGGTTCGGTCCAGACAGTGACGCCAGATACCAGTTCGTTGATAGTTCGGTCAGCGTTGTTAATTTCCGACCGACTATACACACACCTCGTGCCTTATTTCCCACTACAAGGCGGTTCGCTCAGTACAATCATGCGAGTTTGAGTGAAGTGAGCAGTTCGAGGTTACACCCTTTCACACAGCAGCGGAGCCAAGGGCTCTCGGGCAGTGAGGGGATTAGGAGGGAGGATTCAGAGCTGCTGCTCAACACGAACCAACTTGTAGCAACTACTCCACCGCGTGAATCCCCTCCATTGGCCGAAGCTGTCGTGCGTGGCTTTAATAAAAATATGATTTTTGCTGCCTGAGTGTTACATTTTATTCAAAGACAAAGTCCTCTTCTGTAGCTGTAACAGTTTTTTATGAGCCTCATAACAAACTGTGAGGCCTATTTAAAATGTACATGTAACGACCAGTAAACAAATACTCTTGTCATCACAGGTGACGCTGTTCTTAGAAATCTTGAGATAAAGGAAAATGCTTTGGTAAGTTGCAATTAAATGCTGAAGTGAGTAAGCAAAATGAGTCCTGACAGTCTGGCGTTAATGATGGATTTGTGTCAAAATGATTGACTGTTCTTTTGTTTCAGAGTCAACTGGACATACCTTTTAAAGTGAGAGCAGGTCATATAGGTGAGAATGTAGTTACTGTCACTATTTGCCATCTACTGTCCTTATTTGCTGCTTTTTTTTTTGATACATATTTGTGTTTTTGTTATCAGGACAGTTGCAGCTAAAGATACCATGGAAAAACCTCTACACTCAGTCAGTGGAGGCGACACTGGATGGCGTCTATCTGCTCATAGTCCCAACGTCAAGTAAGATCATATCCGTGTCCAGTTAAATGCACGCAACATTATAAGATTGAAGCACTCATCATAATGAAATGTATGCGGTTGATTTCCACCATTTCAGCAGACACACCAAGTGCCTTAAGGATATTAGCCTGCTCTATGACAATGTTGATGATTAGGTTCCACTGTTTACATTTTTGATCTTTAAAATTCCAAAACGCATTAAAACACCTTTTGTACTTTAGTGAAATCCCAAACCATGCATATATCCGAAATATCACGTTCACTCTTTGATTAGCAATCACAACACATTGCAGCACAGTCGTCCGACAAAGAAGGTATCTCACTTATTCATGACCCTAAAGTACTCATCTGAACAAACAGGAAACTCGTAACAGGAAAGAGCGTAACCCTCTATGTTTAATTGTTTTCAGAGATGTACATACAAATCATTATGTTTAATTGGCCCCCTTTTTTCCAGGTATAAAGTATGATGCAGCAAAGGAGGAAAAGCAGCTACAGGAGGCTCGTCAGAGGGAGCTACAGCGGATAGAGGAGACAAAGCTGAAGGCTGCAGAGAACGGTGTGTGTGTGTGTGTGTGTGTGTGTGTGTGTGTGTGTGTGTGTGTGTGTGTGTGTGTGTGTGTGTGTGTGTGTGTGTGTGTGTGTGTGTGTGTGTGTGTGTGTGTGTGTGTGTGTGTGTGTGTGTGTGTGTGTGTGTGTGTGTGTGTGTGTGTGTGTGTGTGTGTGTGTGTGTGTGTGTGTGTGTGTGTGTGTGTGTGTGTGTGTGTGTGTGTGGGTGGGTGGGTGGGTGGGTGGGTGGGTGGGTGGGTGGGTGGGTGGGGGGGTGGGTGTGGTTTGGCAACATTCAGAGACAGTCTTGCTGCAAGATGGACCAGACTCTAATTACATGGGTATTTTCTGTTTGTTTAATGTGTTGCAGAAACAGTGTTACTTTATAGGCGGAAATAAATGCTTTTCTTCTTATATTTGTCTAATATTCTCTTTGTTTGTAAAATATGTCACGCTGCTGACAGCCGGTAGGTAAATGTTTGTGTTCGGTCATGTGCTGCAACACTGCCCTTTTAATGTAAACACGCTAACAGACAAATTGAGAAACAATGGGTTGACTTAGCAAGTTGATAACCACCGTCGTAGGACTAATTAGTGTGACCACTGTTGTTAGGGTTAGTTAAGCCAGTTAACCAAAAGATACCCAGGGAAGGTTGAACTTGCTTCATTGTGCAGACCCTTCGTCTCACATGTATCGTGTTGGTCTGTTTGACAGAGGACCCAAATCTGGAAAAGCAGGACACCTTTGTGGAGAAACTTGTCACTCAGGTCATCAAAAACCTGCAGGTCAAGATCTCTAACATCCACGTACGCTATGAAGATGATGTGAGTATTCAAGCTCAGTGGTGGGTGTACAGCATAACTCATTGTTGGGTTTGGAAAGTAAGCAGTGTGGTTCAAATGCAGGGACCAAGATTTGATTGCATTAGATCCCCCAACAATGACAGCGTGGATCAAGCAGAGTACATACAGTCCTAACCAGGCTAGCTCTTATTATTGTTATTATTATTATTGGTGTTGATATTATTATTATTATTATTATTATTATTATATCTCTACTCTTTGTTTTCCACAGGTCACTAATCCAAACTGTCCCTTGTCATTTGGAGTGTCGCTTAAAAACCTCAGCCTTCAGGTAATGCGTTGCGATGTCCATCAAGGTCAAAAGACCTTCTATCTTACGTTCAGCTGGGTGTTCTTAATCATGAATAATACATATACTTAAACACAACTATAACGTATGTTTACATACATTTAATTTAATGTCATGAACTCTATATATCAGTGCTTGTTTTATCTTTCCAGACATCTGATGAGAACTGGAATCCGAAGCTTCTGGATGAGAACTCCAGGCTTTTCTTCAAGGTATCTACTTGATCTCTCAGCCATAGCTGCACTTAACAACATAAACCATATTGGGAGTTTTTCTTCTTACTTTTTGTAAGCTTTTTGAGCAATTTGGGCCGACTTGGTTTGATTTGTCGGCTGTTATTGAAGGAACCAATTTTATTTCACGATAACGTAACAATGGACCGTGATCAACCGTTTAGATCTCATTGCACACTGCCAGTTATTTGCACTTGCACTACTCTAATGTCTTTGTGTGTTCTTCTTTCGCTCAGTTGGTTCAACTAGACAACTTGTTTGCCTACTGGAATGTCCAACCTATACTCTTCTCCAATCACAGTGCAGATGAGGCCTTGGTGAGTCTCCCTGTTATTACATTATGTAGTTATGCTGCTTTATTGACTTTTGATATTCTACCTCATTATTGTAAGCACAAAGAACAGACAGTCAGTTTCACTTCTAGTCAGTAGAACAGTTTCAAAGTAACTTGGTCACAATATCAAAGAGCTTTTCTAAAATCTTTTTAAGCTCTTTCTATTACCTTCTCTTGGTGAATATTGGAGTCTTCCAAGTCTTTGAAAAAATGCTTCTGAGCTCAATGCAGATTTAGCGCACCATCCATTTAATTCACAAGGACTCTTTCTCGAATAAGCCTAATGTCTAGAATAGTTTTAAATGTGGCTTTGTGATCGTTTACTCATGCATGTTGTTAAAGCAGTAACAAAAAGAGATGCAATATGCTAAGAGGTGAAGAACATGTCGAGTAAAATGTAAATGAAGCGCTCCTCTCTGTTTTTCTTCTCTTTTTTTAGCAATGTCTCCAGAGCAGCGTGGAGATCCACAACTCCCTGTCTATCAGCCATGACTTCAGTGAGTGTCTTACTATCATCCTTCATTCACATATGTTATACTTGTTATACAATTTAATGACTTTACAATGGTGTTCAGACCGCCTGATGAAACCCATCTAAAGCCAAATCTTACTTGAAATGGATGAATACAATTAGAATGGGACTTTGCACTTGGTATGTTATGTTTCGTTTTGACACAGCAGTTCATGAAGAAAACGTGTGAATCCCACAGCTTGATGCACCATCACCAACCACACATTGGAACAGATCTTTACCAAGTCTTTAACAGATTTAGTTTTGAGAATCAAGCAAACAGGTTTTTGAAGGACTAACCTGGTCCTTTCTACACAAAACCTATTCATAATTTTGATATTTGCCATTACAAAGTAACAAAGCCAAGTACAACCCCAAGGTTCATAAAAACATTATCATGCCAAGGTTAACTATGTTAAAGTGTTAAAGCTAGGGTTGGTGGTTTTGAGAAACCAGCAAGAGTAGGCTAGATTTTTTTTTTTTTTTTTTTTAATTATCAAACCGAAAAACCCAGCACAGTGTATTCTTCTCTATACCAATGAAATAAGTTTATCAGCACTAGTGAAGAGTCGGTAAATCTAGCCAGGAAGTCGCTAAGTCGGCTGGCGACGTGACAATTAGTGAGCGTGAGGCATGCGAGAATACAAAGGTACACATGCAGGTGACCCGTCCATCATTTCCTTAGTTTATTACAGTCCTGCAATCATCACAGATTCCCATTATTTTCTTATATTTTTTGTCAGAGTAATTTATATATTTCTTGCTGACTGGATGCAATGAAAATTTCAACAAATAAAACAACATAAAAGAAAAAACTTGCTTTAAATAATCTATCCCTTGCTGCTGGTCCACAGTTTTTCGGCCGATCTCAGCGGGCGCTAAACTGCGAATGAACCCCAGGTCCGATGTGGACTTCTCCTCTCCCAAAGTGGACCTCATGGTCAATCTCAGTGAGGTGGCCATTGAACTCAACCGACCCCAGGTAGGTGTTGTTTTATAAAAAGTTTTGTTTATTTAAAAGCCTAGTGAAAATAAAGTGTTTTTATTTTTTGGGAAGAGAGAGTGAAAAAACGGATATGTAAAAGACAAACAAGTGGGGAGAAATTTAATACAAGGTTTTTAAAAGGCTGAATAGTTAAAGCGGCTGCCAGAACTCTTTGCCAGTGAGTAATTGCTCACTTCCTCTCTTTCCAGTACATTAGCATCCTGGAGCTGCTGGGCTCGGTGGATATGATGTCTCGGAATCTGCCGTACAGGAAGTACAGACCCGTGGTCCACGTTCACAAGAACGCCCGCATTTGGTAAGAAAAACCTTTGACTTTGATTAAGAATGACATATGATGATATTTGATATCATGCATGTGTCCATAGTGAATATTTCAGAGTGTGTATTTGACTTCATGCCTTGCAGGTGGAGGTACGTGATCACAGGCATCTTGGAAGTGGATGTGAAGCCGCGTCTCAACATGTGGTCATGGCAGCACATTCGCAGTCACCGGCGAATGGTGAAGAGTTACCGAGAGCTCTACAAGACCAAGATCACCAACAAGAAGCCCGGCGAGGAGCTGCTCAAGGCTTTAGAGGTGGGACAGGGAGCGTTCAAGTTATTCATCAATTTAAGTCTTTTGTAGAAATGGATGAAATAATAACTTTGCTTAAATAATCCTAATATTATTTGTAATTCTGTTGGTAATGTCTTGCCAACACATCCATTCTTTTTTTAAGTCTTTGATTTGTTCACATATGCTTTTACAGATCCTCTATCTGTCGTGTTATTATGGTCTATTTTAATTTTTATGAAATTCAAATGAGGATTTGACTGCAAGGAAGGAAGGATAGCATTGTGTGGCCTCACCATAACTTGGCTATGAGTTCTGGACCTTTTTTGTGTCTCCTTTCCCTCACTAAATTCATTTTTAGATTACTACTTGTGCAATTTCAGACCTGCTGTTTCTGCTCGATTGTCACTGACAAATAGCCATAGTACTTAACTTTATCCAATGTGAATGTAATTCAATATGCAAGAAGTTAATTACAAAGATATTACTGTCGGAGGATCCTTTTATTGATGCTTTACTCTAGCCACAACTAACCACTTATTCACTGCCCAATGAAGGGATTGAGTGAAGTTCATTCACGGTTGATTATGCCTCAAAGAAGTAATACATTAAATGAAAATGTATTTTCCTCTGCCACTTCTCTGTTCTAAGCATCATATTTCCCTTTCCTGTATTTCATAATGGACATTTAGTAATTGATGTGTTCCTGCATGGCATAGCGAGAAGCTGCTAAAAGCTCTAATTATCTTGTCTGGTATCTATTCTCAGGAGCCTGAGAAGACCTTGGATATTTTCAACATCACTTTGGCCAGACAGCAGGCTGAGGTGGAGGTAAGTTCTGTCTAACCTACTGTACATGTTCACTTTGTACTGTATCTCTAGCTTATATTGTTTTCACTGTAATGATGTGATTAAATGTCCTTTTTAAATCCTTATGTCTCAAGCATGCTACTTAGAAAAACATTTAATCCATCCATGCCAATAAATTTAATAAAAAATGTAAATGGAAATGAGAATACAATTCCTTTTCAGCACTGTTTCAATCAATATCCCACACATTACCAAGTTGATACCCTAGCACAACACACAGTGCATCTAGTGGCTGAGAAACCACAAGATGTAACCGCTGTGGGGAAACAGTTGGGAGGACTTGGCCGCTGCACTTGTGATGCAAGTCCTTTTAACTTGACATATAATAAGAACTTCTAACATACTCTTGGATTTCCTGTGCAGCACTTTGCTATGGCAGTTTTACAATAGAGTATTTCACTTAGAATTTAAACCTTGGTTGGCAATCAAATAATATTTTAAGTTCATGTCAATGAGTGAATTTGTGCTTCCTTGATTTATCTGGGTTAACTGAATAGAGAAAACTGTGACACCTTTATACTCTGATGGGAATAATTCAACTGACACATTTTTTTATACAATTAGTTGAGACTCTGGCTTGACCTTGCGGTAATCATTTGTTTGAAAATTGTAACAAAAGAACATTTTAAACTTCCCCAGGCGAGCAAGGCCGGCCTACGCATTTACCGTCCAGGGCTTAAGATGGAGGAAGAGGAGACTCAGGGCTGGATGAGCTGGGTGTGGAATTTGGGAGGAGAGGCTGATGAAGAAACTAAAGAGGTCAAGACTGGAGGTAGGATGTAGAAAACCACAAGGCATGTAAATAA
The DNA here is from genome assembly GCA_036178185.1 of Liparis tanakae. NCBI lineage: Eukaryota > Metazoa > Chordata > Actinopteri > Perciformes > Liparidae > Liparis > Liparis tanakae. The sequence goes on along the minus strand of CM070094.1, from coordinate 9,400,145 downwards.
AAGATTATATGCACATGTGGCTAACAGAACCAAAGCAAGGGGATGCAGTATAATTGTATTGCAAGAGTTTATGGTGTTAGCTAATGTATTTTTATCCTCATATTCTTTTTATTCCCTCTTGCCCCGTCACTTTGTCCCAGGCTTTGATGAGCTGTTAACCACCGCTGAGAAAGCCAAACTCTACACTGCCATTGGATACAGTGAGACCGCTGCAAATCCCAACCTGCCAAAGAGTGTGAGTCACTCCCCCTCGACACCCAACTGTCAACAACACTTGCGTTTGGATCTCCATCCCACCTAAAGGAATACTTTACCTCCAAAAAGATCATTATTGAATCAGTTACTCACCTTGAAAACTAGAAGGAAGAGAAATGAAATAAATGGTGGATGCTTTTAACAACAACCAAACTATATCAAAACATCTATTTAATAACTCTCACTCATCTAGTTTGGTTTAATCCAAGTCGTATACCTGCTACTTCCCAAACGCATGCATTTGCACTAAAACTATTTACAACTTTTCTTACTCGTCTTGCACAGACCAGTAGTTCACCCACGCAAGGGTGAGACCGTTAACGCAGACGTATCGTACGTTTTTAACTAAGACACATGAGATTACATTATACTGCACGAGCAGCGTGAGAATTTGTAAAAGACTGTTTTGCCGCGGAGAAAACCCCAGTTCTCTTCAAGAATCCAAGGTAACACGGGGAGAGTCATTTAAAGACAGATGTTCATTTTGAGGTTGAACTATTCCTTTCAACAGTATTATCAAGAACACAATGCAAATACTGCGCCAGATACTGTTAGTATTTTGACTATGTTGTCATTTCATTTTTTAGTTTGAGGACATGAAGGTCAATTTCCACATGGAGCGGCTGTCTGTGTCCATCAAAGACAACACGGACACAAATGAGATCATCAAGCTGACTGTGGAAGAGCTCAAGTCCACACTCACACAGAGACCTGGAGCACAAGCCATCAAGTTCGTCATCACTTTTTGTTTTAACAATATAAAACAAAAACAAAAAACAGTATGATAATCAGTTCTCAGTTTTACTTTTGGACAATTAGAAAATCAAAGCTTCTTATTATCACAAAATCCCTGTTGGGGAGTTTGTGTTCCTTTTTGTTTATGCATGAGGGTGGACAACATGGAGACACCTCTTTGGACCCCAATACTGAGAGGACATCTCATATTCAGGATCCTGGCTTTGGTGTCACTGACATTTAGTCTCTCTTCTTCTTTTTATCAGACTCACAGCTCAGCTTAGTCTGTTTGAAGTCACCGGCCTGGCCAGTAACCGGCCTGCGCCGACCCTCCTGTCATCACGGAAGGCAGCCACGGCAGCCGGGACGCCGCTGCTTTGCTTCCTGTTTGAGACCAACCCGTTGGATGAGAGCGCTAACCAACGGCTTCATGTGGAATCACAACCCTTGGAGATCATCTATGATGCTGTAAGTGGTGTACGTCAGTGTATTGACGTGTATAAAACATAAAGTGGGTTTATATCAAACGGATTCTTTGTGGTGTGTCTGTGTAGATAACGGTGAACAGCATGTCGGCGTTCTTCATGCCTCCTGACGACCTGCAGCTGGATGAGCTCACCAACGCAACCCTCATGAAACTGGAGCAGTTCAGGGACCGCACAGCCACCGGTCAGTTGCACATACATTTACAACCGTCTGGTTATCGGGTTGGTTCCAAGTCTGGTCCCAACCCTCTGATGGCCCAATGTTTCTGTTAAAGGAGCCCAGTCCATTACTTGGTTTCCTCCGGATTGATCTTACTGTCAGCAGCTGTTTTTGTTATTTTCCCCTTCAGTCGCCGACATAACCCTCCGACACGTTGAATTGGATGAATATATGTTTACTCTTTTGTAATCCGGGATTAAACAAACAGAAAACCCTTTCCCTTTCCGGGGTCCAAAACTTGCCGTCACTAATTATTCACCTGATTGATATAGGTGTGTTTAGGACCCCAGGACAGCGCCACCCAGTGTATATGTAGAGGATATGCATGTATTTGTCACATTTGGCTCTTATAGTTTCCATTCCTTACTCCTTGTTTTTATTGGGTCTTTTTCATTTTTTTGTGCTTACTTACACACAGCCTGCAAGTCTGAGCCGTTGATTGAGTTGTATTGTGGTGTTTATGTTTATTTTCTTTAGACTGATTGTTCTCAAAGTTTATTTGCTGAAGTTTCAAGCACTTCTTTGTCTCTTACATTGGCATTATTCCCTGTAGCTTATTTGGGCACATTCCACAAGGCTCTTATGATGACTTCAAACTGTTTTAAATTAGCTTCAGCTAAATACACATGTACAGTACGACAGACATGTACTTCATGAACTAAATTCAGCCAATAACTAAATCAGTGCTCGTAATAGATCTATGATCATAGTTGGATATTACAAACATGATGCCCACCGTCGTGCTTGATGTTGAACTTCATCAAGCTTTCTTTATCTCATCATCATTGATTAAATAATAAGATTTCTTACGACATCTTCTGTATTTAATAACAAAGTGCATACATTTTCTGTCTGTTATTGATACGTACATTACTACTTTGTAGGTTTGATGTACGTGATCGAAACGCAGAAAGTCCTGGACCTGAAGGTGAACCTGATGGCCTCCTATGTCATCATTCCACAGACTGGCTTTTACAATGGCACGCAGAACATCCTACTGTTGGACCTTGGGCATTTCAAGGTCAGAGAGTAAAACACTTGACACTAGGCTTAAAAACTAAAAAAAAAAGTAGATCATAATTCAAGTTTGAACAATTACGCTTTGTTTTCTTTTCAGATGTCCAGTCAATGCAAGAAACATCTGCCTCAGCTTTCAGTGGGCTCCAGCAACCTCGAGGACATCATGTCCAGAGCGTACGACAGCTTTGACATACAGCTTAGCAGCCTGCAGTTCCTTTATAGTAAACCAGGTACACAGACTATACTTTTTAGATATTGCAATACATTGGACAGTACAACATCTTTTTATAGAAAAAAAACTGAAATGTGAAAATTCGGTCTTGTACTTTGTCCGGAATATAATATAGAGATATCGTAAATATATTTGTTCAAAGCTTTTACAGTGTTTGTTTTTTGTGTGATTGTTTTTTGTGTAAAACATCTTCTTCTGGTTATAGATGGTGACTGGAAAAAGGCTCGTAAGCAGAAACAGTCACCGCTCCACATTCTAGAGCCAGTAGATCTAAAAATGGTTTTCAGCAGGGCGATGGTCATCAAAGACTCCCGCATGGCAAAGTGTGTTTTATTTTCTTCTTCCCCCCCCCATACATATTGTTATGTAGTATTCCATGTTGCATGGATGTAAGACGCACACTGGAGTGTATATGTTTGTGTGTGTATTTATTGTGTTTCCATGTTTGCATGTGTGTTCCAGGTATAAGATGTCTGGAGAGCTCCCCCTGCTCTCTCTTCGTATATCCGATGTTAAACTCCGAAATGTTCTGCAGCTGGTAGAAAGTATCCCACTGCCTGAGAGCAAACCTGCTGCATCATCCTCCACGCCAAAGGTAAAACGAGCAGGATGATTCCTAAATTTAGGAAAAATCCAGGAAAAATCTTTTTCCCCTGCAATTTCTACAGTTTGCTGTTGTTCTTCTTCTTCTCAGTAGAAGATGGATGAATATAAAAAAATATAAATTGATAAGTACAATGTACTTGAATTATGATTTCAGTTGGTTGATTCTTTTTTCCACATCTCATGCCTCGGTGTTGTTTCCTCCTCAGCCAAAGCAGTCGTTCACCCCACAGCTCACTCCCAGACGACCTCTGAACTTAGCTGACCAGCGCTCCTCTCTCATGTTTGAGTCATGTGAGACCATCAGCATCACCTCATTGGGTAATACACGCTGCACTTTCTATAACCATATCCCCTTTGCTTTGCACAGCCACATATGCATAATCATCCCGCTACATTCCTTGTAATTCTCTGTTACATTCCCGTTTAACAGATGCATCATTGTCTGTATTTTTTCCACCTCTTAGGGTCGGAGGAAGATTTGTTCTACGATGCTCCCAGCTCTCCTGTTGGTAACCGTACATTCTTCCCAGATAATCCCATGCCTCTGAGCTACAAAAGAAAAGGGTCAGAAGCGCAGAAGAACATGACAGAATTCATCATGATGTTTGAAATCACTGAGGTACAGAGAGGTCTTCTTGAACGAGGTCATAAGCATAGTCTGTTTTTAGATTTGTATTTCTCTAATTGTATTTCCATTAATGTAATCTGTTTTTCTTTTGTCCCTCTGTTTGTCTGTCTGTTCATGTAGTTTTCTGTTCAGTTGTGTCGTCTGTCCGGGGATCAGGAGGTCACGGTGCTCCACTTGGACATAGAGGGTCTGGGCACTGAACTGAAACTACGCACCTTTGACATGACCTCGAACACCTACCTACGAGAGATCTGCCTCAAGTGCCCTGAATACATGGGTCAGTGGACTCCCAGTTCTTAGCACACTATTATAATTCAACTTGACTAACATTCGGTGATTACAAATTTTGTAATAAGCATTTGTGAACAAGAGTCAGTATTGTCAGCAATTGTCATGTATTTATTTTCTTCCAACCTTGTATAGATTCTGAAGATAAGCAGGTTCAGCTGATCACTACTCTAGACAACAAAGAAGTTGACCTTCTCACCCTGGAGTATATAAAAGTATGTGTGTTACCACATGTTCAAACAGACCCCTTCCAGATCTGTCGGTATCCTGAATGATTATTTTGCAAATGGTGGTAAATTGCTTTCTCATTGAGGATTGTACGTCTTTTTTTAGGCTGATAAGACTGGCCCAGAGTTCAAGACTCAACACAACAATACAGAGCAACTCATTAAGGTGAGGAATTCACTCGTATCACACATTTAGATGCTTCTATACTATTATATCAACTGTATTGGAATACATGTGTTACATGTTTATGCAGGTTCATTCAATGCTGGACAATAATGCAAAGCACATATTAAACAATAAATCCTAACAAGCCAGTAGAAGAACCAAAACATGGTACTTGATCTAAAGGAAAATGAAAATGATACCCTATTCTTCTTCTTCACTAATGTTTAAATGTTGACAATGCATTTCCCATCAGGTGACCTTTTCATCCCTGGATGTCCATCTCCATACGGAGGCTCTTCTTAACACCATGAACTTCCTCAGCAACCTCCTTCCTCTCTCCACTAAAAAGGAGGGAGGGCAGGAGGAGCTCCCCGCCATCCCAGAGGAGGATGAGGCAGACGCAGAGAGGGAGGGAGAGAAGAAGGAGGAAGCGACTGTAACCAGGAAAAAAAGTAATTTGTCCTAATAAATCCTTTCAGAATTTCATTCAACTTTACATGGCAAACCATTAATTCGCCTATGGTTGTCTTTTTATTACTCAGCTTTTCTTCTGCACTTTTTTTCTCTTAGGCACAAAGACTTCGAAGTTTGCAAATGTGGTAAATCTGCATATCAGAGCTGATCTTCGCTGTCTGAAGGTTTTTATTCGAGGACAGAAAGCCAGGATCGCAGAGATTAGTATCGAAGGTATGGAAGGATTGTGACGTTCAATTACATTTATTTTATTTTGTATTGCCCAAAATCACAAATGTGCCTCGGAGGCCTTTAGAATTTGTACACATTTACTTCCTCTGTCCCGGGACCTCACATCGGAACAGGAAAAACTCTCCCCAAAAATACCTTTTTAATGCGGAAAAGAAGGGAAGAAACCTTGACAAGCATCCCTGGCTCCTGGCAGAGGATATTTAATATTAATATTGAAGTCCTTCAAGCCGGTTGCCAACTAACATTCACAATGTGTCTCATTATGCAACCTTTCTGATTTGGTCCTCCTTACATGAAAGTATGCTGTTAATTGAAAAAAAAAAAAAAATGCTTTCTCACTTTCTCAACCAACCAGGTCTGGTGTCTGAGGTTCTGATGAGGAAAAAGGAGATGGAGGTTCTGGCCAACCTGAAGAACATTGTGATCCTAGACTGTGACAAAGATGCGCTTTACAAGAAGGTACAATCAGCAAGCTGCCTTTTTATTAAAATATGAATACTCTATTCTAATCTATCTTGCTGCAATGCACTTATCGTACTGTTAACTTGTCTTTTTGTTGGATACTAATTACATTATATGTATTTCAGTCTATGTACACTTTGTCTCTTCCTTTGCTTTTGACTACTGTCATTCATAAATGTGGAGCTTGGAGCATAAGTCCCTCTGGATATGAATAGTAGATGACTGATTATTATGATTTGTGTTTCAAAATGTCTCTTTAATTAATGTTTCATGTCCCATTTATTTCTTAGGCTGTGTCTATCGCAGATGAGGAAGTGTTTTCTTTCCGCATGGTGAACTACACAGACGCAACGGAGGGAGATGCCTATCTGGACATGTCTAACGTGGACACCTCTGTCACACTGACCGTGGGATGCATCCAGCTCATCTTCCTCAACAAGTTTGTCTCCTCCATACTGGTAAGAATCACATATCCCTGGAACAATTGAAGCCTTTAAAACATATATAACTGTTTATGTGTTAATGTCAAAAGCATGTCGCAGACAGTACAGATACTAAGTGTAAATCAAAATTCTCTCATTTTTGTGACATTTTAAACGAAACAAAAAAACATAGAAACAAAATAAACCCATCATCCCAGATAACTCACCCTCCCACATGGCCGAAGAGAATAAACTTCCTCGAGTGACAAATTAAACAATACAAAAAAACGTGGATAGGGAGAGTTATTTATGTGACTATAAGTTTCTCAGAGTGAATATAGGAGAGTAAGGGGTCACATTTTTGTCTTCTGACTGCTTGATTCTTTTCCTATGTGGACCAAAGTCATTCAATGTTTTATCCAGTGAGTTGTGCCAACGGGTTTTGGGACCCTTCCAATGTAACAATATACAATGTTTGGTTGTGAGCAAAGTCATCCCAATAAGGCTCGAATGTACCCAATTATTTATCCATTCCAACCCGAACGTCTCTTCTTTCTCTCTCATGTTCCGTTATTGACTATCCTCTTCTCATCCAAGGGATTCATCAATAACTTCCAGGAGGCTAAAGAGGCGCTAGCTGAGGTGACTGTCCAGGCTGCAGAAAAGGCAGCATCAGGTGTGAAGGAGCTGGCAGAGCGGAGCACTCGCATCGCTCTGAACGTCCACTTCAACGCACCCGTCATCTTCCTGCCCCAGTCCTCCTCTTCCTCTAATGTCATTGTAGCTGACCTCGGTCTGCTGTCGGTCAAGAACGCCTTTACCAAGCAGCCCTTCAAAAGCGATGCCAAGATCCCGCCTGTCGTGGATGAAATGATTGTGAGGCTGACTGACCTCAAGATGTACAGGTCAGAGACGTGTCCTCTTAAAGATTTATGATTAAATGATTACTTGCTGAGTAGAGCAGAGCAGTAAAGTATTTTTTAGATGGCTTTAAATGACAATGCTTCTCGATAACTTCTCTCATTGTTGCTTCTTCCAGGACAACATACGTAGATGAAGGTTTTCAGGGAGAGACCCAGCTGTTGATGCCAGTCAGCCTAGATGTGGAAATCGAAAGAAATCTTTCATCCAACTGGTACCACAGCATACCCGACATAAAGATCGCTGCTCATCTTAAGCCCATGAGTGTAAGTAGTGCTGTATGGTGACATGGGAAGGAAGGAGAAGTGTACAGCAAATTTAGTTTTTCTTAGACTATGTAGAATTTAATCTGTGCATTTTATGTATTGGATTATTAATTAACAAGCCTAGATATTAGGATACATTATTAATGTGTTGTCTTTTCTACAACATCTGATCCCAAGATAAGTTAAGTTAAATTATTATCAAATCTTCTTTGTGTTCCCGACAGCTGCTCCTCAGCCAGGATGACATGACCGTGGTCCTGAGGACTCTGAGTGAGAATCTGTCAGAGACTTCTGATGCTCTTCCACCTCCAGCTCCTCCACCCAGCGCTGACCACTCCTCTGACTCTGTTTCTATCAAAGGGTCCCCGGGCACTGGACCTTCTAGCAGTAAGACACACAACATAATAACTTATTGAGTTGATGAAAACATTTGTGTCATTCTACAATCTTAAAATGTTCCATTTTAGTTTAGAGCTTGATGCATGAAAGTGGGGCTTCAAGATGCGTTCCAACACCCGGACCAAATCCTAGAAAGCTTATGGAATCTTTCAATGTAAATGTTTTAAATCATTATAACCAAGAACTAACGAACCTTTCTTTGCGCTTTGTAACTTTGGAGGCAACACAGTGGTGACGGCTGCTGTGGTGGAGCCTCACAAAAGCAGCAAGCTGAAGACCACACTCAAAGTAGACTTCCAGTTTGACTCGATGACACTCGTCTTGTATAGCCCTAATGTGAATGAGGTAATACACACACACGCACACACACACACGCACACGCGCACGCACGCACACACACACACACACACACAATGTGGGAAATGAAACCTGTCTGTCATCATTTTACAAAACGGTCTAACACAGTGTTTATGTCATTATCTAGATACAACTGTTGGATTCCCATGATGAACAGCTGAAGTTGGCAGAGTTTACTCTGGGCACCATCTCCACCTCCGTCCACATGTTCTCCGACAGCTCCATGAAGGCTTCAGTCCGACTGGCTGCCTGCCTTCTAGATGACAAGCGACCCAGAATCAAGATGGTTACCCCGAGGTACTAGAGACACACACACACACACACACACACACACACACACACACCACTCAGGCTGACATCAACATATTTAGATAACATGTAACGTACCAACAGTCTACAGTATGCTTTCTTATTACAATATGATATTACAATATTTCCAAGCTTAATGATGACATATGGTTGTCTCAGATGCTTATGTGTATATAATGGTGTGAACTTACTGACAAACTTGAGTGTATATACAACTAATCTTCCCTCTCTATATTCTACTTGTATGTACTTCTTTGTGTCTGACCATCATTTATACTCTCTCGCTTTGTCCTCTACTCCACATCCCACCTGTTCTTTCGTTTCCTTTGTCTTCTTTAGGATGATTGCAATGCGTCCTGGTGCAGAACAGAACATGATGGTGGAGGTGAACTATCGTCAGGGCCGTGATGGCATCACTTTAGACACAGTGGTGCAGGATGTGTACCTGTGTGCCAGCATGGAGTTCCTTCTCACGGTGGCAGATATCTTTCTCAAGGCCACCCAGCAGGGTTTTGATCAAAAGCCTCAACCCAAGAGCAGTACTGGGGTGGGAGAGAAAAAGAACATCAACTCCTCCACCACGTCGAGAGAGTCCAGTGAGTTAACCATAGCATTTTCAATTTATTTCATAGTAAATGAGTCGTATCCTATGTTATATAAGTGTAAGTTATAAAAAAATGAATTCATCTGACTATTTGTACCCTGTTGCCTTATAACCTGAGCTCACGTTTCCTCTGACTCTGCTTTCAGCAGTAGCTCCAACTGTGGTGTCAAAGACCGAGATGAACGTTCTGGTGCGAAACCCAGAGATTGTGTTTGTGGCTGACTTGACGCGTGCTGACGCCCCGGCCCTCGTGATGACCACGCAGTGTGAGTTAGTGATGAAAAGTGGTGCAGAGGGCTCTCAGATGACTGCTGTTATCAAGGACCTTAAGGTTTGTATTGTTATTGTATTACAACCCTGAAAAAGCAGATTGTTTAACCCTCCTGTTACCTTTAGGGTCAATTTGACCCCATTCAATGTTTAACGTCGATGTTCTTTGGGGTCAATTTGACCCCGAGCTGTGTCAAACATATAAGAAATATCAACTTCTTTTATATATTTAAAGGGCTATTTAGGTAGTCAACAAACAAACATAAAGTACCTCACACTTAAACTTGGGAAACACTATTAATTCTAATAATTTTCTGGAGGTTTTAATTGCTGTGGTCAAATTGACCCCGAGGGTAAAATATGTTAGTAAATGTGAAGGTAACAGGAGGGTTAAATCATTAATAAAAAAGATTTTTTGCATGCAGAACTATAACAGTGTGTTTTGATTGTTGCCGTTGTTGCAGGTCGTGGCCTGTCCCTTCTTGAGAGAGAAGAGGGAAAAAAATGTGACCACAGTGCTGCAGCCGTGTCAAGTGTTCTTCCAGAGTACTCAGTCCCTCACCTCCCCTCAGGCTATGGAGGTCTCCATCAACGCTCTCACATTGAAGGTAGTTATTATTGTTTTTGTATTATTATTATTACACATTCGGAATGCAGGAATTTAATATATGAAAATCATTTTCTTCAATTATAAATGTTAAAAGTATTTCATGGGATTATTTAGTTGCTCCATCTAGACGTCGATACTTTTAGCAGCTAGAAGTCTTATCTTTAAACTGACTTTAGTGTAAAGCTAGATTTTGATGCATCCGCAGTGATGTCACACCATCAGACACACCCTTCCTATGTTTTGTCTGCATCAAGAGCTGTAGTCAGTGAGTGTCTATCTTACATAGACAGAAAATATTGATCATGACACCCTTCGAGTGTCCCTTTTCATGTACTAGTTCTCTCACTGGTCAGAATTGTTTTATGAGAAGCATAGAGCTTATCGGAGTGGCATATTTTCTAATAAATGTTATAGCTAGGCAACACGTGTTAGCTTCCTGCATATAAATGTATATCAGCCACTGTCAATGGACAGTTTGGCATCTAGTGAAAGCAACATTTTAAAGCAATGAAAAATGTTTCCCACCTGTACAATAGAAACTCTGACAGTTAGCTTTGAACTATGAAATTGGTATAAAACCGTTGTGTCTCTGCGACCTGACTCTGCCTAGGTATCTCCAATAATCATCAACACAGTGATGACCATCCAGTCTGCGCTGACTCCCACAGCGGAGACCCCCGAGGAGCTGGTTAGTCCTGTTCCCGTGGACTTGTGGGAGAAACGGGGCTGGAAGGAGCTCAAACTTTGGTTCCTAGAAGAGGAGGGGGATGAAAACACAGAGTCACTGGCCCCACTGATACCACAGGGAGAGTCCTTAAAGGTATTTGGCTCAACTTGTAACACTTTTAGTTGATTGTATGCTATGAGTCAGTTATGCATTTTTCCAGTATTTCTTATTTAATTTGTTTATACTAATAATCCAGGGATCTATTTTGAAGTATTTCAGTCTATTCACAGAATACAAGTTTGATGTATGAGAGCATCTTGTGTCATTTCATTGGCCATCCATCCCTGCAGGTGACCATCAAATCTGTCTGTCTGACTCTGGAGGCTGGAGTGGGACACCGCACTATCCCCATGCTTCTGGCCAAGTCCTCCTTCCATGGAGAGGTCACAAACTGGTCCACACTTATTAACTTACACAGCGAGCTCAACCTGGAGGTAATGCACATCAGCGCTATATTTATTTAATATGAAATTAACTTGATCCTAGGACCGTATCCTAATTCTTAGATTAACTTTTCACTGTAAAATAGCCCCAAAACAATGTTTGATGTTTGCAGTTTGCTTTGCTTTTGACATTGTTTGGTCCATTTATTTTTGAGGAATGCTAAATACTCTTTACGATTATGTATTTTGTATACTTTCAGTTTACATAGACCTATTGATAGTAATCTACCACAATATCTCGAATATATTCCGACTTGCTTTAGTCAAAGCTCTTGGGGCTGAAGAGGTTACTGAATTGTTCTTGTGTTTTTTGTTCTTGTGTTTTGTATTTAGGTTCACTATTACAATGAGATGATGGGAGTGTGGGAACCGCTGCTGGAGCCCTTAGAAGATGAGACAAGAGATGGGTTTAGATCATGGAGACTGGAACTGAAGGTACTGATTTACATAAACATGAAAACACACTCGTACTGCATACATACTGTATGCACTCAGACATGCATGCACACAGTATTTATAACTTTTCTCTCTCCTATAATCAGATGAAGAAGAAGCCAGTGAAGTACACAGGTGTGTCAGATGAAGTAGATTACCATGTGCCGGACTATAAGACAGTCATCGTCATCAGCAGTAAAGACCAGCTCAACATCACCCTCTCCAAGTGTGGCCTGGCCATGCTTGGTAACCTGGGCACGGTAAGAGAAGAGATGTAAACATTTTAAAAGCAAGTCTAAGAATAGGCAGTCATCTCTAATGTGTGTGTGTGTGTGTGTGTGTGTGTTTCCCTGCTTGTCCCCAGGCCTTTGCAGAGGCTGCCAAACAGACAGCGGACTCTTTCCAGAAGGATGAAGCTCCGTTTGTAGTGAAAAACCGCCTTGGCCTGCCAGTGTCTGTCCGCCACAGTGAGATGTTTTGTCCCATCGGCCAGGAGAGCACCGACGACACAGTGGAGCTGCAGGATGGAGAAACCGTTGGGATGGACTATTCCAGCAAAGCCGACTCCGACCAGTTCTCAGCCATGATCTCCCTGAGTGGAAAGGACTACTACATAGAGCCTAGTAAGTTGGCCTGAATACTCAATTATAATGTGTATTCATATGCACAAGTGAATCATTAGTTGCAATATCACTAATACACAGTACCCCTAACAGTGTGTAGTTTGACACAGTATACTCGGTTTGGGTTTTATCTGTTTAAAAAAAATATGCTTTTAAATCTAATAAGCATGTTAAAACGTAGCAGTGAACTTGACTTAACAATGAAGTTAAAGGACAACAAGTATCATACAAAATGTATGATAAAAGGATCTTAATTGATTTTGTGTGTATTTATAGAACAGGTGATTATGGTCTTTGACACACGTCGTCATCGATCCCCTGAATCTCCACTGTATTTATTTTTGCATCAAGCTATGTAATCAAAAACGTATCCAAGAAAAATGTCAATATAAAATACTTTCAGGTTAAATGAACTGCTCCTTCTTCCTCTGCTCTCTCCAGCTCCGATGGGCCACACTTCGGCTAGTGTGATCCCCCTGATCAAGGTCGGCGGGGGGATGTACAGTGTCATGCACAAAGACTCGGGAGTAACTCGCTTCCTGGTCTGTCAGATTAACTCTGTGGAGGGAAGCAAGTACATCAAGATCCGCTCACCGTTCCAGGTATTACTTATTAGTTGGAATGCTTCACCAGTCCCTCTTCTAGTCCTTCATATATTTAGCTATTTAAACAATTCAAATATTTAAAAGAATCAGCTTCTTCAGGAATAGAGGGGAAAGACTTTTCATATTTCAAATGTTTTACATTTTTGTATCTTTAAATACTTTTGTTATTTTTTTAATTCATCAGATCCTATGGAGAAAATCTTTAATTTTAAAAAGCTTACAGTATCTTCATATTTTCAGCAAATTCAGCAATTTCAATTTGTTTATGTTCACACAGCCTTCACCTATTACTGTACATTTTCAAATATTTGTTATCTTTTTTACGTAACGGAAAACAGAATCCTCCCCCGTCACAAAAAACAGGCTCCTCCCCCATAACGGAAATTTAAGAAGATATATTTTTGCTTATCTTTTCCAATTATACATTTCCCCCCCAATATGTTTGTGCTTCAACATTTACAGCAGGAAGTTTCCCTTTTTGATATGTTCAGATGTTTATGTTATGTTTAGCCTCGTTCAGCTGTTGGCAGCTATTATCAGCTATGTTCAGCTTAATAAAAAAGAAGTCAGCTATTTTTAAACATTTTTAGCAATTAAGTTTGTATTTTTTCAGCTTCAAGCTTTCAGATTTTAGCATTCCAATGCATTTTCAGCAGGAAATGCATTTTCTAGTTATTATTATTATTATTATTACTTATTATATCATACAACTTAGTCATTTTTATCCTTTATTTTACCTTTAAAAAAATATGTTTCTTCTAAAGTACAGTGATTACTGGATCTCTTGGGAACTTCATAATTTAAGATAACTAATATATATGCAGAAAAAACTGTAATAATAAGTGTCCTACAGATTACAGCAAAATCAATTGTTTTATACATAAGTGACAATGGCATCAGCCAGAGGTAAAATGTGATGTATTAGAATATGATTAGAAATCAAACTGAAATAAATGATACCAAAAAAATACACCTCCAAAACAACAATCGTTTCTCTCTCCTGTCATTTAGATCATCAATCATTTCTCAATCCCATTCAAAGTTTTGGAAGGATCAACTTGTCTGGGTACAGCTCTCCCGACTGAAGAGTTCTGTGTTCCTCTGGACTCGTACAGGTGAGGGAACACACACAAACCATCCTGCACATCTTCATACAGTCTTTTTTGGGGTCTTATTTTGTCCATGCACAACACAGCAACGGGAGAGGATGACTAAGAGAGACACATAGTACACATTCCTTCTCACGTGTCTGACGTCTGCTGCCCCGCTCAGGTCTGAGCTGAGCCTTCAGCCGATAACGGAGGACGACGCTGACGATCGGTGTGAGCAGTTTGAGTGCTCGGAGGGTTTTAGCTACGACGAATTCAGTAACGAGCAGCCCGAGACATGCCTCCAGCAGACCTGCCGTCGCCGTGGAGATCAGGGTGGTGTACTGATGGTCAACATGGTGCCATTAAGAGATGCTGTGACATTCAAACACACCGGAGGTGTTGAGGAGAACTTTGATGTCCCCTATGTGCTTCACCTGTGGCCTTCCATTCTGCTCCGCAACCTGCTGCCTTACCCCATCTCCTACAAACTGAAGGTATGATGTAGCTGGTTATCTCGACTGAGAAGGACCGAGTGGGTTTGTGCAGGTTTTAGCACACTGCAACATTTCCCCACCTGTACAGTCCATGGTTTATTGCAATCAATGCAAGAATAGTAAACGTATCTTTTTCAGCGAACACTTCACTCAAGTTGTTTAAGAATAGGTTTTCATCACAGTGAGTATTTCATACAGTGATGCATTTTCAATAGGGACCTTTTTCTACTTTGTTAGGATACTGACATTTTTATAAAAAGTATGTCAGATCACCAACAAGGACATTACTAGACGGTCTCGTCTGGCAGCTGCCTTGCTGCCTGGAAGATAGAAAACCTAAAATAGAAAATGACCTATGCTTTGGAAAATGGTCACTATGTCTGCTGTCCAGTAAATGTTACTGTCAACAACCATGTGTTACACTATCGAAATACAAATAGCTTTGATCTCTTTTTTTAACATAATCATGTCAGATTTAATGCTGCCTATTATGTTTCTAAAATCCCATGCTCCACATTCACTTTTGAACTCGCTGCTTTTAACCCTCCTGCACAGGACAGCGGATTCTCCGCCCCTGAATCCACTTTGAACCCCGGCCACTCAGCCCAGCTTCACACTGCCGTCATCAACCAATCAAAACTCGATCTCTGCCTCCTGAACTACATGGTTCAGGACTGGTCTGCTGAGTATAGGTGTGACTTTCCAATTGTTATTGTCGTTTACATATTGAGTAAATTTGTCATAAAATATTTGTGAAAGGATCATTTGTTTTTTGTGAGGGCCATTGTTCCCACACGGTATGTTTTTAGGTTACGTTTTTTAATTTTATTTTATGAAGGGTAAATATAAAATCACCTATTCTGCAATGACATTTCTCATTGAATTAAACAAATTATTCTGTTATGCAGTTTCCACAGTGGCGAGGAAGAGATCACCTTCATAGTGTTCCAGTCTCTGCGAGAGAATGACGAAGAAGATGGTGAAGGAACGGAGAGGAAGAGGGCTGAGTTGGATATCGCGGTGCATGTCCAATATGACCTGGGACAAACGGTGGTCGCTATCCACTCCCCGTATTGGATGGTGAACAAGACGGGCAGGTTGCTGCAGTACAAGGCTGATGACATCCACCGTAAACACCCGCTGGACTACGACATGCCGCTGCTCTTCTCCTTCAAGCCTCGCTACTTCCTGAAGAACAACAAGGTGAGAGGGTTTCAAAGTCAATTACAAGATAAGAGTTTATTTGATGCTTTGTCAATATTTATTTATATGATTTAGATATATGCACATAATTCAGCGTTATGGTGAGAATTTGGAAATGATATTACAAATATACACTTGTCTTAACATATGTGTGAAAGGAATCCCTCTGTATTAAAGTAAAGTAAAGCGTCACTGGAGAGGAACATCAAAGGGATATTGGAGAAAAATTCACCAGTTAAAAAAAAAAGTATAGTATTGAATAAATTAGCCAAATACATCCTATCACTAGCATTAAACTATGAAAGCAAATGTGTTAGTCATGGACAACCTGTTGTGCCAAAGTAAACCATACTGCAGCTTTGAACTCTGGAACATTGAGACGATCCATATCTATAAACTCTGGCTGCCATTTCGTTGCGTATATGAGTTTAATGCCATTCTTCTTATCCCTCAGGTCCGTCTTATGATCTCAGACAGTGAACTCTCTGATGAGTTCTCTCTGGATACAGTTGGTAGCTATGGAGATGTCAAATGCAAAGGCCAATACAAAGATTACTTGGTAAGATTTACATTAAATATAACTTACTGTTACACATGCTTTCCTTAAAAAGCCAGATGTATGATTTTAAATTACTTTTGTGTGTAAAGTACACCGGTTTGGTGATTGAATCTTTGTCTGATCTTAGGTTGGTGTGAAGATTGACGCGAGCAGTTTCAGTCTGACCCGCGTCGTGACCTTTGTGCCGTTTTACATGCTGGTCAACAGAACCAAGCACAGTGTCTTCATATGTGAAGTGGGGCAGGACAACTGGACAGAGGCTCGCTCAGAACAGGTCAAAGACAAAGCCGCTATTTGTTTGCATCTGTGTTTCCCTGCACATGTTTTTCATTTTGGGATACTGCTGTTTTTACAACCCGTGAATTATGTTGCACTTAAGTGCTTTATGTATCATGGCAGCAACAAATACCACACAGGAAATGTAGCTGGACATATGGTTTAGACTCTCATTAATCAAGCACAATTATATTGTTTGTACTGTTAAATATTACACATTTCATTTATCTTTTTACTTCTAAATTCACACGGTCTGGATTAGAAAAATACTTTACCATGTTGTACAGGTTGGGAATTTCAAATACTGAATGACTTTGTAACATTTTCAGATGACTTTAGTGTTATTGAATGTTTTGTTTTATTCTTTATTCAGTCAGCTCTTCCATTCTGGCCTGAGAATGACACGAAGCAGCTAAAGATCAAAGTAGAAGGTTGTTTATTGCCTCCTCGGACTCTTGACTTCACACGACCAGAGAACTGCTTATTGCTGCATCTGGACAGTTCTGTAAGTACAAACAAAGATGAGCGAAGTCCCGTCATGTTTAGTATTTAATTACGAGATGCACTTTATAAAGAGATGTTCAATTATGTCTACTGTTGATGTAAATGTACTTCCATTGGCTTCCAAAGCATTTAGGAAACCCTTATACTGTATACCAGTATGTAGACGGTTATTTGTTTATTTCTGCAGGTGGGTGGGATTGCTGTAGATGTGAACTTGTCAGAGCACTCGGCCACAATCCGCTTCTCTGAGTACCACGAAGGTGCGGCCCCCTTCCTCATCATCAACCACACAAAAGACCAGACTCTGCAGCTCTATCAGAGGTGAGCGATCAGCAGGAGGACTGTCGGAGGCACACAAATAAACATTTTCAAACTGGCAGTTACAGGGGAGAATGTATTTAGTAGGCTCTTGTAAAATCTGATTGCTTAGCACTTGTTACTCCTAGTTAAGAGTGCATAACATCTCTCGCTGCTTTATTTCATCATATTTCAGTGCTGTGTTGTAAGTGTGCTTATAAAGTGACCAAAGTTCAGTTTAATTGTGGATGTGGCATTCCTGTCTTAAGGGAAGACACTCTCTGCATTATATAAAGAACATCTCTCAAAAGTAGGATGTCTTGCCAGTAGTGCCGAGCTATTCATTCAGCCCGCTGTGTTTTATTTTCATTTTCGATTTCTGAATGATGTATTTTCATATTACATTTTATCAACAAAGGACAATTTCTTCATGCATAATATTCATATTTGAATTTCATTGATGTTTTTTTTTGCATATTTCTGAATGACGATACTCTTTCCTCTTGTTGCAGAAGCCTCAAACCGATCACTAACAGTGTTTGTTTTTGCTGATAGAGATTTATGTTTTTGCTTTGTGGGTCATGCAGCGCCCGGACAGAAACCTCGTGGGTGGCTGACGAGCTACTCGACCTCTCCTTCTCACGGGAGGAGGACAGGTAGAAAAATATGAGAAGGGGAAACTCTTTTGACACACTCTGATAAATCGGCTTTAGGGAGCTAGTTATACGGATAGCGAAGGCCAAATATAGGAAGTTGAAGAGGAAGAATTAAGTATGACATAACAACACATCCAGGGAAAAAACTAATGGAGCTTGTAAATATGAATTGGGGGAACATTATTAGGCTGATGTCATAATCCCTTCACTGTGACATCCTAATGAAGTACATAGTCAAGAAGTCAGTACAGTCAGATTGAGAGGGCAGGTAAAGATTAGTAGAAGAAAACATTCTGGTTTGTGTAATCTGCTCCTTATCCTTACCAATAATACATAATTACTGCATCAGCAAACATATACCATTACTGTCCTGGAAATATACTTCCAGAAATCAGAAAACCACTTGCAGCGCAGCACTGTATGTTTTGTTTTAGACTGACATCCAGTTTGATACACTTTCCCAAATTGTTTATTTATAACAGACTTGCTTAATTACCCACCATGTTTATTGATCTGCTGAGAAATAAAATTAATGAAGATTGATTAAGCACCCTTGTGTGAGTAAAAGGAGCAGGTTAGACATCTAAACCCATTTACTCATCCATTACTATGTTCCTTTCATTTCATCTCTTGCTGCTGGCTGGACGTGGTTCTGCCCGTGGAGTCACTCCTCCGCTTCTTACAGTAGTTCTGTCGCTTGACTCGTATTCTCTGATTTTCCATCTCCACCCGTAGATTATGGCTTATTTCATTTTCTTATGTCCGCCTTGTCTCGTCCGACTCCAGCTCCGTATCGGAGTGATCGAGAATATTCAAACCGTATCTCTTCAGCGTCGGCAGTGTTGGGAACTCTTTCAGTGTGTGGCCGTCGTTTTGTCATCTTCCTGTCTGTTGATGGGAGTTGTTTGTGTATTCTGTCGAACAGGTACTTTGGATCTGTTGGTTGTCATGGCGGTGTCTTCTTGGTAGCTGGGCTCTGTTATAGTGTTTTCACTGTAGCGTCTTCTTGCATTATTTGCTTTCTGTCATCTCAAATCAGTGGAATATGGTTTCTTGATCATTTCCTTTAGCAGTTACTGATACATACGATATGTGTGTGTTTCATATGTGTGCAGCTCTCAGAAGGAGGCGGAGAAGGAGGAGCTGGCGGCTGGGAAAGCTGTGCACTATACCTGGACTGAGCCCACTGGGTCCCGAGAGCTCTGCTGGAACTGTGGTACTTACAGTGGGAAGCTGAAGACTGAGGAGGTACTGTGCTGTGTCTGAGCACCATCATGCTCGTGGTTGAGCAACAATGCGATAGTCTTTACTCGCAGACATCTCTGTTGGTCTTGGTCATCCATTTTTCTGCCTCTTCTAGGGTCAAATTAGACGTGAACACAATTGTTAGACGACATTATGATGATTGTTTGTCTCAATGTTTAGGACCTGCGTGAGGACATGGGCAATGAGGGGAAACTGTTTGTGATCTCCTTTTATGAAGGTAAAGTAGAACGAGCAACAACCTAGAACACTTAAGTTTGCTTCACACCGTCACAATAGGCTTGTTGTTGTTAGTGCGTGCATCTTGGTAATTTTGTCTAGAACTGTTAAAATATACAAAACAAATCAACATCGGCGTGTCATATTAATCGCAGGATTGAGGTGTACGCTTGTGTTGGTTCTTGATTAATTGAGTAATAAATCCCATAGTTTCTACCCGCTTTAGGAATATGCTTACTATGCTGTAATTGATCCCTACTTCTGATCTTTGGGGATCAAAGGCTGTGAAATCATTGGGGTTTTGGGTCTTTGTTGATCCGAAGGGCTCCAGCGTGTCGTGCTGTTCACCGAGGAGAAACGTATCTACAAGATGCTCTGCGAGAGCGAGAAGGCGCAGCTGGCCGAACAGGAAATCATCCTCTCGCTACAGAACGTGGGTGTGTCTCTGGTCAACAACAGCAGCGGCCAGGAGATCTCTTTTATTGGGATCACAAGGTAACCAACCACCAACATACACACGTGTACACATACACACGTGTAATAAAAAGCATAACAACATGTTTACGGTGCATGTTATGACCAAGGCTCACTGCCAAGTTTATACATCAAAATGTGTTTTGGTTGTGGCAAAGACAAAGATGTTGTGTTATCTGAGATGCAGTTGAGACAAAATATCCGGTATTAGACACTTGAGACTTATATGAGAAATATAATTGTTGAACAAATACGTTTTGATTTAAATGTGTTGTGTTTTGTTGCATGTGTGCTTGCTTGATGATCTTAATTATATACAAACTAGATACAGTTATTGTTCCGCATTGTCTCCTTACACGTCGCTCAGTGTGAGGGAGAGACAAAGTTAGCAAGAAACTAGTCGTAGCAGTTTCTGCTTGTGTCTTAACCAAAACACAGTATTTCATTTGATTTATATGACAAAATTAGAATGAAAACATCAAATAAATTAAAGATCCACTTGCGTCAGAAGAGGGTGCTGTTATATGGTTTTCATTGTAGAATAACATGGTAGTAACCGGAGCGTTTACCTGTAAATCGTGTTATCTGAACACTGCAGTAAGATGCTTATGAATTTACATGATGTCAGGCCACGCCTCTTCAATCATGCCGTTGTACACCATGCAGTGGTTTTTACACTCGTAATTCTCTTTTCTTGTTTCAGCTCTGATGTGGTGTGGGAATTAAAGCCAAAGAAGAAGAATCGGTGGAAAACACTGAGTTCTAAAGAAGCTGAGATGCTGGAGGAGAAATACAAAGAGTACACCGAATCTGGACCTGTGGACCACGCCATCGTTGACCTGGAAAACAACTTCCAGGTTAGCGCGTCACCCACGTCGGGTGTATACTCGTAACATATTATTTTACAAAGTTTTACAGCAGCAGGCGATTAAGTAATAGTGTGGTGTTTGCAATTGGCCTCCAGGTGTCCTTTACGCCCAATGGTGTGGATATGAGGATGCTGCAGCCGTGTGAGGCTCCTCTCAGGAGGCACTTTCTCCCTGGGGTGAAGGTGGAGTACAGCGTATCGCCCCGACAGAGCGCCTACCGTGTCCAAATCCATCGCATTCAGGTAGAAAGAAGCCAAATGGAAACAAATTCCTTAAAGATCCAGTATATCCGTGTCTGTAATACAAGTCATCATGAATGCCATTTGAGTCCTTAGTTAGATTTCTTCTATTCAGTAGCTTATTAATGATTTCTTCCTACAGATCCAGAATCAGCTGCCAGGAGCCATCTTCCCTTATGTGTTTTACCCTGTAAAACTGCCAAAATCCATCACCATGGATGCAGGTCTGTTAATCCACTCTGTATGTCACGTTTAAGTCAACATAATATTCTGTTTATATGCCGTGTTTCATTCTGTAATCCGGTGTTCTTGTTCTTGCAGAACCCAAACCTCTAACTGATATCAGCATCGTCACCAGAACTGCAGGACACTCTGATATCTCTCGCATCAAGTAATTGTGTTTCCTTTTGATTCGCTTCTTGCTTTCTGTCCCTCATTTGTCTCCTCTCACGTTACTGTGGCCTCCTCCAGTGCCCCAGCCCTGTCTTTCTTTGGTGTACTGTATTCCTTCTCTCTCGACCATCTGTTAGTATCTGTAATGCACACTTTGATTCTGATATAGCTCGGACAATCCCATTGAAAAAGCCTTTGTATTGGAAATGTTTTCAAATGAAGCCGCATTCCTGTATATAATTAAATTAACATTATTCTAAGTTCCCCTGCAAAATGGTCACGGAGGATTCTGTCTTGCTCAGGTACTTTAAGGTGTTGATTCAAGAGATGGACCTGAAGCTGGACCTGGGCTTCCTGTATGCCATCCTAGAGCTGTTCACACCTGAGGATGCCAGCATCGTGAACTCGGTCCAGGAGGTCAGATACTCATCCTCACAATTACTGTGACATACCCTGTGATTTTATTCAGCATCTGATATACTTACTATAATCTTTATCGACTCGAGGAGTCCTCTATTCTGACTTTTTGTGTTTCTGTGCCTGTATTTTCTGTGCTCGTCTTGTTCCACAAGGTGGAACTGTTTGAGAAGGACATCGAGTATATAAAGACAGAACTAAACCATTCCTCTGACGCGGACACCTCTCCTATCAGCCTCTACGAGTACTTCCACATCTCCCCCATCAAGGTTAGTCGTCTACATAGTGTGCATTTAGGTAATGCTATGTCAATGAGCTGATGAACAAATACGAAGCATTAAATGTCTTAATGACTCTAACGTTTGGTTCTTCATCTCTGCAACAACGCCACAAGTGATTAAAATGATGAAACAACATATTCAGTGTTGAAAGGGGGAAAAACATGAATAAAACAGCTTCTAGAGAAAGCTACAAAGCTACAGCTTTCTAGAGAAAGCTACAAAGCACATTTCAGTTGTGAGTTTCACACGAGAAACAGCCGCGCTCAGTCTTGTTGTTTTATTGGCAGCTTCATCTGAGTCTCTCTCTGAGTACGGGGGGAGACGACGGCCTGAAGGAGAAGCGAGATAAGGAACTAATTCCCGTCCAGTCCCTCAACCTGCTGCTGAAGAGTATCGGCGCCACACTCACCGATGTGCAGGATGTTGTCTTTAAGTACGAACGCATGTGAAGACTCGGATAGACGACACGGAGATCACACACAGCAGCATTATTGTATTTGTGTGCGTGTTCCTGCTACTCGCCTGACTCTTTCATTGGTTTCAGGCTGGCGTTCTTCGAGCTGACCTTCCAGTTCTGTACCACGCAGCAGCTCCAATGGGAGGTCATCAGGCATTATTCCAAGCAGGTAACACACATGGATATGCACAAGGAAACTATGGAAGTGCAGGAGTGGATCATTTGTCATGTGTAATTAATATTTATTCATATTTCAGGCTATCAAGCAGATGTATGTGCTGGTGCTGGGCCTGGATGTACTTGGAAACCCTTTCGGGCTGATTAGAGGACTCTCGGAGGGAGTGGAGGCATTCTTCTACGAGCCTTATCAGGTCGGAATGTGATACAAGTACTGATGAGTGCTAACATAATGTATCAATGTAGTGGAATAACAAACAACAACAAACATATATATGTTTGCGCTCATTGAGGGTGAACGTTTACTTGAAATGATCTTGAATGCGAATATATTTTAGGAAACGGCTATTCAAAACCTATTGAATATTAAAGATGTGTTAAGTGGAGACGTATCAGCATTAAGTAGTAAACATGTACAGGCTGCCAAGAGCCCCAACCGTACAGGCGGTTCAGAGGGTCTTTATGTTTTCCTCCTGTTGAACTGATGTCTGGGGTTTTCCAGGGAGCCATCCAGGGGCCCGAGGAGTTCGTTGAAGGAATGGCTCTCGGGGTGAAGGCCCTGGTGGGAGGAGCTGTCGGTAAGCACAGGGTCTGAACAGAAGATTTAAGAGAAACATGACTAATGCCTCTTAACACGTTATTGCTCTTTTAGTTTAGGTTTTATAGTAGATACATGTCCTATATAACATTGTTATTCTAGCAAATAAAAGACCTACATCTCATACAACTACGTCTACATTAAACACGTTTCTGTTTTCTCAGGCTTATGATTACCTGTTGTGTGTGTCGGTAGGATGTTGGGTAGTGTTTTTTTCTTCTTTTCTTGTTGTGTTTTATTTGATCAGCACTTCCAGTTTACGTTTGATGAAATGTGCGTACATAAATTAAATTGCCTCGCCTGCCAAATAAACAGAAGATGAAGCGACGGAGGATAACTCGGTTTCTCACAAAGACTTTTAAGAAGAAATGCACATGTCAAAGAATGAAGTAACTTTACAGACTCCTATGTGCCTTCCAGGGGGGATAGCAGGCGCAGCCTCGAGGATCACAGGGGCCATGGCAAAGGGTGTCGCTGCCATGACGATGGACGAGGAATACCAGCAGAAGAGACGAGAGGCTATGAACAAGCAGCCCAGTAGCCTGAGAGAGGGGCTGGCCAGGGGGGGGAAGGGATTAGTGTCCGTACGTAAAGATACCTTTCACTCGTGTTTTGAAGTGCACACATGTCCAGTAATGACCTCTCATTCAATCCTGGAACAGATTAACTTCAAATATGAATAGTAATGTAGGTCTGCTGCCAGGAAGTCTGCCTGAATGAATGCATTGCTGCTGCTTGTTGATGCGGCTGTGCTCTCCTCCAGGGTTTCGTCAGTGGGATCACGGGGATCGTTACCAAACCCATCAAAGGTACGCTGAACCCGTACACAGACCTAAGTGAGGACGTTTGGCTCGTATGAAAATTGAAAGGTCAAAATAGTGGCATGACATCTAAATATGTGTATTATTTACTGTGCATTGTCATGTTTGTGGAACAGCGTACTAGCTCTGCTTTTATCAATCTTCATAAATGTGGTGATGTGTTTTATTTGTTTCGCAGGAGCCCAGAAGGAGGGAGCAGCGGGCTTTTTTAAAGGTGTTGGGAAAGGTCTGGTCGGCGCAGTGGCCAGACCTACAGGAGGCATCATTGACATGGCCAGCAGCACTTTCCAAGGAATCAAGAGGTATGTGAAGAATTTAAACTTCAATAATGTAAGTAAAGTCGAAGAAGAAGAAGTTCTGTCTTGTGTACATGTTTGAGTGTCGTAGTCGCACTGTGTGCACGCGGGTATGCGTCAGCCCTGTCGTGTGCGTGTTCATCAGAAAGCTGCGTCTCAACTACATTTGCGTGTCTCGTCCTCAGGGCAGCAGAGAGTTCACAGGACGTCGCCTCTCTGCGTCCGCCTCGCTTCATCCACGAAGATGGCGTCATACGACCATATAAGGAGAGGGAGGGCCTCGGAAGTCAGATGCTCAAGGTAATGGAAAGAGTGTGTGTGTGTGTGTGTGTGTGTGTGTGTGTGTGTGTGTGTGTGTGTGTGTGTGTGTGTGTGTGTGTGTGTGTGTGTGTGTGTGTGTGTGTGTGTGTGTGTGTGTGTGTGTGTGTGTGTGTGTGTGTGTGTGTGTGTGTGTGTGTGTGTGTGTGTGTGTGTGTGTGTGTGTGTGTGCGCGGGTCCATTGACAGAGACAAATTGATTATAGGAAAACTATGAGTAATAATAAACAGTTTATTATAATAATCCTCCCTTTAGTCTGCTTCATGTTATCCTTTATTTTGGCCTTTCCTGTTAACTGATCCTTACAGAGATCACTTCTCTCCTCGTGGCTGTTTTATGTTGTACGAAAGAAGGTTTTACTGAGACTAGTGTGTAGGTGCTGTTTCATTATTGGTTATTTATTTTGCTGACATTGTGTAGCGTTCATGCTGGATGGAGTGGCTGGAAGTTTGTGATCAGGTCAGAGCTGCACTGTTTGGTTCATAGAGGAGATTTACAGATGTGTGATGGATGAAAGTGTCCTGTGGGGTGCTGTGAGCCTCCAGAGCAGCTGTGATGCTCCTTTATTAAGGATCTAAACATGTCTGAATATACTGGAGAGTTGTTCTCCTTTCTGGCGTTTTGGCCATGCCGAGGAAAGCGCCGTTCAAGAACGACATCGGTGTGGTCGACAAGTCATTTTCATTCTCATCCGACCGTTCTGTGTCCTCTCTTCAGTTCATTTAGGCTTTTCCTTTCATTTGTCACCCATCTGGATCTCCAGCTTCAGACTGAGGCGAGCTTTGTGTCTGTTGATGTGTCGGTAACTGTAGTCTCGAAGCCAAATTAGGAACCGGTCACTAAAGTAAACCAAGAATCCCGTGATGTCACATGTCTTGTCTCATAAGTTTCTGTCGTTGTGTTATTTGTAAATTGGCTTTGAATAGATTGTGAATTTTGCTTTATACTTTGGGTAGAAAACTCTTGACAGCAAACCAAATGGAGTGAAGCCAATAGAGAAAATATCTAAAGAAGATATAGAGCTAGATTCAGAGTCATTCTTTGATGGACGAGGCCAAACACACTCTCACCTCAACCCGAGTGGTTTTGATCTGCCTCTATTTGTCTGGGTAGGAACACGCTTTGCTTCTCTCTGCTCTGACCTTGACTCTTCTCTCTCGTCACGTCCTCAGAGGAGATTGGCCTTCAGTACAGGGCAAAGAAGTGACTCAGAGGATGAGGGTGATGAGGAGAGCTAGCAGCTAGAGGTGAACGCTGTAGTGTAGCGGCAGGGCTTCGTCTTCACTCTAGTCCCCGTTTGACAGATACAAACGAACCAAAAGAAGCCTCTGTGTAATGTAAGTGTGTCTATTGTATATGTTTTAGTTGCCTTTTGGCTTGATGTGTGTTTCTTTACTGTTAGTGTATTTAGATTGCATTATCTAACTCATCTACTTTTCTTTCATCTGTTTCTCACAAGCCACCAAAGAAACATTTCATCTGTTTTTTTTAAGACATTCATTCACTGTCAAAGAAATCTGATCCTCATCAAGATGTGTCTGCGTCATCATGACTTCATCCTTGTTCTCTCATTGTCATTCTGTCATTCACTGCCCTCTTCTTCTCAATAAAATGTTCACTCTTTAAACCTCTGCATGCCATCAGTTTGTCTTTGTTCCACCCCTCACCCGCCCACAATGTGTTCACTCTTTTTCCAGAGGACGACTTATACTTCCTTACAGTATGCAGTTGTGTATATAAATAGTCGTGAAACGTATACATCGAGGTATCTTGCTAGTTCTCGTGTGTTCAGTATTGTTTAAATATTCACTCACTTTCTTCCTCTAATTTCTTCAGAAAATTGAGAACGGGCGTTTTGCCAAGTACAGGTACTTCGCTCACGCCAAGGTCAACGAGTCCGACTTCCTCATGATCACCAAGAGGTGAGCGTTGTGCATGTCTTCCTTTCATGTTCACAAACCTATGAAATTGGTATTTACCATATTTTTCTATACATCTTTTTTTTTTAAAGACTGCTTAAATAAATCATTCATATATTAATGTCTTTGTGCTTCCCCTAACTCTTTTAATTTAATTTAATTATTTTCCAGAGGAATATTTTTTGTGACCAAAGGCACCTTTGGCCAGCTGACCTGTGAGTGGCAGTATCTGTTTGAAGAGTTCA
Source organism: Liparis tanakae (assembly GCA_036178185.1). Lineage (NCBI taxonomy): Eukaryota > Metazoa > Chordata > Actinopteri > Perciformes > Liparidae > Liparis > Liparis tanakae. The sequence goes on along the minus strand of CM070094.1, from coordinate 9,373,059 downwards.
CCAAGGACCCGATGATCGTAGAGGACCGGCGGCTTCGCATCGAGGCCAAGGTACGATAACACACTCTTACAACCGTAGTTTACTTTGTTCTCGTGGGAAACAGATTGTTAACATAGTTTAAAAACATAAGTGAGCAGGTTATTTCACCCGATGCATTATGTTGTGTTCCGCAGGAGAGAGTGAAGTCTGTCTTCCACGCCAAGGAGTTTGGGAAGATCATCAACTTCAAAAATGCTGAGCTAGCCAAGGTGAGGGGCCTATGTGGTCACATATATACTCCTATTTATATATGTTATATATAGATTACTTTGTATTGCTGATATGATCATGAAATGCCTGATGCTGTCTATTTATATTCAAACCGTCCCTCTTGTACTGGTAAACCTTCCTTGTGTCCTCCACGTTACTGTATGTGTCCAACCTGAAGTCAATGTTTCAACAAAAATAAGTTCTAACTTGAGTTGTTATTTGTTTTCTAGTGGGTGCTCGACAGATTGGACGATGCAAGAGAGAGTTTACCCAAATTCTGACTGGTCAAGAAGAGCGATAAATGATGGTCATTTAACAAAAGAAAAGGCAGACGAAGAAGTCTGTTTCAGTGCCTTTGTTCTTCACTGCATGCCACTTTACTTTACCTCCATGTGTGCGTTGTGGTAACCGATGCTGTGTGTTGACTGCTGTGTGTCTGGGATGAAAGACGGTGCGAGTCGTGTGTTTGTGCGCATGCTTACAAAAGTGCTAGAAATGGATGGCTGACTTCCATTAATTTACCACAGAAGTTTAGAAAACACTGAACCGACATCATCTCTCTGTCTCCTGATTTCTTTAATATAAACTAACATTAAGACTTTACAAATACATTTTTTCACTGCCTGGTTCTGAAATATTGGTGAAATTGGAAGATGTCCTCGACCTTTTGTCGCCATAGTCCATCAAATGCGTCTTAAGTCACTCATTTCATCACGTTTTGGTTTTCTTGAACATATTTCCATCTGTGGAAGCGACAGCTGGTGAGAGACGCGGTCGAATAACATCAAACCCAAATCACCCATAGTTGTTGTTGTCGCACATTTAATGTTGTTCATTTACTGGTTTATATAAAAGGGAAACTACTTGACATTTTTTTTAAATGTCTGTATCACACATAATTCAAAATGTGCTTTTCAAACCTTTTTTCTTTTTCTTTCCCTCTAATCTGTTCCTCCTAATTTATTGTATCCGTTTAGCTGGATGAAGACTGTTCAGTGTGATTTAGAGCCGCATGCTATTTTTATACCGTACTATTGAGCTGTATCTTGATCTAATCTGTATATAATAATCAAACTACAATTGTCTGTATTATCGCGTTACAGATTCTGATTTTTAGGTTTTTATACTACTTATGCAATGCCAACTATGTTGATGACTTATGCAGAGAAAAGTATATTTCAAAGAAATGAATGGAAGTTATTAAGAGCTGCCGTTTACGCTGGTGTATATTTTTTGCTTTTGTTTTGAAATGCATCGCAGTTTAATATTACCGAATAGTTTAGTTGCCAGTAATTGTCCTTTATGAGCAAAGTGTTCACTGCAGTGGCTTCATTTGTTTTCCTCTCACTGTTTAAAAAATAATAATACTAATGATAATAAAATATGTTTCAGAAGTATCTCTTTGTCCCCGTAAGATCTCAGGCACACACATCGCACTCGTAATTAACGAACTATAATTCTTTATTGAAAATAACCATAAATATAACTTAATTTCTCCAGAGAATAAACAGTTGAGTCGAGTTTTCCAAAGCACAACTTGGATCATTTACATCTCGAGTAATAAATAAGGCACTTATAGGCAAAAGCAATCGCATGTGTCTCAGTGTTAGAAAACCATATTAAACCACAAGACTCGGGACTAAAGGGATTCTCGCAGCTATTGCATGAGCAGAAATTGTTTACTTGGATCCTATTTCTGATAACTATTGGTAAAAGTAATAAAATGAGTAGCCCACACGATAGGTCAACAATATTACTTTGCACTCAGTTTCACATTCTTACTTCTGCTGCAAAATATAATGTTCTTTATAACTCTTTTCTAAAAGGCTGGAGTGAAAACTAGAGTACACAAAACACACAAAATCTGCATTTCAACCACAATAACGTTAAATACAATAATAACTGTTACATGTTCGTTTTCTGTTTGGCTGCCAAGAAACAAGCCCTGCATTGTTTTGTTTTACGTAATTCTCCTATCTTGGCTCTCCTGTCGGCCCTCCTGCTCCGGTCACACCAGGTTGAACTCCTTCAGGTTGTGTCTGAGGATGGTGTCTTTCACGGCCACGAAGACGAAGCGGATGTTTTCCGTGTCCGTGGCGCAGGTGAAGTGAGGGTACACCTGCTTGTCCTTGTCCGGGTTTTGGTCTTGGTACATTTGCAGGATGAATTCTTGAGCAGATGTCGGATCCTGCTGAGGTCCTGCAATTCAGTTGGAATATTTCAATATATTTATTTTCCTTTCTATAAAAACATTAATAAAGTAATGAGAGACTAAATGTGACAAACATAAAATCCCGCGCAGGTCCGGAGAACGTTTCTCAGTGCTCAGCGCTTCTTGGAGGGTTGGAGGGTTGTGAGCCTCATGTTCAGGTACAAGACGACTCAAACTAATCCATTAGAACAATTCGGCAATAAATCATGTTAAAGTTTTCAATGTCAATCTATTTACCGGTACTGAAACCGTATAAGCGATGTTTTGATTCAACTTAATGATCCTTTTTGGAGGGCGTTTGTGATGCAGTTGAACTTTCTGGATTCTAAAGCGTGGCTCATTGAGCCCGTCCTCATTGATAATAACTAATTGATGATTGTGGATTGAATGAAAATGCCCGTCAGTGTGTATTTAACTGCATTAGTTTGAGCCGCTCCTCATAATCTGGCCAACAAGATGTACATCGCACAAACTACTAACTGACCTGTGAATTCAGGGAAGTAGTTGGCTACGTGAGAGTGTACGATCTTCTCCCCCAGGATGTCGGTCTTGTTGAGGAACAAGATGACGGAGGACTTCTGGAACCAGGGATAGGTGATGATGGTTTTGAACAGAGCCTTGCTCTCCTCCATGCGGTTCTGAAATCAAAATCGCAGCATAGAAAGGGTTAACAAACGAAGACACATTTTTGAAAGGGGTCAAAGTCCGCAATTCTCACCTCGTTGTCGCACTCGGCGAGCACCTGGTCGTACTCGCTGAGCGCCACCAGGAAGATGATGGAAGTGACGTTCTCAAAGCAGTGGATCCACTTCCTCCTTTCTGACCTCTGGCCCCCCACATCCACCATCCTGCGGGTACGACAAGTATGCAGCATCACCCGTGATGCCTCCTGCTCCAATGCAACACACACACACACACACACGCACACGCACACGCACACGCACACGCACACGCACACGCACACGCACACGCACACGCACACACATCTCCTGCTCCGCCGGTGTGTTATATCTCACCTGAAGATGACATTATCCATGTCAAAGGGGTATTCAATGATTCCAGTGGTCGGCACTCGGACTCTGAGGATGTCCTGCAGGTCTGGTAGATAAGCGGGTTGAGAAATGCGTTCCAGGTCGGCGAGATAGCTGAAAAATGAATAGAAAGAGTCCAATGAGAGGAAATCGTAAAGGAAAATAACAGAGTGGGGACATTTTGTAGCTATTAGAACGTGAGAAACCTGATTTATCCTCTCATTAAATACAGTCATGTGATCATACGCATTAATATTAGAGTGAATGCACATTCATGGATTGAATGCAGTTATCGTTGCATCAAGTAAGTGTCGAGTGGTGTGAGTGTGTCGCTTTGTGAGACAGAAGTTGAAACTATTAGAGAGTTTTGCTTCAATAAAGAAGTATTTTAGTACACTTTGCATTGCTTTAAATAGCAACCACCAGGTCAACCTTTCTTGTCTTTCGTTTTATCTGGATAAAAAAACACTTCACAAAAAACAGGATCTTTAAAGATACTAATCTGTGTCCCACTGCGATCAGCGACTCGTCTGCGGTCAAGATACAGAGGTTAACATCTGACTACACAGACACAGAGCTGCAGAGAGTAGAAGCTGAACACGCTGCTCTTTGCGTGATGTGTGATGCTCACTATTTGGTGGAGTCGGACAGCTGGTATTCTCTGCGTCTGTCGTAGCACTCCTGAATCCCCCCGTCTTCCCACAGACTCTTGACGGCCACCGCGTTGCTTTGCTCGAACCCCTCCACCTTATCCACCTCCACCTCCAGAATTGTGTTTGCATTGCTCTGTATGGACACATGTATAAGAGCATGGTTCATCTCACGGGTCACACACCTTCCACTTTATAGAAAAACTAAAAACAGGATGAACCTGGACACGTTCTCCCTGCTGGGAAAAGGAGCAGACCCAGTTCGAGACGGTCTGTACTGTACCTGGTTCTGGGCATCGGTGAAAGAAATACTGAGCGCCTCCATGGCTCGGATCATGGTCTGCATGGAGGAGTAGATGTTCTGGTACACCAGCTTGGCGTAGTTCCTCTTGTCCTCCTCTGTGTATCCTCCTCCGTGGATGATCCTCATTTGTTTGATGAAGGTACTCTTTCCACTCTCTCCAGTACCTGTTGAAATACAGAGAGGCTTAAAACCAGTCATATCTTTTCACACTCATTTGTCTGTTTTTGCGGATTCTAGGAACCAATACACCAGTGGACTCGTCTTCTTTGCATTCAAATATGTGACACATTGCAATAGAGGGGCGTGTGTGTGGACACACACCGGCTTCTCCTCTGACCGTCTCACAGAGACAGATACAAGGCCGGCCTGCTACTTTTATTGACATTAAATTTCAACTGCACTGCTTTACTTGTTCACTTACTGTCTATGTTTCTCTCTCACACACACACACACACACACACACACACACACACACACACACACACACACACACACACACACACACAGAGATTCTCTATCTGTCACGTTCGTCTTCAGTTCTTATCACTAAAGCTTCTAAGTTTCTCCTTCAGGCCACATGCTGCTGAATCTATTTGTTTAACAAATGTGTTTTGTTCCCAGGTGTGTGTGTTTGTGTGTGTGTGTGTGTGTGTGACTCTGTGTGTTTTTGTGTGCGTGTGTGTGTGTGTGTGTGTGTGTGTGTGTGTGTGTGTGTGTGTGTGTGAGAGATAGACCATACGTCTGTCTCTCAGTGTGCTGAAGCACTGTGAGGAGCAGCAGTCTTCTGGTTTCCTGCATGTTTTGCATCATGGATACTTGAGTCTTTACATCTTAGCAAACCAGGCTTAGACAAATCGTCTGCATTTGAATGCGCCTTGTTTACAAGTCAAGTTTCTTGGAGATGAGGGCAAGACGGGCAGGTAAATATTGAGACGGAGGCAAATTCTGATCCTGCCCGTCTGCCGTGCTTTACTTGCTCAGGGAGAGAGAGAGTCCGCTCACTCTTCCCCCCCTTCATGCCTCTTGGTGTGTGAGTCTGGAGAGTTCATGTCCGGTGATGAAGGCCGTGCTCTTTGTGACATGTCCCTCTTCAACATGTGGTGTGGTTATGTCAGTTGCTTTAACGTCAGACTTTTATTGTTGTTTTTCATCCAAACAGAAATAATCTACTATTTTGTTGTACGTTTATATAAGGATTAATTAGTCAACAATTTGATGACAGACAGTTTATTCATTAACTATTGAGCAACCAGTGTTGTGTACACATTTATAAACTCTGCTCTTCGTCCCCTTTTACCTGATGAATGAATATCGATAAAGTATTGCTTTCTTCTCAAAGTCACCGCTCTAAAATTAATAAAAACAAATTGATTCCTGAATGACTTGCAGACAAAGTCTAAATTAAATAAAGGTTTGAAATGCCGAGTCGAGGGATTTCACTGATTTCCCTCACAACGATAATTTGATTTGTCGGGGGATACGAAGATGTGCCTGTACGTGAATACCTGTTTGTGTGTGTGTGTGTGTGTGTGTGTGTGTGTGTGTGTGTGCGGGGTGCAGTGTGGTGATTTACAGTTTACCTGTGGGTGATGAATGCTGACCACACAGACACACACACAGACAAAGAGAGAGAGAAATAACCACATACGCAACGTCCTACCTGCACACACTTCCTTGTTACACCGGCTCTGTGAATGATTGCCGAGATAAGACCTGTCACCGGTCACACTTTGCCCTCGTAGTTATATAAATGTATATTTATGTTTTTAAACTGGTATTTAAATTGAGTTCTGATTAGGATTATGTGAAGTTTAAATGCAGGTTGCACTATAATGTATAATAAACTGCAATCAAATTATATTTGAGAGTTTTGGCATTACACACCAATGTGCTTATCTTGGGTATACATTTGAGGGGGTGGGGGGGAGGAAAAAACAATAAAACTCGCCAAAAAATTAATCAAACACTCAAAGTGAGTTTTTGGAGAACTTGTCCTACAAAAGAAGAGTGTGTAGTTTGTTTGAACTGTATGACAGCCGTCACACAATTTTTTTTTTTTGTTGATGTTGATTATAAACATGCATCTTGTCAGTGTACCTGTTTGGCACGGTCTGTATTTGAAACATGTCAGACATTCACGTGTTTCAGGTGTGGCTACTGAATGGCCAGAAGAGGCAGAGCGTGTTGGTGTTGATCTTGTGGTTCACGCCCACTCGTCCTCTCTGGGGACCTGGCTGTGACCATCCTAATGAAACCCACTAAGAGCTGTGAGTCACTCTGACCGGGAAAATACATGTTACTGTTACAGAGCACAGGTGTACAGACGACTGCATCCTTTTGTTTCTTCTTTTTTTAAATAAATATTTGCTTTTAATATTTAAGTTTGCTGGAAAATCAAAGAGATTTGATACAAAGAGAAGAGACGCCATGCATATTGTTTGTTTTAGACGCACAATACGTAAAAAATATACTGTTTTCATTGAGTGAAAGGTTTCAATAGTCACTGAATGCTGAGCTTGTTACACTTTGTCTGGTGCTGTGATACGCATATTCCTCCTGTTGGACAGTTTAGCAAACTTTGAAAATGCTTTGACAGACAAAAGGTGTGTGTGTTGTGTGTTGTGTGTTGTGTGTTGTGTGTTGTGTGTTGTGTGTGTGTGTGTGTGTGTGTGTGTGTGTGCATACATGTCGTACAGTCTGCTTTCTCTGTACAAGAAGTCCTCAATCTGTCTTTGTTGGACTTTCCCTCTGTCTGTCAGTTGTTGACTATCTGTCTGTTGTCAACTGTCTGTATGTCTGGACTTTGCTGGTCGGCCGTTCAGTCTACCTGCAGGTGTGTCTTTTGTTGTTGTTTGGCTGTGTCTGCTGTTATATATTTAATTCACTCTGAATGCTTTTATGTTCTGTGTCTCTGACATGATGTTTGTATTCTGTCCATTTTAACAGTTATTTTATTTGCTTTGTCCATTTTGAATGTGTGAGTCTTGTTAATACTTGACAATATCTAGGAGTACTCACTATTCTCACTATTTATTGTGTGTGTGCCTCCATTGGAAAGCGTAAATATTGTACAAACATTGTATGTATAATCGTATGTGTTTATGTTTATTTCATGGCATCTACCTCTCAGGACTACAGGTTAACAAGAGCCTCTTGGCTAACTGGCACAGTTACAGAAATGTTGTTATTAATGTGCAATGTCTCGTATCAAATAAACCAAAGAAGAGGAACAAATAACTCGCAGCAAAGAACTGAAGGAGCGTGCACAGGATCCACATAATGTTGCATGTTACTGCCTACGCCACTTTCTTGAGATCGCATCTGTCAACAATCCGAGAGTTAACTGTTCAGTGATCCGAGAAAAGCATCATCAAGCAAATTAAATTGGGATTTTACTAAGATGATCTAGGCCTTTCTTAGAGGGCAGTGGCGGCTAACCCACTGCTCGTGCCCTGCTCAGGGATGGATTTGCATGCCTTTTGCATGAGGTGCACCCGCAGCAGCTATAGTTATGGCTTTCTGTCACACCCCTGACCGAGACTTTGACAGTGGCTCCTGTCCGTGAGCGGCTCACACACCGCTGCAGTATAACGTGTTGGGCCCAGAGCACTGAGCGTCATGGATGCTCTTCGGATGCAATAAGGCGTTTCTCTAATCTGGCACGCGTTGCTAAAGCTATACAAGTAAACATAGGACACCGCATCACGGCACTGACCGGTACAGCCCACCAGCTCTTTCAGAAAGTGCCAGCACAAGTGTCCATGAGCAAGTCAGTGAACTCATAACAGGAAGTAAGCTGAGCTCCTGAAGTGGGGAAGAAGCTTCACATCGGTCTCTGTGACAGACCCCACAGTGTTTACATGTCGCAACCACGAAGCAGGACAAGTCCCCCTGAAAAAGACAAATTAGGTTGACCCACACCGTCTATCAGCTGTAATGCATCTTGTCACATGACTCTCTGGACATCACATCCCCCCCCCCTGCTAATGCTCAGAAGAGTTCATCCCAACAGCGGATGAGAACACGCCCACGCTTGTCCAGTCCATCATGGAGCAAAGCAGCTCTGTGGGGGAATTTAACTAAAAATGAGCAACGTTAATTTCTCTGGACATTTCTGGATGTTAGAAAACCTCAAATGTCCGCGCGTCAATCTCTGCGCGTGCCTGTTTAAAAAAGGTAATCCCTGTGACAGGTGTGCGTGAGAGCCAAACGGGTCCGGGAGACTACATGACGACATGCTCCACGGTGCGTACTCTTCATGGTACGACGATGCCGGCCGAGCCGCCGCTCACACACTGCACGCTCGCGGACAGCCGGAGCGCGCGCGCGCCACCACATCCGGAGACCAGCATGAGGAGATAGGACATGTAGAGAACGGTTACAGCGGGCGGCGCTTGTAAAGTGTCTGCTTATTCCTAAATCCTAACATCTATTGTATAATACAAATACAGTTTGTCGACAGGCCGTTGAGTGCTGGGTGCTACCCCACCTGTCATGGCACATGTGTGGCCAGGAAGCAGTAACGATTTCCTTTAAAGGAACTTTTAAAACACATTTTTAAAGAGCTTTGCAAAACCTATTTCAATGGCATGTTGACCGGAACAGAGCAGATACGAATGTGCGTGCGCTCCACGAGTTTCGTCCCTTGAAGAGCAATAGTGTGTCTCTAATGTACCCCCGAGGTGCGCGCTCTCTCTCTGCGGCTGCGCGAGCCCTCAGTTCCCCTCCCGGTTCGATCCCCGGTGCCGCTCACCCAACATCAGCAGCTTCAGCTCCCTGCGAGAGTCCTTCTTGTCTCTACGCAGCTGCCTCTCGATCTCCTCGTTGATCCTCTGGAGCTCTTTGTCATCCGACGACACGCAGCACCCGGCCATGGTTGAGTCTCAGCCGCTCGCTGTCCGAAGGTGTGTGTGTGTCCGCGCCGCCTGCTCCACTCGCTGCCCTCTCGCGCTTCACTAAGTCAGTGGGAAGAGACGCAGAGCATCTTTAAACGCGAGGCCTTCTACTTCTGCTCGAGTGATGAAAGCCGAATATGGAGGAAGAAACTGTTGAATATCCCGCGGTTCAAACAGAGAATCCACTTCTATTAAAGGGAAAGTTCTTATTTTCTTTTTTCAGGATAAAAGGCGCCGACCCTCTCCGATGAGGTGCTGCGGTTGGTCTGAAGCAAGAGGACACTTGTTGAACTTTATCTCGGGAGGGCGTGGCACCGGCTGCAAGTGGAAAGGGATGCATGGGAAGTTATAACCCCCCCGCCTCCTCCTCCTCCTCCTTCTCCACAGAGATTACTGTGCCATGATGCGTAATGACATGGGAGTAAAGGGGCAATCACGCTTTTAACAAAGACAGCAGCGAAAGCCAAGACAAGTTGTAAATAACCCGATGAATGGTTTTGTGTTGATTGCCTGCTTTTGTATCTATGTTATTGCTATTTTGATGTATGCCTTTTATATTGTGTTGTTTGAATACTTTTATAGACGATTTAATCTACTTCCTCTTAGAGTAAAATCTGACTTTTATTTTGAAGTGTTAAAGGAAGCGCACTTTTATTTTATGTTAAAATACAAAGTTGATGGTACGGCCACATATGTTGCGGACGGATGCGCATTTCATTTAAAGTGTAATAGTTTGAATGGACCCGTATGAGGCGAAAGCTCTTACGGTGATGACAAGGTGGTGATTATTTAAGAGTTTTGGTTCATGTTTATTCACTGAAAGAAAGAAAATAAAGAACTTTCACCAATTCATATACGGGATCCGTTACACAAGTAAAGGAGGGTCGTGTATAAACTGGTGACATGGCTGCCAAATGCAAATGGATTTTTTGGTAAATGTAAACGCATTTGGTAAATGTAAACGTTCAGCGCGTGCAGCTTTCTCCATAGTGTCGCAGCTCCACAGGAAGAGGGAGCGCGCTTCCTCCGACACTGCAATGTTTCCGAACGGCCACTAGGGGGCAGGAAGGCCAGTGGCGTCTGAGTTAAATACTGGCTTTAATGAGACAGTTTGCGTTTCCAACTCTTGTAATCTTCCTTACGGAGAGGAATGCCATTCACAGTTTTGGTTCATAGCAGGAGCAGTAATGTCCGAGGCAATGAGGTGAGTCCAAGTGTCACAGATCAGTGCTCGGCAAGCAAGTTCACAGACAAAGTATTATATTTAGGTAGATATAATATATTGAATATAAAGCAGTAAGGTTATATCTGATATCTGAGACAATTGGGAGGTCAAAGGTCAGGCTGCAGAGTGTGTGTGTGTGTGTGTGCGCGCGCATGTGTATTTGTGTACGTGTGTGTGTTTGAAACAATGTATTAGTTTGCATGCATATCAGTGGAAGTTGAATGGTAAATCATGTTTTATTGACAATTCCCAAATTATTTCCCTGATTTTTCTCGATACCTGCTCTTTTTGCTTGATGAGAAGTAAACACAACATGTAAATAACCCCATGAAGGGTTTATTGTTTTGAGTTGTTTGACTGTTTAGCATTTTCCTTATTGGTTTTGATGTATGCCTTTTATATTGTATTGTTTGTATGAATATAGACGTTGTATACTACTTCCGCTTAACAGATACATCTGACTTTTATTTTGAAAGGTTAAAAGGAAGCGCACTTTTTTTAAAGGTCAGATGCACATTTAATAAAAAAGTTCAATAGTTGATTGGACCCATATGAGGCTAACTCTGTTAAGGTGGCGATGAGGTGGTGATAGTTTACGAGTTTTAAATATTGTATTGTCACCTAAAGAAAGAAAATAAAGGAGCGTCACAAGCAGTAAATCTACACGCCAATTCATATGATCCGTTACAATGTTTATTGCTGTCATAATACGCAGGCGAAACAACATATACAATAATAATAAATAAGACAAAAGAAAAGAGACAAAAAACGGCAAAGATACGTTGATCAGAGACGTTTTTGTAATTATAATACGTCAAATACAAACGTATACTTCTGGAGAGAAATACGTTTCAGTCAAACGTAATTTGAAGAGAAATACGTTTCAGTCAAACGTAACTGCAAATTGCATTTTAGTTCTGGGGGAACGTAATTGTGTAATTGTGATACAGGGTTGGCCCTGGGGGCCAGCCGGGTGATCTCCGCCTTCAGGAGGAACAAGAACCTGAAAGACATCCTGGTCCACACGGATTTAAACAAAGAAGAGACCGGGAAGGAAGCGCTTCGGGTATCAGGGATCGGTTTTATTCGTCTTCCCTACATTTTTAACCCCCAATCTAGAATTGGCTTTAACGTGGATCAGGTCCTGCTACCGACAGCCAGCAACATCATCTATGCTGTCCGGTGCAGGACCTGCCGCAAACTAATGTAGTTTTCTAGTTAGTACAAGAAGATATTTATTTATTTATTTCAAATTCTTGTCTGTTTGCGTTACAGACAGTGATGGATGAAGATGAAGAGCTGGAGAGGATGATGCTGAGTATCTCTCCTTCAAAGCAACATGTGCAGAGCTGTGAGTATACATGTGGTCTCTTTTATTTCTTAGTTTCCCCTTCCCAAAGATTCACAATTGTTTACAGTTCAGACGATGTGCTGTTAATCCTGTATATTCAGCATATTTGATACTGTTTTGTGTGTGTTTTATACAGTGGCGGCTGGTGTTTTGTTGTTGTTGTGGGGCCATCCAATCAAATTCATGATTCAATGAAAAAAAAGGTATCAAACACACATTACTACTTTGCAGTTAAATATTGAACATGTATTCTAACAGTGACATAGTACGGACATCTTATTCATACAATTCAGTGCATGCACATACATATATATACATACATACAGGGGTGCACATAACGCAGGCATGCGCGAAAATAATCAACAATGCGTATTGCCACTTGTGTTCCTCCTTTGCGTACCTGACCGATCTGATGTTGACCGTCTCTACAGCAGCACGTCATTAGAACATGTCATTCTGTCTCTACGTGTCGCGTGAACACGTCTCGCGCGCCGTAGAGCCCGGCGTGTGCGCGCACATCTGGACGAATGTCACCAAAATGAAACGAAAAAACAAACTATCAAAACGTACACGGACCCTTCCTCTCGCTCGCGCAACAAAGCTACCACAAGAGAGCTACGTTGCGCGCGCATCGTTCAGCCGCGGGAGACGAGCCCTGACGAGAGACGTGGACGCGCACTTTGGGGCCAAACTGAGTTGGCCCAACCGAAAGTCTTTTTTTGGGCGCTGATTGGATAAATTTGAAACCTTTCTATTGTATAACTTAGTTTCCTTATTGGTATTACTTTATTACTTTTTGAATTGTTTATAACTTTTCAATAAATGTTAAAGCCCCACTATGTAACTTTTCCACCTTAAAATAACAGCTTGAAAAAAATTGTCCCGCTACAATGGCTTTTAATATGTTGATTTGCGCATCCGCCACCGCCATCGGGGTCTGTGGCCAGAAAACTGCTGAATGTAAGATGGTTGGGACCGCCCGGTACTTCCGGTTGAGGAACATGAAGTACTTAAACTTGCTGTCTGGCAGTGATTACGCAACGTCATATAGTGCCAGTACACGCTCGCAGGTGACTTTTTATTTGCTCCGCTACGCAGACGCATAGAGACAGAATAACATGTGCTGATCGGCTCTCTGCAGCTGCCGAGACGCACTGCCGGTAGCGCGCATCGATCAGCTGTTCGATCAGCTGTGAGGGCACGAGCCAGAAAAGCCATACGTTAAATACCTGAAGGGGGCGCTACAGGGGAAAAGTTACATAGTGTCGCTTTTTAAGTGACTTTTTTAAAGTCTGTAATTACTTCTTAACTTTTTAATAATTTTTAGTACTTTTTAATAATTGTGTATAACTAATTTTTTTATGACTTTGTACTTTATACATTTTTAAAACTTTTTAATTACTATTTATTACTTTAGTACTTTTCATTACTTTTGTACTTTTTCATTACTGTATTACTTTTTAACTTTTAATTGCGTTTTTTAAAAACTTTTATTAAAACTTTATTAATTTATATTACAGTGATATTGATCCAATAACAGTAATATGTTTCCAGTTACAGCACTCAAAAAACGATTCAAGCCCTGCTGAGAGGTGACACATGTAAATAGGGTTTGATACATTTAATTAAATCAATTACACAAATGAACATATTGGGTGTAACACAAAATGTAGGAATTCTTTTCTATCATGAGATTTTCTTTAGGTTTCACGTCTTGCTTCCGCGAGAGGGCTGTGGGTTCAATTCCCAGTCGGGGTGGTCCCTCTCTGTGGAGTTTGCATGTTCTCCCCTTGACAGCATGGGATCCCTCTCCAGCTTCCTCCCACAGTCCAAAGAAATGATCAGTGAGGTTGATTGATCTCTAAATTAGGTGTGAATGGTTGTCTGTCTCTATGGGTGCCCTGGATGGACTGGCAGCCAGGCAGTGCTTTTTGAATAGCCCCCAGAAAACAAGCATAATGCATCAAGCATCACATACATGAAACAAACTTAATGACTGTTAGTTTACCACCGCCTTGTATTAAACTTATTTATTTACATCTCACACATCACTGTTATCTTTTTATTCTAATGAAGGTTAATTACATTTTTCGATTTCCTTATTCTTCTTTAAAGGGGTCATTTTGAGGGATGGATTCATCTTACCACATTTAAAGGGCTGTTGATGAGGGACTTTCTAATTAATATACAGCACAAGGGCAACACATCTAAATATACCCATCAAACTAAATACAATAAATTCAGAGAAACAAACACAGTGTGACAAAAGCATTGAAACAAAAGAAATGCTGGAGTTGGTCTCACGAGTGTCTTTAGATATCATGTTCATTCAACTTCCCTTCATAAAATCTCATATTTTTCAGAGGTCTTTACATCTTCCCTCCATTTCTGTCCTGAGTAACAATATTTCCCATAGTTCTCTCCCAGTTTGCACACAAAGGCCGAGTACTTTGGCCGTCTGCTTTACATGACCTTCTCTGATCAGCAATGTTTCCCGATTCAAGCACAGGCAAAAATAGAAGTCTTTCACCATACATAAAAAGGCAATGTGAATGTCTGAACTGCATATTAACGAGTGCAGTGAACTTTAGCATCAGGAGTGACTCTCTCATACATCATTGTATTACATCTGGAGTGGCTACCTTTTAAAATAGGTGAAATATACATTTTACGTGGCATTTTCTAACGAAAAGTTCTTATTCTCCTGTTATTTATGACTAAAAATATTGTAGATGATGACAAACACAACAATTCATCTCTAGGGCCTTGTGATAAAAACTTCTCGACCTTGAGCAGAGACGAAGTGTGCCGTGTTTGTTTTATTACTCAACGCAATCTGATAGACCTGAATTGGATGCAAGTGCAGTGTTTTGGTTTCTGCTTAGTATATGACAATCACATGTAATAACTGTAATATACTGTATTATTATATATATTTTTAAAGAGCATAGATCATTCAAATATATCTCAGATTTCCACACTGCCTTTTTCCCACCACCAGGGGGCCGTCCAGGTGCCATCAGAGGTAATACAGAACTGGGATGTGAAGGGAAAGGGTCCATTCACATTTAAATATCCTCTCTAAAATGCCATTTTCCTCTATACCCTTTCACTGGTATAATAAGAGTTGTTTAGTGCAAATGGATTCACTGCTGCCAGATATTTTATGAGCAGATGGTTGCACTAGGGTAATTATGATCATCTCAAATTAGCTGTGATTAGGAGGTCAGCGGAAAAGAGAGCACAGAGAGGGTCTGGTCTACTTTTGTTCGGTCTTGGGGCTGAAGCTGACACCTGGCCAGTCGTAGGTATCTGGCTCGAAGGAGTCGTAGTGGGTGTCCCACACAGTTTCACGTACGAAGCTGTCCTTGTCCACAGGCTCAGGGTAGCGAAACGCCATTCCTTTAGCATAGACAAACTCCACCACCTAGAGCAAAAGGAAGTTCGGCATTGATCAATACTGAGAGGCAGATAGAAATAGATAATAGAGAGGCAAGTGCTTCGCAAGCAAAGAGTGAGGGTAAGATCACACTGACAACTACCTACGCCAAATGTCAAAACGTCATCTTAAGTTGTCCAGGTTGCCACATTTAGGCAGCAACGATTACAGTGTGGACCAACTATGGCGGGTTCATCAACAGCCAGAACATTCAGTTGGGCTCCTTTAGTTTAGTGATCGTTTTCAGGAGACTTGCCTTAACAGCCATCCGGATGGAGACCTCTCTGATATTGGAGAGAGGAGGATAGAGTCGGCCTTCCTCCAGCTCTTTATCCGTCAGCTGCTCAGCAAGGGTCTACGAGGAGTTTAAAAATACTTTTAGGGGAATGATGAATTTCTAGGGTCCAAAAAGACAGAAATAAAAACTATTTCCAACAGTGCATTTCTCTGCCGTTTACCATCTACATAAGTGTTACGCCGTAAGAAAAACTGTGTTAAATAAAACTACATTTTCTTTTTTTAAACAAGAGCGAACCACTATTGCTCATATAAACATGCACGTGGCAGTGTCTTCATGCAAAATATTTCAATACTGAACAAAGACTGCTGGCAAGATATCATCTTGTGATTTATATCATTGATCGATGTCATCAAATCAAATACTAGAGAGTAAAAAACATAGATGGAAGAAGCATTGGCTTATTAGCTTTCGGTCTAGAGCAGTGGTTCTCAAATGGGGTGTACCCCTGGGGGTACGTGAGATTTGTACAAAAAATATTTAAACTTAGCATCCATTTAAAAAATCATTTAAAAATAAAATATAAATGTATATTCATAAACAGAATTGTAAATATTCTATATTAAATCAGACACTGATGGCACAGCGATGTGTATGTTAGTGGGTACTTGACTTTTTGAAGTATTTCACATGAGGTACATCAGTGAAAAAAAGTTGAGAACCACTGGTATAGAGAGAGGGGACAGGAGACATCAAGTTAATTAAAGATGGTAAATGGACCTATACATGTTAAGAGCTTTTCTTGTCTTCCAACCACTCAAAGTGCTTTAAAAACTACATGACATCATTCACCCATTCATACACCGGTGGGAGGAGTCACCTGCCCATCAGGACTAACTAACATGCACACGCATTCACACGTCGTAGGCCAACGAGCCACAGTCGCAGTAAAGAGGATTTCTAGCACCAGACACAACATATGTACACATGACGAGGCAGCAAGAAAGTGCAGGATGGGGTGGGGAAAAGGTACAAATGAACTTCAGAAAGTTTAAAGAACAGAAACACTGAGTGATGATTTCAGACCTTGGCCGCCTCTAAGAATACTGTGTCACTGATGTGTCTCACTCCGCTCAGGATCACAGCCAAGGCCACTCCTGCGGAGCACAGACATCACGTGTTCTCATCACACTGCATCATCATCTCATCAGTGTCCACAGAGTGGCAACAGCGTATAAACACTCAGGTGATTCCTTAACAAACTATGATATTAAGTATTTTTTTTAAATATCCAGGCAATCTTTAGATGATCCATATTCTTTTGTGGTCATTATGATTATTAGGGTCCGAGCGACAGCGAAGCTGTCCGAGAGGACCCTATTGAAATTGCTGGAGTTCTTATTATTCCGCTTCTTATTTTTCTACATTGGGGGCATATTGGGGGTACGTATCATATCCCAAAACTCACCAAATTTGGCAAGCGTGTCAGGATTGGTGAAAATAGCCAGATGACATAGACCTCGAAATGCGGCTTTCAAAAATTGCTCTCTAGCGCCACCTACAAGTTTCACCGGCGACACCCCTCAACCAGTATGTTCAAATGACTAGCTTTTTTTTTTACAGTTCCTCTAGGACCTGCTCTACATAAAAGCAATTCATGACCCTAAGCTCCACCTACTTTAATTTTCCACCATTTTGAATAATGTGAAAAACACAAAAATGACCACCAAACCTAAACGATAGGTCCAATATTAACAAACCCATTGGAGATAATGATAAGTGAAGCTATACCATCTGGGATATATCATCCTTTTTAGAAAAAAAAGATTATGTTAAGCATCTATGGCCCGACGAACATTTTAGGGGCGTGTCCCATTTTGTAATGCTTATAACATCAACATTATTGGTCAAAAAAAATAACAGACCGTCAGGATATGTGCAGAATGGCGTCTGGAACATTCGATGCAAATTTCGTGCAATTTGAACTTTAATTGGTGCCACAAATATTCACCAAAGTTGGCCGTTTTTGGCCGTTTTTGGCCATTTTCCACTTTTTTCAAACGGCCATTAGACCCACAAAACGGCCACGGAATCAGCTCAAAATAGGTTTGTTAGAATCTCAAGACTTGAATATACTAATACGGGGAAAAGAAATGATGTTTTTTGACCGCCAATTTTTGTAATTTATTCATCTTAAAAACTATAGCTTACACTCCTCAGATATGTATTACAAAAATCAAGTGTTATGCCAGTCAAGGTCTGAACACATTCACCAATTTTGAGCCAATTCCGTTAGCGTTTTCTGGTAGAACTCGACAGTTGTAAAAAAGTGGAAAATGGCCAAATCGGCCAAAAAAACTAAAAAAGGCCCAAAACGCCCCAAACTGCCAAATTTGATATAAATACCTATTTATTAAGTAAAATAACCATACATTATTCACTTTAACGACAGGCCTGAACACCTTCACCAGAAAAAAAAACTAATTTTTGAGAGGAACACCTAAAAGCACCATACATTTTTCACTTTTACAATAATTGTACCCCCTACAGCTGATGCAATTACCTCTAATAAGGTGTACAGAGCAAAATGTGCTTGCCTAGTGACACAGAGACCTGTTTTTGATTCCAGGCTAAGGCAAAAATAATGTTATCGTTTTTTTTTACATTTAATTTACATGACGTTGAGCTTCAAGGGTGCATGGATATGTTCACAGACTCAAAGCGCCACCTACTGGCTCAACTGGACTTCCTTCAATATATGCTTGATAATAGCAGCATTGATAATATCAGCATTTTAAAATACGCAGATGATTCAGTCATAGTCAGTCGGCTCAGGAACGATGAGACCAGCCACGGTCCAGTCATCCAGGACTTTGTGAGGTGGTATGAAGAGTCATATCTACAATTAAATATATCAAAAACTAAAGATATGATCATTGATTTTAGAAGACATTCCCACACACATGAAGCCACATGCATCAAGGGTCAGACTGTTGAATGTGTGCAAATATCTGGGGACAATTATTGACTCAAAAATTAGCTTTGAAGCAAACTGAAGCCGTGTGCAAGAAGGGGCACCAGCGTTTGTTTTGTTTAAGGAAACTGTCCCACTTCCACATTAACAAAACCATGATGACCTTATTTTATCATGCTTTTATTGAATCTATTTTATCTTTTTCTTTGGTCTCATGGTTTGGAAATGTATCTTTAAAGAACAGAAACTCTCTGGTTCAGATAGTTAAATGGTCCAGCAAGCTGATTGGTGAGACACAACTCAGTCCAGAGTCCCTGTACATCAGATCCAACGTCTAACCGGCTCCATCTTAAAGGACACTTCCCACCCCTTGCACAGGGAACTTCAACTTCTTCCCTCCAGACGGAGGTATTTAGTAGGACGGTGCAGAACCAAGCGCTATAAAACCAGTTTTGTTACAGCGGCCATCACGCAGGGGAACACATTGTTATAATAATTACAGCAGCAATGATCTGATCTTAACTTGGAGTACTTTTATCATGTTTGTCTGGTTGTTTGTGTTTGTATGTCCAGATGGACGCCTCATTTCTGTTTTGTACTGTCTTTTGATTTGATACTGCAAAACAAGTCTACCTACGGGTACTAATAAAGTAACCTAACCTAACCTAACCCGCCCCTAATTTGTCCCGTCCCAAATATTGTGAGCGCCTCCGGCTGCCTGTAAACCAGTAAGGTCGACAGCTCAGCAGGATAAGTGCTCGACCGGATACCCGTCATATCTGAATCGATTCCGAGACGAGATGCCTTTTTTTATCGCTTTCTTTTTTACATTTAATTTACACGCCGTGCTCTACACGTCACATAGGGACACGCGACGCGTGAATATATTCACGCGGTTAAAGCGCAAGCTAGCGCCTAAACTGGACTTTGTCGAATCCGCCCCAAACTCTGAGCCTGAGTCGAGTCCGACCGGCGCGCCCTCGGCCGAGCGGGCCGGCGACTCGCCGGCGCCCCCGACCGGCGTGGGCGAGCGAGGACCCGTTCAACGCTGCTAGCAGCTTTAATTAATTGTATTGTTTCTTTCACCAGGGAAGATGTACGCGTTGTTCCCCTGTCCAGGGGTGTAGATGCGGCCATTCAGAGTCACTGGCCCAAATGGACTGCCGCTGGCAAAAAGACATCTACCCTGTGGGACGGAGAAACAAAAAGGGTGAACGCATGATGATGGGGGGAATAAAAGAAAAGAACCATAGCAAGAAGAGCGATTTGACAACACGTGAACATTAAATGCTTCATTTCGGAGTTAGTCAAAAAGAAACATGGGGAAGGAAAGAACTACGTACGTCAGTGAGTGTGTAGGCGTCCTCTGCTGTGCACTCTGCTTTATTGGTCGGGTTACTCAGGGCAAAGATAATTGGTCGGTCGTTCATGGCTCCCATGGCCTTGATGACATCATGGGTGAACAGACGTCCAGCTCCCGACACACCTGAAGGTAGGAAAGAGAAATGTTGGTCAGACTACATTTACGGAGCCTGAAAGTACAACCTAAATATAAAATAAAGACATTCAATTTGACCTGATCTGTATGAAATAAATCATAACAACAGCATTACAAACATTTTCATATTTTTTCCAGTGGCGACTGAGGGTCGATCCCCGCTCACGGCCCACACCAGTTGATGTGTCCTTGAGCAAGACATATAACCCTGAATTTCACCCGGTAGCTGTGGGTATGATTGTAAGTCGCTTTTGATAAAAATAATAATGTAATGTAATATTCCACACTATACGGCAAGGCTTTAAAGGCACAATTACAGAACATCTGAAGTTCCTCACCAATGATAGCTGTTGGTTTGATGGTGTTGACGGCGTCGAGGAAGCTCTGCACAGTCCCTGGACTGTCATGAAGAAACACCTCCTGGTTAGAGTCTGTTTCCTGCAGCCGGCCCTGGAATCACAAACAGTACATTGGTGGTTAATATAGTGACACCTCTGTTCATCAATAATACAGTATCTCAACAGTGAGCAGGTAGCCACGCAGACTAACCTTCACTAGTAAGCCATCTTTATCGTACAGCCAGATCTTATTCCTGGCCTCAGCTTGGGTCATCCCTCTCTCCATCATGGCCATGACGATCAGATTAGCAATACCAAGGGCAGCCTAGGGAGGAAATAATCACTTAAAGTTACACTTCAAAGGGCTTCGACAGTGTATCCTTAATACAAACTAACCCTATGGTTAAGAACATGCCTATGTAAATACACCCTACTCATCTGGTCGATGTTGAGCCCAGTTTACATCATTTTAAATTCATATGTAATGTTGGATAATCATCATTTTGTGCATTACCAGGTGTGGTCAGTAGGGGTCAGTATTGAATCTAGACAATATTTGTGTATATGGGACTTTGTTAAAGTCCCACTATGTAACTTTTTCACCTTAAAATAACAGCTTGAAAAAAATTGTTCCGCTGACTTTTAATATGTTGATTTGCTCCTCCGCCACTGCCATCGGGGGTCTTTGGCCAGAAAACTGCTGAATGTAAGATGGTTGGCAACGACCCGATACTTCCGGTTGAGGAACAGGAAGTACTTAAACTTGCTGTCTGGCAGTGATTACCAACGTCTTATAGTGCCAGTCCACGCTCGCAGGTGACTTTTTATTTGCTCCACTACGCGACGTGTAGAGACAGAGTGACATGCCGCGGCTGAACGGCTCACTGCAGCTGTCGAGAGAGGCTGCTGGTAGCGCGCATCGACCAGCTGAGAGATCAGCTGTGAGGGCAGAGCCTGAAGAGCCATATATGGCTCGAGAGCCAGACGCTAAATACCTGAAGGGGGCGCTACAGGGGAAAAGTTACATAGTGTCGCTTTAAAAATTGAATAGAAAAAAAGAGCAAAAGGGCAACAAAAATCTAAGCAAAACCAAGAGAAGTTGAACTGACGGATTAATTGATGATTACTAGACGATCTTACTTCTCCAGCTCCCAGGAAAAGCACCCGGTGTTCAGTGATGGGTTTGCCAAGGGCTCTCTGAGCTGCTAACAGACCAGCAAGGGCGACAGCCGCAGTGCCTGGAAACACACAGAAGAACAGGACAGTAAACAACAAAGTGTCTTGAAGAGAACAGATACATCCATACGTGTTTAGATGAGAGGGTCCCCTGAATGATCTAGTTATGTTGTGCTTGTTCTTCGGCCTTTCAGACCAATCTCAGCCGTCACTGGTTCCTTGACCTAAACAGGTGGGTTTTCAAAAAGGTTCCTGCTTCTAACTGCATTTCTTAATGTGAATAAAGGTCAAAATCTGTACAATGAAACAGATTATTTAATTCGAGCAAGTATCAGGTTCCTAAAATGTTATTTTTACTTTGCGAAATGAAATGAATCTAAAAAAATCAAAGCAAATCAATCAAAGAAATATGGTTCTTTAAAAGAAAATAATGTACATTACATTATGACGTGAAGGGTTAAATGTGAACCTTGGATATCATCGTTGAAGGTGCAGTACTTCTCCCTGTACTTCCTGAGGAAGCGGAAGGCGTTGTGGTTCCCGAAGTCCTCAAATTGGATCAGTGTGTCCTGGCCGTATTTTTCCACCACAGCCTCCATGAACTCATCAATCAGATCATCGTAAGCTTGAGAGTTATCTCGCTCCTGGTACAGGCCCATGTACAGCGGATCCTGGAGGAGAGTCTAATTGGAGGGCAAGGACAGATGTATGAAGTATGAAGTATAAAGCATGTGCGTGCGTACCTTATACAACATACACATAACCATCCCACCTGATTGTTTGTGCCGACATCTATGGCCACAGGCAGACATCTCTCAGGTCTAATGCCAGCGCAGGCCGTGTACAGGCAGAGCTTTCCCACAGGGATGCCCATTCCGTACACCCCCAGGTCACCTAGTCCTAAAATACGCTCTCCATCAGTTACTACTACTGCCTGAAGAAAAAGGGGGAGATGGAAACACATTTGACAAGCACACAACTGTGAACAACAATAAACTGGACAAGCCAGGGGGATGTAGCAACTGTGAACAGTGACCGAGACTTCCCTAGGGAGCAGCTCAAGTACTCACTGCAACATTAGTCTCTGGCCAATTGTCCAGGATGGACCGAATGTGTCCTTTGTCCCGAATGGAGATGAACAAGCCTCTGGTGAGAGAAGCAAGATGATGGGATGAGAACTCAAGGACAGATTATACACTTCTTCGGCAGAGTTTATGTGCAGATATTCTCCAGTCAAGTTGTTTGTTATAACATTTACGTGGGAAGTGGCGTATGCCTCGTTCGGACCCGTTTGGTTGGTACGCAAGGATTATAAATGGACTTGTATTACATCGTTTTCCCTTTTACTTCTGGATTTTTGATAGTTTTACTGCATTCTTACTTGGGTCTTCTAAAGATGTGCCCATAGTGTGTGCAGGCCAGGCCTACAGTAGGAGTGTAGACGATTGGCATCAATTCTTCTATGTCTTCCATCAACACCCTGTAGAAAAGCCTCTCATTCCTTTCCTGGATGCCCATCAAGTAGATGTACCTGGGCGAAAAAGTAGAGGGGGAGAGAGAGAGAGAGAGAGAGAGAGAGAGAGAGAGAGAGAGAGACACAGTTACAAGGAAATAATTCACAGATTAAAAACGAATGCTAAAATGCCAAACAGAGAAATTCATACTGTGACTTAACGTTCCAATGCTTTAAGCAAAATGATATCCTTACTTCTGCAGGGGGTCGGTCATGTTCTTGAGATTGTTCTGAAAGCGCATCGCCTGAATGTCCTGAGTCTCCACTTTGGGAGGCAACAGACCGTGTATCCCTAAAATCTGTCGCTCTGGTAGAGAGAAGGCCATGCCCTGGAGGAAACCACACAGAGCGAGGGAGGGGCGAGCAGGGAGACAAAGACAATGTAGTTATTTATCTTTTGATCACTCATGATGACGTCTGATATAAGATGAGTGTGCCATCCAAGTACATTTATTTGGCTTTTACTGTAAATAGCTAAAGACTGTCAAGAAATGTAAAAAAATTGTAGGATGTATACATTTTATAGACTTTATAGAGTAATCAAGCTTAACCATCACTCTGTTCCACAGGGTGTTCTACATTTAAATGTCATACTTTGCTTCACCCCTCAAAACAAGTCCTGAACCCATTTTCAGAGTCCTTGCAACAGGAAACGTTGACATGCTGCGATGTCTTTCTGTCGCCAGAGGGCGTATTGCATCATCTATGCACCCTCACTGGGAGCTGACCTATTGACACTTTACAGGATCTGGACAGCTGGTTAAAAGGTGGAGACCACATGGAAGCAATTTTGCGGTTGGTATTAGAAAGAAAAAGGAGGTAAGAAAGGGGAGTAGCCTCAAGAAAGCCAATAAGGAGGACTCTGTGCAGAAACCCTCCGTGAATAGAAGAGAAGGAGGGGAGACTGATCCATGCATGAGTGTCTGTAGGTTTCTGAAAACATCTGAAAGAAAAATGGACATGACAGATGGAAAGCATAACGTCTGGTTATTCTGTGATAGTGATGGATGCTTGGGGCTCCCTGTGCAAACTGCTGAGTCATGCTCATGGGGCATTCCACTTCACTCAGCTCGAAGACTCGGTTCCTCTGAAGGTAATGCAACATGCTGCGAACCTCCGAGATCTAGTTGTTGTGTTCTCATTCTACGTGGAATTAAATGCTTAAATGTTTCTTGGATTGTTCAAATGATTTTGTGTATTTTGTGTGATTCACTCAGGGGTATTATCTATCAAATAAATAATTAGGAATTTCCCTAAAATAGTTGACATTTGTAGTACTGTTTATTTATGTATTTATGAAATATATTTTTCTGTATATCCTATGACTTGTCCGTTTAAACTGAACACCTAATGGTTAATAGAAAAAAAGGTAACTTAATTAAAAAAAATATTTACTCATAAATATTTACCCAAATCAGGTTTACACATTTTCCTTCCAAGAATCTTATTTACTTGGCCTCCACATGATGAAAATGTGTATTGTGCAAAAGGTAGCAATGTGACCAAGGATTGTGGGAACACAGCCAGTCAGTCCTGCTGACAGTCGAGTATCTCAGCATTTCTGCAACACCATGAGCTTTGGTGTGGTGGAATGATGAGTCATGAGTCATGAGTCTTATGACGATTCAGAGTGCGGATGCGAGTCTCATCCGCTCTGCCAAAGACAGAAATATGAGTAACAAGCATGCTGCTGTTTTTTGGTCTTGCTTGATACAGTGTTATGGCCAAAGTGAACTAAAAACATTTGAACTTCCGTTTAAATATAAATCAGATGCCGCTCACAGAAGGCGAGCATTAAAACACATGTGGCCTTCTTCACAAAGTAGCTTCACACTTCACCAAATGAATTCCTAAACTAGACCCAAAGAGATTAAATAAACAAAGAGGTATCGGGCACAAAGTGCAATGTGAAACGTAGTTCCTGTGTGTAATGTATTTCTAGGACTATCGGTCAGCTACTGTAGCCTCTGTACATGTAGGCTTCAACCCCTATATTTAGCACAACTTGTGTAGTCTCGGCTAAATTAAGCATTACTTGAAAAAAGTGAGATCCTGTCACCTCAAGCAGCGACAGCCTCATGTTTCAAATGTCATTCGGAGCTTTCAACGGTTGGAAACACCGGACGAAAAAAAACCTCCCCGGCAAACGTCTCACAGCACAAACCCACCGTGTCAAACACAAGACACCAAACTATTTGATTCGTATCATTAGAGGCATTAAAGTAAAATAGAGAGCACGTTGCACCAGCTGTAACTGTGGTGGTTCTTATGTCGACTGAAGACAGGAATGCAGCAGAAGAGGCGCTGGTAGGCGTGGGAACAAGGCAAGGCAGGTCCAGCACCTTTTCAACACACGGCAGTTCAAAGCGCTTTACATAAGGAACTAGAACGGGCACTCGGCAGAGCGCATACCTTCGCATATCATAAGATCGGGCATTGAATTATGAACATTTTGGCATTAGTTGCCAATTGGATAAAAATTGAAAGAAGATGTTGACCTTTTCATGACCTTGACCTTTGACCCGATCGATCCCAAAATCTAATCAAATGGTCCCCGGATAATAACCAATCATCCCACCAAATTTCATGCGTTTCGGTTTAAAACTTTTTGTGTTATGCGAGTAACACGCATACAAATAAATAAATAAATAAATAAATACACAGCGATCAAAACATAACCTTCCGCATTTTCAATGCGAAGGCAATCACACATAATATAAAGAGTAAGGGATGAGGAATATTAAAAGCAGAATGAAATTAAATAGACGGATGAGACAAAGAGGTACAGATTAAGGCATTTGTAGAAAAAATAAACTTGATAGGAAGCCGTTGTTGCACAAAGAAAGGCGGCAACCATTTAACCGACATTCATCACCACGCCCAGCGGTGATGCTGGGTGTGGTAAGATAGCCAACATACTTGAGGATTTTAACCAACGCTTTTCAGCCTTCTGTCTTAATGTTTTAATCCCAGATGATTTGATTTTGCACCCAATGCCAAATGTTCAGATGTGGACTTTTGGAAGAAAATTATGTCAGGATATGTCAGCAATTCTTCAGGGGAAAAAATAATGTTAGGTGCATAGTCAATAATTAAGATATTAGACTGCGAGCTATTTAGAAATGTGAATGTTTTCTTAGTTTTACTCAATAAACACAAGTACAGCGGTTTTGTATGGATCACAATTGGTGATGACTGATAATGGTGCGCCGCTAATATGGCAGTTAGCGCTGATGTTGCCAGCAGCCACCAACCAGCTTCTGGAAAACCATCAACTCTGATGGGCAAGTTATTCTAGTTTTCAGCAGAACAAATCCCAGGATTAACTGTTGCAGCGTCTGACTGTACCGTGTAACGCCAAGTTGTCCTGTTTGACTGTGTGTGCTTTATGAGAGGCTCTTTTTTTTAAAGTAACTGTGTTAGTTGATCATTACATGCAAAAGATAATTGATCAATTAAAGCAGGAATTAACATATATTTGTGCTTATTAAAAGTCGGATAAAAGAAAGTCTGTCAACAACGTCAGAACCTTCAGATTCATTCCTGTCTTTTACACCACAGTGCAGCTATGTACTCGTCTTATCCAGGTAGTACAGAAATACTGACAACCACTAAAAGATGGAGGGCATGGAGACCTGGGTATAGGGCTTCAAGAATTGAGGTAGGGATATGAGGTAAACTAACCAGTTGACGACAAAAAACTGTCAAAAAGAGAGACTTTTTAAAGAGAGCCATGTTACATTGTGTATGCAGCACTTATGACACACACACACACACATATACACACACACACAAACACACAACAAAAAACACACACACAGTGATCCACTCACTTTATTGGTGCGAGGGTTGAGCATGAGGGGCTTGCCCTTCTCCTTGGTGTGAGCCCATCTGTATGCAGACACACACGGCCTCAGGGACCAGGTGGTCTTCAGCCTGGATAACATGGTGGCCGGTCACTGGTCGAGGAGGAACGCTGCCGAGGAAGGAAAGCCAAACAGTTGACAGAGTCTGTATTAACGTGGGCCATTACATCACACAAAAAATGCTTATGATGCAAATGCAATTGAAACAATGCTTTAGTGTCAACGCGTTGTAAAGAGTTATTGCTCTATGGTTCAACTTCTCTTGTCCCCAACATTTAAGACCGGAAGTATACTGCTGCCACAACCTTTGATCATGTGACATCATCACACCCTTATCGCACGCTGGTACGACAGTAGCTGTCTGCAACAAAGACTGTCCGCCTGCTGACACACACTTGATGCCTGAATGCCTTGTGCGTGGACAGTCCCACGCCCGAGGATTACAAAGCTGCTCGTCATTAATCTGGATGCGGAGAGAAGTGATTTAGTGGGATCTTGGGAGACAAAGCTTGGAAAGATTGTCATAATCCTTTTCCCAATGAGCTCCACATGGAGGCAGAGAACGAGGAAATCATCGCATGCTGGAGGGAAGACTCCAACTAACGGTCACACACTTCACACTACTGTATATACCTGGAGGAAGAAGATAAAGCAAGCTCATCATAAATACACAAAACCACATCTGATTACAGAAGTTCCTTTCAACGATTTCACAACAACCACCACGACTGCATGCTTGCTTCACTTGAGAGCCTCCATCCGAGTGGCAGCTGTTGTTGCTGGTGGCCGGGAATAGCCCCATCATTGTAAGAGCTATGTCACGCATGTGACCTGTGGCGTGACGCTACAGGGTGCTGCTCCGTGTTATGGTGGGTACAGCAAGGGGCCACTTAAAGAGACTCTGATTTACCTTTGTACATTAGAGATGATTAAGAGCAGCTTCAGCCTCGTGATCATTATTGTAGCAAAAGGTGCAAAATCAAAAAAGTGAATTGTGCTTTCCCACCGTACTGGACGAAAATAACAACCTACATTCCCACATATGATTTAGATATAATGCTAACTATATCACACATATAACAATGTGCAATTATTTTATGCTTTAGGTGAGGTCAATTAATTAAAAGGCAGATTGCGCAAGAATCTTCACATTACAAAGTCGACCACGAAGGAAATATAGCCAGGAGAATGTATGAATTGATCTATTGCACAGGGTCATTTCTGCTCTGGTTTCAAATGACTTCTATTGTCCAGCCCAGATGTCTTTTGGCCTTCCTTAATGTCAAGACCTGACCCAGAGGAAATGCAACTGGACCTGTAGGCAAGTTATGTGGGGAACAGCAACGTGACCGTCGTCGCACGCAGTTTCTAATTTAGTTCCCTGTAGTTTAGTGGCCGAGACTAGGAGAATGCTAAAATACATATTACTTTGAAATACATCTACATGAGGAAACGGCAAAAAGCTTGGTCACCCTGTCCTCCTCCATTCTACACTGCACTATTCTTGCTTGTCAAGTCATTTTGTCATAGTAATAATCACCCACGCAAAACGATAAGATAAATAAGATGCTAATCATGCTACACCCAATAGTGCTTGCAGCCACCGTTATTCTGTGTTGAATCACAATGCTGCTTTACTTTGATTAGCAACGTAGTTCATGAATGACCCCTGACCTTAATGTCAGACTCTGTAAAAGAACATTTTATGTAAATTCTACTTCAGCTTCCCTCTCGTTTCTAGAACACACAGAGCCTGAACTTAAGCAGCATGCCAGTTTTAAAGAAGCATGCATGCTCAGACTTTCTGTGTAATTGCTTATGTTGGGCACAGAAACCGCAATGAGACAAACAGTCTCAATTCACAACTTGAACTGTAGATACATAAGGAATGAATTAGAAATACAAGCACGTCTCATACGTGTATTAGTAGTAAATGTTGTAATACTCATCATATGAGGGATACAGGATACAAACTAGCCAGACAATTAGTCTTATTTTTGCATTATCGTTTCTGGAAGTACTCATAATAAAGACATAATGTGTGCAAACAGAGCCTGCATTTAAAGAAGTTGGCATAATGTAATCAGAAGTTTCACTCCGGAAATGACTCACAAACAGAAAGGCATTGCTCTTTGTACTGACAGTCTGAAGAGCAATTAACCACAGCAACACACACGGCTTCATGTGCAGCCTTCTCTGGTCTGTGAGGGCTGGCCAGTGTCAGAGGACACTGTGTGAAGCACTAGAGTACACGTCTAGGTAATAGTAATAATAATAATAATAATAATAATAACTACAAAGTGCTCCACAGAGTCAAAGCAAAACAAGTGGAATAGGAAGAAACCAATATTAAATGTAAAAGTATATATTAAAATAAAAAATAAAATGGAAAATAATAAATAAATAAACAAATAAATTAAAAATAAATTAAAAACAGACAACTAAATTAGGGGAACCAATGTTCTGCATAAAAAGACCAGATCACTTAAACGCTGTGAAAGGTATGTTCCCTCAAGGTGACTGGGTGCAGCTTCACCCACAGGTGTGCCCCTCTCCCTACACAGTAACGTGTCCATCGCGATCTGTTTCTCTCATTATTAGCAGGGCTACGTATCAACACCACCTGACGCTGCTGCGCACTGACATATGGTGAGCTGTACGTGTGTCATTAAGCACAGAGGCCAGTAAACCCGGTGGTCTGATCATATCTCACGTGCATGTTCTCACTGAGATGTAATGCACAACTCAAAGGGATTGAAGATATCTGCATATTTAATACGGAGATGCTGTTGCGAGGGAATGTCACAACTCACTGCGTAGCTTAAACACAACAACGACAACAACAACAACATCAACCGTAAGCTAGCCTGATCGGTTAGCCGGGCAATCTCATCCAACAACTGGCACCTGCTAAACTAAGACGGACGAGGCGTGTCGTTACCGTGCCCGTTACGGTAACGTTACACCGGACGACGTCGGCCTGATGATGTACGCGCTGTCACTCATCCCGGGACCTCCTCTCCCCAGTCGCGTGCATAGTCCGCTCAGTAACGGAAAGTTCCGAGATAACGCTCACACTTTTACTTTCTTTTAACAGCGACTCCGCTTGATTACCTGCTCGTAGGTCGTGTAATACTGGAGTTTCTCCCGTGGTAAAGGTTTATTTTAATAAAGCATATTCCTCCTCGGTGCTCGCTGAATAAACGCTGTCGTGTGACCGCTCGGTTTGTCCTTTAGTGGCTGCCACAGACGCAGCAGGGTGGTAGTGAGGAGACTCGCGCAATGTCGAGGAACTCGGCCGCTCGACCAATCACGGGCCGGGATGTTCGTCCCGGTTACCGTAAAGACTGAAACGAGAGCAACTTATTATTGTTGGAGAGCCGCTGTCGTAACTACTGTAAAAGACAGTCATCCGATTTCGAGGACGTGTGTTTTCAGGATGTTTTCTTGTAAGATATAAAACGTGGTTTGTCCTTTTCCATGTTTTTCCTGTTTAACTGTCCTATTCAAGTTTCAAGTTTGTATTTTTTCGAGAGGGACAATGTACATTGATGAACACTTTAAATTAAAATGTAAATGCACCCAATTAAGGCTGATTTTTATTGTCTGTCCCCCTGCCAGCATGTACAGACTTAGTGTCCCAGAGGAAAAGGTCATGCCAAAGTACAGCAGTAATAAAATACAATCAATTATAGTGTATAGCTGATAAAACATAGCAGTTTGGTAATAATAGCAGTATTGTTTATATAGTTGAGATAGAATATGGGTTGAAATGACAAATTAGCATTTATTAGCAGCCCATCTGTAAAACATTTGGACATTTTTTTTCCTCCTGTTTATATCAAGATGTTGTGCCTTTTTGTTGTTTTGTTTGTGCAAAACAAGCAAAAAAAACAGAGAAGAGTGGAGCAAGATTATATAATTATTTGCTGTACATGTGAAGGCAATCAAGGTCACCTCAGTTTTTAGAGGGATCAAAAAATAGAGAATATTGCTCTGCGGTCATGGATGAAAGAGTACATTTTGTTGGGTAATTATATTTTTGTTTTATTTCTCTTTGTACACTGTTTGTATGTATTTATGAGTTTCTGTTGAGTTGTGTGTAAGCCATTGTAAGGGTATTGCAAGCTTTGGCTTCAAACACTGTGGCGGGGCAGTATGAATCACAATTGATTATTTACATTAATCAAATACAAAATAACCTTGACGAACATCAATATGTCTTATCTAAATTGCCAAATAAAAAAAATGAAGTCGAATAATTGTTTGAGTCATGTTTTAATAATTCTTCAGCAAAAACAGAAACTGCAGAAAGAGATATTATATATCAATATTGAGCATCTAAAATCCTCAAAGCTTTTCTTAAGTAAAAAGCAGAGGAGTTTCTGGGGTAAAACATAGACAAGAGCCCACAGAAATATGAATCCAAAGGTGACACGTTACAAAAACATTAAAGTTCAAGCTATTTGAATAGTTGTGAAAGCCATGCAGAGGGAGAGGCTACATTCAGCAAGCTGGAAGCATCAAGGTGAATGGAGGCACATGTTCTACATTTCTTAAAACACTGAACAAAATGAACTTAGGCTCAGTAACCACATGTGTTACAGTTTGCTTGTGTTTTTTGTCAATAATGTTATTGCTGTCTTATATTACCTGGAGAGGAAACTGTATAATGCAAAAAGTGGTAATTAAACATGTACAGGTACAAACTAGAGGCTCCTTTTTATTAGTTTGACTGAAGCACAGCTTCTATGTATTTATATAAATATATACTTGTATCAGTTAGATTAGCAGTCCTACTAAGTATGATTAGTACCTTAGAAGTACATTATTAATAAAAATCTGCATCGACAACATTGACGTTTCAGTTGTCACTGAGGAAAAAATGTATTTTTGAATGTGCTAGTAACTCTAATGTGCTTCATGTTTATTGTGGATATAAAAGAACATACCTGGCTTTGCTATATCGTAGGTTGCTGTTATCACAATTTAGTATGGCTTTACTAGTTGTTGTGATGATCTGCTCTCAACCCGTATATGTTCCCTCCAGAGATGGTGCTATTATTGTAGGTGTCAACCGCTTTTGAGCAACTTTGCATGAACAATAATAGTTTATAGTGACAGAGAAAGAGATACATTTGTTCAACTTAAGCTGTCAGCTCTCAGAACCGCTGACCTCGTGTTCTGTGTGGAGATTGAATGATGTGAATTGAGGATAAAATGAACAGAGGCAAGAGGATTTGAAAGGCTTGTTGCTAGATGACTAGGAGTCAGTCAAAAGAGGTATTAAATCACTAAACAGATAAAACATGTCTTATTCTGAGGTGTTGTAGCTGTGCTGACAGTCTGTTATATGCATATCAGTATTGTACCTGTGGCAGTCCCAACAGCGGGACCATATTCGTGCAGCCAACAGTGAAACCAGGGGTGGTGAAAGCCTTTTTTATCAAGGTTACAGAATATGGGACAACTGCATATACGTAACTGTATTTATTTTAGGCGCTAGAGCAGCAATAAATCAATCTAAATCATTTTAATGCCATTTCCATATCGTTAGTATCATCTTTTTAATTTGAAGAGTCAAGTGAATGTCAGATGCGCTTAACTGAGAAAGCCCGATGCACAAGCCTACAGCGTACACCTGCGCATGTCTCGCACTGTATATTCTACCTGATTCTTTTACCTAGAAGGGGAGACATTGTCAGAATAAATACCTTTCGGAGGGTCTGCTGTCTTCCGCGCTAAATAGAAAAGTATTTAAAAATACATGTTTTGGTTATTTCCTTTACCATATATTAGTATATGGCAACCAGGCAGCATTGAGGAGTTTTGAGTACAAATAATTTCCTATAAAGGTTGTGAAGCAACTATTTAGAGGCTACTGTTGTTAGCGTTATAGCTTTCTGTGGCTAACAATTAAGTGAGCTAAATAGTGACAGACATCAGACTGTCTACTACAGAGAGGATGGCATCGTTTCACTAAGTGTAAAGCAGATGATGACCTTGGTGCATCAGACAGGATATGAAACTATTTTAAGACAAGAGCATAAACTATTATATATCGAGAGAGCATTCCACATTTATACAAAATACAACTCACTCAAAATAAACAGAAATTGTATCTTAACATTCAGCAAAGAATAATGAAACAAAATACCATTATGCATTTGGGAATTATACTATATAATTAAATTTCTACAAGTTTACAAGGCATGTAGCAGTGATAACACTCATTAAGTCACTGCGGGACTGGAAAATAGCAACTTATAAAATCCTCATGGTTCACTAGCATAATTGTATTGATTGTTTTTCGGTTTACACAATTTGAAAAAGCATCACTATTCGGTGAACAGCACCATTGGAAGACTGTCTGACGTTTTGAAAGATGTACTCACTGACTGACAGCGAGGGATCTTTAGAAACACAAATCTAATGCAAACTTAAAACAAGTATTATTCGGTGTAAAATAGCCTTATATATATTGTTATAGTTAGATGTTTGTGTCAAAGAATCAGTAGCTATCAAGTCCCATTCTGACCCATCTTAACGTGCCAGATGACCTCAAACCCTTCATACCACAATCATTAATTAGAAAGGTATTTCTAAATATGCTCACATTGGACGAGTCCCAGATATTTGCAATGCTAAGCATGGTTAATTATTTTAAATCCAAATGCTTTCTGACCTCGTATTGCAACGCTACTGGATTGTTTGTTTAGTCACAGCTTAGTGACATACAGACTGCTCACACTACGGTCTGATGTTGAAGCAGCATATTCAACCATGACAACCCCTGAAGCACGATGAGCACATGGAAGTGCTGCCCATTATGAACGCCATACTGCGGTGGACCACATGTTGAACATCAAGAGTTGGGAGTCTGTGGTGGTGGAGTCCTGTGCTCTGGAAGCATGGCCACCATGCGATTAATATTTGTCTGTTTGCTTTCTTCCCTCCATCCTCCCTCCTTTCCTTTCTTCCCCTCTGCTTTCCCATTATTCTGCCTGCAAAGTTTCAGCGCTCGGGAGATGAACACGTCCAGGTCAAACAGCCGCTCTTTTTGCTTGACAGGAAGTGACTCCAAGGAGTCTTCGTTCACTGGCAGAGAAATGGAGGAAGTTGAGGAAAGGGGTTGAGACTCTGGGGAAGGAACAAGTGGCGAGTTGGGGGGAGACATTGTTGGTGACGGAGGAGGAAGCGGAGAGGTGGGAGATGAGGGGAGAAGGAAGGGAAGGGAATTACAGGAAGACATGACAGGCTGAAGTGGGCTCAGTTGGTCTTCATCATATTCATCTGATGGTCGCCGCACAATTTCCGTGTGTTGGAAGACTGGAGTTGGGAGGTCAGTTGGGGAGAGAGGAAGAGGGGGAGAGGAGGTGAAGCAGGAAGGCGGCTCCAAAGAAGGACTGGGACTGGGTGAGTGCAGGCGCGACTGAGTGCTCTCAACCCAGCGAGAGATCTCCTGGAATAAATCCCCTGTGGCCTCCTCTCCCTCTTCTTCTATTTCCTCCTTGTTCAACTCTTCTATGTCCTCCACGCTGCTGCCGATAGGCTCAGCAGGCACAGGGAGGCTGCCAGTGTTACGCTTCCAATAAGACAGATCCAAGATCAGCTTCGGCTCGGAGTAGTGTTGAGGCTTGCCCTCCCTCCAGGCAATTTTGTCCAGGTACGAAGGAGAGCCCACTTTGTAGTCGCAGGAGCGGCCGCAGTCCAGCTCCCCGTACGGCAAACCACAGGCCCGTTCCAGAGAGGAGTGAGAGTTCTCCATGAAGCGTTCAGCTGAGCTGCTGTGGGAATACTTACGTGGGTCGACCTGTATAAGAGAGACGGTGGGAAGCAAGTGGGGAAGGAGAAGGGGATACAAAGGTGAGGAGGACATAGTGTGTTGAAGTGCTTTGGCTCGTTCAAATGTGTTAGTAGTATAGAATGAGTATTGTTTATATTAAAATAGGATAATGGTTACATAAATCAATCGGTATGTGGGGAAATAACAACGCTTATCCAACCTGTGCCTCCTCTAACAGTGAGGTGGAAGTGGCCCGGGGGTCTCTCTGCACCTCCTCCTCCTCAGGGGTGTCTCCCAGGTCAGAAGTCATGTGGCCAGGCGGCATGCAGTGGCACCTCCCGCCTGACTGCTGCCAGGACACATCTGTTGATAAGCTGCTCTCGTACCTGCAGATGGGCAGAAATAAAGTATTTATATTAGTCTTATAATACATTTTCTGTGCAGTTTATTGAGTCTGATGTGCTGATTTATCTTTCTTGTGTCTCATTATGCTTTGCAAGACTTTTCTGCTCCGGCACACAACGCATGTATACACAGTTACACACCTCTCCCAATGGATGCTGGAGGCCTGGCTGTTGCTGAGGCTCCGCTCGGTGACAAGGCTGTCCTCCAGTTCGTCCTCGATGCGGAAGGGATGCAATGAGGTGGGTTCGTCCTCCAGACACGAGTACTGCTGGAGGAACGTGTGGGATAGCGCCGCTTTAGCTGTCAGCCGATCCATGGGGTTAAAGGTCAAGATACGCTCAAGGAAGTCCACAGCTGAGAAGAGAAGGAAAAGGGACGAGTGAGGAAGGACGAGGATGAGAAGTAATATGTAGTGTCCATGAAGTGTGCACTTCTTAGGAAAAAGTATTCTCATGCAACGTCTTCTCTCAGGGCTAAATTATATGTGTTAGACCTCCTAACTACTCCAGCCTACCCTATCATCTCTTCATCGTTCACAGCTCAAAGCAGCTGCTGTCGTCAGTATCTTCTTCACTCTTATTTGTCTTACTGTTCTATTTTGTACTTCTTGAAATTACTCTTCTTACCACTACTCAATTCCCTCTGCTCACCCTGAGCATCCACTTCAGGAAGCAATTCAGAAAAGGCTTTCTTGACTTTCCATCCATGACTGACATATGAAGGCATCACCTGGGAAAAGGATGACAGGGGGGTTGAAATACGTGCAGAGGTCTGCTGCGGTTATTTATTATTGCACCTGTCAAGACACTCCACTATACGTTAACGTGAATATACTCACTATAAAGTGTATTCTAGTTGAAACTAAAACACAGAGTGTCCCTGACAATGTAGTGCACATTAAACTTCTCTCTCAACAGTATCTTTTTCAGTCTGACGCTGAAACCATGACATGACAATGACATCCGGCTCCATATTTAAACGATCCGTTTGCAGACAGGACAAGCAGCAGCCAATGAGCAGTCACCTGTAGCAGGTCCTGCCTGTCCTCTTCTCTCAACACCGGCACTGTATCGAGAATCATCTGCATCTGCTCCAGCTCGTGAGCTCCTGGGAGAGGGAACCGGCCAATCGGAGGCAAGTAGAGAGAAGACGGGATCAGTTACATAAGGAAGAAAAAGAAAAAGAAGTGACCAATTAGAGTCAAACACAGGAATAACTTCAGAGTGAGCTGTCGAGTGAAAGAATAGAATGGAATACTCTGGATGGAATATTCTGGATGGAATACTCTGGATGGAATATTCTGGATGGAATACTCTGGATGGAATACTCTGGATGGAATATTCAGCATAGAATGGAACACTATGGATAGAATAATTAGAGAGGATGGAATACTCTGCAGTGCACCATTTAAATGGTTTCAAATTTAAAATGTGTCTAGAAATCCCCACTCTAAGACCCATTATAACAGCAATTTACATTTTAATTATAGTGCTTGAAATCCCATAAATAGTCCAATCTTTCATCTTCATTAGTTTCTCCTCCCGTTGAGCATTGATCTGTTAAAGAGGTAAAACCCACTAAATGAAATACTGGTAGAATATAAAATGTTGAAAATTCCGACATTTCTTTCTGGTCACACCCGATGCAACATGCTCAAACTTCTGCCCTCAGAACAGAGCGGCATGTTAACACTCATTGATAGAGTGATGAATCCTCCATTTAAATGTTTCCATCAAGCCATCAGTAACCAGCAGGTGGTGCTATATTAACACATTCCCCACCGGGAAACAAGCAAACAGCAGTTGTGTATTTTGATGAAAGTGCATCGCTTCCCCTGTGGTAAACAAAACTAGTTGTGACATGTAATCTCTGGTGGTTAAGTGACCATCAAGGCAAAGCTCTCTAACAATCCACAAATCTATTGAATTCTAGCAGAGACATCAGGAAAAAGAAGACGCTATTGAGTCTCTCCTGTGGCGGAGAGGGCTGCTGGAGGTCAAACAAGCCTGTCAGGAAGGACTACATCTGCTTCAGGCAGCGCAAATTTCCGCTTCTTCATTGTTATTCTGGTCAGGCAAAGAAGTAGCCTGCAGAAATACACTAAAGTACCTTTGGTGGAGGACACTTGTCAGAGAAAAACTCTACTTAGCTCTCACTTAATGTCACCTTATCCTAAAGCACTGTTTTTTTTTGCAAATATAAGAACTTAAGACAAGTTAACAAAAGACTTGCAGGATTTGTTTGAATACCACTGATATAATAAGCCTGATTGAAATGCTCTATCTTATTTAGGTTAGTGTTTATTGTTGCTAAGATGGTACAGAAAGAACACGCGGGAAGATGTTTCAGCTGAATACCAATCATGTGATCATATTTAAATATACACTCAAATAAATGATGAGCAACATGATGACGGTACTGCAGGACATGGAGGTCGTGGGTGTTTCTTTGGGCCCCATGTGACGAACAGTGGAGGTACCTGCAAACAGCATGTGTCCGGTGAGCATCTCAGCCAGGATGCAGCCAGCGGCCCACATGTCGATGGCCTTGGTGTAGTTGTTGGGGGACAGGAGCAGACGGGGGGAGCAATACCACTTGGTTACCAGACCCTCGGACAGGTAGCCCTGGAGAGGATGGCAAGAGTGGGAGTGGGAGAGAGGTAGGTGGAAGTTGAACGACAGAGCGACAGAAAGATACAGGCTTACTGTGGTTGCAGTCTACCGTAGTGATGAGCATGCAGCAGATTATCTCGTTAGCAGTTCTTACCACCAGGCATGCACTTGACTTGTTCATTAGTCATTTTGTAACAGTGCAAGTATAAGAATCAGAATTGGAACTAGCGACAGGGACTACAAAGCTGGAGAAAAAAGGTAAAATAATAGACAATAAACATAGATACAAATATCATAGAATTATCTTTTAAAATAACCCCCAAATAAATTGTTGTTTCACATCAGATACACATGGATGTAAACTAGATAAACATCCCCCTGAATTTTATCCTGCAGAGTTTCACCGGACCTTCGATGCTCTGCTGTTTAACAACAGGCCTCCTCTCCTCAGGGCTGCTCCGACAAGCCTCCCTTCAGCCTTTTACTCGTGTCAATGTTCACCCGGTGCACGACGCTGAGCACCGAGTCCAGCCACAGGCAAGTGTGTCCATCGACAACTTAAGACGTCTTTGCCTGCCGCAACTCTGAATGCTTTCATCGCCTCTCATATATCACTCCCCTTCTCACTTCCTGTAATCGCTCCACTCCAACCTTACAGCTTCTCAAACTCCCTGGACATACAACATGATATTTCTCTCTTTTTTTCTACTGGCCACGTAACTGCAGAAAGTAAAGGCATTGAATCACTGAAGCCTGCTCAACTTCCTTTCCCAGATTCGTCATTTCATGCTCATACTGAAAGTCAGAAATTGCTGAGTGAGTTTCTTGGGCCATCTCAGGTCACCTCCACCACCAGCATGGCATCCCACGATGCAGCGCGTAGCCCCGGGGAAGAATACATTTGAAGGTCTGACCCAAAATGGTTTCATATTTCCTTTGACAGTTAAGAAGCTAGTTCGCTCTTCATATTGAAGTTTTGTCTCGGTCAGCGGATTCAAGACGTGAGTCAGAGCCGTCTCATTGTGGGCCACCCACACGGATGTTCCCTCTTACACATCACTTCCAACATTGTGCCCCGTTATTAAATTCAGCCTGGCCAACGTATTCCTGTCAAAAACGTCCCTTTGAGGGTTTTTTCGCACCAACTGTAATATTCGAAGCAGTGAATTAAACGTCTGCCACCTCTCCTCCCCGATCATTCTTTTCCTCTTCACCCCTACATCACGTGAGCCCTGCTTATCTACTGAACCCAACACTGAGCCTCAGTTATTGCCTCCCACCATGGCCTCCCTCAACGCCTGAGTGCCAGCACATGACAGAGCAGAAACCGATGCTGAGTGCTCAATGATGGTCTGACTAACACACACTCCCCTTGTCTTGTATCTGTCGGTCCCTGTTGGCTCATAAGCCTCCACACCTGAACCCCACTGTCTGGGTGTGTAGCTCTGTTTTGTGTTAAAAGGACAACATCTAAAGGGAGGATCATCCGTGCACCATTTCACAAAATGATGCACAGAAGTGCTCTGAGATTTCATGTTCTGACTATTTACAGCTATTCATTATATTATGCTTGTTTTGGCTTTTTCTTTCCTCTCGACCCCCCCCCACACACACACACACACACACACACACACACACACACACATCGACCCCTCCATGTCATCACTTCCTACGTTCCTCTCCATCCGTTCCGTTAATCTCACCTCAGTGTTTTTCCATGTCACCTTCAGCTGTAACGTTCTCCCCTCCCTCGCCTCTTTCTTCACGCGTCACCCCTTCTCTCTCTTTTCTCACCTTTTTCATCCCTCGTTCTCTTCTTGTCAGATGCGATTCCACTCTGCTTATCTGTACCCGTCTACTTCAACTCCCTTCTCTGTCACTCCCTTGCCTTATTTGTCTCTGTATTTTCCAAAAATCTTTCCTAATTCATCTTTCCTCTACTTTTTTCCTCCTTCTTGCAGCACATGAATACTTTCAGATCCAGCGCTGCCCCAACAGGTGACATTCACACAATTTCCGACTGCCGTTGACAGAAAACAACATCACAAATAAAGTTGTCTGCCTCAGTTTCCCCTCTCCTCTCAACCTTTCTGTCATCTCTTTTTGCCTGAATAAATGTGTGTGCACATCGAGGCCCTCCTCACTTTTACGACTCTAACTGCAGAGTCACAGTGTGAGAACGGTAGGAGGCATTTCTTTTGTTGATTTGGCTCATTGAAAATAGGTTTAATCAAAACTAGTTAATCTGACTGATTTTTGTGAAGAAAACATTTAAAGGATATAATAAAAGATGAAAAATAAACCTATACATAAACATAAATGAGGATACATTTGAAAAGGCTGTATACACTAAAGTCTTCCTATTCTCTGCAGAGTATAACTGTAAAAATATACGAATACACAAACATATAATATGGGTCCTATTTGAAAGCAATACACATAAAGTCAGCACATAAAATCTGAGGCACCGATCTTGTGTTAGGGAAAAATATGAAAGTTTACACGATCTGTGAATTTCCCATCACAGCTGAAGTCAATACGGCCCACGTCCATTACCACTTCTTTTTTTTTTAAAGCAGCGCTTTGGTTCTGCATTATTACATTTAGAGAGAGGATGCTAGCACATGCACTGCAGGCATCTGCTTTGGTGTCAACACTGCATCACAAATAGGCCAGCATCATCTCACACACACACACACACACACACACACACACACACACACACACACACACACACACACATACCACACACACACACACTCCGGTAATACAATCGTAACCTTAATGAACAATAGCAAGCTGATCGGCTGGGACTGAGTCCTGACTGACTTTCAACGTCCAACGCAAAACGAGTCACAGCAGTTTAAAATTAGAATGTGATGAGCAGCCAGCTGTCTTCTTGGTTATTAATGAATCCCCATTATTAAAGGTTTGAGACTGACGTCTAGAAAAGGAAGAGGTTGATACTGCAATAGAAGACAAGAGAGAAATACTATCTGAATAAGCTGTAATGCAGTTCTTGTGGTGGCATTACACCTTCAATAGATCAACACTGGCTTCAATGGAATGATGCATGTTTATAGGAATAAAATATGCACACGACAGACACTAACATTTTAACATTTAAAATCTATCTATCTATCTATCTATCTATCTATCTATCTATCTATCTATCTATCTATCTATCTATCTATCTATCTATCTATCTATCTATCTATCTAAAGTATATAGCTATGTATCTCTTAATATAGCTACAGTGCAGTAGTCTAAGCATTGTGTTTCTGTAGGTTCACAATGTGAGAGCAAAATATGCAAGCATGCACACACACACACACACACACACACACACACACACACACACACACACAGGGGAACTGAGATAACTACCTTTGTCTCTCTCTTTTTCTTGTTCCCCACCTTTTGCCCTCCCCCTTCTATCTCTGCCTTTGTACTTTTCACCCCTCCTTTCTTTACCCTTACATGACTTAATATTTCTTGTTCTCCACCCCCACCCCTCCTCCTCCTCCTCCTTCTCCTCCCCTCCAGACACCCCCGTGTCTGCTTCCAGCTGATCCCCAGTCCCGTGTTCTGAGCTGACAAAGATCGCCTTTCACAAGAGCTCCGCTCCATGTGCAAAGACCAAAAGCACACACACTCGCACACACACACACACACCCTGCTAGTGTTATCGCATTTCTGTGGGATCTGTGTGCATAATAAAGCAGCACAATGGAGCAGTACGTTGTCACAATAATCTCCGAGAAGCCTTTATGTGTACAGACAGGCTAATCATTGGCTTTGATTAGCACACAACCTGATACCAGGTATGTGAAGAATATGTTACTGTAATAGCAGGGCCTTGTGGGAAAGTCAGGTCCGTAACATCAGACATGGGGTCCGATCTGTTCTGTATAATAATGTATAATAATCCTTCTAAGAGGTGAAGGAGTTCCCCATGAAAGACTTTTCAGTCTCATGATGGAGATTTGGTTCTTCTGGCTGTATTTGGAGACGCATATCTGGATCTTTGTCAGAATTAGGTTGATGATGTTACCGTCAACGACAGTGAGAGGACACCGCGTTCACATTGTTATTAATAATAATAATAATAATAATAATAATAATAATAATTTCACATTTCAATTGTGTTGGGAAGAAAATAATGTAAGCTTACGGATGTTCTCTGGGTGGATTCTTTGGGAGTGGTATACCACCCTACATTGTTTTGATTGCTATACAAGGACAAGGATTTGTGCTCTGCTCTCTGATAACCACAGGGCCGGAGCTCAAGGAGTTGCTATCCCTTCCCTGATAACAGCTCGACCTCAGTGAGAGGGAGTACTCTCTCACAGATTCATCCGTCACTAGAGGCCCACACTGCTTCACACTGCAATGTATATTGAATATTGAAAATATGATTATTTTGTGCAAAAAAGCTATCAGACAGTATAACAAAACCCCCAAAAAACGTTCCTTCTTACCTTATGAGAATAATGAGGGTCGACGATCCTGGCCAGCCCGAAGTCTCCGATCTTGAGCAGCAGTTGATCTGTGTTGATGAATATGTTGGCAGGCTTTAGATCTCGGTGCAAGACGTTGGCTGAGTGGATGAACTTCAGTCCCCTCAGCAGCTGGTAGAACAGCAGGGTAGCGTGACCTGTTGAAGGGCCACACTTTGATGGCAGGATACATCGCAGCGCTTCTATTCTCACTCAAGTAATTACAGATGCTTATTCCTAACTCAGTCATTTGCCACACAACAGGAGCGAGAGAAGGAAAGAGCCAGCGCAAGAGAACGTTTTGGGTAATGACTGGAGGATTTTGGCCAAACTGTTATGGCACATATATCAAAATCATGGTTTGTATGATTAAGCATTTTTTTTATGAAAAACTAGTTGAATTAATTAATTAATCAACACATTTGAGGTAAAATAGTGATGTGCTTTTCAAATGTGTGAACTGTGAATAACGTTCTGTCTCAGTAAGAGAGGGTCTCAAAACGACTGCCAGGCAATCCAATAGATCACAGAGTAAACAAAGCATGTCACGCAGCAACAAAACAGTTGTGATTCAACATGAAGCGCCACACTGTAGCGTCAATAAAACCGGACTTTAACTTTCCAAATTCAAAGGAAATAAAACAGTGTTTCCCATACCTGTGGTTAGCGGCCCCTGTTCCAGTAGCCGAGCCAGGTCCGTCTCCATGCATTCCTGGAAGATGTACAGGGCACTCAGCTGGGTCGGGTCTTTGGGCAGTGGTCGTCCATAAGGCGCCAAAACCTCATGGACCCTCACCACATTTTCGTGGTGCAGCCGCCGGGTGATTTTGACCTCGCGCATGGCGTGCTTCACCGTCACAGCGTCGCGCATCAGCAGCTTTTTGATTGCCACGCGCTGTCCGCTGCGCTGGTCCACAGCTGAGAGAACGAGGCCCGTAACACCGGCGCCAAGAGGTCGAAGGTCAACAAAGTGACCACAAAGGTCAAAGCCGTGGAGGAAGAGGGGGGTGTCCAGTCTGGCCATGGTAGCTCAGTCTGAAAGTGTTGGGGACAGATGAGAGATAGATACCTCGAGTTTGATGGATCCCCTGAATATCTAGATTAAATGTGCTGTTGTAATTGCACACAAGGTTACATCTTTCTGTTGAGCCCAGAAGAAGAACTAAAGACCTGCTTTTCTTTTGATGGTGCACATAGATGTCTGTTCTCATATAAACAAGAGCCGACAACAACAACTTAGCCGGTGGGAGGTGGTGGCAGTTTTAGGGAACCGTAAAACAAAGAAAATTTCGAGCTGTGCTAATTATCGCAAGCAGGTTAAAAAAAGAACGTATTTCCATCAAGCTGAAGTAGCGTCTTTGTGCATCATCTTCACCTCTATTTCCTGTCTTTCGTGGGCGTGGGGAGATTGTTTTTAAATCAGCCTGAACTGAACCAGCTGAGAATCACCTAGCAACATTCGGGGTGTTTCGGAGAAGGAGTTTAAAGCATCCACAAGACACGTTTAAAAATAACACATTTTTCCGTCAACATTTTCCCTCTTGACACTTGATGATGATGGTGATATCTTTCACTGCTCCGAAGATGTTATTTGATGCTGTCGTCTGCTGCGGCAATGCACTTGTCATCTCTCACCGTATTTTCTTCACACGCAAGGAAGGGGTTGTCAGGTTATTAGTGAGTCTTATTACTGTAATACTACCCAGGGCAGGGCTATCCATAGAAACAGCCTCCTGTGTGGCTGATCCGTCTCTCACATGTGTAAATGCATCATGGGACGACAACAGGCGGACGGTCGGCTCTGCACTCCTCTGCCTCTCTCTCTCGCCCTCTCTCTCTCTCTCTCTCTCTCTCTCTCTCTCCTTCTCTCTCTTTCTTTCTAGTCTGTGTTTGTTATGAATCTGTAATCCTCATCGACCAGTCAAAGCTTTTGATGGTCAGGCAGTAGAAAGGAAATAATCAATGAGACTCATCCTCTTTGTCCATGACACCAGTCAGTCAGTCAGACCGGTTCATTTAGTGTGAGATCCACAATTGGACAGCGGTTGGACAGATGTGCACATGTTTAATCCCCTCAATAATCTGCTTTCTGCTGCCTTCTCATGAATGTAGAAATTTCTGCATCAGGTTGTGATCAGCGGGGAAAGATGCTGCTGTTTACCGAGTTGCTCAACACATTCGCTGCTGCTGCTGCTGCTGCTGCTGCTGCTGCTGCTGGAGAAGAAAAGGAACTGGGGTAAACAGGAGCGACGATGAAGATGAAAGTTACACAGCAGCCGAGTCGGTGTGTTAACAGAGTCTGTGGTGAGCTACCGTTACATAACACTGAATGCCAGTGACGCCTAATCTGCACCAGCAACCTAATGCACGATCATGTCAGTTCGACAACACTTTTCACATCTGCTTTATAAAACTTCTGACTTGTCCAAGCACGGGGGACTATTTGCCGGGATGGAGTGCTTTATCATAGAAGCACAGTTTTCATAAAAAAATGAAAACATTGAAACTCTC
Organism: Liparis tanakae; assembly: GCA_036178185.1. Taxonomy (NCBI): domain Eukaryota; kingdom Metazoa; phylum Chordata; class Actinopteri; order Perciformes; family Liparidae; genus Liparis; species Liparis tanakae. The sequence continues at coordinate 9,328,287 of CM070094.1, read as the reverse complement.
CTCCCCCCCCCACACACACACCCTGAACTCAAACAGTCCATCAATCCATAAAACAAATCTCTTTGCTGTCAAAGGCCTGAGGGCGAACTTGAGTACAAGCTCTCTCTCTCTCTCTCTCTCTCTCTCTCTCTCTAGAAGCAGAGGACGTGTTCTCTGTCTGCGCATGTTAACCTCTGTCGGTTTGGCTGTCAGAGGCTGAAAGAGTGCGAGATGAGAACTGAGAGACTGAGAGAGAGGGAGCGCCGACAGTGTTGTGTTGCTGGGTGGGAGGCGCAGCTCTGGGCTAACTTTATATATAATGCATAACCACTGGAGATGCTGCTTGGTGTTCGCTCTGTGCATCTATTTTCCATATTTCTTCAGGTTATGCAAGTATAATGTGTGTTACTTTTTGGAAATATCAAGCAACAAATATTTTAGCACAAGCTAAAAATAACCTGTAATTTATGTGAAAGCAGAACAATAAAACTGAGCCATGGGAGCAATGGTTCATCCCATTGCACTATGGTATTGTGCAGCTGCTTTTTGTGTCCCTTAATGTTTTTCTTTCTCCTTTTTTTATTTGATTTACTTCCAGAGGTCCAATCAGTTGTGTTGAAGATGGGGAACGCTGCATCCTCTCTCCACACTGGCTTCATGCGGCTGCCTTTGTGTCTGCACTAACGCCCTTCTGACAGATCAAAAACAGTGGTTGAAGTGCATCTAATAAAACATAAAGCCCCATTTCCTCAAAGAAAAAATAAAATAAAATAAAGAATACCAGCTACAAAACAGACCTGTGCATCTGTCCCCTCTCAGAGAGCTTCGCGTTGTCTTATCTGTGTGTGTCAGTGCATATTCGGTGTGGAAATAACGAGAGGAAGAAGAAAGAAAAAGATAACGACAGCCAGCCAGCCAGCCAGCGATCCGCGGAGCTACTCACCGGAACATTAGGCAGCTGCAGCCCGCCGTCCAGAGACAGCTATCCGGGGGGGGGGGGGGGGGGGGGGGAGATGCGAGAGAAACGGGTCCTTAGAAGCAAAGAAAGTGAAACACAGCCGCATCTCTCTCTCTTTCTCTCTCGCTCGGGTCTGTGAGATGTGGATGATACACCGGGGGCGATCCGTCGAGATAAGCCGGAGGCTGCTCGAGCCGGTTATTGTGGGCTGTCCGCTCTCTGTCAGACCAGTGATCTGAGGGAGGGAGGGAGGAGAGAGGGATCACCCCGATACATCTGCCAGACCCAAGTGGCTTCACACACTCTCTCTCTCACACAAACACACACACACACACACACACACACACACACACACACACACACACACACACACACACACACACACACACACACACACACACACACACACACACACATGGATGATTAAGTACCAATCTACTCCCCCCCCTAGCTCTCTCTCTTTTGATGAAATAGAGCAACGACATATGAAAGTTAAACTCTATTTAAGGACAGTCCAAATCAGCCCCCGTCCTATTCTCACTGCTTATCATGGCTCGACCAATAGTCCTCTATACAGTCTATAGCATCCTGACATGCACACTCAAAGAAATGGCTCATTGGATGAACTCAATTAAAGTGTTGGCAGGTTTTCCATCCAATAATTATATGCAACTCCAACTCAAATTTAGCACATCAGTGCAATACAATGTAATTGAGTTAGTCCAACTCATTTTTATCAAACACATCTAAAATAAAATAATGATATTCATTAAATTGAATTCATTTAAGTTAGTCCAACTCATTTGTATCAAACACATCTAAAATAAAATAACAATATTCATTCAATTAAATTAATTTGTGTTTGTCCAACTCAAAATATAAATTAAATATTCTATTCAGTACCGCTTATCCTCATTGGGGTCTTTGGAGCCGACTCCAGCTGACATTGGGCGAGGGGGGGGGGGTCACCTGGACAAGCCGCCAGTCCGTCCAGGGCTCACATAGAGACATACAACAATTCACTCTCACACATATAGAGATGAAATAACCTGACATGCAATTCTTTGGACTGTGAGGAAGCTGGGGAACCCACACTGAGAACAAACTCCACACAATAGGACCGCCCTGACTGGGAATGGAACGCACAACCCTCATGCTATGAGGCAACAGTGCTAACCACAACACCAACCCTGAAAGTGAGTTCACCTTGTGAAAACAACCGATTTTCAGCTGGCCCATGCGCAAAGGGTATAGTCCACAATTAAACACATTAATTTTGAGTTGATATGCACACCATCTAACCTAAATAAATCTAATAAATGAAAGAATTTCCATATTTTGTGTTACACCAATTAAATTTAAATATCTTCGTTTTGTAATTTATTTATTTCAATGTATCAAACAATATTTAATTGAGTCACCTCTAAGAAGACTTGAATCGTTTTTGTGAGTGCAACCTAAATAAATCTAATAAATGAAGTATTCCTACATTTTGTGTTACACCCATGAAATATAAATATCTTCGTTTTGTAATTGATTTATTTCAATGTTTTAAATAATATTTAATTGAGTTACCTCTAAGAAGGGCTTGAATAATTTTTTTGAGTGCACGGGTAGCATGTGTTTGAGTTTCCCCCAAAGAGAAAGCTATAGAGAGGATCCTTTGTTATATATGAAATAATATGATGTTGTCTCAGCAGCAAGGACGCCCTTACATCTCAAGGACCCCTATCAAGTTGTACAAGAGAAATGTAGACAAGTCTATGGATGTTGGGGATACATACATTACATATACATATATAGATAACATGTGAATAACTAAAAACAATTAAGCTGGATTACACTGTCAATTCACATGGTATAATAGGTCACTTTTCGATTAACATTATTTGTTGTTGTGTTCTTGAGTGAGTGAGCGTTCACCTCGGTGTCTGTCCATCTAATCTCCAGTTGTGCTTCAGAGCATCATCATATGTTAGTGCTGAGTAATGGCTGTATGCTCAAGGAACTCTCGAGGTTGCGGTGACTAATGCTTTTCCAAAAATACCTTTTATTGCCCGTATCGTCACTCAGGGAGACAGTTCACTGTGTGTTTGACTAACAGCCAACATAACTTGTTGTGCATGCACTGCTGAGTACCTCACAGCTGCTGCTCTGGACGGTGTGTTCGGCTATATTAAATTCAAAGAGTGAGTTTGTGCTGAATTGTTTAAATTCATGTTATTGATTTCTTACTTTTGTAGAAACTTCCTACTACCCCCATAAAATGGATGCAATTCGTGGGTGGAAGAACCTTCCGAAGATGGAGAGAGCAACAGAAGCATACAAGAAAAAGAAGTGTCTCCAATGTTTGCTGATTTCTTACGCCGTGGAGTATAAAAGTCTGTTGCATTACAAAGTCACACAGCAGGTTGTTAGTAGAGGGCGAATAGGTCAACATAGAGGCGTTCTACATCCCAAGGGTGTAGCTTATGAATAGAAACATCCTCTAAATATATAACATCTTCAGATGGAGATATTAAAAGGACGCGGGTCACCCTTCCTTTTCAGTCATTTGTGTGCCGTCCCCTCCAGGTTGTGACCAGGCTCCATCCTGATTAGTTTTTTTCTCAGGTTCTTATGAGAGTCCGGACAGTGAGAGGAACAGAAAGATAAAGAAGGCAGGTCATGGAGGACGTAATACCGATTATGCAGAGGTGCTCCAGGATTAACAGAGAGGAGTGAGGCTTTAGACAAGACCCACGAGGCAGCGAATGTAATGAATCGGTGTAAAGCAGCACCCTGATCGTATGGCTCCATCGATGAGCGGAGGAACAGGGATGGTTCTGGTGTGCTATTACGGTTTCATTAAATTACATTCAGGTATGAAAATGAAAACGGGAAGACATCTAAGGTCATGGGAATCCACAGCATCCCGTGACCTCTACAATAGAGTTAAAGGCGACTCTAATCGCTCACCGACCTGGTGACGTCACTGTCATATTGTAACTTGTTATTTCATTTGACATTTCTGTTTAAGGTTTAAACGTTACGCAGAAATCTGATGAATAATTTACTAAATGTAAGCAATTAAATGATGGGTCAGTGATTCAATTGTTTATTCCAGAGGGGAGGTTGTAATCAGAGAGCATGGTGCTGTTGGTAAAATGAAAGTGACAGAGAAATGTTCACCCCTTCCCAAACAACAACTGTGAAGCTTTCACAGAGACTTGACATCTTCCAGGTGTGTATTGGCACCTTTTCCTGTGGGTCGGCCAGATAAGACGGACTTGTGAAGAGGAAATTGTCAAATTCCTTTGTTGCCGTTGCGTCCTAGCGAAGTCTTTTGATGTTTATGTTTTTATTTGTTGACAGGAAAGCTGTCAAAAAATGTAACAAAGACCATTTGGCATTAAAACAGATCAAATCTTTTTTTGTTCTCTTTCGAGATCTCACATTGTGCTTGAAATCACAAACCACTGGCTTAAAGCTCGTCACCCTCCTTTTTACATCACAACCAGCTCAAATCAAAGTATCGCTGCTAACCAATCGGTCTTCTTGCCTCTATGTCAGGGTTGTGACATCACTGTCGCGGATGGTCCTTCAGTGGTGCAACACAAAGGCACAACACAATATGTTGTTCTCTCTCATGTGAGCATGTTTCATGTTACTGCCCTGGCACAGCTTCTGAAGCACTGCAACAAACATCAAGTTATTTCCGACTAAAAGATGAGAGGGCAGCAAATAAAACAACGCTCTGATGTACCAGCCAAGGTGAACATTACACAAATAACTTCTTGCGAACATTTTGTTTTAAAGTAATTTGAGACACCTCTGATTTACATTCCCTTGAACTATTTCCAGTGGAGTATTAACACAGGTTGCTTTCAAAATACTTCAAATGGAATAGTAGCTGGAGATAGAGGGAACCTTGTTAGCCATGGAGGTCGATCAAAAACTAGAAACAAATCACTGGCATCTTTTAACCAACTGTTAAATGACGAAGAAGAGGCAGCAGTAGACAAGTTAAATGCTGCATTTCTGCCCACATCTAATTAACAATGACAACATCTGACAAATGGAGACATCAGGAGCAGCTCATGATGGTGATGATGTGCGATTACATTTTGACAGTCTGCTCTAAAAAGAAAGGTGGAATCAAAATATAACCTCAGTTCCTTTATATTAATGGAGAAGGAGGTGGCTGTGGGTCAGTGGTTAGCAGGTCCGTCCTTCAATCAGGGGATTGGCGGTTCAATCCCCGTTATATATCTAATGTAAGTCGCTTTGGATTAAAGCGCCAGCTAAATGAAATTAAATGTAATACAATTAATGTCTCATGAAAAGGAGGAATAGTCCACGTTGTCTGCCATGTGCTCCACATCCAAGGCAAACTGTGATACTTGCAGATATGGAACTAAACAAATCAGAAAATGTGTCTAGACATGTTAGTAATGAATGGATTCACTGGACAACATCACAAAGAAACTGCCTGTTGCTCTACCTCCAGCAGTATTGTGTATGCGTCCTGCTCAGATTACCTTCCTCCAACAGATCCCTGTCTAAGTAGGAAATAAATAAATTAGAAGTCAGGCTGAAGTTTCCATGTGACAACATCTGGCTTAGTGCACATGCTCTCATCTAGTGATGTGCCAGACAGGCAGATGAGGGCACAGCTGTAGGTAATGTAGCAATGATAACTCATGAGTGAATAGCAAATGATACAAGAGCAATTCGTACACACAACCAGCTCTTACTCCAGGGGATGCAACAGACCGCGAAGGCTTAACATCTTGGTTTCTTTAGGGATGAAAATCTGATTCCCACCTCATGAAATCCCATTATTTTATCTGAAAGACTAAGGATTAGATACTTAACCACATGCTCCATTGATTATATATAAGAAGTTGAGTTTACTTGCTAGATGATGCATATGTTTTAAAGTGTAAGGCATACACCTGATGATGACATCAGGGCTATTTCAGAATTAGCTTGAGTCTTTACTGATTAACGGAAAAATTACCGTGTCTGGATTTTCTGAACAAAATGTCCATTTAGGAGGAAGGGTCCCCACCTTTATAGAGGTCCAACACTAAATCACTTGCAACACCCCTTTAATTAAAAGGGGAAGACGTCAGCAAGATGCATGAGCTTTCTCTCACAGGCTGTCATTTTTTATTTTAACAACCTTATTGATAAATTGTATAAATATATTAAACCAGGGAGAGCATCAAAACACGACATAGTGCTACATCAAAACATCCACCAAGATCTACACCTCAAGTATTATACAAATACAATTAGAACAACTATTCATCTTTTATTGTCAGAACCCATAAGCGTTCACCTTACTGGCCCATATAGAGCAAGTAAAATAACAATCTATTTTTTTTGTACTTGCTAAACCAACCGATGTGAGTGAAACACTTGAGATACTACAGAGCAAAGGAAGTAAAGAATACAAAAAATAACACAGAACACAAAACAGATCCATCTATTGAGATAAGGAAGCAAATAACACCCCAAATGAAAAAAGGGGAGATAAAAGATAGGGAAAGATGCATGAACAGTGAGAGACGGTGAGAATTGGACACCCCGAGATGAACAGACAGTGAAAGACAGACAGGCAGACCAGGTGGCTTACGGAAGGATGGAGCTGACAAGGTTATCTTGTCCTGTGTGTCCCCTCTGAAGAAAGGACCCGTCTAAATGTCAACGCGGCCGGAGCAGCAACGATATGCGCTGAATAAGATATGCAGTGGAGCGATATGAGAAGGGACAGCGTGAGGCAGGGCAGCAGGGTGGTTCACAGCGACCTCAGCGGAGGTCATTCATACAGCAGCATGTGCAGCCACAAGTCAGGAAATGTTTTTTTTTTTTTTAAATTAGGCAGATTAATTATTGAGTGAAACATCTGAAAATTATATCCGTAGCAGTCTTTGAAAAAAGACTTCCTGTATGCATTCGTCCTTAAATATACAAGTAATTCCTCATTTATCTGCCACTACCTCTGTAGTTTGTCTTTTAGGCTCCTTCACAATACTGGTTTACCTCTAAACTCAGCAGGTTCTTTACCACCCCCTGCAGGATGTCCTGCGTTACTGTAGCAACACATGCCACACACAATGCATGATACAGCGTTGCAGTTGATGCCAATGGATTTTATTTACTTAAAAAAAAGGGATTAGGACAGGCACATGGGAAGATAATGACATTGATACACAGCCAACAAATACCCAACAAAAAAAAACTTTAGATTGGAACTAATTGTTTAAATCAGTTAAATCCACAGCTTCATAAACAGGTGAACAATCCTTTAATCTGACAGTTTGACCCATCTATAAAGACGAGCGTAATATTATGAAAACACACTGAAGAAAGGGCAGCGACACAAAGACAACTGCTCCAAACCTATTGTGAAATATTCACCCATTTTAATTTAGAAACATAATAAACACAACCAAAGTCTCACTATGTAGAATTGTCAAAACAGTTAACTGACCATAAAAGGTGTGTGTGTACATTTTTCTGTGCGTGTACATATGTATATTAAATTGAGTCATTCAGTTGGCTATACATGTTGTAACCCTAAATAAAACATTAAACCGCTGTCCTTTGGATCACAATCCCCAAAAGCTTAAAATGTATTTTAAAGTCCTTCATCAAAGAATAATACAGTCGCTGAAACAGTGCACAGACCACACAGCACATCTCCAAAGGGGAGAATTAAGACAATAACAACTGAGAACCACATTCAGCAAAGTGATGTACCTAGTCAGAGAAACACTCGTGATGCCTTCATATGTGGAGGAATGATCTGGCAAGATCCCCTTGATATAGAGACACCGTCTACCACTCGTGTGCACTTCCTATGCCCTTATTTAAATAAAACGTAAGATTTGTCCAGTGATCGGCTTGGATGTGTCACTGCTGAGTGAGTGGTCAGCAAAACCTGTCGAGCAGAACGGCGGGGTGGCAGGTGGCGGCATGAAGCGGTTCAGGCATACAGAGGCTGGTAGCCGCTCCTCCGGCTGCCGCTTTTACAGGTGATCACGCACACGCTCAGCATCCCAAAGAACTGCAACACAACAGAAACATAAGGTCAGTCAGACTCTCGAGCTCTTTCTGGAGGTTCCTGTGATAAGTCATGGGACCAGCGAAAGTGCTTTGTTTTGATATATCTGAATGGATTATTAAACATATTAAAAATAAAGTGCAAGGTAAGGGAATCGATGCACGGGGAAGGTACGACGTGGCAAAGTGAGGGGAATATGTAGCTGGGCGTTCCTCGTTGGTACGCGGTCCACTGCACTGATGGACATGTCGCTGTGATAACGGAGCGCTGAGCTGAATGGGATGTCTTTACCTTGATGACGGCGAAGCCCAGAATGACCAGCATGGCGTAGCCCAACACGCCCTGTAGGAGGCGATCCAGCTTCACCTCACAACCCTAAAGGACATGCACAAGTAGCCATTGAACAGTGTTTGTCTGGAGCATTTGTGTGGGAGATCGTTTGATTTTGTAGACTTTATATTTTGAGTCCGAAAAGCATTCAATGAAAAATAAATCACGTTTCAAAGTCTTCTCCGAGACACAGCATTTCTAAAGCAATACACAACAAGCGGCTCATTGTAACCACATGATCACACGGTATTCATGTCAAATAGAGGAAGTAGTGGTTCCGTATTATTCACCTGTGTGTTGAGCTGATCCGGTTGGTCCAGTCTGCGAGTGCACTGGGTGCTGTTTTTACAGCAGGACACAGGGACAGTGTTGTTGTTGTTTCTAAACCAGGTGTTGTTGGACCAGCTGGTGTAATTCAGGACACCACAGCACTCCAACTGCACAAAGAGAGGACAGACAGGAGTGAATATAACAACGAAAACAGTCAAAGAGAGAACAGGGAAGACCAATAAAGTGGATGTGTGATTTCTGAGTCATTCTTTTTACCCTCACTTATAATTGACCTACTTAATCTTCTACTTTGACAGAGGTGTCCGTTTGGTGTACTAAGAACACGCAGGTGGAGAGTGCTGAAGATATTTGTGGCTGTTTAATTATTTGTATGTATTTTGGAAGACTTTTCTCCGACAGGTCATTGCTATTCAAATTCAATATTAGCCGGTAATAAAATAAATATATATAGCAACAACGAAATAAACAGCACACTTTGTTTTAGTATCTGTGCCTTTAAGAGGCAACAAACAAGAAGAATAGACTTAAGAGTAAAATGAAAGTATAAAAGTAGGAAATGAAAGCATGCGATAGAGAGAGAGAATGAGAACTGAGAAACCAAAAGCTTTTCATAGACGGTGGAACCAACCTGAGTCTGCAGGTAGTCAACCGCTTTGGTGTCGGCACCCTGTTCGTCATACTTCATGAAGACATCATTCATGGAGCGCTCCAGGTCTGCGTTGATCTGGACGGACATAAGAATACAACACAAAGTTGGCAGCCGTGTACAAATGTGCCAGTCTTTTTTTAAACAATGGAGATTAAATGTATAACATCCAGCCGGTGGTTCCAAATCGAGGAAACACCCGACAGGGTCGCAAGTCTCTGAAGCGTGAATAGTGGATATAAAGTAGCACAAAAAAGGTGCATGTTACTCGTTCAGCGTTGTGATTTTGTCGTATGGTACAAGTTCATAATAATTTGCAAAATACAGTGAATTACCATAATTATTATTCATCTCGTGCAAAATACCACCAAATTGACATTTGTATAGGCATTAGGCAATTAAATGGACTACTTTTCTATTTACGGAATTTTATTGACCCTTTCAAATACTTTTCAAATGACTGACTATTAAATTGCTGTACCGTGCATTATTAAAATGTCTACATTTATATATATATATATATATATATATATATATATATATATATATATATATATATATATATATTCAAGTGTAGTTAAAATAATAATTAGGCTAAAGCCTCACAGGTTATTGTGTTAGAATACAGTTAGTTGGGATGTGCAAATACCCTAATGGGTACCCAATAGGTCCCAGTCTGGCACATATTGGTGGTTTTAGCGCTTTTCTAAGTACTACATGTCGTCATGGATGAAAAGACCCAAAATGAACACTGTCAGCAGCTACTTTAAAAAGGGAATTATTTAGACAACTTGATATTTCTGTCCTTAGCTTTTTGATCTGTAACCATGATCACTATAAACAGTAATGAAAATAATCATAAATAATATGTCCTATATTGTACAGCTATATAATTGAATTTGTTGCATGTAAGAACCACGTTTCTCAGTGAGACCATCATGAGTGAATGTCACAGGTTAGAGTGTGTGGGGCGTTCAGTGTGTGAAAGCCACGCGAGTGGGTTCCAAAAAGAGATTTGCCGAATGAGGCCCATCGTGTGACGGACACCACGACTCACCCTGCCTTGATAGATGAAGCTGAACACCAGCGCGGCCACTTCAGCCGCAAAGATCCCCATGATGATCAGAAAGAACTGCAGTGAGAGAAAACAAGTGTGCTAAATACATAAAAAGGACAACCAAAAGTTTATGAACACTCCCGCGGCCACACTTACGAAACTGAGGCCGACTTTGGACTCCCGCAGCGTGGCGCAGCATCCCACCAGACCGAAGATGAACATCACCACGCTGACGCCGATGATGATCGCCGCTGGGACCAGCGTGTACTTGTCCTGGATGAAGCTGTCAAAGTTGTCGTAGGTCTTGATCACATAGGCACCGACGTAGGCCAACGCCGCTCCTGCAGCCTGCGGGGAGGAGAACTCATGTTACACGTCAAGGTACCAAAACTCACCGGTGACAAGTTAGAATTATGGTTCGGGTTCAACACGTCTGCACTCTGCACACAGACCAGAGTGATTTTCTATGAGCTGAGAGCAGAGAGGGAAAAGTATTGACATATTCTGTGAATAATCAAACCTCATGTACTTAATCTTTGCGTTTCACAAAGCAATGCACATTGATTAAACTGAAGGGGATTTGTCAAATGTGTTTTTCTGTCTGTAGCTGAAGACGTGTTCATATTCAGCCGACGTCTTAAGGGAAAAGATGTTTTTTAAAATATTCCAATCATGAACATCGATATAAGATTAGAGTCAGTTTGGTCTTGTTCTGCTTACAATAAGGAGCAGAGCCTCGATCAGCTGCTAGTTGAAAGACGGTTAGATAAAGCACAAAGAGATTTCTGCCCCCTCTCTTGCCTGCTGTGATCCCATGTGATGAACAACGCTTTTGAAGGTCACCGATGCCCCGCCCCGCCCCGGGGAAAAAAACTGAGCTAAAAACTAAATCAACTGCCGAAACTGCAAATGAGATTTGACACAATATTATGAATGTTTGTGTGAATCCTGCTATCACAGTCAGAGTGAGTCCCTCACTGCCTCGTCAGTATCACTTCCCCTGTTTGAGTTATGGATTGTATGCTCGTCTTTGGGTGTTGCGTGAGGCCGAACAATCATTCATCCTCCACTTCAGCCTCATGACTCACTTCTCTTAATCACTCCACAGTCACAGGATCCCAGTGGGCTTGTTACACTAGACCCCCCCCCCTCTCCCTCTCCCTCTCCCCCATAATCTTTCCAGAAATTCTGATCCTGTGGCTAAGGAGCAGCACAAAGAGGCTTACACAGTGCCCCCTCTCTGGAATGCGAGAAACCTCTGAGGCGATGTCTCTTGATGCTCTTAGCGAGACCCTGCATGAAAGATGTACACGTACGCCATCGTGGACCACGTTCCAGGGGGAGAAAGTAGGGCATTATAGTTCTGCTCATGGGCTTCTGAGCATTCATAAACACATTGACCTTAAAAAAAACACCCAATTTAAAAGAGAGCAAATTACATCTGCTTGATATATTTGATTCAGTCAGTAATGATGGTGAAGCTGACTACAACAAATGACGTCAAATAATGAAGCCACATAGAAATTGGAAAACATTCTGAGAATAAGGAAGTATTTAAAGTGCACGTGTGTAAAGCAGGTCCATGTTTTCCATTGCAAATGGAGCCCTCCCTCTCACAGTAATCACATCACATCACACGCTCATCAGCCTCGGAAGGGCAGAACGGATTTACTCCTTTAAGACCCATTTCCTCAAAAAGGGGCTTGAAGACGTGGAGAATTGACAAAAAAAATGAGTAAACACACAAAGCCAGATAATAAACTCGGGTCAAACTTCGCTTGACTGGCCTGATCGATGCACCAGCTAAATCCAGTCAGTCACTGATCACCCTGTCCCCAGCTGGCCTTAAATGCACATTAAGAAAAGTTACTCAAAGCCTCAATGACTTACGCAGACTTGAAACTTTATATCAACAGTTAACACGAGTAAGTACAGTGAAGTGATACAAGATGTGTAGCAGGTCATAACTCTTGATTCGTAAACTTAGAGCGCACGGAACCCACGGACGAGCCATTTCAGCTCACAGCGCCGCGTATTACCCAAAACACCAGGCTGAGGAAGAGGAGGATGCTCTTGGACGTGAAAATCCCGCAGTCCATGTTGTCTGTTGGAGATGAGGAGATGAGGAGCACTGTTATGAGTCCGCGCTGCGTTACGGTGTGGTGATGTCGCGGAGCTCCGAGCTGCTGCTGCTACTGTGTTCGGGCACAAGTGTTCTCCTCTGTCTGTCAGCAGGACTGCGGTCACATGCTTTGGGGAGGAGATGTAGAGGAGCGGGTTCTACGAGTGCTCAGCTGCTTTGTCTACTCCCCCACTCTGCATCACATCACACACCACTTCCTCTGAGGGGAGGGGACGCACACGCGTGCGCGCGCACACACACAGGCACAAATCAAATGATTCCACTGAAATGGTTTAATCCTCCACGCTGTAAAAAAAAGTGTTTTCAATAAAGTTAATTTCTTAAAGTTGAACCTGGTTGCTCAACACAGGCATACAGATTCAAGCCACCTATTTATTCACACCTTTTCTCAGTTACATCATGTCTCATCCGATTTTAGTGGGTCCTGTTTACGTTTAAGGGATTAAGATTGACATGTAAAATGAAACTGTATCCTCAAGTTAATTACAATCTATATAAGTGTCTGGTTATAGTAAGCGTTATTATTATTCCACTGTCAAGTCATCAAGTCCCTCATCATCAATGCTAATGACACTAATATCCTTGTTATAGCAATATCTAAACTGCCATCCTCACAGGCCATTAGTCTTGAGCGTATGTGGATTGTGTTTGGCCAAGGAGCCAGTGTTCGATGGATTCCAGTCCATGAAGTAATACGGTCAAATTGGGATTGAAAAAGCCAGGGGATTACCGTACTTGCATGCATTCACAGGCTGTGACATTGTGTCTGCATTTCATCTGCAGTGGGACTTGCAAATATGTTGTTCAGTTGTTGTGGACATCTTTGAGAACCCATGGGTACTAAGATATCACCCATCCATTTATCCACCTTCATCCGCTTATTCCGGAGTTGGGTCGCGGGGCCAGCAGATCCAGCAGGCTGACCCAAACTTCCCTCTCAACCGCAACATTTTCCAGCCCATTCTGGGGGATCCTGAGGCGTTCCCAGGCCAGCCGGGAGAAATAATCACTCCAGCGTGTCCTGGTCTTCCCCGGGGTCTCCTTCCAGCTGAACGTGCCTGGAAAACCTCTAAAGGGAGGCGTCTAGGAGGCATCCGAATCAGATGCCCGAACCACATTAGCTGACTCCTTTTGACGCAAAGGAGTAGCGGCTCGACTCCAAGCTCCCTCCTAATGTCCGAGCTCCATACACTATCTCTCAGGCTGAGCCCGGCCACCCTACGAAGGAAACTCATTTCAGCCGCTTGGATTCACGTCCTTGTTCTTTCGGTCACTACCCAAAGTTCGTGACCATAGGTGAGGGTTGGAACGTAGGCCGACCAATAAATTGAGAGCTTTGTCTTTCGTCTCAGCTCCCTCTTCACCAAGACGGTCCGGTGCAGCGCCTGTTTTACTGCTGCAGCCGCAACGATCCACCTGTCGATCTCCCCCTCCATTTTACCCTCACTCGTGAACACTTTGAATCTGTAGACTAGAGCCTAATAATCTTATTATTGTCATTTCTATGACAATTGCTCAAGCCAAAATAAGTATATTCATTATTGGCAGCCATCTTGAAAAATTGCCACCATCTTGGATTTTTGAATGGCCAATGAGGCACATTTGACCAAATACCTCTGGAGAACAACTCCACCAAATGTCATGCTTGTATCATAATTTGCACGATTCTTATAAAAAAATGCTTTTATCTGCCCCACTACTACTTGCTAAGGCCATCCGACCTCTTCAGCCTCCCTAAATTCATCCACACTATACTACGCTCCTCCGCTCCCTTCAATGGTTACCGGTGACTGCCCGCATCTGCTTCAAAACATTGGTACTTGTGTACCGTGATGCAAATGGATCGGGCCCGATTTACATCTGGGATATGTTCACTCCGGTCTGCAACGACCAATCGACTTGTGACTCCCTCACTTAGAGCTAATCACTCAATAAAATCAAAACTGTTGGCTCTCCTGGCTCCTCAGTGGTGGAACAAGCTCCACACTGACATCAGGACAGCGGAAAGTCTCTAAATCTTCTGCCGGAACCTAAAAACACATCTTGTCCAACTATACCTTGAATAAAAACAGATTAGCACTTTGGTGGCACTTGAATGGCACTTACTTATGGTACTGTATTTTTGTAGTTTGGCTTTCTTGAGGAAATTATACTTTCTTTCAACTTTCCCCCCTCCCCACGAGGCTCTCAGTGTTATGGTTGCACAATTTGCAGAGGGATCCACAATTAATGTAAGTCATGACAACATGGAAGTTGTTTTAAGTCATTGAAACTTCAGCTTAATCATGTAAATATCAAAGAAATCTTGACACGGTGCAAATGACGCATATAGAGCAAAGCTATTTTTTTTTAGAAAGACTCACAAATGCACGGAAGTTGAAATATATTAACTTTGACCTGACATCACTGACGTTGTGCCGTTGGTGAATCGAACTGATGCTACCCATAGTAGCTAGGGAAGAAAGTCACCGAGCTGTATGTATATATATATATATATATATATATATATATATATATATATATATATATATATATATATATATATATATATATATATATATAAGCCATGGAGTTAAGCCACACCCCTCTAAGGTGGGAATGAAGCGAAGGACTCTCACGTGATTGGTTAAAATTGGGGGTGACATCTGATTGGCTACATATTGGTCTATGTTGAAAAAAACGTATTTGCAAATGAGCCAGGCAGGGGAGTCTCAGAAACCCATGCACAAATGTGTAGCGCTTAACAAACAAATGCAGTGCGATCCACAAACAAACTAATCATTATTCATTTATGTATGCATTGGAATGTATTTGTGAATTGTTCTGCAGGTATTTGTGAGTCTAATTTATCTGAAGCTTCCGCCGGAAACTGAAAACACATCTTTTCCGACTATATCTGGATTAAAACACAAATTTGCACTTCAGTGGCACTTAAAGCCCCACTATGTAACTTTTCCACCTTAAAATAACAGCTTGAAAAAAATTGTCCCGCTACAATGACTTTTAATATGTTGATGTGCTCCTCCGCCACTGCCATCGGGGTCTGTGGCCAGAAAACTGCTGAATGTAAGATGGTTGGGACCGGCCCGGTACTTCCGGTTGAGGAACAGGAAGTACTTAAACTTGCTGTCTGGCAGTGATTACGCAACGTCTTATAGTGCCAGTCCACGCTCGCAGGTGACTTTTTATTTGCTCCGCTACGCGACTCGTAGAGACGGAGTGACATGCTGCTGTGTTGAACACCGGGCCGGGTCTGAACGAGACCTGCTGCCGCTGATCGAGGAAGTGAGCCGCGATCAGCTGGGAGCTCTCGAGCTGGAAGAGCCATATATGGCTCGAGAGCCAGACGTTAAATACCTGAAGGGGGCGCTACAGGGGAAAAGTTACATAGTGTCGCTTTAAATAGCTCTTATTATGGTACTTTTGTAGTTTGACTATGTTGAGGAAATGTTACTTTCTGTAGTCTTGTTGTTCTTAGTTTGTACTCTAGGTTGAAATGCACTTATTGTAAGTCGCTTTGGATAATAGTGTCTGCTAAATGACATGTAATGTAATGTAATCTGTAAATCCTTCAGTGTAAATCGAATATATTTGTTTGTGAATTGTTCTGTGCACATTTGTGAATGTGTCTGTTTGCATTTGTGAGTCTCTCTGTGTGCATTTGCAATTATTGAAAATGATCTGACCCCATAACATCACAGTGAAAAAAGACCTACAAGATATTAACTAGTGTTAATGTAATTGATGTTCATGGCGTATGTATGCATTTCCCCAAACCTGAAGCCTTTTTAAAAAAAGGGGAAGAAGAGCATACTTGTTTTTTTTTCTTCCGTTTTTGGTTTTGTCTTTGGGGAAGGCAAATATTGGGATGTCAAAGTGTTAGCAGTTAGAGAAATATTGAACTCTGTCATCAGGCAAAATAGGATGGAAGATCACCTGTTACAGGTCCTTTTTGAAACAGCTGGTGATGGTCTCAGATGTGTATTGTAATTAACTGAAGTATAAAACAGCTGGTGATGGATCAGTAAGCAGTCAGTCTCTTCTCTTCAGAGTTGGCCTTTTATCGGTTGTCCTGGGTGTTCAGTGCCAAGCTCTGATAGTGGTTGGATTCCTCTAGTTCTTTTGTTTGACTGCCCTCAGACTGCAAGATGTGTAGGCTCGGGAACATGTAAGTTTATTTACTTTCTTAGTTCATAGACTGCAAGCTGTAAACTGCATGCCTCTAAATTATGTGTTTTACTTGAAGTTTGCTCTGGAACTTGATGGCTGCAGTAATCCTCTTGGGTCAAGCACGGCCAAATATGAAGGTCAATTCACAGTCAAGTAAGCTGGAATTCAACCAATTACTTCACCATTGTTACAGAAAGTTTACTATTCCTCACAAGCCTTTTCTGTTAACAGGCAGTGGCTTGCATTCAGACTGCGTGGGTAATCTAATGAGGCTGTCATTGGACAAGGCCCTAGCAGTGGGGAATGGGCTTGAGGTGGAGGCCATCAGTAAGTATACAATCTGTTGGGATGACTGATTGGTTAACAATAACAGAGGGGTGTTCAGTCATGCTTGTCTTTATTTCCCCTCAGATGGCACCCAGCACATTGTGCTTACACCCAACTTGGCTGCTCAGTGTGGATACAGCATGGAGTCTGACCCGTGGGGTAACACCAGAATCTATTCATCTCTGCTGGGCTGCTACGTGGACAACCACGTATGTTTTGCGCTCATTTGATCAGATGACATTCAATTATAATTTCACACTGAGAACCATGTTTGCACATTTGTTTTGATTACTTGCAAAATGAATCTTTTACTAGACTTAGTTTTAGCCTGTCAGTATTCGTGCTGAACTGTTTTAAAAAGCAGCCATCTTAAACGGCTAATGTTTGACCTGTGAAAATTGATATGCATTTTAGAAGATTAAATGACTAGTTTCCCTGGTGGTGCACATCAACTAAAGTGAATATAATTTAGAAAAATGCTGTATTTGAGTGACTCTTATAACGTCAATACCTTGTTCCCGCATTTAATTCGTAGGACGACCAAACCTTTAATGTTGGCTTAAGGCTCCGGCTGTACGGCCCCAGTGGATCAGACTTGGTGACCCATGATGTGATGCAGACTTGCAGCTACACTCGCTGGGCCTCTCGAGAGATTCTCTGCGACAGGAACTACATGGAAGTGGGTCACTTAATAAATATATATATATATATATATATATATATATATATATATAGTTCTACTAACTTGTCTCTAACAATCTAAGCCACCTTTTCTTGTGTTTAGGTGTCTCACCACATTGCTACTCCTGAAGCTAAGAGACAGATTCAAGATGTTAAAGAGAGCGACATCATTCGTGATGTATGTTTAAAAAATCTGGTTGTCGTGGGCTTGCTTTTCAACCTGCACAGTTTGTCTCATTCAACAGAGGAAAGTAGTAATTCCCACCCTTACCTATAGGTCTCTGGGGCAGCACATGGAATCTGGAAGTTCACATTTTACACCCCTGAACCAGTGTCGTTGGTGCTAAGGGAGGCTGAACAAGCCGGCTATGGTGCCATGGCAACCTCAACCCGTCTGGTTCTGCGATCCCCCTACAATACAGCAGAGACCACTTCAGAAGAAGTAAGCAAAACACCATCACATAGTTTGTATTAGACTTGGCTTTGGAAGCATTGGCGTAAACTTGACGTCTTGTAGGTGGATGGAGTCTCCATGGAAGTGTTCAGGGTGAGCGCCTACTACAAGGCACCACATGGACTGGGTGTGGTGGACTTGGCAGCTGCTTGTCCCACAGGCAAGTCTCATACAATCAGTGTATGGCTATGGTTTCCCTTAGCTTGTCACGCAGATTTGTCAAAAGTTGGGTTATCATTAACAGGTGGCGTCCTCTTCATCAACAATGTGATCTCTTGGCACGTACCTCACCGCATGACACCACTAGTAGATGGCAGCTTTGAAGTCCGAGAGATGCACATGGGCATCAACGGAAAGAGGCTTGATAGATCTCAGATGGCTGCACGGGGATACACGCTGTCCGCCACAGATTTCCACATCGTCATTGAGATCCCAGTCGGCTCGCCTGACGGTCACTACAAGGTTGGAAAGTCCTCTAGTTTAGAAATGCTACAGTCTCTTTTTTTAAATTTCATTTTATTAAAATGTCATGACTAATTGCAGAGCCTTGCCCCAGATAACCAGTACCACATCACCTACCTTGTGGAGCCCATGCTTGAGGTGCTATGGAGGTCCACTGTCTCCCAAGATGACACCAAATACAAGGTTTTGTTTCCCATTACCACCCCTCTTATTCTTCAAGCGCTCCATGTCCAAGAAGGTAAGCCATTAACTGGTAGATGATGGAACTTCAGTCTAATGACAGGCTATTAACCTGTTTCCTATTCCTCAGATACTGTCCCAGAGGCCCGAGTGTTCAGCATTGTCTTGGGGCCCCTTCTTCATGATGTGGTGCTGAGGAACATCACCTTCTCCACCAGTGTGCTCACTGTTGAAGAGAGCAATGCCAGAGGTTTTACCATCCAAGAACACCACTACTCCAATGGAAGCAAGAGCATCTCTGTTTTAGTGCCCTTTGATGCTGATATCGTCCTGAAAGATGCAAGTGAATAGATAGCAAAATAGATGCCAAACATTACTTGGTACCAGTGTATTTGTTCTGTGTTTCAGTGACATGACTGAGTTGTTTATACCTGCAGAATCCTGAACCCTTGGTTACAACCTACTTCCTCTCTCTGATCTTTGGGTTTATCATCGTTCCTGAGGAAACTCCATTTGCCCACCCAGTCGCGTTGCAGGCATCTCTGCAAGATGTTGGTAAGATATTTAGCTTTTCATGATATCTAGCTCAATTGCTGTGACCTGCATGGGGAGAGAAAATTAACAAATATTGCCATAACATTTTGGTACCTTGAGGAGAGAAGTAATCTTATCTGTCAGTAGACTGAAAGATGTGATATGGCTTCAAATTGACTAACACCATGGGTGTCTTTTTTTAAATATGACGCCGATTCTAAGTCCATTGGTCAACCTTGTCTCTGCTTTAGATCTACCCACCATCACTGGCACCTGTGATCAGAACCAGTTCCACATCAGTGTGAAATACGGCAGTCAAAGCAACAATTTCAAGGCAATGGTTGGAAATCAACAGCTGACACCTGAGATGGCTGACTACCAGTTCCAAGAAAATGGCACACACTTCAGCGTCATTCTTCCATATACTGCCAAGGACACGACCTTCGAGGTAGGTCTCACTTTAACCTTTCGCCTTGACTCGGCTGCACTGGATAACGTTACTTTCTGGCTTACAGCTGATGACCTCAGATTCACTAAGGGCCCATGTCGACTTCTTTCTGTTGCATACCCGTAATGAGTGGGTGCTTGCTGATCTCCTCTTGTCCTGCAACTTCCCCTTAACAACAACCAGTAAGACTTAATACATGTTTAGTGTTTGTGCTGATGTGACTATAGGACATTTCCTTCACCCTTACTACCTCTACTCTCAGAGTGCTACCCCAATGGAACGATGGTGGCTACAGCTGTGAAGGTGGAATCTGTGACCAATATGATCCCAAGTAGGCTGACCCTGAAGGACCAGTCTTGCAAACCGACATTCAGTGATGATCGCTTTGCATATTTCTCTTTCAATGTTGCGTCCTGTGGAACCACAAGAACGGTAAGTGTGTTTTTGCGTTACATCTCACTATTATTTTGTCAAAGTCTCATGCCTCTGGTCTTTTGTATGAAGTTCTTTGACCACTACATGCTGTATGAAAATGAGATTGCCCTGCCTTACAACAAAGGAGCCTCACTAGTTGGTCCGCAGTACAGGTAGAGAGAGTCGTCCAATCTTTGGTTCTGATATACTTTCTCGTGAGCTCCACCCCAGTGTATCTTCTTTTCTCCAAGACAAACTATTTCCTGCTACTATGTGGTCAATGAGACTCAGACTGTTGGCTTCAGCGCAAACCCAAGACTCTATGAACCCACCACAAAGATCGGCTCAGGACAGCTGATGGTTCAAATGAGGCTATCCCAGGGTAAAGTTGTCTTAATTAAAACCTTGATTTTGCAAGACTGTACCCTGTCTGGGCAATGCCTCTTTCTAATGGGACTCTTCTCCTCCAGATTCATCGTACACGCTCTTCTACCAAGCGGCAGATTATCCAGTTGTAAAATATCTAAGGCAGCCTCTGTATTTTGAGGTGGCGCTGGTGGAGTCTACTGACCCAAATTTGGAGCTCATCTTGGAGAGCTGTTGGGCTACACTTGATGAAGACCAGACATCTCTGCCTAGCTGGGATATCATTGTTGACGGGTAATGAATAGCATAAATCTAGGTGCAGTCTCAACTTCAGGTTTGACTTGTATGGGTTTATACATTAAAATGTATATTTGACCCTTTCCCAGCTGTGAGAATCCTGATGACAGCTATGTGACTATTTTCCATCCTGTTGTGAGCGACGCCAGGGTTTTAGTCCCATCCCACATCAAGCGCTTCTCAATGAAGATGTTCACCTTCACTAAAGATGAGGAGGTTCTGAAGAACGAGGTAAAATAAGTTGTGTATATTGGTCACGACCCATAGTAGGCCTGTGTAATAAACCCTTTTTTTTTTTTTTTTTTTCCCGTCTACAGATCTTTGTCCACTGTGATGCGGAGATTTGTGACTCGCACAGCCAAGCAGATGGTTCATGCAGAGGCCAGTGTGTGCAACCTGCACACCAGATGAACTACA
This sequence comes from Liparis tanakae, assembly GCA_036178185.1. Lineage (NCBI taxonomy): Eukaryota > Metazoa > Chordata > Actinopteri > Perciformes > Liparidae > Liparis > Liparis tanakae. The sequence continues at coordinate 9,307,079 of CM070094.1, read as the reverse complement.
GCCAACAGGGAAGACGGGGTACGGGCCATCTGGAAGACATTTTGTCAACTAAAGCTACATGCAGTTGGTGACTGATATTGTCCTTTTTCTTCTAGTGCAAAGAGAAACAGACTCCAGCAACAACAGGCAAATCTCCTCCGGGCCTATTGTTTTAACCTCTGCTTGAACTTCTGAATAAAAAAAATGTCTGACTTCTGAAATCATGTTTTCACTCTCTTTAAAAAGTAATTTGGTGTTCAACCCTGCATTGTGAGCCAGACTGATGCAAACCTCATCATAGTACGGCAACTTCAGCACAAAGTTATGATTTCAGGCAAAGTGATATATTGAGTATGCGTTGCTGCATTATAGGTTATAGCCTACGTTGAAAAGGGTACTCTTAGTGTAAAAGCTAAGACTATCAACAAATTTATTCTGGAAAGACTGACCCAGATTTCTGCTTAAATGGTTTTAGTAATTGGCAAAATTGAAGGCTTTAATCACCATCGAGCTGTAACCACAAATGCATCGGTCAACTAGTGCAAAGGTTAAAACATCACAGGAGGCAATCTTAAAATTCACAGCTTTTTTTTTGTTGTCTTTAATGCTGAGAAACTGCACTTTTGTTTTAGACTGTCACTCTAACACTTTCTGGGGAGAAGTTGGTTTAAGTATCAAATGTGGTCAGTTTGTGTATTCAGCCAATATAAAGGTGGTGTTTACCCTTTCAATCAGATGGCAGTATAAGTGTATGTAAACCAGTTGGCTATAATCTTGGTTATTGATGTATACATTTAATGCTGTCTGGGCTCTGTAATGCACCAGGTAATAACTCAGACTTCTATATTGCTTTTCTATGTACACAAGGACATTTTACATGGGACAAGAGGAAAACGACAAAACAGAAGGCAGACAAAACAAATGGGACATATGGTAACAATAAGAAAGGAAAACAAACTGTAGATATATGGGTCATATCGGTTGTAAGGGGTTAGCAGGTGAAAGTGAGTTGGAAGAGGTGTGTTTTGAGGGCTTGCTTAAATAATGGTAGAGTGGGAGCCTGACGGATATGGGGGGGGGGGGGGGAGGTTGTTTAGGGCTTTGTAGGTGAGTAGAAGTTTGAAGTCTATCCTCTACTTAACCGGGGGCCTCAGCGGATTGAAGGTTCCAGTCGCACCTCGTGTATCTGGATGACATTGTTACTTATATGCTTGTTCTCTGCCTCTGACACGGATTTTTTGATTTATTAGTGTCTAAAAATGCAGCATAATCTTGTTTTGTTGCCCGAACAACCTCAGCTCCCTCCTGATTTCCGAGTTCCGGAAACTATCTCTAAGGCTGAGCCCGCCCAACCTACTTAGGAAACTCATTTTGGCCGCTTGTATCCACGACCTTGTTCTTTCGATCACGACTCAAAGTTTGTGTCCATAGGTGAGGGATAAAACGTTGGAGGACCACACAATTGAGAGCTTTGACTTTCAGCTCAGCTCACTCTTTACTAAGACGGTCCGGTGCAGCGCCTGTTTTACTGCTGCAGCCGCACCGATCCGCCTGTCAAACTCCCGCTCCATCCTCACTCGTGAACAAGACCCCGAGATACTTGAACTCCTTCACTTGGGGTAGGCACTCTGTCCCCAACTGGAGGGAGCAATCCAACGGTTTCTGCTTCCCACTTGGCTGCAAAACGCCCCAGTGAATGTCGGAGGTGACGGTCGGAGGAAGCCAACAGGACCACATCATCTGCAAACAGCAGAGAGGCGATCCCGAGACTCCCAAACCTGACCTGCTCGCAGAGTTGTTGCTGTTAGCGCTCCTGTATTTGTTGTACACGTATTGGGCTGTTTCTTGAGTAAACAGCAGTCTGAGCATGAAGCAGTCTTCATGAGATGCAGAGTAAAGGTGGTGTTTACCCTTTCTACCAGTAGATGGCGGTATGTATGTATTTAAACCAGACATTTATAGTTATATTTACCGGTTATTTATACAGGTGCATTTAATGCTGTTTATTTTCTATTTGCTATATAATGTCCATGGTTCACTTGCAATCTAGTTCACACTGAAAATATGATATATATATATATATATATATATATATATATATATATATATATATATATATATATCTTAACTGTACTTTTATACCATTCTTACTTTCAGAACCATTCATCACTGTGATGTCAAACTCATTTAACACACACATCACATGATCATAATGTAGGCACGTTGATCTACAGAGTGACAGCATAGTGCTGTGTGTGTGAACAATGCGGTCATTGACTTATTGTATAGCCTGAAACCTGGACAGTAAAACAACTGTAATATTTCAAAGATGTGTCACATGGTTTATAGTCAAATGATTGTCCAGCGTTGTTGCCTGTTTTTTAGCCATACGTCGATGCATGTACATTTAGAAAAGTCATATGAATTGTATGTGTAAACCATAACGCCTGCATCCCAGACCTGCGACGACAACATCTCTCTGCTCAACGACCTTAACAGCTTCTATGCACGGTTCGAAGCAACAAATCACACAAACCCACAGAAAACTCCACCCCCCCCCCACGACCAGGCTCTGTGCCTGTCTGCTGCAAGTGTGAAGAGGGCACTCTCCACTATCAACCCCCGAAAAGCAACAGGCCCGGACAACATTCCAGGCCGTGTACTGAAGGACTGCGCAGAGGAGCTCAAGGATATCTTCAGGGATATCTTCAACACCTCTCTGAGTCAAGCTGCTGTTCCGTCACATTTCAAGACCTCCATCATCATACCTGTGCCAAAGAAACCGACTCCATCCTGCTTCAATGACTATCGCCCTGTGGCACTGACCTCCATCATAATGAAGTGCTTCGAACGGCTAGTCATGTCTCACATCAAGTCCATCCTCCCCCCCACCCTGGACCCCTTTCAGTTTGCATACCGGGCAAAACGTTCCACAGAGGACGCAATCTGCTCTGCTCTCCACCCAGCCCTCACCCACCTGGAAAAAGCAGACTCACATGTGAGAATGCTTTTCATTGATTTTAGTTCAGCTTTTAATACAATAATCCCACAAAAACTCATCTGTAAACTGGACCAGCTGGGGCTCAATACCTCCCTTTGCAATTTGGTGTTGGACTTTCTCAGCGAGCGACCCCAAGCAGTACGAGTCGGCAAGAACATGTCGAGCAGCATCACACTCAGCACAGGGGCCCCTCAGGGCTGTGTGCTGAGTCCTCTGCTCTTCACCCTGCTAACTCACGACTGCACAACAACCCACAGCAACAATCACATGGTGAAGTTTGCGGACGACACCACTCTGGTGGGTCTCATCACCAAGAACGATGAGACCCACTACAGGAAGGAGGTCAACCGCTTGGCCACGTGGTGCAGAGACAACAATCTCCTGCTGAATGTCAGCAAAACAAAGGAGATTGTGGTCGACTTCAGGAAAGGCCACACTGAACACCCACCCCTGACCATCGACGGTGCTGCTGTGGAGCGTGTGAGCAGCACCAAATTCCTGGGGGTGCACATCAGTGAGGACCTCTCCTGGGCCACCAACTCTGCATCACTGGTGAAGAAAGCCCAGCGGCGCCTCTACTTCCTGCGCAAGCTTAAGCGTGTGAAAGCTCCCACAACCATCCTGAACACATTCTACCGGGGCACCATTGAAAGCATCCTGTCCGGCTGCATCACCGTGTGGGGCAGTAGCTGTACTGCACACAGCAGGAAAGCACTGCAGCGCATAGTAAACACAGCCGGTAAGATCATTGGTGTCCCACTCCCTTCCCTGCAAGACATTTACACCACCCGCCTCACCGGAAGCTACCTCGATTGCGAGTGACACCAGCCACCCCGCACACAGCCTGTTCAGCCTCCTGCCCTCTGGAAGAAGGTACAGGAGCCTCCGCTGCCGCACCACCAGACTCGGGAACAGCTTCATCCACCAAGCTGTCAGAAAGCTAAACTCTCTCCCCTCACTCCCCCCAGCCATATCCGTCAGTCTGATACGAGGCTGAAATCCCCCCTACAATACCTCAGGACTCATCACTGTCCCTTGCACTTTATCATTTTGCCACTTACTGTCACTTTACTTCACTTCACTTTACTTTACCACTTACTGTATACTTTTTTTGCACTACATAAAGTCACTTTAAAGGAAACCCATGCTGCTGTAAATGTATCTACATGTTTATAACTATATGTATATATATATATGTCGTGTCTTATCTGTTGTTGTGTGTGTATCTATATGTCTTATCTGTTGTTGTGCGTGTGCACTTATTTGTTCACCGTAGGAGGGTGAGAAACATTTTTTCGATTACTTGTACATGCGTAGAAATTGACATTAAAGCTACTTTGACTTTGACTTTGATTCTGATTTCATTTGGTTTATTTCGTTTTTTGTTCAACAGGGCTATTGGGTCTCTCAGATTAAATTCATGAAAGGCTTTTCTCCCACACTTTCACAAATTATTATACCTTTTGCAAACGTTTGTAAACTAGGCCCAACCTCTGCAGTTATACAAGGTTATATAATGTTAACAAGTTCCTTTAATATCTGTTATTCTTATTCCATGACTATAAGTATGTAAGTTATGTTATCCTACTCTGTGTGTTTCCACAGCAAATGCTGTTGATACGGTTGGAATTTAAGTGACATTAATTTATTGAAATATATAAATTGAAATTTAATTGAATATAAATATATACATTCTAATGAATATATATATATATATATATATATATATATATATATATATATATATATCAACCAGATATTGCAAAAAAATAAAATAATGTAAAGTTTTTTTCCGCCGCTAATTTAGGTGAATTGCAACTCTCAGAGAATACCCTCCTAACATTTGTCAGCATAGAGAGCCTCACGCTCACTCTCATTGGCGGGTATCAGATTTGGTGCCGGTGCTATAGTGCTAAATGTTATACTATATTATATTTGTATGTGTTCTTATATTCTTTTTTTTGTATGCTTATCATACCTAAGCTCTCATCGGCCTTGTCCTGCAGGAAGCTCGTGATTATAATAACAAACAACTGAGTCCAGTTTTGAGACAGGTGATTTATCTAGAGTTATCTATGAGAGAGAGAGAGAGAGAGAGAGAGAGAGAGAGAGAGAGAGAGAGAGAGAGAGAGAGAGAGAGATCACGTTATAGCGAGAGGCCCAGAAAAACAACACACACACAATTGTTTGAATATTCATATCATCTCTGAAGATCAGACAAACAAGTTGTACGTTTCTATTTGTCAAGGCCAGGGAGGAGATGTCTATTCTCTCTCATTCCACCCAGGTCCAATTCGATTGTGGATTCTAAATGGAGTCAGATAATGTTATCCTTGTATAGTAAAGGAACGTTTTTTTTCTGTTTTGTTACATTTCCTCTGCAAGTTGGATAAGACTTCTCTTCTGCTTTTCCAATAGCTGTTCTGATTCTTTGCCTATGGCCAGAAAAAAAAATCAACTTAAACTTAGAAGTTGTTTGACTGTTATTATACATCACTGGGCTTCAGATCCTTGATTACGCTTTTAATTGGTGCCCCCAACGTTATTGTTTGACCTGTTGCATAACGGTGTTGCCTGTTTTCCGGGCCCCAACCGAAAGGACTAGCGCTGATTGTACTCTGACAACTGGGTACCCATTTTCAACAAAAAGGTAAGCAGACAACCTTTTTTTCTCGAAATAATTGAATGTCTGTTATTGTAAACCTCTAAAAAATATAGTTGTCATTGCTGAAATTCATCTCTGATGTTAGAATTGTTAAACTGGTCACTGGTAAAGTGGCTGAAAAGTGTTTGTGTGTGGGCATTTGAATAAATAGTGGGGAATTGCTATAAGGTACTGGGAGTAAAGGTGGTCTAAAATGAATTTGTGAACTGTTGTAGAGCACCAGTGACTAAGCGCTACAAAGCTAATTTGTAGTAGAAGCTTCTCAATCAGGTTCACAAGCTCGGGTATTGCATCCATTCACCTGACTCTACAGCAGGGGTGCTCACACTTTATCAGCATGCAAGCTACTTATACTGGGACCAACCTATGCGCACAAACCGGCGTCGGAGCTCTGCGGCGCACTAGACGGCGAGCAGAGGATTGTTTACGCGACACGTAGATACAGAAATGACATGGTTCTGCTGTAATCTGCCACTATAGAGAAAGTTACAGGGGAGCGGGCCAATTTTTTTAAATGTCATGCGATCTACAAATACTACGCTGCGATCAACTGGTAGGTCGCCGCGATCGACTGGTAGGTCGCCGCGATCGACTGGTAGGTCGCCGCGATCGACTAGTAGCTTGCGATCGACGTATTGAGCACCCCTGCTCTACAGGATGCGTGTGATAAAATAAAACTGCAACATGAGTAGAAAGACTATGTAAGTTTGGGAAGGTTGTAAACCAGGTACCATGGGACACATATTATCAGCAACCTTTAGCAGATATTTACCAGAAACCGAGAGAGAAAAAGGCACAAATAGAAAGTTGAATGTTAGACGAAAGAAATGGAAAGTAGAGGCATATTTGGTCATAGTAGAGGCATATTTGGTCGAGAAGAGGCACAGTACTCTCCCTTTTCTCATCCTATCTCAATCAACTTAAAGATCTGGATTCTTTTCAGATTCAAAGAGGGGCATCTGAATATGAATTCCCTAAAGCTTTGGACCGACAGCTCTGAGCTAAGGGCCCCAAAAACAGGTCTAAAGGCCCAGTCACACCGGGTAAAACGCACGGCCGGCGCACGGCCAACGCTCGAAAACATGACTGTGCGTTGTCGTTCGCTCGGTGTGCGTCAGCATTCGTTACTCGTTCGTCGAGCGAGCTGGGCAAACGCTTCGTGCGTCGGGCAAACGCTTCGTGCGTCGGGGTTTTTGTGCATGCACAAAAATGTGCGCAGAGCTCGACGCATACATGTACACGCCAGAAGGACGCCAGACACACCCAGAGCACGCTGGACCAACGCCAGACACGCAGAGCACGCGCTGGGTATTCGTTGTATGTTCGTCGGCTGAGGTCTATAAAAACATAAACTCCTCCTCTTCATTTGTCAGCTTAAAGCCCTTCTTGTCCCTCTTGTCCTTGGCGACAGTCTGCGCCGCGACCAGCGATACGCGGCTGTTCACTGAGGGAGTAGGGGAGCCCCGAGATGAGGGTGGAGAGCGTGAAGCAGCAGGGTCCAGGCTGGACATAATATCCGGAGCAGGAGTCTTCTTCTTGGGTGTCTGCCTACGTTTTGGCATCTTGAATTCTTGCAGTTGTCACATTCAATAAGCACTACGACAAGCAACAGCAGCCGCTTTTTTATACAGACGCTGCTATTCGCTGTCTGTGCGTTGCACGTGCGGTGCGCATGCGCGGTGCATGCGTTTCACGCGCTAGCAACGCGCTGTGTATTCGTTGGATTATTTGAACATATGCGTTCTTCATGCGCCCTGTATACATTCTGTATGCGCCCAATACGCTGTGCATTCGCTGTCAACTCGCTGGGTTTTGTTATCTTTTCCCAAAACTTGGACGAACAGCGACGCACAGACCTTAAATTATGCGCCGGCCGTGCTCCGCCTGTGCGTTTCCCGGTGTGACTGGGCCTTAAAGGGTCAAATTGGGCCTTATTCTCTTAAATTTGCATATTTCTTACAAGTGCAAAAATGGCCATAAACTCCTAAATATTAGTCCTGGAAATCCCAAATTGAACACAGACACTCAGGACAGGACCTACAATGAGGTGGTGGGGGGAAAGTTCCTCTAAAATACCCACAAGAGTTAATTGGCTGTCTGAAAACCAGGACTTGAAGAGGGTGTGTGGTTTAACAAATCTGAGACCCTGTTGAAAGCTTCGGGTGATTTTAACTTTTTTTTCTTCTAAACATGTCAGAGCTTAGCTTTCTTTTGCAGGTTGTAGCCACTCCCAAAAGGGGCCCAACCATGTAGGCTGGCAACATGTAGCACGTAGCATCGCTGCATGGGAGGGGTTTAAAAACCTGGAAAAAAACAAAATTCCTTCCTTCAAAGTTTAACAAAAGAAATAGAAACATAATAATAAAAATAAAATAAAATTTCACAGGAAAAAAAAGGGAAGACACCTTTAGGAGAGCAACAGAGGAGGAACCCTCTCCCTGGATAGATAGAAGCAATATATGTCATGTGTACAGAAATAAGCATTACAGAGTTACACATTCAATGAGTATGACATATTCTATGAATAGTTTGTAGTCATGGACCATGATCCAGACCTCCACAATCCTTAAGGTAGTGGTTCCCAAAGTGGGGGTCGCGACCCCTAGGGGGGGCGCGGTGGTACTACAGGGGGGTCGCGGCTTTATCACCAACCCACACACACAGACGCACACATACACCGGTAAAATAATACAAAATAACCGACGTGACATGCACTGTGTTCCAACCACGCCACCAGAGCGGCTCATGTCACAGACCGACTGTGGCAAAACCAGCGAGAGAGCGAGCGCGCGAGGGAGGGAGAGCGAGCGAGAGAGCGAGAGAGCGAGGGAGAGAGCGAGGGAGAGAGCGCGAACGAGAGAGAGACACAGCGACACAGAGCGACGTAGAGCGACAGAGCAATGAACTGAGAGTAGCTATCTCCAACCAGCAACCCCGCTTTGACAACATCTGTAAAGCAAAGCAAGCCCACACCAGTCTCTGATTGATATATATGAATAGGAATATACATAGGAATATGATCACAAAATAATATGGTCCATGTAGACCTGCACACCTTGTTCATAATTGTGTTATTTTATTGTTTGAGAAAACCTGCTTTTCAATGTGAGGAAATACAGTATATGTTGTTTGCACTTTGTTTGAAATTAAGTTAATTGTATTTACAAATTATTTTATATATTTTTTATTTTATATATATTTTATTATTGCAATTTTTTCCCCAGTTAAACAAACTGAAGAATAAACTGTTAAGTGATATGTACTTATTTTAGAAAGAAATACAAATATCATCCTATATCATCAAGGGGGGTCTTGACAGAAAAAGTTTGGGAACCACTGCCTTAAGGCAAATGGAGGTAGAGAGGAGGAGTGGGCGGGGCACATCAGCAGGGCCATGGCATCAGACCCAGCCAGATCCAGTGGACCCTTTGAGACGTGAAGTCACAAGGACTCCAGGTAGGAAGCAAAGTAAATAATGTACAATAAAGAGATACAAATTCAGCCATAAGTAGAGAGAGAAGAGGAGATAGGTGCTCAGTGTATCCTAACTGTTAATGAGCCATTCGCAGTTTCACTGTCCCAGCTATGTGTACTTAGACTTACATGGCTTAATCTTCGAGACAAGCATATGCTACTACCAGGATCAACCAGGTAGCCCACCTCCACGATCTTCTCCTCCCAGGGTCAGACTATATTACCTGTTTGCGCCTGAGACACAGGCGATGAAGGACTATGTGACCTTTTTGTTGACTTCATGTCTGATCAGACCGTCATCATCGCGAAGTGGCATTCTACATCCCAAGAGCAAGTCTATGCTGCTGGCGATTGGGTCGCCTGCCTGGGCCACTGCCTGCTCTACATAGCATTGTACCCTGATGCTTGTCCACAGGGTGGTGAGTCTACAGGGTGGCTGCTCCATGATGTTTCTTCGGGCTGAGCCTGGCCACCACAGATGCTTGACAGCGAGCTCCCCTCATGGGTCTGGATTCAGGAGGGTGCCCCGTTTTCTACCTGGTACGGGCGAGGTAGATGCATTGCGTGGGCCGCTATTTATCAGGGTTTGTTGAACTGCTATGCATTTGGGAATCGAGCCAGGGCAAGGGAGTCTCAAAACCCATGCACAAATGTGTGCCGATCCACAAACAAATGCAGTGCGTTCCAAAAACAACCTAATCATTATTAATTTATGTTAGGAATGTATTTGGGAATCGTTCTACATGCTTATGTGTGTCTAATTAAATTAAATCCTTCTGTGTAAATAGAATGTATTTGTGAATTGTTCTGTGCGCATTTGTGAGTCTCTGTGCATTTGAAATTATTGAGACTGATCTGACCCCATAACATCACAGTGGAAAAAGACCTACAAGACATGAACTAATGTTAATGTAATTTATGTTTATGGCGTATATATGTATTTCCCAAAACCTGAAGCCTTTTTAAAAAAAGGGGAAGAAGAGCATACTTGTTTTGTTGTTTCCATTTGTGTGTTTAGTTTTGTCTTTGGGGAAGGCAAACATGGGATGTCAAAGTGCAGCAGTTAGAGAAATATTGAACTCTGTCATCAGGCAAACAGGATGGAAGATCACCTGTTACAGGTCCTTTTTGAAACAGCTGGTGATGGTCTCAGATGTGTATTGTAATTAACTGAAGTATAAAACAGCTGGCGATGGGTGAGTAAGCAGTCAGTCACTTCTCTTCAGAGTTGGCTTGGTGTGCTGGGTGTTCAGTGCCAAGCTCTGATAGTGATTGGATTCCTCTAGTTCTTTTGTTAGACTGCCCTCAGGCTGCAAGATGTGTAGGCTTGGGAACATGTAAGTATATTTACTTTCTTAGTTAATAGACTGCAAGCTGCACACTTTATCCCTCTAAATGATGTGTGTTTTTCTTGAAGTTTTCTCTGGAACTTGATGGCTGCAGTAATCCACTTGGGTCAAGCAAGGCCAAATATGAAGGTCAATTCACAGTCAAGTAAGCTGGAATTCAACCAATTACTTCACCATTGTTACAGAAAGTGTACTACTCCTCACAAGCCTTTTCTGTTAACAGGCAGTGGCTTGCATTCAGACTGCGTGGGTAATCTAATGAGGCTGTCATTGGACAAGGCCCTAGCAGTGGGGAATGGGCTTGAGGTGGAGGCCATCAGTAAGTATACAATCTATTAGGAAGCATGATTGGTTAACACTAGCAGAAGTGTCCTGTCATGCTTGTCTTTATTTTCCCCCAGATGGCACCCAGCACATTGTGCTTACACCCAACTTGGCTGCTCAGTGTGGATACAGCATGAAGTCTGACCCGTGGGGTAACACCAGAATCTATTCGTCTCTGCTGGGCTGCTATGTGGACAACCACGTATGTTTGAGCAAATTTTTTTCGGATGACATTCAATTACAATTTCACGCTGAGAAACATGTTTACACATTTTGTTTCTTTAATTACAAATGTGAACTTTTTACAATACATTTTAGCCTGTCAGTATTCTTGCTGACGTTTTATATAGTAGCCATCTTAAACAATGAATGTTTGAACTGAAAGCACTTATATATTTTAGCCACTATAATGAAAAGTAAATGACCTGTTTCCCTGATGGTGCACACCAACTTCAGTCATTTAAAGAATTGCTGTATTTGAAATTTTGACTCTTGTAATGCCAAATCCTTGTTCCCTCATTTAATTCGTAGGACGACCAAACCTTTAATGTTGGCTTAAGGCTCCGGCTGTACGGCCCCAGTGGATCAGACTTGGTGACCCATGATGTGACGCAGACTTGCAGCTACACTCGCTGGGCCTCTCGAGAGATTCTCTGCGACAGGAACTACATGGAAGTGGGTCACTTAATATATATATATATATATATATATATATATATATATATATATATATATATTTCTACTAACTTGTCTCTAACAATCTAAGCCACCTTTTCTTGTTTTTTAGGTGTCTCACCACATTTCTACTCCTGAAGCTAAGGGACAGACTCAAGATGTTAAAGAGATTGACATCATTCCTGATGTATGTTTAAAAAAATCTGGTTGTCGTGGGCTTGCTTTTCAACCAGCACAGTTTGTCTCATTCAATAGAGGAAAGTAGTAATTCCCACCCTTACCTATAGGTCTCTGGGGCAGCACATGGAATCTGGAAGTTTACATTTTACACACCAGAACCAGTGTCGATGGTGCTGAGGGAGGCTGAACAAGCCGGCTATGGTGCCATGGTGACCTCAACCCGTCTGGTTCTGCGATCCCCCTACAATACAGCAGAGACCACTTTGGAAGAAGTAAGACAAAACACTATCACACAGTTTGCATTAAACTTGGCATTGGAGTAAACCTGACGTCTTGTAGGTGGATGGAGTCTCCATGGAAGTGTTCAGGGTGAGCGCCTACTACAAGGCACCACATGGTCTGGGTGTGGTGGACTTGGCAGCTGCTTGTCCCACAGGCAAGTCTCACGCAATCTGTGTATGGCCATGGTTTCCCTTAGCTTGTCACGCAGATTCGTCAAAAGTTGGGTTTTCATTAACAGGTGGCGTTCTCTTCATCAACAATATAATCTCTTGGCACGTACCTCACCGCATGACGCCACTAGTAGATGGAAGCTTTGAAATCCAAGAGATGCATATGGGCATCAACGGAAGGAGGCTTGCTAGCTCTCAGATGGCTGCACGGGGGTACACGCTGTCCGCCACAGATTTCCACATCGTCATTGAGATCCCAGTCGGCTCGCCTGACGGTCACTACAAGGTTGGAAAGTCCTCTAGTTTAGAAATGCTACAGTCTCTTTTTTAAATTTAATTTTATTAAAATGTCATGACTAATTGCAGAGCCATGCCCCAGATAACCAGTACCACATCACCTACCTAGTGGAACCCATGCTTGAGGTACTGTGGAGGTCCACTGTCTCCCAAGATGACACCAAATACAAGGTTTTGTTTCCCATTACCACCCCTCTTATTAGTCAGGCTCTCCATGTCCAAGAAGGTAAGTCATTAACTGGTAGATGATGGAACTTCAGGCTAATGAAGAAAGGCTATTAACCTGTTTCCTATTCCTCAGATACTGTCCCAGAGGCCCGAGTGTTCAGCATTGTCTTTGGGCCCCTTCTTCATGATGTGGTGCTGAGGAACATCACCTTCTCCACCAGTGTGCTCACTGTTGAAGAGGGCAATGCCAGAGGTTTTACTGTCCAAGAACACCACTACTCCAATGGAAGCAAGAGCATCTCTGTTTTAGTGCCCTTTGATGCCGATGTCATCCTAAAAGAGGCAAGTGAAATGATGGATGCTAAACGTGACTTGGTGCCAGCTTATTTGTTCTGTGTTTCAGTGACATGAATGAGTTGTTTATACCTGCAGAATCCTGAACCCTTGGTTACAACCTACTTCCTCTCTCTGATCTTTGGGTTCATCATCCTTCCTGAGGAAACTCCATTTGCCCACCCAGTCGAGTTGCAGGCATCTCTGCAAGATGTTGGTGAGATATTGCTTTTCACAGTATCTGGATCACAATTGCTGTGGCCTGAGTGGAGAGAGACATTTAACAAATATTGCGATGACATTTCCCAGGTACTCTTAAAATGTACTCATTTTAAATAACATTTTTGGTGCCATAAGGAGAGAAGTAATCTTATCCGTCAGTTGACTGAACGATATGATATGGATAAAAACTGACAATAACCTTAGGTGTCTTTCTTTCTAAATATGACACCAACACACCATTGCAAAGATACTGAGTCCATTGTTCAACCTTGTCTCTGCTTTAGATCTACCCACCATCACTGGCACCTGTGACCAGAACCAGTTCCACATCAGTGGGAAATACGGCAGTCAAGGCAACAATTTAAAGGCAATGGTTGGAAATCAACAGCTGACACCTGAGATGGCTGACTACCAGTTTCAAGAAAACAGCACACACTTCAATGTCATTCTTCCGTATACTGCCATGGACACAACTTTCGAGGTAGGTTTCACTATAACATTTCACCTTGACTCGGCTGCACCGGATAACTTTCCTTTGTCTTACAGCTGATAACATCAGATTCATTAAGGGCCCATGTCGACTTCTTTCTGTTGCATACCCGTAATGAGTGGGTGCTTGCTGATCTCCTCTTGTCCTGCAACTTTCCCTTAACAACAACCAGTAAGACTTAATACAGGTTTAGTGTTTGTGCTGATGTGACTGTAGGACATTTCCTTCACCCTTACTACCTCTACTCTCAGAGTGCTACCCCAATGGAACGATGGTGGCTACAGCTGTGAAGGTGGAATCTGTGACCAATATGATCCCAAGTAGGCTGACCCTGAAGGACCAGTCTTGCAAACCGACATTCAGTGATGATCGCTTTGCATATTTCTCTTTCAATGTTGCGTCCTGTGGAACCACGAGAACGGTAAGTGTGTATTCACGTTGCATCTCACCATTATTTTTTTCTAATTCTCATGCCTCTGCTTTTTTGTATAAAGTTCTTTGACCACTACATGCTGTATGAAAATGAGATTGCCTTGCCTTACAACAAAGGAGCATCACCAGTTGGTCCGCAGTACAGGTAGAGAGAGAGTCGTCCAATCCCTGAGCCTAATATACGTTCTCGTGAGCTCCACCCCAGTGTGTTTTCTTTTCTCCAAGACAAACTATTTCCTGCTACTATGTGGTCAATGAGACTCAGACTGTTGGCTTCAGCGCAAACCCAAGACTCTATGAACCCACCACAAAGATCGGCTCAGGACAGCTGGTGGTTCAAATGAGGCTATCCCAGGGTAAAGTTGACTTCATTAAAACCTTGTTTTTGCAAGACTGTACCCTGTCTGGGCAATGCCTCTTTCTAATGGGACTCTCCTTCTACAGATTCATCGTACACGCTCTTCTACCAAGTAGCAGATTATCCAGTTGTAAAATATCTAAGGCAGCCTCTGTATTTTGAGGTGGCGCTGGTGGAGTCTACTGATCCAAATTTGGAGCTCATCTTGGAGAGCTGTTGGGCTACACTTGATGAAGACCGGACATCTCTGCCTAGCTGGGATATCATTGTTGACGGGTAATGAATAGCATAAATCTAGGTGCAGTCTCAACTTCAGGTTTGACTTGTATGGGTTTATACATTAAAATGTATATTTGACCCTTTCCCAGCTGTGAGAATCCTGATGACAGCTATGTTACTATTTTCCATCCTGTTGTGAGCGACACCAGGGTTTTAGTCCCATCCCACATCAAGCGCTTCTCAATGAAGATGTTCACCTTCACTAAAGATGAGGAGGTTCTGAATAACGAGGTAAAATAAGTTGTGTATCTTGGTCGCGTCCCATAGTAGGCCTGTGTAATAAACCCTTCTGTCCGTCCACAGATCTTTATCCACTGTGATGCGGAGATTTGTGACTCGCACAGCCAAACGGATGGTTCATGCAGAGGCCAGTGTGTGCAACCTGCACACCAGATGAACTACAGCCAACAGGGAAGACGGGGTACGGGCCATCTGGAAAACATTTTGTCAACTAAAACTACATGCAGTTGACTGATATTGTCCTTTTTCTTCTAGTGCGAAGAGCAACAGACTCCAGCAACCACAGGCAAATCTCCTCCGGGCCTATTGTCTTAACCTCTGCTCAAACTTCTGAATAAACCAATGTCTTAAAATTTCTGAAATCATCTCTTTGTATCGAGCTTTAAAGTCATTTTTTGGTTTTAAGCCTGCATTACATTCAGTGAATCAATTTTGGGCAGTTTAAGTAATCGGGGTGTTGTGCCCTCTTGAGACTTGCATGTGTAAAGAATATATACTTTTGCTTAGCTTACCCTATTGTGTGCATTCACATTATGTGGAAAGGTCACGGAAGGTTAAAAGCTTCAACAAGGGCATCTCTGCACCTGGTATGATCGAGTAGAGGATCGTGACACACGAGTGTTTTATGCACCCCCCCCCCCCCCCCCTCCCACACCTCATGCATAGAGATGTTTAGAACAAAGACTCCTATATACTCACAGCCCAGGAGAAACAACTAGTGACCTTCACTGAGCGCAGTTAAGATAAGACACGGTCTACATGTAGCAGTAAGTGGCTGGGGTCAACCACAGGGCCTCCTTTTGACACACACAAGTAACTATCCTGAGAACGACTTTCCGGAGACGGCGCGTCTTATCCCGGAAGAGATAAGAGTGCACACTCCCCAGCTCTGTAGAAAAAGCTATAAGGAAAGTGTCAAGTCAAACATAGCTCTTCCTTTCCCACTCTTTTCACAACATATGCTCTCATCGATGGGCCACAAGGACTAATGAATATTCATACAACGGCAAAAGCAGGGGAGCAAGAACCAATGAGAAGACACCGCCCTCTTTGTTCCAGACCAATCAGAAGTGGTCTTGATGTGTATTTTAATGGCCGCACACGCTCTGTTCAGCACCTCTTCCTTCAGCTCTGAGGCCTTGAATGGTGTCAGCTCTGAACGTTGGGTCCATGCATGTCTGTCTAACTGTATCATGATTTTTTAATTAAACGCTTTATAGATTGAAGTAAAAGTCTACCGCTGTTTTCTTCCAGTGATATGATATCCGTCCAGGTGTGTTCCCGTCCATCCTCAACACATGCGCCATCTATCCCGCTCTGCTGTCTGTCGCTTAGCCTAGGATCTCGCATGTATACATTCAGCCTGTTAAGTGTGTGTATAAAGTACCCCAAAACAACCAGAGTAAAAGTAAAGATGTCTTTTCCTGAAATGATTCCACTAAGTCATCTACCTACTTGAGTCTTACAGTATCTTATAGTTGCTGTACTAGAGTATAAAAGTAATTTTCTGATATTAAATGTACTTACAGTAAATGCATTTAATAAAAACGGTCAACTTATGTTGAAGATTATGAAGTTCCTAAGTGCTGTGGCCAGGGATGAGGAATTTTGTTGACAATAGTCTGGTCCATCCAGGAGCAATGTTCAACATAAGTTGTACATATTGTGATGTCTTTAGAGGACGGGATCTTAAGGTGAGGCGTGGGTGCACAAATTAAGATAGGCGAGGGTTTGTTGAATTCCAAGTCTTTGTAATTTGATTCATCTTTAACGAAACAAAAGGCAAAACTTAAATCCCACACACGTCGTGGTGCACAACAAACATATTGTCCTGACTCTCAGCTCCTCGCAGGTTCATCAGCCTCACCCTCTTCAGCTGTGCGGCCGCCTTCCCCCGCCTGCACTGCTGAGTGGGAGTTGTAGTCTTTCACCCCGGTGGTTGTAGTCCCTGCTGCAACCACCGGGACGGAATGTACCTCCCATTCAGCACTCTTCCTCTTATGACATCACAATATCTACTATGGACTTGTGATTCTCAAAAGCAATATGAAGGAGTTGAAACATTAAATCTCGTCAACACTTCCTCAGCGCTAACTCGCTAGTGATCTGTCTACTACACTAATTGTCTTTGATTTATGATAGCCAGTGAATGTTAACAAACACCATGTAAAGCTACATTTGAAAATCTGAGACTTGTTTGCTCTAGCCAATGCCTTGATTGGTGATGCACCATATCTTAAGGAGAATGTAGCACCATATTGTCCCACTAGAGAGCTGCTCTCACTAAATGCGGGGCTACTTGTAGTCCACAGACTCTTAAGTAGGATATGAGAGCCAGAGCCTTCAGTTATCAAGCTCCTATTTTATGGAACCAGCTTCCAATTTCAATCTGCGGGGCAGGCAGTCACCTCATGTAAGAGTAGACTTAAGACGTTCCTCTTCGATAGCGCTTATAGTCAGGGCTGAATCAGGTTCACCTGGTCCAGCCCCTTGATATGCTGCTATAGGCTTTTATTGCTGGGGGACCTTTTAAGATACACTGAGCACCTATCTTCTCTTCTGTCTCTACTTATGGATGCATTTTCATTCCTCCATCACATATTAACTCTGCTTCCTCCCCTGAGTCTTTGTGACTTCACATCAAATAGGGTACAGTGGACCTGGCTGTATCTGATGCCTCCTGCCTGGCGAGCTGGCCTCCTGTCATGGCGCTGCCCCACCTTAAAAACTTAATTGAATTCCCAACAATGGTCACATGATACATTTTTTTCCTAAAGATAGATTTTAATTTGTTGCGAGTCACAAAGGTTTCAGGGGAAATGTATCAGATTAAAAGTATCAGTTTTCTTTGCAAAATGTAGTCAAGTACAAATTAATATACATAGTAAAGTACAGATATCCCAAAAATGTACTTAAGTACAGAAACAAAGTATTTGTACTTTACTATACACCACTAATGCCATGTTACACATTAACCCAACAATAAACAAAGATAAAAAAGTTCCCCAATGGTGATAAGGAGTCAGAAATTATATGGATATTCCCAGTGACATACACTCATGTGACTGTTCTCAAACACGTGCAAATACCACCACTTCCTTTTAAATGTATCTTGTTTTCATGTCTGCTTTCTGTTCCTTTTGATAAGAGGAAGTTGACTTATAATTTCACTGTGACCTTAAAAGTAGAATAACTTTTTGAAAGAGAGCATTTATCAAGCAAAGCATCAACGTCAAGCTTAATTTTCATCCTTTTACCAACCATCCTTAGTTGTACACTTCCACCCTCTATCTTTACTTTGTCACTTTACATTCACATTGTAACAGTTTGTGATTACGCGTTGGTTGGGGGATAATAAGAGAGAAGGTGTAAAAGTGAAGATGAACATACACTGGATGACACTCTTCTGGTGTGTGCACTGATCCAGAGTTTACTGAAAACTGAACTTATATGTGTACCTGTTTGTTTCCATGGCTTCTGCACTCTTTAGATCACTTGAATGTTTCGCTAAGACAGATCCCGGGAATACAACAATGTTAATAACTGACTAATAACTTGTGTTGTACTGTCAAAGCATATTACTCCGAGCTCAGTCATAATTTAGGTTCAAGTTCAATCACATTTTTGGCTAGTTTCTTACTGTATAGCCTGAATTATACTTTGTGGTAAAAAAAAGAAGCAGTGAACCCTCATCCTCCCCCACCAGTGTCTGAACTGGATCTTCCTGTTGGTCATGTGATACACTATTTAAGGGGAGGAGGAATAAGTTTGAACCTTTAGTTGTTCGTGTCAGCTCTCTCTGACAGTCATCATGAAGGTAGCAGAGACCCTCCTGGCTCTCTCCCTCCTCCATGTCTGCTCTTCGGTCCCCATCAGCCACCCCACCAACTGGCTCAGGCAATGTCGCGCTTCCTCCAACCTCTCCATCACAGCACTGGAGGTGCTGCCGGGCGGAGGCTGGGACAACCTCCGCAACACGGACGCAGGTCGAGTCATGAACCTCAGCTACTTCCAGTGTCAGACCACCGAGGACGGGCTTTATCTCATCCCAGATGAGGTGTTTGTCGTCACCCACAAGGAGACGGGCATTGAGATGAACTCTGAGATAATCAGCTCCTGGCTGGAGCAGAGAAGCTTGACATCTCATTCCATAAATGCAGAGGTTTCCTTCTCCTCGGTGCTGAATGGAAAATTTTCGACAGAGAACCAGAGGATGAAAACCCATCAGGTCAAAGACTCTTCAACCACAGCCAGAGTGCAAGTAAGTTTTTATTTTCTATAGTTTGGATGAATAAAATGCACATGTGGTTAATGACAGTTGAGTGTGGATCATGAGTTAAATTAATAAAATAGTTGTTTTGATATATATATATATATATTTAGTGATAACTAAGAAACGCTGAGGCAAAAGAATTATAGGCAATTAATATAGAAATTCTCTGCTTGCATTTTAAGTTAGGGGCCACTGTGCTCCTAGTAAAAAAAGTTAGTCTGGAGCCCTGGACTAGGGTGAGCATTACATGTCATTTAGCGGACTCTTTTATCCGAAGTGACTTACAGTAAGTGCATTCAACCAAGAGTACAAGCGCTGAGCCTCACATTTACTCTTGTTAGTGGGTTTTGAACCTGTGCATGATTATGAAGGCAAATCACTGTCAAAATCCGAGAGCGCAAAATTCCCTCTCGAGAGCGCAAAACTCGCTCTCGAGCGAGCAAAAGTCGCTCGCGAGAGCAAAAGTTCATTGGCTGACCATAAGGAGGTAACGTATATATATATATACATATCACAACTATATGGTGGACTACTTGGATGGCTCGATCTGGTTGATAAAAATGTTGAGTGGCCCTTGAACAGCTTTTGTATATTCAATATTCAACAACATTGCCAGATATGTGCCAATCTGAGCAATACGGCTATTTCTTTATCTGTAGTTACAGAACAAATGTTACAGATGGCCAGTTACAAAGTAAATAAAGCATGAATGAATATACAATAAATAAACTGAAATAAAAAATAAACTATAACATGATATTTTATATTTTTCTTCAAAGGTTCGTAACTTCATCTACACAGTTAAGGCGTTTCCAGACTTCACTCTGGACACACGCTTTTCCCAACAAGTCAAAGAGATAGCCGATGCAATTGAAAACAACCAAACAAGGAACGTAGTCTATCTTTCAGAGAAGATGGTGCTGGACTATGGAACCCACGTGATCACCAGTGTTGATGCTGGGGCCACTTTGGTGGGGGAAGACTACATCCATTCTTCAAATGTGTCCGACAGTGCATCGGAGAGTTCCTCTGTCAAAATGCAAGCAGGCTTAAACTTTTTTGACAAGGTCAAGTTTGACATAAGCAGTCAGAATACCCAACAGAGCTCCGCTCTTTCATCATATCAGTCCAAGATTCAGTACTCTATCATTCAAAGCCATGGCGGGGGCACGCCTTTCTATCCTGGCATCACCCTGAAGAAGTGGCAGGAAAGTACCAAGAACAACCTGGTTGCTATTGATCGGTCGGGATTCCCCTTGCACTACTTCATAAACATCAACACCTTGCCCGATCTGCCACCGCCTACGGTGGACAAAGTGGCTCTTGCGGTGAGTCAGGCTGTGGAGCGATACTACACGGTCAACACACGGCCAGGATGCGTTAACGTCAAGTCCAAGAACTTTAACTTCCAAGCCAACATTGATGACGCATCCTGCGAGGGCCCCGCTACAAACCTCAGTTTTGGTGGCTTGTACCAAAAGTGTACTTTTATCAGCTCAGATGCAGGTCCACTGTGTGATGCACTGGCCCAGAAAAACCCAGAAACAGGGGACTTCTCCTGTCGTTCGCCTTATTCTGCCACTTTACTGAGATCGGAGGTGAGACAGCAGGGTTACACTTGCTACGAGTGCCACAACCAACGCTATCGTTGTGGGATTTTTGGCCTTTTACATTGCAATCGTCAAGTGTGTCAGGACAACTACCACGTTCGCTCTGCACGCATCGACACCTACTGGTGCTCTGTGAGCGGAAAGGCCCCAGACAACTCAGGGTATCTGTTCGGAGGCATGTACAGCCCCTCCCTCCTGAACCCCCTCACTAATGCAAAAAGCTGTCCCACAAGTTTCATTCCAGTGAAGTTTCTCTCGGATGGCCAAGTGATCTGCGTGGGTAAGGACTATGAAATCGGCAGCAGATACTCAGTGCCATTCGGAGGCCTCTTCAGTTGTCAGTCAAACAACCCGTTGGCAAATAATCATCGCCGCTGCCCTCCTAAGTTCAGCCAGCACCTCGCCGCAGTGAGCGACGGCTGTGAAGTCCTTTACTGTGTCCAGTCAGGACTGTTCACAGGTGGGCAGCTGCTTCCAATCCGACTACCACCTTTCATCAAGCCTCCACTTGTCAGCATGCAAGCCACAAATACAGTCATGGTCATGACTGATGGAGATATGAGCTGGATCAGAGTGGGGAAGACCAAGGCTTGGAAGCTGGCCAAACCAGAGGAAATCAAGGCAATGGTTGAGAAGCTTAACCCTGAATCGAGTCACATGTCTGGTGGCGAAAAGGCCGGGTTAGCCTTCGGGCTGATTGGCATGATGGCGCTGGTGGTCATAGTGGCAGTAGTCCTGGTGAAGAGGAGGAGGTGGAAGCTGTCTGGGTTCAGGACAGCTGGGAGCTATGAGGAAATACATGATGAGGTTGAATGTAATGAACAAGATGCATCTTCAGAATAAAACACAGATTAGACCCCTTTTGAGGACAGGTGTTTGTCAGTCTTGTTGTAACCCAGCTCGAATTTAACATGCACCACATGGCTATTGATTAAAGGCTTTTACAAATTTGGCAAAAACAGTGCCTCCAACCTGCTTTTATTTTTGAAAGTCCACACATAGTTTAAAGGTGTGACGTCAAAGCCTTGATCTGGTGTGACGGATATGGAAATTAACTTCCTTGTTCATTCTCAACGCAGAAATCACTAACATGAATCTCATAGGAGCAGAACATGTTGTTTAAGGGATCCTAGATTGCATCAATTATTCTTATTCTTTTGAACTGTAAATGAAACCTATCATTATTTCACATTGCCTCATTTGAAAAGCTGCTAGATATTAATAAATACAATAGTTATAATACATGTATTGGGAGACATTTTTGATACGTCTCGCCTTTTGCCTTTCCAAAGGGCAGTGAACCCAGACAGCCCTCATGAGGCCAAGATGTCTCATGTTAAGTAGATTAAAACACATTTTGAACCCCATTTAAAAACCTGGATGCTTTGTTTGACTCGTAACCATTTATAAAATATCTCACAACATTGTATGATTAATTTGTTTACAAATAATTGATTAACTATTAGTGAAGATTTTCTATGTTTTGTCCTTAACGTTTTGTCACGTGCTGCTAAAAATTAAATGATTTATAAATGTATATCTATTAAACTTCTCTGCACTGAACTTAACTACTAATTAAAGTGGCGTTCAACTATTCAAATGAATCCATGTCTCATGTTTATATTGTATACTATCAGAGGTATTCAACTACAATTTTAAGAGGTCCAATTAGAGACATTTTCTTGAAGCAAAGGTCCTAAAGACCATAATATCTAACTGTTTAGGGCAGGGGTCAGGAACCTTTTTGACTGGGAGAGCCATAAAAGCCAAATATTTCTAAATATATTTCATTGAGAGCCATATGGTATTTTTAACATATAGTATTAATGCGACTTCTGATGCTGCATGATCTGGTGCAGCATGATGTTTATTTGTTCCCCCCAGATGCGCATGCACACGCCGGTGTTCTTTCATTTTTTGCTGCCTTGTCAGAATGTGCTACCCGCTGCATAAACCGATAGGTGTGTATCGATTCATGCTACCCTATCTGATAGGATGTTATTGTACTATCAAAATATGCTTTTCTTTCAAAGTTCAATGTTTCACTTTTCACTGTTAAAGTGTTTATCTTCAACACTAAATACCCTAATAATAAACCAGTACTTTATTATGATAATGTGAACTAAATCATGTTTACAATAATTTGTTGACACAAAAGAAATAGAAATTTCATTAATCTACATGTCATTACTATATATTATTACTACCTGTACAATATACATGCTGAATGTACTTTTAACTTGGGAAATAATCGGGATTTTGAGGATGTCACTCCCCGTTATCAGACGTGCATCGACAGGGTGGCAAAACATTATGGGCGTGTCAAAAAAAACTCGGAAAATCGACTCGGCGCATGCGCAATACCACAAAGTATCAGTTCTCGACAAGTAGCATGAAATGATAGAACACCGGTGTTCTGTAATTTTTTGCTGCCTTGTAAAATGTTGCTACCCGCTACATAAACTGATAGGTGTGTATCGATTCATGCTACCCTATCTGATAGGATGTTATTGTACTATCAAAATATGCTTTTCTTTCAAAGTTCAATGTTTCACTTTTCACTGTTAAAGTGTTTATCTTCAACACTAAATACCCTAATAATAAACCAGTGCTTTATTATGATAATGTGAACAAACTCATGTTTACAATAATTTGTTGACACAAAAGAAATAGCAACTGCTTATCACTCATTAATCTACATGTCATTACTACATATTATTACTACCTGTACAATATACATGCTGAATGTACTTTTAACTAGGGAAATAATCGGGATTTTGATGATGTCACTCCCCGTTATCAGACGTGCATCGACAGGGTGGCAAAACATTATGGGCGTGTCAAAAAAAACTCGGAAAATTGACTCGGCGCATGCGCAATACCACAAGGTATCGGTTCTTGACAAGTAGCATGAAATAACAGAACACTGGCACTCAGCATCGAGCGAGACGGCGCGCAGAGACGCAACGCGTAGAGACAGAATGACATGCTGCTCTGGAGACGATCAACAACAGATGTTTAGTATAATAAAAGAACAAAGAAGTCTTTAAGAAAGGGACCTGACATTTTAACTCAAACTCAAAAGAGCCATATGCCGTCACCGGAAGAGCCATATATGGCTCGCGAGCCACAGGTTCCTGGCACCTGATTTAGGGTGATACATATTTAAGTAGCCTGGTAGTTGTATCAACATCTGCATGTAATCAATACCTATCAAATCAAATGAGTTCAGTACGATTTCAGTACGATTAAAACACTTTTTAACAATATTTATGAACACGTAACTCTGAACTGGACATTTGTTTGACTGTAGATATTTTTTAAGTTCTCTTGTCAACCAAATAAAAGTAGTGCTGCATTTTAAAAAGAAATTAATATAAAGTGAAAATTGTGCATGTTTAAAAAATTGCTTAACTTCAGAAAAATTAAATAAAGGGAGGAAAAGCTTAAAGTTCCCCATTTCTGTTTCACAGTTCTAAACAATTTTATAGATAATAAATCTCAACACGTTAAAAATGTAACAGTTTTAGAGCATCACTCTTATATCTAGCTTGTCCTGCCAGGATTTTAAACATGGGCTTGAATGGAGTCAGGGCCTCATGCACATGTGGAGGTGCTCATTGGTGAGCCTCAAACAATATTTATTTTTGGCAACTTTCCTCAGACCTGGCAAAGCTGTCTCAGGGACCATTTGGAAGCAGTAACTGGATGGGTGATTTCTTAGAAACTGCTCTTTCAGGGACACATCTGCTTGGACATCAACCAGTTGCACCTGGAGAGGCCCAGGACTTATCCATTTAAAGTGCTGCATGACTTCCCTTGAGAAGCCCCTGACATCAGTGATGATAAATGGGTTCTGAATGAAGCTGATGCTTCTGACATGGATATTTGCTTTTATCTTATCACAAAGCTCTTGTTTTGGTTTTTCGTCAAGTAGTGTTTTAGCAACGACACGCATGCATTCTATGACAAGCCCGCAGTAAATGGCTTTTTGTATTGACCCAAAATCCAAGCAACTCTGAGGGAACATTCATGAGCCCGTTGTTGGGCAGTGAATGTGTGGTTTAGGATCCTGGTTGACTGTTCATATTGGGCTGTGAGACCACTTATTTTCTGTGATCTCACTTCAGATTTGAGTGGATATGTTTTTTCAAAACTTGTATGTGTTGTTCCATAATGGCGTTTCACATTGGCACTTTTCTGAACATATACAGTCGTATGCAAAAGTTTAGGCACCCCTGATAATCTCCATTACTTTCATCTATAAATTGTTGGGCGTTTGGATCAGGAACTTCTTTGTCATATATATAATACTTCATGGACACAGTGATATTTTAGCAGTGAAATAAGGTGTATATGATAAACAGAAAATATTCAATATGCATCATAAGAGAATTAGACAGGTGCATAAATTTGGGCACCCCAACAGAAAAATCACATTAATATTTAGTTGAGCCTCCTTTTGCCAAAGTAACAGATTCTAGAACATTATGGTCAAGAATTTGCTGGTACTGAGTTGAATCCATGCGACCCTCAACTTTAACTAGATTCCCAGTAGCTGCACTCGCCACACAGCCACACAGCCACACAGCCACACAGCCACACAGCCACACAGCCACACAGCCACACAGTCACACAGCCACACAGCCACACAGCCACACAGCCACACAGCCACACAGCAAGTGCTTTTCTAGGAATGCTGTGTTCTTCTGCTCCATGCGTAACGCCTCTTGTTGTGACCAAACCGCTCCAGCTTTGTCTCATCAGTCCACATCACTTTGTTCCAAGATGAGCCTGGCTGGTTCAAATGTAGTTTTGCATACCTCAAGCGAAGAAAAGGCTTCTTCCTATCACTCTCCCATCCAGCTGTTCTCTGTGCAGTGAGCGCTGAATGGTGGAGCAATGCTCAGTGACTCCATCTGCAGCCAGATGACCTGCAGGTCTTTGGAGGTGGTCTGAGGGTCGTCCTGGACCATTCTGACCATTCTTCGCCTTTGCCTCTCTGATATTTTTCTTGGCCTGCCACTTCTGGCCTTACCAAGGACTGTGCCTGCTGCCTTCCATTTCTTAATAACATTCCTCACAGTGGAAACTGATAGCTGAAACTTCCGGGATAACGTATTGTAGTCTTCCTAAACCATCCTGCTGGACAATCTTTGTTTTTAGATAATTCGATAGCTGTTTTGATGCCCCCATGTTGCCACTGTTCAGAGGAGAATCAAAGAGAAGCACAACTTTATGGAGGACCAAAAATGACTTAAGTATAAATAAATAAATGAATAAATATAGGAATAAATAAATAAATGCTTAAATAAATGTATAAAATAAATAAATGAATAAATATAGGAATAAATAAATAAATGCTTAAATAAATGTATAAATAAATAAATAAATGCTTAAATAAATAAATATAAGTTATAAATCAACAGAACATCATTAAATATATATATTTCTACATTTCTTAATTTATTTATTTATCTATTTATGTGTCCACACGTATTTCTTCATTTATTTATGTGTGACATTTATGTGTCCGTATATTCAAATGAGCTGGGCCTCTGTCTAAAGCCTGATTGGTCACAGGAGTGTGATGCACCTGGTGTGTTATGCTCTACTACTCCTGCCTCGCTCAGCTCACCGTTAACAGAGGTTAGCCTAGCCCTAGACAGCTTTTTGACTTCAGCCGTTTATCAATTCTAAGAACACTGAGAACAGACTCGTGTTCTTTTGGAGTCTGGTCTTGGAGTCTGGTCTTGGGGGTCTGGTCTTGGGGGTCTGGTCTTGGGGGTCTGGTCTTGGAGTCCGGTCTTGCAGTCTGGTCTTGGAGTCTGGTCTTGGGGGTCTGGTCCTGGGGGTCTGGTCTTGGGGGTCCAGACTCTCGAGGACGCAGGACGGTCTTTCTGGTCTTGTGACGTCACCACATCAACTGCTATTGCTCATGAATTTACTCCAATTATTCACTGTAACATACTATACAGTGGAGTAGAATGTGTCGCGGTGTTCACTGTCGTTTGGCGTAGGTTACGAATAAACGATTATAACTATACAACGTCTCATAGCTTTCTGACCCAGGGTCGCTACAATAGGAAGTTATGAATCTTAACCCTCAGTCAAATTGACGTAACGTTATCTTTTAATAAATAATAAACTATTGTGCTCTTTAGATCCTCCCAAACCTATGTATATCTCATGTTTAGCCGCTACGGAGACATCAGAGCCAGCGGAGCATTTCAAAAAGTCCTGCCGAGATCCGGCTGCTCTCGGCGGCCACGCAGCGCACTGAGCGCCCGGCGCCCGGAGCTCCGTGGTCCCCGAGCAGGACCTCAAATCTCCGTCGCAGATCCTTATCAGGCTGAATCTCGATAAACCGACCACAGATTTGATGCTTAAACTACTAACTTCTCGGCTGAAAACATCCTTGAATTACATTCCGTGACTCAACAGTAGTATTTAGAATGTACAGACAAGAACGCATAATAAACGCTGTTCGTCTACAGATCCAAGTGCTAGGGATCGATTGCTTCTGTTTTGCTCCCCGACTCGACCAATCAGGCTTTAGACAGAGGCCCAACTCATTTGAATATACGAACACGTAAATGTCACACATAAATAAATGAAGAAATACGTGTGGACACATAAATAGAGAAATAAATAAATGAAGAAATACAGAAATGTAGAAATATATATATTTAATGATTTTCTGTTGATTTATAACTTATATTTATTTATGTATTTATTTACACATTTATTTAAGCATTTATTTATTTATTTATACATTTATTTAAGCATTTATTTATTTATTTATACATTTATTTAAGCATTTATTTATTTATTCCTATATTTATTCATTTATTTATTTATTTATTTATTTATACTTAAGTCATTTTTGGTCCTCCATACAACTTGCCATTGGCTCCCTTAAATACCTTTTTTAATGACTGGATGCACCTTTCTATGGAATTGAAGGCGTAACGAGTTATTCAGACTAATTATGTGTTGCAGTTAATCAGCATTTAGTAGGTACAGGTATTCAAATCAACAAAATGATAAGGGTGCCCAAACTTTTGCATAGCCTATTTTTCACATTTGATTTAATTTCACACAACTCAATACTGCTACACTAAATATCTTTGTCTGGAAAACACCCCAGCACTCAGTGCTAACTAGAAAATGAATATTACACAACTGTGATCTTTTTTTGGTGAAGAAAGAGTAAATTATCATCCAGCCTCGGAGGGGTGCCTAAACTTTTGCATACGACTGTACGACACACTGGTGTTGGGCTGTCCGTCCATTCCGTATTAAATGCTAAATTTTCACTGTCCACTTTTCTTTTTTTGGAGGGCGCCATTTGTTCCTTATGTTTCCATCCCTTTTGCTGTCTCACTCGACCTTTTCTTAACTCTCTCAGGCGCAGTCTTCTGTTTCTCTCCCTTTGTTTTCTACATGTACCGCTATCTTTCTTTTTCTTTATACCGTCTTTTCATGTGTAACCTGCCTCTAACTTTGTCATCTGTCTGTGCTGTCTGTAGAGTAATGTTTACCGCCAAGAATGCATAGATTTGATTGGCTCAGTGGTATCACGTGGGATGGCTTAACTCACATGCAATTGGTCTGTGTGTTTCCTCATCCACTAAACCACTACACTAGAAACAGCAAAAGCTGTGCCGTGCTGCAGGGTAAAAATAAAAGTGCCCTGTCAGGTTTTAAATCATAACCTTCTGTTTTGTCTGGCGGTCCGGGTCTGGACGGGACCGTGGTTCGCCAGTTATTGATCTTGTGCTACAGCCTTGCCTCATCTGCTGGCTGTAGCCTGGCCCTCTTCAACCTGCTACTGCCTGGCTTATTGGTTATTGGTTTGGATATGTTTCATCCATTAAAACCTTCCTGGCCTTTTGGGCTCACAATCATTTCTATTTTCTGGATCACATCAGCTCATACAACCTGCCTTTCTAGCAGGTACCCACAGGAGACTGCCATCCTTTCTAACAATGTTGGTACATTGGACTTCAGTTTAAAGTTTATCAACCAGGGACATTTCCTCGTTGTAGTTTAGACTTTTGGACTTCCTCCTTGGTGTGTAACAAAGCGTATTCCTTTGTATTCTCACATGTTATTGCAGCAGTTCCATGTCTCCTCCGCTTTAATTTTGACCTGTCAATGAAAGATAAACATATTTTTCATCTCTGGATATGTTCACCCAACCCAGGGCCTGCTATTCATTGTCCCACTGTCTCTAATCCGTTGTTTAATGATTTTTGTGATGGTAAATCATTGTGCTTTCTACATGTCAATATCTGTAGTTTGTTGCCAAAACTTGGCTATTTAAAATTGTGGGTGCACTGCACATGGCAAACTCTGATGTTCTGGCTGTCTCTGAATCATGGCTTAAGAAAGATGTCTCGGATCTAGACATTTGATTACCCAGTTACAACGTCATTGATCAGGATAGATCTACCAAGGGTGGCGGCATGGCGTTATTTGTAAAAGACTATTTGCAATGTTCTGTTACGCTGTCTAAATCAGTCCCTCAGGAATTTGAACTGTTACTGTAAAAACTTAAACTATCAAAACATTTCACTCTTTCTGTTGCTGTTTGCTATAGACCACCCTCTGCTCCAGCATGCATATTAAGAGCTCTCGATGAACTGTTTCCTCTGAGTTTGCCTTTCTGGGTGACCTAAACTGAAATATGACCCCAACCCCCCAAGATCTACAGTGATGATGGCTTGGAGCTGGAGTTCGTCAGCTCCTATTCATATCATGGCTTGTGGTTGGACTCATCTCTCTCATTTAACATAAACATAATTAACCTTCTGGCTAAAGTCAAAGCTAGACTGGGTTTCCTCTATTAAAACAAGGCCTCCTTCACACACTCTGCAAAATGTACCATTGTGAAAAGGAACATCCTTCCTCTATTTGACTACGCCGATATAATTTATGAAATGGCATTCACGACCAACCTCAGAAAACTAGACACATTCCACCACATAGCAATCTGTTTAGCCACAGTTGCACCCTTCACCACCTACTTCTGTGATCTTTACAGATTGGTGAATTGGCCCTCCCTACATACCAGGCGGCTACAAAACTGGCTGCTCGTGGTCTACAAATCCATTTTGGGAATGACCCCTTGCTAACCCTCAAATCTTCTGCACATTTATGACAGCAATCGCCGTTTAATATCCAGTGACTTCATTAGGTTAATCATTTTAATCAAGTCCGGAATGTGTTTGGTCATAACTCCTTCATTTTGCCGCTGCAGATGTCTGGAACTCACTGCAAAACACGCTCAAACTAACAGCTCTCACCTCTCTCACCATGTTCTAAAAAAGCTGCAACGAGTCATAGTTCACTGCTGAGCAGCCCTTACTTATCTCTCTCTCTTCCATTTGTACATGGAGCATCCAGCAAGCTGCCTTTTTTATTTTATTTTTGTATTTTAGTATTTTATTTATTGTTTATTTTTGAAAATAGTTTATTCATTTACCCATGTTGTCTTTAGCAATTTTCTCATGTGTTTGTATACTGTATTGTATCTGTGCTGTTTGTGTCACTTGTGTGGACTGCGCTGCTGCCTTTTGGCCAGGTCATCATTGTAAATGAGAATTGGTGCTCAATTAATTTTACCTGGTTAAATAAAGGTCATATATAGTGTCATTGAAGAATTGCTACTGGAACATAATTGTAACACTGACAAAGTGTTGGCTGGTAAGGGAAACACTTCAGGAAACCAATCCTGTTTTTTTACTTTCAGAGATGGGACCTTTTGGCACTGATTACAAGAGGTCATTGTTTTGTCAAAAAGATGTCTCTGGCCAGTGGAATATATTTGAGATGATACTACCAGGAAGAATACATTTAAATATGTCCCCATTGTAAGTTTTTGAACAGAGTTAATCAATAGCAATGATATTTTAGAAAAAGTATTCATTGAAGAATCATTTAAAAACTTTTTAGAACACAGGTTAAAGTTAGTGTTTACCCTATCTATCAGTAGATGACGGTATAAGTGTATCTCCTGTTATGTTGCGGGCCAATTTAACCCATTTCAAAGTTTGAAAATCTAGGAAAAATACTTCTAAGTAGTTTTTCTGTATAAAACTTATTCTGCTTACCTTATTTAGTGTAATCAACGTGCTGTCCCCACTGACATCAGGACAGCAGAAAGTCTCTACAGCTTCCACCGGAAACTGAAAACGCAACTTTTCAGACTAAATCTGGATTAAAACACAGATTTGCTCTTCAGCAGCACTTGAATGGCTCTTACTATGGTACTTTTATAGTTTGACTATGCTCAGGAAATGTTACTTTCTGTATTTTTGTTGTTCTTAGTTTGTTCTCTAGGTTGAAATGCACTTATTGTAAGTCGCTTTGGATAAAAGCGTCTGCTAAATGACATGTAATGTAATAAAAAAAAATACTAGAAAAATATCACGTATTTGCAACCCCCCCCTTCAGGTTTATTTAACAGAGATGATGTTCCTGGGTCAATTTGACCCGGCTGTGAAAGTGAAGGCTAAAAGCCATCAGAAGAGTCACGTTTAGAC
Source organism: Liparis tanakae (assembly GCA_036178185.1). NCBI lineage: Eukaryota > Metazoa > Chordata > Actinopteri > Perciformes > Liparidae > Liparis > Liparis tanakae. The sequence continues at coordinate 9,275,728 of CM070094.1, read as the reverse complement.
TATTTCTTTCTTAGTAAATATAGGACAGTCTCCCTCCCACCAAGTTTCAACACACAAACTCACACCAACACACACACACACACACACACACACACACACACACACACGCTCACTGACACCAACACTCCCACACATATCAGCACACACACACCCCGTTCACAACCCCATGTATAAAGTTGTACACATTTCAAACTTCAAACCAGGTGATTGTTATGGGAACCGTCTCTATCCTGCTGTGTGCCCATCACCCTACATGAGAAGCACACTTTACAAACTAAAAAATGTTTATCATCTTCTAACTTTTCCCCTAAATACACCTTTATTGGACATGGGACACTAATGGGAGGGTTTCTTTCATGTCTCAACTAATAAATATATTGTATAGTACTTCTAATAGACTGTCTGTCTGACTGAGAGTGACCCAATCTCAGACGCACACACATTCTCTTTCTAACGACCCCACCAGTGCGAGAAATACAGATACTATTTTGACGGGAACCTTTATTTTTCCTTGCGGGAAAACTCCATGCACGCCTTAGCAGGGGAGGGGCTAAACATACAAAATGGTTGCTGAGAAGTCCTACAACATTACACTATGCAGATACATATGACTGCACCAATAGGATGGCTGTGTGCTGGCCTTAGGTCATCTTTTATCATATAATTTATGCATTACAACACTAAAAATAAACATAACTAACGTTTACTTTCAATACAAATCCTTTATGACTCATTTGTCCTGATTTTTAGAGGGCGGGTCATTATGACCCTGAACAGCACAGGTGTCTGAGCTCTATTTATCTACATGAAATTTTTTTTTTTACAAAATGCAAATAAAATTTAGGATAAAATACCTGTTATGGTAGACTAATGTAATTTAGATTTAGATTTTTACAATGTACCTAAAAAATAGTTTGAACATGTATTTTTCATTAAAACGAATGAGTGCTCCTGATTAAACTCTGATCTATGGGGGGGGGGGGGGGTAACTCAATTCCACAAAAAATGGTTTTAATTGTTAGTAATGTTGTTGGTGATGATGCACAAACTAAAGTTTTTAGAATTTTTTGGTTTCTGACCACTTTTGGATGATTCAACATTAACTGGGTCAAATTGACCCGGGAACATCACGGCTGTATGTAAGAAACGAACAAAACAGGAGGGTTAAAACATACAGTTGGATATATTTTCATCTATGTTATTGATATATGCATTTAATGCGTTTTTTACGTTTGAGCTCTGTAATATGGAGGACTAAAAATGACTTAAGTATAAATAAATAAATAAATGAATAAATATAGGAATAAATAAATAAATCCTTAAATAAATGTATAAATAAATAAATAAATGTATAAATAAATAAATAAATATGGGAATGAATGAATATAAGTTATAAATCAACAGGATAACATTAAATAAATATATTTCTACATTTCTGTATTTCTACATTTATTTATTTCTCTATTTATGTGTCCACACGTATTTCTTCATTTATTTATGTGTGACATTTACGTGTCCATATATTCAAATGAGCTGTGCGGTCCGAACGTCTGTCTGAAGCCTGATTGCTCAAGTCGTGGAGCAAGACAGAAACAATCGATCCCTAGCACTTGGATCTGTAGACGAACAGCGTTTATTATGCGTTCTTGTCTGTACATTCTAAATACTACTGTTGAGTCACGGAATGTAATTTAAGGATGTTTTCAGCCGAGAAGTTAGTAGTTTAAGCATCAAATCTGTGGTCGGTTTATCGAGATTCAGCCTGATAAGGATCTGCGACGGAGATTTGAGGTCCTGCTCGGGGACCACGGAGCTCCGGGCGCCGGGCGCTCAGCGCGCTGCGTGGCCGCCGAGAGCAGCCGGATCTCGGCAGGACTTTTTGAAATGCTCCGCTGGCTCTGATGTCTCCGTAGCGGCTAAACATGAGATATACATAGGTTTGGGAGGATCTAAAGAGCACAATAGTTTATTATTTATTAAAAGATAACGTTACGTCAATTTGACTGAGGGTTAAGATTCATAACTTCATATTGTAGCGACCCTGGGTCAGGAAAGCTACGAGACGTTGTATAGTTATTACCCTTTATTCGTAGCCTACGCCAAACGACAGTGAACACCACAACACATTCTACTCCACTGTAAAGTATGTTACAGTGAATAATTGGAGTAAATTCATGAGCAACAGCAGTTGATGTGGTGACGTCACAAGACCAGAAAGACCGTCCTGCGTCCTCGAGAGTCTGGACTCCCAAGACCAGACTCCCAAGACCAGACTCCAAGACCAGACCCCCAAGACCAGACCCCAAGACCAGACCCCCAAGACCAGACTGCAAAAGAACACGAGTATGTTATCAGTGTACTTGGAATTGATAAACGGCTGTAGTCAAAAAGATGTCTCAGCTAACTCCTGCTAATGGTGAGCTGAGCGAGTCAACTTCAGCATCATGTGCCAGGCAGAAGTAGTAGAGCATAACACACCAGGTGCATCACACTCCTGTGACCAATCAGGCTTTAGACAGAGGTTCGGACCGCCCAGCTCATTTGAATATACGGACACGTAAATGTCACACATAAATAAATGAAGAAATACGTGTGGACACATAAATAGAGAAATAAATAAATGAAGAAATACAGAAATGTATAAATATATTTATTTAATGATGTCCTGTTGATTTATAACTTATATTCATTCATTCCTATATTTATTTATTTATTTATACATTTATTTAGTTATTTATACATTTATTTAAGAATTTATACATTTATTTATACATTTATTTAAGGATTTATTTATTTATTCCTATATTTATTCATTTATTTATTTATTTATTTATTTATTTATACTTATGTCATTTTTAGTCCTCCATACTGTAATGCACCAGGTACCTTCTAGCAGTTTAACACATTTTGGGGAATCAGAGGTTCCAGTCGCTTCTCCTGTATCTGGATGACATAGTGTTTGTTTCTCTGCATGCTTGTATATGTAGTTAATTTCTTCGTTGATCGGTCCGTTGTGGTGAGATGATGGTGAGGAAGAGATTGAAGAAATCTGTCTTTGCGAGTGACTTGTTACTCTGTTCGTCCAGCACTGCATACATATTGATGGCTTCATCTTTTCTCCCAGCAGGATAGGCTTTAATCAGGCAGATCTTGGCACATGAGCGTGGGCTGTCTGCATTGCCGCAAATCTCCGTGCACTTGGAAGTGACTGTGGGCGTGTCTTCATCCGGCTCCCCGATTTCCTCCTTCTCCGTGACAGCACTGTCGTTGAAGACAGGAGGGCCTGGGTGTAGGGCCGTGATGTGTCTCTCGCTGTTGCACTCGGCACATTTGATTGGCACTTTGCAGTCTTTCGCTATGTGCTGAGTTGACCCACAGCACTTGAAACAGATGCGGTTGTCTTTGAGGTAAGCCTTACGTTCTTCTATATGTTTGGATGTGAATGTCCTACACCTCTTGAGTGGGTGTGGCTTCCTGTGTATAGGACACTCACGGTCTGGGTCGCCTGTCTTCATCTCCGCTGAGCTGCTGTCACCGTAACTGAATTCGGGTGAGACCTCCGTCTTGTGCACGCTTACTGGGGCTTTGTAGCCGTATTTCGTGGCACTCTCTGCTTTTGGTGGCGTGTGGCTGCTTGGGTCATTCCGCACTTTAGCCTGTCGCCGGACAAACTGTGAAAATATGGAGAATGGAGGGAAGGATACGCCGTTTTCCTCTTTGAAGCTGAATCCGGTCGATATCCATCTCTCTTGCAGGCTGTATGGTAGCTTCTCTGCAAATGGGTTCAGTCCGCGAGCTGTATCCAAAAAGGCAAGGCCTGGTAGGTATCCTTCTTCCTTGGCGCATTCCAGTTCCAGGAGGATATAACCGAGCTCTCTGAGTTTGGCATTGTCTTTGTTGGTTAGCTTTGGGAAATCTTCGATCTTTTTTAGCAGTGCATCTTCTACGGCTTCTGGTGTCCCGTAGCATTCCTCCACACGTTGCCACACCATGTGGAGGCCTGCAGCGGGATTGAGGACGTGCACTGAGCGGATTCTCCGCGCCTGCTCTGCTGAGTCTGCGCCAAGCCACTTCACCAGCAGATCCAGTTCTTCCCTGGATGTCAGATTCAGGTCCTGGGTGGTGCTGAGGAAGGAGGCTTTCCATGACCAGAAATGTTCGGGGCGATCATCGAACTGTAGCAGGCCTGAGCTCACCATTTCTCGCCGCATGAGGTACTTGGCGAGGTCTTGTGCTGGCTGTGGCTCGGAGGAGGACCCCCTGTGCGGACTGGGAGACAGCTGAGGCATGGGGAGGAATCCCTTTTTTCTGTTGGTTACGAGTGGCATTGGGTTATGATGAGCAGCTGGTTCGGCGAGTCTGTGCAGCGGCGCATCTGTCGCCGGTGGTGGTTCTCTGCCGAACATCGCCGAGTGCTGCTGCACGTAGTTGCCGGCACGTTCATAAGCGTTGAAGGGCTTTCCCGGGACGTATGGCTCTTGGTGCTTCTCCTCGCTTTCAATCTCCTCTTCCTCGTAGGCTGCAGCTTCTGCCTCGGCGGTAGCAACCATCTTTTGGATGGTGAGAACGTGGAGACTGGCTTCGAGTTCAGCCTTCTGTCTCATCATGTTTGCTTCTCTCTCGGCAAAATTCAGCTGTGCTAGTGCAGCTTTAGACTTGGCACGTGCTCTGGCGGCTGCTGATGATGTAGATGATTTGCTGGACCGCTTGGATATATGTGACCGGGAGTCGGGTGTTCGAAATGGCTCCTGCTTCTGGGTTGCCTCATGGTCGTGTTCTAATAGCTCTTGAGCAGCAGCGCCTTGTGCTTGTTCAGTGGCATCACCGTCTGCTCCGTCTGCATGAAGCATTGTGGTCTTCTAAAGCTTTCTTCTTATGCTTGAGCTCACTATGCTCTTATCTTTTTACTATGCTGTCCTCCACTTGCGTTTCTTTGTGGCAGGCTTAAACAGCTAGCTAACAGCGTTCTTGAATGAATAAAAAAGAACTACAAATCTTTGGTTTCTTGTGTTTACTTGTTTCTTCTTTGCACTTATTCATCACAAGGTAGACGTTTTTGTAAAACTGTAACAGAATAAAAGAAAGACATACATAAATACCACACACAACAATGTGGCACAAAGACCGCATGAATACGAGCACTAGCATAGTTCAGCTCTAGCTCTAGCTCTGAAACCTCGACACATGCAAAACATACATTCGTCCTATTTATACAAATGTCCAAACGGCATTTATACAACGACAAAGAACACGCTACAATATGTACTTACAGATAAATAGTATCCGAAGCTCACGCGTGGAAGAATGCGCTTCGAGGTGGTTTCAGCCCAAACAGTGTGCTCTCTACGTGGCACGATTCAAACAGATGAAAACTAAGCTTGTCCGCCCGTCCACAAGGTGACAGTACTTCCTCATCTACCAACACCAAGCTACTGACTGACATTTATTAGAGAAGGCAGAACAGCTTTACCTGTGGCCTAGTGTCGTTATCTCTGAAAGCCAATGTACAGGTTACATGGGTTTATTGAACGTTGGTCCCTGACTTGCATATTCTGGATAAACTGATATTACATATGAAAATATACTACAGATTCCCCCCTTACGAGGCTTAATCAAAGTCTCGTAATCAGAAAATATCAGTACGTACAATTAAAAAATTCTCTCATTAAAGTTTCAAAAATAGTGAGATTATAAAAACCTGTCAGGCAGAAATCATTTCTTATGATGTCAATAAAACAATATTAACAGGAAAATCCTCTCACGCTGCCTCTGCCTAGGCAACCTTGCATCTAACTTAAACAACTGATGTGCTGAGTTGTAAGCAAATGGTGTAAGGAAATGATTCTTAAATACATCTGGAATTACTCAGTAAAATATAACAAAATAATATCCAGAGTCAGGCTAGGACAGCCCATCGGACCTTCCTCTGGACCTCTCCCTGCCTTAATTACCTTTGACCCTGATTGTCACAAAATAGAAAAACATCTGAGGTTCCATTATATTTAACAGAAAATATCATTGCTCCAAACAATTAACACATAACCAAGAAAATTAATTTCAATATTACTAATATTTCATATATGAGAAGACATATCACTGCAGTTCTTCAGCAGCCTTGACACTTGTTGTTAGTGTCGAGGAGTCTTCAATCTGGATGCTGTATCACCAGTTCTCGTATAAAGTTCTTCAGGCCACTCGTCATGTTCACGTTTTGAGAGGCTGGTTTCATTCCACACTGGAGTCCTTCAACACTCCATCATCTCACAGTGGTTTCTCTAGAATGACAGAAGAGAACCAGTAGCTTGCATACAGATCAAATCGAAACATTAAACATGAATTATCACTTCCATGAGTAAATGTGACATTTTAAAAACATTTTGTCCCTTTAATGTATTGTCATTTATTTCCCCTCCCCTCTCGAGACTCTTCAGAGTTCCGAAAGAGCAAAGAAATCAAATAAAAAATGTTAAAATGTGTGTTCTCTCGCACCAAGATGCTGTTTAAATCCTTTTTTTTTTTTTTCAGAATTGTTTTTACCGTTTTATCTAAACACTTTTTGAGCATTATACTTGGCAACTGTTTTATTTTAGCTCGACACGCTTCGGGTCATCGTGAGAATCTGTCTACACCTGTTTAATAATTACAGAAGCATCTTCCTTCATCACAGTCACATCCTTGAGTGTAATATTGACCTTTAAGTTCACTACCGGTCCAATGTTGTTCATAATCAAAGACTGGCTGTTGGTAGAAAGCAACTGGAACCACTGGATGTGGCTTGAACGACTGGAACTCAGGTTGGTTCTGCTCCAGTTGTGGTGGAGGTTGATTTAATGGAGCCCAATGATTAAGTTTCCTGAGGGTCTCTCGATCTTGTTCTTTCAAATCATCCTCCTTCTTCCGATACAGCTCCACCTGGTGGGCTATATGGTCTGTGTACACATTATTCTTCATGTTTCCAAGGCCAGTCACCTCTGCCAATCTGCTTTGTACTGGCAACGGCAACCCCATCAGGATTTTGCCTCTCAAAATCGATTTGCATTTTGTTCTGGATCATTACCTGTGACATTCATCAATGTTTGATGAGACCTTGAAACAAAAGCTCTGGGATTTTCATCCAGTCATACTATATTTCTAAAAGCGCGCACACATCTGGCTTCACACACACACACACACACTTTTCCTTCTCTCTCAAACAGGCTGCAAATCAAGCCCTCATACATACCTCGAATGTTCACTATAGTAGGGTCACCACATAGCATTCAGTCATTATGATGTTTAAGTCGCTGTATATAATGTTGAATTTTTTGCCGCCGTCTGGAATGTGGGTTACTTTGATAAATGGACTGCATCGAAAAAGTCACTCGTCAGTGATTTCTCGAGCAGAAATGTTCTCTTAATAAAATTTTAACGCACAATTCCTATAAGCCCATACTACGCAATGACTTAAAATTCCCCATTTTTGCGACTTTTAATCTCTTTGTCATCCACAAGAGATCCTTATCCTGTGACCCTCCTCTTAATCACTTAGGACTCTGTACTCTTATTCCCTGAAGTTACTTTAATTCATGACTATGTCGAGCAAACGTTAATTAATGACCAGGTTTAATGCGTCTTAAAGCGACACTATGTAACTTTTCCCCTGTAGCACCCCCTTCTGGTATTTAACGTTTACTTCAGTGTCATAAACATCTGGCTCTCGAGCCATATATGGCTCTTTTGGCTCGTGAGCTCACAGCTGATCGGCCTCGGCAGCGGCAGCGCGCCTCGAAGAGCCGCGCCCGGTGTTCTCCACAGCAGCATGACATTCCGTCTCTACGCGTCGCGGAGCAAATAAAAAGTGTCCTGCGAGCTTGGACTGGCACTATATGACGTTGGGTAATCACTGCCAGAAAGCAAGTTGAAGTACTTCCGGCCGGTCACAACATCTTACATTCAGCAGTTTTCTGGCCACAGCGGAGGAGCACATCAACATATTAAAAGTCATTGTAGCGGCACAATCTTTTTCAAGCTGTTATTTTAAAAAGGTGGAAAAGTTACATTGTGGGGCTTTAACATTAAAACAAATCAAAGGCCTTATTTTTGAATAACCTGCACGCTCAACTAATATTTCCTATTCTACACTGTTACGGCCTCTAAAGGTCCACAGGCCGCAACATACGAATAAGGGATAAGGCTGAGGGGGAAACGAAGGAGGCACACAATAAAGTCAGGTATATAAGCAAAGAAGGGAGATTTATTTCACAGGGCGTAGGGTTTTAACAAAGGGTGGAATAACATAGAACAAAAAAGGAAGAAAGTCATCAGGGTCTCTAAGGCCAACACAACAAACAAAACCCCCATTCTAACTAGAAAGAAAAGATCCCACTGACCTACCAGAGAAGAAAGGAAAAACAATACTGACCTCCCTGCCTGACCACAAAACAGGAGAAAACATATACAACAAAAATGGCAGAGAACCCCTACAAACTTTACCTGCAAGAACACAAATGGTGGCCTACTCATCGGCACCATACCAACACAATCAGAGGTTGAGGGAGAGAGAGGCAGAACACTTACTCTGGGTGTATATATGTCCCTCCCACTGATTACCTGATCCTTCTCAGGTGGTGTTGCTCCCTCCCTCTTCCTGGAAGAGGGCGGTCTTAAGTCACGTGACATAACAACACTCTTTTAAATTTTAGTCCTAATATTCCCCCTTTCTATATGGGGTCAGATCAGTCTCAATAATTGCAAATGCACACAGAAAGATTCACAAATGCACAGAAAGATTCACAAATGCACAAAAAGATTCACAAATGCGTAGAAAGATTCACAAATGCGTAGAAAGATTCACAAATGCACAGAAAGATTCACAAATGCGTAGAAAGATTCACAAATGCACAGAAAGATTTACAATAAATATTTTTTTTTTAAACAAAAAAGCTGTTTTTATATCATATATATATATACGATTTGACACTGTTTTGAAATATTAAACAATACGGAGTTCCTATTTTTAACAGCTGTCGTAACCACGACAACAACAGGCGTAGTCGGCTGAAAGTCGCCAGTTAACACGGTCGCTTGTTAAATCGTGACACCGGTCACCTCCGCAAATTGCGTAGTACCTGCAACGCTGCCCCCACCCTTCGTGGGTAGGGGAGGGAGAGCTGCCCTCATGTGATTGGTTGAAAATAAGGGCGAGCAGCAGGGGGAGGAGGGGCCTGGAAAAAACACATTTGTGAATCCAGCCACGGCAGGGGAGTCTCATAAAACCCACACGTAAATGTGGCGCTATTGCATTTGTGAATCCAGGCACGGCAGAGGAGTCTCAAAAAAGCAACACGTAAATGTGGAGCTTTTCACAAACAAATGCAGTGCGATCCACAAATAAATACATACAAATGAAGAAATATATTTGTGTTTAAAATTTTTTTTTTTATTGTAAATCTTTCTGTGCATTTGTGAATCTTTCTACACATTTGTGAATCTTTCTGTGCATTTGTGAATCTTTCTGTGCATTTGTGAATCTTTCTACACATTTGTGAATCTTTCTGTGCATTTGTGAATCTTTCTGTGCATTTGTGAATCTTTCTGTGCATCTGTGAATCTTTCTGTGTGCATTTGCAATTATTGAGACTGATCTGACCCCATATTTCTGTCATTCATGCATAGACCAAATTTTTAATTTAACACGGCCAAACTTCCCACCAACAATCTAACCGCACTTCCCACAATAAAACAAAGATTCGCTTTAAACGGTGCAATTACTCATGCCCACGGAAGCACACACAGCTCCAACAAATGAACCAGCATATCAGTGAAGCCAGCAGATGCTTACCGTGTTCATGTTGTCTTGTATTCACACACGTTACTATTCTTGACGCCAATTTGTAGTTAATTTCTTCGTTGATCAGTCCGTTGTGGTGAGATGATGGTGAGGAAGAAAAGGTCGAGTGACGCAGCACTTAGTGAGAATACAAAGTTTTATTCTGTACAGCACAGGTCAAAAACAGACGCCTATAGAACGTCTGGAGACTTTCAGGAATCAAATGGAAAATCTGGCTAACATACATTTTACATACGTTCTTCTACAGAAATAGAAGAGGTGGAGTTTATTGTCACCAGCCTTTGTGGCCCAGTCATATGTAGGCGTAATTGCCTCATCCTAAAACTGCCTGACCCCAACCCCATCTAATCTTGGGGTCCATTCGGTCCAAACTTGTTGATTCCCTGATGTCTGTTTGTTTAATGGCTTTACCTGTGGCCTAGTGTCGTTATCTCTGAAAGCCAATGTACAGGTTACATGGGTTTATTGAACGTTGGTCCCTGACTTGCATATTCTGGATAAACTGATATTACATCGTATATGAAAATATACTACATATGTTCTTTGCCTCTGACATGGATGTTTTTGTTTATTTTTTATCACAAAAAATACTTGTTTGCAATTGCGCAATAACATTATTAACCAATACAACTTGCAAACTAGCACCAATGATTCAACCTGCTTGCTTGGAGTCTGTTCCACAACAGTCCCCAATGTTAGTCACTTGATTAATTTTTTGCTAAAGATAGATTTGATTTTGGAGCGAGTAACACAGGTTTCACAGGAAATGTATCGGTGTAAATATATCAGTTTTCTTTGCAAAATGTAGTGAAGTAAAAGTGAAAGTAAACAGAAATATGAAAAGCAAAGTAGAGTACACATATCCAAAACTACTTAACTATACACCACTGCTTTCATGTTACATATTAACACAAAAATAAACAATGAGGATAATCAAAAGGTTTTCCCAGTCACATACACATATGTGACTATTCTCAAACACATGCTATACCACCACTTCCTTTGAAGTGTATCTTGTTTTAATGTCTGCTTTTTGTTCGCTATGATAAAAGGAAATTGACAAATAATTTCACTATGGCCTTAAAATTAGAATAAGTCTGTGAAAGAGAGAGTTTATCAAGCAAAGCATCAACCTCAAGCTTACATTTCACCCTTTTACCAACCATCCTTAGTTGTACACTTCCACCCTCTATCTTTACTTTGTCACTGTACATTCACATTGTAGCAGTTTGAGATTAATTGGTTGGGGGATAATAAGAGAGAACGTGTAAAAGTGTAAAACTGAACGTGAACATATACACTGTAGATGACGGGCAGATGTAGGGATATACTCAAACTCTTCTGGTGTGCATTAATCCAGAGTTCCTGAGAGAACTGCACTTCAAGTGTACCTGTTTGTTTTCATGACTTTTGAAATGAATAGTTAAAGCAAATCAATGAAGCCCTTCCTGGAAACTTCCATCCTTAAATCACGATTGGATAACCCAGGTCACAGCAATAAAACAATGTTAATAACTGACTAATAACATGTGTTGTCCTGTCAAAGCATATTACTCGGATAGAACATGAGCCCAGTCATAATTTAGATTCAGGTTCAATCACATTTTTGGCCAGCTTGTTTCTGTATAGCCTGAATTATAGTTTGTGGTGAAAAAAAAAACAGCAGTAAAACCAATCCTCCCCCACCAGTGTCTAAACTGGATCTTCCTGTTGGTAATGTGATACACTATTTAAGGGGAGGAGGAATAACTTTGAACCTTTAGTCGTTTGTGTCAACTCTCTCTGACAGTCATCATGAAGGTAGCAGAGACCCTCCTGGCTCTCTCCCTCCTCCATGTCTGCTCTTCGGTCCCCATCAGCCGCCCCACCAACTGGCTCAGGCAATGTCGCGCCTCCTCCAACCTCTCCATCACAGCACTGGAGGTGCTGCCGGGCGGAGGCTGGGACAACCTCCGCAACACGGACGCAGGTCCAGTCATGAACCTCAGCTACTTCCAGTGTCAGACCACCGAGGACGGGCTTTATCTCATCCCAGATGAGGTGTTTGTCGTCACTCACAAGGAGACGAACATTGAGATGAACTCTGAGATAATCAGCTCCTGGCTGGAGCAGAGAAGCTTGACATCTAATTCTATAAATGCAGAGGTTTCCTACTACTCGGTGCTGAATGGAAAATTTTCGACAGAGAACCAGAGGATGAAAACCCATCAGGTCAAAGACTCTTCAACCACAGCCAGAGTGCAAGTAAGTTTTTATTTTCTATAGTTTGGATGAATAAAATGCACATGTGGTTAATGGCAGTTGATTATGGATCATGAGTTAAATTAATCTAATAGTTGTTTTATATAAATCACAACTATATGGTGGATTACTTGGATGGCTCGAACTGGTTGATACAAATGTTGAGTGGCCCTTGAACAGCTTTTGTATATTCAGTATTCAATAACATTGCCATATATGTGCCAATGTGAGCAAGACGGCTATTTCTTTATCTGTAGTTACAGAAAAAATCTTACAGATGGCCAGTTACAAAGTAAATTAAGCTAAATGAATACGAAATGAATAAGCTGGAATTAAAAATAAACTTTAACATGATATTTATATTTTTCTTCAAAGGTTCGTAACTTCATCTACACAGTTAAGGCGTTTCCAGACTTCACTCTGGACACACGCTTTTCCCAACAAGTCAAAGAGATAGCCGATGCAATTGAAAACAACCAAACAAGGAACCTAGTCTATCTTTCAGAGAAGATGGTGCTGGACTATGGAACCCACGTGATCACCAGTGTTGATGCTGGGGCCATTTTGGTGGGGGAAGACTACATCCATTCTTCAAATGTGTCCGACAGTGCATCGGAGAGTTCCTCTGACAAAATTCAAGCAGGCTTAAACTTTTATGACAAGGTCAATTTTGACATAAGCAGTCAGAATACCCAACAGAGCTCCGCTCTTTCATCATATCAGTCCAAGATTCAGTACTCTATCATTCAAAGCCATGGCGGGGGCACGCCTTTCTATCCTGGCATCACCCTGAAGAAGTGGCAGGAAAGTACCAAGAACAACCTGGTTGCTATTGATCGGTCGGGATTCCCCTTGCACTACTTCATAAACATCAACACCTTGCCCGATCTGCCACCGCCTACGGTGGACAAAGTGGCTCTTGCGGTGAGTCAGGCTGTGGAGCGATACTACACGGTCAACACACGGCCAGGATGCGTTGACGTTAAATCCAAGAACTTTAACTTCCAAGCCAACATTGATGACGCATCCTGCGAGGGCCCCGCTACAAACCTCAGTTTTAGTGGCGTGTACCAAGAGTGTACTTTTATCAGCTCAGATGCAGGTCCACTGTGTGATGCTCTGGCCCAGAAAAACCCAGAAACAGGGGACTTCTCCTGTCTTTCGCCTTATTCTGCCACTTTACTGAGATCGGAGGTGAGACAGCAGAGTTACACTTCTTACGAGTGCTACAACGAAGTCTATGAATGTGGGATTTTTTGGCTTGAAGATTGCGTTCGTCAAGTGTGTCAGGACAACTACCACGTTCGCTCTGCACGCATCGACACCTACTGGTGCTCTGTGAGCGGAAAGGCCCCAGACAACTCAGGGTATCTGTTCGGAGGCATGTACAGCCCCTCCCTCCTGAACCCCCTCACCAATGCAAAAAGCTGTCCCACAAGTTTCATTCCAGTGAAGTTTCTCTCGGATGGCCAAGTGATCTGCGTGGGTAAGGACTATGAAATCGGCAGCAGATACTCAGTGTCATTCGGAGGCTTCTTCAGTTGTCAGTCAACCAACCCGTTGGCAAATAATCATCGCCGCTGCCCTCCTAAGTTCAGCCAGCACCTCGCCGCAGTGAGCGACGGCTGTGAAGTCCTTTACTGTGTCCAGTCAGGACTGTTCACAGGTGGGCAGCTGCTTCCAATCCGACTACCACCTTTCATCAAGCCTCCACTTGTCAGCATGCAAGCCAAAAATAAAGTCATGGTCATGACTGATGGAGATATGAGCTGGATCAGAGTGGGGAAGACCAAGGCTTGGAAGCTGGCCAAACCAGAGGAAATCAAGGCAATGTTTGAGAAGCTTAACCCTGAATCGAGTCACATGTCTGGTGGTGAAAAAGGCCGGGTTAGCCTTCGGGCTGATTGACATGATGGCGCTGGTGGTCATAGTGGCAGTAGTCCTGGTGAAGAGGAGGAGGAGGCTGGGAGCTGTGAGCAATGAGGAAATACGTAATGTGGAATATTTTAATGAACAATATGGCCTTTGAGGACAGCCGTTTGTTAGTCGGGTTTTAACGCAGCTCGATCTTAATATGCACCACATGGCTTTTACAAATTTGGCAAAAAACAGTGCCTCAAACCTGCTATTATTTTTGAAAGTCCACACATAGTTTAAAGGTGTGACGTCAAGACTTCCTTTTTTTATTCTCAACGCAGAAATCACAACCAACAGACCATGTTGTTTAAGGGATCCTAGATTGCATCAATTATTGTTATTCTTTTGAACTGTAAATGAAACCAATCAGTAGTTCACATCGCCACATTTGAAAATCTGCTGGATATTAATAAATACAATAGTTATAACACATTTATTGGGAGACATTTTGATACGTCTCGCCATGTGCCTTTCAGTGAAGCCATACAGCTCATGAGGCCAAGATGCCTCATGTCAAGTAGTGTAAAAACATTTTAAAACCCATTTAAAAACCTGGACGCTTTGTTTGACTCGTAACCATTCATACAATATTATAAAACATCTCACAACATTTTATGATTCATTTTTTTTTATAGATAATTGATTAACGATTTGTGAAGATTTTCTATGTTTTGTACTTAACGTTTTGTTTCGTGCTGCTAAATATGAAAGGATTTATGAATGTATATCAATTAAACTTCTCTGTACTGCACTTAACTACTAATTAAAGTGACCTTCAACTATTCAAATGGATCCATGTCATGGTTATATTACATACATGCTTCTTATGTCCTACACATACCTCCTTCAACGGCCATATAAACAAAATAATCAGCATTGTAACAGATCTGAGCTATGAGTGGGAGAGTTTTAACTTGGAAGCTTAACAAATCAAGTTAAATCTTTGAACTAAATACAAACACATGATGAAGGAAATTGTATTTGCACCGCATTGTGTTGCGGTTTGTACAACATGCCAAAATAACAGCTGCAAACTCAGACTTTGCAGTAAAAATCTGTAAACATAGCACCAAAGCTCACACTGGTCCTCTAAATAAAACAACTCTCTATGAACCCTCTCACACGGAGAGAGAATTATCTTCCCGACCTGACTGTAAGGCACCAACATTCCAGTCACATTCATGAACAGAGAACGGCTAAGCTCACCTCATGACCTTGGCCAAGGTTATCAGTACACAGACATGGCTGGCTGGCTCTGACATTATACACACACACGTTATGCACACGCTCCAACAGACAGACACACACATACTGTACGCTCACATGCACAGGGGCGTTTCCCGTAAAGAGCGCTCAGACATGTGCATCTTTTTCTCTTGTGACTATAGAAGAATCTCCCTCCCTCCCCCCCACACACACAGCTGTAAGGGATTTATAGAGCTGGGTCATGAACATGAAAACAAACCCACTCAGGCTAGGAAATTGTTTCTGGGAAGTACAAGAGAAAGAGAGAGAGAGGAAGAGAGAAAGGAAGAGAGACAAAGAGACAGATATACAGCCCTGAAGCAGGGGAACTCCCTCCCTTGGTCTTTTTCTATTTTTAATAGGGCGAAGGACGGACAAAAGTGTCCACCCAGCAGGCTTCTAGCACAGCTTGCTGCAAAGCCAAAGCTCTCTCAACCGTGATTTCATTTCCAGCAGGTTTAAGAACCTTTCAGTTGCATTTCATCTTTTGCTGTGAGCTGCGCCATTGATGGGGTTCATAAAAAGACCGAGGCACGACCAAGGTATATTTCTTGGCTGGAGCGGGATTTCAGCAGGCAGAGCACGTGGCAGCCCGACAACTCCCAAAATAAGATACGATCTGAAGGACAACACACGGAGTACATTCCACGGTAAGAGTGCCCGTCCATAGTGTGTGTCTCTGTTGTTTTTATTAGGGATATAGGATTACTCCACTTGATAAAGCAGGGGGATTACGATCTCCTCTAAATGTACTGTGTGACAGACATTATTCCTCTATGAATATGAGCAATCCCTCTATGTGGTCTGCTCTCTGAACCTGTGGAAATCCATTTTAACTCAAGGCTGAACAACGTTACCGCCTACAACCGCTAAGAAGTAGACTAAACACTATGTTGTTCCAAGCAGGCAACCATGCGAGTTGGAGGATACCCACGGAGCAACGTCATCGTGCTCACACTGACTGTACTGGTCCTGTTGGAGGTCTGCGGAGTCCAGGGCTGTTGGGTTGGCTCAGGGTCAGAGTGTGAGAAAGCCCCTTTTGTCCCGGGCCACAACCTGGCAGGAGAGGGTTTCGATGTGGTGCGGATGCGTCGCACGGGGGCATACGTCATCAATGTCAAAGCACATCTGGCCGACAACCACACCTGTACACTGTGTCCAAACCGCTTCCAAGCAGGACAGGCAAGCACAATGAAACTCACTCTGCTCACTCTTTCCATCATTGTGTCTTCAAACAATCTCAACTCACTTCACTTCTTTCGGACTGTTTTTTGTTTTGTTGTTGCATCTTCTTCCCTTCCTCTGTATTCCACAGATTTCTAACTCTATTCTTCCTCAACCTGCATCCCACTCAACATCCTGCCTTTATTTTTTCTCCTCAGATTCAAAAGCTCCCAACTGCAGTGTTGGACTGGCGACCTTTCAGCCGCTGCAGTAAGCAGCTTTCTAGTGCCCTCCACCACTCGGTGGACTCCCTGCTGCGAAGTTCCAGCTCCATGGTTAACAATAACTGGGGCTTGGGATTGAGTTTAGAAAATGTCGGCAAGGCAGTGCTGGGAGGAAGCCGCTCAGACTTGGCAAAGTTTGCCCGTTCGCAGTATAGCGTGGACAAGGCCACTTTTGCCATGCATGAAATCAGTTGCACCTACTACAGGTAAAAGACCCTTGGGGCTGGATTTGTGCAATTTACAAAATGTATTTTTATTAAGAATTCAAAGGCTTTGAATTAATTATATATACAGTATGTATATATATATATATATATATGTATATATATATATATATATATATATATATATATATATATATTAATACATATTACATTTTAATGTATTGCCCCCGTTGCCTGTTCAACACAGAGGCACTACTTGGCTGCTCATCTGCTGGAGTTCCGACGCGTTTCATTGAATTTCAGTGTCCAGTTTGTTTATTGTTACATTTGCATGTATTAATCGAAAACTAAATCATAAATACTGTTGCCACCAGTTAGGTGCATATACTTAAATCATAATATAACACAGCCATTTCTGTTTCTGCTTTGCCGTATTGTCACTTGGTATCTCATGAATCACAGTCCAAAAATGGTTTGCTTCCCACGAATAAGCAACACCACAGGCCAAAACAGCAAATTAAGTTGGCCTTGCGCCACCTAGTGGTGGGAAATGCAAAGTAACACAACCCGATTAAATTGGCACCCGACATGACTTTTGTTTTTTCAGCTACAGACTGGCCGACCATCCCCAGCTTAGTGCAGAGTTCACAAAGCATCTGAAGAGACTCCCACAGAGCCTGAATACCAGCCAGAACAGAGCCCTCTACAGGCGGCTGATAGACACCTACGGGACGCACTACATACACCAGGTCAGGGGCTCGTAGGGGTCTTTTTCTGCCTTAGCACAACTGCAGCACAGTGTCCC
This sequence comes from Liparis tanakae, assembly GCA_036178185.1. NCBI lineage: Eukaryota > Metazoa > Chordata > Actinopteri > Perciformes > Liparidae > Liparis > Liparis tanakae. Next base: position 9,258,079 of record CM070094.1, on the reverse strand, counting down.
TTTGATGGAGGTCTGTGTTAGTGCCAACAATGCTGAAGATTACCCACAAAAAGCCTTAATTTCCCTTTTTGTTGTCTCCTAGGTCCAGCTTGGTGGTAAGGTGAGGCGAATCACCGCCTTCAGGACCTGCCTGGCCACACTGAAGGGTTTCTCTGAGTCAGACATCAAAAACTGCTTGAACTTTGAACTCCGACTGGCCCTGGGTTTCCTCCCTGGCAATGCCTCCTTGTCCAACAAGTGCGATAACCTCCTGAAGGGCAACATGAGCATGGGCTTCTACCAAGGCTTCATGACCCATAAGATCGAGGTCATCGGCGGGGAGAAGTATTTCCCTGACATCCTCTACCAGGAAGACCCATCTGAAGCATACCAGAGCTGGATGGGCAGCCTTCACGACAACCCTGATGTGGTTTCCTATGCCATCTTCCCTCTGCACCACCTGGTAGAGGACTCCCAAATCAGTGTGAATCTGAAAAGTACCGTCACAGAGTATATTAAAGATAACCAGCTGCAGGAGGACCAGGCTCATTTCAAGAACTGCTCCCCGACTCCCAACCTGGACCACAACTGCTGTCCTCTACGGGCCGGAAGGGGAACTCTCAGACTGGAGATCCACAGGGCGGCAGGTCTGAGAGCAGACACCTTCACCAAAACAGACGCCTACGTGAAGATCTTCTACAACGGCGTGTACGAGGAGACCAAGACGGTGATGGACAACAACGACCCGGCGTGGAACGTGACCTACGACTTTGGATCGGTGGAGCTGGGTCAGTCGTTGAGGTTTGAGGTCTGGGATCGAGACGTGTTCTACAATGACGTCGCGGGTATATGCGTTGTCTTCCCCGAGCGAGGAACTCACGCTCTGAGCTGTCAGCTGAGTAAAGGAGTGCTCTACTTCACCTACACCATCAGGTGTGATGCTCACCTGACAGGATACAGGTGTGGGCGGTACTCCCCCAATGCCGAGTAGATTATTGGATTACAATGCGTTTATGGAGATTCCAGCATCAGGTGTCACATATAAGAGCCAAGAGCCAGTCAATTTGTCAACATTTTGGATGGTAAACAAACTCTCCCTTTTCTCACATACTTGTGTAATTGTTGGGCAGTTGTCTTTTTATATGAAATACTTTTAATTTGTCAGTATTGACTAACCAAAGTTTAAGTCTTAGTGAATCTGCTGTACATAACAAAATAAAGTTATTCTGATGGAAGACATTTAAGCTACTGTTGTCTCGAGTCAGATACAACCGAGTTTATAGATAATGTATCGAAAACCACAAGGGAAACAAAACTCACTCTTTTATTTGAAGTGGCTGATGTCTGTATATATATATATATATATATATATATATATATATATATATATATATATATATATATATGTGTGTGTGTGTGTCATGTACAGTAACAACTGCCAATCAAAAATAAAACTCAAAAAGGGGCCATTTTCCATTTCCTATTTCTGAAGATTAGTGGAAACCAGAGCGAGTTGATGCCAAACCTTGTGTCACAGTGTAATACAATCATTAACTCTTGCATGATGAAAGCTTCAGAGCTACATCTTCTGTTGGTTGTAGCTCATGGGGAGAGTGGTCGTCCCTTAACCACACGGTAGCCGGTTCAATCCCTGCTCTCCCCTCCCCATAGTTGCATGTCAAAGTGCCCTTGAGCAAGACACTCCCCCCAGCTGCTCCCCGGACGCTTCACTGCTGCCCCACTGCTGCTTCTTAATAGCCAAGGATGATCAAATACAGGGAAGCATTTCCTAACTGTAGATTTCTTTCTACTGCTACACTGTAGTCATGAGCACAAACACTTGTATTCCAATTTTTATCATTTAGTTCAAACAGGAACCGTAAAAACATAGAAATTACTTAGTAAATGCTTTAACATTAACACTTGTACACTAAGAACACACACGCCACTTATACAGTACAAATGCAGCAGCTGCTTCATCCTCCCTGTGTTCCTCCGCTCAACATATTTAAAAGGAGTAGAAAGGACAAAGAAGAGTTTTTATAGTTTTACACTCAAGAAACTAAAGTTTGTGTACTAAATTCATTGACTACACCCACACAACCATGTATGTTCAGTCTAGAAAGGTCAGTCAGTCAGTATGAAAGGCGACACTTACCACGGCCAGAGAAAACAATCTGTCAGACACATGCTGACTTTCTCAGAGGAGATTCAATACATTTTGATCACCTATGGCGCCAGAGGACATTCCTGTATCATCTAAGCGCTGGAAAGTAAGAGCAGTACTTCGGAAGAATGCAACCATGTCAGGTGATATAGAAATTCACTACTTTATCACTTTCCTTACCACAGTTAGCACTGTGTTGTCAATGTTGCAGTTATGGTCCAGTAGCCCTTTTTTAATTTCACTATAGCTAAATTCTCCTGCTTAAACACCTATATCATACAGTAGTGATACTGCTAGCTAAACTTTGCCCTAAACAGTGTTGTTAATGTCATTACAAACTATTTGCTGGTGATAACACTACTATAGGCTAAGGTGTGTCTCGTCTGATTCGAGGGAAATTGACATCAGGCAGAAATAGAGTTATCATTTGACTCTCTCTAAAGGCGGTCACATTTTTCACTCCCTCTCCTCCCCCTGACCTTCCCTGCTTGGCTCCTATCGTCATGTCTTGTCTTTTCCTATATACTTGAGACTCTCTCCGCATCGCTCTTCGAACTAAAAACCATGGATTTCATCAACTGGACTTTCAACGCAATTGACACCATCTTTTCGACGAGAAGCTCGGGTTCGGGGAAACCTGCCTGTCTTGCTGGGGTTACGATGGACGCGTTCGGAACTATGATTATACGATTTCTGGTGTTTGGATTTGGTGTTTGGATTTCTGGTGTTTGGATTTGGCGCTGCTCTGGATTATCGGAAAATTGATGAAATGGTGACAGCTGTTAAAAGCCCCCTAAGGGCCCGATCACACCAGACGCGCCTCTCAAAAACGCGTCGCCCGCAAAACCATTGATTCCCTATGGTTCGGCGTGACTTTCAGACGTGTGTGATCGGGCCCTAAGGCTGCCCGAATCAATTTGAAAACCTATTGGAAAATGGGAGGAAAATGATGGGATAGTAGTTGCGCAAATTGAATGCAGCTACTACAAGACCAAACACTCCCAATGTGATCTGCTTTGGGCTCCCTCAACCAGCACGGCCTTGAAGCCGTTACTGGAACAACAACTCCCCTGAAATTCGCATCCATTACGTCTCTTCCGGGAGTGAATGCTGGCGCGTTTAGCTGCCGCTGCTCTCCGGTTGTCTTAACTGTAACTGTTTTAATGTGTTGTAGGGCGAACTTGAGTGTCTAGAAAGGCGCCTTATAAAATATATGTATTATTATTATTATTATTATTATTGTTGTTGTTGTTATTATTATTATAAAAGCGGCTGGAGGTTCTTTTTTTCTAACTTTTCACTCTTCTTCAAAGGACAAGTCAGGAATGCATTCACATACGCACACAGGTAGAATTAAAATGTATCTGGATTCAAGGTGCCAGATAGTCATACAACCACTTAAAAATATGTATATGTTTGTTATTTATTAGTTACATTGCAGATTCAGACTATTTTTACAAAACAATAATCCAACAAAAAATCATGATGTATTATTGGAGATTAAGGCACCAAATATATATAGTTGTTACACATGTAATCGTAAACAATTCGGTCAAAAGTAAAAAGACACCCCTTTAGTTCAACATTAGTTGAATAAAAAAATTAAGTTATAATCTGATTTACCGTTACCTGTGAATAAATAATAATTTTGAGTATTCGTTAGATACTAGGTACTAGATACTAGGTACAACCACCACGAAGACAGAGCCAACGTATCATTTTAAAAAGTCCTGCCGAGATCAGACAGTTCTCGGCGGCCACACTGCCCGGTGCTGCGAGTCTCACCGGACCTCAAATCTCCAAAATCGTCAGCGCATGTTTTTAAGTCGGCTGAATCTCCACAAAAAGACCACATATTTGATGCTTAAACAGTAAACTTCACAACTGAAAACATCGTACAATGACATTTGACTCAACAGTAGTATTTTGAAAAAGTAACCTGTATTTTCTCTGCCGTGATCGTTAGTGTAAAAAGCATTCTGGGATATTGGCTGCCAACTCCGATGTGTGCATAACATTGAACCCTTAAGATAAATAGTGGCTTCATGCCATATATCAATGGCCAACACGGTGGTCTAGTGGTTAGCACTATATCATGTATGAAGGCAAATCACTGTCAAAATCTGAGAGCGCAAAATTCCCTCTCGAGAGCGCAAAATTCCCTCTCGAGCGAGCAAAAGTCGCCCTCGAGCGAGCAAAAGTCGCTCGCGAGAGCAAAAGTTCTCATGCGAGCAACAGCCTCAGCGGAACTTAAACCTGCTCGCTCGCGAAAACTTCAACCTGCTCGCTTGCTCGCAGGTTTTCTTTTTGACAGTAAGGGGGCGTACCCAGTCACCATTGAATCTCGACATCTAATTGGACTAAAGTTGCTAGTAGGCGATGACCAATAACAGAAAACTGTAACGCTGACCATATATATATATATATATATATATATATATATATATATATATTGTAACGTTTCAGACGTTATGCACTGATGACACGGAAAGCAGGACGTCGTTCTTAATCCTTCTCTTTATTGAGTATCCTCCAACACAGACAGCGTGCTCTTCTCCATTCAGCAACTCGAACATTCACAACAACGGTTCCCGTCAACCAACCTTAACTCCCCGTTTTCCGACAGGTTAACCCCGCCTCCCCTCTGCTTCGCCAATCACAGGCAAGCCCCCTCGACCAGTAAGCACGGTACCACACTGTGATTGACAGCCACTTCACAGGGTCGCTACATTATATATATATATATATATATATATATATATATATATATATATATACGTTACCTCCTTATGGTCAGCCAATGAAATTTTGCTCTCGCGAGCGAGTTTTGCTCGCTCGAGAGCGAGTTTTGCACTCTCGAGAGGGAATTTTGCGCTCTCGGATTTTGACAGTGATTTGCCTTCATAATCATGCACAATTCAAAACCCACTAACAAGAGTGAATGTGAGGCTCAGCGCTTGTACTCTTGGTTGAATGCACTTACTGTAAGTCACTTTGGATAAAAGAGTCCGCTAAATGACATGTAATGCTCACCCTAGTCCAGGGCTCCAGACTAACTTTTTTTACTAGGAGCACAGTGGCCCCTACCTTAAAATGCAAGCAGAAAATTTAGGGGCGCACACTATAAATCGATATCCATCAGCAGCAGCACACTTTTATAAACTCTTCCTTTGTACAGTAAAAATGTTTTAATGGTAGTGTGGTGACCCACAGACGAGCTGTGAGAGACATTCACCCTAAGAGCTACTGCGCCTTTAAGAGCTGGCGGGGTTTCCGGGGTCTGTCTCTGCTGTTTCCGGAAAGAGTGGGTGTGGCGCTGCCGCTATCGAGATACACATGTATTGTACATTTTATGTGGAGTTACGGGAGTAAACCATCTCAACTGCAACTACGTCTCTGTCTCGCTGTTTCTCAACTCTACAGTAGCATAATTTAAGCTAAATCTCAGAAACGATCTATAAAGATACAAAATCAGTTCATTGTTTACTTGTATATGTTAGTGTGTATCGAACCTGATTATCATAATTCACCCTTGCTATTATAAGTATTGAGTCACACACACCTGTGTGACTGTTCCGGGATCTCGGTCCCTTTAAGTGTTATGATGTTGTTGTGACGTGGAAGCCCCATGCGGGTTTGGTGACTGGGCAGCGCCATCTTGTGTTTATTCTGTTTTGTGATACCAAATAAACGAGACGCACACTTGTGCGCTCAACTTGAGAAATTGTGTTCTGCTTGCAAATGCAACTTCCACAAGTGTATGATTTGAAGACATCTTATTTTGAAAAACGGATCTTGTTTCACCTGGTTCTTTCCGCTAACTTTGCAAAAACCTGATGTTGTGTCAAGTAAATCCTTCCGCTAACTTTATCAAACCCCTCGCGCGCTCCCGATGCAATGCGTTTACCGTGAACATCAGCGCGGCTCACGTTGGCGCTGCGGCACATTAAAACATAAAATAGCCGAGAGTTTTGTTCAGCGTGATAAATACGATGTGTGACGGGAGTGCGGGAGTTAAGACCGAAATGCGTGAGTCTCACGCTCAATGCTTGAGGCTTGAGAGCCCTGGAGGCTCGGAGCTGCATCTCATCGCACAGGTCGCGGCACATTTTATGTTTCAGACCGGCGTTGTGTTTGATCAGCGTGTCGTGTTTTAATCGTGTAGTGCCAGTCTTATCAGCACACGTTGTGTTCCCCGCATGTTGTTGGAATTGACAGCAGACTGTACACCTGAGCCAGGTGACTCGCGCAGCCGCTCATCGCGAAAGCTGAATTTCCTGCCTTTTTTCGCCAGGACCGTTTCCTCATAATCTGAGTCGGACTCATTCTGGGGATTTGTCTTCTCTCTATCGTGAGGTTTAGGAAGAAAGTACGAACTGACAGTCCGCTTCGCCATGGTCCATTGTTTACAGGAGACACCGCTATGTAGAATCTTTGGATTTGCGCGATAAAACCAAGGCCCGCCTCTATTCACACACAGGCCGTCTGGAGCCCTGCCCTAGTCTTTTTGCTGTGCAGACTCAGTCTCTCTGTGCTTTGGCTCCCTGCCCGGCAAACTTTCGATATATATTTAAGCAATAAGGGACGAGAGGCAGTACTTTAACGTCAATAAAGTACGTGTTCAAGGGTGTTGTTAGGCCCGACGTGCAGCGGAGGGCCGGCAACCCTTGAATAGTACTTTATTGACGTTAAAGTACTGCCTCGAGTCCCTTATTGCTTTTATAATACGGTCACCAGCAACATTATAAATAGTAAGTAAATAGTAAGCTGCCTTTCAGCACAAAATAGTTGTTGCCAACCAAAGTTATGCATCGCATTTCAGTAGCCGAGAGAAAATAGTCCCCTCCGTGTGAAAGTAGTCCCCTCCGTGTGGCTAACGGACAAACAGCATTGTTTACATTCGTTAGCCTAGCTAAAGGAGGGGAGATAGTTAGCTAGTTCTCGCAACATCTCATTAATTCAAACTGCTCATTTGATGAAAATTGCCTTTAAAATAACAACAATGACAATGGGACACTTTCAATAAAATAATATTTATTAAATGTTTCGTAGGCACTGGGTCTATGTTAGCTATACATGCTGTTTACTAAACTATAGTTACGAGCGACTTGGGACTCGATAGACTAACACTCGGCTGCTGTTAAGGCTTACTTATCAGGGCTCTCAAGTCTCACGCATTTCGGTCTTAACTCACAAACTCCCGCCACACATCGTATTTCTCACGCTGAAAAAACTCTCGGCTATTTAATGTTTTAATGTGCCGCAGCGCCAACATGAGCCGCTCTCTCTGCGGAGGAATCCAGCTCAGACCCACGTCGACAACGCTCGCCGTGGGTCACTTTCCTGTCGCTGGTCATGTAATGTCACGCTTGCCTGTCTTCAAAACTTGAGAGCCCTGGTTTAACTTATGTTGATTTGGATATCTCCATTAATCATCCGTGGAAAACGTTTCTCATGTCCTCTTCGTCTCTGATGACATCGCCTCCGACCACTGTTCTGTCTTTGCGGGTGGCTCGGTGTTGAAGTGCCGTCTCCAGCTGGATTTCACTCCAACGCTGTCTTTCATTGAGATGTGGTGCCCAGTAGCTTTGAAGGGAGCCGCAGGATTTATTTGAAATGACAACTAACATTCGCGCAAAAGCTAACCTTATTTTTAGTGCGCATTGATATGGAACGCGCCCCTTTTAAGGTAAATGTAAACAGGCCATACAGTACATTATAGGCTGAATATACTACACCCCGTGACTCACTCTCAACCAATCAGAATGCTTGATTTCATCTACCCGTATTATAAAAAAAACAATAAAAAAATATTGAACTAAATCCATCCAAAATCAAAACTAAGGGTTTAGATTTGGTCTCAGCAATGGTAAAGCCACCAAGAAAGAACATTTCTGAAGTTAAAGACGGTGCCTTGCCTCCTAACATTGTTTAGCTTTTGCACAAGTTGACCAGTGCATTTAATTACAGCTTGATGGCATACCAACTACTAAAATAGCTGGGTCATTCTTGCCAGAGTGGTGTTTTGATGCTCTAAGTTTCAACACTGAAAGTAACCTTTTCAACATAGGGCTTTAATGCAGCCTCAAATACTGAGTATATCACTTTGCCTGAAATCGTAACTTTGTGCTGAAGTTGCTGTAATGTGATGGTTTACATCAGGCTGGTATGGTTTACTCACATCCAGGACACCACTACACTGACTCCATGATAGTCAGTGCAAACTGTTCCCTAGATAACACTTATACTAGTCTGCACATGCATGTTTAATAAACCTCAACACAGAAGTTAATTCCTCACCTGTAGTGACCCAATTACAGGAAATCAAATGTCTGTCTAATGTGCCACAAATAGAAATTGGTGTGCTGAATATATTGCAGGGTTAAAAAAAAAAAAAAAAAAAACGAAAATTAAAAAGTGAAGAGATGATTTCTGAAGTTTAAAGACATTGGTTTATTCAGAAGTTTGAGCAGAGAGTAAAACAATAGGCCCGGAGGCGATTTGCCTGTAGTTGCTGTAGTCTGTTCCTCTTCGCACTAGAAGAAAAAGGACAATATCAGTCAACTGCATGTAGTTTTAGTTGACAAAATGTTTTCCAGATGGCCCGTACTTCGTTTTCCCTGTTGTCTGTAGTTCATCTGGTGTGCAGGTTGCACACACTGGCCTCTGCATGAACCATCTGCTTGGCTGTGCGAGTCACAAATCTCCGCATCACAGTGGACAAAGATCTGTAGATGGACAGAAGGGTTTAACGCAGGGAGACATGACCAATATACACAACTTATTTTACCTCGTTCTGCAGAACCTCCTCATCTTTAGTGAAGGTGAACATCTTCATAGAGAAGCGTTTGATGTGGGATGGGACTAAAACCCTGGCGTCGCTCACAACAGGATGGAAAATAGTCACATAGCTGTCATCAGGATTCTCACAGCTGGGGAAGGGTACATATACATTTTTTTATGTATAAACCCATACAATTAAAGTCAAAGCTGAAGTTAAGACTGCACCTAGCTGTATGCTACTCATTACCTGTCAACAATGATATCCCAGCTAGGCAGAGATGTCCGGTCTTCATCAAGTGTAGCCCAACAGCTCTCCAAGATGAGCTCCAAATTTGGGTCAGTAGACTCCACCAGCGCCACCTCAAAATACAGAGGCTGCCTTAGATATTTTACAACTGGATAATCTTCTGCTTGGTAGAAGAGCGCGTACGATGAATCTGGAGGAGAAGAGTCTGATTAGAAAGAGGCATTTTGCCCAGACAGGGTACAGTCTTGCAAAAACAAGGTTTTAATGAAGACAACTTTACCCTGGGATAGCCTCATTTGAACCATCAGCTGTCCTGAGCCGATCTCTGCGGTGGGTTCATAGAGTCTTGGGTTTGCGCTGAAGCCAACAGTCTGAGTCTCATTGACCACATAGTAGCAGGAAATAGTTTGTCTTGGAGAAAAGAAAATACACTGGGGTGGAGCTCACGAGAAAGTATATCAGAACCAAAGATTGGACAAGTCTCTCTACCTGTACTGCGGACCAACTAGTGAGGCTCCTTTGTTGTAAGGCAGGGCAATCTCATTTTCATACAGCATGTAGTGGTCAAAGAACTTCATACAAAAGACCAGAGGCATGAGACTTTGACAAAATAATAGTGAGATGTAACGCAAAAACACACTTACCGTTCTTGTGGTTCCACAGGACGCAACATTGAAAGAGAAATATGCAAAGCGATCACCACTGAATGTCGGTTTGCAAGACTGGTCCTTCAGGGTCAGCCTACTTGGGATCATATTGGTCACAGAATCCACCTTCACAGCTGTAGCCACCATCGTTCCATTGGGGTAGCACTCTGAGGGTAGAGGTAGTAAGGGTGAAGGAAATGTCCTATAGTCACATCCATCAGCACAAACACTAAACATGTATTAAGCCTTACTGGTTGTTGTTAAGGGGAAGTTGCAGGACAAGAGGAGATCAGCAAGCACCCACTCATTACGGGTATGCAACAGAAAGAAGTCGACATGGGCCCTTAGTGAATCTGAGGTTATCAGCTGTAAGACAAAGGAAAGTTATCCAGTGCAGCCGAGTCAAGGTGAAATGTTAAAGTGAGACCTACCTCGAAGGTCGTGTCCTTGGCAGTATATGGAAGAATGACGCTGAAGTGTGTGCCATTTTCTTGGAACTGGTAGTCAGCCATCTCAGGTGTCAGCTGTTGATTTCCAACCATTGCCTTGAAATTGTTGCTTTGACTGCCGTATTTCACACTGATGTGGAACTGGTTCTGATCACAGGTGCCAGTGATGGTGGGTAGATCTAAAGCAGAGACAAGGTTGACCAATGGACTTTACATCTTTGTGACATTTTGCTAGTCATATCAGCCATATCACATTATTCAGTTGACTAACAGATAGGATTACTTCTCCTGAAGTCACCAAACATGTTAATATTTAAAACAAGTACATTTTAAGAGTACCTGGGAAATGTCATGTCAATTTGTTAAATTTCTCTCCCCATTCAAGTAACAGCAATTGTGCTGAGCTAGGTACTGTGAAAAGCTAAATATCTCACCAACATCTTGCAGAGATGCCTGTAACTTGACTTGGTGGGCAAATGGAGTTTCCTCAGGAAGGATGATGAACCCAAAGATCAGAGAGAGGAAGTAGGTTGTAACCAAGGGTTCAGGATTCTGCAGGTATAAACAACTCAGTCATGTCACTGAAACACAGAACAAATACACTGGTACCAAGTAATGTTTGGCATCCATCTATTCACTTGCATCTTTCAGGACGATATCAGCATCAAAGGGCACTAAAACAGAGATGCTCTTGCTTCCATTAGAGTAGTGGTGCTCTTGGACGGCAAAACCTCTGGCATTGCTCTCTTCAACAGTGAGCACACTGGTGGAGAAAGTGATGTTCCTCAGCACCACATCATGAAGAAGGGGCCCCAAGACAATGCTGAACACTCGGGCCTCTGGGACAGTATCTGAGGAATAGGAAACAGGTTAATAGCCTTTCTTCATTAGCCTGAAGTTCCATCATCTACCAGTTAATGACTTACCTTCTTGGACATGGAGAGCCTGACTAATAAGAGGGGTGGTAATGGGAAACAAAACCTTGTATTTGGTGTCATCTTGGGAGACAGTGGACCTCCACAGCACCTCAAGCATGGGCTCCACAAGGTAGGTGATGTGGTACTGGTAATCTGGGGCATGGCTCTGCAATTATTGACGACATTTTAATAAACATCCAAAAACATGACCCTTGCATTTCTAAGCTAGAGGACTTTCCAACCTTGTAGTGACCGTCAGGCGAGCCGACTGGGATCTCAATGACGATGTGGAAATCTGTGGCGGACAGCGTGTATCCCCGTGCAGCCATCTGAGATCTATCGAGCCTCTTTCCGTTGATGCCCATGTGCATCTCTCGGACTTCAAAGCTGCCATCTACTAGTGGTGTCATGTGGTGGGGTACGTGCCAAGAGATTATATTGTTGATGAAGAGGACGCCACCTGTTAATGATAACCCAACTTTTGATGCATCTGCGTAACAATCCAAGGGAAACCATACACAGATTGTACGAGACTTGCCTGTGGGACAAGCAGCTGCCAAGTCCACCACACCCAGTCCATGTGGTGCCTTGTAGTAGGCGCTCACCCTGAACACTTCCATGGAGACTCCATCCACCTACAAGACGTCAGGTTTACGCCAATGCTTCCAAAGCCAAGTTTAATGCAAACTACGTAATGGCGTTTTGCTTACTTCTTCCGAAGTGGTCTCTGCTGTATTGTAGGGGGATCGCAGAACCAGACGGGTTGAGGTCACCATGGCACCATAGCCGGCTTGTTCAGCCTCCTTCAGCACCATCGACACTGGTTCTGGGGTGTAAAATGTCAACTTCCAGATGCCATGTGCTGCTCCAGAGGCCTAAAGTTAAGGAGATAATTAATACTTTCCTCTGCTAAATGGAGACAAACTGTGCAGGTTGATGAGCAAGCCCACTACAAACAGATTTTTTAAAACATACATCAGGAATGATGTCGCTCTCTTTAATTTCTTGAGTCTGTCCCTTAGCTTCAGTATCAGTAGCAATGTGGTGAGACACCTAAAAAACAAGAAAAGGTGGCTTAGAGTGTTAGAGACAAGTTAGTAGCACTATCGATATTAAGTGACCCACTTCCATGTAGTTCCTGTCGCAGAGAATCTCTCGAGAGGCCCAGCGAGTGTAGCCGCAAGTCTGCATCACATCATGGGTCACCAAGTCTGATCCACTGGGGCCGAACAGCCGCAGCCTTAAGCCAACATTAAAGGTTTGGTCGTCCTACAAATTAAATGCGGGAACAAGGATTTGGTATTACCAGTCAAGAGCGCAAATACAGTAATTTTTTTTAAAGAAAATTACTCATTTGGTGTGTGCCGCCGAGGAAACGTGTTTATTCATTTCTCATTATAGTTGCTGAAATATATAAACTTCACACGTCAAACATTGGCTATGTATAAAACCTGTCAACAGGAATACCAACAGGCTAAAATGAAGTGTAGTCAAAAGTAAATGTTGTAAGAGAGTAAAGCAACAAATGTGCAAACATGTTTCACAGTGTGAAATAATAATTGAACGTCATCTGATAAAATTAGCTCAAACATACGTGGTTGTCGATGTAGCAGCCCAGCAGAGATGAATAGATTCTGGTGTTACCCCACGGGTCAGACTCCATGCTGTATCCACACTGAGCAGCCAAGTTGGGTGTAAGCACAATGTGCTGGGTGCCATCTGAGGGAAAATAAAGACAAGTATGACAGGACACCATTCTTCTATTGTTAACCAATTAATCGTCCCAACAGATTGTATACTTACTGATGGCCTCCACCTCAAGCCCATTCCCCACTGCTAGGGCCTTGTCCAATGACAGCCTCATTAGATTACCCACGCAGTCTGAATGCAAGCCACTGCCTGTTAACAGAAAAGGCTTGTGAGGAGTAGTACACTTTCTGTAACAATGGTGAAGTAATTGGTTGAATTCCAGCTTACTTGACTGTGAATTGACCTTCATATTTGGCCTTGCTTGACCCAAGAGGATTACTGCAGCCATCAAGTTCCAGAGGAAACTTCAAGTAAAACACATCATTTAGAGACATTAAGTGTGCAGCTTGCAGTCTATGAACAAAGAAAGTAAATAAACTTACATGTTCCCGAGCCTACACATCTTGCAGTCTGAGGGCAGTCAAACAAAAGAACTAGAGGAATCCAACCACTATCAGAGCTTGGCACTGAACACCCAGCACACCAAGCCAACTCTGAAGAGAAGTGACTGACTGCTTACTGACCCATCGCCAGCTGTTTTATACTTCAGTTAATTACAATACACATCTGAGACCATCACCAGCTGTTTCAAAAAGGACCTGTAACAGGTGATCTTCCATCCTGTTTGCCTGATGCCAGAGTTTAATATTTCTCTAACTGCTAACACTTTGACATCCCAATGTTTACTTTCCCCAAAGACAAAACTAAAAACACAAACGGAAACAAAAAAAGTATGCCCTTCTTCCCCTTTTTTAAAAAAGTCTTCAGGTTTTGGGAAATACATTATACGCCATAAACATCAATTACATTAACATTAGTTAATGTCTTGTAGGTATTTTTCCACTGTGATGTTATGGGGTCAGATCAGTCTCAATAATTGCAAATGCACACAGAGAGACTCAGAAATACAAACAGACAAATTCACAAATGCGCACAGAACAATTCACAAATACATTAGATATACACAGAACGATTTACAAATAAATTCAGATGCACACAGAAATATATTTTGATTACTTTGTTTGTGTATCGCACTGCATTAGTTTGTGGATCGCAAAACATTTGTGCATGGGTTTCTAGACTCGCCTGCCGTGGCTCGATTCGCAATTGCTTTTTTTTCAACATAGTACAATCTGTAGCAAATCAGATGTAACTCCCATTTTCTACTTGGGAACTATACGCTGCCATGGGACACACATGAGTTATGATATTAAGATCTAATATGCTGTATAGCAGGCCTATTCAACTAGAGGCCCGCGGGCCGGATACGGCCCGTTTGAATTTAACTCCGGCCCGCCAGACTGCCTGCAAATCAGTATAGCTTGGTAAGAAAAAATGTAACTGACGGACACGCCTCTTTTATACATTGAGACATCTAACCCGGAGCCATTGCGTTTCACTGTTGCCTCCACCAGACCTGTATGGTTACATCGTTGTGTTACGCCCCCGTGTTGTTTGCCGTAACCCACTCCTCACCAGCGCTCTGGTCTGGGTGACCACTGAAACACTGGCGCTAGTTGACGCTACCATTAAGCTGCAACACGTCTCTCTCAAAGCCGAAGCTTCGGAAAGTTGTCTGCAGGGCTCTCAAGTGTCACGCATTGAGCCTGAGACTCACGCATTTCGGTCTTAACTCACGCACTCACGCCACACATCGTATTTCTCATGCTGAAAAAGCTCTCGGCTATTAAATTGATCAATATTCTGTGCGGCCCTCACACCCTCCTTGATTTTCTTATTCGGCCCACTTGCTACTGAAGTTGAATAGCCCTGCTGTATAGCATAGTGCCTGAAACATTATTTTTCAGGCACTATGCTACTTTGACGAGATCAAAAAAGAAGTGCTGTGCTCCACATGTGAGAATTCTCTAGAAAATTGAGAGAAAGTGATTTAATAAAGGATTCCAATAAAAGGTACTGTAGGCTGGTTAGGATTCAACGTTTTCACTGCCGCAGCCCGGGTTCGATTCCCGTTTACGGAATACTTATTTGAAAGTTATATAATGCCACCTAATTTCAAGTTTTCAGAATAAGAGAGCAACAGCTCTAGGAACCATTATATTAATTTGTAAGAACAGGTTTTGACATGATCATATTTAAAACTGTAGGACCCTGCCCATATTACTACTACATATAGCATATTCAAATAATACTATACAGCTATTTATTTATTTATTTATTTTATTCATTTATTTTGCAGGGACAATGCACACCAATCAACAGTTGGACTGTAAGTGAGCCAGAGAGGCTAATTTCCATCTGCTGTCCCTGGCCAGATGTTTTTAAGGCAGCCTAAAATAACAAAATCTCAAAATAAAATAGAAAAAGAATTCATAGACAAACTGACAACATATAAACAAAACCAATACACAGCAAAAAGAAATGGTACAGCAATAGACCCGTGACATAACGGGCTGCAGCATGAATCAGGCAGAACATGTGACTGGTGTTATATATAGTGGTGTTATATATAGTTTAGTCGAAATTAGAAATGCCACCTTTTTTTGGTTTGCAACTTAAAACATAACCGTCCCGTGAACAGAGAAGTCTTTATGAGAAGACGAAGAGTCAAGGTGTTGTTTACCTTTTCTACCAGTAGATGGCCGTATATGTGTATTTAAACCAGACATTTATAGTTCTATTTACCTGTTATTAATACGGGTGCTGTTTATGTTCTCTAGAATGTTCATGGTTCATTTGCAACCTAGTTATATAAATCATGAATTTACTTGTATATTTGTCATTTTAGAACCAAACATTACGGAAGAGTTAGTATGTGCACACTACAAAACAGTGACGTGCGGTGAGGTTCATGGTTGGTGAGGCACTGACTCCTTTACTGTCAGATTTACAAATATATAAACCCAAAAGTGGCGTATTCAATTGGTACTGGTTATTTCATGTTTCATCAGAATTCTCCACACAACACACTCGCACACACGCAAACGGTACATTAAAACTTTGAAGCAAACCTTTTGGCTCCGGCGTTGGTCTACCTGTGTTCATCACGTCCACTTTTGACTGAAAGTCCAGTTTTGAGACATTTGTAAGCTTGGATATATAATCCTCTTCCATGTTGGCGGTCTGGCATAGCAAAATACAACAACAAACGGACTCGACTCGCCTGGTAGACAGCGTAGAAGAAGAAGCAGCAAGTTGGCTCAATAGCGCCCTCTGCAGTGAGGCAGAATATTATGTGCCTCACCCTGCGCCTTTTCAATGCGGCTTTATTTCCCATTAGCGAAACTAAATATGTCACTTATATGTCACTTACAAACACAAAAATGTAATGGTTAAAGACCTTAGCCAGACTGTGGAAAATCAGGCCAAATAAACTCTTCTGTGAACATTATATTGGCGAAATGCAGAAATACGGCAAACCGCACGGGCCAATTGCATGTCTCAACCCAGTTTGTGAAGGATTGCGCAATCAGAGGTGAGGCTCGACTCGCTGCTGCCTCACCTCTCGTTTCATCCTGTGTTTGAACAGGAAATAGACAAATTCAGCGATTTTGACTATAAAATGTTCGAAATTAGTCATGCATAAAGATCGTCGGACAAATATGAATATAAATGTGATGTTATTATTATAAATGTTTTAGTTTTTATTGTTTACTTGTTTTACTCGCCTCCCCTGACCGCACGTCCCTGCTACAAAATGAAGAGACAGTCTTTTTTCCTTAACTGTGCTTTCCATTTTTTCCTTCATAACTAATCATCACTGTGATTTCATACTCATTCAACATCTAAACTGTTCTGTTCTAACTCTGCTATCGGTGTCTTTGCTCATCTGAAAACATCACATCATCGTTAATGTAGGCACTTTGATCTAAAGAGTGACAGCATTGTGATGTGTGTGTGAACACTGTGGTCGGAGTTGACTTATTGTATAGGCTGAAACCAGGACAGCAAAACAACTCTCATATTTCGAAGATGTCTCACATGGTTTATAGTCAAATGATTGTCCAGTGTTTTTCCCTGTCTTAGCCGTATGTCTGTGCATGTACATTTAGATAAGACATATTAATTGTATGTGTATACCATTAATGCTGATTGATTTTGATTTGATTTTATTTTATTTGGTGTGTTGTTCAACAGGGCTATTGGGTCCCTCAGGTTAAATGTCGCTCACTAACACAGTTACACTATAGGTCATGACCTTCCTTAGAGAAGATTAGCCGCTCACATGTACTTCTTGGAGAGAATCTCATGCATATTTATGAGATTCGGAAAAAACGACATCACACTGGACAACCTTTCTAGAATATGTAATGTCAGTAAAAATAATTAAGAATCTTAGATATTTGTATTTCAGTTTCAGTGCCAGAAATTTTAAATAGCCTTTTTTCCCACACATTCACTAACTTTTATACGTTTTGCAAACGGTTGAAATGTAGGCCCAATTAACCTCCACAGTTATACGTGGTAATATAATGTTAACAAGTTTTTCTTATTCTATGAGTATATGTAAGTTAAAATATCCTACTCATGTTATCACAGCAAATGTTGTTGATATGGTTGAAATTTAAGTGGAATTCTTTTATTGAAATATACATAAATAAATTGAAATATATATAAATATATATCACAATAAATAAAAAATGTAAAGGTTTTATTCAGCGCTAATTTAGATGAATTGCCATTGATATAGTATTGCTAAATGTTATATAATGTATTTGTATGTGTTCAAATACATTAGATAAAGATTAACTATTTCAGTGTCAAATATACCATTCAATGGAAAAAAATACAATAATAATATATATTGATGTAAAGAATAGAAAGATCTCCATAGTTATTGTTATTATTATTATTATTATTTCTGAAGCCCCCCTAAAATAGGCCTAAACTTCGGTTACAGTGCGAACGACAAACAATTTAATCGTAATTTATTTATTTATAAGTTGGAATATATTTTTGAATCGTTCTGTGGGCATTTGTGAGTCTAATTTATCTGTAAATTCTTCTTTGTAGATCAAATATATTTTAGAACTTTTCTGTGTGCATTTGTGAATCTATGTTTGTATTTGTGAGTATCTCTGCGTGCATTTGCAATTAGTGAGACTGATCTGACCCCATAAAATCACAGTGGAAAAAGACCTACAAGATATTAACTAGTGTTAATGTAATTGATGTATTTGGCATATGTATGCATTTCTCCAAACCAGTCATTGTCTTTTGCAAAAGCAACAATTAATTGGGATGTCAAGTGTTAGCAATTAGAGAAATATTGAACTCTGGCATCCGGCAAACAGGATGGAAGATCACCTGTTACAGGTCCTTTTTGAAACAGCTGGTGATGGTCTCAGATGTGTATTGTAATTAACTGAAGTATAAAACAGCTGGCGATGGATCAGTATGTAGTCAGTCACTTCTCTTCAGAGTTGGCCTGTTATCGGTTCTGCTGGGTGTTCAGTGCCAAGCTCTGATAGTTATTGGATTCCTCTAGTTCTTTTGTTAGACTGCCCTCAGACTGCAAGATGTGTAGGCTCGGGAACATGTATGTTTATATACTTTCTTTATTCATAGTCTGCAAGCTGCACACTTTGTCTATAAATTATGTGTTTTACTTCAAGTTTCCTGTGGAACTTGATGGCTACAGTAATCAACTTGGGTTAAGCAAGGCCAAATATGAAGGTCAATTCACAGTCAAGTAAGCTGGAATTCAACCAATTACTTCACCATTGTTACAGAAAGTGTACTACTCCTCACAAGCCTTTTCTGTTAACAGGCAGTGGCTTGCATTCAGACTGCGTGGGGAATCTAATGAGGCTGTCATTGGACAAGGCCCTAGCAGTGGGGAATGGGCTTGAGGTGGAGGCCATCAGTAAGTATACAATCTGTTAGGAAGCATGATTGGTTAACACTAGTAGAGGGGTGTTCTGTCATGCTTGTCTTTATTTTCCCTCAGATGGCACCCAGCACATTGTGCTTACACCCAACTTGGCTGATCAGTGTGGATACAGCATGGAGTCTGACCCGTGGGGAAACGCCAGAATCTATTCATCTCTGCTGGGCTGCTACGTGGACAACCACGTATGTTTGAGCTCATTTTATCATTTGTTGCTCTAATTACTTGGAAAAATGTGACTTCATTTTAGCCTGTCAGTATTCCTGTTGACACTTTCTTTACAGTAGCCATCTTAAACAGCCAATGTTTGACCTGTGAAGGAATTTATATATTGTATCCACTATATTGAAAAATAAATAACATGTTGCTCTGATGGCATACACAAATTGGAGTTATTTTAAAAATTGCTGTATTTGAACTCTTGACTCTCCTTTAATGCACCATTCTTAATCCTGTATTTAATTTGTAGGACGACCAAACCTTTAATGTTGGCTTAAGGCTGCGGCTGTTCGGCCCCAGTGGATCAAACTTGGTGACCCATGATGTGATGCAGACTTGCGGCTACACTCGCTGGGCCTCTCGCGAGATTCTCTGAGACAGGAACTACATGGAAGTGGGTCACTTAATATCGATAGTGCTACTAACTTGTCTCTAACAAGATGGCGCCGCAGATGGCAGCCTCGGTACTTCGCTCTCTCGTACTTTTTCTGTTTTTGTTTGTTTGTCTCGTCTCCAGCTCTCCCTCTCTGATCACATACAGCAGGGAGGTACTCTTAAACCTTCAGCAATCCACCGGTCAAACTTTTTCACCGGTTTTCATTGAACCGGAATACTTTACAGAGACTTTGGTTGGAGGAGCAGCGGCTCTTCTCGGAATGCCGCAGACGCCGACGTGGGAAGCGCAGAGAGCGCCGTTAAAGTGCGCCGACGCGGATTTCGAACTGCGCTCCGTCAATTCACCTGGCGAACGTCCGCTCTCTGGCGAACAAGATTGATGAACTGATGCTTCTAAACAAAGCCAACACGGACTTTAGTAGATCTGCCGCCTCTGCTTCACGAAACCTGGCTCGGTGCGCACATCCCGGACAGCGCACTACATCTGCCGGGCTTCCAACTCCACCGAGCGGACCGCGTCACGCTCTGTCGGGAAAACGAGGAGGCGGGATCTGCTTTTATATTAACGTAGGTTGGTGCACAGATGTCACAGTGTTAATGGAATCATGCAGCCCTCACCTAGAAACACTTTTAATAGACTGCAAACCATTTTATTCACCGGGAGTTCTCCTCATTCATTCTGGCCGGTGTGTACATCCCACCTCAGGCCTGTGTGAGTGAGGCACTCCAACACCTGGCTGAGCAGATCACCACCATGGAGCACAAACACCCAGACTCCTGCTCATTGTTCTTGGGGACTTTAACAGAGCAAACCTCAGCAAAGAACTGCCTAAATACAGACAGCATATCAAGTGTAGCACCAGGGACAAAAACACACTGGACCACTGCTACACTGTTCTGAAAGATGCATATCACTCAGTCCCCGTGCAGCTTTGGGACTATCTGATCATTGTCTGGTCCATCTTCTGCCGTCCTACAGGCAGAAACTAAAATCTGCAAAGCCTGTGGTGAAGACTGTGAAGAGATGGACCAATGAGGCCAAGCTGGAGCTACAGTCCTGCTTTGCCTCCACTGATTGGAGTGTTTTGAGGCTGCTGCTACAGACCTGGACGGGCTCACTGACACTGTGACATCCTACATCAGTTTTGTGAGGACATGTGTGTGCCGACTAAAACCTTCTGCACATACAACAACAATAAACCCTGGTTCACTGCAGGACTCAGGCAGCTTCGTCGGGCTAAAGAGGAGGCCTACAGTGGTGGGGACAGGATTCTCTACAACCAGGCCAGAAACTCCCTGACGAGGGAGATCAAGTTAGCTAAGAAGAGCTATACTGATAAGCTGGAAAAGAAGTTTTCAGCCAACGACCCTCGTCAGTCTGGAGAGGCCTGGAAGTACTCACCAACTACAAGAGACCATCCCCCCCCACTGTGGACAATCACCGTCTGGCCGACGACCTGAATGTGTTCTACTGCAGGTTCAACAAGCCCACTTCCGCCACGCCCAACTGCCCCATCAACAAACAATCATCTGCCTCCCTCTCACCTCCCCCACCCAACCCCCACCGGCACTGACGATCTGCGAAGAGGATGTGAGTCGGCTCTTTCAGAGACAGAAGATCAGGAAGGCTCCGGGCCCAGACGGTGTGTCCCCCCTCCTGCCTGAAAGCCTGTGCTGACCAGCTGGCCCCCATCTTCACGGAGATCTTCAACCGATCACTGGAGCTGTGTGAAGTCCCTTCCTGCTTCAAGCGCTCCTTGATCATCCCGGTCCCCAAGAAATCCTCCATCACAGGATTAAATGACTACAGACCCGTTGCCCTGACGTCTGTGGTCATGAAGTCCTTTGAAAGACTTGTGTTGACCCACCTGAAGGACATCACAGGCCCCCTGCTGGACCCCCTGCAGTTTGCCTATCGCGCAAACAGGTCGGTGGATGATGCGGTCAATATGGGACTGCACTATATACTGCAACACCTCGACTCCCCAGGGACATACGCAAGGGTTCTGTTAGTGGACTTCAGCTCGGCATTCAACACGATCATCCCGGAGCTTCTTCATCCCAAACTCTGCCAGCTCACCGTGCCAGCCCCCACCTGTCGGTGGATCACTAACTTCCTGACAGACAGGACGCAGCAGGTGAGGCTGGGAAAAAACATATCCAGCACCCGGACCATCAGTACCGGTGCGCCCCAGGGATGTGTGCTCTCTCCACTGCTCTTCTCCCTCTACACCAACGAGTGCACCTCAGGGGACCCGTCTGTTAAACTCCTGAAGTTCGCAGACGACACAACGGTCATCGGCCTCATCAGGAACGGTGACGAGTCTGCGTACAGACGGGAGGTTGAACAGCTGGTCCTCTGGTGTGGTGAGAACCACCTGGAGCTGAACAAGCTCAAGACTGTGGAGATGACAGTGGACTTCAGGAGGAGCCCCCCAGCACCGCCCCCCCTCACCATACACAATAGCACTGTGTCCGCAGTGGAGACCTTCAGGTTTCTGGGATCCACAATCTCCCAGGACCTGAAGTGGGCCTCCAACATCAACACCATCCGGAAAAAGGCCCAGCAGAGGCTGTACTTCCTGCGCCAGCTCAGGAAGTACAGCCTGCCTCAGGAGCTGCTGATCCTCTTCTACACCGCCATCATCCAGTCCGTCCTCTGCTCCTCCATCACTGTGTGGTTTGGATCGGCCACCAAACAGGACAGAGGCAGACTACAGCGGATCGTCAGGTCGGCAGAGAGAACTATTGGTTCCAGCCTGCCCTCCATCCTGGACTTGTACACCTCCAGAGTCAGGAAGCGGGCTGGAAAGATCACTACAGACCCGTCACACCCTGGACACAAGCTGTTCCAACTCCTCCCCTCTGGGAGGCGCTACAGAGCTCTGTACGCCAAAACTACCAGACACAAAAACAGCTTCTTCCCTCTGGCTGTCACCCTGATGAACAGTTGATCAGACTCTCCATCTGCACTATCTGCACTTTTTTAACTACTGCCTTTAATGTCTTTTTGAATCTTTTTTATATTTATCTAGTTTAATGTATATTGTGTATGTATGAGAGAGCAAAGTGGAACCGGAGACAAATTCCATGTATGTGAACACTTTCATGGCCATTAAAGCTGATTCTGATTCTGATTCTGATTCTGATTCTAAGCCACCTTTTCTTGTTTTTTAGGTGTCTCACCATATTGCTACTCCTGAAGCTAAGAGACAGACTCAAGATGTTAAAGAGATCGACATCATTAATGATGTATGTTTTAAAAAATTGTTTTTTAGTGGGCTTGCTTTTCAACCTGCAAAGTTTGTCTCATTTAACAGAGGAAAGTAGTAATTCTCCCCTTACCTATAGGGCTCTGGGATATCACATGGCATCTGGAAGTTGACATTTTACACCCCAGAACCAGTGTCGATGGTGCTGAGGGAGGCTGAACAAGCCGGCTATGGTGCCATGGCAACCTCAACCCGTCTGGTTCTGCGATCCCCCTACAATACAGCAGAGACTACTTCAGAAGAAGTAAGCAAAACGGCATCACGTAGTTTGCATTAAACTTGGCTTTGGAAGCATTGGCGTAAACCTGACGTCTTGTAGGTGGATGGAGTCTCCATGGAAGTGTTCAAGGTGAGCGCCTACTACAAGGCACCACATGGACTGGGTGTGGTGGACTTGGCAGCTGCTTGTCCCACAGGCAAGTCTCATACAATCAGTGTATGGCTATGGTTTCCCTTAGCTTGTCACGCAGATGCGTCAACAGTTGGGTTATCATTAACAGGTGGCGTCCTCTTCATCAACAATGTGATCTCTTGGCACGTACCTCACCGCATGACACCACTAGTAGATGGCAGCTTTGAAGTCCGAGAGATGCACATGGGCATCAACGGAAAGAGGCTTGATAGATCTCAGATGGCTGCACGAGGGTACATGCTGTCCGCCACTGATTTCCACATCGTCATTGAGATCCCAGTCGGCTCGCCTGACGGTCACTACAAGGTTGGGAAGTCCTCTAGCTTAGAAATGCAAGGGTCATGTTTTTGGATGTTTATTAAAATGTCGTCAATAATTGCAGAGCCATGCCCCAAATTACCAGTACCACGTCACCTATCTTGTGGAGCCCATGCTTGAGGTACTGTGGAGGTCCACTGTCTCCCAAGATGACACCAAATACAAGGTTTTGTTTCCCATTACCACCCCTCTTATTCTTCAAGCTCTCCATGTCCAAGAAAGTAAGTCATTAACTGGTAGATGATGGAACTTCAGGCTAATGAAGAAAGGCTATTAACCTGTTTCCTATTCCTCAGATACTGTCCCAGAGGCCCGAGTGTTCAGCATTGTCTTGGGGCCCCTTCTTCATGATGTGGTGCTGAGGAACATCACCTTCTCCACCAGTGTGCTCACTGTTGAAGAAAGCAATGCCAGAGGTTTTACCGTCCAAGAACACCTCTACTCTAATGGAAGCAAGAGCATCTCTGTTTTAGTGCCCTTTGATGCCGATATTGTCCTGAAAGATGCAAGTGAAATTATAGATGCCAAACATCATTTGATGCCAGTTTATTTGTTCTGTGTTTCAGTGACATGACTGAGTTGTTTATACCTGCAGAATCCTGAACCCTTGGTTACAACCTACTTCCTCTCTCTGATCTTTGGGTTCATCATCCTTCCTGAGGAAACTCCATTTGCCCACCCAGTTGCGTTGCAAGCATCTCTGCAAGATGTTGGTAAGATATTGCTTTTCACAGTATCTGGCTCACAATTGCTTTGGGGAGAGAAAGCAAACTAATATTGCTATGATATTTCCCAGGTATGTCTAAAATATACTCGTTTTAAATATTTATACTATTGTTTTTTTCAGGAGAAGTTCAATTCAGTTTATTTGTATAGCCCAGTTTCACAAATTACAAATTTGTCTCAGAGTGCTTTACAATCTGTACACATAGACATCCCTGACCCAAAACCTCACATCGGACCAGGAAAAACTCCCAAATAACCCTTCAGGGGGAAAAAAAGGGAAGAAACCTTCAGGAGAGCAACAGAGGAGGATCCCTCTCCAGGATGGACAGATGCAATAGATGTAATGTGTACAGAAGGACATATTTAGAGTTAAAATACATTCAAGGAATCTGACAGTTTATCAATAGTTCATATTTAGGCATATTCCACGATGGAGAGTTTGGAGACCTCCCAAGTGGAGAGTGGGCGGAGTCCCAGCAGGGCAGTGGCACAGCTGGCGACAGGAACTCACGATCCAACCATCGAAGGTCCATCAGCAGATGGAATCTATGCCGTCTCATAGGGTCCGATGACCCCATGAGACGTGAAGTCAGAAGGACTCCGGGAGAAAGCAGAGTTAGTCATGTGTGATGGAGAGATGAAGATTCATCCATAGGAGAAAGAAAAGAGGAGAGGTGCTCAGTGCATCCTAAACATCCCCAGCAGCTATAAGCCTATACCAGCATATCCAGGGGCTGGACCAGGGCAAACCTGATTCAGCCCTGACTATAAGCTCTGTCAAAGAGGAAAGTCTTCAGTCTACTCTTGAATGTGGTGACTGTGTCTGCCTCCCGGACTGAAGGTGGAAGCTGGTTCCATAAAAGAGGAGCTTGATAACTAAAGGCTCTGGCTCCCATTTTACATTTTAAGACTCTCGAACTACAAGTAGCCCCGCATTTAGTGAGCGCAGCTCTCTGGTGGGGCGATACGGTACTACAAGCTCTTTAAGATATGATGGTGCATCACCAATTAAGGCTTTGTAAGTTAAGAGAAGAATTTTAAAAGTGATTCTTGATTTTACAGGGAGCCAGTGCAGAGCAGCTAGTGCAGGAGTAATGTGATCTCTTTTCTTAGTTTTAGTGAGAATACGAGCTGCAGCATTCTGGATCAACTGGAGGGACCTAAGAGATTTATTAGTGCAGCCTGATAATAAGGAGTTGCAGTAATCCAGTCTCGAAGTAACGAACAGCGTGAACCAATTTCTCTGCATCTTTTTGAGACAAGATGTGCCTGATTTTTGAAATATTACGTAGATGGAAGAATGCAGTCCTTGAGATTTGCTTTATGTGGGAGTTAAAGGACAAGTCCCGATCAAAGATAACGCCGAGATTCTTTACAGTGGTGTTGGATGCTAGAGTAATGCCATCTACAGAAATCACATCACCAGATAATTGATCTCTGAGGTGCTCAGGGCCGAGTAGAATTACTTCGGTTTTGTCTGAGTTTAACATCAAGAAGTTGCCGGTCATCCATGTTTTTATGTCACTAAGACATGCTTGAATTTTAGTGAGTTGGTTAGTCTCCTCTGGTTTTATCGATAGATATAGTTGAGTATCATCTGCATAACAATGAAAGTTTATAGAGCGTTTCCTGATAATATTGCCCAAAGGAAGCATGTATAAGGTAAATAGAATTGGTCCAAGCACAGAACCTTGTGGAACTCCATGACTAACGTTGGTGGTCATTGAGGCTTCATCGTTTACAAATACAAACTGAGATCGATCTGATAAATAGGATTTAAACCAACTTAGGGCGGTGCCTGAAATACCAATCGACTGCTCCAGTCTCTGTAATAGGATGTTATGGTCAATGGTGTCGAATGCAGCACTAAGGTCTAACAAGACCAGTACAGAGAGAAGTCCTTTATCTGCTGCCATTAAGAGGTCATTCGTAATCTTCACCAGTGCTGTCTCTGTGCTGTGGTGTTTTCTAAATCCTGACTGAAACTCTTCAAATAAACTATTCTGATGTAGAAAGTCACACAACTGATTTGCGACCACTTTCTCAAGGATCTTAGAGAGGAAGGGGAGGTTAGAGATCGGTCTGTAGTTAGCCAAAACCTCTGGATCCAGAGTGGGCTTCTTCAGGAGAGGTTTAATTACAGCTACTTTGAAGGAATGTGGTACGTGGCCTGTTAACAAAGACACATTAATAATATCCAAAAGAGAGCTGCCAATTAAAGGCAAAACGTCTTTAAGCAGCCTAGTCGGGATAGGGTCCAAGAGACAGGTAGACGTGTTAGAAGTAGAAACCATTAAAGATAATTGGTCACGGTTGATGGGAGAAAAGCCATCTAAATATATACCAGGACATACAGGGGTTTCCAAAGCCATTCCACTTGAGGACAGATTGGCACTGGTTAAGGGCAAGAGATTATTAATCTTGTCCCTAATAGTTAAAATCTTCTCATTGAAGAAGTTCATAAAGTCATTACTACTGAGGTCTATAGGAATACTGGGCTCCACAGAGCTGTGACTCTCTGTCAGCCTGGCTACAGTGCTAAAGAAACCTAGGGTTGTTCTTATTCTTCTCTATTACTGATGAGTAATATTCTGCTCTGGCATTGCGGAGGGCCTTCTTATAAGTTTTAAGACTATCTCGCCAAACTGGCCGATTAGTTGAACGCCAAATGCTTTCAAGCTTTCGTGACGTTTGCTTTAATGTGCGGGTCTGAGGGTTATACCAGGAGCAAACCTTCTCTTCCTCACTGTCTTCTTCTTCAGAGGGGCTATCGAGTCCAGTGTCATTCTCAGTGAGCCTGTGGCACTATCAACAAGATGATCAATCTGGGACGGACTAAAGTTAGACCAGGAGTCCTCTGTTATATTGAGACATGGTATTGAATCAAGTGCAGAATGAATCGCTTCTTTAAATTTAGCTACAGCACTGTCAGTTAGACATCTGGTGTAGAAACTTTTGACTAGCGGTGTACACTCCGGTAGTATAAACTCAAAAGTTATAAGGCTGTGGTCTGACAGAAGAGGATTCTGTGGGAAGACCTTCAAATGCTCAATGTCAACGCCATATGTAAGAACAAGATCAAGCATGTGGCCAAAGCTGTGAGTGGGTTTCTGTACTCTCTGACGAAAGCCGATCCAGTCCAACAATGAGATGAATGCAGTACCTAGGCAATCATTATCAACATCCACATGAATATTAAAATCTCCTACAATAATAACTTTATCAGTTTTAAGAACCAAACTTGATATAAATTCTGAAAAGTAGAAGTAATCTTAGCCATCAGTCAACTGAAATATGTGATATGGATGCTAATTAAGAACCTTGGGCATCTTTTAAATATGCTTTAACAGAACTTCGCAAAGATGCTCGGTCCATTGGTCAACCTTGTCTCTGCTTTAGATCTACCCACCATCACTGGCACCTGTGACCAGAACCAGTTCCACATCAGTGTGAAATATGGCAGTCAAGGCAACAATTTCAAGGCAATGGTTGGAAATCAACAGCTGACACCTGAGATGGCTGACTACCAGTTCCAAGAAAACGGCACACACTTCAGCGTCATTCTTCCATATGCTGCCAAGGACACAACCTTCGAGGTAGGTCTCACTATAACATATCACCTTGACTCGGCTGCACTGGATAACTTTTTTTGTCTTACAGCTGATGACCTCAGATTCACTAAGGGCCCACGTCGACTTCTTTCTGTTGCATACCCGTAATGATTGGGTGCTCGCTGATCTTCTCTTGTCCTGCAACTTCCCCTTAGCAACAACCAGTAAGACTTGATACACGTTTAGTGTTTGTGCTGATGGATGTGACTATAGGACATTTCCTTCACCCTTACTACCTCTACCCTCAGAGTGCTACCCCAATGGAACGATGGTGGCTACAGCTGTGAAGGTGGATTCTGTGACCAATATGATCCCAAGTAGGCTGACCCTGAAGGACCAGTCTTGCAAACCGACATTCAGTGGTGATCGCTTTGCATATTTCTCTTTCAATGTTGCGTCCTGTGGAACCACGAGAACGGTAAGTGTGTATTCACGTTGCATCTCACCATTATTTTTTTTGTAATTCTCATGCCTCTGGTCTTTTGTATGAAGTTCTTTGACCACTACATGCTGTATGAAAATGAGATTGCCTTGCCTTACAACAAAGGAGCATCACCAGTTGGTCCGCAGTACAGGTAGAGAGTCGTCCAATCCCTGAGCCTAATATACGTTCTCGTGAGCTCCACCCCAGTGTATTTTCTTTTCTCCAAGACAAACTATTTCCTGCTACTATGTGGTCAATGAGACTCAGACTGTTGGCTTCAGAGCAAACCCAAGACTCTATGAACCCACCACAAAGATCGGCTCAGGACAGCTGGTGGTTCAAATGAGGCTATCCCAGGGTAAAATTGTCTTCATTAAAACCTTGATTTTGCAAGACTGTACCCTGTCTGGGCAATGCCTCTTTCTAATGGGACTCTTCTCCAGATTCATCGTACACGCTCTTCTACCAAGCGGCAGATTATCCAGTTGTAAAATATCTAAGGCAGCCTCTGTATTTTGAGGTGGCGCTGGTGGAGTCTACTGATCCAAATTTGGAGCTCATCTTGGAGAGCTGTTGGGCTACACTTGATGAAGACCGGACATCTCTGCCTAGCTGGGATATCATTGTTGACAGGTTATGAGTAGCATAAAGCTAGGTGCAGTTTGCCTTCTATTACTTGTATGGGTTTATAAATTAAAATGTATATTGTACCCTTCCCCAGCTGTGAGAATCCTGATGATAGCTATGTGACTATTTTCCATCCATATTGTGAGCGACGCCAGGGTTTTAGTCCCATCCCACATCAAACGCTTCTCTATGAAGATGTTCACCTTCACTAAAGATGAGGAGGTTCTGCAGAAAGAGGTAAAATAAGTTGTGTATATTGGTCATGTCCCATAGTCCCCCTGTGTAATAAACCCTTTTGTCTGTCTACAGATCTTTGTCCACTGTGATGCAGAGATTTGTAACTCGCACAGCCAAGCAGATGGTTCATGCAGAGGCCAGTGTGTGCAACCTGCACACCAGATGAACTACAGACAACAGGGAAAACGGGGTACGGGCCATCTGGAAAACATTTTGTCAACTAAAACTACATGCAGTTGACAGATATTGTCCTTTTTCTTCTAGTGCGAAGAGAAACGGATTCCAGCAACCACAGGCAAATCTCCTCCTGGCCTGTTGTTTTAACCTCTGCTCAAACTCTTTAATAAACTAATGTCTTTAAACTTTGGAAATCATCTCTTCACTCTATTTTTATGAAGGTTTCAACCCTGCATTACATTCGGGTACATTTTTATTTGCAGGACATTAGACAGACATTTGTTTTCTTTCAATTGGGTCAACCTTTTGGAAGAACACACTACAGGTACGGACGTCATGACATTGTTATTCTTTCTCTACGAATTTCTAACTTCCTCCTTCCTAGGAACTGTTGCACAACCAGATCCATAGCGATAAAACCAGTTGCATAAACTTATGCTTTTTTTTTGTAGGGTGTTCAAAATGCTTTTTTTCAAAGCAATTATATTCTAGGTAATTTATTTGCATAAATAAGACATTCAAAACGAAAACTTATTTTTCTTGTAACAAAACAAGGCCTCCTTCACACTCAGCTCTCACAATGTTCAAAAAAAGCTGCAACAAGTCAGTTGACTGCTGAGCAGCCCTTACTTCTCGCTCTCTCTTTCTTCCATTTGTACAAATATGAAGGTAGATTTGTGTCTTTATTATGCAAGCAAAAAAAAAAGTTTTGAGAGCAAATTTCTCGTTTGTAAGTCAAAATATATAAACTGAGAATAAATTATTTGTTATTTTTGTTTATAAAAACTATAATTTTTGCTTGCAAATAAAAAAAGTTTGTTCTCAAAAAAAAAACCTTGCTCTCAAAAAAAAAAACCTTGCTCTCGAAAAAAAAGCTTTGGTCTCGAAAAAAAAGCTTTGGTCTCGGT
Source organism: Liparis tanakae (assembly GCA_036178185.1). NCBI lineage: Eukaryota > Metazoa > Chordata > Actinopteri > Perciformes > Liparidae > Liparis > Liparis tanakae. The sequence continues at coordinate 9,227,963 of CM070094.1, read as the reverse complement.
TTCAAAAGTTGCGATTCGAGTTTTGGACGTAGTGGGCGGGGCTATACGCTGCTGAATGAGCCAGGAGTTTCTATTGGTGGGTTTGACGTGGCTCTTCGCCTGGCGATCTACGGGAGGTTACGGTGAGGAGGCAATGGAGGTAAGTTGACATTATATTGCTCTGTTTTGTCAACATTATTTTAAATATTGCAGCACTTCGCTTTGTTTCCATGTTGTTAGTGTCGTGGAGTCTCTTTTTTAAAGAACGATATTGAGGGCTGCTATGTTGACATGAAGCCCCACTCTCTGCGTGCATGTAAGGCTAACGTTACATGCGGCTGTATGCGTGACTATGTTAGCTAGGCTTAGCTACGCATGTATGACACAATTTAAAATAAATCCATTGAGTTTGTTTCTTTCCGACTGAGGTAGGTACAGTTGACGAGGTTACAACCATGTTATATATATTGGTATTTAAATTAGGGCTGGGCACGTTAACTCATCATTTAATTAACGCTGACAATTATTTTATTGCGCATAGAAAGTAATTCGCGGTCTAACAACATGGAGGAGAGTATGGAGATTTTAAAGTTCTCAAAGATGTTGGACTCGACAGAAACAAAGTCGTATGTAACCACTGCCAAGAGGAATTGTCTTATCACCGGAGTACTTCCAGTCTTGCATATCATTTAAATGCTGAACACACCGTTGATGCCGCGACTCATACAACCAAACACCCAGTGGAGCGACGCCGCAGACCGCTAGCTGCAGCGATAGCTAAACCAAGAGAAGCTAAGTGACTCTTTTGGTGGCATGCGTCGATGTGCGCCAAGACGCCGAGCTCTACGGCGCGCGAGACGTGTTCACGCGACACGTAGAGACAGAATGACATGTTTTAATAGCGTGCTGCTGGAGAGACGATCAACATCAGATCGGTCAGGTACGCAAAGGAGGAACACAAGTGGCATTACGCATTGGGGATTATGTTCGCATGCGTACCTGCGTACCAGTTACCCCTGACACATTCTATTGATGAGAAGTGTGCGCTGCATCACATGCCCTGACTGATGTATGTTTGTCGTGTTCTGGTTTAGTAAATGTGATCACATTGTTGGTGCTTCACCTCTAACATTAATGCAGTGGCAATAAGCTTTAGTTCTATGTTTGTTTTGATACCATTGTTTAAGTTGAGCTCTACACAAAGTATTTATTTTATTTAACCGCTACTATATACACATGCTGATGTTAAGTGTTTGCACAACACATTCTATGGCCCTTTAGTTCATATGGCAGTACATTTAAAATAAGTGTCAAGTTCTAGGAGTTGTCAAACTGCCCTGAAAGTATTTTCTGGTGTCTCTTGTTAAGTATGGTTCGAAACTGCGGTCCCGTGCTTGATATAAAAAGAGAATCCGAATCTGATGATTACGTTTTAACAATATTTAATGGCAGAAGCATAAGCAGTAAATTAGGGCTACGATCGTAGGGCCGAGCGGAGCGTTACGCCACAGACTAAAAGCAACGTTGCTGATAGGGGATGTCTTGTAAACTAGCGTCCGTCTCGAGACTGAATCTCATCTCGCACACACGTTATATCAGGATCCACTTTCACACCTTTCCTCTAAACGTTAGCTCCATTGGTCAGTTCAGCATGCTACGCTCTCGTTGGCTTACGGCCAGCTAACAGGTAATGAGCCGGGTCAAACGTCATGATCCCCCGACCCAAGCTACTTCCGGTCACCTGGGCGACGGAAGTCTCACGTGACACTCCTGCTCCAATCAACATCACGGATTTCCACCGGCTTCCAACTCACGTGGCAACATGTAAACAACAAACTAACTTTCATTCTCATGCAGCATACATATAAACAAACATAAACATACAGGTATTACAAACATATTCATAAACACATTACTTCTGCCATTGACATATGCATAGAGTAGACATTACCTCCATGCTTCATAACACAACAATATCAATATTCTCCCTAATATTTCTATAATCATATCTTGCTATATGTATTATTAAAGCACAAACGTATTATGTACATGTGCAAAGTCAAAATGAATTATTACAACTTAACAATTCCCTCCTTTTATACTTACAACATAGTATAAACAATCATTGTAATAAACCCCTTTATTTTGACCCTCTATGTAAACATCAGACATACAAATTTAATCACTCAATAATTCATTATTGCTGTGGAAGGAAAAACATCACTCCCTCCTCTTATCCCTGCTTCTCAAGAAAAACAAATAACACTAAGTGTCAGTGTGAATGTATTCATCACACGGCGAAAATCTTAAAATCCTGAAATGTACTTATGTAAGGTAACGTGTGCAATTATCTATGTGTCTATGTGTTCCCTGAAAATCCCTGTGTCCAGTTTCCAGTTTGTCCGCATACATGCTCAGCAACTCCAGCTCTCCTATCTCCAGCACCCCAACTCCTACATCCTCTGCATTCTCTGCATTCCTCCAACCTTGATCGAAAGAGCAGAACCCAGTTCAAACATCTCAGCTATATTGAACAACTCAGACTTTTATGCTTGCTCAATTTCCATCTATGTGTCAAAGTGCACGATACTCCTCTGCGATCAGCTCCTCTCCATCGGCGAAGTCATCACAGCAGGCGTCCCACACACGGCGAAGGTCAATCAGGAAAAACGGGAGCAGCTGTGGAGGAGAATTACAAACAGAGACCTGGACCTGCTCTCTAGACAAACTCTAACTAAAATGTACTATCTAACTTGGGCTTAAACATTATTGAAACTGCTTGTAGAGTTCCCTGCTTTGTCGGCCTCGAGTGTCTCACCATAACTCGGAGGAAGACCCATACTTCTCAATTCTGCCTGTGGATCAAGCTCACTCATACCACTCTCAAAGTATCCGAGCGGCATCATCCTCACATGAGGGTCCTCTCTCTTCATCGCTACAGAGACCAAATGAGATGACAGCTTCCTAAAACATGGTATAAAACAACAGATGCATAACATCATCAGGCCAAACATAATGCCTACTGCGGCTACAACTGTAAGAAATGCAGCCTTATACTCACCCAACCACTTACTCAAAAAGTCCAATCCACCTATTTCCTTCACTCCAGAGTTTTCTGCCAACTCCTTGCTAAGAGAGGTGAGTCCTGCCAACGCTCTGGTCACTGAGCCGTCAGGGGCAGTGTTGTTCGGGATAAACGTGCAACACATTGTTCCAAACATTTTACATACACCACCATCCCTGGCGAGGATCATGTCCACAGCCATCCTCGTCTGCCAAGCCATCAGAGATGTCTTCTCCAGTTGTTCCTGCAGGCCTCCAATCGCATCTCTTGTGTAGTTCACAAGCCTCTGCTGGTTGTAATAGATGTAATTAATCCAATCAACATTCTTGTTTACCGTTGGCCAAATAAAAATAGACTCGAATCCAGCCATAATTGAACTACGAGCTTTAAACTCATCGGGTACTCCTCTCGGTACTCCGATAGAATCCAAGTAAATGGTGCTATCAAGAGAGGTGGAAATGGCCGCTCTCTTTCTCCTGGACAAACTCTGGCTGCGGTTGACCTGAAGGTTCAAATACTCCAACGACTCCCTGCTTAGTGGAATCAAGGTTACAGGCATGATTAGTCTAACTAATGCACAGGTTCCCATCCAGCTTTCTGGAAGATAATCTCGAAGCGCATGATCACCACAATACCACCAAACATCTGCTCGGGCCGTACGCTGGTCACTTACCTTGACCTGAAGGATGCCTCTCTCTCCTGCGGTGACATTGATAGTGGTCTGGCAATGCTTCAAAGTCCCTATGCGACTGGAACCTTGCGAGCTGAGTAGGCAAGTATAGTTACCTTTGTAATATGTAAATGTCGGCGGGCGTAGTGAGGGAATTATCGGGAAAAGTAGAGCAAAAGCATTACACTTCTGACTATTGGGAGCTTTAAACAGTTCCAACATGCAGTGGAAACCCTCTGGTTCATTATCTGGGCTCAGTGCAAAGGGGACTGTGGCTAACTGGGGCTCTGAAGTGCCACACACCAAACAATCAGGGCGCTTTAGATCTTTCGCAGTGTCAACAAGCCAGTTGACCCAGCTGTTACCTCTCTTGAGACCCGTCTCAGTCTCAATGGTCTGCCTGACGCTTGATATGTTCACATACTCCACCAGGGCGTCCGGCAGCATCTCCACCTCCCTGCTTGACACCTGCACATGGACCAGATAGGTCGTCCCTCCTACGTCACCTACTCCCAGTTTGTAGAATCCGGTCATGCCCACCTGCGGATCAGTTACTGACAGAGTGACTTGGTTACATGGTTTATCCCAAACACCCTCGTCACATTGTGAAATCGGACCTGTGAGTGAGACCATCTTATACAGTCTATGATCTCGATTTACGTGCCCGTGGATCAGTGCTGGCAAAAACATCAGTCCAACCACACTTCTCTGAGCAGAGGTACTTGTGGTTATGAGAGAATCTCCACACAGCTCTGTCCCATATTCCTACCATTCCTTTTGGGCAGCCACCTGTCCTACAAATGTCAAAAGTGGCCACACACAGGATTCCCACAGAACAATACAGTTGGACGCTGGGTGTCATACTCACGTGCTCCTCTTCCTTCTCACTTGAACGCCTTGACCGGTTCCTGGGGGAAGACAAAACTGTTGCACCTGGTGGCGCAATTAATTGTGCCAAGTCAGGTATGTGTGTTAATGTGGTGTTGGTGTCGATTATGTGTAATTCCTTATCTCGCTGCGCCTCCCACACGATAAATGGGAGTGCTAACATGACCGTCAGGCATGCAGCAGCAAGGCAGAGCTTGGCGGAGGTGATCTCCCCTCCTCTTCTGGCTCTGGTACTCTCCTCATGTTCCTTCATCATCATCCTGGTCGATGGGATCTGCTGGCCTTTCTGAAAGTATACAATGGGTTAAGTGGTGCCACTTGGTCTTGGTATGGCCTCTTACCTGGAGCGCGTGCGACGTTTTCGCAACGACTTCGAATGGGCCCGTCCACCGAGGCTCTGTCCACTTTCTTTTGTGCACCTTCAACCGCACCCAATCACCAGGTTCTACCGGTATCACGGTTTCTCCTTCTGTCACTTTCTCAGCTCTTTGGACCTGGCGATGTCCAGCACAGGACTCTCTCCCAGCTCTCGTTCAGGGCTGGGCATCGGTCTTCCTGTCAGCAGCTCATGAGGGGAGAGGAACGTCTTCCCTCCCTTCGAGGACCGCATAGACATCAGTGCCAGAGGAAGAGCCTCCAGCCAGTCGAGCTTGGTCCCATGACATATTTTAGCTATTTTGGACTTGATTGTCCGATTGGCTCTCTCGACTATACCCTGGGACTGTGGGTGATAGACTGCTCCGTGTGCATGTGTGATACCTAAATATCGTTCTACCTCTTGTAGATGTTTGTTTGCAAAATGTGTTCCATTATCAGACCTGATCACCCTTGGTACGCCATATCTTGGGATCAGCTCGTTTTTCAGCCATTTCACAACCGACTTTGTATCCTCTTTCTTGCAGGGGATTGCTTCCACCCACCGTGTGTATCTGTCGATCATCACAAGCAGGTATCTGAAGCCTCTCTTCCTGTTTCCTGCACCCATGTCGGTGTAGTCGATGCAAATTTCTTTAAACGGTGCGTCTGGCACTGGGAACTCTCCTTGGGGACATTTATGTGGTCGTTTCATACTGAAGTCATTGCAGGTAGGGCATTCATGGTGATAGAGTTTCACCATCTCGGTCATGTAGGGATGCCACCAGAGGATGGAAACTTCCTCTTCCGTTCTCCTGGGGTTCACATGAGAGGGACCATGTGCCTGCCTGATGAGTCCTTGACACAACCTTGCAGGTGCTACTATGCGTCCATCATGTGACCTCCAGAGACCCTCTAGCTGTCTGGCTCCCTTGTGTGCCCACTGATTCTGCTCATAAACTCCTGCTTCTTTCTGCATGAGCTTGATGTCCTCGATTCCCAGTTTGGGGAGTTCCGGTGCTGCAATGGCTGTCATTTGTCTGAAATACCCGGCCGCTTTCTTTGCTGCTCGGTCGGCTGCTTCGTTTCCTTTTGCCACTGACGTCGTCAAGTTCTGATGTCCTTTGCACTTCATAACTGCTACTTTACCTGGTAGCAAGATGGCAGCTAGCAATTTCTCCAAGTGGCTTCTGTGCTTCACTGGAGCATTTGCAGTTGTTAAGAAACCTCTTCTCAACCATTGAGGACCATCGACATGGACCGCTCCATGTGCATAGGCTGAATCGGTGTAAATGTTGACTGTTTTCCCTGTTGAGTGTTCCAGTGCTTTTGTTAAAGCTATTATTTCTGCAAGCTGTGCAGATGCTGGTTGTGCAATGATTTCAGATGCAATTGTTGAATGTTTCTTTCCTTGTTGTTGTACGACAGCGTATGCAGCGATGTTGCTTCTTTCTCCTCTGTGACAGTGTCCATCTGTGAACAGTGTCAACTCCGGACTGTCCAAAGGTTCTGCTTCCAAATCCATCCTTACCTTGAGATCTTTTCTCGCGATTTCTGCACAGTTGTGAGGTTCCTTCAAATTCACATTCAATCCACCTGCCATGTTGTTAGGCTCGTAGGAGAAAGTGATGTGTGGCTGTTGTAAGACTTTTGAGATCTTATCTTGCCTTGTTGCTGTCATGGAGAATGCGCTTGAGGTCAAATATGCAAGGACACCATGTTCTGTGTTGACCTTGAGCTCGTGACACATAACAATGTGAGCAGTTTTCTCAATTGCTTTCTTCAAGGCCGCCAGGTGCCTTGTGCAACCTGTTTGGCCTTTCTCGATGTGATCTAGCTTCGAGCTGTAGAACATCAGTGACCTTCTCTCTCCTTAAATTCTCTGTCTAGCCTCTTTGTCTCTTCTACCTGCTTTTCCTCTCTGTCTGCTGCTAACTTCTCATTTGCCCTCACTAACTCCAAAGCAGCTAAACTTTCCTGAAAGTGTATTAGGTTACTACGCATGTGTGTGTCAGAGTCTGTTCTATACTCAAACTCAACCCTGCCTCCTGTCAGTTCTACTACTGGGGCCATTGTATGTAGGGCTTCGGTCTTAAATGGGTTGTGGGCGTACGGGGGAGGGTTCTGGCATATGACGGGATAGATGGAAGGGGTTTGCACTGGGACCTGTGGCACAGGATCGGGGGCTGGCTGCCTCTGCAGCGTGTCAGTCAGGGGAGCTTCTTTGCAGGGCACGTTTGGGGGCGTCGCCTCTTCCTCCTTCACCTGTTGTAGTCTGGCCTTCCTGTCCTCATGCACCGTCAGGCCATGTAGCAGACGTCTGGCCTGGACCACAGCATCACTAGCCTTGTCGAGCTCTGTTGATCGGGACCTGTACCATAATTTCTCCTGCTGTTGTTCTTGTGCAGCTTTGTGTCGCAGTTTAAGCACCTGCATAAGCATCAGCTTTTGGTCTTCCGTTGGGCTGTCCTGGTTTGTTATGTCGAGTAAACCTTCTGCATGCCATTGCTGAATATGCTTCCTCAGGGTCTTGTATTCACTCAGTCTGTCCGATTGTCTTACCATATACATAGCAGCATGGAGTGCATTTTCGATCCAAGTGCCTGGAACGTCAGTTGAAGCAGTTTCCGGCATTGTTGAGGGGATCAGGTACTGATAGGCTTAATATATGTAAGGATATGTATATGTAGAAGTAAAAAATAAAAAATTCAAGTTCAGAATTTTTCCAAAAATAATTCAAAAAATTATTTTTTGTAAAAATTCTAAAATCCAATTATTCTACACTATGTGTCTAAACGTGGGTGCGGTGCGGTTGGGAAAATTTCAAATTAGTTAGGGAAAAAATATCATACACTGCAAATGAACAGCGTACACAATTATACAATGTAGTCTCAAATATGGGAAAAAAACTGTTAATTTTTTTTTTTTTTTACGTTTGTAAATATAATGGGAAAAAACTGTTACTTTTATCAAACAGTAATCACAGAAAATGCTAAAATCAAACACAGCAATCTCAGACTATGCACAAATCAGCACAGCAATCTCAGACAATGCACATCAAACACAGCAATCTCAGACAATGCAAATAGTTAAGTACAGCAATTGGAAAAAGACGTTATTATTACACAAACATTTAACAACCTACTGTAAATGGGAGAATATTAGTCACTTTAAACAAAACTGCCAATCTAGTACTTTCGCATAAATAGCTGCTGAGAAATTGATTACTCGCAAGCCCCAGGCTCACTGTAATAATGACCACTATTGTTAATCAAATCAATAGTAAACTCGCACTATGACTAGAAATATGGAAATAAAACACAATCTATATACAGAGAAAAGTGATGAGAAATCAAACACTCGGAATGCCTTATGGAATTTCTGTATTAATAACCACTATTGTTAATCAAATCAATAGTAAACTCACACTATATCTAGAAATATGGAAATAAAACACAATCTATATACAGAGAAAAGTGATGAGAAATCAAATACTCGTATAACTTATGGTGATACTGTATTAATAACCACTATTGTTAATCAGAATCAATAGTAAACTCACACTTTGTCTAGAAATAAAACAATCAAAATACAGAGAAAAGTGATGAGAAATCAAATACTCGTATAACTTATGGTGATACTGTATTAATAACCACTATTGTTAATCAGAATCAATAGTAAACTCACACTTTAAAACTGGCAGTAGTACTCAAAGAAAAGAATATGTCTTTAATTCTAATTTGTCAAAATGTGTTGGTGAAAACAGCATGTAATCTGGTGTGTCGGATGTCATAAACCACCTGGCTCAGTGACTCTAAAGTTGTTTCTTAATTTCCAACAACAACCACACGATGGTGCTAAAAGGTTAACCCCTTAATCCCCTCTACGAAGTATGTATTTCAGAACCTCTAGGAGGCGCTAATCCAAATCGTAATGGCGTCTTTTACTTATGCTAATGTATCACTCCACGTGTCTTTTTACTTAATGAACAATAAAAAAGTATTTCCTAATGGACCTCGGTTTTTCGGACACGCAATCGTTAATCCCACTTACAGTATTTTAAAATAAAAAATTAGCACGTTGATCTGGTCAGAACGGTTCGTTAATATGTGTATCAGGCTCGCCGACCGTCACATCACCATATTAAATTTTGAGTCTACCCGACAGTTATTTAACAAACTTTAGTTTTCTAACGCTATCTGTCTAAATATTAGACTCTAGACCACGTGTCGTCCTTTACGAATTGCTTCAATGTGCCTTCGATGGCAGAAACTCCCAGCTAAAGCTTACGAATTTGCACGTCGCAGCTCAACAAATACCTCCACAATGACTCGTGTAACAAACAACTCACATTACGTTTAACGTACAACAATTAACGTGCAATACAACAAATAAAGCATGCGTGCTACAACATATTATATACACTACACCAATCCACTGCAAATGCTTCTCCCGCAGGCTTATGCCCGTCGTTTTCTACGGTAAAAAAACAATATTTAATCCGAGGGGCTTCACACCACTCCACACGCTAAATTCCTATTCATAAACTATGCAGATTTGACGTAACTGGTTCTGCCTTACCGTATGATATTGCGCGCGGTTCGTCTGGAGTGGCGTGAAACCGCCGGGTCCTTTCAAGCCACGAGGTTCCTTTCCGAGTCCACGTTGGGCTCCAACTGTTAAGTATGGTTCGAAACTGCGGTCCCGTGCTTGATATAAAAAGAGAATCCGAATCTGATGATTACGTTTTAACAATATTTAATGGCAGAAGCATAAGCAGTAAATTAGGGCTACGATCGTAGGGCGAGCGAGCGTTACGCCACAGACTAAAAAGCAACGTTGCTGATAGGGGCTGTCTTGTAAGCTAGCGTCCGTCTCGAGACTGAATCTCACCTCGCACACGTTATATCAGGATCCACTTTCACACCTTTCCTCTAAACGTTAGCTCCATTGGTCAGTTCAGCATGCTACGCTCTCGTTGGCTTACGGCCAGCTAACAGGTAATGAGCCGGGTCAAACGTCATGATCCCGCGACCCAAGCTACTTCCGGTCACCTGGGCGACGGAAGTCTCACGTGACACTCCTGCTCCAATCAACATCACGGATTTCCACCGGCTTCCAACTCACGTGGCAACATGTAAACAACAAACTAACTTTCATTCTCATGCAGCATACATATAAACAAACATAAACATACAGGTATTACAAACATATTCATAAACACATTACTTCTGCCATTGACATATGCATAGAGTAGACATTACCTCCATGCTTCATAACACAACAATATCAATATTCTCCCTAATATTTCTATAATCATATCTTGCTATATGTATTATTAAAGCACAAACGTATTATGTACATGTGCAAAGTCAAAATTAATTATTACAACTTAACACTCTCTAACAGGACAACACATGTTATGGCTCTTTCATTCATATGGCACAACATTTAAAATAGAAGTGCGCTATACACTACTTTTGAATTCATTATTGGATTTTGCGTATACAAATGCGATTAATCAGGGAAATCATGCGATTAATCGCGATTACAAATTTGAATCGTTGCCCAGCCTTAATTTAAATAAATAAATACCCACATTAGGGTACATTTACAGAGGCAAGGTCCTGTCTCTAAGGTGAGCCACAAGTTATTTATAATTTGCTTGGTGGTTTTGATCAAATAATTACACTCAAACATTACATTGATACTGTCATGGTAATACTTCCTTTTTTTCTTTTAATGTCAGAATGGAAACCAACAACAAACACCTCAGGTAATTACTTCATTTGTTTGGATACAGCCTGTGTGACAGTAATGCATTACACTGTAACGTCCTTTTACCGTGTTAATACATCTGTTATACAAAATCCCTTTCCAGTATGATGCACGTGAAGCCACGGAGGCTGCACGACATCTCCTGTCCCTGATTTCAAGGGCCATACCTTCAGAACCTCAAGGACAAAGCCAGGGCCAGAGTCAGGTTATGGAGAGATCCTCAGTGCAAACTGAAATGGCCAGGTAGACAGGAATGCACTCATGTCAATGGGCCAGTCAGTGTCATTAGTCTGGTTTTTACCATAATGGCAGCAGTACAATTACACAACTGTCATATAACATTAATTATGCCTATATTTAAGATTTTAGAAGTTTTTTTGGTTAAGCGCAACTGTTGTTCTCTTTACTTTGGAATACGTGCATGTGGTGGACTTGGCTGAGAAGTGTGCTTATAATGACTCCAAAGTAATATTAGTCTTGTAAAATCATACAGGTCCTTCCTGGATTCTTTAGGGGCAAGAAACGACTGCTGAGCAGAGGTCACATGCCTGCAAAGGTTTTAAAAATGGGGAAGTCTTTTGACCTGACTTTTTTTGCACTGGCATCAAAAGAAGAAATGACTCCATCTTCAGCGGATGAGTTGATGTTAATGCAGGCAGGCTTGGGAAAGAGGACATTGTCCGTGACATCTGCCGTTACACATGCAGAGGTATTTTATAGGCTGAAGCAGGCACAATGCCGAATGTGTCGTCAAGAGTAAGACTTTTGTCTAATGCCTTTCACATGATAAAACTGTCCCAAATTTCTTTTTATTTTAATGTAGTTGTCCAGTCTACTAAAAAACAACTTTCCAAAGATGGCACATCTCGAGAACAGATGGCTACTTTACAAAGCAGCAGGTTCATAATTACTGTACTTAAATTCAAATGATTGTACCTGTTAATAAAACCAAAAGAGCAGGAATACATTATGATTTGTGGTCATCCCCAAAATTAATTTGTTGTTTTGTTTTCACAGGTGGAAATGGAAGGAGAAAGCTCTCTGCTGTTCCTCTGGAAGCTGAGGGCTACACTGGGTCCATACTGAGAGCTTCCTCAAATGCAGGAAAAACCGTGCTTTATATTGTTCCTCTTCAAGATGAACTAGAGTTAACACCTCTTCCTGCAAGTGCACCAGAGTTTGCACTGATGCCGAAGGCAAGCTGCAAACAGTGCAAAACAGAGATGCCTTTGCAAATGCTGGCACTCCATGTCAATGACTGTCTACACTCACGCAGTGAAACAGAGGTGAATTACCTTACAGTTAGGGGTTACAGATGATCAAAATAAGTACAAATTGTAATTTTAGGAACAAGTGACCTTTCATCTTTAAAAGCTTTCAACAAATGATTGTCTATCATATGAACATGTTGCCAAACATGAACTGTGCATTTAATGATATCTTAATGAGATCCACAAGATTAAATATCAGTAGAACTTTAGTCCTTGATAAAAGTAGTTTTGAAAATGTTTTAACAGACTTAATACAACTAGAATATAAACGTGCCTGCACTATTTCACATTCAGGATGAAGATTTGGTGTTTGTTGAGGAAGTGATATCTGGACCCGTTTCAATATCTGCTGGATCTGCTTCATCATCCAGTGAAGACCACTGCCCTCATAAGGTAGAGTAGTTAAAAATAAAGTTAAAAATAGCCATCTTTGATGTTACAGTTATTGCCCATAGCTTTGGTATACATCTGTGTTTCATATGTCTGCATGTAGGAAGAAGTCCAATGCCCGATATGCACCCATGTCTTCCCTGTCTCAGACATCGAGGTCCATGCAAGCTGTTGTGGACAAGGGTAATTGCTTTTGGCTGGTTTGACCATTTTTTCCTACTCTGAAGATAAGCCATATAAATTGGTATGTGTCGTGTAGATTTATTGATGCAAAAGTCAGGTTACACACCAGAATATGCAAGATTTGTGTGTGAAGATGAATAACTATTGCCTTTATTCTTCTAGTAGCAACTTGGACATAACCTGTCAAAGAGACAAACTTCATACTGATATGGATCTTATTTCCTGGTAAATTATTTCATTGTATATTCATTTATTATGAAATATACTTTATTTATATGTAGGTATTAAATACAATGTGAGGCTAATTTCAAGATTTTAAACTTTTTACAGCGAGGAAGATGTTATCAGGTGGGTAAGATCACAGATGGACTCCAGCAAGAATTTTGAGATTTGTGTATCCAGAGACAACATGGTGGAAAGAGGTCTAAAGTTATGGAAGCGTCAAAAAAATGGTAGTCCTGTGAATCCCTTGAGGATCACATTCCTAGGAGAACCAGGGATTGATACGGGGCCTTGAAAAAGGAGTTCCTGTCAAGTGAGTAGTTGACCATCATAAGTTTATTTGCCCCAGGGGGAAATTAATTGAGGAACCATTCACCTAAAGATGCTAACAAAAAATGTATATAAGTGCACTAGTCAATGTATGAGCTCAATTCATTTTTTGACAATCTACACAATGTGGCTTATGTAATGCTTTTGATTGTTTTGTTTTGTATTTTAGCAATGATGGCTGGGATCGAGAAACGGCTTTTTGAAGGAGAAAGTGAAAGTGGGAAGATGCCAAAGTATTCCTTGAATGATTTGGATGATGAGTTATTTAGGTACTCCGCCTAATAATTACAACATTTAGCTGAGGTCTCCCCCTGCACTGATTTTGAGTATTTTAAACCCTCTGTTCCTGTTTGTAGGACAGCTGGTGAAGTCTTTGCTGTAAGCATAGCTCAAGGAGGACCAGCACCCCGTTTTATGCAAGAATGGTGCTATGACTACCTTTTCTCGGGGAACCTTTCATCTAAGGGTGTCCATGACTCTACTTTATTACCATTAATAACAATGGTAAGTTGATTTTTTTGCAAAATATAGACTTATTCATTTTGATCACAACACAATGTTTTAATTACTTTATTTAATACCCAAAACAGTTAATATTGGAGGAATGACGCAAAAATAAATGTTTGTCTATTCAGCTTTAAACCATGGACTGTAGTATCCTGGGAAATGGTATGATGTGTTGTGAATGCATTGAAGTACAATTGAATCTTTTTGGTATGATTATTTAAGATTGAAGATTCTTCTGACATGACTGCTCACATCCAAGACATTCTGGATTGTGGCTACACAGGCAAAGTTGACATGGAGCATAAAGAAAACATATTAAGGTATTCACAATATCAAATATTACTGCTGATGTAACACATTGTTGTGTGGCCTCACAGGCCTTGTGGTTTATTCTTTCTTTAAAAAAATGTAAGGATAATGATAATCGGTTATTATTTTAAGGGTGCTCTTTGGCTTCTATGTAAGACATTTATTTTGAGTAAAGAGAAATGAACTAGAGGCCAAGCCACTCAAATTAAAATGCTCAACATTTATTTATTTCACTGACATATCCATGTAGGGTTAAAAGGAAATGTATATTGTTGTCAACATGTAGTAGTAAAGCCTTGTTCAAGACCATTTTTCTGAGCCTGCTGCCCTAAATTCCTAACTATTACACCTGGACAGTTTATCTTGGAGATGATTTCCCTTTGCTTAAAATTATTTTTGTTTGTATTCAGGGCGATTCAACTTCATGTGAAGACTAAACGCATGCCCATGCTTCAGCAACTGCGTGAGGGACTGAACGTATATGACCTCATTAAAGTGATGCAGACAAAGCCAGAAGAGTGTCGCAGTCTCTTCATCTTCAAAGACGACAACTCAGTATGCACGAGTATTGCTTTGAGTGTTGCTGGTTGTACTAGATAGTATTTCCATAACTTCCTTTTTGCTTCTTAAGTAGCTAAGTTTTGAGGAAATCTCATTGAGTATCACTATGTTTGAAATGTAGGTGGACTCACATTACATCATGTCACATCTGGCCCCGGAGTTGAGTGTAAGCGGTTCAACTAAGCAAGTGAAGGAATCAAAAATCTTGGCGCACTTCCAAGATTTTCTCCTAGACCTTGAAGGTATGTCCAACCATTCATTTAAATTAATCATTTGTGATTGAAAGTTTAGATTTCTACCCTAATTCAATACCATATAACTGTCTTAATGAGCATTTTATTTAACTTTGCATATAAAATGACTGGAGATTTATTCTGGTCTACACTTTGTATTTCTCTTCAAGATGCACAACCTGATGGCAACACTGCTGGAGAGGCTTTGACTGTCTCCTCAGTCATGCAGTGGATGACTGGTCAAGCACACAGACATCTGCTTTTGGAAGATCGGCGAACATTCAAGCTCACAGTAAAATTTGATCATTGGTGTCTGAACGCCATGCCTAACCACACTGTATGCTACCCAAGTGTCAGTGCTTGCACAGACACCATCACATTTCCAGTAGCCCACATTACGGATTATGAATCCTTTAAAACACTCCTACAAACTGCCATTAAGTATGGTGCAGGATTTGATAGAGTGTGATAAATGGATTAATTAGTTGTTGTTAAGAGCATGTTTTTTGTTATGTGTTTCACTTGTTCTTTTTCTTTATGTTTTCTGTTCATAAATAAATAACAAACAAAAAAATGTTACAGAATCATTTTATTCTGCAGCTATTTATGCCAGCTTGTTATAATGTGAGTGAGCAAAATAAACACACAGAAGTATTTATTTACTGTGCTTTATTTGTGATGAGCTAAAACTTGTTTTAGAATCAGTACAGGAGATGTGCATCAAATAGATCAATTGGAAACTTTATCCAACAAACGAGGCCAGTTGAAGGACACGTATATAGATGTCCCGTCCAAAAGAAGAGGAATCGCTGGTGGGGTTTACTTGATGCACAGCAGCAAGACCGTCAACTGACAAGGGGCATGGCACCTCTGCTACAGTGACCCCATGCTCTGGATCAGCAACGTCAGGTTCCTCATCTTGCAAGTCTTCTGCTTGCAAGATCTGAGATGGACCAAACACATACATATTACAATTATAGTGTTGCACACTTGGACACACAGGACATATAGGCGTGCATGGGTTTTAAGAACTTTTACTGAAAGCACAGGAATACACATCAGATCAGCAATGCAACTGCATGCTGCAGGCTATTTCGGCTACTACTGAATGAAACCAGCGTAACGTTTTCCTCGCTTTCTTCCCAAAGGACCCCTGAGCTGACTCAAGTGCCTGCATGAGTTTTACTCATCGTAAGCAAGCATTAACCTCCCAAACCATTCAAGCCTCTATTGCAGATGAACACATGCTAGCTGAATAAAGAAAACAATTAACAATAAAAAATTATAAATACAATGAGAATATGGGTGGGGAGGGGAATGTCCAGTTTCTGTTATAGTGTCCATTGTTAATGCGGGCCCCACAAAAGCCATTGCCTCATTTTTTCACACTGTAGTTGATCTAATGTTAATACTTTAAATTGCATTTCTTTGTTATTGTGCTAGATGTATAGTACACATTACCTCCTGCAGATCTGGCTCTGGCACAGGTATTTGTAGCGTTCCAATCCTCCAAAGCTGATTAGGGGACAAGTTTCCCTCTGTGCTTAGTGGGTGGCAATTCCAGCTCTCCACAAAATGTTGCAGATCTTTTTGTAGACGGGGAATGAAGACGTACCCCACACAGAAGAGGTGAACCGCATTTGCAAGGTCAATGAAGCCTTCTTCCTCTAAGTTGTGGAGCAAGTGGTAGTACTTAGATGTTACACTCCAAACATCTCTCCAAAGGCGTTCCACTCTGGGAGCAAATGACATGATGGGAGTGCCTACATTTGATTGTCATTTTTTTAATAATGTAAACATTTATAGTAATACATAATAATAATAGTAATACAATTTGTACCTTTGGTTGTGGACACTTTTGCCAACAATAAACCTGCCACGTCCAGTTCCTCTCACAGTAAACATACATCTCGCTATGTCCACATTTTCCACCCCTTGATCAGCTCGGACTCTAAATGAGACAGAGTAGTGTGACACGGGTTGGACAGCTAAACTATTTACATCTGGTATGAAGGAGAAGGTACTTGCCTTGATGGCCATCCATGCTTCTGCACACCATCCATGAAATATCCGAGAGCAGTCTCTGCTTTATTATTTTGAGCTGCATTAAGGTAGAAAATCTGTTCAGGAATAGGATTTAAAGTTGACTTGTATTATATTCTGAGCAAGACTGATACTGTATACACGATGTGACAATGTAAATAATAGTTGTAGAAAACAGATCAGGCTAACCTTCCTGGAGAAGCCATCAATACCTCCAAAGATCACTATGTTGTACCTTCAAATTTTCAGAAGATTTGACAATATCAGTGATAAAAATCCGTAATTAAAATAAATATGTATGGTAATTAATTTTAAAACAATACCTGATCAACTTGTGATTGGTGTCAATGTGGACAAGAGACAATGGACCTGGAACAGAGTATGTCCGTCTGGCAATGCATGTCAATTGAACCATTCTTGAAATAATGCCAGCAGCATCGACACGCTGCATGGACAGCTTCAGTCTACTCCACGTGACACGATATCCCATAGCCAGTAGAGACCCTTTCACAAGCCGATATCCCGCATCAGGCATTCTGGCTTTGATAGATCGTATCTCTTGATCAAGTACAATTTCTGATATATCAGAGTAGGTGTTTCTGACTGAGAGATTATGCTCCCTCATCCTCCTGTACAGTGTAGATCTTGAAATGCCATGGGCGGTGGCCAGAGTGGTCATTGGTAGGTTCATGCTTAGAAGATTTGTAAGGACTTGGGTATTAATGCTAAATTTCGGTCGACCCACAGTACCATTCCATTCAACTACAGCTACACTGTCAAGTAATGGAGCAACAGTGCTGTTTGAAATGTGAGACGTGATCACTTCACCTAGATTTTGTAAACCATCTACTACATACTGAGGAATATCCACATAGGTTGCCGCTGCTCGAAACTGCAATTCTTGAGAGATAACCATGTGCAGGTAATAAAAATCAATTGGCTCCCTTGTGATTACTGCAGAAAGCCGATCCCTAACCCTGCATAAAAGCTGCCTTCTAATGGGTTCCTGTAAGAGGGAATTAGCAAGAAAGAAATATAGTATTAGAACAGTGGTATCAAAACATGGTTAGATGTGTATATACAGATAAATTACATTTTGAGGAGAGGTCAACATACCTGAACAAAAGCTCTTTGTGGAACAGGTTCCATTCTGTAGAAAAGGGAATTATGACCACATTGTATAATTAGAAATACAGAGACCATATAGTCATATTGTATAACAAGAAAAGCCAGTTGTTGTCAACAAACTAAACAATGTAATGATTTAACAATCATACAGAACCCCTCCATAATACAGATTTCGCGTCGCGGACCGCAACGCGGTCCCTCGACGCAGAACTTCGAATGCTCAAGGACTGCGTCGGCGTCGGCGTGGGGCCGACGGAGAAGCATAAACTAGGCTTCAGTCGGAAAAAACAAACTCAATGGATTTATTTTAAATTGTGTCATACATGCGTAGCTAAGCCTAGCTAACATAGTCACGCATACAGCCGCATGTAACGTTAGCCTTACATGCACGCAGAGAGTGGGGCTTCATGTCAACATAGCAGCCCCTCAATATCGTTCTTTAAAAAAAGAGACTCCACGACACTAACAACATGGAAACAAAGCGAAGTGCTGCAATATTTAAAATAATGTTGACAAAACAGAGCAATATAATGTCAACTTACCTCCATTGCCTCCTCACCGTAACCTCCCGTTAGATCGCCAGGCGCGCGAAGAGCCACGTCAAACCCACCAATAGAAACTCCTGGCTCATTCAGCAGCGTATAGCCCCGCCCACTACGTCCAAAACTCGAATCGCAACTTTTGAAACCGAGACCAAAGCTTTTTTTTCGAGACCAAAGCTTTTTTTTCGAGACCAAAGCTTTTTTTTTGAGAGCAAGGTTTTTTTTTTTTGAGAGCAAGGTTTTTTTTTTGAGAACAAACTTTTTTTATTTGCAAGCAAAAATTATAGTTTTTATAAACAAAAATAACAAATAATTTATTCTCAGTTTATATATTTTGACTTACAAACGAGAAACGTGCTCTCAAAACGAGAAATTTGCTCTCAAAACTTTTTTTTTTGCTTGCATAATAAAGACACAAATCTACCTTCATATACAAAGAGCATCCAGTAATCTGCCCATTTCATTTTTGAAAATGGTGTTTACACATGTCTTGAGCAATTTTCTCATGCATTGTATACTGTATTGTGTCATTTGTCACTTGTGTGGACTGCACTGCTGCCTCTTGGCCAGGTCATCGATGTAAATGTGAATTGGTTCTCAATTAATTTTACCTGGTTAACTAAAGGTCATATAGTGTCATTGAAGAATTGCTACTGGAACATAATTGTAACTCTGACGAGTGTTAACTGTGGTAAGAAACACTTCAGGAAACCAATCCTGTTTTTTTAACTTTCCAAAATGCGCCCTTTTGGCACTGATTACAAGAGGTCTTTGTTTTGTCAAAGTTTTCCCAGTGACGTACACTTATGTGACTAATTTCAAACACGTGCCAATACCACCACTTCCTTTTAAATATATCTTGTTTTCATGTCTTCTTACAGTTCCCTTTGATAAAAGGAAATTGACAAAAAATGTCACCGTCTTTAAAAGTGGAATAACTATATGAAAGGGCGTTTATCAAGCGAAGCTTAATTTTCACCCTTTTACCAACCATCCTTAGTTGTACACTTCCACCCTCTCTATCTTTACGTTGTCACTGTACATTCACATTGTAGCAGTTTGAGATTAATTGGTTGGGGGATAATAAGAGAACGTGTAAAAGTGAACGTGAACATATACACTGTAGATGACGGGCAGGTGTAGGGATATACTCAAACTCTTCTGGTGTGCACTAATCCAAAGTTCCTGAGAACACTGCACTTCAAGTGTACCTGTTTGTTTTCATGACGTCTGAAATGAATAGTTAAAGCAAATCAATGAAGCCCTTCTTGGAAACTCCCATCCTTAAATCACGATTAGATAACACAGGTCACAGCATTAAAAAGTCAATAACTGACTAATAACTTTTGTTATAGCTTAACCCCGAATCAAGTCAGATGTCTGGTGGCGAAAAAGGCCGGGTTAGCCTTCGGGCTGATTGGCATGATGGCGCTGGTGGTCATAGTGGCAGTAGTCCTGGTGAAGAGGAGGAGGAGGCTGGGAGCTGTGAGCAATGAGGAAATACGTAATGTGGAATATTTTAATGAACAATATGGCCTTTGAGGACAGCCGTTTGTTAGTCGGGTTTTAACGCAGCTCGATCTTAACATGCACCACATGGCTATTGATTAAAAGCTCTTACAAGTTTGGCAAAAACAGTGCCTCCGACCTGCTTTCATTTTTGAAGTCCACACATGTGGGACTTTTATTGTGAAAGGGAACTTTCATCACACAGCTGACCGGAAGTAATATTGGTCTCGGGATCATGACGTTTGACCTGGCTATTTTATGACCCGTTTTTTTTACCTGTTTATGACCTGGCCGTAAGCCAACTAGAGTGTAGCATTCTGAACTGACCAATGGAACTAACTTTTAGGATTAAGAGGTGTGAATGCCGTTACTAATAAATACAGGTGGAAAGGGTGAGTTTGTTCTCTAGACGGTCGGAAGGTTACAAGACAGTTCCCTATCAGCTACTTTGCTGTTAGTCTGTGGCGTAATATTCCGGTTGGCCCTACGATCTTAGCTTCAATTTACTGCTTAGACTTCTTGCCATTAAATAATGTTAAACGTATCTATCGGATTCAGTTTCTCATTTTATATCGAGCACAGGACCTCCAGTTTGATACACCTTGATAACGCTTTGTTTGACTCGTAAACATTGATAAAACATCTCACAACATTGTATGATTTATTTTGACAGATAATTGATTAACATTTTGTGATGATTTTCTATGGTTTGTGCTTAATGTTTTGTCTCGTGCTTCTAAAAATTAAAGGATGTATGACTGTATATCAATTAAACTTCTGTACTGCACTTAACTACAAATTAAAGTGTCGTTCAACTATTCAAATGGGTCCATGTCATGTTTATATTATATACATGCTTCGTATGTCTTACAAATACCTTCTTCAACAGCCACATAAACAAAATAATCAGCATTGTAACAGATCTGAGCTATGAGTGAGTGTTTTTTTAACTTGCAAGCTTAACAAATAGTTAAATCTTTGAACTAAATACAAACACATCAAGGAAATTGTATTTGCACTGCATTTTGTTGCGGTTTTGTACAACATGGCAAAGTAACAGCTGATATGAACTCACACTTTTCAGTAAACATGGCACCAAAGCTCACACTGGTCCTCTAAATAAAACAACTCTATGAACCCTCTCGCACGGTGAGACAATTATCTTCCCGACCTGACTGTAAGGCACCAACATTCCAGTCACGTTCATGAACAGCTAAGCCACACACACACACAAAAGAGAGAGTCAGGACCCCGGAGTGGGAAAGCGGACCCGGGTCGCTGTATGGTTAACCCACGGTTGCCCAGTGGGCTATTGAGGACCCAGATGAAGAGTGTAGGATCAAACAATTGTTTTATTCTCTCATCACAACAAAGTCTCAAACATGTCTTGAAATATCTTGAACAAAAGGGGTATATCCCGAAACACTGAACTCAAAAAGGTAGAAATCCAAACGAAGAGGTAAATCCAAAAGGTAGTGTTGTTACGAGATGTGCCGACGCTTCGAAGCGTGTGTCGAGTAGTGGAGGGGGCGTTTCCTCGAAGCGCGTATCGAGGCTTGCTTAATTTAAGGGAGGAGCCAAAAATGATGACGTCCGAAGCCTGGCTGCCCGGCTGTACCACGTGACTGCTTCGGCAAGCGGTTCAGATTTTGCCGGGAGGTTTGACAGCAATATAAACCCTCAGGCTTCATTCAACATGTGGGTTGTTGGTTGAGACTTTAGAGAGAGAGATAGTTTGGAGAGTTGGGAGAGTGAGGAGAGAAGGATAGGTGGTAATATGGAACTGTTGAGAAACTGTTATTTCTGAATAAAAATAAATAAAATGTCCCGTCCTGTACATCACTATGAGGGGCCGTGAGGGACATTATTCAGAATACCCTCTCACACACACATATGAAATGCTCTCACACACACTACTGAAAACCTATACACTCTCACACACACTACTGAAATGCTCTCACACACACTACTAAAAACCTATACGCTCTCACACACACTACTGAAATGCTCTCACACACACTACTGAAAACCTATACGCTCTCACACACACTACTGAAATGCTCTCACACACACTACTGAAAAACTACGCTCTCACACACACTACTGAAATGCTCTCACACAAACAACTGAAATGCTCTCACACAAACAACTGAAATGCTATCACACACACTACTGAAATGCTCTCACACACACTACTGAAGATATCTCACACAAACTAGTGAAAAGCTCTCATTCCCCCTCTGTTTCTTATCTGTCCGTGTCTGTCTGTTTCTCCCTCTGTTTGTCTCCGCTTGTCTCTCAGTCTTTCGAAAAAATGCATTAACAAATGTTTGTTTATTTGTTTTAATAAAACTATTTTAACACTGAGAAAACTGGTGAAGTAAACAAAAACAATGTTTGAACAAAACCATACATTACTTGCATGCTTTTCATAGAAAAAAGTACAAAAGAGAAGAAAACACATCTATTCCATGGTTCCCATCATTTTCAAGTAGATACACTTGTCGAATACTGTCCATTGTGGTCTTCTGTACAGCTGCATAAGTCATTACCTGGGGTTTGGGGAAAAACATATATAAAGCACCTCAAACATGAAAGAAATGACCGATTTCTTTAAACATTTAGGACTTTTACTTTGAAAAAATCCTAATTGATCAATTCAAATTGATTGATTGCTAGTGTAGGGATTTCAGATATGTATGGAACACATCTGCATCATTAATTTCCTGGAACCCTTGGGGACAACTATATACAGGACTTTTTAACTTACAA
Source organism: Liparis tanakae (assembly GCA_036178185.1). Taxonomy (NCBI): domain Eukaryota; kingdom Metazoa; phylum Chordata; class Actinopteri; order Perciformes; family Liparidae; genus Liparis; species Liparis tanakae. Next base: position 9,205,230 of record CM070094.1, on the reverse strand, counting down.
AAGTCTGACTTTTATTTTCATAAACTCTTATATAAATAAAATAAATACATGTTTTAATGTTAGTATAATTTTTTACTAATTAATCGCAGATTTTGAAATTCATACATTCATAAATAAAGCAGTAATCCCTCAGACAGCGTGTGTTTTAGACACTTATTTAATTGTATTTGTTTTAAAGACACCTTCACACAGCTGTGTTTCAGAGAGGCTCCTCCCTTAAAGGGCCAGCCAGGGATTTAATATCCTGGAGGATGAATAGTTTCTTCAGTGAAACATCAGATTAGTAAACAAAAGGTGTATTTGAGACCCATTGGTCCTGTCAACTTTAACACTGAACACCAGAACCAGAACCAGAACCAGTGGCCTTGGGAAACTGACTCACATTCAAATGTGTCACTCTGTCTGGGTGCATTTGATACATTTTACAAAAAATATAAATTCAACTTATAAAGTCTTTTGTATATGACACAACCCCACGTGTTCTACATCAAACATTCCAGAACAATCTCATCTCTATATCATGAGGCTCATTGTCCTCTTTGTGTTCTCTGTCTTCTCTGACTGACAGGCTGCTAATTATAGAGGACCAAAAATGACTTCAGTATAAATAAATAAATAAATGGATAAATATAGGAATAAATAAATAAATGCTTAAATAAATGTATAAATAAATAAATAAATGCTTAAATAAATGTATAAATAAATAAATACATGCTTAAATAAATGTGTAAATAAATAAATAAATAAATATAAGTTATAAATCAACAGAAAATCATTAAATATATATATTTCTACATTTCTGTATTTCTTCATTTATTTATTTCTATTTATGTGTCCACACGTATTTCTTCATTTATTTATGTGTGACATTTACGTGTCCGTATATTCAAATGAGCTGGGCCTCTGTCTAAAGCCTGATTGGTCACAGGAGTGTGATGCACCTGGTGTGTTATGCTCTACTACTCCTGCCTCGCTCAGCTCACCGTTAACAGAGGTTAGCCTAGCCCTAGACAGCTTTTTGACTTCAGCCGTTTATCAATTCCAAGAACACTGAGAACAGACTTGTGTTCTTTTGGAGTCCGGTCTTGGAGTCTGGTCTTGGGGGTCTGGTCTTGGGGGTCTGGTCTTGGAGTCCGGTCTTGCAGTCTGGTCTTGGAGTCTGGTCTTGGGGGTCTGGTCTTGGTGGTCTGGTCTTGGGGGTCCAGACTCTCGAGGATGCAGGATGGTCTTTCTGGTCTTGTGACGTCACCACATCAACTGTTCTTGTTTGTGAATTTACTCCAATTATTCACTGTAACATACTTTACAGTGGAGTAGAATGTGTTGCGGTGTTCACTGTCGTTTGGCGTAGGCTACGAATAAACGGTAATACATATACAACGCCTCGTAGCTTTCCTGACCCAGGGTTGCTACAATATGAAGTTATGAATCTTAACCCTCAGTCAAATTAACGTAACGTTATCTTTCAATAAATACTAAACTATTTGTGCTCTTTAGATCCTCCCAAACCTATGTATATCTCATGTTTAGCCGCCTACGGAGACATCAGAGTCAGCGGAGCATTTCAAAAGTCCTGCCGAGATCCGGCTGCTCTCGGCGGCCACGCAGCACGCTGAGCGCCGGCGCCGGAGCTCAGTGGTCCCTCCAGCAAGACCTCAAATCTCCGTCGCATATCCTTATTAGGCTGAATCTCGATAAACCGACCACAGATTTGATGCTTAAACTACTAACTTCTTGGCTGAAAACATCCTTGAATTACATTCCGTGACTCAACAGTAGTATTTAGAATGTACAGACAAGAACGCATAATAAACGCTGTTCGTCTACAGATCCAAGTGCTAGGGATCGATTGCTTCTGTCTTGCTCCCCGACTTGACCAATCAGGCTTTAGGCAGAGGCCCAGCTCATTTGAATATACGGACACGTAAATGTCACACATAAATAAATGAAGAAATACGTGTGGACACATAAATAGAGAAATAAATAAATGAAGAAATACAGAAATGTAGAAATATATATATTTAATGATTTTCTGTTGATTTATAACTTATATTTATTTATTTACACATTTATTTAAGCATTTATTTATTTATTTATACATTTATTTAAGCATTTAATTATTTATACATTTATTTAAGCATTTATTTATTTATTCCTATATTTATTTATTTATTTATACTTAAGTCATTTTTGGTCCTCCATAGCTAATGAGCCTCACCTGTGAGGTGGGCGGGTCCTCTGTGATTTACTGAGTGTTCATTGGTTGTTTTTTTCGCAAAGATGTTGACAGACAAACGGATTGACTAATCACAGTGAAGGTTTCGCGTCACCGTCACGTCGCCTGTGTGTCTGTGGAGCGGAGCAGCAGCCGGGAGGAGGAAAACCCTCATGATTCATCCACGAGTTTAAACTGATTTCTGCTCCGTATTTTCGCGGAAAACTCATAGTTTTAAAAACGTAAACAGTGTCAGACCGCTCTGCCGCGGCTTGACACTCAGAGTGAAAAAACATCAACGAACACCGGAAGTAAACAAAGTTGCGTTAAAATATTTTAGTGCGTTAACACGGCCACATTAATGGCATAGTAGATTAACGCATTAACGCTGACAGCCCTAATGAATACATGTTTTAATGTTAGTATAATTTAAGCTAAATCTCAGAAACGATCTTTCTATACATCTATAAAGATACATCAGTTATTGCTTACTTTTTTATTTGTCGACATCTTATTTTGAAAAACGGATGCTGTTTCACGCAGTTCTTTCCGCTAACTTTATCAAAACCTCGCGCCTCCCGATCAAACGCGTTTACCGTCAACATCAGTCTATAGGTGCACAGAAATGTAAGTGTCGGCTGAGTTGACCACGGAGATCCGAGTATCAGCTGAGTTGAGCGCAGTACCTTCCGTTGCAAGTGAAATGACTTCCGTTTCAAGTGAAATGCCTTCCGTTTCAAGTGAAATGCCTTCCGTTTCAAGTGAAATGATTTCCGTTTCAAGTGAAATGACTTCCGTTTCAAGTGAAATTTCATGTGTGTGTAAGAGCATTTCATATGTGTATGTAAGAGCATTTCATATGTGTGTGTAAGAGCATTTCATATGTGTGTGTAAGAGCATTTCATGTGTGTGTGTAAGAGCATTTCAGTTGTGTTTGTAAGAGCATTTCAGTTGTGTGTGTGAGAGCATTTCAGTTGTGTGTGTGAGAGCATTTCAGTTGTGTGTGTGAGAGCGTATTTTTCAGTAGTGTGTGTGAGAGCATTTCAGTAGTGTGTGTGAGAGCGTATAGGTTTTCAGTAGTGTGTGTGAGAGCATTTCAGTAGTGTGTGTGAGAGCGTATAGGTTTTCAGTAGTGTGTGTGAGAGCATTTCAGTAGTGTGTGTGAGAGTGTATAGGTTTTCAGTAGTGTGTGTGAGAGCATTTCATATGTGTGTGTGAGAGGGTATTCTGAATAATGTCCCTCACGGCCCCTCATACATCACTGTCCAAGTTCCACACGCATATTCAGTCCCCTCTTCCAAGTTCCACAAGCACTTTCACTGTCGTCTGCCTGCTTAAGCCCATGACCAAGGGCGGCCCTTGCACATTTGGCGCTTTAGACAAGCTTCACTCAGAAACAGAAAACCAAAGTCATGACAGAGAGAGAGAGAGAGAGAGAGAGAGAGAGAGAGAGAGAGAGAGAGAGAGAGAAATAGACTGAGAGAAAGGAAAGAGAAAGAAAGAGAGACAAAGAGACAGATACACAGGGGAACTCCCTCCCTTGCACTTTTTCTATTTTTAATAGGGCAAAGGACGGACAAAAGTGTGCACCCAGAGGGCGAAGGGTTTGAAGAATTTTGAGACTGCAGTAAATTCATTAAAGTCATTAAAAGTAGCATTTTGTGTTGAATTTGGATGAAAACCTTGTAATATTATAAAATGACATGTAATATTAGTTTCATTAAACTACTTAAAAAAATATTGTGTAATTTGTTGTGAATGTGGGTTAACCTATTAAATGAGGGATCTTTATCCAATGCATGCTGCAATACTGACAGTTTTATCTGAACTTTTAAACCACTTTCTCTCAAGGTTCTACAGAATCCTTGCGTAACATGTGGAGCTAAATACATCTATATTTTGATCTCATCAAAGTAGGAGAAGAAACTCAAGTCGAAAATGAGGGCGTCATCTTATTGGATACAGATCGGTTTATGTTGAAAATAACGCATTTGCGAATCGAGCCACGGCAGGCGAGTCTCAAAACCCATGCACAAATGTGTAGCGATCCGCAAACAAATGCAGTGCGATATACAAACAAAATAATCAAAACATATTTCTGTGTGCATTGGAATTTATTTGTAAATTCTTCGGTGTATATAAAATGTATTTGTGAATTGTTCTGTGCGCATTTGTGAATTTGTCTGTTTGCATTTTTGAGTCTCTCTGTGTGCATTTGCAATTATTGAGACTGATCTGACCCCATAACATCACAGTGGAAAAATACCTACAAGACATGAAGTAAAGTTAATTTAATTGATGTTTATGGCGTATATATGTATTTCCAAAAAACCAAAAGCCTTTTTTTTTAAAAAGGGGAAGAAGAGCATACTTGTTTTGTTTTCGTTTGTGTTTTTATTTTTGTCTTTGTGGAAGGCAAACATTGGGATGTCAAAGAGTTAGCAGTTAGAGAAATATTAAACTCTGGCATCAGGCAAACAGGATGGAAGATCACCTGTTACAGGTCCTTTTTAAAACAGCTGGTGATGGTCTCAGATGTGTATTGTAATTAACTGAAGTATAAAACAGCTGGCGATGGGTCAGTAAGCAGTCAGTCGCTTCTCTTCAGAGTTGGCCTGTTATTGGTTGTGCTGGGTGTTCAGTGCCAAGCTCTGATAGTGATTGGATTCCTCTAGTTTGACTGCCCTCAGACTGCAAGATGTGTAGGCTCGGGAACATGTACGTTTATTTACTTTATTTGTTCATAGACTGCAAGCTGCACACTTAATGTCTCTAAATGATGTGTTCTACTTGAAGTTTCCTCTGGAACTTGATGGCTGCAGTAATCCTCTTGGGTCAAGCACGGCCAAATATGAAGGTCAATTCACAGTCAAGTAAGCTGGAATTCAACCAATTACTTCACCATTGTTACAGAAAGTTTACTACTTCTCACAAGCCTTTTCTGTTAACAGGCAGTGGCTTGCATTCAGACTGCGTGGGTAATCTAATGAGGCTGTCATTGGACAAGGCCCTAGCAGTGGGGAATGGGCTTGAGGTGGAGGCCATCAGTAAGTATACAATCTGTTAGGAAGCATGATTGCTTAACACTAGCAGAAGTGTCCTGTCATGCTTGTCTTTATTTTCCCCCAGATGGCACCCAGCACATTGTGCTTACACCCAACTTGGCTGCTCAGTGTGGATACAGCATGAAGTCTGACCCGTGGGGTAACACCAGAATCTATTCATCTCTGCTGGGCTGCTACGTGAACAACAAAGTGGGTTTGAGCAAATTTGAACAGATGACATTCAATTAAAATTTCACACTGAGAAACATGTTTACACATTTGTTGCTTTAATTAATTACAAATGTGAACTTTTTACAATAATTTTTTTGAGCCTGTCAGTATTCTTGCTGACAAGTTTTTGTACAGTACCATCTTAAACAATGAATGTTTAAACTGTGAAAGAATTTATATAATTTAGACACTATAATGAAAAGTAAATGACCAGTTTCCCTGATGGGGCGCACACACACTTGAGTCATTTAAAAAATTGCAGTATTTGAAATATTGACTCTTTTTATAATGCCAAATCGTTTTTCCCGCATTTAATTTGTAGGACGACCAAACCTTTAATGTTGGCTTAAGGCTGCGGCTGTTCGGCCCCAGTGGATCAGACTTGGTGACCCATGATGTGATGCAGACTTGCAGCTACACTCGCTGGGCCTCTCGAGAGATTCTCTGCGACAGGAACTACATGGAAGTGGGTCACTTAAAATTGATGGTTCTACTAACTTGTCTGTAACAATCTAAGCGACCTTTTCTTGTTTTTAGGTGTCTCACCACATTGCTACTGATACTGAAGCTAAGGGACAGACTCAAGAAATTAAAGAGCTTGACATCATTCCTGATGTATGTTTTTAAAAATCTAGTTGTCATGGGCTTACTTTTCAACACAAAGTTGTATCTCATTCAACAGAGCAAACTATTAATTCCCACCTTACCTATAGGCCTCTGGGGCAGCACATGGAATCTGGAAGTTGACATTTTACACCCCAGAACCAGTGTCGATGGTGCTGAGGGAGGCTGAACAAGCCGGCTATGGTGCCATGGTGACCTCAACTCGTCTGGTTCTGCGATCCCCCTACAATACAGCAGAGACTACTTCAGAACAAGTAAGCAAAACGGCATCACGTAGTTTGCATTAAACTTGGCTTTGGAAGCATTGGCGTAAACCTGACGTCTTGTAGGTGGATGGAGTCTCCATGGAAGTGTTCAGGGTGAGCGCCTACTACAAGGCACCACATGGACTGGGTGTGGTGGACTTGGCAGCTGCTTGTCCCACAGGCAAGTCTCATACAATCAGTGTATGGCTATGGTTTCCCTTAGCTTGTCACGCAGATGCGTCAACAGTTGGGTTATCATTAACAGGTGGCGTCCTCTTCATCAACAATGTGATCTCTTGGCACGTACCTCACCGCATGACACCACTAGTAGATGGCAGCTTTGAAGTCCGAGAGATGCACATGGGCATCAACGGAAAGAGGCTTGATAGATCTCAGATGGCTGCACGAGGGTACATGCTGTCCGCCACAGATTTCCACATCGTCATTGAGATCCCAGTCGGCTCGCCTGACGGTCACTACAAGGTTGGAAAGTCCTCTAGCTTAGAAATGCAAGGGTCATGTTTTTGGATGTTTATTAAAATGTCGTCAATAATTGCAGAGCCATGCCCCAGATTACCAGTACCACGTCACCTACCTTGTGGAGCCCATGCTCGAGGTACTGTGGAGGTCCACTGTCTCCCAAGATGATGCCAAATACAAGGTTTTGTTTCCCATTACCACCCCTCTTATTCTTCAAGCTCTCAATGTCCAAGAAAGTAAGTCATTAACTGGTAGATGATGGAACTTCAGGCTAATGAAGAAAGGCTATTAACCTGTTTCCTATTCCTCAGATACTGTCCCAGAGGCCCGAGTGTTCAGCATTGTCTTTGGGCCCCTTCTTCATGATGTGGTGCTGAGGAACATCACCTTCTCCACCAGTGTGCTCACTGTTGAAGAGGGCAATGCCAGAGGTTTTACTGTCCAAGAACATCTCTACTCTAATGGAAGCAAGAGCATCTCTGTTTTAGTGCCCTTTGATGCTGATATCGTCCTGAAAGATGCAAGTGAATAGATAGCTAAATAGATGCCAAACATTACTTGGTGCCAGCTTATTTGTTCTGTGTTTCAGTGACATGACTGAGTTGTTTATACCTGCAGAATCCTGAACCCTTGGTTACAACCTACTTCCTCTCTCTGATCTTTGGGTTCATCATCCTTCCTGAGGAAACTCCATTTGCCTACCCAGTCGAGTTGCAGGCATCTCTGCAAGATGTTGGTAAGATATTGCTTTTCACAGTATCTGGCTCACAATTGCTTTGGGGAGAGAAAGCAAACTAATATTGCTATGATATTTCCCAGGTATGTTTAAAATATACTCGTTTTAAATATTTATACTATTGTTTTTTTTTTTTCAGGAGAAGTAATCTTATCCATCAGTCAACTGAAATATGTGATATGGATGCTAATTGAGAAAACCTTGGGCGTCTTTTAAATATGCTTTAACAGAACTTCACAAAGATGCTCGGTCCATTGGTCAACCTTGTCTCTGCTTTAGATCTACCCACCATCACTGGCACCTGTGACCAGAACCAGTTCCACATCAGTGTGAAATATGGCAGTCAAGGCAACAATTTCAAGGCAATGGTTGGAAATCAACAGCTGACACCTGAGATGGCTGACTACCAGTTCCAAGAAAACGGCACACACTTCAGCATCATTCTTCCATATGCTGCCAAGGACATAACCTTCGAGGTAGGTCTCACTTTAACCTTTCACCTTGACTCGGCTGCACTGGATAACTTTCCTCTTTGTCTTACAGCTGATAACATCAGATTCATTAAGGGCCCACGTCGACTTCTTTCTGTTGCATACCCGTAATGATTGGGTGCTCGCTGATCTCCTCTTGTCCTGCAACTTCCCCTTAACAACAACCAGTAAGACTTAATACATGTTTAGTGTTTGTGCTGATGTGACTATAGGACATTTCCTTCACCCTTACTACCTCTACTCTCAGAGTGCTACCCCAATGGAACGATGGTGGCTACAGCTGTGAAGGTGGAATCTGTGACCAATATGATCCCAAGTAGTCTGACCCTCAAGGACCAGTCTTGCAAACCGACATTCAGTGGTGATCGCTTTGCATATTTCTCGTTCAATGTTGCGTCCTGTGGAACCACGAGAACGGTAAGTGTGTATTCACGTTGCATCTCACCATTATTTTTTTCTAATTCTCATGCCTCTGGTCTTTTGTATGAAGTTCTTTGACCACTACATGCTGTATGAAAATGAGATTGCCTTGCCTTACAACAAAGGAGCATCACCAGTTGGTCCGCAGTACAGGTAGAGAGAGTCGTCCAATCCCTGAGCCTAATATACGTTCTCGTGAGCTCCACCCCAGTGTATCTTCTTTTCTCCAAGACAAACTATTTCCTGCTACTATGTGGTCAATGAGACTCAGACTGTTGGCTTCAGAGCAAACCCAAGACTCTATGAACCCACCACAAAGATCGGCTCAGGACAGCTGATGGTTCAAATGAGGCTATCCCAGGGTAAAGTTGTCTTCATTAAAACCTTGTTTTTGCAAGACTGTACCCTGTCTGGGCAATGCCTCTTTCTAATGGGACTCTTCTCCTCCAGATTCATCGTACACGCTCTTCTACCAAGCGGCAGATTATCCAGTTGTAAAATATCTAAGGCAGCCTCTGTATTTTGAGGTGGCGCTGGTGGAGTCTACTGATCCAAATTTGGAGCTCATCTTGGAGAGCTGTTGGGCTACACTTGATGAAGACCGGACATCTCTGCCTAGCTGGGATATCATTGTTGACAGGTTATGAGTAGCATAAAGCTAGGTGCAGTTTGACTTCTATTACTTGTATGGGTTTATAAATTAAAATGTATATTGTACCCTTCCCCAGCTGTGAGAATCCTGATGATAGCTATGTGACTATTTTCCATTCTGTTGTGAGCGACGCCAGGGTTTTAGTCCCATCCCACATCAAACGCTTCTCTATGAAGATGTTCACCTTCACTAAAGATGAGGAGGTTCTGCAGAAAGAGGTAAAATAAGTTGTGTATATTGGTCATGTCCCATAGTCCCCCTGTGTAATAAACCCTTTTGTCTGTCTACAGATCTTTGTCCACTGTGATGCAGAGATTTGTAACTCGCACAGCCAAGCAGATGGTTCATGCAGAGGCCAGTGTGTGCAACCTGCACACCAGATGAACTACAGACAACAGGGAAAACGGGGTACGGGCCATCTGGAAAACATTTTGTCAACTAAAACTACATGCAGTTGACAGATATTGTCCTTTTTCTTCTAGTGCGAAGAGAAACAGATTCCAGCAACCACAGGCAAATCTCCTCCGGGCCTGTTGTTTTAACCTCTGCTCAAACTCTTTAATAAACTAATGTCTTTAAACTTTGGAAATCATTTCTTCACTTACCCACAGTCATTCTTCCGCTCTAAAGGCTGATTTATACTCCGGTTTTACGCAGAGACGCAAGCCCCGTAACCCCCCCTTGCGTCTCCCCTTCATCCCTCTTGCGTGCTTGCGTGCGTCGCCCAAAATTTCTGACTATCCGAGAAAGCTACGCAAGCAGTCCGCAGCCCGCAAGACTGTGATTGGTCTGCTAACCACATCCTTTCTGAGTCTCGCCTTTCCGGTTTCATAGCATAATACCGCCATTTTTAAAAGCCACGGCAGAAACGCGTACAATGGATCCCGTTGAACGTTTAGCTGAAGAGGTCCGTAAATATGAGCATTTATATAATCCACCCGGTCTTGACAACAAGACTGGGTATATAAACAAACCAACGACTTCCACGCCCAAAGATGGCATGGGATAGTCGACTCTAAACGGTCATTGCGCCACCTACTGTTCTGGCGTATGGAAAACGCAAGGGAACTATAAACCAAAACGAGTCCGTCAATCCGACTGCGTGGCCAGACGCAGTTGTAGTTGCAAGAGTATATATCGCCCTTAACGCGGCTCTGACCTGAACTGCTACAGGATGATTTCCATCTTGCTATGTCTTGGTAATTGGTACATATACAACTAATTCTCAGACTTAAATCATGTTTATTCTGACCTTCAGTCTGGTTTTAGGAAAGGCCACAGATGTACTACCACTACACTGAAGGTCGTCACCGCCATGCACAACAAACAGACTTGTGTAGCTGCCTTATAGACCTAGCTAAGGCTTTTGATTTGGTCAACCATAACATTCTACTGCAACGACTTGCCAGCATTGGCTCGTCCAGTAGATGTTGCAACTGGTTTGCTAGCTACCTGGCTGGTTGTGTGCAGCAGGTGAAAACTGAACATCATGTCTGAACCTCTTACCATCTCTAAAGGTGTGCCTCAAGGCTCCAACTGATTAAAAAAACTTTCTGGCTTAGTTTTCCCATTAATGTATTTCATTAATCGGGACTAAAGAGGAACAATAGCCTCTTGGCTAACTCTGACATTTACAGAAATGTTTTTTTATGAATGTGCACTGTCCCTAAGTAAAAATGAAAACAATGAAAAAATACAATTCACTAGCACCCCCCCCCCCCCCCCCTAAAATTACTGTGGTTTGTGGTGAATCGAAAGATAATATATATATATAGATGTATCTACAGTGCCCCTGATCTCCAGCTCCAGGAGGTGGTCGTGCAGTCTTTGTTTACGCTACCTCTCCTTCACGGAGGCTCAAGGAGAGTTTACCAAGAAGTCCTCCGGCTCAAGAGAAGCACTTGACTGTTGTTTTAGTTTAACTTATTGCGTCATTCACGTTTTAGTGATAGGAAAAGGACCACCGCTACACTCAGAATAACTTGACATTTACATGTTTTACTGAATATGCTTGTTATTGCTCATTTGAACTACTTTATATATTGATGGGTAGTTTAGTACAGAGAGTACTTTAATAACGGATAAATACATTTCAGACACTTTTTACAACCCTTTCTACACAACAACTCACTGCCACTTTGAGTGGGCCGAGCTTCGACATCAGCCAAACGTCTGAATTTGTACTCGGAGGAGATTTTAGCCTGACATTTCTAGTGGGGCAATTTTGTATGACATGTCACTGTCAAAAAATAGGGGTAGCTGATTATTATTATAACAGTAGGCCTAGGTATACCATTATTATAACAGTAGACCTATATAGATCAGTCAGATATGTTATGGGCTGCATTTTGAGTGCCAGCAGGGAGCAGAAATCCTAATTCACATGCTTAAAAGCTCAGTACAACACAAAGAGGTGGCCTATAATAATAATATTGCATTATACTTTTAACGTTCTCTTCAATTCAAAGAATCTCAGCGTGCCAACATAGTACGCACTATAATACAGCATTAAAGTAAACATTTTACTTTAATGCTGTATTATAGTGTGTACTATGTTCATAATTTTACTAAAATGATTGCAACAAAGTTAAACGATTAGACAGACACACACACAGCTTAAATAACTTGCATAATGTATTAAACAACTTTGTAAAAAAGACGATATCCTTAAAAAAAAGTTTTGAAAAGGAGTTGGCGCGGCGGTTCTTTTCTTGAGCAAACCTCTCGATGACTGCTGCATATACTGTATATACACTCATATGTATATGTATATATATATATATATGTATATATATGTGTGTATATATGTATATAAATATATGTATATATATGTATATGAATATATGTATATTCATATACAGAGACGTTATGCTGTCCTGATGTCAGTGGGGAGCTCGTTCCACCACTGAGGAGCCAGGACAGCAAACAGATGGATTTCGAGTGATTAGCTCGAGGTGACGGAGTCACAAGTCAGTTGGCTGTTGCCGTGGTGTACGGTGTGACCATATCCCGGATGTAGGCTATATATATATTAGGGCTGGGCACGTTAACGCGTTAATCGTGCGTTAACGCATCACGTAATTAACGCCGACAATTATTTTATCGCGCGCTAACGCAGATTTTATTATTTATTTTATTATTGTAAAAGGGCGTCGCTCACAGGCTTTTATTTTCAGATACGTTATGGGTTGCATTTTGAGTGCCAGTCCTTAGAGACGGCAACAAAGAAATATGAAACTCTTTAGGCTGGAGGACTGGCGCTGAAAGGCAGTGGGACCTGCTGCCAAATCATCTCACCATCAATATGACCCACCATAAGGAAGTAGCCTTAGAGGGGGTCCACTAACGGTCACTTCAGCACATGGCTTGTGTGACATTAACACACACACACACACACACACACACACACACACACACACACACACACTGATGCTGTTGATGCAGTTTTGGAGCATTGAGAAACCTGAGTTGAGAATTTCACCTTCAACAGTTTTTCACCTGCATGTGTTTGTGTCAAAGTGAAGGATCTGTGCATGCAGGTACCAGTATCCCGGCTCACTCCTCAGTGGACGACCATTTACTTTTCTCAGGGCCCAAGGGGCATCTTTTAGATCCAAGATGGCTTCCCCTCATGTGAAGGACTCAGGTTTCTCCATGTGTCTGATCACTGTATGTTTTCAACCTCTTCTGAATGTTGCTGACTGTGCTTCTTCTCCTCCCCCTCCTTTCTTCTACATCTTCCTCTCCGTGTGCGTAGATGGTTGTGTGGTTGGAGCGCTCTCTGGATAAAATCATCAGCATCTTCATCATCTTCCTCCTGGTCACAGGCACCCTGCTCATGGCTCTGCTGCTCACCGCGATGGTACGACTGTCTCCGCTGCTTTAGAATTGCGTCACTGCATTTCAGAGACGACGACAAAGTAACGTTCGTCTTTCTAGGTTCACCATGAAAGTGTCCACATCATCGACGTCACCAGTAACCTCATCAACGAGACGGTCTCCAACCACCCGGAATGGGCCAAGTACGACAGTTACTACGGTTACTTCTTCATTTCTATCTTGTGTGTTTGTCAGTATCTAATCCTCTTCGTCTGACATCGTCTTCCTCCAGTTGGCTTCCAGAGGCTTGTGTGGTGCAGAAGGCTCTCAACTCAGCTGCCACTAATGTCCATCAACAGATTCAACACGGTCGAGAATGGATAACACAAAAGGTAAGAATAGTAGCCGCCTGTATGTTTTCTATTGAATTCTTTGACCCAAAATATGGAAGGAAAAAAGCCGATGCTCGAGGAACCTTTTTATTCATCAAGTTTTTCTCCTCTGGCACGGCTCCAGAAGATGTTGGGGGACAAGGTGAACAACACGGCCGTGATTGAGAAACAGGTTGTGGAGCTCTGGGACCGACTCCTGGTTTGTGAAGGTCAGTGGAGTCAATTGAACTTCATAATAAATGGGAAAGATGTATCCTTTAAAAAAAATGTAATACACATAATATTCCATACATTTGCCAGAACATGACCCAACCTGGACGGCCCCGCGGTAATAAGATGATGGCCCAGAGAGGAAACAGCTGGCTCGGAGAGATCCTGGAGTGGAAGGACGTCGCCTCCTTCCTGCAGGAGAACATCGAGACTCTGCTGTCGGTGAGTGGGGCGGCTCACACCGCCGGCTGCAGGAAGCATTTGCATACGTTTTGCTTGTTGCTAGATTTGGTCCATCAACATTTGTAACAAACTTGTAAAAAAGTTTGCCCTGTGACTCGTAGCTGCCACATTTGTTTGTGCTTCGTATCAAATATTATATTTCCATAAATCCGTGAATGGATTTGATACCAGGTGCTGCGGGTCAGCCCGGCCCTGATTGGTCCTCTGTCTGCACTACAACGACTGCAGTTCATAGATAGTGGACATGTGTAACTCGGAGGGGTTTTCAGTTCTCCTGTGGATGACTCTGTTACTGTTGCCCCGTCGTAAAGATCCTGGAGTCTCTTTGGGTGGTTATGAGCAGAAACGTGGGCCTCCTCATCTCCACGACAACGACTCTCCTCACCGTGTTGTTCCACAGCGGAACGACTCTGCTCAACTTCGTCCTGAGTCTGGTATGAAACTGTAAACATCTCACACAATGACACGGGGCGGGTCTGCTTTAGTGACATTTATTTGTGAGGTTATTCACTTCAATTCTACCTGGGGGTAAACTGCCTGCTCTACATTTACTGCATGTTTATTATTTTGTAGCAAACAAGAGTAACACATGTGTGCACACACACACGTCAGCCGATCTAATAATACATGGACTAAAATACAACATCAGGGAGGAAACACTATTCCTGTCATTGTGGTCCCAGGTGTTGGAGCACCTACATATCTATGTCCACCAACAATGAGTAACATTGTTTGTTGTGGTTTTATTGTTGCCATCAAATACATTTTCATGCATGTTGTTTATGTATTAAGTTTAGAAATATGTGTTTATGCTCTAGATAGCACAGGTCAAATAATTGTATTCATCCCTTAATTCCCACATGGAGATCTAGTGCCATCTTAATGTCAGCGTTTGTAACCGATATTGAACCATTGTCAAATTCCTTGAATGTATTTTAACTCTAAATATGTCCTTCTGTACACATTACATCTATTGCATCTGTCCATCCTGGAGAGGGATCCTCCTCTGTTGCTCTCCTGAAGGTTTCTTCCCTTTTTTTCCCCCTGAAGGCTTATTTGGGAGTTTTTCCTGGTCCGATGTGAGGTTTTGGGACAGGGATGTCTATGTGTACAGATTGTAAAGCACTCTGAGACAAATTTGTAATTTGTGAAACTGGGCTATACAAATAAACTGAATTGAATTGAATTGAACCTTGCTGTGTTAGAAAGGTTTAGGTTTATAATTATTCAGTTTTTTTGACAACGGCAAACTTTCTCGTATTGATGCTGTTTTTCATACACAGGTGATCTTCCTGACCACTCTCTTCTACCTGCTGAGCTCCAGTGGTGAATACTACAAACCTGTCAAATGGGTGATCAACTTGACCCCCCTTTCCCAGCCTGGACCCTCCTCCAACATCATCGGCCAGTCTGTCGAAGAGGCCATCAGGTAATCACACACACCAAAACTATTTTGACAATCTAAACGGCATCCACACATTATTTTTGACTTCCGTGTTTGACGCCTCTCTGAAAATGGCCAGCTTCTACGGCCTCTACACTTGGCTCACTCACACCATGTTTGGCATCAACATCGTCTTCATTCCTTCTGGTGAGTCAGCGTTCACAACGGATGATGTCGTCACTTTACCTGCACCTGCCAACCGGTTTTTAATTCTCTCTCCTCACAATCCTTCTCCCTCGGCCTGAAGCTCTGGCCTCCATCCTGGGCGCGGTGCCGTTCCTGGGGACCTACTGGGCCGCTGTGCCGTTCCTGGGGACCTAGTGGTCCGCGGTGCCGGCCGTGTGCGACCTGTGGCTGGTGCAGGGCCAGGGGGTCAAGGCTCTGCTGCTGCTGATCTGCCATCTGCTGCCCACGTACTTCGTAGACGGCGAATGTTGCCAAAAGGTGAGGGATTTTCATGCCTGAACTAAGAATGGTCAAATACAGGGAAACATTTCCCAACTGTTTATATATATTTTTTCCTACTGCTGAATCGCTGTAGTCATGACCACACACACTTTTATTCCAATTTTTTTTATTCAGTTCAAACAGGAACCTTAAAAACATACAAATGACTTAGTAAACGCTTTAACATTAACACTTGTACAGTTAGAACACACACGCCACTTATACAACACGAATGCAGCAGCTGCTTCATCCTCCCCCTCGTGTCCCTCCGCTCAACATATTTAAAAGGAGTAGAAAGGGCAAAGAAGAGTTTTTGTTGTTTTACACTCAAGAAAGAAACTGGGATTATTGTGTACTAAATGCATCGACTACACCCACACAACCATGTATGTTCAGTTTAGAAAGGTCAGTCAGTCAGCCTCTGTCAAGAAAATGTACGTAAATCTGACATCAGGATGAAAGGCGACACAGAAAACAATCCGTCTCAGACAAGAGTCAATAAAGTTTTATCAGTTATGGCGTCAGGACATTCCTGTATCATTTAAGCGCTGGAAAGTAAGAGCAGTACCTGAAATGCAACACCATCAGATAAGAAAGGTGGTATAGAAATCTACCACTCCATCACTTTCCTTACCAGCCTACAGTATCGTTTTGGGAATGTGAACAACATACGACTGCATGGGTTAACTTATTAAATGAGGGACCTTTGTCCAATGCATGCTGCATTACTGACGGCTTTATATGAATATTTAAACCACTTTCTCTCACGTTTCTACAGAATCCTTGCGTAACATGTGGAGCGCATTACATCTATATTTTGATTTCATCAAAGTAGGAGAAGAAACTGTGCATGTAAAAATAGTGTTTTAGGCACAGCTACCGTGCTACACAGCAGATTAGATCTCAATGTCAGAACTCCTGTCCCATGGCAGCGGATGGTTCCCAGTAGTTTCCCTGTACAGACACAACGGTGTGTGTGTTCGGTCACAACACTGAAGCCTAAACAGGATCACAGGAATGCCATCAAAAATGTATTTGTACAGTCTCTAGTTTTACGTTAGCGAATCACAGTCCCAGTGAGGCTTTGAGCAAAGAGGCCATATCTTCGGGAATGGTTCCTTCACCACCTAAAGAAGACACGATGCATTATGCTTTTTCATTTGCAGAGAATTCACGCGGTCAAACAGATTTTCAGTACTTTGGACTTTTAGATAGACCGTTTAACTTTGATCAACATGGCCTTCTGCGCAGGGTTAAGGATGTTTAGCATATTCTCTTCACAGGCTTAAAACAAGTAGAATAAACACAACCCGAGCTGGACGACACAGCCGTTCTGGAATCTGCTGGACCTCGTTCCTGACGTTACTCAAATCATTCATTTCCAAGTCATATTTGAGGAGCATGTGGAGGTGCTATAGCTTGGGCCTTGATAGCTAACTATGCCAAATTAAATCAACCCTGCTTTTTCTTTGTGTAGATTAATTAGATTCTCTGCAGTCAAGAAAGCGTATATATGCACGTGCACACCGCCTTACCTTCAGCAGCGGTCATGTCCTGCTCCAGCTTCAGCTTCTTCTGGCTCAGCTGCAGCATGCAGTCCTCTATGCTGCCCTTACTGATCAGCTTAATCACCTTTACAGTCCTGAGAGCCACAGTGAGGCACACCAGTCACTACAGCTCATCAATACATGCAGGAATGCTCTGGAAGGGACTATTTTTTTAACCAGAGGAGGGATTGTAATTGCAACGAACACCCACTGTATTATTTTGTGATGTAAGTGTTTTCTGTCTAATTGACATGAATCAAGATCTACAAGACGGCATCTTGAAAAACTCGCCCTATAACAATAATGTATCGTCTACAGATTTCCCCTTACTTGGTCTGGCCCACACGGTGACATCGGTCCTCTGCCTGTTTGTCGTTGTAGGGATTGCAGTCGATGTCATGGAGGATGACGACGTTCGCCGAGGTGAGGTTGATGCCCAGGCCCCCGGCACGCGTCGACAACAGGAACACGAATATGTCAGGATCCGTGTTGTACTCGTCAATCAACCCGATCCTGCAGGACAAAGAGAACACCTGAGCAATTACATGCGACACAATTCACGTTCACAGAGTTTAACAGCAACCATTGCTCGACTTTTTGAAATCATAATTGTTCACAATGATGTAACAGCGAGAATAAAAGAATACTTATTAGCAAAAGGTCCACCAATAAATCCCAACATAGGCATATATGCAGTGAGGACACTATGTGGTTTGCAGAAGGGATGACGAATAGATTGATGCTTCATGATTCTGCCATGTTGGCTAAAACTCAATGTACTGTACAACGCTGACCTGTCCGCTATGGGCGTAGATCCGTCCAGTCTTACGTAGCGATGCTTCAGATGTTTCATCAGCACCTCCACAATGTCCAGCATCATGGTGAACTGACTGAACAACACCACTCGGTCCCCCTGGAACAAGACAGGAAAGCCGACCTCCTTAAGACTCACAGTCTGCACTCCAACTGCACGCACCACAGACGCGGGGCGGCGCCGCGGTGTTTACCTTGTTTTTATGTGAGGCCAGAAGCTTCGTGAGGTGGTGGAATTTGCCAGAGTCGAGGAGGAGATGCTTTTCTAGTTGGTAGGAGCCGATGGAGGAGTACTGCTGGCACAGACGGTTCAGCTCAAAGTCCGACATCACGGCCATGTCTTCCTGGATCAGAGCAGCGTTCGCGTCAAAGTGAGTTGGCTCCTATGGAGGAAAGCAGGAAGGATGGAGGAGATATTTAACAAGAGGAGACAGAGCAATACCCCACAGGTGGTAAAAGCATGGACATTAGTGTGGAATAACACACAATACAGTTTATACACAATCAACACACATAAACATGGTTTGCTATCTCTATTTTGTTCTCCAATAAAGAGTGAATATTTTCCATGGTCATACTTATACGACTTGTTTGGATAACAGAATTACCCACTAGCCAAATACGTCAAGAGGTCATTATCGTAACGATTTTTTCGCGCGACCGAATCTCATAAAAGGTCAATGTTCAAATGCGTGTGGCTGCGATAGACGCAATATTTACGGAGACGAGACACGGAGATAGGCCCCGCCCCTCGCGGAGCGTCTCAACGCTCATGGTGTGAACACGGCAAATGGTCGAGCGAGTAAACTCACGCGTTTTGGGGCTTCGCTTTTGGTGTGAACGCACCTTAAGCCTCGCAAGAACACGTCAAGAGAAACATTCTGGACTAAAGTCTTTCGATGCAAACAGACGAAAAGGTGCCAGGGCGACTGACCTTGAGCATGAGTTTGCTCATGGCTTTGAGCTTTTCTGTGGTGTAGTACTGTCTATGAAGCAGCGGGTGGTTGGCCATCTTCCTCAACTGCATCATCACGTTACACAACTCACGTTCTGCAAACAAAAAGGCACGTATGAATTGCTACTCTCTGCAATGTGCACAAAACAACAGCGTGATGCCCAACAGGAAGCAGCATGTCAGCCTTACTCTCGCCACTCGTAGAAGCCTTGAGTTGGTTGAAGAGGTTCTGGTAGAGAGCCTGCTGCTTCTCACTCATTGGACAGGACTCCACTTTATCTACCTTGGCCGGCAACTGCTTGAGGACCTGGAAAAGGGGAAATACCACACAATATACACAATAATAACACAGGCTTTGAACTGTGATTACTTTCATTGTAAGCAAATGGTGATGTCCTAGAAAATCTTTATTTCACGGGAGAGCCACGAATCTTCTCGAATTCACAAAATGAATCCAAATTTTCAATGAAATCCGAAACTATCAACGTTATAATGAAACCCATTGTGCTCTGCAATTAACTGTCGACCTGTCCTGTCCTAACCCTGCCCCCGCCCAGTGTCAGCTGGGTCCGGCTCCAGCCTCCCTGTGACTCAGGATCAGGCGTTCGGATAATGGAATGGTAAACCATTGTTGTGAACACACTTACTTTCCATATCCATGGTATTCACACAATACAAATCTGTAACCTGAACTTCATCAACTCACCTCGCTCTTGACTCTTCTGAGGATGAAAGGTTTCATGATGAGTTTGGCCTGAGAAATACGATCCCTCTCAAAGCGGCTCTGCTCCTCGTGGGATTTCTGAGACATGACAAAACTTTAGTCAGATGGGGAACATTTAAAAGATGAACAATTAGACTTTTTGACTTGCAAGACACAATATTTGTGGTTGTTTTTGTTGTCGTCATTTCTATACTTGTGAAAGAGATGATTCTAAAAAAAGAACTAGAAGTCAGTGGAAGTGGATTAAGATTAAAGTGAAGATGTCTCCTCACAGCCTGTTGATGCAGCACCAGGAGCTACGGTCATCAGAGATACCCGGCTATCCAGCTTTGAGGTCTAACTCACCATAGAAAACATTTTGGAAAGCTGAGTAGTGGAGCTGGAGAACATAGAAGGCATGATGAAGTTCAGGAGAGACATCAGCTCCAAGAGGTTGTTCTGAACAGGAGTTCCTGTCAGCAGCAAGCGATGCTCTGCCTACAGGGGGGGGGGGGGGGGGGAGAGAGAGAGAGAGAAGGAATTTTGTTCCGATAAGTGATATGAAGAAACCACAGAAGTAGACGGATGGTGGTGGAAGAAAATACAACATGTCAGTGAACTAACGTTAATAGCCATGAGGTGGCGGTAGCGCAGAGAGTTCATGTTCTTCAGCATGTGGCCTTCATCAAACACGGCATACTTCAGAGGCAGCTTACGAAAGAGGCTGCGGTCGCTTTCGTTTCCGATGGCCATGTTATAGCTGGAAAACAAAACCAAGAAGCGAAACAGAAGTTAAGTCGAGGTGTGAGCGGCGCGTTGCTTCAGGCTCTTAATGCTCCTGTAGACACACAAACCGAAATATGTCAGTAATAATTGTGTGCGTTGCTCACGTGGTCACAATGACGTTGCAATCAGTATCATTATTGAGGAGGTCGTGTCTGAGGTAGCGGCGGTCCTCAACAGATCCTGCGTAGAACACACACACACACACACACACACACACACACACACACACACACACACACACACACACACACACACACACACACACACACACACACACACACACACACACACACACACACACACACACACACACACACACACACACACACACACACACACACACACACACACACACACACACACACACACACACACACCATCAGTCCCTGGATAGAGCCGGGTCCAGGCTGACCACAGCGTCAGGACATACGCTGCATCACTCTGAACACGTAGACGGGTTCCTTTGGCATTTTTCAATCTCAACCCTATTTTCCCACACTTGACATGCGTGATTGCCCTTGCAGCTTATGTCACGGCTCACCGTTACGGAGTTATCCCTAAAAACTGAACCAATACCAACGATTGTTTTTGTCTCGGTTAACCAAAGAAACACAGGTAAAAAGAGTCCAGGTAGAGATATAGCAACGTTGCCCTTTAAAAAAGGTACCCATATCAATTACAGCCTACAGGTAAACAAGTCAACATGTGAGGTTTCAATGTAAAAAGAAGAAAGGGGAGTCGTACCACAATAGACGAGAACTTTGAGGGTCGGGCACCACAGCTTCAGCTCTCTGACCCAGTTATCTGCAAGACAGAGAAACATCACAGATTAACCATTGATTTAGTACACTAGAGTACACCGAGTCGTCGCAGACTCGCCGCAGACGCGTCTGCCCCACGCCGACGCGCCTGGGCGACTCTCCGTCTGCGGCGACCTGCTGGCAACTGCCACTGGGTGCACGGGGGATTCCGCCCCTACTTTTTTTTTTTTTATCGTTCGTTGCAGCATCATTGGAAATCAATCTATGACACTGTATTCATGTGATGTTTTGTGGCAGAAATCAGTCTCTACTGGTGGAACAGGCCGCTCAGCTGAGAGAGATGGGTAGAAAACTAACGACTAGAACATGAGAGAAAGGGTCCTGCCACACCGTTTGGGGTATTCTGGTTTTAATCTTCCTCAAACAAGAAAATCCATTTATAGCCACATGATTATATTCAACTGCCAGTAGTCGTCTCCACTCTCCACCACCTGCTGCAGGGACAGCGGAGCACGCTCTGCAACCGACGGCTTCAGCTCCGCTTCACAGGGACAGATACAGGAGAACGTTCCTGATGCAGGAGAACGTTCCTGATGCAGGAGAACGTTCATGATGCAGGAGAACGTTCATGATGCAGGAGAACGTTCATGATGCAGGAGAACGTTCCTGATGCAGGAGAACGTTCATGATACAGGAGAACGTTCCTGATGCAGGAGAGCGTTCATGATACAGGAGAACATTCCTGATGCAGGAGAACGTTCATGATGCAGGAGAACATTCCTGATGCACGAGAACGTTCCTGATGCAGGAGAACGTTCCTGATGCAGGAGAACGTTCATGATACAGGAGAACGTTCCTGATGCAGGAGAACGTTCATGATACAGGAGAACATTCCTGATGCAGGAGAACGTTCATGATGCAGGAGAGCATTCCTGATGCACGAGAACGTTCCTGATGCAGGAGAACGTTCCTGATTCCTGATGCAGGAGAACGTTCATGATACAGGAGAACGTTCCTGATGCAGGAAAACATTCCTGATGCAGGAGAACGTTCCTGATGCAGGAGAACGTTCCTGATGCAGGAGAACGTTCCTGATGCAGGAGAACGTTCCTGATTCCTGATGCAGGAGAACGTTCCTGATTCCTGATGCAGGAGAACGTTCCTGATTCCTGATGCAGGAGAACGTTCCTGATTCATGATGCAGGAGAACGTTCCTGATGCAGGAGAACGTTTGCATAACATTTAATTTAAACTTTCTTTAAACATAAATGTAATATTTCCTGCCCTGATATTTTATTGTACAACATGCTTGCTGCTGCTTCACTACATTTCCCCCCGGGGATGAATAAAGTAATATTCTATTCTATCCTAGTCTATGTTTTTTCTTCTTTTCTTCAGAATTGTACATTATTCTAACAGGTCCAATAGCAATACAATGTCAAGAAGTGTTGTTATTCTTGTTCTCTAATTTTATAAATAAAGCAAACCAATGTTTTTGCATATATAATATGACTACAGATAAAACTTTGTAAAGTGAAGGTGGCCGACCTCTGGTCTAGCCTAAAGTGTGAGCGGCTAGCTCCCCTGTTAGTAACATTTGATCTCAAAATGCTCTGCCGATATCGTAGCTTGTTCCCAGTTGTCGTGTCGAATGTACTGAATATCGATTCTGGCACCAAACAAAAGAGAGAGAACATGTTGGACATGCCGCTCGAGCCCACAGACTGCTCTACTTTTTTCCTCCTTATCAAACAAAAAGCTATCAACACGGCCGTAGACAGACATCAATGTTATGCTTAAAATGATCATCCAAGAGAATGTTGTTAGATGACATCATGTGAAGCAAGTTAGCAAAGTGCTACATTAGTGGAGAGGGTTACCCAATGTGGAGGCGGGAACAGTGATGAGGTGAGGGCCGTCTATTCCCCGCTCGTAAAGCTGGGCCAGAAACGCGATAGCCTGGATAGTTTTCCCCAAACCCTGAGATGAGCAAAGAGAGAGTGAAAGAGAGATGGAGAGATACAGAAGCAGTCAGATATCAAAGATAAAGAAAGCGCCATGGACAGCCATGAAAAGATATTTTAACGTCTGATTTTCCAGGATGAACGGCAGTACTCGTTTACTAAACTCTGCTGCTGGTACACGTCTTCCTCCTTCGCTGTACTTTCTGATTGTTTACTCACGATTACATATCCACACAAAACCCTCGTTGATAGAGGCTCAGTAACACTCATCAAGCGGGGACCTAAACGAGCTGTAAGCGCCTGCTGGGCATATTAAACGTTTACGGTTTGTTTTAGACTTTGGCCTCGTGATCAACGGCCCGTGAATGTTGGCAGTGAACCGCGTCACTCCCCACAAGTCATGCGCTCGGTGCCTCACCATTTCATCGGCGAGGATGCCGCTCAGCTTGTGCTCATTCAGAAGCAGCAGCCACTTTAGACCAATCAGCTGGTAGGGTTTCAGCTGGTTTCTGAAAGACAAGAAGAAATACTCTTTTAAAACCTTGGAAACAGGAAACGGTTTGCAGGGAGCAGCGCTCGCTGCTCCACTGAGGTCGCAAAACGCAGCTCAATGTATTCAGTGTCTTTTATATTGGAGATGGACCTCACGTTTACATGCATCTTGTCAGAAAAGTAGACTTAAAATGTAAAACAGCGGCATGAATGAAAACAAGAGCATATCTGTTGTTTGAGACGTGCAAGTGGGGATGACAACATTTTGGTTTTTATTCATCCAATCACTGAAGCAGCGGTCGTTGCAGACTCACCTGGCAGAGCTGAACTCTACCTGGTGCACCTTTCTCGTTGCTGCAGTACGTGTACATTTTACTCACTGGCTGTTGAGCAGCATGGGCTGTTTCATGGACCCGGTGCCCCTCTCCATCACCTCAGTGACCTGTTTGACCATTTTTGAGGAAATGGTTTTACATTTGGACATCAGGCCCAGGACGACCTTCCGCTCTTTGAGGACCACTTTGCAGCCCAGCAGCAACGAGTCCGACAGTCCGTTGGCCTTAACGAAGAGCTCCACCTGAAGGGGAGAGAACGGTGAGCGTCTGGACTGAACCCATTGACAACTTAGGACAGGGGTCGGCAACCTATGGCTCGCGAGCCATATCTGGCTCTTCAGGTGACGGCATATGGCTACCAGACAATTTTGAGTTGAAAAAAAAAAAAAAAATCTCTGCCCTCCCCCCTGTAATTTTCTCTATCGCACCAGATTATAGCAGCAGTAACGTCAGGTCCCTTTCTTAAAGACGTCTTTATTCTTTTATTAAACTAAACGTCTGTTATTGATCGTCAGCAGCATGTCATTCTGTCTCTACGTGTCGCGTTAACACTTCTCGGCTCGCCGTCTCGCACCGTAGAGCTCCAAAATACCATATGGCTCTCAATGAAATATATTTAGAAATATTTGGCCTTTATGGCTCCTCCAGTCAAAAAGGTTCCTGACCCCTGATCTAGGAGTACTTTCTCTCAGACAGGACAAAATGTTTTGAGAATCACTGAATTACTTCAGCGTCATCGAGTTTGGTTTATACAACAAAGATAATCAATATTTCACTGCTCTATTATTGCAACATGACGCCCTGTTATAATTAGTACGCATCATAACAGAAAACATTTACACTCTGTTCACAGATAGTTGTTTTAGAAAATTAAAGAAAAAAACAACTTGAGGTGATGTATAGGATGTCTCGTCTCTACACGGAGGATAGTTCAAGAAGTAAAAACAGTCACAGGCCTCAAAGTCATTGTCCAGGTGTTCATTAGGATCAACTGACTTCACTCTTTGCACACACGCACGTTCTCTCACCAGGTGTTGCCAGGATTCAAAGGGCCTCAGTTCCAAAATCTTCTGGGCCTTTTTAACAGAGCAACCAGCGATTAGCGACAGCTCATCGATCGACGCATCATGGAAGAACTTGAGCATCTCTTTCTTCAGATCCGTCATGCCGCCTTTAGGATCCAGCTCTTCGTCGGAGTCCTCAAATTCACTGCTCCCCGCTTCCTCTTCCATGTCATTATCCTCTTCAGAACTGACATGTTCGTTTGAGGCAAGTGCCTTCATCCTCCTCTCGGCTGCCTGCTTCTTAGCTATACTGGTCCCACTGGCAAATCTGGACAGCATCTGAGCAGTGGAGGAAGAGGAGGAGGATGGCTTCAGGGAGAAAGAGGTAGTTGTTTTCACGAAAGAAGAGGATGAGGCTACCGGGTCGGAACTTTTTTTAAGCCATGTTGACAAAGTGGAAGGGCTACTTCTGTCTTTTGCACCTTCGTGGTGGTCTGAGTCCGACTCTTCACTGTCCTTTGTGGCGTCTGAGTCATCTTCACTCTCCTCCTCCGTTTCACTCATATTCCTGTGGTCCTTTTCGTTTCTCATACTTTCACTGTCACTGTGATCTTTGTGGTGCTCCAACTTCCTGTGGTCCTGGCTCGACTTCTCTTTACTCTTCGACGGGCTTGATTTATTTTCTTCTGTGTCAGGTGTGCCGAAAGTGGTGTCATCTGAAAAAAGAAGAAAGAAAAACAACTTGAGTCTGTGACAGAAACAGATAAGTACACCCATACATGAGGTCAGTGGGAAGACGCCGCCGGTTGCGTTTGTACCTGGGTCGGAGAACATTTGTAGAACCTGCCGAGCATCCGCGACATTCCAGTCGTGTTCCTGCAGCACCAGCCTCAGCTCCTACAGCACGAACGACATCAGCAAGAGTCAGAACTAAAATACGAGAGGCACCTGGACCACAAACAGCCTTGCAACTTCTCCTCTTCTCATTGTTGTATGACATGGCCGTAAAGAATGATTTGGAGCAGCGATTCCCTAAGTGTGGGCCACTGGTGGGCCGCGAAGGTACTGCAGGTGGGCCGCAAGGGATCATTTACAATAAATAAATAATTTTTAAAAAAAATTAAATTTTGAAAAGTTTGAAATTAATATAAACATATTTATGATTTAAATTACGCGTTATTCTTTTATCGGACCTATTTTTGATCCGTGACATGTCTTGTATCCCGTCAATAGCGGGAAATCTCTGGAGCATGAAGGGAGAGGCGGAAGTCACTTGTCAGACCGTCCGTGTTATTATTGTTGTGTTGGTCGCCCTGTGATGACACGCGCTGGGGAGCCGCTGGTCTCCGAGACAACACGACGGTTAACGTCACCGCAGGCCGCCCCGGACCGACGCCGCCCTCAGCACCAGCACCTCCTCGCTGACCCGGTGTTTCACCCCGACTGGTTTAAAACCTACTGGTTTCCCTGCGCGCGCGTTGTGTTCTCTTCAGTCTGCAGCTCTGTCTCGCTCACCAGACCCGTCACACATTCACAAACATACTGCTGGAGGTCTTCAAGCCACAGTTCATCTCCATTTCGGCGATTACGATTGTATGAGTGAGCAGAGCATCACAGCCACTATGAAGAAACACATTTTAGAAAAAATAAAAATAAAAAGATCGCCCGACTTGGTTTCGATCCTTTTCACGCAAAACATGACCGCACTCAAGATGCACAATCTGTGCGCTGCACCACCAGATATTACTCTCGTTTCAAGTAATTTATGTATTCATCCATTAGGTCACATTTCTTATGTTTTCATGGGAACAGTTTGGTAGAAGGGATCTGAAACAACTGGTTACCTTTAGCGGATATTTACACTTTGAAACATGTTTAGCGATGCTGGTTCGCAACGCTTTTCACAATACCGACGCACTTTGACAACACCCCCCCACCCCCACCCCCCCCCCACACCGTTGCCGTTCAGTTGTTTTCATAGCAGCTGGTATAAAACGGCCCTGGATTCTTTTTTCCCCACCACCAATCGGAAATATAAATCTTGTTGTCAGCGTAAATGGCCAAAATTCTATATTATATCCTTTAACTTTTTTTATCGGAATCAGTAAATAAATGATTGAATTTATATTGAAATACTTACTTAATATTATAAATTCTTGGCACAAGTAGTTCTAATGATGCATTAGAAGCTGCTTGGAGCTAGTGTTAAATTAAATAATTAAATTTCCTTACCAAAAAAAAGGATTTGTGCAACATCACATTGTACCGTATCATATGATATCCCAGACTTAGTGACACGCACAGCGTCGTGTTCTCAGAGTATAAACCGTTGAAGACAAGTGGCTGTACATGCTCACCTCCTTGTCCTGGTCGGGAAACTTTTTCTGCAGCTTTCGGACCATGGCCTCCTGCTTCTCCCAGCTCGGCTCTCTGTCGTCGTCATCGGAAATCTTTTGGTTTTAATACAAGCAAAGTGAATACAAAGCTGAGGGAAACACTGAACCACTTTAATCAAATCAAACCAAACGCCACTGAATTTTGCAATTGGTGTGAAAGGGAAAGCCTAATTAGCTCATACTGATTGTTTACCTCATCCCCCTCAACACATGATTCTTATTATAATCCCTATGTGGAATGTGCAGCGTCTATACGTCGATCATCAATAAATAATATTCTGAAAATGTTTTAAATGCTTCTGTGTAAGAAATTCAAGAACAAGGTAACATTCAGAGTGTGTTAGACATAAGGAGCAACACATGCAACAGTAGCTTGTATGCAGTGTAACATGTACAGTGCTCATTAAAAATGGCTTTAGTTGCACTTCAAGCTAAAATGTCAATATATTGAACATATGTACATGCTATGCCATTGTTTTAAACCATGTTACCATTAACATCTTACCACTGTTATCTTGCTCCTCTTGCTGGTTTGAACCTCAGAACTTTCCTGGGAACTGCTGGATCCATCCTGCTTTCTCTTCCTGCCTTGGTCTGGGGCTGAGAAGACAAGAGAGGTAAACATCTTTAATTCACAACATTAAAGTTGTGAATTAAATAAGCCCAACATGGCTGAACATTATAAAACACACAAAAAGAAAACTTGTACTTATAACTTTATTATCTTTTTGTGGGCAGCTGATGACTGTTCTCAAACTATAACCTACACTAGAAAGCCTCAGAGAAAGGTTTTTAACTCTTGTTCATGTCAAATTGATTACGGACTGTCATTACGTGCTAATAAGAAAGTTACTATTTACCTTCTTTATCACCAAACTTTAACAGGCACGCAGCAACAGCACCATCCAATGTGCTGGTGCTCCCAATAACCTGAAAATGGAACAGAGAAAAACAGGAAAGTTCATGGGATTGTTTTATATGAACAGCGTCCACATTACAGCTGGCTTCCAGATACTTAAAATACTACTTAAAATACTACTTAAAATACAAAATACGTAATCATGATAACATGTTAGAATAAAGGTGGTGTATAATCATGTCAGTAGAAACAATCAAGATAGCTTTGACAGTGGTACAGATCCTGCGAGTTGTCTTGGGATTGTTCTGCAGTCGCGCTAACGTGTTCTACACTGAGAAGTTGCAAAACCTCCATCTGGACTCACCTCCAGCAGCTCCGTCCTGGTCAACTTAGGAAACATCTCCAGTATTACATTCATTTTCTCATCCATTTCGTCGTCCTCTTCATCTGATGCTTCATTTTTGGATGACTGTCCTTTGGGATTCCTGTTGGAAACAGCATTGTCAAGCAGTGTGTTCAGCATGAATGTGAAATATTGTTTTATTTATTTGCCTTTACACTTACTTGGACTTCTTGGTTAATGGTGTTTTCGCCATTGTTTCAGAGAGGAGCTCATCTTCCTCCAAGTCAATTGTAAGGACTTCCTCAAAAACCACTCCTCGGGCATGGGACTTCGGTGTTGCTTTGACAGGTTTCATTTGAGCTGGACAGCAAAAAATAAAAGAAAAAAGAAAGTTAGCAGATGCATTCGGTGCAGTGTCGGATGCAAGATGAAAGGAATGCATTTTAAAATGTGGACATGCAAGTATGCCGTCATTTGCAATGTTTGCAGCTACTTTGGTTCGGGCATATGTCGATGTCCTGCTGCCTTGCCTGCCTCACATGAAAATATGTCATCAACATGACATTCAAATATTGTCGACTTTAAGTCAGCCTTACTTATAATTGTAATGCAGCTGTCTGTGTTGTGGGATGACAACGGCAATGAGAGTGACACCTGAGAATAATGACCAGCAACTGTCTATGTTGTGGGATGACAACGGCAATGAGTGACACCCGAGGATAATGACCAGACCTCTGGTTGACTTAGGGATCGTGAATCAAATGGTAAACTGCCATGCCACCCAGACACCTCTTTCTGATCTACTCGGACTACAGATGGGGGGATATATTAACATTTGTGATATCATCATACTATTATTAACTTGTATACAACGAGAGTATTTGTTCTGGTCTTAAAGTGAGTATAGTGACACAGTTTTAAAGCTTCAAATGGCCATTAAATAAAAAAATGCATTCATATTATTAGCATTGACACACTGACTTGTGCCAACATTGCCCAGCTACAACACAGGTATACATTCTCACTGTAATCATTAAGGAGTTGCGGGTCAATTAGCATCTGAAACTATGCAAGTTCCGCTTCCATGGGCCTCACCCAAATATAACTGTATGACTTCGTGATTCTGACCTGTATCAAAAGACAGCACTTTAATAAAAACCCATGCTACTTAACTCCTGCTAGTCATAGCCTACTTGACACATCTGGCTAACAGCATCGTAAAATAGCTTAGCATCTGCTCGTTACCTGGCTTGTTCTCCTTCTCAGACTCTGGACTAGTGGACCCGCTGTCCTGGTCTTTATCTGCGGTCGTCGCTTTCTTATTGTCAAAACGAAAACGGTCCAAGTTGAACATGTTCACGACGTGTTCGTGTCTGACAGTGGCAGCCCTTTGTCCCTCTCCAGTCAGCAGTATCCTCTGCGTCCTGTCGCATGAAGCGCAACGCTCCCGTTAGCCAATGAGACACCCTAGCTAGCTCACGTTAGCACACGTCCGACGCTAGCATGGCAGCCGGGGCAGCGGGACACGGCGGGTTTGAAGCGGTGTCACTACTCGGTTTTTAACCGGGACGGTTTAAAGCAAGTGGATTAATGACACGTTCATTTTGTATAAAAGACGGTTGTGTAATTCGGGGTCCAGTTACGCTTTTGTGTCTCGACTACAGCCGGTTTCCCGCGAACTCCATCGGCCCTGGAGGATGCTATGCCGGCTCCGCTCATTGGCCAGAGCAGCGGAAACTCACGGAAGACTCAAGATGGTACCGTGTCGCCTACTTCCGCTTTCGTTCAAAATCTGCTCTACAGCCGATTTTTCATCACTTTATGCGCCCCACACACACTCCGAGGCCTCTATTATTTAGTTCACGAGGATGGTCTGATATGTGAGGTGTTATGTTCAGTGTGGTAAACGGTGTACTCCACTAGTGGGCATAATAAAAGAAAGTGAACTATCTTGGCACTCGGTCCAACATCACCTATAACGCCTTGTTGTATACAGTCTGTGGACGAGATGTTATACGTGGAGCTATACAGCTTGTTGGACTGGTGTACCCCAGGTGACTGGTGGACCTGCGTCATTCATAGTATGTCTACACGGTTTCGTCAGAGTCGTGAGGTCTGATAGTTTCTGGAGACTTGAGCTATGCCCATTGTTAATATCATCTTCTTTTATCTTTGATTGACATCAAATTAGGCATATTTTCAGAATTTATAGGTGTTTTAATTGAAATCATGATCTGCTGTCACTAACATCTTCCAGTGGACCTTTGTCACAGATCATGTCTTGACTTGTCAAACCAGAGAAACTCATACATTTACAATGGCTCCATTCCATTTAGGTGTGTCTGAAAACTAGTCCACACCCTATTGGGATTCAGCCATTATCAATGTTGTGTAGTTACATCTCTGTGATAAACCAGTTTGAAGTAAAATATGTCGTTCTTCAACAAAGCTGCTGACTTCTTCCTTGTCGTTTGTCAAAATCCCCTGTTTATGTGTGTTGTCAAAGATTTGTTTTCTGGTGAGTCAGAGACTGTCATACCTCTATTGATCAAAAGGGGGCAGCAAATACATAATCTACGAAATGGGATACGGGTACAAGAGGTCCACCTGCAAGTATTGGAACGCTGCCCTCTTGAAACTTCTTCATCTGTGTGTGGGTGTGTTTTGAATGCAGCTTTCACCGACTAACCCACCCACAGCTACACTTTAACACTGAGTCTAAGGTAAAGTAACAACAACTATACTTTAACACTGTCTGAGGTAAAGTAACAACAACTATACTTTACATTACATGTCATTTAGCTGACGCCTTTATCCAAAGCGACTTACAATCCTGTTACATTCATACACCGTAGACGCAGCTACAGGGAGCAATTCAGGGTTAAGTGTCTTGCTCAAGGACACATCGACTAGGGCGGGGATTGAACCGCCAACCCCGTGATTAAAAGATGGACCTGCTACCCACTGACCCATAGTCTCCTTTTACACGGTGTCTAAGGTAAAGTAACAACTATACTTTAACACTGTCTGAGGTAAAATAACAAGATCTTGTTCAATGGGGTCTCGGCGTCCCATTGTACGTTATGGCCTTCCTAATTCAAGCAAAGATGAAGAGTCCCAAAGTTCTGATTGGAGCGGACTATAACAAGCAGGGTAAAACATTAATAGAAATTTGAAATTGAAGTCACTCCCACTTAATCTGGAAACTGTTTAACGAGATGCTATTTTAGAGTTTAAGTGAAAGACATTTCATGTCTTGGCTCTCTTGTCTGGCTTCCGGAAAGATTTGTGCTCCTCCACTGACGCAGATTAGTCTTTCGAAGTGGATAAAGTTCACAACATGTTAAAATGAATGCCATTTTTTAAAATCGCAATAGAGATACCATGTACATTTGTATTGGCGACAGACTCACAATAATGTGTTACTACTTCCCCCAGAAGCCACCATGGCCATTGTATCCCTTGATGGTCAAAGTCAATGGCAGATACCCCCCTTCCCTGACACAAACACACACACACACACACACACACACACACACACACACACACACACACACACACACACACACACACACACACACACACACACACACACAGATTCACTGTCTTGTACAATTTGCTCCTCATTCTTATGGAGAATAAAATAAAAACAACACTCTATACACTTAGGGTTTGGTTGCTGATCAAATGGAAATATCAAAATATAATATAATTTTTACAAACAATGTACAGTACATGTCACACTGATTGCAATGAGCACTGCATGTTGTCCTAAATCCCTCATACTACACCTGCAGCTTTGCTCAGATGCAGTGGATGTGTTATGATGAGGACGTCGGGTCCTCTCATCAGAACGCCGAAGCGCCATCCTGCCGCCTTACTGTCGCCCCCTACCATCGTCATGGAGACCATGTAAGTTAATGCGTGTGTGTATGTGTGTGTGTGTTTGTGCTCTACCCGGGGCACAATAGGCAGACTGACACAGAGTCTGATAGGGGTCATGACCCCTCACAGCAGGAGGCTCAAACTGTGGCTCCTTCCCTTCTCCTGTCCTCCCGGTCAAGGTTTGTATGTGTGCGTATATATTCATGTGACTGTGTGTGCGCGTCTTACATCTGCATGAGGATGAAGTTTTTTTGTTGTCGTTTTATTTTTTGTAATAATTTTTTTTTCCACCTTTGTGTCTTTTTACATTGATGTCAACGTGAGTATGGAAACGCACACACTCGCACACAGGGAGTCAGGCTCACATGCAACAACACAGAAATATATATATCATCAGGCACACACACACACGCACACACACACACACACACACACACACACACACATACACACATACATACACGCACAGTGATGCACATCGCGGATATTTTAATGGATGTTTTGGTTTGTGGCGATGACTGAGATGAAAGACCGTAATCACCACAAAAGGAAAGAAGGTGATATTGAAAACTAATGTTAAATTTGCGGTTAACGGTCACATGAAATGCATGTGACCCCCCCCCCCCCCACACACACACACACACACACGCACACACACACACACACATTCACAAACAAACTAGGAAATACAGATCCAGCGGGTTGGTGTTGAGCGTGCATACTGTATGTGTGAGTACTTCTCATCCTCTACTGTACATGTGTGTAATATGCAAAATGATTGCATCGGCATGTCCTGTGTGTTCTGTTTGCCAAACACTTGTGTGCGTGTTCTTAAGGTTGACCCGGCGGACTCGTCACAAAGTCTGTCACCACCCAGTCACCATGGCGCCCAACTTGGCCGAGACCCGACGGCGGCAGGGAGCACCTTGTCACCCTGGTAACACGTCTGGGATGTAACCCCCCCCCACACACACACACAAACACACACACACCGCGCCACCATCGAGAAATACACAAAGAGACAAATACACACCAACCCATATGAAGAGGACATTTTATGTTAAACAATAACTGATATGATGACAGGAGTTGAGAGAAAGACGGAGAACAGAGACAGCAACACAAAAATGAGTGAGGGATAGAGAGAGCGATGGATAACATAATATATACAAAGATAAAATAAGAGTAATGTGCATATCAATATAAATGTAAGCATTACAAGACAGAGCATGCAGGTGTGAGTGCATACATACAGTGCAGCAGGAGGAACTCTTTGTTCTGCAGTGAAAACTTTTCACCATTAGCGAAAGTGGGAGCGACTAACTTCCACCACTCAACCTTCAAGCCTGAAGAAGTGAGTGTTTGGTAATAAAAGAGATCATAGAGATCTGTATCACTTCAATCACACCTCTTTTCTCGCCACTGTGCCACACAACAGAACTCAAGCAACTCAACTCACTTTATTCATACTACATGACTCATGAGGATTTACTGCTAACACTGAACGTCAATTTATGTTCATGAACTCAGAGTTAAGTCTACCGTATATACACCTTGTTGACTTTGAAGTGGGCAAAACTAAAGCAAGATCGAACAATAGGATTTTTGTTTTGATGGGCAAGGCTGGCCGAAGTGATTGTGGTCTGTTCAATATAGTTTGGGGCAGGCAGCAATATACTGTACACACACACACACACACACACACACGCACGCACGCATGCACGCACGCACGCGCACACACACACAAGCATTTCCTTTGGATAGCTTCATCATTTGTACAGTTCCGTGTTGATACCATCAAAACACCCTCAAACCCTCTTCGACATCCGCAGTCAGATAACTCATCAGAGACTCACTTGACTTCTATTGTGCTGCCTTTGTTTGGTCGTCACTCATGAAACCAGTCTCTCCCGCTCTCTGCGGGCAAAGAGAAACAGCAGCAGGGGAGAATTCCCATGTTGCTGGAGGTGATGCTGCGGAGAAGTGGAGACAACCCACCAATCACAGACAGACAATGACTGATGCTCCTGGCCGCCTTACAGAACATCAGTCAAACTGAGCTTTGTTAGCAGCATTCCTCCACATTGTCCTCCTGTTTGCACTACGGATTCAAACAATGTTCAGCGTTGATTTCTGTGTTTTTTAATGCTGTACACCGCACGTCTCCTTCATCGTGATCGCGTTGTCAGCTGCGATGTGTGGATTATTGTCGTTGTTATTCACGTGGCTGAAAAGAGAGGGAAAAGTGTGGTACGACTGGGAGGTGGCCTTTTGTTATCCGCTCTTTTCTATGGCAGAGATCAGTGGCCGCAGTCAACTTGGTTGGGTCTGTCACATTATCACAGTGTTTTAATTAAGCAGAAGGAGACGTGCAGAAAGACAGGGGGACAATGACTGATCCCCGGGCTGCCGAGCACAACGTTGTTCAGACAGAGCTTTGTTGGCGCGGCGTGCCTTCGCATTGTCTTCCTGTCTAGTGTTCCAGCCAAATGATGCCAATTATGTCTCTGTCATTTAGGCATATAATAATGTGAGCCCTCTGATTCATTATTGTACTTTATCAGACACTTAAGCGGTTTGTAAAAAAAAGAAGTATGTATACATACATTGATATATAACTAACAGTGCCAAGCACTGGATTGCTTGTTGTAATCCTGCTGAAAAGATGGAGTCAAGATATCTACAACTACAAAACGACACCCATGTTCTCTCTCACTTCCATTGATTTCTAATTGTTTTTTTTTCCAGTTCAGACTGTTAATGGCTGTTTAAATTTGACTGAAAAGAGAATTTGTTTTACAGAGTTTCAAAAGCAAATTTGAAACGCTGGCAAACATATGGCAATATCTGGCTTTGATCACTGCGGGGAAACTCTATTCACCGCTTTGATGATGACAGTTAGTTGTTCCCCAAGTAGAAAGGATTTGCCGGAAAGAGTCTTGTGTTTTGGCGTTTGGAGCGTTTTTGACAGATTTATTATTCTCCTCCTTCTATCTTAAAAGCTCTTCCGTCTGGGTTTTCACTAAACAAGATATCTGGAAAGCACAGGCAAAACACTGACATGTGCTTCCATCATCATATTTGATGGGGGGGTCACTTCCAATTTAATAAATGCATTTGAAGATGCGCAAAAACATGCATCTATACTCATTTACAAAGTTAATATCAGGAGAGAAGAGACAGGAAGAGGATGAAAAAGTGGAAACCCTTTTCTTTTAGCTGGCAGACGAGATGAGACAACTGTGTCTGTGTGTGTTTTTGTGTGTGTGTCTCGGTGTCTCTATTCTGTAAGCGAGCAGGGAGGTTGAGACGACTGTGATGGGAATGTCAGCACAGGACCAGCAACCCTGCTGGTGGACACCAGTTGGGGGTCTGTCTCCTCTGGGACGTCTCTAAACGCATGAAATGTGTACGCGTTTGATACGGCGTGTGAATGAGCATGCGTGTGTGTGTGTGTGTGTGCATTTGGACTAATGTGTGTATCATATCATAAATATGTGTGTGCCTACGTGAATGTTAGGGGCCAGTGTCTGGGCCTTTTTGGGGGGGAAGGGAGGTTATTGCGGTGACAGCCTCAGCTGTGTTGAATTGTGGGAGAAAAAGAGCTGACGCGACGGGAGTTGATGTCTGACATGACCCCTCTCAGCGGGCGCTCCGCGGGGAGCTGGGAGCTGCCGCTGACTGAGTGTGTTTGTGTGTGTGTGTGTGTGTGTGTGTGTGTGTAGGTGGGATAGTGAAGGAGAGCGATGGAGTTGGAAAGTGAGCAACAAGAAAAGTAGAAGCAGGAAAGTGTGAGTGTGTGAACAGAAAAAAATTACATCTCTTTCACTTAAAAAAAAAAAGAAACCCTGATTCTTCCGACGCGGAGCGACTCCCGCTGTGAAACACCACCTTGATGGACATGAAACTGGAATTCTGCTGTGCAATCTAATCTCCTCCGGTCTTTTACCTCCTCCTCTTTCCATTTTCTCTCCCCTCATATCATATACCTCTCCTTGACCTTCTCACTCTTTGTTGCCGTCCCTGTGCTCCCTCCTTCCCTCTCCTTCTCTCTTCCTCCTGAAGGTGCATTCAGGTCGGTAAAGTGATCTACAGGGTGCTCTGCTGCTTCTCGCGCTCGCCATTTTTGCCTCTTTTTCACCCCTTCATGAGTCTCATCCCTCTTTGCGTCGCCCTTCTCTTCTTTACCTCATTCATCTTCCACATATCCACAACACACACACGCACACACACACACACACACACACACCTAGGTCCCTTTCTATTCAGTGTCTCTCCGCTCCGTGTCCACTGCTCCGCCATGAGTCTCTGATAAGTGCCCACAAAGCCCCCACTGTCTCGTGTGACCCTCTATTCTTCCCCCATCCCCTCGTTCCCTCTTTCTTTCTCTCTCCATCCTGGAGCAGTCAAGCATGAGGTATAGAGGAGGGGACATTTATTTTCATGCAACACACCCCAAACTTGTTTTACCTTCATCCCCCCTCTCTCTTTCATACTTTTGCTTTTCTGCTCAACTTGCTGTCGTGTAGATCTGTCCTTGCCGTCGTGCTCTCACAATGGACGCCGCACTGTGGCACAATGGGACGGATCTGAAAAGGTAGCCGGCCCTTTGCACTGCATCCCTCTGCACTCTCCTCCCTCCATTCTCCTTCTTCCCACTGCCACCTGCACCTGTCTTTCTTCTCCACCCAACTCATGGGTCCTCTATTATGAAAAAAAGCGTAATCTTCTTTTTTAGTCACATTAACATCTTAACCGGGTGAAGTGAAGTTATGTGTGGACCTTTTGGAGAGAGACGGGAAATGTGGAGGAGGAGTAGGCGACTGTCATTCTCTCTCTCTCTCTCTCTCTCTCTCTCTCTCTTTCTTGCTCCACTTCCAAGTCTTTCCTTGTCCCCCCCCTCCCTTTTAGCCCCCATTCACTGCTGTCACTCAGCAAGTCAGTCAGTCAGTCTGCCGAGCATCACTCTGGAAGTCTGAGTAGTACTAATGGGTCTTGTTAGCCACTTAACTGCCTACCCTAGTCTCTCCCCAAGTATGAATAGAATAACCCTAATGGTGCTTGTTTGCCACTCCACTGCTCTCCGTTATCCTCCTATGGCTTTATCTCCGTTGATCAGTGTACCTGGAGATAAGTCTCTGTGTGAGTGTGCAGTATCCTCTTCCTGGAGCTTTTATCAGTCTCCATCAGTGTACCCGGAGTTCTCTGTTAGGGACCCCACCTGAGGAGGTCATGTTTTCACTCGGTCCAACCGGCTTGCTGAACGATAACGCAATTTGTCAGGTGGAAATCAGAGAGGCCCTTTCTTGGTCGTCCGGGGGACACAGATGGAGGAGGGAGATCAGGAGGTGGAGACGAGAAAGAAATAACACAAGGTAGATGTTTGTATCACTGCCACAAGGGAATAGTGATGTCTTCAATGTAAGGGTGTTATTCACAGCACTTATATCATTTAAACACTTAGCATGTTATGCCATTCATTCTGTGGGGCTGCGAGTTAAGTCTGAATAAGACCGTTATTGGACTGACGGATACACTTTGGAAGGTGGTGTCACCAGCCCACGCGGGCTACCAGGAAAACAAAATATAAGTCGAGGGTAGTGACAGTGAGAGTGACAGCTAATGTTAAAAAACGACCAGTACAATATGTAGAGCCGTTGGGTTTGTCCAGGTCAGCAGACATGTCAAGCTACTTATTTCAGTTCGACATGGCTGTCCAACATTTGAAGTCTCGGCTGTAGACGTTGCAGCAATCATTTTACACATCTTGTTGTAAACAAATTGCATCGCTGGATCCTAAATTATACAGTTTCAATAATCGCCCCACGTTAAACTCGATGTGAGATGCCTGAGATGAATATGTGAACTTTTTCACGGGAGCAACATTTCACTCTGACCCACGTTTCCAGATGGATGTTTGAACCTCGGGGGGGGAAAAGGCACAGCGGGTATCAAAGCCACGGGGAACAACGATATGTGTTCCCCGTTGCTTTTCCGATGCTCTTGAGGAGAAGTGAAGAAAGTGTTACTTTCCGAGTGGTAACTTCTGGACCTTCTCATCAGTATTCACTCCCTCAGGCTTCCCACTCCGGCCCTCACTAATCTGATCACCTCCTCTGCAGTCTCACACAACGCCTCCAATAGTCCAGCCGCGGCCCCTTTTATTCGACATGTTATTGCCCACAATCACATTTACAGCACAGAGGCAAATGTGCCCAGATGCGATTGTGCCGGCGGCTAATCCAATAAGGCCCCGCTCACTCCTCTTTTACTCGCCGTCTTTCATCTTCAGAAACAAGGTGACAGCCTTTTAATTTTCATTCCTGTTTTACTCTCCATCAATTTAGCTCGCAGCGTGTGGTGGAGTTTACGGAGCGAGACACGTGTAGGTGCAGGTTGTTGAACAAGCTTTCATTTCTCTCCCGTGGGAAAATGAAGAGCAGCGTTGTGGGTTCAGATGTGATTAAAATAGGAGCTTTCTGTTATTGTATATTTACAGAGGCAGTGTCTATTGGATCAGACTGGAGAGATTTGTTCAAGCCTGGAGGATTGGTGTAGGTCGGTCAGTGGGGTCAGTGTACAATAAAGGATTTTCAGAAAGCCATGCTACTCTGCCATGGTGGGAAAGATAACCGGACTCTGTACTCTGGGGAAAGAAAATATGGCAACCCACCCGGTGAAAAACAATTTTTTTGAAGGACACAAATGAAAATCTAAGCATTAAACTGCTAATTTCCCTTTAAAGCAAGAACATCTCTGTAGATATTGCTAACCAGGTCACTGTAAGTGACGGTTCTTTTTAACATGTGATCTTCTTTACTTTCTCTCTCTCAGTTGCTGAATTCGTCCACGCTGCTTATTTAAATGTGTAGGTCAGAACGACACAAGAGACACACAGGCTGACTTAACCAGCCACTGAAACATGGCAGTGTGTTACTGTGTGTGAGCGTCTGCCCCCTGCCTCCAATGGTCTGACAGAAAGGACCCTAGCCAGGGATGTCCATTGTGCTGCCTGCAGGGTTACTTGGTCTCCCAGGGGTCTTGTCCCTCTCCGCCTCCACTTGTCACTGTCCCACACACTCACACACACACACACACACACGCACACACACACACACACACACACACACACACACACCACACAAATGTGTTATGTTAATCTTGACTTGCAAAAAAGTCCTGCTCTTGAAATCCACTGTGTGCATTGAAATAACAAAGGGTTAAAATATATATATATATATATATATATATATATATATATATATATATATATATATATATATATATATATCTAAGATTCTCCAGGTTAATATAGGGTTTCCTGTTTTAGCCTGCAAAGTGTGTGTGTGCACACACACACTTACTTCACTTACTACCTGGTCAGCGAAGTAGTTATAAGCAGGTGGCCAATGGACCATCTTGGATGGACATGGGTGGACCTCTCCACTCTCTGGGGGAAGAGTGTGTGTTTGTGTGTGTGTGTGTGCATGTGTAGGTGTGTGTGTGTATGTGTGTGTGTGTGTGTATGTGACTCAACCCCGGGTCTCCGGGTCAGAGTTCCTGACACACACTCCATACCCAACGGGGCGACAAAATAATTAACTCTGGCTATGATTGACAGACAGTTCATCACACTGACACACACATACAAACTGGGGGCATTACTTTCCCATAATCAACAGCGAGGACGAGACCGATGTGACCTGTGTACCTCTTTGTCTTTGCCCGTAGTTTAAAATAAAGCAAAACCTTTCAAAGAGTGAAAAATAATACACATAATGATGCGTGTCAACATTGTCAAAGTAAGATAAATATCGAAACTACAAACAGTTCATCTTCTCTGCCCACATGTTTTCTTCTCGTATTCACATAACTAAACAATACGGGCACATGCACATGACTATGAGTAATCACGTCTGTTTGGCCCTTTGTGTGTTCATCTCAAAATTCTCATATAGCATATAATGGAATGACTCACAAGGTCATCATCGCCCTGCTAAACAAATGTCACACGCAGGACGAGTCACTTACTCATAGGTATTTATTTTCATCCTACTCGTTCTTGTGATCAAAACCGTCAAACTGTGATATGTGATAGAAGTTCTTGCTGAAATCTGTATTATCCACTTCTCAAAAAGGCGAATTACAAGTTGACCAAACTACAATTGCATATACAGATATTATCTAATGCTAATTCAACATTTAATTTAACCAACTGCATTCAGATTATTACAAGAAAATGACGTTCTTTAAAATCTTAAGTGGGAAAAGAGCAAATAAAAGTTTCTTAAAGACGCTCTCCTTATTTCTTTCACTTTAAGACACTTTTATTTGCTCTTTTCCTGCTTCTGATTTGAAACAACTTGATTTTTTGCAATGATATGAATGCAATTGGTTTAATTAAATGTTGAATGAGCATTAGATCATATCCGGGTATGCATTTGGAGTTAGGGCAGCTTGTAATTCACCTTTTTAGGGAGAGCGAGGGCGTATTGTTCCTGGAGGAACTGTAACACAGACAACTCTGTTTCAGAAAGCACGTTCCCCTTTGAAGGGTGCACTTAAAGGTTTGGGTGTGGGTGGGTTGGAGAGGAGGCGGTAAAAGCGGGTCTGGGTGGGTGGACAGGGGGGTAACCTGCGGATGGAAATGGTGTGCCTCCCCCTTGCCCGCCCTCCATCCCCTTGATTCTGAGAGGCCGTTTTTCTCTACTACCACAAAGGGAGAGGGGTCGGATTGCGACGGCACATTCACCGGCCCACTTTGTTTTCAAATGGTTTTGTTTAGTTGTGACACCGTAGACACCCAACACCTTCCAAGAATCCGAACTCTTCTGTGGGGGAGTACAGAGGGCAGGCGTGAGGGTTGAAGAGGTAGCGGAGGGGAGGTCTGAAGGGGAACATTTTGGGAGGGGGGGGTAGTAAATTGTTTTCTGGGAATCTGGCTTCGGCTACAGCATCATCATCATCTCTCTCTCTGTCTTCCTCTCCGTTCGGGTTTCTGTCCTGACTCCTCACTTTTTCTTTCTCCACCACCTCCGGGTCTGGCTCCTTCAGCCCACCCTGTTGCAGAGGTCGATCTCGCCTGCCCTCTCCTACAGCGCTCCCTCATGCCCCGAGGTATTCAGGCTGTTTAATCTTTTCCACCTCTCAGTCTTTAACACAGCTGAGGATGTGGACTGCTCTGCCCAGACTACAGGCTGATGCTTGACTACATACTGAGCCCCTATGACACTTTCTGCCAGCCTATTGATATGAGAGATGCATGACATGCATGAGCATGTGGATGCATGATACAAATAAACTCCATAACACAATTCAACGCAATTCATTCTAATCTGATTTGACTCGCAGAAAAAAAACTAAAACTACAAAATAAATATTTTTCTTGGCATCTTATGTTATTAGATAGTCAAAGTACTGACATGGCAGGAAACATTGGAGAGCTATTTGGTACAAGCCCAGCCTCGAGGCCATGGGGACACCGCCTGATTGTTAGACAATGTTATTCTAGCAACTAAATGCAGTCAGTCAAGTTATTGCATATAAAAGTCGTCGTTTGAAAGACGGAAAGAAACTTTGGAAAAAACAAAGTAGTTTCACAATGTGTCTTTACTTTATGTTCTATTGCACAGGGGTAGCCTTTGTAAATGCTCCTTGACATGCTTGACAGGGCAGCAGTACCTGAGCTCACAGGGGCCATGGAGTCAATTGCTACACATAGGCAGAGCTTTTGAAGGGCAGGGGTGCGTGCTGTGCCGGTCTGGGGGTGGCACACACACACACACATACACACACACACACACACACAGACACACATGCACACACGATCCAATCCACAACCACACACACCGCATCCCAAAGGACGCATCGTGTAGCGGCGGGCTGCAAATCGGACCTCGCCAAACACCATCCATCCGGCTTGGGGCATCTGAGTTCACCTGCTTTGCTATTCACGCTTTGAGAGGAAAAAGTGTGCGTTGAGTGTGTGTGTGTGTGTGTGTGTGTGTGTGTGTGGGGGGGGTGGGTGAAACAGAATGAAAAGGGAAAATAACTCAAAGATAGCGAGAGCGTGTGTGTGTGTGTGTGTGTGTGTGTGTGTGTCTGGCAGAAAAAGAATGGATAAAGAGACACGGAAAGAGAGTAAGGGAAAGACTATCTGCTGCATTAACCTTCGCCTCCACAGTGCCAGTATAGAGTCTTTTCTGCACTCCTCTTTCAGCAGGGAGGACCCAGGGGATGGTAACGCTAAGCCTCACTCCATTCTTCCCCTAGAAACTTTGATTTCCTATTAGGTTCCTCCTGATGGGGACCGATGGGTAGAGGAGGGGAGGAGAGGAAGGCAAAGAAGGACGGACACCGACGTGGAGGGTGGAGGAGAGTTACAAAAAAAAGTGAAAAGTGGCCAAAAGCAGAGGAG
Source organism: Liparis tanakae (assembly GCA_036178185.1). Lineage (NCBI taxonomy): Eukaryota > Metazoa > Chordata > Actinopteri > Perciformes > Liparidae > Liparis > Liparis tanakae. Next base: position 9,162,277 of record CM070094.1, on the reverse strand, counting down.
AAGAGTAGAAGAGGATGGAAAAAAACCCGAAACAGATGCAGTAAGTGCGAAAGAGGCGGAAGAGGGAGAGGAGTAGAGATGAATGGGGAGGGCTGGCCACACATCACATGCAGCATGTCCGCTGTGGGACACTGGCTGTCCCTGTCCTGGGTACCGGGGGCATTGTTTACACTCAGCCCATTTACTACTGACCTTTCATAGCTGGCAGACATACAGGCTGAGAGGTAAAAAGGCACACAGACAGGTCGGTATGGGGACAGACATGTGAGAGACGGTACGACAGGTTTGTTGGGTTGCCGATAGATAACTAGGTCAGCAGAACAACACTATATGCAAAAAGGCGGAGAAATGGATGTGCAGACTGATAGATAAGTGTAGCTCGGCATATCCAAACAACCCAGCATGGAAGTCAACATTGGTCTTTTTTTTTATTCATTGACAATGAAAAGACCAAAATACAGATTAATACTTACAATTTGAAACAGAGAAGCAGATAGGAAAGGAGGCAAAAAGTTTGTAAATCCTCATCCCAATGGCAACCTCAATAACGTAACACAACAAATTAGACCTTATCCTTGGCTTGAGCGCACATAGTAATGTGCGCTCATCCAAGGCTAGATTGCATAGAATCACTAAAAAGGCCCATATTATTATCACAATGCATGGGACACTCTTATACGTTTTGAACTTTATTGCCTCCTCATACAGATGTGGCCAAGTTGACCCCGTGATGAAGATACGCCGAGAGTGTTTTCTGGAAGACTGCAGGACGTACGGCTGATTTAGGTGGACACGAAGCGCGTCATGAAACTTTCTTTGGACGTGGGGAATTCTTTTAAATATCAAAACATTGGCTATTGAACAGAGCAGAAGAATACAGCAATTGTTGCAAGCATGCATTTAATGAAATCAAAATTAAAAAGGCCACTTCATAATGGTAATAATTCACTAACCAAAGCTCCGTCAAAGACAGGTCCTGTCGAGGAATTGCTCTTGACATAAATATTCGTCTGTGTATTTGTGATAAGTAGTTCCCATGTCATGTGTGGGAAAGAGGGATGAGACAGATATTAAAGCTGTGTAGGCGAGACAGAGACATACCGGGAGAGACAAAAGGAAGTGGGAGCGGTAGTCGGAGGGAAAATGATTGATTGATGTGGTCAGTGAGGCGTCACTGATCTCCAGGGGAGCCCCCCCCCCCTCCTCTCTAAAGAAGAGGATGTGGATTGGCCTTAATAGTGTGAAACAGGGAGACTGCAGCACTAATCTGGAGGAGGAGAAAGATAAGAACGGCCAACAAATAAACGCACGTTTTGGGTTGTTTGATTAGCAAGTATGACAATTTAATGATTGTATTATCGATATATCAACAATAACCATGGGCCCTACCCTGGGATCAGGGACCAATAGCCAAACTGTGGATTAAAGTCTCAAAAGTGTTGTTCACTTAAATGGTTGAATATGCGCTCTGACTATTACATCCAGCTATTATTACAACACATATTTAACTCTAACAATAAGTTAAGAATATTATAAATGAAAAAACATCTATTCTACAATTACAAGCATATTACCTAAAAGCAAAAAAGAAAAAAAAAAAAGCTCTGCCTATGTGTAGCAATTGAGGGAGGAGAGAGGGAAAAGAGAGGGAGCAAGAAGAGATGAAAGATGGCGGGCGGGCGTAATCTCGTAAGTGATGACATCATGCAATACTTCACAATGGCACCGACATTGTTATACGCCTCCTTTTAGCAACCTGAGGCGCATCAACAGCGCAGAGAAAAAGTACGCGGTGATGTTTTTAGGCTCGGGGGCGTGTCATAAGGACTGTCTGGGGTTCCCATGGCCCTCATCCAATGAGGCACCAGTACATTGGTTTGAACCTCATCTCACGCATAGCCTGATGGAGGATGGCGTGGTTAAACCAGATCAACATTTCTTTGTCCATGCAGGCCGTCCTCGGTTTCTGCCACTTGGTGAAGTCCCATAAATCTTCTTGCGTTATGGATTTCAGTCGTAGACCTTTAACCTCGGTACTTCTATTTACTAATTGTTTTGTTTAAAGCCCTTCTTTGGGGACTTGCAATATTCATGCTTATCAGTGAAGATGAAACAAGAATAACTTAAATTGGGGAGATTAGTTCCGAAATGAAAAGAGAAAAGGGAAAATGTTTTTTCTAAAAGATATAGTGAGGGCTTTAAGATGAGTCCAGCGACCATTGTTTATGTGTTTGTGTTACCCTACAGAGAGGCTCGCTAATCCGTTACAGCAGAAGGAAATGTCTGGCTATAGTAGCTGTGTTATCCTGCTGGGATGTTGACCCCAGGGTCCTTTGCTCCTTGAAGATGCCCTGCAGGCATCAGCCCACAGACAACACACATACTGAGAAATGGATGAGGGGTTAAGACCTACTCAAGGAACTCTCTGGTACGGCTTACATTTTAATTTAAATACAACCCTGTTATGTATAGTCATGTGATGAGTTGGAGATGTTTATATTTGTGTATATGTTAAAAAAAAACATTGTACATGCATTTGAAAATCAGCTCTTGAGTGACGGTATTCAAGCTTGTGAGGGTTGAGGTTCATAGACCCACTTCTACATTTCCTGACTAGTGAAAAATATCTGTGTCATTTGTTCACAGTGGGAAGTGGCGTATTGTTGTTTTAATCTAGCAGGGGGCTTGCTGCTTCTGAATGTGCCCTGCAGCTTCAGAAAACACATGTAGCTCTGCTCCTCTGTTAATGGGTGCAGTGTGCAGTCAGGTGGGCTTTTCCACGAGGACACTGCTTCACGAGCAACACTCTGCTAGCATCCTCATGGCTGTAGCTGTGGCAGTGGGATGCTGTAGCAGAGCTTAATTACATAATTCAGGGAATATTCTAAACACCTGTTGAACAGATTAGGCATGCTTTATGTTTGCTATATATTTATGTATATATTTAATTAAGTTAGTTGTTTTTATAGTAACAGAGGGTCTATCTTTTAAAGGTTAATCAAAACCTAAATGTTGTAAACTTTCAACAAACCTGCATTTGCTCAAATACATTAACATGGATATTACTATAGATTACTAGACTGTTAAAACATGCCAATTAAAACTGTTTGTGATGGGATTAACAGTGATATAATATGTCATGTTTAAACAGAGCTCAGCTTTTTTTTTTTTTGTGCATTATTAAATATGTAAGCAGCACTTACATATTTAATAATGCACAAAAAAACAGTAGTCCGACAGAATTAAATGTTGATAATTGTAAGCCTGAACGTATACAACATCCTACATATGATATGATATATGATAGGGGTTATTCATTCAGAAATACATATTGTTTATACTGTATTTTCCCTGAAAGTGATGCTGAAACAGGCCATTCCTTCATAATCAAGTAAAAGCCCTGAGTCTTGTGAAAGGATATCAAACAGTCAACCCGTTGAACTTTGATTCTGGATTTGAAGCAGGACAGTTTAACACATTGGTCTTGTTTAAAGCTTAATGCGGGAGCATTGAACAGGATGTTATCTGATATACCTGGCTGGTTTATGCAGTAGGCCAAAGGTGTGTGAGTACATGGCGTGTTGACAAGAAGGAAGCCCAGACAATGCTCATTCTCTATGTGATTGTGTGCATGTGTGTGTGTGTGCGTGCATGTGTGTGTACATCGAGTTATTGTACCCGCAAATGCACTTGTGCCATTCTCCATCTAAACTCACGTGTCACTTCTAGTCACCAAATCTCAATTGCTTGCTTTTCAGTGCAGAGAAATGGCTTTCCACAGCTCCATTGTGGTCTGCTCCTTCCTGGATCGGTGGCTGAATGGACAGATTGAAAAGAACGGGAGGGAGGGGGGTGAAAACGATAGGACATGTATCTCTAATTGGTAAGATGGAGGAAAAGATGTGCGTGTGCAGGTACGTGTGAGCGCGCACCGGCAGCACTGTGTGTCTATGTGCCGCTCGGAGAGGGAGACAGGCGAGGTGAGGGGGTGCGCTGCGGCTGTCTGTGTGCTGTGGGAGGGAGGCTGTAAGCGATACCCTTGTCTGCTACCTACTTGCCCCACTCTGAGGCCGCTCCACCCAGGCCAGCCCGGGAGAGAGTGGGGGTCCCCTGGGAACTGGACAGGACGAGGAGGGAGAGGTGGGGGCAGCATGGAGGCCAGGCTTTCAGCCACTATGAAAAGGAGCGGAATCAAAGACAAGCAAAATCTCCTTCAATATACTGTATCCCTCATCTGAGTAGAGCAGCGAGCTGAAAGGAGATCCGCGAGGGCAACTGTACAATGGGTCCAGGGAGGACAAGAGGGGAGAGGAGGGGAGAGATGTAGTTAATTTAACAGGTGAGTGGGGGGAAAGAATAGCACGTATAATTAAAAAAAAGAAAAGAGGCAATCAGACAGTTGTGTGTTGTTTTGGAGGTTGTACATCAATCCTACTCTTACTTAAACCAAGTGCACCGAACACACAAGTGATCAGATCGCTGTACTGTTGACATCCTGAGTCTTCACGTCGATGTGGTTTTCATAAAGTATAAAGTATAAAGAGGGCTTACCTCAGAAGGGGAGGTGGATGAAACCCACAAACGGTGTTCGATCAGCCAAGAGAAACATAAAGTCAATGTTGATGTTTGTGTCAACGTGTGCACTTCAGTAACAACAGTTCTGGGTTGCTTTGACCCAAATAAAGATCTTTTCCTGACTCTTACAAGAGGTTTTTTTTGCCGAAACCTAAATGAGTTGTTTTCTGTGACGATTGTTTTGAAAAGTGAACACGAGGCGTGTGAATGTAACAAGCGTACATTGACACGTGTCGCTGGCTATTGTAAACGGGAACTTTCATTTTCATCATCACGGTGAAACTGCTTTGGGTGACTATGGACCAGAAATGGATAGAAGAAGAATATTAATATAACTCTGTTGCAATCAACGATGTTCTTGCCCATTAGTTGAACTGGGTGACACAACGCCTTGTTATACTGCGTTTCTGTCTAACTGTATATAGTGTCTAGAGCCATGGCGTCATAATGATAGTAATAAGAGGTGGATTAATTCGGGTTGGACTGTTTAAAGCCCCACTATGTAACTTTTCCACCTTAAAATAACAGCTTGAAAAAAATTGTGCCGCTACAATGACTTTTAATATGTTGATTTGCGCGGCCGCCACTGCCATCGGGGGTCTGTGGCCAGAATAAAGATGTTAGGAGCCGCCCGGTACTTCCGGCGGAAGTAGTTCAACTTGCTGTCTGGCAGCTTTACGCAACGTCATATAGTGCCAGTCCACGCTCGCAGGTGACTTTTTATTTGCTCCGCTACGCGACTCGTAGAGTGACATGCTGCTGTGTTGAACACCTGGACGTCGCGATCAGCTGGGAGCAGACGAGCCGGAAGAGCCATATATGGCTCGAGACCAGACGTTAAATACTTGAAGGGGGCGCTACAGGGGAAAAGTTACATAGTGTCGCTTTAAGACCTCACTGAAGGCCCAGACCCACTGCCCGCCACTGCTTAAACAAAAGTGCTGCTTTGCACTTTAGTTGCAATTCTGTAACACACTTGCATAGTGGCAACACACTTGCTCCTAGACACTACACACTATTTCACACATAAGACACTTAGTTCAAAAATGAAATCTCAGGGTACCATTGGGAAAACACATCTATTCAAAATACAACACACATTGGTTAATTGAAAAGACATAGACACACACCTGAAAACACTTACTTACAAAATTGAACACCAATCACACAGCTCCAAAAAAATGGTTACAGAGAATCTTGGACATGGATGGAGCTGCCCAGCCACATGAATGTATTTACATTGACGAAGAGGACATATGTGCAACATATAATATCATTTCTAGATGCACTTCATGATGCAGTTGTATAGGACGGACCAGAGCAGCCCAGGTTGGTTGTTGTCTGGGATGATGTTAGCTTCCATCGGGCTGCTCTGGTCCAGAACTGGTTCACCAACCATGATCAATTTGATGTTCTGTACTTGCCTCCCTACTCACCTTTTCTAAATCCTATAGGAATTATTTTGCGTTTGGAGATGGCGCGTATATGACCGCCAACCACATGCCCGTATGCCTCTTCTGCAGGCAGTGGAACAGGCCTGCAGAGAAATCGAGGTGAGGTCAATCAAGGGATGGATTTGCCACACAAGTGGATATTTTCCCTGATGCTTAGCGAGAGAAGACATTGTTGTGATATTGATGAGATCCTGTGGTCGGACCCCCACAGACGACAGGATCCATAAACCCACTTGCGCCCAATTGTGTTTTTCTGTGTTTACAGTAGTGTATTGTTTATTTTATTTTTGATTTAACTGAATTTACTGTACTGTGAAATATACTAATGTAATGATTTAGAATTCAGTATTTCATTTTTGTGGTTGTTGTGAAAACATGCCCTTTATGGAACGGAATAAAAACATTGAAAACAAAAGACTGCAGTTTTTTATATAAAGTAGACTAGTGTGTTGCTGCTGATCTGAAAGTGTATTCATATGATGCAAGTGGGCATCATTTTGTCATCAGAGTGACATTTTGACAAAGAATTGTTAGGTTTTGATAGCAGAGTTTCAATTTGACATAGATGTGAATGGTTTATTTCCCAGTGTTGTGTCTTATTTGCTTGTGTGTAGAGTTTTGACACAATGAGCCAAATTTAGCAAAACGTGTGTAAGCAATAGGCAAAAACTGTAAGAAGCTCCAAGTACAAAATCAGGGCTTAAGTGGCGTGAATTATAGGCATTACTCTTCGTCGGCGGTCCATTCGTGGTCTTCTCCTTGTGCGTGCACTTTTGCAAACTGTGCAGCACTATTAAAATTCTCCAGCACCATGGGTTTGATATGCACACTTCTTTAAGTGTACAACATTCTGAAAAATTAGTCTATAGCAGCTAACGTCAATCTGTGATGTAAATATAGAGCTGTTGCAGTTGATAACGCCGTGCTGTACCAACGGCGTTGTAGCTGAAGCGTAGCACCCACACTGCGGTTCGCCCTCAGGTAAAGCCTTTTTTTATTTTGTATTACAATTTTGTCAGTTATGATCTTTAGCATATTGAGGGTCAGACCTTTGCAAATGAGTAAACACATCATACATCAGTATTATATAACAAATCAATACAATTATGATGACGAATGAATTCAGCCTCACGGTGCAGGTAGCTGAAACACTGACACCGGTTACTCATCAAAGTGACAATCGGTGACACATGGTGCACATTCTTCTGTGTACACATGTGTTCGCGCAGCACACGGGGAGTCTGGCAGATTGCCAGCGGAGGTCACACGTGGTAAAAATGGCCGGTGTCAAGTGAGTGGGCGTGTTGATGGTAAGACACACTCATGAATGCTTATAACTGAGAACATCCACATACAGACATTTAAGAATGACGTACCCAGAAGCACTCTCAACCTCTCGTATTCCTCTTATGTTCCAAGGCATGAAAAAGATGAAAAAAAGCACCTCCAGCCAAATCCCTTCCGAAGCTTGCAGAGGTTCGAATCGTTTGCAAGTGTGCGTCGTCCGTCAGAGTGGAGGCCTCTTCCCCAGCTGGAAAGGGGGGTACACCTGGAGTTGAGGTGTTTCCCATTGGGAAGTATAAGTAAATCACACACACTTATACATGCATAGAGGGCATCCACGCACACATGCACACACACACACACACACACACACACACACACACACACACACACACACACACTGCAAATTAAGGGATTGCGTTGCATTTAATTATGATAAATTAAAGGGTTGAAAAATAACAAAAGAGAAAAAATGGAAGAAAAGAAATGGCATGTCGTAAATCTAAATAAAATTGTGTTTTAGAACAAAAGACATAATCGATACACGCATACACTCAAACTTTTACGTCCTCAAACATGCAAATCCATGAAACACACTCACACACACACAAACAAAGCCATGTAACTGATTCCGCAGGAGCATTGAGCACTGTGGATAATTGGTGGCACCATTGTGCTGCTCCTCAATGGGCCGGTTACCCAAGAAGCCTCATGTTCGTGTTCATGTACATTTGCTTTGAAGGTGGCGGACACAAAGAGCTAAACCATGCCCATAACAAAGCCCTGGGAGACCCTGCTTCACCCTTAGACGTCTTTCATGGAGAGAACTGCAGAGATAAATGATCTTCGTTTTTGTGACAGTGTGCTGCGTTTGTGACTGTGTCAGCGTGCATAAGTACAGGTGGACATGCTTTGAGGGACGGGCTGCTTGTCATCAAACCGCAGGATGTATTTTGTCCAAATAGATGAGCAGTACCGCTTTAGAAGATGTCAAGCCCTCAGCGTTGGGCTCCTTTTAAAATAAAGAAAGAAAAAACAAGTGTGTGTATTGCAATAACTTTGTCTCATTTCACATAGTTTAAACTTTTTTCCTAAGTACTCATTTTCAGGTAGGTTATTACCAAATTGCTCTTGGCTGTTGCCTAGCCCCATAAGATTATTTCCACTGATTACCCTCCAGTATTTACCTGGTTTTCTGTTTTGCCGAATGTAATGCTATGTAAAGCTTTAAATGTCCTTTATATAAATATATATATATAATACTCACTTTCATTTCGATTTACTCTGTGCCCTTTTCTCAACTTCCTCTTTGTCTATTTGTATTGATATATTCGGTTTATTTAGCCAAATAGTCATTCCAGTAATACACAAGTAGACATGTTATCCAGTTCATTTCCCATCTTTATCCAAATTCATGTCATTCTCAGTTTCAACAGGTTGGGAAAAGAAATCACACAGTAAATATGTTTCCCTTGTGTTTAATTTTGAGAGCTGCAATATAAATGTAGAACTGAATACATTTTCAAGAGAACTTTAAATAAACACCATGTAAATTGGTAAACAATTAAATTAAATTCTGTCTATTCTATATAGCCCAAAATCACAAATTTGCCTCAGAGGGCTTTACAATCCTCACATTGGATCAACAACAAAAAAATGAAGAAAAAAGAAAATGAAGAAAAAACCCTTTCACAGGGTAAAAGGGGAAACATTCAGGAGAGCAACAGAGGAGGATCCCTCTCCAGGATGGACAGAAGCAAGAGATGTACAGAAGGAACAGCATTACAGAGTTACAACACATTCAATGAATATGACAGAAATGTATGAATTATGAGTGGTAAGTAGGCATTGAACACAATCCAGATTTCCACAATCCATGAAACAGAAAGAGAAAGAGAGAGGGGGGGGGCATCAGCAGGGCCATGGCAGGATGCAGGGCCACAGAGACAGGACGCCGGCCCACCAGGCAGGAGGCATCGCAAAGGAGGCCGGACTAATGAGGCCAGGCCTTTGAGGCAGGAGGCACAGTCATTGGGAAGGAGGCCAAGTCCAGGCCAGGGGCTGGATGCAGGAAGCAGGGGCAAGGAGTCAGGAGCCAGTAGCAGCTTCAGACACAGCCAGGTTCAACGGACCCTGCAGGCAAGAAGGCGAAAAAGACTCTGGGGAAGAAATAGAGTTATAATGTGAAAAAAAAGTAGAGAGAAAAGAGGAGAGACTTGCTCAGTGTATCCTAAACATCCCCCAGCAGCCTGTAAGCCTATAGCAGCATCTCAAAGGGCTGGACCTGGTGAACTGATTCAGCCCTAACTATAAGACTATCAAAGAGGAAAGTCTTCAGTCTACTCTTGATGAGGTGACTGTGTCTGCCTCCCGGACTGAAGGTGGAAGTTGGTTCCATCAAAGAGGAGCTTGATAACTAAAGGCTCTGGCTCCCATCCTACTCTTTAAGACTCTAGGAACTACAAGTAGCCCCGCATTTAGTGAGCGCAGCTCTCTAGTGGGACAATATGGTACTACACGCTCCTTAAGATATGATGGAGCATCACCAATCAAGGCTTTGAAGGTGAGGAGAATTTTAAAAGTGATACTTGATTTTCCAGGGAGACAGTGCAGAGTAGCTAGTGCAGCAGTAATGTGATCTCTTTTCTTAGTTTTAGTGAGAACATGAGCTGCAGCATTCTGAATAAACTGGAGGAATGAATTTGAGAGACTTATTAGAGCAGCCTGATAATAAGGAGTTGAAGTAATCTAACCCAGGAGTAACACATGTGTGAACCAGTTTTTCTGGACCTTTTGAGACAAGATGTGCCTGCTTTTTTAAATATTACATAAATTAAAAAATGCAGTCCGTGAGATTTGCAAAGATAACGCCGAGATTCTTTACAGTGGTGTTGGATACCAGGCAACGCAAATCACATCACAAGATAATGGATCTCTGAGGTGTTCAGAGCTGGGTAAAATATCTTCAGTTTTGTCTGAGTTTAACATCGAGAAATTGCAGGTCTTCCATTTGTCTTTAAGACATGCTTGAATTTTAGTAAGATGGTTGGTCTCCCTTGCTTTGAACAATAGATATAGTGTCATCTGCATCACAATTCAAGTGTATGGAGTGTTTCCTGATAATATTGCCCAAAGGAAGCATATATAAGCTAAATAAAATTGGTCCAAGCACAGAACCTTGTGGAACTCCGTGAACAACGTTGGTGGTCATCGAGGCTTCATCGTTTACAAATAGAAATTGAGATTGAACGCAGCACTAAGGTCTAACAGTTTCATGACGTGTCATGGATGTCGCAGCGAGAAAGGACCCAAATGCCGACATAACTTCCGCAAAACCAATATTTAATTTCAACAAACTACACAGAACACCAAAACGCAGACCAAACAGTACGAACCCACACTGAGAAGGAGACAAACAGGGTTTACATACACAAGCAGGCAGAGGTGATTGGACAACGGGAAACGAGACACAGGTGGACACAATGAGGGCGGGGCCAGCAATCACACAGATAGGGAACAATCAGGAGCAGGGCAGACGACCACAGGGACGACACAAGGACTTCAAAATAAGACACAAAACAAGACAGAAACTCTTGGTCGTGACGAACAGAACAAGTACAGATGAGTCCTTTATCTGATGCCATTAGGAGGTCATTTGTAATTTCCACCAGTGCTGTCTTGGTGCTGTGGTGTTTTATAAATCCTGACTGAAACTCCTGAAATAAACTATTATGATGTAGAAAGTCACACAACTAGTTTGCGACTACTTTCTTAAAGGATCTTAGAGGGAAGAGCTCGGTCTGTAGTTAGCCAACACCTCTGGGTCAAGAGTGGGCTTCTTCAGGAGAGGTTTAATTACAGCTACTTTGAACATTGATAATATCTAATAGAGAGCTACCCATTAAAGGCAACACGTCTTCAAGCAGCCTCTTCGGGATGGGATCCAAAAGACAGGTAGATGCTTTGGAAGTAGAAAGCAATGAAGACAATTTGTCAAAGTTGATGGGAGAAAAGCCATTCAAATATACACCAGGGTGTACAGTCGTTACCAACAGATCTAAGGAGAGACAGAGCCTTCAGTTATCAAGCTCCTCTTGAACCAGCTTACACCTTCAGTAGGGAGGCAGACACAGTCACCTCATGTAGAGTAGACTGAAGATTTTCCTCTTGATAGTCTTATAGTTAGGGCTGAGTCAGTTTCACCTGGTCCAGACCCTGGATATACTGCTATAGGCTTATAGCTGCTGGGGGACGTTCAGGATACACTGAGCACCTCTCTCCTCTTCTCTCTCTACTTATGGATGAATTTTCATCTCAACATTGCACATTACTAACTCTGCTTCCTCTCCGGAGTCCTTGTGACTTCACGTCTCATAGGGTGAGACCTGGCTGGGTCTGATGCCATGGCCCTGCTATGCCCCGCCCACTCCTCCTTTCTACCTCCATCTGCCTGATGGATAATGGAGGTTTGGATCGTGGTCCATGCCTACTACCAACTATTCATACACTCTGTCATATTCATCTAACTCTGTAATGATTCTTTCTGGTCACATGACATCTATTGTTCTGTCCATCCTGGAGAGGGATCCTCTTATGTTGCTCTCCTGAATGGTTCTTCCCTTTTTTCCTTGTGAAAGTTTTTTTCTATTTCTTGGTAGTTGTTCCTGATCCGATGTGAGGTCAAAGGTCAGGGATGTCATATGTGTACGGATTGTAAAACCCTCTGAGGCAAATTTGTAATTTGTGATATTGGGCTACACAAAATAAACTGAATTTACTTAAATTAATTCACATCGGCACTGGTTGAAAAGCAGTAAGTTCATGAAAACACAATTTTTTCTTCTGGAAACAATTTTTATGTAAAATACACTTAGTATGTTACTGAATCTGTTTTTGTCCATATGCTGTAGTTAAAATAAAAAAAATGAATTGACTGTTCTAACAATAAATACAATGCTGGCACATTTATAATGCTCCCGTTGCTGCTCCCCTACTCAGCTGCAACGGTCAGTTTGAGCTGACTGCTTCAACCCATCAAAACTTATTCAAAGGAAAAGAACTACGGGCTCATTTGCTACCATATTGCCCTATTTACAACTTACATGATGTAGCTTTTTTTGCCAGTAAGTTTCTTATTTTTTGCATTTCATTCATGACATGTTTTTAGATGAATATCTCCACTGATGTCAATGTGCATTAATTGTATGTTCAAGACTGTACTGTGACACACACTGAGTGTCTGCTCAACACATTTCCTTCAGAGTTTGGATGACAACCAAAGAAATACATAAATTAGCTGACATGTATAAGGCATAATGATTTCACATGGCTAGATATGAAGTTGTACAGATCTTGTACATATTAATTTCAGTGCAACGACATGACCAAAAAGATATATTTACAGGTTACATAAAGGCTACACTGTGAGTGACTGCGAGTCACAGTACAAGGAAAGCATTAACTATTAATAGCCTCACTGAGTTTGAGCATGCAACAGGTGCTCATCGAGGCACAGCTGCTGTGTGTGTTTGATCAGTCACTAGGTTACGCTACAGTACATGATAATACTGGGCTGTGGTAAAGGCTTCAGGGTAATTTAAGGGTATGATTAAGCAAAGGGGTAATTATGGTTGTTCACCATTTGACCAACCATCCATCCGTCTATCTACCTATCTATCTACTGTAGGTAATGGCCTTTGAGTTTTCTGTTGAAGGTGGCTTTTGTAAGTGTGATTTAAAAGCTTACACCATGAATTAAATGTACATGGACAGTCTGTGTATGGACATGAAGCGATAACTGCCCCTAAAATGTGCAAGTGACTAAAATGTTGCAACAACACATACCTGCTATAAAGGTCCAAACTGCATTTTTTACACTGTTGCATGCATAATCCTAGATGAACAGGATAATTAACAAATAGCACTGAACAAATGACAAGGATCAGCGTGTGTGAGCATTAAACATGAAGCCTGTTATGTAGTACCCCAACATTTTGAGTTAGAAAGATGGCATGTTTGGTCTCATGCCTCTAAATGATTGAGCGGAATTGAGTGATCAATTCTGTTGACCATATTATAGGTTAACAAGACCATAGAGGACCGCTTAGTGACCACAATGAGTTTACTGGTTTAAATGATATGTACAATGATACAATCAAAACAAACAAACTAAGGAACCGGATTCCTCCCAACAAATCCGTAACATCAATGATGGTGATTAATGACTCAGTTATTGGATCAATATCACTGTTATTGGATCAACATCACTGTTATTGGATCAATCACAAACAGTACAGAATATAATAAAAAGTAATAAAGTAATACAAAGTAAAAAGTAATTGAAAAGGAAAAAAGTAAGGAAAAAATAAAGTAAGGAAAAAGTAAAAAAGTAATAAAAAAGTTATAAAGTAAATAAAAGTAAACAGTAATACAAAGGGTATAGTCCCCAATAATACACATTTATGTTTAATTGATATGTACACCATCTAACCTAAATAAATCTAATAAATGAATGATTCCTACATTTTGTGTTACAGACATTAAATATAAATATCTTATTTTTTGTAATATATTTAATTAGATGTATCGAACCATATTTAAATGTGTCACCTCTAAGAAGGGCTTGAATCATTTGTGAGTCCATCTATCTATATCTATCTATCTATCTATCTATCTATCTATCTATCTATCTATCTATCTATCTATCTATCTATCTATCTATTTATTTATCTATGCCCCCTGTTGCCTCAGTCTCTCCTCTCTCCCCCCCTCCCTCTCACTGATTATTCTGTCTCCATGTACCCATGGTGTCCTCGCTCGCCAACCTCTCCCGCTCCCTCTCTCTCTGGGACAGCAGATGGAGACTATGGCCCAGTTCTGCCTTTTGTTCTGGGTCCCCAGAGAGACCCGTGGTGTTTTGGACAGCACACAGCTCGGCTCCCCATATCTCATACAAAATGCAAGCGCCTCTCCTTTCATAAAAAAAAAGAAAAAAGGAAGCAGTGGAATGCACATATTCTGAATATATTTATTGAAATGAGCATGACCGCAGAGGTTTAAAACATATCGAGCGCTCCTCTAAAGGCTGTTCATCGCGCTCTGACTTCACTTGGAGCTTTTAATGCATATATTCTTCTCTGCATGCTCCTGAGTTGCTTCAATTATTCTCGTCCTGGGTTTCAACAGTTTGCTTTGCATAGCACGTGGTTTTACTTTACACAACAAAGAGTTAAAGATACATTAATTTTGCTAAGAAGAGTCAACACTCGAAGAGCTATAAGAAACCGAGAGATAGAGGACGGCGGTGTCGTTGAAACAACTTCCATCAAATGCAGGAACAAAAGTTATACAATACCAAGCACACACTTGTAGGAGTAAAGCCAGGTGCCAATAGTGATTTTATTTCATTTTAGTTGTCTTCTGTTATGAACAACAGCAGCCACACGCGTCAGTGCGGCTCAGGTTCCCTCTAACTGCTGTTATTTTTCATAACGTCCGCGCTGAGTATAAATAATTAATGTTGGTGAAACATCAACCTGATCAGCGTCCCACCTGTTGAAGATGACTGTTTTCATCTCCCACTTTCCATAAGCACCTGCACCGCTGGTTGAATAAATAAAGCCTGTTCGTGATCATCATCATATATGGACCTATATGACGAAGACATCTTGCAAATGTTTTACGCATATTTGGAGACTATAATTAGCCCTCTAAAATGCAGAGTGAGAACCTTTTCCTGAAGTCATTTCCTTAAACAGCTCTAGAAATTCATCTGGGGATAAGTTGGGAGTTCTGCAAACCACATGCTGGTGGTTTTATATTTGCCAACAGAACATGAATGCATTGATTCAGTCCAAACAAACGTGTTGACGCAAAATAAAAAAAATAAAAAAATAAAAAAATTGTATGCATGTACATATTTTACAACTAGTTTCATTTGGGAAATATCAAACAACCACAGTTTCAGTGAGTGTTTGGATCTGACCATTATTCTTGAAACAGAATTACGATGTACAGTTCTCTTCCTGCAGTATCCCAATGACATGTTTACTGAAACTTGATCTCCTTTCACCGCAACGCGAACTCGCTGCAGATGTCTGTCCGATCATACTTAGATGTAGCTACCTGCATAAAATCTGTTAATAATTTAACACAGTATCCTCATTATATTTCCCCGTATTCCCTGCCTTCGGGAGGCGAGCAAAGGGGCACGGAGTGTGATTGGCTTAAAACCAGTGGGTGGGAGACAGGTTAGGAAGCAAACAGGAAGACTGCTTTCAGGCATTTTCATAAACATTTAAAAAACTATTTGTCTTTTTTTCACATCACGCCCCTGTGTCCAACAGGCTGTGGACATGTTGTGGAGGAGTTGCAAATAAGTTGGAGGAGAAAAAAAGAGACGAAAAAACTCACGCAGCAGGACACCTTGCCAGAGCCATGTGTGCGCTCTGTGCGTGACCCGTCCATGCGCGTGCTTGTTGGAGTTGATGGGGAGAGAGGAAGAAAGGAGAAAGAGAGTGCAGTGTACCGACGTGCGTGCGTGTGTGCACGCACGCGCACAGGTCTTTCTTTAGTTGAGAAAGTGTGTTCCCTCTCGAGTCAGGTCCTCGGGGACTCGACGGGGACCCGCGAGCGCTCACCAGCTGACAGCGCGTGCTTCATTGAGGCCATCCAACACCTCGGCCCACGAGCCGGCCAACAATGGGCTGAAATTAATGCATACTCCCTATTACCAACTCTGGTATTACCCAAATGGACGACATGGCAACGGTTCAGATGATAAAGAGAAACAAAAGTGTTCGTGGAGCACGGAGAAGATTGTTGCAAGAAAAAAAGAAAAAAACACATTGGGCTTGAATTGATCTGCGTCAAAGTCGCCACAAACTTCACAGTTCAGGAAACTCAATCGACTGGGGGCCTGGACGCGCGTGCACCTGCAGCATATGGCGAGCGAGCGCGTGTTGGACGTGGCTGTTACCCAGAGGAGATCAAGTGTTGAACTTTTCTTTAATTAGATGGAAAGGCCCTGGTTTTAAGTACATATATTATTCACTTTGGTCGTCCAAACTGTTTTTAATGTGTTCATTGTCTCGTGCACCCTGGTAGGCATGTTTAAATATTGTGACATTTAGGAACGTTACATGTAGATTTACATTTCGTTATATGTAGACGCAATTTCTAAAATGAGGTAATAGGTTAAAACAAATGTAATCAAACGTAGATTATTATAATTATAATATATTTTTTAATTATTATTATATTTGTTTATATTATTATAATAATAGTGGTGTTATTGGTGCAGCATGGAGACCATGGCTGTCCAGTTATTAACACGCTCTAAAAGTCTTAACAAACTTCAAACATCACAAACAACTTGTTGTTGTTGTTTTTATTTTTATTATTGTTATTAACATTATTTTTATTATTATTATTTTTATAATTGTATTTGAATTCTGTCAAAATAAGTGGAAACAAAATTGTAAGCGTTACTTTTCACTGTTTAAAAATAGCTGATAAAAGAGTTCATTGCAAAAAAAAAGTACGTCAGAGACAGAGAAACATTACATTTTCGTTTGCCTTTTTTATTCCCAAAACAAATTAACATAACAATGAATGGCGAAATTATAGCTTTTTTTGTATTTATTTAGGAAATGTATTTATGGAGTTATAAAAAGCAATTTAAATGAAACATATCACCAATAAATAGGCCTGTATACATGTCAATTAATCTCTTCCAGTGAAAGCAAAAGACACACAAGTTCATCTGAAGATACAAAAGAAAATATAAAATAAGGCAGCATTGATGGCTACATTAAATAGGCTATTTGTTTGGAATTGGCAGTCCTACACTAACAAACGAAGCACACAATATTGGTTATGGTTTTAAAACAAAGGTCGTATTCCTTCAGCCTCTGGCTCGTATATTTTTAAAGTGCACTTTAGGAACTTTTGAAGTTGCAAAACAAAATACATTATACACAAAGTAACAAATGCAAACATAAATCACAACAAAAATTCTACTAGTTACAAAAAAACAGTTTTTTTACATGATCAAATATAAGCAATTATCCATGAAGTTATAATTTTGTGGAAGACAGCTTTTTGGTCGGAGTGACGTGTGAATGCCCATGGCAGTGCTGCGCGCGACATGGCAGAGGGGTCTTCCAGCCACGTCTCCTTGGAAACTGGAAATGATAAACTATACATCTATTGGCAGAACCGAATTAGGTCTATATGACACGAACAATAATCTTCATATCCAACAAGTTGATAAAATAAAATTATTGTTAACAATTGAACATGACATGCCCATCATCTCATGCACGGCGCTTTGACGGCATGATTGACACGGTTAACGGGCATTACACGTGCTTGTCGTGAACTTCGAATAATGTCTGCTTTATTTATTATGATGTTCTTATTTGTAACCAGTCAGAAAGCCACCGCGTGACGGTGGAGGCTGCGGAGCTTGAGCTCGGAGAAGTCCTCCTCTTCACTCGAGTGGAGCTCCATCGCTATCTCGTCCGAGTCGCTGAAGTGCGAGTGCGGGGAAAACTCCCCGTCGCTCCGGGGAGACTCCTTCCTCATCCCGCCTCCCCCCGGGGCCAGCGCGCCGCCTGCCCGAGCCGAGCAGGGCGGAGGAGGAGAGGGAGAACGCATCGCTTCTTCAACCATGGCGGAAAACGAACCGTCGTCGAAGGAAGAGTGGAAGTGCATCCCGCCGATGTGAACCGGTAAGCTACCGCTCGAGACGGGCCCGGCCGCCGCTGTCCTACAGGCGGCCGCGGGGGACGCGGGAGCCCTGTCTTTCGCCCCGTCGAACGCAGCGGCGGACGGAAGCGTTATCGTGTCACACTTTGGCGAGTTGTTTTTATTGTTGGAGACCGAGTCGTTATTGTTGTTGTTGGTGTTGCTGCTGCTGCTGTTGTTGGAGGCCACCGGCCCGGTGAGCAGATCGGCCAACGCGTTGATGTAAATCTGCGCCATCTGTAAAGTTTCGTACTTGGAGAGCTTCTTGTCGTTGTCCAGCGCCGGGATGACGCTGCGCAGCTCGTCGAACGCGTAGTTGAGCCCGTGCATGCGCCTCCTTTCGCGCGCGTTGGCGGCGACGCGCCTCTGCTTCAGCACCGGTTGCACTGGCCTGCTGGACTGGGCTCTCTGTCGCGTGGAGGTCTCCTCGTCGGACCCGGTGGCCGTGCCTTGGAGACGGCACAGGTCCCGGACTTTGAGCGAAGAAGAGGAGGGGCTCTTGGCAGTTTTTCTGTAGCTGGGAGGGCTGGAGTTGTCCGAGGACTCCGGGGAACCACTGTCTGAGAAATGGAAACACACACATGTGACGAACTGGTCTGGTTTGACCGCAGCCTATAATCAATGCATACACTCGTTGAGTTGTTACCGAGCGCACACCAATGTGTCCACTATCCTAAATAAACGTTGCACTCTGTAAGATAAAGTATATACGGCTCACTCTGCCTATGTGCCATTCAGTTCAAACCCAAGTAAGTTAACGCAACTGCAAATCCCCAGTGCACCTGAAGTGTGCGTTGCAGGTAATCTGAAATGGAACATGTCCTACCGTGGTAGGAGCCGGTGCTCGGGCAGGGCGAGTGCCGCAGGTAGTCGGGTGAACTGGCGTGTGCCGCGCAGGTGCCAGGATGCTGAGCCGGAGCCAGCCAGACGCGTGGGTCACTGCCGCTGTCCACGAGCGTCAGTCCAGGTTCGTAGCGGGACTCCTCGAGCTGCTGCTCCCCTCCCCTCTCCATCAATCTCGACGAGTGGAGGACCGCCGCTTCCTCACCTCTGCTCCAGTCTTCCAAATTTTGGACATTCATGTTTTCCAAAACAAAACAAAAAAGAAACACCTCAAGAAACCCAAAGGTATAGGTAAATATTAGATTAAGGTGTGTTTTCTTTCTTGGAGGCACGCACTGCGATGCTGTCGCACGGTGTGAATATGACTGTCGCGTGCGGGACTTCTTGTCTGGTGTCTCAAGGCGCTGCGTCGGTTTAAAAAGCGGCACGCGTCTGGGAGCCCCCCTCCTCGCGCTGGTCGCGTGTGGACGTCCAATGAGAAGCCTCGGTGTAGGCCCGAGAGAGGTGATTATGGCCCCCCGAAGCCGCACTGTTTATAATACCATTACAATTTAAGGAGTGTTTAACGCAAGGGAGGTAAGGGGAACCTCCCACAGGACGCACGTGCACGAGGTGGTGGCGGCGGTTTTTTTTAATGGAGGAGCGTGGACGGCGCGAGACATCCGCAGCTGGGACCGAATGCTGTTCCCGTGTCTGACGTCTCAGGTATGACAGAAGGGGCGCGCGCACTGCTTCCCGTGCATCTTGTTGAGTGAAGGCTGCATTTAAGTTTGCATCGGTTTTCCACCAGAACCCCCCCCCCCCTTCTCTTCCCACACAACAAAAAGTTACATAACTGTATCACACACTTTCTAACTTCACTCTTATGTGATATAGTGAAAGGAAGAAATCTTCATTGCCCCATAATAAAGTAAGTACATGGAGCTTTATTTCAAGACCCTATTGTTTTAAAATAACTGCATTTCATCCCTCGAGTGACACACACACACATGGTATCAGCAGACATTGAGAGAGCTGAGGGAGTGAAGTCTGACCAATACATTTAAAAAAGCGTTGTGCTTTTCACAGCATCAGTAACGCTTGATCAAAAGCCAGCATATGCAAAATGAAATAGTTGCAGCTCTTGGACTCGCGCTCTCATTGTCAATTCATTCATTCTAAGATCATCTCCAGTGTCCATTTTTCTTTTGTCGCGAGTCTAAAACCTTTTGATCCGGCTCTATAGGAACGCCCTGTCGGTAAAAAGGGCTTCACAGGGAACGGAAACATGAGCAGGGGGCTCGCGCTCAACACTGTTTCCGCACACTGACACGAGCAGGACGCGCGATTCCAACGGGAAGAAACGGGGGATAGAACACGCGCTCGCACGCAGAGAGAGAGAGAGAGAGAGAGAGAGAGAGAGAGAGAGAGAGAGAGAGAGAGAGAGAGAGAGAGAGAGAGAGAGAGAGAGAGAGAGAGAATACTCACAGATAAAACATTGTCTCTTGGATAGCCTAATACAGTACATTATTTCTAAAATTCATTTATCATCAGATATTCCAATAGGTCTGAACACAATTTAAAAACGAACACATATAGGAGATACATCTACTTTGCATACATTCTAATATATTGAATGTGTCCATGAGTGTGTGTTGCCTGCAGTCCACTGATCAAAGCGACCCTGCTTACTGAGATGCAAATTGTAGGCCAAACCTGGCAAATGAACAATGGGCTAATTGCTGGGTAGAAATGGTCTATTTAACCTAATTACCACGGTCGATAGGATAAGGATGCAGCCTCGGCTATGTGTTAAATACAGTAGTAGTGATGCACAATGACCACCTGTTACTGCACACACTGTTACTGTTTCCACAACTTTATAACAACATGCCGGCCAACATTCTAAAAAAGGAAAGAAAGAAAGAGGATACTTCGAAAGGAGCTGCATGACAATTGTGGGAAAAACACAATTTGTGGGAAGAAAACCCCATGATTTCAGAGATAACCCGACATCAATCTCTTGTATTTTTTATTCATATATTCATCATGGGGACGTCTTGCGGGCTAGAGCTCTGGCGCCGAGCGTTCGCCCCCTCTTCCCACCTTCTCCAACCGGCCGGGCCGGGCTCCTGAAGCTACCGACAGGTTGGATATTGTAGCTGGCGATTATTAAAGTGTCGCGGCCACAATGGAGACTCTATGTTCCATTGGTCACGCCTGGGGGGCTCCTCGGGGGGCGGAGGGAGGGAGGCTCCCATTCCAGCGCGCGAGAGGAGTCTGCGTGCTGCCGCTCCTCATTCTCATCTCCCGGGAGACAGGGGCGCGACGGGCACGAGACCGGAGTGAGCGGAGCTGCACAGGGATTTGAAAATGTCCACTGAAGCCTTCCCCGAGCTGACACTAAATCCACGGTTTTGTTTTTAACGAGGTGCTAAAACATACATTTATTTTGAAGCTAGAATTAGCCACGCCAAGGTACTTCATTGTCTCCAAACTTTAGTTGGATAAAAACACCTGGAAAAGCCAAATTTAATTGGAAAGACTATAAATATACATATCGTAAGAACAATAAACATTTACACTAATGTACTTATGTTACTTTAAAGACCAATGTTGTTCATAATAAACTTGTCTATATTGAACTTAATTAACACCAGCCCAATCAACGGCAACATTATAATATTTGCAAGTTGATGCAAGTGCTGATCACTAGTGCAATAATCTTAGATATCACTCTTTAGTTTAGATATACTAAAAGATATATGCCTATATTTTGCTCCTCATAGGAATGTATAAATATGAATGCAGGACGTTTACTGATAATAGTTGCTTACATAATCTCGATTAAAAATAACAACCCGGAAACAAAGTGTATTGTTTTGTGTTCTCACAAACTATAAGTATTGTTTGTCTACTGAAACTATAAAAAACAATTAAAGTTCAAATACACTTTCATCAAACAAACGTAGAGCAAAATAACTTCAGGTACATCATGTTTACTCCCAAGAGGGAGAACTTACAGATGATGTCCTGCATGATGATGATTGTAGATGTTGATCTCTCCTCTGACTTGAACAGATGTGTAGCGTGATGCCACTCAGCTGTGTCCAGTGGAGTTAAATGCACCATCTGTTTGAATACATTTCTTTCACAATGTTCATACACTTTGGAAATATCTGACATTCATCTGGTTATAAAGCACAGTCTGAAATAAAGTCTCTCTGAGGGCTAAACAGCGCCCCCGACTGGTGAACATGGAGCATTGCAGCGTCGAGCTCAACGTAGTGCTTCATTGAACTTGACAGCAGTCGTCCTCAGCAGTGTGTCTATCCAGCTGTTAACAGCAGTACACAGGCCTTTGAAGTCATAGCCTATTTGAAGTGAAAGACAAAAGCTTAGCTCATGCTCAAAATCCTTTTCACACATTAAATCATCTCAGATCACCAAACTCCATTACAAAATGTTATGGTTGGCGTTTGTATTTTTTCTCTTCCCATCTTACAAAATGTTCCCTCCTTAAATCAATTTAATAATTTGAAGCTACACGTACTACAAGGGCTAAAATCCCCTTTCATCCATTATTAACTGACACCCTGCCTGCATCCATCAATTTTACTGGTGTATTTGTTCTGGATCAATTGGCTCTTTGAAAATGAAAAGGTCAAAATTAAACCGTGACATGCAAGTTAACAAAGCCCCCGAAGAGCAGGTTGGTTACTCATTACTGCAGGTTCAGATCTTAAAGGAGCGGCCATGCTGAGAGGCGATCCAAATGCAGCCAAGTTCATATCATACACCTTTAACACTGGATTATTCTCAGACTCCACAATTCAACAATCATTTGTTTCTTGTTGATACATGTCGGTAACGTATTGATAATAACATGAAAGAGGGGGAAAGAGATCATCTGCACTAAAACTCTGGATGAAATCATACTTACCAGTATCTATATCTACGACTGTGCAGAATTACTAACCATTGGTAAACTGGGGATCGAAGACAAGCCTGAAAAAAGAACGCTGTGGAAAGACACTGCGACATTTTGAATACAAGGAAGATGTGTTCACCAAATTGACTTTGAAAATGATTACGTATGAAATTGTGCTTTTATAAAACAATTGTCATTAGTGAGGTGCCTATAGTCTTTGAAAGAGTTTCAAGAAATGTACAGATATTTGAAGCAACAGAGAAATAAAATAAATAATTTTAGAGCGAGTGAAAATGGCCCTTTAAGGACGTCTAGATTACCAAAAACAACACATACCATCCCACTGTAGAAAACCTGTTTATTAGACAAATTATACACAGAAAGCTTTGCCACTTGTAACAGAGGCCCCAGTTTGTTCAGTTTTTGAATAATATGCAACACATACAACAAAATAGGCCTATATTAAATACTGTACATCATAAAGATTTGAAAATTATCAAGTAAATCCTGTAGTTCTATGTATGAAATTAAAAATGTTGACAGATAGCGCAAGAGCAAGTTTGTGCATGCTTTCTTTTTAATCAACTTGCCACTTTTTTTGTTATTTAGCCAGCAAATAATAAAATGAACTCAGGATGACATGAGAAAAGCAAAGAGTTTGTGTTGATGTGTTTATGTTGACCACGGGCAGAACGAGGGAAAACCAAACGCAGAGATGTGACTGCTCAACGCTAAAGCTCACCATGATATACTCTTCTCTTTTTGTTAAACAAAAATAGCATCAACATGTAAAATATACATTTTTATAATTTCTCTTTCATTTATTCTAAATAAAACCTTTTAAATTCTGTGTCCTATTTGTCATTCAATAGCCATACCGTATAGCCTAATATAAGAAAATAATGCCTAAGGATGCTTCAAAACACTGTGGCTTGACTGAGCTCTCTACGCACAACATTTTGCGGTTTTAGTTCTTAAAGATAACAAACTGAAAACTGGTTCTAAACAACTAACATTATCAATTATTAATACAGTGTTAGTGAAAAAGATTTGGTTCCTTTTTACCGCCCCCCGGCCCAGAATCTGCAACATGTTCCTTTAATGCTCTTAATGTCCGTTTCCTCACCCCAAAATGCACCTCAATGGCCTCATTTGAATTAATTGGCACTTTAAAAAAAACAGGTTATATAAACAGTACCCTTAACATTACAGATATGAAATAGAAGTATATTTCGGACTGGTCTCATTAAAAGGCCGCCATTGGGTTCCAATGGCCGTTGACTCTTCGCGACATTCCCCTGACCCGAAAGCACAACCACTGATTTGCTGCTAGAAGGTTCCCAGTCCCCGGTGGAGTTTAGGGGTTGACTGGACGTTGGGCGGGTGCAGCTATGGTTGACATTAAGGCCTGTACTGAAGATGCTGCTGCGATGGCTTCTCCTCAACACCAAATCAATCATTTCAACCACTTGAACCTGATAAGAAGTGATTAATGAACTCGAACATGACGGGACCTTGACATGAGCTTTTATCTTTTAAACACCAGAGCTATGGCAGTGCTATAATGAAGCGAAACAAATACAAAATAAATCAAATGTAAAAGTTTGAATGACTTAATGATGCAGAACCAGAGACTACAGCACTCATTTAGCAGTTTTTCTAAGTTGGCTGAGAGAAAGAAACAAGTAGACAGCTCAGAACAATGTTATTTTTTTGTACTTCCTGACCAAAACACATTCCACGCATTTAAATCTTTTTTTTTTCAAGAAACAAAATTCAATAAAAGACATATAATAAGCATAAGCTTTTTGAAGTCTTTCGGCTTGTCTTTTATGTTTTTTTCTTCGTTTTTTTTATGAATGTCATCCCTTTTACTATCCTTCTGAGAGTCTGAGTAGAGGATCTCATCTTGACTTGAAAAGCAGATAGCACATTACAGGTGAGAAAAGAAAAGGTCAGATCTACATACAATCACTTACAGGTCTGTGGGCACTGGTACAGTGCAGTGGGGTTGACAACGGGTCTTTAATGTGCCTCAAAGTGGTGAAAACCGTCTCAAGGTGATGCACCAAATTGGCAGAAATAGTTTAAGATCGATGCACCACACTGGTGATTCAGTGTCATCTTGTTGCACTGTCATGGCCTTTCAGCAGTTTTGTAGTCCTCCGTTCTCAGACCGATACACCGTGATGGGGTCAGCGTGTGTTCAGTCTTAGGTTCAGTCAGGCCACTGTGTGGACCCATAACACAGTTACATCGCCAGATTCTGGTGACACAACACCAGAGAAGAGAAACATCAGTATTTAGTGAAAAGGCAGAGTAGAAGTGGAGATGTGGAATCTTCTGATATTCACTGAGACGGGGCCTTTTCAAAACTACAAGGGGCTGTTGTCTGTAATCCTGGGGCTATGGACAAAACTACTGCTGTATACGCCTTCATAAAAAAAGCAAAACAACAATTCAATGATTGCTTGGTAGTGTGAGCCCCTTGGAGTTGTTTAATGGCTAACGACACCACCAGTCTCCCACCAACGGCAGCCTGGGAGCTCACAGGAACATAGACGTGTTACTCCTGTGGTCAGGCTAGCAGAAAGAAAACCCTCCGAGTTGGGGTTGAGATAATAATAGTCAGGTCATTTCAGCAGATCTCCGTCACATGAGGCGGAGCTCATCTCGTAAAACAGAAGCAATAACAAAAAAAAAATCCCCTTTCACAGTTACCCAGAAAATAATCCCCCAAACAATCACAAGAACAACAACAATAAAGCAGAGATTCAAACCACCCCCTTCCCTGTTTGCACCTCACCAGCACGGCGTGCATGAGGATAAGGAACGCCCCAAAAGACCTCCTCCTCCTCTGTCTTCCCTACATACAAAATGGACACCCCTGAAAACACCCAAGCAGAAAATGAAAACATAAAGATTCCTATGTACACATCTCTTCCCTCTGACTTTGAGCTTAGCCATAATGTATTTGTTCTACCATCCAATGACCGACCCTAGCCACCTTGCCTCCTTCTGCTCCTCCTCTTCCTCCTCCTTTTCTTCCTCCTGAACCAACCACATCTGAAGCGGCCCCTCATATAGAGGTGCCCCTGTCTGGATCATTGCCATATCCAAAGTTGGGTCCTGGACCTGTCGACTGGTAGGGGATGGAGGACATTGTTTTGATGGGACTGCGGAAGAAGCCACCGTTGGGGGCCCTCTGCCTGAAAGGGCCCACCCCGCCAGTCCGGTGGTCCTGGAGGACGCCCCCGCCGCCGCTACCGAAACCAGCAGAAAATCCAGCAGCGGCTTTGGCAGATAGGGTGCGGCTTAAGGTCTGGATCTGCTCGGGGATGAAGGTGGTGGTGGTTATGTGGGTGTTGCGGAAATCGCTGATCTGCTCGAGGGCCTGGCGCGCGGCAGGCAGCGCATCCATGTCAAGGGGGGTTAGATCGACGGAAGAGGTGGAGAACTGCTTGTGGGGGCTCTCGTCCTCGGTGCACAAGCTGTTAACCCGGCGGTGTAGGTGTTCCAGGTCGATCTCCTTATCGTCCTGCAGGTGGGGAGGGGCAGGAGTAGGACGAAGAGGAGAAAGCGGGAATGGGAAATGGTGAAAGGTAAGAGCGGTTAATGCAAACGGAGGCCATTGGGAAAGAATATTCGGTGGGAGAGAAGACGTTGGAAAGGAAGGATGAGAAGGATTGAGAGAGGAGAAATATCCAGGGGTCAGTGTTTAAGGGTGGGGGATGGAGGTGAGGGAAATGGACGAGGGAAGAGAAGGACAGGAAACGGGCGATGGCGGATAAAAGTAGAAAAGAAGAGAGAGAGAGGAGGTAAAGGAGTGAAGGCAGTGCAAACAGAGGAGTAAGGACATGGATAGGATATATTTTTGGAAAAAGGGGAAATGGACAATGATGAGGTGTGTTTGTATTCAGAATCAGCCATAGGGATGTCATCCATCCAGCCAGTATACATGGATAGAAAGATAGATGAAAGTGAAAGCACGAGAAGGCCGTTGGGCATAGGATGACATTATGAACCGATGATAGCGAGATGGCAAGCATGTGACCAAACCAAAGTTGTGGCACAATTAAACATGAGGTTCAAGTAGAGGTCATTGGGAAAGGTAAAACAAGCGGGGAAACATGGATGTGACAGGAAGCAGGGAGAGCAAAAAAGAAAGGAAGGGAGAGATGGAGGGAAGAGAAGCACACTATGAGCTGTGGTCAGGATATTGAAGGAGAGAAACATACACACACTTCTACAAGGTCTTTAAGGGAGTGCAAATCACCTGAAATACACACAGAAAACACACCCGCCATCATGCGATTCCAGAGTGCTTGGTCTAGTGACCATATCATAATATTACACTAGAAATACAACTTATCTGGCGGAAGTGTAATGAACCTGCTTCCTGTCACCACCTGGCCGTCATGGCAACAAAAATCACATTGAGATTGACGTCTCATTTTCGTGTGAATAAAAAAAACAAATCCTGTGCCACATACACTATGGCTTGTTAATCAACTGCATCATACAACGTAGGGTATCTAACTTCAATCAAACATTTTTTAACCGTCTTAACCAGCTTTAAAAATGTCAAGACAAAGCGCACACATTAACTTAAGCTTCAATTAACTTACAGCATATGTTAAATGAAACTTATATATTCACTTTATTCAACTATAAACACACTTATCCACATAGTCTAGAGGATGGCAACACTCAGTGAGAGGTGTTTCATGCTTTTACTGGATAGGGGAGAGTGTGCAAGGAAGCAGTGAATGAGGTGAGGATACAGAAAGGAGAAGGCTGAGCTGAAAGGTGGTAGGTGCTGGAGGGAAATCCCAAAAGTACTAAAACATTTTCCACATGTGTGGTAATGTGCTCCTCTGGCTTTATGGAGAGTGAGGGTCTCAGAGGTATAGGTGATGGAGAGGGTGGGGTGTCATATCATTTTGGGTGTCTCATCTCACATGTCAAACAGGGTTTGGTGAGGAGGGGAGTCACATTACTTGGGGTGAAGACAGAATTACCTCAGTGTCCTTGTGGGTCTAGAGGGGGCTCTGGACCTACTGTATGTAGCTCATGGATAGAGGGGACCCGCATTGGTGCCCCCTGGTGGCCATCTAGGGAAGGGACAGCGGGAGGAAGGAGAGGGGTCTCGAGTGCTTGTCGTGACACTATCATACACACACTGACCGTTTGAGGGAAGGGGGATGTCCAAAGGTTAGAGTCGGTTCCAAGAAAATGAAGGGAAGTGGTAGAGAAGAGTGAATCACAAATGTCAGTCTGCTGTCAGTGAGAGGGCACCAATGGGTAGCTAGGAGGAGTGATCGAAAGGGACCGAGGCAAAGAAGAGTGGAAGGTTTTTAAGGAGAAAGGTTGAAGAAGGGATTTGAAGGGAGTTTTTTCTCCACTATGTATTCAAACATAAATCTGTCATTTACTGTGCAATGCTAAGGCTTATTTTGGACCTCAATTTCACACTGCAAATATTTTTTAAGTATTAAGTTTTGTAAAAATCTCTATGTTACATGAAAAACATACTTAATTGAAGGCCTTAACTTGCATTATGTACCTTTACAGAACATGTAACGCGAACTGTCCGGTCAAAGATGATGCGCTATATGCTTCTAGATAGAGACACAGCACCCTCTAACGGCAGGAAGGCCTCACTGCATACAGTCAACTGGCAACATGCCAGGTATATAAAAAACAGGTACAACTGCGGATCAGAGAGTTTTGCTCTCCTGTGAGCTCCACAGTTTGAACCCGGCTCCTTGATGTCCGTCATTCCTCTGAACATTCATACATCATCACATTTCCAACAGCGTCTTAACCAATATATTATAGATATCCTCTATTGTATGTATAACCTTGGGGTGGGAGGTGAGGTGGTGAAGGTGGTCATTCTCATTTTGGGGGGGAGTTTGGAGGGGTTGGTGGGTTCGTAGGAGTGCTGCACGATCAGGGCGCAGGGCATGTCGCAGCACGCCGGCGGCTGGTAATGGTGGGCGGTGGGGCCGCTGGTGTTGGCGGTGTTGGGGTTCTGGTTTTGGATCTGACCGCCCAGGGCAAGAGGGTGCTCGTTGGGGTTGTGGGGGCAAGGATCAGCAGCTTGCCGGGCAGATGGGCCATCTGCCTGCGTCTGGTGTGAGTGTGTGACGTGCATGTGTGTGTGTGTGTGTGTGCAAAAGGGACAGAAGGGGAGAGAGAAAAAGAGATAGGATGATGGGAGAGAGATTTAAGTCATTCATATCCAGGTGTGTGTTTGTGTGTGTGTGTGTGTGCATGCAAGTCGAGTGGGAAATTTAAAACAAGCCAAAATAAAAAAAGAAGCCAAATAGACACACAGGCAGACAACAGAGTGACAGACAAGATCAGGCAGATGGAAGGATCGTAAGGTGGAGGAGAGAGAAGTCAATTGGATAGACAGGCGGGTGGGGGGTGAGCGAGAAGAAAGACACGGCAGTCAGTCAGCACACACGGTTAAGCAGGTCGCTCTGTGTGCGCGTCCTCAGAGAGACATTCACACAGTCGTTATATACCTGGAAAGGGGAGATGTTTAAATGGCATTTTGTATTGCTCTCTCCCCCTCTCTCTCTCTCCCCCTCGCCCGCTACCTCAACACAGAGTACTTATCTACAAAAACACAACAAAAAAGGAAATATGAGAGCTTTGAGCCACAGAGACACAGATCATTATACTTAGAACGAGTAGGCCGGCAACTCCCATTCAAACCACACACTTCCAAAAGAAGACGTCAGCTGTTTTAGGTGTACCAGAGAAGGTGATACACAAGGGAGTGCCCGCTCTGCTCATGCTAAATCTACATGGATTATATGAAATTATCAGTCAAAACCACAGACCTATGGAAGAGTTCTGACAATGAGCATTGTTTCTATTTTGGTCAACATGCAGCATTATAATTACTGTCAGTTTTGAACATCTGGAGATGAGGTTGATTCCAATGACAGAACTCTTTCATACAAACTCGTAGAACACATACATACATACATACATATATATATATATATATATATATATATATATATATATATATATATATATATATATATATATATATATATATATATATATATATATATATATATATATTTATATATTGTACATCAGGCACATAGGGTAAAGCAATGCAGCCACCCTTGTATGAATGAAATGGGCCTCAGACACTCATCTTGAACTAACTTAAAAGCAGTGTCAGTAGGTCCATTCCTGCTTACATATACAGTATTATCACTACAAGCATGCCCAGACGTCACCCACCCAGCTACCGACCCCCAATGAGTTCAGATGCTTAAAGCACAGTGGAAGAGTAGCCAAACAGAGGAAGATTACTCAGAATCATAGGAAAAATGCATGTTGGGATTTATTCGGCATAATGGAAAGCGTCCGTTCTCCGTCCTCGGATACTTCTTTTGCATGCACATTCTTGTCAAATGCGCTCAACTGTGACACACAATTAGTGAAACACATGACCCAACTGTGTGGAAATTAGTGTTTTATTATGTGTGTGAGTGAATAAAGCAAACTGTTTGAAGTGAGACGCATAGACAGCAACGGCAGCCATTCCACAACACTTAACACGGACGCATAGCACGGACACACACAATGACAGGGCGCTCACGGTCAAATGCACTTACCATAGAGTTACAGCAATGCATGTAAAGGGATGTGCGGACATGTACAGGGTGGGATTAGGTGTGTTTATGTGTGTGTGTGAACTACGCAGAGTTCAAACGGTGTATTGGGGCTTTCCATGTATGCAGGAAGTGTGCACGGGAGTTGACCGGCGGGGATGCTGGTTTTGGCTAAATCAAATCTGATGGATGGACCTAGTCGTGATTTGTGCCAGTGTGAACTGATTTTAAGCACCTGGCCACCAGAAGAATGAAACTGCTTTAACAAACTGCATTCAGTCGACCGGCCATTCAACGTAGAGTCCTCGTGCCAAGTCGGCACTCCGGATGAATACCCCTGGCACCGAGGTGTTTGACGCAGCCAAGTTTTTCGACACATAAAGAGTGGGTCACCGGGCTTTCCGACTTTATGTGAAGCTTGCAGATATGCACGGGGCGCTGCGTGCCGTCGGCTTGGTGCGACGGGCTCACGGGTAGTTTGCGTTTACCGCGACAGTAAGACAGTGGGTTCCTGATTCTAACCCAGAGTGAGGCGTCTCACGGAGTTAATTAGGAGCTCTATGGTTTG
This sequence comes from Liparis tanakae, assembly GCA_036178185.1. Classification (NCBI taxonomy): domain Eukaryota; kingdom Metazoa; phylum Chordata; class Actinopteri; order Perciformes; family Liparidae; genus Liparis; species Liparis tanakae. Next base: position 9,131,245 of record CM070094.1, on the reverse strand, counting down.
CTTCACTTTAATAATTTAACTTTAGGAAGTTGGATGACATTAAACACACTAGACATACTCCATTGGCCATGACTAAGGCCCAATTGCATGCTGAGCTTTCCCCAGTCGATTAAATGCAACATGTGCAATTTATCTAATTAGCTGCTTTGAAGTTGACTTAAATTAGTCTTTCTTCCTCCACTGAGTCAGGACATGCTGCAGTGGTCCCAGCTTGACTCTCTCTTCTTCTGTTCTCAGCAAACCATCTTTGCAGCTGGTTGCCCACTTGGAAACATTGTGCACAGATGGTGGTTTGAGATCTGAGTATATGCTCTTCCCACAGTTTGTATACAAAGGATGATTTTAGGAAGAAATAGGGGATAACAACTCAGCCAAATGAACGTTTTTCATCAATGCAGTGCGTTCTATTTTGAAGTGCAGAGGGCTGAGCAGACAATGTGTTGTTATCGCTGTCACCTTCAAATTTACTAACATCTTTAAATTTGACCCCAGCAATTAAAACCTAGAGAAAATTATTAGAATGAATGTTGTTTCCCAAGTTTAAGTGTGAGGTATTTTATGTTTGTTGACTACCTAAATAGCCCTTTAAATAAATAAAAAAGTTGATATTTCTTATATGTTTTACACAGTGAAAAATAGCCTGGGGTCAAATTGACAAGTTGTGTTCAGGACATTGAAAACATATCATCATGTGAATTTTATGTTTTCCCAGTTGTCCCCAATAAAGTAGTAAAAGTCATGAAATATTAATAAAAACGAGACGTTAAACATTGAATGGGGTCAAATTGACTGCAAAGGTAACAGGAGGGTTAAGGCCAGCGTCCACTTGAAACACACTCATGTGTTTGACGTGAAGGCGCACAAGTGTGTATGTTTGTCCCACGGCCGCACGCAGAGGTTTAGAGATTTGTGCGACACAATGCTTACGCAACACTTTGGGACAGCTCCTCCTCAAAGGCCTTCATGTTGCTGAACTCATTTGCACACACACAATCTGTTGCCAGTCGCACGAGGAGCGGGCGCAGGGGCTTTCAGACGCTGTTCGATGATCCCACTCGCACTTTGTTTGAAGCGCGCTGACCCCTGGAGGTTCGGTGGCTACTCTGAGCTAAACCTTGAGCCACACCGGAGGCAATCAATAGGTCAATGCTTTGATAGCGTGAAGGATAAATGTCAAAGGTCACGGCTGACTTCATTTCCACCATGGAAGCACAGCGGGGTTATTCTAATGAGGCACTATTACTTGGTTCTTGAATTGGATCTCCTATTGCTTTGCTCCTTCTTGCTGTGTGCACTCAAATCAAATCATACTCCCTCCTCTAAGCACACAAAATAACTTCAAAGCTATATCCATCTTTTATTGTCCTTTAATGAGGCACGGGACTAATAATAGTAACACTAATTGTGTTATAATGTACATACAAATGCAGTTCACCCTATTACCTGAATGTGACTTCTACATTATTAATACCAGCAGTGATTTCCGTTTGCTTTCTCCTGCATGATGTCTCGAAATGCAAAACCTCAGCAACGACGAAGAGGCTTGAAGACGATCTCCGTTTAGGTCCCCGCTGTCCCTCCTGCTCACCGCTGCGCCGCCGCTCCGCCGCCGCTCCGCCGCCGCTCCGCCGCTCACTCAGGGGCTGATTCCAAAGGCTGCTCTACGTGGCTAATGAAGATGGCGGGGGGGCCAACGTGTTTACGCGCGTCGCAGCCGCACCACACTGTGCCTGACGTGACGGTGTCCCGACCAGCGGTTTGGTGTCTCTGTGGCAGCTGCTTTGACTACTGATGACAGATTAAAGCTGGTAGCTGTGTGTGTGTGTTTGGGGGCGTTAGTCCTCGCTAGTAGTTGTGTGTATGTGTTTGTGTGTCTGCGTGTGTGTGTGTGTGTGTGTGTGTGTGTGTGTGTGTGTGTGTTTGGGGGGCGTTAGTCCTAGCTGGTAGCTGTGTGTATGTGTTTGTGTGTGTGTGTGGGTGTGTGTGTGTGTGTGTGTGTGTGTGTGTGTGTTTGGGGGGCGTTAGTCCTAGCTGGTAGCTGTGTGTATGTGTTTGTGTGTGTGTGGGTGTGTGTGTGTGTGTTTGGGGGGCGTTAGTCCTCGCTAGTAGCTGTGTGTGAGTGTGTATGTGTGTGTGTTTTGGGGGTATTAGTCTTGTTGCGTTTGCCGGTAGGCTATGTGTGTGTGTGTGCTGCAGACGAAAATATATTGTTGTCCGTCTAAAACAACATGACATTAGTGAGCTTCGGGCCAATGTTGCAACAAACAATATGACAAACATGTCCAGCGTGACCCGACATGCTGATGGAGGGCCAGACTGGTTTCACCTGACCGGGCCTCCAAAGTGATGACTGTGTTTCTTCTGTCGGCACAACGCGCAGACGGAGAATCAACGGAGCGACTGTCGGTTTCAGTCACGTACCCCGCAACGGGTTGTAAATATTTAATATGTATAACCTGATTTACTAAAGCAATTAGACGGCAGAGAAATAAATCATGGCAGCATTATAAAAGAATCTAAATGAAGTTTAAGCAGACCGAGCAGCAGTCGACCTGCCGTTAAGCGTGTTGTTCCGGTCTCACTGCGGTCCGTTGCCACTCTAATGGCGCATCATGCCAGATGCATAGGGAACTTGCACATGGCAAATTGACTGAACATGGAGGACTCTGCCTGCAGCTTCATAGCGCCTCCCTTTGTCTCCACTGAAGTGTACCCATGCTCTCACACGTGCATGTGAAATGAAACCATTAAATAGATCGGTGACCAAAAAAGTCATTTGCCACTGTTGATCGGCTGCGAGCCATCGCAGGAGGTTCGCTGTAAACAAAGCGGCGTGAAACCTCCAATCACTTTGTCAGATATGCTTCTGCACACGACAGCGATCGCAGCTGATGAGGGCACACCGGTCAGGTCACAAAGCACCAATTTGTCTGCAACATCACACCCATATTAATTTAGTCTGAAGTATATCCCTGTCAAATGAGTTCTCCGCCACTCAAGTCACATAATCGTCTTCTCACGTTTGGCAGAAATCATCTCCAGGAGCTAGAAACGGTAGTGATGCAGTAATGCTTGACCAAGAGCCGTTTAATATTTAGAACCGATGCTCCGTAGAGTTTTCATATTGAAACTTTCCCTCTCAATTACTTTCGGGATGCATGGTGTTATCGGCCTTTGATCATGAAGAGTAACCTGATCTGACACTAATTCATCCTGGCTAGAGCCACAATTTTCATAACCATCTTTTTGTCATCGTTTCTAATTTATTCTTGGAGGAACTTTAAATCGGCATGACAGCACAGTTTACGGAGATTAGCCAGGCTTCTCTAACTTGTTTCTGGTAGGCAGAATTATCCAGAGAGGTTAATTTAAACAGTCCTAATTATAATAATGTCCTATCTATTACCCAGTTAAAGCCCATTTTGGTAACCAGGCAACAATAGTTATAACTCCTATTATCTACCTCCCCTCTGATTGACGGTAAATTGGTTTTAGGGACTGGAAGTTGAATGAGAGGTTTCGAGAACCGTTCTACGTTAAAACCTCAGCAACGAGGCAACGAGCCCCCCCCCCCCCCCCTCTCTCTCTCTCTCTGGGTTGTGGTAAACACAGCGGCAGGCGTGAGCGGTGACAATGCGGTGTGTGAGTGCAATCAGAAGCCGGTACACACATCTTTGTCCAGTCCGTCCGTGTGGATAAAACCGCTCCTGATTTCGAGAGGTTGCAACAATTGCTTGGACGCTGTAATACTGGCGTGAAAATGTCCCCGAGCGGGTGCAATCACTACGCATTAATGGAAATGAGACTACACGGGCAGCTGTTTGGGGTTCTCTTTAAAGACGGCGGAGCAAACAAAGCTACCGATTGCCGACAGGCTGCAAGGTGGGAAGGTGTAGCCAGTGTCCTTTTGATTGCCTCAAACGATATCCCTGCTGAGGGGATCGGCCGCATATGCGGCTGATTGGAAATTTCACAGGTCGCTGCTGCTAATTTAAAAGGTGGAGTGTTGCCACGGCTCTGAAGAGCGAACGCCGGTACACACCTCCACGTGTAACAGTGAGTCAGTGTGCTTCTCGCTCCGCCTTGGTCAAGGCGCCACGCAGCACTCAAACGGGCCCTCGACGTTTTTTATACTCGTCTTTTAACCACCATCATCTGTTCTCCGAGGCATTCACAATAAGGTTGAGCGCCTTCTTGACACATTTGCCTCATTTTAAAATGAATCGACACCATCAAAATAAGATGAATAAAACATGAAACAAAGAGGTGAGAGTATGCAGTAGCAGAATGCTGAATGCATATAGCGGCATTAATAATAGAATATATTAACCAGTTTCAATATATATTTATTGGAGATCTGGACTGTGATTGTGCACTATCGGGGGGTGAAGTAGGGTTTTGTGGTTTTATTATGAATATGGTGTCGGACGTGATCTCATCCACTGAGCCTGAACTGTTTAATGCGAGTGTGTGCATCTCGGATATGTTACCCAGGCAATTTAATATTGCATCATAGTTTAAGTGACATATCTTATATGGCATCAGTATTTACGGCTAATGAGGACTAAGAACCAAGTGAATAATTAACAGCCTTTACAAGTACTGCAAGTTAAGTTAAATGAGCTAAATTTCTTAGATAATGTCTAATAATTTTTGATAATTCGATGGCAAAGTGTAAACACGCAAACTATTACGATTTTACAACTAGACAGGACGCTTTACAAGCTGACAGTCTATTAAGACCATGATTGTGGTTGAGAAGGGACGCAAACACAATGCTGTCAGGGCTTCTGCAAACATTCGAGTCCCATAGTTGACCTTTCCTTCCCACAAAAGCAGGGATTTATATATCCAAGACTCCTCACAAGATCAATGCTGGTTATATCACTGGAAATCTAATATCGCACCTCCGGGCTTCTTTTTGTGCCAGAGCCTGGCAATGAATGCAGCTCCATCAGCGGAGTGTTGCTGCTGTGGCTTGTGTGGCAAATGTAGTTCAGGGGGAAGTGACATTGGAAACTTGGGAGATTTTCAAAAGGCTCCAGACGCCGTCAGTCACAACTCCTTCACAAGGAAAGCTCTGCTCATATCGCTCTTCCTCACGCGCCCTGATTGAGCGATTGGATTTATGTTTTCCGCATCACCTGGCCCCGGCGTCTAGACTTCTCATTTAGTGATTCCACACCCTTCTCCCTTGGCTCGGCGGGACCTGAAACTGAACCCATTATCCATCCAATCATCATCGGTACACTCATACTTTTCTACCATGGTCTGTTTTCTCCTTCTCATCTCCCAGTTGCACTGCTTATTTCCCCTCTGACAACATACGAGAGAACCAGGGATATACTACAAAGCCTATCTATACCTTTCTCTGTACATAGTAATAACACACAGTCACCCATCCATCCTCCTACCTCCTTGGAGGGGACCCTGGATCCCTTCCTCCGTGACCACCAGCTCTCCACCATAGCAATGAGGCAGGAGAGCACCACGCCGGCTGCCAGCACGCAGAAAACGCCGGCGAAGCTGTGGATGTCCAGGGCGTTGCTGCGCTGCCGTGTCTGGACCGAGCTGTAGAGGTCGCAGGGGCTGTCCCTGGGCCACCACTTGAGTTTCAGGATGTCCATGTCACCGTTCTGCTGGAGCTCCAGGATCCTAGGATGAGGGAGGCAGGAGATGCAGACATGTCAGCCCACAAGAGAACATTCTGTACACAGAGGGGCAAATCCTCGTAAGCAGGAGAAGCGAGAATCCACGAATGAACGCGTGGTAGCGTGGACGCATGACTCAGATTCAGTCAGAAGAGAGAGCATATGTATTGGCCGTGGTAATGGGTGGTGTCTGAACGACCATATACTTTTTTTTCTTCTTTGGTTTATTTGATAAGGGACAGTGAACATTAATAAGAAAGAACATTTCTGCAAATGTGCCAGTTTGCCAAGAGGCTATTTTTCATCTGTAGTCCCGAGAAGTAGATGTCATTAAATGATTAGTCAAAATGCTTCAAAACAATCATGGAGAATGACAAAATATTTGCACAACTGCATAAAACCAGACCACGCCGCAGCTTTTACTGCAGTCGCCATAGCTCCCCTTCTCCACTGGAGGGCAGTGTTTGCCAGCGGAAACGCTCTCCCGTCCCTGACAACCATATTGGGCTGTCAAACTCATTATGGCTAACATTAATATGTTTTGCAGCACAGCGCGAGTACACTGCCACAATGTCATTATGCAGCCTAGCTTTAGTCGCAGGATTGATGGCTTCAGAGAGGATACAGCTCAGAGGTTGATGGGGTCCCTCTGTCAGCCTTCAGCTTATTATTTAACTGGGTCGTTCGTTTTGGTTTGGAGGAGAGCTGCAGACACACACAGACAGACAGACGGGCTTATGGAGGCTCTGTTAGCATTCGGCTGGATATTTAACAAGCTATGTGGCGTGGAGGGGGGAGGGCCATGGGGAAAGGGAGAGACAAAGAGGAAAAAGGCAATGTGGAAATATGTGTGTGTGTGTGTGTGTGTGTGTGTGTGTGTGTGTGTGTGTGTGCTTTTCTCACATACTAACACAGCAAACAAACAAATGCAAATAATCCCTTATAAATAGACAAAACCACCACGCTGCTTGACACCAACTGGGTGGATACACACTCAGGAATGAACAAACTCACAAGCACAACTGCATGCATGACAAAGCAAACTGAAACAGGATTCATACGTGTGTACATAGAGACAGATGTTTGCAATTATCTGCACAACTTCCTGGGGGCAAACCCTTTCCGCAAATCAGTGCCAACATGCTGACGTGATTGACAGTGCCCGTCTCTCATCCTTTTTTCCTCATGCGGAGTACATAGAACGGACTGAAATCAATCAAGAAATGCAAATGAGCCCTGCATACAGCTTACATAATTAATTTCATCCACAATAGCCATAAAAATATGGCTCATTTCAATGTAAATCAGCTGAACACGCTCAGAACGTTGCTTCACAACAACGTCACTCTCTTTTAGGGACACTCTCTTATTACTCCCTGGGCTCTACTGAGCTGGTGGATCTGGGGAGCCGCATGGTTAAAATGCCAGTTGAAAAGAAGAGGAGAGAAGAGAAGAAAATAACTAATTCCAACAGCAAATCCACCAAGAGTCATTCTAATACGAGATCATGTCAACCAACTGCTGCCTTGGATGTGGGATTGTTTGGCTTGGATAAACTCGGATTAGTGCCAAGATTAGAAAAGACTTTGTGTGTGTAGATGATATGCAACATTGATTAAAAACAAATCAAAGTGGTCCACAATAGTGTTCCGCAGTCACTGTATAGTGGCAGCACTGGCCTAGTTGTGTGCCCCGGTTATCACTCTACTGGAAGGAAAATCCCACCTCGCATACCAATACTGCATCTGTTCTTTTTCAGTAGAGCAGCTCTGCTCCATTTTCTTTCGAATATGTTACTTAGTTACTTTTGGAGTGTAATATTGTATTGTATAATGCAGGACTCTGAAATAACTTCATGCTTTATTGCTTCTAGCCGAGCAGCAGCGGCGCAAAAAAACAATTCAATTGTCGAGTGAACTTTAAGCACATTTCTGAAATGGCGGAAAAAATGAATAAAAAATTTGAGCCAGAAGTTGGCGGTATATGCCGGGCTTGGCTGTAAACTGAGTTGGCTGTAAACTGAGTGGAAGTAGAGGCGGAAAAATGGAAATAAAGCAAGGTGCTCTGGCCATCGAACCCGTCGAGAAATAAATGGTCCTCAGGAATTAGTTTCAATTGGGCGACTTTGAATAGTCAGCTAGTGTTGGTCATGTTTAGTGGTGCCCAAAGAAAAGACAGCATTTGCAAGTTATGTGGGAATATTGCATCAGCATATATGGCAACAGCAGAAACAGACGATCAGTCATGGTAATTACATTTTTGCTCCATCAGAATCTATTTGGCAAAGTCATGTCCACATCCACTTTACCGCAACTCTTTTTCAACAAATACCAAAACCACTTCCAACTAGCGTGAGCAGGAGGTCTCATCTACTATGGCAGTAAAGCTGTGACGGAAACAACACTGCAAAATGCACATCAGAATATGTGAATGGGAACACGGCTACTGTTGCATGCATAGTGCACCGTTGAAATTAGTATCTTAAACAGCACCTGTGTTTAATCCAAATTCAAAACACTTCTTTGAAAGATTGTTCTTTGCTGATATCACAGAAAGAAAAACAACACAGTGTTCTTGAAAGTTAAAACAAGCTTCAAGTGTATAAAAGTGCCTTTCGTACGCCGCTGACCTTTTTATCTGTCACTTTGACAAAAGATGGTTCACACAAACAAACAAGCCAGTGCTCTGACAGACGGCGTCGAAGAAAGACGGATTACACACGGGCTAATGAGATGGAAGAAGAGCGATCCCACCTTTCAAAAAAGCCTGGCAGGGTCTTGACAAAAAATATTTCATCTTTTTATTCGCTTGGAATTCCGCCAACTTCTAAAGATCTCTTGTCTTAGTTGATGTCTTTTCATTTCTGTCGACGGAAAGAGACACGCTCTATGTTTTGAAGTTGCCACGTGTTTGTCTCTGCTCAATGGTTCTCGCGTGTCATGTCACGCAGATTTTGGTGGGGCACTTTGGGAGTTGACGTAAGCGGTGGCGTGTTCGTGTTTCATCTACTTTCACATTTGTTCCCTCCTCTGTGTACATAATAGACAGTGACACCGTCTGGGACATATTTCTACAAAACGAGTTTCCTGTTGACCTTTGAGGAGAAACAAATAAACGGTGGAAAGGTAATCAACATTCCTTTAATTCACTTTATTGATCCCACTGTGGGGGAATTCTCCTCTGCATTTGACCCATCCTTAGTTATGAAGGGCAGTGAGCAACTGGGGGGTTCGGTGTCTTGCTCAAGGACACGTTGACAAGCAACTACGGGGATTAAACCAGGTACCTTGTGCTTACAGCCGAGCCCCCCACTGTATTAGGTATTACAGCCGAAGATAGACGGGGGGAAAAGTGCAGCAAGAGGGGACGACATGTAAAGGGCTGCGGGTCGGATTGGAGCCCGGGTCCCTGCCCAGGACTCGGCCTACATGTGTCGACCGTGGCTCGGTGGTAAGGTGAGTCGTCCTCTCCTCCGCTAGACCATGTCGATGAGTCACTTAACCCCAGAATGGCTCCCGTAGCTGTGCCGCCGGTGTGTGAACGTTACCGCTGATGTACAGGTGGAACCGTAGCCCATCAGTGTGAGTCCGGGTGTCCATTTACCATCACATGGGGCTTCCACTCCGCCAGGTATGACGAAGGCCTGCCATTGAAAATATGATCTCGCTGCAAAGCAGCAACCAACTATTTGCTATGTAGAGATATAGTGAAGTAATGTCAACCGGGGGCTGAGAATGGAGTCACGCTTCTAGCGGCGCTAGCTTCTAGCGGCGCTAGCTTCTAGCGGCGCTAGCTTCTAGCGGCGCTAGCTTCTAGCGGCGCTAGCTTCTAGCGGCGCTAGCTTCTAGCGGCGCTAGCTTCTAGCGGCGCTAGCTTCTAGCGGCGCTAGCTTCTAGCGGCGCTAGCTTCTCGCACTAGTCGTTGGCTGAGCAGTCTCCGTGTTGCGATCCTTCAAGCGTATAGTGCTCCGAATTACGCGCTGAATTACGTTCTCCTGCTCTACTCAAGACAATAAAAAGGAGTGCCAAAAAGAAACTACAAAGAACAACTAAAAGGCTTCAGAGATCAAACAGATCAAAACACAAAGACAAAAAAGAGACTTTCATGGGAGGAATCATTCGGATGTGACGAGGCTGCACGTAACTCGGAGGGAGGACAGAGAGGAACAGATTTGAGATTCAGGACAGAGTGCTTTCTCTCTCCCCTCCATTACGACCCTGTCTGTCCGTGGAGCTCATCATCTGTCATTCGGCCCTAATTGGTCTATGAGAGTTATGCAAAAGATGGTTCCCTGTTAGGCTCTCCAATCAAACCCTGATGCTGACCTGCACCTACAAGAACAGACGCGCACACCCTCGTACAAGACACATCCACCTGCCATTGATCTTTATCCTGCCCACACAAAAAAAGACACTGATTTCACTGGGCGATAGTAGAACAGAGCAGGAGAGAGGATGCAGAGGACGACCGTGCTGGTCTTATTCCGGGGACAGATGGTGCGAGGCAAAAGTGAAGTGGAAGCTGTTTACATGCTACACTGCAGGGCCCTTTTGAATATGACGGCGTTCCAGACATAATAACTCATAAATAGAATATGAGCTTGCCGGAGTAATTGCAGTTCTAGGGTTTAAATGCATCCGTCGAGTACTCGGTCACTTCCAGATTACTTTAGTTGAGATCAATCTGCCCGCGTGTAAAGTCAGTAACCCACAAGCCTGCATGAGATCTCTGTTTATTCGTGGCAGCTATACTACGTGAGGGAATAGTTTGACTTTACAAGAAAAAGTCAGCATGGAGGTAATAGTTTTAAACACAAAAATGGTTATAACCGCTACTTCTCTCCATGTCATGGCTGACAGGCAGGCTGAAAGGCTACCGTGAGCTGCCTGACAAAAACATGTGTTGAGTCAAAGGTTTCCTGCGGTACACCATCTGTCAGGATCTCTAAATTGTCTGTCACTGTCTCACCAAAAGAAACACATCCTCCCTCGGAAAAGCACACGTTTGCCTCTGCGCACGCACAAGCCACAGCGGCCGAGTCCCACATTCAAAACACACTCCAGTTCGACTTGTGATAATGACAAACTGACACCATGAGAACTCGCTGTGGCTAATTAAAGCGTGTGTGTGTGTGTGTGTGTGTGTGTGTGCCACGGTCTTTATGTCCTCATGAATGATCTGCAGCGAGCTTGATGGAGCTCATCATAAAGCACAGGAGAGGAAATGCCACAGGTAATTTCAATCAGTTCCTTGCACAGATACCCACAACTTTTTTGATATATCTGAATTCATAGATGACAAAACTGAAAGAACGCACACCTAGACGCCTTTTCAGGGTCATTTTCAGTCACCTGAGGGATCAGGAAAAAGATCCATTTAATCACTATAAATATACATGATATGCTTTTGTGTCATATCTTGCACTATAAAATAAAGGGGTTGCAATGTATGACTGCATGTTAACATCTAATTTAATGCACCATCGTCTCAGCATACGAGCAGGTTTCAAAGTCATCTGCACGCATGAGAGGAGTGGGTTTGACAGGTGAACGTTAATTACAGAAGCGTAATCTGTGCTTCTATCTGCTTTTTACAGCCTTAAACAGCTGTCTTGCGTGTGCATGTACGCCATGACTGCGCGCCTGTTTGTTACCGTAACCGTGTCCTATTGTGAAGGTGGTGTGTATGGGCACGGTGCATGCATGCTGGTGGGGGGTGTCCATGAAACAGCTGGCATGCTGTGAGCTGCACCAACGCCCTGTGTTTGTAATGAGTTATCGCCCTGCCTTCAGATCGTTGACTATGACTCGGGAGATCCATGATGACTTTAACACTCCCACTGGCTGTTAAAGCAAACGAGCAACGGTTGCTTGTCTGGTGGTGGGGAACCGCTGTGAAGCCTTTCTGTGTGTGTGTGTGTGTGTGTGTGTGTGTGTGTCTGTGTGTGTGTGTTTGTCGCTCGCTCTCTGCCTCCCCGCTCTCTCCGCAGTGGCCGTTAGTGCGTGGACTAGATGTTGCCATGGCAACTCTTTGGCAGCAGCCTTGATGGCGAGATGATCACACATCATTGGTTGACTTGAGAGCTGAAAAAAGAACACGGTGGCGATATGGATAAAGGAGCGGGGGCGGGGACAGAAAAAAGACTGGAAGGACGGGGTGAAACAAAGGGAAATGTGGAAGATTGCTGCACATTAGATTCTGAGATCACACACATGGAGGGAGACCAAGGATCACGAGAAAGACGTACGGATGTATTTTGCAGCGTTGACACATATTTAACCCAATAACTGTTCACATAGTAGAAAGCAAAAGACATGGAGACATGTGCTGTCTCTCTCTCTACTCCAGAGAAACATGTACTAGTGCTTGTGTCCAATTTGAGTTTTATTTTCACTAAATTGGAAAATGTTTTTTTCCCACAGGCTGCTTAATGATTAAAACGTTTCTTTTTGGGTTAAGAGTATAATTTGGTTTCAGTTAAGTTTACCGGGAGACGATGGTTAAGGTACAGGTGGTTCAGGTAAAGATTTAGCTGCTCCATCACAGAGATTGGAGCGCAAACCTGTGTGAGCAGGTGCACAGAAACACACATTAACATTGATTAATAATCACTGGCATCAAAGTCAAAGTTTGGAAAATAGAAAGCAGCGGGGGGGGGGAGAGACAGGTGTTCCCCGTTACCTGAAAACTTGGCCATTAGGATCTCTTTTGATCGCATTCGACAGCCACATCTATTTGCAACAGCTTTAATGAGCATCCATACTGATGGCGAGGCCAACGCACAGCCTACAGAGTGACTTTTGAAAGGCTGTTATCTCAGCACCTGGCAAACTGATCGTTGAGTCACAATCAACTCGGCTGTCATCCCCCTCAGGATATATTATGGCTATTGTCTGCTATCGGACTGTACCAATCTCACTTATTGCCCCTTTAAATGCACTGTAACTCCATATATTGTGTTGATTCTGCAGTCTTCTCCGGGCTCATCCATACAGCCCCCTATAAATACTGGTTAGGGCCCTTACTGCTCTTCACCTTGTAGCAGGATTTTACTGCAGTTGTTACAATGCAGAGTGGTGTGAATTTCAGAACTGGCAAACTGGATCTTATTCACTGTTTTTCTGTGAGAAGTAGTGGAGCATTTCACTGTCAGTGAAGGGTCAGTGGCATGCATCTGCAGCAACTTAACTACAACAGGATGTTTTATATGTGTATTCTTCTCCTGTCACCTCTGCAGCTAATACAATTTTAAGTTGCAAACAGTAAAAAGTGGAAGTAGCGGTTTAGGTCGAGGTGGAGACGGAGGGAGAAGAGGATGTCAGTGAGTTGTGAAAAGAAGGAAAGATGGGAAATTAAATGGGAAAACGTAAGGGGAGCAGCAAAAAAACAAAACAACAAGCTGGCAGCGTCTTCAATCTGGATGGATGGTCGACAACAAAACCACACAATGGAGGAAAAGTGAGCGCGAGATGGGAAAAGGAGAACAGAGCTGGGGAGGAGGAGAGGAGGAAAGACAAATGATGAGAGAACAGAGGAATAGTGTCAAATGAAATGAGGAGACAGGGGGCAGAAGACAGCAGGGACGAGAGACAGAAGAGCTCAAATGAGTTTGTTGCTCTGAGACGGCAGTTGAGATGAGAAGAGCCGTGATCACTGGGAAACATGAAGAAGAATAACGTTCACATTATAGAGTCAAAAAAAGTAGTTAAGTGCATGGTTTCATCGTAGCTGCAGGGTCAGAATAGTTCAACGCTGTGGCTGTCGAGCATGTCTTGGAAAAAGTCATGAAATGTGTGCACTGAAACAGGAACAGTGAGGCGGACGTGCAGCCGGCTTTGCGAGGTGCGAACTGCCGCATGGCTGCAGGTACATCGTTGGCTCTGGGTGGGTGAGACTGACACAGTGATTAGGGAGGTCAGCCTCCAACGAGACAGCGGAGCTCCAGCCAACAACTTACCGAAGTACCCTGGGATGCTGATTCACCACGAGCTAAAATAATGTTGACCCGCCTGTAGAGACGAGGGCAGGGGAATCAATAACGCATGAGGTTATCGTCATGAAATCATGTTGCTTTTTCTTTGCCTTTTTTTGGCTACGTGTCCTGCCTCAAAGCAATAAGGCAAACGTATCAAGAAATATCTCCCAAGCACACGATCAGCAGCAAAGTGTGTCCCTGAGTGTGTCTGTCCAAATCCCTTTTGCACTTGTGCCAGCAGGAACGTGACTTAGCGCTGGTCGGGAGCACAGAGAGTCGGCGCCATCGACCCGGCGAGCGGACGGCACCTGCTTCTGATTATTCTCTCCCTTGTTTTAGTAAAGAAGAAAAATGCAGTGAAGAACACTGACCTACAGCCACACAGACGCATAAGTGAGTTGTTTGCTTTTTATTTTGGTGCCAGATATAAAAAGAGCTAACCACGAGGTCTCCCCTGTGACCCCCCTCGTTGTAAACGGGGTTTCCAGTGGCTGGCCTCGAACGCAGCGTGGACAACCTGGCTGGATGTTTGCCACATTTCTGGAGCCTTGTGCACATTAAAGGAGAACCACTAGGATTTGAGACATCAGAGCACATGTTGTTGAACTTCTTCCTCATTATTTCAAATATGCTGATTGGCTGAGTATACACTCTGAGAGAGCTGTGATGGGCTCAATATGCACATATGTTCTGGAGTGCACGCCTCTCATCTGGGCCGATGGGTTTATTGTACTTAAAAACAAGGAACTACATGCCACAGTGGGTCAGCTGTGTGGCGGGGGGGGGGGGGGGGGGGCGGGGTGACAGAAAGACAGAAACACAGAAGACATCACAGAAAAGAAACGTGGCAGGAACATGGAAACGCCACAGGGGAACAAGCCAATGTCACCAACACAAGGCCGAGCCACCGCGAGGCATCAGCGCTAATCACGAGCCACCGTGCGGCCCTTTCAATTAACAGTGTGGCGCGATATTGAAGCTCGAGGAATGGAGCACGAGAGGTCACTAAGCCATGAATCTTTGGTCCCTCAAGTAAAGTTTGGAAAGATTAATTATTCTAATTGGCTCACTCAGGGTTCAATGTCATACACTTTGTCAACAAAGTTTTCAATTAAGCTCCATTAAGCCGCGGTGTGTGGGTGAACTGGAACAGATTACCAAGCTGAACTATGATAAACAACACGCAGAAGTCAAACAGTCATTAGTCGCCATCAACGTATCCAGAGAGTGAGGGAGAGACGGGTAGAGATAAAGAGAGAGGGAGAGAGAGAGAGAGAGGGAGAGATCCCCACCATTAATCGTGATTAATAAAGATTGAATGAATATACTGAGTGTGTGGGCTGAGTTTTACTGTGATGGATCGGTAGAAGAGTGACAGCTTTTGAGTGAGAGAGCTGAGACGGTGAGAGAGAGAGAGAGATTAGATTGACACTTGACATGAAATCATTTCTTTTGTCATGTGGAACAATGTCAGTGTTGTAGAAGCACTCAGACACACAATCCTTCTTTTCTTTGCTCACCAACCTTGGACAAAAATGCATTATTTCCCCTCCATGGAGATTGATTTCCATGGATAGGAAATGGTCGGCTTCAGAGCCCACAGCTTAACTTGGATACACTGTGAATTAGTAGCGTGTGTGTGTGTGTGTGTTTGTGTGTGTGTGTGTGTGTGTGTGTGTGCGTGTGTGATTCAGAGAGACAGAGAGACGGTGAATAATATATCTTGCTTTTCAGCTTTTGGCTTTTTTAGCAGGAGCCTTGATCAAGCCTTATTTTGATTATTCATGTAACTCACAGTATTATGATACTACAAAGAGCCTACACAATAAGGCAGAGACTTTTCAATCTTCAAATTTACATTTAAATTTCAAATAGAATATGGGATTAAAAAATATTTTTTTAGGTTATTTAGTGATGGAAAGCACAGGAATTGTTACCGGTGTCTTCTTTTCCACTCTTGTTTTAGTCCCATGGGATCAACATTGAAATCTGATTTGTATTTATATAATGAAAATAGTTAATACAATAACAGTATCAATGACAAAAAGAAAGAGAAGAAGAAAAATA
The DNA here is from genome assembly GCA_036178185.1 of Liparis tanakae. Lineage (NCBI taxonomy): Eukaryota > Metazoa > Chordata > Actinopteri > Perciformes > Liparidae > Liparis > Liparis tanakae. The sequence continues at coordinate 9,115,552 of CM070094.1, read as the reverse complement.
ACCCGGAAATAAAGCCGATACTTATAAGTTCCTCGCTCCGTCGGACCCTCGAGAGCAGACTGACACTTTTCTCACAGAGGATTTAAACTCAATGAAACTTTTCCCAATAAGGTTTTTTTGAGTATTTTAGTTATTCTACTAACATACTACAGCAGCTACTCATTGTAAGCCAGCTGAAGTTATCCAAATTACAACCTGTTGGAGAAATGCTCAGCTCTGCTCTGCCCTGACTATTGGTTACTGATGATGTCATCCTCTGCAGTCTGTGGGTATGGTTGTTTATGACACTGACTTGTCAAACAGAGATGATGTGATTCTTTTAACATTTGGGTAGAAAGAGGCCCTACATTGGCTATCAGTATACGGGGCAATGGGAGAAGCTTTTATGTTGTTAGAACATTACATTAACTGTATTGGCAGCTTTTGACTAGTGCCGGAGACACCGATGTTGGAGCAGGTGTTACGCCCTCTTCGGCTGTCTCTGTTTACAGCCCTTCTGCTGGGACTCAAATAAAAGATTTACACATGCAAAGGCAGCTTTAAAAGCCATTTATATGTGTCCTTCAATTGTGCCATTTGGTTTATCTCTCTAATATACTATAAAATTCAGAAGAAAAACCTCCCTTCACGATTCATTACATTTCCCTTCAAGGTTTGCAATACCCAAAGTCAGTTCATCAATAGTTTCTTTTTTTAACGATTGCTGACAATTTTATTGTCAAGAGTGCTGCCGAGATAAAAAGCTTGTGTCGGAATACTCAAAGCGTCACAAACAAACTGTTTTTATGAGTAACACAGTTTAATCTGTATTCACCGGGACGCAGAGCCCTTTAATATTAATAGAGGACTTCTTTCATATTAGAGACACATCGCTTATTGGACTTCAATTTATCATCTGAAGAGGATATGAACTAAAAGCACAAACGAGCTAAGAGCTGTCGTAGGAATGATAAAGAACAGATCCATGGATTACTGGATTCAAGACTGCGCCTAAGATATTAAGACAGAATGAGGGAAAAAATAAATAATGGTTATCACTTCCCCACATATGCACAGCCATTGCCCTTGCTATATATTTAATGGCAGCCAGTAAGACACATTAGCCGGGTTCAGGAGCAAATGACCCCTTCATACACATTAATCACATGAAACCCAGACTCAACCACACAATAATGAACTTATCAAGCCCTCTTTCATCCAGCTTATGAAACTAAATGTGTTTTTTCCATCCTCTTCATGTTGATTTTTGCTGCGGTTACTTTTGCTACAACTCAGGTCAGGATATCTCAGAGCCACAGGCCGACAGGCCGATGGTCGTTTCCACAGACTGAAGCCGAGCGGCACGCTCAACGCAACAATCCAACCCGCCTTCTCCCAGGTGTGATGTGTGAGAAACACGGCGTATGATTCTTTATTTTAGAAGCTCTCAAATATCAGCACTCTGATGAACACTTGCCTGTAGCGCAGCCATAAAACAACAATATGAAATCTATCTTTGTTGTTCAATGTAATGTAACAAGATGTGTGAACATAATCACATTCATATGGTCCGATGAGGCCCTCTTTGCTCATCCCATGTCTTCCGTAATTGAAAATAAAAACTAAAGATGAAAACGACACCCTGACAGCATGACCCTGATATAATACTAATGAGCATATCATTCATTTTCTCTCAGCTGTTTAATCCTAATGACATTAATCATCTACTTTCATTGAATTTCTTACCCTCGTGAAGATGGCGCTGAGATTGAAAAGTTGCCTTCCTGACCATAATCACGCACAAAGAGGCACCTCGGCTCTCTTGCAATCCAAATGTAAAACGTAATCGTGTTCAATATGTGCAATAAAATGTCTCGCCTGAAGCTTATCTTCTGAGACTGCCGCACCCTCAAGATGTCCATCTGCTATGGATTAAATCTTCTATTATAACTGCTCACATCAATGCCTGCAGACCCTCAAAGACAGAAATAATACATGCCTTGGAGAGAGGGCTTATTCTTTTCCCACAATCTTGCCCCTTCAGCAGCACTTCAAAACAACTTGTCAGTGGCTGTCAGTTGAAATTAGCGGACGAGCCCTTCACGCCACTGTTTTCTGACTCTGGCAAATCTGCAGGCTATCCCCATCAATCACAAAATAGCGGTTTACACACACACACACACACACCCACACACACACACACACACACACACACACACACACACACACACACACACACACACACACACACACACATATAAACACACACACAAACAAAGTGGTTGAAAACGATGAGGTTGTAGCAGTCCGTCTATATCTGCAGACATTTCCCTTCTCGCCTTCTCTCCGAAGGTGTCAAAGCAAATAAGTGTCTTATTACCTCCAGGGACCTGCACATCGTAAACACTCCTCAGAACACACACTCACTGGTACTCACATACATAAAGTAAGTACTTCTCTGAAGTCTCAAATTTACTCTCGAATCAGACCACACTTTCACCGACTATTGGGGTCTTTATGTACTAACGAGCGATTATTTATCACCTGACATTTTGTGTACCCTTGATATTATTTAATCTTATTGTTGTCAAAATGTTTATGAAGTAGAACATTTATTAAGATAAGTCATTAGTGAAAAAAAAAGACAAATTGTGGGATTCAGGAAGAATAACCATATATATATATATATATATATATATATATATATATATATATATATATATATATATATATATAGAGAGAGAGAGAGAGAGAGAGAGAGAGAGAGAGAGAGAGAGAGAGAGTACGGCCTCAGTATAAGAATGTACTGTATGTCGAATTTGTGGTTTCTGAGCAATGAGTTTCACAATCTAATATCAAACCAATTTTTATGTGTTTGAAACGCTGTACTTTCTCACTATATATGTACTACATTACCACCGAGACCATGGAAGCTCATGTACAATGCGTCTCTGATGTTGTTTTGGAGTTTAAAGCATGGAGAAGGCTTGGTGTATGATGGAGTTGTGGAATACAATATGTCATTGTCAGCATTATGGGGGTTGTGAAATGTTGTATTATGAATCTAGAGGGTAAACACATGGGGAACTTCACAGGGCTTGATTCGGAAACAGTGGCATTAAGTCTGCCAGACAGTTCAGATAAACCACTTTCAGAAGAATCCAAACCCACGGAGAGCATCCTAATGTTGTGAATGATGGAATCAAAACCTTAAAAATGTATATGGAGTACACTTTAATAAAAGACGGAAAAGCCAGAGGCTGTAGTCCATATGTTTCATCTGTCATGTCACGGTAAGACATCAGTTGTGGAAGCACAATATAAATGCCAGACCTCACTGATACCGGAGCTGCAGTATCCTCATGCTGAGATCTGTGAGAAGGGTCTTCTCGGCTAAACAGATGCTGGCTGTTAAATAATTCCACCCTTTAGTTTTGTGTTTCTTTTGGCCGGCTTTTGCCCCGTCCGCCCTGCAATGCGTGTTGCTGCTTCCAGCCTTCCACTGAAGAATCATGCCCATGTACTTCCTGTAAATACCGCAGCCTGGGTCATCTGGGAAACTTGAATTACACTCATGGCCCGAACACCAGTTCAACAACATTTCAACAACATTTCAACTCAATATTTTTGAAAGGTGCCGTCACAGCATTCTGGGCTCATTGCTGCGGACAGAGATTGCGACTGACTGCTCGAAAATCTCCATTTTTGCTCACTGCTATCAAAGTAAAAAGAAATCCTCTCTTCTACAAGTCGGTATGAGAAAGATGAATGCAGTGTTGGGGTTCAATATTAACTGTGGTGATCAAGAAAAGCGTTGCAGGATCTCAGATGAGATCTAAAATGGAACGACCGTATTTGAGTTAATTATGTTCAGATGCAGCAGTCTTGTTGTTGCAAGGAAAATGTCATCCAACGCAGTGAATTCTTGTTATATTTTGAACAAATTGGTGTGTACCAGTCAACAGAAATCCAGTTTGTAATCATTAATTTGCCAGACTTGTCGTGACCAGGCTACTGCAGATAATCAAGTTGAGTGAAACATTTCTCTCGGAGTTGCCAGGGCACGGATGGATAAAAAACAATTCCTGTCAAACCGCCTCTTTGTACTAAATCAATCTGCATAATACAGAATGTCATGCAGAAAAAAAGGAAAAAGAAATCACAGCGAGGAAAAACAAAACAATTACACCTCTGTGATTATTTATTTCTCTTGATAATTTATGTGTCTGTTTTTGTTCGAGCCATGGGGAGCAGTGTGAGTAAACTGCTTGAAACCGTCTTCCCGAGAGTATGACATTGGCCCCGAAATAGCAAGAGGAAATGGGAAACATGCCCTGTCAATTAATTCCTTGTTTATTTTAATAACAGCCGTGATTGGCAATATTCTGAAGAGCGACGCTCCACCGGATATGGAGCCATAAACCGATAGTTCCTGGAACTCTCTGTAAAGCTCACACATGTCGGCCCACAAACGAATTAAACAACACCCAAATAGTATTTCACGTATAGAATTACGACAGCGCGATGAAGGCATGAGAGATTTACATTTTTGCCCTAATTAATGTCATGCTTGGTTACAGATAAAGTCCAACAGGATTCTGAATCGAGATGCAAGCGATCCTGAACCGAGACTCAACCGGCAATCCGGTGACGTGGTTTGTGTCAATTAAACAAACAAGGACACTCAGCATCGTCGAAGCCCAGCAGAGACAGGAGACGAACGGTGGATGGTCTTTGCGTGGCGTCTGCAGGCATTACCGAGCTTTCTTATAGCCAGGGACTCAATAAGTAGAGAATCAATAAACACATGAAATAGTGATGCTACGTTCCTGATCCGTGACATACTTGAGAGCAAAACCCTCCACTGGCTTGGATCCGTTTGGATACATCGACACCGTCTGCTGTTGACTTATTTGTGAAGCTGTGTTGTCCGACTTGCTTTAACCTTGGGTTAATAAGCAAGTTGTGAACGTGTCATTCACTCTTTTCACTACTTGGGCTCTGGACTGGGGATCATTTTCAAGCAGGACAAAAGTATGGCTCTGTTCTATTTGGCAGAACATCATTTGGAGTAGTAGAAACTAACATAAACATGAAGTACGAGAATTCATGAATGCATTTTTTTCTTTTCAATTGATGAACAATACGGAACAAAATATGGCGGCTCCTTCAATGTGCATGTGGAATTCGTCCTTTTGAAGCAGGATGCAGTGAATGGTTCTGACTGTTGTGTACTGTTAGAACTCTTACCTCTGGGAGAAGATGTCCCTGTAGGGGCTGCCGTGCTGCATGGCGATGCCGTATCCACGGTCTGGTGCGTTGCTGCTGACGGTGTAGATGGAGCAGTCCTCATCATTGTTGGCAACGTACTCCAGCACTGCTGCGTCCCACACAAAGCCAAATCGACCGTACTTCACCTGGGAAAACGGATTAAAAAAAGACACGACGCACACACAGTTAACACAATCCAGAAGGGTGCACCTGAGGTACAGGTGGTACAGGTGACGACCGACCACATGCTGTTGTGTTTTTGAGAGGATTCTTTTACAGGTCCTTGACGGGCTTCTAGCTTTGGAATTTATGTAATTTGCTCTTTCAAGAGCACAGAGAGGGCACTTGTTACCACCTATTGACTTTTATTAAAACAATGGGCCACAGTGGGATCATTCTTCTCTGTATTTCACCCATCCGTAGTTATTAAGGATGCAGTGGGCTGCAGTGAACCACCAGGGAGCAACTGGGGATTTAGTGCCTTGCTCAAGGACACTTTGACATGCAACTATGGGGAGAGCGGGGATTTTTTCTTGGTAAAATGTCCATTTACGGAGTCCGTTCCTGTTCAACACTATATTTAACCTGTTACACAATAATATTGTGTTTCAAGTGTCTTTGATTCCGTGTCTAGGTGAAGCGTCATCGTGCATGCCTCTAGGCTAAGCATTGAATGACAGTAGAGAATATCGTTTTATAAGCAGTTTAGTTTATCCTTGAGCCATTAACAAATGTTTAATAAACGTACACCTCTGTGTGTCTTTGCTGTGGATTAGCTGAGTCCAGGTAGAACATATAGGCACTGTACCGGTGCGCTGCGAGGACTAACTCACCCCATAATACACGTCATTCTTGACTATTATCTTTCGGTATTTTATGTCCAAAAATGTACAGAGATCACGCTGCGGCGTCGGATGGTAACAGCACGGCATTGTTACTGTTGACAACATCCCCTCCGGACTGGAGATGCAAGTGTTATGGCTTATTGGCTCTTCTCTCTTGCACCCTATATGGGTGTGTTGGATATGTCTGGTGTTGGATATGTTTAACTTTGTATGTGCATGGCCTTGCTGTGTGGTGTTGGTGGGTATAAAGTGTGTGTTTGCAGCTTGTGCATTTCCGGACACCTTTTCTGACACGTACACGCAGACATTTCTTCTAACATATTATTTTGGATTTGTTGAGTCATTAACTTTAATGGAGCTTTATACAATTTTCAAACTCCTCTGTCTTCACTGTGTGTATGTCTGTGTATCACCTCAGTTGGCCTATGTGTGATGACTAATGTCTGAGAACTGACAAGACCCTCTGATTGGGTAATTTCACAGTCTGTAGTCCTCTGAAGTGTGTGTGTGTGTGGGTGCGTGTGTGTGTATTTGTGTGTGTATGTGTGTGTGTGTGTGTGTGGGTGTGGGTGCGTGTGTGTGTGTGTATTTGTGCGTGTATGTGTGTGTGTGTGTGTGTGTGTGTGTGTGTGTGCAGGGCATCAGACTGACTCCTTCTGGTCTTTACAGCGTTAAAAAGAGTGAATGGAGTACTTTATTAACTCAAATTATTTCATGGCTTTTCACCAATGATTTAGATTTGGAAAGATTATCGGCTTTGTGGAAGGGAAATAAGCGAAAAATCTGTTTCAACAGCTTCCCATTATGTGTAAAGGACGTCTTGCTATTTGGGTTAAAAGGGACGGTGTGTGTGTGTGTATGTGCATTATTATGCACAGTGCTGTGTGTCTGCGGTGAGATCAGATGTCAGCCACAATAAAAACACAAGTTGTGCTGATGCCATTAACATTATCTCCTCAATTCAGACACTTAACATGTTGAGTGTACAGATTCCCATGATGGAACAAATGGTGTCTATAATAAGGATACCACCTTTTATTGAGAAAAGCTATTTCACTGTGTTCCAGTTTCTGTCAGTGACCATCAATGCTTCACAATAACTAAACTCATTAACGCAGTCATCCAAAAACCAGCAATGAAATTAATGTATTTGTTAAAAAGTCCTCGTATTATTAAAGGCCAGTCAGTCACAATAACCGTGATACCAACTATTAATCCTGTCCTATGAAATGTGGCATTGAGGTGACACTTTAGCTTAGCTATAGATCACGGCGTGCATTTAAGGGAACGGAAAAAATGACAGGCAAAAGAAGAAAAAAAAAGAGTATGGCCTTAAAAGCCCCTATGTGTTAATGCCTTTCAGAAGTAAGGACGTAGTGGGATTAATGTGTTTGGACTCACAAGCCAATTTAAAGAAAGCTGATTGGAAAAAGAACGTGACTTATTAACAACATATGTGAACAGGGAGTACTTCAATCGTCATCAAAAAAGGTAATGCATGAGATGGAGAAAGTACCGGCATTATAACAAACACCGGCGGCCAAAGACTACGGGGAAATAATAATGTGGAAAAAAGTGTTGCGTGCATTAGGTTACAATGAACATACTGTATGTGTACAGATTGTAAAGGCCTCTCAGGCAAATTTCTAATTTGTGATAATGGGCTATACAAAATAAACTGAATTGAATGAACCCGCCTGGTTTTGGTGTTTCTTCAAAGTGTCATACAGTTTCCCTGAAAAATATCTGGAGATTTCTTTACTAGCATCGTCATAATCAAAAATGGCAAATCCCGAGGGTGCATGGTATTTATCAGATATGATGTTCAGGAATGGGATTGTGACATCACATGGGTTCCTTTGATATGGAGATTGGCTTGAATGTATAGAAGTCTGTACATCACAACACGACTTCTTCAAGCGTAAAGTGTCTACACAAAGTGTTGGAGTCCACTGGCTGGAACCCCAATTGGGGAAAAAGAAAGAGAAACAGCATTGAAGTAGGAGGTCGACACTAAATATGTGAATTGTAAATCTAAGGTCACTGGCAACCAAGATGGACGAGCTCTCCAGGTTGTTAAGGACCTATCAGGATGATCCGGTTCAGGCAGCTTTATTCGCCTGCACAGCGTAACCTGGCGATGGGGTGCAATTAAGGTGAGATCTAGGTTAAACTATTTATATGCACATTGGACACTCTGCTATTGAGTCTCCATGTTTATCACTCACACTATTCACGAGAAGAAAACACACTCGGAATCAAGTCAAAGGAACCACAACTCAAGGCCTCGGAAACTTCAAGAGAAGAATTTACGATCCTAATAATTATAATGAACGCTGCTTTCTGGCATTCTTTTGTTGACGCTGGCACACATATTTTCACTTTGTTTCACACTGGAGTCATGGAGAAAAAATACGACTGGCCTTCATGGTTTAAATCAAATTGTTGAGCTTTCCAGATCAGAGTAGCTTTAATACCTCGCCAGAGGTGGGAATGAAAACAAAAAGCTATGGTCACAATAATGATGATGTATGATATGAATCTTGTGGTGAGTCCAAACTGAATCAATATGAGTAAATACAGAAGCAGGTTCCTTCTGTTATCGAGCGGGAGGTCGGAGTGTTTTTGCTATTTTACATTACTAATTCACACATTAGCATAGCGCACATACTGAATCTGTGATTATGGTTTGGATGCCTGCAGAATGAGTTTTTATGTGTCATTATTTTTGTGGTCAGAGAAGAAAGGCTGCAGGGGAACCTGCTTTCACACAGTTACAGTGGCAATTTAACACTTAAAGTGTACATTTCAACACTCAGCCAGTGTACATATGGTCCCTTATCTTTAAAGTGTTAAAGTAACTTTGAACATAGTGTTAACATTTCAGAGTTCACTCAACTCTGGTAAGAGTTATTATTTTACTCTGCACTACACTGAGAATTTTAATTAACACTAATCCGAGTGTCAAATGTAAATAACACTACCAGTGGTAAAAATAAACACTGGCTTAGTGCTAATGTCCTCTTTAATTCTAGTGTGTATTTTTTGACTTTTGAGCCGTCTGCAATTTGGTATTTCAAGACAGAAAAACAGCTCCAGTGTAACAGTGAGGTGGTTTTACTCTGGTTTAGTTGTATCGACTCTGACAGTCAATTCACTTAAACAAATCTGTTTACACAAACACTGGGGTCTATTTACTCTTGCTAGCATTGTAATAACTCTGAAAGAGTCAATATACTTTAACAACAATTTTTTAACACTGGAGAATTTACTGTGAATATGCCTGGATAATACACATAACTGGTTTGATCTATATTTAATATGATATTTGCACCATTATATGCACATATCAATATTTCTGTACATATTACACAACACACACTTTTGTATAATACATATTATCTACAGTCATCCATGTTTTTTTATAAATGGAACTAATAAAATGTATTCTATGAATGAATATGTCTTTATATTCTCTACACATTCTTCAATGCATATCATTCACACATTCCTCTTCACATGTTATTGTTAAGCTGTGACTATTGTATATTATACTACAAAAAGTCCATCAATAGAAAGGAATCTAAAAACTCAACCCATTGAAAAATACTCCTGGCGGACACAGCCCACCAATACGTTCATATGGCATTTTAAATAGCATATTTGAGTGTTTTATAAAACCTCCCATCATGGCAGGAGAAAAGGAATTGCATTTTCCCGCTATATCATTAGATTGGCGTCCGGATAACCTTTTAGCACTTTCATTTGCAGACCGCATTTGAGAATCGAGATTCAAATCTTTGAGTCCTTCAAATAATAACTGCGGTTGTGTTTGTACGCCGCTCTCAAGAGAATTCCTTGTGAAATGTTTTCAGTTTGAATTCTTAACCGACTTAAATTTGTCTGTACTGTGAGATTAGGCTGTCATGCACATGCAGTATATATATATATATATATATATTGTCACGTCACGGGCTGTCCCTAGTGCCGTCTAGGGTGGGGCAGTGCATGGGAGGAGTAAAAACTGGCAAAAGTGCAATGTTTAAAATGAACGGGAATGTTTATTTATTCCAACAAAATGAGAAAAAGTCCATAACTCAACAAAAAACGTCCCGGGGGAGAAAAAGGTTCCTTAAACAAAAATGTATCTTAAACAAAGTCCACTTAACAAAGTCCTCCTCTTTCTCGTACTCTTTGGCTTCCACTCCTGGCTTGTCCAGCTCCTCTCCCCCTTCTGCTCTCTCCCGGGTCTCCTCTTAAGCTTCCCAGCCCTGCCTCAATCAGCTGTCCTAAACACCTGCAGCTGGGTGAGTGGTGAGGCAGTCTGGGAGCTGTAGTCTCCGCCCGAGCGGCCATTTTGTCCGGTGGCTGCTGTACTGGAGTGGGAACGTACCGTCCCTCCACTACCTGGCCCCTTGTGATGCCACAATATATATATATATATATATATATATATATATATATATATATATATATATATATATATATATATATACACACATACATACATACAACACTGAGCTCACTCCCTCACAACACTAAGCGCTGCATCTTAAATGCTTCCCCTCATATAACACACACACACACACACACACACGTACCCGTGCGTCAAACATCCAACAATGAATGTTAATCATTGCATTGGACCTTGTTTTTCTCTCTCTTGAATGTGACACAGACGTCCCGGTAAGATCCATAATCTCTAAATTATAGCCTTCCCAGCATCACCTCCTTCCGCTATTTTTCTATTATTATTCTTATTTCTATCGTGTCACATCTGAATTCCCGTTCCTCCTTCCATGGGAGAAGAGAAAATACACCTAATTATGTTGCTCCATCCCTGTTTGAGTCGTCGTTGATCAGTTTTAGAGTGTTTTGGGGACGGCGGATCTCCTTTAATGAGGACATAACCCAATGAACCATGAGACTAAGCTATTTGTTGCAACAGCTCAAAAAACAGTTAATAGGGAGTAGTTGAAATAAAACAACCAATTATTTATAATGTTCTGATATTATTTATAATTAGTAGTTCTGAATATCTTGTAAAAGAATAAATGTGTTGTGACTGGAATGGTAACATATTATACAACACAACTAACAACACCACAACACTGTCAGTACAGAAATGTATCAGAATTTTAAAAATTATCCAACCGAATTTTCTAACTTTCTCCCAACCTATAATATAACTTAATCATACTGTACAAAATTAAAGCATGGATGCTATTCTCAACTTTCTTTGCGTTGGCGAAACCCGACGAAGAAAAAACCTCGGATCAACAACTCGGTTCACGAAGTCTGAAATTACCAAATGGAGAACTTTTTTCGAAATGAGGTCGGTCCACCTCCTCCTTGATCAGCCAGATGAATGATTGCATAAATAAAAGGTGAAGGGTGAACTTCGAGGACTCAAATTGCTCAACTGAAAGAAGACAGAGCCGTGCTTCAGCAGAGAGCTCACACACATTCGGACTCACACAAGTCTCTCTGGGTGTTATTTTCCAATTATTTGACAGAACCGGCTCTATGAGTGTCTAAGTCGGTTCCAAGAGGTCCTTCTATCTCCTCAACAGTTCAAACAGTTTGGCTTCAGAGTCTAGCCATGCTGAAACTTCAAAACAGCTAAACTCCTCCAGGGTCCAGTCTAACTCCGTCTTTCTTCTCTCTCTCCTCCCCTCCCTCAGAGAGACGCCTTCAAGGGCACATAACATGGAGTAGTAGATTCTTCATCTTGTTGCTCTAAGTTTAAACTCCAATAAATATATATATATATATATATATATATATATATATATATATATATATGCATAAATATAGAGTCTATTTCCTCATCCATAAATTACATTTGAGCTCAGAAACCAATCGTCGGTTTCTTAAATGTTCAGCATTTAGCGGTAAAGCAATGGATGTGAAACGTTTTACTCATGGGAGGTTTACACTGATGAAGAGGCTGCAGAAGAGAAAAACTTCTTAAGCTTTAATAAAGAAAGACATTTTTGCCAGTATTTATTCATGCTTTATTTAGTTTTTGAGCTTTATGTTATCCATATGGATTTGTGGCACGTCAACTCCAGCACAAGCTCGTCTCCATTACTTTTTTAATCTGCCAGTGAAGTTATCAACTTTAAATAGAAAGACATCTGCGTTGATCAGGGCCAGATATCACATGGTGTGGAAACTTTTATTTGCTACACATAAACGTGGCATGATAACAGTTTGACTCTAGTTATGCCGCTTGACATTTCATGTGTGAACTTGGGGCTCATGTATACCGACAGGAAGGCAAATGTCCCTGGAGTGTCATGTACCACGCTGTAAACTGTCTCCCCACGGCCGACACACGCTGCACGCTTCTGCATGTGTATATATATATATATATATATATATATATATATATATATATATATATATATATATATATATATATATATATATATATATATATATATATATATATATATATATATATATATATGCGCTTTCTTACATCACTGTCACTTCAACTTTGATTTGATTGATTTATAGAAATGAGAGAAGTTGATGTGAGACAAAAGCAACAGCCAAGAGACAAGCTCAGTTCTGCCTCTAAGACTGTATCTTTACATCTCTACCACAAGCTCTCTCTCACACACACACACACACACACACACACACACACCTACAAATGGTTTCATCTCTCTGCCATCCCACATGCTCGTTGCTGCCTGAGTTTGGGTCTTATTTGACGAATCAGAGAGCATTACAATGAGAAGCTGCACCTCAGCCTCGAATATCCCCCCCAGTCTCCAATGGCTGCCTTTCTGCAGATATGTGGATATCTGAATAAAGATAAGATTAGGTGCAGGCGGATCAATCGGGGCACAGCAGACGGAGACGACACCTCCCCCGTCCATGCGCCACACAAAATGGAAAAGTGTGAGGAAGGTTGTTTCAGGACAGTTCCTCTTGAAATGTACGGTTGTGATACCCCGCGCTTTAATAACGAGCATGATATGAAATGAATGGAAACGTCACAATACATGTCATTACATATAGAGGATTGCATAAATATGTGCATTAAATTGCAATTTTTTGTTTTTTTCTCTGATTTTGCACAAAAGAGGAAATGCTATTGAAGGAGGAAACACCAAAGGCATTTGGTTCAAATGTCCTTTTTTTGTCACTCTCCTCTGATCAATGGTCAATCATATCCCTCTTAACACATAAAGACGCTCGTGGCTAAATCTGAGCTGGTGAAAGCCCGGCACGTAGGTGGCATCAACCCCTCACGAGGCGTTGGGTCCAGCTGTTTGATCCAGTGGCAAGAGTCGCCTCCATCCCCTGAGCCGCAGTACGACGACGTCTTCACTTCCTCTCTGTTTTCTCTGTTGTTTAATTACCCTCAGCTGTCATTAGCCATCTTTGCTTCTTCAGGAAGAAGGAGCAAAAAAGAAAAAAAACGGAGAAATTAATCGCCTATTGCCTCGCTGTATGCAAATCTTTGCTCAGACCCCGTTAAGCCGATGAGAGATGTGATAGTGGAGGAGAGGAGTAATTGGAGACAGATGTTGGAGAGACAGATCATCCGAGACGGATCAGTAAGCCAAAACTAAGATGCCACCCTTAATAGGATCTGGCAGCAAAATATTTTTTCCTTTTCATTTTCCCTTTGTTGGACTGTGTTTCTCCTAATGAAGTCTTTTGTTACATTCACTCCCCTACGAAGAGTGCGGATTGTTCCGTCTCAACATTTTATTCTTTAATGTGGTTGCATGTACTTGTTTTCTTAATCTGTTCTCCTGCACACACAGATGATGGCTCTGTGTGCATGACACCAACGGAGGGCTCATCCACTTCCTGGGTGTCTGCCATGCTTGTGCCCCGTTGCCCAGCAACACAGCAGCAACAGAGAGGCCATTATGAGGCAATGAAGACAATTACATGAACTGCTTTGGTGTATTTCTGATTTAGATGACAAATACACAGTAAACCTATTAATAAGTTTGCATAGAGTCTGTTCACAAGTTGTGTTATTACATAGAATCGATGATCTTAGGCCTTTGCTCCGCATCCTTCCAAGAGATATTCATCCTGAAAGTGCTTTTTTTTCCTAGGCAAACATCAAACTTTTTGTTTAGCTGTGTTTCATCTTTATTTATACTTAACCAGTATCATATATACTAATATTTACACATCTGAACAAAAGCTTACATGCGTTGGCTTTATTATAAGTTAACGCCAACATTATTCAAATAGCTTTTGTGGATGCAGAGCTACCCCCTTTTTAGTTTGGGTATGTTATTTCGAGCAGAAACCTCAACAATTGGGTGGCTTGCAAAAGGATGAGCAAGAAAGGGAACTGGCGATATTGAAAAGAAGCTTAATAATATGTCAATATGCTGCTGCGGTCAGATCAGGATCTCTACTTCAACTTCAACTTTATGAATGCAACCACAGAGGGTCACCAGAGGTCACCGACTTAATTGAGATCTGCGAGACGGTAGAAACTAACTATACACCAAGAATGAACATACTTTTCTTTTCATTTAAAACAACATTATACTGCAGCTTTCCCCCGTGTTAAACTGTGTATTTCACACAGATCAACTTATCATTCAACGGCTTACTGTGTACGACTCCTTTATTATGATTGACGTCCTTAACTTCCCTTGAAGGTGGATTTAAATCTGACACGCAAATACAAAGTAAGGATAATAATTCTAATTGCATGACTTAAATTATGGCTCAGGTCCATGTGTATTTTACTTCTTTTTTTCTGGATTTCTTTCTGAGACAAACAAACTAACAAAAAGAGAACGACAAAGAGACGCTTAACATTTGTAACAGTCACCGTTTTTAAATGCCAAGGTGAGCAAACATTGCAAAATGAACACCTTTGTTATGAATTTATTCATATATTTCTTTGGTTTCTTTGATCACATCTTTAGGAAAAAAAGACAAGGGCAGCCAAGAAACGGGAAAGCTTGCAGGACAATAAACAGCTTGAAAGAGAGAGAAGAAAGAGACATGAAATCTGTTCATCACAAACACAGATGGTGACAGAGCGAGACCGACGCAAGAGCAAGGTATATGCAAAGGAAATATTATAAAACTATAATGAGACTTGCAGGAAAGATAAGAGAAGGAGACTAGGACGCTGAGTATGAGTGGGGCTTTATCAGCAAATCATAAGCATATCAATATGCTCATTGTTTAAACCTGGACAAATCTGCATTATAACAAATTACCTTCAAGGCATAAAACACAAAGCCATGAGAGCGGTCATCCTCACAGCACCTCTATTTGCATGCAACCTGCACATGTGAATGCTTTCAAGTTGAACGACAGAAATTACAACCGTCTGGAGAGCTTTCCTTCCCTCCCGCTCACTTGTGTGCAAGTTTGCATTTTTTCTTTGAAACTACATGTGTTTTTCAGCTTTCTCTCTTCTATTGGTACTCCTTAACCATCCTTACTGCTGTATGTGAAAACTATGTGCAACGGTTCATCTTTCTATGTTTGTGTGTCTTTCTAATGCTATAGTAAACACATGGCATGCCACCCAGACAGAAAAACTAGCACGTAACGTCCATCCATCCGTCCTTCATCCACATCTCAATGAGCAGCTCCTCTCTCAATGTCGGTGCCCCTTCGCCCCCGCACACTCAATCAAGCTCAGTGGACACACTAAATGAGTGAACAGTGTCTGCCACCTTGCCCCTCTCAGTGTGGAGGATCAGTGGCTGACGTCAAGGTTGTCTCAGATTACTGAGGCCGTGTCAAGGCGAAGGAGGCCAGACGCCCTGAGGAGGAGATGTGCTCGGAGGCGGCCTCAGTCAACTCAACCGTCACTGCACTTGACTTCAACCCGTCCTCTCCCTGCGGAACAAAGGCCGTCTGCCATTGTCGCCACTTCACTTGCGCCATGTCACATGTCTCAAATGTACCCTCGTGAGACAGATCAGCTTCGATAAATATTATCATCCACTTTGACTAAATGCTCGATCCTGACTTGGAGGGCGAGTTTCAAAAAGAGGAAACCTAGTCTGTATGACTTGACGTCGACCACCAATGTTTTACAGGCGGTGGCTGGGAACCCCTGCAGAGCACCTCAGAGATCATAGTCCAGCAAAACCCGCCTCTAAGTACAGCGTACCACACCATCACCGTGGTTAAAGGCCCTCAGATCCAAGACAGGGTCCTGAATGGCTTCTGCCAAATTGACATCTTTGCTGCCAGCGCCATGTTGAGAATGTATCGGCCTGATTAAATGCATCTGTTGCAGAGTGGGATCCACTGGTAAGTGGCTGCCAGCCCTCGTTAAGGTCATTAGCAGTGGTTTCAGTGGTGAGCTTTTTGTGCCAAATGGTATACGGCGTCAAAGGCCCTACACACCACCAAGGAACACTCGCTGGGACACACACAGTGCACCTACTGCAGATGGATTCTGTGTGTGCACCACAAGGCACCTTTTGAGACTGATTTATAATACATATATATATATATATATATATATATATATATAAAAAATAAATATACCGTCTGATTTGGGGAGTTTTAATTGGAACCATGGGAAAGAAATGCTTATGAAGGCAAGGAGAGAAAACGATGACTGATACACTCGGATGCACGAGTGCTCTCACACCATCAGTCACTGATGCTCCATTTACTACCAGAGGTCATTAAACGGTGGCTCTTAATCCTAAAATAATTTGGATTCCAGCAAAAGTTTCACCCGTCAGACCTGCACAAGCCGGGTTGAAGTAAAGGAGTGTCAAGAGTAGCTCTGTTCACTTGAGCACTTCCACCGCCGCACTCTCCCAAAGTGAATGAACAGCTGTTGTTTTCAAAAGTGAATCTTCCTCCTTCATACATTCCCATTGGTCCCATCAATCTGTCTAAAGCATCTGCTATAGTCACACTGCTTGACCGTTCTTCATTCACCATCTATGGTCCAACGGAGATGTTAACACGAGCCCCTCCAAGGCCTCCAGTCACTCTTGCGTGTGAACAGTGAGGCTGAGCTGAAAGCATCGGTGTGTCTTTACTCATTCGGTCAACATGTCAGACGCAAAGGAAATATCAGACACCAGATTACCCAAAAGGAATTTACTTATGAGCATGGGTCACGGAAATCTGCTCCGGACTTCAACTCAGACCTGAGCTGAATGTTTCGTACTTCACAGGCTGCAGGTGTCTTGTAGTTCGATGGGGTTTCCTGTGAGATTGGGAATGAGTTTGCTGTTGAAGGTCTGCACCTGGCCATTATAGATACATTGCAACGTCTACCTGACCACATGAAGCCCAGTAAAGGGGGCGAGTGCAGTGTGGAAATGATTTGTGCTATGGAAGTCCCGGTGTGTGTGTGTGTGTGTGCGTGCGTGTTAGTGAAAAAGAGAGTCTCTAGAACTCCGTCTTCCTCAGCAGGCAGAGGTCATGACTGTGTGGTATTTCATATTAATAAACAGTGTGTGTCTGTCTGTGTGAGTGACATGCTTGGGATTCTTGCGATGTGACCCAGACATCAACGATTATTACGCCTGCTTGAAAGTGTGGAGAAATAACCTCTCTCTCTCTCTCTCTCTCTCTCTCTCTCTCTCTCTCTCTCTCTCTCTCTCTCTCTCTCTCTCTCTCTCTCTCTCTCTCTCTCTCTCTCTCTCTCTCTCTCTCTCTCTCTCTCTCTCTCTCTCTCTCTCTCTCTCTCTCTCTCTCTCTCTCTCTCTCTCTCTCTCTCTCTCTCTCTCTCTCCAGAGGTGCCTTTCAAATGAAGAAACCCGGCTGTTATTCGACGTGGATAAAGTCAGAAAAAACACGTGTTAAGAGCACATGCACCGACCATTAAAGCTAAAAAACTACACAAATTATAATGTTTTTCTGTCATCTTTAGATGGCCAGAGTTTGTGTTACTGGGCTTATAAGAAAAGTTTTGCAGATGTGGTACATCGTGTGTAGAGCTCCAACTGAAGACGCTGTTCTATTTAGGCTTTCATTTCTCACGGCGCACAAAGTGCAAATCTTTCATTTCTTACTAACTTCTTATTAATATTAACCAATGTGGTTCTACCCTAATGGATCTCTCACATCTTTCCATAAGCTACTTCCACGTTTCGGGTAAGTGGAATGGGTGTGGCACAGGCAAAGTAGGAGCAATATACAATGCCGTAATGTGTACCGTTAGAGACGTTAGCCCTGTGAGCTACGAGCCGCCAGCTGGGAGCCAATCGAAGTAATCCCAATCTGGTGTTACGCACCTTTAGGTTAGTTTTCACACTTTGCTTTACCCACAGCTATCTTGTTATTATAATCAGCCTTTCTACCATTTTGTTAGAAGTAGTCTTTTTAATACATTGGTTGTGAAAATGGTGTGAATGGCAGCCTGTGCGTAAGTGTTTATCTCTATAAGTGTGAACAGAAGAA
Source organism: Liparis tanakae (assembly GCA_036178185.1). Taxonomy (NCBI): domain Eukaryota; kingdom Metazoa; phylum Chordata; class Actinopteri; order Perciformes; family Liparidae; genus Liparis; species Liparis tanakae. The sequence goes on along the minus strand of CM070094.1, from coordinate 9,097,061 downwards.
TAAGCATAGAACAACAGAGAGTAAAATGATACATATTTAAAAGAAGTAGTTTTGCACTGGTCAGTTTTAATGAATGCATGTATCGTCCCGATACACTATAACATGTTTTTACAGAGCCTGGGAGGTGTTAAGCCGAAAAAAATAATACATTATTTAATAAATAAATATCTGCTCTCAAATTAGTAATGTGCGAGTACTTTATTTGTATGATTACTTGATTTGTGCGTTCACTTGATTTGTGTGATTACTTGATTTGTGCAATTACTTGATTGGTGCTCTTGTTTTAATATTGTTTATGGCGGGAGACAGCCTTCCTCAAACTCCATCTCTCCACACCCAAACAAATACAAATAGAAGAAAATAGCTGCATGTCTCCTTTATTTGCTCGCCACATACCTTCAAATATGTTGAACTTCTACAGTATAATCCTTGAAATGTGAAACGTATTGTTTTTCACTCTCAAACACATTTCTCCCTTTTTTATTTTCTCTTGCTACAATTCTGGGTTTATTTGCGACTTTTCCACAACATGCAGCAGCCCTGAATATCACCATGTTCACAAGCTCCTTGTTGTTTGCCCTGCTGAGGCCGGCTGATGAGGCTGCTCGGGTACATAATGGGAAGTGTTGAGCAGCGTTGCATCCTTAAGACGGATGAGAGGGGATTGCAGATCTCATTACTGATCACTGCTCCCACATCCATTGATTGGGACCTTTTCTTGTGATACTCCAGTCGGAGTCTAACTTTTCCTCCACCACCACTATTTCACTTGTGCCTCTGCCTCCATTTCTCTCGGAAAATCACTCTCGCGTTGGGCTTCACTCCAAATCCTCCTCCCTCCCTTTCTGCCTAGTTCTCCGGACTGTGATGTATGGCTGTCTGTGTTTTTTAAAAGTCCATTAGCTGCTGGCACTAGGCTGCCTCCTCTCCCACCGACGGGGATAAAGACGCAGAGCGTGACTGCCCAGCAAGCCGCATGAAAACGAGGGGACAGTGGGGAGAGATGGAGTGAGGCGGGAGAGAGAAACGAGGAGGGTGGATGTGAAAACGCCTCGATATTGGCCAGACGCCGAAGAGCAACACGGGCAGAGAAGGGAATGGAAGAAAGGAAAGAATAGGAAATAGGGATTATGGTGGCAACAAAGGAGAGACAAAAATGGAGAGGGAGATTATGAAAAAAGACATAATAGTTATACATGGATATAAGAGGGGGTAGAAGAGAGCTTCAGGTAAGAGAGCTAGAGGAAGGTTGAGGAAAGACAAAAGGAGACGATTCATTCTGAATGAGAGACAAAGAAAGGAGGAGAAAGTGGACTGGGCTGAGGATGACGAGGATGAGAAAGAGGGGTCAATCGTAACCAGATATCTCACCACCAAAACCATTTATATCATGTTTCTGTTTCTTTTGTTAAACCCTCCGCCTCCTTTTTTGTCCCCCTAATTTATCTACAATCCAGTAATTTAACTTCCTCCTCCAAACAGAACACAGGGGAGTTCCAGTGATTCATCCTCCGCTTTTCTTGTTCACCCTCTTTGTATCTTGGAATTGAAAACGTTATCTAATGGTTAGCTTTAGGTCACGGGCCTGGCTAGACATGACGCAGTCCGGCCGGATGAAAAATGTGCTTAACAAGTGCTTTTTCGTCAGTAGGGGCATTTGGCCCTCTGATTAATACGTTGTCTAGGTTTAGCAACTTTGCTGTTTGGGTTTCTATATGCCTAATTGCTTTTGTGCTCACCCCCCCCCCTCCTCCATGTTTCTCTCCACCAATCTTTTAAAGCATTTTAATCTCCTGCAAGCGTACACTCGCATGTTCTAGAAAATAATCTCTATTTTGGACTTGAAGAAAAAACTATTACAAAAAAGACTATCATTCTATTTCCGTCTAATGAGTTACTTGGCCAACAGCTGTTTCCGATTCGCGGCCTCCCACCCACTAATGGCTTTGTAAATCGTGTTAAATCAATATTCTCTAATGCACATATTGTTGTTTTTCAGGTAATGTGATTGCTTTTAGGTTTTTGTCTGCTTATTTTCTGGAAGCTTATTTTCTGGAAGCTGGTCTTCTTCTCTGACTCATTAAGGTTAGTTGTCTTGTTAAGGGTGTGACTGATGATCATTAGGACCATGGAGCTCTTCAATGGTGGTCTATTATTAGGAAATATAAGTTATAATAATCAAAGTCAAATGAATGCTTTTAAATCATATAGAATGCGTAATGAGCGGCACAATCTGGACTCAACCTCGGAAAGATTACTAAACCAAATTTAACTCACACTGACACCACAGACGCTCGTACACGATAGATTCCAAATATTCTTCATGTACTGATTTTCACAAAGGTCAAATATATCTCAGCTTAACTTAACTAGGTAGCTACATTTACATTAAAACCTATTTTAGAAGGGAGGCCTAGCCAAGAGGGGATCAAAGAGCAGGATGAATGGACAACGCACAGGACCAGGGGAGCTGGCTTGTTCTACAGAACCCTCTGGGAACAAGTCATTGGAAACGGTTTGGAAACTTTAAAAAAATACTTGGCAAATGATTGAATGAACCACCCAGGGCTCTCAAGTGTCACGCATTGAGCGTGAGACTCAAGCATTTCGGTCTTAAATCACGCACTCCCGCCACACATCGTATTTCTCACGCTGAAAAAAACTCTTGTCTATTTAATGTTTTAATGTGCCGCAGCGCAGACATGAGCTGGCCCTCACCGTGGAGGAATCAAGTGCTCCCCTGAGTTCTGCTCTGAGGTGCCACTTATTAAAAAGAAATGGGCTACACATTAGCCCATCAGAAAAAAATCGTATCTGTTGTATCTGGGTAAGATTTAATCCAGCAACCAATGAAAATAAAGCATCCTGGAATTGCTCGCGACTGATATCCTAAACTTTCGTTCTGTGTGTGTGTGTGTGTGTGTGTGTGTGGGGGGGGGTGCTGCTGGTGGATATGTCTCACCTCCCGCTTGCCTGTCTTCAAAACTTGAGAGCCCTGACCACCTGTTAGTCAAACTCTTACCAAAGTGAGTCGGGAGAAGAGCAACACACTTATTTTCCATGGAGAAAAGCCCTCAGTAAACTCTCCAGTTCAAATATCACTGATGAAGCACAATATAAGAACTAGACCGTTACTCGGTCTACCTAATGTTGTTTTTAATTCATTTAAAAAGTCTAGCCTCCACAATGTCTGCTGAGAGAATTCCCCGCCCTACACACACATGTAGTTGATTTCCACGTTGTTTCAATCAGAGGTCATTTACAATCTCCAGAGGGAGCCTTTGAGTTGGGCAAAACTAGCTCCTTCGAGTTTGTTTGAGTTACACAGCAATGCATAATAATTCAAGCAGGACAAGCGGATATTTAAATAAGGCATTTTCAGTTCTCCTGCTTTGTTCAGCTCCAGATGAAGTAATGAATGTGAAAGGGGTTGGAACAGGTTGAGGACTTTCTTTTGGTCTGTAAAGTTTAAAGCTGTTCCCGACCAAGGGGATTTAAACCGTTTGCTACGCGGGTCGCTCATTACTGTGCACTGATATACTCTACTGGGTATAAACTGGAGGGATGTAAGTCCACTTTGTTGCTGGCATATTCATTGTTATATCCAGAGGCTCTGTAAACCAAGGATGGCTTTTGTTAAGGCAATTTCAGATCTCCGCTGCAGTCCGATAGTGAATACAGACTTGGCCAGGTGTGTCTTGCATCAACTAATGTAATGTCTGATTGAAAGAAGACAAACCTTAATTGTGTAATCCCCGTCTAGACTGCAAGCAGAACAGATTACTTTCCTCACTCTCAGGCAACTTATAAGCTTTCCCTTTAATCTATGCAGCGGTGCTGCGTGTGCAGGCTGGCATCTCAGCTGTGTCTCACCACCCAAAGTCCTTTAAACGCATCCCAGTCTTTTATTCGACGACGGGCAAACCGTAACCGGCTCTGTACAACCTGCCAGACAACATCGCCGCTAACCGCTCCCTCCCGCCAACACCGTTCGCCAACACCTTTCAACCGTTGAGCGCAGCCAGCCATCCCTTACTCTTGTGAGCCACACGCACACTTGGGTATCGCTGCCCCCTTTGAGCCACAATCCAATGAAGTTGATCATGAATAGGGTTGGGTACCGGAAACCGGTGCTAATGTGGCACCGGTTCCAATACAACCGGTATTATTATTATTATTGAAACGCAACGCACATTTCGGTGCTTCTTTCCGAAACTCAGATTAGTACCAGAACGTTGATTGCAAGTCATGCAGTCTTGCATTCATAAAAGTTGGCCAAGAAATAATAAATTATCCATTATAACCATGTTTAAGCTAGCTCGTAGCTCATAGCTAGCGCTAGCTACGTGCGTGACAGTCTGCTAGCAGGTGTGTGTGTGTACAGCGGTCCCGTCTGTATACCCGGTGTTACCGGGAATATAATTACGGAGGAATAAAGACCGTGAGGCATCACTTTGTTTCACTGGACTCGCTGTCAGAAGCAAAACTTTATGTGTCACATGTCATTTTCGGGACCTCTGATTGGTTGTTCTCTTTGCCCATCAAAACAGTGACAGGTTTAACCCTATAAGGTCTGCACATGACATATCACATCATATAATGGAGAACATATACGGATTCTACAGGGAATATGGCCAAAGATAATTTCAATGTCCTCATTGTGCATAAAAAAAAAAAAGAAGTATCGGTTCAGGCACCGTTTAGGCGCCGGTGTAGTTTTAAAAGTACCGGTTTAGCACCGGTATCGGAAAAAAAACCAAACGATACCCATCCCTAATCATGAATACGACTGAACTGACTTTTTGTGGCACAATTGGACAGGAAGGATTCCTAATCCCTAGCGAACACAACCTTTCCAATTGAAGCAATTGATGACTTGCGGCTCCTTTCTACCGGCCGGTGAGGAGGAGGAAGTAGTCGGCATTCAATGATGGTATGAAATAAATCAGTAAAATAAACTGTTGAAAATGTGTGAATCAACTCAACCAATACAAATCCTTTGTAACATTAAACGATGACAAAACACATGTGGCTGATGTGGCCAGAAATAAGCAAGATTATCCGTGGACAGGCAGGCAGACGCACACGCACACACACACACACACACACACACACACACACACACACACACACACACACACACACACACACACACACACACACACATACACACACCTGCATGCAACAACATCATCTCCTCACCAAAAGTATCTGCAGAGCATTGTGGGTCATCAAGTGAACCAAAGGGTCAGTATTCAACAACCACCAACTCATTATTAAGGAATGCTTCTACACACACTGGGACAGGTATTGGTAACAGAAGACCTGCTTTTGATGCTCTGCTCATTGGATGTCATCCTTTTATATTTTCATGAGAATTCATGAGCTGCATTTACAAAAGGGTGCCTTGCCCAAGAGGCGGGACACGGTGTCTGTATTTGATGCCCTGAGAACGAAAACAAGCTTGACACCCTTATTCTAGGGGGAGGCTGTCCTTAAATAAAGGGCAACTCCACCACAATTAGACAGGTTTCTAGATGTACTTTACAAAGAAATAAATTCTTTCCCTGTTTGTATGAAGTCAATCTTTAGAACACGGATGACAACAGAAGCTGGTCCCTGAAGGATTACATCATCCTTAAATCTTGATGCTGATGATAAGAAGATTCTCTGAGGAGAATCACAACAAGATACAACGATTATCAAAGACAGGCATACCTTCATATGCAGCAGGGTATGCAGGCTCACACACACACACACACACACACACACACACACACACACACACACACACACACACACACACACACACACACACACACACACACACACACACACACACACACACACACACACACACACACACACACACACACACACACACACACACAGTCAAATGCCGACACAAACGCAATGAAGTCGAACATTAATTGCAGTTTTCATCCGCTGACTCTCATCGATTGGCTTGTAAGGTATTTTAATTATTATAGACGCAAGGAAACAAGCAATAGAGAAAAATAGATATTGAGAGGTAGAGAGAGGGAAAGAGAAGAAGATGGAAAAAAAGGAAAATTGAGTGAAAGATACTTAAATTGAGAGTAAGATGAGTGCGTGGGTGTCTGATGGATTCTTGCGTTGTGGCTTTTAGAGGAAAGACAAATGGATCAAAAGGCAATTAAGCATAATCATTACAAATGGAACGATTAGAACGTGTAGCTAGACAGAAAAGTTCACCTGTTATTAAAGAAAACAGTTCTGCCCTCTCCCTCTTTTTTCTCGACACTCGCCCGATTCGTCACCTCTCGAGCAAACATGCCAGCTTTTAATCAATCACCCCGATGGGCCGGGCTGGTTTTAATGCGCATCTCCGTTCTTTATATCTAGCTTGTGTAATTCCCTTGCTACCAATGTCGCTTTCAAGCCTTACATCTCCTTTCTTTAACATGTAGAGTAAATGTCCCCCTCATTTCTTTCTCCTACATTACTCTTTTCATCTGCTGTCGCTGAATCTGAATCTCAGAAACACTGTCATCATGCAGGCACAGAATCGTAGCAGGAAAATATGTTTGCGGTTTGGGCTTGTTGTGTTGAATCCTAATGAGCTATCAGACACTGCAGGAGAAGAGCCTTCTCTTTTCCCTGTCAGGGTGATTTGCACGACTAGAAAATAGAAAATGAGAGAACCCAGCGGCCAGAAAGGCATTTTCTGGTCTTAGCAGAAGCTGGGTTATTACAGAGGATATTGCAGCAGTCATACCCGGGCACACTGACAGATATATATCAAGCCAGCATATGCCTCTCCAGAGATTTCATTCAAATCGAATAAAATACATGACAAACACATCAATGAGACATTATTTGTTTTAAATCTAATGAAATGAGTCTCACACCAGCTGCGCCCATGTGTCATCACACAAATAACCCCACAAGCATCAGTGCTTGACTTTGAAAAAAACAAGAACACACAACAAGCGCAGGAAGGAAGAAAGGAAGGCAGGGAATTAAAGGAAATAGGCGAGACGAAGCGCGGGAAGGATATCGTATGTTCTCGGGCTCGCTACATAACTTCAGGCAACCTGGAGACCGAACAGCCTCACTCTCTCTCGTACGGTGGGTGGGGAGAGAAATCACTAACACTGAGATGTGTCACTCAAACACAGCTGAGCCTCCCTGCTCGGTAACCTTGGCAACTCCCTGACCAATGGTCGGTTGGCAGGAGGTCCTTATAGGACCGTGACACTGACACGATCTCTGTGCTTTGAGAGGGTAAGCAGCGGTTGGAGAGGCCTCTCTAGGTTAGGAGCACAGCGACACACGTGTGACTCCAGTGCCGTCTTCCTAAAGCGTAGCCTCTCTGTGTCGTGTTGACATTGCAACCATCGCTCCTTCACTCCCTCTCTCCCTCGCAGTATCTCATCATTCTCACCAGCCTTCCTATTACCCTTCTTTCTTTTCCTCGCTCTTCTATCTGCCTCCCTTCATCGCCAGCACTACTTCCTGTATTAGTCATTATTCTCCTTCCTTCTGTCCATTATTTCTTCTTTTTTTCCCCTCTCTCATCCTGTCTCTTAACTCCAAATAATAATTCAAAGCTACGAGTAATTAAGTTTTACTGTGAGGGGAAATATGACCTGGGCCACTTAACTTTTCATTGTCAGTGGAGCATCATTTGTAGTCAAACAAATCCTGCCCCTCTCTCTGTCTCTCTCATGTTTGATTGAGTGTTTTTTCCCTTTCTGATGGCGTTTAGCCCCACTGATTAATGCGCTCAGGGCTCCATTAAAGAAATAGGAAAATAAAGAATTTATGCATTAATAAAACACGGTGTTCAAAATCCACCCACCTCCTCCGTCTCTGCACATGTTCTCGTTAATCTCCTCTATTTCTCCAATCCCTTCCCTCAAGCCTCCTTTCCTACATATTGTCTAGGTCCCTGTGCCTCCATCTATCCCTCCATCCTTCCCTCCATCCTTCCCTCTCCGTTGCTCTTCTTCCTTTCCCATCTACTTCCATCTCCAGTCCTTTTCTTAGTCCCTCATCTCTCTTTCCACCTTTGTAAATCTCCCAATTTTCCCCTTCCTGCTCCCCTAGCACCCATATCACATTCCTCCCCTCCCTTCATCTCTCCCTGCTCCGTCTCAATCACCCTCTGGAGTGTGATGGCCTCTTCCAAGGCGGAAGGATCCAAACAGGTTCTTGGTTGATTTACCATCAGCACCATCGAGCGGACAGCTCCATTTTAGGACTCAGCCTTCATTGTCATCACTGAACTAATTATGGTAAATTGGGGGGAGCTCATAGGCTTGCATTATACAGCGCCTTACTTCCAGAATCAAGATATATGTAGCAGATGTGAACAAATGATGGTATATTTTATCATAATTTCTGGAGACAGATGGTGATAGGGGGATATTAAGTGATGGGCTTGTTCCAGAATGGAGTTGAGCATTTGTGTAAGAAGTGAAGACATATTCCATCATCAATATGCTTGAGGCGTAGTATCAGTAAACCTCCAGCGGCAAGACAAGTTAAATCCATTTGACAGAAAGGTCACAAGTTAGAAAAGTAGCACAAGCACATGGCTTGAGGATGTATCAATTACCTTTCATGGGATAATACAGCATGAATAAACACTGTGTGCTTCTGTTGATAGGCGTGGCCTTATCAACTGAGTGGGTCGGATCCATTTCAGCATGGTAATGCTCCAAAACAAATTAGAAATTCAAATCAAAGAAATAGGTATTTTTGTGGTTGGACAAAAAGGGAGTTCTGCAAATGGCAGCAGAAATGCAAAAGAGCTCCAGCTGAGGCGAATGCCCTCCGTACAGTATAATGCGTACATGTACATATGCATGAGGCATTAACTTCACATGCCAGCCTCCCCTCTCTTCCTCATCCCGTTCCTCAGCCATGATTCGCTGCTATCTGCACGGGTGAAAAACGGGAATGAATAAAAAGAAGTTCAAAGCTGATCAGTTCAGGGTTAAGTGGGAGGGATAGTTCATTGACTGCTGCCAGATTTACCCGTCAAAGTACTATGAGACTTTGTTAATAACCTTATTTTATACCTTCTTGACTCGTGCTCTTGAATTGAGTTAACGTTGCAGTAAAGGTTTTAATACAGTGTTTTTGTATTCAAGACACTGCCATCAATATGAGACTTGGGGGGTAATGACAAACTATAGTGCAAGGACACGTGGGAAAAGACACATTTTCTAAAGTGGACTCTTCCCGTAGTGCAACAGAAAGTCACTCGGACAGAAAATCACTCAAGCCGGCAATCTACTCAACTCTAAAATCACTCAGCAGTCATTAGAGACTCTTGAGGCCTGACAGAGAGGAGCTGTCATACAACCACACTGGGACACTTAGATCAGCTGAGTCAGGTGTGTGTGTGTGTGTGTGTGTGTGTGTGTGTGTGTGTATATCTGTGTGTGCATGCCACGCTTCTAAATATGCGTGTTTCTTTTACTCAAACTCAAAAGAGATATATGCGTCACCGGAAGAGCCATATATGGCTCGAGAGCCAGAGGTTCACGACACCTGATCTATTGTAACTGGGTATTTACGACACTGAAGTAAACGTTAAATACCTGAAGGGGGCTCTACAAGGGAAAAACTACATAGTGGGGGTTTAAGAGCCACTCCATATATTAGATATACTACAGTCTCCTGATGCTAAAATTAAACCACCCCATTAAATATTAAGGAATACAGCTCAGCTCTGGGCTTGTGTAAAAAACATAAACATCACATAATGCACAGAACAACACCGTGTGACCGCACTGGTTGCTTGTTTTTTTAAATTTTTGCTGAGGAAGTCACCGTGTTCCACTATCACTATTACTTTCCCTCTTCAGGACCATATATGTTACCTCATATTATTAGACAGTCCCATCATGGGCTGTGTCAGTAATTTACAATGGGGGGGGGGGGGGTAAAGTAATTAAGAGAGTGAGTAATTGATAATTAATTTGAGTTATTACCTTTACAAGCCAGCACAACAGTCAAATGCTGAGCTATCAAGACACACACACACACACACACACACACACACACACACACACACACACAAAAAGACACACTCTTGAGACCGTGGAAGAATGAATCAAAAAGAGCACAAGTAAAGCACCGCCTTAAACGTAGAGGCCATTATATCAAACAGCGAGCCGCGGCACGCACAGCACAGCGTCTTTGATATATATGTGACACCGAGTTAATGAGATAATGAGAAGTCAGGTGCAACACTTCAGTTTATTGAGCGCCTTGATCATTGACTGAAATGGGAGCGACACACACACATGTGACAAGCTCCCCCCTGCAGCTGGCTTTGCGTGTGCACGTTTGTATCACTGCCTCGGAAGGAGTGCATGTGAGTAAATGTGCTTAATGCTCATGGACACATGTGTTATGTTTGTGTTTGTGTGCATCTGTGTGTGCACCTGCGTCATGTTTTTGTGTGTGTGAGTGATACCAGCGATAGCTGAGACACTGACCCGTTGTGACATGTAATATTATTCTGCTGCAGGAGATCGAAACTGAAAAGGAAGAAAATCCATAAAGCACCGGAAACACCAGTGACAGAGAGGAGTAAGAGTTTTATTGGGAAAGAGAAAATGCCTGAGAGAAAGATTGAGGGAGGTAGAGGGAGAGTGGCATGAAGAAAATGACACAGAGAGAGAGAGAGAGAGAGAGAGAGAGAGAGAGAGAGAGAGAGAGAGAGAGAGAGAGAGAGAGAGCACATCACTGAGGGGAAAAAATATATTAAGTTCTTAACCCTGCAGGAATCAAATAAAGCAAAAGGACGGGATGGAAGAAGACAAACACAAATAAATCAAACGGAGCCAGCGAACAAAAGATCCTGACGGACACATGAGGTCTTTAATCACATCATGGCCTTCCGAACAGACTCCGACTTGACATTACCATTCCAGGTATTCTGTTATTACAGTTTCTAAATGTATTTGTTGGTTCGTAAAGAAATTAGAACAAGTGGAAAGTCTTCACTGAAAGGATTTCATCGGTAATTGTCTCCTATAGCTGTTAAGTGTTTTACAGGAGAAGCCAGGCTTAGTTCCTAAATCTCCATTTAGCAGACCTTATGAAAAGCGGCTGAAAAAAAGCTATAATTTATTTTAGACTTCGACACCTCCTTTGAGACAAGCTTCAATGTAAAATCACATTGTGCCAATTTTCTCTGCGAGGACGAAGAGGAAGAGAAATCCGGTATTCGTCTGAGTCATTTGATGTCATGTTTTCCTTTATAGTAATGTGTTTGGGGATAATTAAATACAAATAACTAGAATTCCAAGGGATGTTTAAACATGCAGTCAAACATGGCAACAGTGTCACTGATGTTGCCACTGCAGAACACATCTAGTGAGAAGGGAACGGACATCAGTGCACCACTAGAGTGCACCCTGTAGCCTTTAACGCAGTGTGGATGCATAAGAGACTGAGAGAGGTGCAGAGAGGGATGAAGAGAATGAAGAGAATACGTATGAAGAGAACGGAGCATAGGGAGGGCTGCACAGTTCTGAACACGGAGCGATCGTAGCGCAGAGATTCTTCAAAGACAATGCAGTGCAGTGCAACACTGGAGGTGTCACCACCATCGCGTGGGATGTGCCCATGAAAAGCAGATCCTCTCTCCATCCTGGCTACGACCAGCCCCTCATGCAGCTCTGTCTACTGTCATCCTATCTACGTCTACGTGTTTTCCCATCAGCTTGATAAACCTGGGTTGATTCGCCACCAAATCCTCTTTTAAAGCTGCGCTGGAGGCTGAGCTGATCCCCTGGAAACTGCTGTTGCTGTAGTGATAGCACGACCACCTTTTAGCTGCTCTGTGGCTTCATGGATGTACACACAGGGGGAAACTGATTTCTGGCACCACTCCTTGTACAATCAGTGTAAAACTACACAGAGTTTCATTTTGGTCTTGTTGGCCTGCCATACTGTATCAACAGTGGTGGTAAATATCATAAGCACACACAGACACAGTCGTATCTCATATATTGCCACGAATACCTTGTCTAAGACGGTTTCAACTCGTGACATCATCCTTCTATGCAGCTCTGCGATAGAGACTAAGCTTTAGTCACCAATACTAATTTGTCAAAGTGGCAATATTTTAGGGTTTTTGACATACATAAAGCAATGTGATTGTTAAAAAAAACTGATTGAGAAATTAACAATATTTAAAAACTAGTGCAAGTTCACAGAGTTTCACACCATGGCGACTATTCATAAATGTGATTTTTTTAAATACATTATGTACAAATTCCCTGAGCCCTGCATTAAAGAAAAATACATATTTGTATACAGGACTCAAACAGAAATTATTTTATGAATGTATCTAATATTCTGACTTCCTAATAGCTGGAGTCAACAACAACAGATTCCTGAATTGGCATACCGAACATGCTACTAATTAGTTATATACGCTCAATAAATACCTCTGCCAACGAGCAAGGCATGTGAGTGAGTGTTAATAGTGGTGTGCTTAAATGCTGCATTTACCACATCATTGAGAAAATACCACCCGTCACTTTAATCACTCCTCCCAAGACTTCCAACGTTCCCAACGCTGGCTTCAGTTCAAGTCTAATATATTCTAGCGGGAGGAGGGATTGAGTGAGACCCTCACTGGAGAGGAGGGCGATGCAAACAGAAAGCGTGTACGCAAATGAGATGCAGAAGTCAGATATTTATGATCACCGAGGGAATTAAGTATTTTACCATGTGTGCGTTGTCCGTGTTTCTTTAACAGCGTTTAGATTTATCCCATTTCAAGACCGACGGCCTGACTGGGCTGTGTGAGCTGTATATAAATAAGGCTGTGTACAATGAGATATACTGTATACTACGGGAATAGTCAATTTACGTATATAAATATATTTGATCTCCATGGGAAACTGGACCTGTCAACATAACACCAGTAAATGGAACACATTAAAAGTCCATAAATACCTTTAGGTGTCAGTCATCCTGTGTGTTTACCCCAGTACGGCCTTTGTACCCTCTGCTTATTTTAGGCTACTAATTAACCTTTTAAATATACACATGTTATCACAATCGTGTTTACATTTTGTGTGAGTTTTGTAAAAGACTAAGAAGAATAAAAGAAGAAACCAAGAAGTCTAATTTTTTTCTTTTGCTTCTTTTGAAGAACACATTGATGATATCTGTCCACGTGCAAAGCAATGTGACATTATTTGTATTTATTTACCAGCTATTTCCTATAACTACGGGATTCAGTGGCCGTGCCTTTGTCACATGACTTGTTTTCATGATTCGTCTGGACATTCAGCATAACGCCAGCAGCGATGCTCTCAAGTCAAAAGGATGCATGGAGTTGTTGAGGAGGAATCAAAGTCAAGAAAAAAGCAGATTGAAGTTAGAACTAACATGTCATCCTTCATCCCCTCACTGCAGGGCCGGCGATTGCTCTAGGCGAACTAGGCGGCTGCCTAGGGCGAAAAATGGGTTGGGGGCGCCCTTAGACCTACTTCCCATCAGTCATAGTTAGAATAACAAGCATATTAAAACAGGTTTATTAATCATGATCATCCTAGGGCGCCCCTTCAGCCATACGTTTATTTGTCAACCTGATTTTTAGATTGAATGGATGGTTATTGTCGATATTTTCCTAATTTGGGGCGGTTGCGTTAAGTTGTTACGTTACGTTAGTTACGTGACGGCTCTAAATTACTTGGGCTGGAAGTAATATCTGGTGGCACAGCGCATGGACCACACGTCTCATTTTGCGTGAAAGAGATCGAACCCAGTGATGTTTTTATTTAATTATTTTCCAAATATGTGGGTGGCCCTAATTGCTGTCACATTACCTGTGACAGTAGCTTCTGCTGAAAGAAATTCTCTAAATTGAAATGACGTCACACCTACCTGAGGTCAATGATGAGAGGAACGCCTCAATGGACTGATGAGCATCAGCCAAGAGGTCTCAAGTCAAATATCATTTGATACCATCAATGAATTTGCCATCAGGAAGTCCAGATGAGTCAAATTGTAATGCTGTGTCAATTTTGAAGGTGAATAGAAATGCCAGAAACAACTGTTCATCTTCTATCATTTGAGATGGGGATATAACTACTAATAACTTTTGTTTTGGTACGTACAGTATCCATACAATCACTTTTGTTTGTAGAGGGTATAGGGTATAGAGGGTCATCATTTGCTTAAATGTCCTTAAGAGTGTTTTGCACAGTTTATTGAGTTAATTTAATTCTAACTTTGAGTCTGTAATAAATGATTTTAAATAATAAAAAAGAACATGTTCTGAAACTATTCTGGTGTTTGTTGTCCATGCACCATTTATTGTTGAACTGCAATGTAGAATAGTAAGTGGGTGACCAACTGACAAGTATTGTGTGTGTGTGTGTGTGTGTGTGTGTGTGGGGGGGTGTAGATATGAAAGATATATACTATTGTAGATCATTTAAAAATATGAGTTTAAAAAAAATACAAGTATTAAAAATACAGCCTTAGAGACTCATGTCATTTCTCCACTCAACTTCTTTTCTTACAATAGGACCAAATCAAGTGTGTTGACAAGGTAACATGTTGACAAGTGACGGCTTAATATAAAACCTCTTTGCTAAGAGTAATGAATTGCTTTGTTGATGCCGCCATTCTGCGACTGCAACCGTATGCAGAACACATCACAGTAGTCATTCGACTCCGATGATTGTTTCACTAACCCCGGTGATTTTACACGTGTCAGCGGCGTGCCAACTCATTAGAAAGGTAAACACCTACCTTGCGGATGCCTTCTTTGGACTCCTCAACATTTGTATCTCCTCCTCCGGTGCGGTTAATCATCCGCCACATCTGGGAGTACATGGGATCTCTCTCAAAGGGGTTCATAGATTTGGAGCGCACCTGGTCGTACACGGCAGAGTCCAGCACTGTACCGTAAGGCAGATCCGTCTGCTTGGATAAGTCCTGGAGTGACCTGGAGAGAGACGAGTGGTGACAAGGGTTAGAATTCACATTGTTTCCGTCAGTGAGAGCACATGGGGCTCAGTTCATCTCCTGGGTGTCACTGTTGTGGTGACACTGGGGCCATCTTGTAGCAGTGGTAATGGATGTTGCAATGCCCTGTTCTCAACAGCATGGTCCCTGTTCAAAGAGTTCCCACAATGCACTACACTGCTATCTCATCTGCTGCATGGATAACACTCTCTAAAGGTGAGTTCACACCAAAGCGAAACTATTTTTTCGCGCGACCGAAAGTAGACGCGAGTGGCTGCGATTGACGCAATATTTCTCCGGACGGGGCCTTTGGGGCGACGCAGTGTGGGCGACGCGTTTACAGCCGCAGCGGCGCATTTTTCGCCCCTAGTTAAACTATTTCAACTTTGAGGCGGTAATCTCGCAACTCGGGCCAATCAGCTCTTGAGTTGCTCCGCGCGTCATCGCTGTGGAATCAGAACAAGACGGACAATAATGTTATGAACACAACAGCGTTTAGATGTTCCGCTCTCGTAGCGCTGGAAGCGAAAGTCTTTCAGACGTAAGAATTAACTTCATCGGTGAAAGTGACCGAGCTGAGTGAGCCTACGGGTGATGTCATGAACCCAAACACGAGGGCGTTAGTGTGTGGGACGTCCACGACAAGTATGAAACAGAACTAGTGGTTAGTTATTCTGCTGGATGAAGGAGATGATAAGGGTCTTTACAGAGACGAGACCCAGAGATAAGCTCCGCCCCTTAGCGGAGTGTCTCAACACTTATGGTGAGAACACGGTCAATGGTCGAGTGAGTAAACTCACGCGTTTTGGGGGACGAGAAAAATGGCGTCACTTTTGGTGTGAACGCACCTTAACACAGCGTTTGGACTGAACAAATTAAAAATGGATCCTTCTGTACATTTCCGGTCCATGACAATAAACCAAAACCATTATGATGGCAATAGCTCACTCTTCTTTTTAAGCGGTTTAAAGTGATATTTTTTAAAGAGCTCCAAGGGTAATTAACTGAACTGAATAGCGGAAAGCTGTTTTGCTCAGCAGCATTCAATCAGTTATACCTGCTGGCCAATATGGCTCGAGTAACGGCTCACAGTTCAAAAGCCACAACTATAGAGACACTATAGAGTGTAGCGTGTCATAATCTGAAAACTAGATCGACAGGAGGGGGAAATGTGGGCGGCACAATGTGCAACCGAAAGCTGACATGCTAACAAAAGGTCTTTGGCTAGCTAAGAACATTGTATATCAGTATGTCGTCTAATGACTATTTCAGCACTAAAGGTGAAGTTGATCAGTAACATGATACCTATACAAAATAGTGATGTGAAATGTTAGCTGTTAGCAAGTTGATTGTAGCTCGCTATAAAATAAACATGTCTGTCCTTCTGTCTTGTTATTAGTTTCTTATTATTTCTCTCTTGTCCTTTCTCCTACACTCTATCCCTCACCCATACATCTCCACCTCTGGAGGAATACACAAGCTGTACTTAATTGCAATGAAAGAGTTTGGCCGCTGAGAAATGTAATGGAGAACCATGAGAGGAGCTAATTACTGTTTGTTTATTAAATGGCTGCTACGTAACGCCCATGGATTTGAAAGACTTAAGAGATTTGTAAAAAAACATTTTAACAAAAACGCTCAACATGTCCTGGTTAATGATGAACAGCAAGTGTGCATCTTATGTCATTAATCAGTGTTAATACAACCACAAAGCAGATTTGACAATGAGCACAAATCTAAGTAGGTACTGTTGCATTATAATAAGGTTGCCCACCCGGGCACACACATAACAATAATAACACATTCAGACGTTTTATGGCAGGTCACAGCTCTGGCGCTTTCTCTCGCTCTCTGTGATGCCCTTCTCAACTATCTCCCTGCCCCGCTCTGAAAGAGGAAGAAAAAAAACCTTTGAAGATTTTAATGAACTTTGCCAGGAACATGAATCTTTTATTGCCATCAATTAATCTTTGGCCTTAATAATCTCCCATCCCCACTACTCCCCTGTGAATATACACGCCTTTCAGCACACTCTTTGACGAGGATTCCCCCTTTGTGAATTGGTTTCACTGGGTAGTAACTCTGGTCTTGTAATTTAATGGTGTGAGCATGTGTGGGAGGCGGAGAGAGAGCGGGTGAAAATTGTCATGTCAGATGAGTTTAGATTTAATGGAGACAAAAAGTAAATCCACATAAAAATGGCTTAATGGGGATACAACCTCCGTAAATGCTCCCAAATTGGACAACACAGTCTAAAACGTATAGGTGTAAAGTTGGGTGGGGAATTGGGTACTAAAGGTGTCAGAACCACACTGTCTTTTTTCATTTTGTGTGAATCTAATATGTGCATGTGTGTATGTGTTGGCACATCCTTGCTTTCCTCTCCTGTGTGTATGCAAGCTCATTCTGAAACCAACTGTATTACCTCTAAGCAGACCAATGAGCAAGTAAATGGAGTGAATAGCAGCTGAATGTACCCTGTGATAAACACTAAGTGTGTGCGTGTGTGTTTGTGTGTGCGTCATAGAGAGAGAGGGAGGGAGAGAGAGATTGAAAAAGAGAGAGAGGTATAGATTAATTGTATGTTAATTAGTGTATACTAATCTGTGTGATTTCTGGTTGTCTCTGCATATTTGATTATCTGGCCATCTTCATTGAAAGCTATTGATTTGTCAATGCTCTAAGGAATGGTAATACACTGTGCAACCTTTAAGGAGAATAGATTAACTGCGTATCTCTCTCTCTCTCTCTATATATATATATATATATATAAAATTGTTTTTTTATATTTTTTATATGTTTTTTATATTTAGCTGGATAGACTTTGGTTGCTCTGCCACCTCATGTGTTAGGAATCGGTTAAGAGGCAAATCCCTCCATTTGAGGAGAGTCAAAGAATGGGCTTTTGTTTTTAAAGAGGCCAAAAGACAAAGAGTACCTTGGCTCTGTTATTCTGGTGGGAAATGAATTTGGGTAAAGGCACTAGAGCCGCGATTAGTTCATTAACTTTTTACAAATGGCTGTAGACACTCTGCAGACATCAGTGCAACCTTGAACAAGCAATATGCACTGGAGCCATACCTTTCTCTTTTCACCCACACAATGGTAATAGCATGAACATGGTCTTCCAAGTATAGGCTAGCTACCTTTAAAGGCTACTAATGTTTCTTTTTAATATGCACTAGGTCTAAATATTGGAGGAATTTGGGACCTAGCTGTTCATTTTCTTAGTATAATATTCAGGTATTTAAGGCGATTCATATTCTTATTAATGATTATTTTTGTATGGAGGCAATTTCATTATATGGCGCTCTCCTATTTATATTTATATATTTATGTTTACTACCCCAACTGTTAAGATGGTAAACGTCATTATTTTATGACCGCACCACAGGGAGAGTTCTGCTATTTCCCCTTTTTACCAACAGAGGGCGATAAAGTGATAAAGCAAAAAGAGAACTTGTAGACTTCAAATAATCAAATGAGCTGCTGACACATACACACGCACACACACGCACACGCACAACACACACACACACACACACACCCCAAGAAACACACACACACACAAACACACACACACACAAAATACCTAATGTATTATTGTTATTATGTATTGGTATCAGCAACCATAACATATGACACATGCTGTTGGGATTGAGCCAGGAAAGGAGCGTTTTTCAATTTCCCCATCCTGACAAATTCTTCTGCTCCATCTCTTTCCTCTCTTAACAGGTGCCGCCTGCTTTTCTCATATTTTTACCCCTTCAAAATCTATTTCTCAACATGACTCATCACCTCGGCCAAAACCCTTCCTACCCTCCTATCCTCTGCCTCCCCCCTCTCCTCATGTCCTAATCCCTCTAATCTTTTCTTCCAGTTCTCTTTATTTCCACTATCTAAAGTTTTGTCACTCCCTCTTCCCTGTTCTATGTTTCTCTCTTGCTCCCTCTCTTTGCTACTCTTCACTGCCATCCCTGACTGTTTTCCTAAAGGATTCTCTCTGAAATTGAGGGGAAAACATCCAAGCGTAAAATAGTCCAGTGAGGGCTCTGAACGCTCACTAGTTATTTCATTTCCAGAATGAAATAAGGGCATTAATACCAAAAAAGACTGCCTGTCCTGATAGCTCACTGAGACACACGTTTGCTATCTTTCATAATTCACTAATTTACTCTCTCAAGCACTTACTCACAAAAGCATTTTCATAGGATTGCAGGCTAATCACAACATATCGATCCTCTTTTCATCCTCATGTTCTTCATCTAGCTGTTTCGTTGTGTTGGGATGACTGTAAGTTGTTTTGTGTCCCTCCCCTCGCTCCCCACCACCCTCCACCCATCTTTGGAGACCCGAGGCCATGTGGCTGCTGCTGTTTAGGCGGTAATTATGCCACTAATGACCCCAGAAGAGTCAACACATTAAAGATAATGCATTGACATTTATGGAAATCCTTAATTAGCTCGATGGATACTGAATGAGGCGGTAAACAGGCACTCATTAATGACGGCACATTTGAATGAAAAACTAAAACAATAAAGGGAAAAAATTAAGTAAATAGATTTCTTTCCACGAGCCCAGACAGAAGGAATTGGAATAGAGCGTGGCGAAAAACAGACAGTATGCAGAAGAAAGGGTGGAGACGAAAATAATAAAAGGAGGAGGTCTGCCAAAGACAGGAAAAGAGGAGGAAAAGAAGAACGACGGAGAGACAAACTGAAGGAAACAAATCGAGAGACAAATAGTGATGAGATTTAGAGAAATTAATGTTGTTTATTCCAAAGCCAAGCACAATTGACTGTGGCACTGCCGGGCATAGCGGATGCTTCGGCATGCTGATTAGTCCAATGAGAGATGAGTGTTTCCTTGAGCCACCAGGAGAGAAGCAGCCACACATATCATCACAAGATAAACACAGAGCAATAATGCGAGGAACATGCAAACTCGTACTTTTTTCCTTTTGTACCCTCTCTCTCTCTCTCTCTCTCTCTCTCTCTCTCTCTGTCTGTTTCCCCTCATCTTCCCTAACTTCATCACTGAAAACACACACACACACACACATAAACACACACACACACACACAATGATACTTCCAAACTTGAGGCAGACAGGAAATTACTATCCTGCAATGGGGTGAAGAAGGAGCGGAGGAAGGATGGCAAGGATATGCGTGTCCATGCGTGTGTGTTTGTGTGTGTGTGTGTGTGTGTGTGTGTGTGTGTGTGTGTGTGTGTGTGTGTGTGTGTGTGTGTCTTCTCGCTCATGCATTACAACTGCCTGGTAGACTAGATTTCCACACTGAGCAACAATCAAGCACACTGGGGAAACCTGCGGTGCGTCTCTGTGTGTTGTCAGGCTACACACACACACTCTATGGCCAGTGAACATAAGTGTGTGCATGCTGAGAAGCATGCAACCATATATACTTTTGTGCTCATATAATTAATGAACGGGTTTAAGTTATTGCATCCTGGTTCTAATCTCAAAAGAACTGTTCCTCAGAAATCAAAGCCCCAGGCGCATCATCATGAAGCCAGCATGGCTGACCTCTCTCGACACCGGAGGATACTTACTGTATAGAGTTCTCTATGCGGGAGATGGTGAGGAAGGCGGCCAGGTTGGCGGTATACGAGGAGATGACAATAAGAGCAAACATCCACCACACGCCCATCATCATCCTTGTGGCTAGAGTGGTGTAGGGTACCTCTCCACCTAGACCCAACGAGAGACAGAAAGGAGGTTTAACACAAGCACAGAAGGAACAGGGGGCCACGTGGATGCAGGAGGAACATCTGTTCAAGCAGCAAAGCACATCTTGAAAGATTATGTTTGGATTAACTGATCTGATCTTCACACGGAGGCACTGCAGAGATTCAATATTTGCTCTCCTAATAAGACATCAAAACAACACATATTTGAGGTGTGATAACATTCATATATTCCAAGACTGCATTAAACTCTTTGGAAATGTGTAAATATATCTGAAAACGCCAGCGGGCATAACTGTTCACGGAGAAGTTAAGAAATGTACACCTGCCGTTGCAATAAATTATCTTGACAAACGTCTTGATCAATCTGAACAGAACGTGTACCTGCGTGCTGGGTCCTCCCATTAGGCTGTAATGCCGCCTGCAGCACATTATAATAATAAGTGGCGTCTCCCTCTTAAAACCTCTTTATCCCCCGGCTGCCGTTTGAAATCGTGTTGTCAAAACAGCAGCCTCGGCTTTCTGTGAGCTTTTCAACTTGTCCGTCACTCTCACAGTCACAAAGGAATAATCCATCCATTTGAACAAAGAGTAGCACACGTATAACAACAGTACTCCAAACAGACGTATTTATGCACACTTGTTGACAATCACGCGCGCACACATTTAGGCGTGCGTACGAAAAACTCACAAATGAGTACCGATTGATTCGCAGCCAGTGAGCTCTTTCTCACGACCTTCATTGAAGCCTGTTAGAAATGAGCCCCATTCATCCTTGTAGCGGGGGTTCGCCGTTACATCGACTTAGACCGGCGGACGACACTCTCCTCTGCCACTTGTTTTAGTCCAGACTCAATAACGTATTGGATACCCACACAACGCCCCGCTCCCTTTATCTCACACCGCTTCTCCTTCTCCATTGCGCTTCCTGCTTTTTCCATCTTCCTTCCAGTGCATCGCTCACGACGTTCGATTTCATTGGAATATCTGATGTCGCTGCCTCCTTGTCTCTGGTGTTTACTGTATCTCTCTCCAGCAAAACATTTGCGGGTGACATCTAGTGTTACCATGAGCCTATATATATATATATATATATATATATATATATATATGTGTATGACAGTTCTCTTTATATTCAGTTCAAATAATCCGATTGCATGTTCGCCAGCGTCTTAGGGGACGTTCGCAAGTTGCGGCTAGAAACGCGTGGAAAACGCCATCCATGCTGCTTTGATCCTTTTTATCCAAGTTGCTCGGGGGGTGGTTGCGCTCCTGTCGCGCCTGCTGTTACTAAGCAACCAAAACCTATATGCGCTGCGATGACAAAGATGAAGTCGTGGTTATTCAGCAGTAAGCCTCACTGACGAAAACTAAACTAATTGAAAACAAAAGATACAAAGATTTCCACCACTGCAAATCCCCCACAGTGGCTTCAAGGCTCGATTTGGTTATATTTAGTCAATATGTTCTGATCTTTGAACCACATCTTGTGACACAGCAGTAAGCAAGTAAACTCGTCTGTGAGACAGACGGTAGAGATCTAGGGTAACCCTGCACTCAAATTAACTTATTCTGATTCCTGGCTGCAGAAGAGACTTTTATAAAATATTTAATAATGCTGTGAAAATTACATTTTCTAGGTGGACAGTTTTTGGTTCTTTTCAATGTTTTATATATGGTCTCTGTCAGGCACGTGCACAGACATTTTGGGGGGCAGGTGCTCAAACCCCCAAAAAGGGCACCTAATGCAAAAAAAAAAAAATCAGACAGAGTTGAAGCATGAGCAGCAATGCACTGATGAGTAGGGATGGGCATTGAGAACCAGTTCTGTTTTAGAACCGGTTCCCAGTGGACCGATTGTTTGGAATCGTTAGCCAGATTCCTTAACGGTTCCGCTAACGATCCTCTGTGGCATTGCGCATGCGCAAACTTTTTCGGTTTCTTCTTCAGACTGCAGCAAACATGGCAACTAGCAGAAGCGTTCTAAAGTGTGGCTCTATTTCACACGACACAATGACAACTACGCCACTTGTAACATGTGTAAAAAGTCTATTTCGTCGAAGGGAGGAAAAATAACATATGAATAAGCATTTGAACACACAGCATGGAATTAAATGACAGGATGTCATGTGTTCGATGCATGCAGCAGCTCGGCTAACGTCGGTGCTTCATCTCTTTCTGTCCAAGCTAAACTCCTCAAAGTGATCACAACCACTCACTGTGTGAAGCAAGTTGCCTTTATTGTGTGTAGTGGATCAAGTCATCTTCTGTCCCTTCGTTTGAAGCATACGTTTGAGCTCCGGCATTGGAGCTAAAATGCTCCAGCATCGTCTCCCATTAGTGATCACTTCACGTTTGGATTGAAAGTCCAGTTTTGAGAAATATTTGATCGTAATGGTGTTAATTATCGGAGGGCGTGTGTTATTAGCAAACGTTCGCGTTATCGTGTTAACCCATTATTAAACTGAGCATATCGATTTTTAATCCATTATTAAACTTAGCATTAAACTCCGCTAGCTTAGCTATAGAATCTTCCATTTTCAGCCCCCTACATTGAGGCAGAGGTAGTGTCTAGAAATATAAGGCACCTTTTAGGCATGTATATCACAAAACAGGCAGAACAAGAGAGATGTTTAATTACTTAGCCCCCAGAATACATTTTATTTAAGTTATTTAAGTTTTATTTTAAGTTCAAGAGGAATATGTATAAATGTTTTTGGTTATATAAACAAATGTAAATGTGTATATCTATACTGTATATGGTGTGTGCAGCATTATCGAAAATTATAGAAAAGACAATTAATGTAAATAAACCCGATTGTGCTCTTTTTTTCCACCCCTTGCCCAATAAGAATCGATAAAAGAATCAATAAGGAATCGAATCGATAAGCAGGAATCGATAAGGCATCGGAATCGTTAAAATCCTATCGATTCTCATCCCTACTGATGAGGCAATAGATCCTCAACCTGCGTTTCCTCTGGCAGCATCAGACCACTAGCATACATTTTCTTCATAAATAAAGATGAATTATTATATGGTAACAACAGTACAAGCATTTTGATTGGCTAATGGGTCGTTATGCCAGCCACGTATCGCCCTCCTCGTCGGTCTGATTCTGATCCGTATTTCCCTCTGACCTCATTTTCAAAATGAGCGATATTGATAGAATCAACAGCCAAGAGCAGTGGTCCTTAAACTAAGGCCTGCGGGACGGATACGGGCCGCCTCCACATTTGGCCCAGTCCTCTGAACAATACCAGAGAGGCATTAGGATTTTTTTTCAGTCTGGCCATGCAAATCCTAGACTCCTGTTAAATAGAACGGAATAAGAATTCTCTCTCTCTTCTCTCTCTCTCTCTCCTTCTCTCTATTCTCTCTCTCTTCTCTTTCTCTCTTTCTCTCTATTCTCTAAACATAACTAACATCAGTAAACAGCTGCAATGCTTTGAAATCACGGATTTTGTGAGTTTTAATTTGTTTATTTTTAGGAAATGTGGCACCAGTTGGTTAAATTATCACAAAACAACACCGTCATGACCTGTGTGTCTGATGCTGCGGGTCAGAGGAGAAGGAGGTGCACCCGCTTGGCGGCGCGAGGAGGAAGCTAGTGAGCTATTTCTGATTGTCTGTTGTGTAGCCCATTTCGTCTTTTCGATTGGCTGATAAGTGGCATCTCACGGCGGAACTCCAGGAGCTTGATTCCTCCACAGTGAGAACGGCTCATGTTTGCGCGCTGCGGCACATTAAAACATAAAAAAGCACCAGTGTGCCGCGACTAGGGCTCTATCTGTGCACGTGTCTGGTCTCTGTCGCTGGACAATGTTTAAATTAAGGCAAAATCATCTACAAGAGACTTTTATGAAAAGTTAATTTTGTTTTCTGCTCTAAATGCATGTGTGTGCATTAGAGAGAGAGAGAGTGTGTTAGAGAGAGAGAGAGTGTTAGAGAAAGAGAGAGGGCGAGAGAGAGAGAGCAGCAAATACCAAGATATTGTATGAACTTGGATTTATGAAGCTCAATACAACTAACCTAACAGAACATTGAGAGATGGCAGAGAGAGCCCTTTGAAATGGTTTTCTTGAAGACCGGCCTGGCATTGATTTTTAAAGTGCCGAAATGTCAGAAATATCCAGTTTACCATGCACTCAGACATCGGCTCTAGAGATGTTAATAAAATAGTGTGTACAATAGTTAATGTTCCTGTCACGCTGTCAGTGTCTGTCTCCCTCTACGCTCAAGTTACTACACCGACGAGATATATCTTATTATGGTGCAATTCTTTACGGTCCAATATCTACTGCTGGCCATTCAGGTCAGCCGTACTCGACATCACAACAAGGCCGAATCTTCATGCGAAAGCTGAGCCACTATCTTGGAAGTTCAAACTAAATATCCAATGCGGTGCAGTATCCTGACATCTTCCTTTTGTCAAATAAATGACGTGAAAAATGAACCCACAGTCACGCATCCCTGATCTAGTGAAACCATTGTGTGAAAAGGGTGCTGTCAAACAGTGTGTCGTGCTATAAACCCATCTCATTAAATTGTATCCGCACGGTGCTCTTTCAAAACTGCCTTTCAGACAATGTCTCCGTAGAGAATAGAGGCAGTCAGCAACCCATCAAGTCTGTATGTATGTATCTTTACCTTTTGTATCTTTATAAAAAACATAATTTCCTAGAGCTGACAAAAACAGCCCCATTACGCACAACCAGTGGCCACTTGCCCATAGAAGGCTACGCGGGACCTGGCCCCACCCACCTTGAGCCACACACACACACAAAAAAAGATTATAATAATTCCATTTTTATTTATAAATTTAAAAAAATCGTCAATATTTGTGTTTTGGAGGTATGAAATATACCCAGTAATATTTTTTTATAGGAAATATGCGCAACATATATGCTTTTCCTGCACGTCCTCTTGCATCAGCCGAGCTGGGGCCTGATCGTCATGGCCCACAGGAGACGGGTCTAAGGAGCAGTTGAGTCGTACGCAATTTAGCCAATCATCGCCCTACAATAGGTTCAGCTTGAGGTTAAAGTCATCTTGACCAAAAGATTTCGGGAATCTCGTTAGGGATGAGTCGTGACTTTAACACCGTGACCATGGCGAACGCAAGAAGTGTAACACCCTGTTCTGTTTCTCCTGTGTTCCGTGTCTCCTATGTCTCCTCTGTGTCTTCTGTCTTAATTGGTTAATTCCCTGCACCTGCCCTCAGCCACGCTTGTCTCGTTAGTGTCTGATGTCGTACACCTGTGTTTCCCCCCTATATATTGTGTCAGTCTTTCCCTTGTCTGCTGTTGGATTGTCATCTATGGTTCTGTGTCTTTTTCCCGTCGTCCTGTCCATGTTTCTGATATTGCCTACTTCGACCCTGACTGCCTGCCTGACTTTTTTGGTGGAAACTGCTTTGACTCATTAAAGAGTGTTTTTTTGTTGTTTCATATTGCGTCCCAGCCTGGCTCTCTGCGCCTGAGCCTTACCCCGTCAAAAAGACCTGACAAGAAGACCCGACCCTAACACGGTAAAATCCCTCCTCCAAGACCCGTTTGAAAGAAAAACGTTGCCAGAGAAAATACATGTGAAACAGCTGGAATCAGACCAACTGGACCTCACTCTTAAGACAACAGACTGGCTGAAATGTTATTAAATATTGAATTGTAAAAGTGTTTAGATAATTTTAAATATTTAACTGCAAAGTAATAATAGGTATTTGATACCTTTTTCTGCATTGAATCACTGGAATGTTTGCTGAAATTGTTTGGATGGTGACACCCAAAAAAGAAAATCCACCAGCCGCCGCCGCGCACAACACAAACATCGTCTGAAGTCACTGTGAGCTTTCACAGAGACGCGGTGACATTGACATCTCTAGAAGCACATGCTGTCAGACTAGGACGAGGCATCTGATTGGCTGTTAAGGAGTGATGACCTCTAATATCTGAACCATCAACTGGCACAATCAGATAAAAGATGATTGTGCCGACAGCAGTCGGCGTGCATTGTGAGGATGAGGTGGCTGCTCCTCCCCAAGGGCTCATCCAGAACCACTGAAGGAAGCCAGTGGCGACTCTTTTCTACAGGACTTAAATGAAGGTTTTCTTCCAGAAGTGCAACTGTGGTTGCGTTCCTCAAACTCTCATGTCAAAGATAAGGTGCTTGTATGTGTGTATATTTGAGGATTCGAGAGGAGGCATCGCTAGCATGAAGCAGCTTTTGTGGATGCCAGCTTCAAAGGAACCCCATTGTGTCCCTTCCCCCGGTCCATTCTTGCCATAATGTATCTCCGTGCTCCCCCTATCATTCTCCACTGTGCTTCCCCTTAGCTGCGGGCAAAAGATATTTCTCCATTTCTTACGACAACACTCGAAAAGGAGTCCAAAAAAAGGAAATGGCAAATAGAACCATGTGTACAAAAACTACAATTATGTTAAGATTAATGACCAGCAGGTGGCGACCACTCCGATTGCAAAAAAATAAAGGGTCTGATTGTATAGACGACTGTGAGAAAATGACATAACTTCTTAAATGAGTAAACACGGTAAACAGGAGTTCATGGTTAAAAACGGTAGTGTCAAGTCTTGATGTTCATTTTGTAAATGATGGTCCTATTTAGAGAGAAATACATGATGCAGCAGGTCATGCTTTAGGGCGGGGCTATTTTGTGAGCGACAGGTTGGTACCACAGGGTGTTCAAGTCTGGGAGTTCTCCATGTTTATGTTTTACGATGTTAATCCTATCAGTGTGTTTTCAGTTCATGTTGAGGATAATTATAATGTTTTTGAATTTTGTATCTGTTTTAATCAGGTTGTACTGAGCTTCACCCTCGTGTCACTTTTGGTTGCTCAAAAAAGGGAAGATGGCAATGGCCTGAAGGCCCAATTTGAGGCTTCAAACCCAGGAGAAAATCACGAACACTTGGTTCACGCACACACACACACAGACATTCACAGTTATTTTGAAGCCTCCCAAATATCGGGCAAAAACATCCAGTCCTCAGATATGAGATCACAGGACACACCCTTCATCCCCCTGTCTTCTAATCAGAGAGGAACATGATTGGGTGAAAATGCCCTCTACCCTGTACATGTGATGCAATGTTTATTGTAGAATGCGTTACATGGTGCAACACCTTTCCAGAGGTCACTGTAAGACATGTTGTCTTAGTTACCTTTTGACTCGTTAAGTCGAGTGTGCACTTGATTGGTTAGTGCTCAGGGTTAACGGTTAGCGGTGTCTTCCGCTAGTTTGCTCGACCTTTAGCGTGACAGTGATCTTTCAATTGTATTGTGAGGAACACCAAATGACTTTACTTACACAAAAGAAGCTGCATTTCAAAGTTCAACCCAAAGTCATCTATGACTGATACAAACAGAGTGCGATGTACAGTTGCTTCTTTCTTCTCGCATAATGACAACACTGCATTGGAGAGGAGGGAGTGAGCAGTGCTGCAACCTCGGTGAAAGGAACCCCTCCGCATTTTAGTGTAAATGAGACAAAGGGAGTCAACTGCTGGAAAGAAGTTGCACCGGACAAATTGGTGATATGGACTCGCTCTGTTATCGTGCACAGCCGTTAGAATATGGCTGCTGCGCTCTTCACTGCATGCTGTCGATGTCAAACAAGCACCTGGAGTCACTACTTGATTGTGCTGAATGGCGGTGAGGGGGTGCTTGAGGCGTCCACTTGGGCAGACTTGTGGCCCTGAAATCTCATCCCAAAACTGCATCAGCAGCACAGGTTTTAATAATCAATCCATCTCCCTCTCTGCTCTTCTTTCTACTACTTTAGACGCTGAGGAGGAGGGTTCATGGTGTCGGTCCACGCTTCTGGAAATCCACTTCTATCATATGTCCCATCAATTTCTTTTAAATCGACGTTCCCGCTGCCAACTGTTCCGAGGGCTCCTCTTCAAAGTTACAGCATCGCACTCCAGTATTCTTGGATGAAAGAACACTAGATAGGTTCATTAGAGATTTTTCAAATGAGGGTAAGGAGAGTTTGAATATGTTCAGCTGATGTCAGCTCCCAGTTGGAATAACTGCAATCTCGCCACAAAGTGATGTAACTTTCCTTCTTTTTTTTTTGCTACAATTTGGCCAATTCCATTATTTCACAGCCCTGGAAAGTGTCTTGCTCAAGGACATGTTGGCAGTACAGGTTAAACGTCAATTGCAGGTTGGTCTGTGTGACCATAGTGTTGGTGCAATGGGTTCACATTAAGTATAAATCTGAAAGCAGAAGTATAAAAAACAGATTTGAAAGATTAATCACAAAACAATTTCTCTGGATCCAGCACGCTGAAGGCAAAGGAGTTCTGTGATGTGGAACATAAATCATAAGCGTCTCGGTCAGTGACAGTCATCTCCGACTTCTCCAGAACCAACACACATGCAGTTTTAAAGAAGTAGAGGACATTTGCGCCGAATTGACATTTCTATAGATATTGTGTTTTTTAAAGCATTAACATTGCAGCACATTTATATTTGTAACTATATAGTCCACACACAATCAGTTCCTGACAGGTACTGACTGTGAATGCTACAGTGGAATCAGAACAATACAAGTCATACAAAGGAAGCTTGTTAAGGGCTTTCGTACAGGCTACTGCTATCTATTGTTCTTTCATTACTTCGTAGCTATACACCGGCTGCTTTTCTTTACTTTTCAATTCATTCTTGCCATCGTCACATTTAACGACTGATTTTACAGAGTATTCTATTGCAAACCTAAATAATGAAGTTAAAGATTCAGCATTCTTCTTCTTTTGTTGGAGCACTTTGAAGTTATTGCGGCTGTCAGAGCGTAGAGTCCTCTGTGATGGTACAGGGAGGCTTTTTGAATCTGAGATTATTATAAGTCAGAAAACATAAGCCCTTTCCTAAACAGTTATGACTTGTTCCAAACTTTCTTCTGCTGTCTAAAAGAACCTCACGCAATACACGTGGTCTTCATTGCAATGAATGAAACGGCAGATCTTTGTATATATTTTGTTTTTCAGACATTCGAGACAGCTTTCCACTTCGCTGTGAAGATGGTTTCTCAAGGCAATAAAAATATATCTAATTTTTTTAAACTCTACAAAGACAGACGGCTGTTCAAAGCAAGAGATCCACATTAAAGAAACAACTTCTTATCAAAGACCAAAATGATTACATTAAATGTCTAAAGTCATGTACTCTAGGATCATGCGGGTTGAGTGAAAAGGGCAGAAAGAATATTGCAAACAGAGAAATAAGGTGTTTTCCACACAATATCAGGTGTTTTAAGTCATAAGCCCGTCAGTAGAGCCACTTGAAGTCGGGAAAAACACGTTTGTCTTTCAAATCAAGATCAAAACTGAACATATTATCTGTGCTCTGGCAAACACTCTAATCTCCAATATCTGCAATCATGACTGATGTAATTAAAACTTTCTCCAGGCAACATAATAATAGAAAAGTGTGCATGCGTGTCACTGATCTTATCACACTGTTAAAGATCTCAGCGCATTCAGGCTCAGGTTCCGAGTAAGGTAAATAGATAATAATCCTCTTCAATCACAGTATCACCACATTAATTGCTTTAAATTGTAGGAGAGGAAGCAAAGGAACCCACAAGAGCCTCGGTACGGAAACATTGTGGGACAGTCTGACTGAGAACTCGTGCTAATCAAAACGTAGGCTGCACTTTGGCTGCTATTGATTTGTTGTTGTTTGAGTCAACAAGCCCCGGAGCTTCGCGAGGTAAACAGAATCAAAGCGGAACACAAAATGCACATAAACACAACAAGTTTTCCTTTTTTTTAATCTCCTCTGGTTGAAATGAACGGGCGCAGCCGGAAACGGAGATAAAGAAATGACAGGAGCCGTTGTTTCCTGCAGGATTGGAGCGCAGAACGATTCCACGAGTCTTGTCGTCAACTCATCTGCATCAAACACGTTGCTGCGCCCCTCTGCCCGCCTCCCTCCCCTCCCCCTCTCCTTGTTGACACGCCACAGTTAAACGTCGCCCCAGATGAGCGCAGCGTTAAAACCAGCGGTGCAGCGGGCACATCTGGTAGGAATTTATATGTATGAGGTTTTCTTTTGGAAGCTTCAAATCTCACCACGGAGGAGGCACCTCCTCTACCTCCGACAGAATCGTTATTTTTTTTCGGAGTTATTTTGCGCCGCCTTATTTCTCCTCCAGCACCGGAATCACTCTCCAACCGGCGGTGTTCCCGTGATTATGAACGACTTGGGAAAGACGTATTACGGCGTTGGGGCCAGGGGGTGGCGAGGGAAACGAGTGGGGAGAGCAGAACGAGCGAGGAGGAGGCGCACCTCTCCTGCTCCATTGTGCGTGTGCTGCCTCTAATACCTCTGGCTATCTGCCAGAGCGAAGAGGGATTTTCCATGTGGTTGGCAATTTTTTCAAGCCATCAAGCGCCGCCATTATTATACGGATCCAGCAGGCCAGTAATGTTGAGGATTTGAGCGAAGAGGCATGAAGTATACGATTCGGAGATGCGCATAATGCTATCTCTATTCCCAGCATGCTCTTTGATTTCCTGTAAGAACCCTAGGCCGTCATCAAAACATGATGGAATATAAATATATTTGAAGCGAATGGTAAAGAAATGACATATTGACGATGTATGAGTGTGTTTGCTGTTGAAATAGTGTTCATGTTTGGATTAAGACGAGAAGTGTGAAGAAAGAAGGAAACTAATAAAAGGGGAGAGGCAACAAAATGGCACATCACCCCATTTATTTTTTGTTTGTTGACCTTTCTCAACATTTAATATTCATTAGACACTGGGTTGTATATTCTACAGCATTCTGCCGACTCAGAAAGTTGATGATTAGGTGGAAGTAAAAGTTAGTGTTTCGCTCTTGAAATTTCGGGTTCATCACGTGACTCTCCAACAGCAAGAACAATTTAATAAAAGGAGATTCAAACTGATGTCAGACATCGAACATGTTGATTGTGGCAGGAGAGGTCTTGATTAAACTTGGCATGACACACACAAAATGTTGCCCATCAACTTTTGCCAGAAGCGTTTATTTTGTACTTCCTGAATCCTAATTTCAGCTGACAAAGTATGCAACACATTTCATTTGTTTTCTTGTGTTTCTTGTGTTTGCACAAGAAATGTGGTCATTAAAATACAATAAACCTGTATGCTTTACATTTTTATTTCATTCCGTCCAATATGCACGCTGCGATGCATCCGATACGCTGATGCTAAAAGCTCATTCATGAAGAGAATAAACCCACATTATTTAGTTTATAAATAATTTCCCTTTAGCTATAAGTGTAAGGATGTGCTGGAGAAGTGTTGGTATTATGGTAATTGCTTCAATAAAATTATTAATATTTATGGGTAACATATTAATATTTCATATTGGCAATGATTCACCTCTGATGTTGACAAATTGCTCTGGACTCTGTTGGTGATGACGTGCTCTCCATACAGACTCATCCGCAGTAACACTGTAACAGACTGAATACCCACGAGAGGCGCACGCACACACACACACACACACACGCGCACACACAATACAAAGACACACAGTCGCAATCACAATGAAAGTCAGTAAACGTGATATGCAAAGAGGTTGAACATTGATTTCAGCGTATTAAAAAGGATCACTGAAGATTACAAAAGCTACAATTGAATAACTATTTTTTATTTCTTCATATAAAATTTCTTGGGAATTGAAAACAGCAGGAGATCAAAGGGAAGAGAGAGAGAGCAAGATAATTTGAGTGTGGGGGATGAAGAAGGTCAGAGAGAGACTGCCAAACTGGCCAGAGGACCAAACCAGAGATCATCTAAATGCATTAAATGAGGCCTCTGTGTGTGTGTGGGTGGGAGTGTGTGTGTGTGTGATACACAAGTGTTTGATCTTGTTGTGTGCTTGGTAAACACGCTACATCATTACTGCAGGACACAAATGTTATACTTTGCAGTCGCCTGCTACCTCGTAGCTGATGTACTGGAAAAAAGTCAACAACTGGACATTTCTGTGGATTCTAGAACATATCACAATAACATGTGGCATCCTGGTATTTAGCATTTGAAAATAATAAAATAAAAACTAAGAAACTCAAAGTAGCTCAATCAGAACTGACTACACTAGGCAACACAACAGTGCAGCTGTCCAGACTCTCTACCAGAAGATAACGGTAATTGTAAAAATTCCACTTCATTGTGACTTTTTGGCAATTTCAATTTAGAAAATACAATCTAAATGAAATGCTGATTGCTTTACTGCAGAACGTTTAAATATGCCTACAATGTTTGTCATTGTATTAATATTTAATGCAAGTGATGAAAAACTCATCACAAAAAGATAAGACAAAACAGTATGTGTTGTTATTTTTTGGCGGCTGCTTCTTCGAGCAAAGTGTGACAACAACATGGTGAAGAACGGGCTGCAGTCGCCTCTGAGGAGTGTCTGGCTCTTCTCTGTTTGGAATTTCACCTGTGGTGGTTAACATGTTTAAAATGGTGTGCTTCCACAACATATATACATAGTGTGCAGGACATTTTCCCATTGTGTTATATTAGGCTTAAATTACATCTACAAAGATGATTAAGAGGGCACACACAGCTCTCTCCCTGAGACGAGGGTCAGCAACGCCAGACAGAGACAGACACAGCGGCCTGGTGCTGCTCCAGTCTTAGAGAGGGGACTGCAGAGTGAGGACCGGGAGGCTAGGGTGCTAGTGAGAGAGCTCACCGTGTGCGTGTCCATGTTTTCAGCAGCGTTGCTGCTACGCTTCAACCACGACTTCATGATGTGAGTTTAAAAGCTGGCAGTGATAGACGCGTCATGACCGTTAGCATGTGACACGTTGGGTCAAACCATCCTGATATGGGGGGGACTCTGGGTTTTTAGGATAATTAAATTAAATTGCCTACTTAATATACAATTCAGTTTATGAACTTACACTTGTGTTTTATTGAATATTTATTAAATAACTATTTTAAATAACTATTTTAATGGATAATAATTTTGAATAGATTTTCTTTTTTTGTATCTCACGTACCCCCTGGAGTGCCTTCACGTACCCCCAGGGTTACGCGGATCCCCATTTGAAAACCACTGCCTTAAAGTAACCCTTGGACTGGGACAGGGGTCACACTGAGGTCACACTGAGTGACGAGAACTAATATGTAATGAGGGAGTGGACAGAGGCAGCGCCTGCATTGAGTCTGATGTATAGATAATATGTCAATGTAGTTGTTCGGGGCTTGGGAAAGACAGATGTGGAGGGAGGTCGTTGTCTTTAATACCCAGACCAGGTTTATTTGTGAAACTGTTGGTTACAAATAAATCCACGTGAATTGAATTCTGATCTAAACTCTCTGTGGGTGTTTGAGTACTGAGGTCCAGAGGGTGAGTATCCTGTGGCGTCTCACCATCAGTCAGATAGGAGAGAGAAACGCGTTTATATGCATCAGGTTAAAAGATTCGTCAGAATGGACCAAAAAGGAAGGAATCCAGCCCCGACACAACTCAATCCGCACTTCAAGCGACACTATGTAACTTTTCCCCTGTAGCGCCCCCTTCAGGTATTTAACGTTTACTTCAGTGTCGTAAACTCCTGGCTCTCGAGCCATATATGGCTCTTCCGGCTCGTGAGCTCCCAGCTGATCTCACAGCTGGCACAGGCATGTTATTCTGTCTGTACGCGTCGCGTAGTGGAGCAAATAAAAAGTCACCTGTGAGCGTGGACTGGCACTATATGACGTTGGGTAATCACTGCCAGAAAGCAAGTACTTCCTGTTCTTCAACCGGAAGCACCGGGCGGCTCCCAACCATCTTACATTCAGCAGTTTTCTGGCCACAGACCCCCGATGGCAGCGGCGGATGCGCAAACATATTAAAAGCCATTGTAGCGGCACAATTTTTTTCAAGCTCGGCAACAGCCAACCGACTTGTGACTCCGTCACCTCGAGCTAATCACTCGAAATCCAGACTGTTTGCTGTCCTGGCTCCTCAGTGGTGGAACCAGCTCCCCACTGACATCAGGACAGCAGAAAGTCTCTACATCTTCCGCCGAAAACTGAAAACGCACCTTTTCCGACTATATCTGGATTAATCACAGACTTGCACTTTGGTAGCACTTGAATAGCTCTTATTATGGTACTTTTGTAGTTTGACTATGTTGAGGAA
Source organism: Liparis tanakae (assembly GCA_036178185.1). Lineage (NCBI taxonomy): Eukaryota > Metazoa > Chordata > Actinopteri > Perciformes > Liparidae > Liparis > Liparis tanakae. The sequence goes on along the minus strand of CM070094.1, from coordinate 9,062,201 downwards.
ATGTTACTTTCTGTATTCTTGTTGTTCTTAGTTTGTACTCTAGGTTGAAATGCACTTATTGTAAGTCGCTTTGGATAAAAGCGTCTGCTAAATGACATGTAATGTAATGTAATGTAAAGAACGGAGAGTCCTGAGCGTAATACGTCAAACTGTATCTTTTGTAGAGTCGACATGTTCAGAGCATTACTTAAGTTGAAAATGCATTAGAGTTCAATGTGTGTAATAGGAATAGGAGCTTGGAGTCCAACTGGGAAAATAAAAAAAGATATTCGAATTGTACAGAATCACAATCATACAAAACCCGTAGAGGCCACCCTGAAACGGGGTTCTGCACTCACTCAGCTCAATTTCACAAAAAGGGAACAAATTTAAATATTTAAATGAAAAATATTCCCCCCACTTAGCTGCACTAAGTGTGTTCACCATGTACACACACACACACACGTGTGTAAGAGGATTGCAGTGTGTTCACCACAGAGAATTACTTTTTGTGCTTATGCCTCTGCCTATATATATATATATATATATATATATATATATATATATATATATATATATATATATATATATATATATATGTGTGTGTGTGTGTGTGTGTGTGTGTGTGTGATTTTTCCAGAGGTTTGCTTTTGGCCTCTCCCTCAGTTGCTCTTCATTTGTTGGCTCTGGTATTTTTCTTGTAAGATGGACAAGAACATACAGAGCAGTCAGCAGTGCACCGACGGCCACACTGACTCAACCTCTCCTATCGCGGTCCTTTTGGGTGTTGGCTTGGGTTTAGGTTGTACTTAAAAGTAATTTATTAAAATAAATGATATTCTCTCTTTCTGTGGGAACCATAGCTGCAACAATGTTGAACTAAACGTGTGTGAAGGGTGCAGGAGACACGCGCAACGCCAACAGAAGACGTTTCCTCATGTAATTCATAGGATCTTTGTTTATTCGTCCGGGTCTTTAAGAGAGATTTTAGAAACAGGAATAACAAACAGTTGCATCGGCTCTATGGCGAGATCTTAGTCTCTTAAATATTTGTACGTTTATATTTGTGTGGCACTACATCACACTGGCTTACACAATGCCTCATTTACAAAGTAGTCCTTCCAAGTTTACTCAATTTGAAGTTTGAACTAACTAAATATATAATTTGACAAAATGATTATCTACTTCAAATCATCCACGTTATTTTAAACACACACACACACACACACACACACACACACACACACACACACACACACACACACACACACACACACACACACACACACACACACACACACACACACACACACACACACACACACACACACACACACACTAAATGTGTTTACGTGTCTGTCCTTCAGAGACTCAAATTTGCTGCATCCTCGCTTGTAAACATCTATTTAACCGGCGTCTTTTTGGCCCTGCAGAGCGTTCTTTTTCATCCCTGGATTGAATGAAGGTGGAGCAGCCAATGAAGTGCCAGACTGCACCGGGACAAGTGTGGAGACCGGCGATAAACCCCTGGACTTTTTTTTGTGCGAGTGTGTGTCTTCATCTGCATGTGTGTATGGCTTAGTGTGCTACCTTTCCAATTCCCTCCCAGAATAGCTGGGGTAAAAGTACTCTGACTGTGTGTGTGTGTGTGTGTGTGTGTGTGTGCGTACCATATGCAGAAACTGCTTGACATAGGACTTATTACAAATACACTCATTCCTCCTCTTTTCTTCAAGCTTCATCAGCACTTTTGCTTCCTTTTCACAGTTGAAAGGAACACAAAAATGACCGAGTCAGCAGAATTTTCTTTGAGCTTATTTACAGGCTGTGTTTCCCTGCTCGCCTCCTATATATGGATCAATACAATCTGTGTATAGTTTTAGGGCTACAACAGTGGAAATGTCGAGGCGGTCGGTGTGTGAATGTATTTGCGTTCTTGCGGCGTTGCGATTTTTATGCTTATTCCTTGAAGGCAAAGGTAAGAACTCTGCCTGCAGAAGGACACAGTTCCCACACCGGCGTGCAGCCATGATATCTGAAGGTTATTTAAAAAGTGTTGATGAATGAAAGTATGTATTACAAATCTCACTGCACTGGACACTTGCTCCTCTTCACAGAAAGAAATCTACAGTAACCACGAAGCTTCCCGATAAAAAAAACAAATCAATCCTCTCAGACACAATCCGATGACGGATTAAATCCAAGGCTATCTCATCCGTCTTCCATTCTATGGAGAACAGGCGTGCAGCTGCGGCCCAGTCATCTCACTGGAGGTGGCGTGCGTGCGGGCCGTGTCTCGCTCCATCAAACTAGTACGACCACGGCCGCCTCTCCGAGGGCAACTTCTGACAGACGGCTCTCTCAGCAATCTCCAGCGTGTTTTCTACGCTCTCTTTCGCTCGATCGTGATTGCGTTGGAGTCGCTCATATTCAATTTTAACACTGTCATTCTCAATACTTCACATTTCGCAACCCGCATGACCCCCCCCCCCCCCCCATCTCGTCTCCGTCTTCTTCCCCCACGTTTTTCTCGAGGGCGTCGTCTTCACGCTCAATGTGCCAATTTACACAGATCTGCACTTTCTGTGTTCCCCCCTTAATTCAACCATTAACATTGTGTTTGTTCGCTAGTTGATGTGTGCAGGTGTCTTTTGTGCCCCTTCTTTTCACCAGAAGTCTTTACAAACATGGGCAGATGAGGGAAAAACCTTCATCAGAAAGTTGAACGTTTTCGTTCCCCGAGTCCTGAATTGGGAAGAGCCAAAGTTTTAGGATCAATTAAATAGTTTATTTTGCAAAGTGTAGCAGAGCTTTGATGAACGTGTGACGTGTGTTTTGTTCGTATCTCGTATTTACAAGCAGAAAACGTTTATTTCCTTTCAACAGCCATTGTTCTTCGTCTCTTTGTCCTCACCCCGGCTGCCCGTCACCCTCTTTTATTTCTGTTTCACATTATTATACTGAGCAACCTTATGAGAGCAGATTTTAATTATCAGCACAGAATTAAAACATATATTGATTATGGAAACTCTGTTAAACGGCTTGGGCAGCAGTTAAAGCTCAAGTTGGCTAAAAGTAAGCCTTGTTTTAATTAATTGCATTTTTGATTAGGCAAGTGGTCCTTATCTTGAAAGGTATTGTTAAAAAGAAAAATAATGGAAACTCAAGAGAATAGTTTAAACAAGTGCTCTCTGTTGCCCCTTGTTGTAAAACAATTCTACACTTGTTGTAATACCGTGCACACGCACGCCACATATTGATCGATATTCTCACTCACACCACAGAAAATGAAACATACAAGGAAACGCAATCTTTCTACTCTTTAATGGACGCGAGACAATCGTTACCCAATCGTTACCGGCCCTTTACGTCACGTGAAGTAAATTTCTTATTTTGTTCCGTTCCTAGTAATTGTCGTAAACAACGTTGCTTACTACCAGTAGCGGTGCGTCCATAGAGGGCGCTATGGCGCCGCCCCTCTTAAGATTTTGAGATGGAAAAAAAAAAAATTGACTGTCAACAAACATTATATACCAAATCATTTAAATAATAAATATACCGCGTTGACGCGCTAAATGTGTGTGGGAGACCGTCAGCCCATCAACAACCACTTAAATGTGACCAAAAATAACATATTGCCACTCATCATTACAGAGAGAAGCCTCTCCCCCTTTTACGGGCACCGGCCCAAACATTTCACAGTCGTTTCGGCAAGGACGGCGTCTCATTGGCGGATGAAACGTGAATCTTGGGGAGCAAAAAAAATTGCGCCCTGGCCAATGACATTGTTTCTTATTTCACGTGATTGGACTCGGCCAATCAGAGGCCGTTATGATTCCCTCAGCTAAGAGAGCTCCACGGAGCTGCGCGAGCAGGTAGCTAACGGAGCTGTTAGCTGGAGGCTCAGTGAGTCATGCGCTGTTTAGTTTCCTTTGTCTGTTGTTCCAAAGTCCTGTGACTGAAACTATCTGGACTACAACAGGGTGAGGATCTAATGAGCTTCAGACAAGTCAAAGAAGCACAAATCCTGCCGCAGTTATCTAACTAAGAGCATGAAGCTAACAAGCTAACAACATGAAGCTAACCCTGAAGAGTAGAGCAGAGCAGAGAAGCAGGAGACCGAACTGCATCGAAAACACAACAAAGAAGTTTTGAAAAACAGACGCATTCCCTCCAGAATAATGAAACAGGTTTGTCACCTCCATCAGAGATTCAAGATGGCGCCGCAGATGGCAGCCTCGGTACTTCGCTCTCGTACTTTTTCTGTTTTTGTTTGTTTGTCTCGTCTCCAGCTCTCCCTCTCTGATCACATACAGCAGGGAGGTACTCTTAAACCTTCAGCAATCCACCGGTCAAACTTTTTCACCGGTTTTCATTGAACCGGAATACTTTACAGAGACTTTGGTTGGAGGAGCAGCGGCTCTTCTCGGAATCGCCGCAGACGCCGACGTGGGAAGCGCGAGGAGCGCTCGTTAAAGTGCGCCGACTGGATTTCGAACTGCGCTCCGTCAATTCACCTGGCGAACGTCCGCTCTCTGGCGAACAAGATTGATGAACTGATGCTTCTAAACAAAGCCAACACGGACTTTAGTAGATCTGCCGCCCTCTGCTTCACCGAAACCTGGCTCGGTGCGCACATCCCGGACAGCGCACTACATCTGCCGGGCTTCCAACTCCACCGAGCGGACCGTGTCACGGCTCTGTCGGGGAAAACGAGGGGAGGCGGGATCTGCTTTTATATTAACGTAGGTTGGTGCACAGATGTCACAGTGTTAACGGAATCATGCAGCCCTCACCTAGAAACACTTTTAATAGACTGCAAACCATTTTATTCACGCGGAGTTCTCCTCATTCATTCTGGCCGGTGTGTACATCCCACCTCAGGCCTGTGTGAGTGAGGCACTCCAACACCTGGCTGAGCAGATCACCACCATGGAGCACAAACACCCAGACTCCCTGCTCATTGTTCTTGGGGACTTTAACAGAGCAAACCTCAGCAAAGAACTGCCTAAATACAGACAGCATATCAAGTGTAGCACCAGGGACAAAAACACACTGGACCACTGCTACACTGTTCTGAAAGATGCATATCACTCAGTCCCCCGTGCAGCTTTGGGACTATCTGATCATTGTCTGGTCCATCTTCTGCCGTCCTACAGGCAGAAACTAAAATCTGCAAAGCCTGTGGTGAAGACTGAAGAGATGGACCAATGAGGCCAAGCTGGAGCTACAGTCCTGCTTTGCCTCCACTGATTGGAGTGTTTTTGAGGCTGCTGCTACAGACCTGGATGGGCTCACTGACACTGTGACATCCTACATCAGTTTTTGTGAGGACATGTGTGTGCCGACTAAAACCTTCTGCACATACAACAACAATAAACCCTGGTTCACTGCAGGACTCAGGCAGCTTGCGGGCTAAAGAGGAGGCCTACAGTGGTGGGGACAGTATTCTCTACAACCAGGCCAGAAACTCCCTGACGAGGGAGATCAAGTTAGCTAAGAAGAGCTATACTGATAAGCTGGAAAAGAAGTTTTCAGCCAACGACCCCTCGTCAGTCTGGAGAGGCCTGGAAGTACTCACCAACTACAAGAGACCATCCCCCCCCACTGTGGACAATCACCGTCTGGCCGACGACCTGAATGTGTTCTACTGCAGGTTCAACAAGCCCACTTCCGCCACGCCCAACTGCCCCATCAACAAACAATCATCTGCCTCCGCTCACTCCGCGCACCCAACCCCCCACCGGCACTGACGATCTGCGAAGAGGATGTGAGTCGGCTCTTTCAGAGACAGAAGATCAGGAAGGCTCCGGGCCCAGACGGTGTGTCCCCCTCCTGCCTGAAAGCCTGTGCTGACCAGCTGGCCCCCATCTTCACGGAGATCTTCAACCGATCACTGGAGCTGTGTGAAGTCCCTTCCTGCTTCAAGCGCTCCTTGATCATCCCGGTCCCCAAGAAATCCTCCATCACAGGATTAAATGACTACAGACCCGTTGCCCTGACGTCTGTGGTCATGAAGTCCTTTGAAAGACTTGTGTTGACCCACCTGAAGGACATCACAGGCCCCCTGCTGGACCCCTACTTGCCTACCGCGCAAAAAGGTCGGTGGATGATGCGGTCAATATGGGACTGCACTATATACTGCAACACCTCGACTCCCCAGGGACATACGCAAGGGTTCTGTTCGTGGACTTCAGCTCGGCATTCAACACGATCATCCCGGAGCTTCTTCATCCCAAACTCTGCCAGCTCACCGTGCCAGCCCCCACCTGTCGGTGGATCACTAACTTCCTGACAGACAGGACGCAGCAGGTGAGGCTGGGAAAACCATATCCAGCACCCGGACCATCAGTACCGGTGCCCCCAGGATGTGTGCTCTCTCCACTGTTCTTCTCCCTCTACACCAACGAGTGCACCTCAGGGGACCCGTCTGTTAAACTCCTGAAGTTCGCAGACGACACAACGGTCATCGGCCTCATCAGGAACGGTGACGAGTCTGCGTACAGACGGGAGGTTGAACAGCTGGTCCTCTGGTGTGGTGAGAACCACCTGGAGCTGAACAAGCTCAAGACTGTGGAGATGACAGTGGACTTCAGGAGGAGCCCCCAACACTACCCCCCCTCACCATACACAATAGCACTGTGTCCGCAGTGGAGACCTTCAGGTTTCTGGGATCCACAATCTCCCAGGACCTGAAGTGGGCCTCCAACATCAACACCATCCGGAAAAAGGCCCAGCAGAGGCTGTACTTCCTGCGCCAGCTCAGGAAGTTCAGCCTGCCTCAGGAGCTGCTGATCCTCTTCTACACCGCCATCATCCAGTCTGTCCTCTGCTCCTCCATCACTGTGTGGTTTGGATCGGCCACCAAACAGGACAGAGGCAGACTACAGCGGATCGTCAGGTCGGCAGAGAGAACTATTGGTTCCAGCCTGCCCTCCATCCTGGACTTGTACACCTCCAGAGTCAGGAAGCGGGCTGGAAAGATCACTACAGACCCGTCACACCCTGGACACAAGCTGTTCCAACTCCTCCCCTCTGGGAGGCACTACAGAGCTCTGTACGCCAAAACTACCAGACACAGAAACAGCTTCTTCCCTCTGGCTGTCACCCTGATGAACAGTTGATCAGACTCTCCATCTGCACTATCTGCACTTTTTTAACTACTGCCTTTAATGTCTTTTTGAATCTTTTTTATATTTATCTAGTTTAATGTATATTGTGTATGTATGAGAGAGCAAAGTGGAACCGGAGACAAATTCCATGTATGTGAAAACTTTCATGGCCATTAAAGCTGATTCTGATTATGATTCTGATTCACAGACATGATGGACTTTCACCAGAGAGTTATGGAGAAGTTTGCCAACTTGAGAGAGAGGAGGGCTATTTTAAGTAGTGGGGCTACTCTGTCAAACCCCCGATGTAACACGTGACCTTTGTCTGACTCTAGTCTGTCTGAACCTCTTTCATATGAGGGTGAACCTCTTTTATTCTGTAAACCTCTGAAACCCAACCCCATGTTTCTTTCTGCTCTGAACCTCTCATGCTAAAGTTACCGTGTGTTGATAGTTGTTGTTGAATAGTGTTGAGCACGCTGTGTTCTTGAAATAAAGCTTTGTTTTTTACAATATTCTACTCAAAACCTCTTTTCTTCTCATTGTTGAGTGCTATTTAAACCATATCGCCCAACTGCGCCCCCCCCCCCCCAACCCCCCAAAAGAAATCAACAGCCGCCACTGCTTACTACCAACAAAAAAGACAATTAAGAACTTATTTGGTACAATAATCCTAAATGTTAGAGTTAAGTTCAAACTCGATGTGTGTTAACTCCGCAAGCAGCGGCCGAGTGGCGTAGAGGTACAGCCGTATGTGTACTGGAAGTTTAATTATCTGTTCTTTTCTTAGCCAGAGCGGCTGTTCAAAACAACAAAAGTGAGCCGTGTAGCAGCGGCCGAGAGGTTCTCAGCGGCGTGTTACGGTCGCGCGACTAGCTGTTAGCCAAACACTCCGAACACTGTGCACAAAGAAGCAGATGGGGGGGGAGTTGAAGCCCCTAACAGCTGGGGGGCGGTTAAGAGTCGTGATTGAGAGGTAAGCGGGTAATCTATATTCGCTGCGCAACAATAAACACATTCAGACTGACACATGTATGCAATGAATACATGTTTTCCAACGTGGATGAATGGAGGCGATTGCACTGACATTTACAGATGCTAACTTAATGTCACTCCAGAAGGAAAAACATACAAGACATCAAACACAGACTGACTTTCAGTCATTAGCAGCTCAAACTATGGGATCATATTCAGACTTGGGAAGTGATTCTAATCCTTATTTGCATTGGAGTCACATATTGCGTAATGTGACCCATTTGTAGCGTTAACAAGAGGTTCAGCGGTGTGTCATCACGTATTCTGGCTTCCTTTCGCCAACCACGTTGTTCCTTGCCCTCCGTAGACACCTCTCTGAATCACTCAACCTTTTTCTACCTCGCTGAATATTTAAATACAGACATGCCGGCAGCTTTCATGTTGGTTTGGACGATGTGAAAGTTCAAACTTTTCTACTCTGTCTTCCTTTCCAACCGTCTTTATTATCACGCAGTCCGGCTTCAGCAGCCACTTTAGAGAGCGACTGAACGCTAACAAGGTGTGCAGCACTTCGCTCTCCCGCCGTTTTAACTCTTTTGACGGACCCGTCTTCCATTTGGCATTTTCCTGTTGTTATTCTAGCTGGCTGGAGTGTTTGAGGGCTTGGCGTGTGTGTGTGTGTGTGTGTGTGTGTGTGTGTGTGTGTGTGTGTTGCCATTTCAACTTAAATGATCACATTCATCTTGCAATTATCTGGATTCACTCCAGGTAACTGAGGGACATCAAGGGTTCATGTATTGATATGCCTTTTGTTGATGAACAAAGGGAACCAGTAGACCTTGTTCTTTATCTATCGTCTTTTGCTGGTCGAAGGTTGCGCAGGTTGCGTCGTTGTCCGTGTCTTATTGATCCAGAGTCAGTGTGTGTGTTTCATCCATTATGTTGAGTTTAAATATACATTGTTCTTTTTTTTACCGTTTTCTTACACAGGTCCCTACCCATTAGATACCCCAAACTATTTAACATGAATTAAAATGCTGGGAAAAATTACTGTGCAAAACATGTATCAAGAAACAATTACATACATAGTTTATTCCAGCTGCACTCTGCTCAAAGCCTGACCTTTGCAGCACATTCACTGGGAAATAAACGTAACTCACTGGGTCTGTTTATCTGAGGCATTTAACAACAGAGGGCCCAAAATAAATCTGCGTGTATTATAATAAAAAATAAAAACTCCTCATTACTGTCCCTGCCAGCGACGGCTTCTCAGACTCCCTTGTGAAATAATCTGGGTAGAACAAGACCCGTGGACCGCAGCGTGCTTCAGAGCTGCCGTGCCAGATATATATATTACATGTGAGCTTCTGCCAAAATCATAACAATCTGAGGGGTTTAAGCTAAAGTCTCTCTCTCTCTCTCTCTCTCTCTCTCTCTCTCTCTCTCTCTCTCTCTCTCTCTCTCTCTCTCTCTCTCTCTCTCTCTCTCTCTCTCTCTCTCTCTCTCTCTCTCTCTCTCTCTCTCTCTCTCTCTCTCTCTCTCTCTCTCTCTCTCTCTCTCTCTCTGCTGAATGTGACATTTACTGTCGCCAAACAGCAGGAGACATTTCTTTTCTAACTAGCATGATTAAACATGTGAGAGTCAACACATATATTACACAATCACATGCACGCACGCTGGGTCTTACGAAGCGCTTCATCAGAGGAAGGAAATTCAAGTTGAAGGCCAAAAGTGTTCTCTTATGACAATACAGAGGGGTAATGTAATGCAATGGTAGGTTTCAGTTTGGTAATTAAACTAGTATGCACTTGTTTTACACCAGCGCAGGAGGGGGCGGGGCTAAGGCGAACAGATGGACGGGCGGATTAAAGGCAAAAAGGGAGAAGCAGGGATGTGGCTGAATTAGTAACCGCTGGACTTCTGTGAGTGGTAAGAAAGTAACAGAGCAGCGGGCAGGGAGGGCGAGTGAGATCACTGGGAATGGAGAGAATAAGGAGGAAGGATGCAAATGTGACATGAACAAGAGAGCAAGAGAGAAATGCGTTCGATGGAACTGCTGGGAGACGGTGTGTTTTCATAGTGGCACAGTGAGAGGACGCGGAAAGAAGAGGAGCGGTTGGATAGATGGGAAGATGGCGGGGGGGGGGGGTAGTCAGGAGCGATGGGCGTCCTAAAGTTGGGTCCACTTCGCCGCGGCACAACACAGTCGTTAGAGAGGGATAATGGATTAGGGGGGGACATAAAGAGCGGAAGAGAGGCAGAAAAAGAGGAGGAGGGAGCAGGAAAATGATAACGTTGGGTTCCCAGCAGCACGGCACAGCAGAAGCAGGGATAATGATAGAGGGAGGGACAAGAGGAGGAGGAGAGAGAGAGGGAGGTAGGGAGAGAGAAACGGTGAAGAAGAGAGGGCGAGAGCGAGGGAAAGAGAGATAGGGAGGGAGATAGGGAGAGAGGGAGGGATAGAGGGAAAGAGGGATATAGGGAGAGAGGGAGAGAGAGCCAGAGGGAGAGAGGGATATAGGGAGAGAGAGACAGAGGGAGAGAAGGATATAGGGAGAGAGAGACAGAGGGAGAGAGGGATATAGGGAGAGAGGGAGAGAGAGACAGAGGGAGAGAGGGATATAGGGAGAGAGAGACAGAGGGAGAGAGGCATATAGGGAGAGAGAGACAGAGGGAGAGAGGGATATAGGGAGAGAGAGACAGAGGGAGAGAGGCATATAGGGAGAGAGAGACAGAGGGAGAGAGGGATATAGGGAGAGAGAGACAGAGGGAGAGAGGTATATAGGGAGAGAGACAGAGGGAGAGAGGGATATAGGGAGAGAGAGACAGAGGGAGAGAGGGATATAGGGAGAGAGACAGAGGGAGAGAGGGATATAGGAGAGAGAGACAGAGGGAGAGAGGCATATAGGGAGAGAGAGACAGAGGGAGAGAGGGATATAGGGAGAGAGAGACAGAGGGAGAGAGGCATATAGGGAGAGAGAGAGGGAGAGAGGCATATAGGGAGAGAGAGACAGAGGGAGAGAGGGATATAGGGAGAGAGTGCTGGATGTGAACGGAACTCACATTGAGAAAACTCAGCAGTAGGTAAAAAGCATTGGAGAACGGAGAGAACTAAGGGATGGAGGGATGAAAGACAAAAGGATGGAGGAAGAGAAACAATTGTTTTCATTTATCCATGGCGCCACAACAAGGCTGTGAAAAGAACACACAGTCTCTCTCTCTCTCCTCCACAGGGAGATACATGCAGAGAGGACAGTTGGAGGAAAAAACGGTGCGAGAGGAATTAGAAAAAGAGAGAGAGAGATTTTTAGAGCAGCAGATGGAAAGATGAAAGTGTTGACGACGGCCTGTGGCCCTGATTCTGAGGTGTTTGTGTATCTGAGCGAAGTTATTTTGCATCCAGTGAACACAAGTCCTTCACAGTGTGCGTCTGTGTGCGACCGCGTGTGCATTTTCCCACCAAGTTGTCGCTAATTGAGCGGCTGCAGCGCTCACGCTGGCAGCGGCGCCGCACGCGACGCTCCCACGCGGTCACACGCCCACGAACGCCACAGCGGCGTTGTTCTCCCCCACTGGCTGTGACCACGGTCAGGGGAGAACCCCATAGAGAGAGAGAGAGAGAGAGAGAGAGAGAGAGAGAGAAGGCGAGAGCGTCTGGGAAGGATTCGGTGTGACACCAGTGTTTTGCTTTTGACGGTTCTACTCCGGCTCGAGTGCCGCTGACAAAAACGTTGGGAGTCAGAACGGGGCCGGGAGGACGTGAGGGGGATCGGGGGAGACGGGAGGAATCGGAAAAAAAGTGTTCCTTCTCTAACTCCTTTAGTTTTTCTCACTCTTCAAAAAGTCTGACTCGCATAAGCGCCCCCTCTCCCGCCTACACGTCAGCAGAGAGGCCGGCTCCTGTCGCCCGTTTGCACATTTCAATTACAGCAGAGTTCACAGTTCATTTGATAGCGCGGGCCACTTTAGCTTTCATCTCTCTCTCAAAATACAGCTTTGCACCAGCAAAACCAGAGACGGACAAAAAGAGTGCGGTGGTTGTCGATGCTCTGTGGCTGTGGGGCAGCACCTCTGATGCTGTGGTTGCCGTGTCTTCACACTGCTGCGTCACGGCTACACTGCTTTAACCGCCGCCGCTCGTCTTATTATGGTGTCATTATTCCCTTGGTCTTAGAAATGATGTTTCTTTGTAGCATTTTAAGGTTTGCTTTTACTGAAATGGATCAAAAAAATCTTCCGCTTCATTACTGAATTTAGTAATTCTCTGGATGACTCAAGAGCAGCAACACTTGGTAAATTTGATGGACCTTTGGTTTTATTCTGTCTCCAGTATCCGTAAGAAAAAAACCCAAACAATGTTTAATCCACTTCACAGGCGGTAATTTGTAGAGCATTACCATCTTTTATGATGAATAACACTTTCATTCCACGCCATTGAAGAATGTGTACATCGCACAAACTGCTCTTTGTTGTTGTTGTTGTTGTTGTTGTTGTTGCTTTCAAGCACACCCTTCTTCTCTTGCTGGTTTACAATCATCCACAACGTCGGATGAAGTCGCCACTTCCTTATCAGCACTTCTGCTCAGCGTGTTGAAACTTCAGTCGGAGGGACTGCAACTTTCTTCTGAACCCACTTCTCTCCAGCTCAACCAACCTGCTGCAGGCATACTTGTTTTCTGTCCTCCTGCATTATTGCATGCGCCTCTCCACCCTGTGGTGGCTCATTTTAAAATCCACAACCTGGTGTCCTAGACTGCAAATGATCCACATCCCCCTCCTCCAGGCCTCGGCCCGTCCAGACTCTCCGTGCCAGCCAGTCAATGCCATGCACTCTGCTAATGCTGTCTGCTCGGCTCCCCTAATCATGTGACCCGGTAATCACTCGTCCCAGCCTTGACTCTTTTCCCTTCTGGCTCTGAAACATATTCAAATGACCTTCCCACCTTAGCCAGGGCTGAAGAGTAGCCCAACTCAAGCTGAAAATGAATCTCCTTCGGAAACATTTCACATCCACTATACATCATATCCTCACAACTGCCTTGACTTTCCTCCGTCTCCAGCTCTTATTTAACGTCAGCTGCACAGTATGTCCCTCAACAGCCCTGCATCCCTGTCTATTTTCACTGGTGAAACACCCAAATCACATCGGTGGTGTTGACGGCTTTCAGGAGGAAGATGAAGGTGGAGCGCGACCAAATGGAGAATGACGGGCAGACGTGTGATGATACACGGATCCTCCCATCGGACTCCTCCACCGAGCGTCTATGTTCAGTGACAGTCGGGTGGTTGGTCTCAACACAGCAGGAACAACATGATAATCTGGATTTTCCATAGCTTACTTGTTATTTTTGGGGCGGACCTTTTGAGTGAACAGTTTTCTCCTAAAGTATTGTTTAAGTATCCTGCATATCCACCTTATTGTTATATTATACCCTTTACACTTCGGATGTATGCTTGTAATGTTTGCATTGTATACATTTCTCCATTTCTGCTGCTTTTCCAAGGTTTGGAGGTAAACAGTCAAAGCATTTTGCTAATATTAATATTGTCTCAACCTCACTACACTGAGGTTATTATGTGTTTATGTGGTAGTTGTGATTTTAATCTTTTTTTCTGTGTCCCTGCTCCACATCTTAAAGTCAAGTCTTAAAACAACTGATACATTTCCTTCTGTCGACATTGCTCTTTGAGTTGTTCTTTTGTTTGCGGAGACACAGCATTAATGTAGAATAATAAAACCAAATCACACATCTAGAAGGCCTTGGATGTAGCCGTTAACGGAGCAGATGTTGTCAGATGCACTCCCATTGTGCCTCCCTTACCTCTCTCTCGCTCCCCTCTTGTCTTTCTTGCTCTCCTCGAGACCAATTAAACATAGTTTATGGAGTACAGATATCCCCCCCAATGTTCCCGTCCCCTCTTCCTCTTCCTCTTTGTGTCTCTCCCTGCCTTGGCTCTTGTACGTGCCGTCGCACAATTGACACCCAGGGACAGCCGGAGAGACGGAGGGGTGGAACCGTACCCAGGCAGACAATTGTCTGTTACCATGGTGGCCCTGATGAGGAAGAGAATTACCTCCTCCTCCTCCTCCTCCTCCTCCTCCTCCTCCTCCTCCTCCTCCTCCTCCTCCTCCTCCTCCTCCTCCTCCTCCTCCTCGTATGCTTAAACAACCAGTCATGGTGCAGTTTCCATCCATGTCCGTCCAAAATGTCAAGACTTTATCCTAGAAGACATATGAGTGAAATTAGCATATAATTGCTGACTTGTTTTGTGAGTTCACAGTGACCTTTGACCCCTAACTTCTAATCAGTTCATACATTAGTCCAGTTAGAATGTTTTTAAGTCGAATCTGAAGAAATGTGCTCAAGTCTCGCCAAAAAAATGAGCCATGAGTTATCAGGTCGCTGTGACCTTGACCTTTAACCTCCAAATTACAGGTCCAGTCCAGGTGAACGATTGTGTTAAATTCCCTCAAGGCGTTTCTGAGGTATGACATTTATGAGAGCGGGACTGAAGGACGGACAGACAACCCCAAAACATCCCTCTTTGGCTGTTGCCGGCGCAGAGCCACGCCGATAAGGAAGAGAGGGGACAATGGGGTGAAGAGGAAGAAGACGGAGCGATATCTGGAGAATAAAAGAAGAGAGGGGACGAAACAAAACAGGATATAAAAAGGGTGAATTTGAATACAAGAAAGGGGAGTGGAGAGCAAGGAGGAGATGAGAAAGGAGGAACAATTGATAAAAGAAGGGTTCAGCGCAATCAGCGCAATCCATGATGCACCCCTCCCCTCCTTCCCATCTTTGCCCTCTCACAGTCAAAGTGACACAGCCCAGAGATAAAGGCTGGCCTCTTGTTTAACTGTTCACTCCCAACAGGGATCTACAGCTCCCTCCTGCTGTGTGTGTGTGTGTGTGTGTGTGTGTGTGTGTGTGTGTGTGTGTGTATGTGTGTGTGTGAATCAATGTTCCCTGAGGGTTTTACTTCAGGGGGAAGCACAATGGTCTGGAACTCAAAGGAGCTGCTGCATAAATAATCATATATATGCACATCTGTGTGTCTGTAAGTTGATATGCCACTGTCTTTATTCACTTTTTTGTTTATTTTTTTATGTTAATGCCTAATTTGTCAATCAAGATATAGTTTAATTAGAAAATGCATAGAATTAGTCAACATGAATTGGAGAATTCTGCTTTACAAGGAGGTCGCTGGGACGTAAGTCGACCACAATCCTGGTGACCTTTATACCGACTGAAGGTCAGCCCACTTGGCGTGCGGTAGTAGTGAGTTCATGCTCAGTTAATTCTCTGAGAGATATTTCTGGCTCACCAAATCAGAAAGGAATTACCGGTGGCCAAATACCAAATGTCTTCCTCATATGACCGTGAAGCACCTGATGCCACGCACAAACAATGGACACACACATTCTCAAATAATTCAAGTCTCTCTCTCTCTCTCTCTCTCTCTCTCTCTCTCTCTCTCTCTCTCTCTCTCTCTCTCTCTCTCTCTCTCTCTCTCTCTCTCTCTCTCTCTCTCTCTCTCTCTCTCTCTCTCTCTCTCTCTCTCTCTCTCTCTCTCTCTCTCTCTCTCTTGATGACTAAAATGTTAATTATGGCTAAAAGGAGAAACGATTGTGAATATTAAACAGCAATTAGCATGTGTCATCATCATCATTACCCTACCTGATGGAAGATTATTTACCAACCGATGGAATGCTCATCATTTGCTAATGCAGGGTTTGAAATGTGTCGGAAAGGACCTATTAAAGAAATAACCCCATAAACTGTTGCAGAACCAATTCATCCTAAAGAAAAGGATTTCTGCGGGTCCTGCAACATGATAGTGAGAGCACACTGTGCTGGTTGCAATACTTATTCTTTTATTACGTTGCAAACCACCTACACAGACACACCATGAGCCAATAAATAAGAACAGATTCATTGTCTCTGTTGTTCTAAAGTCAATGGAGATACCCGAGGAAACACACAAAGAGGTTGGAAAACAGACAATATTATTTGTTCCCCTGCCCCCATTGTCCTCTCCTCTCCCCGTCATGGCTGTGTTCCTTCACTGATGGAATTTAAATCCTTCCCTGGGTGTCAATTGTCTGATCTCACACCTGAGCACGGCGCGGCGGATTCTGGAACAACTTTTGGGTAGAAAACCCAGGATGAGGTTATTATCCCCCAATCAATCCATGTGGAACAACACCTCCCCCTCCCTTTTCTTCTCATTTGACTATTGTGCTCCAACAAGAAAAGCTCAATCCGCAATTATGACACCCAAAGGACAACTATTATCAGATGTTTGACATTAGACTGCTTTAATAATAACCCTTTTCTTCTTCTATGCTTCCCCTCCCTCCCATTATCTCTCCAACTTTACCTCTCTTTACCTGAGAGATGGACCCTGCAAATGTGTCGCTGAGGTGCATATCCACAAAGGCAAAATATTAAACAACAACCCGAGTGTGCTCCTTCTGGTTGCCAGCTGCGGTGAGACTCCTACACTATAAACATATATCGGAGAACCCCATAATTATAGGAATTGACTTATTCCTTTAAAAGGCAACAAAAGAATGAGCAGCTTGAACAGGTGCCCGCCAGCTGCTAAAGCCAACCACAGTTTCACCCTGGAGCTTTCTCCACTTGCTGATTAGCTTTTTTGGCACTGTGTGGTATTTCCTACTTGGGAGTGTGCTTACAATCAACCTTTTGATAGAGGTTGATGGACAGAGGGGATAAGTGATGATTGGGAGAAAAGCCCGCTCGTTCGGCCTTTACATGTCTTCACACAGGTATTCTTATAGTAAGTAAACAAAAATACTTGTTCTTGTTTTGCCAGAGAAAACATGAACGCAGCGTGAACTAGAACGGGCACTCGGTAGAGCGCATCCCTTCGCTTATCATAAGATTGGGCATTGAATTAGGAACATGTTGGCATTAGTTGCATGCCAATTAGATAGAATTGCTATGGTAAAAAAGAAGATGTTTTTCATGACCTTGACCTTTGACCCGATCGATCCCTAAATCTAATCAAATGGTCTCCGGATAATAACCAATCATCCCACCAGATTTCATGCGATTCAAGAAGATGTTGACCTTTTTCATGACCTTGACCGTTAACCCGATCGATCCCAAAATCTAATCAAATGGTCCCCGGATAATAACCAATCATCCCACCAAATTGAATGCGATTCGGTTTAAGACTTTTTTACTTATGTGAATAACACACAGGCATGCAAATACACGGCGATCAAAACATTACCTTCCGCATTTTCAATGCAAAGGCAATTATATTCATTGTCAACTTGTAATATCCCATTTCTTCTCTTACCTTGTTGCACAAAGGAGCCGTACACGAACCACATGGAATTGTACAGCGTGGTCGAGGACACCGAGCCCATGGGGAGGCGGGGCGGGTTGAGCCAGTTCAGCAAGTACACCAGGATGCCGACGAGCAGCACGGTGCCCGCGATGCACGCCCACAGCGACAGGTCGAAGGGCGCCAGGCAGGCGAAGATGTCCACGGTGCGCTCGGCCTTGCGCAGCAGAACGCCCACAGAGTAATCCATGTAGCGCGTGGTGAAGTCCACCACGCTCTCGCGCTCAGACGTGATGGTCAGGGCGGAAAGCCCCACATCGGCTCGCTGGAAGAACAGAGGAGTTTCAAGAGTCAGCGCTAGGAACATGTGTGGGTGAGGAACAGCCTCTGAGAAATGCAATGGCTACGTGGACTAAGTCCGGCCTCTGCTTCTCCCCACTGCCCAAAAGGATGCATCCATGTGCGAAGACGTTTCACTGTTACACACGGAACATCTGAGCTGGTGATCCAAAGTAGTTCTCCGGGAAAAGACTCGATAATTCTTCGATGGTGAATGGAAACATGTGTAACGTTGTTACAGCGCTGCGCCTGAGTACAGACACACGCTTGGGAGATAAAGCTTTGATGGGAAATGATGTTGTGGAAGCATAAACTCGAGAAAACAAATGCACACGGTAATGAGCATGTCGATATTTTTAATCAGGTAAGGGATGGACATTTAGTTCATTCAGAAATGTTACCTTGCTATTATTTTCAAAGTTTGTTACAGGTGTAATATACGACATTCGGAGCCTGAGAGAAACTATTATCCGTGTAAAGATATAGTCGAGTAACATCTATCGCTGCAGAAAACGAGGTCGCTCTCCCTGCGCGTGTGTTGTTATCCGAGGCGTCCTCACGTTTGGATATTCCTTTACTGTTTCTCTGTTTTTCCTCTCTACCGTGCACAAGTACGTAGGTACTGTCTTGTAAGCCCCGTGTAATACCCGGCACGGACGGCACGTCTTTAGACATGCTTGTTAATCGTGCATTGATTCAAAGCCTTTCTCGTCGTTTGGAAGACGGCAAATGACTGCTTTAATTATCACATGTAAAGACTTTATTTGACAAAAAAAACTGTGAATGAATATGTCTGCCAAGAAAATTAGGATGAGCTTAGCTTAAATGCAGACACAATAACGGCTAATTAAAATGCTTTCGGTCCCCAGTGTTTGGCTACCAGCTGTAGACATCTGCTTGTAACACAACAAGGATTTAAGATGCGGTTGTGAGTGTGCACATTTGTGTTTGAATGTTGGTGATAAATACATTATATATATATATATATATATATATATATATATATATATATATATATATATATATATATATATATATATATATATACACTGTCTATAGGGACAGGCAAACCATCAAGAGCCTCGTTTTATATATATATATATATATATATATATATATATATATATATATATATATGTTATAAAATTGCCCTACTCAACTAGAAACAACTGATTGCAACTATTAAGGGGATTCTGCAGTCTTGCATACTTACAATATCCATATCCCCACACGCACGTACGCACACACAAAACAAGCACACTTTTAAATCCACTGTAGGCAAAATAATATATAAAATCTGCTAATTTCACAGTTGAGTGAGGAAACAAAAAGCCTAAATGTGCAGAAATTGTCACGTAAACTGCACAAGAAGAACATTTGGAGAAGGCCTGCAGGATGCCTGTTGGTTGAGACGAACCAATGAGACGCATGCAAATATGCAAGTGTGTGTGTGTGTGTTTGTGAATAGAGATGAATTACCATGGTGACTGCTGCGGTCAGTCAACATGACAATTCAAACTTACAGATTGCACTGGCTAATAATTATCTGGTGTAATTAGGTTTGCGGAGAGATAAACCTTGTTGCTGACAGATGGGGAAAACACAATGTTTAGTTTATTTACAGCCTGTGCTTGTCTCTGCCTCTTCGCATACATATTCACACACGCATGTCTGTGAAGTACTTCTATTGTTAGTTGTTGTATTGTCGTAGACAAGGTCAAAGGAAGGGTAACAGTGTTGGAAAACATATAGAAGCCAGACACACGGAAGAAAGAAAATAAGAAAGGACAACTTCTGAGAAAACACTGCTGATAATAAAAAGAGACATCCTTGACCTACGGTGTGTGTGAACCAAATATGAAGCATATTCAAGGAGAACATCAAAGGAGAGTGCACACACATATGAACAAAGTCGGTAATGGTAATTAAAGGCCAGCTGTGTCTTTATTGTATGCAAATGTAAGAGGGTTGTTGGATGAGACTTCACTCATGCCATTATAATTATATTTCTATTGTTTAATTGAGCTAAAAGGAGAGTAATCTGCGCTCTATTCGGTTCAATCTCGCGTCACAACCACATTTTGGTTTCACAATTTCTCTCGCTGACCTTGCGTTGACCTCTAACGGCTTTGACTCTGTAACCATGAAAACATATTTATTTAATCCTGCTTCTATTTATTTAGGTTTTGAAAGGAAAAAAAGACCCCATTGTTCACATGACTAACCCTAACCCTTGTTGCATTTCAGAAATTATTTTGATAAAACTGACACTCAATGAATGTTTTAAGAGACAGTGAAGGTCTGAGTTACCATGAGCTGCAGTAAAATAAAACAAGCTTCTTCTTTTCTGCAGCAAAAGAAAATACATGAGAGCAAAAACATCTTGCATCTGCTAATAGCTCTTTAACTTTCCATGGAGATATTGATCACCAGTCCTTGTTGAGTGATTGCGTCTTAAAGATGAGAGATGAAATTCTGAATTATGGTCATCACTCAGAATGGACACGTCTGTAAAGGTCCTTTTTCTTTCATTAATTTTTGCTGCTGGGGAATTTTCTTTCGGGGGTAAACAGTCCACGATGAACTGAGAGATTACAATGAACATATTCAGCATTTTGGCCAAATAACGTCAGATATTCAGAAGCCTGCCGTTTGCCATTGGCTACGAGAAACGCAGAATGGACAGACAAAGGGAGACTTGAGCAGAGCAATGAGCAGAACAGGAGATTGATCTCAGAAGGCTATCTCAAGTAATCTGTTTGCCATGGTGGCTACGATAAAGTTAAAGTAATTATCATCCAACCGTACCAATCAAACTGCAGACCTCTCCATCAGCGAGAGATCCACATCTATAGCTTCACGGTCTCTGGAGAAACGACATTGACACTTTTTACGACTCCTCGCTGTCATCATCTGGAGTCTTTGTGTCTTGTTTCCTGTCTTATTTTGAAGTCCTTGTTCTTGAGTCCTCTGTTTCCCTTCACTTCCTGTCCCTGTGATGATCTGCCCTGTCCCTGATTGTTTCCTTCTGTGTGATTGCTAGCCCTGCCCTTATTGTGTCCACCTGTGTCTCGTTCCCCTGTGGCCAATCACCTGCACCTGCCCTGTCTATTTCAACCCTGTTTGTCTCAGTCACCAGTGTTGGTTCCTACTGGTGAGACCTTGTTTACATGATGGGGAAACACATATATTTTCATGCGTTTTGGCATTTCATTTACACAAAAACTGAGTTTTTATCACAGAAGACGATTATTTCTATAAACTCCGGCCAAAGTGGAGATTTCTGAAAATGTTTAGGTTGTCAAACGTCACAGTATGCGACTAAAAATGCTTCACGTCACGTGAGCGTCCTATGCGGACGGCGTATTCATGCAGGTTCATATAAACAAACTTTTTTGAAATCGACCTTGTGTGTACAATGTTTTTTTTGAAAATGGAGGGGTAGAACTATTTGTTTCTGTAAATACCCGGCTATGTTTAAATGTGGCCTTAGTGTGTGTTTAGTTAGTGTGTGTGTGTTTATTGTGCATGCGACCGAGCGAGCCACAGGTTTTGAATAAAAAGATTACATTTTCTGTGGAACCGTGTTGGCGTTTGGGTCCTATCTCTGTCTCTCTGGCTGCAACAGCCTTCCTGATACTCGTTGACGCGGTTCAAGTGTCTGCCCGAATGTATCCTTCGAACACTTGAAGACACCTGAAGCGAGTGAAATGATTAGAAAGCTGCACTGTTTTCATTTGCATTGCTTTTTTTTACTGATATGCAATTTGACAATCTCTGAGTGTCTAAATGTCTCGCTCAAATTTAAAGATGTTAGAGTCAGCCCTACGGTAGCCTAATAAAATATTTGCGTATGAAGTGACAGTGTTTTTTAGTGCGAGTGTTATGATGGGACTCCAGACTGTGCAGACTCCACCTGAAGGAAGCTATAGTCCTATTTAGCATAAGTGATGCCGATGGCAACTGTCTGCTTGCATGCCTTCTCCTCCTCCTTGTGTATTCATATAGTGACTGTGCTTAAATAAGCAACACACTCCCATTTCCATATTCTCTCTGCGGGCTAAATCCTCATTTATCCGACACGTGTCATTGTTCTTTAATGTTTCATCTTATTGTGAGTGCGTGTTGGTACGTGCATGGGACTTATTTCCTCCTCACCTTAAAGACCAATTCGCCCATCAGTCCGTTCCAGTGACCGTCGGGCTGCAAGCTGCCGTATTTGTGGTCGGGAGTGACGTAGATCTCGTATTTGAAGCCCAGGTAGCTGGAGAGCGCGTCCAGGACGTCGATGGAGAAGCCCTGGTACTTTTTCGGCTTTCCCAGAACATTCTCCGACACCATTACAAACGGCTCCTCCTGCAAAGCAAAGATCAATCAAGTGTGTCAGCAAGATCAATCGATGCGCCAGTCATTCAAGCATTAAATCACCTAATTACTCAAGAAGCCATTACACCACCGCAAATGCTCATCTGAAAGGTTGGTGGCACGTCAGCGAGAGCCGACGTGCCGACAGTACAAAGCGGTCACGCTCAAAACGTTCTTATTCACAATACAGGCGTGATTCTTAGTATGTTTACAACTTTCAGTACACGGCAAAAAAGATGTAACAATAATAATGTTGTTAGACATAACATAATATTCAGTTTCCCTTTGGAGTTATGTCTTCTTTTTTTTTTTTTACGTGTGGATAATTGAAAAAAATGTCCTACCACTAACGAAATGAAAGCCTTTTAATGTCTGAAGGCCTGTATGGTTTACATGGATATTACCATTACACTGACACATTGCTGTATTGGAGAAGACAGCATTGCCGCGCCCCGACGCTTAATGTGCATTCCCATCCTATGTATTTAGGGGGAACATGGGATTTGCCTCCCCTCTCACATGTGAACTGCCACAGCAGGGAGAACATCTGCATCACACCCAGCTCTCTTATTCAAGCAGGTGCATCCTCCATCCCTAGTGCAACACACAATACTAACAACGTGGACACTCATTGCACATTGCTTCATGTCACTTAACTACGCTGTACATAACAAGATTAGGAAAATGAAACTGAACTATATACCACTGGTGGAAATATATATACAAAAAATAAATAAATAAAAATGGTTCTGCCTTCTGTTCTTGCAAATTGTAAATGTATAAAAACAGATGCTTAAGACATGCTTTGCTTTCTATCTGTCAAAGTGTTACCTTTGCGCTACCTTTTTTATTTTCTAGATTACAGGAGGAACACAACATGTTTTAGTTGGGCTCACAAAGTTACATACTGCTTTCTTTTCATTAGCAGAGGGAACCTGGCTTAATAATTCATTTAAATATCACCTATTTAACATTTTGAAGTGAATTGAAATGTCCTAAATCAATAATCGCGCCATGCATTATAGCAGATTAGTTTTTTTATTGGGTCATTTTAAAATGTGCTTCGGACTGGCTGAACCTCTTGTTTATCAATATTTCCATGGCATCTAAAGGGCAGTGATGATGAGGTAAAATGACATCCAACGGCGCTGACATTTTAGGCAATTAAAGCAACACATCGCAAAGAGAATGGAGGACAACCTTTATTTACTTTATTTCCACACAGACATGTTCTGTCTTCACTCCCTTTCTGCCTCAGCCCTCTTTTTCTCCCTTCTTTAACCCTTGTATAGTATTAATTTTTTTGTTATTCAGAAGGTGCTGTGGGTCTGTTGGACCCGCTGTATTTTTGGGCTTTTAATTCAACACAATCAAACAATTTGATGTTAAAATACTGAACGGATGTTTTCTTCATCCCAATATAAACAGCAAATATGGTTAATATTTTCCCTTTCATTTTGTTATAACACATTATGAATTCATGAATTCAACAAATATGAAACTGCTAGTGTTTTTTTTGTAGTTTTTGATCAAATCAAGAAAACTAATTTCCAACAAGATATGAGTGGACAATATTCCACAAATTTACAAATGAAGCAAGGTGGTTCATAACTATTCACTTTTATTAATTTGAATTTGTATTGAATTTCATTCACTCTGGGTTCAATGCCATCCAGATGACAAAGGCGTTGTACGCCGAGATGTCCAGCATGTCAAAGAAAAATCCCCAGTGACCAGCGTAGGGTCCTCCTCTTGCAATTGTAGGCAGACACCAGCTCGTCCAAGTTGTCTCCTCCTTTTAAGGCATTGTAGTCATAATTGTCTCTGGTTTATGATGCTCCAGGCCACAGATTCTCCCATCCCAGTGTAGTGTACTCATTAGTACCACATTTTTGGTTTTCTTTGGCACATATGGTACCAGGGATGTGTCAGCCGTGTAGACAAACTTGGACGAGTTGACATGCCTGTTCTTTGTCGGCAGAAATTGAGGTGGGACTTCAGACCTGTTTTTTCTCATCGTTCCAACCATGGTCAGTTTCCTCTTTAGGAGCTCCTGTCCCAGCTTGTACGATGTACAAAAATGGTCACATGTGATGTTATGTCCACTGACACACATACTTAGCTTACATACTTAGATTAGCATACTTAGCTTTCAGCAGGTCCACTCACATACACACGCATGCGAACACACACGCACATGCGGGCACACACACACACACACACACACACACAGTGTCTGTCCTCATTTCTGGGCCTTCTGTAAGTGTGTGACACACTTACAGAAGGCCCAGACATGAGGAAGACAGACTGAAGGTACAAGGACCAACAATGTCCACACTTTTATTAGCCCGGGTCCAGTGGACCCGAACACCCTGGATGTAATACAAATGTGTAGGGGGGGTTACGGTGGGCTGTCGATGAAAATTTTATCTGATATATATTCTTCGCAGAAAATGAGCCAAGGCCAATAAGTCTGAGTTTAAAAAAATAATGAATGATATTATTTTTGTTTTGATGAAAAATGAAAACGGGTCCCACAGACCCAAATACCATACAAGGGTTAATACATCCCTATTGAAGAGTCAAATGTTTTTGGCCAATTTGTCTCTCAGATTCATGAAGGCCTGTCTGCCATCGACTGGATACTGGCTGCACATTAAGCAGCGACACATATGCATGCAGCCGATGCTGCGTGTTAGCGCGGCGGTTTCTAATTCTTGCTAGCTGCCGCTGTTCAATAAGCTATTAGGCAGTGAGTGGACATGCATGCCAAGTCCCTCTCTCACCAACAAGCGTCCATCCATCAGGGCAGGAACGCCCACGGACATACACACCCATGCATACTGAATAACACCGAGCATCACCACCAAGCGTCCCTATGCGGGTACTTTACACCTTTCTTTACGCCTCCGTCTACTTCTCTGGCTCAATCACATAAACTGAAGAAGGAAAATAAACTTGGATTGGCTATTAGTTCATTTCACAACTTCAAGGATCTCATAAGTTATTCAAGCACTATTTAAGTGTACTTTTTGGGCCCAAATGGTATCATGTGATGTTGTAATTACACAATTTGGCCACATTTTCTTCAAGGGGGCCTTCTTCCAGGGGGCTTGGCCAAGGGGCATGGTATGTGTGGCAAGCAATTAACGACCAACAAACAACATTAAAGACATTTAGCAACAATGACCCAAGAAGGAAATGGCTTTACAAAGTACCAAAAGGAAGGTATGATGTTTCCCATTGGGTTTTCATTTAATGATTGTATATTAAAACCACACCATATGAGTCACAATTGAAAAACAGCGATGACTCATTCCACTCCATTTTGCCCTCTTTATGTTTTCCCAATAACTATTCACTTGTCACAGGCGCTGTGATTTGCAGTGAAAGCCCACCTGTTCCTACTCTACACATGAATGCATAAACACCGGCCCACCGACACAACGTGACTGGCTAGCGGCGGAATACAGGACCAACAGCAGCGGCAGATCAATACGGGACAGAGAACAGTGCAGTGCCGTGAAGGTGTGTGTCTGTGGGGGTGGTGTGTGTCTGTGGGGGCGGCGTGTGTGAAAGTCTCATTATGGTCGAGGAGTCCCTCGTGTCTCGAAGCCACCACGCGATTTTAGCTTTGCCCACTTTTCTCCGGCGAGGGCAAAGGTTGTTTGACACGGATGTCATTTCAAGTCGGCCGTACATGACAGCTCCCTCCTCCACTTAGACGTCAACTCTAACCATTCCTACACTTGTTGGACTGTCACTGGTCTTTCCCTTTGTCTTGAATCTTGTAAAACATGGTAGCTGTTGGGGAAGCAATTCTCAATTCTCTCTGAAACTATTAAGCCAGGTATGTGTTTGATATGAATCTGAAGTAAAAGAAACAAGCCATGCGGTTACAAAGAAATGCATTTATGATATCACTTTTGAACGAGTTAAGTTATGACCTTCAAAAGGCAGCGACTCCCGGTGTCCTCTAAAGACGTTATTCACTTACAGGTTGGTCTTGCTTTGAGCTGATAGGCTCAATGGTTTTCAGACTGAAATCTTGTCAGAATAGAATCACCTTCTGAAGATGTAGTCTGGCTTTGTAATGCTAATCCCTCTCCCTTCCGTCTCTTCTCCCACTCTATGTTGTTATTTTGCATTCTGTTCCTTTACCCGTCCACCCACCGGCTGTGATACACACCATTTGGTATCTTTCCGCCTCCCCAGCTTTTCCCAAACATGTCTACCCACCTCTTCTCTCGCCATCCATTGGGGCTACAATGCTTCCCACTTGCCATCCTTGCTATACTACCTCACATTCCTCAATATCTGGCGATCCTTCTTTTCCATCTCCTCTTTCTCGTCTTCCCGCTATTGCTCCCATCTCACATTCACCTCATCCCTCCTCCTGCTTCCTTTCCTTTCCTTTCCTCTACTCTAATTCCTTTGGTGCAAGTTCATCCCCTGTGTCCTCTCGACTGAAAGTACCACATGTGGTCGCAGGACCGATATTTTTGGAGACGTGATTAAGACAGGAAACGGCAATTCTACCACAAATACATAAGTAATGGCATTTGAAGTGTCCCTCTGAGGGACTCTTGGGCGTGACACTGGCATGTGGTGATTTGAAAATGGTGAGCATATTCAAAAAGACTCTGAGGATGTGTCAATTAAATTGATGATTAGATTGCACATTGTTGTAATAGTTAATTATCCCTGAGTCTCAAGTTTGATAACAATAGGGGATGTATATAGAGAAGTACCCAGACAAGCAGGGAAGTACCTGTGATTATATACATACTGTGTCATATACATTCCTCCTCCAACTGTTTAACAAGTCCAACCTTTGTATCAAGTAAAGGTCGACGTAAGTCTCTGCTGTGAACATTTCGGGGTGTACCTGTGTTGTATTTCTCTATTCCTTTTTTTTCTTCTCATCTGTCTATTGTCTTTATCAAATGAAGGCATGCCCCCCCCCCCCCAATAACATCATTAAATCCAACTGTGTCGAAAACAATAGAATGCAAGCTTATTAGCTTCTATATTGATGACCTATCTAAAGAACTAAAAAGGTGTAAGACAGGATGTATGGTGGGAGAAAGTCTCAATCATTTCATCTACGCTGACGACTTAGTGGTCCTGTCTCCTTATAGTGCTGGTTTACAGCAATTGCTTAGAGTATGCTCAAGTTATGGGGTGCACTATGACATTGAGTTCAATCCCCCAAAAAGTGTTATCATGATAGCAAAACACAAGGAGGATCAGAAGCAACATTTTCCTTCCTTCTTTTTGGGAGTCCAGGAGCTAAATGTGGTTCAGAAATACAGGTATTTGGGTCACATTATCAGGAACGACCTCAGTGATGATGACGATGTGCAGCGGCAGTGTTGCAAACTGTATGCACAAGCCAACATGCTGCCACGTAAATTTTACATGCGTACAGAAGACGTTAAAACTGCTCTGTTTAGAGCCTACTGTACTCCTCTGTATACAGCCCACCTGTGGTGCAGTTATAGTAAAGGGAAAATGAGAAAGATTCAGGTGGCTTTCAATGATGCCTTCAGAATCCTGCTCAAACTTCTGAGATGGACAAGCGCAAGTCAGATGTTTGTGAGCCGGAATGTTCTCACTTTTCATGCTGTTTTGAGGAATTTTATGTATACATTTAAAAGTTGACTAAGTGTCTCAGAGAATGTTGTTATAAAAGCCTTGGCTAACCCAGCACTGAGTGATACCAGATATTTGTCTTGTTTCTGGAAGCAATGGAACAAATGTTTGTATGTTTTTAATCCTTAGTGACTTTTTGGCTGCAATGGCTGGACCGGTGTCCTTGTATTGTACTTTATATATTATTGTGTTGTATTTGTGTTTATTGTTTTATGGACCATGAGTCTGGAATAAACATATATATAATTAATAACCATAATAGATCATGATAGTCAATCATTCTCAGTCATCACAACAGTTGTGCTTACCGCGTGCCTCGTCCTCTTTCAAAGTAAACCTTTTAGTTATTTCAGGGAAACACTGAGCATGCTTTCATCATCAAATTATTTCTTTTTTTTGTAAAAAGTAACATCCTCTGCCTTTGGCTACAGAAAATGTTCACAGCTTGCTCCTCATACATGGAGAGAAGAAGCAAAGCAATGTGGGCACCCACCCAACAATTAAGGAGCAGAGTGCATTATATAACATCAACAAAAATCCAAAATATAGATGAAACCTGAGATGCTGAGTTAATTCAAACTGAATGGGGAACATATGCAAGTGAGTGATAATGTAATGGCCGCCTGATTGGTGCATCTAAAGAAAATACACTTCCTTCCTGTCCGTTTCAAAGCTTCAAATTAAATTCCCGCTTTCAAGTTATCAATTTATTTGACCATCATGGACACACACATGCTGTGATGTGGCCATTCCTTGGAAACATCCATTGAATAATTTATACATTCCGAGCAAATCAATAGCATTGATTTCAATTCACGAGCCTTAATAGTGGTATGATCTAATCGCCAATTAACTAATCGATAAGTATTCAGCAGTGTGGAATAGAAGGAGCAGAGCCGTGTACAGGTTAATCTCCGTTTTCATGTACACACACGCTTGTTTGTGCCCGTTACAGCACAGGAGTCTCTCTGCATGGCACCGTGGGAGACAATTGCACATTACGCACAGAAAGCAGTTATATCAGAGCAGAAAGAGCCCACGGCAACACGGAAACAATCTGTTCCAAAGGTCCCTTTAGAAACCTTTCACATCACACACCCACACAGACCCACACACACACACACACACACACACACACATGGGATTTACCCTCTAACCATTCTCACATCAAAAAAGAAAACAAGAACAAGAGCACAGTACATCTGGGCAGCATGGACATCTCATGATATTTATATCTATTTTCACATTCAGGTCATGAGGAATCAGTCGTCTAGTGCTTCACACATTTACACAAGCAGGTACATCATATTAAGGGTAAAGAGGACAATAGATGTGCACCTACGGTACACCTATAATGAGACCTATAATGAGAGAAAAGGGCGACATCAATAGACACAGTCCATAATCTACTCCCTTTTATAGATGATGAAAAAAAAGAAAAACAGGATAGTCACAAAGATGTCTAGCATTATCTCTTTCTTCTCTGCTTCTCACTTCAAAGACGGGATATGAAGAATTTACAGACGTGAAACTTTAAAGCACTCATGGGATGTTCTCAAATCAATGCTGCAGGCGAGACAGAAAGAGCCGGAGTCTCACTTTCATCAAGTCTCCAATGTTCTCTATCATCTGGCTTGTCAAATGTCAAAATGAAAGCTAATGCAACGATGATGGGCCGGCCCATTACTAAGCTCATCTTCTTCCATTTTCGCCTTCTCTGACTCCTTGCTTTCCTCTCAACACTTCTCATAAATGTTGGTCTCCCCCAACACATCCTGGCCCTCTCTACGTCGCCACAGAGACACCGCTGAATGGTGTGCAGGGAAATATCCCAAAAGATGGAAACACAAGAAAGTAGGAGGCTTAAGTCTGCCATGCCAGCAGTAGTCACGCAACACTCTTTGATTGTTTTGAGTGAGCAGCTGGACGAATTTCAAGGAATACTGAAAGAGGTCTTTGATTGTGTTATGAATGGCCGATTTAAAATCACAGACTGATAAAAACAAAAAAACTACTCACCAGAACAGTCACGACTCGTAGCACCACTCCTCTCATGTTGTTTTCCAATTTCCTGTCTGTTAGCGTGCCGTTCAAGCCGTGGACGGGGTCCCACGTTGCTAGCTGCAATGTGAACACACACACAAACACACACACAAAATCATACACGTTAGATTCCCGGACATCGTGGACAGCAGGTGGAGTGGGTTGACTGAGCGATACATGGCAGACATCATTGTGACCCAGACTGAATACTTCTTTAACCCTCTTGTTACCTATGGGGTCAATTTGACCCCATTCAATGTTTGACGTCTCTAAAAAAAATATTGATATATTTTTTTTGCATCATATCTCATGACTTTTCCTATTTTTTGGGGACAACTGGGAGAACATAAAATTCCTATGATGACATGTTTTCAATGTCCTGTACAATTTGACCCCAGGCTGTTTTTCACTGTGTAAAACATATAAGAAATATCAACTTTTTTATTTATTTAAAGGGCTAATTAGTTAGTCAACAAACAAACATAAAGTACCTGACACTTACACTTGGGAAACAATATTAATTCTAATCATTTTCTGGAAATTTTAACTGCTGGGGTCAAAAAGGGTAAAAGATGAAGATGTTAGTAAATTTGAAGGTAACAGGAGGGTTAACAGAATAAGAGGTGAAATGAGATGTTAATGCACAGTAGACTTGTACCTCTAAACACAAATATCTACTAAACACCTTATATTTCAATGTCCTTTCTATAAAGCTCCACTTAAAACATTTCCCCCTTGAACACACCCAGGTGTGCCCCAGGTGCACGATGCGCTGTATCTGTGGAAATTATGGTAATTTTATTCAAAGGTGTTTCATGAATTTGACCCAGACTTTTATGTCTATCACATAAACTTCCCCTCCTTTCCACCCAGACCACATTATTCCCGAATAAGTCCCGAATCATATTTCCTTCATCCGCTGCCTTCTGCTCTCAATAAGTCATTGTTTAAAGATTGAGCTGCTTTCCCTGTAGAGGTAGGAGGGAGAAGAACAAAGAGTGCATTTAGCTGACTGCTGTCCAAAGACCAACACGCACTAGCACACACGCAGACTGTGATACGCACTAAATTGTATGGCTTGATTTTTGCTAGAAGAAAACGCAAACACATCAGAGAGGCAGAGGGCATGCTGCAGAGGGAAATATGGGATAACCCATTTCTCACAAAGCCCACAGTTACTGTAGGCTTGGAGTTACGGTTGAACGTCTTATTCTCTGCCAACTCTGCTCAATTCCCTTTTGGGACTAATACCTCCTGTGACACTTATAGCTAAACTGGTTTCTGTTTTCTGCTGTTAGGGAACATCCCATATCCTGTTTGAGGTATTGTTGACAGAATAGAAAGTGAGGGAAGCTGCCGTTCTGCTGGCAGCCCTTTGCTAGTCAGGAGCAGGGTTTGTCCTGAAACACCCCCAGGGTAAGAGTCTTTCCGACATATTTTCAGCAACCTGTCCACCACTAAAAGATATTGTTTTTATTTATATCAGTTTGTATTTATTCAGCATATTTGAACTTGCACTATTTTATGTCTTCTTTCTTTCCGTCGTCATTCATATTTAATGAGCACTGTCGAAGGGATCTGGAGATTCAAGCGCCAACCTTGCATATAATAGTATAAAGACCTCAAAACCAGCACACGTATAAAAAAATATATAAAAAAAACGGCTGCAGTTCTGCTCCCGGTTCACAAATCACAGGGAAATAACAAGTGCGAGCTCGACCCTCCCTACGCTCTCGCAGCTGAGTGCTTGCTCGTCCGTCGAGTTGACTTTTGGGACTTTGGAAGTGGGGAATGGAGTACACAGTGTCTGACGTCTGTGTCCCGAGAGTTAACAATGCTCATGTTCCCGTCTGAGAACACCAGTGTAGATGTGCGGTGCACATAAAAGGTCAAGACATTACATCCCTCGGAAGGCCCTGCACACCCACCAGATTAAACCTCAGGACTGAGTAGGTTTACACAGCTGCTTTGACTGACACTCTCTGACTCCTCCTGGCTTTATTGAACCAGTTCGGGGCGGAAATATGAAAAAATGTGCCTTCTTTTTTTTTGGTACATCCAGTCCGGTGACCTGACATCATCTCCCATATCGCTACATCCACCTTTACAGTTTTTCTCGATTGCTTAAACACATTTTTTGAAACCATGCCTCGTTTTCTCAAAACTCTAAACACAAATCCCAAAACCGCTCACACAAAATGCAAAACCCTTGATATCTTGCGCAAAAGGCAACTTTGCTTTCAAAACAGTGTTATGTCACCTCAAAAGCGTGTTTTGTTTTCAAGTGACAAACACAGCCCAGCATATACGTAGACATTATGAGCATCGATAGAACACTGATGTGCTCAATGGAAAACACAACGATGAAATGGGAAAACACCAGGATGAAGGCCTTATCAGGAGCATTATGCCTTTTCATGTCCAGTGCTACTATACGCTTTCTCCTGTTGTAAAATATTGTAAATGTATAATATTTTAACTAAAAATAAAAACAACACACAAATATACAACAAAAATAGAAAATAGACCACTACAGTCAACAAAAAAGAAAGAAAAGTGTAAATAAAAAAGGACCAAAAAAATGTGTGGAACATAGCCTGGTCATCAATACTGGCAGTTCTTATTTGTTTTATGGTTACTGTAATGCTTTATTCGCCAGAAGCATGTTTACTATGGCCGTCTCCTGCTCCGCTGTAAACATACGCTCCCTCCACCGCCCTGGGGTAATCTTTCAGTTCTGCAAACTATACTATGTAACTATGTAAAATAGTTATACAGTAAATACAAGAACACTATGCTCCTGATAAGGATTCAAACTAGTGTTTTCCTGTCATAGTTCTGTTTCTTACCTATTCTCTCTTCTGAACGTCCGGATGAAACCATGGAGACCACATGGTCAATTAGTGTGGCCCCAATCTCATCTGAGATCACACCCCTCCTTGTCACTCGTCCTCCTCTCCCTCCTCCTCGTTCTCCTCCTTGTCCTCCTCCTCGTCCTCTTACCCTCACTCTTCTGCCTCTCTGGTCTCCTCTACCTTCCATGTTTTCATCCATTCTTCTTCAAATCAAGTCAAATCATGTAATGTAATGTAAACCAGGAGGTCACCTGTGGCCCTTATATCTCTGAAGCCTTGATTCCAAATTGCACAACAGTCGTGGAAATGGAAGTTTTCCCAATTGAGTAGCAGTGTGTTCTGACTGAACACAAGGAGGTGTTGGCATTGGTGACGTGTGCAAAGTAGAGAGGATGGTGTTTAGTGTTTTGAAGAAAGTGTGGCTAACAATTGAAATCTGTGCCTAAAGATATATAATTGTGCTTGTACTTTAGCAGAATTGGTTTAGGGAGTTGGCACATGAGTTACAGGTTGTGGTCATTGTGTTAGAAGTTCCAGTTTTTGTGTGTAATCAATCGAGAAAAACTGTAATGTGAGCAGAGGTCTGACCTGTGAAACACCTGTGAGGCTGTGCGGGGAATTTCACTCTGATGTATCCTTATCATGTCTTATTGAAATTATCATTCAAATTCACTGATAGTCTTTTTGTCTGTGTGCATTTATGTAACTCTGACACACTCAGCCAGGTGTTCTCCATGTTATCCTCCTTTCCGCCTGGGAGGGGAGATGTGGAGCTAGACTCTGAATCTGGCTCCTCTCCCACACATTCAAAATCTGCATCCGGTATTTTTGATTTCTTCTCTACTTTACATCATGCAGGAAACAAACTTTTGTAATATTTAGTTTCTCAGAAGATGAGCCAATAAGGTTCATCCTATAACACCGAAGAAGAAAAAACTACCGTTGTATTCTGCTAACTACAAACCTATTATTAAAACCGAATGTGTGTGTGTGTGTGCACCCTTCTTGCAACTCACATATGCCCGCAACCATTCCCGTTTTTTTAAGTGAACGTGTGTAGGTGTGCAACATGCAAAATATAGAAAGAGAAGACAGACAAGATGCAAACAGGACACGCATACAAAGGCAGGATTTTACATAGTTTAACACTAAATATGCATGTATCACTCGGTTGATACCTGACGAAAATAATATATATATATATATACATATATATATATATATATATATATATATATATATATATATATATATATGTACACACACACACACACACATCTTTTCTAACTGGTATTATACCGTAAATAGAATATATTAAAAAGAAAATGTCAATCACTGCAACCACACAGTTATACATTAGCACTAAAAATGATTAGACTATAGGGTCCAGTGGTATTCAAGATTACTCGTGGACAGACAGACACATTATCTCCTGCCATGCCGGAGATAACAACACTAAATAAGAGAAACTGGGAGAGGCGTGGGTACACACAAGATACTGCTCCGTGGCTACCAGCGGTGATGAGAGACATGCTAGAAGGTGCAGCAGCACTGGCAATGTGCTAATTTTCACAACTAAATGTTGACCAATAAACAGGTAAACACAACAATGCACGCTCGTTAGCACAGAGGCCACCAGGTCAACACGCATACCCATTCCACGCACACAGGTACTAAACATAAAGAGGCCAGGAGACGGAGACATGGCTTACTGAAGGACCCACAAGAGACAACAAGGGGACACAAAGCCTTGATTGGTGATGCTCCATCATATCTTAAGGAGTGTGTAGTACCATATCGCCCCACTAGAGAGCTGCACTCACTAAATGTGGGGCTACTTGTGGTTCCTAGAATCTTAAAGAGTAGGATGGGAGCCAGAGCCTTTAGTTATCAAGCTCCTCTTTTATGGAACCAACTTCTACCTTCAGTCCGGGAGGCAGACACATCCACCTCATGTAGAGTAGACTGAAGACTTTCCTCTTTGATAGTCTTATAGTTGGGGCTGAATCAGGTTCACCTGGTCCAGGCCCTGGATATGCTGCTATAGGCTTATAGCTGCTGGGGGACGTTCAGGATACACTGAGCACCTCTCTCCTCTTTTCTCCCTCCCTGTGGATGAATTCTCATCTCTCCATCACACATGACTAACTCTGCTTTCTCCCCGGAGTCCTTTTGACTTCACGTCTCATGGGGTCATTGGACCCTATGAGACGTCATAGATCCTATCTGCCTGATGGAGCATGGAAGTCTGGATCGTGGGATATGCTTACTACCACCTATGCCATGGCCCAGCTGAGACTCCGCTCACTGTTGAGACTCCGCCCACTCCTCCTCTCTACTTCCATCTGCCTGATGGATGGTGGAGGTCTCCATCGTGGAATATGCCCACTACCAACAATTAATACACTCTGTCATATTCATTTAATGTATTTTAATTCTAAATATGTATTTCTGTACACATTACCTCTATTGCATCTGTCCATCCTGGAGAGGGATCCTCCTCTGTTGCTCTCCTGAAGGTTTCTTCCCTTTTTTCCCCCCTGAAGGGTTATTTGGGAGTTGTTTCTGATCCGATGTGAGGTTTTGGGGCAGGGATGTCTATGTGTACAGATTGTAAAGCACTCTGAGACTAATTTGTAATTTGTGAAATTGGGCTATACAAATAAACTGAATTGAATTGAATTAATATTGTTGTGAAAAGTCAAAACGGGGGTAAACACAGCATGACAAGTGCAAATTGAACAGTGTGTACTCTATAAGCCCTTTCAGTTGTTTACTTCCTCAAATATTGAGCCTTGCCTTTTAATAGTGTGACAAATTTGTAGCAAAGCCCCGTGGAAAAGGTAATGAAGAGTGAAGTGTACAGTAAGTGAGTGAGCCGTGGCCACCCAAAGCCTGTTGTATTCCACCCATTTGACAAGCCGTTGAGCTGAACCGCCCAAACCCTTATATTTAAAGTCTGTGTGAATGTACACAAGTAAGATTTAGAGCGAATGGAAGGAACACAATCAAAACACTGTGGTTTTGTTTTATTCATCAGTGTTTCCAGCACTGCCTATGGAAGAGAATAATGGCTTTCTGCTATCATTTCCCCCTTAAGCAAGGCACTTTATATTGATCTGTACCGTGTGAATAAAACAAGAGTTCCTATTAAAGGCATCAGTTCCGTTGACGTTCCTCAGCCACAACGTTCAAACTCAACGCTGCACTTTCCCACCGTGAAAAGAGCACACGAGGAGTAACAACGGAGATTCATCAATGATCATTCTGCAACGCCCTGTAATGAAAAAGTAGTCGGTGCTGCATTTCCCACGGTGTCTAAAAGCAAGTCAATAATATGAGGGGGAATGCATCAATCAAAATGGTCAAAAGCTGCTGTTATCACGGAGGCTATCAATCAGGGGCCGGCTGGCTTTGCATCTGGATCTCACACTCATTCGCAGACACATGCAAACACACACATAATGCACACACATAATGCACACACATGATGTACACACAAATGCACACACATGATGCACACACATAGTGCACACACATAGTGCACACACATAATGCTCACACATAATGCTCACACATGATGCACACACATGATGCACACACATGATGCACACACATGATGCACACACATGATGCACACACATAATGCACACATAATGTGCACACACAAATGCACACACATGATGCACACACATGATGCACACACATGATGTACACACAAATGCACACACATGATGTACACACAAATGCACACACATAATGCACACACATAATGCACACACGTAGTGTACACACAACTACACATAATGCACACCCATAATTCACACACAAATGCACACATAATGCACACACATAATGCACAAATAATGCATTCAAAGTGAGATCTCATTTGACTCTCACAGTGGATTAACCGTGCATGATACATGGTGGATTAAATGATGACTAAATGAGTCACTGTCCTTTAAAGGCCCACTTTCTGGAGGTGATGGAGATGGGGGATTTTCCAAATAGCTCTGTGTAAGCATCGCTGGTACTGTATGAAGACGTCTTATACTGTTGGAGACGCACACTCGTCCTCCTGAAGGCCAATCTGGGTACGCCCCTTTTAATTCAGACATGTCTTTAATGTATTTAAAGATACTAGCTCTTGGATTTGGATATCTGCTGTTATTAAACACCTTGTTCATTCCTCTTCGAATATAAAACATGTATCATTTTACGAGCCCATTAAATTTAACTCTAAGTTTAGCCTACACCCATCACTATTACTGCAACTTTTTAGCCACCACTAGATGTTATCACAAGCTTTAAATCCTTTAATGGCCCCAGACATATTTATCCGATATAGCTCCATTCCTAGAAAGGTAAGAGACCTATGATATTATTTATAATATTACACTATGCTACATTATCTGAATACCAAGATTTTCACTCTGTATTCATATTGTTTTGACTTTCAAATAACAGGATAGTGTGAAGCAGCGTTGCATGTGAGTGTGTGTGTGTGTGCACAAGTGAATCAGGACCTAAAATGGCAGCCTGACTCGCAGAGTGGCCCACTGCCTCTGCTTATCTCCACAGCCCCAGATAAGGGCTCATTCTCCCCGACAGTATGAAATAAATGTGCATTTGTTTGTGTGTGTGTGTGTGTGTGTGTGTGTGTGTGTGTGTGTGTGTGTGTGTGTGTGTGTGTGTGTGTGTGCGTGCCATGTTAAGTGAATGACCCACTGTGCCTAGACCCTTACCACGAAGACTGAGGCTTCACAACACTACCATTAGCGTCCCACAATGCAGTTCTCCCTATTCATCACGCCCTTTCTTTTCTCTCGGTTCTCTGCTCCCCTCTGTTGCTCATTTACTTTCCTCTGGTCAGTTTGGTCCTTTTAGACACAATTCACGTTTTACTCCATGTTTCTGTGGCTCTCATATTAAGGCTATTCTAGAATATGTTCTTGTATCACATGAATCAGACCCACGTTCTCTAGTGTGTGTTCACCCAGGGAAAAAAGCATAGCAATACCAACTAACCTCTGTCTGATAATAAGATGCTAATTAAGGACCAAAGACAATCCTTGTTCACATATTTGATTAGTTATGGGCTTATTTCACTCCAAACTGAGATTACACATACCTTACTTACTGCTAATAATATAATCTTTTGACTGTATGTCGTAGAACACTACCCAGTTTTCACAAAACACATCACACTTCACCTGTTGCATTGTATGTGTTTTTTATATTAATACAGGGTTCGTACACATGTTGACCAATGGAATTCCAGGACTTTTCCAGGACTTTAAACCAAATTTCCATGACCAAACTGAAATCGGTGGAACATGAACACTTTTTGAAAATGTAGTATTCAAACAATGAGAATTACAAAGCATACAATATTCATTAAATGAAACAAATGAATTAGAGACAATAGTTTGATTAAAAGAATACACAGTACTATACATGTTTATTCTTAGAAACACTTATATAAATGTTTATTCTTTTAATCAAACTATTATCCTTTATGTGCAAATCTGTTTGGACTTATAATTTGAGAGTCTTCCTTTCAAAAACATATGAATTATTTAAAACTCAACTTAAATGAACATGTGAATATAACAAATGTCCATGAATTTTCCCAAACTTTTGTGATTTTATTATTTTACATGACTTTTCCAGGCCTGGGAAAATACTATTTTAGAATAGGTTTTTCACGACCGTACGAACCCTGTAAATAATTCATTAATAAGGGTTGATTGATTAATTTCATAAGCCCCAACGATTGAGGTCAAAGCTGCTCTTACCTTCAACAATCAAACAGTCGTGTTTAGTGCAGTGTTCCTGCCAAGCTATCTCAGTAATCTAAACCCTGAGCTTGGGCTGCTAGGTTGCACATTTAAATAATAAATGTGCCATCATCACACACTGGAAGGACTTTATCATTTCTATTCAGGTCAACGATCTTCACATTAAAACAGAATTACAAGTCACTTATTGGCAGTTGAGGTGATTAACAAAGTTCAAAGCTGCTCTCCCAAAGCTGATGCCATCAAGGGCTGTGCTTGGGTATTAAAAGTTTTTTTGCAATAATCTATTGTGCTTCTTTTTTTTTGCAGTCCCTTTGCATTAATATCAAAAGAACTAATGTGACGACGAAAAGGAGAAGCACAATAGAACATGTGGCTTTTGGGGGTTCAGAGGGCTTTATGTGGTTCTCCGTGCACAACTATACGAACAAACAGATATTCAGGCAAACGATATTACATAAATATGTGTTGATTTATTCATACAACTCTCACGAGCAGCATATGTTGTCATCTTGCAGCAGGGGTTTTGGATGTTCATGTTTTTTCATCACGGCTTATTGTTAGTTCCCATTTTCCATTGTCTCCCCGAGTCATTTGTATTCATTAACTTTGTTTAGTAAACTTTGCAGCCGATTATACATTCTCTCCCCCCTCCCTCCTCCTTTCTCTCCTTCAGGGAACGATGGCTTGTACAAATGGGATAATTTGTCCACCTGTGTTTTCTGGCTATAACATAGCTTTTAATTACTGTTCATAATTCAGCAAACTAGTCAATAACGCTACATGTTTTTGGTGTCTAGAAGAAAGAAAAAAAGATTGCTGATTGTGGAGATTGCAAGCTCAGGGTTTTTAAAGTTAAAACACACCTAGACACGTGTGTGTGTAGTTCAGCCGGGCCCCATGGCAACCTGATAAATAGCCTACGATACTGACACACTGAAACAGGCAGGCATACTTTAGTCACCTTCAGTCCTAACACTTATGTATACTGTAGAAACACACACACACACACACACACACACACACTTATACCCACACACATCGGGCACTTTAAGGGATGTGTAACCACACACATTTAAAAGTAATTGGAACATCGACCGGTGCTGTGTGGGGGCTCAGAAGAGTCGTTTACTGTTACAACAAAGCCTTTTCGGTCGACACAACTCAGCCACCCGCACACAGACACACCTAAACAAACCTTAGATGGACGCATGCCACACACGAATGGACACACAATCAAACAAAAACATCCTCCGGCCTAAAAGGCATCCAGAAATCACTGAAGCTCGTTCCGAGGCTTCATCCGTCTCTCGCTCTCTCTCGACACAGTGTGCATGAAAGTGTGGCTCTTGGTCTGCTTGTGACATACTTGACTCATGGCTATTGAAAACACAATCGATAGCGGGTGACATTTGGAAGCCGTGTGGCAGGGGACGGGGAGTGTACGGCACAGAGAGATTTGCAGCTGTGACAAAATCAGTATGCACAGGAAGAAGTAAGAAAAGTCAAACTATCAGAAAAGTATGAATAGATGTCAAACATTATATCTTACAATGCCTTAAATTGCTGCCGGTACACAAAAGAAGCAACTCCCCATGAAATTGGATGCCGGCAATTGCTGTATTAGCCGCCACACTTCCTCTCACCCGACAACCTCAGCTCCACCAGCGGAGGCAGAGATTTGATTATGGGCTTTCCATTGAAGTGCAATATTGAATTGTTAATGCAAACTTAGCCTCTTATCTCCTGATCGTTTTATTTGCTTGCTCTTCACCAAAAGATCGAAAAATACAATATGACTAATTTCTTCTTTTTGTTGGTTCATCCCTCCATTCATCTGTTTTCTTTGAGCTAACCTTGTTTGGTCTGTCAGACACTGGCGTGCCGCTTGCAGCCACCGTCGCTCTGCAACGCTCCTTCTGACGCCTGCCGCTGCCTTAAAGAGACAGTAGCGCGGACGCA
The DNA here is from genome assembly GCA_036178185.1 of Liparis tanakae. NCBI lineage: Eukaryota > Metazoa > Chordata > Actinopteri > Perciformes > Liparidae > Liparis > Liparis tanakae. Next base: position 9,021,791 of record CM070094.1, on the reverse strand, counting down.
GACAGGCCGCGGAGCAGTTTCACTACTCTCTCCTCCGCTGTCCCTCCCCCTCTTCCTCCCCTGCTGATGAGCAACATGTGTGTGAGTGCAGTCTCCAAACAGCGTGCACACAAAGCCTTCCTTCTGTCCTCTCCCCTCTCTCCTGTGTCTTCAATCCCTCTTCCAATTCTTTCCAGCCCACAAGCCATTGCTTCACCTCTCTCCCTCCCCGTCGGCTGACAGAGAGGGGACAGCTCGTTGCAGTAAGCAGTCCACGCTGCACAAGTATCCGTGTTCTGCACCACCGGCTGGCTGATCTCCATCATATTGTCTGTGTGCCCATCCGCCCTGTTCCCGCCATGAAAGTATAGTTTCCTTTCCAAGCTTATAGGCTTTTTATTCTCGTGCGCTGCCTGAACGCGGGTCCACACAGTTCTCCCTCTTTCTCACATGTAACCCGGCTTGAAAATTGCACATTTTTCACGGTAGTTTTAGTTCTAAATAGTTGGTCAAATGAAATTAGGAAAAAAAACATATAAAGTCATGGCCTATTACAATCATTTTGTATTTGATAATGCAACTACTACATGGAAGGCAATTATATTTGAAGAAAACCAAGTTCTGCCTCATAGAATTGGATTCCAGGAAAACAATTACATGAGCGAGAAATGACTGATAAACTGAATACAATGCAAGCTAATAATGTTTGAGGAATCTGGGTCCATCTGGGTTTCTAGTACATCTCTTCAATGCACAAGAAAAACTAATTGACTTGCTATTATTAAAACACGTTAAAAAAGCAGTCTCTCTCCTCTTATACAGATACACACACCTACAATGACACACAATTTCAAAACAATAACCTCAACTATTAATCGGGGAATAAATGTGTAACTATAGCTTTTTAATATATTTTATTGGAATTCTGCTAGGAAGGTTTGCCTTTTTGAGAAGTGTTCCCATCATCCGATCATTAAACTGTCTTTGGAGGGACTTCAAATGGAATCATGGATGACGCTCTGCCCTCGTCGGGTCCGGCTGAAGAGCGATGCTCACATATTTTTCATTTCTGATTGAACTGGCCTGCAAGAACATGATTATGTTCCTGATTTGTTGCATGTGTATTATAAAGGTCTTTTGTGGCTTGACATGTTTCATCCATCAAAAGCCTGACTTGAATCTTTCTAAGAGCTCCCTGAATGTTTGGAGAAACACCTTGCAATTAAAAACCTTGGTAACAGTAATGCTCAGATTATGAAGAGAAGAAATATGTGTTTGTATGTCTCTTATTGCCATTAAAGGATTGGCATTTGTGAGATCACAGTGACCTTTGACCTCCACATTCTAATCAGTGCATCCTTGTGTGCAAGAGGACGTTTGTGCCACTTTTAAAGAAATGTGCTCGTTGTGAATATGCAGTATTTCTCTCATGCGTATGAAGGTGGTCGTAAGCATATGGGAGCAGCGGGCGTTGGGGGGAAAAAAAGGAAAAAAAGAAGATGCGAGGCGGAAAAGAACAGAGTGAGAGGCTGAGTATATTGATGGTAGATGTTCTGTTCAGGACCTAAAGTAATAAACTGAACATTCTGCCGGATCACTCATATACTATCATTCTCCCTCCTTGTCACACGCGCACACAGCAGTCTATACCAACCGATCATTACGATAGCAACAACAACAAGCTGTGTTCTGATTTCCCAGATGAGCTGCAAGCTGTTTTATTGCTTGCTTGAATTGTTGAGGGGATGAGTGTCTGTGTGTTTGTGGGTGTGTGTGCGTGTGTGCGTGTGTGTGTGTGTGTGTGTGTGTGTGTGTGTGTGTGCGTGTGCATGTTCAGGAGGGTAAGGTGGTGTTTTGTTGTACGTAGCCACAATTCCAATTCATGTCTTTATTAGCAAAGTTCAAATGAGCAAATAACGAAATAATTAAACTGCATTATCATTTAATGGAGTGTCGGTCTGTTTTTAATTGGTCGTGTTTCATCAACTATAGCCTTCATATGAAAAGTACTATGAAACCAATGGCGTTCAAAACATATCTCTTTCAAATCAATTAACCTCTGCGTTTGCGATAATTTTGGCAAATTATAATGCATTTGTTTGTGCAAAATGAAGCTCTGTGAAACATTTGCATGACTAAAAAAAACGGACGGTGTGAACATCATTTGTTGCCTCTCGCCTTCTCTGCGATGGGAGGGGAGACCACGACGGGGACGCCGAGGCAGGCAGGAGACAAATGAGATGAACGAGTATCTGGTGAAGCAACGACTTGGAGAAAAAGAAGAAAAAGACAAAAAGAGTTCTCTACCAATGCTTACACTCTCGCCATAGTCAAATGAGGGAAGAGATGTCAGACTCCAGTGGAGAATACACGTCGACCTGAAGGATGTTACCTGCAAAGTTCTCCCAAAATGTTAATGGAAAGAAAGGTCCTCAACTTTATTTGCCTTCTTTTTTTTCCACTTCCTGTTGGATCTCGTCTTCCTTCCACTTCCATCCCTCCCCCTGTGCCAGTCAGATGGTGATTGGTACAAATGCAGGCTGGGAGGCGTACGTCTCTATTTAGGTCTTACATCGATACCGTACTCCGGGAAGGGTCGTCTGTAAACAGTTTCAAAACCAGTGCTGTTTCTCTCGGGGTTACATCCGTTCAACACGACTTCCCACGCGTTATACCGAAGAAGCATGCAGGCAGAGACTGCATTGGGCTGAAAATGTATGCACCGTAAATACACACACGCACAACACACACACACACGCACACACACACAGGCTGACATAAAGATGCATATGCAGGAAGAAGAAGAAAATCCATAGGGACTATTGAGTGAATTTAGGCGCAGCAGGATTAATCTCATCATTATACTGGGTTACAAATTATACATGCACATATTAAGTGAAATATCATAATGGACTCAAATGTAAAACCTGCCTCAGAATTGTGGTTTTACACCCTCATAGTCCCCTTCACATTTAACATGATTTCACTTTTGTCAGCATTTTTTATCAAATGTGTCAGGGGATATCAGACGACTAATCTACTAAAGCAGACAGAATTTCATTCAGCCCAGCACAGGTGATTCATATAGCATCTTCAGAAAAGTATAAGCATCCATCCGGCTCACCACTTAAACTTAGTGAATCACTATCTTAGTGAAGCAGAGGGCCATAATCCTGTCCAAAAACCTTCTGCAGGTTCGACATAAAGCTCACTTACAAACCTTGAGGTAGATGGATTTCTGTGCACCAGGGCAGTTTTGCAGTTTTACTTTTTAAATGTCTTCTTTTTTACTTCTAATACACCATGGGATTGTGTATTGGAAAGGTGATCCAAAAAGCCAACCACAACAGGGGGTAATAAATACCGCAAAAATAATTAGAAGGTATAAAACCTTCATTGCGGTTTCGGTTGAATATGAGTTTCCGAAATAAAACTTTTGGACGTGAGCCGAAATTGTGTGACTTTGCCTTCCGGACACACACAGTATTCAGTATTAAACTTCACATTGCTGTGTATTTTTTTTTCTCGCAATCTCAATAAACCTATTGATCCCTTCATTTAACTCAACCCGTAATCCTCGATTACCGTTGGGTTCCTCAGTCGAGTCTCGTAATTACATTTCTTGCCTCAAAGCGAGTCAATTGAGGCGACGTGCCTGCAGGCGGTCAGCCGGCGCGTCACTCAGTCCGACAGCTTCACTGGGAACTAAGGCGGCTGGCCAGTAAGATGGTCACTCAGTCACTCAGGAAGTGCAAACAGGTCTGGTAGACAGCTGACCTCTGAAGAAATGGACACTGACGTCTTCAGTCTTTAACAGCGTGTGTGTGTGTGTGTGTGTGTGTGTGTGTGTGTGTGTGTGTGTGTGTGTGTGTGTGTGTGTGTGTGTGTGTACACAGCTATGTGCTGTTTTGTACACATTCTGACAGGGGGATACACTTGGCACCTTTCAATTCTGAGCTGTCCGACACTTTCTCTCTTTCAGACTCACTCACTCACACACACAAACACCCACACCCACACACACACTCACACACAAACACCCACACCCACACACACACACATGGTTGTGTCACCCATCGCTCTGATTCCTGCTGCTCACAGGGGACCTGTGTCTGAGCCTGTTCGGTTTAAAAACAGCCATTTGGTTCAAACATTTTGACCTTGACACGTGTCGAACTGAGGAGAAAACAACACGCATGTGAAAGTCACACAAAGCAGAGAGCTGAAGGTTGCAACAAAGAAATGAAGGAGTAGCTGATCAGGAAAAAGCAATAACCCTCAGTGAAAGTAGACACATCCATGCACTGAGGGGCTAACCAAACACAGGTCGAAGCCCCATAGCAGCCTTAATGTCACAAGGCAGCTCAGGTAAGATAAGGTTGAACTAATGCAGTATAAAGATACAAGCGCCACCTTTTCACATCAAAAGTGAATAAAATTCAGGGCACATAATGCTTCTCTCTGTTCTCGCCTGCCTTTGGCATTCCTGCCCAGAAAAAAAACTAATATACATTTTTAGGTGCACTGCCTTGGGAAGGGTAACTTTTACCCACTCAGAATATCAAATGTTGAAGCAGTTACTGTTTGAAGAAGACTTGATGTGAAGGTAGGGTGGGTGTCTTTAAATGAAAAGACACTCAAGCACTTTAACAAGAAATGGCACCGCGGTGGAAAACAAACCAACGGAGCTATTCATGCCCATTTATAATATCTAATCAGCATTAAGAGTGTGCACACAAATTACATTGATATTATAATGATAACACTTAACACCACACTGGCAAAAGGTATTGTGAAAATGACCTCTATTTGCCTTCTTTAAGAAGTTACTCGATATCCTCTGTGCTTCGCCACATCCCCACCTCATCTTTCAAGCAACCCAAAAAGTGCCTGACCCCTTTTTTATCTTTTAATCGACGATAGAGAGATGTTCACACATCGTTACCGAGCTGGCTCTATAACCACTAGTCATTTTGCAGTTTCACTGAAGCGTTTGAGGTTGAGCCACCGTGTCCTCTAGAAATGACATCCATGTACTTCTAACTTATTTCGGCAGCTCTGTTTGACGGTGTCGTGGTTCTGGTGGAAATAAGAAGCCCAGGACTCTTTGACATCAAAGACCATTGGAGTCCCAGGTTAGGTTGAGGCGATGAAAACACTTCAACGATGTATATGAATTCAGTAAATACACACTCTGACTCTTTAAGTCCTTTTTGACCTCTGTCAATATTCACAGGGTCACTTTTTCCACCTCATGGGTACGAGCGCCATGATTTACATCCACTAAAAGTGCCTCGTTTTTGCCGTTGACAGGCTTTTATTGTTATTGTAAGAGTCATTATGGAAAGAGGAGAAGAGAGTGTGAACAAGCAGAGGAGGGTGATCCTGCTTCTGCAAGGCCACAGAGGGATACAGGTGTGTGCCTTGACCGGATGCCCACAGAGAGAGAATCCCGGTAACAGTGGGACATGTTGGCGCACAATATTCAGATTTCAGAATCATGTCACATCGAATTGTGCAATTGCCCGATCGGCTCGTTTCGCGGCTGCCATCTGCAGCATACTCCTTCAATATGCGAGCAATTTAAAAAATGGTTGTTCCAATCAGTTACTTGGAAAGGTTGCAAAATACCAAAGTACCCTTTAACTAAGACCCAAACCTCTGCCTCCTCTGTCAGGGCTGCGAGTGCCTAAACACAACCTGAGAGAGGACATTGTGGAGAAAAAATTATATAAACGTGTTGTGAGAAGATGTTTTACAGATACTGTAAATTCAGACTTGGCTGACGTGTTAAACACCTTAAATCACTCATACGTTATCGGCCGTTTGGGTTTAAATGCATTGCCCAAGGGCGAGTTATCTTTACACGTGTCCTTCGCAACCTGCGTTGAGTGACAGGGGGGCCAGCAAGCACCAGAGTGAAGTACAGGGGGCCCAGCTGAGGTACATGGCAGCCATAATCAGGAGAGACGGTCGGTACACACCCTCACGGAGAGAGAGAGAGTAGCTAATCCTCGAGCGAGTTAGCTGTGGTGGCGACATGCTGCGTGTGAAGGGACTTGACTTGAGAGCGGAACGGTGACGGTGTGTGTGTGAGCTGAATGCATACCCGTACTGTCAGTGCACACGGTGGATGTGTGTATCTACTTTGCCATGCACATAAGTTGATTTTCTGTCTTAAAAGTTCATGTGTGTCCGTGGCTATGCAAATATCCTGATCTGAGTGTGTGTATGTGTGTGTGTGTATGTGTATGTGTATGTGTATGTGTGTGTGTGTGTGTGTGTGTGTGTGTGTGTGTGTTCACACACGCTTGTATATTTGTGATCCTCGGAGGCATGCAGTGCCAGGCACACTCTGGCTGCTGTAATCCGAGGTTTACACGTTGTAATGCTGCTGAAAGCCTGCAGGCCTGGCTGGCAGAGAGGAAGAGGGGAGGAAGAGAAGGAGGGAGAGAAGGAGGGACATTATAGAGGAGACGGGAAAGAGACTCGAGAGGTCGGGCCGCCATTAGAGACACAACGTACACTGATGGATGAAGGGGGGTGGTGTGGATGGAGAAAGGAGAAGGAGAGGCGCATATGCTAATATATAATGAGATGTATACGTGATGCAAGGTGGTGGACAATAAAAGGAGGTTTTATAAGAGTACTATTCATATTAAAAATAGATGTTTTTGAATGCTAAGAGAGGAGAGGAAAAATAAAGAGAAAAGGCAATCAACTTTTTTTCCATCAACAATGTCAAAATAAGTTATTTTGGTAAAGTTTGAACTAAGTACTGTTCACTTTTATAGTCACTTTGCATTACTGGGCTTTTTAATGACCCCTGAATGAAACAGCGTACGACCTAGAGTTTAAAGTATTATTGTCGGTGCATTCATTTGTGAGCCCAGCCTGATGTGGAACAGTGGGGATTGAATTGTGTTTCTATTACTTAGTTTTTCCTGTTGAGAAGTTAGGTTGCAGGAGCAACTTTGTGAGTTTACGTGCCCACACTTCTCTGCCCTCTCTCCATCTGGTGTCTGAACTGAAGGATGCATTTCTTTCTTCACTTTTCTTTTAGCTGGAAAAGCCTTCCTTCTTGCTGTAACCTGACTACATGACTTTGTTTGTGTGTTTTAATGTAGCCAGACAATACAATCATTATAATCACACTTTTGGCCAAAGTAACTTCATGTTCCACATTAAGCAGGAACATGCCTGCATTCATAAGAGGCATTTTTAACGTGTTGTAAATAAAAGGCTCAACAGCAACAACAAAAAAAATGTTTCCAGACCAGCAATGGTGTTGCTGTGGTCTGAGGCTGGAGACACACCGTAATATAATTCAGTGTGTTTGGTCACTATTGTAAAGCTAGAGGAGGGAGAATGAGAGGGGGAACAAATGAGATGTCAGGAAAGGAGATGAGAGGAAATGAAACGAGAGGAAGGGCTGCCACGAGTTGGAAGGAGAGGTAGAGGAAGATGGATGGAGTATCAAACCAATGCAAATCTGTTCCCCCTACTGTAATCCTGTTAGTGTGTGTATCGTACACACACACACACACACACACACACACACACACACACACACACACACACACATAAATCCTTCTTGCCTATGCGTATGGAAAAATCTACTGTAGGCATGCAGTGATTCACTCTCCGATTATAACGTGATATGATTGTTTGGTGTTCAGTCCCCTGATACACTGAGATAGAGTGTGGTGTGAGTGTGTGTGTGGTGTGTGTGTGTGTGTGTGTGTGTGTGTGTGTGTGGGTGGGTGTGTGCATGCGTGTATCAGTGAATGAAAAAGAGAAACCCAAGGCAGTAAATTAAAAAAGAAATAAAAGATATTGATAAATCAATTTCCCTCTTCTGGAGAGACATTTTGAATAATGAGTAATATCCTCTAGTCACTAGTGCAACAGTCGACATTCTTAGGTGTGAGGTTTTTATTTTTATTTCTCAAGGACAAGGTTTTGCAGCAGCTGGAACAACAACACATTTTGATTAGTAGACAGCCCGCATTTGGCTTAGTTTAATTTATTTATCCTTTTAAAGGGTCATATGGACCACATGATATCCCAGGGTGCACTAGGCAGAAGGTAAAGAAAAACACCAAGGACAGGTACCCAGTTAGATGCAGCCAGTGGTTGGAGTCACAGCGCACATATCCAGTTATACATCCCCTTGTGTGAAGGGCAGCTTGCACCTTTAATGAGGAGTGGATGCTCGGTGTGGGGTGATGGTGACCCTGTCCTATATATTAGACTCTACGTGCGGGATGAAGAAAGTGTTTGTTCTTTTCTGAGATTGCCTCAGTAAAGGGGCTCTTAGAGGGTGAACTGCTGCCTGGGGAACTCTTATTATGGAAAGCATATGTGTGATGAAAAAACGTTGTACTGAAATTGAGGTCTTGGTAATTACAAAGGGAATAATTGTCTGGTGTTCTTAATAGCTTTGGGCCAATATTTACTGATTATTCAGTGGAAGAGTGGAGAGGCCATGATTAGCCTCTAGAGGTGGGGTTGCACGTAAGAACTGAAGTCAGGCAGCTACTCTTTGTTTCTCTTCACACAAGTGTCTCTTACTTCATGTCTCAACTGGAGTGGTCAATACATCATTAAAATGACTTACTGACTTCATACTTCATCATGATATCATGGGAATAAGCAAATACAACTATATATATATATATATATATATATATATATATATATATATATATATATATATTGTCTATATATATAATTTAATTTTAAATTGCTGTATTTACATATATGTTGTGAATATATTATTATTATTAGTATATATATATATATATATATATATAAATAATTTTATTTAGTATTTTATATTTCATTTTTTATACTTTATGCACAGTCACTTTCTTTCTTTTTTATATTTATATTTGATTGTGTTTAGTTTATTGGTGCTACTGTGTCAACAAATTTCCCCTTGGGAATTAATAAAGTATATTTCTATTCTATTCTATATATACAGCAGTTATATACAGTACTTTAAACACCAAAGGGGCATAACGACTGCAAAGTACACATTTTCTGCAGTCTGAACATGAAGTCGAGACTTTTCAATAGAGGAATTGGAGCCATAGCTGAAGAGGCTGAGACCGAGTGTCACCGGGGAATGTGTGAAGCAAGCACAGTCGGAGGGCGCTGCTCATTTTAGACAGGAAGGAGGACTTTGTAAATGGTAATATAATGGAGGACAGGACAGGATTTTGAAACCAGGACTGAGTGAGTCTGTGATGGGTGCCATCAATTCACAACGCTCATTCATCAGCTCCATCACCGCAGCAGCCTCTGCCTGTGCCGGTGCCATTGGGAATATTTGTCAAAGAGTCACAGATTCAGCGTGAATAAGTTTTGGGGACTTTGCCAATTTAATGGTGACGAGAGGTTAGAAAGGTAACCCAGAATCCTTCCCAGCTTGACACACTTTTTGCTTAAAAAGCTCAAATTCACATTGGGCAATTGATATCGTCCTTACCGTGGCCCTTTGCTGGCCTGTAGGACAATACGCAGATTACATGTTATATGGCAGAAATGTGTCAAATTCCAGCCACATTAGCATTGGAAATCCTTCTTTCATTTTGCTTTATGTGAAACCTGTGAGCCGGAGTGGAGGTTGGCTGGGTCAAACAAACATAGGACTACGGATAGGATCTAGTTTTATTGAATGAGTAAATCTAAAATGTAAGTAAAACCTACATTGGATGTGGAAACTGTACATTTCATGTGAAGACGGTAGTTTATTTTGAAAATACACGATGCACTATGTAACAAGCACAATCTTACAGGCCGTGTCTGACCCCTCATACATTGGTTCTTTAGCGGTGTCATAGTTTGAAGCGTAATGCCACTGTTCAGGTCCCGGTATTTTACGAGTTGGCAGTGACAATGTGTTGCCCCCTTATTGATCTAATTTCTCTCATTTCTAATGTTATCTCTCTACCTAACTCTCTACCTGTCCACTATTTATCTTGAGAGGCCTTTTTGTCTATCAGTTGGCGAGCCTGTCCATCTCCTTTGTATTCCTTAGTTGGAGTGCAGGTTAAACGTCCCCAGCTGGGCAGCATTGCACCACAATGAGCTTTGGCCTTGCCGTGTCCTTTCCTGTAGAGAAGAACCGATATACACATATATATATATATCTCTGAATAAAACACGTTTTATGATTTACCAGGTCGTCCTTTTTCTTGCTAGAGCAATAGTTTTAACACGTAATCCTCTGGCTTGCTTCTGTGATGTATTTGTCCCTGCAGACGGTCTCCATTCTGTCCTCTACCATTTTTCTTTATTATTCACCTCATTTAATCTCTTTATTGTTCTATAACCCTTGGCCGATCTCTCGGCCCACTCCTACGAGTAGCTGAGGTCCCCTGGCCTCTCCTCTGCAGGCCAGTTGTCTGCTCCTGTTCACAAAGCCATGGTGTGTTTAACACAAGGACACAACCTTGGTGTCAGATACCACCGCGGTCTCGCTCGCGTTTCTTTTCCACTGATCCCTCCTTAATTCTCCGCTGCCACCTTAGTAGTGCTATGTTTACAACCGGGTCACAGGCAATTAGGCCCCCCGTTAACTCGCCTTTACATCTGTGCTCCTTCCAGTCTGTTCATCCATCCACCATCCATCATCCATCCATTCACTCAGAAGCAACGATTAACCCGAGCACCGACAACACACCTCATTTCCCTATTCCCCCTCACCCCCCCTCGGCTGTCCATCCATCACTCCCCATGTGTGCTCATCCATCTATACATTATACATCTCTATGACTTGACTTAAATAAAAACATTAGCTTAAGGGCTCAGACATGGCTGCTTCTTCATTTTCTCTCCTGCGTCCTTGCATCCCTCTTGCTATCCATCCACCGTTTCAGAAAGCATTCAGCGCTTTAATTTAGTCCCTCTGAACCTTTATTCTTCCATCCATCCAGACTTGCCCTTTTTTTAACCCAACGTGGTGTTGTATTATTAACATATCATCCCACAGACGTATGTCCTCTCCCTGCCTGAATGTGTTCATTGTTCATATAGACTTTCTCCAAAGAGTTTTACCTTGATAAAAAACATAAATTGTATCACTTAAAAATTATATCCTATTAGACATGTGTGTGAAATTGCCATTTGCAAAATGTGAATTCTTGAGTTAAAGCCCAAAACTTGTTTTGGGTTGTCACATTGACCTCTGATGACCGGAAACAACATTCAGTTCATCTTTGAGTTCAGGAAAATGTTCCTACCACATGTGAAGACATCTCCTCCTGCAGATTGTTACTGAGATATTGCGTCCATATCCACGAGAATGGCCAAGATGGTTCGTTGGTACCAAGCAGCAGCCTCCCGGACTGTGACATGAAGCCGACGCCTCAGGGCCATAAAACTGCAGTTCCTCAAACGGTCACTTGAGGCGAGCTCCAAAAGGGACATTTTAAAAAGGCCCAGCTTCACAGTAGACATAAACATAGTAACAGTCGGGTACAGGAAACGCTTCTGGCATTCACGACAACCGCACGGGGGAAGGATCTTTATATAACTGGCTTAATGTTGGCTTAAAGTGAGCCATCATTAAGGGCATGGCCGCATTGAGTGACAGGTGGGTGCCGTCTCAGGTCACTAGCTGTCTGCCCGGCTGCGTCGCCCCGGCTCACCTTGGCTCCACCGACTGGCCCCAGAGCCACCTGCCTTGAGCTTCACAACAGCTCTCCATGTCCATATTTCATACAGCATATGGTACGTACCGAAGGACAACCCAAAGACATACGGCCTCTGGCCACAGGCGTGTCAAAAGAATATTAAATAACAAAGGCGCTAAGAAATGCTGGAAAGATAATAAACAACAAACTAAATTATGGCTGTGTGGCTCCAAAAAGAACACAGTATTACACACAAATATATGGATTATTAAAATGCATACGGAGGCATCTGATACTTCATTGCAGCACAGTGGCAGAGAAAATCAGCAGGGAAGGGGTTGGTGAGGACAGCTGGAATCAGAGATTTATAATGCTCACGTCCTCAGCACTCTTCTGTCTATTATTTTGTTCCTTTCTTTTCAGGCACAGGGTTTGTGCAGACAATTATGCCTACAGTATCCCAGAAATAGGTAGGGAGCAAAAGGAAAACACAGTCGCTTGGCTGTTCTTTCATCCTCTCTCATTCTTGCCTTCTTTCTCTGCGTGAGATCCGGGAAGCCATTCCGGCACACTGACTACTGACATCCTGGAATGATTACATACAGCTATATCTCATTATATGCATCCAGCTGTACAGTCGCTGCATTCTCTTAAAAATCTGCGTGTTTCTGCTCGGTTTCCTTAACGTCGCCGCTAAGAATCCGTCTGGGCTGAGACAGGAGACGGGATTGACAGCGGAGCATCTGGGGAATAAAACTTCTCCCGGCTTGTCTCAACAAAGCGAGAAGCAGACGAGTGGCTGCCGGGCTAGTGTTTGGTGGTACCCATCCACTGTTTACACAGTGGAGGTTTTTGTTTGGCACCACAATGATTTTCCCAATGGGGTTTGTGTGACAGCAGGTAATAGTTAAATAATGTTGCCTCCCACTTCCACTGCCTTTTCACATTTGTGAGCTTCACCTGTCTTTCTTCTCGCACCCATATACTGGGAGACACAGCAAAAATAAATCCACATGCGCTGCCACACTTAAGCCTATCCAAGGACACCGGAGGCAGTTTGTCAGCTTCAATTAGTGTCCAGTGTCCACTGCTGCTGTGGTCACCAAGAATATAACTTGCTGGTCAATGCATGTGTGTTCACTCGTGATTGACACAACCTTCCAGCTAAAACAATTTTTTGACATCAATCCAGCCAGAGAGGAAGTCTGAAAATATTCAAGTATTTATACCTTTGGAAGGGTAAGAGCTTTTAACCCCCAAAAATTGCTACTTGGAGCTCCTTGACCGAGCCCCACTTCAGAGAAGGACAGCATGAAAGATAGGTGTCAAAAGCATGAAAGGAATACTTCAACATGTGGGGATATATGTTTGTCTGCTGTCTATCGGGGACTCAATTGAGAAGATCACTATCAATTTAATCGAGTTCAGCCGGGAGAGTTCTTCTGAGTCAAAAACAATAAACGTCGTTGCTAATACATCCAACCATCATCTTGTTTTTTACTGCGTGGAAAGCCACCGAATGAACACGACTAATGGGATGCTGCCTTCTTGTACTGTAGCTAGATTGTGTAAGCTAACTGCTTGTTGAAAACAAATTGTTTTAATTTCTTTGTCGACAATAATTTGTTAAAAGAACTTTTGATGGCGCTAGCCCAGGGGTTCCTCTGTACTAGTGTGTGCTAAACTGTAATTTTTGTTGTGAACAAAGAGATGACATTTATATTTTCATCTCACTGCACAGAGAGAAAAACGTGCATTTTAAACTTTATTGTTATCTTTATCGTTGAAATGTTCCCAACAGGTCATCAACAGGCCAACATGTCCTAACTTTAACATAAAATGATATCCTCTTTCAGTTAATGTGGGGCACTCATGAATAATGGACACAACATCAGGAACTGGACATTGGCCGCACAATTTTGTTATGTATTTCTTATTTTTATTGATTGTTAATTGTTTACTTTATTCACCTGGCCTGTGTGTATATGCAATGGAGGCTTGAATTGTGCGGGAGGTTAATGCTGGTTACAATGAGTAAAGCTCATGCAGGCACTGAGGTCAGCTCAGGGGTCCATCGGGAAGAAAGCGAGGGAAAACGCTACGCTAGTTTTATAAGCTCGTAATAGACTAAAACAGCCTGCAGCTGCGTTGCTGATCATGATGTATTTCTGTGCTTCCAGGTGGGTAAAAGTGATAAACTGTATAAAAGTAGCGACATAAATCATAAACGTCAGTAATAGGAATATGTAATATGTGAATACGGATGTATGTCGTAGTTGCGTAAATGTAATGTTATGATGTGTCCAAGGGGATATAGCGCATCACTGAGTCATGCTAGCGAATGAGAAACAGCCTAGTAAACACTAGAGTTGTGTGAATGTGATGCCAGAGTGAATTATGTAGTTAGAACATATCTGCTAACACTATCAATACTCTACGTGTATGTAGAAGGGAAAACGCTACGCTAGTTTATATTAGCTAGTAATAGACTAAAACAGCCTGCAGCTCAGTGCTAATCATGATTTATTTCTGTTTTCAGTAAAAACAGTTTTTAAACCTGTGCACGCCTGGATGAACTATGTATCCAAGTGTGCAACATTAACAACTTGATTCAAACCTCACAGTGAGCAAGTATAGCCTACCTACAATAAATCACACCTACGCATAATGCATTCCTTATAGACCTGTACCTTAACCGTAACCATTACAACTAAATGCCTTAGCACAACCCATAGTCTAACCCTAAAGGACACCTAATGCAAACCGACATCTTAAAACCAGATCTTTATCCTAAAACAGGTAAGGACCGGAAAAAATGTCCACACCTATTGCGTTAAAAACTTGTTTTAGTCCCCACCAATGAGCAAGTACAACACACACACATACACACACACACCCACACACACCTACACACACACTGAAGCACAAACACACCTATCAGGTTATATGACAGGGAAGAAAAGAAGCGGAGGGGAAAGGATCTGTGAAGCAGGACAATTCAATGACATCCTCCCCTCCCTCCCTCCCTCCCTCCCTCCAATTTCTTTACACTCTCCTTTTACCCGTACATCTTTTATTTAATCCTCCTCCTTCAATTTCCTGCCCCCGCTATTCTTTACACAATATCCCACCTGACTTGGAGGGGAGGGGGAGACATGCTGCATGAAGATAAATGCAAATCTACCTAATTGGACGGAAAATTTGAGAGAAATAGGGATCTTTCCCCTTGGAGATATTTATTTACGTCACTTTCCTTCTTCCCTTCACTCTTTGCTTGTTGAGTGCACTTCCCTCTGATTTATTTATTTCACAAGTACTACGTCATATTTTGACGATCATGATGATAATACATCTTTACTCTAACCTCCATTTTTTTTCATCTCCCTCTCCATCTCACCTTGCAGGAGTATTTCTAAAACATAATTGTAATAATCATTTCTAGTGGTTTTGCCTGTCATAACCTCCCTACAATAGAGATAGCTGCCCTTTTGAACGGCAACCTCTCCACTTTGTCAAATGATTGTCTTATTAGCAGCCATAGCTTGTTTGGTTTTATCAGAACTCTTGATCCTGCCTGAAAGCTTTATTTAGTATGTTACACCTCTGAGTAAACCTGCATGCTGGCTTTGAAACATGATTAATTGCACCGACTGTTTATTGACCTATATTCTTTTAACTATATGCTGAAACTGCTAATAACACACTTTAACAGATTGCCTTCCACACAGTCTCTAATTTGTGTTTCATTTTTAAACTTATCGGAACTACTTTTTAGCCATGCATGGCTTCTTGGCTCTTACAATGGCCGTGTCGGTTAGTCAATCCATCACTTTGGTCCAGACTGAAATGCCTAAAAAACTCAAATGGATTGGTGTGTAATGTTGAGCAGACATTCACACTCACATGATGTATTCTAACGACTCTGATGGTCCCATGGATTTTTCTCTGGACAACAATGAGGTTGACGTTTGAGGGTTTGAGGTAAAGGTCTACAGAATGAAACTATGACATTTGGTACAGGGTTTTCATGTTCCCTTCAGGAAGAATTGTAATAACTTTTTATTTCATACTATCAAATAAACATTTTTCATTCATATAATAGTTTGGTTCATCATCAGATAACCTAACATACTAAACACATTTCCACGAGGCTCAGCTGTATATTCTGTTCAATTCTAAATAGCAGATGTTAGCATGCTAACACGCTAAACTGAGATCCCAATCCAGTAACAGCCATTGCACGTGAAACCGGCATTTAAGATCTCCACAGCTAATACGTTGTGGCAGACCAGGGGGAAAACCCGCGCAAACAGCGCATCGGAGGCGGATCCCAAAGCTCAGGTTGGGGGAAGTGATCGACGGGACGTACTTCCCAGTACAGGTGCTACAGCCAATTGGCACCTGGGAGTGGTCACACCTGCAGCCCGTCAGCTAACGAGGGAACGGAGAGTATATCTTCCCTCCACTGGAAGCCATCGAGGAGAGAGCTGCCTGACTAGGACAGGAGAAGGAGCGTGGAACCTCAGGAGAGGAGTCGCGACAGACCAGAGGTAACTGGACCCTCTCACCTCTCTCCTCTGCTCTGCCCATCCAGGAGATACCAACCGTCTCACAGAAGGTGTAAGACTGACGACCAAAGACCCCGACCGGGAAGAATCCTTTGTTTCCATTAGATGCCCATTCCCCCTTTTTCCTACACGTTTTATTAAAAGACCCTTTATTTTTGCACTGCGTCTCTGAGTCTCCTGATTTTATTCCGAATCTCACCTCCACATCCCCCGGGTTGCCACATTTGGTGGAGAATGCGGGCACGGCGATCTATCGCTAGAGATTCTGAATAAAATAGGTACTCAGAGTCCTGCAGTGCTATGGAGGACGCCCTAGCACAGCTCGTGCAGATGCAAACCCAGCAGGCACAGAGCCTAAGAGCATTTCAGGATGCTATGACAACTCTGGGTCAGCACCTGATGAGACGGGCTAGGCCGACGGAACCCAGTAAAGTGCTGACCAAGCAGACGGCCGATGATGATATTGAAGCCTACCTAAGTGTTTTTTGAGAGAACGGCAGAGAGAGAGAGGTGGCCTCCAGCAGAGTGGGCGGGCTACTAGCCCCGTTTTTAACAGGTGATGCACAAAGGCCTGT
This sequence comes from Liparis tanakae, assembly GCA_036178185.1. Classification (NCBI taxonomy): domain Eukaryota; kingdom Metazoa; phylum Chordata; class Actinopteri; order Perciformes; family Liparidae; genus Liparis; species Liparis tanakae. The sequence continues at coordinate 9,005,027 of CM070094.1, read as the reverse complement.
CGGGACCTCGGCCCCTCGAAGTAAATAATTATGATGTGTTAAAAGCCACCATCTTAGCCCATTATGGACACAACCTCCAGACCAGGGCCCAACAGTTCCACTCCTGGACATATGACGCTACTGCCCGTGCGCGCAGGTTGCAACCCTGATGCGACTGACACGCAGTTGGTTAACCACGGGAGCGGACCTTCAGCCCTGGACCGAGTTGTGATGGACCATTGTGTTAGAGCACTACCAGGGATGCCAAACTACATGCCTCCCAAAGCAGCCCAAAGACGGTGGATGATCTAGTAGATGTCTTGGAAAACCACCAGGTCACCGTGGAGCTGATGCGGAGCAGTCGACACGAGGGAAACAATCCCAGGTGGACTAAGGACCCCGTGACACCCCCGCCGCTACTCCGCCAGATTCCAAAGGTGGGACAGGTTCGACCGCCGCCCCAGCGTCGACCCCTCGTGAATCCGGACCGCCGAAAGTGCTTCAACTGTGGTCAAGAGGGCCACTTGGCTTTGAATTGTCCGGTGAATGACGTCTTGATGCCGACGGCAGGCTCATCTGATCCACACCAGAAGGCCGGCAGCTACCTAACCACTTGCTGGGCCCATGAGGGTGCAAGGGCCCCAAAACTTCCCGTCAGAATAGGCGACGAGGATGCAGAAGCCCTACTGGACTCGGGGAGTGCTGTCACGCTCTTCGACCGGGCTGACAACTGGCCCCCGGGAGCCCCCTATCCCAGTCACCTGTGCCCATGGGGATTCGAGGAATTAGCCCACCACGCACATTAAGGTTCAGACCACAAGGGCAACTTTTGAAGTCATGGCGGCAGTGGTAGAAAATTTCCCAGTACCAATGCTGATTGGTCGAGACTGCCCCATATTCTGGCGGCTGTGGGCCAATAGGATGACCAGCAAGAGGAGAAAACCTAAAAACAGACCTCGGAGCACCCAGAATACCAAGTTGCTACATGCTTGTGCAGCACCATCTAGCCTGACTGGTTCATCAGCAGAGCAGACGGACGAGGAAGCCCCGGCCCCAGCAGAGGCCCCAGCAAGGAAGACCCACCACCGACTGAGGCCTCATCAACCGAAGTGTTTTCTGAGTTCCCCCTGGCCGAAGAGGAAAATGCCGTCAGCCCAGGACAGTTTGGGACTGCACAGTTGGAAGACCCCAACCTTGAACAAGCCAGACAGAACCTGACTGTGATCGAGGGGACTCCTGCAGAAGGGGTGAGTGTTATCCCCTTCCCCCATTTTTCAGTGAAGAAGGGACTCCTGTATAGGGTAGCTAAGCTAGGGGAACTCGTTGTTGAACAGTTGTTGGTCCCTAAACGCTATGTGCCAAAAGTGTTGTACTTGGCCCATTCACACCTGTTGGGAGCTCATCTGGGAGTAGAGAAAACCTATGACAGAATCCTGGGCCGCTTCTACTGGCCAGGCGTGAAGAGGGCTGTCCAGGATTACTGCAGAAGCTGCCGGGAGTGCCAGAAGACCGCGCCAAAGGTACAATATCACAATCCCTTGATCCCGTTACCTTTAATTGATGTTCCCTTCCAGAGAGTGGCCATGGATATTGTAGGACCCCTGCCGAAGTCCAGTAGGGGACATCGTTACATCCTGGTCATCATGGACTATGCCACCCGCTACCCAGAGGCAGTCCCGTTACGCACCGCAAGTGCTAAGGCGGTCGCCAAAGAACTATTCCTTCTGTGTAGTCGAGTAGGCATAGTAAAAGAGGTCCTTACGGACCAGGGAACCTGCTTCATGTCCCGGGTAATGAAGGAGATGTGCAAGTTGTTGAAGGTGAGCCAAATAAGAACCTCAGTGTACCACCGCAGACGGATGGCCTGGTAGAACGCTTCAATAAGACCCTAAAACAAATGTTGCGAAAGACTATTGATGCCGATGGAAAAAACTGGGACCAATTAATCCCCTTTGTCTTGTTTTCAATCCGAGAAGTTCCCCAAGCTTCCACAGGGTTTTCGCCGTTTGAGCTGCTGTACGGACGGAAACCCAGAGGCCTGCTGGATCTGGCTAAAGAAGCTTGGGAACAACAGCCATCACCCCACCGCTCTATGATTGAGTACGTGGACCAGATGCAAGACAGGATGGGTAAAATATGGCCTATAGTGCGGGAGCATATGCAGCAAGCGCAACGGGCTCAAGCCCGAATCTATAACCGAAAAGCTCAAGTGCGGGAGTTCCAGCCCGGAGAGTTTGTACTGGTCCTGGTGCCAACGGCCGAATGCAAGTTCCTTGCCAAGTGGCATGGGCCCTATGAAGTGGTCGAAAAGGTGAGCGAGGTCAACTACAAGGTGAGACAACCTGGGAGAAGGAAACCCTGCCAACTTTATCACATTAATCTGCTGAAGAAATGGCACGCCCCTGACTGTGTTCCGTGAACAACATTCACTGTCGAAGTCCCCGATCCTGTTGCTTCACAGGTACCTCTAGGCCCCCAGTTGGGGCCAGCCCACCGGCAAGACATGTTCGAGCTAACCAGTCAATTCCAAGATGTGTTCTCCGACCTTCCGGGACGCACCCATGTCATCCAACATGACATAATCACCGAGCCAGGAAAGAAGGTGAGGCTGCGGCCCTATCGCATCCCAGAGGCAAAGAGGAAGACCATCCAAGAAGAGGTGAGAAAGATGTTGGAAATGGGAATTATTGAGGAATCTCATAGTGCCTGGTCAAGCCCCATTGTGCTAATCCCCAAACCGGACGGCACTGAGAGATTCTGCAACGATTTTAGGAAAGTAAATGAAATCTCAAAATTTGATGCCTACCCTATGCCGAGAGTGGATGAGTTGATTGAGCAACTAGGCCCAGCCCGCTTTGTGTCCACTCTTGACCTCACCAAGGGTTACTGGCAGGTTCCTCACAGAAAGAGCCAAGAAAAGACAGCATTTTCTACCCCGGACGCCCTCTACCACTATCACGTGCTGCCCTTCGGAGTCCATGGACCACCTGCCAGCTTCGAGAGGATGATGGATGAGGTACTCCGACCTCATCGTGAGTATTCAGCGGCCTACTTGGACGATGTAGTAATTCTGATCCCGACTGGACCTCCCATGTAAGCCAGTTGAGAGCTGTCTTGGGAAGTCTCGGCAAGCTGGCCTGACTGCCAATCCCAAAAGTGCCATCTGGGTCTAGAAGAGGCACAGTACCTTGGCTACACAATTGGGAGAGGCGTCGTGAGACCCCAACTCAGGAAGGGGGAAGCCATTACCACCTGGCTGAAGCCAGCAACGAAACGGCAAGTTAAAACGTTCCGGGGAGTGGTGGGATATTATCAGTGTTTTATCCTCACTTTGCTACCATTGCAGCCCCCCTACACGAAATGACAAAAAGAGCCACCCGCACCATGTACTCTGGAGTGCTGAAGCAGACAAAGCGTTTGAAACCCTTCAGAAAGCCTTGTGCACCGAGCCGGTCCTAAGTACACCAAGCTTTGGGGATACTTTCGTTGTCCATGCAGATGCCTCGGGATCAGGGGTTGGAGCTGTGCTGTCCTAGGTGAAGGGAGGGGAGGAACACCCAGTGACGTACATTAGCCGTAAGTTTCTAAAACATGAAAGGAACTATTCGACTGTGGAGAAAGAATGTCTAGCAATTAAATGGGCGCTAACCAAGCTACGATATTACCTCCTCGGCAGAAAGTTCACCTTGATAACGGATCATGCACCATTAAGGTGGATGTCAACGGCCAAGGACACTAATGCCCGGGTTACACGCTGGTTTTTGGAGTTGCAAAACTTTAATTTTTCTGTTGAGCACAGGTCCGGAAAAGCCCATGGAAATGCAGATGCCCTGTCAAGGAGAAATGAATGCTGTTTGGTTGACGCTCCCGGCCGCCACCTGGAGCTAGTGGAGGAGGTGTGTGGCAGACCAGGGGGAAAACCCGCGCAAACAGCGCATCGGAGGCGGGTCCCAAAGCTCAGGTTGGGGGAAGTGATCGACGGGACGTACTTCCCAGTACAGGTGCTACAGCCAATTGGCACCTGGGACTGGTCACACCTGCAGCCCGTCAGCTAACGAGGGAACGGAGAGTATATCTTCCCTCCACTGGAAGCCATCGAGGAGAGAGCTGCCTGACTAGGACAGGAGAAGGAGCGTGGAACCTCAGGAGAGGAGTCGCGACAGACCAGAGGTAACTGGACCCTCTCACCTCTCTCCTCTGCTCTGCCCATCCAGGAGATACCAACCGTCTCACAGAAGGTGTGAGACTGATGACCAAAGACCCCGACCGGGAAGAATCCTTTGTTTCCATTAGATGCCCATTCCCCCTTTTTCCTACACGTTTTATTAAAAGACCCTTTATTTTTGCACTGCGTCTCTGAGTCTCCTGATTTTATTCCGAATCTCACCTCCACATCCCCCGGGTTGCCACAACGTGGATGACTCCTGCACTCGGAGGCAAATACATCTGATAGAGAGCAGCAGCAGGATATTATTCTGTGAGCCAATAAATGAGTGTTTGAGAAGGAACAACAACAAAAAAAAAAAAAGGTCATGGAAAACATTAATTGTCTTCAATAGCTTGTTCAGATTGTCCCCATAGACTACAATACAATAATAACTCTTTAAAAACTCTCTTTTTGTGACTAACCATATCAAATGAAAAGATTAAACAACCAGCGATATACCTTTAATGCAAAGACAGGAAACGGATTACAAAAACATTATTTCCCTCATCGTTCTGCGACAGGACCTCAGAGAGTCACTACTATGCCATGCAGAGAGCTCCATTCAGACTTTATGTCCTGAGCCACAGATTAATACATTTGTCTGTGTCAACTTTCTTCTGTTATATAGATAAAATCAGTAATAATATCAATAATAGCTTCATAGGAGGCAGAGGAACCCTATAGAGTTTCTCTATGGTATACGACGGTCACGCAGAATGATGTTAATTATCGTGCAAAGACAAAAGGGTTAGCTTAGCATTTCCAATCTATATGATATATGCTATATATGTATGTAAATGTATGCTTGCGTGGGTCCCCGGGTGAGCTGCCATAAGGACATGTGTTTGTGTTGGCGGGCGCATTAAGCCGTTACGTTGAGACAAACGTCCTTCCATCGGTCAAAACAAGTAATGGGAAATATGTTTCTCGTATGATGGCAGGACGGCGAGCGGTTTTTCCAAGGTCCCGCGACTCTCTGAAGTCACTTAGCGTAATTCACCACATACATCAGGTGAGACCGGAGATGGTAATTGAAGGTGACCTCAATTTAAGAACACCGCAGTTTGCAGGTCATTGATTCTTATGAAGAGGGAGAGTATTTCACGCTGTCTTCCAAAAAGATGGAGAATATGTGCTGAGGGGGGAATGAGAGCGTGAACATGTGAGAGGGAGTACCAGTGTAATGATTGTGACTTTATTATGACCCGGTTCTATCTCCTGTACGGGGATCTATGAGAATGAGGTCATCCATCCCAAGTGGTCTCTCTCGCTCTTCTCTCAGATTCACTTTACGCTTCTCCTCTTCCCCCTTTCCCTAATCTAGCCACGTACTAGTCGTTCCCCACAGTCACTCATCACCTCCTGCTTTTTTCCTCTCCGCTTGCGCGCAAACCTTTTTTATTGTTGCTGGTTCTAGAGTATGAATTGGATCAGCCATTTTTCCTCTCTGAAGGCATTAAAGATGTTGTAGACGGCTAATGAAGCAATTACACATGGCAGACTTGTCGCCTCTATAAAGGGAAGCAGTGAAGCACTGGCATGCCCGTATATATATATATATATATATATATATATATATATATATATATATATATATATATATATATATATAGGCTACCATATACAGCCCCTGGAGGTAATGGAGCAAAGACACATTATAACAGTGTGACATTCATAATTATGACAACCCGGGGTGTCTGCTATTATCATGATCACTAGAGAACTGTATGCATATATGATAAATGTACTGGGGAGAAAATATCATGGAAAAGGATGGAGGTTTGAAAAGGGCCATTTGCATACAAAGGGCAGGACGCATAAGGGAGAAAGGTGGAGTAGAGAAAGAGGGGAGGGAGTTGGGGAACAAGAGAGGTCCTCAGAAGAATGACTTCATTAAGCTGGGACGGGAAAATAGGAGAACATGCTGGACTGGGTATTTGAAGACTGAGCCTCTCAGCAGGGACGAGAAGGAGAGCTGAAAGAGGAAAGAGACCAGTGAGGGAGGATTGGAAAGAAAGATCCGGTTAAGTGGTATTCTCAACAGAACGTGCAGTCAGCGCAGTTTGGAGGATTCAAAGAAAGAGGGGGCTAAGCCTCAAGGTTTGCACGGTAGAATATATATATTTTTTTTTTGGAGGGGGGGGATATCCATGGTTTCCGACAGCTCAAAGTTTGGTTGAATGCTAAGGATGAAATATTTAGCTGATAAACCCTCTAACATGTGACTATGTGGAATGTTAAAAAATCCTACTACACCATAAATGATGATATGGATAGTTGCTAAACAATGATCCCATCTCTGTGATTATATTGATACAGCTGCTCCTCAATCTATCACATTGAGAAACGTTGGCTGTAAAAATGCTGAAAAGAGGCTGCTGCGTGTCCTTCCCTGTGATGGCTGATGGTTACTCTGCCATTATTAACATTTCTAAAATGTCAGACTGAATGGAGAAAGGTAATTGGCTCTTTCTGACAGCTTCCCTGTCGAGTGGGTAAAAACATCTCCACCAATCCACCAGTTTCCAACCATGTTTTTACTACATTAGAGTGATTGCTGCTGCTTATTGTGTAATGCTAAAGTTATAGCAATAGTTATTGTCTATTCGGGGTGTTAGCCGGTGTGTGAAGGCAACACTTAGTGAGAATACTGTTCGTCGGCTTAGTTCACACTGGTCCTACTGTGATATTAGCTTGTATTCATTCTCACTCAGACGAAAAGCTGCTGTGAGCAGAACAGACACATCAAGGTCATTTTTTTTCCGAACAAAAAATAAACCAGATGCGAATATTTACAACTCCAGCTGACTCCAGTCCTTCCTCCAGCTGCTGTCAGGCTGCACAGCACACTGCAGTAGATCGCTGGAGATCCTGGCAAACTCGGCACTTTACTTTGTTTCCCCCCATGTATATTTAGTATTAGTATTTAGCTTTAAGTATTTAGTTTTGTGATTTAAATTCATTTTCATTGATGCTCTGATGTGCACCACTGCTGTGATTTTTGAAATGTCCGCACTGTGGGCCGAAAAAAAGGAATATCATATTAATGGTTCAAGTCGTTTTTCTTTTTTTTTCTTTTTAAATGACTGGGATGGAATGAGGAATTGGACAATACTATTTGAAGACACTAAAACACAATCCATTCACCTTGACAGTGGTGATCCCTACAGTACCGTTACACTAACAATTAAGTATTGTCGCTGATGCCATCATTACACAAGACGTTAACCTGCGGTGAGAGAAAGAGAGAGAGAGAGGGAGGGGGGGAAGGGGGGCGTGCTTTGCATACTAACACATTTACATCGAGGTATTTATTCACTTTCAGCCTCTCTCCGTCTGTTCAGTTTAGATAAGAATACATACGTCTGATACATAGCAGTTCATGTGAAAACAAATACTAGAATACAGCATGAGATTGTTTTTATGTCACTGCTATCCCGGGGTTTTCATTTCCCTTCATCTTTTCCTTCAACATGGACGCTTGGACTTTGCGTTTGGCTTTTCTTCTCGGGGGTGAAATGGTATGAGACATTGCCACTGACCTTTCCTCTGACCTGACATATATCTGCCATGTTTTTATTGCACGTCGGATGCTGCGTAAAAACACCATTTTAGAAGGGATCGTTCAGTGAGGCTCGGTTCAGTCACAAGACAAAGTTAATATGCAGACGGCCTGAGAGGAATACACGCCTCTCCATCATTTGTAACACAATGACAGACCAACAAATGTCCAGAGCAGCGGTTCCAAAACTCAAGAATGGGGGGCAGAATGCGTCGTTATTGTGTGGCAAAAGCGTTGCAAACCAGCATCGATAAACATGTTTCAAAGTGTAAATATCCGCTAAAGGTAACCAGTTGTTTCAAATTCCTTCAACCAAACTGTTCCCATGAAAACATAAGAAATGTGACCTAATGGATGAATACATAAATTACTTGAAACGAGAGTAATATCTGGTGGTGCAGCGCACAGATTGTGCATCTTGAGTGCGGTCATGTTTTGCGTGAAAAGGATCGAAACCAAGTCGGGCGATCTTTTTATTTTTATTTTTTCTAAAATGTGTTTCTTCATAGTGGCTGTGATGCTCTGCTCACTCATACAATCGTAATCGCCGAAATGGAGATGAACTGTGGCTTGAAGACCTCCAGCAGTATGTTTGTGAATGTGTGACGGGTCTGGTGAGCGAGACAGAGCTGCAGACTGAAGAGAACACAACGCGCGCGCAGGGAAACCAGTAGGTTTTAAACCAGTCGGGGTGAAACACCGGGTCAGCGAGGAGGTGCTGGTGCTGAGGGCGGCGTCGGTCCGGGGCGGCCTGCGGTGACGTTAACCGTCGTGTTGTCTCGGAGACCAGCGGCTCCCCAGCGCGTGTCATCACAGGGCGACCAACACAACAATAATAACACGGACGGTCTGACAAGTGACTTCCGCCTCTCCCTTCATGCTCCAGAGATTTCCCGCTATTGACGGGATACAAGACATGTCACGGATCAAAAATAGGTCCGATAAAAGAATAACACGTAATTTAAATCATAAATATGTTTATATTAATTTCAAATTTTTCAAAATTTAAAATTAAAACATTTTATTTATTTATTGTAAATGACCTCTTGCCCACCTGCAGTACCTGCAGCACCACCAGTGGGCCGCGGCCCACACTTTGGGAATCGCTGGTCCAGAGTATTAAAGGAGACTGTGACAGGACTACTGTATAACAAGTGCTTTAATTCTCTCACAAGTAATTATGCTCTCTGATTAGGGAATTGTGCCTAAATGTAATTATGCTGTGATTTAAAGATTAATTTGGTCTTTGATGGCATGCTGCGTTATGTTGGTGTCTCACCACATTATCCAATATCACAGCTCACTATCTCAACCGTTTCAGTAAAGAGATCCCTCTGGTGTGGATGACAGACCTGGTGTGTGTGTGTGTGTGTGTGTGGGTGTCTATATAATATCTCTTTGTCTAATGATATTTGATGGTTGGATTATGGAGTACCTTGCGAGTCTTGGTCTCATGTTTACATGCTGTCTTCATACTTATAATACGGGTCGATAAAATCAAGCATTCTGATTGGTTGAGAGTGAGTCACGGGGTGTGTTATATTCAGCGCATAATGTACAGTAAAGGGGCACGTTCCTTATCAATGCGCACTAAACATATGGTTAGCTTTTGCGCGACCGTTAGTTGTCATTTCAAATAAATCCTGCGGCTCCCTTCAAAGCTACTGGGCACCAAATCTCAATGAAAGACGTTGGAGTGAAATCCAGCTGGAGACGGCACTTCAACACCGAGCCACCCGCAAAGAGAGAAGAGGAGGCGATGTTATCAGAGACGAATAGGACATGAGAAACGTTTTCCACGGATAATTAATGGAGATATCCAAATCAACATAAGTTAAAGAAAGGCAAGCGTGACATGACATGACCAGCGACAGGAAAGTGACCCACGGCGAGCGTTGAGACGTGGGTCTGAGCTGATTCCTCCACAGTGAGAGGCTCATGTTGGCGCTGCGGCACATTAAAACATTAGATAGCCGAGAGTTTTTTCAGCGTGAGAAATACGATGTGTGGCACGAGTGCGTGAGTTAAGACCGAAATGCGTGAGTCTCACGCTCAATGCGTGAGACGTGAGAGCCCTGATAAGTAAGCCTTAACAGCAGCCGAGTGTTAGTCCATCGAGTCCCAAGTCGCTCGTGACTATATTTTAGTAAACAGCATGTATAGCTAACATAGACCCAGTGCCTACGAAACATTTAATAAATATTATTTTATTGAAAGTGTCCCATTGTCATTGTTGTTATTTTAAAGGCAACTTTCATCAAATGAGCAATTTGAATTAATGAGATGTTGTGAGAACTAGCTAACTATCTCCCCTCCTTTAGCTAGGCTAACGAATGTAAACAATGCTGTTTGTCCGTTAGCCACACGGAGGGGACTATTTTCTCTAGGCTACTGAAATGCGATGCATAACTTTGGTTGGCAACAACTATTTTGTGCTGAAAGGCAGCTTACTAATTACTTACTATTTATAATGTCGCTGGTGACCGTATTATAAAAGCACTGCGGAGGGCCGGCAACCCTTGAATAGTACTTTATTGACGTCAAAGTACTGCCTTGAGTCCCTTATTGCTTAAGTATGTATGATCCACTAACATTGAGTAGGCAGTGATGTCAGTAGAGCCTTTTTACAATCGAATCCAGAATGTTCAACGAACTAAAACTGCTCATAAGTTCCTCTGTAAAAAAGATAGACATATTTCAAAAGTATGTTTGTCCAAACCCGCGTGCAGTAGGAGGGTGTCATGATGTCTGTTGTTATACCAGTGTTTGAAGTGATATAAATAATATCCTTGTTAATTGTTAAACAGTTAACTGACAGAGAGACAAACAGTGTGTTTAAGTTGATCTTACATCAGACTTTTCTCTCACACTTGTTGTCCATCGCTCTGTCTCACTCTCGCTGTGCCTCTTGCTCTTTCCCTGACAATTAAATTACAGAGAACATATACTGCTTTATGGGGAACTTCAATGATCAGTGGGTTCTGCGCGGTGTGTGTGTGTGTGTCTGTGTGTGTGTGTGTGTGTGTGTGTGTGTGTGTGCCTGTGAGGGAAAAGCGTGTTTTTCAGGAGGCCTGTTAAAATGCATGTGTCATTACTACATATCACTTACAAATGTTTCTAATTAATCCGATTACCACCAAGCTTTATTGAGTGGGAGGGGAGCTTCTGGGCTTATGCTGCATCCAACACATTAAAAAATAAATTAAAAAAAAACATATGCAACCAGGAACATACTAATTTTAAATATCTTCACATGCAAAGACGCTTCAAGCGTTGTTTTTAATTTGCACCGCACCGGCCTCCTCCGCATTAAGGGTAAAGGTGGCATTTATTTGTTGCATTATTGATATCTGAATATTGCTGTGATAATGCTGCGCAGGCAGGTGCACAAACATCTGTTTTAGAGACATTGGTGGAGCAGTAGGGATGCTTATCTTGCTTATGTTTCTGACCGATAGCTGACCCTCGTACACCAATCGCTCACAGCGGGAAAAGTTAGGTTGACTCCTCAAGGTCACAAATGAAAGTGCAACTTGATTCAACTGACAGACGCCCTACCATGAATATAACAGGTGGAGAGAGGTAGCTGCACGCTGACGGCCACAAGCAAAGAAATGGCTGAATAAATATGAGATGGAAATAATGTTGCGAGCAGGTGCCGTACTATTCCTTGGCAAATCCAGGGATTATGTAAATCCACTCCACACAAAATGAATCCGCGTTCACCCTCAGTAGCACTTCACACACGGGGGGGTTCTGTTTTAACTACTTACCCGACTGACTCCGCGGCCCCTGTCCTCTCCGTAATTGGTTCCCAGGATTTCGAAGAAGATGTTGGGGTTGGTGCCGTTGTTAGTGAATTCCAGGAAGCTGGTGAGGCCGCTCACTCCGAACTGTGAAGACAAGACGGCATGTTTGTATTCTTTGTCCCTGTTGCTGATCATCGCATTGTGGTCACCAGAGTCGTTCCTCTCGTCGTGATCTTATTTACTTACCGTCATGTCAGTTCTCATCAATTGTGCAATATTCTGTTGGCTAAAATAAAACTCATCTATAAATTTGCGTGGGAAATTTGACATGAAATTACGTGTTTTTATCCTCGCTAAGAATCAAACGGAGTGAAGCAGGGACAGGAATCAGATTATATCTAATGAGTAGGAACATGTCAAGAATAGGTACATGGTATAAAATATGTTTAAATCTAATATATTAGATTTCATATGTGTGCATGTGTGCATGCTTTTTGCTTGATTTGCATGTAACGTCATCTCATGTGGAGGTAGATTTACTTCCAAGCTTACGCACACGCACACATAAACACGCACACGCACACATAAACACACACACACACACACACACACACACACACACACACACAAGGTTCAGTCCCCAACCTTTGCTCTGCATCCTCGCTATTGTGACCTGTCAGGGAAAGTGAAACTGTGCTCCAGGGAATACAAGGTGTTATACTCCTTCGTATGATTCATGCTATCTGTGTGTGGGTGTGTGTGTGTGTGTGTGTGTGTGTGTGTGTGTGTTTGTGTGTGTGCATGCGTGCTTGCTCCTATGTGTACAATTATGTTCATACAATGGCTGCATCTCTCTGATGTATCTTTACGCACACATGCATGTGGATGTATTGTTGCATGTGTACGTTTGTTTGTATGTGCGTATACATGAGGGGGTCCAAGGAGATACTTGACGAGTATAGATTATATAATACATAAATGATGAAAATGCACAATTTGGTTTATTCGTCGATATTGACACACCACTATGTTGGTATCAGATTTGCCCCTCCCCCACATACAGCTGTTTATTGGCTTCCCTCAAACTGGGCAGGGGTGCTGCCCAGCTACTCCCTTTCATAAATATTCAGTTAATTAGTTTTGGCAGCTCAGTATTAAAACTATACAATCACAAATTATCTTTCATTTAACTGCAGAGCATTCAAAGAACAAGACGCTGGGCTCATGAGAAACAAATAAGAGAGAAGGTGTTATTTTTGACGATTTCTTAAAAGGTAAGAGTAAAGTGGACAAGTTTGTTTGATAATGAAAGCAATAACAAATATGAAAAAGTTCCCCGTAGGAAACATTAAGCGCATCTAATCTCATCTGTACCAGCCTCATGGGCTCCGACTGGAGATCTTGGCCCGCTTAAAAGTGATCGTTTCATTTTTAAATGAGTCCTAATCTTAACGGCTGGAGTCCCTGGGACTCAAAGGTGGATGATTACAGTCGAAGCCGATGAGTGCAAGTATTTAGAGGAATGTGTGAGTGCATGCAGGCACCTGCACAGACATCTTGAAGCGCACAGGTGAGCCCTCTCGCTAGCATTCGCTAGCGAGAGGGCTCACCTGTGCGCATAACAGCTGAGCAAGGCGCGCGCTGCTCGAGGACAGGGGGCCACCCCCCTGTTAAAATGGTCAGTGCATGTATGTAAAGGTATGTCTCAGCGCATGTATGTAAAGGTATCTGTGAGTGAATGTATTTAGATGTGTGAGTGCATGTATGTAAAAGTGTGAGTGCATATGTGTATCTGTTTCATGGATCATGGAGGTCAGGATCGCGGTCCATGCCGACCACAAATTATTCATACACTCTGTCATACTCATTGAATGTGTTTATGTAACTCTGTAATGATTCATTCTGTACACATGACTTCTATTCTTCTGTCCATCCTGGAGAGGGATCGTCGTCTGTTGCTCTCTTGAATGTTTCTTTCCCTTTTTACCCTGTGAAAGCGTTTTTTCTTTTTTTTGGTAGTTGTCCCTGATCCCATGTGAGGTCCTGGGACAGGGATGTCGTATGTGTACTGACTGTAAAGCCCTCTGAGGCAAATTCCTAATTTGTGATATTAGACTATACAAAATAAACTGAATTGAATGTATGTAGAGGGATGTGTGAGTGCATGTTTGTAGATGTATGAGTGTGTGTGTGTGTGTCGTCTCCAGCTAAAACACAGCACACACCTCAGACTTTGGGGATCGGTGTAAAGGCATTTTCACCTTCTGCTTTTTCCACCTACTCAGTTTGTCAATGGACCCCCAAGATCAACAACATCAATAGCGCTCCTCATCAACAGCTGTAATTAAGCATTATCATCATGGCCCCAAATACCAAAACGCTGATTGACCACACAGGAAAGCACAGGAGTGAGTAAAGCTCACTGCTGATACACGGTCAAATGGAGCCGATGCCAGGCGGCTGAACTCGACTCTCTTCCTGCTCGGGGCTCTTCAACACAGCTGTGTGGAGACAGCCATCAGGGCTGGTTGAACAGCCGGGGCTGCTGATGAAAGTGTTACCAAACCCCAGCCGGATCTCAAGGTGAATTGAAGAGATAGATACGAAAGCCATTGCGCCATATTTGTTATTGTCTGACACTAATCCTAATTTAGCATTTCACTTGGCTTCATCATTCAACTGCCATCCCCGGAGTATTTTTTAATTTTTTTTTATTGATATCAAAACAGACGGCATTGATCCAATTGGATTTAACGGTGATGAAAGTGTTGGCAAACCCTGAACTCAAGGTGAGATGCTACAGATTCATAAAATCACAGCTGCAGGATGAAATCCATTATCTTCCAAAAGTCAACCGTCAGGAACTGAGCCAAACTTGATTCTATAAGGTATGCAATTATTCAAATTCATGAGCGCCCGGGTCATGAAGTCTCTTGAGCTCAGCCAGGCACTTGGAAACTTTCAGTCTCTTGTGATAACAATAAAGAAATGCTTGACTTGTTTAAAGTTTTATTGTCCCTCCTTGGTTGGGGTTTAGCGATACTAAGCAATGACAAGGAATGTCATAATAACGGCAGCTCGCCGTTTCAACTCAAGTGTTTAAGCAAAGAACAAAAGTGCCGGTCTCCAAAATACAATGTTGTGACCCCATTGTCTTGAAATATAAATACATGGACGCTACATTATTTATTTTTCTTATTAGGACATTTTGACTCTTTTCAACTATAGTAATCAGGACTCAGCTAAAATGTTTCCTGTGGGTAAAGACTTTTTAGGATATTTCTTTTGGGCAAACAGCATAGCTAAGAGCCCTTTCCAAACTGGCACTCGCTCACCTACAAGCGTCACACAGCGGTCGAGCACCGCAGGAGGCTGATGAAGCAGATGGACGGGCCAAGGACCGAGATTAGAGCCTGATTACTTTGGGTCATTGAGATATCAACAACCGGCACTAATCAGGGAATGGGGTGGATTTCAATTGAGAATCAGATTCAGACAGTTTCTTTAACTTTTTGAACAGACTGATTGTCGCATATTTCAGTACACAATGTATGCTAGTTCAGCAATGCTCTGCTTTGATTACTTTTTTGTTCAACAATTATATTATATGTTTCGCAACAGTCTCTAAGTTAATTTCTAATTATTATTATGGAACATAAGGAAGAGAGATGTTTCCCAGTGCTGCAGTCTTTCACACATGTTTCATCTATGCCTGTGGATCTCTGTTCATGAATCTCCAGTTAAAGAAGTCTTACTGTAAGGGTCTGTTCTATCTGTACTCTGTGTCTACTCTGTCTCCTCCGTGTCTCCTGTGTCTTCTCTGTTTCCTTGATCGTTTCATCCCCTTCACCTGCCCTCAGCCACTCTCGTCTCGTTACCGTCTCATGTCGTACACCTGTTTTCCCTCCTATGTATTGTGCCACTCTTTCCCTTGTCTGTTGCTGGATTGTTGTCTTTTTTCCGTCGTCCTGTCTTTCGTGTGTTACCCTGATCCTGCCCTGCTTCGACCCTGCCTGCCTGCCCTGGACCCCGAGTTCCTGCTTGCCCCTTTTTGGACTTTGTTGTTTTTGTTGTAGCCTGTTTTTTGCCTCATTAAAGCGCCTTTTGTCATTTTAGTTTCAATCTCTGCTCATGAGCTCCTGCACCTCGCTACCTGTGACGTAGCCCTGACACTTACTATGTCAGGACATACAGTATGTTCTGGACACAATGTTGACAGCTCAGCACAACTCTTGCCTTTTCAGGTTGAGTATAGTACTTGCTCTAGTTAAATGTCTTCCTGCTAGACCTTGGGGCAAAAGTGTGTGTTCTTGTTTCTGCACCCACATACCTTTTTAATAGTATCCAGCATGCTCTTGCCTCCCTGCCACGGTTTGGAGTTCTTCCTGATGCAGCTCAGACTGGCCATGCTGTGCCACTTCCTATCCTCCAGCTTTCTGTGGAAGGTGTTGGCCAGCAGCAGCACGCTATCATAAATATAGCGGTTGCTGATCTGTGGAGGAAGACGGCACACAAGGAGAGAGAAAGTGAGACGATGCGATAAACTTATTTGGTTATGCGTTAGATGGACTTTTGCAGATATTAGAAGTCGGAAATTGTCCAAATCCTTTCATGCTGAAATGCTATCAAGATAAAATGTTTTACTTGCATTCACCCTTCACTTTGATGAGAATTTTTTTTTTTTATTGAAAATGTGTACATCCGTACTCACACCAACAAACACACACTCACACAGAAGGAAAAAAGCTTTAAGGATGACATTAATTAAAATGTATTGACAGTTCCTTGGCATGGCAGAATAAGATGGAGAGGGGTGGCGGAGGATAAGGAGCAGAGATTATTCAGTCTGTGATCTATTGTTGTGTGATTTACAGAGCCTCCTGTCTCTGTATTAATCAGAATATAACAAAGGCACACACACACACACACACACACACACACACACACACACACACACACACACACACACACACACACACACACACACACACACACACACACACACACACACACACACACACACACACACACACACACACACACACACACACACACACACACACTTAGACAAGGTGGTGATGCTAATACATTCACATTAAAGCTAGGGTTGGTCATGTTGAGAAACTAGCAAGAGTAGGCTATATTTTAAAATGACCTGGCAGCTTGAGCTCCAAAAGTAATTAAATCCATGTAAACTTGGTTATTAGAAAATAAAATATAATTCACACCGATTAATAATAATAATAATGTATCCCTTATTGATCCCACGGTGGGGAAATTCTTCTCTGCATTTGACCCCTCTTTAGTAACTAAGGGGCAGTGGGCTGCAGTGCAGCGGCCGGGGAGCAACTGGGGGTCCAGTGCCTTGCTCAAGGACACTTCAACATGCAATAAATAAAATGAACCGTTCTAAACAAGCCATTGCCTTTTGCAACTATGGAACCAAGGGGTTATAAATCAGAGAAGTTCTGGACTCTCTTGCCCCTTAAAGCTGTGGCGGCAATCTCCGTGGACAAAAGAGGAAGTGGTTTTGAAATTTGGAATACCCACGTGGAAAAAGGCGTATAGGTCATATAAGACGTTTCATAACCGGATAAAAGTTCCTCGTAGTAACTTTAAGAATCAAAAACTTTTTGGACAATTTGAATAGAGGATATATGTCGACTCAAATGACTGGATTACAATTCCAGTTGAAAGATTAATCCAGTACACGTATGGCACACTCAACTCCGTCTGAGCAGTGTTTTGATTGTTCAGTCTATCACTTCCAAAATGAAAAGGAACCAAGTGGGAACGTGGCCGTGTCAAGGTTTCCCATTGTTTGAAGAATTTATATGAGACATGATGAGATGACAGGCGATATGTTCCGTGTTACTCGTCGAATAATTAACTGACAGACAGAACCGAATAAGACCCACAGTGTCAAGCTGATCTTACGTCTGACTTTCCTCTCACTTTCTCACAGTCGTGTCGTAGTCTCACACTTGCCGTTTTTGTCCATCTATCATTCTGTCTCACTCTCTCTGTGCCTATTGCTTTTTCTCTTCAAATTAAAGAGAACATCTACTGCTCTTTGGGGAGCTTCAATGATCAGTGGGTTCTGCTCTCCAAGTGTGTGTGTGTGTGTGTGTGTGTGTGGTCAGTCTGAGTTTATGTGCTTCAGTGCAGTGTGAAATTGGGCTTCTGGGCCACTCTCCGACCACTGAGCTGATCTGCTTCCTCTGATCTGCTTCCTCTGTCTCTTTTTCGCTCCCATCCCTTGTTTCCTCTCCCCCACAAATTTAAACACCCACCGCCCACTTGCTCACCCACGCACATGGACACACACACGCGCGCGCATACACACACACACACACACACACACACACACACACACACACACACACACACACACACACACACACACACACACACACAGGATATCAAACTGATCATGTGCATGCCGTGTTTTCCACTGTGCATGGACAGTGATTTTTTACGCTCGCTCTGAGCAACGAGGACGATGTGTCCTCGACTAAAAGGTGTTCCACTCACATGCACACACATAGGTGGACTCATGCACACTCTCGGGCCACAGTAGAATGAACGAATACGAGAAGACTCGCCCAATGAAATAATGAATGTTTTTTATACTTGAGAAGCACTCGATTCATATTAGGACACACAAGGCCAGCTTTATTTACATACATTATTCAATGCTTGAGGGCCTCCAGGAGTTAAACATGTTGGATACCGTACGGCGAGACTCTAACCAAGTCTAGGTTTTAATAATCAACTTTCACAAAAATAAATTATCTATTTAGCAGTTTTTTTTTTTTTTTTACCTTCTGGGCATTTCCCTTGGTTATTTTATTACTTAAATCTATTTCATTAAAAAAACATGTCCCTGATTACAGTGGCAGCCTAGAACGGCGCTGTCTGAGGTTTTAAAGAGAGATATCCACATAAACATGAAGACCACAATTCTGTTTTCAATGTATTTCCAACTTTCATCAAATGTGTTCCCTCAAGGCCTTATGCATCCACATAAATCAACAGCACATTAATTCAATTTCCTATTTCTTTGTCTTGACACATAAATATGATTCTGTTCCCTTTTCACCGCTCTCTTTGATGACAGCTTGATGACTCACATACAGGAAAAAAGGGGTAATAATTGCATACGTCTTGCCACCCTTGGGGACATATTAGTGAAGTAAAGAAAATGTGAAGCTGGAAAAACTGTCATTGTTTTTGTCAGATGAATAGTGTGGTCTGAGTAAAACACATACACGGGTGTGAGCCAGATCTTTCAAAAAATTATGATTTGATCCAGATACAAAACCTCACAGGCATGAGATGTAATAATGTCAAATCAGCACGCCTGTGCAATGGGAAGCTTTTTGGAACGGGAGACATGTTGAAATGTCTGGGAGCAGTTTTAAAAAGACACAACATGGAGCTCCAGAGTCGCTTTTAAATATATTATCAGTTTGTCTTTTGAAATATTGAGTAAAACCCAGTGAGTAGTGTGTAAAAAAACACTTTGAGTATTCCAGGAAATGTGTGCATGTGGGGTACAGCGTGTAACTCAGAAACACACCTATTGACATGACTGATAATGTGACTTATTTAGAAGAAACATAGCGTGGATGTGTTCCTAACAAGTGCGTAGGTCTGCATACGGTCCATAGGGACTAGTCACGACCCAAATTTTGGGAAAGACACAATATTTAGTTCATTTGAATTGGCTGCTAGAAAAAAATAATTGTGCACAATATATTTGCAAACTCTATCATATTATAAGTTAAGATCAGAAGAGTGAAAAAGAGTGTCAGTCAGAAACACACCGTGAATCGTAACTTGCAGAAAAAGAGCTGGCAGTAGTCACGTTGAGCTACTAAATAGGCCAGTACAAAATACATCCTCATATTAGTATTTTGTTTGGTCTCAGCAATGATATTGTTAATCCTGTTGTGCTTTGTAGATAGGAAAATACCACCAAAAAAGGAAAAAAAAGATATCCAAAGTTTGTTCACCAAGCAGAAGGGTAAGTAGCTATAAAGAAATCCAGGTCGTTGTTACTTAACGTTAGCTAGTTACGTTAGCAGACTAACTACCTACACAGTACAAACCTGCATCATTTTGAAATGCATTGAGGGAACTCAGATATAAGTGCAGATACATTGCAGGTTGAGGAAGCAGCAGCTGGACCATCAGGGCTTCAGGTGAGGTTTTACTCACGGCATATTTTTAATAATTACCATGCATTAGCAATGAAACTGAAGGACGTTTGGGGAATCCGACCTCATGTAAGCACTTTTGGATTTTGAATTATGTGATGTTGAATAAAAAAAAAAAGACTCTTCCATAGACTCTGAACCAATTAACTAAGTATTCTAAATTGCTTTCAAAATAAATACATTTACTACTCATATACGGTCTACATTTATTGATTGAGGCATTATTTTGAAACGCATTCAGGAAACTCAGTATCCAGTGCAGCTGGAGTGCAGGTTAAGGAAGCAGCAGCTGGACCATTAGAGCTTCCTGAGGTCTTAAATTGATTCTGTCTTGAGGTGTAATATTACGATTGACGGTGTAAACACTGTCTACCTGTTTTATGTGAACTATTATCACGTTAAAACGTGCATGTCCAGTGTATACGTTTGAGTGATAGTGGCCGTCATAAAGTCAGTGTAGCAGTGTCTTGGACATGAGGAGTGAATTATACCAGTCTGATCCGAAATTCATCGAAGCACAGCAACTTCAGCACAAGAAGTGACGGTTGCAGGCAAAGTGGTATAGCCAGTATCTGTTGCTGCATTAGAGCCAGTGCTGCTGCTAGCCCCGTTGGTGCCCTAAGCATAACTCCTTCATGATGCCCCCCTAAGGCCACATTATCACATAGCCGAGGTGCTAAGCAATTAAATGAATCTCTTGTTCTGTCTGTTTTGTGATATACATGCCTAAAAGGTGCCTATTATTTCTAGACTGAAATAATATCGGCATTATGATTTTATAGTTGCCTACTTTTTGGTGCCCCCTCAGGACTTGGTGCCCTACGCACAGAGCGTAGTGGCGCATTATGGAAGCGGCAGCACTGACTAGAGCCCTACATTAAAAAAGGTAGGCTACTTTATTTCGAGTGTGTCATAGCATAGACCATCAAAAAGACCACTCTGGAAAAAATGAATGACCCAGCCTTCTGCTTAAATGGTTTTAGTAATTGGAAAAAATGCCATGGAACTTTAATCGCCATCAGGCGAGTAAAGCACACCATCATGCTGTAACAACAAATACACTGGAGAAAACGCCAGTTCACACCCAACTACTTAGTGCAATTGCTAAAACGCAGCAGGAGGCAAAGCTCTTTTTTCTCTAATTTATTTTGTCACTACACAACTGGTAAAAGTTGCTTGTATACATTTTGGAGATAGCATAAATTGTTACTGTATATTGGCATTTTAGCTGAACTTTCTCATGCATTTATTTAATTATTATGTATTATTATAATAAGGGTAGATGAAATCAAGCATTTTGATTGGTTGAGAGTGAGTCACGGGGTGTGGTATATTCAGCCCATAATGTACAGTACGGCCTGTTTACAGGGGCGCGTTTCATATCAATGCGCACTAAAACTAATGTTTAGCTTTTGCGCGACCATTAGTTGTCATTTCAAATAAATCCTGCGGCTCCCTGCAAAGCTACTGGTTACCGAATGTCAATGAAAGACAGCGTTGGAGTGAAATCCAGCTGGAGACGGCACTTCAACACGGAGCCACCCGCAAAGAGAGAAGAGTGGTCGATGTCATCAGAGACGAAGAGGACATGAGAAACGTTTTCCACGGATGATTAATGGAGATATACAAATCAACATAAGTTAAACCAGGGCTCTCAAGTTTTGAAGACAGGCAAGCGTGACATGACATGACCAGCTACGGGAAAGTGACCAACGGCGAGCGTTGAGACGGGGGTCTGAGCTGGACTCCTCCACACAGAGTGCGGCTCATGTTGGCGCTGCGGCACATTAAAACATTAAATAGACCAGAGTTTTTTTAAGCGTGAGAAATATGAGTTAAGACCGAAACCCTCAATGCGTGAGACTTGAGAGTCCTGATAAGTAAGTCTATCGAGTCCCAAGTCGCTCGTAACTAGTTTAGTAAACAGCATGTGTAGCTAACATAGATCCAGTGCCTACGAAACATTCAATAAATATTATTTTATTGAAAGTGTCCCATTGTCATTGTTGTTATTTTAAAGGCAGCTTTCATCAAATGAGCAATTTGAATTAATGAGATGTTGTGAGAACTAGCTAACTATCTCCCCTCCTTTAGCTAGGCTAACGAATGTAAACAATGCTGTTTGTCCGTTAGCCACACGGACGGGGCTACTTTCACACGGAGGGGACTATTTTCTCTCGGCTACTGAAATGCGATGCATAACTTTGGTTGGCAACAACTATTTTGTGCTGAAAGGCAGCTTACTATTTACTTACTATTTATAATGTCGCTGGTGACCGTATTATAAAAGCAATAAGGGACTCGAGGCAGTACTTTGACGTCAATAAAGTACTATTCAAGGGTTGCCTAACAACACCCTTGAACACGTACTTTATTGACGTCAAAGTACAGCCTCTCGTCCCTTATTGCTTAATTAATATTTGTTTGGTGCAGAATACTTTTTTGAATTCAAACTAAGATTGTATTAATCTTCTAATGTTGAATATATTTTAATACAGTTTGTCCGTTCAACACAATATAAACTAAGCTTTTTTAATATGTGGGGGGGAGGCTGGCAGTGCCCCTACCAATGCTAGCCTACGCCCTCTGTTCCTACTATATGATGGATTTGAACATGTTTGTGTAAGTGATAGCACCAAGTCCTCCCTAAGTCTGCTGCACTGATGCACTGTGCTACGCCACCGATAGCGCTACTTCTTTATTGGGGGCAAAGTTGCCCAATAAGGCAGTTGGCGATCAATTGACTGTATTCCCACTTCACAGCCCTCTCTGCTATGAAGAAAAGAAAAGACTGAACCTAATTTAATGATATCTTGCTCTTTGGTCTGTATTTAGGCTAAGTCAATTGTATTTTTCTCATCATCCCTCCAGTTGATTACATTTCAAAGGGAAGCGCATGCGAAAGACTACCAACAAATACGATAACAACAACAACTCTTTCCTGTAGCTCTGGCTATTTGGATACTATTGATGTTATTGACTGAAGCTTTGTTGGTGACATGTGAGCAGCTTTCTAACAACTTTTTAGTCAAAGTTATAATAGTAAAGAATAGTAAAATAAGAGTGAAACAATTTTTTTTTACCGGATCGTCATGCAAAAATTTTATATCATTGAGCTGCCTTACAGACAAATAAACAAAACAAATACCACTCACCTCCAGCTGCTGAGCCCTGGCGTTTTTAAGGTCACACAGGGAAGTGTTAATCCTGTGGTTGTGTTTGACACAGCGCTGAGTTGCATTCTGGGGCATGGGGAACGTCTGGCGCACGACCGTCAACCGACCGATTGACTTCATCACCAACTCCTGCAAGTCGTAGTCTGAGATCTCCTGAGAGGGTGAAAGGAGGAAGAGGAGTTCAGAAAAGGAGCGAAAGGGGGCAGAGAAAAAAATCTATTTCAACAACTCCATCACCTTACTTGTAGTGGCAGGAGACCTACAGCCAACATTTTACACAAGAAACATACAAAAAACAGTAACAACAACCACAAAAAAAGTCCTTGGACACCACTATAAAACACCCCGTAACATCTGATTTGTCCTCATTAGACATGTTTCAATTGCTCGTGGTGCAGTTGTATATGCTCTACTTTTCTCATCATCACCACACTGAGCCACGGAAAAGAAGAAAAATCATTTGCAAAAAACATAGATGGGAATCAGCGGGACAAAGAGTGTGTGTTTATGTGTGCGTGTCGCTTGCACGCATGTCTGTTTGCACGAAGTCTGCATGTCCTTGTGAAACCTTGGGGGAAGGAGTCATTGCTAATTGTAGCCCGAAGACACAATCTCTCTCCCTCTCTCCATCCATGGATCTCCATTCATCCTGGGCGAGTGCGCGGGGGGTCATGTGTTGACGCGATGAGAGCTGACGCCTCTCGTCCCCGGTGGAGTGGAGGTAGCGCTGCCACCGACCCAGACAGCAGAGGCTGTCCTTCTGCACGTGTGCGGCGGGGGTCTGTGTTAGCATGTGCACAAGCCAGTGTATGTGTAGACATCTGTGTGTATGTGTGCATCAGAGGAGCTTTCTGAGACCAAACCGTTTCGACAATGTTTAATTAGCCTGCTTGACAGCGTGGATGCGCGCGCATTAATAATCCATCACTTACACTATAGGTACCACCGCCTCATTGACTGATCGCAATGGATTTCATTTGAATGTAATTAACGTTCATTAAGGCTAGTGAGTCCTCACGGGATGTGATCAATGGTGATTAGAGGTTGGTATTATACAGGCTTCATTGCTATAGCTGCATTCATCTGCATTGATTATGCTGAAATATGGCTCTCGCTCTGTAGGCAAACATATGCATTTGCTACTGAAATGATGCCGCTTCAAATATTTAGAATTAGATTGGTGAGATGACTCTGCTGTCATAGGTAATGACATGTTCTTGAAATACAATGAGTAAAGTAAGGGTTCTGAATCTATAATTGATTTTAATTATTAAAAAGGGGGGTATTTATGCCTTGAAGAAGAACATAAATAAACGGCTTTAACCTTGTATGAATGAGGGCTGTATTTGCTCGGTTTTGGCTGTAAGACGTGGCAAAATTCCCAAAATAGTTGCTTATACCCCAAAGGGAATTGAATTACAAAAGCCAACAAAAAAGGACAGAGAGAAAATGCTGAAAATGGCTAAAATGTTCTTTTCTGTGGTCCAAAAGAGAATTAAGATTCACAGCGGGCAGTGAAGGGCGTGCAATGAAACATCAGCGGGAAAGAATTATCCATAGTAGCCCATTCAAAAGATCAAACTCAAACTAACATACACACACACACACACACACACAAACACACACACTGAAACTCTAAAGGAAATGCTCATTATGAGATCCTCTCAATGGGCGTTTGTGCATCTTCCTCCCATGGTCACGTTGAGTTTGCCTCTCCGTCTCCGTCTCTCCAGGGACAAACCCAGCAGATTTCACCCAGTGTGACTTTCAGTGGTGGCGCGCTCTCAAAGCTGTTAGCCTTTGAACGGCTGAGAGTAAATAAATGTGACACGCTTACGCACACACACATACTGACATGACCACACATATCGAATCACGCGTCCTCTTTATACAGCTCTGTAACACACACACAAAACCACTGATGCAGAGCTGACACTCATCTCCCTTTTTCCACGTGTCATTTCTCCTATAAATCCCCTTAGGCCACTTATTGTCCACCGTTCATGGGCTTCGTCCTCACTCACGATATTAAAATAAGATTGAAAACAACATGTAAGGCGTGAACTCTCTGGTTTGGTTTGATACACTCTGGGAGAGTACACCTAGACCAAATCATTGCATTTCACAATATAACCAAGCATGGAATAATTACGGCTGATTGACTGAGGAAATGCATCACAAACACAAATCATCACGCCGGCCTGGTATTCGTATTCCATCATTCAGTCGTAATAAGCACTTGAGCAAAGTTAGCATTGTTTTTAATCCGTTCTCATCAATCAAAACCCGCTTCCAGACAAACAATCGGTGAGAAAAGCCCTGAGGATGCGGCTCCCTAATCTGTGCACCACGTTCAACTGCATGTAACCAGAAACTGTGGTTGAGTCGTAACCCCAAACGCCCCGCAGCTCAGAGTGACTCACGAGTTGTTTACTCCATAAACTTGAGGTTTTGGTCTACAGGCCCCCCCATCAGCTCTCTTTCCTTCTCCCTCGTCCCCCGAGGCCCCCAACTCCTCATCTTTAGTGTTTTACTTGAAGATGAGTCAAAAAGCAAAAACACATCCCTCATCCTTAATTGTTCTCGGCACTTCTTCCCTGAGCCCTGTACTTTGTTTTTTGCCCTCTCCCCACCCCACAACCGCCCATCCTCTATGCCCCCCCCCCCTCCGCCAGAAACACCAACTCCCCCCGTTCTCACTATACTGAATCTGTAAATGTGGGGAAGAAAAGCTGTTTTTTCTTTAATCCTCAACCCTTTCTGCTCTTCCTCTACTCCTCATTTCAGATCCAACCAGTTCGCCACTCTGAGAACACCAAGCCCCTCTGTTTCACCTGCATCAAGAGGTTCAATGTTGTGAAAAACAAAACAAAAAAAGCATTTAGTTTCATTTGGCCTATTCACTCCTCCTCAACCTTTGGCAATTTCCCACAAGAGCGTGTCTTTGATGCTTTATTGTCACCGTTTCTCACACACACACACACACACACACACACACACACACACACAAAAGACTCTCCCTCCCCCTTGCATTCACTTCTCAGTGAGTGGGTTGACAGTTTGACAGTTATGATGGAGGGAGACTCAGACAGGCTATAAATAATCTTTAAAACTTAGGTTGCTTTTATTCAACATGAGCTATGGCAATCTTAGGATATGGCTACCAGGTTATAGGTTATGTTTACCCACCATAATCCCCTTTGATGCTCTTCTTCGTTCTACATCCAGGAAATATGGAGATTTGTATTGTTGGTCGGACGATAATGTGCTCATGTCGCCTTTCACTGGTTAGCAGCTGGATGCTAACCATGATCTGTTTCCTCAACCGCTAAGACTCTCCATCCCTTACACTACACACATACACACACTGTCTATATATATATATACACATATATATATATATATATATATATATATATATATATATATATATATATATATTGTGGCAGACCAGGGGGAAAAACTGAGCAAACAGGGCACCGGAGGCGGATCCCAAAGCTCAGGTTGGGGGAAGTGATCCACGGGGCGTACTTCCCAGTGCAGGTGCTACAGCCAATTGGCACATGGGAGTGGTCACACCTGCAGCCCATCAGCTAACGAGGGACGGAGAGTATATCTTCCCTCCACTGGAAGGCATCAGGGGAGAGCTGCCTAAAGAGGAAAGGAGAAGGAGCGTGGGAACCTCAGGAGAGGAGTCGCGACAGACCAGAGGTAACTGGACCCTCTCACCTCTCTCCTCTGCTCTGCCCATCCAGGAGATACCAACCGTCTCACAGAAGGTGTGAGACTGATGACCAAAGACCCCGACCGGGAAGAATCCTTTGTTGCCGTTAGATGCCCATTCCCCCCTTTACCCCACACGTTTTATTAAAAGACCCTTTATTTTGCACTACGTCTCTGAGTCTCCTGATTTTATTCTGAATCTCACCTCCACGTCCCCCGGGTTGCCACAATATGTATATATTTTTTTTATTTTGTTTTTCATATTTCACTTTGTATACTTTATGCACAGTCACTTTCTTTCTTTCTTTCTTTCTTATATTTATATTATATTGTGTTTAGTTGATTGGTGCTACTGTGTCAACAAATTTCCCCTTGGCGATTAATAAAGTATATTTCTATTCTATTCTATTCTTCTTCTATGCCAACACCATTCCACTATTGGCTCAAACAGCCATCTTTAGAGCGGCATCCATCCATTTTTTAAATATTCAATGAGACCTTTAATGAGGGGCGATAATCAACGCGATTGCCTATATAGTGGGACAGCATATTATAGTGGAGATGGATCACAGGCCCCTGTAGAAAAAGCTCAAATAGATCTCTATCATGTCAAATCTCTGACAACGGGGTGATCAAATAAGTTTGTGATTCAGATCCCTAGACCGTGCAGTAACATCTGGATATGAGTATTGTCACACTTGCCTTCAACAAGACACATAAAAACATCCAACAGCTGCAGGAGAGTCGTTTAGCAGCGACAGTCTTCGATGGCTGCAGTCATACTGGGCAACTTCCAGCTGTGCACAATGTTCCCCACTGTTAACTTGTTCTACCCCTGCAAGCATCGGAGCTGTAAACAAGAATGTCCTTAAACTTAGCAGCTAACTGCACCCTGTAACTACGCTCATGTTGTGTCTTCAGCATGTTTCAAGACCAACGAATGGCCACCGTACATCTGTGGAGTCGGTACAATGGGTCTGCATTAATCAAATGATTGAAGAATATTTTAAGGCCGTATAATCCTCCAATTGTATTCAGAGCATGAACATTCTCCTAATGTCAGTTACATGGCTCGGCATATCATGCACCGATATGTTAAGAGACAAAATGGCAGAAAAGCCTAATCTTGTCTCATCTCATTACCATAAACTTGTTCCCTTGAGAGACACAAATCTGCAGAAACGAAGGGAAGAAAAGAGCACAGTGACAAAGAGAGATCGTCAACGTCAGTATAGATGCTCAAGAATGATATTATAAGAGAGAACGAGGAGACCATATTCGGAACGAGTGAGGTCAATAGTGAAGTTATCCTCCAAACTTAAGAGAAAGAAAGAGAAAAGGAGAGGCCATAAGCGTCCCTTATTATTTCTGCTCTTCCTCGTCCTCGTCACCTCAGCCTGAGCAGAAGAAGATACTTCTTCAGTAGGAAGAAGATAGGGGTAGGAAGGATGATCAATTATGAACTGTGAACTCCCCCTCACTGGGGCTGCCTGACTGCTGGCTGTAGATAAAGCAGAGTTATGACAACCATACAGTCGCCCCTCATCCATAATAAACCATATGGAAGGAGAGCTCTTTTACACATGAGAATATGTTATTCTCTAAAGAACCACGACTAGAGGACTTTACATAAAGCAAAGTATTGTAGCCGCTCATCCATTTTAAACACTCTGCTATACAGGACTTCACATGGCCCATGAGGTGAATATTGTGTCTACATCCGACCGGTCATTTAAATCTCCATAAGCAGACTTACGACATTGTAAAGTCGATTTGTTTTGTATGCAGTGGATGGAAGAGCCGCTCTCTGGTTTACATCCGGGAGCTGCACACTCAACCGTGTTGCCTGTCAACACTTTCACAGGGCGAATGAAAACCGTCCGTGCTGACTGTCCGGTCCACCCGGGAGGGATTCAGGTCGCTTAGACAGTGTTTCTCTGTCATTATGTTTATTTTCTTATCGGACAGCGATCGGCTTTCACATTTGTGACGTACCGCCTTTTTATTTATTTATTCTTTATAAAAAGATTATTTAATCAGGAAATGCCTCATTGAGATTAAAAATCTCCTTTACAAGAGTGTCCTGGCCAAGACGGTAGCAGTAGCACGTCACACAAAGCTTCAGACAATATAACATAAAACAGTGACAGACAATAAAACAAAATCACAGCATGAAATAAAACCAAAAACTAAGACTCAAGCTAACACAACCCATTTTACACAGGAGCACATACCTCCGTCATAGAAAACATTTACAACTAGATACATTTCCCTCCAAATCTATTTTTAAAAACACCTAAAGAGACCGGTTCCCGGAGACCCAGGTCAGTCTGCAGCACTGCAAATTCCAGGCCGCAGGAGCAGCAAACCTAAAACCTCTTTGACTTGAGTTTGCCCGATGCTTTTGATTCTCAGAATATCTCTCGGTGATCAGCAATCTCAACCTTCGGGTATGTGAAAGCACTTCCCCGGGGACACACTTTGCATGGATACAAGTTAGTGTTGTCAAGGTCAGACTATGAATCACATTAGATTGAAGGGAAAACACATTTATTTTGGAGTAAATAGGATCTCTAAGCTCCCTCTGTTCCACCATCGCTCTCTCCTCCTTCCTTCACATCTGCCCTTCTCGTACTTCACTTCATGTCCAATAGTATGTGTTCACCACTGCTGTTCCAATTCCCTCTTCCCTTAAAACTATTTTGGCAAAATAACTGTTCAAAAATAGTATGGCGAAAGAAGTTAGGCTGAATACCAGTGACTAGCTCTGCATGAACAAACAGCTGTAGGCAATCACAAATATAGCCTTCATCTCTATTTGGCAACGTTGACAGCATTTGAAGCCAGCGCGCGTTGGGTAATGAGATGTGGGCGGAGGTATCTGATCACCAACTGCAATGTCCACATTTTCAGACGGTTCGATAGCGCGTATGCAAACAGCATGAGCCGAGAGATGGAAGAGAAATTAGCCCCCCGTCTCGCCTATGACCCAATCTGGTCTTCTTTCATCACGCTCACTTCACTGACAAGTTCTCCTTGTATTTCAAATTACATCTTGAACTGTGGCATTTGGTTGAGAAGCAGGAGAGCGTGAGACCGAGTCTGACAGCATCATGCCAAAAGCATGAGCGTTGTCACAACGTTGGCGTAAAGGGGCTGAAGTACTGCCTGGGTCAGGATGGTGGGGCATTTGTGTAAGTGTGAAGAGTTATATTAATAGATTTCCACATAATAGCATGAACACCACCAGCTTACTCATACATACATGTTTGGTCCCAAAGGAGTGGTGAGCCGTCAACTCTCTTTTTGCAACTAGACAAAGTGATAACCAGGTTGTATAACATGGGAGCCACAAGCCAACCTACATACCGTTTTAAAACAATTTAGGCAAACATGTTATAGATTATTCATCACCATGTTTGCATTTGTGTATAATCCCCTGCAACTAAGAGTTGTTACGTTTTTGTCAGCTGCTTTACAGGGAGCGCGTCCCCGTCCCCGGGGTCGGCCATGTTGGGCGACCGTGTTTCTCCAGAAGCCCAAAGCGGACACACCGCTCCGGGGCCTTCTGCATGTTTACCTGAGGATCCACTTAGTTCTCCGACACACGTGGATAGGGAGCGGAGAGCGGAGGGGGTATTCAATTGGATGCAATCAGCAACCGCATCACCGGATGCCACTACATTCACAGACTTATCTGTGAATGTGTGACCTCAGAAAATCTAATTTGACTGATTGAAAAATAATCATTTTATTTATATATATAAATGTACTAACGGTAAGGAGACATATTTCTGTGATATGCTGCCATTGCTTAAACATACAGGCTGAGGGAGCGCTGGCCTGCCAGACTGCATTTCTCAAAGGCAGCAGGTACAAAGTGTTACAGGCGGCCTGCTGCTAGACATACACTCAGATACGTATCAGAATGACATGTTAGGCCTCCCAGAAAGCAAAGCGCTGGCTGCTGCCAGGAGGCCTGAAGAGTGTGAGACAATACCAGATGCTTGACAGGATGGAACGCAGTCTATTAGACAGCGAGATGTGAATTTATCCGACCAGGCAGTCGAGTAATGAGAGATAACTCCACCAGTAAAGTGTAAGACCACAATACTTTTCTTTTTTTTGCATGAGCGCAAAATCTCTTCATATTACAGCATGCCATTTATTTCAATTAGCAGAGGAGACCCATTTAAATGGAATAATAGTCTTTCTATGAAGCCAGTAACGAATACAGAGTGGTTGTTTTGTACAGATTTATCTATATATTTTTTTTTACCTCTGAGCAGCCTGCCTTCTACATTGAAGTGCAGAGGCGGGTCTCACTCTTTCCTCTCACTCTCCGGATGCATTAGCATTTGACGAAATGCGCACAAAAAAAACCCACAATACCTGGAGGTTGTCTGGGGATTGTGAAAATGTTGCTGCAATCTCTAATCCATATCAAATAGCAAAAAATGTTTAACAAATAAATTCATGTCACAAAACTAACCTTCTAAAAGCGAACAAGTAGATTGTCTCTCCCTGCAGCTTTAATGGATGTCATGCATACTAACACTCGTTACTTTCTTTGCATAACTGAGCAAGTAATGGGACTGCGGAGCCTTGCGGCATGTGACAGCTTCACCAACTACAACTCGTAAAGGGAACAGGAAGTGAGAGCAACTGCAGTACAGCAGAGGATCCCTTTATCTTGTATTGTTGTATTTCCAAGTAAGGGATGCCAGTGCCCCTCCAGTAAATGTTGTTTTTCTTCTGTTTGTGTACATGGACTTGTTTGCACACTCGCTCTTGTGTGTGTATGAACGTGAGGCAGCATGGAGCCCCTGCTGTGTCCTGCCAGTGGTTTAAAAAAAAGGCTTTTCACATGACACAAGATCAAAGATGAGTTATGAATTACTAATATGAAAGCTAATATTAAAGTTTAATTATGTTCCTCTTATAAGTCGTCACTGTGATCGGTGATTGAGAACACGGCGGGAGAAAAAAACCCTCTTAGAGTCACTTGTGTGTGGACTGTCAGATCGTGTCTGCTCTCGTTAATCCAGAATGCCCTTAATATTTAAGTAGTGGTACTCATTTGGAATTGGAATATATGCTCATCCAAAGCAATTCTTCCAATGTCACTTTAGTCATCTTTGTCAATATGGCACTTGTAGACAGTGGCTCTATCTTCAATTAAAAACAAGGATAAAATCTTTACGATATGGTTTTTGGGACACAACGACTGAAGGTCACTCTAATAAAATAAACTGTGCTCGGTCATCGAGTTGTGTGTGTTATTGGACAAACTGAACCAAGGAAGTCAAACACTTTATAAACTCTACTCCAAGACAATGACGAGATTAGTGTGGCTCTGGATCTAAAAGCAAAAGTATTCCTCTGATAATTGAAACAATAAGTTGAGCTAAAGACACACTCGGTACACGATCCATGAATCATGACATCGGCACTCACCTCATTGATCAGGATCCAGTGACAATCGAAGGCAACCAGGTTGGTCTCCACCACCTGCAACACAACAAAAATACATCTTTTATTAAGAATTTTGATTTTCTTTTTAAGTGATGTCGATGATTTGATAGAAAAGAGTTAGGAGACATCATTCTGTTTTATTGTCTTTTAATAAAGAATACATTGCAATGTGTGGCTTTTATAGATATTTTCCTGCTCGGATAAAGTACTTCATGGCAACCGAAGTGTGAATATTATGGAAAAGAACATTATGGAAATGTGTAAAGTCTGAAACCCGGTGTGAAGCTTGGCAGAAATGATTTGAGAAAACTTGTATCAAAGGTGTTCAATGTATCAGTCAAAAATCTGTTGATCGTGTGTCACAGCACAATCACAAACGCACACTTCATTTCCCGACATTAGAGCATTTTTTTACTTTTTTTTGACATGCACTTCTAAGTGGACTAATATCACTCTCTCTGTTACACACACACAGGTATACGCAGGAATACACGCACATGCAGAGCGACACATAGTTGGTTTCTTCACTGGGAAAAAAATAAGCTTTTCCATTATTTCTTAATGGTATAACTTAAATATGTATATGTGTCAACTCTTAAGCAGTAACTAAACAATGGTTACACACTGCAGCCAGGACCTATGACCGAGAAGGGAACTGCACCCACGAGGCCGGGACATTTAGATCTCCAGACGCACCTGCAGTACAATAACGCATTATAACATTATTATAACATCCCTTAGCAGTCACGCCTGCTTATTGAAGTGACCCTTCTCCCCTGGTGGCAGTGAGCCTCGATAAAGGCCTTTCCCTTCACCCACCGCGAGAACCGCTGCCTCTTCAACCGCCAACCGTGAGGGCGCTCTCTGGCACAATTAGTTCAGCTCTCTCAGGAGCATCAACGCTGGACACAAGCTCCGCAACATCTAGTGAGGAGGACGTCACTGACGGATAGCCAGAGGTAACATTTGTAAATAATAAATGCCGGCCATTAGGAACCCACGCAGGCAGGGAAGCAGAAAATAGAGGAGCGTTTTCGTTGAGCTCTACTTTCTCGGGAGAACCCCAGCCAAATAAAACATTAATTTATTCGTAATTTTGTATCCACTCTTTCTGCTCAACTCCATCGTCTCCGTCTTGTATCCCATCCTTCACCCACCTGTGTCTCTTACGAGTGTATTTCAAGGCGTCACACTCCATCTGTATCATTTACTTCTGAACATGAGGGTTGAACCTCGACTGTCTTCTGTCAGAAACACTTGTTTTCACTCCATTCTCATCCCAGCCAACCCTTTAATTACGTCGCCATCATCCGTGCTCTCCTTTAATTGCTCGCTTCTCTCTCTCTCTGACTGCCACCGCTCCTTCCCTCTCCCTCTCACCCCCATCCCTTTCCTCCTGGTGTAAAAATGCACCGCCGCTCGTATATCATTTGCTGTAATTGTTTAGGTGACTATAGCACTGCGTGTCATAAAACACTTTTTAGCCCGTAAACAAACGGCAACAGCTGGCGAGAGCTGACGGAGCGTGGCTAATAGTGGTTTAATCTCCCACAGAGTCTTCATAACGCTTCATCAGTGTAACCGCAGCGACTGCCGTAAAACACTTTGTGTACGGGACCCATGGCCGCGAGACCGACGAGGAGTACAGCGTGGGGAGGAATGATGAAGAGCGATACGACACTCGACGTGCGCCTTAAGTCTTCTCCTCCGACGGCGTCGCCGCTCTTATACTCGCTGAGACGGCGGAACGGAGGTGAAAACCACGAGAAGCGCGAGGATACTGGCGCTTATTAATCTATTTGTGTCCTCGATCTACTGGAGCATTGCACAAACAAACAACAAGCAGTGAAGGGTGTGTGTGTGTGTGTGTGTGTGTGTGTGTGTGTGTGTGTGTGGAGGGGGGGGGGGGGGTAGGACGTAGAGTCAAGGAAAGGACATAGGTTCGGCAAGCTGTTCGCCCTGTTCCCTTCCCACGGTGCTCATTACGGCGCTCATTAAAGTTCTCCATTATAGATTATGAGGAAAACTAACTTCTTAAACGCGAGAAAAAGAACGAAATGTGTGCACGCGCCTTCCTTTGTGAAGACGCGATAGTCGATGTAAAGTAATGTAAATATGTGTTCTCTGAGGGTTTTCACGCAAGCGAGTGTCGGTGAGTGTTTCCACTTCTCCCGTTATAACCTCCCTCTGGCAGCCGTCTGGGCAGATGTTTGGAGCTAATTAGCGAAAGGGCAGACTCCTAACACTAGACGTGACTCCTCAGGGGTTGGAACCGTTCAATACACTCACGCTGTCTCTCTCTCTCTCTCTCTCTCTCTCTCTCTGGCACACAGGCGCCAAACCAACATCGCCAACGTCCTATCACCGTCACTCACTCGGGTGTCGTTTCCCTTCCCGATGCCACAGACATCCTTCTCACTTCTACGATGACCAGCTCGACATACGCTTCGCTTCAGCTCAGTTGTCCCTCTCTGAAGCGGGACGATCAAACCAAACCGGCTCCAAACGCCAGCTCTGCGGTCCGGGACGCACAAATCGCTCAGTGTCAATGTGGGTACGCCTTTTCTTAAAGTCTGAGAGCGGAGTGAGACTGATCTGCAACAGCGTGCCAGCGTGCTGCCCCAAGTACCAAATGGGTTTCATAGAGTGGAAGCAGTACCGCCAGACACTATTTGGATCTTGTAATGACCTCCGTCCACATGTCACTCCTAAAGGAGTCCAACAAAGAGAAAGTCATTGATTCTGGCAAACGGCTGCTGTTGGCTGACATTCAGAGTGAAGGTTTGCTGCTCAGGCCTGACTTGACAAGAGCGGGGTCGATTCCACACGATTGTGCACACACACATACACACACACACACACACACACACACACACACACACACACACACACACATACATACATACATGTATGCAAACCACATGACTCTTCTGACAGTGACATGCATCATGGCATATGGATATGGGAGATGGGAGAGTGAACAGTGTATCCATTGATATGGCTGTTTGTGTTTCTGTGCGTGAGAGGGAAAGACATTTTAATGCAACACTTTGTGGGGGACGCTTGAAGAGGGAGAGTGGGCGCTATTGAATAAAGTGCTCTTAATTGAAAATTACTTATGTAATTTAATTTCATGCACTATTTGTGATCAAATCAAGCAAACCCTGCAAATCCCAGCCGCCAAACTAGGACTCTCCAAGCTTAACACTTAAACATGCAAGCCCCCCCCCCACACACACACACACACACACACACACACACACAGACAAACATCTAGAAGCACAGGCACAGCCACTTGCACAGGTCCATGTGATCACTAATGCAGTATTCGCCCACAGAAAAGTCAATTTATTTGCCGTGCTATAGGGTTATGCATCCATTTATGCAGCTTTTGGATTACTATAGTTAAATAGTGTTTCTTTGTCGACATAGTTTGAGCGTGGGAGGCCGAAGGTGTCTGAGTCTGGGTTTAGGGGAGTATGATTACTGTAATCATCTCAAATGGGAACATAAAACATCAGGAAAAAAGAGAAAAGAAAGCTGGGCAAAGATGCTGATCGAATAAAAAGGGACAGCATGTTTCTGGTAGTTTCGATGATTGCCAGGAAGTACAATAGGTTCCCCATGTTGCCATGCCTTTAAAAGCACTTTACAACAAGGGACGTGAACTATACCAAGAAGCACTTCTCTGAATAATTTAAAAGCTACAGCAAACCTTATACGATTCAGTTTTCTATGTTTCCACTGTAGCACTCCCTTTTAGCAATCAATGAGCTACGAAACCTTCCTGTTTCACTCCAGTCTCTCCAACCTAATCACTCTTTCCCTGCATGTCTCAGAACACATTAAAAAACGCGACTCGACACATTAAGGAGAGGAGTTTTTGCATTTGGAGTTTAAGTCGTAAGTGCACGCTAACTGATGCGATTTGTAGCCCATACATCAAAACTGATGCATTTCACTGCTGCTGCTCACACGGCGCGCCGCATGCATGTTTGAATGTGTGCCTTTATATCAAGTGTGTGTGTGTGTGTGTGTGTGTGTGTAAAAAGGTGATGTCAAGCAGAGGGCGCCGCATTATGACACTGTTTTGCTCGATGAATTTTCACACTCAGCAGAGGAGCCCAGACTACTGATTGATGACGTGCAAGCAGGCCAACACACACACACACACACACACACACACACACACACGCACACACACACACAACAATGGCGTGCACTCTGTTGGCACATTAGCTGCTAAAACTACGAACCTCAAGCCGTGTGTTTGTTCTTCTGCCGCCATGCTGCCAGACTAATCAGCACACACTCACACACATCGTCATCAGGACAATCGATGAGATGATACCTGCAGGTCACGTGTGTACGTGCACATCTGGGAGGTGACAGCTGGGTCTGAATACCGGCTTTGGTCAATAACATCGGGTCGTATGACTCGTTACTGCAGGACTTGGCGTGAGTGCGTAAAGTTGAGCGACACGCCCAAAACTTTTTCCCCACTGGCTACCAGAGCAAAAACACACAGCCCAAGAATAAAATATGTGTCTTCTCCATGGTTTATGTTCGAAAATTATTCAGAATATATTAGGTTGTAAAAACAACTCTGTCTTCAAAAACACTAAAAATCAAAGAAAATGTAATGGTTGAGAGATCCTTTAGTAAGTTATTAATCTAATACAGTTGGGTCACTCAGACATAGAAGGTAGAAGAGTGGCATACAATTAAATATAAGTGTTTAGCGACTGAGTTGGCCAAATGAGATATGAGTGATAAAACCATTACAACTTTGACGAAATGTGCACACAAATGTTTAACTCCATAATAAGTAGTCCACGCCACACTTATGGTTGTGGAATATTACACCATTCTGCATAACGTCATTAATTCATCTTTATATTTGATTGTCATATTTATCATATTGATTCTTGAGTTATGGCCCAAAATTATTTTTACAGGTGACATTAACCTTTAAGCACTAAATTACAATCAGCTCATCGTTGAGTCGAGGTGGACGTTGGTGTTGGATACAGGCGTTTGTGAGATATTGCGTTCACGAGAACCTGAAAACGTGATCATAAGACGTTCAGCGATGAAATATAGTGCCGCAGATCTCTTCTCCAGCCTCTCGTAGCCATCGGCATCTGTTGAGATGCGCCTGGAAACGGAGGAAGCAAAAGAAGGATGATTTCCATGCCCCATTGATCTCATTCTGCACTGCAGCAGATATGAAACTAAAGAAGAAGTGAGAACAGTGAACATCTTTGTTTATGTACTAAAATGTACGTTTCATGCACTTAGCAATAACCACATAACTTAATTTTTTTTTAAAGTAAGATCATAGGAAGCTAATATTTGGTCAGAATAGAAATGTAATAAAAACAGGAGACTTAACAGTGAAAGCTTCCCATGTGAAATCCAGACAGAGTTAATCAACTTGGACTTTTATTCACAGCACCACAGTGCAAAAAGGAATATTTCTTTAGGAAACAGTGGGCAACGTAATAAAGTACTGCTCTTGGATGCACTGGATCATACCATGACATGAATCAGAGGGGTGTCAAAGGCCTATGTGACTCCTCCCAACAACTAATGACTCTACATCACCACCGTCGCCGTCTGTTTAATTAGTCTCATCCAGCCGTGGTCACACACCAACGATCGACAGCGTCTATAAAGGTTGTACTTGTCTGCTGGTGAGACAGAGAGAAGTGTGGGCAAGGGAGAGAGAGAGAGAGAGAGAGAGAGAGAGAGAGAGATTGAATACACTTTAAATTGGTGTGTCCGTTTGATCTTTTTCAACGATTGCCCAAGAACATTTTTTCTTTGCCAGCCCCATCTGAAAAGGTCTTGATCTATCTACCTCTAACCAACACAACAACAGTGTTGACGAGGCCTCGCCCTGCCCACCAATGGTATCATTGATCGATTCCTTACTTTCTGATGAAAAAAAAGAGCCATTCACTTGTTTGTTTTTTGTCCTTTCAGCGGACATTCCTCAACAGAAATACATCTCTCTCTCTCTCTCTGTATCTCTATTGCCCTCTCTGTCTCCTCTCTCTCTTTCTGGACGACATATAGAATAATGCGAGGGCAGCACAAGTCTTTGATAGCATGTGTTGTGATGGCAAAGGGTAACAGGGCCAACCATGCGAGACATCCATCATCCCTGAACTGTGTTTGATTTCTGTGTTCACCCTACGTGTGTGTGAGTGTGTATATGTGTGTGTGCAAACACAGATGCACAAAAGACTCTCCAGGTATGTGTGTGAATGTCAGCCTTTCAGTGTATTGATCAGACCACAAATCCACAGAGACACACATACGAATGGATACACGACTGTGTGTATGTGCCACAAGCAGCCGGGGCAAATAAGACAATATGCAACCTGACATTTAGATATGAACTGATCAATGGCTGGAACAAATAGAATAAGCTGCCTTTAGAGGTCTAACCAGCTTGGGTGTGTCCGTGTGTGTGTGTGTGTCCGTGTGTACGTACGTGTTTGTGTGTGTGTTCTTTAATTGATTTACTAGTTGTTTTTTTTGCAGTGAAAGTGGATAGGGGATTGTTTTCATCAAATACGTTTAGTATGCCCATAACACATAATACATTTCCATCTACCACCAACTTTTGTTCAATTCATTTTTTTAAATGTCTTGTTTTAAATTAGAATGTCCTGTCCTAATGTTTTATACGTGTTTTACATGTCACTGCTGCACTGACTGATGAATCACTTCACTTTGTTGTGTGTTTCTACATGACAATAAACATCCTTACCATACCTTATTTTACGTTACAGAAAAAAAAAGAAGAAAAAAAATCTAGATTCAGTTCACAAGCATTCTGCTTATTCCATACAATTGTTTCTTTTAACTCATTTTAAATGCTTTGCAATAACGGGATTTAACTGAACATTAAATCATTGCATACCACATCGCCCGGGACGGAAATAATATCGCAATTTCAATTTATTTGTTTATTTTTGTTGACTGTTGCTGTAAACATCAGAATAAGTCACAGACAAACATATTCGAGAGGCTTCAACGTTCTATCAATTGACTGAATTTGGAAAAATAACTTTTATCCACAATAAAAATATCTTTGTTGGCAATAACTTAAGATTCATTTGATAATACTTTAACATATAATTAAATCATAATCCACTACCATCCTCAACTAGATACGACTCTCCCGGTGCAGATATTTGAATATTTGTATGTATCCTGCACTACTACTTCACTAAGAGCCACTGGGATTAATTGTAAAATGTTTAATACACCTCACATATACTAGCACTAACGCACAGGCCCATAGCTCCAACACATGTTTTTTTCTCAACTTAATGCCGATCTGTTATATAGGACAAGGTGTTAATATCCATTTCTGCATACTCGAGACTCCGTGGGCTGGTCGAATGAACGATGGCATCCTGTGGGTTATCAAGTGGGCGCCCTCCTTCTTCGATGCTTCGCTGATTGACCCACAACATCTCCAGAGGGTTCAGCCTAACCCCGGTCTTGCAGCCCACCAAGATGTGCTTTAGTGTAGCTGGAGTCGGGCAGAGGGAGCATGTGGGGTCTTCTCCGTACCACTGGATAAGATTCTTGGGAGACGGCAGTACATCACAAGCGGCCCTGATGGTGAAGCTAGCCTTAAATGCCTCCATCTCCCACAGCTGCTGCCAGGAGATCTTCCTCTTCTCCACTCCCTCCCAAGTCATCCACTGCCCCTGCCTTGTCTGTGAAACAGCCTTTTCACACCTTGCTGCCTCCTCTTGCTGACGCGTCTCTGGAATGAATCAATCGGACTAAAAAAAAGTAGAATATGAGCCGAAAGTATAGGAAATCATCTTTAGATTACGGGCAACTGTAAAACACATGTACGACCAAAGTGTCCCCAACAAGAAAATCCCCAGCATCAGCTCAGCGGCCCAGTTGGTGACAGGTCACGTCTGTCCGTCTGAGAACAACAGGGCAGGAGAGAGCAGCACGCAGGTCAATTAAAAGGATGACCTGTGCCTCACAATGTCAGAGACCGGATCCACTGAAATTGCCTGTGACGAGGTCAGATGAGAGGCCTGAAAGGTGGCCTGTGCACGTGTTTGTGCGTGTGAGACATTGAAGGAAGACAGATGGAGATGGATTGATCTGCAGACGGAGAGAAAGAAAGGATGTGCACCTGTGTGTGTGTGTGTGTGTGTGTGTGTGTGTGTGTGTGCTGACCAAGCTTCTAAAGCGTGCCTATGAGCCCTCTCTGCTTCTCCAGGTGGACGTATCTTTGACCCTCTATACTGTCTACTGATTCCTCTCCTTTTTGTTCACCTGTCTGAAGTCTGTCCATCCGTCTCTCGTCGACAACGCGGTGTGAAAAGTGCAGCGTGGGTCAACTGTTCCTAACACCGGATATATGGGTGATATATTCAAGAGTCAATCATACACAAAAGCACACACACACACACACAACCATGCTGCACATAGAGGAGACCGAACAGTACACAAGGTCTCACGTATGAACCCGTGTCGGGGTGTCAGGCTGCGGAGGCGTCTGCAGGGCGCCACAGTTTAAAGCTCCGGGCCCCTGGCAAAGCTGTGGTGAATTGTTGAGTTGAGATATGTTACATCTGCATTTACACACATTTTTTCAGGTAAATTTGCAAAGGACGGAGAGCAGAAACACGCACAAGAAACAGATGTTTCAACAACGAAACCAATAGCAACCGGGTATGAACAATATTGTTTAATCAACAGCAAAACTGAATGTAAATAGCTTTTAATCAGTGTGAGAGACATAGACAAAAATAACGATAGAAGAAGAGAGCAATTTCGCGATGACTGCTAAAAGAACGGGCAAACCGTGTCACTCTCCAAGACCAATGCAATGCGGGGGTCACCGTAAGTCACGGCTTAACAACCTTTTCACTGGGAGGCGGAGCAAGTACCGCTGGGGGGCAGAACCAGGTCACATTAGTGTCACCCGATGAAGGGTTGGTGTGTGAGTGAGTGAGCAATGAAGGGAATAACCAGCTGGATATGGTGGAGAGTAGCAGCTGTTATGGCCCTCATTTACACATGTGATCAGGCCTCCAGGGCTTGAAGCATATGCTAAAGTTGCCCGCCAGAGGAGCTGACCCCACCGTGCACTCATGTTTTACAGGTCTCGAGGCTGATGGTGGCTCAACCCCATTCCGGTTCTCTCTCTAAGCTTTAAATGATGAAAAGGCTTGGCATTATAAGACCATTTCAGCCAGCATTAGAAACATTGTAAAGGAATGCTGTCAGCTGTGAAATGGTGTTACTAATTGCATTCTTAATTAATTCATTTCAAATTAATTGACCTCTATTGCTCTATTGTTAAGATAGTGTTGAAGGAGATGAACGTGCCTTACTTGCTTTAATCAGTGTATAGCCTATACAACATCACTTTTGTTTTACTGAGAGATAAAATAGTCCTTTGGCAGCAAATTGACCTTTAAGAAAAATAATGATCTCAAACCACAGATATATTATATTCTTAGTTTGAATACCTGCACACTGGGGATCATTTGAGAACGAAAAGGCAATGTGGTGAGTAACTCTAAGTATCAAAAAGGACGAATCTGAGTGTTTAATATAACTGACAACAGCCTTCGATCAGATTTCTTTAACTGGCGACTTTATCTGCCCCATTTCGGAGAGTTAAGAGCGTACATCTCTCACCAGTTCCCAGTGGGTGACCAATAAGACGGGACCCATCCACACCTGTTCTAGGAGGCATAGGCATTATGGTACAAATGTAACACATTTGATTTTTACCTTTGCATTAAAAATGCGGAAGGTTATGTTTTAATCACTGTGTATTTGTATGCGTGCGTGTTATTTGCATAAGTCAAAAAGTATTGAACCGAATCGCATGTAATTTGGTGGGATGATTGTTTATTATCCGGGGACCATTTGATTAGATTTTGGGATCGATTGGGTCAAAGGTCAAGTTCATGAAAAGGTTAAAATCATACTTTTACCATAGCGCGGTCAATTCTTATCCAGTTGGCAACTAATGCCAACATTATCATAATTCAATGCCCAATCGTGTGATATGCGAAGGTATGCGCTCTACCGAGTGCCCATTCTAGTATAACATATGTTTTTCATATTCTGCCCTCTCTCAATTATCAAATTGCGTTATTCCTGCATTTCCTGCTGGCCGTTGTGGGAGGGAGACTGCTGGCCCCTGAGCCTGACCCTCTTAGAGGGACACGATAGGAGGAGATAACATGACAGTCTGCAAGTGGGCTAACATGTTTTCAAGTGTAGCCTTTCAATGTTTTTGTCTGTGAGAGCGGAAGAATGCCGGCTCCGTCCTCCAATACTGTGAGGTTAAAGAGAACCTCACAGTGTTAACAACACACCAGCACGGAGGAAGATTTAAAAAAAAAACATGGCATGATGGGAGCAGGAGGAAAGAGAACATGAGAGCTTAGGGAAGAAGAACAAGGAAAGGATGACAGCACACGCAAGAGGAGAGATGACAATGTACACCACAGGCAGCAGTAAACGTGCCGCCTGCCTCAGAAGTCGGCTCCTTCGCTTCATTTGCAAACGCTAGAAGAGCGCCGGCATGCAACTGCTCTGCATGTTAGGGGAGAATGCAGTTCAATCGGTACATACATGTCAAACAGACTAATCAATAAAGAACACAATTAATAACTTTATCACTCCAGATACGCAAAACTCAAACAGCTTGGATCACGCCTGGGATCCCTCTCACAGTAAATACACCAGCCTATCCAAACATGCACACCTCCACTCTCAGCAGCGGGTCTCCATGGATGGAAGTGTTTGGAAATTGGCCTGCGTATATGTGTGTGTGTGTGTGTGTGTGTGTGTGTGTGTGTGTGTGTGTGTGTTTGTGTGTCTTCATTGGACGCGGGCAGCATAGCAGAGTGGTCAATTTTCATCCCGATACAGTCTTCAGTTCCAGCTGCTGCCGGCGAGTCTTTACCTCTTCTAGAGCGGCGAGTCTGGGGCCAGACAGAGCAACGATGTAAATGGCCGTAACTCCTCGACCTGTAGCGCTATCGACGTAATACCAACGGATTCTGAATGATAAGAAGCGTAGCTGTCCATTACAGTCATGGTCACACACAGTGGGGGGGGGGGGGGGGGGGGGGTGGAAGTGATAGCAGCAGAGTGTTTGAGAAGTGTTTGAGTGGCTTTTATCTGGCATTTTCTTTGTAGATAATACTTTGATGTTGGAAATAATATAATTAGTATTGTTTCATTCTCAAGGCCCGCTTTCCTGTCCCCATTAACAAAAAGAAAGACACTTGGACAAGAACAGACAGAACGTTGGGTTCTGTCTCCAGCTGGCCAGGAACAGGGAGCTAAACCCAACTTCTGGACATTTATCAATACAACAGCCTGTAACATGGACCCTGAAAGCTCCAGGCCAAAACAAGAGTAAGAGAAGATGAACAATAGGCTCACTTACAATATTGTAATGTCAAAAGTATTATACAGGTTCATTTAAAATGGTTTATAAAGAAGAACCTGTATAAAATGTAAATCAGTTTCTTTACTTTGGTGTTATTACACACTGTAACAAGCATATATAACATATAATGATGACACATACTTGCCAGCTTCAGAAAGGTACATTTCTCCAAAAAAAAAAAAGAGCGCTACTCTACTTTATACGGTACGCTACTTGAATAGGATCATCAACAAAACCACGTACAGAAATAAAAACAACGGTAAGCCTCTGAAGGGATCGCCTTTCGGCCGCTGGCACCGAGACGTTAACCGAGCATCTCGTCCGACCTGCTCCATAAAAATAATGTCGCTGCTAGGACTGTCACGCTATTGTAAAATCTTTCCACTTTTAGGTAACTCACAATGGATAAAGACACATTTATGTCAACAACCAATAGCAGCGCATGACTCACGTCTGAAGATTTCTATTCAAAGTAAGAAATATCATTGTATTTACAGGGCAACAACTCTAAATTACACAGGCGGCGTCCACAACTCATTGTATTCCTTTATCACTAATCTGATATGTGTATCCGCTGGCTATGTCAGGAAAATATATGTGCTACCTGGAAGAAGAAACAAGAAAAACATTCAGAGTGCATTTCACCATAAATGTCAGCTCTCCTTTTCTTAAGAGCCACTGTGTTGTTTGTGGCCATTCAGCCGTACACAGTGAGAGGCTTCAGAAGAAGAAACCCTTCGCTGTATTGCCAGCTGAAGGCAGGTGTACATGCAGCAGCTCCATGGCTTCTGTTGAAACATGCCATGCTCTTATCCGTTTAGGACCATCTACCAATTTGTCCTTCGGCACACACTCTCTCCCTTCTGCATTATTCCGCTCACATAAACTGTCCCCTTTTCGTTTCTCATTTCATTATGCTTTATCTTGATATGTCTCTCCACAATTGACAGTATGAATCCCATTAGGAAGTGAGCGCAGGAATGACCGGAGCCTCGGCGCAGCTGTGTTGTGTGTGCGCGCCGTAATTCAATAAAAGGACCCACACAAATGAGATAGAAAAAAATAAAAAAACAGTGTGTGATACTGTGATAATGCCGGTAAGGGTGAAGGGAGATGCACTGATGAAGGGATGACATGTGGAGAGATGCAGAAACATGGCGGTGGAAGAGTGGGGGTTCAAATGATGCTCGTAGCGCGCAGCACAGCGTGCATGGAGAGTGTGTAGGTGAGGTAAAGGGTGTGAGTGTGTGTATGTGTGTGTGAGT
The DNA here is from genome assembly GCA_036178185.1 of Liparis tanakae. Lineage (NCBI taxonomy): Eukaryota > Metazoa > Chordata > Actinopteri > Perciformes > Liparidae > Liparis > Liparis tanakae. Next base: position 8,960,196 of record CM070094.1, on the reverse strand, counting down.
GTGTATTTGTGTGTGTATCATCTCTAAAGTACTTACTGGCATCTCCATTAGTGGCCGTACTAGCGGGTGTCAATAGTGCTCACCTATAGTGCTCTTTACACACACACACCTTTAGTAGTAATGCTCTATAATCTTTGTGCTTCCAGCTCCCTGTGCACAGATAGAACCTTAATGTCAACGCACATCTCACACACACACTCTGTTTGTTGAGATAAGAACATAATGCCATCTCAGTCTGGTGATAAAGTTCAAGGAGAGAGCTAGAGCCAAGCTCTTGAAGTGCCTTTTTAAACTGCACTGGAGATCTCTCTCTCGCTCTCTCTCTCTCCTCCCTCTCCCTCTCCCTCTCCCTCCCTCTCTCCCTCTCTCTCCTTTTTTATTTGGTCACTATCAGGTTATGGTGAGAGATCACGCAGCATAAGCCTGATGATGGCCACGCCAAAGAGATGGGGCACTCGTGGCTGAGCTGGCAGCCACTTAAGAAAGACAAATGAGCCGTTCCACCTCCTCAAATCAACATGTCAAGGTGTCCTTGAGCAAGACACCGAACCCAGCTGCTCCTGATAGTTTGGCCTGTGCCTTGCTAGCCGCCATCAGTGAGTGAATGCGTGTGTGATTGGGCGAATGGGTAATTCCTTCCATCGCCGCCTATAAATATGTCATGCAAGTTGTGAAACACAACAATACGATTGGGCGAGGTCAAATGAGTAGTCCACCACATTCCTCAGGCTGGGTGAACACATAATACGTGTTTTGGTCTTTGATGTGACTAACTGGCCATCTCCAGAGAGACACCTCTCATGCAGTCTGATCACTACTTCGAAAAATAGAATCCTTGAAGGACAAACAACGTGCAGCACTTTATGTGCCGGATGTTTGGCTTCAGTGTGTGTTCACATTCTCTCACTGATTATTCTTTGTTCTCAACAAAAGAGTGACATCTTCTCCCTCCCCATCCCCACCTCTCTTCCCTGTTTCTATTCTTGTGTTCATCCTTCACTTTCTACAACATCTTTGCAGCTCTCGCTCCCTCTCCCTGAATTCTGCCTTCAACATCACTTTTCCACTGACTTCTACCAAGAAGTACACATTTAAAGTCACGAAGGCCTGGGCCATGCATGTGAATATTAATTGTATATTAAAAAAGGGCTGAACGTATTGGAGATGATAGGAGGTCCATTCCTTTTTGAAGGCTTGTAAAATAAGTAAAGTTGGCCTATTTATCGAGGTTTTACGGTTTCAAGGTTTTATTTGCCGAGAGTAAACCAACAGTCCAGACACATTGGACATGTTATGCAGGGCTCTCCGAGTCAACAGTTTAGAAATAACACTATAATAAGAAAGAAGAAAATACTAAATATAAAAGAAAACACTATACAGAAGGTGGTAGTGTGTACAGAAATTCAACTGCACCCAATCTTTGTACATCCCTACCCCTCCTTGCCTGTCAGTTCACCTCCCTCAGTTGATCTCACTACATATTTTCTCCATGCCTGCTTCCCCGTGTGTCACCCGTCGGTATCGCCCGCTGTCCACATTCTTACTGTCCGTCATTCCATCATTTACACCGTCTCCGACTTGTCCTATAATTACAAACGTCAACACTTGCACCTCATGCTCCATTGCCACAGGAGTGACGCACAAACTGCTCAATGATGGAAAGTCTAACATATTCTACCCACAAATCAGCATTTTAATTATTGTCATTTTCGACCCCTCAATTGATTGTGACAAGCCCACTTTCCTCTGGAGCGGAGTGGTCCACGTGGGGAAAGTTAACTCCAGACTGAGCGACTGGCAGATATGACGACCTTCATGTGTCAAAAGGCGGAGAGAAAAACGCAGAGGATGAGATCATATTAAAGGCCGGACTGAATCGCAATGTTATATACTTCCGTGTTGGAATTTTATCCAATTTCCCTTGGAAAGATGCTCTTTTTACAATCAAATTAAATCTTAATCTTTTTTATTTTTATTTACAAAATGTACCAAAACACTGGCGACGAGGAAGATCTTGGGTAGCTAATGACAAGAATAAATATGAAAGAAAGTTAAATCATACACTTTTTAAAGAAAAAAGCAATCTAGTTTGAATTGTCATCAAACACTATTACTGAGCTTATTTACAAGATATTTAGCCACAGCTGGCCTAGAGAGGGAATCATAAAGTTCTTCTTTGGATGGGAGAAAAAACCTTGAATGGAAATGCTTTCGACTCTTTCAGCACAAAGAATTCACAAACAGTACAGATTTATTTGGGGCATGCTCAAATTGCTCCCGCATTTAAACCAATGACTGGACTGAAAACAAATTAAACTAAAAACAAAATGAAAATCATACGACTAAAACAATATCAAACACAAACAAAACATTAAAAAATTATATCTGCGCATTTTGCTTCCCAAAAGAAAATGCAGAAGCATTCAGGACAAGCTTCCACTCAAGGTACATTTCAACAAGCGATGCAGATGTAGCACCTCGAAATACACTAAGTTTATGATTATAAATCTACACCAAAGTTATTAAATCAACAAATTCGAACAAACCAAATCAAAGAAGATTGGTTAGCCGTGAGATCAATTTCTCTTAAACATCCACACTTTAAATATCTAGTTGTAATTTGTAATTTGACTAAATACAAGACGATATAAGGCAATATGATATAATATGCAGAAAACGTGATGTAATTGACAGCTTACATTGTCTCTGACAAGCATTTATTCCGTGGCCCTTGGGGCCCAGATAAATCAGAGAGAATTCATTATAAATTGTGGGAAATGAATGCACATGGGGTTGATGAGAAAATACATATTCATCAATGGCAGTGGAGCAGGGAGGATCTTAACATCAGATTCAAGGCTCCATTAGTGGTAGAAGCCTGCTAATCCCGAACCCTCAGGGATGATTGCAGAGAATGCATTTAAATGTTTTTTAAAAGGTGATCAGATCGGATCAGTACAAAAATGAACCATGACAAAGAAAATCGCTGTGCACAAGACAGATGTCACACATAAGAGAGCATATTGTCGAGTGGTGCTTCTTCATAACACCTGTGGTCAGGGAATATTCATAGAATATTCAACACAAGTCGAGCAAAGACGCTCTATGGGGCTCTTCGGACAAACCTGTGTTTATTGTTCTTGCTTTATTGTGGGTAAAGTGTACGAGACGACACCAGTGTTACTTTCAATCAGACCAAAATGGATGAAAATGCAGGATAAAAATTGCTTGTTGCCGAGCCACTTGAGCAGAATGAACAGAATTGAAAATAAATGCCTTGTCGCATCTGAAGTGTGTAATTAAATAAAAAAAAAAAACCCACTAAATCCCCACCTGTGTATCCTCTCAGTCCGGCCGCCACCTGTTCTTCCTCCAACTCGCTGTGACTCAGGCCCCTCGCCAGATTCTTTAGCGAGACTGAAGTGCCTCTTTGGTTGAAGTGTGCAGGCTTGATGTCATTTTTTTTTTTTTACAAGTAATAAAACAACATCCAGTGTGTTCCTGAATTGATTGACTGATATAATAAGTTGATATATTAGGTCAAACTCTGAATGTTTGGTACATATTGACACACATCTAATTGATATGATTAATATAACTACGAAGCATAGATTCTGTAACTTTATGCCTGTGTCCTAAATTACATGATATGTGTTCAGTGAAAATTACTAGTGTGACAAGATGGATACTAAATCGTGTCTTGCTTGTAATGAACTGGAAGAAAAGAAGGATTTGAGAGTGTTCACTGATGGTATACCTGTCTATCAGTGAACACTGTAACACATTTTATCCTAACCCACCATCCACCATCCATAATTGGTATGATAGGCTATCAGTACTGCTCCCTTACCGCTCAGCTGTAAGATAGAGGGGCCCTTTAGGTTTCCATAACCTCTCTAGATATGAGTTAAGGCTGTATTCAGCTCCTATGTTTGCCTGTGTTGGATAGAAGTGCTTTCTTACTTATTCCTTTCAACATAAATATCTTTTGGCAAGATATACTCTTTTCCGATGCGTATGGTGATTATTATCTGTACTCTTGTCATTACTAATTATATGCTTCTTATCAACAATCCGGTATTGTGGCATCAAATATGAATGATCTTTATCACAGCTTTTTTTATTTATTTTTTAACTTTTTTATACTGGATTAAATCTTTGAATGTCAGCCCTTGTGCTAGCTGGTCCCACATGACCAGGCACTGCGATTTAAATCAGTTTTAGTGATTTCTCTTAAAGTTCTAGACAGAGGATTTTCTTCCAAAGACCTCTATGACTTTAACTTCCTGTTAAAGTCATGTGATAAGAGCAGCTTTTACTTGGGCAAGAAAAAAATACTGTTGCATTGGACATAAGCCACATTCAGAGAATGCATTATTCAACATGTCTTACACTCAATGTTTTTTTTTTCCAATGTTTCATTTGCAACATCTGTCATCTCTGGAATCATTTCAAACCCGTTTGAAGGTCCTTCAAGAGAGAAATGTCAGTTAAAGACAAAATAGTCCCAAAATGTCAACGTTTTCAAATGGCAAACATGTATATATTTTGTTCACTTCTTTGCATTTTTAATATGAAGTCTTAGTGTGTGCGTTTGTAAAAGAGATGGAGAGCGAGAGAGAGAGAGAGGACTAACTCTGCCTGAGCAAATTCTCACTCACGCATGTTCCAATCTCCAAAAACTGATACTTTTGTAAATATGATAATAATTCATCATTTCATGCTACGTCTGCCTAAGAAGTTTATGATCAGTGGCAAGAAACCCTGATGGACACGACAATGTGGTTTTCATAACCCAACGTCCTATAGAACGTCCTGAAATACCTTTTAATGTATTCTTACAAATGAACATATGAAAAGGCTGTGGCTATACTCTCTTGGGTTGAAGCTCTCCTCAAATCTCACTAATAATGAAACCAGCAAGAATTAACCCTGACAATGCACATTTCTAAAACTACTACTGATAACCTGGTTACAGTTTATGAATAATTCATGATTAGAATATAAATATGTATGCCTGTATACTGAGGCTATAGGACTACTTAGTGTTGTCCCATTGTTTATTGTCATTCAGTCACTTTACATCACAGGGATATGTCAGCGATGACAAAACCTCGCAGCTACAATTTTTATGATTTGAATTTCCCTAAACTCAATGAGTTATTTGTCCTTAATAAGCCGAGTAAGTCCAACAAAGCCATTCAATACTCCTAAATAGCGATATTTGTAATAAGACAATGGTCGAAAGGCAATAAAGCCACTTTGCTCCTCTGACTACACAAGTGGGTGGACTGAAAGAAAAGCAGCAGAGCAACCTCCATGTTAAATAATGCACAACACTGACTGAGCATGTTGGCTCTAAGAGTTCATCCGTGTGCCGGCGTGGTGAAGCGCATGGACGTGCAAGACGTTAGACTGAGAATCAGATGTTGATATATATTTCCTGCTGGGCTCACATAACAACATGGACTTGGAAGCATTACACAAAAGCAAAGACACAGACAACATTTCATGGCCTGCATCAATGTGGGTTATGTTTAACAAGTTACAGTTCAGGGACACATTTAGTTCCTTAAGACCTTCCCTTATGCACTAGATTAGTAGCTCTACATCCCTCCTGTGTTGGTCTCTGTTTGTTTGAGTTCTCTGTGGAGAGTAGGGACACTTACAGAGACTGGAAACTGGTTCAGTTTCAGCACGAGCGATGTTCAATCTACGCACTTCCTGAATTGCCTTCCATCTTCTAATCATTCTCAAGGCCTGACATATCGTCAATCTACCTTTTCTTCTCCTTCTGCCAAGTCGCACAGATTTGGAACAGCTTCCAGTTTACATCGAGCAACAGGGCCTAATGCATCTGGATGGGAGGTGCACTCTTAGACAGATGACATCACAAATAACTCTGATAGAGAAAAGACAAGGTCCCAGTCCTCTCCTTCTTTTTTCCACATCTCCCTGCCTGTCGGTGCCCGTCTCTCAGTCCTTTCCTCGACTCGACTTCTTGCCAGAAGGAGAGAGGGATGAGATCATAAACCTTAACCGCCCATCTTCACCATCTCCTGGCACTTCATCTCAGAAAACCTCTTTCCACTTGATGTCTGACGAAATTACATTAAAGATTGCTTTGTCAACCGTCCTGAAGAGGCGAGAGAGAGACAGACACTGGAAAACTAATTTGGGTTCCACTCACAAACTAAAATGGAGGCCGACACTTCCATACGGTATAGCGTTATAGATTAAGCAATTTTCCACATCTACTGCAGATCAGAGGTCATTGAACACATTATTAATTGATAATGAAGACGCATCCGTCCATGCTGCTAACCTTTATGAACAAAAGGTTAATTATGGTGAGTTTGTGTTGAAGTCTGTCTGCTGTCTCGTGGTGAAGGATGGCTTCAGGACGGCTTAAAGGTTTCCTCATAACGCTCCAAGAGAGAGAAAGCGTGAGAGCCGTGATGGGAGTCCTCTGGCCAGCACAGTGGACCGACTTCAGCGCAGTTCCATGGTCCACACACGTCGCTAAGGTTACAACCACAGAGAAGTGTGCCCGTACACAAACACCGACACATACACTTTCACAGACACACAATAACACCCCCTCCACCCCCCCGGCCTGTCACGCCTCCAGCCAAATTAGATTGTGATTGCTCTTTCTGAGGTCACTTTTAATTAAACTGAGATGAGAACATGACACATGGGATTAAGCCCCATCCTATCACTTCACATTATAAATTCATAACTAATGCTAGAGCCTATTGCTTTCAACCATGACCTCCATATCATTTATGTATAAGAGCAAAAGGAACTCCACTAATTGTCTTCTTCTGGAGAGATAAAGAGCATGACATGGGCGGGGAAGTGCGTGTGTGTGTGTGTGTGTGTGGGGGGGATTAATTAAACACATATGTAAGGAAATACGTATTCTACCATGAGCATAATGTTTTTAATGTAAATTACGCTATATACACCGCTATATACCACTAAGACTGACTAGCCACTGATTGATTATATTTCTCTCTCTTGCCAGATTTAGATCAGCCATGCTAACTTCTTGATGAATAGGGCTACAAGACTTTTTTAAAGCTACTATGATGCACTTTAATCTTAGGTTGTATTTTGGCGGTGAATAACTATATATAAACAGCTATTTCACTGTGTGTGTGTGTGTGTGTGTGTGTTTGTGCGTGTGTGTGGAGACGCAGCAGCTGGTTCCCGTCCCTTCTCTCCACTGCGCAGAAGACGTTGAAGCTAGTGCGACCCACCAGGTCTCCCATCGATCGCCATGCATTGTGGTCATTTTTGTTTGTTTGTTTACCTATTATAAAGCATTGGATGCTGATCACCCACTGGAAGGAGTTGGTACCCGCAATTAAGGTTGACCCTCCTTACCTCAGTGATAAAAGCCTTGGCAGTCGCTGGGCTCATGAACAGCACGGCTCTGCGCAGCGTGTCCCGGTAGCGGTGCAGCTCCTCCACGCGCATGGTCCTGAACAGACTGGTGATCATCATGTTGATGTTAGACTCCACCTTCTGAAGCGAGACGTCCATTCCTTGCTGAGAGGTCCGGTCGAGGAAATCCTCAATACCGCGGATATCTAGACGAAGAGAGGGATACACATGTGACTCTATGTTTGGCTGTTGAGGAACACACACATTACATTAAAAGTATGTATAATAACAACAAGGACTGGTTTAGAGACGTACACCAGCTCCGACACACAGGTGTAGCATAACATTGAGACCACCGCTGATCCCTTTACACTGGGTTCACTGATGTAGCTGATTGGTTCCCGCTCTGCATGAATATGTTCAGTAAATATATCAATTCATGAGCTCATACTGACAGTTATTTCCTTTGCTATTAGTGCATTTGTATTACTCAAAGGTTATCTGTTGTATTAATCTAAGCCAGGGCTATTCAACTTCAGTAGCAAGTGGGCCGAATAAGAAAATCACGGGGGGTGTGAGGGCCGCACAGAATATTGATCAAATATCCCCCCCCCCCCCCCCCCCCGCAGAACGAATCTTTAGGAGTTCAGTCCAAACCACTTGTACACACATCATTTAACATTGCATTGTATTTTGGACTTTTCAACCGAGTCCACATTTTATTTTTGCTATTTAATTGAGCAATACCGAGCTGTACTCAATTGGACAGACACACAAAGTTCATTCAAAATGCAGGGCCTTCAAATTCTTTCATACTCTATTTATGTCACAAAACAAAAACTTGTATTTATCAATGGAATGTGAGTTAGATAGGAACAGGGATTTGTTGTTGTATTGAATATCTACGAACATGTGTGCTGTTACAGTAGAACAGGGCCAGAAGTGTCCCATGTTTGCTGAATCCACTATGAAGTTCATGCATAAATCCTACCGGGACGCTAAAAGAACAAATAACTCATGTCCCCGTTAAGAGTTTTATATTAAAGCACCAAAGCATTGTAATTATCTTTATTAAGAGCTTTTTTTGTATGATCAAAAACCACGATGCTGGCGTCAGTAATTTTACTGCATGGACGCCTCTATTCTAAATGAGCTGCATTGCAGGTCAAGGTAATCCTAATTAAGGCACTTTGGTTGAGACAACTGCTAATGATGTCGGATGATGTGTGTGTGTGTGTGTGCGTGTGTGCGTGTGTGTGTGTGTGTGTGTGTGGCTGTGTAAAGTGGTTATGTAAAGCAACTACCTAATGATGTATTTGATATGGAAAACAGATGACACTGCCGTCATTGCCAGTGTCATGACTGAGTAATTAACTGGATTGATTAGACTTGTTCAGGGCCAGGGGGCTGCGATGGCGTGATTGCATCAATGCCGTATTTTGGAAGTTTAACAACGTAACAAGGAGAGCGACAGCATGATACGGCATTGAGACATTCATTTAGACGGAAGACACAAATCCTGTACACACGTATCAAGCAAGCTGTGCGCTCAGAAGTTTTAGCAATGACAGTGTGTGTGTGTGTGTGTGTGTGTTTGGGGGGGGGGACTAATAACTTTGACAACAAAGTTATTTGTGTCTTGCAACTTATTTTCTTTCCCACTTTCCTTTCCCAAACATATACATACAGACAACACACACATACAAATGCAGCGCTCCAGAGGACAGCAGCTGGGCAACCAATCTGTTGAAGAAGGGGGTTGTGTATATCGACAGAGACCCGTGTGTGTGTGTGTGTGTGTGTGTCTGTCTGTGCATGCACTCAGATGTGTATGTCTTGCTATGTTGGTACAACATATGAGGAGGAAAGAGCACAGAGTTACCAAGCCATTCATATCTAATTACTTTGAAATAGTTAGCAGAAATAATAATTTGGAGTAATTACTGTTTAACTATAGTATCATTGTCAATGCAACCATAATCACCACAGCTGTGACTTCTAATGAGCTACATAACAATCAGATCAGAGTCAACTTTATTGTCGTCGCATGGAGTACAGATACTGAGACAACGAAATGTTGTTTAACGAGCAACGGTTAAATAAAAAAACAGGCTGAGCTGCACAGATACATCGATAAGAACATTCCAGATAATATGCAAAATGGTGATCCATGTTCACTCCCAACTACTCGTTCAATACACCAGCTGGTTCAATGGCCGTGTTACAAATGTGTCGTAGTAACGTTGCGTTGACTACATAGCCTCTGTAAAGGTACATAGCAATCAGTCAAGAGTGATTTTTGGTTTCACTTGAGACACAAACACCACTCTCATAGGTGGAAATCCTGGGCTTCTTTGACCCATCCATTGCCCCAAATCATACCTCATAGTAGAATTCCTTGCTCTTTATATTAAATAACCTGACTTCTACTTTGCTCCCTCCATAACTGCGGCGATGTATTATCTTATTTGACCAGTTGGATGTAAGACAGTGTTCTTAAACATTTCGACCAATGGATTTCCATGACTTCTCCGTTACTTTTCCATGACTTTAAACCAAATGTCCACGACCAAACTGAAATCTCTGTGTATACATGAAAAAGTGAGAATATTTAGTATTTAAACAATGAGAATTACAAAGCATACAGTATAGCTTAAATGAAACAAATGCATAAGAGACAAACATTTGATTAAAATAATACACATTTATATACATGTTTATTCATACAAACATGTTTATAAATATTTATTGTTGCAATGAAACAATTGTCCTTTATGTGCACATCAGTTTGGACTGTAAATAGTGGTTCAGGCTTTGGTCCGACAGAAAGACATCGGCCCTTCAACACGTTGACAACGTGAGACTCTGGAAGTGAACGAGCCCAGAGAGCAGAAAGATGAGCGTTTGCTTTCGACTCAAGTGTTGAAATAGCAGGCTGGCATCTTCCTATGTTTAAAAGAATAATGTGAATTGTTAACCTTCAGCGGCCACCTTAGCTGCACCGTTAGGGCGTCACTTTGTCACAGCATCGGGTATCGATGCCGGCTTGTTACGGGAGAGAGAGACGGGCTGCTCACATTCATTATTTCAAACTCAACGTAACTGAACATGTGAATATAACAAATTTCCATGACTTTTCCAAAACTTTGACAGTAGGCCTGGAAATTACCATTACACAAATTCGATGACTTTTCCAGGTTTTCCATGACCGTACGAACCCTGGTAAGAAAGGGCTGGACATGTGGTTCAGATGATATCCTCATAAACGTACACTAGGAGGAGCAAAAGTCACAGTTCATCCAGTTTACAATAAACACAGCAAACAGTCAGAAAGATGTATGGTTGCGCAAACACTTGCAATAAAAAAAATAAACAGTAAACATATACTCCCACCAGTCCAAGCTGATTCAAGTCTTACATCTCCCTATCTATCAAGGCACCGTCTGTGTCACTCCTAATCAATTGTGCCAAGTTACGTAAAGATTTTACACCACCTCTGACGTAGACACTGTGTCTGATTTATGTTCGCGTAGATAGCTTAGGAAATCAACATAATCCAAAAAGAAGAATTCAATAATGTAGAGAACTCAAAGAGCAGAAGACGTGGTTGCTTATTGTTATGCATGTTTTTGAACTCATCAACTCTTTCTCCACACCGGGTTATAGTCCAGATTGTGTGTCCAATGCATTTGCCTTGCTCCACTCAGCCAGGAACTGTGTCTCCCTCAATACAAAACATGGTACAATTAAACACTTAAAAACACTTTTTTTGTAAACAACTTGTGCAAGTCATGATCATTGACTTGGTTATGGATAATGTGAAATATGAAAATATGTATTAGGCTTAAAACCCGGCCAATCCACGATTACATCCGTAGTATGAGATTAAAACAAAAGTCCAATTAACTACAATAGATACAGGAAATGTTGCTCATAGCAATTTAACATGTATCAACGTTCAGCTGCAAGTGAGATACAATATTGAAATGTTATATTAGCACCACTAGGAATAAATACAAAAAATACTTTAACATGCAGACTTATTCTAGACCAATTGTACGCATTACAAGTCAAAAGCATCCTCCTTTCCTCCATCAGAGTTCGGTTGAGCTCCTGCCTCTTGCTGTTGAAACGACGAGGCTTGAGCAAGCTTAGCGGTTCATTGGCTGTCAGCTGCTTTCCATCAAGAAACTTCGGAGCACCATACGGTTAAAAAGACCTTCGCCCAGCCAGACAACAATCTGTCCGAGAAGCATTCCTCTGGGAGACAGTACCGCTCTATTAACACCATGATCTACCATCACCTCAACAGCTCCCCCCCCCACAAGTGGTCACCTTACCCCCCCACTCCTCACACATCTCCCATGGATAGACATGCTGTGCCTCCCCACAGTCCCACGCCTCCTCTTCATTCTCTTCTAATAGAGATGACTGTATTACTGCCGCCATGCTCTTCTGCCACGTCTTTGTGGCAACATTCATACAAATAACCTGTGGAGTGTCCATATGACCTTTATTAACTTGAGCTTTCGTACACTATACCACTTCTCAATTTAGAAACTCAATTGTGAAAATACACAAGATGTCATGTTTTCTGTACTACCGTGTGGGTTGTAAAGTATATATATTGTTTGCAATATCCCTCTCACAACTTCATTTCCGTGTCCCCATTGATTGCCTTAATGGACCTTCTCCAACCTTACAATATGCTCCTGTGAATTATTACTTTTCAAGTGTTATAGGTCAACTGAACAGGCAACACTCAATATAACTGGAATGGTTTGCATAAGTCCTTGTAAATCTAGGTTGGTATTTGTATGGTACAATTCTCTGTGCATCCTTTTTCCCCCATTCGTCAGGCTTCCCTTCTTCTCCCCTCTATCCTATCTATCCTCCAGTTTTCTTGCTCAAAGGGAAAGCTAGAGTTAATGTAGTGTAGCAACACTACAGAGATTTCACCCGCATGTACCGACCAGCTCAGTGGTGCTGTGCCTGTGTTCAGACACCCAGAATGCACTCTGCCTTACTTGCTTTCTCCTCAATTTTCTATGTTCTCTTGACTCCTCATCTGAATCCTCCCTCCTTTTCCCTCATTTACTTTGTGTTCAATCGGCCTCCATGCCCCAAATAACTCAAACATTTCTGAAAGGCTCTCATGTGCGTAGTCTTAGTCCTAAAGACCTATTTGTCCCTTTTTTTCCACAATAAGTCAGTTAAATTATGTGTTTATCCACCAAATGAAATATTACGAAAATAAGAGAAAAGAGAAAAGATTTAACCTAGTATATTGATACAATCACTGGTCAACATGTTTGTAATGTTAGGCCATTATAGACCTTTGAATAGGGGGGAATAAAAAGCGAGCGGAAATAAGACGTAAAATCTAAATATATATGTTGTTTTTACCAGATACCCCTTTAGAGGTATCTGCTATTGAAGAGATTCCCTTGAGTGTGGCCAAAAAGGTAACAATCAAACATCTGTAAATTAGATTCAGCCAATGTCACATCCTTGTTGTCCGTCACTCTTCTTCCCAGTTCTCCCTCTCCCTCTCTTTGCTTGTCTTGCGAGTCTTCCCTGCCATCAAATAAGAAAGAAAATGCCAAACTTTGAGTTTGGAAACTTTAACTCTGACCTTCAGTTTAAGGCCTTTTCTGCTCTCCGACTCCGTTTCAACTTCCCTCTTCCTGCCAGAGGCATTTAAAGCCTGGGCTTTTACTTGTGTTTGACAGCTAATGGGGGAAAGCCTTGCATAGTTGGCAGTGACTCAGAGGAAGTGTCCATCCATCTGTACATTGCAACAATCTAATGACCAAAGCTACCAAGTTTTTTCTCCAATGACTGACGCTTGCCCTCTCCAGCAGGGAATAAAGCTTGATTGACTATCGTACATATCATGAATTAATTTTTTTTGCTGACATATATTAGTTTTTCAAGTTGCAAGGGAAGCAGAAAAAGAAGTGGGTTAACAACTTGGGTCAAGGCCAAAATGGGTAGCAGAGTACACATGTACAAGAGTGCGAAAAAGAGGCTTAGTGGAAAGGATGTGTCCCTCTAACTATCTCCACCCTGTTCTGCGGTCAGACCAACAGCTGTGTGTCTTTGTCTTTCCACTCAGCCTTTCCTACCTCTGGCTATCCTTTCCCCGCCTCGGGCATTTCATTGGTGTGTCGCTCAAAGGCAGTGGCTCTTGAAATATGGATTGAGCCTTTTATGAAATGCTGACCTGTTTCTCGTAAGTCTGCCTGGAAAATGAAATCATCAGCTTAAGTCGTGGCTGAACATTTTCAAGTACCCGGCTCTCGGGATCTGGACATTTACCTCCAAATAGGAAATAACATGCTTTAGGCCCTGAAGCATCGCTAGTCTTCCCAACTATCTATTGCGCTTAAAATTGTCTATTCCTTTAGATCTAAGTCCTTATCGCCGTCCATCACACTTGCTTTATTTCCCTCCGTCTCTTCTTCTCCTTCACTTTGTTTCTTTCCTTTCAAAGTCACCGGCTTTGCATTCCCTATAGAGAGTTTAACCGACAGTTGATAAAAAACAACACCTTTTACATGTACATCTCCCCTCACTGTCTTCGCATGTAGTCCCTCCCACACACCCTCTTCTCTGACATCTGCGTACCTAATGTGTCAACTTCCCTCAGTGCCCTCCTGTCTTCTTTTATTTCTGCGCTTATGATGTATATTGATCTAGACCTGGCCATGCCCCTATCTCTCTCTCTCTATATATATATATATATATATAATATATATATATATATATATATATATATATATATATATAAATAAATCTGGATACCAGGGGCAGGATGCTCTCCTGTGTTCCACACAATACTGTGTTAGGCAATGGTATGTTTAAACTGAACAATAAAAACTAAATGGATGTTTAGCCCTTGAATCAAAGCATGACTTATAGTAAAAAAGTATAGTAAAAAGTAATGTCCTTTTTCATTCTTTTAATTTATAAGTGACTGCCTTCTACCTCTCTAATCTGACAAGAGATGTACCTTCGTGCAAACTTCAGATTTTGTTGAGCTTTTGCCCGCGCCTCCATTTCCTCTGGTTAGATCTTCCTTTCTCTCAACTATTCGCTGCAGAGGACATTTCACCTCCAGTGCTCTCCAAGGCTGTAAACTACTAGTACTCCAGGGTCAAGTTCGTAAGAGGTTTCACTCCCTTTCCCGTTGTGTTTCTGTTTATCTGCTTTCGTGGCTGCCTTTTTCTCTTCCCTACCAAATTTGCTATGCCTTCAGATCTCTGTCCCTTCCCCCTCTCTGCTTTGCCGTTTCTGTTTTCTCTTATATATTCACATCACTTTTATCTCTTCTTCCATCGTGCTCTCTGAACGATTTTACTCTGGAGGAGACAAAGTAAGACCTGTCCTCCCCATATAAAGCGTGTAGACCTTTGGTGTTCGGCTCATGAGTGTTCCTGTTTGCCTCCATTCCTCCGGATCTGCCTTCATCAACAACTTTCCCACGTCTCTCTTGACACAGCTTTTATGTATTTTTCACCTCCTCCTTCACCTCCCACAAGCCTTCCCCCCTCGCGGCATCTCTGGGCTTTGCTATTGTTAAAAAAAAGATATAAATCTATGCATCCATCTCCCATCATTCTTTGTTCTCTTTCCCTTGTCTCTAGTAACGACTTTATACTCCCCTCTCTCCCACTTTTTCCTCCATGTAACTTCTACGTCAGGTCCAAGCTAACATCCGTGAAGCCCTGCAGATTTGCTATTCAACCCTCCTTTGGTGGTGTGATATAATAGGTGAAATAAAGAGTAAATACTGCTTCGGACAAAACAATGTTTTCTATATTTAAAAAAAGAAAATATTGAACCTATAGTGTATATATGTTAAATACGATTGCTCAGCTTTCGTGTTTGCTCCTTACATGTTTAAGTTCATGCTAAGTTTAACCCATGAGGATGAAGACTGCATTTGTTATGCCCCCTAAAACAGGTAATACATTTTCTAAGAAGTAAGGGAAGGCGATCAATAACTTCATGTCCTATTTAAAGTCTCTTCACTCAGTCCAAGAAATGCAGAATCCCAGAAGTATCCTCTCCTGCTCTCTGATGAATGTGTTTCCTATATATAGCCTTCAGCTAGATCCAATGTACGCTTGGATTTGACCTACAATGAGACTTCTGAAGGTGAAAACTTGGCATTTCCAATTTCATTAAAGAAATGTTATCAGTAAAAGAAAAGAGCCCCATGTGATCAATTTGTGATAAAAAATAGAAATCAGATTTTCCATTCTCTTATTTAGCAACAGTCCTTTGGCCCTATATGCATTAAGCAGTTCTGTATTCAGTGACATTTCTTCCTCTTCTTTTTGGTATTACCCTTTTCTCTGCTCATTACGTTTTTCGCCCTGTCGAGTATTTTTCCCCTCACCTTTATAAAGGGCCAGACTAAATAAGGGGAGTTGAAACTCTTCACTGCCACATCGGCGGACACAATATGGTGCACTCTTGCTCTTTTTATGAATCCATAAGATCAAGTATTGTCATTTTCATACTTTTCACTGTGTGACGGGGAAGGAGAAATAAGTGAAACAAGAAGGAAACAAGAGGTGTTTCCATTGTTCTCATCTGGGCCATTACTCACTAATGAGCACATTGTTAGGACAGTTTAAAGATAGAGAAGTATATTTCAATGTATAGATGTTTGCTTTAAAAGTATTAAAATGCTTCATCAAGCAGCACTACGCAACGTGACAGAGACAAGTTTAATAACCATAAAAATAACTTACACCAGGAACTCAAACCCACACTTCCAGCACACGGCACAGACCCAGGAAACTGCATTATGACAAACAGGGCCAGGTATGAACGATATCCTCTTGAGGTGGGCACCATTTGACCATGTTGACATCAGATTTAAAGTATAAAAAAAGTCCTTTCAAATATGTAGAACTACAGTAGAGTCTTCAAAAAAACTATATACAGTACATGCAAGTAATGCGCAACAGGCATGAGTTTCCGAGCCGACATGTTAGAGAGCCGCAACATTGGCCATGTTTGCCAATATCTGGCACCTATATTGGAGATTTTAATTTTTCTGCAAAACCACATGTCAGGGCGGCGTTATCAGTTGTAACTGCCGGATGGGCGCAGAGCAGAGCAGCGGCTATTAGCAAGGCTATGTAAACAAAGCACAGATAAGCGTTGCATTACAACACACACAGAGAGGGAGAGTGACTTCATTATCTAATCAGGAAGCCATTACTCTAATACATCTTTACAATAGTTGTTTGCTGCTATATTAATATTCCGAGTGTCGTTCAGAGAACCTTTAGGGTCTTTTATCATGTCACCCATACTCCTTTTTTTCATTAAGCAAAGTATACTTGTCCAGAATATCAGCATGTTTATTGTTCTTCCATAAAAAAACACAAACTGGCAACCTCACACATTGCATGGTTTTGAAACGACTCTTCTGTTTAGTGTAACCTTTTACTATTGTGCCTCAGGCGCTGCTCGCCATTGGCTGAAAGCAAAACAAAATAAATCACCTTAATGTCAACAGTGTTGTTCACACTGAGTGGTACTTCCCACATTTGCTCGCTGAGGCCCGTGTTGCCGTGTTTGTGACTGGATTGTGAGCAAGGTCACTGAGCAGGTCACAGGAACATTTTGAATATGTGACAAAGTGTGAATGCAAGACACCTGCAGGCAGACTTGAAAAGAAGTGAAAGAGAAAAGAGAGCAGGGAGAAATGATGGAGGGAGAGAGATAAACTGTGGGAGGAAGAAGAGAAAAAGATAATGGAGAGAAACACATGTGTTCTCAGTGTCTAGAACGCACCAGTAGAGCTGCAAATAGGGATCGGGACAGTCGCACCGAAGCTTCATTTGAGAGGACACATTCGACTGTCTGTTCTCTAAAGAAATCTCCTCGTACAAACACGAGGCCTTTTGGGAACATTGCTATCATCTTAAAAGGCCATCTCTGTCTCTCTCTACCTCTCTCTTTCTCTCTCTACCTCTCTCTCCATCTCTCTTTACCCTCTCTCCTTGAACAGGGGGTTGAAGCCATTAGGGAACAATGGTTGATATCTTTAAAGGCCTTCTGTGCCTGTGAGAACATCCCTGCCAAAACCCAATGGATTCATGTGCTGAATCAGTGGCCAGAGAGCACAGAGGGGATAGAGGGATTTAAGTGGGGTTACAAACATGTGTATGTGTGTGTGTGTGTGTGTGTGTGTGTGTGTGTGTGTGTGTGTGTGTGTGTGTGTGTGTGTGTGTGTGTGTGTGTGTGTGTGTGTGTGTGTGTGTGTGTGTGTGTGTGTCTGTTGTGGAGATATTTTTGATTGAAGGTTGTTTGGCTTGCGGAAAAAAAACCCTGTTCCCACTTTCAGTCTTGAGCAGGGTTACATTAATGTCACAGTAAAAGCCTCTCCCCAACAGGCATGCATATATTTGTTGCTAATTTGCACAAAACTTTAAAGAAGTTGCCAACGATGAAACGTACACAGAGAGCAACAATGTAGTACTTAGTAACTGTGTTATCGTATTCTTTGATTTACCATTAATTCACAGATTTGATGACTCTTTCCAAGAGTATTTTAGGGTTTATGTAAACATGGCATTTACCACACTGACATCTGAAGTGTACTAGCACTTCCACAAGGGCCACATTAGCCACTATTCAATATTCATCCCATATAAATGGTGTGGTAGAGTTCACCAGCTAGAGCATATATTCAATACACCAATACAATGCCTCTGAAGATTGATCTGGAGCCAGCAGAGCGTATTGCAAAAACAATTCAACTGCAGATATATCTCATTGGAGATCAATGCATACAACACATTAACTGTGTTAATTGACTACAATGAGTGAGATTAAGCCCTGCCGTATGGATTAAATCAACACTGAATCACAGGAAACTCTTACACTGCTCTCTATAAGCTTAAGCTTGTTTGACTTCTGTCCACCCACCAATGAGTGATATCACAGCTAGTGTTTTTCCATTACATTGCAAAACACCTGCTCAGACATCACTCATCGGGGTGTGATCCAAAATACAACATGCTTTTAAGTTTCGACCCCTCTCGGGAGCAGAGCACCTGCATTCTACATCCCAGCATGACTCAGAGTTCCATTAACTTTACGCATAGAAGTGCCAGAAAGAAAGAAAGTGGAGCAGGAGAATGTGGGGGAAGTGAGAGAGAGGCCTTATAGGATAGTGATGATATATATATATATATATATATATATATATATATATATATATATATATATATATATATATATATATGGAACACATGTGTAACTGACATGTGCACGCCTATACACATTATTATGAATACACCTAAGTCCAGAGAAAACAGCGACGTGAAATGTCCGTGGAAAGCAGCTAAGACAAGTCATAAAGGTCATAAACAGAGTTGCACAAAAAGGGAACATATAATGTTTTTGGTCTAATGTTAGAGCTAATGGACTGGAAAGAGGGCGACAGACAGAGAGAGATGGAGGACCAGGGTAAAATGAGACGGTACACACACACACACACACACACACACACACACACACACACACACACACACACACACACACACACACACACACACACACACACACACACACACACACACACACACACACACACACACACACACACACACACACACACACACACACACACACACACACACACACACACACACACACACACACACACACACACTTGCCTGTTTTGTGGGGTTTCTGTGTGTGTGCATAATGTTACATGCATACACATGCACATGTCTGCTAGTGTGTCTATGTTTGTTCTGACAGAGAGAGAGAGAGAGAGGGAGATTAAATAGAGAGGGAGCAGTGTTTCTAACGTAACCATACGTCTATTATCTCTTTAATGTTCTACCATGCTGTGAAACCATTAATACGGTTGCATGAGATACATTTGAAATCCACACGGCAGTTTTATCGACCGACTGTTGCCCTCTAAAGGCTCAACACACTGGGTCAAAATTGAGTTAGAAGCTTTATCGGAATTGTGCTCTATTATATAAAAAAACATATTATGGCGCCGAAACATATAATTGGTGAAAGTGCACTTTGGCGATGTAGTTCCAGCGCTGCAGCTAGAGCACTCTGGCTCGACAGTGTGTGTGTATGTGTGTGTGTGTGTGTGTGTGTGATGTTGGACTTCTCACCGCACGCTACGTCACAGACAGGCAACTATTTTTATACATCAATGAATATTATCAATTTTAATATTGATTTCATTCATAATTCGACACAATCAAAATAAATTGTGTGATTTTGTTTACACTGGCCATGTGATTCAATGTGTTTGAGTTAATATACCTCCTTAAATATATTAAATTATAAACAAACGTCTTGTATTGCTTCCAATAGCAGTCTTCCAAATGACCATCTTAACCACACAGACAGCTTTCCTTATTTCCTTACCAAAATCAGAATCATAGAAGAGGATGAACTTCTGCCAGCTGTACTCCGACACCACTTGCATGATGACCTCGTTGAGATAGACGGGTGGGCGGACATTTAGGGTGTAGTCGTCTGTTCCAGGGATGCGACTGGTTTGTGGGCAGGCGGAGCGAGGGGATCCCGCCGGGGAGCGCTGGATGAGGAGGTGGGGGATGTGCATGGCGTTGGCCAGAGTCTGAAGGCTGCTCGCAGACATGCAGCCAATGGAAGTGACCAGAGCCAGGATCCCGCGGTTCATCAGCTCACAGGCTGGGTGGAGGGGAGGCAGAGAAGGAGGGAAGACAAAAGAGGAACATGTTATTTTGCAAAGCCGACATAGGAAATTATTTTTTCGATGAAGAAACTGCAGCGGTAAAAAAAAAAAAAAAAAATGTACGGCTATGGGCAATACCAAGAAAGAGTTTTGATCATAAGATTGAAACAAGGAAAATCATTTGTGTTCTACAGGTCACAGTAGGAATGTATTGCGGGCTACTTGTAAAAACCCACTGTATAGCACAGATAATTTATTTATGTGCATATATATTATATATATATATATATATATATATATATATATATATATATATATATACACACACTGTCTAAAGCCGAGATGTGGCATGATTTGAATTGATATTCTGTAGCGTGACCTATAGCGTGACCTCTAGCATGACCTTTAGCATGCCTTTGTCACTGAAACATTTGGTGCAGAGCATGCGTGCTTCTTCTTTTTCCTCGCTGTAGAATCAGTCTTCAGCCTGGACTGACGCATGTATCCACATTATTGATTTACCACCATGGCTACTTCCTGAGCAATAACACATTGTAAAGCAGAACATTTTGGCACACTATACAAGAACACTTTTATAGCAAGTGTATTCATATTTGTATTAATAAAACCGCATTGTTGCCCTTTGTGCCAGAGAGACTTTCCATAATCCCCCAGCTGATTGTGTTCCACTGTCCAAGCGCTTCACGGCTCTGAGCCACTTTTAATGCTTAATTCACCTCCTTTTCCTCACCTTCCACTTGTCATCCTTCCTACACCTCGAGTGCTGTCAAAAACACCTCTACCTCCTACCCTCTCAACCCACTCCCCTGTTATTTCCACTCTTGTCCAAAGCAGCCCCTCTGAGTGCTTACCTTTCAGCCCCAATCATTTCAAAGCTGCAGTGTTGCAGTGATTTGTATTTTAGTTGCCTCAGAGCGCCACTGAATGTTGTACACTGTCCTCAATGTGGAGTCATCTGCCTCCCTCTTCCACCTCCTGCCTCATATTCCTCTCCAGCACCTTTTCCATTCCAGCATCTTTACTGACCAGCCGTTCTCTCCCACATCTTTTGTTATCCCTCAAGGCACACTAACAACCACCTCTCCTCTTTCCTTCTCCCACTCCGGCTATCTTTGCCTTCACGGTCTCTTTATGCTCTTACATTACTTTCACCCACATGGCCATTCTCAGTTTTTGCCCATTGTCTCCATCCTTTGATACCTTGTTTCATCCATCACTGCTGAGCTTCGCTTTGTGCTATAAGCACCACTCCATGTGTTCATCTTCACTGTTAGCTGATTCAAACCCCGACACAGAAACAAGACTTGTTGAAGTATAAAACATTCTAAATGAACTAAGATTATCAAAAGAATGTTGCAGTGTTGACGTTATATTGAAGATGTTGTGTTGCAGAGATATGAACTGAAGTGAGCATTCTAACCAGCTACATTTGGCCGTTTCTGTCTTCCCCTCAGTGCAAAATGAGAGGATGAAGAAGTAGAGGTGGCCCGAGGGCTTGGAGTTGAATGTAACGGGTCTTTGAACATTTGATAGTTGGTTTACTGGATTAAATCCAGACTGGCAGAGAGGAGAAAAACACTCGTGTTTTAGTTTTGTCCATTGCTGATCTGGTGGGGAGTCGGGCTCAGACCTCTGGAGGAAAAGCTTTGCGCTGGCTGCATGTGCCAGACAAACGGTTCCTGGTGGCATGGAGGATGAAACAGAGATACGAGAGGGTGTCTCACTGCTGACACTTTGGATTCAATTCAATAAACAAACTATCAAAATGTGCACGGACCGTACAGTGGAACAGTCAACACCAAGATTGCACAAACACAAATATGTTGACTGGCTCTCAGTCTATCTTTTATTTTCTTTATATAACTGATGAGTGTAAATTGAGTTTGTATGAACTCAGTAGTAGAGATTAAATGCTGCCCCCTATTGGTTTGGAGCATGTGGCCAGTGAAACACACACACACACACCTAAATAGTACATTAATAAGAAAGCACAATCCAACCACACACGGCTTGAACTGTATGACGCCAAAGTTAACAACAAAGAAAAGCTGGAGGAGTTATAACATGTCATGTGTGTGTGTGTGGGAGAAAGAGAGAACATAAGAGCTTTACAATACAACGATATGTCCTGTGTAAACTGGTACTGGTACTAACTTGCACGAAAACAACCCAATGAATTGGATTTGAAGTGTTTTGTGGGGATGAATACTCACATTGTGACAAATCCATGCATGTGTGTGTTTGCCTCGTATTAATGAGGCACAACGTGCTGTCTGCCTCCTCTAATTGCTGATGTTGTTCAATCACATGGTTTAAGCATTGCTGATTTAATTATGATTCATTACTTTTAGGAAATACAAGTCACCCTTAAACTATATGCATTCCTCTGTTCAAGACAAATTCATTGAGTGAGCACTCTGGAACAAAAAAGCCTAATGGACAAGATTAATGACATTCTGGTGCTGGTCTCCCCTCAAAAAGCTACCGTTTAAAAGGTAAATTGGTTACAATTGTAAATCAATTAAATTTTTTTTAACACAAAGCCCATTCATTACATTTTTTTAACACAAAGCCCATTCTGTAATGAATTGGAAATAGGTTGTTTGGAACAATTGTCCTCTTTAGTAATAGCTAAAGGGTGATTTAAAGCCCCACTATGTAACTTTTCCACCTTAAAATAACAGCTTGAAAAAAATTGTGCCGCTACAATGACTTTTAATATGTTGATTTGCGCGGCCGCCACTGCCATCGGGGTCCGTGGCCAGAATACTGCTGAATGTAAGATGTTGGGAGCCGCCCGGTAATTCCGGCGGAAGTAGTTCAACTTGCTGTCTGGCAGCTTTACGCAACGTCATATAGTGCCAGTCCACGCTCGCAGGTGACTTTTTATTTGCTCCGCTACGCGACTCGTAGAGACGGAGTGACATGCTGCTGGGTTGAACATCGGTTGAACACCGGGCTGCCGCTGATCAGCTGGGAGCAGACGAGCCGGAAGAGCCATATATGGCTCGAGACCAGACGTTAAATACCTGAAGGGGGCGCTACAGGGGAAAAGTTACATAGTGTCGCTTTAAGGCAACCGTTGATGCCGATGATTAATGAGTAGAAGCTGCAGTTTCAATCTCACTGCACATTGTGCAAGTCCACATTTTGAGGAATTAATTAAAGTGTAACAATATATGATTACACTTTCCTACGTCTCAGCATACTGTTTAGTCATGGTCATTACTCTTCAAACCAACGAGCCCGGGATTCATCTTCTATCTGCGTACCTTCATGTTTGAGAAAAGCTATGTCTGTGTGTGTGTGGGCGGGGCGGGGGGAATCATAAGCTACTTGATCTACTTTGTTCCACATCCCTATTATAGCATTCATGCTAACGAACTGCTGCTCCTTCACCGTGTGCTAGTGCCGACGATAGCGCCTTAGCTTAGCATCATCAAGGCTTTCGGCGAATGGAAGGCTTTGCTAATCCTCTACTTATTTGGGCACTTTGGAGAATTAGTGTCCTCATCCCCTCAACATCACACAATATTAAGTCTGCAGGGGGCTCCTAAGCACTCGGCTCATTAATCTTCTTTGCTAATGACTTAAAAGGGGCCGTTTAACCTAGCCCAATGTTACATCATAAGAGTAACACACTTTACAAATGGTATGAACAGCCTAAAGTGTGTGTATATATATATATATATATATATATATATATATATATATATACATAATACATTTTTATGTATTTATTTATATAATATATATATATATATATATATATATATATATTTATATATATGTATATTGTCCTGCCCCTGAGTAAGTCCAAAGTTCCTGAAACACTTTTATGAACAACCACTGTTTACGATGACTGCAGTTGGAGAACACAAAGGCATTTGGGCAACAGGAAGAAGAGGTGTGTGTAGGAGTGCGAACAATCACAAAATGTCACCATTTTGAGTTTTTCACCTATCATCCAAAAACCGTAACCGCCTACGAAACAACACTCGCCACCGTCACCATCATCCCAGCCCACACACAAGCACACTCACACATCTGAACCCCTGCTGTGGATGAGCAGTCTCCTGACTCATGATAAATCATTCGGAGATCAATCTGGCTAAAGCAGGTAGGCTCTGTCGCCTGCATGAGGAGACGTGTATTTGTGGCATATGGGTATCAGTCTCGCAAGCACACATGTAGGCCGAGACATCCGAGAGGCCAGCCACAGCGAGCGCTATGGCTCTCATGTTTATTCATTCATTCACCTATCTCGCCTCTTCATCCTCGGAGACAGTTCCTGTTGGTTTGGTCTTCTTTGTTAATGAAATGCTTGGCTGATCCTGTGAGATTCAAACCCTCTATTGGGTACTCAAGATAAGTGTTTAACCGCCACCGCGTTCACGTTGCCTACGTTTACCGACACTCACGATGCATGCTCGCTGTGCATTGTACACGTGTTGTCTGCAGCAGAGCATGTTATTGAGCCCCCTCTCCAGCTTGTCCTTCTGTCAGAAGAAATAGACGGCGAGTACTTCACCAGCACCCAGGTGTGACCGACACCCTCTCTGACACACACAGCACACACACACACACACACACACACACACACACACACACACACACACACACACACACACACACACACACACACACACACACACACACACACACACACACACACACACACACACACACACACACACACACACACACACACACACACACACACACACACACACACACACACACACACACACACACACACACACACACACACACACACACACACACACACACACACACACCTATCCTCATTTTTCTGTGGCCCAGTGACGGAGGACAGAAAGGGGAGGACAGAGGGGAGGGTAGTGTAGGATGCAGAGGAATCAATACCTGAAACCAAACCAATAAAAGTGTGTCTGTATGTCTGCAGCTGTAAAACGGTTCTTGAGAAATTTAGACAGTATAAGACACGTGGGCAACAGTTTGAGGTTAAACATTTCTGGTCTCTGTTCTTTTACTGTGTGATTTTCATGGTTTTTGCTATATTTCGATCATACAGCACGTTGGTCATACAGCACTGTTGTTGTTTTTAATGTCTTTTATCAATACATGTGGAATTGATGGGATTGGATTATATATAATTTAATACGAGACGCACTGCCGATCAGCTGTGAGCTCACTAGCCGGAAGAGCCATATATGGCTGAGAGCCAGAGATTCACGACACTGAAGTAAACGTTAAATACCTGAAGGGGGCGCTACAGGGGAAAAGTTACATAGTGTCGCTTTAACAAAAGCTTATTTGTACAAGCAGGTTCATTTTGGCCCGGCGCAGCTGAAAGGAACAGGGAACAGTGAGAGAAGTGCCCCCTTATGCAGAGCAATAAGCTGAGTGAAAAGACTTTGAGTGTCAGCTGGCTGTAAGACGAGTATGTTATCACAATGAAGTGTTCGGCTTCATCAGAAACCCACCGAACGAGACAGAGAGGGAGCGTTAGCCAGCGCCCACAGCACTGTCATAGCCAAGAGGGTATATCTGGTGTATCTCTCGAACTGTGTGTGAGTGTGTATGACCTACTTGTGTCTGTGTATTGTTTTATGAATTGTTCCAGATCTATAGCTCCAAACTGCTGCCTCGCATTGTGCCATACGCGGCTAAGCACTGAGTGGCAGAGAGAGATGCCTACTCACACGGGCGGGCTGAGAACACACTCGGCTTTACACGCCTCCGTGTGTGTGTATGTGTGTGTGTGTGTGTGTGTGTGTGTGTGTGTGTGTGTGTGTGTGTGTGTGTGTGTGTGTGTGTGTGTGTGTGTGTGTGTGTGTACCGTTGCTTCGCTCATATACACTCCTTGAGGGAATTAACTCTTGAATTAATGTGGTCAGGGAGGTAGAATGTGCAAAAGATAACATGCCCTTTTCGATTTTCTTTCTCTTGGAGTTCCTCCCTCTAAGTTCTCTGACTCCTGGCACTTCCTGTAACTGAAAAATACCAGAAAAACAAACAATCTGTTCTTACTCCTGCCCCCAGTGCGCCTCCCTACCATCCACCCTGTTCCCATTAAAATTTAATGGACCCCCTTTGGTCCCTTCATCTTGTCACATTTAACATCATCTCTTCCGAGCTGGCGCCAGTCTTTGTGCCCCGGAGATGTATATGTCCTCTCTTTCATCCAGCCTCCATTTTTTCTTGTTTTGGTCTCCTCTATAACTTTACCTGTGTCCCCTCTGCTCAGTCTGTTTAACTGCCCCCCAATCCAGTGCCCTTTACCGCTACATTTATCCATTTATTGGACCCCTGTTATCACGCTTGCCAGATGAATGTCCCTTTCTCCCTATTTTTTTTCTTCAATCCCCATCTCCCTCTTCACCTGTCTCTCTTCATCCCATCTTTATTGTAATCGTTTACTCGGCCTCACTCACTACTTGTCTAACCCTTTCCACTCATCATCTTTCTTCATCCATCTTTTGTATTGCCCCCCTCCTCCATTCCCTAGCCTGTATTCAACACGAGTCAGACGTATAATTCCATCCCGGGTGTTTAGCTCTCAGTGTTGTTGAACGTGGCCGATAAACGTCTGCGCTCCACGCCGCCGCGAGCTGCTCACTCCTTCCTTCACCTGTCGCCATCAATCCAGACTCAACTAAATCCTTCAGTCCATTATCTCAGATTGGTGCGTATACATTTGATCATCGTGGCCTCCGTCCAGCTCAATTGTTTGTCAAATCCAATTAAACTCCACCGTGTGAACTTTTACATTGACTGTCTACTCTCTCTCTTAATATTCTGCACATCTTCCTTCATCATCCACCCACTCACCCCCTCCTTACTGCAGCTAATGCTTCAAAACCCTTGCATCCATAAGCAGTCATCCACAGCAGTCACCTACATATCCTGTGTGTGTCACAGCAGATCCCAGGACAGCTAAGATGTAAATACAAATATCAACATATACATTTCTTTGATGAGCTGTGAAGAAAACGTGTCATGTGCAAGTATTTAAGCAAAACTCTGGTGATAATGTTTGAAAGGCAAGTGTCTCATTATATGCACATCCTCTCTTCCTTCTCATCCGCTTTTCTTATCTTTCTTGCTTCTCTTTGTTCCCTCTTGTCTTTCATTTACAGTAGCCTCAGCCCCTCTCCCTGCACACTTGTATGTCGGAACGTACAATCCGCCGACCCAAACAACAAAGGGGGAGCTGGTGTATCGACCAAACAACTACAAAAATATCTATCAACTAACTCAGGGGTCGGGAACCTATGGCTCCTCCGCTGACGGCATGTGGCTCACAGACAATTTAGTAGCATCATGCAGCACCAAAAGTCACATTAAAAGCAAGACATATTTAATTTTGTTATACGTTAAAAATACTACATGGCTCTCAATGAAATATATTTAGAAATATTTGTCTGTTGTTAGATTGTAATAGTTTATTTTGATAACATCTGCAGAGGTCTTATGTTTTAAATTAAAACATATAGAAAGATATTATAATAGAAAATATTAGCGAGAATATTGATTAAGCGTAGGGGTAATGTTTAATCTATGCCAAGAATGAATGTATGTTGCATGGGAGTGACTGTATGTTAGTATTAGAGATCGACGAAGCCGGTTGAAATCCGTGAAGGGATATTTATTGTGAAGGTGACTTTAATACCGAAAATAATAGACGGGAATTTTATTGTGAAAATACTTGACCGGAAATTACGTTTTGACCCCCAGGCGACAAAACTCTGCGAAGAAGAAAAATCGCTCTCTTCTTGTACAGGTAACGTGTCGACCGGAAGGTCAGGGCGGAGGGAGCCGCCCCGAGGAAGAGCACGGCTTGAGCTTTGATGGTTTGTTCTACACTTCCTGCCATTAAATGTTGATAACTTAGTTCACGAGCGTCCGGAAGCCTGTTTACCACCATCTGCGAAGTGCCCAGTTTCAGAATACCTTACACTATTATGGCTCTCCCAGTCGAAAAGGTTCCCGACCCCTGAACTAACTGCTATATTAACCCCACACAGGTGTGTTCTCCTCCATAACAAATGTGGGTATCTGCAGAGGAAAGATGGGAGAGTGTCCTTTGTCTATTCTGCCTCTGCTCCATTCACCCTCAACTCCTAGACCTGAAAAAAAGGCCCGATGTTGTATAAATCTTTGTGTCTGAGATGTTGAGGAGATCAACGTGCACCACTCGGAAAAGTCGTAGCTCTTTCGGCCCTCGTTGCTGCGATTACTTCAGCAGCACAGCTTTACGTCTTTCTCCTTCTCTCCTCAAACACGCGACAGCTCTTTTTCATGTTCCCTTCTCAAGCTTTCCTGGCATTCCTGGCCTAGCAACAGGCTCTGATGTGGCCCACTGGCGGCCATGTTCCCCAAAAGGAGACGCAAACATGCACACACAGCATGTGATTCTGCATGTTTATACAGATTGACTATTGCCTACCCCAAGTCTCTCTCTCTCTCCCTCTCTTTCATATTCTCTTTGTCAGCCAGGGTAATGACCCATTTGTCAATGCTTTAATCATATTAAGAAAATGGGTTGTTGCTGCTCGCTGCTAATGGCTGTGTGTCTCTGTTTTCACTGCCCGTGTACACAACAGATGTCATATCTTCCCACTCGGTGTCTCAATACTCGATTGAACTCAGGTGTGTGTGTGTGTGTGTGTATTTCTGTTTTCCTGCGAGCTTCCACAGCTGCGCACAAACATCTTTGTCACAATGTGAGATATTGACGATAACTTGTGTTAGTGAGCGTGTGATTATTGTTATATGTAATTGAACGTGGGGAGTGAAATGTAACTGTTTCTCAGCTGTTGCCGATTCTTACACAGACTGGCTGGCTTATCGCTATCCGTCATGAGATTTGGGATTGGAATGCGGATAATCAGTAAGCTATTCATTTCTCCATCCCAGATAATATCTGATAAGATTTTGACAAAGCGCTTGGGGGTGTCGCACGTCAATCACCACAATCTGTCGCTGTAAACACTGCAGTAATTGGCAGGATGTGATAGGCTGTGGCATGTGTGTTTACTTCTAGCTGATTGACCCGATAAAGAACTGTGATGTTCATGCAAACCAACATGGGCTGAATGGCACTGTGTGTGTGTGTGTGTGGTGAGTTGCATACAACCCATACTAAACAACATATTCAGAAGTGTTTACACCATTTACCAGTAGAATATATTCCCCACTGCTATAGTGCATTTCCTGCATCTGAGACAGCACCACGTCGAGTGATGGAACAACTTCATTAGCTGCAGACGATTAGGATGAATACAAAAAAGAAAAGGCACTTTTCAGAAGGACAGCAGAACTGGGGACTGGAGAGAGGGACGGAGACATCCTCGAATGGACGTACTGCAGTAAAGACCAGCGGGAAATGGAGGAAGGGTGAGAGCCTGTGGAGACGGATGCGGCCATATGCAAATGAGTTTGCAGGACGGGGAGCGGGTGAAGGCAATGAAAGGAGGGAGGGAATGTGAGATGGATGACTTATGGAGAGACTACGGGGAACTCCATAATTATACACGACTCTATCAGAGTAACTTCGATGGGAAAGAAAGTGGCTTCTCCCTCACTGACAGAGGTGGGAACAGAGGGAGAAACAATGGGGAGCAGTTGATGTGCCTGTAATGGAAGGTTGGAGTGATTAAACCAAAATGAACGAACAAAATGATTCACGCAAGAGAAGTTCCTTGCTTTGAGGAGAGGGAGGAGGAGATCAAATCTCTCCTAACGATATCCCACGATAGGATTCTTGCCCACATGGGACACTGAGCGACCGTCTATTGGGTGTGTTCTTGGTCAAACTCAGCAGTCTGCTTCACACAAACTTCCCCGAGAAGTTTCTCATGATTGCTTTCGACCCCTAGTCCCAAATATGTTCGGCTCCAAGCTTATTTGAAGAAACTTTTGAAATGTTCCCCACGCTTCTTAAAATCGTACATATAATGCTGGAATAATAAACTCACCTCACGCTCGTCAGGTATTGCCCCTCGGGACATGTTTCTGCAGTCGGTTCGGATATGTGCTGTTTTTTGTAATTGAAAAAAGAAGGAACCAGAACTCATGAACACACACACACACACACACACACACACACACACGCACGTCGCATTTCAAATCCTGGAGCCGGCACACACACACGACTGAATGAATCTATTGCCCCTTTCCTCCAGGCAACTATCCAGCAACACATGCCAGCCTGTGTCTTGTGCTGTAACCACAAACTCATTTGCTCTCTCTTCCCCGCGCTGCGCTGGTAAGCACTCAGTATCAACTATTTTATCTCCTGGCCCTCTAATAGCGCAATAACCTCCCAAACTCATTCAGA
This sequence comes from Liparis tanakae, assembly GCA_036178185.1. Classification (NCBI taxonomy): domain Eukaryota; kingdom Metazoa; phylum Chordata; class Actinopteri; order Perciformes; family Liparidae; genus Liparis; species Liparis tanakae. The sequence continues at coordinate 8,929,732 of CM070094.1, read as the reverse complement.
AGCCAGTCGCCATCTTCCCCAACAAGGTGGAAACGGTTTCAAAGAGAATCTTGCAAACACCCTTGTCCAACAAATTAATTAACTCTGTCCTCTACTCAGTCTAATTATTGAATGAAACATCTTTCTCCTGCTTTGTCTTTCCCCAGGATTACTCTCTAACAGAATCACTTTATGGGCACATAAAACGGGCTGAATAACCCTGAACTTGTCTGTCCTACAAATGTAATCTTAATATAATGTTGCTTTTACTGAGAGACTGCACCTGACCACATCGGCTAAAGGTATAAATGCGTATGTAAATGTGGCCTTTCAACATAACCACTACAATAACCTCCGACTAGCCTCAGTTTTAATCAAAGCATACACCTCATGTGGAGTCCACCTCCAGAAGAAGCATGTTTTTTTTCTTTGCCGTTAAATACCAATGCACAGTTTTGGGACTGTGGATTATTTTTCTTTTAAATGGGGTAATGTCGAGCACTGTTGTGTAGAAAGTCCGGATCTCATAATGGATAGTATTGGGAGGGTACCACACCATCAGTTTGGGGAGCATGTTGCAGCCTCCGTTGTGCAACAAACATAGTCCTCATGCAATAACGTTATGCCTATAAATATTCCACCTGACAGTTTGCACTTTGTCCACGTGTTTAAGTATGTGCGTGTGTGTGTGGGAGAGAGCACAGGGGGATCAGGGCAACTCTGGAGCCTCGTGAAGCAACACCATACGGAACAGGAGAGCGTGGGCAGCAAGGTTGCAGGAAGTGAAAGTCCCATCAGCTAACTTGATGGATGTGAACATTTGCACAACGTGTTGCCTTTTAAAAACACGTTATAACAGATCAATTGCTTATTAATAGCTTTAAAAATCTAAAATCCATTATGTCAGAAGGACAATCAACCGTGTTGACCCTGCTACCGACAAAACAGATTTCTTCCAACTTTAAATGTTTGGTAAAGTACAACAACATGCAGTTTTTATTCAGCTTGTTGACCTTCTAAAATCAAATGTAATGATCTGATGAAGAAGGAGTCCATCAAATCCTCTCAAGCAGCCTCGTCCAAGTAAAACTTATGTTAATTAATTTTGACCTTTATTTTGGTGAAATAGTCTTTGGGCTTCTCTCTCAAACCTTCTCAGCGCCACATGATGTATCCTCAACTGCACAAAATGTTCTCATCGGTACGTGAGATACAAGCGTGCCCATTTGGCATCTATGCGAGATCAGACAGAGGCCAGCGCCATACGGTGGAAAGGTTATTTTAGGTCATAACAATACTCAACCTGCCCTTGATGAAAAGGGGGGCAATAAAAAGGCTTTGAAGTGCGTGTGCCTAGCTAACGGCGAGATTCAGCTTTTATATTACAAAAGTGTCAGATGGACGGAGAGAGGGAAGAGCGAGGAAAGAAAATTGACAGTGGAGGTCTGGTGTGAGGGGGGGAAAAGAGAGATAGAGTAATACAACCTGACACGTATAAGGTTAGACGGAGGGAGAGATGCACACACATCAGAGAGACACAGAGACAGAAGAAGAGGAGAGCAGAGACGAGACAGTGAAGAAGACAGCGGGGAGGAAAAAAGAGATTAAAGAGAGACTGTATCTCAGTTATGACAGAGACAGAAGAGAGAGAGAGAGGGAGAGAAAGAGATATTTATGCTTTCTCTGATTCATTTCTTTTCCATTTGGACAATCCGACTGTCGATACGTCGCTTACGCCAAAAAGGCATATTGAATAGAACTGAATCGTCTCTAATCTGGCAGACGCACTGCGCCTTCCCCGGCCGCTCGCATCATTAGAAGAAATTGAAGACTGCTACGAGTGTGTGTGTGTGTGTGTGTCCATAAAGCTGTGCGTCAACAGACAAGTGTGTGTGTGTGTGTCCATATAGCTGTGTGTCAACAGATGAGTGTGTGATGTCCGTCCACGTTGTTTTCGCCTTGACCTCCTGAAGAGTACCACGATGCCTTTCTCAACGGATATATAGATATATATATAGAATATCTAGAGCAAACACACACACACACACACAGTCCCATAGAACCAAATTGATAAAACAATACAAGAGGTGCACCGTAGCCTATCACTTTCTTTGCATCTCTCTCTAAAGCGTGTGCTCGTGCAGCTCTGTCACACGGATGTTTGTGCCACTGCAACTTGCTCCCAGATCTTTCCTTTATTTTTATTCAAGCGTGTTTGTGTGCCTCTCTGTTCATACGCGGCACTGTGAGCGCCATATGACAGATGGCAAGCCCCCCGTGAGGAGAGGAGAGCGCTTTTTTGTGTTTTTTTTTCAAGTTGAAAAGCGACAGCGGAATGTGCACAAAGTCGTCCGTGAAGCCGCTCTGCTGTCAGTCGGCTGATTCATAATTGAATGAGCAAGTGTTTATAGCCAATCTCGCAGCACGAAAACATTAACAAACAGACACGCTTTGTGTTTTTCTTTTTTGAGGGCTTGTTTTTGATGAATATGAATGTTCATTAAAGTAGCTTTCAGCTCTGGCGTTAATGATGCGTAATGTAAATCTGTGATGATAGCTGTCGGCTTGTTGAAAAGAGTCTGGAAGCAGCGTTAACCTACAGCGGGCCGTTCTCATCACACCTCCTCCATGCTCTCCGTCTGTCTTAATACAATAATACAGCATTGTTCACTGGCACATGTCATTCATTCCCACAATAAAAAAATAACTGACACTGTGTTTTGGGGTTTAATTAGTGGTTTGACGGTGTTTCACTATTGTGTGTGTGTGTCTGTGTGTGTGTGCTTTTGCGCAACAGGAATGTAACTATTTCATTGCTGTGTCCAAAAGTAAAATTAGATTAAGGTCATTTAGAGGGAGATGTGTCTGCTAATGTGTTTGTTACGTAGAAAAACCTTGTCTCCAAATGACGGTGTGTGTGTGTGTGGGTTTCAGCCTGCTGCAACAAAAGATAAACTGTATGTGTGTATGTGTCTACAGCATACAAAACCATTAGTGGATTATGCATTAGTATATGCATATACATACATATATATATATATATATATATATATATATATATATATATATATATATGTGCTTGTTAGTGGCTGCATATTGTTTTGAGTGCGTGTCTTGTTGTGTTGGAGAGAGGCAGTGAAACGGGGACATGATCTGAGGAAAAGGAGAAGTTAGGTGTGCCAAATTTATTCCACAATTAAATAAAAGAATGTTGTTCGTTGTCTGTGTTGTGTTATCTGAATTTGAGAATTTGTTTTGACATCAAGGAGCAGCAGCGATTCGTACATCAGCTGTGTGAAAGTGTGCTCACGTGAGAGATACATTGGTTTACAGTGTGTGCCTTCATCAAGTTCACAGTTAGGCTGTGCAATAATTGCACTATTTCTATTGTTATTTGTACAAACAATAAAGAAAAAACAATATTCTGACTTTGCTGGCTTGATACATGTTCCCTTTTCTTATTTTGTGTGCAAAGGCATCCGTTGAAACCCAATAATCTGGATACATTGTTGACAGCACCTTCACATTCGTTGATGACTGGCTGTGGAGATGAATTGCCAGCTAGCAGTGGGCAATTGCGTCAACAAAGAAAACAGACGTTGACAAATATTTTGAGTAACTACAGTAACTCCTGTTGAACCGTAAATACTAGCCCTTTCAATAACAGCACAGTTTTCCCAGCTTCAGGTTTTATGTGGCCTGTACGTGTTCCTTAGATAACGGTAACTGGGAACGCCGAAAGGAGACGATTCAACACAACGACCACATCTTTCAGCGCCGTGCCGAACAGCCGGGGGGAGATGGGAAGAGAGACGGACCACCGCCGAGTCAAACAGCTAGAGACACAAATGGTGGCGTAAACACACTTAGGCGGCGGCAATTAGTGACAAACATTGCAATCGCATCTCATAAGGATAGCAAAGACTCATTAAAAATTAAATGAGAGACAAAGAAAGAAGTCCAGCTCCACCACACTGTGTATCGGCAGAGGAAAACAAATGTGTTAATGGCACTTCATTTGTAAAGTAAAACAATATAATTATGATTTGATGTGTATACCAGAACAATGATTGCTTTAATGAACGGAACATTGTTGACTGGTTGTTTATGTGGCCCAAACTTTGATTGGCAATGTTGTCTTACTGGAACAACCCTCTGACAGAGTTGATTTGGGATAGAATCCGATTTTGGTGAAAGTTTAGATATTGTCTATGCACTCTAAAACGTATTATAGTTGCTCTCCGTTAAGCAACGGGGGAATTACTGTCCATAAAAGAAAGAAAAAAGCCAAATGCCTCGAACAATATGGAAGGAAAATTGAATATTTTTTCTGAATAAATTAATCACAACACAATTAACAAAACTAATCACATGCCCGTTGCCTAATAGTGTGGCTATACATAGTTGTATACAAAATGTTCAAAACAAATAGGGAATTGCTGGGTGATTATCACTATTCTCATTAAATACAACTAAATGAAAAATAAAAGACAAGTAAATGTGAGCAATTAAGAGAAAACAACTTGAATAATTCAGATTGCAAAGAAAAGGCTATTTAATTTTCTTCGATGTCAAGAAATAATCTGTTTGTGGAAAATGCAAAATAAAAAGTTATAAAAAAAAAAAATGTAGTTATCCAAACATAGTTATCCTTTAATATTGAGGATCTTCGTTCCTTAATTGTTGGCATAACTATAGTCTGTAAAAATGACCATTCCCTTATTAAATGTCCTCTCCGCCCACCTCGTACTACCAGTGAGCAAACATGAATAAATATTAGTTTATTTCTTCCACGCTCAGTAAGCTCATCGAAGGCACAATGCATATAATCAGTGTGACAGTCACGTTCTAAAGCTATCGAAATGAACCGGGCCAGGAAGAAGAAAAACACACCCATCCTGATGTAGAACACTAGAACTCTATAAGCCACTCGAGCGTGTTCCTTCAGGGGCGATGGCTGTGAAGAGCCGGCACACGAAACTCTCTGAGTCGTCATCCAGCTGAGCGTCTGCTCGTCGAGTGTCTCTCCACCTAAACGGCTCCGCCAGTGGTTTAGCTGAGGCAACCGTGGCTTGCTTCTCACACCTGTGATCGAGTCTGTGTCTTTAACCCCGTAACTTCTGTGAGCTTGTGTCCCGTGTTGGGGGGGAACGCAGTGACCGTGGCAACCGTGCTTTGAATATTCATCCCGCGATGCGATACCTACATTTCATAAAGATCAGAGAGATGTTTTATGCACCCTTTTTTTTTAAGCATGCATAGCCAGAGAGACACACGTATAACATGATTAGGAAGACGGAGTGTGACAGCAGCCGAGTTTACTTTGCCGAAAACGGAACGGCACGACTATCTGTTGCTGTGTTGCAACACGTTCGCTTGGGCATGTCTCTGTCCTCAGGGCAACAACTCATCTTGAATTGTAAACATCAATCATTGGCGGAGGACCAACGAACAACAGCGTTTGCATCCTCGTATACAAACCGAATGTCATGCTGGAGAACACTGCCGAATGAACAGGTGCTTCACTGAGGCAGACGGTCAAATATCAATTAGTTTGTCCAGCCTCTGATGGGAATGACCTCATATTTTCCAACACGTTGGTTTCCATTCGGCTCCGTTCATTTACAGCTAAAAGGGTCACAGCAAGTCACTAATGGAACAGGGACCACCTCCCGTGGGATAATCTTGGCCACCTTTCTTTAGAGTGTATATTAATTGTAGAAAGTATGTCTATCGACCAAAATAATGGGCTGTGGAGTATTCTTCCAGTAACTTTTTTCTGTCTTAAGACAATCCTTTCTAAAGTAATACCACTGCAATGTTCTTAATTTTGGCGTGTTGAATAAATTGCTGGTAACATCAAATGTGTAATGAATATGCGAGACGACATCGAGATATCATCATATCATCCTTTTCCGGAGAGAAAAGCATGAAGGCTAATGCCGTTGGGATTCACTCCGATAGATGTAAAAATCACAATTTCAGAAGTTAACTTCATGTTTGTTCAATTGCAAAAGTAAATGTAAAATGCATGACGTGAACAATTTAACTTTTTTAACTTTATAGAGGAAACCATGCCGATTAACAACATTAGCAATGCCATGTCATGTTGCGTATCTTAGGCAGCAGCACGATTATATTGTAGCCTTTTGTGTAGCTTCTAATATAAAAACAATATCCTCATATGTCTTATGCATATTATACATCATATTCTGTTGGATGGTGTATCCTTTTGTTCTTGCCTCCAGCACCATGAACTTGAGTTTATCAAGTTTGACATATTCTACATAATACATGTGGAGTGTGTGCAAGTTCATGCTCTTTGAGTGTGTACTAATAACAAATGTTCTGCTTGAGATGCTTTATCATATCTAGTCATAATAGTATGTCTTCTATATATAAACTACTAGTATCTTACAATCATTCAAACCATATTAGGTGTTGCTTCAGAAATAAGTGTTGTTTCAAACCACACTTACAGTTGACAATGAGATATTGTTTAAAAATAAACCCAAAATATTGTTTCTGATTTTGTTTTGACCTGACATTTCCTCCACTGACCTCCAGGCCTTTGTTAGATATTAAACGAGCCACGGCTGATACGCTCCAACTCTATCTACTATTACTCTCGGCATACTTCCCGTGACTCCCCTCACTTCTCCGTCACATTGAAACAAGATCATCGTTTGTTGTGTGGGCGGACCTCAGAAGATTGGCTGGCGTTATGTAAATTACACTTTATTGAGAAAATAATTCACCATTTCTTGCATTTTGAACAATGCTGATTAACTTTAAACAAGATAACGTCATGGAAAGATAGAAACCACATTGTTCACAAGTATATTATTATTGTATGCCACAGGATCTCACTGAATAGAATAGACCTATTACAATGTAGCTATAGGTCTACCCCTTAGACCATGTGTCTCTCCATCTGGTCTCCACTGTAAACCTCCTCCCTTCCTTCCTCTGCCACTCTTATTCCACACCGTTCTATCACTCTCCACTATCTAATCCATAATGCTGCAACTGTTGCCTGTTTCCTTTCTGCCACCTAACATCTCTCCTCTATAATCCCCCTCCCACTCACTCCTCTCTCCCGCCTCTGTGCTGAAAACTGGGCAGATGCTAAGGTTTAATGCTTTAATTTGGCTTGCCTTTCAGCCCTTCCATCTCTTGATACCAGTACACCTGGTCCCATCGAAGACGCCGCGATCCGAGCCGGGCGAGCTGGCGTTCGCTCAGACAGACTGTTTGCGAGGCGGCACAGTTTCACCTCTGTGCCGCGAGAGTGTGTTGGCATGTTTATCGGGCTCATGTTCTTATTTGTTTCACTGCATGCGCGCGTGTCGGAACAAAACGCCTCGTGCACACAAACACACATACAAACAACAACGTGGACATGTAATTAAAGCAGCAAAGCACAGACTATTGTTGGGAAGGGGTTGGAGCAGAACGAATACACTCTATTGTTCATAGGAGGGATGCTTAAGCAGCATGTGGAGGGGGAGGGACCCCGGCACCAGCCAATCAATCAACACCACTTCTCACATTGCCTTTAGAAGTTGAGGACTCCCGACCATTGCACATTGATAGTGTTCTAATCGACAAGGCGGAGAGTCCAAGCCAGCTTCTAAGAGGTAGTTGATGTTCCAAGATAAATATAGCACCCTAGTTATGAACGCAAAGCAGGCTGGGTACTCTGCGGGGGCCAGATAAACCCATTTTGAAAGCTGAATGTCATTTTAAAAGACGTATAAAACCCCTACCACTGTGTTTCCAGTGATGAATGATCCACACAAGTGATTTGGAAATACAATATTTATCGTGGAGCCATTTCGCGAAACAAAATGGGTCCAAAAGGTCTGACAATATTGCAGGTGGTGCTGGAACAACTGTTTGAAAAGATAAAAGGAGTTGGCGTTCGTAAAACAAACGTCAAACAAACTTCTGTTCCAGTGGAGTAATGGGCTGGTGGGAGGGCTTTTGTGTACTCATTTCCAAAGAGCAAATGCTTGTTCTCTAGATGTAATCAGAGTACCCACAGCGGATGTGTATACATGGTTGAATGGATTGATGCATTGTAAGCTGCTGTGAATGACAGTATTGAAAAGAATTATCCATTAACCTAAATAAGCGCAGATTCTGTCTCACTCATTAAAAAGGAATTTAGATTTTGGAATTTAGAACACAGATGTTAGGATGTGTTCCTAATGTAGCAAAGTTAAATTGAATAAAAAGGGTTCTGATATGTTGACATAGTATGTGCTCCTGTGGTAATAAAGACAATAACTGAGCTCACAGGCCAGGAAGTGCAGGCTTAGTTGTATTCCAATGCTGCACACCAAACATCTGTAATTAACATACCAATAAACAGGTTCAGGAAAACAAAGGAATAAAACGTACAACTTGCACGTTATTTTAAAAAGTTATCTTCTTGAATAGCAATTAATGAACTAAAGCATTGTATTTTCCCTCTGGGCTAAACTATCCACTGTGATGCAAAAGAAGAGTGTGCTGATACAACTTTATGTCCTCCTCCTCAAGCGTCACTGAAAAAACAATGTAATGTTCAAGACCATTTTACTTCATCTAAGCTGTTCGCATGTGTGTGTGTGTGTGTGTGTGTGTGTGTTCTTCCCCAAACAAGACACTTTCTAAACTGCCACAAATTGTTATGTACACACAAGGAACTTTTTACCTTAGGATTCATTTTTTTCAAAAGGCTTTTGCTTCCCCGCTTGAATGAAGATTGTGTTGTTCTTTTCTCAATGTGACAGTGGAAAAACAACTTTTCTCTTCTAGTCGTAGACATCAATGCGGGACGCTGATGTTAATAGGAGAGTCCTTTTCTAAAACATCACAAGCAGAAGAAACGCTCCCAGCACAATGACACACGAGAAAGCGGAGTTAGAGCATTTGGCTCCAACTAAGTCATCACCCCCTGAGAGATTCAATTTGGGCAGTTTGACAGCCGCCCGGGGTACGTCCCAAGTCTTTTAATGGCATCCACGTTTCCTTCACTTGCGTCTTTCCCTTACATCTTTGTCCCTCCCACCAAGGATGCACGGAAGGATGCAAGGAAACCATGCAAGGAGAGCGGAAACAAGATAATAGACGTCCTTTGTCATGAAGCACCGTCTTTTCTTGATGGCGACGGATCAGCTTTAACAGCTGGAGAGATTTGAGTCTGCACAAATGATCAGTGTACTAATACTAACAAAGACAGAAATGATCACTGCCAGAGTCAAAGGGTTCCCTCTGTAGCCTGTGACCTGTTTAACAAACTGCAGTGGAGTATTTCTGGACATTGTGTTGTAGTCATACTGTTTCCAGTATTCTGCTTATAAGCACAGGATCAATTTCTACCAGCTGAACGCTTTTGTCATAGGTTATCTATTTACGTCCGTTTTATAGATTCTGGCGTCATTATTATGAGAACCTAGAATATGACTACGACTTCTCTTGAACACTGAAAATGACAATGAGAGTTGGCATGTATTACCTGTCACAAAGGAGATGAAATCATGTCGAGTCTAAATGTCAGCCACAGAAAAGTCAAAGAGCAGCTCCACAGCCAGCTCATAAAAGCCGAGCTCTTGAGGGAACAAAGCATATACAGTTCGGAAAAAACAACACACACACACACACACACACACACACACACACACACACACACACACACACACACACACACACACACACACACACACACACACACACACACACACACACACACACACACACACACACACACACACACACACACACACACACACACACACACACACACACACACACACACACACACACACACACACACACACACACACACACACACACACACACACACACACACACACACTTTGAGGTGAGGTGAAAAAAAAGGTTACTAACAAAAGTCGCATGAGAATGAGGCACTCTAGCCAGACGCCAAGGAGACCCGGGAGGTACCAAACGATCTGGCACAGAACATGGCTGGACACAGACTAAACAGGGGAACGAGGCACAGGTGTAGGGCGTGAGCAATCAGGGAGGAGTGGCTGAGAGCAGGTGTAGGGAATGAACAATCAGGGCAGACCTTCACAAGGACAGGAAGTGCAGGGAAACAGAGGAAACAGAGACAGGATGTCAAAATAAAACAGGAAGCACACAGGATGTGACCATTCTTATGGAGAAGTACAGCAGTTCAGACCATCGCTGCTTGGCCATTCCCACCGCTTGTACATTCTGACTAAATCTAACTTGACTGGTGGATCAAAAGTTGATGTCCCGGTGCTGATCAACACAACAACAACTAAATGGACAACTTAAACAATATAATTATCGCATAAATACAATTCATATAGTCTTTAAACTGGTCACATTTCTGAGAGGATTCTTCATTATCCACGATATCTTCTCTAAGAGCGAGCCTCACTAAAAAATGCCGTGAGACCAAGTCAATTCAAATGGAAATATTAACTGTGCAGTGAATGTAATACTATTTTAAGACTGGAACACATTTAGTTCTCACACCCACCTCAAGAGCTAAAGTAAATCTGAACACCGTGGAGGGGACACATTACTGCAGAAACATAAAATACATATAAACTGAGTAATATACACAAACTCAAGAAACCCTGCACTAATGACTTCGCCCACACACTGGTGGCACATGGCCTGTGTGTGTGTGTGTGTGTGTGTGCGTGTGTGTGTGTGTGTGTGTGTGTGTGTGTGTGTGTGTGTGTGTACTCCCGGAGACTTATCTGTATGGTTATAAAAAAATAGATTCTTCCACATACACCATTCTTTTTTCATTTACTCGTGTATTTTATCCCCAGATGTCTTGTTTAGACATACATAGCCAAATGAATACACTTGTTTTTTTGTGTTGCTTTAATTGCAGAACGAACACTTAAGCATTAAAGGGCTACATACGAATATTGCTCTATGTTGCGTGGCCTTAACAAATGAGAAAATATAATGACCACGCGGCGCACGAAGGAAGTTATTAATAACCTCTCTCAGACACACCTCAGCTGTCAGTTTTTAGTACAATGTGGTCTTTATATTATAATTTATTTAAAGGAACAATTTCTAGGGGGATGCATTCGCCGACATGGAATATAATAAGTATAACTATGCATAATATTTTGTAGCTTATATCTAAATAGGGAAATGGAGTCGTCCACCATATTTCACTGCTACAGTAGCCCTGAACAGACAAACCAAATACCTTCACTCGAGAGGGCTTTCAACATCTTTAGATAACAAAACTTGGAGTTTCATTTTTTACTTTAAATCAACAATCGGTACAGCTAAAGTTTATTCATGTGTTGTATTGATATACAGCCCAAAAACTCATGTTTACTATTTAAGAGTTTTGAAGCATTTCACTTTTTTCTAGCAAAGTTGAATGAATATAATCTGTAATGGTAAATGTAAGTTAATATATTAATATGACATACCAAATAGGTATTGTCTTCAGAAACACAGGGAGGAACAGATTTGGGGAAATACATGCAAACATTTACAAGATTAGCCAGAGCCTTCTTAAGAAGAGAGGACCAAGACCAATTTGGGAAATACACAAGTTTCAATCTGTGACAGAACACACTGCACAAAAAGAAAAAATATCATTTCTGAAGACCTTCGTCTGCGGAGGTGATTAATGTTCTCAGCAGGAAAAGGATCCAAAGCATACAGCCAACTGTATATTGGAAAGGCGTCAGAAAACTCAATGTGATAGTCTAAGCGGGGATCTGCCAAAGGCCTGTGCAGCGCCACGGCTTGAATAATAAAGAGAGAAGGGCATGAAAGATGTTAAGTTCAAAAGAGACATCTACACCTTCAGACCTAAAACCCCGGAGACTCTCTGCAATTTATTTCCGTTCCAACATGGAAAATGGTTCCTACCAAAATGTGCCAGATAACAAAATATTGGGCTTTTTAACGGCGGAACTGCAAACCTCGCTATACTATAGTACCAACATCTACAAATCGTTTCCCGAACAGTCTGGAGTTGGTCATCTCTCTCGGGATATTTCGACTCCTCATCCGGGTGGATGACTGGTATTCCCATGTGTAGCTGAACACATGTCTGAACCGTCATTACAGCCCGCAGTAATTGGTCTTTGCTAAACACATTTTCCCATTTGCTCTAAATCAGAACAGTGTGTAATTGAATTAATTTTCCAAATGATCAATCAGCTAGTGCCAATCAATGCGTCCAAGTTCATCGCGTGCATTAGCCATGCTTATGTTGTTGTGCGATGGTGTCCATGGTGACCATGGTGATGCATGTACAGAGGAGCGCTGTGCGTGTAGCAGAAGGCACCTGGCAGACGGACATTTGGGTTCTCTGTTCGCGCCCCGGGTTGAGCTCTTTCGTTGTCATGAGAATGTTTTGTCGAAGCTTTATGTGATACTTGTTGTCACACATCAGCAGAATAAATGCCTACCCATGGGTCGGCAGAGGAGAAGCACGTACGGTAGGAATTCACCTATGCATATCAAAACAGAAGAAGACTGGAGCAGATGCTCCGTTGCTTCTTCCTTCTGCTGTTGTTATAGGGAAGTGTGTGTACCTCCTCTTTCAGGTCGACATATTTTCCTTTCAGTTTTTTCTTCAAATGAATCTTCCTTTCTTCTCTCCTCCTCTAAGACACTTTCTCCTTTGTCTCTTTTTAGAGAAAAATGCTGTTGTGTGATTTATGCTTCCTCCTCTCAGAAACAGGCATATGGGACTGTGATTTTTTTTTTGCCTCATCTGTTGACATACAGCACATATAATCCGGACCCTTTTTCTTTGTCTGCTGTGAAGATAAAAAGAAAATAGCACCTAAAAAGAGAAGAAAAACCACAGAAAGAGAAAGGTACAAGCTCTCTTTTCTCGCCTCTCGACCTGAACAGCTTGAGTGTCAGTTGACCGCGTAACAGGTGCATGTGATTCTTGGTGTTTGTGAGGATGTGTAATATTGTTCATGTGTGTGCTTCTCTGACCTTTTCAGGTGTGTGTGTGTGATAGGTCAATAGACCTTTCAACCATCCCTGTTCAAGACAACAGTCTTGGGGTCGTCAGTTCACGTGCACGATACCTCACACATGCACAGAATGGACACCACGCATCACCGCCCAGAGCACAGAGCGATGTACAGGACAACATCCAGAGGGGTTTCTTCCTCAACTGTCAGAATTATGTTTTGTATCACATTCAGTAATGGGTAAATTGGCTTTTGAAGGCCATTCAAATTTTTCCTGCGATGGCTAATGGTAAACATTTAACTTCCAGGACACACTGCAATTGCCATTCGCTTGATTGGATGAGATACAAACAGACAGATTTAATCATGATGGACAGAGGAGAAAGAGATCAGAGGGAAGAAGAAAAGGGAAGAAAACCCACTTCTGGATGTGCAAATATTGCAGATGTTTACATCAGCAGCTTTCAAAAGAAAGACAATAAATATAATGAACACATTTTTTAAAGCATCTTGTATTCGAATCATGAATTCATACAAATTCAAATAAAATATAGAGCCTCACTCCCACATAACTAATAACTAATGCCAATCAGTGAAATGTTGCACTGATTTCATATCAAGCTACTGTCAAAGACAGCTAACATTAAATCCCTACAGGGGAAGGGGTGGGTGCTTAACACAGAGCAAAAAGACAATTCCCTTGAAATGAGATGGTGAACAACATTGCTATTAAAAAGAGCATTTGAGACCAGCCTGGTGGATATGGCGTGATAATGCTGTCGCAACAACAAACTATTTAGGTTAGAATGGTCATTATTTTATTATCCTGAGTCACATAAATGTTTCTTAAACCACGATCACCTCTTACACAGCAAAAGCGTTCACAATCGCATCGCTTCAGGTGTTAACGCAGCATTAGACTTTAACAGATTGTCTTTTTGTTCCGAAACGCTATGCTCTACAAAAAGGTCTCCAGCGACCAATTAAACACATTGAACCACATTAAATAAAGTATCGGTATTATCTTTTATGGCGACTACAACTTTTATGGCGACTACAATTTCTGTCTGAGTCACGCTTCCCACTAAATGAATGACTGCTGTATCCACAGCACTAGTGAGCTCTCGCATCCTTTGCCACCCTTTTCATTTCCTTCCCTCGGCTTCCTCCTGATCCCTCCCGTCCGTTGCCATCATCTATTCTCCCCCTTCCATCCCGCTCCATATGTTGCTTCATCCACTTCCTTCACTATTTGTGCTGAGCAAGCTTAATCTCAACAATGTGGGAACTCTTCACTTGATTGGGCGTCTTATCAGTGAAAACACAAGAGCTTTAATTAAAAAACAAAGACGTTGCCACACATTACTGAACAGATATGGCCAGTGAGATTGGACGGAAGCGTCTGTGTGTGCATATTTTTCACTGTATCCATGCAATTAGGAAGGTAGTTACTTGTGTGTACGTGTGGGTGCATTATTTACTTGCTATTGAAGGTATCCATGCATCACTTTCATCAGTATCATTTTAATTACAACATACAATTATAATTTTTTTTTTTTTAATCGCAGTGAGCATCATTATGATTCCATACGTTGTGGTGCATACATACCTCTCATTGCGTTGGTGATGCGTTAAAAAAACATCTGATCACAAACACACACACACACACACACACACATTTGGCTTGGCAATGATGCAATGACGCAAGGATAACATCCAGAAGCTTCTCTTAAAACCCTCAACGGGAGTATCGTCAAGGTATGATGAATATGATCAAGAGAAATCAAGACTCGATGCATAATGGCTTTCGTTTCTTAAGAGCCCGAGCAGTAGACACCAGAGAGGAGAGCTGAAGAGAAGAGACAGAGGGTAATTAGGAAGAAAAAGTGGAGAAGAATGAGAGAATGACAAGGCCATTAAGGCTGCATCGAGGAGCAGAGAAAGGACCCGATGGAGTCGTCCGCTTCTTCTTAATTGAATTTGGCTTGCCTCCTCATAATCATCTGAAAAGACTAATACAATGTCTACATCTTAATCTTCCTCGCGCCTTTCAACCCTTTTTAACTCGTGGTGTGTTTCTGCTTTGTATGAAGCATATTAGTGACGATGTGTTCAGCTTGAACTTTGTCACAACTGTCGTACACATACAGCTACGTATACATGACATGTGACCTCTGCATCGAAGCCTGAACACGCGTAGCATCGGGCTGCTGCCAGGCGCTCGGCGAGCAGCTCGGTGTCTCGCTCAAGGAGCCGGGGATCGAACCGTCAACCTTGTGGGTGAAGAACGAGCGTCCTTCAGGCCGCCCTTCAGACCTGCTTCAAACCGCGGGAAGGTCATAGTCGTCTCTGGAGAATAAAGCTAAACGAATACAGTTCAATGTATTTTAAATTGTGAGTCTCACGTTACATTTACACACGACACCAACACAACGTTGGAGGAGACGTTGTGTGAAGGCGGGGCCTCAGAGAACATGCTCATAGCATGTGGACTGCCTTGACAATAAACCGTGTCGGTAATCTTGTTTATTTTCCTTTTTTGCAAGATATTCCTTTTCGGTGAGAGACGGCTCTGGTTGTCTAAATGGATTTAGTTTAGTTTAGTGTTTTTGTGTGTGTTTTTAAAGCATGCATATTACCAAAGCACCCTGAGGGTAAAGCGATGTCTGGTGATGTCAACTGTGAAAAAAAACAGATTTCTGGGATTGAATCAAGTCTCCACAGCGATGCTCACACAAAGAGCTGGCAAGCAGGCGGACATTAGCAGCGACTGCTGAGCACAAACACACCTTCGCTACACAAAGACTCACCAAAGCGTGAAGAGCGCTCCTCTCGCCTTCGCCGGTGCACACAGAGCACGGATGGAGGGAAACAATAACTTGTTCTGAACTGTAAGTAATAATTTTCTCTTGCGCCACATTTAAGGTATAGTTTAAAAGGATTTACTTATATGATTATGCCTTGAACATATACGTGTGTAACGCCCCATTTCTGTTTCTCCTGTGTTCCGTGTCTCCTGCCTCCTCTGTGTCTTAATTGTTTAATTCCCTGCACCTGCCCTCTGCCACTCTTGTCTCGTTACTGTCTGATGATGTACACCTGTTTCACCCCCTATATATTGTGTCAGTCTTTCGCTTGTCTCCTGTCGGACTGTTGTCTATAGTCATCCCTAGTCCTGTGTGCTTCTCCTGTCCCTGTGATTATCCATCAGTCTGTGGTTTGGGTCTGGTAAACACGACCATAAAATATAGAATCCCAGAACGTTGCTAACGAGTGCACATGGTAGTGATGGCGAGATGAAGCCTCATGAGACATCGAACCACTTCAGCCAATTGGTTCGAGAAAGGGTTCATTACTCTAAACTTCATGTGCTCACGACACCACCCACTGGCCAAGTGTATAATGACAGGCAGCTGTATCTGAACCACATAATGTGATGCATTAACAGCCATAACAGCCATAACAGACACAATTGTGTCTGTTATGGCTGTTGGAAATGACTATGAATTAGAAAAATGTATGACCAAATATTGTACATAAATTATCACATATGTGCATAATGAAATATTTGTTTAATGTATTCTGTGTGTGTAAATGTTCCCAAATTAGTAGTATTATATGATATGGCAGGTTGTGTAATAATGTTATTATGTCACTTTATGAAAATGTCATGGGCTGAAGCAGGCAGACGACAGTGAAAGTGCTTGTGGAACTTGGAAGAGGGGACTGAATATGCGTGTGGAACTTGGACAGTGATGTACAGGACGGGACATTTTATTTATTTTTATTCAGAAATAACAGTTTCTCAACAGTTCCATATTACCACCTATCCTTCTCTCCTCACTCTCCCAACTCTCCAAACTATCTCTCTCTCTAAAGTCTCAACCAACAACCCACATGTTGAATGAAGCCTGAGGGTTTATATTGCTGTCAAACCTCCATCATTTTTGGCTCCTCCCCTAAATGAAGCAAGCCTCGATACGCGCTTCGAGGAAACGCCCCCTCCACTACCCGACACACGCTTCGAAGCGTCGGCACATCTCGTAACAACACTAGCACATGGGTATATTCGCTCGGGGAGGGAGTTTTTTCATGTTAACAATACAGATGTGAACAGATGCAATGTTTACATTCTTAAAACGGGCGGCGCTCCCCTTCAGCGCCGCCGACTGAGGAGCCTCATTGCATGTTTATGTGTCGTCTGGCACTCCTCTGAGGCGATGCAGACATGAGGAAATGTCAACACATTAACAGTGCAAACATCTCAAGGACTGACAAGGTCTCACTGGAGACACACACACACACACACACACACACACACACACACACACACGTAAAAGGCACAGCAATGGGCATGCAAGCAGATGCCGGCATCCACAAAGTTTTTCTCACATGGAGACCAGTGGATTTTTGTATGTATTACGCCTCTCAGACCTGGAAAAGAAACGCGACTTCATGTGTAACGCTTGCCCTGGAGAGTCTCGGTGCCATATGGTCCAAAGGCTGTTTAAGATGCCTCACATCTCTGCCCAGAAACATTTCTAAGGGGGAGAAGAGAGTTAAAAACAAGCCCACAGAGCGACTCTCCCTCCCACCAGCACCACACTGACGGGCCCGTTGTGTTTTCCTCTCACTACTGCATGGTGTCCTGTTCCCTGAGCATTGCTACTTCCTCTCCGCTTGTTCCACATCCTCCCTTACGCTCGTCTTCCCCTCATGTCGGCCTCCCCTAACTCCCTCCAGGCGTACACACAGTGCCAGCTCTCTTCCCTCCTTTCTCACTCTGATCTCACAGGGGAGCACTCCTGTCCTGCTACTATTCCTCCTCGTGAATCATTTGGCTTCAGGCCTTTCCCTTTCTCCAGCTCACCTACTACACTTCTTGCCTTCCCTTCTTTCCCCTATTCCTCTTTTCCTCCGGGCCTCGTCTGTGTCACCGATATGTTCCTCTTCCGCCCCTTTTGGAATTGCCACTTTATTAAAGTTGATAGTCTCCCGTGGCCCCGTGACCCTGGGATCTGAGTGGTCCGGAGCCGTAGTTCCTAGTGAGAAAAAAAGAAGGTCCCGGGAGAATTGCCAGACCGAGACACATTTTCTGACACCGAACGGCCTAACTCTAACAGGAGGTGAGCCACCTGGCCTGGAGGAGGAATACCAGGGCTTCCACCTTGATTTGCCCCCGCAAGGCACCAGGCGCTCAGACTTCAGGCTTCATATTGCCATATTGTCATTATGCCTATTGTACTGACACTGCAAGTCCATAAGAGGAAGAAGAAGATGGATGGAAAAGCCTTTTCCTGTCTTGGGCTCACTCTTCTCCTGCCTCCATTCCCTGTCCTTGCTTCTCACATATTCGACACGTCCATCTTTACTTTTCATTCATTGTTCTTGCCCACATCAAACAGTCTCCATGGCCTTTGTCTTGAGGCACCATGTGGATACACGAGGCACCATGTGGATGCAAGTCAGTCATCCACGTCCAAGCATCAATGGAATGCCGTCTCATGTTGCGCGTACCACACACACACGCACACACACACACACACACACACACACACACACACACACACACACACACACACACACACACACACACACACACACACACTCCCAACTCGCTCTCTGTGGCGAGCCAGGTTGCCTCTCCCTGTGCTCAGCGTGCATCCCGCCATGTCTATCACGTCGCCCTTCTTCTCCGTCCTTCACTTGTCTCCACATTGATCGGAGCTCTCCTCGCCAGCAATTTCCTCTCTCCCCTCATGCTTCGAGGCTCATTCACACGGGACTGTGAATCCAACTGACTTTCCGTGTCTGCTTAGCATGAGTCACCGCTTTTCTCTCTACCCCCCCCTAGCACCCTCCCTCACCCGTCCTATGTTCATGTTTCATGTCCGTTACACCAGTTCCCACTCGCTGAGTCCTCCTCTGCCTCCTCCTGGTTCTCACTCCTCCTTCCCCCACGGCGTATCCCCCTTTACTTTCCCCTCTCTGCCTTCACACTTCCTTCTCTCATCTCACTCCTTTCTTCACCAGTGCGCTCATCACTTTGCCCTGAGCTGCTTTCTGCCCCCACCCCGCCCATCAAATCTGGCATCTTTCATTTCCTCCCTCCTACATTAAGCAAGAATAGTTACAGTTCGAGCAGCGCATGCTTCGGGGTCAGAGAAGCTAAAAGCTACACCTTTGAACAACTCACTCACAAACACTTTGACTCCATCCCTCCATTTCAGACGCCACACCTCTCTCTCGCACAGACACACGCAGCAACAGTCGACTCCGCGGTCCTGTCTCCTCTCTCATCGTCTCCATCAGTCTCAATCGCTCAGCCCCATCTGAAGACGCCCGAGTCGCCTGTCCCATTACAATCGTTACAACGGGGCCTCCATCCCTCTCTTTTCTTCCTTGCTGCTTTGATGTTGTAGCACAACTTTTTGTTTCATATTTTAGAAGCAAGCTGTGCTCGCCATCTTTTCACAAGCGACTGCCAATAAGCCCTTGAGCAAAGTCATTTGCCACAAATTGCTCTGATTGAGATGCTAATAGTTGCAGCGGGTATAGCCTCCAGGTGAGCGCATGGGCATGAGTGCTTGTTCTGGTTTGTCCAGTTATGTGTAATATTTCCAGAGGAGTGTAGTAAAGCAGGGAAGTCTCTGAGTAAGGATGTGCATTGTTTAATCTGAATGCGAAGGTCTTGCCCAGTGTGCACTCACCACCCAAAGCTTTATTCAACTATAGAATAAAGAAGCAATAAATAAAATACTGGCTGAGATAAATTGCTAAATCGTTAAGCTGTTTTCATTTTCAGAATAATGGGCGATGCCGTTTGTTATATAGTGTGTGCCTGCTTTTCGTGGTTGTAAATAAAAATCACAGCAATAATTCCATAGTAATCTACAGAGGGAAAGGAAACAACAAGAAAGTGAAGGAACAGCCTCTGAAAGAAAGGGAGAGAGATAGAGAGAGAGAGAAAATCAGCAAATAGCTGTTTCTATGTGCTTTTATGAATATAAGATACATAGTGCTACATTCATATGTTAATGATCTGATTTTAAAATGTATTCATTAAAGGATATTAAGAAGATTGATTGCAAGTGTATTTGTATTAATATTATTATTAATAGGCTAATATAAACTGCAAAATGGGCTCTTTTCCCTGATTAATTATGATCAACTGATCTATTCTAGATGAAACCAGGCGTTCAGCCCCCGCTGAGCCCCGATGGAACGACCCTGTCTCACGACTAAAGGATTCGGTCCCATGCGTAGACTCTTAGAGAGAATAGTCGGCTATTCCGAGTCACCCCTAGTTGGTAGTTAACGCACTTGGACGGCAAAGCAAGTTGTTCATATCCCACCCGACTTGAAGAGACTCGCAGCATACTTGTCAAATATAATGTTGAACTGCACGATTGAACCAGAGGGATTGTGCGTGCGCATTTGTAAGAAGTATGTAGCATGTGTCTGTGTGTGTGTGTTTGTGTGTGCGTTGCACAAAAGTCAGTCACTGTAACACAATTAATGGTTGACTGAGACAGAAGTCAATCTTCGTCACTAAAGAACAAGTGAGAGGAAAAAGCCGGCACATAATCTCGCCCTGTCAACCCCTGCCCTCTCTCCTTCTGGGGTCTACTTGAGCAGATTATTATAGAGGCTCTATTTCTCCTCCTCCTCCTTCCATCCCTCTCTCTGCTCCACAGGGAGCTCGCACAGAAAATAAACCCTTTTCCCAAAAGCAGTGATGAGAAGAAAATAATTTGACGAAGCTAATTAAAAAGTAAAGATTGATGTCTGTGTTCGTAGACTGGAGTAGGAAATCGTGGGAGCAAAAAGAAGAAAAAAAGAAAAAAAGGAGACGTGATTTGTGGGGAGAGGTTGTCTAAATGACTACAATCACTTACCTTCACTCACCGCTACCTTCACACACACACACACATACACACACACACACACACACGTGCAACATGACTGTAGAGAAACAATGGGCGGTACTGTATGTTCACACGGGTGTATGCTATCACACACACACAGACCAACACACACACACCCACACACACACACAAACACACACACACAACATAAATGATGATATATCTATTAATGAAGGGGGAAGTAGGTGAGAGGCAACGGTGCCATCACTGCAACCATGAATGTTTTATGGCTATTTAATCAAGTCAATTTCATGCTAATGTGACCACTGCTTACCAATGCTAGAAAATAAAATAAAAAACACCCGTCTGGTGTGGGCGGAGGCAGCAAGCAGGAGGGTGGAGGAAAGTAAGAACAGCAGGAACTTCTCAAATTGCACGAGCGACAGTTTGGCATCTGGATAATGATGGTCGTCAGGATTAATAACAATAAATCAAAACTTGATTTGATTTTCTTTTCCTTTTAATTTCCTCTCTAAATGTGTCGATGCTCTGCATTGTAGAGCATCGACACCGTAACAGAGTACAGCCGGCACCTCAAACAGCGGTGATCTCCTTTCCCACGGTACCTCCTGCTGCCTTTTATCTCGGCCTCTTGCACGTTTGTGGTTGTTAACCTTCTTCTGTCATCCTTTCTCTCTCTCTCTCTCTCTCTCTCTCTCTCTCTGTCTCTCTCTCTCTCTCTCACTTCGTAAAAAAAAGAATCCACCAAAGTGATTCCTCAGATAAAACTCTCGGGAGACTTCACGCACATTAGAACACGTTACTCGGGCTTTCATTTATCATTGCAGGGGGAAATAAAAGGGAGGAACTTCAAAGTATTGGAGAAGAATAATTCTGCCATTGAATCAAAGAGGCAAGGGTGTGACTGTGTGTGACTGTGTGCGTGTGTGTGTGTGTCTGACTGTGTGTGTGTGTGTGTGTGTGTGTGTGTGGGGGGGATATAATATGAAAAGCTTTCCTCGAATCATTACACAGAAAGCCGTGGACATTTTCAACCAAGCACAGAGCTGGAAGAGAAGACAGAGAAATGCTGCGAGAGACTAAGGTCTAATCTGAGAGAAGCATGAGATTGATATTTCCAAACACACTTACGCAGATATAAGACGTGAAATAATCACGCATCGCTCTATTCGCGACTGAAAATCAGCAAGACAAATCATCCATAATGTGACGATCAAATCTCATTTGCTGATATTGCACTGTGTGGCGCAGTTCTGTGAGAAGAAGAACATGAAGATGACATGACTTCTTCTTGTTCTTCCTCTCATTCTGCTCTCCACCTCTCCCACTCTCTCTCTCCCTCAGTCCTCTGGAGCCCTAACATTATACACAGCATAATGGAATATCGACAGAGTCGCTCCATTGTGTTTTAGACACACACAATACAGCCAATGGATGAGCCCATATTCCAAATGAAATAGGAACCAGTGTGCCTATAATGCTAAGGGGCATGGGGATTATGGCATGGAGTGTATGTGAAGGATCTCACTTTAAAATCTAAACCTTATCACTGTGTGAGGCGGCGGGCTGAATCCTTGATGAGCGCTCGGCACTCACTAAACACTCATTGGCTCGTCTTTCCTCGGCAGTCTCTCCGTCATAACTGGCTCAATGCTGCGTCCTTCACAGACAGATATTCTGTTATACTATCTCACCTTTTTAATCTATTCCATTTCAATTGTCTACTCTCTCTCTTTGTCTTTCTCTTTCACTCACTCTCTCTCTCTCTCTCTAATATATATATATAGTTGTTTAATGCGTCAGTTTGTTCTGGCTCTGCGGATTGCCATGGAACCAGGTGCTAAAGGCTCAGGTTGAGACCAAAGACCCTCTCTCACAATGTGTTATTTTAATTAGTCATTTATTCCAAATGCTGGTATTGTCTTGTTCTTCTTCTTTCTTTTTATTATTAACCTGCATATTACTCGGTTCTTTTTTCAAGAAAAAGAAACATGCAATAACTTCAGTTATTATTGTTCCACATGTATGATGGGACGGAAGGGAAACTGTCAACTGAGAAGCATCACTCATTTATTTAAAGATGTGTGTAAGGTTGTATAGAAGGAAACAAGGAAACCATTATGAAGCTGATGGTACCCTTTACTTATATGATAAACGATCTATTTTCTCTTGGCTCTCTTAGCAATTTCACGACTCACTCAGTCCCAGTGTGATGAGTAAATATCTGGAAGAGATGCAGTCAATTGATATAGTTGTGCAAGCTAAATAAAGAAAGGCTGATGATGATTGGGTCAAATGGAGCAGAACGGAGGGAAGCATGCTTGTAGTTGTGTATGGGTCAGCTGCTCTCTATAATAGAGTACAAAGATGAGGAGGAACACTCTGGGTCAGTAACTGCCAACAATGAGGAGACAAAATATTTTAGAAACAGCAGATGCAAATCCCTCTGTAGAATAACAAAAAGGGTCCAAAATGCAACAAAAAAAGGCATTAAGTGACAAGCAATAAACAGAATCAATTAAAATATTATATAAGAAACTAATGGAAATGTCGAGACACCAATGACCTCATAATAAAATGTATAAATAGACACACACAACATGTATGGATTTATCTATTTATCTTTATGTATGCACAAGTGGTTTAAATACTCTTCCCCTGAATTGAGAAGCTTTTACAGTGTAAAAAAGGGCAGAATGGAACTTTGGCCTATTGCAGAAGTGGTTTTCATTTGAGAAGATTATCCTGCTGACCAAAACATGCAAGTATCATAAAGTTGTGTTTGCCAGAAAGCGTTTTGTCTGCAGTAATCCAAAATCCAATGGAATATCCATTTGTCTTTTGTGGAGGGCACTGGTGTGATGTCTCCCTCCGTCACTAGACTCCGTCACTAGACTTCTACCTCACGACCTTTGGGAGACCCATATCGTACTTTTCTCTCTCACATGTGTTGACAGCTTTAGTTACTAGCTACTTTGCAGGGTGAGATTATTCATGCTAGATATAATCAACTCATAAATTAAGATGCATCGTTACGGATTAAGCCAATGGCAGTAAATTAAGTAATTAAAACTTGGCCCATTTTTACCAGATGCAACATTAGTAATGCTGATACAATTATGTATTAACCTCTGCCCTCTCCTTTTTTATATTGATAACCTGTTTAAAAAAAAACCTCTACCTACTAATGTTTATTCTACCACCTTTTGTACAGTGTGCTTTATATGTTTTATATATTTGTTCTTATTATTAGAGTGTTTTTACCTCTGTTGACTGCAATGTGTCTGGACTGTTGGTCGAGGCACTAATGGGAAATAAAAAACCTTGAATCTTGATATGGTCTAATTATTTAAATGATCCATTCTGAAAAGTGATTTTTTTTGTGTGGTACTTTTAGGGATAATTTAATGTCAATTATTTATATTGACGTGAAGTTTTCAATGTTGTACTTTTTCTTATAACATTGCTACTTTCACCCCAAACTGTTTTGGTCTCTGGAAATCTTCATCTGAATGATGTGCATTCATTAAATATCTCACTCCTTCCCTTCATTACTCCTCCAAACATTTTGTGCTCAGTTCCCACTGATGGTATGCACAGCTGTAATGACTTGTGAATCCTAAATATCCAAACCATCCATCCATTCATATTTTCACTTATCTATTCATCTACCCCTCTGCCTCTCTATTCACCCATTTACACATTAATCTCCTCATTCATCCGTCTTTTTGCCACTTTTTCATTCACTTCCCTCCCTGAATGAGCTGAAAAGCTGCGGGACCGAAGGATTGATGGTCACCCACGTTTATGATTTCCCTTTAACGTCACTGACCCGGCCATCTCTCCACCGGTCGTGTTGCCGCAACCTCTTCAAGCCTTAATTTTCACATCCATGTCCATGCAAGTGAGATTGTGTTTGTAGAAAGGAGCATGTGTGTCATGAGGATGAGAGGAGGCAGAAGAGGATGAGCTGATGAAAAGAGTGAAGAAAGCAGGTGTTATGGTGTGGGAAGGAAGTATTACATGTGATGTAACCCAGGAACAAAGGGTACAAAGACAATAGGTAAGAAAGGAAGGTGGATCGATGGGTTAAAGGGCTGGATTTAGAGCAAAGGTGTGACCAGTAAACTCCTCTCATGGCCAAAAAACAAGATGACGTGGATTTTTCTTTTAAGTTCTTGGTTGCATGGGTTATTTCTCTCGTTTTGTTTATTATTTTCTTTCCTTTTGATATTGGCCCATTTCCATGTCTTGTCTTCGTACATGTTAGTTGTTGCTGGAAGCATTTCACAGAATTTGCCTGTCCTGAAATTTCCCATTAATAAAATTGCCTTGCTCACAGCCGAGTATCCTCATTCTCCAGGCCGATGGCTGTGAGTGTGTCTACTGTATAGAAAATGAGTTATGTTGGCTCAATTTAATGCTTGACGAGTCTGTAATCTTCAGGATGTCAAGGAGACTGAGTGGTAGAAAAGTGCTGGCCACGACACGCTGGCCCATCCAACACCGGCAACACTTTACTTTATGACAAAATGTGTTTCAATTTGGCGTTATCAGATCCACTATGTCCCTAATATCTAACCCTGGTGCTTCCAGATATAACTTTCTTGCAGAAATTCAATAATGTGTGAGTTTCTATCTAATTATTCACACATTGCATTCTCATCTTGGTATATTCCCCCAGCTGCGGACGTGTCTGCCAAGTGTTTCTCCTCTGCAGCTTATTTGCCGAGCTGTTATCTGACATGGAAAGGACTCCCACGTAATCTCATCCCGGACGAATATCGACGCCGGCCTACTCAGCCAATCAAAGCACAGATTACGAGAGAGAATTACTTAGACCGCTGACGCCAAGACAACTTGCAACACTAACTTGTGGTTTCTATGGCACCAGCCTATCAGAGGGCCCGGGGCTGAACCAACAAGTTGTATATAATCCTCCGTATGATCCCGGTCTGTTTCTCTGGGCAACGAGCCTCCTGAGATGAGTTATGCATCCGTCTGGCGGAGCCTGCAGAATCTCGCTGGAAGGAAGTGAACGAGAGAGCAGCAACGATTGAGAAAATCCTAACCTTCTGCCCGGAGGAGAGGAGAAAATATGTGAGACAAAAGAGGGTTATTCTTAAAAGTACGATCCCCTCTCACTTATATGTGTTAAACAACCTATTGAGAAATGAAACAACACTTTTCTAAACTAAACTACATTCATGTAACATTTACAGCAACCTTAAAATAGTAGGCAAATCGTGCTTGATTCATCTATATAAACTTCTAAGTTAACTTCAAAACTGCATCGTGTTTTATCTGACCACTTCAAGGATAACTCACATGGACACACGCTGTCCTCCACAAGGACAATATCCAAATCCCACTGTGCACTGCTACTTATTAACGTTGTCATCCCTTGCATAAGCTTTCTAAATTGCCTATCACGGTCTTACGTCTGCTCCCAAACGACTCCGACGCACTATTTGAGTATCCGAAGCGCCCTGACGGTGCCGTGTTAGGACCGGCGCTTTAGAAGAAGCCCGGGGAGCGCCTGGTGATAAACAATGACCTAGGCCAGGGCTGCAGAGGCTTCTAGTGGCTCAGTTGTAGTAAGTAGATGTTGATATACTATCAAGACATCTCATATCCTCAGACACACACAAACACACACACCCTTTGACTCTGGAGCGCAGGATGGGGCAAATGTCATTGGACGCGAGCCACATTTAGTGTTCTATAATATAACAGGGAGGAGACACAGGCTTAATATACCGACTGGGCTGGAGGAGGTTAGTGTCTAAAAGAGAGAGAGATAGAGAGAGAGAGATGGTTAAGAGGAGGAAAAGAACACATGCCCACAACGTTAAAGCCTATTCCCTAAAGTGACATCGCTCTTCTGAATGCCATGCATCATATACTACAGTCTACTCAGTTATATTGTGGAGCATGTCAAAAGACAAATTAAAATAAATGACTATTATAGTATTTACTCTCACTCTGCTCCTGGATTGCTTCCCCCGTTTCCCACTGCTCCAAACTGAACCGATGCATTGAATATATGTGTATGATTATCATCTGTTTCCTCACTGCTAGATTCATAATTGCAGTCGTCAAGTGTTTGTGAAAGCGGAAATTAATATTGCTCACTACGTCAGAGTTCCTCGTGACTTACTGTGCGATAGAAAATGGACAATGTAGGATAACAGCCAGAAAGGAGACGGGGTTGGCAGCACAGGGTCAAACTATAGTAAGTGGTATTTCATCTGAGTGTTTCCTCCTCATTTACATGTCACCTAACCAAATCTGACAGGGGTCACCTAACCCATTTTAGAGAGTTCTAAGTGGTCTGCAAGCAGTCTGCACTGGCCTCACTGGATCTCCACACCCAGATGATCTGAACACCCAACCAGGAAGGCATGAATAGAGATCAGATAGCCCTTTCTGTGAAGTGTGTAGATTGCACAAAGAGAAACAGTGCAGACTAGTTACTCCAAACCAGCCGTCACTAGTTCATCAAAGCAGGATACGGTGGTACGGTTATTTCAGGTAAGTAATAGCAGGCAAGTAATTGGAATAGGAATATGAAGATGCAGCATTGGGAGAGAATATTTAAAGATACGCATACACTCAAAGAAATGGCTCATTGGATGAACTCAATTAAAGTGTTGGCAGGTTTTCCATCCAATAATTATATGCAACTCCAACTCAAATTTAGCACATCAGTGCAATACAATGTAATTGAGTTAGTCCAACTAATTTTTATCAAACACATCTAAAATAAAATAATGATATTCATTAAATTGAATTAATTTGAGTTAGTCCAACTCATTTGTATCAAACACATCTAAAATAAAATAACAATATTCATTCAATTAAATTAATTTGTGTTTGTCCAACTCAAAATATAAATTAAATATTCTATTCAGTACCGCTTATCCTCATTGGGGTCTTTGGAGCCGACTCCAGCTGACATTGGGCGAGGGGGGGGGGTCACCTGGACAAGCCGCCAGTCCGTCCAGGGCTCACATAGAGACATACAACAATTCACTCTCACACATATAGAGATGAAATAACCTGACATGCAATTCTTTGGACTGTGAGGAAGCTGGGGAACCCACACTGAGGACAAACTCAACACAATAGGACCGCCACGACAAGGAATCGAACCCACAACCATCTTGCTGTGAGGCGACACTACACCAGCCCTGAAAGTGAGTTCACCTTGTGAAAACAACCGATTTTCAGCTGGCTCATGCGCAAAGGGTATAGTCCCCAACTAAACACAATAATTTTGAGTTGATATGCACACCATCTAACCTAAATAAATCTAATAAATGAAAGAATTCCTATATTTTGTGTTACACCAATTAAATATAAATATCTTCATTTTGTAATTGATTTATTTCAATGTATAAAACAATATTTAATTGAGTCACCTCTAAGAAGACTTGAATCGTTTTGTGAGTGCAACCTAAATAAATCTAATAAATGAAGTATTCCTACATTTTGTGTTACACCCATGAAATATAAATATCTTCGTTTTGTAATTGATTTATTTCAATGTTTTAAATAATATTTAATTGAGTTACCTCTAAGAAGGGCTTGAATCGTTTTTTTGAGTGTAGAAATCTGATCAGTCACTGCTCTTTAATGGTAATGGGAAACTGTTGAGGCGCTCTGCAGCATGGAGCCAGCCCGAAGACGTGTGATATATTAAGGTACATCCTTCACACTTGTGACGTCACGTGGAATAATACACACCGACAATTCAGCGTGAAGGTGCCAAAGGACTTACCCAGAGGAGTCACATTGTGTACACACGGCACACATTTTTCACAGCAGACAATGTATCTCATTATAGCAAAGAAAGCACAGGTGTAAGTTATATAA
Organism: Liparis tanakae; assembly: GCA_036178185.1. Classification (NCBI taxonomy): domain Eukaryota; kingdom Metazoa; phylum Chordata; class Actinopteri; order Perciformes; family Liparidae; genus Liparis; species Liparis tanakae. Next base: position 8,901,021 of record CM070094.1, on the reverse strand, counting down.
TGATCATGGTTTCACACATTTAGGTGCTTTATTTCGAGGACACTGGCACTGGGCATTGGACGCTTTCTGCCATCGCTTACAGAGACACTTTCATGGAACTGGGCCACTGGCAGTGCCATTAGTTACACCTGTGAGTTTCCACTTTTGACAATGTTGATAGGAAATTGAGAAAGCTGCTATAACCAAATAACCATTAGGTGTATTAGGTACAGTCCAGAACGCTGACCCTTACTTCCGTCTCTCGGCTTGAATAAAAAGCTGATTAATGTGGTTTGCTGTCTTCCAGAGTTATACACGGTGGGATGTTTTGACAAAAATCAATGCTTCATTTATTGGTACAGCCACAGAGTCTCAGCCTGAGGCCAAACTAGCTCCTCACTGCCAGTCGGAGAAAGGAATGATTGATAAGTAAAACCTTTTACTCAAAATTGCAGGGGGAGAAATCAGTGTGGCTTAGTGCCGTTGAATAGAGCTTTTTCACTTTCACATGGATCAACACCTAACACCCAATTACAATGTTCCATTTGATTGATAAATATGACGCAATATGTACCAATTATGTGTTCAACAAAAGCATTGTGCCATAGTAGACACCAACCTCATGGCAATTACGTTCTCAGAGCACTAACACAGTCGGCGATTAAAAAAGATGTGAGTGAACGTGAAAAGCTGTATAATATGTGATCAAAGTAAATGAGCCCTTATGCAATTTAAGTAAACAAGCACGACTGCTCTCATTTGCTGTTTTTTGTCATAACACCACATTAAGATGTCAAGGAAAATCGTATGGAGAAAACTCCACTCCTTATTTAAGCTTAAATGTAGTGTCTCACTCGTTGGTTTGTCTCGTTGTTTCCTGTCGTTTTGCTTGTTTTTTTATCCAATTGAAAAAGAAACATATGACTTATGCAGATTTGCAGTAAATCGAGTAAGTCACGCTGTATATTCGAACAATGCACTCCTTTATACCCACACATCGCTTAGTGTGTTACATATGTACTATTCATCTAAATAAAGGGAGAGGAAATAAACACGTGTTGAAATTTTCAAAATGAAAGTGAGACGTAGGCTAACTATATACATATATATTTAGAAAAAACGTTATGATTGTAGAGAACAATGCGGTGAGACATGATTCTAAGGATCAGATAATCTGTCTGGATGTGTCCACATGATCTCAACTAAACTGCTGTTTGTTTTCATATAACAGCAGTCATTAAAAACTGTGTTCCCAAATATAATTGGACGATTGGTGCCACTGAGGTCACAAGGGAGACAACCAAACATATTGAGTCTCTTTTTAAGTTTTAGATAATCTAACCCCCCTGATAGAAGACTAACAAGAAGAACGTGGTACTATTGGCTGATCTACAAATGCAGATGCATGTCAATTCAGTGAAAAGTCAATAGAAAAAGTTGCCACTTCAGCATTGGCAACAACTGCCGACACTGCAAAACATTTGTTTTTAAAGGAAGACAGACTTTTTAAAAACAGAGTGGCAGAAAAAGGCAATAGAGCATGTGTAGGACTTGTTAGGTTCACTGGTCCATCTCCTAAAAGGTCTGCAGTGTCGAGCCCACATGACAGCTTTGAGAGACTGTGTCAAAAACAACATCCAACTTCCACTAGATTGCAACCGCCAACAGATTGAGGAGGCTGTATCCAGTCCTCCACTCAGCTCAGCGTTCAACAGAATCTCCCCCTTGATGCTGATTGGTCAGGTTCACACTTGATTATCTCATTGGCTATTAGACTTTGTCAGAAACAAACCCAAGGCAGTTGGGATTGACAGCCACACCTCCTCCAACTTAGTGTTGACCACCAGAGGCCTCATAGCGGAGAACACACCATGATGAGACTTCATTTAGAACTTGGAATACAGATGAAAAATAACCTCTTGGCTAACTGGCACATTTACTGCATTTGTTTTATCCCATTAAACCATTATAAAAAAAATGAAAAAAAATAAAGTACCTTCAAAGTTTGGGTTCTCTACCTACTGCTCCACGTCAGTTAAAACAAGGGGCTGATTGTCACTGATCAGAACCATGAGTTCTCCATCAATGGAGCTGAAGTATAAGAAGAAGAAAGGTCAAGGTTCCTGGGAGTGAGCATCACAAACATCTTCACACATTTACATCCTGGAGAAGTAAGCTTATACACGTCTGTATTTCTTTAGGAAAGTTAGGAAGGTTAAGCTCCTGACTTGAAAACAATATAGACTACCATGGTTTCTGCAGCGGGTGATTAAAACAGCCAATTGGTACCATATCATTGATATTAATGGCAAAAGGTCCCTGCAAAAAGCCCACAGGATATTAAAAGACAATAACCTCCCCAGCATGTTCAACCTGCTGTTGTCTGGCAATATACAAAGGTACCAGCTGAACATACCACCAGACTTCAGAGCAGCTTCCTCCCTCAGGCTATGCAGCATCTAAATTCACTATATCAAATAGCTTTGTTTTAGTTATTTAAATTGTTCTTTTGTTTTGCAAAATTGGACTACAAACTGCATTTTGTTGCACATCCCCTTTGTAAAATGACAATACATAACCTGGAATAAAATCACTGCATATAATCATGTTGCTTGAATGCACATTCATTGTTTCAGATACATTTCAATGTTTTTTCACAGCTTTATTTGGATTTGACTAAATCTGTTTAAAATATACATGGTTAACTGAATTTTGATTCCACTAAACTATACATAGAAGAGTTAAATGTCAAACCCGAGTCAGAGCCTTGAAGAGCGCCGACACATAAATAGGTGCTTTGTGCTCACCACTGTTTAGGGAAGAAAACATCAATACTTCAAGTTTTAGAGCAACCCTGTTCAGAAGCTTTTGTTTGTGTGTTTTGGCTGTCTTTGGCAGTAACAAGTAACAATCTCCCAAAAAAAACGAGACCTGCTGAGACTGTAGGTGAGCTGTCTCCAAGGCAGAACAAATGATTATGAAGACACTTTTTACATATCATAAAACTTTGTAATATAATATTTTTTTAAAAGCTCCAAAAGAGAGTCATTATTTGTTTGGTATATATATATATATATATATATATATATATATATATTTTTTTTTTTTTTTTTTTTTTTTTTTAAATGTGTGTTTGAAGGGAGGAAGTTGCAGCCCCTGGCAATGTGTTAGATGTTCTCAGCATGACAGACCTACCGCCCCGGCCTCCAGGAGATGCTGTATGCTGATGCTCCTGTTTCTGAACATGTAGGTCAACAATACATCATGTGAACGGTCCATTGATTCACCATCACAACACCAACAGCACGGCATCATTCACTTAAGATATCGTTGGACACATTATGAATATTTCTTCACGCGATCAACTCTTTCCTACAAGTGGTTATATGAGGCTCGATTTCTACCTTTAACGTGTCAAAGATTATATTTTGCACTCGTTTAACTTCCAGGATCTTGCGATCCTAATGAGCACAGCCCTGATTGCACATGTATAAAAGTTGTCTGTGAGTGTGTGTTTAGCTATTATCAGGTTGGAGGAATGCAGATGTGAGGCGGGATGCAAATAGCAGGCGCACGGCAGTTTATAATCCCACATTAGATTAGAGGTACAGCCTTCTAGCAGCTGAGCCAGGGTCAGATCTCCCAACTGCACTGCCTCTCGCCCAATGTGTCCTGTTTGTTCCCTCTGCAGGGCCCTTTGCACACTGCCATCTAGTCATGAACCTGAGCACAGCAGCTTTATCACACACACGCTCACACACACACACACACAGAGTTGGAATAAATTAAGACGAATGAGCCCAGACAGGTCCACCACACTCGTACGCATGCATACGTAGACACACATACAACAGACCTTGTAGGTTTCGCGGGGGAAAAACAAGCAGCTCCTGTGCCACCTTAACTCAGATTAATGTTGGTGTTGCAGCACTGTCTAGTCAGCCATGCCAGGACTTTCCAACAGGTGTTGTACGGGCGCATCAGGTTAACGCCTGGTGGGTTCCATTGGCAAACAAGGCAACTCGAAGAGCAACCTCTCCTTGCCGTGTGTTGCCGTGCTGGTTTCAAAAAGAATAGTTTTAAATCCAGAACAGCTGTCTGGACCATCTTAAACACATGCATTTTGGGAATTGTAAAAACAGCTTCAGATCAACCACAGAAGCTGCAACTCAAAGCTCACCAAAAATGAAAAAAGGGTCAGGACAAGAAATATACTTACAATGAGGTTCAAGGCCTCGAAAATTACTGATCATGCACCAACCACTAATTGAATTTTGTGAAGGTGCCCTTGTTCTACTGACGATATGAAAAGCTGTGATGAGCATAAGTCTAGTGTGACGACCCGCCCACTGGCTGGCTGTGTTCCTGCTCTACGTTGGCTTCCTGGTGGGAGAAGCTAGACGTTCACCTGCTGATTGGCGCCTCCAAGAAGGCTTTAAAGACATCACTTCTGGGAGGGTCTCTCTCTCTATTATTATTATTATTATTATTATTATGATGGATATTATTATTATTATGGATATTACTACCCTCACCATCAAGTCATGTCAACTTCGACTGTCATTGTCAACTTTCTCTACTCTCTATCATGTATTCTATTCTCTATTCTATCCTCCATGTTCTCTTCTCTTTTCTGTTCTTTATTCTCTATTCTATTCTTTATTCTCTGTTCTATTCTCTCTTATCTGTTCTCTGTTCTCTAGACCCAGGATCAGTGCAAGAATGAATGTGGCAAGCTCACAGCAGTATATGGAACAGGTAGAGTGGAACAACTACAAATTAAAAATATAATAACCATACCAGCGCGAGGTCTCTGCACTTGACAATAGCTAGCATGAAATGATGAACCATAAATAACAAGTAAAGGCTCGGAGCCCAAATGGAGTCTTCTCTTGAGTGTCGGAAGAAGTGTGTTTATGGACTTTATTGTCAATCAGACTGTCAAAAATGAAAAACTCTATTGCATAGTATTTTACACCTGAGTGACTGTGATGGGATTGTCTGCCAGAATGTGTGAACGTTTGATTGTGTGAATGATGAGTTACTCTTGCTTCTGGACTCCGTGGAGTGGCTTTCCAGGACGTGCCATGTGGGAAGACAAATGTACAGCTTGTTGTACTGAAAAGGAAATTGATCCTTAGAGTATATTGTGTGTGTTAATGATGTTCTGACAAACTTGACAGGATCCATTAGCTCGAGAAGAAAAAGTACTATCTGGTGTATGAAGCGACATATTTTTTTAGATGTTATTAAAACACGGAGGACAGCTCTGAAATATGTCTAAGCATTTCAAAAACACAATTGAGAAAACAGAACCATGCCAAGAGAAGTCCCTTGGCTGTCCTTAAAAATATGATGTAGTCTTAGTCCACTTATCTGTCATACATTCTACCTAATCATGTATTCCTAAGGAAAATGTGTTTTATTGGACCTAATCAACAGTGGTAATAAGAGTTTGTTGATTCTAAAAGGATAAAACGATTCATGTAACATTCCATTTCTGTTTCTCCTGTGTTCCGTGTCTCCTATGTCTCCTCTGTGTCTTCTGTCTTAATTGTTTAATTCCCTGCACCTGCCCTCAGCCACTCGTGTCTCGTTACTGTCTGATGTCGTACACCTGTGTTTCCCCCCTGTATATTGTGTCAGTCTTTCCCTTGTCTGCTGTTGGATTGTTGTCTATGGCTGTCATCCTGTCCATGTTCCTGGTTCTACCTGTTTACCCTGCCTGTCCAGAACCTGTATTCTCTGCCTGCCCCTTTTTTACCTTGTTTTTGTGAAACTTTTTACTCATTAAATAGTGCTTTTTTTGTTATTTCATATTGCGTCCCAGCCTGTCTCTCTGCGCCTGAGCCTCACCCCATCACAAAGACGTGTCAATTCATGTTGTCTTGTTCATTGCCTCATATTTCGCTTTGGTGTTTGAAGGTAATATGTGTGGAATCAGTGTGGAATCGTCGCGTTTTTTGCTAGTTTTTTTTGCTTGGTCGCTGGTTCCAGAAACGTGTTGAGTAAGCCAAATTATGATAATCATATATATTTATTTTTAAATGTCTGACTGATTCTTGCAGCCCAGGCTCTGTTGTTAAATTTGATGTGTGACATTAATATATTATATATATGTATTTGCTTGTTTTTTATAGCAATAAAGAGTGCAGACCCCCTAGGGGGTCTACGGTTTGAAAACGGTTGTCATTAACTTTTTTAATTCCTTTATGTACATGTCAGCTGAATCGGGTGAAGCTCAATTTCAACTAAATGAGCAAATGTTCTTGCAGTGACAAGTAACTGAACACACACACACACACACACACACACACACACACACACGCACACGCACACGCACACGCACACGCACACGCACACACGCACACGCATGGCAGGACAGCTGCTGCATAGTAATGATGAGGTCTACTCAGCTCTCCCCTGAGAAACACTGAAACTATGCTAAGCAGTTTCGATTGGACACCAAAGAAAACTCCTCCGTTCAGCTTTGGGTCGGAAGAAGAGGCGACGGGGGGAAAGCATGAATGTACTGCTAGCGGGGAGAAGGGGAAGAAGTGATTGAGAGAAAGAATGAAAGAACGGAGTCATGTCATCCTTGTTGCAGGTCAGCCTCTGTGTTACTGAGTGTGAATGCCTTGAGTGTGACCAGTGATTCGTTCTCCTGAATCCTGCATGGCCTATACATCAGTTGCACTTGAATGGCACTTATGCTATTACTTATAGTTTAAATGATGGTATAACTTATGGTATTTTTGTAGTTTGGCTTTCTTGAAAATGTCACTTTCTTGATTCTTGTTGTTCTGAGTTTGTACTCATGGTTGAAGCGTCAGCTAAATGATATGTAATGTCATGTAAATCATGAAACATCACATTTCTTTACCTGCATTTGCCAAATCTTCTCACTCAATCATATTCATGTGTGTATGCCCAAAGGTGTCTGTGTGTGTCTGTCGGTACATCTCTGCAGGGTTGTGTGTTTCTCCTTCTTACCCATATATTATTTAAGGCATCATGCAGTATTAATCGGAGGTTTGTCCCTCCAGTAGCAGCGTGTCCTCAAGGTAGTCTGTTGCTCGCAACTGATTAATCTCCATTAACGGATTCTGCATTCATATGCAAAAGTAGGAGTTCATAGTCGGTGTAGTCGTGACCAATTACGTGGAGCAGCCTTTGGGTGAAAGCAGGTCAAGAGACCGTCTGAAGAGCGAAAGAGGCAACATGTACTGGCTGATATTCAATCTGTGAATACCGCAATTCCTGATGATGTTGTTTTTGACTGAGGGTCACATCCCCCTGATGAAAGCTCATCACTTCAATTCTAAAATAAAGTGGACATTACAAACTAAGGAAGGAAGGAACCGAGTTATGATTAAGTAGATATGCAATCGAATAGTAAAAGCAAAAATGAAAAGTCATGTATAGAAAGTTGAGACACTAATGACCAACAATTTTATCAAAAGGGTGGAATAATGTGATTGACCTGAAACAAGAAATTAGCATATCTGTTTAAAAAAGAACAGGAAAATAATAATTGTGCCAAAAAAAACTTGTATTACACCCCTCTAGATTTATTTCAGCTTCCTTTATTGGAATATTACACAATGAGACAACTAATCAACCAGCCAGGTGCACGTATACAAAGCTTTGCTGTAAAAAGAATGAGAGAAAAACATAATCATTCACAAGATGTATCACTAATGCCCTTAAATGTGTGAATGAACACACACACACATGCTTGCAGAACACATATCAAAGGAACACACTCCTAACAACAGCAATGTTTGAGGTAGTGCCAGTTAACAGAGTTAACATGCTACCTTTGAGCTTAATTGCTCAATTAAATTAATGAGTTGGTTCCAGAACCAAGAGAAAAAGACATAAAACCATCATCATCATCCCCACAGAAATGATAATTACAGATCTCTCTCTCTCTCTCTCTCTCTCTCTCTCTCTCTCTCTCTGTCTCCTCTTGGAACTCTCTGGAAAACTGCAGTGGGTCATATGGAACAAGTTTAGTTGAATAGTGCCTTAGGGAACACAGGCCCTCCTTGCTGTCTCTGAGCAGCTTCACTCTGCTAGAGCAGCCTCTCTCTCCTCTGTCCTTATCCTTCTAGACCTTTCTGCTGCATTTGACACCGTGAACCACCAGATCCTTCTCTCTTCTCTTCAGGACCTGGGGATCTCAGGCACAGCACTCGCTCTTTTCTCTTCCTACCTCACCGACCGCACTTACCGGGTAACTTGGAGAGGATCTGTATCTGATCCTTGTCCTCTCACTACTGGGGTTCCTCAAGGCTCCGTCCTGGGTCCCCTCCTCTTCTCTCTGTACACCAATTCTCTCGGCTCTGTCATTCGTTCGCATGGCTTCTCCTACCACAGCTATGCCGATGACACCCAACTGATCTTCTCGTTCCCACCGTCCGAAACACAGGTGGCGGCGAATCTCTGCCTGCCTGACTGACATCTCTCAGTGGATGTCTGCACACCACCTGAAGATCAACCCTGACAAGACCGAGCTCCTGTTCCTACCAGGGAAAGGTTCCCCCACTCACGATCTGACCACCACCTTCAACAGCTCCGTGTTGGCCCCTACCCTGACTGCCAGGAGCCTCGGGGTGATGCTAGACAGTCAACTCTCCCTGACGGCCAACATCGCTGCGACATCGCGTTCCTGTAGGTACATGCTGCACAACATCTGGAGAATACAACCTCTTCTTACCCAGAAGGCGGCGCAGGTTCTGGTCCAGGCTCTGGTCATTTCGCGCCTCGACTACTGCAACTCCCTTCTGGCTGGTCTACCTGCTAAGGCCATCCGGCCTCTGCAGCTCATCCAGAATGCAGCAGCTCGACTGGTCTTCAGCCTCCCGAAATTCACCCACACCACTCCGCTCCTCCGCTCTCTTCACTGGCTACCGGTGGCGGCCGCATCCGCTTCAAAACATTGGTTCTGGCGTACCGTGCTCTGAACGGATCGGGCCCCGTCTACATGCGGGATGTGGTCACACCGTACACCCCGGCACGTTCGCTCCGCTCGGAAACAGCCAACCGACTTGTGACTCCGTCACCTCGAGCTAACCACTCGAAATCCAGACTGTTTGCTGTCCTGGCTCCTCAGTGGTGGAACGAGCTCCCCACTGACACCAGGACAACAGAAAGTCTCTACATCTTCCGCCGAAAACTGAAAACGCACCTTTTCCGACTATATCTGGATTAATCACAGACTTGCACTTTGGTAGCACTTGAATGGCTCTTATTATGGTACTTTTGTAGTTTGACTATGTTGAGGAAATGTTACTTTCTGTATTCTTGTTGTTCTTAGTTTGTACTCTAGGTTGAAATGCACTTATTGTAAGTCGCTTTGGATAAAAGCGTCTGCTAAATGACATGTAATGTAATGTAATGAAAAGTCTCAGATCCTTTAATTGGGGCTTCATAAGTTTTTTCCTCCCGACACACAACAGGGAATACAGGCCGCTTGTTGTAATGAAGATTAATAAGTGGAACGGTTTCTCCGTCTCGTCGGTGTGATGTTTGTGATTTCTCATCCGTGCTGCTCTTACTGTATGTCACAGTAACATGCAGCAGACGTCCTCACGTCTCACGTATGAACTAATTAGTGAGCTCTCAATGGAGAGTCACATAGGGAGAGGAACTCTTGGATCTGAGTCTTGTATAGCTGTAAATTCATTACAACGTTGTGTTTATTAGCCGGTGGCTATGGCTCAGGAGGTAGAGCTGGGCGTGCTTTACAGTTTATCACGGTTGTTAACACCCAAAAAGCGAAAATTCGGCACAATTTGCACAACTTTCTCTTCATGTACCAATCGTTTGACCCAATTCATTTACACATCCCTTGTTGTCAAAACACTACACACAATGTTCATTTGTTGCACACACTTCTCAAGTAAAATCTCAAAGCATCAACCTACAACACACGAGTAGTCAAATCTCTAAACATTCAGGTCTTTTTGAGAAATGTGCACTCAGGACTGCAGCATGAAAGTGCCTTGAGCCTTTGTTTTGTTTGATGAGCAATGGAGAACGTGGCAGATAACAACAACCAGAGAAGGAGAGGGGTCAGAGTGAGAGGAGGCGAAGGGGCAGAAACGTCATTGTTGAGGTCCCCGGTCAGCGTGGTGGGAACATCACGATGTGTGCTGCGATGAATCCACATGGGATCTTGCACCGTCATGTCCACCTCGGGGCCTACTATAACACCGCCCGTCTCCTCGTCTTCCTAGATGGCCTGCATGACCTGCTGGTACCACCTGGCCAAATAGATGACCAGCAGCAGGTCGATCATGTTGTCATCTAGGACAATGTGAGTCTCCACCGGGCTGCTCAAGTGCGCGAGTGGTTCCAGGACCACCCACATTTTTCCATTCTGTACCTTCCACCTTTTTCACCCTTTGAGCAGGCCGGTTTACAGTACTGTACTGTTGTCTCTGTGTACCAGAATAAACCTTTTTTGTTTCATATTTGTGTGCTGTTTTAAGTTTGACTATGAAAAAATTCGGCCTACACTGAGACATGTTACAAAAGGAGAAATGTCTCATTCTCCAGAGTCGTTGTCATTCTTATGATGTGTTCCATTTCGATGATTGTGTTTTCAATTTTGCCCTTCTGTGTGCTGTAAATGCTTGGTAGTGTGCAGCAAATGATTAGTTGTGTGTACTCAATGAATGTTTTGAAAAAATGGCTGTGTGTACCAAATAGAAAAACAAGTTCCATTTTGTGAACAGTTAAGAGATTTGATGGCAAAGAGTCATCTTGCAAAGGGAGTGTCAGGTTTAGCATTTTGTGTTTGAGGTTTTCAGTTTTCAGTATGCAGTTTTGAGAAAAGACGTTATTGTTTTGAAAAACGTGTGTTAACAATTGTGAAAAACTGTAATGACGAGGTTGGTGGTTGGATCCCTGGCTGCTCCTGTCTGCATGTTGACGTGTCCTTGAGCAAGATACTGAATACCAAGATGCATGCTGGGTTCTTCCCATTATGTGTGACATGTCCCTTCTTTAAGAGGGTATAGCTATAAAGCGGATGGCATGTCTTTGCCATCGCGATGTCCTAAACGCTGCCAATGACTGCAGCATTGTGTGGAACGAGCCCTGACAGGAATGTGAGTTAGAGGGTGTTCAAAGAAGCAACGTTGGCCTCTAGTTGTGTTTAGATTTGCTCGATCAAAAGTTATTAAATTGTATTTCTACGTATAACACGCATAAACTGCGAGAGACATGGGCACACTAGTCCAGTAACCATATCAATGGAGTCTACAGAGTGTTACAAATAACATATGTAAAGACAGACATTAAGCTTTGGAGGAAATGCATACTAATTCATTGTAACAATATGTTACCTATTCTACCGCCATCCTTTTTTAACTCTACTGTCTTTGTTTCTCTTTTGATTCTACACATTAGAAACAAAAAGGGACACAAATAAAACAAATAAGCAACCTAACCAATAAACCTCTGCACCAAGTCATTGCAGTCTATAAAGTCCACATGCTGCAAAGAAAACAAAATATTTCCAAGAAAGTCCACTTGGGAGTGATGCAAAGGGTAGCAGGGGTTCAGCAAACATAGGAGTGACATTTCTACCACGAGCACATCTGTATGCTCAACTCTCTGGAGTGGATTGATACACAAAAGACACTTCTGGGAAGTCTCAACAACCTTTATTTTCTCTAAAATTCCTATAGGCTTAGCTCCACTTTTCAACGTTGTTGTCTTTGAAGTTGGGTGTTTGTTGTGCTCTCTTTGTAACGGCTGCCATTACACTGTCGAAGCATGTAATCTGGACTTGGGAGATAAATGAGAGTAGTTGGAAGAAAGAAAAAAGAGGAAAATGTAGATAACATAGTCCTAATCTGCTTGTCATATGACCCGATTAAACCACAAATAGTCGGGCGAGTAAAGCGCTGTCAGTTCTGTTTGACAGGGTTCATCCACATGCTGATCAGTGGATCTCCAGGACCTTTCCATGACTTTAAACCAAATTTCCATGATTCAATATTTTGTGAAAACTTTGTGTATACTTAAAAAAGTGAGAAGATGTATTATTTAAACTAACAATGAGAATTCCAATGCATACCGTATATATTTTCTGTGTAAAATAACGTTTGAATTTAACACATTTGCATTACTTTTTTTTTTTTAAAGTAATGGAAAATTACTTTTCCAGGCCTGAAAATAGCCATTTAAAAATTCCATGACTTTTCTAGTCTTTCCATGACCATACAAACCCTGTTTTGAATAAAGGGTTGAAAATTAAATAATAATAAAAAAATCTGATTTATCGATTAATTAAAAAAATAATCAACAGATCAATCGATTATCAAAATAATCGTTAGTTGCAGCCCTAGTTACTGTAACACTGGTAGAGCATCATAACACATATGTATGATGGCAGCGTTTGCATGTGAAATAGATGAATGACTGAATAAATACATCACAACGTCCGACTGCAACATTTACTGTAAATACGGGCCCAAAGAAATGAGGTATAGAAATAACATATGTGGCACAAATAGTTTCCTATAATTTTCATTTTGTAATTATAATCTACTTCGCATAAATGTGTTTTCATTCCTCCATTTTTTGGGACATGGGAAATAGCCCTCCTCGTATAAGAGTGAAAGTGGACCTCTTCAGTTAATGGTTACACCACAAAAGAAAAATTACCCTGAACAGTGTTTAAGAGCAAGTTCACGTATTACATCATCATGAATAACGTGGGCGGTCATTCAGAGTGCCCATCCACTCAAATTGCTCTGCCAACAATGTTAAATATTCTATCCTCTCTCACATGTACACATGGTTCTGCATATCAAGGCTGTTGTTGACGCATTCAACCACGTATGTGTCCTTTCCACATACTATTCAGAACGATGTGTAAATGTGCGGTTGAAGGATTTTCCTGCACTTGTGTAAGAGTGTAATTGTTCCACAACACGGCATGCTCATATTACATGCGTGTGACACGGCATCACTAAGACGGGATATGCTGATTAAGAAGATTTTCATACCACTTCAGTTTTAAATGCCTCTTGGCAGGATAATCTACGTTTCCTATCTCAAACCTCTCTGTCTGTCTGGATCGGGCTAATACATATAATTTAAGGATTATTGCTCTAATGTGGTGAGACACCAATGTATATGTTCAGGTTCCTTCCTTGTGGTAATCTAGGAAGTAAACTAGGAAGCAAGGAATCTCATTATGTGTGTGTATGTGTCCTTCACATACTAGAGAACCGTTCGTCCAATGTATTTCACACTAGGTCCCAAGGGAGTGTTGTGTCAAATGTGTCCCAACTTGGACACACTTTGAATATGAATGAACTTTGAAAAAACAAGAAAAAGCACGTCTGCACGTTCTCTCTGTGTTTGCATGCATAGTGTGTTTTATTCCCCTTCTGGGCAAACAACGTATGGCAAATCAAATTCGAGGGTCATAAAATGGGTATTCCGTGCTGGATCGGTTCAGGCCCGGGTTACCAACTCTATGGAAACAGATGATCGGCTGTGGCGCCCCCACATGGGATGGGAGCAACCAAAAGAGGAAGAACAAAAAACATATTTGTCTATTAGCACAACCCATATGGCCTACGACTGCATGCAATTTGCTGACTAACGCACAGACACACAAACATTTCTTTCTGTTCTTCTGACCTGGGTTTACTAATTACAGTCCATATGGCCACACACACACACACACACACACACACAGACAATAATGACGCTAACTTATGTATAACATCTGCACCTACTTCTAAACAGGTCTATGGCCAGAGATCAAACACATGCACATACGGTATATGCAAGTGTGTGACACTATACTAATAATGTATGGTTCATCAAGAATACACACATTAAACTGACAGCAGGCCTCATTTGTTCAACCATCTCCTTTATACACAGAGAATAAATAATAGTGCTTATGAAAAACATAAAAATGCTAATTTGAAATAATGGCGTCATTGCAGCCATTTGTGTTAAATAAAAAAAAAAGCAATTTCCATATCAGTAAACCTGCTGAGAAACTGACGAATGGGTGTTTGAACTATACATCTTGAGGGCACTTGGGATGCGGCATCTTCCATTTTGGAAACTATTCTCAACATGTATCCATTCCATTGCCAATGATGGGGTTTGTGTGAGTGTACACACCAGTCGGGTTCAATATTCATGCCTGTGCTTGTGTGCCTATGCTAGATGATTGTGTGTGTGTGTGTGTGTGTGTGTGTGGGGGGTCCTATCCAGATGGTCCTATCCTGCTCCTGTCTTGAAGCAAGAGCCCGATTCATGCAAAATAATCCTTGCATAACAAGAAACCCTCTCCGCTTGAAAGGCAGACATTGGAGCATGAGAGAATAATTCGGAACAATTGTAATGCTTAAATTAATAAATCAGACAGATGTACGATTCAAAGGACGCTCCAAGAGGAAAAATGGCGTCTCTGACTGACTCACTTGTTATTTAAAATAACATGCATACATATATATGGTATGCACGTTTGTACATATGCGAACGTGGACCAATCTGTTAACGAGTCATGCACCACAAATGAAACACAGTGGAAGCGGTGCGTATGCAACTTGCCAGATGGCATCACTGTCTTTCAACATGACAGCCTTGCTGCTGCTGAGCAGTCAGCCAAATCTACCACAGCTTTGACCATGCAAAACTCCCCGTGTTAAAAAAACAAATACACACACACACACATAATATTTATAATAATAAGGGAGCTAACTCATTTATATTAGGCACAAAATAAAAAATCTCAGTTGTGTAACATGTGGCCCTCCACCTTAAAACAACTCTCTTGGCAGAGATCAGTGTACGTACACAATTCTGTGTGACATTAAACAAGTACCGGATGTGCATTAGGAATACACTTTTTCCATTTTCCTTTACCATGTATACTCAGAAGGCTTTCATCTCTGGAGAGTATACAATGACAGAGCACCGTTGGCAACTCATTTGAACATAGAGAATAGCTGCTATGTCGGCCACTTGGGTTGAGGCATATGTCATTTGCAAAAACCACGCAACAAATGTATCCATTCAATTTCGGGGTACATTTTGGGAAACAGTCGTGTGTGCGAAAAAAGATAACCGAGTCTCACGTTCACCCAACTAAGAGCTAGCAGCCATGACGCGGCGCACATTGCCGTGGACACGTACAGCCCGGTTAGTCTCCTGCCTGTGCCTGACGTACCCTGTCAGGGTTTCCGCCAGGTGAACCTCCGTGTGTGTGACCTCATGGCGAGTATGCGGTTAGCTGAGATGTTATAGCTGACATTGTATGTTGTAACTGCACACTTTTGCTTTTTTGTCTTCGTAATTAAATGAGACGACTCGTCAAGATCCAAGACAAGTCCCTGTGTCTTGCCTGCTTCACTACCTCCTGATGGAGGTGAAGGGGGAAAGCCCTGAAGTTAGCAACAACTACACCCTGCTTAGCTGACAGCAATAAAGGGTTACAAGTTTATGAAGGTCAAAGCGGGTGATTTAACATGTGCCAAAGAACATTAAAATAATTCCATTACATTGCTGCTGCATCAAAGTACTGCTTAGGGAAAGAAAGAATGGGTTCCTCCTCATGGAGAACCGTCATATGATATCTGTTTTTCTCTGTGACATGCTGGGTAATGTTTTGTTTTTGGCTTCAGGGACTTTAGGACTGGTGGATTTTGAAACAGGAGAGGGGGAACAATACCGTTAGAGATGCGCATATAGGCAAACACACATGCAGGAACGGGCAGGTGCACGCTCACACACTTCAGCACATGAATACGATCCGTCCTTACATCCCCTTACACCCTCCTGTGCACTCATCACAGTTTTGAAATAGCCTCGCAGTTTCTAGGAGATGTCGCTGCGCATAAAATGACAGCGACATCTCCAAAGGCAAGAGCTGACTTTTCCATGCTGAGAGTGCAGTTGTAGTTTCTCTGGTCTCAACGCACACACACAGACACACACACACAGACACACATAAACACACATAGAGACACACACACACACACACATGCAGGAAAAAGACACACTATCCATTTGGGTGTCTGGGTTAACATTAGGACATGAATTGCTTCGAGGGTTTCCAATAATATATATATCCCATAGAGGGGAAACTAACAGGCCATGTTTTATGTTTGAATACTGATGGCTGTGATATATATATATATATATATATATATATATATATATATATATATATATATATATATATATATATATATATTCCTACGGTGCAATCTCTACAGTCTACAGCATGACAACAATAAACTGCCATGTAAGAAATAGCACACAGAAAGGTGGCCTGATGAATTGGACAAGATAAAGATCGAGCCATGTTTTTTTGCCCAAGATGGAGACAAAGTCCATCATTTCCTATACTAGAAAATATCAAAGTGCAGGATTGCTACTCAAAGAAGAAAAAACTAAATCCCAAATTCCAATGCGACAACACTTATAACTAGAACGGGTACTCGGTAGAGCGCATACCTTCGCCGCAGCCACATTTTGGCATTAGTTGCATGACAATTGGATTGGATTGGACCGTGCTATGGTAAAAAGAAGACTTTGACCTTTTCATGACCTTGACCTTTGACCCGATCGATCCCAAAATCTAATCAAATGGTCCCCGGATAATAAGCAATCATCCCACCAAATTGCATGCAATTCGGTTTAATACTTTTTGAGTTATGCAAATAAAACACAAACACACACAACACACACACAAACACACGCACAAACACACACACATACAAATAAACACACACACGTACAAATAAATACACAGCGATAAAAACATAACATTACACATTTTTTATGCAAAGGTAACAATGGTTAAAGTTTTAACTAGAACTATGTTTGAGGTGTCCCAATAGGCAACGTCAGCCGGTAACCAACTCTCTCCTCCTCCCAATCCCCGGAGGCCATGGTCTAATATGCAAATGAGCCCAACTATGGCGATTATGCAGTCTACTCAGGTGTTGAGCTGCGATCTAGCTCACAGGCCTGGGCTCAATCTATTTAGCCCTGTCAACTCTAACATTCATAACGAGGAAATTTGGTCGCTCCAGGCTCCAAATGAACTTTCACTCGTGACATACATAGAATGTGGACTGCAGCCCATTATTGGGTTTCTGACCAATAGTTTATTAATTGTGCTCGAAATGATGAAGATAATAACTGCTGTAAAAGTGCTGAAAAAGATCCAACCACAAAGTTCTTGCTGTTCATCCATCCATCAAATTAAGTGTGGTTGTATATGAATGTGTGTGGGTGGGTGGAGGAGAATTTCACCAAAGAGTTCCTGCTCTACCTTCATCCATCAAACTAAGCAGCATTAGAGGAAGCTGTGTGTCCCATCAATTATTCCCTCAGCACATCTATTATTGATGACTGCTACTTAAAATAAGACACTGAAGGACTGACAAGGCAGTGAGTTAAGTGAAGGCTCTGGGTTGGAGGGCCCGTCTATGAGTTGGTGTATGTGTGTATGCATGTGTGTGCCTGGACCTCCAGTTCCTTACAGTGTATGAGCCACATATAGGCTCCAGGGCTCTCAAGTGTCACGCATTGAGTGTGAGACTCACGCATTTCGGTCTTAACTCCCGCACCACCACACATCGTATTTCTCAAGCTGAAAAAAACTCTTGTCTATTTAATGTTTTAATGTGCCGCAGCGCCAACATGAGCTGCCCTCACCGTGGAGGAATCAAGCGCTCCCCTGAGTTCTGCTCTGAGGTGCCGCTTATCAGACAATCAAAATAAAGAAATGGGCTACACAATAACCAATTAGAAAACAGACGTATCTGTTGTATCTGGGTTAGAATTAATCCAGCAACCAATGAAAATAAAGCATCTTAGAATTGCGCGCGACTGATATCCTAAAGTTTCGTTCTGGGGGGTGGGGGGGGGGGGATATGCTGATGGATATGTCTCACGCTTGCCTGAATTTTCAAAACTTGAGAGCCCTGTCTAGGTAAGTTACGTTCGACGAGGGGATTTCCTGGAATATGGAAAGAAAAAATAAAGAAAAAGAGGAGCAGAACGTAGCGAGCAGCTGACAATTTAATTTGCACAGTTGCCAATGTATCCATTGTGGAGGGCTAACTTCCCTGTACTTAGCTGTGATGGCTAAACCGAGCAGAGGAGTAGTGATGCTACGAAGCAGAGTGAATGAGGACAATTTAACTACGCTATGCTTCATGCACACGCTCTTATCAGAGCAAAGGAAATTGCTTTACTATTGCCAGATGAGTGACAGCTTTGTTCGGACCGTTTTCTGTGAAAAGTGTCGCGCGGAGTCACACGGTAGAATTAGCAAGCTAGCTAGCTAGCCAGCGGACAAATAGCTAGCTAATTCATGTTTTAACACACTCAACATGCTGACGATCAAAGGGGAGTCTCATTGTGCTCACTCTGCAGAAAAGACTTAACTTCAATCATTGTCCATCTGTGTTTTATGTGACTGCTCTCAGAACACCGGAGTTTTTAATTTCTTCATTTGCCAAATTGTCCCAGAACATTAATGCGTAAATCAAATTAAATGATGTCTACTCCGTTGCTATTAAGCCTTAATAAAACAGTTACATTTTGTCTTCCCTCTGGATAGTAATGAGATTATGAAATGATCAGAAGCTACACTACTAATAATGATTAAATTGGATGGCATGCGAGGAAAGATAGAGGTATGATCACATTTGAGTGATTTGGTGAATATGATCTCATTATTTAAAGTAAATCTCCCATCAGTGGCAACGGTCTCCCCTGGTAGGTTAGGACTTGTAAATTCAACAGCTCTTCTTACAGTTTGGCAAACCCCACCCATTAGACAAGTCCTACCTCTGCTTTACTTCACTGTTTCTGTATCCCTCACATCACGCTGCAAGACTCCCTCCCTTTCCTTTCGATCATCTTCTCCTCTTCTACTTGTTCTCCAACCGTGCAAACATCCCACACACCTCTGTACCGCTCCCTGTTTGTTTAAATCTTCTCTCCGAGCTTGCCTACAGTCAACTTTCTTCACCTGTCAAAAGCACAACAATCAGCTAATCATCATTGTGTTCACGTACACTCAAGAGCACATCCACAGTGAACCGCTTTGTGTTTCTCCCGCACCTCTAATGTTGTTTCTTTATTTAATCACAGGTGGGTAAATACTTATTTCAGCTCATCGAACAAACGATTATGCTTAATGGCAACGACAAAAGTATCACACATAATGGATGCTGTCAAAACCCTTAATTTACGTGACTTCCCCTGAACACATTCATTATGGTTATACTAACAGTCCAAATTGAATCTGGCAAGTCTTTGCACTCTATTACAAATCTGAATTGCTCTGTTTACTGTAAATCAAAATATTCACCAGCTGGGGTTTCCAACTATTGTTTTAAAACTGTGTGCTCACTCGTCTCTTTCCGCTCGCTCTCCCTCCCTGTGTCTGGTCCTGTCTTGTCTCAAAGCATGCCAGTGGCCATGTCTCTCCTTGTGTGGCCAGCTGTGTCACAGGTGATCCATCACCACAGGTGGAGGTTTATTATTGGCCCAGCCCCATGGGCCCGCCGATCCTGACAAATCAGCTTTAAATGCCAGCCGTCAGCCGAATGCTCTGATTGGTTCTGACATGCGCAGCGCGTCTTATGCCAGCTTCATGCCCCCTAGACCACAAAAACAAGGTGTAGACAGTTATGTGTGTGTGTGTGTGTGTGTGTGTGTGTGTGTGTGTGTGTGAGTGTGCGTGTGTGTGTGTGTGTGAGTGTGTGTGAGTGTGTGTGTGTGTGCCTTCCTCTTCTACAATATTCAGCACCTGCTGTTGGGGGGTTATGCCTCTCATTTCTTCACACTTGTTCACCTGGCTCAACAGGACACAGTAAAGTGGTCAGCTAAAAGTGTGTGTGTGTGTGTGTGTGTGTGTGTGTGTTCATGTGTGTCACGCCACATTTGCTCCTAAATGCTCATTCAGCACATTTCTGCTCAAAACTCAACCTTCTTAGGTGACCAAGGTTTCCTCCAGAATGAAACGGTTTCTGCTTACCAAAAGCTTTAAGGACTATTTCTTGTAAATCTCCAAAGTTGGTCAACATTAATGTGGTCATTAACTTTCACACACTGTCAGATTTGCCCAGTCGACTCTTAACTATTTTCATTCTGTTACCAAGATATTATGAAATATTAGACTGTGCATGATCTTGTTCTTTTTCATTTAGCCTCTCACAGGCTGATCTGCACACAGCTCCTTTCCTTCAGAGACGATGACCCGCAGCATCCCATCATCAAGCTGTTTACACCAAAAGGCAGGCATGGGCCGTAAGTGCTTCACATAAACTGGTTACTGCCAGTTAAAATTGGAGCCAAATGGGTTTGAGAGTTTCTCCATTACTTTGTCTTTCTAAAAGCGAGGTGTAATTTGTCAAAATAAGAGTGTTGTTTAAATGTGTTATGAGTGCCATCCATTGACAAACAATAGACGCTCTATAGATTGTAATAGTTTTTCCAAGTAATCTTGTAAATGTCAATCTCTTGATGGAAAAGGCTTGGTCCAATAACATTGTAAGAAAGTCATAAGGGTGCTTCTTTAAAGGGCTCAGGTGGACAGGATGTGCTTTGTTCAGTGTACAGCTTTGCTGCGAACATAGCTTATAAATCAGTTAAATACATTGTTCAGAAAAGAGTTATTTTGTAGGATGAATCGTGAGCGCCATGTTCAAAAGCGAGAGCAGACTGCTGTGTATAAAGGGTTTCCCAGTGCAGCTGTTGTCTTGGCGCATTCATCAATATACTCATGTGGGTGACATGCAAACATTAGGTCAGGTTTTCTGGTCAAACAAGACAAGCTTTTCTCTCAATTAGTTATTTGCTCAGGGTCAACCCTTTTTACACAGCACTGCCCACATTGCAGAAATCAATGCTACCCTGTAAATACGTATAAATATTGCTGTCGGTTGAAAACAAGGTGAATATACAATAATCTGGATGTATTTAAGAATACAGACTGGCACATACACAATGAAGAAGATACATCTCTTCTTACTGTAAGTGTGTTGTGTTTCTTTGTTTTCCAGCTGTCTCTCCGTCTCAATCTTGTCCCTATGTTCACCGCATTGTGCCAAGTGCCTGGGTGTCAGTATTATGGATGGATAAAAGAGGATCAAAGGCATACCAAATTCATTTTAAAAGGCTTCCACCGTCTGCCGTATCGTGATATGAAATAAAACCCAGCTCTGTTTAGTGCTTTGCTTTCATGATAGCCTCATTATAAGAGGGCTTATGATTCATGCATTTCTGCTAGCTAAAAATAAGCCTGTCTGGTGACAAGTAAGCACCCACAAAATCCAACCCTCAACCTTACCTGTTTAAGACCATTTACACAGGTGATATAGGACAACAGTCAGCAGAAATAGTGTGTGTAGTCTAAACATGTCTGGGTTAGTGTGACACACAGATAAACAAGAGAGAGAAAAGCCTCGTCCACACATGGCTCCCCGTAGACTGCTGCTCAGGGCAACACACACATAGTCACAGCAAACAACCTCCGGGGGGGGGGGGGGGGGGGTCACATTGAGAAAGAACATGGCGGGGGTGAGGAACTGTAACTCTTGGAATGCAATTAGTGTGAAAAGTTTTAACTACCACCGTTCATCTTCAGGAAAAGTTGTCTTTGTTCTACCGAGTGTCCATGAAATAAAAGTCTAACTTTGGAACGCGGCTCAAGCACACTGACACAACCCTCACACAGCATGTTTGCATGTGTGGGATTGTGTATGAGTCAGATCTGCTTCGGCCCACTCTCATAGCGGGGGGGTCCTAGGCATCAGAAGTGTTAAACAGTCCGACTTCTCTCAGTGATTAGCCTCTTCCAGCAATGACGGTTTTGTTCACCCCCTCGTTTCTCACCAAAAGCTAAGAATCGAGACCACCCACCCATGTGTGTTAGTCGTAATAACAGCTTCATAATGACGACAATTTACAAGTTATCAAATGAGAGGAGGAGCATTTGCCTAATGCTGCTCGGGTGTTAATGTGTGAAGTAGGGGTAGAAAAAAGGAGACGTTTCGGGAATGTGAGGCAGAAACCCTATTGTCTTCAACGCTGAGCAGAAAGTCTGCACGGATGTTGGAGTTTGACACGAGAGCTGTTGGGTTCATCCCAATCTACCGCCAATTTAATATTGATTTCCTTCATAGATGGTGGCAATGCTTTCCTAACCTAAAATAACATTTCAGTTGCATAAACAAAACCTTAACAATTGGGACAGAAGCTCAGAAACAGCATACCTAGATAATAAAGGCCTATGTCAAGAACAGTTAGCGGGAACTCGGGTCTCTGCACATTGATGAGAATGGAGTACTGCAAATCACACAGACGCAGACTAACTTAATGTGTTGTTCACACTACATGACTTTAGCCCCAATTTTCTACTCCGGACAGTTTTTGGAGTTCCCCGATAAAAAAAACCCAGAATCATAGGTTAATTTGCTTTGTAAGTCACCTCTGAAAGGACAGAGATCGGATGGCTTTGGAAGTCGTTTAGCGTGAACACGACTTAACACAAGCTGTAGAGGGAAATTAAGTGAACAAATTATATATTTAACCAGATAATTTAATAAAAACTGATAATATCATTTTGGATCTGATTAGTTAGGAAGAGAACACAAAACGTGTATAATTACATGTTAGATATGATCAAACAATGTGAATAAATGTTCTGTATGAAGGAAAGCGGAAACAGCCAGGGAATACCTGAGCGCCCCCTGCTCTCAACCACATTGTCTCTCTATCCTCACTTCAACATGTACTATCACACAAACACACACACACACACACAATCACCTATGACCCCACGAAGAAAGATAAATAAATGTGGGCAACGGAGACTAGAGGTTAAAGATTAAAGCCACCGATATAGACAATGAGAGGGGCAGAAGGAAAAGGGAAATGAAAAGGCAAAGGGGAGAGGAGGTAAGGATGCATAAATACCAGCGGTACAGATAAAGACAAGAGAGTGAGGCCGCGGAGGGAAAGAACTGCTGGCTTGGCATGGCCATTGATGACAGAGAGAGTCACTGGAGGGATAAGACAGACAGCTGTGTGTGTGTGTTTGTGTATTTGTGTGTGTGTTTGTGTGTGTGTTGTTTGTGAATAGAGCAGACAAACAGCTACGTCAACAAACAGTAAAGCTCTAAAACAGCATTTTGTGTTGTTTAACGAATCAACAACAAAGTGTTTGTATTGTATTTATAATTGTTTTACTCCAAAGGACGCCACATGTTTCACTATCTGGCAAATGTTTAGTAATCCTCATTCTGTAAAGATGCTTACATAGTATTTATATGTAGTAATGCAAGAAGCTAATATAAGATCTACCATGTGAGATCTGAGGCAATCACGGCATTCATGAGCTGCGATGTAAAAAGTAATCAATATTTAAGACGTAACAGAAGCAAACATGAATATCATATAAAGGTATAATGTAGAATTGTTAATGTCTGGCTTTAAAAACGATGCTGTTCAGCAGCCGCCTTATACACTGCAGACACGAGCTGTAAAACATTGGCCTCAGGTTCAAATCCGGGGAGAAAATCGAAAGCTTCAATCTGCTTTATTGGAGCACTCACTTGTTACTGCTTATGTGTTTATGTATTTATCTATAGCGGTCGACTAAGCTGCATGCAGCCTGTCTAACAGTGACAGAGGATATGTTTGTCAGTAAATTACTGACAATAGATTTAGGCTTTAAGTCCTTCATCTGAGAATAAGTCATCATTTTTAAATACTTGACTCAATTCATACGCCTATCAGAGATTTATAAAATACACCACGTATACATTAGTGCAGGGGTGGTCACACTTTTTCAGCATGCGAGCTACTTATAATGTGACCAAGTCAAGGCGATCGACCGACGGGGGGGGGGGACTTTTTCTCTCCGCCCGACGATGCGCATAAAGCCAGCAGCTTTTGCTGCGCGCGAGATCGCGAGCGGAGGACTGTTAACGCGACACGGAGTGACAGAAATGACACGCTTCTGCTGTAATCTGGCGCTATAGAGGAAGTTACTTGGGGGCGGGCACATTTATTTTTCTGTGATGCGATCTACCAATACTACGCCGCGATCGACTGGCAGGTCGCCGCGATCGACCGGTCGATCGCGATCGACGTATTGAGCACCCCTGCATTAGTGACACTTATTCAATGAGTGTGTTGCACTTCATAACATTTGAACTTTGTAAATGATAATATATAATAAGTGGTATATCTGCAATCACTCCAGTAACTTCACATCATAAAGTCCTTCCATCTGTTGTTTATACAGGGTTTATTCAGGTTTATATTTGTGCACATTGTGTCTCTAATTTTCTTAAAGCTACGAGCTGCCAGGGAATATTAAATGAAGACAGTTTGGGATTGTTTGTGAGTTAATTGCAAAAAGGTCTCTTTCTGGACTTGTCTCATCAAGCAGATGCACTGTTATCAAATTACTTTGTTCTTGTTTATTATGTGCAAAGCAAAAAAGGCAATGTGCACTGAAATTACCACAAGCCAATGGCAATACTAGTAAGTAAAAAGTAATATATTTACAATCTGCTTTAATTTAAGAAATTAAAAGCTCAGAATTATTCTTGATTCAATTTGTATAAACGATAATGATGGCAGCAGATAGTCTTTGGTAATCAGAGCATGTCTCAAATCAGAAAGTGTGTGTGTGTGTGTGTGTGTATGTGTGTGTGTGTGTGTATGTGTAAGTATGTTACAAGTGTTGCCTTTTGCAGCCTTTGCAAATCCCTTTCATGTGTACATCCCAAAATCTATCACAGCAGGAAGCAAAAGCACACAGCAGAGAGGATATTACCTCGCAGCATATGCAAACACACACACAGGCACACACACACTTACACACACACATTGATGCTGGCTTTCAACCACTTCCGTTCATGCTAATCAGAGGAAAAGAGAAAGTGCCAGAATATCAGATGCAGCACAGCAGGTGGACGACCTATTGGGATGGAAAAGTGTGTGTGTGTGTGTGTGTGTGTGTGTGTGTGTGTGTGTGTGTGTGTGTGTGTGTGTGTGTGTGTGTGTGTGTGTGTATGAATGTAGGTGTGTGTGTGTGTGTGTGTGTGTGTGTGTGGTTATTATGCAATCATTTGACAGGGCATTAAATAAAGGAAATGGTAATCATTTGTTTTGGTCCTTATCTATAAAAATGAAAGCATTCATTTTAGCTTCAGCCAAAACAGCTGATTACTTGATTGCTTACAAGCTTTTTCAACTGTACGGCTAATTTAATTATGGACTACATCAAAGAGTAACTGCACCCACACAAATAATCTGGCATGCGCTGCCAACTAGTGGTGATACAGGCTTGTTCCACAAACCCTCTGTGTCCCTCGATGAGGTCACTACTCCGTCAACTGACCACGCCTAGCAATCGCTGTCCATGTTCATTACAACTCATCCCGGCCAACGCAGACATGTGCCTCGCCCCCAGACTCCCTCAACTAAAGTTGGCTTATCACAGAATTGTCATTGCTCGAGGCGAGAATAAGGAGGGCATCCACACTCCAGTCGACTAACATCTGGCTGCTTGTTGTAAGATGTGTAGTCAACAAACGGCCTTGGTTGTGCATCTGTTTAATACGACTTGTTAGGCTATTGTTTCTTTGGGTTGGTCCACCTGCAGGCCTCCACAGTTAAAGTTATTTAAGAGTTATTCCGGATCATGTTCTTAAGAAGCTGATACATACTTCACAGATCACCTCTATCTGCTC
Organism: Liparis tanakae; assembly: GCA_036178185.1. Taxonomy (NCBI): domain Eukaryota; kingdom Metazoa; phylum Chordata; class Actinopteri; order Perciformes; family Liparidae; genus Liparis; species Liparis tanakae. The sequence goes on along the minus strand of CM070094.1, from coordinate 8,875,258 downwards.
TAACCGAGGGAGATCACCTCACTGGGGGGACATTTTCACTAAAGATCCGACTTTCTATTGTGTGTACAGCAGCTAAAATTAGACCCGGCCTGTCCAGACATTGTATCAGCATGTTTAAAATGGTTGCCACGTGGCACAAAAAATCTTCTCTCCAAGGGAATTAATAAATTAAGAGGCTCAAATCGCAGCAAGAGCAAGTAGAGATGACCTAAAATAGACGCTATGAAATGTTTGCAGCGCCCCATGACCGAGGACCAGAGAGCTTTCAAGTCTTGTCTGTTTGTGCGGTCAGTGAAATAATCTTTTATTTTGTGTGTGGAGGCCAGGGAAATACCACGGTTGTGTTTCAAATATACTGTAACAACGTGGAGGAGAGAGTTGGACACTTGGCTCTTACCTTGTTGGAGAGAAAACAGGAAGCGATGTGATGAACACGATGTGGGAAGGAGACAGAGAGGGAAGGGACAAAACAGGAACAATGTTAGATTTGTCTCATCCAGTATTACACAAACATAATGTTACTTACATCAACGTGTGTACTGATCCACTGACAACAATGAACAAACAAACGCAATACCGATGAACTTGCTTGTGACAGTATGACCCTGACGGATCTAGAAGTCATTACAGAAATGTACATGCATTTCAATATACCATGTGACATACAGCGTTACCAGTATAAACACTTTCCACTTTCCATGGTACCTTTTACAGCCGATTACAGAGAGCTTATAAAAGCACAATTTCACAAAATACATCCAGAAAATAATGCGAGAGACACATTTTAACAGTGAAGTTCAACTTCGGTAATTAGGTTGACACAGACTACAATCCTACCGAGAGAAAACTCTCCAGAATTTGAATGCAAATAGAGCCAGACGGCGTCTTGAGCCCAAATGGCCTCAACATGTTGCAGTTTCTCTACTCATTACTGACCGGTCACTTCTCGCCGCACGGTCAAGACGTTCTCGAAGGTATTGTGTCGACTGTGTTCGGACTAAATGTGTAATTAACAGAAAGGAATCAGGCTGATGTTGCCGTGGCTAATGTCCAATAATAATCTGGAGGGAGAGAGTGCTCCATCTTTTGGGGAAAGAAGAATTTATACTACAATATCAGAAAATCTGCCTCCCAATCTGTACAGCATCCGACACTTTGTGTCCTCCGTCGTCTTTTCAAAGGTCGTTTTTCAAGGTGTTAAAAATGATTATTCTCAAAAATGTTGCATCCCTTTACAGTGCTGAACACACACAGCCATCACAATTATCACTCAGTTTCTCACTCAACAGCTGGTGAACCTTGGGGACTGGCACTAAAGCGTTGTGCTTAAGGCAGGGTTCTTACACGTCCAACAATGGATTTCCATGAATTTTCCATGACTTTAAACCAAATGTCCATGAACAAACTAAAAATCTCGGTGTGTACATAAAAACGTGAGAACATTTAGTATTTAAACAATGAGAATTCCAAATCATACAGTATAGCTACATAAGAGACAAACGTTTGATTAAAAGAATACACATTTATATACATGTTTATTTGTATAAACATGTTTATAATAATAATAATAATAATAATAATAATAATAATAATAATAATAATAATAATAATAATTTTCTGAATGCTCAAAGAAATGTTTATTGTTGCAATCAAACTAGTGTCCTTTATGTGCACATCAGTTTGGACTGTAAATAGAGGTTGATGCTTTGGTCCGACAGAAAGACATCGGCCCTTCAACACGTTGACAACGTGAGACTCTGGAAGTGAACGAGCCCAGAGAGCAGAAAGATGAGCGTTTGCTTTCGACTCAAGTGTTGAAATAGCAGGCTGGCATCTTCCTATGTTTAAAAGAATAATGTGAATTGTTAACCTTCAGTGGCCACATGACATCGGTTATCGATGCCTGCTTGTCACGGCGTGGCAGTTGCCCTCGCTGTGGTCAGCTAGCTGGTGATGGAGGAGCCGTAGCTGCGCTAGCCGTAGCTTAGGTTTTGAGTGTCTTTCTTTCAAAAACACATGAATTATTTCAAACTCAACGTAAATGAATGAACACATTTCCATGATTTTACCAAAAAGTTTGTGATTCAACTATTTTCTATGACTTTTCCAGGCCTGGAAATTACCATTTAAAAATTCCATGACTTGTCCAGGTTTTCTATGACCGTACAAACCCTGTTGAGGGCACATCGGCAGTAGCAGATGCGATACAAGCAAGCGTTGCTCTTTCACTTTCCCGGGCAGACTCATATATTTTTAATAGAGGTTGGTTGCCTTTCACTCTCAGGTCTGCCTCTCTGGCCCCTCTGAGCCCCATCACTTACTAAATGTATAGAGCTTCAGGCGACACAAAGGTGAGCACGGTAACTACAGAACCGTGCACTCCTCTAATTCACTCTCCCGCTCTTATTTCCCTATTGTCAGATCACTGAAACGTTTCCCTGCCTTTACTTCGGGTACTTCCCATCACATTCACTCAGTTAATAATGATGTGTTTGACAACTAGACATTATATACACTTAAGGGTTTGGATTAGAGTCGACACACGCACTGTGAAACGAGTTCTGTTCATGTGTAATAACTACAACGTATAACTACAATTGGAACAGGGACATTTGTAGTCCCACCATGGTTTGAGAACTGAACTGGTGTTTCCTTGCTCATAGCTCCTCCGCCATGCCTCCTTGCTCCTAGAGACGCACTTTAGGAATAGTGGTGCTCTTCAAGATGGAGAAATCGAGATTTCTGGGACACAAGCCAGAGGAAAAAGAGAAGACACAAGGAGACAAGAAACCGAGACACGAAAAGGCCCCATTCCTCCGTCTATTGAGTGCAACTTCAGGGGAAACGTGGCGCGGCGAGTACATTTATTGTCAGCCCTCTTCTAATATCCCAGCACTCTAAGAGTGGGCGATCGAGAACAAATAGGCAATGTCTCCATCGATAACGAACGTACGAGAGACTACCATAATCCATTCATTCACTTACCCATATTACACATATCCACGGTTAACCTGTGTTTATCCGGATGGATACATTACTTGAGAGGGATGTTTCTTTGATGAAAAAGAGAGGGAAAAAGAAGGAATCAAACAATCAATGGTGACCCCTGGTGTGGGTGTGGGTGAGTCCAGGAGAGCCTACAAATCAATGCATCCTTTCAAGTAGCAAGTCTGAATAGCATTACTTTAACACCTTGTATCATCATCGACTGTGGCTTCCCTCTCCAGCATTTATGTTGAGGATGAAAGGCGCGGATCAATGGTTTACATGGGATTCAGGTACGGCGGCGATCACAAGTGAGGGGGGTGCACAGCTGCTTTGAAAGTGAAGATAAACAACTCGTGGGACATGATGTGGTGTGCGTGTACTGCCGGGTGCTGTGCTCCAGGATGAGGTGTGCGTATTAAATGTCTGTGAGAAGGACAACTACAGCACCCCATGTGTGTGTAGGCCTGTGTGTAGTAAGTCATTTAGTAATATTGTAATTAATGTAAGCAGCATGCAATCAGCCTTTGGGGTCAAAAGAAAAGCAGTGTATGAATATGAAGCATGTTTATGTCCTGTAATGCGTGTTTAAAGATGAGGCTGTGTTTAGTGCTGCTAGACGTGAATTCGGAATGGCATCAATGATAAAAACAACAAAACAAGTCTGTCTCCTGATTTTTTTTGTTTTGTCTCTCTTGCGCCTATTTTATAACCATTTGTCACGCTTATTGAAGTCATCAGCATACTTATTAATTTCTATTTATTTTGCAATAAATTGAAGAAATATTCCGGTCCACTGGGTTCCTTATTTGCAAACTCACAACCTCTTTTTTTCTTTTCATAATAGTCAATCTCCAAAAGAAGCATCCATGAAATTAGTGTGTGGTAGAATGTGATAAATATTGCCCCCTATGACGTACAGGTAGGGATTGCTATGGAAACCGAGAGACAACGATGCATGAGCTGGGATGTGGAGCACATAAGCAACACCTGAAGACAAAATGTATGCTTCAGTATTAAAATGGTTGCATTGAGATGTCTCCTGATCATGTGACGATAGTTTCAGCTTCATGTGGTTTGTGTCTCTATGGTTACACTCACGTTACTTAACGTAAATAATTAGACGTTTACATATATGAAAGTGAGTGTGGAGTGATACTTGTCCACACGTGTGTGCGCTTCATTCCGTTTGTTCCGCTTTATGTGGGAATGCAGCCTCTATTATGACAGACAGACAGTCACAGCACATCACATTTTCTGCAACAGGAATCAATTTATCTCTCCAGCAAATGCATCAGGCGAGGCAATCCAAGCCAAGAAAAAGTCATCAAGAACAGGAAGAAAACAGGAAATAAGAAGGGAAAAAAAGAAGAAAACTTAAATCTGGCGTGTCGATCCCATCCCACCTTGTGCCCCCATCAAAGGTCTAACATCACTTCAAGTGTGTACGTGTATTTGTTTAGGTCTGTGTGTGTGTGTGTGAGTGTGTGTTTGTCTGGTGGGTTACTTTCAAAAATTCTTTGGCAGCGTTATCTATTTTTTAAACTGCCTGTGGAGACAAAAACCCAACATGCTCAGAGTTGATGGACTTTAAATGTATGAAGCATAAATTGCTCTGGCTTTTGAGTAAACATAATCTCTTGATGAGTCGGCTGTCTGTTGCCACTCAAAGTGATGTGCTGCTGACATGAAGCACTTTGGTATTTAGAGAGCGGGGGAGAGTAACACGAGAAGATGAAGGACAAGAAAGAGAGAGACTAAGTTGCCAAGCCTATTCCCAGTCCACTAACAACAAAGTATAAAAAGAGAGAAAAAGAAAAGGGATATTAGCCCTGAGCAGAGAGATAAGAGAGGGATGTAAGCGGCTTCCTCTTATCATTTCAGACAGAAACATACCCAGTCCGTTCCAGCTCGTAGCCAAAAGACAAAAACAAAATCCCAAAGACACAGAAAGATACACATGCGTTTCTTTGAGCTGAGTAGGCAAATAAACTTTTTTTTTTTTTCGTTAAAAAGAGCCATGGATGTTGACTTGGAGCTTCTCCAAAAGAGCCACGAAAACAACTCAAATATGTTTGCTTCTTGTTCTTTTTCGACGAGACTGAAAATACAGCGTCTGATGCCGGTTCTATTGTGCCGTGAATAGCCCGTGTTGTGCAGTGTGGCTGCGCTCCAAAATTGGATTTGGGATTCAGAGCTGTGACCGGGGGAATCTGCAACACGCATCTGCACGGTGCGCAAGCCACAGCTTGGCCGACTGACCATCACGCGTATACGATGCGTTTGAGCAAAGTGGGAGTAAAAAGAGAGAGCAGAGTGTCATGTGTAACGGTAGATCAGGATTCAGTATCGATCACTTCTCAACTGGCCGTGCCTCAGGTGTGCAGTTAAAGATGAGCGGGATCAATGCTTTGCTGAGATGAAATGACCAGGGATGCAACCATTTATCCAACACATACACTTTATCTCTCTCCCTCACATATTGAGTTGAATGCCCGGAGACCGGATAAGGGAAGTCCGTCCGTATCCTTACACGTAATCCCTTTCGTATCAGAGCCAATGTTTGTATTTCTGAGCTATGTATATATTTTTTTCCTGTAGAGGTACGTTTATGACCTGTGATGCAACACATCCTTGCTCGTGTTAATATTGACATTTATTCCCAAATGTATGTGAAAATCAACCGGATTGTCATTGTTGAATATGGCCCACATTGCCATCCAACTTTTGAATCGTTGATAATTCTGCAAGACCTATTCTGAAAATGAAAGAAAAATCCACCTATTTAGAATAGGAGAAAACATCTGGTACATAACTGGTTCCATTCATAAAATATACACATTCAATTGCTTTCAAACATTTGTTTGAATGCAAGCCAACTTGTAATTATCGCACTTTGTACAGACTTTGGTAACTGATTGTCTTCTTTCTTTCTTTTTCATGACCCACCTATTCAATTGCACTAAGCCTTCACATCCGATGGGACTGATATTGAATGGCTCAGTGGTGGACACTCTGTCAGGCTCTATCAAAATGGGTTTGGTTTGATTATCATCACAGGGGCCACTGGCTATCAGAGTCAGAGTCCTAATTACAGTGGACTAAAGGACTAAAGGGTTCCCAGTGGCCACTTCACACTTTCTAATGAAGGCAGCCATAAGAGTCATAATCTGGTATTGGAAAGCACTTGGCCGGGGGTGATTTGTGATTGCAGTTTCTACCCCTGCACACAATCTTGTCAACACATTATTAAATATACTCTTTTTTTGTAGTCTAGTTTACATTAATAATGCCTGCATGTTCGGGAAAGAAACCACCCTATTTTCAAATGTGATATGAGTATGATTGTGAATAAACCACTTGACAATATTACTGGGCACGATGTATTAGCTTTCTCAAACAGGCAGTAGATAAATCCAAGGCTGCAAACATTAAACTAAACAATAAGGGAACAGTTAACCACTGCTAATATATATGTTGAGAGGAGGTAGGTTTTAAACAAGGGAGTAATTGAAATGTGCTTCAAGTGCGTGCATCCCAAAATGAAAATACACTGAAGGCAAATCCACATAGGCAAGTGTGCATTTGTTTCCGTACGGGTGTGCATGTGTGTGCAGAGTGAAGTGGTGTACTTGGCAGCTCTGATTCGGAGCGTTAATCCCTTTGGAGTGGGGGTTAATAGCACAGAAGGCTGAATGAAAGACCCTTCCAACATCCAATGGCTCTTTGGCTCCAGAAGTCTATCTGTAGCCCCAAAACAGCTTTTCACCAGCCAAATCATGCAACGACAACTTGCTTTTTCATCACATACATTCATCGTGTTTACATGCATTCGAATAACTGGCTAGTCGGACTGAAATTGAATTATCCGTTTCATGTAAACACCTTTGTTCGACTATGTGCGGTCCGATTACGGTCCGATTAACACCCCTGGATAACTCGATCCGATCCGGTTGATAATTCGACTATCGCGGCATGTAACGGTGAATTGTCTTTGCGCATGCGCACGCAAGCGGAAATGGCCGTATCACCACTAGTTGTAGTGAAAACAGCGCCACCTATCGTATCGGAGGTGACATGCTTTCGGTCAATGATTCAAATTACTCACTGCAATGTATATTGGGATATTAGCAGATCCCCCAAAAGATAGCATAGTCCGACTAAAGCAAGATTCGAATTATACCATCATGTAAACGCACTGATTGTCCGTGGTGCGCTGAGCCGCATCGTATAGGAAGAGGGGCTGACATGGGGGTTTGAAGCAGCTGCAGCAGTTTGGGATTCAAACAGGGGCGGCTTGTCCATAAGGGCGATTGGGGCGACGCACTGCCTAGGGGAAAAGAAAAAAGAAAAAAGAAAAAGTCGCATTCTCCCACTAGACGTCTGATCTGCCTCTGTATGTCATCGTCCAATCAGGTAACAGTCATTCAGTCAGCCTAAAGTCCTGCTTCAAGTGGCCCCGCCCCTTCTTGGGCGACTTTGGGCGAAATGAAAATCGCCCCAGACCTCTCCCATTGACTCCAATGTTAAACCCGTTTTTTTCACAAAACGGAGCTCTCAATGCATTCTCTATGGGTTCCGGGAGGGCTCGCCCCGCCTGGTCTTGTTATAATTAATCGACGTCAAAGCGTAAAAGCGTATCAGCGCGTCATACAGCTGCGACAGAGGCGTGTTAGTGGAGATGGCGGTACTCAGGGCGACAGCAGCGATTCAATTCTTTCTTTGAAAGAGATCCTTTCGGTCGGCGTAACAATGAAGACACATCGGGAACAAGACAATCAGGACCTCCTAGAGCAGCGGTCGGTCGCCAACCCGTCGATCGCGATCGGCCGGTCGACCTCGGAGACGTTCCCTGTCGCTCTCCAAAATAAAATGAAAATAAAATCAGAAACACATTGTTCCTCATTCTCGAACATTTTCTAAAGTTCTTCTGAAACGTTTTCTTCCTGACTGGAAGATCGACGTGAGAAAAGATCTCCGTCTGATTCTAATGAACGCCTGAAAACGGGTTCTCTGACAGCCGTGTTGTCAGCTGTGCTCCCCGAGAGAGGAGAACTAGGACTACAGGTGAGGCGCAGGGGAAATGCAGAAAGACCTTTATTAATAACTTCACATATTACACACGGCCAAAGTACACCGACATTCAACTAAGTGATGAATAAATAATTGTTGAAATGCCTGTACCTTCTTGTAAATGTTTACGTTACGGCATTAACAGGTTGCGCATGCGCGACAGCTGAGATTCTTGGCGAGTTGCCAGGTCTTACCTCCATGAGTTTGGCTATGCTGTTGCTGTCCTTCAAAACAAAAGCTCAACATTGAGCTTTTTTTTTCTTGTCTGTTGGAGCATTCTGGTTCACTTGAAAGTGATTGCAATTGTATTTATTCTATTATTTGAAAAAGCACAGATGCAGGAGTCACAAATAGTGATTCTCATATTTATTATTATTATAAGTATTTAAATCTTGTTGAAAAATTACCAAATCAAAGACCAGGAGCTGGATTACTGACAGCAGCTCACTGACAGCTCAGACTGTCTGTCTGCTTATGAACTAACTACAAGCTCACAGACAGAGTTCAGTCACAGCCACAACACTGACTGGAGTCACGTGACTTGATGGCTTTGTGACGGAGCTACACATAGACAGCCGTCAAGTTCTGTGGTTTTGGGAGGGTTAATTCCTATCAAAAAAATTGCCCCCCCTGAGAATTTTTTCCGGAGCCGCCACTGGATTCAAAGGAGCCAAATTCATGGCCGAGCCACTGAATGTTTGCATGGTTAGATGTATGAACGTTACAGGGACCACCTAAGACGTGCACCTGTGCCAGAGATACTCTATGGGAAAACACACCTTTTTCAAGTTAACGTAGTCGTAGCTTCCCAAAACTGTGTTGCTGCTGGAATTGAACATATGAGAAGCTCCTGTCCAAGTTGAACGAGCCATCTGTCAGATACATTCGTCGGACTCGACTTGTGTCAGAGTATTTGTTTGTTTGTGAACGCTAAACTTGTAACGTAAAAATAAGACAAGGATGTTGACCAATGAATACAAAACATTTGATTATTGGAGGTTGAAGCAGGAAGAGAGGGCATTGAAAATATGTGCCTCCAAAATATTATATTCTCTCCTGCTAATGGATATAGCAAGGCAACAGGGAGGCGAGTATGCAATCACACGACCATCAGCCACTGTCCAGCTTTTATTGACCAACTGTGCTCGACATCCTAGTCACTATCTGCTAAGTCAAATGAGCCCATCAACCCAACTGGCATTGAGCCCATTACTCCCAACCCCCCCACTGTCAGGCTGGTGTTAAGTGCTCATTAAGCCTGAAGAAAAATGCTACAAGAGAAAATGAAAGCGCTCCCCTGTGATTTCTCCTATTCAAAAAACAAATTTCAAATAGAGAGAAAATAGCAGTGTATGTTGCTAATGTACAAACTCAATTAGGGGCTCAGTGTGAGTGTCCTCAGTGCATGGATGTGTTGAGCCTCAACATACCGACCAATTGTATAGGGATTGAGCTGTACGGTCGGGGGGGATTGCCTCTGAATAGAAACACATGTTCAGCCCATGATACATGTTGTGCGCCTGAGCAGAGTTTGCATTAATCTGTATTTGTTTAATCAAAATTGGAGTTTTTCCGTTTACAATATGCAGTAATGCATCACCGGAGCGCTGAAGTATCCAACGAATAGAGCTTTCGCCCTAATATCCAGAATGCAGTCTTTGTGTGGAAATGGTGACCTAATTCAAACGTTCAGAACTGAGGAATTTAGTCACCTCTGTTGTACCTTTACAATGAATGTTTTTAAAATGTTGAATGAAAACACTGCTTTGATCTTTAATCTATTTGTAAATGACTGTATCTATATAACCTACGGTATATAAGAGAAGATAAGTTATAGAAATGTTAAGTATAAGAAGTATAGCACTATTTCTAGTCTTTAGAAATGTGCTTTAATCAAGTCATACTTTCAGTGTTAATGGTTTCCCCCCCGAGTGCCTGAGCGTAGCTCTCTCAACAAACACCATGAAAGAAAGTCAGGGGAGACTAACTTGCACACACAGTAAGATGTGCGTTCAAAGACATGCGCAGGTTTGCAGGCAGTCACGTGTGGATTTTGTGCACAATCTGTATATTTCTCTGTATTTGTTCCGTGTTGGTTTGACAGAACTGGGACAACCAATTGTGAAGTTAAAAGACACCATGAGGCACAATGTCTACCACCCTATGTTTAGTGCTGACGGCTGAGCCGGAGCACACTCTAAATAATGATGGCGCCATGCGGCTCACAAGGGGTTGCTTTTAACTGCTTGAACGTCTGCAGTGCAGTGGTATGTTCTCCCATAGAAGTCTCCAGAAGTACACACACACACACACACACACATACACACACACACACACACATACACGCTATATGGATTCACACCTTCAAGGTTTTATGGGTTTAGAAATCAGTGTGCCCTCTCTCTACAGTGGACATAACGATTTTTTTGTGCACTTAATAAATACACAAAGGCACACGTCAAACCACTCAGCATCTTTAGTATATTCATATGGAAACATAAAAAGGGGGTTGAGTTTCAAAGAGAATATGCTTCATTACTGTAATGCGTTATGAACAATTGGTTATGTGTGTGTGTGTGTGTGTGTGTGTGTGTGTGTGTGTGTGTGTGTACTAGAGAGGGAGAGAAACTATTTAATCGGGTTTCTTCTATTATGTAGCCCCTCGTGCAATGCTTCTTTGCCATTAATGATATTAAACAAATTCCATTTGCTTCCCTGTATGGCTCAAAGTAGCAATTCCCTGCCCTTTAGAAAGGATTACAAGAACTCAAGTAGTCCGACATAAAGAGATACGTTGGCCTGAGGCAAATTAAGTAACTGTGAAATACTTCAAATTAGAATAACGGTGATGATCCTCACAGCATGTGATGAAGAGCTTTGTATCTGATGATGGAAATGATACTTTGTTCAACGGCTGCATTGATAGAAATATATGGGAATGTCTAATAGTAAATAAATACAATTTCCTGTTTACTTTTTGAGACGCTAGAATTTCTGAAGACCACGTCGGTTCATTTATGTTAATACAGTAAAATAACACATGGCTCTCTTTCTATGAGTGCCCGGTCTACGTCACGGATGCACAAGGCGTTTTGTTTACATTCAGCATATGTGCATGTCTAACTGATACTTACGGGTGACAATACAGGGGAACACTGAAACAGTAGAAGCGGTATCAAGTGGTATCAGTCACTCACTAAGTTGCACTGCACTGCTTGACCACTATACTGACAGACGACGCCCCCCCCCCCTCCCCCAACCCCCACCCCCTCCTGTAGTGCTCAGCATGAAAAAAAATTAAGCGTGTTCACGATGGCAATGACACCTTCGTAGATGACGAGCTTAGCCATAGGCTCAGTGCCATTACAAGGATCACTAGCATTCACTTTGTAGTTAAAGGTCTCGTGAAATGGCTTGGAGATTGGCATTCTCTGTCACGCTTAGACGCGTTTCTGCATGAAACCGAGTATCTGTGGGGGGGGTAAGTGGAGGGAAAGGCAAAGTGGACACTGATGTCAACTCTCACTGTTGACAGAGCTCTCGAGTTCTTTGTCTTCCAAATTTAAGCTGCGGTGGATGTCAAGGCCCATTAATTCTTTCTTTGGAGGAGCTTTTTTCCCGTGATTGGATAGTTATAGTCAGGGAGGGGGGGGGGGGGGACAAGCTGCAGCAAAGGACTCAAACCCGAGCCGCGCCAGTAAGGACTCCGCTATTGAGATTAAAAACAAATGGTCCGCTTGTTTCTAGCAGTTTAATAAGCTGGTGAGGGCGGAGAGGCTCGGCTTTTAGCTCCTCAATGGCTCATCCGTCTTCATGACAAGTTCAGAGGCTGTGCTTACTGTCGATCAGGGACACTTTTTAGTTGTTGAAAGAAGCCTAGGGGTCATATATCGTTGTACAAAATGAAAAAGCTCACAGTGGGTCAAGGTTCAAGAGTAATGCTGCATGGTTGAACATAAAGATCGGGGTCATAGCTGTTTTTATGTATTAAACCTCTAAACTCTTCAAACACAAACACATCGCTATGAAGAAGACAAAGATGTTTAGTATTTACACACCAACAAAGATCCTGGGCATTTGCATGTCTCTCTTTACATAAACCTTGTAATGATGCACAGTTATCTTGACACACGTTGACACGTCAACATGCAAAGAAACCAAGTTGTATCTGATGTAATATGGAGGCCCCATGGTACAATATTGCAATATATATTGCAATTTATATCCTATTTTGTGGATTGATACAATATCGCCTCTCAAAATACCGCAATATTATGCTTTATTGATTTCTTCCCGCTCCTATTGTAAATGCCCTCTGATGCTCATGATTGTCCAGAATGACCTCTATTCATCTCTGTTTGTTCAGTCGAGGTTTATCGGAGGAAGGTGGCTGGAGAACGCAAATAATAAGTAAATAGGGGAAGAGGATACAGGGTCCTGAGCTTACATACACACAGCATTTAGAAAATAAGACATTTAACTGGACTACCTGACAGCATTGTATCCACCTGCTAAGTTGTCAGGCAAATTCACCGGGGAAAAAACAAAACAGAGCGAAACATGCATAACTTAAAAGAAAATCGAAATGTTGTCCTCGCAAGTTTGCCGTGCTCACGGCACACGGGCCCCGCCATAGCAACGCAGTGTCAGCTACCAACAGAGCAGCATGCAGCTTTTTTACGCCAGGTGGGATAACATCTGTAAAAGCAGAGGTCACGCCTGTACATGGTTATTCAAGTTGACAGACGAAAGCAAAGAAACCTTTTAAGAGAAGCTCTCCGGTGTCTGCGACACAGTGAGTGCACATGTGTGCTTGTATGTAGATGGATGGAGATGAGCATATGGAGTTGAACCCCATTATTTAAACAGTAATGGCTTACTGGATGTTGCACAATTGAAATAGGAATCTGTACATGCAATTATCCTTATCTCTAATACTACATTCATTAGTTCATTCATTGGTTTAAGTTTATTAACAACCTCATGAACTCCGCCCTTCACTGCCAAAGCAGTAGGACATCAATATTCTATCGGTGTGCTTTGCCTCCTCGCCCTCCCCCCTCACTCTGAGCATGTGTGCACTACCCCCCCCCCCTTTCCATTACACCTCTCCTCATCTGTTTTCTGATCCTAAAGTTGTGCAGAGGAAATCACTTCAGACAACCGATTCAGAACAATTTGCATATAGCCTATGAAAGAGGCCTTACCATTGCACGGCTCATTCATATTCATGAGGTCATTACCAGGCCGGTGCCCTCATTGGCCATGCGAAGGCTAAAAACCCGCCTCTGTGATCAGAGCTAATAGCTATTGGACGACTCTTCATTAGCAACCACATCCCCGTTGACCCAGTTGTCACCGGTTAGAGATCCTTTTTCTGATTGCACGTGCAATGTTTCAGGGTCATAAAACTCAAGGTGGGTTGAAACGAGGTGCTCTGAATGGCAAAGTACTTCTGCCGTAGTATCAGTGAGATCATCCCGTACAGTATACACATGGTGTTCCTTTTGTCTGGAGTTCTAGGCTATCCATTTAAACACTCACCGTCTGCTTTTTTATTAAATATGTTTTTTCCAGTTTTACTGTTGTAATTCCGTCAAAGAGATCACGCGTAACTAAGCACACTTAGTGTCTTGACATTCCCAATCAGAATTAGAGAGGCTCGATAAGATGTCAATTGGGTTGGTTGTAACCATAAAGAAAATATATTTTAAAATGATCTTTGCATATTGTTGATATTTGGGAACGGCCTCATCTAATGAGAATGAATGTAGTATTCATGCTATCAAACAAAGTAAAATATGTTCTGTATGTGGATGTAAAAAAATGAACGTATAGTTTTCCTGAGCCAATCCAACAAAAGAAGCCTTCACCCTGAGGAGCGACCTCAGCTGTTGGTACAATACAGCTTCAACATTTACTGGAATGCCTGTCGAAGGTCATCTGACTGAAGCACATTAGGAAATGAAGTGTTGACAGCCAAAGGTATGATTTGTATTATCTGCTGCTAATACAGTCATGTTTGTATTATCTGCTGCTAATACAGTCATGTTTGTGTGTAAATCTGTGAACGGACATAATAGGAGGACATTCTAGTTCCTTCCGACCAAGTAATGACCATAACATTTCCCATTGTGTTACTGAATGCAGAGAGTATGGTACGATTTCTCTCCAGGCACCTCTCCTGGCAATGTATACATCCTTTAGTGAGTATTGCATCAATTAATGTATTTCTCTTTCTTTGAAGAAACTTCTGATGAGTTAGTATTTAATGATAAGTTTATCATGTTTACCATTTGGTGTGTCCTATAGATAAAACATGATGAATGGTATCTGATCTTGAGACTCTTGATCTCACACTGAAAGCATTCTGGGCTTTTTGATAAAAGTGTTCACCTTTTCTCTTTGCAGAAAGTAATTGATTTTCTTGCAGTGCCTGCAAAATGGCTCCTGCTTGTCGTGTTCGACTATGCATATTGCATTTTATCAGAAGATTGCCATATTATGAGGTTAAGATATGGACACATACAACAGAAGATATAGAGAGTGACAGTGAAGGGACTTCAGAGTGTACAAAACAATCTATTATCTACAAACTATGTCATGATAATCTGTAAATTATCCTGTTACAGCCTCTCGGTTATCTCGGGTGCACAGGCCGCAACATACAAATAATAAGGGATACAGCTAAGGGGAAAACAAAGGAGGCAAACAATAAAGTTAAATACTTGAGCAAATAAGGAATATTTATTTCACAGAGTTAAGGTTTAACAAAGGCTTCTAACACAGAAGCAAAAGAAAATAGGCATCAGGGTCTCCAAGGCCAACACAACAAACAAAACCCTGATGATAACTAGAAATCTAAAGATACCACTGATCTACCATAGAAGAAAGGAAAAAAACAATACTGAGCTCCCTGCCTGGAGGGGGGGCTATCATTGACAAATGTATTATAATATCTACAAAGTCACACCAAATGTTTAGTATGCCAGCATTAAAATCAGTAATTAGATTTTATTTTAAGATATTCATGTAATTTGCATGCAAAATAGGTCTACCCGGCCTATTGAGAAACGCCATTAGTCTGGGTGTATGTATGTCCCGCCCACTGATTAGATGATCCCCCTCAGGTGGTGTTGCTCTAGGCGTACCAGACCTGAATTAGATAGCTCCACCCTCTTCCTGAAAGAGGGCCGTCTCAGTCACGGGACGTAACATATGCTGAATGGAATTACTGACTTTGGTGAAAGGACACAGATAACACAAACTAAATGAGACGCAGCATTGCTTGTGAGCTGGACTTGAACCCCTCCATGTTGTCATTGGCGACATCGCCGGGCAATTACCTCCAACCGCTGTAGAAACCACTTAAGTGTCTCTCTTATGGCAAATGAGTGCTACGGAATATTGGCCGAGAGACAGCGAGAGTGTGTAATGTATCTCGCCGTATAATCGACTGCCATGTTTTGTTAAAATGGCCACTGGAGGGATAGAGCGATGGACAATAGAGAGAGAGAACCCCTGACTTTCTTCATAAAAACTGTGTGCGTTGTACTCTTCTGCAGTCTGCAAGTAAACCGCAGCTTCGCTCTCCATCGTTGTTCTCTTGTATTCTCCCCTTTAATCTCTCTGCCCTTCATTCTTAAAGAATAGATGAGGCTTCCTTTCATGTCGGTGTTTTGCTCTGCTGTGTTCAGGGTTGATACTTGCAGAGAGCAGGGAGGTGATGGAGAGATAGTTATGTCGGCCTGTCAAAGGACGCCCAGGTTTAAAGCTTCTGCTCCGAGGTAAACAGATGGAGCTTGTGCCACTCCACAAAGGCTCAAATTATTCTTTAGCCAACACATTTTCTCGCTGTCAATTATCTCTCCCACTCCATTTTAACTCATAATCTGACCATGCTTGTACCCCTTATATAGTTTTTCCACCTCACCAGCTGTCACTTAATTCTCATATTATTCCAAACTCTATGAATATTTCTGCCTTCTGTCCGCTGCTTGATAGGATCATGAGGCTCGCTGACTGGTCAAGGGTGATTAAAGTCATTTGCGATACAACGATAGCAGAAGATATAGGGAATCATGTCAGGAAAAAAAACAATTACAGGTACATGGCACGCCTTTTAGAAGGCACAAAGCACAGACGACGAGGAGAGAACAACTGATAACGTTAAAGATAATATATGATTGTGGATATGATGACAAAAAAGGTTGATGTTGAGAAAAATGGAGAGAAACTGTTTAAGTAGTTGTGTAGATTACAAAATTGAAAAATGGGACTGCTGATGCCTTTAGCCCTCGCTGAGTCTCAAGTGACCATTCTACACCTGTGCAGCTTTGTTCAGGAATAACCTGCTCCTGTTCATAACACACACACTCAAACACTCAATCATTCATGTCCACACACATAGTCAAATGTATGCTTAGAACTGATTGCTTCAGCCCCAAGGGGCATATGTGATTAAGTGTAATGTTTTAGTGCTGAATCAGACATTCAAACATTCTTAGAATTGCAGGGGGGAGCCAGTGGGAAGTCCAAGTTTATATTTAAAAAATGCCATGACTATTAATTGTAATTAATCTTATTTGTTCTTCTTCATACGCAGGGCAGCATACATACATCAGAAGCCGAACTGTGATTTTAGCAAAGAGAATTGCTGTGGGTAATCAATTATTTACGCTGATATCATGCTGATATCAATTTAGCCCATGCTGCCAATTTAATGAGGACACTGATCAGAGTGGAAGTATTTGACCGTTTACACTGCGAAAGAAAAGAATGATGAAATTGAATCATAAAGAGAGCATCTTGAAGCTAATAAATAACACGTCTGTGATGTCTCAAATCTCCAGGTTTCTAACTTCTTCACAAAAGTAATCTCGCCACTTCAGTTCTTTCTTCTTTTTTAAAAAGTGTTTTTTTTCATCAGCATTTCATTCAATTCACCACCTGTCATTGAACAAAATGGTGCGGGTGAAGTTTCTTCACTGTTTGCTACCAGAAAGCGATCTCCCTTTGTCCAGCGGAGCAAATCTAGGAAATAACAACGGAAACAAAATACAAAATACAAAAAAAAAAAAAAAAAATGATTGTTGTTTCTCAAAAACAAAAAGTAAAAAGACCCAAACAGCTTTCCTCAGTGCTAACACACCAATCTGAACCAAACCCCTGACTCTTTGAGTCAGACACTATAGGCACAGAGTCACTGCTGTGTGTGAGCCGCTCCATCGGTCACCACGGCTCCTTCTCTGATCCGTCCGTCACCCCATCTACTGCGCCTCTCCACAACACGGCTTATTTCACATCCATTCATCGACATAATAGCAGTGCAGATGGACACACACACACACACACACGGACACACACACACACACACACACACACACACACGCAGATGCAGTATATGAATACAAATGGATTTCATTGTATAACACGGAAGTACAGTAACAACAATCAGCTGCACACAACAGCACCTGCAACCACTCCATCCGTGGTGGCTCACCCAGAAGACCTCCAACTCATTTAAATATACATGAATCATCTCACACACACACACACACACACACACACACACACACACACACACACACACACACACACACACACACATGGATGAATAAACGGTAATCAGATTGTCATTATGGGTCTTAGAGAAACAATGGAGACAATGGCCAAGGTGTGCCAATGATTTCCCCTCCGTTATATAAGCACATTCATATCTGTATAATGGATCACCGTGCTAAATAAATCAGATTTAGTGTGTGCTTCTGTACCGTAGGTACATGTGAGCGTCTTTACAAGAGTGGGCTCGAGAGGGTGACACGGTTTCAATGATTAACGGTCACTGGACAATAGAGTCCAGAGGAACACAGACACACTACACTGTATTATAGTACATCAATTATATTTGCATACCTGAAACGCACAGAACAGACTCCTTATTCAACGTGGGGAAGTTCTAATTGCTTCCACCGTGCGTGTGTGGCTGTGTGCTGGCACGAGTGTGTCTATGTGTGTGTGTGTGTGTGTGTGTGTGTGTGTGTATAATCCCAGGAAGGGCAGAAGCGAATAATAGCTTTGAACATGAGCTTCATGCAATTAACTGTGAGCCAGAGCAGATAGACTCCACAGTCAATACCTCTTGTACGGCAGGTAAGGGATGTAAATAAAAAAAGAAAAACGCTCTCCTATCTGTGTGTGTGTGTGTGTGTGTGTCATGCATGAGTGAGCATGTGCACCTGTACTACAGGGATCTGTTAATGCCTATGGGCTTAGAGAGAGGTGTGGGATGTCAATGGATGTGAATTAAAGTGAGTGTTGTGAATTAAAGAAACAGTACAGCTTTTGCGCGTGTGTGTGTGTGTGTGTGTGTGTCTGATTGTATTGTGTGAGTTGTGCTAATGGTCAGCATGGCAATTGGCTCATGCGTTCCTGAGGAAACAACCTCAAGACCCATAATAACCTGCAGCAGTGTGCTGGGGAAAGTAGCACGATGACTAAAATACCTGAAGGCTGCTGAAAGAGAGAGTGAACTCATCAGCTCTTTGCTGTTGTCTGCAACAACTACCATTGTAATGTTTGATTGAATCAATACGAACCACAATCACCTCCCCGCGCAACTACATTGAAGTTCGCTGTGCAACAATTCACGTTGACTGTTTATCGCTTCCAGAACCGTCCTGAAAAAAATATTGTTTTACTTCTTGTCATGGACAGTACTTGCATCGCTTTGCAAGTAAGTGTCAGGAACTTAAGAGGGTCATAATTCCCTCTCTAATATCTATTTTATATGGAGGTGGAAACATCTCTTTCAAACAACTGGATTTATTAAATGTTGAACACATCATGATAATCTTATAATTTAAAATCGAATTTCCCGGCAGAGATGATGAAAGTATTTCTGTGGTGGGAACAGAAATGTAGATATGAAAGGCAAATTGACTAAAAGTAGTCGCAGCCTAATTATGGAGCTATGGATTTGGTATTGTGATAATGGGAAGAAGAATCACAGAGATGGGAATGAAGGTGGCGAGACCCAGATAGAGAGAAGAAATTACAGGTAAGCTCCAGTGCGACCACACACTGGACTAAAATACACACAACGACCACCTTCTAACACGTAGGAGCGAAGCCCCGATCTCCACGCCGAGCCTCGCATTGATTGTTTAGAGCTGCAGGTTCTGTATTGATTTTTCTTAAATCAGTTTTAAATGAACAATTATGTTCATGTCACCAGCTTTTACTTGCAGCTACCCTACCATGTTATAGCACATGTTATCTTGTATTATATAGAGTACAGTGAATCAACTTTATTTTTTTGTGATGCAATCATTTGACACCGCGGTGTTGTGGACATAAGATAACGTATATTTGGCAATTAAGTCAAATGCAGATGTCACTAAGCTTCAAGTAAAGCAGAACAAATCAATAACATTCATATTTATTGCTCCATAATCACACATTTCACCCACGGAAGAGCCTTTTCTTATTAGTAGTCTGTTCAGCAACACAAAGAAACTAAATGATGACCGAAAATATCAGTTTTTGTCTCGACCTGTGCGTGCCTCCCTCCTGGTTTATTGTGCATTCAATGCCTTCTCTGTAGCACAATGCACATGAGCATGGCAACACAACCCCGGATACACGAGCCACAGTCACAATCGTCTGCATTCTTGACAGCTCATCTGGCTTCAACCCAACAAGCCTTCTTCTAAATCTCCCAGTGATATGTCAATATTTCAATCTCGGTGACCCATCCATTGGCTCTCAGTCTGGTGACACTGTGGACAGCGGCCGTCGGACGTCTGGATAACGACGTGAGACGATCGCCGATGGGTTTCTGCAATTGCGCTCGACGGCAAATGGTTGCCAGCGTGCAACCAAAGCCCACGCAAACGTGAAGTCCGGGTGGCGGCTGTGGTTCGGTGGTCAGCAGGTCGGTCTTTCAATCAGGGGATCGGAGGTTCAACCCCCGTTCTAGTCGAAGGGCCCTTGAGCGAAACGCTTGAATTGCTCTCTGTGGCTGTGTATGAATGTAACGTGATTGTAAGTCCCTTTGGATAAAGGCGTCAGCTAAATGACATGTAACTGTGGCAGTGGGGTGTGGTTAAACCCAGCTGGGTTCAAGGAACGGTGCTGCGACGAGGTCTAATTGGCATCAGCTGGGGATGATGACCATCAGCCCCAGCTGTAATTAATCAGTCTGTGTGTGCGGATCTCTTTCATATAAAGAGAGCAGGAGGAACCGAGAGAAGGAGCTTGTCCGATCGCCTCTGTTATGTCAAATAAAAGTTGTTGTTAAAACATAACAATCTGTGTTGCTGCCACATTTACACATAGCCAAGTATTTACAGAAACGAATATTTCTGCCCCTCCGTTTTCAAAAATAACTTTGTACATACAAGGTCGTTTTCAAAAAAGTTTCTGTTTATATGAACCCACATGAATACGCCTTCCGCATAACGTCCGCATAGGATGCTGACATGACGTTTTCAGAAATCTCCACTTTGGCCGGAGTTTTTAGAAATGATCGTTTTGCGTGATAAAACCTCCATTTTTGTGTAAATGAAAGGATAAAACGCATGAAAATATATTGCGTTTACCCATCATGTAAACGGGGTCTAATACTCACGGTATAACAGAGAAAGCTGTTATACCGTACAGTAAGTTAAGGGACACATGATCCGCAAACCTGAACATATACAAGGGAAGATGGAGACTATCACGGAGGGTACATATGTTGGTTTCAATGTGAATTTCAAATCTGAAACAAATTATTGGTAATAGCACCAGAAAACCGGCTGAGAAATGGGCTGCTACAATAACGGTGGAGAAATTATGAATTTCTAATGTATCCTGTACTCTTTCTAACATCACCCACCATTCTTTCACTCACAGAAATTGCAAGGCCCCGGCCACTAGTGGAAACACATATTTGGAGTGTATTATAAGAACTGGGAAGGCAAAATGAGAGGCAACATAAAGAGGGAAGAAAAGAGGAAGGCCAGTTAAATTGTTGGAAAAAACAAGTCAAGTGCAGGCAAAAAAATAATTAGAGATTTGTCAGGTTAAAATATCTGTCAAACACGTTAATGAAAGAACTGACGCAGACGATGACGGGAGCAAAGACAAGTGAAGGGGAAGAGGCGGGAGGAGATTGACGAGGCTGAGAGGAAGGGTGAGAGCACTGTCGAGAATAATTGTGGAAGAGGATGTAAATGGAATGAGACGATCTTCCCTGTGCGTGTGCGTGTTTGTATGTGCACCACCGCTGGCGGAGCGAACAGGAAGCAAATGAGACACAGAGGACACGTGGGAGGAGCTAAGCAATCCTTGTTCGCCATCTTCTCTTCGTCTCTCTCTGTCAGTCGGCCTATCTTGAATGATTTCTTATAGCCGCCAATTACTTGTCAGAAGGAGAAGAACTGTCACTCTCCTCTGTCGGTCTCCCCTTGATGTATTAACCCTCCTGTTATGTTCCTTTCTTACATCCATCCATGATGTTCCCAGGTCAATTTGACCCAGTTAATGTTGAATCATCCAAAAGTTGTCAGAAAAAAATCCTAATAAATATAGTTTCTACCTCATCCCCAATGTCATTACTAACAATTTAATCAGTTTTTAGTGGATTTGAGTTATTCACACCTCCATAGATCAGAATTCAATCAGGAGAATTCACTTTTTCACAATTCAAAATTTTGTAGGTACGTTGACAAAATCTAAATAGAAATTGCATTAGACTACCATAACATGTATTTTCTTCTAAATTTCATTTGCATTTTGTCTTTTTTTGTTGTGGATGAATGTAGATAAATAGAAATGAGTCTGTTCCGCGCACTCAAAATCAAACCAAATGAGTCATGAGGATTTGTATTGAAAGTAAACTTTAGTTATGTTTATATATCATCAAAATCCCACGTTAAAAAACTTGTTATTTCATTTCAAAAACATGGATTTCAAATATTGAATTAAAGTGAGCTGCAATCATCTAAAAAAAGGAAAAGAAAAGAAGATTAATATCCTAAACAATCATTGTTCTTGCTTCTCCTGCACTAGCTGCTCTGCACTGGCTCCCTGTAAAATCAAGAATCACTTTTAAAATTCTTCTCTTAACTTACAAAGCCTTAATTGGTGATGCACCATCATATCTTAAAGAGCTTGTAGTACCGTATCGCCCCACTAGAGAGCTGCGCTCACTAAATGCGGGGCTACTTGTAGTTCCGAGAGTCTTAAAATGTAAAATGGGAGCCAGAGCCTTTAGTTATCAAGCTCCACTTTTATGGAACCAGCTTCCACCTTCAGTCCGGGAGGCAGACACAGTAACCACATTCAAGAGTAGACTGAAGACTTTCCTCTTTGACAGAGCTTATAGTCAGGGCTGAATCAGGTTTGCCCTGGTCCAGCCCCTGGATATGCTGGTATAGGCTTATAGCTGCTGGGGATGTTTAGGATGCACTGAGCACCTCTCTCCTCTTTTCTTTCTCCTATGGATGAATCTTCATCTCTCCATCACACATGACTAACTCTGCTTTCTCCCTGAGTCCTTCTGACTTCACGTCTCATGGGGTCATCGGACCCTATGAGACGGCATAGATTCCATCTGCTGATGGACCTTCGATGGTTGGATCGTGAGTTCCTGTCGCCAGCTGTGCCACTGCCCTGCTGGGACTCCGCCCACTCCTCCACTTGGGAGGTCTCCAAACTCTCCATCGTGGAATATGCCTAAATATGAACTATTGATAAACTCTGTCAGATTCCTTGAATGTATTTTAACTCTAAATATGTCCTTCTGTACACATTACATCTATTGCATCTGTCCATCCTGGAGAGGGATCCTCCTCTGTTGCTCTCCTGAGGGTTTCTTCCCTTTTTTCCCCCTGAAGGGTTATTTGGGAGTTTTTCCTGGTCCGATGTGAGGTTTTGGGTCAGGGATGTCTATGTGTACAGATTGTAAAGCACTCTGAGACAAATTTGTAATTTGTGAAACTGGGCTATACAAATAAACTGAATTGAATTGAAATTGAATTCAGTGTAAACATTATTCATTCCATTGTCATTAATTATTGCAATTGTACACCGATGTGGAAGCATGACATATTTACTGGTAGGTATACGTACACATGTTGTTATCTCTTTGGACAAATCCTTTCTGTTAAAAGCAGACATGATAAAGAAGACATTTCTCTGTCTGTTGTTCTTTTACTCTCTCCTACAAAGACACAAACACACACACACACACGCACACACACACACACTACTCAAGTCAAGAAGCTGCCAATCAAACACAAATAGTGCCTGTGCAATAAGGCACCAGTATAAAATCCATCTGGCAACATGATTTGCTCTCTCTCCCTCAGACTGTGAACTCCTATAAACTCCAATACCCACAATTCCCTCTGGCCTCATGTCATGCCTTATTGGCTGCCTAATTCGCAGAAAGAAAGAACGAGAGGCAGGGAGACACAGGCAGCAGAAGGAACATTACATTGCTTAAAAGAGATAGAAAGAGATTGAATTTATAGGAGAAAAATGATGCAGGGTGGTTACAAAGAAATTAAAGGGGCTCATCAAACCGCGAAGCCCTCTGGGCCCCGTGTGACCACATCTAGCCAATCAAGTGCAGGCCAGCCAAAGGGGCCAGATTATGACTGGCTGGTAGAAACAGGGTTATTGTTCCCCAATTAATAATTCTCTGGGTGGGTTTCTCCCTCTATCTTGTTCCCTCTGCCTCCTTCCCGCTTGTACTCCAGTGGGAAAAAAAGAGAAGATGGATAAAGGGATTATTAAAATGATCCCAATGTTGATGCCATGGTATGAAGAGAAAAATGTACTTAGTCAACGCTGAACATGGGAGAGTTTATGTTGAGGTCAGTTCTAATTGATAGTTTCTCAGCTGTATCCGGAGGTCATTACTCGCCCCCCAGCCTCAAGAGGTACTTCTGTTTTGGAAAGCGACCGATGGATTCGTTTTCACACAGAAACCATTTGCAGTTTCAAATCATCGGGATTTTAAGGTCTTTATCTGCTATTCGAAAGCAATGTTTTTTAAAGAACCACAGACATGGCCGAGGAGTCTTCTTTACAAATGAGGCAAACTTGTGGCTCTTCGAAGAATCCGTGTTGTGATCCGAGATGCAAGACTGTTGCATTTCCCTCTGCACTGCAGTCTCGTCTACCTGTGGAGGGATGATGTCAGACACGTGCTGCCTCCACGACACATCATATTTCCGTATGAATCTCTTCACTTGACATTTCAAAAAAATCCTTTATGGAATGTATTCAACCAGCTGCGAGAGCAACTTTGGTATTATTTCCCTCTGAGTACACGGGGAGATAGTTGTATTATCCCCGCCACTTGTAGTGGATACTGGATACACAATGCTGCAGACAGTGTTTCCCTTTTTTTCATCCCCTTCTTGCATTACGATTGGAATTCTGCCCAAAATGTGATTCAAATAGTCAAGTGGTCAGGGCAAGTGTACACAGCGGTGCCTCCGCCATTTGGCAGGAATCGGTTACACCTGTTTGGCCTTGTAAACCAATGATTTGAGTCGTGAGGGTACTGAAAGGGCGTACTAATAGTCTGTGAGGATGTTCGGGGAAACAAAAAGGGTGGGGGTAGAGGGGCGAGGTACGGCTTCCCATTCCCTAAGAGAGCGGACACCATTGTGGGGGATGATGCCAAGCATGCGCTGCATCTGGAAGCAAGAGACAAGAAGTGTGGGCATCGGATGCTGATTGTCTGCCAGCTGACAATTGTCTACCAAGACAGACGGTGGAGAGTCCTCCATCTCCAATCTGCTGTATTCCTCAGATTGTGTACCGAACAGAAGAATGGAGAAGACAGGATGGTGCCAAGCGCTGCCATGCCAACTGCTGACTTCAGAAGCCTGTTGCGTCAGCTCTGAAATACATCAACAAGGTCGTATGATACATATTAGTAAAAATAAAACCGTTAGTCAGAGCTAAAAAAGTTAATTAAAATAACCCCTGCTCTATGAAGTGCACACATTCAAAGACGTAGAAGTAAATGTAGGCATCGCTGCTCAGTCTAAAATAGATGCTCTACCTTGTGTATACACATGGCATTGTTTCCCCAGTGAACTCACTTATCTATTGTCTCACTTATCTGATTCACTGTTTTAGGTTATGTTCTTCTCTCTGCACTCTCAACCACCTTCTCTCTCTCTCTCTCTCTCTCTCTCTCTCTCTCTCTCTCTCTCTCTGCTGGACTCCCACTCTTCTGCCTCTTTCACCTTTCTTTTAATCCCCTTTCACTCTACATTACTCTCTTTGTTCACACTATTGTATAAATGCCATCCTTCCTGGCCTTCTTTGAAACCGTGGCACATAGACGTCCATGTATAGCTGCGTCCTCGCTGTGTGTGTGGGTGATGTACATCTTCTCACATACATCAACCTATGATACCGCATATGAGGTCTGCGGGGAGCAATTCATTATGCAGCTCGCACACTTGAACGCTTACTCAAACATATAACACATGCACACACACACACACACACACACACACACACACACACACACACACACACACACATACAACCGGTCATCTGTCTCGGTAGAAATCAATACATCCTGCATTCATCAATTATCCTTTATCAATGACGTTATCGTGTTAGGGAATTTAACTCTGTCCTCACAAGTACAGCAAACTATGACCACACATTCCGATCCCCTGACACCTCAGAGAGGTAAATGTCACATATGGAGGGAGGGAGCAGTGAAGAAGTGTGTGTGTGTTTTCCGGAAGACAGACAGTGAAGTGAAGAGCTGGCAGAGAGTAAAGACATGAAGGTTAATTAATGTGGAGACAACTGGCTAGCGGGGGCCAGCTATTACACGGGTCGACTATCAATGTGCAGAGACACAGGCCTGACGAAAGGGTCTCCCATCCAACACCTCCTACTAAAATCAGAAATGTTGTCATGACAGATGCTACAATCTTGGCAGGGATGTTGCCACAAAAAACGTTTCACATGATTCAGTGTTTACTGCAGTCCTCACGCCACCGAGTCCACAACATTGATGCAGCACCAATTAGTCAGGACACACATTGCTGTGCAGGGCCTGCAGTCCTCTCACACACATGCTCCTACACAGAGGTTGATTCATGTGTGCGCGGGTGGACTTTGTGATGTTTGGAAGTGCATCTGCTGGAGGAGGCCACGGTACAGTCGCAACTGGGACACATAATTATTCTCTCAATGTTCATTTTCTGAAATATAAGGCATGATTACAAATCACGTTGTGTAGTTTCAATCAGACTTTAATATTTACTTGCATATGACTTTGGAGATAGGGATGTATGCAGCTATGTGTGAGGTGTGCAATGGACACGTGTGAATAGTGTAAGCATGTTGTTGAGATGATAGTGTGCATGGGTACTCATCTCCAGTGTAGATGCTGAGATGAAAACATGTACACCACCTTAATGTCAATGTACAAGTATGTAAGTCAGAAAACTCATTAACAAGGATTATGTCATGATTCTGGACAATGTATATCATGCATTGCCAGAGGTTTGACATCTTTTGAGTTCACGTTTGTGAGGTTAATTCTAGTGAGGAGCCAGATTGAGCATTAGTTGAGTGTTTGTTTCACTGGCTTTCATTCCACAGAAAAAAAAGTTTATTGCATTGATCCTCTGACAGTTCTCTTTCCTTTTTTAGGTAAATGGTTATCTACCTGGCTACTATAATTCTAGAAACCTGGTCATATTTCTTTACTCTATTAGCCTTGAACTCCCACTCACCCTTAATAGCACATAATATTGAAAGTGTATCATATTAAAAGCATTTTAAAAGCTTATATTATTAGTTTTATTTTATTCTTGTGTGTTTAGTTTATTTGTGCTACTGTGTCCACAAATTTCCCCTTGGGGATTGATAAAGTATATTTCTATTCTATTATAGCCGAACGATTGAATATATTGAGTACTCACTTCAAAACATTCAAACATTCAGCATTCACTTGAACATTTTATTTTAGAGTATTCTGAGCTCAGGGGGACTTGATGTGATTTTTTAATGTGAGGGCAAGAAAAACTGTTCAAATAAAGGATGACAGGGCATGCAAGTGGCAACTTCAGATTTCCCTGAGTAGCAGACTCTTTTTTAATGATGATTTAGATTCAGAGATACAGTACACCTACTTATGGCTAATCAATGCATTTCAAAATGTGCTTTTATACAGACTGCTTGAATGAGGAGATAAAACGGCATCTGTTTTCTGTAAGAGGAGAGACGGAGAGAAACTCAGGGTTTGTTGACAGAAACCTGCCACTTATGTTCACGATCCACTGTGACCTCTCTTTCTGGAGCTGAAAGCCCAATTAATCACTCATCATGGAGGTGACTAATATAGAGCTTCCACTAAACTCGCTTTGTGAAACAGAGTCCTGAAATTGTCTAGAAGCCCTGAAACTCAACAACACAGAACAAGAGCAAAGTTGATTTGCCTATGGCAAGTATATTGGGCACACAAGCAACACGAGTTAACCAGAATAACCCTTTGTAATCAAACCTGAGATTTTTTTGTATATGGACCAATTATTGATAAAGTGCTTCCTTGTACAATAGCATCCTCTGCCCATTCCATCTCTTTGTAAAGACAGATGCTCATTAGACTGACTCACAGCCTTACTCTGAGTACATTAGACTCAACACTAAAAAAGACAAATCCAGATGATTGACCACCTATAAAAGTGCCCAACTAAGTTCACTCTCTATTCAAATGATAATGTTCACAGTTAATTTAATTCCAGCAGCATAAAGTTGCAAAGAAGATGAAACATGTTATTATAAAAAACAAACTAAATTGGATCTGAAATGGGCAAATGAAACACTACTGGTGAGAAAATGTACTACAGTGTATTCATTTTCACTTGGTAATGGAGATCTGATGGGAGATGACAAAGCTGGTGAGTCATGATGAAGAAACGTGAAAAAAGAAAACAGCCAATGTGAGAATGACTCTTATAATCCTTGGTGTTATTTGTAGTCTTTGGGGGGAAAGCAATGCATTTTTAGCTGGTCTAATGAATACCTTTCCCTGCATGGTAATGACAATACATTTGATCCATGAAGAAATTGCCTTTTTTTGGGTTGTAATATTCAACTGCTTCACGTCGCAGATATATGCACACCCCATAACCAATGTCTTTGTGGCAGAATGTGGCAGGAATAACAGTCGACGGTGTGTAGGCCTCGCTTTAAAAGAAAAACAGTGTATCACCTTGTTGCCAGTTTAAATCATATTTAAATAGCTTCAACCTCCATTCAGTTAGTCAAACACCCTTTCCCTCCACCTTGTACTGCAGAGTCTTTCCTCCCCATTGAAGGTACTTTCAAGTGTTCTGCTTTCGTGCTCACCTCAGCCTTTTTCTCTCCTTTGTTCTGTACACAGGAATCCACAAGGGGTCTTAATAAAATAGCAGGCTATTCAGGACAAATCTATTTCATTTTATTTGACTAAAACACTCGCAAAATGCAAAAATAACACCGGATAAATGCATTAAAGTTATAGTCAGCCTCTCGCTCTCGCTCTCTCTCTCTCTCTCATTATAAGATAACTCTGAACTCTTCTTTTGGTCCTGACCCTGTTATTTCTCACAGGTCTACTTCTCACTCTCTTTGATAAATTGGACTGTACGTTGACAGTTGAGTTCTGCTGCAAGGTGAGAAACAATTATTTGCTTTGGCAATGTCGCCATGACATAAAAATACTCTGCGTACAATTGCATACGGCCTATTCATTAGTCCGTTGCTAGAGTTCATCTTGGACTGGTTGTAGGGTTGTGTTCGGTTGTATTCTCTAATGTCACCAGGATTTTAGTAACTTTTGCTGTCAGAAAACTAGGGTAGAGGTAGGTCAATGGCTTCACAGCGTTGGTTAGTTAAGAGACATAGGAAGAGGGGAATGACTATTCTATTTTACACACTGTTATTCTCTCCTTTATTTGTATCCCTCACTCATCTGCATGGCCTTCTTATATTTTCCTGTTGACCCCTGTTTCTTTTTCCATGTTGTTATGCTATGAACAATATACCGCTAATGAGCCATATGCTTTTCTTTCACAGGTACATTCAAAGACATGCAATATATACATCAAGGTCCAACAGCCAGCAAGATACATACATAATTGTTGTTTTTAGCAGGTTTCCACCATGGGAACCAGCTAAGCACCACTGCATTAACAATCTCCTCTATGTTTCTTAGGCTGGAAACAAAATTCAGTGTCTTATCCTGGACTTGACGTAGTTTTCTGAGCTTTGATGGCGCGGAGCTGTGCATCTAACCCACTTAGAACTGCCTCCAACCTAGTGTTAATAATTTAGGTGTCTAAAATGCTTACATTTTGCTTATGGTTGCCGTACGGTGCTCACACTCCATAGGTGGGAAAAGAGGGCCTCTTCTGAGAAAGAAGGATGTGAAAGGAGAGTACATCCTCTTCTAAGAAATAAGGAGGAAGGAGGTAAGTGTCAGGGTCCATACATGGAGGGTACATAGGGCCCAAGATCTGACAGGTCCATGTATGGGAAGTACATAGAGGCTAGTTGTGTAAGATACGGGGTCATTCTCTGCATTAAAGGAACATCAGCCAGAAAAGTAATGTAATGTAAACTCCTAGTTCCTGATTATCAGCTGCATGATACAAACTTACCCTAACGTAGCTATCGCTTGCGCGAACATATCGCCCACGCTGGTGGACGGACGAGAGGAGCAAACCGTGAGCCATAAGAGGGAAGGACTTCCCAGTGCTCCAATGAGGCTCGCACAAAGTCTAAACCAAGCGCCGCCTCCTACAATAGTCAGCCAATCACGGAGGCTCTCCAGAACTATTCACGCCGCTGCTTCAGGTAGTTTCTGCACCCTTTTGGACTCCGACTCCCTAAGAGTACCGAGCGTTTAGGTCCAAGCTTGATCAGCTTGTAATAGCTTGTTTTACTATATTCTGTTTGCTGTTGAATAAACGTTGTGTGCTCAAACTTAGAAGCTCCTCTCTTCGTCTGATTCCTCCGTACTCCTGGGTGAATATGATCAATCTCCCCCGATATACAATCCAACAAGTGCAAAAACAATATGCCCACCGTCCAACAACTACCCAATGAAGATTAGATTAGTTACAGAAGCCAAGGCGCAACCAGGCAGTATACTGCAAATGCAAGCCTCTCACACAGCTTGCTTCTGTCCCCAAATCAGCCAGCAAACTAGCCAGCCAATAAACCACAGACAAGCCAAGCAGTCAGCGAGCCAGGCAGTTCCCTATCGTGTAAAGATTGGATTAGTCACAGGAGGCATGGATGGCTTCGGCAATGCCGAAGAAACAGCTGCCCCCCAAGGTGGTACGGTCAGAAATGTCCTTCAGTTCCAGAAAACCTGACACCAAACTTCTACTATTGTTAAACATATTAGAACACATTGCTATACCTATAGCTCAGGGAATGTTACAGTTTATCTTCATTCTTTCATTTTGTTACTGATACAAGACAATGGGAGGAGGTATAGAGGAACTCAAATAAGAGACAGAATAATGAACTTGATTAAATGTGTATGGGGTGGACGCAGTTTACAGAATATGTAAATGTTTATGTGGGTGTATCAGATCGAGAGTAGATGAAATCGTCCTGAAAAGAAATATGAACCTTTAGTAATTGCATCTTCATTCAACTATCTTCCAGACCTGCATACTTAGCAAATGATGACAAAATAACAATTGCAGATGGATTAACCAACCTGAAGTAATTGTACTCGACCCTGAGCACCTCAGAGATGTACTATCTGGTTATGTGATTTCTGTAATGCTTCCTTCTGTACACATGGCATATATTGCTTCTGTCCATCATGGAGAGGGATCTTCCTCTGTTGCTCTCCTGAAGGTTTCTTCCCTTTTTCCCCTGTTAACGTTTTTTTTTCTATTTCTTAGGAGTTGTTCCTGATCCGATGTGAGGTCAAAGGTCAGGGATGTCGTATGTGTACGGATTGTAAAGCCCCCTAAGGCAAATTTGTAATTTGTAATATTGGGCTGTACACAATAAACTGAAATGAATTGTCACTAGATCCGTTTTAAAATCAGGTTGCATCCCACACATTAGTAAAAACTACATTGATTTTCTTCTCTCCAATCTCAAACATGAAGTAGATGCAAACAAAAGTCTCTTACCCTAACCCTAAGCACTATAGTAATGCTTTGGGGGAAAAAATAAAAAAATAAACAGAAGGCTAAATAAAGCCCCTTCTCATTACCAATGCGCCCCCAATAACGTATGAGACACACCAGGCTTTCAAGTAACTACGATGTGAACTCATCCACCATCCATCACTATTAAGATGCTCAAACAAAAATTCTCGAGGAGTTTAAAAAGACTTCTGCCGTTCAGGCGGGAGGTGGATTGTTCAAACAATCACTGGACTTTTTACAATATGTTTATTATACTCATGTTACATTATTTACATTCTACTGGTTATTATACATATTTAAAACATCTAAGTAAATGCAGTGTTGAGTTTTGATAAGAACATGTTAAAAATCCTGTTAGATGAGCCCAACCTGAGGGATCATATTTACATTGTGTAATCTGCAAACAGATTTGATATATAATTCAAATGGCATATTATATTGTAACATGGAGCACAATCTAATTTAAAATGTCATGAGTCATCTGAAATTCATTTTCAGTTAATTAGAACTGAAAACATTGCAGATCTCCTGCAGCCTTCATTGCAGAGAAGTATTACAATCTATAATGGATTTCCTGCTTAATTATTACTTCTCATGAAAGAGGAAATGGAATTGGTAAGATAAACCGTTTTAGAAACCAAATACCCATAATTAGCCACTTTGAAGGTTCCGTAGGGACATTTCGGTCGTGTTTTCAGATGTTGGATTCAGTGTTGCACCTCAGATTGTGGAGTGTGACCCAACACAATTGCAGATAAAAAAGAGTTTGATTCTTAAGGTGTCTGGGCTCCTCCTAAGGGAGTGGATAAGGCCCTGAGACATCTGGGAGAAGCTCAGACTAAAATCACTGCTCCTTCACTTTGAAAAGGAGCTTTTAACGGTGCTTTCTGGCATCTGATTACGATGCCTCCTGGACACCTCCCTGTGGAGGCATTCTGGGCACGTCTAACTGGGGGGAGAACTTGGAGCAAATCCCCAATATACAGGAGGGGTTACATGTCCCCTGGAACCCCATAGGATCCTACGGGAGGAGCATTACTTGAATAGCCATGAGACACCAAGTAATTTTCTCAGTAGTCAGGGGGGGGGGGCTGGAGGCTGGAGGCTGCTACAAAGCTATGCTACTGGTACTGTGGACAAATAGAAATACATTACTATCAGCTAAGTATGTGCGTGTCCATAGCACACTTACCGGGTCGAATGTTCATTTATAATAGCAGTAAGTTTGATTCCTCATTGATTTGGTACGTGACAAATCAATGAATCCAAATTAATCAAACTTTTTTACCCAAAGAACAGTTTGTTCTCCTTTTTTAAAGCACTGAATACCTCCAACATATGGGACACAGAGGAATCATTAGGGCTCTTTTTCTGTCTCCATTTGCCTTTTTCAGAGATGTTTTTCAATTGGCTCCAGCTTCAATGCCGTTCGCAGTAACTGGTCAATCTACTGAACGTGGTGTTCTCTATCTATTACTCACTCTCTTGTATTTTCCATCTTTTCTTGATCAGTAATCATTACTTGCATTGCTTGCAGAGTTTTATTCAGCAGGTTTTTGTTCGGTGACTCGGACATTTATGTGATCAATCAATCAGCCAGGATAGACATGTCTTTTTGTCACTATACTCTGATAATATTTTTAGGCATCACAGATGGGCAATTTCACCATCAGCCAGGAGATGAATTACAAAGTTACACAAGATCTAAGTGGATAATAACAAATTGGGCTATGCAGAACAAACCAAGACCATCTGTTCCCAGCCTTACAACAATCTCGGGGTGTTGTATTGATGACTACAATACCACCTGAGCTGAACATTACAATACATAGAGAAATGGGTCTGGTCAGAACTGAGATTCAGCCAGCAGAAATTAATCTGAGACTGAAGTACCATGTAAAGGAACCTGTAGCATTTTAATCTGGCGTTAACATGTATTGTGAATTTTAAACTCACAAGCGGTCAGAAGTACTCAAGTACATCTTTGATTGGCAGGTCTCTATCCACAGCAATGTTCACTCAATGAGGTTTTGACAAAGTAACTGCTAGTATGGAGAGGGTGATGAAAAAACAGGATAGGGATAGAGAGACAGAGCCACAGACACTAAGCAAGAGAATAAGAAAAAAGACGGTGGCAAAAATAGAGACGGTGGGAGACAGAAAAACAAAAGACTGTCTGAAAGAGAGCTTGACATATATATATATATATATATATATATATATATATATATATATATATATATATATATATATATATATATATATATATATATATATATATATATATATATATATATATATATATATGCTGCAGATTGAATTCTGGCTTTGAATGTTTAGAAGAT
Organism: Liparis tanakae; assembly: GCA_036178185.1. Classification (NCBI taxonomy): domain Eukaryota; kingdom Metazoa; phylum Chordata; class Actinopteri; order Perciformes; family Liparidae; genus Liparis; species Liparis tanakae. The sequence goes on along the minus strand of CM070094.1, from coordinate 8,841,654 downwards.
GTTCCCATGGCTTAGATTTTAAGTAATACTCTTAACATGGCTAACACATTGAACACAGATATTAAAGATCATTATGTACATAGCCATCATCAATAAGGTGTTTGCATCTTATTCCATCATTTGTTTGCATGAAAGGCCATTTGATAGTTTTGCAGCATGTACACACTTTATCTATACAACACATGTTCTCCAGATGACTGTACTCAAACCGCCGAGGCCTCTCAGGATCCTGTGAACGCATGAATCATTATTCACCTCTGTCCATTGGCAGCCATGTTTAAAGCAGCATTAAGCGCAAAGGCGGGAGATAGAGCATACCTCACTGGGAGAGAGGCTGCAACGCTCCATGAGGAAGACGAGGGTGAGAGGCGGTTCAACAGCTTACCACCGCGATGCCGTTGCTCACTCACCTGCTCTCTCTTTTTGCAGCCCTATTCTCTCAGTCAGTTCCTTTTTTTTCTCCACTCTCTTTCCTCCCAGAACTGACCGACTATCATGCTTGTTTATCTTTTCCTAATTCCACTCGTCACTCACTCTCTTTCTCTCACCAGACAGATCATTAAGATCAGGGCTCTGACGTGACCGACGCCATCGGATGCTAATCGGCCACAGTGCCAGAGTGTGGGAACCACAAAATGAGCTGCTGGCAGATAATAGCCCGCTCCGTATACCTTACATCAGACAAGTGAGATTGAGGAGGTGAAAGAAGGACCAGTGAAAAAGAGAGAGAATCGCCTAACGTCACTTTGACGCCCGTCGTTAGACGTGTAGAGATGGTTGTTCTATTGAGAAAATATATTGACTTATTTCATGGGGATGGCAGTGGACTGTTATTCAAGGCTTCTCTTCATCAGTGACAAGAGAGAAGAGAATGAAATGTTACCGACTGACACTCAGCATCAGAAAACTGGCAAAGAGATTTCCCCGAAGGAATTACACAGTACTACTTGTTTATTTTATATATTTCTTTTTTTTCTGGTTTAATGTCAGAAAGACTACTTAATTTGATTGTTAAGTGCAGCTACAAGGTAAACATTTTCTTTGACTAAGTAAATAATTCATATTGCTATTTAGTATTGATTTTTGTGGCAGCTGTAGATTTGTTTGAAATGCATTCAAATCATCCCTTGGGATATATTGCACAGCACACTCAATCAGAATATTCATTCTGTGCAATAGTGGTCAGTTTTTCACAGAGATTTGGATGAAACAATAAAGGGTTTGCAATTATCTTCACCACACCAATAATATAGAATATTAGGATCCAATGCAGTTGCAATCTCATGTAGTTGTATTTAATGATTTGATGTATAAGTATGATTTTCACGGGGCATTTAGTAGTTATAGCTTATGAAATCACGCAATCTAAAGAAAATATTGGACAGGATAGAGTCAACATAAAAGCAAGCCTACGGTACGAATCATGGCCTTATTAGGGCTTCAATCGTTTATAAAGCACAAGATCATACAGTTATATGCTAGTGTCCATGCTGTATAGTTCTTTGTATCCATAATACATTTATTAAGTGCTGGAAATGTAAGACACAGAGTTGTTCTATGAAAAGAAGACGTCCAACAACAATCAACTGTTCAGTGCCACACTATCTTACTGTGTAGCTGTGTTACATGGCATGTCTGCTACCATAGAAGTGTATGAACTACAGTTGTATGACTTTTACATCACAAAAGAGGACGTAGCCAGACTCACTATGATGTCAAATACAGTACAATCACCATGGCACTAAAGGTGTCGCCATGAAGCTTATCTCATTAAAATCCCTGAAATATACAGAAAGACTTCATTATTTTATAACGATGTGCAGGTAAGACGTTTGTTCATCATCTTTTGAATCGAAATGCGTCTGGTGGTCATTTCACAAACACGGGCTGAAGCGTCTCAGTCGGTGTTGAATGGAGGCGAGATGAAAGTGATGAATGAACGAGCATAGCTGATGTTGAATGCAGCTCTGTTAAAGTCTTTATGCGCAGCAAGCAGCAATAAAATGGGACTGCTAATGGCGTACAGGAGAGCAGAGCGTAATGAGCAGGTCACATTGCGCCTCCCAGCTGTGTCGTGGCTGCAAACTAATGTGGCGTCCCTCACGACCACAGCGCCCGCCGCCGGCTCGCTAGAGCTCTAACGAGGAAGGTCATCAGTGACATGAGGCGCGAACAGATGACGCGCATGGGCCAACATTGCAATCTAGTTCCCGGAATATGTTGTAATTCGTGGATATGCTGCGTACACATGTGTGAAGTGGCCGAGTGTGTCGTCAGCCTCACGCACTCCAGTTGACGGCGTGTTTTCCTATCCCTGGCCGTGGGTCATAGCTTAGTTATGCGGCACAATGTGCACAATATGAGCAAAGCTATTGGCCGGATCCTCACATGCTGCACTGTTTACTTTACTCTCTCATAGGACGCACACAACCGGATTACTTTTATAGTCACATCGGAAACGATGAAGAAATAATCCTCTCATTATTTGCTCAACAATAATGTTCTGTCAATACATGTATTGATGATTTGTTGGCACTTGGTAATGTGTCACTGAATTCTAATTTATATAAAATGGCAGGGACAGTTCTGTCTTTCATTAAAACACAATATACTGAATAAGTCCTCAGTTTGGCCGACAACTATTAAATATGTGAGAATAATTCCCCACCCTTACCAGTGGATAATATTATATTAATGCAAATGAATGCAGTTTGTATGAAAGTATTGAATGATCTCTTGGACAGTTTTCTGATGCTGAATATTTTATAATCTGTATTTTATAATCAGTCAAATGCAAAGTGTCTATTTTATTTAGTGGAGATGTTTTCTGATGATGAAAATGTCTCTGTAAATGTGTTTGTTTACATATTTACAGGTGTAGGGAATCGAGCTGAATGATAACCCCATTAAGAGAATATGTCACGTTGAGTAATGGGATATGTAAGAGAAGGCCTCAAGAGTTTGGACGTCTACGTAACTGTCACATCTCATGACATTTTCATTTACCACAATCTTTTGAAAAGCAATGATTTTTTGGGCAATATGCATGTTCTGTCTTATGAGTTAAAAAAATGATGCAATTGGTGACCATTGTTTCATCGCTGTTACTATAGCCACGCAAAATGTATCTTCCTCTCAATCACCACTTTCCATCCTCTCACCCACATGGCTCTTCATCTCTTCCTCATCTCACCTCATCTTAACTTTTGAAAGAATATTTTAAATATTAAATGTATTTGTGTTAAAGATAAAGTAGCTGTGTGTGTCTGGTAGATTGTGGATGGGTGGCTTTGCTTTGCTGATTCATTTGCCTGGCTGTCCCATACACACAGGAGAGATGCACTTTTAAAAATGCTCATGTTCCTCACAAACACACACACATACACACACACACACACACACACACACACACACACACACAATCTCAAGTGCTCCTTCCAAACTGCTGATGCATTTAAAGTAGCTGGCTCTGGGGTACAAACAGTGACAGTAGCTTTCCTTAAGACGAGCAAGCAGCATGTCAAACTGCCTGTGATGTGTGTGTGTGTGTGTGTGTTGCTCACTGATGTCAGTCTTCATCAAGTCAAAGCCTTGATCTTCTCCTAAGAGCAGAATCTAGACGAAACAAACTTACATTTGGCCTGTTGCTTCACTTGAAAATATCACAGATTATGATTTTTAACGATTTTGGTCGACACCCCAGAGTCATTTTTTGCCTTTAAAGTCTGTCCTGTTTCAGTCCTTCTGAACATTCAGCTTAAAAATCCAAATGTTATGATTTAAAGATGTTCCTCTTAAATTGGTGCCACATAAGACGACTTCAATCTGGACTTTGGGAACACATACACTTTTGTAAAAGACAAAACATGTAGCCCTCCATTGATACCCTGGCAGCTATAGCATACAATATTTGAATTGTAATGAAAAAAGTTTCATCTCATCTACCAAGAAAAAAAAGAATGTATATATATATATATATATATATATATATATATATATATATCAATAAAGGATAATCTATTACATATCCGTTAGGCCTCCTGCCAGTGCTCAACACGTTTAGTGAGAAAACAAAATGCATATAAGGCAAAACAATATAAAAGGGCTTGAAGGATTATATGTATTCTAAATTGAATGATTATGATGACATTGTTAGAAAGTACAATTATGCAATGCAATATAGATACAATAAAGTATAATCTAATTCTAAGACAAGGAGTCTCTTTCTATCTGCATGCAGGCTACAGATGTGAGTCCTATGTCCTTCACATATCTCGGAAAATGTTCATCTGATCTGCTTCAGCACACCCACCAAGGGCGTATTGCTGGGACCCAAGGACACGCTGAATGGGAGCTGTTATATAATCCAGGGCTCTGCGTCGTCCAGCATGTTGTCTGCGATGGATGATGGATGCACCTAAACCAGTATTGGGTATTGGGTCCGACACTGTGCTCATGTACTCACACTCGTAAAACTTCTTTGATTCAACGGCACCCGATACCACCTCACGGCAATGTGACATTAACTTCTCATCAGTTGAGGCCAGCTGTAAAGATAACCCGATTAAACCGGTTAAATCCATCATAACGCCAGCTGCAGCGTATGCAACCTGCTGGTTAGAGCTCTCACTGTTAAGCGCTCATATATTGATATTGGCAAGTACCCAAATGTACTTTGTTTAAAAAAAATATGGCATTGGTACATCCCTCTGGTCTGCAGCAGGCTCATAACAGTACTTCACTGTTGCTGCTGATGACAGATGTGCTAATGTTACAACCAAACTCTTCTCCACTTCCCTGGAGTCAACAAGAGATGAGCATTTCTTGCAGGCAGCACTTCCAGGGGCCAAGGCACACAAGAGTCGTTTGCTTACAAGGCTTCCTGCCAGTTTATTGTAAAGCAAACCATGATCGTGTCCCGAGTCTAATCACGATGGTTTGCTGCCTAAAGGTCAAGAAGATGTAGAAGGAAAACTTCCCCAAGCAATGCAGGGCCAAGCAATCAGCCCGCTCCATCAGCCACTCCAAAGAAGCACGCCCGATGGCAGAGCTGCAGGGAGCCAAGCCATCGCCCTCTGCGATAAAAAAAAAAGAGGCCCTGATGTGCACAGAAAATCCCTGTTATCAAACAATGCAATTATATACTCGCACTGAAATGGTCCCCGGAGCGACAGCATTCTCGAGTCTTATACCAGCTCATCTGTTGGAAAAGTGCCACTCTCCCCTCAGTCTGACCTTTTGGATAAGACGAGGACACACCTCACTCAGACCTCACTCCACCCTCAGTCGGCCATCGTCTCATACGGAGCGGTGCAAGCTCACAGAAACAAACGTCAGTAAACACACACGTCACTCTCTGCCTCCGTGACTCGGGCACTGCAGCAGACACATTTGCTCAGTCCTGTCTCCTTACACACACTTTTGAAGAGGGCCACAGTTAGCTATGGAAACTGACATCGAGAAGGGACGAGAGATCGGTGTGTTTGTGTGTGTGTGTGTGTGTGTGTGTGTGTGTGTGTGTGTGTCTGTGATGCCATGTATTGGGGAATAAAGATGTGTACTAGAGCATATGACGAGTAAGTGTGCTGTTTATTGCCTGGGGGCATCTTTTCTCTCTCTCTCTGGCTCTCTCTCACTCACATACGCACACACACACACACACACACAGAGACACACTTCTACACACACTTTTAGTAACCTTTCTAAAGTGCTGATGCTCCTTTGTGCTCGTCTTAGTCAACTGCGACTATCTCTACAAATACATGTATGTGTGCATCAAGCATTGCAGCTCCGGCCCCTTTAGAGGTAATGTTGGCAGCTGATGGTTTGAGAAACCTGTGTAAAATATGTACTTATACACACGTGTTCTTGGAACTGCTTGCATTTACTGTGAGCATCACCCTCCACCTCCCCCTTCACTTTGCTTCTCCTTCACAGGGGACAAAAAGGGAGCGTAAATATGTTGAGTCCATTTGTCTTGATATTCTCAATTCAGCCGCTAATAAGGGCCATTTGAGATGTATATAATGCAAGAATGCAGTGCCCGAACTGTCGGTTACACTCCTTTCGGCTGTCTGTCTCCTCTCTGCGGCTCTGCCTCGCTGTGCACTTCAAAGAGTCAGGAGAAAGCAGTGGGAGGAAGGGAAGGACGTCACACTGCATGCTAATGTGGACTTTTCTGTAGTTATGCTGCTTTGGTTGACAAAATGATATCACACAGACAGATAACCAAATGGTATCATCTATAAATACAAGGTCGTAGAGATATACGTAACATATGCAGTTTTTGAGATTCCTTCTTAATCATCATTGTAAAGCAATAACTGTGTTGGACCTTAAATAACCACCACCAAGGAATGAGCACACTTAGGGTAATGTTTGGCAAGATACTTTATTACGTATCTCTGCTCTGCCGGTCCCGTCCCTCCATCTCCATTGCAGCTGATAGAGGGGAGAGACACGATAGGCCTGATTCCCTTCAGCTGAGGCCAATCAGGTCTCTTCCTGGGACCCGTTCCCTAAGCCACTCCCCCTAACCACGCCCCCCAGCCACCAGACCTGTCAAAAGATTTCACTCACAAATAACGTATGCAAGTAAACGTCAACATATCTGTACGAGTGTGCCGTTATTATGTTAGATCAACATCGTATTAATCCTGTTTGGGTTGTGCCACATTGTTGGTATAGAACGAGCACGGACTGACACATCTGCATCAATAAAGCCACTCAAGAGTAATGGATCCAAACTACAAATGTAGTCCAACAGGGATCGAAATTCACTGATGCACAGCCTACGTTACTCCAGAGGCATAGTGTTTGCGTTATTGAGTTAAAGTTATTTGTTTTTGAAATAATATCCAATTTTTCCCCTTATGGCATAAGAAGCAGTGTAACCTAGCAGTTCAGAAGTAACAATACACTGATAGTGAAATGTAATGTTACGGTCAATGGAGGAAATACTCAAACGTGTCCATCCCATGCGTTAAACCAAAAATAAAATGTTACTATTTTCCATAATAGTTAATTAACGACATTAAACTAATCAGAATATTTGGAGAAATAGACCTCCTGTATGAACGAGATCGCACCATGCACAAAGTAAATGGACATACTCATTCCATAAGCACATGAACATGAGGTTTGTTTGACAGATGTTATTTGCATGCATTGGTAATTATCATCCTAATGAGTAGGCTGTGTACCTGTGTCTGTTAAATTGTGGATTAGGGAGAATTAAATATGTTCCTCTTTTAACATGCACGAGCCATCATACGTATCATTTCGATATTTTTAATATCTTATCAAAAAATGGTCCATAAAGTTACTGTACCATACAGACCGTGATGAAAAACTCAGCCGTGCTTCTCTGAACATGTAACCGTGATTTGAAACGGCATGTTCAGGGGATGTGTTCTGATTCACAGGCTCCAGAATGATTTTAACAAGCAGACCCACGTCCATGAAGGCATGTGCACAGCCCTGCTCCAAGTAGTGGAGGATCCAGAAGCAACGTGCACGGGCCTCACTTTTAAATCAAGTATTCACCTTGAGATGAAGATAGGCTCCAAAAGGTCGACAGAGGCAGAACACAGGTGAGAGGAAACACCAAAAGAACCAGGACAAAACGTGGTAGAATAATATGGATTAAACCCCACATTGGATTAAAAAAACACATGCATTCGTCCAGACTATCACACACACACACACACGCACACACATACGCACAGTCGCACACACACAGAGACACACACACACACACACACACACAGGCACTCAGACAGTATTGCTACTGGGACTTCAAAGCGGTGAGAATTGCCAGATTTGAGCTCAGACGATGGCACTGTCGATAAGCTGGCATGTTAGGCATGTGCGTATAGTGGTGTGTGTGTATAGTGTGTGTGTATAGTGTGTGCAGGGTTTTTCCTGGATCAAAATGGGTCTTCGGTGCGTTGATGACGGGGGGGGGGGGGGGGGGGCTGTTAGTGAGCGTGTACTCAACCATGTGCGCGCAGTACGGCTGAGCTCCTATGTCAGCGCTCGCATCGCCGTAATCAGCAGCTGGCCGCTCTGTCCATTGCACCTTTTTTTTTTTTCATCATGCCTTAGGCGCTCGGGATTTGTCATAGGCGTTCGGGAAAAAGGCTTAGGCGCGCGCCCAACTTTTCTCTAAGCAGGAAAAACCCTGGTGTGTGTGTGTGTGTGTGTATGTGTGTGTTTGTGTATGTGTGTGTGTGTGTGTGTCTGTGTGTGTGTGTGTGTTTGCATGAGCCATGCCTGTCACAGAACATGTATGTTGCTGCCACAGCAAAAAGTGGTAAAGCTGTTGGATTTACTAGATAACCATTGTGGATGACTGCTCATGGCTCAAGTCTTTAATCACACACACACACAGAGACACACACACACACACACACACCCACGCACTCACACACACACACACACACACTGACAGTTTCCAATGATAACAGATCTGGCTATGATACACATGTGTTATGATTTTCAGCTCAACAGAGGGTTTACTGTGTCTAGCCACTCAGATACAGACGTAAGCACTTATTGGATTTTGATTTGTAGTGTGTGTGTGTGTGGGTGTGTGTGTGCGTGTGTGTGTGTGTGTGTGTGTATGTGCACTGGCATTGTTGGTGTCTTGTGTCCACACAGAGATGGATTTGTAGAGTTAAATGAGTGAGTGTATGCAGAGATTGTACTCTGAGTCGGCAAGCTGTTGTACAGTCGGTGCTCCTCTTTCACTTTCTGTCTTCTTTGCCAAAGAAAAGGGCTTGATTCAAAAAATCAGAGTATCACTTGTTTGCTCTCTGGTGGACACAAAGAGAAGGCCTGCTAAGATACGACGATGGCCAACCGCGATCAAAAGACTGCATAGGTTGCAGGACGTATAGTCCCTGACGTCCCCATCATTTAAATGTTACTTGAGATTGGATGGTTACCATTTGGTTGTATCACCATGAAACTGCTACAGTCTCAGTCTAACATAAGTTATTTTTAAATGTCCATATAATAGCTTGACCTGATGCTACTTAAAACATGTTTGTTTTTTCAAGATCTACAAAACAAATGTCACCAATAGCCATTGTTCCACCGGAGGGAATAACTCTACAGCATGCATGTGGAACTATTTAAAATTGTTTCTTTAGACTTTTTTGTTCGTCAAACGTTTTCGAAATATCTTATTTATGTTTTGAATTATTCCCTTTGATTCCTATTCATCTCATAATATTCACTGTACTTTAATTTAATCTTCCGTGCTCATAACCTTTGTTATATTTCAAATGTTATCTTTTTGTCTGGTTATATTTCCATGTAATAAATTACATAGGAACAACTTTGTTAAAGTGTGACATAAATACAGTTCATTGTTGCTGTCATTACTATTATTATTATCATTATTATACTGTCACAACACTTGACATACAACTCCAATCAAAGTTAAAATAATTAATAATGGGACTAAAATATAATTGAGTTATTCACAATGAAACACATAGAATTGCATGACGTTGTCACTTTATATAACAATGTCATGGGTGCATTTCTTGAACTCTGAAAGACATTGTTAATTAGCCAATGTCGCTGATTCACCGGGAACTTGAGTGAAGACATAACTTCTGGGAACTGTTAATATACCACAGAAAGGAAATATTATCCTAATTGGTCCAAATTGCAGTGCGTGTCCACCCGGAGGGAAGACAGAGCAAAACTTCCAGGGCACTTCTGTCTGATGATAAAAGCTGAGTACGTCTCCTCAGGTCTGAATCAACAGAGAACACACACACACACACACACACACACACACACACACACAACTGTCAACCTCTTTTCCCAGATGATAAGCATTGAGCCTTTTGGCAGATATTTTGTTGCATCTGCAATCAGACTTCATAATGAGTCACTTGACTGAGTAAATGTGTCTTGCGTTATCGTTTGAGACAGCGAGCAATCAAGTGACTTTAACTCAGCTTGGATCGGGGTTAAGCTCTGATAAAAAGCCCACTTCGAAAGTTCTCCCAACATGTAAGCAAACAAACGTGGGTAAACAACTTGAAAGCCTGCTGTTTTTTTCGATAATAACAAAATGATCGTGCACAAACAACATGAGCCAGAGTTATTTTATGAATGGACCTTGCTGTTGCTGTTCCAAAGGTAGAAGATGCCTTTTAGTTATTGACTGTGAAACCAACATGTGTGAGAAGTGCTCAGAGGAATGAAAGCGTTTCTTTTACAAATCCAGAACACCGTATGGGCTATTATTGATAAGAATCAGAATCAGGAACCGTTTATTGCCAGGAATGTTTACACAAACGAGGGTTTTTTGGGGGGCGGAAGGTTCAACATTAGACATGACAAACAACAATCATCAAGGAAACTTAAGTATAAGATAAGATAAAGATAAAGATAAAGATAAAGTGCTCGGACAACAAATAACGTTAAAAGTGTCTAAGTGTATGTTTCAAGTGACATGTGTGTTTAAGTTAAAATGTATGTTACATGTGACGTGTGTTTAAGTTTAAGTGTGTGTTAAAGTGTGTGTGAAGGAGGAGGAGGAGAGATGAATGAGGAGGAGGAGCCTGAAGAAGGAGAAGTAGGAGGAGGAGGGAGGAATCTGAGGAGGGAAGAGGTAGGAGGAGGAGGGAGGAGGAGGAGAGAGGAAGGAGCGAGAAGAGGAGTTAGTCCTGGGGGTGACAGTCAGTCAGTGGGGGACCCGGGCTCCATTGATGAGCCCGACTGCCGACGGGAAAAAACTGTTGTTGTGGCGGGAGGTCTTCGTCCTGATAGACCGCAGCCTCCTACCAGAGGGGAGGGACTCAAACAGGCTGTGTCCAGGGTGGGAGGGGTCAGCCACAATCTTTCTGGCCCGGTGCAGTGATACTTAGTACAGTAATACTTAGTTATGTCTCCAATAGTGTGCCTGTACTGTGTGTATCGTGTTGTATCTGAGACCGTCTCAAAGAAGGCTGTTTGAATAACCATATAACAGATATTCTGTATGTACACAGCCATGAAAACAAGCAGAAACCAGAAGCACTCACACACACACACACCAGCTGTTTCTGAATTCAAAATAAATACATTGAATAGATGCTGGTGTTGCCAAGTTCACTTGTAAAAACTAAATGATTAATCTCAATGTTTAATTTCCGTATAGTTTGCCACAGTAACATGCGTAGGTGCTGTGATCAGTGGCTCCTCCACACTGCATCTAAAGCCTTATATAATATGTCAAAAGGTCAACTGCAGTCTGAAACCTATCATTATAAATAACCTGTGATGGGTGTCAGAGGTCAGAAGTAGTTAATAGTGAAAATCCTATTTAAAAGAAATAAATATATATATATATATATATATATATATATATATATATATATATATATATATATATATATATATATATATAGCTGAGTAACAATTTCCCCTTGTGAGAAGATGCGGCTTGATCCCAAGAAATGATAATCTCTCACATCTTATTTCTCTGAAGCAATATGCCTGTTGATGTCAGATAAAAAATAAAAAAACATAGTGATAGGTATCCAACACTTATCAGTTGTATGCAATATTTGATTGTTATCCATGCTTCAAACGTGTAATGCCTGTGTGTGGGAGCCACACCGTTCAGTAACAGACATGATGGATCTGTTATAATACAGTTGATGGATGAGGAGATTACTGGCATTCTGCTGCTGGTTGGGAGTGTGTGTTTGTGTGTGTTTGTGTGTGTTTGTATGTCCATGTTTTTTTTTCTTCCAATTCATAGAATAATGCTCAGATAATACACGTGCTGACCTCCAGACATCTTCCTCTCCTCCTCCACATCTCCCTGGCTCTACTTCATTTCCCTCACTCGTCCCCTGACCTTATTAGTCACTCCTTCTCTTCTTCTCCCTTCACCCAATCTCTACCGCTGTAATGTGACAATATACCTCACAAAAGACCACACGCCCCTCCGTCAGTCCCCTTTAATCGTTGACGACCGTGTTCGGAACACTTAGAAATACGACCATCGCTGTCGGAACTGTCCAGACATTCCCGAGTGAAGGTCTGTCTGTGATGACGGGCCTGTGATAAGATGTAATGATGTGTGTTACCGTGTGCTTTGTGACGCCGTCCATGAATCCAAAAGGGTAGTAGTGGGGAGAGGGATGTCAAAGTGTGGATTTAACACCTCCTCCAGCTATTCTCTCAACCATTCCACAGCTATTTCTGACTCTAGCTCAGGGGATAAATACGTTACTTCCATTTAGAGCCAGCAACACACACTTTCCACACATACACACCAAAAAAATAACGTGCTTCACAGTTAGATAATGGACAACAACTCAAGACTTGAGCATCCAGTTTATAGCAAAATAAAGTGTATTTCATGGAAGAAAAGATGCCGCATCATGAAGAAGAGCCAAGTGTGAGCTTTTCTGAGGGAATCAAAGGCTGCAGATTATATTTGTTGCAAATCTGGGTTGTTGAGTTCTGGATTGGGGGCTTGAAGGAATCAAGACTTTCCAAGAGTTGCTACAGTAAACTTGGCTTGACAGAGGACACAAACAAAAATAGCTAATTTGCCATTTATAAAAATGCCTTGTTTGGATGGCAGTCAAAAAGATTAGAGCCAAGGACCCTGAACATCTGAATAACATGTCAGAGTAAAACATATTCCTTGAGGGCTAACAACATTTACCACGAAATACTCCAAAATGTATATAGCACAACTGACATGCAACATGGTGCCATATTATACTTCCATTCTTATTGATTGACGTTTGGTTTTGGCAGTGCCGTGTTTCATACAAAGTCGTTTCTGTCTCGGTGCATGACTCACGCTGTAAACTCTACTGTGCTGTTTTATTTCCAGCCTTATAGCTGTGTACATTGCCTCATCACGTCTTATGCCGTGTACATCTGCCAATAGCAATAACAACCCTCTCTTGCCAATGGAAGTTGTGCATTAGCATGATTGGGACATCCTCTTGAAGCTGATGCTTTTGTTGTTGTCTTTTTATCGATTGTGTGCCCTTTTATTTGGTACAGCAGATTGGGGATCAATGCAGTTTGTTTTTATCTCTACTTTCTCTACCACAGCAAGCAACAGATAACACCGCTTTTTTAAACAGGGAAACTAAACCACCATGGCACATGACCTTATGTTCTTCAATTGTTGTAAGTGATTCTCATGAAGAGGAATCATGCCTTCATTCTGAAAGGTCTAGGGACGACAGTTTGAACATTTTATTTGGATTCTGCAGGCTGAGAAACTATTCTGTGACATGTCCAGCAGGTAGTAAAAGAGGGTGGACACGTTACCTGAGAAACATGGGAAATACAGTGCAACACAACAGAAGGATGTTGCCATTACTACTACTTTGAAAAAAGCAGACTCAAGAATTACCACAGAGCTTCACAAAGGTCATTTTCATTGAGAGCTGTTTCATTAAAATTAATTAGATTCCACCAGGGTTCATGGTGCGGTGTAAGTCAAATGCATACAGTACGTGTGCTACAGCAATATGCAGCCACGCTGTGGAAAATAGACTGATTGGTCCACAAAAATATTTTCTTTTCCTTCCGTACTTCACAGATGTAATAATGTAGAGCTAGCTGACATGTAATTGCCAAAGCCGTGTATATTAACAATAATACATCATGAATCTGTGATAGATGAGTTCTACCGATGCTTAATTCGGGAAGTTAATCTTATTTTACTGCAAATCTGTTTTCAGAGAAACTGTACCAAAGGATGGGGTGATGGCATATGATTATATAGCAAAGACATAAACTCCTGTAGTTTCACATTCAGCCAATTACAAATAAGCTACAAACCATATGTCCATGTGATATATTGATTGGCCAGGTCAGTGCGGTTTGGTAATCATGTTGGCCTTAAAGCTACCGACTGAATGTTGATGGGAAATGTGATGGGACTACCAAACAAAAGGTGAGTCAATCGATGAATCACCAATGCAGGCATGAAGGTAAAGAGGGCAATCTGTTCATCATGAATCCAAATCACATATTCTGGCATCAATGGTTTGTTTACTCGTGGTATTTCATGACTCGCGCCCTACGAAGTCCTAACCTTGACTTGAAACCCATCGCTAAGGGTAACGGTCTGAAGAGTCACGCTCACACTGAAGGCTAAGGTTAGCATAATGGCTAACTGACGGCGATGATACAGCTCAAGGCGACCATTGGTCGGAAATGACCAAACGAAACAGAGAACTCTACTTAATTATTCTCCGCTACATTAATCATTTATCTCCATACATGGTTGTTGGTCAATTAATCTACACTTTGCTAAGCCCTGCTGCTCCTCGGTCGAACTGTCAAAGCTACCGTGGAGGCTACACTGTCAATAACTGCAGTTCCATTATGAAGGTCATCTAATAAGTGAATTCAGAGAGAAGCAGACAGCAGACATACGGGTGTACACTCTGTCTTGGAAAAATATATGAGGATATGAAACTGATTCAGAGGGAAGAAAAAAACATTTGAAAAAAATAAGAAAAGATATAGAGTTTATGATCTCTCTTTCTAAACATAATACTAGCCTTACTCGATGAATGATTCACAAAATATATATATATATATATATGTGTGTGAATTCGAGAGTTAAAAGTTCACATCTATGTTTATTCAGAAGATAGGTGTTATAGATATGGATTTAATTGTTTATAACTCACGATTTAAATTGTAAAAATAGCAGAAAATATTGCAAAATATTTTTTTATTTGAAGATGTTATGTAGCCAAGATAGAAAACTGTACTTATTAATATGTATATAAAAAAGATTTAAGTAAGCATTTAATCAACTACAATATTAAACAGTTCACATCATTTCTGCTGCTGATGCCATCTACCTTTTCAAGGATGTTTCCTCTTCAGAGTGGGAGGTAATATGATTTACATTTACACAAATGTCAATTTCAACCAGTGTCAACTGCTTGGAAGGCAGCGCTCCGAAGCGCTAAGCTACTTAATAACATACAGATGCACGTCTTATACACACACACTGAGGCACACTAGGGATTGTCTTACCTTTGTTGGAGAGGAGTGGCAGAAACATAGAAAGAAGGCATGAAAGAAAGAAAGAAAAAGACAAAAAGAAGGGAAGCAAAATTAATTAAAATTTTCCAGTTCCACTTTTCATGGACAATTATAGATGAGAGGCTTGTTAGTCAACTTGCCTAATTTTTTCCGCCAATTTGTGTGTGTTATACAAATAATGCCTCTATTATCCCACCATTGTGTTACAAGAAACAAACACAGTTTGGAATAACACTCTTCACCAACACTCCCAGCCTAACACGTATACAGATGTGTGCACAGCGACACACACACACACACATCGGGGACATTTGAGAGACAGCCATTGATTCCCCTGCAACCTCTAGGCAGTTGATCCAAGGGTGGGTGGGAATCAGCATAATAATTGTTCATCTCCTGGCCTGTTCTATAGTTCAGTAATAGAGAGGAAATGCTGCAGACAGACAGACACAGACAGACCGGAGGATACAGATGTGGACTAGCGACAGACGGGGAAAATGAGTAGGATAATTGTCAATTTCCTGCCGTGGTCGTGACAGTTTGATAAACTATGTGGTAAAGGGGTTATTAATGTGTGTTGCGCATCACAACTAAACAATCAAGATAATAGATGTCAACAGGGGTACAGCTAGCGTAATCTAAATTGACCGACCTATACATTGGGCTCCATTCCTGGAACGATGCAGGAACTTAAGTCATGCAACTTAGTTCAGTCAACAGAAGTGAAGCAATGTAAAGGTCCAGAAGCTTCTTGACCTCTCTCTTCTACACGGAGGACAGTTGGGTGAAACCTAAAGTACACATGCTTGTCCTGTTCTATCCTTCCTTCCCTTTGGACTTTCAATGTGCTGTAGGCAAGTAGTCAAGCCTTCATAGCCCGTTCGACAAGACTATGGGCAATGTAACCTAACAATTAAACATATATACTTCCATCTACTGTCATTTTCATCCCATATAACAGAAGAAGAGTTGTCTTTTCATTATTCCTCTCTGGCACTAATCTTGCTGAGTCTAGAGTATTTCAAAAAGAGGTTTGTAAATGATGTAGAGAGAGAGGGAGAGAGAGGGAGAGAGAGGGAGAGAGTGAGAATATGTACGTCACTGTCTTGCAGTCCATAGGTCATTTGTTTTCAGCCATCCCTCTTGGGAAATCTACAGTTGGGAACGCACTCGAGAGTTTAACAAATAGCATTAGCTAATACAGCTGAGTCTGCATCTTTCACTGTGTGATCTTTTACTCTTTTGAACTGAGTGTGTGTAAGAGGGGGGTGTGTGTCTTGAGGTTTTTCACTGGATTTGTGGCTGTGTGTAGACATCAAACCGAGGTTGTAAAGCGCTGACGCGACGTCTCGCGCTGCTCCCATAAATCTTCACATATAGGAGCACGTGTGACTGCAGCGATACGCTCAATACGCATTTATTCATTGTTTTAGTTCTCAAGGATGAAAGGGGGTTCAACAAGTACAGCTCCCTGGTCAAGGTCAAACGTCAAATTTACACATTCTATCTATTATCCGCTTGCTGACCATAAGTGTGCACTTAAAAACGGCTGCATGTGTGCAGACACACACACACACACGCACATACAGTGGGATTGCCTTGAGATGATGAAACTGCATGAAATGTATATATATATATATATATATATATATATATATATATATATATATATACAGGCACGTGCACAGACATTTTGGGGGGCAGGTGCTCAAACCCCAAAAAAGGGCACATGCCAAAAAAATATTCTGACAGAGTTAAAGCATAAGCAGCAATATGACCTGCGTTTCCTCTGGGAAGCATCAGACAGCTATCTTACACTTCCTTTATGAATAAAGATGAATTAATATATAGCAACAACAGTACAAGCGTTCTGATTGGCTAATGAGTCGTCGCGCTAGCCACGTATCGCCCTCCTCGCCGGTCTGATTCGGATCCGTATTGTCCTATTACGTCATTTTCAAAATGAGCGATATTGATAGACAACAGCCAAGAGAAGTGGTCCTCAAACTAAGGCCTGCACATTTGGCCCTCTGAACCAGGGGCAGTTTTTCCTACAGGCGGTATAGGCGGCCGCCTAGGGCGCCATTCAGAGGTGGGCGCAAAAAAATGCGCTCCCCTCTGAAAAGAAATACATAAATTTTCAAGTTTTGCTTTGCCACTGCTGGGGTTTGAACCCAGTACATTGTGTCCACCGAACCTACCCACAAAGCCACAGCACCCAATGAGATTTATTTCCACACTGCATCAAATTCTCTTCTTTACCAAAAGTACAAAACCAGGGGTTCGTGAGCGGCGTTGAGCATGTCGGAGCAAAAGTCTCACAAGAACTAAAATAAATGCCCCGTCGGATATCAAAACACATTTGGGGGGACTTGATGACTGAGAGAGTAACTTTTATTCTTAAACACTGATGAATGAAAAAAAAATGATATATATAATTATTATTTTAATTTTATTTTTGTTACTAATGATTCGACAGAGATCGTCTTCAGAACCGATGGGTCCATACGGTCGTGGTGCACACTTTGAAACACGATGCATGAGACCTTTAGAGAAAGAGCACATCATGTATGGTCGACTGACTGGATCCTTCATGTCACCGTTTATTTGTCTCTTTTTTTCTCTCTCTCTAGTTCACACATTCAAAGCATGTATTAGCATTCACAAAAGCATAATACAAAGAGATAAAGTTATTGTTGTGAGTATTTCCCAAAGCATTTCAGTCCGAACGTCGCTTACTCTATCAATAGCGCCTCCTACAAAGGAATCTCATCCACATCGACTGCCAGTTCGACCCACTTTAGAGCCTCATTGAAAATGTATCCACAGCAGAGGCACTCGAGGATTTAGGGAAGCCTGCAATGTGGAACACTACTATTGAAATTCCATGAAAAATGTGGCCAACAAGGGGTTTAACATGTGCTGTCAACAAAACAGTAGCAATAGCACAAAGCAGGGGGAAAATAGAAACATTATTATTATAACAGGAGGTTATGTGCCTGCTAATAAATCTCCCAGCAAGAATATTTCCAGTATGACAGATTGTTGGGTCTGTAGGAAATGTTGGCATGATTATGAGGCTTTTGGTTTGATGAGGCTTGATCACGCCTTGGTTGCTAAACATCCTAAACCACACATGAGAAATGAGATAAGCGGGCTTTCCAGCTCCAGTGTGTGTTTGTAATACCTTCAAGGGCATTTCTTTTTTGCCCTTTTCTTCTCAGCTGACTCAGCTCGCATGCATGTGTTTAATTACGTTGTCAAGATCAATGTTAGCTACAAATCAATAACTTCCTGGGAACCTGTACACTAGCTGCATAAAGCTTGGGCTGAATCTATTTCCTCTTGTTCTTTGTGTTTTTATTCCTTCCCTTACTGGTTGAATCCATTTTTCTCACACTGTGAAATTGATAGTGCGGCTTAGGGCGCCTTTTTTACCTGGCTGTCCATCTCAAGCTTTCTCATTTTTATCTCTTAGTTCTTCGGTTGGAAGTCTATCCCAGTCTCTCTTTTCTTCCACGGAGAGAAGACAACACCAGGCCGACAGCAATAAGAAGAACAGCTTTGTTCTGCAGGTTGTCACTCGAATAAAGGGGCGGCAAACTCATTTTCACTGTGGGCCACATCAGCAACATGGCCGCCTTCTTAAAGGGCCGGTGTGACTGAAACACTCTATAAACTAGTCCCCAACATATTGTTACGTAAAACGCATGGAAAAACTCTTTGCATTTGATTATTGTTTATTTGAATGTAGAAATATTGTACCATTAAGCGTCTGAGTATTCTGAAAAGCGCTATAGAAATGTAATGTATTATTATTATATTTTAGAGTTGTATGTCTGTTATTTTTATATGGAACTTGGCGTCTGAAATAAAGAATACATTTTATAAAATAAATCCATTTAATTAGAAACCTTTAAAATAAAAGCACAGGATATTTTTCTTAAATTTCCTTAAGAAAAGGTGATCATATGTCTTTCAAGCTGTCAGGGGCCACATGAAATGACGTGGCGGGCCGGATCTGTCCCGCGGGCCTTGTGTTTGACACCTGTGCTCTAACGAATACTTAAATACGTCAAACTATTTCAGTAACCCTCGAACACCAGAAGAGCACTTGACCTTTATATTGGCGTTCTATTTCAGAGTTAGCGGCGTAGTTTTAAATACCAGGAAAGAGCAATTATGGCGGATGGGAGGTGGATGTGTGGAACAAAGAAGACATTTAACCATGAGACCAAGTGTCGCTGTGGTTTTGTTTCCTAACCAAGAGGCTTTGTTGGCAAATCTTAACTTCTGTTTTGTTATGGAATGTCAGGCTAACAAAAAAGGCGTTTTGAGCCACCTGGGAAAAAAAACTGACATTTTTTGTCTATGAACATGAAACCAATACACTGTGTTGTAATATCTGTTGGACCTCATTATTTCCGAGGTAAATTGGCAATGACACGCCCAAGTATATTTGGCCACCGTTTTCTTCTTTTCGTTTTTTATCCACCCAAGAGAACGACATCATCCACTATTGATTAACTCGGAGGCAGCAGCAGCTGAGAAAAAGTAAAGGCATTCAATTTAATTAACTGAATTTTCTTAACTACCATGTACATTTCAAGTGTCAAGGTTGATAACATAATATACATATATACTTCCCATTAACTGCATGTATTAAAGCAGCATAAAAAAACACTGAATTTAAACAGCTGTTACTATACATTAAATCCTGTGTTTCTCCTTGCCATAAAGGAGGAAACACATCAGCTGACTGCACCCTGCACTGTCTATTTGACAGTTAAATGGTTTCATTGTTTTATATCCCTGCGTTGGTCGTTACACATTGACCACACAGGGAGGCCGACAATACCAGCAGCCAGCAATAAACTAATCAAAGTGCATGATTATTATTATTATTATTTCAACCACCAAGACCCAGAAGAGCACATCATGGTCTGAGCCCTGTTGGTAGTCCAGCACAAACCTTCTCATCTATCAAGTATGTATCGACCCATGCAATGTCATAACATGCATGGTGTGAGTTAAAGCCCAATTGTGATGCACATTAACATAAATAAATAGCTTTAGATGAGGAAACTCTGTATTATCTGTCATTTCAATGTTAGTATAACTCCTCTTCTCCACAAAATATCTCAACTCAAGCATGTAGATGAAGTTTAACTAACCTACTGAGACAAGGAGATTAAGTGTTTTTGGCAGTTGCTAAAAACACTCAAGCAAAAAGATAGTTTACATTTAATGTATTAAGTGTAAGGTCAAGTGCAGGCACCATCATCTTCACATGACTGCATCTTCAATTAACAGTCAGGAATGTATCCATGCAGAAGATTTAAGTCGCCTCTTAATGCCGTAAAACAAGCATATCACAGGCTTGAGGATCAGTGGATGTTACAGTCCAGTCCATCTTTGTACGTCTCTTTTATTCTGAGAAAAACAAAACACTTCATAGCAGTATATTTATCACAGTACTTAGTCTTCCTATTGACTCATATCCGCATATATATATATATATATATATATATATATATATATATATATATATATACCACAAGGATGTTGATCATAGATGTATATAATAACCGTGACCTCTATAAATACTGCAGGTCAAAGTATAAGTTATCATTTGCAAAGCAAATAGTTTTTAACAAGTTGCATCAGCACAATACGAGGCCATGAACAAATAAGATGAATTGTAAAGAAATGTAGATCATTTTATTTCTAGCAATACATGATGTATGCTAGATACTACAGAAGCATTATAATACACAATCTGCAGAGTTGCTGTGTCATATGAAAGGGCCGGTAGCTGCATCTACTGTTGTGTTGCTGCTCCTCTTGTTTCTTTTTCCTTCTTATTTTTACTGAGTGAAAATATCGAGCGTGGAACAGGGAGTTGATGGACCCTGCTGCCATCACCTGGTCTTTAACTCAATACTTCTTTTTCCACAGCTGAAAGAACAACAAACACAGCGATCTAACAATCATTTCAAAATCTTTTAAATGTTCTGTCCACTGCTAAACGTTTGCAGTGTCCTTAGTTTGTCCACAACTAAAGAAAAAAAAGGAAACAAAAACAATATTTAAGCTGGAAATTCAAGAAAAATCTTATAGAAATTGAAAATACTGCAAACCCACAAGGAAACATCTTGAAACGTGCATGCTGGCCATGCCCGTGTAAGCCTGGCTTGATTTTGACAAAATAAGAAAAAAAGGAGAGCAAAACCGATTGGTTTGTTCAGAGCACACATCATCGGGGAAGATGTCTCCCCAATGCGATGGTGCTTCTTACCTCCATTTATATTTTGTGTTTTACTGATTGAAGGAAGTACAGGTGTAGCATGGCAGAAAGAAAAGCACCACTGGCTTCAAGACCTCGCTATGTGAAAGAGGCTCCATGCTGGTTAGGAGTGCCTGGTCGTATGCTTCTGGTCCTCTCCTGAAGAAGACACGGTCAACCCTCAACAGATGATCTGAAGTGATTATCCAGAACCGTGATCATAATGAAAGGTGGTTAAATTGTTGTTTTAGTCTTTGACCTCCCATAAACGCACTTGAAATTGGGGTCATTTATGATTGGACCAGCATATCATTATTTGTTTTGCGTTTGTAAGCCGTTAGGGTATAATGTTGTCGATGTTGACTTGGTATCAATTAAAAAACAGACCTCTAATATTAAACACGCCTGTACATGTGCAACATTTTCAGGGAAATGCTCTCCACCCAACGAGTCACACGGGGAACAACAACAACAATGTTCAAATCCACGAGGAAAACGGACCTGGAAATCCTGGAGTAATATTTAAGAATGATAATTTAATAATAATTTCATGTGATTTTATGCATTGCCGAAACTACAGTGCAACCTTTTCCCACCATGCTGCCGGAACCGTGTTACTACCCAACACAGCCAGCAATTGCATCATGCTCTGGACAAGTGGTCCGTCCTTCCTCATGAGAAATGAACCGGAGGCAACCCTCCGTGGCAACGTAGCCTTAATTTTAAAATTAGCCTATTGACAACTATTAATAAAATGCAAATTGCAAATACCATGGTCGGCGGCACTTGAAATTCTCCGGCTTCCTCTCATGGCCATCTTTTTGTGGCGCGAGTGCATGGATAGAGTGGTGATGTGTGTAACTGGAGGCTTTTTGCCACATATGTGATAGCAAATGGAAGGATAATCGCTTGAAGAGGGGAAGAGGTGATGTCCAGCGGGAGAGTTGAGGAAAACACTGTGAAATGGATGTGCTCAGGAGGAGAAATGACCTTTCCACCTCTCCATCTATCCATCTCGCTCTCTCTCTTTTTCTCTCAATCTCTCTCTCTCTCTCCCTCTCACAGGTTTCCTTCTAAACTGTGCAGCCTCTTTGTGTGTGTGGCTCTTCATCATTGTCCCCCAGAACCACTCACCCTCTCTGCTCTCACAGTTCCTCGCCTGATTGCCTTTCCATTAAATCACTGCAACACAGCATTTCCACATTTCATACTTGTTTTAATCTTCCAAAAATCAACCGCCCTTTCCTGGCCCTGAAACATTTGCGGGTGTCATAAAAGGGCTCGGATGACCCGAACAACTGTTAAGGGACCTGATCTCTCACGTCAGTCCTTATGAAATGAAACAGAAGGGTACAGAGGAGAAGGATGGGGAGAAGGGTAGAGAGAGAAAGGGGATAGACAAGAGAAGGAAGTAGGAAGGGAGCTAAAGGTGTCATCTCTATGAGCGTGACCAGGAGTGGAAAGGATTTCATGGTTATGTGTGCTTGAGGTGGTCTTCTGAAAATAATGTGATTATATCCTAAAGATTCTTGATTTTAGGTCCATTCTGATATTGATATTCAGAAGTTAGATATGCTACATAAATATATTTCCAATAAACCTAAAGACATGACAAGAAAACACCTTTTTGTATGCGGATCCGTGTTCGGTGGAAAAACTAAATAATGGAGAAATGTAGTATTATAAATGAACATTAATTGCAAAAAGCATTTCACCACTTAACAAACCTTCTTGTATTTTAAATGTTTACCGCCCAGGGACCTAAACTAGCAATCTTATGGGCTGGTTAATTCCCAGGACAAAATATTTGACAAAATGTGGATAAGCACAAGTGTTGCGCTCGTTAACATTCAGCGAAAGCAACATGTTCCTTTTGTCACCAGCAATCATTTCTTCTTCACAGTGTTAATTGCTGCGGTTGATTTGTGTGCAGGAGAAACGTGCCACATTGAATGTTCATAAGAGTCTGATAATAATTCTGTATTGAAATTATTTAAATGAACAATTTCCTCTTTCACAAACTAATGTGCAAAGAGTAAGCATGCCACACGCACATAAAACAATGTTATGAAGTAGGTTAGGGAACTCTCGAGCTGAATGGCGGAGGCAATAATTCAAAAGATAAATGTTTATATTTCTGGTTGTGGTACAGGGTTGTTTTTTATATATTAAATGGAACTGCAGTATAATCATGCATTTTTTTAATGAAGCTGTTTACTCATCAATTGTTCTTTCCGCCAGTTCAGTAAACTCTATTAAACCTGGTTTCATTCTGCGTTTTGGCTGCGTAATAGTTGCAGGTCCAGCACTAAACCCCAAGAGTGAAACCATATTAATGTTTCCACTGCTGAGCAGGTCACAGAACTCATGCTGATGTAAATTCAACAGCATGAAAAAAATAAAACGGCTCTGTCCATTGACATTTTTTCTTTTAGCCGGCAGGCTAAAACATGGTTTGTACGAAATAATATAATGTCCTTGTGGTTAATTAATTGTACTAATACAGATTGAGTCAAATTGAGTTGCCGTGATCCTTAACCACAACGCTTCACTCTGCAGGGTAATTTGTTAACACAGGAATTTATCTCAGGTTTGTGTAAGGCACCCATGGCGACAGATCCTTTTACCCCGTGATAGAGTTATTACCAGCATGTATATTTTTTTCTGAAAAAATATTGTGTGTTTAAGTCATGATTGTAATAATAAATATAAATGCCACCATTCCTTTTTATAGGATTGCATTTCAAAGTTCATGGTGTGTGTTAAAGCCCAATGTTGGCAAGAAACTAAATCAAATAAACAATCTCACATAAACTAACCATTGGCATAATGACATAAGAGCAAACTATCTCTGAATTGTTACTTTCTACAATCTGGGGACTGAAATGATGCCAACATGCGCTCCGCTGAACCCATTGTGTCAAACCGTTTGTCGTCTGCTCCTCTCTTCTTCCTCTCCCTCAGGTGTCGCGCCTTCCAGCGGTTCTGACATTTAGCCTCCGCGAGATTGCAACGGAGACAAAGTCGGCAGCCGCCACAACCACCTTTCCTTCAGGTCACGGATAATTTCAGTTCCAATAATGTTGACGCCCGTTAGAACCTCTGACACCGCAGCGTGACTCCTGCAACCCGGGGCAGACCTCAGAGAAGACAAGTCGCACACTTTAATCCCTCTCTCCTTCTGCAAATGTCCTCTTTTGCTGCGTGTTTTTCACTCTCTTTATCGCTTGCTCACTGGTACATTGAATTTCACATAAATCAGTGTCCCTCATATATATTTTTTTCAATTATGTTTGGACTGACAGCCCCTTTGTATGTGTTTGGATTTCATCCCATTCAAACTGTGAATTGTAGTGTCATATTTTACTAATTTTATCAATTTGAAATGTCTTCTTTTTTTTAAGTGGTAAATTATGGGCTAAATTTAGGGTTAAATGGAGTGGTGGGGCACAGATGGTCGAAAGATTTTATGTTCCCATGTAAAGCCAGTCAATCCAGCAGCCCTCTTAGGCAGCGTTTCACATTCACAACATGTTTCCCATCTGGCTGCAGGGTGCTAACCGATTGAAATATCACACAGTCTCCTCTAATCCCATTACTCTATTCGGAGAGCATTCACACAGGGCTCCAGCCTCTTGGTGCTCACTGACTGCCTGAATGCATGAATGAATGAGTGAGTGACTGTTTGACTAACAGACCAAAGGTCCCAGGCACTGACTGACAGACTGTCAGTGGTGTGCTCTGAACACCCATAGTGTGAATCTGAAGGTAAACCTGGGTTAGCTGGTGTGGTCAACTAAAATGCAATGCACGTTAATTCCAAATAGTCAGACATCAATATGGAAGACTGTGTTCTCCCTGGTAAAGGTTCCAGTTGACATTTAGCATTACAGTAATGTAAGCTGTCAGATAGATCTAGATCTATTTTATAACATTGAATTGAAATATTAATTGTCAGATTCATAACACACTTGATTGCAGGGCAACTGAGGCGTACTTCACCAAAATAGCATTTCAGTAGCAATGAATGACTTAATCACTACTCTACAGTGAATGACAAAGAATAATTGGCTGATTGAATTATAATTAATTTCTACGAGAAAATGCTTTTTTCTGTCTCCAGACTGAAACAAAGTTGGAAAGATTGCCAACTATATAAAAGAAAAATACGCTTATTCTGACTAATTACTCAGTAAACAGATTTTTGTTAAATCAGTGTATGCCTAATTGTTTATTTTTAGCCTACAACTGAAAAACTCACAAATTGCAACATTGAAAATGAAATACAACAAAAGCCATAATGTTTCTGAAGCCATTATTCTACATAATTCAGACTGGATGCACAGAACTTAAGCCGTCTGTGTCACTGCCTCATGATATTAACACCTCATTCACAAGCAGCACTCTTTTCTGCAATGTATTTCTATTTTTAAGGCTTGATGGACAAATCCCTAGTTGGGTAGATCTCTACAACATAGAATTAGACTAATCCTTATATTTCCCTCAGTGTAAATGATAGTGCGTGTAATCCAAAATATCATTGCCAATTGAAGTCTTGTATTCACTTTCTACCAATGCGTCGTCCCGGATGAAAGGCATTTCTAATCCAAGACGCGGCAGTCTACTCCATTGTTGTGTTTATGTTAAATATATAAGCCTTATCAGAGATAAACACAGAATGCTGTTTAGCCCCGCCTAATTTAGACATTTTCATTCATGGCAAGAACTAGATCTGACACAATGAACATTTTCAAACATCTGCCATTAAAATCTCTCCAAACATACGCACATGCAGTGCCACACCAGCTGTGCTTGGTGCTAGCTTAGTGGCAGCCGGTCGCTGCAGCTCTTTGTTCTCCTCACCATTGTTTATTTTTCACTTTTCAATCGTCATCTCCTGTCTGCTGTTTCACTAACTATCATGTCATTCCAGATGCTGCTTCCCATCTCGTTAGTCCAACTCCCTTCACCTGTTCTCTCACCTGCCTCTCAACACTCCCACCTCGTCAGTCTAATTCCCTTCACCTGGTCCTCATGCCCGTCTCACCTGTTGCCCATTCCCTCGTTAGTCCCTCACTAATTAGGTCCCCTCACTTGTATTTATCCTCCGCCAGATTGTTTGATATTTTTCCCGATTAAGCCCTCGAGCGTTGCATATTGTGTTTATATATTTCTGTTCTCTTCCTGATGATACTCTGAGTAAAGAATCATTATTTGCCGTTCTGTCTCCAGAGTCGTGCTATTGGTTTCATACTAATTGTCCTGTGAGATGTTCTGGATATGGAAAACAAATCTGTGGCTAAAGAGTAGTTACAGACTGGCCCTCTGACCAAGAGTTAAAGAGGCAATACCACACAACAGAGGAGAAGAGTGTATACAGCCATGGTGGCTTTGCTGTAACCCTTCTTTAGGTACTGAGAACCACTGTTTTCGTGTACATATACTTGTATACGCATTGTTGACTTTAATTAAAATGTATATCAGTCAGCTATGGAAGGGAGGATCGTAAACATCTGGATGTTTGGGGGTTACTGAGCGTGCGCCAATAGACTCTGGGCCTTCTGTTCAACAGTTATGTGGACAACGTTGTCTCTTCTCTACATGAATGATCTTTACACAGGCAATACTGTGATGTATATTTATTCTTGATACATAATCCTCTGTTAATGCATCCTGTTAAATGGTTTGATGTATCAAATGTTTCAACAGACAACGACAAACCCTTATTAGCATAATTACATAATTCCTTGCTAAAAGTCTGGAAGAAAAGTTCAGCTTATTGTGTATAGAAATACTAAGGACTTCCCTCTCAGTTGTAGAAAATGATTGCGTGTATAATTACAGTTTTAGTCAGAGTCCTGGGTTATGTGGATCACATAAGCAAGAGCTTCCACTCTTGCCCACGTAGATATGTTGATGTGAACACTCAATATACAATATACATTATACAATGTAATGGATGCAAGCCAAGCCAATTAGCGGCTATAGCTTACACACTTTAGCACACGTAGCACACGCAACACCATTACAAATAAGGTCATTCACACAACTCCTACACAACTCCAGACCAACTATATTTGAAGGTTTTAGAACCCGCCCTCCCCTTAACTTTACTGTTGAGGCTACCAGGAGATCTCAACTGCTAATCAAGGAGCTCCAGCCCCAATAAGACCCCCTGGTTTCACACACTGGCCATTGTACGTTTCATTGTTGACTGCTGTAGAACATGATGGTACATGTTCACGTTGCACCAATGCCTGACTGATGCCTGAGGTACCCCGAACCAGAACTACTTCTAGTAATATCTGCGTTGAGCGAGGTCTGGCTTATTTACAGCATTACCCAAAAAACAAAGCCTGTTCACCTTTTGGTTATTTAAAATGCATAACATCCAAAACAGTCTTTAACTTGGGAGTTTTTCCTGATCCGATGTGAGGTTTTGGGGCAGGGATGTCTATACATATTGTAAAGCATTCCGAGACAAATTTGTAATTTGTGAAATTGGGCTACACAAATAAACTGAATTGAATTGAATTGAGCTCTGAAGTCTGCTCTGTTTGTGTTTATGTGTGTCTGTTTTTAGTTTGTGATTCTGTGTGCTTAGTTATTGTCCATTTTTTCTGTGAAACTCTGAAGAGACTTGCTCAGCCAACCTGAACTGTATATCAGAATCAGAATCAGAATCGGTTTCAATGGCCAAGTAGGTATTCACAAACAAGAATTTTTTCTTGGTAAAGTGACTCATACACAAATTGTACATTACAACACAAAACAATACAAAACAAGACACAACACACAGCAACACAGAAACAATATATAAATATATAATATATAAATAAAGGTGAAAGAACATACCCATATATTTCACACTATCATAATAACGGACAGTTGTAAACAGAAAGCTGGAGAGCCTGACATCCCTTTCAACCAAATATGACCAATTCAATTCAATTCAATTCAATTCAGTTTATTTGTATAGCCCAGTTTCACAAATTACAAATTTGTCTCAGAGTGCTTTACAATCTGTACACATAGACATCCCTGCCCCAAAACCTCACATCGGACCAGGAAAAACTCCCAAATAACCCTTCAGGGGGAAAAAAAGGGAAGAAACCTTCAGGAGAGCAACAGAGGAGGATCCCTCTCCAGGATGGACAGATGCAATAGATGTAATGTGTACAGAAGGACATATTTAGAGTTAAAATACATTCAAGGAATCTGACAGAGTTTATCAATAGTTCATATTTAGGCATATTCCACGACGATGGAGAGTTTGGAGACCTCCCAAGTGGAGGAGTGGGCGGAGTCCCAGCAGGGCAGCGGCACAGCTGGCGACAGGAACTCACGATCCAACCATCGATGGTCCATCAACAGATGGGATCTATGCCGTCTCATAGACCAAATATGCCTCATATTACTGGCAAGGAGGCTTTCAGTGTGTGCCGACGGTGGTCGCTCGGAGTCTGTTCACTGCCATTATCCATGTACATTTGTTGAAATTCCATGGGTAAGATGGACAGTTTGTCCAGTGATGTGCATGCTGTATATATTAAGATGCCATTATGAGTACCGCATCAATCAACTGATCAATAACAGATATTTATGTCTGTCTTTTATTCAACCGTTCATTCATGATGATCCCTTTAACCTTGTCCTGCAAAAATGTGTTACTCTAGAATGGAAAGCCTTATGGCAACTCCACCATTGTTCTTTTTTTATCAAGATCCATAACCGGCAAATCAATTCTTAATATTATAATAACAAATAAGTCAAATCAATGTCAGCATAGAAAAAAGTGATACAACTCCATCGACCTGGACTGGAAAGAGGAATGTCGTTGTACATTGGTTGACCATGGCGCTTGGAACTGCCTAGTCCAATTCAATACCTCACATACAATGATTTATGTCTTGTTTTAAAACTTAACACAGAATTGCCATAATGTGTGTGAAGGAACTGACAAGCTCTAGACATGTTTATATATTACAGGACTGTATGAAAAAAGATATGTCAGATGGGTTATTGGGCAGGAAAGATTCTGCATCTATTTTGCTTTGCGTCATTGACAGTTTTAAGCTCCTGGGAACACCATGAAAAAAAACAGTATCATCATTCACACAGAGAATAATGGGACTGGGAGACATTCATTCCTTGAACGTAAAGGGGCCTTTAAACAATGACAGGCCCTAGCTCAAATCGAGCGGATACATTTCTAGTCCCTAACAGTATATAAGTGAGAATTGACCGCCTCATTGATTTTTACTACTTTGTAGAAATTACACGGCTATTTCTTTAATCAAATTTACTAACCATATTTTACAGTAAAACGGCTGCATGGGCATTGGGCTGTACTGGCAGTTCTGTCTCCCAGCTTCCACATTAGAGAGCGCTGAGGCAAGCCAGCCAAATCAACAGCACCATATTAACCACTGTAACTGCAATATTAAGACTCCTCTGATGCTGCTGGAATTGGTCTTATTACTGTATTCTTTCAATATATCCAAATCACAAATGCCAACATCAAACAGTGTAAAAACTCAAATCAATAAAAACTATGCATTTCATTTATTTTACAGTTATATGGGTTTCTCATGTGCCGTTAGTGAATGTTCACCCCTTCTCTACGGAGTAATATGAGTTTTAAACGAAAATAGCTTTGACTAAAATCCTAGTTTTTTCGATAAACCGAACTATGAAGTACCACTAAAATATTAAATGGGAAACATTATTAAATACAATAAATTAGGCCCCTTTCCAAAGCATTAGACAATATGTCAAAGACCCTGAATGGCCATTCTGTCATTTCACAGTGGATACACAGGGCCCATTCAGGATATCCCACAGATATTAAACAAAAGAGGAAAACCACAGGCAGAAAATGTGACAAGAATGCACGCACACACACACACACACACACACACACACACACACAAAGAAAGAGCATATCCAAAGTAGAAGAAAACCACAGGAAGCATCCTGGTGTTTTCATTTAAAAGCGAAATACTGCTCAAACTTTTCCCTCTGCCTCTCTGCCCCACTGTCTGTATGTCTTTCACTGCAGGAAGGGAGGGAAATGATTTAAAAAAACTCCCAAACACAACTAAGATGTGACAACTCCATTGAAAACACTGATAATTGTCTCCTCAGAGAAATATATGCACATACACTCACGGTAATTATGTCCTAGCAATAATCCACAAGGCCAGCAAAAAGTAAATATTTAATAATACTCTTGTGTTCCCAGGAGATCTATAACGTCAGTCCATGTGTGTGTGCACATGTATTGATTCAGACTCTTCCAGTCTAACTGGGTAATTGCCCTTTAACTGTAAGTCATGACTGAAGGACACCGTGGGGACCTGTCATAAACGGAGTGAGAAGAGAAAAGCAGATAAGAAGAGACAAAGCAGCAGAAAGTCAGTGATTGGTAGAGAGAGAAAGAGATGGAAACAATAAGCCAAGGTCTGACTTTCACTCTTGTTTGATGTTAGCATTCAAAAAGAAATCAGCAGTGGGAGGAGGGAGGAACATCGGCTAAAGACATGTTGTATATGACATTCTCTGTGAGGTCATTAACTCTCATTCCCTCTTTATTTATGTGTTGCTCCATTTCAACCATTCAGCTCGGGTCAAACAAACGTGTAACGTTGTCTTCAAGCCCTTATACACGGGGGACAGGGTTATCTTTCTCACCGTGGTCATTTTCATCAAAACTTTGCAAAAAGGTGATCACACCGCTAATAAAGGGCTCACTTTGTGATACACGTGTATTCGAAGGGTGCACTATTGAGGGAACACTTTAGAGGCCTACTCCTTTCAACTCCTTTCAGCGCATACCAAATTATATTCCTACCTTTTACAATAAAAGCCCTGGATGTATACACGTGAAGTTTACAAGAGGGAAGTCAAACGGCTAACAGTAGCTTAGGCGATGTAAAAATATACCTCAGACGGAATGATGTAGTCTTGGTCCATAGCATCCTACTTGGACCTCTGCCTGCGCAAATATATTGTTTGCAAATTCACATCACTGCCCAGTATTAATAGAGTATTTGGTATATTTGTGTTGTTTAGTCTTTACGTCACATTTGTGTAAACGCCTTTAGGGATGTCTTTTACCTTGTTGTCTTTCTCAGCTCCAACCATCTAGCTTTGTCTGTGCTGGCTTTCAAATATGTCTAAGACATGGTCTGAGGTCCCGCTGGCCCATCAGATGTGTGAGGGTGGATCATAACTGTCAAAACATGCAGTCGACCCCTGCACTGATAGCCCAGATGTAATGATGTATGAAGGAGGCTTGTAATGGGAGAGACTCACAATGTTGACCTTGAAGCCTCTCTCCATAATAACGTCCCACAAAGGTAGTCTTTTAAGCTACTGACACAATTGACTTTGGAGATGTTGAAAGGTGGACTTCCCCATTAACCAGCCATACCGTAATAAAAGATCATCCGTCTCACCTTAACTCTGACTTAAACCCAAACAAAAAGTGAGCACTAATCATAAATCAGATTGTGGAGAAGCTTTGAGCATGTGACCATGTCACCTGACAATGAGAGGACTGCAGATGCAGCCTACCTCCGTCAATATACAGTGATGGGTTGTATGCACATAATAATGGTCCAAAGTCTTTTTACAGATAAATCATAATTTTAATTGTTGTCCATAATCAGTTATAGATTAAAGATTTAGTGTGCTGTAAATTAAGTCACATCACACAATTTGTGGATTACCAAGAACAAGTATTTGCAAATCCCAAAAGTCTGCATATTACTGATCAGGGTTCTTTGTATTTTTAGAGATAAGGATTTTTTAATTGACTCTTTCTTTGAGCTGGGTGACTTTGGTTCAGAAGTAACCCTATCCCCTTATGACGTATCAGATAGTGGAAAAATCATTAAAAACGTCTCAAACCTGTGCGGCTGTCCAAGAGATAAAATGCTGCTGCTTGGTGGAAGAGGTAACAAGGGAGCCAGCGTGCTTAATGCTGACCCGCTGCTATCTATGCAATGTCAAAACGTTGCTGTGAAGAGTCAGGTTTTGCTGCTTTGACATATTTTCGCATTTTAAAAGTTCCGAAGGCACTGGGCATGAAGCAAGTTGCAATGGAAGAAGTGGGAGAGGGAGGGTGCTTATGAAGAGAGCTTTGAGTGGTAACTTTGATTTTAGAAATGTGAGCATATTTCCTGAAGGGAGAAATGAGCTGCTAGGATGTACCTAGTTGCTGCTCGGGTTTCAAACTAACTGTCAATGCTAACTGTGGTGCATTTTATAGTATCACGTCAAAAGCTGCCATGCCAAACTCAATAAAAAAGAAATGTGGACACTTTCAGTGAATTAGAGAACAGTTAATTATATTTAAGTTGAGTACAAGTCAACAGCAGACAAAGCAGCACCTAATTGCACAGCACAGTCCCCTCATTATATCCATCACCCCCCCCCCTCCCCTCCCCTCCCCAACCTCTTCCTCAATGGAAATGTGGACACTTCCTGGTAATTACGAGCCCGACTCATAGAATCAAATCTAAAGTACCAGCTGCAAAACAACTTCCTGCTGGTTTTGATATTGTTCTAATGAATACAAAAGGAGCAAAAGGAAATCTTGGTTACATAAAAAGTTCCAGTTCTCTCCAGCAAAGAAAAAAGAAGCCCAACACCCTTTGAGCTGGGTAGTTCTCTAAAGGGTTTCTGCTATGTTCAATGCGGTAAGAACATAGTTTACTCTCGCCTCAACCTAGGACCAGGTCTAATTAAAACACACCAGGAGCCACCATAACCATCTCTGGGATCCATGGCGGGTCCCGAATCACAGTTGGAAAGCGGCTGCACTTAAAGCTCCTCGCCTGAGGTGATGTGCTCCGGTCACAAGTCAAATGCACCCTTTGGCATAGTAACAATTTATTTGAATGCTGTGAAGGTTTTCTTTGTGCTTCCTACTGATGAAAGGGATCCTAGAGCACGAGGCAAACCAAAGATCAGGGCCTCTGCTTCTCGTAGAAATTAAATGGATTGCTCAAGGACACTCCAGTGGGGTGAATGTGACAGTGCTTAGTTCCACATGCCAGCTTATAATTATCTCAACACCTGAAAGAGCATGGGAAGTCATATCGGTCTGCCCATTAGGTGAGGTCTTTTTCATTATCTCATCAACACATACTCTCCGTCACTGAACCTGCACACGTGCCTCTGCATAATCATTGCACTAAATTATTTTGTCGACTTGGGCGTTATTTCAACTTTAGTGTACACAGCGAGAGAGGTCCCTTGTTATAACAAGGAATGATAATGTTCAATATAAATGTACTATAAAAACCAGCTCTCTCCCACTCTCCTTCTCCCCCTGGAAATAAATCTCCCTCTCCGCCTCCCTTTCCTGGCTGAACCTCTCCCCAGGTTGAGGGTGTTCACTGGACACAGGGCACCAAATATAACGATTATGGTGTCGTTATTCCCACCCTGGCAGGTGCAGCGAAGCCACGAGAAACAAGAGGAAGACTCTTTCGAAGAGTTATATTCTTTTTTTGGATGTGTGTGTGGCGTGGGGGGCACAATGAGTATGCAATTCTTTTAAAAGATAAGAAAGTGGTCATTTAATTAACGAAGTAAACATGAGGAGCCTGCTGCCTCCTGTGGGCTGTATTAATCACCATTGACTGCTGGTTCACATCCAGGTAACAAAACTGCCACTTCACTTTTACCAGGTCAGGGAGAAAAGAAAAGTGGCCATGGTTCAGTGGGAAGCAGGTCTGACTTTCAATCATGTGGTTGGAGGTTCAAATCCCACCCTAGTTGATGTGTCCTTGAGCAAGACACCTAACCTCGAATTGCTCCCTGCAGCTGTGTCAACGGTGTATGATTATTATAGGATTTTAAGTCGCTTTGGATAAAAGAGTCAGCTAAATGACATGTAATGTAAAAGTGAATTTCACCTGCAGAGGCAGTGTTCAATGGGTAATGACAGCTATGGTAAAATGTAACACGACTGCACTTTTTCCAAGTGTAATATCCAAAAAAAGGTTTATATTCAGGCCAATGCAGTGGATTGTGAATTGCTTCAAGACCCTGAATAAAAAATGAAAAAAACTAAGCTGTTGTTTAATAGAGTAATGCTTTGTAATCACCCTTTGGTCCACCAAAAACCTCTGGGGTGTGATTAGTTTTATGAGAGGAATTTCTCTGGCTGGAGTAGGCTAGAAAATGACTTTGCCCCGAAATAGGAATGTGTAAAGATACCACATCATACTCAAAAGCATGTGTGTGTGTGTGTGTGTGTTCCTGTACCTTATATGTCAAGGTGCACCTCAGCGAATGACGTGTAATTCAAAACATGCCCTTGTTGACCGGTTCACCCACCAGAGAGAGGGCTCTAATTTTGTAATGGTCCCTCCATGAAATGAGATGCAAACACATTAGGCAGGTGTATTCAAATGACTCATGGTCTGTGTGCGTGTGTGTGTGTGTGTGTGTGTGTGTGTGTGTGTGTGTGTGTGTGTGTGTGTGTGTGTGTGTGTGACAATAAGATACAAAATGGGATTGAGTGGATGGGTGAGTGCATGTGTGCCACTTTGTCTGTGTGTTAAGGAGAAACAAGGCTCAGACTGTTTACCGATGCATGAGGTCAGAACCCAGAGAGAGCAATCATCAGGCTCCTTACTTAAGAGAACCGCCATCACGTCTCTATTCTATCGCTCAGTTCTCTCTCCCTCCCTTTTTGCTCTCACTTCGATCGCAGTGAACGCACATCTTATTGTTTACACTACAGCCTTGGAAAAATTACGAAATGTGATCATACAAAAACATGGAGCCTTTTGGTGAATGAAAAATCACAGTGCCGATTGTAAAAACAAATTGAGATGAATTTAAAAATTCAATGACCTCGCAGTATTTTCTCGCAGTATCTAGCAATGGACATTAGGTAATATATTGTGTATATATATATATATATATATATATATATATATATATATATATATATATATATATATATATATATATATATATATGCAGGGATAACTTTGTTGTGTGAATATACATGTCAATAATAATAATACATTTAAAATATCAAGTAACTTATCTAGTACTCACACAATTACTGTGAGACTGTGTAAAGAGTATCAACTACTTCAAGCCAAATGGTGGAAGACCTACCTTCCTCTGCAACATAGTAACCATAACTCTTCAACAAGGAAACTGATATTATAGTTTGCAAAAAATTACCCTCGCAAAAAAATCTAAACAAACAAGAAAAGCATTAAATGTCAAAGACGACAAATAAGTCCTTCGGAATCTGCAACTGATAAGGACAATCATTATATTATCAGCACCGGTTTCTTCAATTACTCTTTTCAGACTGCTCATTATTTCTTATTACTGTACTTTCAACATTTCTTTCGTCGCAACCACAACAAAAACAAAAGTAAATGTTAGGGTTTTTTTCTCACCCAGAAGAGGTTAGTTAATCTGTAGGCAAAGAACCACGCCACTCTTCTGTCACTGAGTTATTGCTTCTCTGAGTGCGAAGCGTTTGAGCTTTATGGCGAGCAGAGATTTGTTATAGTGATACAGTGCTTTGAACCAGAATAATTACCTTTAAGTTCGACAAACCCTCTGAGTGTTCTACCGATTATCCTTGTCACTTCTCAATGGAGGCGTATTCTAATGTGACAAATACTTCCCTGTCTTTTGTTGCTAAGGAGAAATTATATAACGGTAATTTATTTCATAATGCTGTGCTCAAAAGCATCATTACATGTAGTAAAGCTTTATGGTATCAGAATATGAATCAGAACAGTGTTTTGGCCAAGTGCGTTACACATATAAGGAATGTGAGTTAGTGAATGGTGCATAATAATACCCCCCCCCCCAAAAAAAAAAAGAACATTTCAAAAGAGAAAAATAATAAAATGAACAATAGAAACAAACACAAACACCAATACAAATGTATTATTAAAGCGGCACATGTATTTTAATTGAGGAAAAAAAGATCTGCAACGCTGAATAACTCACATGTTCCCGTTGGATGTACGTGTCAGAACCAGTGGGGGTCCTGGGGTTTATGTGGCCCTTTTAAAAGCAAAGTTTGACAGTGTTGTGAAAGCAGCAACGAAAGTGACGGAAGGACGATTTGACCGTACACTCTGCGGGGGACAAGCCCACCGAATCCTGAAGGACCCGTCACACATTGTGTACTCAGTACCGACTATTACCTTCAGGCAGCGTTACAGAGCCAACACATGCAAGAGCAATCGCTTCAAGTTTTCTTTCCACACTACATCTAGAACCCTATTCAATAAGTATGAATATATAATCAATAGCAAACAATAGAAACACAGAGACACAATTACAGTACATTAATTATTGGAACAATCTTAGCAAAAATACCGTTTAAAATCATCTTCTCTTGTTTTTTCTTCTCTCTTTTCAAAAAAGTTTTCTCTGAGAGGACCCCATCCTCTTTTTTGAAGCCCAGTGTTTTATTACATTCATCCAGTGCTTCATCAATAGTGAAAATACACAATATATGTCACACAAGCCCTCTGCCAAGAACTGAGAA
The DNA here is from genome assembly GCA_036178185.1 of Liparis tanakae. Lineage (NCBI taxonomy): Eukaryota > Metazoa > Chordata > Actinopteri > Perciformes > Liparidae > Liparis > Liparis tanakae. The sequence goes on along the minus strand of CM070094.1, from coordinate 8,804,764 downwards.
TCCCTGCATGAGGCTTCTGAGAGGTTGAGAGGTGATTACATTTTTTGGACAGAAAGACAGTTGCCATAGTGTGTGTGTGTGTGTGTGTGTGTGTGTGTGTGTGCGTGTGTGTGAGTGTGTGTGTGTGTGTGTGTGTGTGTGTGTGTGCATCTGTGTGTGTGTGTGCGCATGTGTGCGTGTATCCATGGTTTAATGTCTGTCTCTGTAAGTGTCTGTCCGCTTATGTGTGTCTCCTTAAGTGATGCTGTGACTAAGATACCATCGTAAAGGCTGCAGAGGCTGTTGCCATGGTTTTAGCTTCTGAAGACTGTTGTTTCTTAATGGAAGGAGGGAAATATACCGTATGGAATGACTCATCTTAAAAAAAAGTCTTCCTGGATCGGCCACTCAGCAACATTTTTGTAAGTGTTATGTGCATGTCGGTGAATATAGTTGGGGCTCTCCTCTGCGCCGAGTTTCTAAAGTTTCATTATGTGTATGAACAGCTACACCCAGTGTGTGTGTGTGTGTGTGTGTGTGTCAGCCCAGCATGTCGACAGCTCCGATAAAGGAAGATCTGAAAGCACACAAGATATAAACGACAGCAGGGATGAGAGTGGGAGAGGATAAACAGCAGCAGATGAACAACGGAGGAGAAGGAGGGAGACATGAACAGAGACGGAAACCGAGGAGAAGGGACAGGGAAAAGGAAAAGGGAAAAAAAGCAAAGATACGTCCAGAAGCACAGCGAGCACCGGAGGAAAGCATTAAGTCTGAGACAGAAAGCATGTAAGCAAACAACAGAGAACGGCCGGGCTGAAGGTAACAGCTCTCTGCTCACCGGCCGTGATGATGGGCAACCCAACACACACACACAGTGAGTCACATCCGATAGCTGCCAACCCGCTGACCTGCAGGGCATCATTTGGAACAGAGGGCGCCCTGGCAACGATGGAGGCACCGCCAAGCATAAGACAGAACATGCTGTTGACACCAAGCCAAGAATATGCCATTTGTACTACACTGAACTGGAGGGCGAGAGCCCCCCCCAGCCGGGTCGCTGAGTCTCAGACCAACTTGGCCGAGCAGGTTTCCTGGCTCGGAAGCCATCAAACCGAATGAATACATTATCATCTGCCCCCAGTGCGCACAAACGTGAGCTAAATAATAATACCGACATATGATAAATCCATTTCTACTCACACACAGAGTATGTTAGAAAAAAAGACCAAAAATACGAGGAAGAGATTTTAAATAATTTGACAAAACGTGCACGCAAAACCTCAACCTCAAACCTGAGATTCAACCCCAAAATGTGATTTCCTGTGCCACGGTAATTCCCAAGCTGATGAGCATTGTTTAAGCAAACCGCAAAGAAACAGGGAGATGTGCTAGCAACAGGACAGGTGGAGTTATTATACGCGCTTTGCCAAGACGAGGCCGACATGCGCCGGCCAAGTTCAGTCCTAGAGAGGGAAGCTGTATCCTCTCCATGAGGTATAAACAGCTTAACCTCTGTCAGGGAGATGCCGCTGTATATGCCAAGCTCACGCAGGATAAAGGTATAGAGGCATGGATGCCAGGGAGGTGAAACCCTCTCTGCATTTGTCTGCGGCTACAATGAAGAGGACCCGAGGCAGCGGCCCTGCCAGAGAGATGCTCACCACGGTTCCCTGTGGGTACAACACAGTGCCGTCAGGAGACACAGGGCAGCAGGACAATACGCCACATGCCACAATGCTTTGTATTATTAAAATGCATTGTAAAGCACGGCTGCTGGTCGATGCCGACATCGGGAGGTTGCATATTTTCACTCTTTGCTACGTTTGTATTGCTTATTGAAAACACCTCCTTCATCTCTGAAGGCACAACATGTTATAACTGTTAACGCACGCTTCTCGCATTAAGAAAAAAACACTTCCAAGTTAGGGAGATAGAGACAGCAGGCAATGTTTACATTTCAGCGCTTGAGGCAACTAAATGTAGACCGCCATAATGAGCCATCAACAATGGATCTCACCTCAGGAACACAATCTGCCACAGCGCGCGCTAAGCCACGCGAAAGCATTAGCTAGTGAAAGCTGTGCTAGCAACAGGACAGGACACAGGGCGGCCACTGATCCAAATGATGCCCTACAGGTCATCGGGTTGGCAGCTATCGTCCTGTGACTCAGTTGGGTAGCTGTATGTTTGTTTGTGTGTGTGTGTGTGTGTGTGTGTGTGTGTGTGTGTGTGTGTGTGTGTGTGTGTGTGTGTGTGTGTGTGGGTGTGTGTGGTTGCCCATCACGGCCATCACACCCAAGACAATGCGGAGCTAAAGGCTAGCACCCCGACCTGGAATGAAGAAGCTGCAGAAGCACATGAACACATCCTAAGCTCTACAGAGTACATAAACCCTCCTGTTACCTTTGGGGTCAATTTGAAATAAATGATTGACATCATTTTTTCGCTTCATATTTCATGCATTTTCCTTATTTACTGGGGACAACTGGGAAAACATCAAAGTCACATGATGATATTTTTTCCCTGTCCTGAACACAACTTGTACGCATCAGTGTTCTTTGGGGTCAATTTGAACTGTGTAAAACATAACATAAATCTCAACTTGTTTATTTATTTAAAGGGCTATTTAGGTCAACAAACAAACAAAAAGTACCTCACACTTAAACTTGGGAAACAATATTAATCCTAATCGTTTTCTGGAGATTTTAATTGCTGGAGTCAACTTGAACCCAAGGGTAAAATATGTTAGTACATGTGAAAGTAACAGGAGGGTTAAGGCATGCCCTGATACATTCTTCTTATAGCTCCTGGTTGTGGACAAACTCTCACATTACCCATGAGCCTGACCGCTCCTGGCCACTTGACACGGCGGCAGAGAAAGGCTCAATTATCTCGTGATGTGTTTCTGTAAGTTCCAGAGTCGGAGCTGGTGGTCTGTTGAAGGTCTTAGGCTGAGGGGTAAACTTAAGTACAAGGACAACCTGATCCACATATTAAAATACTACATTCCCGAAATGCTGGAACAGCGCTCTGTGTAGGCCTACCAGGATGTCATGAAGAAGTTGGGCACGCTCATCGCCGTATTGTTCCTTGACTTAGCATTGTCTTCGCTCAGCGTAGCTCATGCTTCGTCAAGGGTTTGCATGCACCTGCAGGTTGTGTCGGCATGCGATTCCAGCGATGAGATTCATTATTGATGGTCCATTATGGTGGTCTGAATTTTGCTTTAAGACATTCATGTTGCCCGCTGTCTCTTCCTTCTCTTGCTCTGCTCTCCTTGTTTGTAGGATGGAGAACAAGTTAGAGACTGAGACCAGAAGAGGTCATGGAGGTGCAAGGACAATTATACATATATGATCTGGGGTGTTGTGTGTGTGGTATAAGTGAGCATGTTCTCCTCAACTACTTGCAAAGTAGTGGTACAGATTAAAAGAAGCTGGATTGTCTCCAATTGTGTTACACATTTAATGAAACAGCACTCAATGTACGTAAATGTCTTATTTGAACCTTTCAAAACTTTACTGGATCAAGTAGATTACAGCAGTGGTTCTCAAATGGGGGTCCACGTACCCCTGAGGGTACGTGAAGGCACTCCAGGGGGTACTTGAGATTTTTTTTTAAATCTATTTAAAATCAGCATCCATTAAAAAATCCTTTACAAATAGTTATTTGATAAATATTCAATAAAACAAAAGTGTAAGTTCATAAACTGAATTGTATATTAAGTAAGCAATTTAATTATCCTAAAAACCCAGAGTCTCCCCCATATCAGGATGGTTTGACCCAACGTGTCATGACCCGTCTATCACTGCCGGCTTTTAAACTCACATCATGAAGTCGTGGTTGAAGCGTAGCAGCAACGCTGCTGAAAACACGGAGGGACAAGTGCCCAGGGCTCTCAAGTGTCACGCATTCCGGTCTTAACTCCCGCACTCTCGCCACACATCGTATTTATCACGCTGAATAAAACTCTTGTCTATTTAATGTTTTAATGTGCCGCAACGCCAACATGAGCTGGCAGCGCTGCCCTCACTGTGGAGGAATCAAGCGCTCCCCTGGAGTTCTGCTGTGAGGTGCCACTTATCAGCCAATCAGAAAAAAAATGTTGTATCTGGGTAAGATTTAATCCAGCAACCAATGAAAATAAAGCATCCTGGAATAGCGCGCGACTGATATCCTAAAGTGGGACATTTGCCCAACGTGATTAAAGATTTTCATTCCTAATTTCCTGACATGCAGGATACATCTGTACAGCTGGATTGGGTGAGAAACCCATTTCTCTTGTCTGAAGCAAACAGAAGCAAGCGACCTGTCACTTATCAGGAACAACTCCAGGAAGTGTCATCTGACCGTGGCCTCCAGAGGAAGTTTGCCACATCCACACTCATTGTTTTGTTTGTGTGTGAAGCAGAAGCACCCTGACCTGGGACAGAAAGCTTCAGAGCAGCTACTGCCCTTGGCCTCCACATATTTATGTGAGGCCTCCTTCTCTGCAATGACTGTGATCAAAACAAAGCAAAGAAACAGACTGCGCCTGGAGAAGAGCTTCATCACAGCAGTGGCCTCCTGCCACCAGGACTGACAAAGATCCTCAGTGAAGCACAAGCACAAGTTTCTCATTAAAATGTAAATGCTAAAGTTTAATGCAATGTTCATTGTTGACCGTTTGACATCTGACACTTTTGGCACAGTGCTGTGTATTACTACTTTTTTTTTTAACAAAGATTATTTGCGCCGGTTAGGGGGTACTTGGCTGAAAAATTATTTCACGGAGGGTACATCACTGAAAAAAGGTTGAGAACCACTGGATTACAGGATACGACTTTTCTACTTCATGGTCCAAATTGGGAGATAATATTTGAAGTCCTAAAATGATGATACATTTACAACACAGTCAAGTGATAAGAGTAGAAATTGTGAAGTGAAATATAAGATTAAATGCAACACATTTGCAAGCTATTTGTCCATCACAGTGTCGACGGTGTCACAATACTATAACAGAAAGAGATGTGGCCTTTCTGCTAAGAGGAGCACCCAACTGTATGCAGGAAGATATACTAAACATTATATTATTATCAATAGCATGATGTGCAGCTCTCGCTAGGAGCCTGTACATGCTAAAGCCGTATTATAAAGAACAATTTAGAGAAAAAAAGAAAGAAAAATGAGATAAATGTAGACGAAGATTGAATCCGAGCAACTAAATGCAGATTCACATGTAAAAATGTGCACATAACAGCATTGTGTTTTCTTAGTGTCAATAATGAAATGCTAACCAGAGTGAAAAGGCCACTCTGACACAGATTAAAAACTAGGATGCCAATAAACTAAGATGGGAGATACCAGCCCAGTGAGGGAAAATGACAAAACAAGCAGAATTGTGACGACAGCCTAGCGTGAGTCGGGGCATGGCACTACGGGGAAAATGTAGTGACACATCTGTAAAAGATGGAGGGTGTTGAGATAGAGGGAAGGCAAACGTGAATACGCCTTGAATTGATGCCCTCCTACTGCAGCTCGGAGAGACCAGGTGGGATGGGAGGGTCAGACATCGAGACTGTTTCTCTTTACTAATCTCACTTCATCAAAGGACACTCAACGTCAGATTTTATATGGTCTTTTTAAGCTTGTATAAATGCATGTTATTCATGAAACAGACTAGAGCCAGCGTGAACAAAATTAAATACATCTGCTTCAGAAGAGCAGGTGCTGAAGTGCAGGAAAATGAAAAAGGAAGGTTGGCAAGAGAAAACCTAATTATCCCATTTTCTGAAGACTCAAATGAGAGGGACAACATCAGTTAAATGAGATTATAAAAATCAGTTTAGTTGAAAAGGTAGATCTGACTATCTACTGATATTTTTCAACTAAAAAAATAAAAAAAGAATGATTAGGTGTGACAGTTTCTTTCTATCTCAGCAACACTTCATGACTAGTTAAGAGCGGCAAAAGCCAGAGCAGAACATGTGATTGTGTTCAGACGTGTAGGGTTCAATGCCACAGTTTAGTGTTTGAAATACATCCTAGTGGATTTATTCCAAGCTGGGCCACAGCCAGTACATATTTTAGATCCATCGCTTTAAAAATATGGTCTCTTTAAATTATGTTAAATTGAATTAAAGAGTGACGGGTGAAAAGACGAGTGGGCCTACCTAAGAATTGTGTCCTATATGTCGTCAGAGTGGGAGGAGCTTATGCATATCAACACATAGAGGCCTCATTCGTTAGCCTTTCACACGCACGTGCGCGCGCACACACACTCACATACACGCACACAAGGCTGAGATCCTGCTAATGAGACACATATGGATCTCTGATCACCGTGGGTGTCTGACATTTGTCCGCCCCCCACACTAAATCACTTAACATTTCTTGACAGACAGGCATTACCATGTGTTTTGTAAGAGAATGTAAGGGAAAAACTTATATATATATATATATATATATATATATATATATATATGTGTGTTTGTGTGTGTGTGTGTGTGTGTGTGTGTGTGTGTGTGTACCCATCAATCAATTAATCACTATGAATCGCCCAGTGCTAATATCTGCCATGTACACCAGAACAGCCTTCATTACAATCAGTAGTAAAAAAGCTATCAAAGGGGACATATTATGAAAATTCCACTTTTTTAGGGCTTCTATACGTTAATTTGGGTATCTGGCATGTCTCCCAACACACAAACTCGGGAAAAAAACAACTCACGTGGCTTGTTGTGGTTCCTCTAAGTCAGAAAGATATGCTTGAGTGTGTTGAATGGGATCACGATCTAATTCTACCTAGATTCCGAACCATGCCCATGTAGGGAGTCTGGCTACGCTCCCCACCACCACATAAACACCAGGGTTGGCTGCTGATTACGGTTTTCTTTTTCCCCTCGGAACTTAAGGGAGATACCATTTCCAAAACGTGTAAGGGGTAAATATTAGTTTGTGAAAACCCTTGTGAAAAGACCCTCCGGTCATCCTAACTTATGGCGCCAGAGGTTAGGGTGGTTAGGGGGACCAGACTTCCTCTTTTCCCGTGCATGTCTTGTTTTTGAGACCTAACAAATGCGTCCGGCAGGGATTCCAAAATCATCCGGGATTTTGCTTAATCGGATATTACATTACATTATTACATGTCATTTAGCTGACGCTTTTATCCAAAGCAATTTACAATCCTGTTACATTCGTATACCGTAGACGAAGCTACAGGGAGCAACTCAGGGTTAAGTGTCTTGCTCAAGGACACATCGACTAGGGCGGGGATTGAACCTCCAACCCTGTGAATGAAAGACAGACCTGCTACCCAGTGACCCATAGTCACCCATATTTGTGTTTCTCTGGGTTTTCACAAACTAGTATTTACCCCTTACACGTTTTGGAAATGGTGTAGATGCCTACATTTAACGATAAAAAAAAAGTTTAGTGTAAAGTTGGTTCTTGCTCAACCGTTATATATACTGTAGGCATTTCTTGTTTTATAGAGACAGCAGGAAAGAAAATTATCCTGTTGAATGAGGCTTGAGATGGACAGCTTGAAGAGAAAAAAAAATGTGGACAATGTCCTTAGTAAGTAAAATAAAGTAAAAAAGAAACATGAAGCTCAGAACATGTCCAGGACAAGGCAGGACATAGAACAGCCACAGGATGAAAGTCAAAGATGGTCTTGCAAATATCGATTTGTTGTGCCCGGTAATACGTATCAAGAGGGAGTTAGAAGGGAAGTGAACAGGATGACATGCACACACACAGACACACATACACACACACACACACACACACACACACACACACACACACAGAAAAGGAGCCATTGTGGAACTGAAAGGTCGTCTCATTGATATTGATTTGTGAATTACTTAATGAGTCGAATAAGAAATGGAAGATTTATTAGTGGAGACAGAAAGCGAGCCCAGCTGTCACACATCCATCAGACCCACTACTGGCGAGTGTAAATATAGGTGTGTTGCGGGTGTCTACATGTGCTTATGTCATTATAGGTGATTTTGTGTTGTGTGTGTTGTGTGTATGTTCTATTCCTGGGAAGTTCAGAGACAAACAAGTGTCGCTACATGTGTGTGTATATCCCGTTATGCATCGATTTGTTTTTCTCATTAAAATGTGTGTTGTGGTCTGCCAAGTCACGCACCTAATCCCTGGCCATTTATCCATCTGACTGTCCATCTGTCTCTCTGGCTGTTTGAATGGGAGTCTAATCGGAAGGTGTTTAAACATTTCTGAAGGTCCATTTACGAACAAAACTGAACAATTCAGGTTATTGTGTTGATATCCAAGCATCCAGCAAGCACTTATTAATAATAAAACGATACTGTACCCAAGTTACAGAGTGTTGACTGAACATTCAGTATTCCTTATTCTCAGGCTGAACAGTACTTGCTCATCATATACAGTCACAGGGACTCTAATATCACACACACTTTGCCGTTGTGTTAAATATCTAAAGAGCAGCAGGAGGTGTAAAGACTATAAACATATTTAGCAAAAGCCCCAGTAGGAATGAAACTCCTAACCCTGGAAACAATAGCAATGTATCGTTCCTACTGAGCCATTGAATCATAACTCCCTTGAAGAAGGACTTAGAATACATCTGCCCCGATGTGTCTGGATCGCTAGAATGAAGGTATGACAAGTCCTAATGATGTACAACCACTGAGTAGAGGCTGTCTTATGTACAAGGAAATGCCGTGGGCCTATTTGTAAGGTAGATTCAACATTTAATATAATGTTTGCTGTCATATTTAGTGACTTACCGTTTTTATCTTGTTAGTATAAGTGGCCACATTCATGTTTAAAGGAGAATAAAGAAAAGGAAGAGCGAAAATAACATACATTATAACAATAATTATAGTAGTGTGTGTGCTCCAAAGTGTGGGTGCAAGACATACGGATTGTGTTTATCTACAGTGACACAAACAGTTAAAGACACACAAAAAACACACTGCGTTGTCCGTGTAATCACCAAAACTACAGCTTGAGTGTCGGCCTTCTTGGTGTCTCTGGGTGGCATGCTGGAAGGAACTCAATAGTTCCGCTGAGGGACTTCAAGCTCATGTTACCAACGATTGATTAACCGTAACCAACAAGATCATTGGACGGTTTAGCAGTGTACTTGCTACCAGAATAACCTAAAAGCAGAAGACCCACTTTTAGGTTGTATCATCTGCGACCGGCTGGTCTTGGACTCGGGTGAAGAGAGGAATAAAGCCAGAGTGTGAATCTGTGGGGATGAGATTCAGTATCTCCAGGAAGAAAGCCATGGTTCTCTTCCAGTAAAAAGTGGATTGCACACTCCAGATTCCAGCGTTTCAGGGTGAAACGAGAGTTAAACTATCACAAGGTCTCGTTCATGAAGGAGGGGAACGTGGACATTCAGATCGGTGTGGTATCAGCATTGAGGCAGGTGTTGTATCGTTGTGGTGAGGAAGGAACTTAGCCTGTCGGCACATCTCTCCATTTACCAGTTATTTGCTTATGAGTTTTGGATAGTAACTGAAAGAATGAAATTACGGATAAAATAAAGTAAAAAATTGAGCTCCCCCACCTACCTCCTCATCTTTCCATCTTTCTTTAGGTCTATACCTGACATTATCTTGGTTAACTTGTTTTCAATAGAGGGATTGAAGCAGTGAGTCATTTCTCCTATTCAGGCCACACAGGGAATATGATCTAGACTCTGTTCCGAAATGTAGGAGGAAGCAGGCTAATGTTCAGTGGTGGAAACTGGGCTAATGAGGAGTACTCCGATAGCCCTATATGTGTAGAGCCCTCCTGGTACATCTCCTGTCTTGATTTTGACCGTGTGTGTCATTGACGGCTTATTTCAAAGATCTATAACCTGCTCCTTCCTGAACTTGAGTAGAAAGCTGTTCTGTAACCATAAATCTGCACGATTGTTGATTTCCTCTTCATATGAAGTCTCATTGTTGTTCGTAAACCGGCCAATGAAGGTAGTGGCATCTGCAACAGAGAATTGTTTTTAAAACTTCTTTTCTTTTCTTCTAGAACTCGGTCATACATCATCCCTGGTCAGGATCCAAGAGTTTCAGAAATGCTGCAAGGGTGTCCAATAGCTCATCTATAAGGACAGTGATATAATGGAAGCCATATTAGGCAAGTCACTATTAAAACTAGATAACACAAACATAATAAACTGGACACCAGATTAATTTGATTTGGAAAATGATATGTCCATGACTACATAGTACACAAAAGCACTGCTGTTACCAAGGAAACCCACAGCCTTGTAAGTGCACTATCAATGTTGTCTGTGGTTTCTTGCTTTCTTTATTTTTTGACCAAGAATATACAATAAAGTCGAAAGCATAACAAAATAAATGATATGTACACTCCCCCACACAGACACACTCTTGTCATGTTACCAGTAATGGGCTCTGTGGGACCGTTTGACCCAGGCTGTAATGACTGAGCAATCGAAAGGAGAAAGACGAACGTGAAAAGATTTGAAGAATAAATCAATAATTAAACCAGACACAGAGTACCCAGGGGCTCTCCAGGGCCACCATCAAGACATCTTACAGTTTTCGAAACCAGGTCCTCTTCTCAGGCAGGCGAGAGAGCGAGCGGATGCGTTGGGACAAGAGATGATCAAAGAAAATAAGGACAGTAAAAAATTAATCATGTCTTCAAAAAGAAATGGGGAAGCACAAGTGGGCTCTAAGAGCAGAGAGTAACCAAGGACAAATTGGAGGATGATCAGGAAGAGGAAGAACAGGGAGAAAGGGTAAGAAGACATGGACGAGGAGGAGGAGGGAACATTGTAAGCGAGTCAAAGGGGCCAAAAACGAAGAAGTGAGATGTAAATGCACGGAAGCCAGGTCAGAATGAGAACGACCTGCGTCTACGCCCTCGGTGAGTCGTGGGAATACTCGAGAGAAATGGAGCGCCACCCCATTTGGTGACATTGTTCAACTATGATCTTCAGTAATAGCTCCCCATATGAGAGTGAGGCGTGGGCATGTATGACAGGCGGATTGATTGTGGTGTCCTCATCAGAGTACACCCTCGGATTTCTTCCGAAAAAAACACCAAGCAGAGTGGGACAGAGAAGATGAGAGTGACAGAGAGGATGATTGGCTGTATTGGAAAGCTATAGGCTAATAAAACTGGCCTTCACTGGCCATTACACATCAATTGCAAATACCACACACAGTTAACTGCAAAAGGGTTCGCATCCTCAGTTTGAGGACAGAAAGGGAGGGAGGGTGCAGAGTAAAACAGAGGAATGCAACTCGTGTTCGATATACAGTGGGTACAGAAAGTAAACAGATTCCTTTAAATATTTAACTCTTAGTTTCAGTGCAGCTATGTGCTAAAATCCAAAAAGGTAATTCTATTTCTCATTAATGTACACTAAGCACCCCATCTTGACAGAAAAAATTGAAATGTAGAAATTTTGCAAATGTATTTGTAAATAACCCCTTAAAGGTTTATTGTTTTGTGTTAATTGACTTATTTTGTATCTGCTTTATTGGTTATGATGAATGCCTTTTTATATTGTATTGCTTTAATGATTTTGTATATGTTTTAATCTACTTCCGTTTTGAGCTAAATTTGACTTTTATTTTGAAATGTCAAAAGGAAGCGCTCCTTTATTTTATGTTAATTTAAAAACTTGACGGTACGGCGAAATGTGACGGACAGATGCGCATTTGATTCAAGGTTTTAGTTGTTTTAATGGTCCCATATGAGGCTAACGCTTTTACGGTGGTGACAAATTGGTTCCAGTTCAAGAGTTTTAGTTCATGTTCGAACTACCAAAGCAAGGAAATAAACAAAGTTCACCAGCAGTAATTTTTTCACGCCAATTGATATACAGGGATCCGTTACAATATTAACTAGAATGGGCACTCGGAGCGCATACCTTCGCACATACGTTTTTCACCTTTTCGTGACCTTGACCTTGACCTTTGACCCAATCACTCCCAAAAACTAATCGATTGTTCCTTGGGTCATGACCAATCATCCCACCAAGTTTCATAAGAATCGGCTCAGTTTTTACGTTTTTCACCTTTTCGTGACCTTGACCTTTGACCCAATCACTCCCAAAAACTAATCGATTGTTCCTTGGGTCATAACCAATTATCCCACCAAGTTTCATAAGAATCGGCTCAGTTTTGTCTGATTTAGACAAATAACGGACGGACAAACAAACGGACATATTCACAAAAAATAAATACACGCCGGCCAAAACATTACCTTCTGCATTTTCAATGCGAAGGTAATAAAGACAAACTGAAATATCACATGGTCCGTAGCCGCTGTCATACCTCATGAGGAGACAGATGGGGACAGAAAGAGAGGATGAAATAAGGGTTGACTGGCAATGGTCAGTCTCCTGATATTACAGCGTGGCCAAACACTTGGGAGGTATTGAATTCTCACATTGCTCTGGTGAAGCGGCCTGCTCCAGGTACTGAATGAATACCGGTAAATTGCACACTGTGAATTTCCCGTTTTATTATTATAGAATTATACTTTATTAATCCCCAAGGGGAAATTTGTGGACAAAGTAGTACCAATAAACATTAAACTAAAACACAATAATACAATATACATATAAGAAAGAAGAACAAGTGTGCATAAACTATACAAGAGAGATATAAAATATAAAATAAAAAATAAAATAAAATATATGCAAATATGTATATATACACACACAACATATGTGAAGAGAATAACAATTAAATAAAATGTGCAAAATGCAAAGTGTGGATGTGTTATTGCACTAGTTTCTGGCAGGAGGTGGGGCTTTGTTGTAAAGCCTCATGGCCGTAGGCAGGAATGCTCTCCTATATCGTTCCTTATTGCAGTGGATGTAAACGTGGATGTAAACGCTGCATATGACTCTTTCTTAGATATTTTTTTATCAATATATGATAGAAACTGTCCAATGCGACAAAGCAATAAGAAAAGCAAGAGCTCTCATAAACCTTGGATCACAAAGGGCTTGTTGAATGCCTGCAAAAAGAAGAACACTTTGTACAGACAATTTATAAAAGATAGAACTAGAGAAAAATAAATGAAATATAAAATATATAAAAATAAATTAACTGATATTATTAGAAAATGTAAGAAGGATTACTACAATGTAATGTTGGAAAATAATAAAAACAATACCAGGGGCACATGGAACATACTAAACTCAGTCATTAGAAGAAAAAATAATAATAGCTCCAGCTTTTCTGATTATTTTATAAGTAACAATAAGACGATCACTGACAAGAAGGAGGTGGTGGAAGGCTTCAACAACTTCTTTGTGAATGTGGGGCCAAAACTGGCAAAATAAATAAAACCTCCACAAGGAGGAGGTGCTGAAAGATTCTATGGAGAAAGAAATGCAGATACCATCTATTTGAGAGGTACAGATAAAAATGAAATAATTAACGTTGTTCACAAGTTTAAGAACAAAACATCGCTGGATTGGAATGGTATCGACATGAGTTTAATAAAGCAAGTAATTGACACTATAGTAGACCCTCTAACTTACATCTGTAATCTATCATTCGACTTGGGATGCTTTCCCAGTAAAATGAAAACAGCTAAAGTGATCCCATTACACAAAACTGGAGAAAAACACCTATTTACTAACTACAGGCCAGTTTCACTGCTCTCCCAGTTCTCTAAAATTCTTGAGAAGCTCTTTATTTTACGATTAGACAGCTTTGTTGAAAAATATGAGTTGCTTATGGACAGACAATATGGTTTTAGAACAAACAGATCAACTGCAATGGCTTTAATGGACTTAGTCGAAGAAATAACAAGTAACAGTGACAATAAAAAATATTCAGTAGGTGTTTTTGTCGATCTAAAGAAAGCGTTTGATACAATTGATCATAGTATTTTGATACATAAACTGGAAAGGTACGGGATTAGAGGGGTAGGGCTTAATTGGTTAAAAAGTTACATTGAAAACAGAAAACAGTTTGTTCAGATGGGAGTAACTAGGTCTCCTCTCTTAGATATCATATGTGGTGTTCTGCAAGGGTCAATTCTCGGACCGAAATTATTTGTACTTTACATTAACGACATATACAATGTTTCTGAAATACTGAATTATGTTATTTTTGCTGATGACACTAATGTATTCTGTGCTGGGGAGAACCTTCAGCAGCTGTTGGAGGTTGTCACGTCAGAATTGATCAAGCTAAAGTTGTGGTTCGATGTAAATAAATTATCGGTAAACATCAACAAAACAAAATTAATGATTTTTGGCAATAGAAATATACATCCGAATACTCCGGTAGAATTAATGTTGGATAGTATTATGCTGGAAAGAGTTTTCGAGAACTTATTTTTAGGCATGATGATCGACAGCAACTTTAGCTGGAAACCACATGTTAAGTCTGTCAGGTCCAAGTTAGCACGAACTGTAGGGATATTATGCAAAACAAGGAACATACTGAACCATAAATCATTGCAGACATTATAATACACTCTCGTTCTTCCATACATTACATATTGTGTTGAAGTATGGGGCAACACCTACAAAAGCACCCTACAGCCATTATGCATCATGCAAAAGAGAGCAATCAGAATAGTTAATAATGTAGGATATCTTGAACACACCAATGCACTGTTTTTAAAATCACATACACTGAAACTTAGAGATCTAGTAGAGTTTAAAACAGCACAAATTCTGTACAAAGCCAAACGTATTTTACTCCCTGGTAATATTCAAAAGATGTTTAGAGCTAGAGAAGGAGAGTATGATCTCAGAGGGAGATGGAATTTCAAACAGCCAATTGTTCATACAACTCAAAAAAGCATGTGCATCTCTGTCTGTGGGGTGAAACAGTGGAATATTTTAACTGATGAAATCAAGGATAGTAAAAATCTGTTGATATTTAAGAAAAAATTTAAAGAAAAGACTCGAGAAATACAAAGGTATCATAAGTAACAGTTAATGAGGACAAGTTTTTTTTTTGTTTTGATTATTGTTTTATGTAAATATGTATGTGTGTGGATTTATGTGTGTGTGTGTGTGTAGATGTATATGGGTATGTGAATGTGTATGTATGTGTATGTATATGTGTGTATATGTATGTGTACGTGTATATATGTTTGTGTGTGTGTATATATATATATATATATATATATATATATATATATATATATATATGTACAGTATATGATTCTCTGAATTAAGTTTTCTCGTGAAATCATAGGTTAGGGCACTTATAAGCTTGATAGCTTCAGCCTTGACCCTTTCGGTTAGCCGCTTTCTTCTTTTGTTGGAAAAGAAAATATCTTGCTTTTTGTAGATAACCGAAATAAAAAAATAAACTAAACTAAACTAACTAAACATTTTGCATTAACAGATCATCACAGTCGGGACTTGTTTCATTCGTCTGATTTACAAAAAAACATTTGTCTATTATTTGAACCTAACCTGATATATTTCTATTTCATTCAGTGTTGAAGATGGCTTCATCAGACTGTCAATGAATTATGTTCTTCAGAAAACCAAATTCCCGATCAAATTATCACTATATATGAACATAGCGAAATGCATGAAATAAAATAATCTATACCTATTTTACAGCTGGCTCACATTTTGTGTTGGTTATGCACATTTATCAACTCCAAAGCAAAGAGTTATGAGAGAAGAGATTTTTTAAAAGACATGGGGATAACAGCCATGTGTATTAGGGTATGCAACATGAGCCTAAACCCTTTCAAATATGACATAAATCCTCTGGTGAAGTGGTTAGACCGTGAACATAGCTTTCCACTCTGCAGTACGCCGGTCTCTTGAGGCCGGCTGTCTGGCAGGACATGTTCTGCATGTGCCTCCATCCTCCCTCGGTTCTCTTTCATTTGGTCCGGCCCTTCGTCTTTATAATCAGGTTAAAAATAAAATCAGAAGCCATCATAACAAAATGACTAATAAATGCAGCGTGTATACTTTTAAAAGTTTTCCTTCATTGAGAAAACTTCAGAATAGTACACACACACACACACACACACACACACACACACACACACACACACGCACACACGCTCAAACACGCACACACGCTCAAACACGCAAAGGCGGCCTCCAATAAGGTCTTATTGACTTATCTATCATATATAGGGTGGCAAGGCTTTCACACGTGGATCACCAAGATTGTTTTTGATATATTTCAAATCATTTTGATATCAAACGTTTCTTTGTGTGAGAATGTTTGCCACCCAGACTAAAGCTAACCCAGTTTTAAGCTGTCGGGAAGCTTCTGAAGGACATCAAAGAACCTGTAGCTGCCGGTTAGACCTGAACATCAGCGAGGAGACATCGCGGGTAAATACTCATTCCAGAGCGCTGCCATCCATCAATAATCACGGGATGTTTTACATTGATCGACTAATTAGTGCAGGCTGTAATTGAGTCATTCTAAATGTTCCTCCTTCCACTAAATATTGAGGATGATTGCTTTTGGGCACTGCAGGCTACCTTATTGAAATGCCCTTGGAGAGTGTCTCGGTGATAAATAAAAACAACTTCCCTCTTGGCACTGCGAGCTGCCACCATGCCTTCCTGAGATCAAAGACTTGTCACAATGCAGACATTTCTTCCTCCAGGTGAAACAAAATAAGTTGTTGTCTGTATCAGTGGCCTTCATTGATTCCCAAAGAAGCAAAGAAGAGAGGCCTCGGTGATACTGTACATACCTCAAGCAGACTTATGACCCATTTATCTTTTAATGCAAGTCTCAAAAAAACAAAAACAAAACTCTTCACAACACATGTTGGATGGTTGTATTTTATGAAAGATGGGACTTATTGGTTCATTCAAATTACATGGTGGCTGTCATGATAAGACATCATTTACTGAATGCCCTTTAAATGGGCCACACAGCCATAATGAAGAGATTGAACAGATTAAATGTGGTTCTGCTGTGAGCGTTAACATTCATCACGCATGATACTGTCATTTATAGTAAATGTTAACAAAGATTTGTCTCGGAGGAGGATGGAAGCGATCCGAAGGAATCAGCTTGTTATATGCATGCGTTAGCCGCAACTCTCGTGGTACTTGTTTGTTTCTGTCCTGTGGTGATGTGAATTCCACTTTATAGTCTGGTGTGTTGTGTTGTGCTGAGTGTGCAGAGCCGAGCCACATTAGGTCTGCTTTGTTCTTTCTGTTTTAGAAGTCTGAGGGTTCAAGGGCACAGAGGCAGTGTCTGGAAATTGGAAGTCATGCTTCCTAATCCCCAAGAATTTGAATACATTGGAGGGAATAAAACACAAGAACACAAGAACATACAAACACACACACACACACACACACACACATACTCGTGCAGTTCACTAACACACCAAAGACAGGCCAAAGAAGTCATGAAAAAAAGACTAAGCCATGGCCCTGTATAGACATATCCAGAGATTAACAATTCAAGAAAATACATTAAGCTAACACAATGCACACACACACACACACACACACACACACACACTACATTAAAACGCACAATGTGATTACAGAGAGATCACTCGGGCCGTTTGGAGAAAAAAAATATTCACAAATAATAAACACATTCACTGAATATTTAACTGACATGTAGATCAAAGGGGGGGACAGAGGAAGGATAGAAGAGCTGAAATAAGCTGGTGACACAGAATGGAGAAGTGGAAGGAAGAGAGAGAGGGAGGGAAGGAGAGAAGGATGGATGGATGGATGGCGGTAGGAGATACAATTGAAAGGGAGGAGTGAGGGGACAGAGAAGGGAAAGAGAGAAAGAGAGCCAAGGGGCCAGGCAGACATCAAATGAGAAATCAAGAGAGAGAATGAAATTCACTCACACACACACACACACACACACACACACAGACAGGGGCCTTATTGTGTTTAATACAGTTTAATGGGGACCATTCTCTGAGCGCTGTGGGGGAGTGTGACCAATTCATTACTATGCTGGACACACCATCTTTCAGGGCTGAGGTGTGGAATTGAAAGACAGCAAGCGCGAGAGAGGGGCATTGGTTGTTTTGTTCTGCTCAACCTTGACGTTTATGGTGGGCTTCGCTCTTTTTCTCTCGGTCTCTCATTTGGCCTGTATGACTCAGCCGCGTCTCAGCTTGAAGGACCATATTGGTATTTTTGCATGTTTAATCCAACGTTCTACACATTATGTAAGCTTTCCCTCGCCGGTGATCCATTTCCCGGAGTATGACACGGCTCGGAGTTTTGCGTCGGCTTTGTATTCTAATTGGGGAAACTCATATTTGCACATCTGCGCATGAAAGCTTTGAGCCCATATCATTTAAGAAAATGTTCCTTAGTAATGGCTCCATGCCGCCCCTCGTCCATTCTTCTTTAGTTAGCAGTATGACAACGATGAAAGCCAGGAATGACTTTGTCACACTCCATCTGCCTCTGCCCCGCTGTCCCAGTGTAATCACCACCTGACATGTTTCATCTGTCTTGGTGCTGAGCGCGCTGCTCAAAACCCAGCGGTATGCCTGGACAACAGTTCTAGCCATTGAAGGGTAAAGGCATTAGTGATATGCTTCCATTAGAGGATGGTTTCCCACGTGCACCGTCTCTCTGACCCGATGCATGAGCCTCCATCATGCCAGCGGGGTCAGGGTCATGTTGATGAAGTCACAGTCGTGGCGCCATTCCCTTCCTTGCTAATAAAAGCAGGAACGGCACTGTCTGGGTAGCAAATGGAGACAGCCCGGCTCTACTTTATCATCATTTTCGTTGATTTATTTTCCCGTCTTTTTTAGAATGCTCAAAAACCTCTCATTGATTTTGAATATTAAAATGATTAAGATTCAGATAAATGTCATAGTTTTCGGATGATTTTGCTGTAGGAGGAAACCCACCGTGGGGATGAATTTGTCCAATCTCTCCAAGGAACTATGGTGTTGGCCAGGCAAGATGAGCATATTGGAAAGCCATCAGGACTTGGGCTATCCATTAAAATTGTATTTTTTATTTATTTAGGAGGAATTAAAGAGATGTCTTACAGTGGTTCCCCAGGCTAGGAGGTCAGACTCCTACGGGTGTCGAAATATTAAAAATGATATCACCATGAATTTGAATCAAAGAGCAGGTAGGAAAACAAGCCTAGAGGCTTTTGATTGCACCGAATATGATGAAAAGGCATAAAAAACCAAATGACAAAATAAAAATACTTCCTTTTAGCGTAGTTCAACACATTTAATTCAGATTCTCTATCTGTCAGTGGAGTTAGCAAATTAATTCATAAACTAACATGCACACACAACTCCATCTCTCACAAGAACACACGCGGTAACTCCCCTGGTTGCCAGAACAGTGTGCTCAATGCCTAATGAAACTTGCAACACCTTAATACACTCTCTGTATACAGTACTGTGCATATTGCGGCCTCAGGGATACACACACAATAATAAGCTCTCCCTCGCCTCTTATATTTGTCTCGATCTCCCTTTCACCAACACAAAGCCGTGTACAAGGAGTTGTTCAATTCAGCTCTGCCGTGTGTGTGAGCAGGTCTGTGGTTTTCATGACCGATCATTCCAGTCATGCACGTGGGGTCAGGGGGGACTTCTTGTTCTTTAGACAAAGACAAGACACCTGTTCCCTCCCTCTTCAAAGCCATACTACCATCACAATATGGGCAAATGTCTTTAATACAATGAAGCATAAAGAGCATATGCATCAAAGTGTTTGCTGACAAGCGATGTCCATTTGTAGTCCAGGCTCCATGGATTATTTATGATGCTTGATATTCATTCTAATTTAATTACTAACTAACTAGTCTTACTATGCTTCATTCTTGCAGATTTCTGCGCTTTCATGCTCGCAAACATTGTTGGTGGCATGCAACACTAAGCCAATATTATTTGATCGTTTTCATGATCAGCAAATCTCGTGGGTGGACCGAAAGCAACACATACAATCATCCAAGTAGATTTCATTTTGAACCCCCTGGTTTTCACCTCCTTCTTGAGCCCATTCGGCTGCATGCTAACCAGTCGGGAGTAGAACCTGCTTTTCCTCAAAAGTAGACTACATTTGTATATTTGAAAAAAAAAAAAAAAGGTTTTAATGTTTTTATGTGTTCAGACACATTTGAAAGATAACCCCACTGTGACCCATTTTGTAATCTGTTTACAGTATGAGAAAAGAAAAGCAGACTCCTATTCATCCTATTTATCTCAGAGCTGGGACTGTATTCTGCTGTGAGGCAGCAGACATTGTTCATGCACTTATTCCCATGCAACAGAAACCCATTGTCCACATGGAGATCACACACATACACATATACATATATATATATATATATATATATATATATATATATATATATATATATATATATATATATATATATGCACTGTTTTGTTTTTATTTTTGTTTATTTTGTATTGTGTTGTAATGTATATTTTGACTGAGTCTCTTTACCAAGTCAAATTCCTTGTTTGTGCAAACTTACTTGACCTATAAAACTGATTCTGATGCTGAGGCTGATGCTGATGCTGATGCTGATTCTGATTCTGATATGTGTTGATGGCATCACGGAGCTCCTCTGGCATTCTTGGTTCCTACAGTGGTTCCCACACACTGCTGGAGTGGACCCCCCGATATTGAGGATCCCAGCATCCTTAAACACATATCTGTGTACCCAACTAATGCGTTGCTTTGCAATAATTAAAATAAGTGAGTAAAAGGCTTTGATTGCCTTCACTTAAAACAAACAAGAAACACTCTCATCTGTACTCGAAACCCCTCTGGCTTCAGTTTTAAATAATCTGGGGATTCACTTTCTCACTCATCAGGTTTGTTCTTGAAGTGAAAATCACACAGCGCAATCAAAGTGGCAGACAAGTCCGGGTCAGCCTTGTTGTTAGGTAGCGTTTATCACATGCCAGGGTTTTATTACGGCTTCTCTCGTCTCGGACTGTGACACTTTTCATCCGTCTGCCTCGGAGAATTTGTGAGCGCTAAAAATAAAAAGGATGTTAGAAGTCATATCTGCAGGTGCTTGAATGCAAAATGAATTAGGACAGCTGGTAAAGCCGCCCAGCATCCATTAGGACACACTACACTCCAGCATTCTGCGTGTGCAAAGAATCTCGCGCCCATTAAGTGTTTGTGGTCTCTGCAGGACACTGATGAAATATGAATTAATTAGTGGCTACACAGGGTTATTTCACACATATAGGTCACAGGTGGCCTTTTAAGAAGGTTTACACTGCCACAATTCTCCCAAAGGAAATTTGTGATAAAACCGTAGCTTGATAGCCAAGGACACGCGGAGAAACAGGAAACCATTAGTGTTCAACCGACTCAACACATCAGAATGCTCTAACCACTGTGGTCCCATGATAGTTCACGGGAGACACTCTTTTTCCTCTCCTCTCCTCTCCAGAGTTGTTCTCGTCCTCTCCCCAGATCTTTCCTCCTTCGTCATCCACTCCTCTCTGACCCTGCAGAGTTGTTTCTTCAAGTACTTGTTACAAAGTCCTCTTCTCTTGGCAACTACGCCTTTTCTCCACCTCAAAAGCCCCGAATGCATCTGCCCCACCCTATTACAGAGAAAACGTTGAGTGGTCACCTTGTAAACTTTTGTGCATCCTTGTTTACTATCTCCTTCGTTCTTTCCATGTTCTCCTTACACCCGTGACTACAGATGCGGTGATCATTCGGAACCTGCTGGTTGTCAGGTGATTAGATTAGATGAGATTAGATATTCCTTTATTAGTCCCACAGTGGGGACATTTCAGGATAACAGCAGCGGGTGCACATTAGAGCATTAATAAAAATAAAATATTAAAATAAAACACAATAACAATAACAATAAAAACACTATTATTTATTATTAATATTATTATTTAATATTTATTATTATTATTATTTTTTATTATTAGATTAGATGCTTCATGGTGGTTTTACATGGTGAAAACATAGACATATGATGGAATTGGGCCCGGTCCAAAAGTGACAAAGCTGCATCCAGATCAGATTTGCAAAATTAATGGTAAGGGTGGCATTTGTCCAATAACCTTGGGTAGCTTTGGTTTGAGAATATTTTAGAGAGTGAGAGTCCCTGTCACTGCAAATATTTTATTATTTACGTATACAATTGAATTTCCATTTCCAATGACAGAACAATAACAATTAGTTGCTGCTGCCAACCTGTATCCCACTTGCTCACATCTTCTCATCTACATCTTGGGTTTCAGGATATTATTCTACTTTATGTCAACTGTAAACATATTCTGCTACTTTCTTTCCCCGCCTCCTATCTCCTATCTTCTAACCTCTTAAGCCTTCTTATGTAACTGCTCCAGCCACTGATTATATACCCTGTCCCATTATTCATGAGGAAACCCTTGTGAATTCATATTTCAAAACCAGCTGGTAAAACATGTCAACCCACCCCCCCACCCCCCTCCTTCCATCCTTCCTGATTCCTTGCCGTGTCTTTTGTGGCCTCTCTCCTCTTCTCTTTTCCTTTAATGAACTCTTCCTCTCGTCTCCCTATCTGCTCGTCTTCTTTTGCTTTTGTCTCCTTCTTGTCTCCTTCTGCCATCCTCCTCTTCCTCTAACCTTCAGTAGCTCCTTAACCTTCTGTTATTCCCTTCCATCTTTTTCTGCTTTCTCTCTCTTTCTCTCTCTCTCTCTCTCTCTCTCTCTCTCTCTGTCTGTCTGACTCTCCAAAGACCTTCCAGCTAAAAGGTGTGAAGGAGGAACTAAGTGCTTTCTCCTGTCTATAAACAATGTCCTTTATGCCTGCATGGCTCTGGGCCTGCCCGGCAGTGGGAGGGAAAGAAGGGAAATGTCTGCAGAGATTTATCCGTTGCTCGATCCCTTTGTTTCAAATTTGCCCACACTCCTTCCCACCTGTGAAGTGAAAGGACCGCCTGCAGCGGCCCCGAGAAGAGAACAATAAGGAGGGTGCAGTGAGACGAGAGACCCTCAGAGCAAATAGTTGACAGGGGATGAAGGGACAGCACCACGCACTTCAGCACACAGTTTAATCAGAGATATATTGGATGGCCGGTAAACATAGTTATAATGACTGAATGTGTTATCTTTTTAATGTGAGAAATACTCCTCTTTGAAAATAGATATATGCATTAAAATGTTCCCTCCAAAGTAGAAAGACAAATGAGGGGTCTAACATCCGATGCTATAGGGATCGACACTGTAATTCGGTTATATAACAATATTACTAGTGAGAAAGGATATTTGTACCTTTCAACGGTAATGTAACAATTTCCGGATGATTTCAGCGCTCTAGATGCTGCAGGGGAGGACTAAGAGATACTCGAAGCAACGGTAAAAACAGTACAAACATAAACATGTCAAGGTCTTATTTCACATCAAGCGTAGGCATACTGAAGGCTGGGACCTTGAACTAAAGGACTGCTGTAAAATAATCAAGACAAATAAATAAAAGATGAACAGCGTAATAATTCAGTTCAGTTCAGTTTATTTTGTATAGCCCAATATCACAAATTACGAAGTTGCCTCGGATGGATTTACAATCTGTTCTCATACGACATCCCTGTCCCAGGACCTCACATGGGATCAGGAACAACTCACAATAAATAGAATAAAAACCTTTCACAGGGAAACAAGGGAAAGAAACATTCAAGAGAGCAACAGAGCAGGATCCCTCTCCAGGATGGACAGAAGCAATAGATGTCATGTGGCCAGAATGAATCATTACAGAGTAACAACACATTCACTGAGTCTGACAGAGTGTTTGAATAGTTCGTAGTAGCCATGGACCACAAACAAATGTTTGTGGAGCCAAGACGGCCGCAGCTTCATAAACAACACAGCGATGTTGACAGCTGTACCTCCGGTGCTCAATGCAGCAAAGTGCTTTCGCTAAATCAAAATGTGTTTGCACATTTTTGGGGTTTGTGAGTACACCGTGTTGAATGTGCTGCTGACATTTCATTACGAACGTCTTCACCCAGAAGGTCAACAAGTGCAGCAGGAGGAGACAATTTGCCATTCAAATAGCTCAGTTTGCCTTTCCCTCTCCCAATTATCTTCCCCAGAGCCCAGAGGGCAAATCTTATCTTATTTCATTGTTCTCTCTCTCTCTGCATCTTACTCCCTCCCATGTAATCTCTCTATCTCCCTCTGCCAATCCTCTCCAAGTGCACCTGACCCATTAGCATTGTTATTTATATTCAGTTGTTTTTGTGTCTCATCTTCTCACCTCTCTCTCTCACTCACTCTCTCTCTCTCTCTCTCTCAATATTTCGCTCTCTCTCTCTCCAGGTGGTTTACACATGTCACCTATCTATCAAGGAGAATGCGTGATCTAAGCTATCGCTATGGTAACTCAGTAGCCTGACTGACAGCCTTTCAACTAGGCGGCGACCATCAGCCAAAGAGAAGCTTGTAATTGTTTCCCTGGAGATGGATGGGATGGTGTCGCGTTGTGTGTATGGATTAAAGTCAGTGGCAATATATATATGAAGATGTTTAACTTCGCCATTTGACCAGCGGATATATATATATATATATATATATATATATATATATATATATATATATATATATATATATATTTATTGCTATGTTGTATTTATGTATGCAACATCTACAAATGTAAGAAAGCTGCTGAGAATCTTTTCACTTTTTAAGGGTGCAGCGGATATTCAAACTTGATTAAGTTTTAATTTGAACAGCAACGAGTTGTCATCATTATAATAAATTAAAGAAAATCCTCCCTACCTGCTGTTTCACCTCTCCCACCCCTCCTCCCTCCCCTAGCCCCCCCCCCCTCTCTCTCAGTTACTCTGCATTTGGGTTGGAAATGGAAGTCAATGAAATAAAACGAAAACACGAGAATAGTGCTTAAGCTTTTGAGGGAAGAGAGGCCGAGGTTGGGCTGGTATCGCAGTTGGCAAAACAATGTATGACTTTGTTTTTCTCAATGTGTGTGAGTGTGTGTGTGTGTGGGTGTGTGTGTTTGTGTGTCCATAATGGAGACACAATTTATATTTTGCCAATAGAACCTTGAATTTGATGTTGCTGAATAAAAGCAGTGAGACCACAAGAGAGCTCTTTACATCCAGAAAGCTTAAAATCAAGTTTTTTTGGCTGCTCCCGATGTGCGTAGTTTATGACTCTAATAAAACACAAGCATTGGAAAAGGAATAGCCTTATTCCGCACTGTGTATTATTCGTGTTGTTGTGTGTGCACTCGCACAGCCAACAGTATATCTGTGCTCTTTAATAATTGAGTGAGTGTTTTGTCCACTGGTCAAATAGGGAAGTTACTTTCAAGTGTTATCCTCCGGTGAATAAAGTTTATTCCACTTTTATTATATTTTTCCACACATTGCTATTAGACTGTATGTGTGTGTGTGTGTGTGTGTGTGTGTGTGTGTGTGTGTGTGTGTGTGTGTGTGTGTGTTCTCTCTGTGTTGTAGTCGCATGGTTGAAATAGTTGCAAAGAGAATTAACAAGCAATTCAAACATCATTTAGCTAAGGGGAGTAATCCGTAATAAGGTGTGCAAAGCACCGCTGGGCCATCGTAATGCAGTCATTACTCGCTGCATATGGAGTCATATTGTATGTTGCTCATCCATTAACTATACGTGTGAAGCTGTCATCATGCCATCACAGTCCAACAGCAGAGAGAGGTAGACGCAGTGCAGGTCAACGCGAGGCTGGGCCGTTACATCACACGGCTTCATGTGTTGGCGGGCTCCATGTGGCAGTGAAACGTCAACTTGACCTGCCTAACGCAACCTGGACACATATACTAGCGAGGTAAACACAATGAGAGCGTAGATTCTGTTGCTAGTACCTGCGTGGATTGTGAACAGATCAAGGATGAGTGAAACCAGACAGCATCGTCGGGTACAGTCAGTGATGTATAAAGTACCCAAAAGTCATACTTGAGTAAAAGTAAAGATACTTGACTGGAAAATTACTCAAGTAAAAGTAAAAGTCACCTATGAAAATACTACTTGAGTAAAAGTATTAAAGTATCTGATATTTGTTGTACTTAAGTATCAAAAGTAATTTTCTGATATTAAATGTACTTAAGTACTGAAAGTAAAAGTAAAAGTAAATGCTGTTAATAAAAAAAAAGGGTCAGAATTTTGAGAATTATGAAGTTTACTTGTTTGGGGGGTGCTGTGACCGCCATGAACAAGGAGTATGAGCTAATATGAATTTAGCAATATATGAATACTATGAAATTTCTAAACTATGAAAACACGATTAACATAGAAAAAATCAGCACCAAAAGTAACAAACAAATCATCAAATAGAAATATAAGTAGTAAAATAAAGTACAGATACCCCAAAAAAACTACTTAAGTTAAGTAACGAACTAGCCTGGTTGACGGCATATGACACCCAGACCATTTTCAGTTTAAAAAATAATAATCTCCGCCCACCCTCCTTTAATTTTCTCTATAGCGCCAGATTACAGCAGAAGAAAATTCACGGTCCTTTTCTTAAAGAGCACGCATTTGTTCTTTTGTTAAAGTAACTCAACAGCCGTCATTTCTTTCTCTACGTGTCACGTTATCACTTCTCGGCTCCCCGTCTCGGGCGCCGCAGAGCTCCGATGCCATGTTAAAAACAAGACATATTTAATTTATTATACGTTAAAAATACTATATGGCTCTCAATGAAATATATTTAGAAATATTCTGCCTTTATGGCTCTCCCAGTCAAAAAGGTTCCTGACCCCTGGTCTAGAGACATCCGTGTCACGAGACATGCAGGCACCGCAATAATTCTTCAATGTCCGTGCTACGGATTGACGGAAGGAGGGATAGAATGGCGTTACTCCAGGAGGTCTATGCGCTTCCTCACCTGGCTGGACACTTTTTGAAAGTGAATTACAGGGGTTTTATTGTATTGAGTCTTTAGGGCAAAAACCCGAAATGTAGTTTCGGGTGAAGGACGGCGCTGCTTCAGAAGAAAAGCCACAACAAAAATGATTTCACGGTGATCTTTTTCCATCTGCAGTGAATGGCCGTCTCTGTGTGTTGCGAGAGGAAGTTGGCTGTCAAGCAGCTATACAGACGAAGACAGAGAGAGAGAGAGAGAGAGAGAGAGAGAGAGAGAGAGAGAGAGAGAGAGAGAGAGAGAGAGAGGGTGAGGGAGGGAACCTTTCAATGGAGATGCTCTTCTGATTTCTATTCAAATGACACTTTCTATCTTCAACCAAATCAACAGGCCTACCACCAACGGAGCGCAAGCACGCACGCACGCACACACACACACATGCACTCACACACACACTGTTCAAAGCTCAAAAAGTCCGGTTGGATCTGGTTTGTCCCCAGCTGTCAGCTGCTGGACCCCATAAAACAAACAGGCGCAAACAAAAACGCATCATCTTGTAAAATGGCAGTGTTGCCATGGATACGGCCAGTTCACATTTAGTAGGGAGGTTAATTAAATTGTAATCCATCACCGAATGAATAAAGACACATATTAAGAACGATAATTGTGCGGAAGACAGATTAGAAAAATGGAGAGCAATGTAAAAGAACAGAGAGTTTCTCATCTTTAAAACGTCCCTGCGACGACGGCAGGGAGGAGGAAGGATGCATGAAGAAGAGAAGGACGAGCAGAGGAATGCCAATGCATCAAGAACGCCTGCGTGTGCTTAGTATTAGTTCATCTGCCTTTGTGTGTATGTATGTGTGTGTGCGTTTGATTGTGTATACAGTTGTTTGTTAGCCAGTGAGATAAATGGGCAAATGAAGGGACGATGGCAGCAGAGGGAGGGCTTTCAGGTTCTGAGTGATGGAATGACCTTAGAAAATGAGACGTCTTCGGTCTGGCAGCTAACGAGAGTGTTCTCTGCATTCATATCGGTGAGAACACACACACACGTGTGTGTACACGCAGAAGGTGGACAGAAACATTGAAGAGGGAGTCAAGGAAAGAGAATGGGGCGTAAGGCTCGACGATGTTGGCCCCGGTTTCCATGGCAGCGGATTTCTTTTGCATGCCTGCTTCGCGGGGAACTGAAAGTAAGGAGGGTCGAGGGGCAGAGAGGAAGGAGATCCGAGTAACCTAAAAGATAGCTGTGCAGCTTTTTTTAGAGAGGGTTAATAACATGGGATCAGTAGTCAGACGAGGCTGGTTGCAGCTGCACGACGCTGATTAGCAGATGCAGGCTGATGGATGACAAATCAGGAATGATGGATAATGGATAAAGGGGCTGAACCAACGGACAAAAGAACAACCCGATGCCTCTGGCCACGGCTGTCATCGGCACAGGAGAAAAAAAAGTGAACGTTGTTTTGTGATTATGAGACATCTACGTCAGTGATTTTCAACCTTTTTTGAGCCGCGGCACATTTTTTACATTTACAAAATCCTGGGGCACACCACCGACCAAAATGTCACAAAATGACACTCTAACACAGTACATACCATACATATAGTTAATAATATAGTTTCTAAATGTATTTCGTGAATGCCACTCCAACGACGGGAATGACTTCCGCACGATGACTTCCATCGCCACGAGAGCAGCAGCAGCCAATTAGATTCATCAACAGCGGAGCAGCTCAGCGCTGATTGGCTCTCACAGTGCAGCGTCCTGTCCTCTCCCTCCGCTCCGCTATCATTTCTCCTGCGGCGCTCTGCACTCAACTCAACTTCTTTTTATACTTTTATACGATTGTATCGACTCGTTGTTGCAGCCCTACCGACAATGGTTAGTTAGGTGATATCAGATCATTTCCCCACACCTGACGATCTCTCGCGGCACACTGGTTGAAAATCACTGATCTACGTGACTTGTGACGGTCAAGACAAAGCCACACCCTTTTTCCTCTGCCATTCATTTCCCAATTCCTCCTGAATGTTTTAGTTTCAGAACACGGAACACAAAATAAAGAGAACACTGGAGCTAAAAGAGCCCAATGGGATTGTAGGCACAGAACACGCTTCAGCCGCCTCGCTCAGGTTTATGTCTGGAGGTCCAGAGAATACTAATCCCACTTTAAGCTTGTTTTCTCCTCTCTATGCATCGGCCTGTGCTGAGGTAGTTCCTAATTAGAGCAGGTTATTTCAGGGAATGTGAATATATAAAGTGTTTTGACCCACCTGACATTGAGATGCTAGTTATTTTATAAAGGTCGTTGCCTTACTGTACATCTGTGTGTTGGAATATAATTTTGAATCTCTGAAGTCATTGCCAATCCAATCAGATCCTCTTGGGAAATCCTCTAAAAAATGGTTTTAAACCCCAAATTCTGAACTGCTTTTTAAAATATGAGCGCAAAGAGAGGAAGACTGCAGACAGGGTTACAGACTGAGAACTCCGCCAGAGGAGGGGGTCTGCTAAATCTTTTAAACGACACATTAATGTTTGATGATCAGCGAAGATCATACAACGTTGCGATATTCTGAGGAAAGATCCCAAAATGCCCTGAGTATACAAAACTTAAGTTGTTCAATTTCTTTGCACTTTGAATAAAATTCCTGCATCAAAAATGGATGAAGATAGAGAGAGTGAGACTGTGAGAGGGAGAGAGGGAAACATTCTTTTGATGAGCAAGATTTTCAGAAAGTGTGTTCAATTTCATTTGAAAAAAAGCTGCCTATCTAGTATAATATTCTTATTTTCTTTAATGTGTGAACTCACCAATGTGACAAAGTCTGAATAAGTTATTAAGTTCTCCTCAGCCTTAAGGCATTTGCTCAATGCTGACTGAGCACGAGACGATACTGTGAATCACAACGAGTTCCAGTGTCACAATAAATCAATCAACAAGACGACACATCTTCTAAATATAATTGTGTCAGTCTAATCCATTAAAACTTGAATTAGGGATGTAAGAATATACACATTCCATTGAGCATGAGCGGCCTACTAATGAAGGGCACTTTCACTACTGACATTTATTTTAAAGGAGATATGTAGATGCACATATATACATATATGTGTGTATGCATATGAATACACATACGTTATGAACATTGATCTCACTATCTTAGAAATACTCGTCTGACTGCTCAGGGTGATGCTGTGTGCTGTGTGCTGTCCATGGTCCTGAAACATTTTAGCAACCATAGTAAATACATAACATGAAATAGCAAAATATCCAAGGGTTACTAATTAAAATAGCATGCAAAACAAATGGTCAATGTTATGCTGTAGGGCAATTATTCTCATAAAAAATTAATCTGTTGATACTTTTCTTTTTATCAATAAATTCATATATAAGTCTGTAAAATAGCTTGATCCTCACATCTGAAAAAAGCTGGAACCAACACATGGTTTTGCAATTTTGCTTGATACACAATCTGCTACCATTTTCTTTTTAATTGGCACGGTAGTATGTGAGACAAACATGAGAAATGTGTGAGGAAAATTATCCATAAATTGCGGGGATTGTTGTTCTTGATTTAATGCTTAATTGTTTGTGAATTAATCACTGAGGGAATTGATCCTGTTGATCCATGTGAATTTAACCTTAAGGATTATTATTTTACTGCATCATGAAATATTTCAATAGAAAAGTAGCGAAAGTAGTAGAGAAATGTCTAACTAGCAGGTAGTCATATATGCTGGCAAAGCATGTGACGCCTTTAAGTTCTGTTTGCATGTCTTCCCGCAAAGAGAGTTTTTTTTTTGCCTGTGAGTATTAGCATAAATGCGTCGGTGTGCCCTTTGTGTCAAGACTAAGCTGAGTTGAAAAATAAGCTGAGACAACTATTGAGTTCTCCCCCTCCTGTGGTCTCCTCCTGTTCTGCTTCTCCTCGGCCCCCACCTTTCCATAGACTGTTATCCAATTAGGTGATTCTCATTGCTTTAATCAATGGGGACACGAACAGGCCCACATTGACATGCATAAAGACACACACACACACACACACGCACACACATTCAGTAGTGTCGAGAGCGGTTACTATGGAGATTAGGGGATAGGGCGTAGGGAGTGAAATGTGAATATAAGTGACAGGAGCAGATCCACAATTAAGTAGCACACAGGAGGAAAAAGGGGGAGTGTGATTTAATCCAACTCCCTTAACACACTCCTGAGACAGTTTTGAAAACACACGGCCCTCAAGGCAGATAACTCATTTTAATAATGCATTTAAAAATATATTTATTTTTTAAATATAGTTGGAGGACTTCATTGTAAAATGACCGGTTTTGTTAGAGATATGGTTATTGCGATTATTCACATCTGCATTACTCACTTCAGTACAGCAGAGGTGCAGGCTAGACACAAATCCTGGGACCCTCAAATCTTTCCTCGAAATTGAAAACTCGAAATGAACCTCAATCATGAATCAATTTCTGCCGCTGTGCCACATTATCCTTTGTACCACGTCTAGGAGTGAGCTGGAAAAATCACTTTGCTGTTGTACGACTATGCACATATTGAAAGTACATGTATTGGAGTAGCACTGATTTTGTTTTGTTTCTGCTTATAAGGGCACCAAGTAAAGCCTCTGACACCATAATGAATTGATTTGCCAGGATATCAGTTAGCGAGACAGATACACAGATAGACAGGCAGATAGAGAGACAGGCAGGCCATTTTTACGCCAGCTAACTACACAACCAGATGGGCAAACAGAAAGCCTGGCAGGAAGAGAGGCGGGGAAATGAGTCAGGCAGTCTGTTCTGTAACTGACAGGAAGACTGGAAAGTATTCATTGGACCTCCCACAAATTCGGACAGACCAGTCAACAGACTGAGGGGCTCGGAGGCCTGCATGACTAATCAGTTGGGAATAGGGGAAGCGGAAATGAGAAGCAAGGCCAGTTTGTCAATGAAAACTAGCTGGTTAAAGTCCCAATCACTAAAAGAGTAACGTTTGGCTACTCATCGGTCAGTAATAAATCCCCTACGGCCAACAGATACCATATGCTCCTGAGAAACTAACTCCATCTACAGCAACCAACAGGACCAGGCAGTAGTGGGCCTGATCGCTCCAAGTTATAACTGTGTCTATGTTTATAAGCGTGATGTATGAGAATAAGAAAGAAGTTACAAAATATGCAAAAAAAAGCATTTCCCTGACTGAAAGAGTTAAAAAACGAGAAGTCACAGAATGATCCCATCTGCACGCGTGCAAGAAAAGGCTCTCGATGTGAGAACAGAACATAACACATCCTGGAGGATTCAGGAACATGCTGTAGGCTCAAGGAGCAAGCGTTCACATGCTGCCTCCTGCTGAGTTGCTACACCACTCTTTGCTCACGGCATTTCACATAATGCTCATCTTATGGAAAAGGGCATCTGAAACATGAGCTGCCTGCTGACCTCAAAATAAAGAAGGAGCAAACAAACACTGACATGTATCCTTCAGTAATTGAAATAGAAGCAGTATGTGGCTTCAAAGAGATAAAGCCTGACTACCGAACAACGTTGCAGGACTCTTATATCAAAGCAAGAGCCTTGAAAAGGCTCTTAGAGGTACACATGCACACACACACACACACACACACACGATACACTGAAACACTGGCCATCATTGTTTGTTACAGGAAAGCAGTCTGAGACCAGAAATCCCAATAAGCTCACAGTGGTAATAGTCTCTCTCAGGTAATAACTGTAGTATGTTTACAGTGTGTCTCGATTGCTTAAACACATTTTTTGAAAGCACTCAAAAACTCTGATCACAAATCTCAAAACCACTCACAAAAAATGCAAAACCCTTTATATCTCCTGCAAAATGCAACTTTGCTTTCATAACAGTGTTATGTCCCCTCAAAAGGGTATTTTGTTTTCAAATGACAAACAGCCCATTATATGAGTCGACATTCTAAGCATCGATTGAACACTGATGTGCTCAATGGAAAACACTATGAAATGGGAAAACACCAGGATGAAAGCCTAATCAGGAGCATTATGCCTTTGCATGTCCAGTGGTACAGTATGCTTTCTCCTGTTGTAAAATATTGTGTGTTGTTTAATATTTTTGAGTTAAAACATTATACATTTACAAGTTGGAAAAAAGAAAGAAACATGTTTGTTATATATTCATACAACAACATTGTTTCTTTCTTATTTCTAATTTTTGCACAGAACAAACAATAGAAAATAGACCACTACAGTCATCAAAAAAAGAAAGAAAAGTGTAAATTTAAAAAGGACCAAAAAAGGAATCCCATCTACCTTCCATGTTTTCATCCATTCACCTGTGGCCCTTATCTTGCTAAAGCCTTGATTCCAAATTGCACAACAGCCGGGGAAATGGAACTGTTGCCAATTGAACAGCAGTGTGTTCTGTCTGAACACAAGGAGGCGTTGGCATTGGTGACGTGTGCAAAGTAGAGAGGATGGTGTTTAATGTTTTGAAGAAAGTGTGGCTAACAATTGAAATCTGTGTTTAAAGCAGATCATTGTGCTTAGAATTTAGCAGAATTGGTTTAGGGAGTTGGCACATGAGTTAAATGTTGTGGTCATTGTGTCATAAGTTCTGTTTTTTGTGTGTAATCAATCGAGAAACACTGTAATTGTATGTCTGTGTGGGTTTACTTCAGTGTGTACATAGATGTTGATACTTTGTATTTGATTATCAGTTCATCAATACATCTTTGAAGAGATCCAAAGTGCTGGCATTGTTCATCAGGGTTCTAACGCAATTTGACCAATGGATTTCGGTGACTTTTCCATGACTTTTCCACCACTTTAAACCAAATGTCCATGACCAAACCAAAATCTCGGTTTATACATGAAAAAGTGAGAACATTTAGTATTTAAACAATGTGAATTCCAAAGCATACAGTATACATTAAATGAAACAGATGAATAAGAGACAATATTTAGATTAAAAGAATAAACACTTGCTTCCAGAGTTATGGCCAACAAACTTTCCAGTTAAGGTGTGTTCACTTGCAACGCGAAAAAATAATAATTGCTCCACCATTATGCCACCTTATATTTCGATTCTTTCTTTCTTAAACATATTCATTATTTCAAACTCGGCGTGAATGAACATGTGATTATAACACATTTCCATGACTTTTCCAAAACTTCTGTGATATAAGTTTTTCCCATGACTTTTCCAGGCCTGGAAATTACCATTTTAAAATTCCATGACTTTTCCAGGTTTTCCATGACCGTACGAACCCTGGTTCATGTTTCCCATTTAGAGCCATTGGTTTTAGCTGCATCTGATTCATTTGGGCAGCAGTTGTGACTCAGATTGTTTATTTCATTATTGCATTGATTAATTGGTTATTTTTAAGCTATTTTGTGGATATAAATGCTCTACAGAAGCGATTTATTTCAACACGCACTATACGGTTAACATTTGTCAGAAAACATCGAGAAGCAAATACGTTTTTTTGACTAAAACAAATGCCTCTGACACACGGTAGTCGGAGAAGCTGGGTGTAACACATCCTACGTGTTGTCAGATGAGTCATTAGCCATGCAGCCAATGTCATCACGAGTGTTCACAGATGTAGCGTTAGCTATTTGTTGTTGGCTGTGTTTGACTATGTGGGAACAAGTGAGTACTCCCACTGTTCATGAAAAGCTTTAAACAACTTTACAATGACTGAAAAAAATTGACCCCAAAATACATTCTCTTTGAAATAAATTCAACTTCCACACATATTTCCTTGATAAACAACAACTATTACAACTCTGGAGAAGTGATTTTTGGGTGAAAATGTGGCGACTTCTCTCCTTCGGGAAAAGCATTTATACAAAACATGCATGCATCATCATCTCAGCTTCCAAACAGCACATCATTGTTGTGGCAGTGGGCTGTGTTTAGACTCGGCTGCAGAGTGGCTGGAGCGGGGGGTGGTTCAGGGAACGGTGTCTAATTGGCCTCAGCTGTTGGCTTATTGTTAATCAGCACCAGGTGAGGCCAATCTGTGTGTGTGTGTGTGTGTCTGTCCCCATAAAGGAGCAGTAGGAACTGAGGAGCCAGAGAGGGTGATGACTGATGACGAGGCTAAGGAATGGCCGTACTGGGCTTAATAAATCTCTCTATGTGATTAAAAAACATAATTCTGGATAATGTGACTTCTGTGAATAAGATGAGGCGGTGGACCATGTTGCCTTAGTATGTCAGAGGTATGAGTGAGCGAGATATTTTAAATAGGGGTTTGAGAGAGATGGGAGCGGGAAATATTCTGAATGTACTAAAGAGAAACTTTAGTAATGTGTGCTGGGAGGTTCTGTTTGAATATTTAGAGGCAACACAATTAATGAATAGAATATAAGTAAATGTTCTTAATTGTTTGATTGTATGTTTTTTATTAGTTTTTTCTAGAATAATATATTTACTTTCATTAAGAATACACTCCAGATTAGAGGGCGGTGGTAATGCACCCGGATTGCCAACCACCATAAAAAGACCAGAAGAAGAAGAAGGAGCGAGAGAGTGGGGAGCAGAGGCACAGCCTGCAAATCACAATAAAAGATATGACCAAATATCCTTCTTTGTAAGCTCATCCTTGGTGATGGGGAAGAAACCTGCCGGTGACATGCAGATTGTCAATTAGAATATCTGCATTAAGACATAGTGTGTGGTATTATTCATGCTAACTTACATTGTCACAGATGCCCACTGTGGTAAAAAAGACTATTGATAACAATAATTGAAGAAGGGTCCAGCCAAGTGAGGGAGATTATATATTTATACGATGAAGTCTATTAATGAACACCCAGACTTTCTGAGGCAGAACAGGAGATGCCTGCTGTGACGCTGATTATCCTCCAGCAGGAGCCTTCATGTAATGTAACTGGTGGTTTATGTGTTGATGATTACACACACTGTAAACCAGATCACTGTAATGCCGCGGTGCCACCCACACTCGCCCTCTCTCGTTCTCTGGAGTTTTTATAATAATTATTGTGATGTTAAATGTAGCTTGTACACAGATACAGTGTTGGTAGCTACTAATCCTGCTGCAAGCTGTTCCAACGTGGAGAGAGATAACAACCTAACATGTTCACCATGTCTTTTTGCGCTGCAGACCTCATTCATCAAATGCCGCCTCGATTAGTCAGATAAAGATATTGAATACAAATTTGTATTTGAACATTAATCGTTATATAGAATCAAGTCTGTTGGTTTTATTTTTAAATCAGCAGCTAATCTTTGACAGGTATACATCCATACCCAAATCTATATCCTCATGCATGGCAACGAGTAGAGAAGTCTATCCACTATTTGACGACCATAAATCAGAATTCCAGTCATCTCCCTGTACTTACCACATCACAGCGAAGAGAGAGAGAAAAAAGGGAAGAGGAAATAAACAAAATGTTGCCCCATCATCGGCACACTGGGTGGTGATGTAGGTCAACTCAGAGGGCACGCAAGTCATGCATGGAAACATAACGAGCATTGGAGACCGAGGATGACTTTGCGCCAACTCTTTGATGCCGTGTTTTTAAATGAGTGAATTTCCTGTGCCTCACTGGCCCCAATTTATGGTAGAGGCCAACAAAAAAATAGAGTGAGGACTGCAAGAGAGACTTATGCAACTTGACTTTGAAGCTTGCCGCATCTGCCCGGCCCCGTTCCAGGCACAGATGTTAAACTCCGAGACATGTCGTGTTATCGACCTACCTTCTTGCACAGCTTGGAAGGGGTTGTTCCCATCGACAAACTCCACCGAGATGGTGATCTTCTCCGTCTCCAAGATCTCGTTGTTCAAATTGAGATCTGCCACGGCGAGACGGAAGACCTCATCATCTTTCCGCGCGGACTCGTCGAAGATGGCACCTATTCGCAAAGGAAAGAAGCAAAAGAGAAAAGAGGAATACATTACTCAGTATTTCCAGGATTTCTGGAATTAAAAACAAGACAGGGACATAAATATGGTGGGAAAGATGGTAGAGCCGTAAGAATACAGCTTCTGAGTTATTCATAAAACCCAGGGCCGGGCTCCATCTCCAAAACCTGAAACTAATTGTGCCTTAAAAGCTCCTCGACACATTGAAAAAACTAAGAAAAAACAAAAAGTAAATAACTGTGGTTAACTGGGGCCAGTTCCACGATACCAACGTTTATAATATGAACAATGACTAAATATTGATCTAATTACAACATATCCCAGCTAATAACGTGATCATGAATACGTGACTGATGACCACCTTAATACAAATACCTACTAAAGGAGACGGTCACTTGATACACCTGGAAGTAAGAACAACTGTCTAGTATTAACCACTGTATCTGGACCCAGCTTGAGATAGACGGGTTGTGAGGAAGAAATGATCGACACTGCGATTCATGCTGGGGTCAAATTCTGCCCAAAGGCACGCTGACTCAGGCAAAATACTTGTTGCACAAAGGGAAAAAGAAACACTGGTCCCAGTACCTGTAGTGGCACATACGGTTCCCACTGGTCAATAATAAATTAGTTATGAAAATATTGTTCTGGATACAAAAGAATGAGACAACTGTGACAATTTGATCAGTTACACACAATTAACTATCTATTTATCTTTTTCATCTTGTTTAGCCTCTCTTTCCGACCCTGTTTGAACCCATTGGACCACTACTGTTGTACTGTACTGTGAAGATGTGCCTTCTCATTCCAGGGGTGTGCCTTAGAAACCTAATTGTATGCTTAATTAGCTGAAAAAATGTGTAGTGTATGAATGACCTTTGTAGGTTGTAATAAAAACTGCAGCAAAAACTACCGCATTGATCTTACAAAGGTTAAGATCTTACTTCTTCCCCCTTATTTCAAATAACTTGTGGATGAAATGTAACTTCTGAAGAACAATTTGTTTCCAGTACAAATTCATCACATGCTAAAGTTACTGATGTTTGAAGGGCGTTTGAAGGGCGTTTGGACCGGTACGCTTCCTGCCTCCTCATCAAAAGGCCTGATTAAGTATGTATCCTGCAATAATTTAACCCATCAACATTTGGCAACAGGTTAGCCCCCCCACTGAGTGAGCCTTGCTTGTTTCAATATGCATGCAGTATAGATGAGGTGAAACAAACAGGCCTGGACGAAGCCATAAAGGGTGAAACACAAAGATTCATTTATTATTCCATTAAAGATAAATTATGAATGGGCTTCCAATCCGTTTGATGATAACATTGCAGGGGAAGACATTGGTAGGTCGCGTACGTCCAGAGGACAAACGGAGAGGAGTGTCTACATGGCGTTAAACCATTGCTCTGGAGAAGCAGTCGCACACACGATGGACATTACGTGCTCTTATTGTGAACAAGAACACTTGATCAGTGTGTTTTGCATTCCACAGAATGCACAGGATAATATTAAAATGCCCTAATCTGGGCCTCCACAATGCAGTTGCCATAGTAACCCCTCTCATGCTTCCAGACGTAAATTAAAAGCAGCGATGTGCTGTACACCGGTCCCTTTGTAAATCTTGTTCTTTGAAATACGCCAGCAACAATTTGTTGCTCGGGGTCCAGTGGCACAACAGTCCCAAAATGACATCAACATGGTTATCGCTGAACATAATTATCACTCTGTCTGATGTTACTGGACCTCAGAATTGGTTTATCAGCTGGCTGGCTGCTTCCGCTCTTTAATCCAGCCAAAGGGAGCTGGCGCACGGAGACGGAAACACAGCAATGACAATGTTATGATGAAACGGATTCAAACGCATCATCGATGTGTTTCGTCTCAAAGAGTCAATTAGACAGAATTCAAACAGTCGTGAACCACGGTGGAAACGCTTAGTTGCAGGTTGGAAGTGGCCTCTGGTTGCATC
Organism: Liparis tanakae; assembly: GCA_036178185.1. Classification (NCBI taxonomy): domain Eukaryota; kingdom Metazoa; phylum Chordata; class Actinopteri; order Perciformes; family Liparidae; genus Liparis; species Liparis tanakae. The sequence continues at coordinate 8,766,133 of CM070094.1, read as the reverse complement.
AGATGACACGTGCATGTACAGTATTAGCCTACATCAGGCATCAGCAGCTAACACTAAAGGTAACACCTGTTTGGAGATATGTCATGCTTGCTCTTAATGATAAATTACAGCTCTGTAAATATATTTCGATGTATTTATTATACGTTAAAAATGTTTTACAAAGCTGGGTAAGCACTGTTTAAGTCAAGCCTGATGTGGCATTACACTTAAAAGAACGGTCATAGTCCCGTCAACACGGTGAGGCGTACTGCTTATTGATTAATGTGCCCCCAGCTATTGGCAGGCCTTTGATTGAAAATTGCAAACCCAAACTAAAAAAGGCTGTATCTCTGTAACCACTAGGGATATTTGAGTCATTGTTTTATTTGTTTAATTCATGAACACTTCGAGTTTTGTTCAGATGTGTACATATCTGTCTATATCATACTGGTTAAGAGTAAATGAAGATGACACACAGCAAAAATCAAAAGTTTCAGTTCCGAATTGAAAAAAGGGATGATTATTTCTTCGGAATAAGGCCGTTGAAAAGTTTAAACCTCTCCCAAATCACAGTACCGTATGTGGACATTCTCTTTGTAATGTTTGACTTTGAAAAGGTGAAGCAGAACAAAGTTACTTTTAGTACAGAGAATTCAGGCTAGGTCTCCAAAATGGACATGTTGGCACATTTTGGAATTGGCACATTTTGGTCATGTTACCTCTGCATGGCCAGGAGGAGTTGAATGAGGCAAATGAGTTGAACATATAACAGTATGGAATTACCGGCAAAAAATGTGTTTTGTTTGTACTAATCAATAAAGTTAAGAAGAATTTGCTGATTCTAAAAGGATAAAGCGATTTATGTTGCTGTGTGGCTCATATCTCGCCGATGCTTTGGTCTAGAAGGATTTGGATGATATGTGTGGAATCACTGTGGAATGGTCGTGCTTTTTTTCTGAGAGCACCCTACCAAGGGTCGCTGGTTCCGGAAACGTGGGCCAAATTATAATAATCATACAGTATATTTGATATACGGATAACTGATCCTTGTGGCACAGGCTCTGTTATTTAATTTGATGTGTAGGGGCTCCAAGGCTTCTTAAAACACTGTGGCTGGGGCGTGGTTAGGCTCAGCTACGGAGGGGAGTGGCTCAGGGAACAGGTGCCAGAAAGAGGCCTGATTGGCCTCAGCTGAAGGAAATCAGGCCTATCGTGTCTCTCCTATCAGCTGCAATGGAGATGGAGGGACGGGACCGGCGGAGTGGAGAGACTAATACAGTAACTCGTTAAGGATTACCCTAAGTGTGCTTATTCCTTGGTCCTGGGGAAAAACCCGGAGAGCTTTTACACACTGGTTTTGGATCCATACTCTAACGACTGTTTTTCAAAGTCCAGGTATCGGTAACAGGACTAAAAGAGACCCTTCTATGCATCCCTAGTTTCAATGTGTGATTCTCAAATAATGTTAAAAGAATGCCTGTGATATGTATTGAATGCGTGTGAGGAAAAGTAAAAAAGAGGGACGAGAAGGAGGGTGGGTGGGTAAATGTCTTCTGTTCTCGGCCTTATTATTTTCGAACATCACTGCATGTTGATTTACAAACGTGGACACACTCAGACATGCACACAAACACACACATTCCTGTCTCTTCCTCCGTTCCAGTAATGCGATTGTGAGCGCAAAGGCAAACGTCACCACATAAATCAACCAGGGAATAAAAGCATTGAATATTACTTTACACAGACGCCTCAAGGGCTGGCACGTAGGCACGCATGTGCACAAACTCAACCTGCCACACACACACACACACACACACACACACACAGACATAGTGTGGGCAGCGTCACTAAATCACCAACCGATTTCCAAACCATCCCCTCCATGAAAACAGCATAATCAACAACAGTACCATTACAAATAAGCAATCCCAAATAGTTTGGTTGAGAGGTATTCATCCAATGTCCTCCAATAGTGAAGTGTTTGGTATTAACTTCATAGTAAGTGTACATTGATAAAGAGGCAATATATTGATTATGTATCTACTTACTGTGCTGCCAAATAACCTCTTGGGTTAAAGGGGAGATAAAAAAGAGGACGGGAGTGTATTGTCATACACAAAGACGATAAATCTGCCAAAACCATCTTTCATTGTAGTCTTAGTCATATCAGTTTTGAATACCAATCATTTGAGCTTGTATGTATTCCCAGCACATCCTCGTTCATACATTACCTGCCACATTTGACTCCTTGTTATTTCAAATGAGCTAAATAAATCAAATCAAACTTCATTTGTATAGCACATTTAAAGTGCTGCAACACTTAATGTGACCTTGCGCCAACACCACGATAGCACCTTTTGATATTTGATGTAAAACATCCCGTGAGAAGCGACCGATGGACGAACACGGCCGTCCACAGAACCAGATCTAATCTTTTCCTCCGGTCTCCTCCGACGGCCTGCTGCAAACATTTCACCGTCAGCGGCGACACATCAGCACAGCTTTGAATAAAAATGTTTTCACAAGTTTCAGTCCAGTTGGCCTGGAAGCAGAAGCACGGATACATTATTTTAAATGAATAATACATATTGCTCAGCCTTCCATTCACGCAGACATAGGCACATTGTTGAAAGTACAAAACACAGCTGAATGCCATTATCGAATGAACGAATCGGGATGCCACATCATCCAATGCAGAGTTATTATCTCCCCACACTTTATAAAGACTCGTAATTAAGCCAGCTCCTTGTCAAGATAATCATTCAGCATAATTGCGGAAATAATTGTTCAGAATGATTTCATATCAAAAGTGGAGGGCAACATGTGCAGAGGAGGTCAAGGGAAATGATAGATGTTACACACAATTAGATTCTAATCATTCATTTCGACTGACAGCTTTGACGTTTTGATCTGTTTTCTTTTTTCAACATTGATTACCCCGCGCCACATCCTCAGAGCCCTTAGTCATCCGCATGCCGCTGCCTGTGAAGAGGGCACTGTCAACCTCACTCAGCACCTGTGGGTGAGGTGGCAGCTGTTGACGGTAATGTGACAGAAACACTGACGGACTGACTATGATAATGACAATGATAATTACTATGGAGGAGCACACACACACACACACACACACACACACACAGGTGATGAATTGCTGATTTGTGACACGGCTGGACCGAAGAATCCCCGTCTCAATGTGATGACGAAAGCAAGGTGGCACCAAGTGATGATCGTGATGAACGGGGGAGGTTATCATCTTGCAGTGTTAAATGTCCACGAACGAACACGTGTGCACGCGCACACACACACACTCACACACATACACACACACACACACACACACACACACAGAGACACACATAGATGCGAGAACACAAACAGTTATTTACAGCGATACAAGGAAGGGGGGGTGTTTTGACACTTGGGAGGACAGCAAAGTATAAATGTGCATGTTTGTGTGTGTGTGTGTGTGTGTGTGTGTGTGTATGTGTGAGAGAGAGGAAGGACACAGAATGAATGATCAAAGGAGGGCAAAGCCAGCTTGCGGCATGGCAGAGGGACATACTAAATATGAAAACAGCTCTAATATCTATCATATAAACTCTTCCAAGAAACACTCACACAAGTCGTTGGAGCAGTTTTTGAAAGAAACAACTCATTTTATGGGTTTTCCGTGTATAAATATAGAAGTTCAGCAGAAGGCTCTTGTGTAATTGCTCTTTGGCGGGATCAATGATGCAACAGGATATACAATATACCCAAGATACTGAGTCATCCCTGACAATATCCGTCTGTATACAGCACCTTATGATCTAGATAATAATTCATAGATGATTTATTTTGAATCTGTTTTGCTGGATTTGGGGCTTTAAATTATAATCTACTAGATACCAGTTCTCCACAGACCAATAGGATTGTTACCTTGTACTTTTAATGATTTAGAGCATTCATGAATTATTTTGAAATGCTTGTGCGCACATTTGATATGTACCAGCAAACTGAGTGTTTGAATGAGTTTAACATCCTCCGTAATAATAGAGAAAATCTCCCAGGCAACCTGATTTGAACATTAAATGATTCTCTCGTTCTCCTTTTGTTTTTCACCTCCTCCTCTCCCCACTCCATCTCTAGCCCTCCTCCCTGCCCCCACTTATTTCATTATAGGCATGTAAATTAATTTGTTCCATCATTAGGAAGGCGAACAGCCAGGATAATTTGTAGTCATAGTTCAGCTCCGGTCCTTTGCCACGTTGTCACACAGAAGCTGTGCCAAGGTCGTTGCTATCTCTGCCATGTCGCTCTCGTCTCGCCGCATGCAGACAGAACACATCCTGACCGCTCCCCTGCTTCATGAGGACCTCCTATAGATATCCAGTGCATTGCTTCCTCCCACACAAGTGCACATACTTTGAGTAGGTGGAGGATTTGTTTTGTGTCTCTATTCATTAGCCGGCAAGCTGAACACGATTTGGAAATAACCAATTTATCTAAGGCCCATTAGAATTCAGTCCCTTAGTGCACATCAGGCAAAGCAAAGGGCAGACATTTGACAACGTCGTTTTTCTCTTGGTGTTTCTCTCCATGTCAGCTCTTGGACGGTTTTGGCCAAGTCCGGCTAGTTTGGAAACTACCGCTGACTCAGCTCCGGTCCGGCCAGATTGGATCTTGAAATCGTAAAACTGGTGGCTGTGAGCCAGATGTGCAAGCACATTCGAGTCGGAGCCAAGGTATAAGTACATGATACTTCGGATGATAGCAATGCACCTACTAAATGCCCCGTGTCATATATTCAGTATACCTTTGTATATAACCTTTACATAGAGGCACAGTATTAGCTGCAGTTAGCATGTTCTTCTTTATCTGTCTACATATCAACACATTGCATACGTCATGTGACTGGTCCTGTGGTCTTTAATAGCCTTTTGCCTGTATTCTCCTTCCCTCTATGCTTCAACCAGCCTCTCACTTTGAACCTTTCTTCTTGATTACCATGTCCATCTGACTCTTCTTCCCTTCAATATACCTACTGTACCTCAACTCTTTCTATTTGCTCCGCTTTATTGGTCTGTTAAATCTCCCCATGCTACCTCTTCCCTTCCCATCTGCTCCTCACTCCTCCCCCCCCTCGCTGATGTACATCCTCAGCCTCACTCTGCTCACTGAACAAGCTCTTTGCCCTCATCGTCTCCAACTCCCTTCTCCCTTCATATCTCTGTGTGTGCATACACATACGTGTGAACAGGGAGACGGACGGACCTCAGTAGGAATGAGATGACATTTGCTTCAGGGACCATACCGACATTTAAATTTATTTAGCATTAAAAACAAATCTTGCACGTATTGCCGACTACTTTTCAAAGCAAAGCTGTGATTATTTAGTTTTTACTGTTGTTGGAGAAATCTTTTGTTTTTGTACCCGTCAAGCAACCATTGTTTTTCACTAAATCAGAACACACAACATAAAATTGGCATGCAGAAATATGTAATCCATCAAAACAATGTTTGTTTGTTTTGATCTTCACTTTCTTTTGGAAGAAACAATAGAGTGAATGCAACGCAGTTACAAGCTAAGAAAAGTTATATTGCAAGTGTTTTTTTAAATTTTGGTACATTTAACTGGTGCTGTGAAGTTCCAGCCTCTGAAGGTCATGTGTTTAACAGCATTGTATTAATGTCGTACTGTCAGAAAACAAAACCCCAAGGTGCACACAACAGGCACACACTGATGTGACGTGTGCTTGAACCCACAGAACCAAACCTGTGCTTCCAGCTGCAACAGAATAAATCAAAATAGCCAAGACTATTTATCCTACTTTGGTTGATCACTCCGTTGTCTAAATATGTTATACTACTCAAAGTGTAACTATAAAAGAGTAAAGGAAGTGAGAGACAAGAAGAAGATAGAAGAAACAAAGGTAAGATAGAACAATGTAAAGAGCAGACATAAAATGGATGTAGAGGGCAACAACAACAGCAAAACAGCATTACTCTTAAAAGTGTAAACATGCTTAACTATATGTGAGCTGAACCCTACAAGCTGCTTTTAAAGCAGGTAGCTGGTCGTTAAGCTCACTCTCCTGATTAATGACGAACATTTTAAGGATTTTGCCTGAAGCGCTGGTAAGAGGCTCCAGATCTGTACACATCATGAATGTCATATTGTGGAGCACAGAGGAATGGATGTTGAGGGATCCTCGCTCTCTTGCCCTACTTCCCCCAGAAAACTGCACATCTTCGGCAGATGTTCTCCCGGTCTGCTGTGCCAGTGCTCTGAAATGTTCTCCCAGTCTGCCGGGCCAGTGCTCTGAGATGTTCTCCCGGTCTGCTGGGCCAGTGCTCTGAGATGTTCTCCCAGTCTGCTGGGGGAGCAGCATTGGAACCGGAGACACCAACCGACTCACTGAACTGGAGAGGAGGGCCGGCTCCATCATTGGCTACAAATTGAACAATCAGGAACAGGTGGTGGAGAGGAGGACACTGAATGCATTGTTGTCCATGTTGGATAACCCGGACCAGCCTCTCCATCACCGACTCTAGGGACCGCGGAGCACGTTCTCCAACAGACCGCTTTACAAGGACGGAAACAGGAGAACGTTCCTGCCAAAAGCAATACGACTGTATAATATATATCACCTCTGGCCAGAGCCTCCTCAAATTGATTAACATCAATAAACATTGCACCGCTTTCCCTTTATATACTTTATACACATGTATATACACAACATATACTTTGCTTTGTTTCCCTTCATTTTCTTTATTGTTTCATTTTGTTAAATGTAATATCTCCTCCTCTGCTATTTTATTATATTGTAAATATTGTAACCATGCTTGCTACTGCTACGAAAAAATCCCTCCCTGGGGATGAATAGAGTATATCAATCTATCCATCCATCCATCTATCTATATACCTATCTATCTTCCTCCTTTCGCGCCCACCCACCCACCATCCTTCCTCTGCTCCCTTCATCTCATCTCATCCCATTCGTCTCCTCGCCCGTTGGCTCATGTTCTGCCGGTTTGCTCCTTGCCCTCGACAACCATCACAGATTGTGCTGGGTGTGTTGCCCATCATTACTCAAGCCGTTCACTAACCAGCCTGCCACATGTCCCGTCTCCTTGGTGATGCCGCTGCAGCTTCACTCCTCTGCTGGGGCGTGAAAGATACACACACGCATACTTACAACAGGAAGCTGGCTCACACATACTGTACTCCAACACAGTACAGTACTGGGGGGGGGGGGGGGATTATCTCCATCCATAAATAACCCTTCCTGAACCTGGAAGCCAGCAGAGATACAAAGTCTCTAAATAACCCCTAAACAGATGACCTATAATCAATATCACAATAGTAATGCATCATCAGTAATGTGTGTCTTATCTACCTCTTTATCCTTCATTACTTCTCACTAATTTGTTTTTTTGTCTTTAGTTTTTGGCCCCAAACACAATTTCCCTTCACCACTTTTTCTCTCTCTTATCTTTCTCCTCCTCCTCCAACCTTACACACTTCATCTCTCTCTCTCTTTATCTCTCTCTCTCTCTCTCCAGCCCTCCTTATTCTTGTATCCTATGCCCTCCCCCTCTAGATCCCGCTAGCCCTCTCCCTAAAGGCCTCTCCTCAGTACACTATCAACCCACGGAATACCTTCTGTTATATACATGCACTTACCTCGCTCAAGTTAATTTCTAACACACACACACACACACACACACACACACACACACACATACACATACACATACACACACACACACACACTCTCATCATCAGCAGTGAGCAGTAAGTCAGTTAACAAGTCATAAAGAGCATAATAAAGCTCCTCCATCTGCAAACCTATTAGCAATGGGCAATCCTGCGGGTCACACAAGCAAGCCCAAATGCAGCGTCATGTTCACACATGCCGTGGTGCACATACACACACCGCTCACACATTGGTGAATAAGAGACCAACACACGACACAGACAATGTTTTATGTGGTGTCAGGTGGTCATAATGGAGTCCTAATTAATGCCAGTGCTGCATAAATAGATATTCATTAAACAGACAAGACATCAGTCTCTAAAAGTATATAATGGATTGACAAAGAGGGTGTTGTGAGCTTGCAGCATCAGGATCTAATTAATCATTTATCATAATAAAAAATGTCATCCGATTTGAGCTGTGCAAATTCAAGCAGTAATTACAATTATAGGAGGTAGAAATATAGTGCAAATGACCTGCTTTGGGTCTTTCATTTGGGATTACATCAATATTTTGCAGTATGAGAGACATTTTGAGAATTACTCCTTGATGGACTGATGAGGTTTACTGAATAACTTTGTGAGGGGAAAGTGACTCCTCGCATTAAGACTCACAAAGGACATGCAGACACACACTGTACTTTCTATCTAGAACAATAAGTAGCTGATGTAAATGTGACATGAGAAGTGATGTAAGAATCCTCTAAATGTATGTATGTTTAATAAAAAACACGCTATGCCCTTTCAGCAGACACTCTGAGTAGAAGTATCGGTTTGTTTATTGGGAGAGAAAAAATGATTTTTTTTTCAATTTTAGAATGAGAAGTGACATTTGCAGGTGGCCTGAGTGTGAGTCAATAGAAAGAGAAGAAATATGAGAAGTCGGAGCATTAAACAGACATTGATTTGAGTGGAATCCAGAAGGGCTGATAAAATGGTGCAGTTGTTCATCACAAAGTTTAGTTCGGAGAGAAAGATGTAATCCATTTCAGAGTTGAGTCCATAAGCCCAAGCAATCAAGTAATAGCTTTTGTTCAACCCTCTCACAAGTGGTGTGTTCACAGATCAAGGCTGGGGTGGAACAACTAAGGTGCTAAATAAATAAAATAATAATGACAATGACCTGCCTACCTCTGAGGCAATCATCTACCACTAAATTAGGTCAATAAATGTGTTTTTAATGTTTTGTTTGATCCCAAATGCAAAGGGATGTGAAAGATTAATGAAAGCATGTCAGGAGGGGAGATTAGCTTTCAGTGCTGCTGATTCTTTTCAGGTCATTTTTTTCCCCTTCAGATTACCATGTATGCATGCCGACAGGATTGCAAGCAGAGGCACTCACATCAGCCAGGGCCGGAAGGAGCCACACCGCCAGCCAAACCGAAGAGTTAATTTAAAAGCCAGCACGTCAGCAGAAGCTCTCCACACACACACACACACACACACACACACACACACACACACACACACACACACACACACACACACACACACACACACACACACACACACACACACACACACACACACACACAGCTCCAAGTGGCTTTTGTTTTATTCATCACTGCAGTAAGGTAGGTGGCCCTCAGGATCCAACACCCACAGAGCGGCGTACATGAGGTATAGGTGGCGGAGTGCATGAATTTATTTTGGTGTGTTCGCCATATATATATATATATATATATATATATATATATATATATATATATATATGTATGCTTTGTGTATAAGTGAGTCACTCTACACAATTTGCAATTACTCCCCAGCTAAAGTGTCAAACCAGTCTATTTTTATGGCTCTGCAATTCATGATTACCTGTGACTTTCCCTAGAGTCAAATGGAGAGGTTCTCGATCTTCATTATCTCACACAATGGAGCTGTCATTTGTAATTTGTCCCTCCATGATTAGCCAGTGGGCGATAGGTAAGTAGCCAGCTATTGCAAACACATGTACAGTAGGTACAAATGGAAACTCCCAAAACTAACCGGCTTCACCTCACAGTAGGCACCACCATATTAATGTTCCCAGAAGGTGTATTTCCAATAAAGTTGACGGATAAAAGACTCCCTTTTTATCCACCAACCTTGTACAGCAAAAAAAGAAGAGTTCTAGAATATTTTACAAGCCTTATTTAGAAACGAGATGCACAGAAACACACATTACATTTTTATAGATTTTCTCAAGAATAAAAGGAATATAAATTGCAGTAACCAACAACTGTCAATCTTAACGGCAGTATTTTTAGAACTCAGTGAGGAGGAAAAAAGAACATAGATTGTGGAAAATGTCAAAAGAAGAGGCGAAAAAGATGATTGAAGAACGTTTAGGAAACGGCTTCCAGGGAAAGGCCAGACCAGAAACAGCAGATAGCTGTGGAGAAGGTTTAAATGGACACAATTGTTATGCAAATGTGAATATAACTGTGTCGTGGTGGGAGATAAGATGATTGTAGGTGGTGCAAATGACTTCATGTTCATGGCTGAACCTTCCCTATAAGCTCCATTTGTGTGCATCAGTGAAGAGATTTTCTCCACTCACACAATAGAAGAAATACATAGGATTTCATTTGACCATCCCCCTGGCAAATGATTCTCCAATATCCAGTGAGGCAAATTAGGCACGAAGTTGAGCACTCAGGAAAAAGGTCAAATTCAGGCCAGTTATCTGTGTAGCAACTGCCGAGGGAAATAAAAATTAATAATGCAGTCTCCTCTTACCTCATCGGGACTCGCGTAGACAAACACATTATAAAGTTGAAACAGGGAGAGGTAAAGAAAGAGAAGTGGAGAAGCGCAGTGTGTTGAAAGAGAAAGCGGTGGGGCTCCAGAGGAGTAATAAAGCCTAATCCTAAAATGCTCTATTCCATAATTTAGGAGATAACCATGTGATACACATTAGTCTTTTTGAAACTAGGCTTCATGAATACAGATATTTGCTGAAAGCGGTACAGAAAGAAAAGATAAGCACTCTGTTTCTGCAACAATTGACGGACAGAATTATGTTGCAAACATATTCATGCTGAGATGAGTGTATTATAGCAAACTGCTATGCACCACATGCAAATTAGTCCAACAGGTTTGCATTTCAAACTCCAATCTGCTTTACCAATCGCTTTCGAGTCTTAGTCTTCCATCACATTCAGTCTTGTTGTGGACTTTGATAAATACCTTGCATATACTACCCAAAGGAAATTCTAATTTAGTGCAAATGATACCCCATCAACTTCTCTTGTGAAGATAGCTTGGCAAAGAAAGAAAGTTGGACATGCTAATGGGAAGCTGTGGAATCTCTTGACCGTGTGTCCATTAAACCCAGAATGCACTGTGCAGACAAGCCGAAGGGGTCATGGGAGCCAACAACCGGCAGGTCCACGCTGTTTTGTCATATGCCTTATGTTTTTGCCATTATTCATCGAGTAACTAAAGTGACACACAGAAATAACTTGGAGCTGTGCATCCGTGGTCGTGTATTGCCGGACACTTTTAGAACTTAAACTGCAAAACTATAATGTCCCAGATTTAGGCAAAAACTGTCAGTTCTTGTGATTTCCAACTGAACCTTTAGGCAAAAGATACCCAACGTCTTGCTTTTTAAATCCAGGCAGTGCTGAAGCAACCAATCATTCTACACAATAGTCATTTCTTTATTGAATGTAAAGAGTCTGGAGCAATTTCACCAACATTAGCACCTCATTTCAACGTATGAACCTCTTAGATCTATTTTGTACCCAGAGATAATCTTAAAGCAGGAACACAGACAATCAACTACTTCCAGGGACCCACAGCACAATCCTGGTGGGACTCTTCCCACAGGGACGGCAACGGTTTCTTCCCTTTTGTTCCGTCAAAGGTTTTCTTCTATTTTCTTGAGAATTTTCCCTGATCCGATGTGAGGTCATGGGATAGGGATGTCGTATGTGTAGAAATTGTAAAACCCTTTGATGAAAATGTGTAATTTGTGATATTGGGCTACACAAAATAAACTGAATTGAATTGTAAGAAGTCTGAACCAAACCTTTCAACCCTATTACATCTCTGATAGTGCTCTGGGAGACATTGTTGTGCTATGGAGTTACATGCATCAGAGGTAGGAACACTGCCAGTCAGTGGACAGGCAAAGAAAGATAGAAGGGCTTTTACAAAGGCTTTCCTCAAGAATATGGAGTAGCCAGCCAGCGGGAGGAAGTAGCCACCCGATGTGGGGTTTAATTAGTGTTTATTAATTAATAAATCTATTGACACCTCCGCTGTAAGGTTTATCAATACATTTTACAATTACGGTTAATGTATTGTTCTACGAGAAGCAGAAATTCACATTGTTCAACAAAAGAAAACAAGATTATTTTAACAAGGAACATGTGTTCATCAATGTGTTCATTCAATGAGGCCAAAACACGCTCGATGCAGAGTAGCCACGTTGCTGCCACCAGTGTTTTCTGAACCAGCCCGTCGAATACGGACATCCACTGGCTGTGCAATCAATGCAGTTATTTATGTTTCCTTAACATTACGCTATGGAGAAAAAAACTGGTAAGTAAACCTGGAAGTCTATATTTTGACATCTATTTCCGTACAGACGGAGCATCAATGTTAGGGAACTTAATAGAGACAATTTTGAATTTGAATCAATATATAACATCCAATCTTCTTTGAATCTGTACCAGACAAAACTGTGAAATCATTCCCTTCTGCTTATTGTTTCACTTAATTTAATTGGAGGTTCCATATTTTGTCTTTATATCATTTACTTCTCAGTTGCTCCATTTTTTATTATTAGAGCGACTCGCTGCTATATTATTACATAGCAATGGCAAATTGTTATAACCAGCAATAAAAATCAAAAAAGAAATTCACATTATAAGTTACTACTAAGAAAATGTCTTTCTCCCCTTTGTGTGCTTATTTATTTTTCTAACTGCACTACGAATGCCACAAAAACAACAACAACCTGTGTCATCTCCCTCTGGGTCAATATGAACAAGTAAGTCCATGTGTGGTGTATTACAGATAATTAGAAAATAAAGGCAGATAGCTAATATCTCATTGACAAATTGTAAGGGACAGTGTTAATCTACGTTAATCTCTTCCTCTCTCAATGATATTCTGTTCTGCTATTTCTTTGCTCACCGGATTACGTTCCACATAAAACAGAGTTTACAAAGTATTGCTGATCAACATCATGACAATGCTACAAATGTGACTGCCAATGTTTCACATGAAACTATTCATACAGACAGCAATGTGAATTTGCAACACTTTTTTAAAAGAGGGGTCTTAATAGACTCTTGCAAGCAGATTACCAACAACTCTAAATCTGTCTGAGGTCAATTGTTGTAAAGCCAAAAACGAATATAAGCAATATCCTTATCACAGAATTCTCTGGGTGAGCTCCCTCTAGTCAGAAGTTCTGCATCGTATATTTCTGAGGCTTTTATTGTGAAAGGTGACAATGGAACAAGTGGATCTGGTATGCACTGGCGCTGTATTTGGCAAGGCTGAAGGGAGTGATGTCATCTTGGTTTGGACCGAGGAGACTACGTTGTTGTACGATATATGGGTTCTTGATGAAGTACTCTAGACCACATAATGAGATTGTTTGTAAATTCATTCACGGCCTGAAAGCTCAGATAAATTACTATTGTTCGCTTTTCAGTGCACTCCGTGTGAAAGTGCTCATGAAAAAACAGCCGTTTGGAAAAACGCATTGACATTTAAAATAATCCCAGATTTTTTTTTTTAAAAGCTTGGTTTAAAAGCCTTAACGGTAAAAGGAGCTACGCCAGAAATTCATTAAATAATCCCATTGAGGAGTGTCTCCTACAATCTGACGGCTGACACGTTGAAGTGACACCTTTTCAACCATGTATGTTGTATGGAAAACCACAGAAAATGCTTCTCAATGAAACACACACACACACACACACACACACACACACACACGCACACACACAATCTCTCTTCCTTGCCAACAACAGATTAGTTTTGTTTCGTATACAGGCTGAAGCTCCGGCACAGCAACTTTGAACTTGCTCCAGAAAGCATGATGGTGAGAAAGCCTTGGCAGGTACCGAGAGGATGGAGAGGGAAAGATAGATGGAGAGGGGGGAAATAGAGAAGAGATCAGATGAGAGGACGAGAGAAAAAAGAAACGAGAGATGAAAGTGAGAGAAGGGAAGACGGGGCAATAGCCAAGGAGAGATGTATGTGTCTGTTGATCTCCTGAAGGATGACAACTACACAACAAACCACAACACATAATCCAGGAAACACGAGACACATGGAAGCAACTCAGAGTGCCGCGTTGATTATTACCATCCTCTTTTCCCACAACCTCTGTCAAGGACCAAGTGATGGGGGTAAAGCACCGGGAAGGGGGAGGAGAGCGTTTTATCAGCACACCATAGGAGTCCAGAAGCAGTTGGATCATGGGCGGACAGGCAAGAGGAGGAAAAGCATACCGTAATATGACAAATAAAAAGGTGGAAGAGGAGAAATTCACAGTAAGAGGAAGAAGGCAGTGCCTGGAGCGTGAGGGAAAACAGGGGAGATGCCCTCAGCACTCACTTGAGGGAATATTTGTTGGAGTGAGCATGAGTGGGAGATAGATCTGTGTGTTTCCTCTTCGCGGCTGGTTGTAGCCCCTAAATGATTCAACTCCAGAGACAATGTCCCCATGCAGGAATTAGTAGACAGGCTCTCTCAAATGCTACTGAAAGGTTCCCCGTCCATCTATCCACCGGGGGACATACACGAGCAGCTTAGGACTGTTTTCCTCAGAATAACATGGCAGGAGACTCAGACTTTAAAAGATACATACATGGTTTTGATGATCCGTATATGGGAGACATTATATGTCCATCTCAATCAACTGTGTAGCAGTTAAAGAGCAGAAGCAACACGCTACTCGCTTTGAGCTGTTGAATCCCCCATCAGAGGGCATCAAAGGTCAATGTTTATCACTTATGGAACAATCTGCGCATGTCTTTGTCTTTTCCGTTCATATTTGTGAAGACAATAGAACGCCGCACGCAACCAAACACCAGCTCTTGGACCTTTCTGAGACTCGACGCTGATTTGATCGTCGGTATTCATTCTCAACGCAGACCTCCTTATTGCACCAGCCGTCTGTGTTTGTTGAACCTCAAACCTCCCGCGTGTTGACATTTGATAATGTAACCCATGGCTGTGGGCTACTTTTACACGATCTACAGTAGCTGCTGCTCCCATTTAGAAAACACACTCCTCGGGGCGTAAGCAGACTGGATTTGATATGTCGCCATCAAGTGTGTTGGAGTGGATGAATAATTCACTGTCGGTAATCAGGAGTGTATCAGGAGCTTTTTGGTTCACCTTTCTTCTCTGGTTCTCTTCCACTACTTTTTCTCCTGAGCTCATGATTTTAACCGTCTGACTTTCTGTCATTCACCTTCTCTCGATCTCTCCCTTTCTCCCCCTCTGAGTCTAGTTTTTCTCTCCTCTCTCACCGTCCTCCGCTGTCTGTTTTTTTTCCCAACGCGATAACGAGACAGAACTGTGTCGAGAAGCCGATCGGAGTCCACGCTACGTTCGGATTAGGATTTATTTTTCAATTTGCGTCACCAAGACACAGGAGAGGTGAAAAGAGACCTGACCCAGTGAGACCCAAGCAGTCAGATTCATGTCAGACACATGCTCTCTCTCTCTCTCTCTCTCACCCCCCACCCCCCTCATTAACTTCACTCTCTCTTGAGTTAACTCACATGCCGAGGTTTCTGCAGACACAATCTAATTCAGGAGGTGCTGTAAGCTATTTAGTAACGCGTTTTCTTTACAGGGGATTTAAAATAAATCTGGAGAAAATTTATGAGAAAAATAAATAATTTCAATATAAAAAAACATATTTTCATTGTGCAGTAAAAATGTCTGCCGTTCCAATACCCTGCAATAAACCCAGCCGCTCTGTGCTGTCAGAGCGCGGCTAGTTTGGTTGAACCAACAGTCAAAGGCGCATAACATGTCGATGTCAATTTTGAATCTGGTTGCATCGGTTTTGTTAACTAAACATCCTCTCTGACACCCATTTGATAAAACCCAAAATAATCTGAGGTAATATGTGCATGGTTGGTGATGATATTAACATGATTACGGAGGAGCTGATTTTCATTATATTTGTTCTGTAGGGAGAAGAAATGGAACCGGTATTGTTCCTTCAACCCGTTGTTTGGAGGCATTTTGAGATCAAATGTACATTGAATGGGGTTCCAGCACAGAAAACTGATACAAATTCAAAATGTAATACAATCACAAAAATGACTCAATTCACTTGTAGTAATAGTTGTTATGCAATCTATTTGGCGTAAGACATGTGGCTAGTGTTGGTCATCTTAGTATATCATGCGTCTTTGCCTACAAAGGAATGTCACCATTTAAGCCAGCATGATGATGAAGATGATGATAATGATGAAGTGATGATGAGTTCCCTTTTTTTTCTTTTCTTTTTTTCCCATGTCCAAATTTCAGATACTTGCAATAAGTGTGAGAGAGAGAGAGAGAGAGAGAGAGAGAGAGAAACAGCAGAGAAGGAGTAAAGTGGGGCAGATTGAAGAAGTAGTGTGTTGTATCTTAAAGTGTCCAGCCCTCTGATTCAACTTCCAGCTGCACGCTGGATGTCCCTGCATGTCGCTATGGCCCACGGAGCTATTTTCAACATCACACATCTACCCGCATGCAAACACACACACACACACACACACACACACACACACAGATACATTTATACACAAGCAACCAGGCACCCTAGATCCCTGCTTCTGACAAACTGATTCAAGTCGTAGATTGCCAGACAAAGAAAACAACTGAGACAGACAAGAGAGTTGATAAAAAAATAGAAAGAAAGTAAAACACAGTCGTAGATTAAAGCTTTTCTGTCAAGGCAGACACAGACCAAACAGTGTGTGTATGTGTGTATGTGTGTGTGTGTGTGTGTGTGTGTGTGTGTGTGTGTGTGTGTGTGTGAGAGAGAGAGTGTGAGTGTGAGAGTGTGTGAATCTGGAAGGGATAGCCTAAATTCAGGAAATCCTTTGGGGATTACAAGAAAGTTGTAGTTTTACACGGCTGCTCTCCTTGTAAAAGACTGAGCAAGGTGAAGCAGGGTGCCATAATGAGTCAGTGTGCTTCAGGAAACAGGAAAGCAAAGAGGCGAGCGAGTCAGGGAGCGGGCAAGATCAGCTCATTTAGTGACAGACTGAGAAAAACGAGCTCTAATTATCTGGTGTAAAACATAAGTACGAGTGCTGTAACTGTGATATTGGTAACAACATAAAACTAAAAAATGTAAGCAATTCATAAACTTCAGATTTAAAATTAGCCTAAATAGGGTCGAGATGGTGTGAGAATATGTGAACCTTGCTTGACTGCAGCGCTGAATAGCATATGAAAATACTGTTTGACATTGAGCATTCAAAATAATAACATGTTGGCACAATGCCACCATTCACTCATTTCTTTGCTATGCTCCTTTTTTTATAGAATTTAAAACAATTTGAAATGTATGAAAAATTAAGTGGTTTAAACTGCTTGTGATTACTTGCCATTCATAATATTGAATGTTTGATCTCATATGTACAGTGAGTGCTTTGATGAGCTGAAGAACACTCACAGGACCAATGAGCCAACTCGTGTTTCTCTTTAAGCAAGAACGTTCTCGCATGTAGCGCGGCCGTCCTCCCATTCAAACAGAATATGTATTGAACTAATTATGTGAGCCTAAATATTTGATTGAAAAATACATCATGAAAGATCAATACATTTGAATGAATTGGAGTTATATGTGTTACTACAATCACAATCCCAGCTCCACTGAAAAACTGCTTACTTAGTTATTTTAAGCCTAACTGGTCAAATTGACCTCCACTTTTCGATTTAAGATGCTAAATCTATCAACTAAATCAGAGTTCAAAGAAGTTTTGAATTCCTCCTTCTCATTCAAAAATAATCAGTCAAAACTTAATATCAGTGCGTGTGTGTGTGTGTGTGTGTGTGTGTGTGTGTGTGGGTGTGTGTGGGTGGGTGTGTATGTGTGCTTGGGAGACCTCAGGCCAAAAATCCTGGGTGATGTTTCAGAACCCCCCAAAAAAATATGTAAAAGTAGAAGGCAGCTCATTTTATTCCTTAGAGCACCGCAGAGAGAGAGAGAGAGAGAAAGGGTGAGAGAGAGTAAAGAAGAGTGAAAAAGAGAGTGACCCAGTTAGGGAACATTTTAATAGGGATTCCATTTAGAGGGCCACATTAATTGGAGCAGATTCCTTCTCAATTATTAAGAGGCCTCCGAGGGTGTTAGCACGAGCTAAATTTATCCCGCACGGCATTGACTGGGCTTGTCCAATCTCATACAGCATCTGCAGACAGAGGGAAGAAACATGGTGTTTTAGACACACACACACACACACACACACACACACACACACACACACACACACACACACACGCACACACGCACACGCACACGCACACGCACACACGCACACGCACGCACGCACGACTCAACTGTTATAGGTGATCTTTTCATGACCAGTATTTGCACTTATTCATGTGTACACAATTAGCCAGGAAGAAAAAAATAACTGTTGAATTCCGAAAAAGAAACATGTACACAGACTCACAAACTGGTTTAAAAGTATTCCCCGGAGAAGAGGCACGTTCTAAAATAATTTCCCAGTGAGTCAATGGCCCATCCCCCAAGCTCCATCTCGAGCCATTTGAGCCATAATGGTTTCCTAGTTCCCTTCAACCTTCCCTGTAATGAACCATCAGGCAGAGACTATCCCCATGAGGGAAACACCAGAGCCTTGACACAGCCTTGGATGAAATAGGACAGGAGGGAAAGAGAAGAGGAGAGAAACAGTCAGAGACACTTCTGCACCAATTCATGAATGTATTAATAACCCTCCTCCTCCTGTTTCATGAAAAGGGAAATCTGGTGAGATTCGGAAATGACGGGCTCAAGCCTGACATCAAGATGATGACGGGATTTGTTGTTCTTTCTCTGACTGAAGAGGAGAAGAGAAGTCCGTTTGTGATTCACTTATTGTCTCCATGATTCAGGCTGGTGGCCACAAGCTGCTGAAAAGAGCCGTAAATAGCATGCCTCCACGAGAAGCAATCTCAGTAAACTAGAGGCATTGCTCCAGAGAAAAGGCCTTGAGGAACACCAATTAAATAGTTCTGTTTCCAAACTCTTCCCCAAAGCCAATTTTGTTCCCACCCAACAAAACAACCAGTCTGTTATTTGTCATCCTGCCCCAATTGTGATGTCACTCCGAAGCCTGAAAGGCTCTGACATGCTAACTAATCAACCGAAAGGATGTAGAGATAAGCACGATGTATAACTAGTATCCCCACAGAACACGGAGATGTCACTTTAGATCCCATTAAAATGAATAATACATTTAAAGATCCCCACTCTTAACTCTATTCCTCCCAATTTGATGCAGAGGGAATAATAATCAAAGCATTTCTCGATCCCTTACCCATCTCAATTATTCCCCCCCTGACTTGGTGGAGAATCGAGAAGCACATCTAACCCAAGCAGAAGAAGCCCTCGCCATATCATCAATGTCATCTTGAAAATCTCCAGGATCAGATTGATTCCCAGTGGGATTTGTTTCTGCTCTCCTCTCTCCACACTTAACTGTTCTGTCCGAATCCCTGTGGTCGGGTTCACTCGGTCCATCTTTAAATGAGGCATCTATAAATCTCACAGTTAAGATGGGGAAGTGCTCTGCAGAATCGCTACTCCACGCAGATGCTAAGATTGTCTCAAAGGTTTTGGCACGTGGACAGGAAGAAAGCACATAAACTGATCAGTCAGGCTTAGTGTGCGACGTATCTTTGATGTATTGTATTCACCCTCTGAGAAGGTCCCTGGGTGCATCCTGTGCTTAGCAGTAAAGAGAGCGGTCGATTTCAAAGAATGTCGATACGAATCTATGGTTTTGTAATCATTTTGATCAGGGTTGTTATGTATAGCTTGGATTATTATATGGACCTCCAACCTGCAACAGTTAAACCTCACAGTACATTCTCAAAAACGATGTTTGTCGCACATCAAGACAAACTGGAAAGCCATCAGGAGGTATAAAGACATATTCCAAGGAAACTATTTAATCTCTTTAAATCCATCTTCATATCAATACACAAAACACATTGCTCTCAATATTTACAAGTTGGACACCATGGGGAACCTGAAAATAACTTGTCAATGACCCTGTTGACACGTTTTATTCCTGTTGACCCAATATTGCCCCATTTATCCACGGTTAAATTATCTAGCACCTCCCAGTCTACCAATAATAATGCTACCCTTATCTACATGCTAGTGCGGCCTACAGGAAGGATAGCTAGTTTTTGCTACCTTTTAGTCGTCGAAAGTGTAAAGCAAGTTTAGCGTAGATAATCAGTTATCAGTTGTATTTGGACTGGAGAGTAGCTCTTTATTGACAGATTAGCAATGGCAGTGTTGGCGTTTCTTGCTGGAAAATATGTGTTCACTCTTCTCCTGACTGGCTTTGGCAGAGTTTGATTGACAGATGATTCACCCAATCTCCTGCCAAATCTTCCTTTAAAATGCCTGCCCTGTTCCAAACAGTTTCCAATGACCACTTCTCAGATGGTTCTGTGTAACAAACCATCTGGCATGTCAGGTTACAATATACATGCCCAACCCGTGGAATATTTGCTCAATATAAGAAACAACCAGTCTAGAATTAGTTTCTGAACCGGTGTTGAAGGATTTTATAATAGCTTGAGTAATCTAATCATATTATATATTGTGCCAGTATCAAACGAAAACAAATGCTGATACTGATGGACTCAAATGCAGCAAATAAAATACACAAAGGAACGTCGTCAGGATGACTGAAAAAACAGCAGCTAATCTAAACGGCACACATCTTTTACTCGCATGTCAATGAACACATTGTGTTCTTTGCTAATACACACCACAGGGAGTTCAGTCAAGGTTGTTAGACGCCTTTTGTTATTAAATATGAGAGGAATTAGAAATATTTTCCAATACGAGATGAAACATCTGTGCCTCATGCTGTTCTTATTCAGAAAACAAAGTAAGCTGCCATACACTTAGACCCAGAGCATGATGTGCAATTTAATGGTAATTTACCACCTATTCACTCCACACTGCTCATTACATAGACAACTGGTACCCCACCTAGATTAATAGAAGCCAATCAGTCTGTGTCAGGGAGATGAACACAAAGACAGTATAAGGGAGATGGGAGGGCAAACACACTCACGCATGAACAGACAGATGCTCAGCAAGTTTATTATAAGTGAGAGATCGAGAGAGCTTTGTTGATAATGAGGCCAATGTGAGTCAATGTCTGAATGTTTGGATCAAAGTTTTCTAGGTTCTCTCTGGAAGCTGTTAAAGATAGAAGGAAGCAAATGAAAGTCTTCACACTGGCAGCCTTGGCTTTAATCTAGCACACTCTCGTTTCCCTTTTTTCTCCCCTCAGACATTTTTAGTAGCTCACGTATCTTTATCCACTTTCTTTCTTCCTCATCTGCTACTTTCTTTCCATCTCTTACAGTCTCTCACTTCCTCTGCCATGTGAGAGGCATCCAGCAGGGTGAGGAATGAGGACGAAGTCGAGAAATATCTGGGCCATTCACTTCCTCCACTTTAACATCCTCTGTTCCTTTTCTCTCAGCTCCTCCCTTACTCCTCTAGACCTTGACCCATTCCCCTCTGTCCCCCCATCCTCCCTCCACCTCTTCTACTTCCCATTTTGAAATGATTGATGACCATGATGCTTTGTTCTCTGGCGGTGTATAGATAGTCAGCAGGCCTCAATCTGTCTCGCATTTTTTGATCCTCACTCCTTGATACCTTCTGCTTTGGCACAGTCAGTCTTTCTCTCGCTGTCCTACTTTTGACATCAACTTCTTATCTGTAACCCTGTCTTGTCCTCTTTTTTTTCTTCTACGGTCCAATTTTTTTTTCACCCCCATCTATCCTCCTTGGACCAAAAAATGGATGAACATGATCAATGTCGGGCATGGCGACATGCGTCACAGCACATCTGTGTGAATGTGCTCTACCCATTCCCGTCCGCACGCCCATAAATGTGGTTTATGTTGTCATTACTTCCTAGGGAGCAGGAGGCACACTTCATGGGAGGCGTCGTTAGCATTTAGGGGCACGTGTGCCACGGCAAGGCGTAGGACCACATTGCTTGGCATGTAAATGTCATGAACACATGTACACACAACATTTACAAACAGTGGCGTGCACTCTAACTCACCCACACGCAATATACATGTGGTCAGGTGCACACCATTGGACATGTAATGCCACATAAAGGGAGTCAAGAGGACGGGCTGACAGGATGTACCATCAGTAAATGATGTAAGTAATTGTGTCCATTAATGTTTGGCCTTGAAACTATCATTCCACAGTGTGTGTGTGTATGTGTTTATGTGTGTTTGTGTGTGTGTGTGTGTGTGTGCGTGTGTTTGTGTGTGTGTGTGTGTGTGGGGGGGGGGGGGGGTACATGAGCACTGAAAGCAAAAGCACATGTTGTACTATGCTGGATTGCCCACACGTCTCTGGTTGCCCTCGCCATACAAACCCGCAGGACTCCATGTTCCATACAGCTCAGCGTATGATGTTTGGTGCTAGGAGCTGGAATGGTTTTCACAGCAGCCATTGTGGGAGTAAAGGATATGATAATCGAGGCTTCATGGGCTATGGCCAAGCTGACAAAGTACTATGACTTTGAACCTCAGGCGAGAGTAAGTGAGAGAAAAGGATGTGAAATAGAACAGATGGTTTACAATTGCTTGCAAGATAGTCAAAAGATTGAGTTGGATAAAAAAACAGGTATGACCAAGGAAAGTAGAAGGAGAGGTTTAAACAGCCAGTTACATGTTAAAGCAGCTGACATTAGAGAATAAAGAAAGAATAGAGATTGACTAAATGAGTACATTGTGTCTCTCCGACATAAGGCTTAAGGGTATAATGTAGTCCTTGAAGAACTTTGGTGGATGAAAAGCCAACAGATGACAAGAAGGGATGAGAAGAAATTGCAATTTGCAC
Source organism: Liparis tanakae (assembly GCA_036178185.1). Taxonomy (NCBI): domain Eukaryota; kingdom Metazoa; phylum Chordata; class Actinopteri; order Perciformes; family Liparidae; genus Liparis; species Liparis tanakae. The sequence continues at coordinate 8,743,322 of CM070094.1, read as the reverse complement.
TATTGTTTGCCTTTATGTCAGTTGGCTTGCACGGTTCTTGCCATCCAATGTCGGTGATTCACACCAACAAGCTGTTCATCACCCACAAGAATCCTGTTGGGAAATCCCCCCCCCCCCCCCCCCCCCGTGACCCCCGCCCCTTTCTTAATCACATTTTAAAAAACGCTTAGGAAAAAGTAAAAAGGACTAATGTATTCTCACATAACTGAGTCTGGCATCAAAGTTCAGACCGCATTTAAAGTTATTTAATCTGTGTATTTCAGTATTAGCATGCTACACGTGTGGGATCTGCAACCTCAGTATGATACATAGGGGATGTTGTGGCTGGTACACAGAACAACTGAATGCTTTGTATGTGTGTACGTGAGCCTCGCCCACTCCATTTCCTCTAAAGAGTGTCTGGTGTATCACCTCGGCTTCTGTGGATAAAACTGTTTGTTTAACAAACAATAACATTATATAATTTTGATACATTAGAGAGATGGCATGGTTGCAATACAAACTTGTGTGTTCTGTCCAATCCCCAGACAGAAGTGAAAGGTTTTGTTGAACATCTGCCAGGCTTGTCTGGTCTTTTGGGGGGAGAGAAAATAGAAGCGAGGAAGACTCGAAAAATGAACGATTAGGGAAGAGCGAGGTGGGTGATTGAGACCACTACCTCTTTAAAGACTTTGAGTCAGTGATAAAGCCCTCTGCTGGAGATCTCTTACCTCACTCTTCCCTGTCTCCTCCACCAACTGCCGAGAATTCATCTCTTTCTTGCGGTCCACAAATCAGCACTTCATCACTCTGCACAAAATCACCCATTTGTCTCCCTTTGTTTGTTCCTTCCAAATCCCTCATTCTAACCCATCTATGTTGTTACTCCATTCTGGCCTCACAATGTTTTACTTTGTGTCCATCTTTTCTGTGACTGTGTGTTACAGAAATGTTGTTTATCGGTGCCTTCTTTTCTCCCAGATGTTTCTCTCACTCTGTCCACTCTAGACCGAGGTGTGCCCTCTCCTTTTCTGACTCAACATTGAACATCCTCCCTCCACCACAGTATTTGAGTCAATCAGACACAAATATATATGTCTGTAGTGCCTTTTTGGATGCAAACCCACTTGTGCGGATAAGGGTTGAATACAGGTTGGTGTCTATGTAGAAAAGGTTGGCCAATTGTGATCCTGGCTTGGGCAGGACATTGCTAAAGTGCTAACCATGAGAGCGCTGTTGGGCGGCTCTCCTGTGTTTACATTTATCCTTCCCTGACTCATTATTTTTGTTTTACGGAGAGGCAGGATCTGCACAATACGCCCATATCCACACTTAAACCTTCACACTATGTGCAACTAAATATACAGAGCCTATACTTTCTGCCACAAATGTTCCAAGCAGATCAACTTAAATGGAGAGTAGAGTATGTGTGCATTGTAAAAACACAGATATATGCAATTACGTACTCAGAGCTGATTGCAAATCAAGATGTAGGTATTTCCCTTTTGGACTGTTGTTGTTGTTGTGTATTTCATTCAGTCAATCATTGCAGTACAATTCAATATTCTATATAATATAAAAAACAGTAAGACTGAAACTGTATAGAAGCAAAAAATGCTTATACATTCCTATCCTAAAATATTATAATCAAATGAATCAGAAAATGTACAGTATATAAAATAAAGACAAATAATAAATAATAATAATAATAATATTTTTTTACAGTCAATGTATTCACTATAGTTGATTGTCGTCAGTGACATAATAAAAAAACTGAAATGTTGAAAAATGTCCTTAATTACAATAAAGTCAGGAAGAAATGTATTTTACTTTAATAATACGGGAAATATTAGTGTGTTGATCTACCCAGAGTCTCTCTGAAGGCAGCAGAATTCAGTATTAGAAAACAATAAGAAAACCTTCCCACAGCTTGTTACAGCTGCTCCATCTGAGGTGAACACACCAGATGAATGCTGAATTGAATTTGGCTTCATTGGGAATATATTATGAATTGTTTACCATCATATCCCTACTTGACCTATTTTTGGCTAAATAGTGTATGGGTTTATCATTCTGCTCTTGCTCTGCCTTCGTTTCCATGAAGCAGTTCAGGGAATAGACCACAACACTCTAAACATTTGCTTTGTTTATTCTTTTTTCCCTTTGATTAATAACAACATTGTCCACCACAGCAAGCCTGTGTATATGCTATGTAATAAATTCACTCAAACACAAAAGCACTCGTGAGGTGAATGTAGAGCAGTTTGAAAAAACACACAATTATCACCTCAGTGTCACCATGAAGTGGAATGCTCTTAACCCCACACACACACACACACACACACACACACACACACACACACACACACACACACACACACACACACACACACACACACACACACACACACACACACACACACACACACACACACACACACACACCAAGGGACAAGACATTTGGATTGTTTCAGCAGCTAATCATTATTTGTGTAATCCCTGGATGTTGTGATGAGTGAACTGGTCTTCTGCCACAGTGACACACATTGTATCTTGGGATCCCACCTCAGTGCTCTACTGTGGGACGCTGAGCTCCACCGAAGCTGCTGAGGGTTAAGTGCCTCAAGGGCACCACTGCGGCAAAGGAGAGCGTGATTCATTCAATTTCCCCACCCAAGAGTTTCCCCTTAGAGGTCCGAGGCTTTGATATGGAAACCTTCAAATTACAAGTGTGCTTGATGTAAAAATGGATTTAGCAACTGTTCAGGATAAGACAGACAATGTGAATACTATGTGAACCTCTCATTGATGTCATCTATTTAATCTGTTAATAAGGAGAATATCTTCTTTCAAATATACTCCTCGCCTATATTTGTTGAACATTTCATGAACTGCATGATTACACCGTCAGTCTCCATTTGACAGAAATGCTTATTGTGCTTTGTGTCAATATAATGTAATCAATGCCCTCCGCAATTAAATTAAATGTGTACTAAACACTTTTTCTGTGCAAAAACTGAGTCTTTTTGCAAGATGAGCTAGTTTCAGTTATGGAGATGGTGTGTTAGATGAATGATGTGATTTGTGTGCTTAATAATCAACAAAACCCAACATATAATTAGACATAATACCGATGAGCTCCTTTTCACCTCTTTCAGTGGGGAACACTGTGAGGATTCATTGAAGCAAAGACTTCTGCAGTTTTTAGGAAATACTGCTGAGCTCTATTTCTCTGCAGCAAAGGCCTTGATGGGTAATGAGGTCCGTGATGGAAGACAACCGGGTCGGATGCCTTTATTTGTCAAAACCTTAAATGTCTTCATCCTGATAGCAGTTTTTAAAAGGACACAAAGCAATGTCAAAGCGAAACCGTCTTTTGAACTCACTGGTTGCAACACTGTTAAAGGTATTTCTAAGACAGAAGTAATGCAGTGGTGTTCTCTAGCCACGGCCTTCACGCTCCGCCCTTTACACCCTGTAACTGCGTTTTTTGTCTTTATCTAAAAAAGTGTGTCCGATCTTTCTAATTTTTTGAAAAATTTATTTGACTTTGTTTTGAGGCCGAGGCTCAGTACGGTCATTTCTGATGTTAATTTGGCTGCCACTTCATCTCTGTGCTTACCATCTCCCGAATATAAGGGTTCTGACTTTAAGGCATACAATTGGCAGGTCGGTGACGTATTAAATTGAGAGAAGACGTCCTCAAATGAAGCTTGTGGGTCGCCAACCAAGCAATCAACAAACAACGTCTCCAACTCTGACTCTAAGATGAAACTCTGTCCATTTGATTGCATCCATAAATAAATGAAAATGTATTTACTAAATAAAATGCTATTCTCAAGTCTAAAAATACCATTCCTACAGCACTTTTATAGCTTCATTTTTTTAAATTAAGTAACAGTTAGCTATTTCAGTTGAACGGTTCGTTCTGTAACCAGATGTCATGGTATGGAGGGAGAATGGCCCCTTAGTTGTTCAGTTACCACTGTTCTGATGGGTTCAGCACTGTTGCCATTGTTTGCACTGTTAGCTGCAATCCGCAGGTTCAGCCATTGCCATGGTGAAAACTGTGTGGAGAAATAAATATATATAATTTCACATTGAGCACCTCTAAAGAGGTAGAGACACAATGCATGTGGAAGAACAAAACGTTGTTATCCTGTTGATATCCTTTTCAGTTTCACTCTGACTTATAGTCATGGTTTGATTAAATATAGAATCATTGTCTGAAAGGCTAGAAGCACATCGTCGTCTCGGGAAGAACGTCAATACCCTAACTACGAATGTGATTTGGCCCCTTGTAGATTGTCTTTATGAAACCTTTAAAACTCATAATTTCTTGGAAAACAACATTTGACTTTTTCTATAATCGCTCAACTCACGTTCTTGCTGAACGGTGAACAGGCCGGTTTGTACAAGAGATTGAGAGGACCTCCATTCACACGAGAGCTAAACATCCCAGACCTCTGTCTCGGTTTCTTCTCTCTGTCCGTCCCACCACCACAACACAAATAAATGTTCCAACGCATGTATATTTAATTAAACATGTCCACTTCCCAGGCTTTTCGCTCCACAGCCATGACCTCTGCTCTGTCCTCTTTGCCCATTTTTTCTTCTTCTCCCAGATACCACTTGGTCAACCTGATCTTATAAAAGATTCACAGACCGTTTACATGCACCAGATCACACCACATACATTATGCAGTGCAGCAGTGATGGAGCTCCACAACCACCTTCCTTTCCACTCTTCGCTCTCTTCCTTCCATTTTCTTTCCGAGACCCCATGACTTCAAACCCTTCAGTTTCTTTTGTCCTTACCCTCTCTTTGCAATCGCTCATTGCTCTCATGTTTTCACTTCTTCTCATGCAATTCTGCCTCCAGTGATCCCCACCGTTTATTCTTTGAGCTCGAGGTGCAAAGTGTGTCTCTTGATACTTGCTACATAATTGAAAGCTTCCAGCTAAGAGCTACACCCCCCTCTGAGCTCAATCGGCAATTCTATTTTCTCGTTTTCCCTCACTCTGTTTCCTTCTCTCAGCATTTTGCATCCGTCAATGCAAGTAAATATTGTTTGATAATTACGTATTATGATTTGAGCATCAAACCGGTGCATTGCTCCCTCCAGGTGTGGACTTCTAGTGTCTCGGGCTGTTGTTCACGAGTGAGGGTAAGATGGAGTGGATCGGTGCGGCTGCAGCAGGAAAACCGGCGCTGCACCGGACCGTCTTGGTGAAGAGGGATCTGGGCCGGAAGGTGAAGCTCTCAATTTACTGGTCAGTCTACTTTCCAACCCTCACCTATGGTCATGAACTCTGGGTCGTGACCGAAAGATACAAGTGGCCAAAATGAGTTTCCTCCCTCGAGAGAGAGGACAAGGAGCTGATCCCGGTTAAGAGGATGAAATGGATGAATTTGAGCATCCTCATTTTTTTCATCCTTATCTCCACACCGGGTATCGTACGGTTGTTGGTCCCATCATGGGACAGACCAGAACTTTCACAACAGCCACTCCTGAGGATTTTCATTTCTAAATTGCGATATTATGTAAAACATTAAACAGTTGGACATAAATAACAATGCCATATGCATACTTTAGTTTCCAAACCAAACACCTTTACGGTAAAAGTTAGAGACTACGTTACCTATTAATAATAAGGGACATCCGAATCAAAAGCATTACACAGGAGTAGAAAAAAAAAGTATATAGTATATGGAAAACGTCTACCATGGTTGGACAGCTTGGTGTGTATTACTGCAATAACTCAAGATAAGAAGTTGACATTACTGCAGGATACAATTATGTATGGAGTAATAACCTATTGTAACGGTGAGCTACGGCTAAAAGCAGAACTCAATTTAGATTCCAGATAAACGCTAAAAGCAGAACTCAATTTAGTTTCCAGATAAACAAACCACTGAGCCAAAAGTGCATACAATATGTATAATATATATGTATATAAATTATATATATATTTTTGACTAACACTGTAGGATAATGCATTTGTTGCGCTTGTCAATTATTAAAGCTTTGAATGAAGAATTGTACTGCAGCATTCATTACGTTGGCCTCACCCAGAGAGAGAGCGACAGAGTGAGAGAGCGATAGAAATAGAGACACAAAGATTGTTGTGGTTTCCGTCTCAGGCTTTACATCTCAAGACATCTGCATACAAATATGCTCAAACATGCCTGTTCACGTTTCCACACATTCACACTTTGTCCTTGGTGCAGAACACATTTATATAAACGTATCCCTGTGAAGTCCTACTCACACATATACACACACCCTGGCCCGCACACACGGCCACAAACCTAGATATCACATTGGGTCGTATAGTCCCAGATAAATGCAAACTGCTAATCAGGCCAACCAAAATAGAGCTCATCATCTTTGGGTTGAAATGAGGTTGAGACTAGGTTATCTTTGGCTTTCCTGTGGGCAATCACGGACAAATTAATTTGCACTGGAGAAGCATTGATGGTGTCAGCATGGTAATAACTTGTATTGGCTGTGACTCATAATTGTATGATCTGCATCAAACTGACAATATTGCTCAAGACTTTGGGCGGTTAACTTGTACACCTTGGGGAAATGGATAATTTGCTTGGAATTGACATCTAATCCAATATGTCTAAACATTAATACATCATAGCATCATACTTTGTTTTACAGTGTGGATGGTATAAAGTGTTTGCTATGATTAAAAGTACTGTTACTGTTTCTTGACGAGATCAACGGAAAAGCAGTGAATGTACCTGAAGAGCAGTGTGTGTCTGACAAACACAGGTTTGCAAACAACTATTGCTTTGTTCTGGGATTAAAGTTGTACATTTAAAACACTGGACAGTTTTTGGTTAAACCAGTTGTGCAGCATTTTTTCTTTTAGGTAAAGTGATTTTGTCTTGCAGATAAATAGCCTTTGGCTTTTTAAATGGCAGAAAGGGGCGGGAATGTCTTGAGTGTAAGCAACAGGCACTATTATGTGATGGATAACCTCGCCACATATAAGTCACATAATTACAATGGCAAGAAAACTGTACAAAATAAAATGATATGTCATTGTACACCAATACAGACATAAAGCGCTGAAGACCAAACAATATCAAGCGTTCTTACTGGAAGACCGCTTCATTAAATACTTAAGGGACATTTGATTTGAGAGAAAAACCCAAATACTTTGAAACAACGAACCCACTTTCAAGAGCACACTTTCAAAAAAGAAAAGAAAGAAATTAATTATAATGTAATTGTCTCTGCTCTTTTTGTATATAGTCTACTTATCCTTAAGACAGAGGCTATTACATTCACTTCATACTGTATTATTGTATACTGACATTATGTGATCAGAAATGTTCATCATAGGACATGCAAATACAAAAATCGGAAGATATTGATATGAAGGAACCCATGTATTCAGATTTAAGAAAATAAATACAAAGTAAGGTCAATTAAACTACACCAAACCTTGTGCTTTCTGAGGCCTATATCTACTAAAGTCACTCATGCTGCCAACATCTTAAACCAAACTTAAACCAAATTAAAGCTGCTAGTAGCGTTGAACGGGTCCTCGCTCGCCCATGCCGGTCGGGGACGCCGGCGAGTCGCCGGCCCGCTCGGCCGAGGCCGCGACTCGTGACGAGCGCGAGGAGTTTGGGGCGGATTGGACAAAGTCCAGTTCAGCCGCTAGCTTGCGCTTTAACCGCGTGATATATATATATATATATATATATATATATATATATATATATATATATATATATATATATATATATATATATATATTCACGCGTCGCGTGTCCCTACGTGAAATGTAGACCACGGTGTGTAAATTAAATGTAAAAAAAAGGGGATTAAAAAAAAGGTGTCTTTTATTGGAATCAAACACACTTCTACAGGATTAGAGTCAGTCACTTATCGTGCTGAGCTAGAAGCTTTGCAGGTAGCAGGCATGCAGAGGCGCCCCAACTATTTGGGATGGGACAAATTAGAGTTATTTTCTGGTAAATGTGTTCAGGCCTATCGTGAAAGTGAATAATTTATGATTCTTTTGCTTCATAAATAGGTGTTCCTACCAAATTTGGACGTTTTTGGCATTTTGGGCGTTTTTTGACTTTTTTTTGCGTTTTGGGCCGATTTGGCCATTTTCCACTTTTTTCCAACTGTCGAGTTCTACCAGAAAACGCTAACGGAATTGGCTCAAAATTGCTGAATGTGTTCAGGCCTTGACTGGCATTACACTTGATTTTTGTAAAACATATCTGATGAGTGTAAGCTATAGTTTTTAAGATGAATAAATTACAAATATTGGCGGTCAAAAAACGGGCATTTCCTTCGGACGAAAAGTCATTTTTTAACAAACCCATTTTAAACGAATTCCGTTAGTGTTTTGTGGGTCTAATGGCCGTTTGAAAAAAGTGGAAAATGGCCAAAAACGCAAAAAAACGGGCACCAATTTGTGGCACCAATTAAAGTTCAAATTTCACAAAATTTGCATCGAATGTTCCCGACGCCATTCTGCACATATCCTGATGGTCTGTTATTTTTTTGGACCAATAGTGTTGAGGTTATAAGCATTACAAAACGGGACACACCCCTAAAATGTTTGTCGGGCTATAGATGCTTACCACAATGATCTTTCTGAAAAAAGATGATATATCCCAGATGATATAGCTTCACTTATCATTATCTCCAACGGGTTTGTTAATATCGGACCCATCGTTTAGGTTCGGTGGTCACCTTTGTGTTTTTCACATTATTCAAAATGGCCGAAAATTAAAGTAGGCGGAGCTTAGGGTCCTGAGAGGCTTTTTTTGTAGAGCAGGTCCTAGAGGTTTAGAAAATCTGTTTTTTAAGTTAATCGGACATTGTGGGTGAGGGGCGTCACCGGTCAAACTTCTAGGTGGCGTTAGAGTGCAATTTTTGAAAGCCGCATTTCGAGGTCTATGTCATCCGTCTATTTTCACCAATCCTGACACGCTTGCCAAATTTGGTGAGTTTTGGGATATGATAGGTACCTCCAATATGCCCTCAATGTTCTAAAATAAAAATCATAAGAATAAGAACTCTAACAATTTCAATAGGGTCCTCTCGGACAGCTTCGCTGTCGCTCGGACCCTAATGAGTTGTCACTGGTATCCTTTTTTTTACATTTAAATGTACTCTTATGGACAAGACAGCTACCTTCCATAGATGAAGCTGCTCCCAGTGTACAGCTCTAACGGAGCCTTGCCGATCAAAAAGAAGCGTTACTTTGGTACCAATGTTATGTACAGCAGTATCGTCGCTGTGTATGCACATGAGTAAGGGACTTCATTTCAGAGAAGATTGTGATAGTGCGATTTACAACAGAGATGTACGTCTCCTCTATGCGCTCTGTAAAAGGAGAGATTCCGGGGAGCGACATATGTAAATGAAGGATCGGCGCTTGATGGTGAAGAATAGAGAAACAGATAAGGGACCTCGAGTGGGAAAGATGAAAAGGAGGCAGCGAAGGAAGGGCAAAGGGAGGAGATGTACTTAATGATAGGGAGGAGAGGATTCAACACACAAGCACCAACTCTCAAACGTACCCTTGGGACTTCCTCCTCAACCCCCTAGCGTCAGAAAAACAGGCGCTGAAGGCTCTTAAGCCCTTTGCAGCTCTCGTACTCTGACTTTCTCTCCATTTCAATCTCCTTCACTCTCTTACTCATCCCCTCTCTCACTCCGAATCTGTATTTTTTTTCTTCTTCTCTCACGCCAGAGATGATTCATTCATTCAGATTACTGATCTAAGCAATCAGAGAGCAACACGGAGAAGAAGAGGAAGGGGGGAAGAGAGAGAGAATTGAAGCTTGCTACCGAGGCCTACTAATCTCCCAGAGAGATGCACGGACAACTTCCTCCCCTGAGTGCCTGCCAGAGTAGAACAGGATCTGAACTTATTAGAGGAGCGTTCATAACTTATCAGGGTGATGCAGATCCATCTCGTACAGGACATACTGTATTTAATAACATGGATTGAATATAAAAAGATAATATTGTTGTCGCTGCTATAGATTTTTGTTTGTGTTCAATTCGGTTTATTCAGTTTATTTTGTATAACCCATTCTCACGAATTACAAATGTGCCTCAGAGTGCTTTTACAATCTGTACAGCACTCTGTTATTAGTGAGCGTTTAAAGATGGCTTGACGTCTGGAGCTGGATTCTAATATTTCTGGGAATTTTATGCCGTTTTATGCCAATTGAATTTTAGGGAAGGGCCAGAAAATACAGACAATGCCAACCCACCTCTGTGTGTGTGTGTGTGTGTGTGTGTGTGTGTGTATGTGCGCATGCTCGTGTGTGTGCGTGTGCGTGTGCGTGTGTGTGTGTGTGTGTGTTGAACTATACAGAGATAGTACAACAGGGGACATGTACAGACAATATATATATATCCCATTTTGACTAAGTGATAAACCTTTCAACATGCTGCCATGAATAATCCACCCCATTAATGTTCCCTCTCTGAGCCCAGTGGGCCTCCTCAACTAGGACCAATAGAGCTCCATTACTTCTCCATTGGAAGCCAGTCTTCCTATAGCATCGCAGCAGTGTGACCTTGACATCTACTTAGAGATTACACTTCATGGGCACTGCCTATGTGAGATATATATGGAGTCTGCTTATCGATGGGATGGGGGATGGGGGGGATTGAAGAGATCACAGATAGCCATATTTGGTCTAAATAGTGCAAAAGACTTTAGACGCGTGCCATTGCGTGAACATAAATCCCATTTGTTTTAAAGGCTTATGAGCCACTGAGAGCTATAAACGAAATGCTGCCATGATATCATGTTGACTCGCCCGAGATTACTGCTCTCATCCACAGTCACGGGCCAACATGCAGACCACTATAAGACACATATTGAGTTGAGCTTCTCAATGATAAGTTGTTACATTGTTCAGATACATAAAAATTTCAGATAATGACTACAAGATTTAGAAGTTGCAAAGCAGACTGGGACAAACTTGTGATCTTGGCCTATATAAATCAAATGTGTGCTCTATAGATGTACACCATAGTGCATGTTGTACTTAGTGATGTCAGGAAGTGTCATGTGTTACTGCAGCTGGTATCTAAGACCATCAGGCTTACGCCAAAATGCGGAACACACTCACAAGCCTCAGTCTCACTCCTTCACAGCAATTCCAGTGAAATGTTGGCCTGTGATTAGGGACGCATGCCTGGTAAATTAAAATGCCGACAATGCAAACCAGTAAGACGTTTTTTTCATTGGTTGACAGGCAGTGCTGTATGAAATTTACCTCCCAATCTGCCTAGGTTTATGAATATTAGATGTATGCACTCAGAGAGAGGGAAACCTGATTGCCGTTTTACAACGTCTCTGGATTCAAACTGAAAAAAACCCACCTGTGGAAATGAAAGCAGGCCGAGTTGTGGGTGGCTTGTAGTAAAAGAATCATGAGCTACAATATGCTCACTTAACCAATAAGGAGTCAAATCGAACAACAATTACAAAGGGGACATAAGCGAACATTGCAGATGCAGTGTATTACCGAGCATGCCGTGAGCCGTTTTCCGGTGAGTCCAAACATTCACAGCCTCTGTATGTTTAAAAGGAAATAGCATTTAAGTCGCAGAGCTCTCATCAAGTGAGGCTGTGAGCAAAGGTCGCAGAGCCTCGTGTTGGAAATGTCAAGAAAGGACACACTCACGTTACACCCACACACCGCGGTGGCATTTCTATTTGGGGACATCCTGTGCACATTTGTAATTGTCGTATACAGACGTCAGACTCTAATCCCCTCTTTATAATAATATGTCTTCTGTGAAGCTCTGCGTAACAGGATTGCCAGTATTATTATTTTCTATATACAGGATCTACTTTTCAATAACCTCAATATCTCTGCAGTGAAGGTATGATATTGTTTGCGTGTATTGTCCTCTGATGCGATGAAGACCATGGGGTGAGTGAGTGAGTATTCCGTGAGTCTGGAGCAAGGTATTAATAAATAGAGAAAAAAGACAAAATATAAAAAGACATTAGTCAGTGGAATGTGTGTGTGTGTGGATTTAAATCCCTTTGGCCTCGGTCAAGTCATCGCGCTTTAAATATGGACACTTGTATTCAGTCCAACAATGCATGGCTAACAATATAGACGCACATGGTCATATATAAACAAGCATGCATGCACACACACATAGCCGACCTCTCTCTGGATGGCAGGCTGTTGGTAGAGAGCCCGCGGGTCTTATTGAATTAGATTAAAGTGAATATAAGATTTGACATATTTGGATTTGGTGAAGCTGCAAACACATTTCGCTCAGACATTCTCTGTGTTCTAATAGGACGTGGGGACGAAGAGAAAGTCAAGCCGTGAATCCTCTAAATAAATGTCTTTAGATAGAGAGAAAGGGCTTGCTGTCTTCTTGGTACTTGAAGACAAGCCACTTATGTTTAGACTCTCCAACTGTGTAATCTGGGGCTGGCGCAGAGAGACGGGAGATTCTCTACTGCATCGCATCTCTTTAAAGACGAGATTTGGTGGATTGCTTCATAATCTTTTTAAATGACAAGTTTATACGAAAATGAACTCCACTTGACTTAATGGCTCTGAATACTATTGAAAGTTTTCTTTATATTTTTACAGCTATAAAAAGTCCCCGTCTTTTCAATAAGTAACTTTTGAGTTGTCGGTTCAACCAATGGCATGTAACCCACTGATTGGCTCGTTGAGGCAAAGAATATAATTGGCCAATCCAGGACTAGAGTGTTTCATACTGGAGGTACATTTGAAGAGTTGGTCATGCAGCATAATGCCTGGCACTGGATGTCCAGTACAACCCACTACACAGGACAGTCCACTGTCTCTTCATTCTAACTGACCGATTCAGTTTGTGACATGTTCTGTTTAACATCTAATGATATTTACACAGCCCACATTTCTGCAACGGCACCGCACAAATGGTTCATAATAGTCGAACCAGACACTAGCAATGAAAGCTTTAGAGGTATTAGTACCCACTGTTTCAAATGAAGATACAATCGGAGGCGAGACATTACGTGTTATAGCTTGAGGAAATCCTGGACTGATTCCCCCACAGTGGAAACACTAGCTGAGTGCATTCTACAGGGTTTCTGCTTGAATGCTCATTTGCTTCATTTGAGTTATGCGCCCACTACAAAAAAATGTTTTCAGCATCCACCTTTCACCATCTTTATTAACTGTCCTTTATATTTTGTTTCACTATGCTGCATTTCTTGAGCATGTGAGTGTGGTTGTGTGTGTATGTGCGTGCGCCTCATCATACGTAATGAGTGCAAAAGTGCAAACCAATTTACTGACAATCAATAAAGATTTGCTGTGCTTTGTTTCTGTTTTGTCACAGCTTGAGGGCACACACACACACACACACACACACACACACACACACAAATGGTGTTCCTACTAAGGGGGCAATACCACCAGTCTGTTCACTCTAATGATATTTCTATATGATAAAGTTTATACAAAGAACCTTTCGTTTTATATATTTACTTTATCAATAAAAGCTTTGACACAGTTGATTCTGAGGATACCAACAGATTTTACATTTACCATATCTGCATTTCACATAATGTGGAGATGATTGGATGTATGAATAATTTGAGGAATACAAACTACAACAAAGTGTTTGGTTTTATCAGCTGCTTGTATCTTAAGACTACAATAATTAAGACAATAATTTTCTGTAGTTTTCTGTCTTCTAGCTTTGACTATGCTATAGCCAACTTAAACTCAACAAATAGTATTACTCTGACTTTACCATCATTGTTTTGTTGTTTTATTAAAAGCCACTGCTGTGTTCACCTAGCAAGGTGTAGAACAGCCCAAATATATAGTAGATTCTCAAAATAAGTAACGCCTCACAATTTCTGTACAGCTCTTTTAAAAGATTGTGAAAACAGTTTAATGCATCGCAATAAAAGACAACTGTTTTTCCTTTCAGAGTTGCATGTATGGTGACTTAGTATATTCATACAAAAATGTTTGTGAAATATTAACACAAATTCAAAGTCGGTCCCAGGTCTCTCTCTCTCTCTCTCTCTCTCTCTCTCTCTCTCTCTCTCTCTCTCTCTCTCTCTCTCTCTCTCTCTCTCTCTCTCTCTCTCTCTCTCTCTCTCTCTCTCTCTCTCTCTCTCTCTCTCTCTCTCTCTCTCTCTCTCTCTCTCTCTCTCTCTCTCTCTCTCTCTCTCTCTCTCTCTCTCTCTCTCTCTCTCTCTCTCTCTCTCTCTCTCTCTCTCTCTCTCTCTCTCTCTCTCTCTCTCTCTCTCTCTCTCTCTCTCTCTCTCTCTCTCGTGTGACACGGACCATTAAGTCACATAATGGAAGTGTTTTACAGACTCAGATATTAAGTGAAAATCCTCCATATCTGTGTTCTGGGAGATTAAAGGGTGAAGGAGGAATCATATTGCTGTTGTTCGCCGCTAACGGTCTCCGGTAGTCTGTCTCGGCTTCTTTTTGCTGCTCTGAACAACAGGAAGTAATGGCCAGATAAAGGGCCTTCGCTCCTGCACTCCATCTTTTTTGTCTTTCACTTAGGAGTGGATATGTTGCCGGGCAGCAGTACTTGTGTTTCTCTGCGTTGACATGTATGATTAAGCTGCTACCGTACCTCTGCCGACAAAACTGGCGAAGAAGAGGTTACTGTACAGAGGGAGGCCGCCCCGAGAGGTCCCCGAGCCAAACGAACTCTATAACTCTACAGATTGTGATCAGGTCTTCTAACATACTATATGTTTGCCTGTTGTTATCAAAGTGCACCAGATTGATGCATTTTACTTTGAATTGTACTTTATTTTTCTGGGAGAGCGTGCCCCACCCACTACTATCTCACAAAATAATGTGGAAAAAAATGTTAACATTCAAGTTTTGATTCCACAAATCAGGAATGTGTTGTATTCATGTGTAGGAGAGGTTTGACATTCTCTTTGTGACATTTTGTTAGCGCTGAACTTTAAAGTGATAGTAAGTATGTGTTGCTGGCACATTGCCACAGAATCATCTTCAAAATAAAGCAGTGTTGATTTTATATTGTGTACCATTTTGAATCCATGTTTGAATAACACTGATTGAAATAACATCAAACATGAACAGTGAATAAATACTACTTTGAGAGTACAAACGGATGCTAAACGGAAGTGTTGATACATTTACACAGACTCTGTTATCTCTGATTACATGTACATCTGGCATTTTTGCATAGATAAAAGAAAACTCGCTTATTAAAAGCCAGCTGCAACTGAATGCTGGAGCGAAATATAAACACGCTTTATTTCTGTCATTCTATCTGAATAAATGAAGGATGCTATTTATGATGGTGGAAGATTAAGTGTGATTCTAAGAGAAAGACACACAAAAAAAGGTCACTCTCTTTCACTATAAAAAAATAATAGAAAGCAGATTGCTATGTGAATCAGGGCATGTGTGAAGTTATAAATATCTGGCCATGAGTCATACAATATATGAGCATCAAACCCAGTAATTACTTACATTGTAAGGTAAATGGAAGAGGCTGCAATGTGGGTTCACAGTGTTTCGAGAAGACACATTGACTTCAGATCTGTGCCAAGAGGCAGATTTATCTGTGACCCCCACCGCAGGATTTCCTGTAAAACGAGTCAGCTGTTACACAGAGACCTGTGGGTGACAGCTGTGAGCAGCAGCAACCATCACAACTCCTGCAGGCCTTCTGAATTTCAACAGACCATCACAGGAGTCATTTATTATTTAAAAGGGGGCGTAAACCAAGATCTTAACCCTCCTGTTACCTTTAGGGTCAATTTGACCCCAATCAATGTTTAACGTTGATATTCTTTGGGGTCAAACATATAAGAAATATCAACTTTTTTATATATTTAAAGGGCTATTTAGGTCGTCAACAAATAAACATAAAGTACCTCACACTTAAACTTGGGAAACAATATTAATTCTAATAATCTTCTGGAGGTTTTAATAGCTGGGGTCAAATTGACCTTGAGGGTAAAATATGTTAGTAAATGTGAAGGTAACAGGAGGGACAAAGGACAACATACATTGGGAAGTATTTCTTTCCATCTCTTCATGCATTTGTTTGTAGTTGGACTGATAACAATTGTTTTATTTTTATTTTGTGATACTTTAAAAGACCCACACAGGCTTCAGGTAGAACTCTAGTTTGTCACATCCTCAACATCAGTCTATTAGAAGTGATTCAAATCAAAGGCTTTCCCTCTATGAGGGTTAAGTGTTACTCTGATCTATAGTATGTGTTACGCAATCCCTCTTTCGATCTTTCTTCTTTGTCGAATTGTTTTGTTGCTACAAATGAAGACCAAAAAAGTTTATTTTATAATAACCACACTATGATTTTGTATCTAACTTAGCGTAAAGATTGAGCTAAAAACAGTAACCCCTCTTTCGAGAAGTAACGATGGCAGCATATTGCATATCTCAGCTCTCAATGGTTTTGGTCTAGCTTGTTTGAAGAGTATTCACTTGTATCTTGGACGTGCTCACAGCCGAACCCTTTAACGCTTCCCAAGAAGAGACAGTCAATATAAAGAGATCACAAACACACAAGACAGCTAACCACGACTTCAGCATAGCACCGTCTGACTGTAAGTCAACCAGTACAGACGAATACCTACAGATGAACTCACGCTTCATCCCGAAGGATCATTACAGCTAAGTCGCTTAATTTAATTTCCACAATATCTCTCTTTCCTGCCTCTTTTTAAAAGTATCCGTTTCCTTTTGTTTACTGATCTCTATATCCCTCTAATCCCCCCATATCCTTTTTTTCTACCCATCTGTTTCTTTCAGTTTATCATCCACACCTTGTTCTCTGACCCTCGTGTTATCTGCCTATCTTTGGCTTGTCTCCGCTCCGCCTATCCTATCTGGTTTTATCTGCACCACAATGCACCGGAAAGTATGGCTTTCATTCTTAGTATCCCTCTCCTTTTAAATGATGCTCTTTCTTATCTTAGTGGTCTGAGGATTTTTCTTACGCTCTGATCTTTTTGGGTGCTCTGTTTCCATCTACCTTTACATCTTCTCTGCCTGCTTCATCCTACTGGGATTGGCCACATTTAACGATGCCTTCTCGTGTACTCGTTGTTATTTAGGTTCCCCTTTCGTTGGTCTGTTTCATTTAAACAGAAAATAGAAAAATAGTATGGTGTTTCACTGTATTTCATTTATGTTTAAATCATTTTCAACCATTTCTAAAAGTTAGAAAAGTCATACATGGCATTTGGTGAATCATTGCCAAACCACTCATTCTGTCGTTTAGGTCTGAGGACATGATGGAGAAATTCAAATCTGTGTTTATTTGTTCTTTTCAGCAACAAATGATAAGCATACCAATTTAAATAACAAAAGGCCTGTCTTTGTTTCTGGGGCGTTGAAACGTCCGTCCATCGGGAATAAAATATCTTCTCAGTGTGTGTGTCTGATGTGTGTGAGGCTGACAGACAGGGTTATCTGTACCCGTGTTGCAGATGTAACCTGAACAGGAGGGCTTCACTCCCCTCCACCTCTCAAGTCACAGAAACACTCACTAACGACACAGCCAGACCCAAGGCAAAGAGACGGAAACCGACTAAAGTAGATATTCAAACCGTTTTGTCATTTAGCCGCCTGCCACATTACACGCACTCTCTCTCTCTCGTTCGCCTCGCACATTTCCTTGCATCTTGTGTCCCATTTGGCTTCTGTAGTGAAATCAAAAGCCCTGCGATAAGATGGAGGTGTTGCCAACTCCATTCATCCCCCTGGCTCTGACAAGCAGAGAGACTGGCAGGCATGCACCCTGGAAAATTACACAGACACATGTTTGCATGCACAGGAGACGGAACAATATTTGTTTTGGGATGAAAAAACACGAACAAACATTAATATATCAAATGACACACCTTATTGCCATTCTGAGAGTATTCTGCAATGCAATACAGCAGTTGTTTCCCTGTGTCACTGTAATGAACATCTAGCTGTCATAAAATAAGTAATATCTCTCTGAATATCTAGCTATCTAGTTATGACGGATGGCTGGATTAAAGTATGAAAATAGAACTATCACCATTTAAGATAATACATGCGTTATAATGATAATGATGTCAATAAAACACATTGTGCATTGCAAATATATATCATTAAGTGCTGACATTTAGTGTTGTCCTACATACGAAAGAACACACACATTCCTGCTCACACATCTAGTAAGTGAAACACATTCAGACAAAGTGGCAGTTCAATATCACAGATGGGGAACAAAGTGTTTCTTTTAATCTCAGGTTGAGACCACCTTAATGTGACAGTTTCGGGAAAAACTGGTGCTGCTGCACACAGCAGTCTCAGAGGTTTGGTTTATTAGGGTACCGTCACACTTATATAAGTTCCAGTCCGTCGGTGAATCACTTCAAGGTTGTGACAACAGCTCACAGCTCACAGACCCTCTGGTCGGGGTGGAGGTACAGGTTTACTCATCTCCCCCAAATGGTGTTTCTCTCTCTCTCCGCTTCCACTTTTTACCCCACTGACTTTTGAGTTTCATGCTGTGACGGTTACTCATCCGGTTCAGCTACACATTGTTGTTCTCTACCGTCCCCCTGGTTCTTTGGGAGACTTCTTGGAAGAGCTGGACGTCCTCCTGTCCAACTTCCCGGAGGACGGCCCCCCGCTCATCCTTCTGGGTGACTTGAACATCCAGACTGAGAAGTCATGTGATCTCTTACTCTTACTGTCTTCCTTTAACCTCTCACTTAGTCCCTCCCCTCCTACTCACAAAGCTGGCAACCACCTTGATTACATTTTTACTAGAGACTGCTCTACCTCTAACCTCACTGTAACTCCTCTGCATGTCTCTGACCACTACTTCATCTCTTACTCTCTCTCACTCTCTGGTACTGATAACCCACCGTATCCACAGACTCTGTACCTGTCGACGCAACATTCGCACCCTCTGTCCCTCCTCTCTGGCCTCCACTGTCCTATCTGCTCTCCCTCAACTGACTCCTTCTCACTCATGCAGCCTAACTCTGCCGCAGACACTCTCCTCTCGTCCCTGTCTTCATCTCTTGATTCGCTTTGTCCTATTAAGACGCGACAGGTTCGCAAATCCTCTCCGGCTCCCTGGTTGTCCGACTCGGTGCGTGCCGAGAGAGCCAACTTGCGAGCGACGGAAAGGAAATGGCGCAAATCGAATCAAGCGGAAGACCTGCTCTGCTATCAATCTCTCCTCTCCTCCTTCTCTGCCTCCATCTCTGCAGCCAAAAGCTCTTTCTACCTGACCAAAATTCAGTCTTCCTTCTCTAACCCCAAAAAACTCTTCTCTATCTTTTCCAACCTCCTTGATCCCCGAGTCCCCCTCCTCCTTCCTCCCTTTTGCCGAGCCACTTTGTCGACTACTTTACAAACAAGATAGACGACATACGCTCCTCCTTTACTAATCCATCCTCTATCACTTCACCTACACCAACTCCTTCATCCCCTCTCTTTCCTCGTTTACCCCTTTGTCTCCCAGTCAAGTTCTTAGCTTGGTGACCTCTGCTCGACCGACCACCTGCGCCCTTGACCCGTCCGTCTCACATCCTTCAGGCTGTTGCTCCTGACCTTCTGACCTTTCTCACCCATCTTATTAACAGCTCCTCTCAACTGGCTGTTTCCCCAACTCTCTGAAGGAGGCAAGAGTCAACCCTCTCCTGAAGAAACCCACGCTTGACCGTCTGAAGTCAGCAACTACAGACCGGTCTCTCTTCTTTCCTTTCTTTCCAAAACTCTGGAGCGAGCTATCTTTAACCAAGTGTCCTCCTATCTCCACAGCAACAACCTTCTTGACCCCCACCAGTCTGGATTCAAGGCCGGCCACTCAACAGAGACTGCCCTCCTTGCTGTCTCTGAGCAGCTTCACTCTGCTAGAGCAGCCTCTCTCTCCTCTGTCCTTATCCTTCTAGACCTTGCTGCTGCATTTGACACCGTGAACCACCAGATCCTTCTCTCTTCTCTTCAGGACCTGGGGATCTCAGGCACAGCACTCGCTCTTTTCTCTTCCTACCTCACCGACCGCACTTACCGGGTAACTTGGAGAGGATCTGTATCTGATCCTTGTCCTCTCACTACTGGAGTTCCTCAAGCCTCCGTCCTGGGTCCCCTCCTCTTCTCTCTGTACACCAATTCTCTCGGCTCTGTCATTCGTTCGCATGGCTTCTCCTACCACAGCTATGCCGATGACACCCAACTGATCTTCTCGTTCCCACCGTCCAAAACACAGGTGGCGGCGCGAATCTCTGCCTGCCTGACTGACATCTCTCAGTGGATGTCTGCACACCACCTGAAGATCAACCCTGACAAGACCGAGCTCCTGTTCCTACCAGGGAAAGGTTCCCCCACTCACGACCTGACCACCACCTTCAACAGCTCCGTGTTGGCCCCTACCCTGACTGCCAGGAGCCTCGGGGTGATGCTAGACAGTCAACTCTCCCTGACGGCCAACATCGCTGCGACATCGCGTTCCTGTAGGTACATGCTGCACATCATCTGGAGTATTCAACCTCTTCTTACCCAGAAGGCGGCGCAGGTTCTGGTCCAGGCTCTGGTCATTTCTCGCCTCGACTACTGCAACTCCCTTCTGGCTGGTCTACCTGCTAAGGCCATGCGGCCTCTGCAGCTCATCCAGAATGCAGCAGCTCGACTGGTCTTCAGCCTCCCGAAATTCACCCACACCACTCCGCTCCTACGCTCTCTTCACTGGCTACCGGTGGCGGCCCGCATCCGCTTCAAAACATTGGTTCTGGCGTACCGTGCTCTGAACGGATCGGGCCCCGTCTACATCCGGGATGTGGTCACACCCTACACCCCGGCACGTTCGCTCCGCTCGGCAACAGCCAACCGACTTGTGACTCCGTCACCTCGAGCTAATCACTCGAAATCCAGACTGTTTGCTGTCCTGGCTCCTCAGTGGTGGAACCAGCTCCCCACTGACATCAGGACAGCAGAAAGTCTCTACATCTTCCGCCGAAAACTGAAAACGCACCTTTTCCGACTATATCTGGATTAATCACAGACTTGCACTTTGGTAGCACTTGAATGGCTCTTATTATGGTACTTTTGTAGTTTGACTATGTTGAGGAAATGTTACTTTCTGTATTCTTGTTGTTCTTAGTTTGTACTCTAGGTTGAAATGCACTTATTGTAAGTCGCTTTGGATAAAAGCGTCTGCTAAATGACATGTAATGTAATGTAACTGTGACAACTTGTGTCAAAACATGTCAAAATGTTCACTGGTTACTAATAAAGCCACAATGGTTGTCTTTGTCTGCATTTCAATTCAATTCAATTAAGTTTATTTCATGTAGCCCAATATCACAAAATCAAATTCCCCTCAGTGGGCTTTACAATCTGTACACATACGACATCCCTGTCCCAGCACCTCCCATCGGATCAGGGTTCTGTTGTGTGGTACAGGACGTGGACCCAAAAGCAGCACTCTCAGAAAAGGTTCAAGTTAAGAATCAAAACGCTTTGTCCAAGGAAAAAAGCACTCCGACGACAGCACAGAAACAAAAAGGATTTGACAAAGAACAAGCAGGAGACACACGGCGTTTCTCAATCAGCGTACTTGTGCGTCCTTTCCTCTACTTGTGTCCTTGTGTCCTTGTGTCTCGTCATCAGTCTCAGCCCGAGTACATGTTCACATTCAAAGTTTGCTTCTCTCAAAGCACGGTCAAAATGCCCGGATGTGACTTGATCCTCCCACTTTCCGGAGGATGCATCAGAGGAGACTGGTGTGTACTCTGGCCAGCAGATATCCCATAATGCATTTCACCAGCAACTGGAAACAATAGTGGAGGAGAAAATAAACTACTGACAGTTGACTCTTTATAAACACGACTGTTGTTGAGTCACGGAATGTCATTTTTTTAGGATGTTTTGTTTATGTAAATGTAAAACATAATTTACAGTGAATAATTAGAATAAACTCAGGAGCAAGAACAGCTGATGTGGTGACATCATCAAGTCAGCTGCTGTTCCCATCGCAGAAAGACCGTCCTCCCGTCCTCCGGAGTCTGGACTCCCAAGTCCAGACTCCAAAAGAACACAAGTGTGCAGTCATGTACTTTGAATTGAGAAACGCCGACAGACTAATAAATACAACGAGACACAGGTGGGAACCATGAGGGCGGAGCTAGCAATCAAATCAAATAATCAGGAACAAGGCAGACAATCACAGGGACAGGAAGTGCAGGGAAACACGAGAGAGGGGGACTTCAAAATAAGACAGGAAACAAGACAACAACTTAGTCATGACCGTTTCTGTTTGATTATTCAGCTTTTATCCCAACATTGTGGTTGAAGATTGTTTACTGTACACATGTGCATGCTCGTAACTAATCTGTGTGTCAGGCAATGTGTGTGTCAGACACAGTGCGGTTAAATGACAGATCTTGGATGGATTGCTGAAGCAAACCTATTGAGACACAGAAACTTCAGAATAACAGCACATTCACTGATTGAGTCACTTCTCTGGTGGGTAAGAATATCCATATCCAAAATCTCCCATTTCCCTTTAGGCAAACACCCCATTCCGACTGACACGATATCTTATTCACTTCTTACCACAGTGACCTGAATATGTCACTATAACTGCTGATCTGAGTGATTCAACATTGAAGGAGAAACCTTTTCTTTTCATTAATGTGCATACTGTAAATTCAATAGATAGTTGCATCAGTCAACACAATAAAAGGCCATTCTGGGGACCCAATTCTTAACGTTTGGGGACCTAATACCTAAAATAATATACCAATAAATTGACTCATCTACCTAGAAGTGCTTTCCTCATTTAGTTTCAAAGTCAAAGGTGGAGGCATTAAACAGTTTTAAAATGCATTCAGGACAATTTTCCTTCCACAGTTCAATTGACCTGAATGCTTGAAATGGCCTTAGCTGTGTTTAACTGCATCACAGGACTGGCGACCTGCTGATAGGGATGTTTCCCCCACAATCCTTTCACTGACCGCAAAGTAGACTCAGCATTAGACCCCTGAGACCCTCAATGGGAATAAATGGTCCAGTAAAATGAATGGTTAGTATATAAAAACTTAAAAGTTAGAGATCAGGGTAATCATCTTTAAAGCCTGTTGAGAGCATCACGGCCACCGGAGCCGACCCGCGATGGAACTTCATGATTGATGAATTAAAATGAACGCGGAGAAGTGACAGAGTGTGAATATTGTTGCAGACCAGCTGCAGTTTTGTGAGTGTGATAGTGTGTCTATTGGATGACTATATTTAGCCCCCCCCCCCCCCCCCCCCCCAAGCTGTGACGAGGCTCGATTCCTCTGTGCTTCATTCGAAATGGACTCTTCTAAAATAATGATATGCTGTCACTACGATTCTCTATGGACACTGAAGACCGTATAAAACACTTTGTCCCTCATCCCGCCGTGCACACACCAACATGCACACGGAGTGGAGATGTTCCGACTGCACCACCTCATTTGTGCACACACAGCAAAGAACAATACATACGTCAATAACTCATTTGCTGTAAGCAAATAACCTCTACGACCACTACTTGAGTTACTGACAATCATCATAGCAAACAACCGCTCAAGAATTTCGTCGCAATTTAAGCGGATGAGAGTTGTTCATAGCACTAGATGATCTTGGTGATGTGAACTGTAGACACGCTTCTCTTATTCAGCAGCTCTGCAGTCCCACGCCAGTTGTTGTTTTTTTTTCCACCGCTACTGCACTTTTGAGATAAACATTAAATCAATCTCTTCTTTTTTGTGTTGTTTGTTATGACACTTTCTCTCAGCTCACACTCAGCTTTTCTGGACCTCTGACACCTCACAGATATAACTGTACCTCAAGAGCAGATCTGGAGAACAAGAAAGAGCGTGAGAGATCGAGAGACATAAAGAAGAACTGATTGTATGCAATGTGCAGTGGGGACTGAGGAGCAGGGTGAAAGGAAAGATAAAATAGCGACGGCAGGATAATAAGGCAGAGAGAAAGAGAACAATGAGGATGGAGGAGGGAAAAACACAACAAAGAAAACCAATAGCTGATGCTGTGCTTACAGTTACGTCCCTCCATTTGTCAACCTCTGGCATTCTGCAGTGATTAACTGTGTTCTCTAATGCTGTGTACTTGTTTGCACATGAGAGCAAAAGAAAAAGAAGTGCCTGTTGATGTTGCTTTCCACCGCTGTTTGCCCCAAGCTGGCGACCTTGGCTTTGAAAATTATGCAGTTGGAAATCTTTGGAAAGTAAACAAGAGAGACTATCAGGGAGAAGGTACGGAAAACAGACAGCAGGACATGACAGAGGTGCTGAATTTGGCTTCCCGAAACAAAACACATTGACATGTTGAGTGTACTCTTTACATTTTTAAATTGAGTAAGACTGTTCCACACAAATGTACATACTCACACAGTATATGTATAAACCAGCAGCTTAAAACCACCAAAAACAAGCTCAGACACGACCTAGATGTAGAACAGTACGTACTCGTGTGACCTCTGGAATGGAAACGATACGAGACTTTGTCTTGCTTGTTTCGATGAAGTAATGGAAAGTACACGGGCTGCTGTGGGCTACAGCCTACGCCGAAACAACAGTCAACGCCGCTAAACGTTCTCTCAATATGCTTGACATCCCTATCCCAGGTAAAGTTAGGGTGACCAGACGTCCTCTTTTCCCCGGACATGTCCTCTTTTTGAGACCTAAATAATGCGTCTGGCAAGGATTCCAAAAACGTCCGGGATTTTGCTTCGTCGGATATTTGTGTTTCTCTGGGTTTTCACAAACTAGTTATTACCCCTTACAAGTTTTGGAATTGGTATCTCCCATACGTTTCACCTTCTTGCGCGAGCTCTGACTGTATAGAGAACAGTCATTGGTCGACCGATCTCAGTGTTGCCAGATACACGATAATTATCCTCCAAATAATACAACCATTTTGAGCCTTTGGTACGATGCTTCACCATTTCCAATCTGGCAACACGGAGCACCTTGCCGCCTCCACTAGTTGCATTGTTTACAGCACATGACATCTTTTTTATTTGTTATCATTAATGCTTCAATACATGGACAAGAAACATTAAAGAAGCGCTGGACTAAATGCCACAAAAAAGATTTGTCATTTAATTTGTGACATTTGTACATTCACATGGTCATGGTGCGGCATGCTATAAACTACCCCCCCCCCCAAAAAAAGAAAAATCTGGTCACCCCAGCCCAGGTACAGCTCCCTTGTGCCACCCAACCCCCACAGGTAGCTGGGATGATTGGCAGGTGTAACTGCTTTGCAGGCCATGAGACCTTCACTGACCTCCTGAACTCAGTAAAGGCAATAACCATTACTCCCATCTTAAACAACGTTGTCTTGTACACACAATAACAGTCCTGTAAAGACTGTGTTGAGAACTACAGGAGCAGGTTGGGGGCTTGCCAGGGACAGGGAGAGAGAGAGAGATAAAAGGAGAAAAAAGAGGAGACATTCAGATAAAAAATGAAGGACGGCGTTTCACTTGACTTGTTCATGCACACACAAGGTTAACTGGTCATGAAATCACGTTGATGTAGAATACATGTACATGCTCTGTAGTCTGAGCATGTACATGTTTAAAAAAAAATATATATATATATATATATATATATATATATATACATATATATGTGCATATATGTATTCACATATAACTATGTATTACATGTAGCTTATCGGTCTTATTTAATAGCCTTAATATATTGAATCTATACCGAGCTCTTCTTGATCTGTCGTGTCATCCTTTCAATTTGAACATATATATATATATATACATATATATATATATATATATATATATATATATATATATATATATATATATATATATATATATATGTCCATACCCATCACCTTCCACTGATACCCTACTCTTCCTGTCGTTAATGTTTTATTAAAAAGTGCAGGGGACCTTACAAAAGCTTGCTGCCAAACAAGCTGACCTTGCCCCCTGACTTCCGACCAGTTAACTATTCATATAGTTCAACCACATTATCAATAATGCGGCTTATAGTTATTCTGTGTCACTTTTATACTAGCATGACTTTTCCAAGAAGAGTCAAACTATGTGCTGTGCTACTCCATGTTATTACATAAACATATTCATAAATGTGCATTTGTAAATGTCATATAGACTTGAAACCGCCCACCATCTCCACATGCTATCATGTCTGCATCTAATAGCCAATAAAACAGTTTGCTGAAAAGTTTATAAAACACATCTTTTAACTCTTGTCTTGTATTTACTGCACTGCACCACCTCATTGAACACATATGCACAAAAGCAAAATGTATACAGACACACACACAATTACACACTCAAAACAACATATATAAACACAAACAATGAGAACACCAGCGGTTGAGTAAGGTGGCAAAGAAACAGCCGGAGATTCAGGCTGAACAAACCACACCAGGCTGTTCACGGATGTGGTCGG
Organism: Liparis tanakae; assembly: GCA_036178185.1. Classification (NCBI taxonomy): domain Eukaryota; kingdom Metazoa; phylum Chordata; class Actinopteri; order Perciformes; family Liparidae; genus Liparis; species Liparis tanakae. The sequence goes on along the minus strand of CM070094.1, from coordinate 8,716,841 downwards.
AGCAAAAGGAAAACATTGGCAAGAGAGGGTTTCATGTTTGGTGATTCTAAACATCCCCAAATGACAGATTACAACAGAACAAATGTAAGTCAGGCTGCGAATGGACCGTTAGCACGGACACTTTAGACCAGTGGTTTTCAACCACTTTTCAGGGATGTACCCCTGTGTAAAAAAACATGTCAGCCACGTACCCCACAGTCAGCGCAAAAACATATTGGTTTAAAAAATACAAATTTATACACAGAGCTGTACTATCAGTGTCTGATTTAATAGAGTATATATATATATATATATATATATATATATATATATATATATATATATATATATATATATATATATATATATATATATATATATATATATATATATATAACATTGTGTTTCTGATCTCACACTTATATTTTAGTGAATATGTATTAACCTACTTTTTAAAGAATTTTCAACTGATGCTAATTATATATATATATATAATATTTTTTAAATATATATATATATATATATTATTTTATTTATTATATAATCTATAGATATATATATATATATATATATATATATATATATATTTATGTATTACCTCTATTCAATATATTGGATATTGTATAGTCTTTAATATTATTGAATTACACTGAGGCCACTGTCTGGCCAAAGCCTGATTCTATTTCAATCGTTTTTAATTGTCATAAATTGGGATCACATTTCTTTCTCTCATTTTTACTGAGCTTCCCATCACCATCTGTTTAATTACTGCCTTTAACTTTTCTGAAAACATCTCTTGTCCTCTTTCCTTTTAATTCTTCCCACCGTGTTCTTTCCCATCCCCGTCTCATTAAGTAATTTAAAGCACCACTTCTGTTTCTTTGTTACATCATCTGTAGCATCTGCTTCACACCGTTGGAAAACAATAACAATTGCGCTATGGATACTAGAAGCAGTTCGAGGAAATGTTTGTAACATGATGACATAATTATAGTTTTAGTTTAGTTTTTTCTGTGTGTTTTCTTTTGGTCAATCTCACACTATGGATGCCAGCAGACATACCAAGAGTTTTGAGAGCACGTTTGGTTGATAATCCAGAAAAGCTGTTTTTCAGTCTGACGTGAACATTTCTCAATTTTAAAAATCAGTTTTGAATCGAAAGTGTTAATAACATTTGACTGTTCGAATCCTTCTCTTTCTGCCCTGTAGCCATTTTCCTTTTCGAGCCATACCAGTAGAACATGTTTTCAATTTAACACTGCTTTTGGGAAATCGTGCATGATGGATCTATATGCTATGGAATAGGACAGCTCTTCCCATCTGCATGTCTGCGTAAACAAACTCTAAACGTCTCTCTTCCATTCTCTTTAACAGTCCCTGTCCCTTTTCCTAGCTGTGGATTAATGTGTGGTTCCATTCTCCAGGCTGGCTTTCATTGCTTTACATAAGAAAGCAAATAAGAAAAGTTTTCAAATAAAAAAAGGTGAACAGGAAGTTTTCACAGATAATGAAAATTTCAAATCTCGTTATCTATTTTTCATTTAAAGAACAGAGTTCATAAATGTCTCATGAGCATCTGCTCGATCTTAGCACAACCTGAATAAGAACTGAAGGAGCTGGTAAAGTATGTATGATGTCTTCATAAGGAAACAGATGACCATGGAACTGTATGAAGCAAACTACGGCTTTGTATTGTCCGGAACACCGCAACGCTGTTCCTTAACTGCTAGTTGTATTATAGTAACATGTGTATGGACATAAGTTTTGCTTGGTTGCTTTAAAGTGACATGTTTTCTTTTATAAGATAAGAGAGATAAGATATTCATTTATTATCCCACAGTGGGGACATTTCAGGATCACAGCGGTGGGTGTACATTAGAGCATTAATAAAAATTAAATAAAAAATAAAAACACAAAACACGGTTCATCAGGGTCGCTCTCCGTTGTCCTGTCCGCTCGTACGTTGATGCGGAACTCGTGGAGCGCAGCGTGTGAAAAATTATGAAATAGGTTTTAATACTACATATTAATGGGAGGTAATGAATTTTAAATGTTATCGTCAGTAAGTCAAGTGAAATGCAAACTGGCTTTGTACTTGCTTTATCTGCCGGCTCAAACTATGTCACAAAGCACACGTAGCAATGTGCAGTTGTTGCCTGTGCTCTTCCTGTGGCTCCATCAGCTATGTATGCATACACAAAGACTCCATTAAAAAGACTGTGCGGTATGTCTGCTATGTGTTGAGTGCTGCAATGGCACCGCTAATGTTTCCACAGAGTAGAAAAAACTGCAATTTGAAAGGACATACTTTATATATTCCTTTAAAAGCCAACTAGCTGAAATTATTATGTCCATCATTGAGTTAACATTTAACAAAAAGCCGACATCCCAACCCATGCACTCTCAGTGCTATACAGTATACACCATGCACTGGTTCACCAAATCCAGCTTGTGATGCTTGAGAGAGTCTAACTTGTCAGTTGATGGACAAAGTCAATAAGCCGTCCTTCTGCCAAACACTTCAGCATTTCAGTATATATCCTTTGATGAAGCTGATGCAAAGAGCTGACGTCTAAACAATGACACAATGCACTGTGCACAATACGTCAATCTTTTCCTGTCTCTCAGTGAGCAAACGTACAACAAAGCCGTGTTTCATCACAAAGTCTGGTGAATGGAGAAAGGATGGAGAAAATTACAGAGAACTAGAGAGATGTTAGAGATAATAAGAACAACCGGGCCGACCGGTGATTAGATTCCTAGTCATGCTCTTCGGTGACCTCATATTGACCCTTCCTTTTTTTATAAGTTTTTATTTTCAACAAAACAGAGTAATCTTTGACATCCAAGTAAATAAACACAACAAAACAAACAGCACATATCCAAAAGTAGGTAGTATCAGTATCCATCGTCCGGTCCACCACGAGTACAAATGCCAATCTCCACACACACAAACATCCAGCTCAACAAACGCCCACACCTACACACAACCATCCACCATCCATATCCACATATCCACCTACACACAACCACCCATATCCATATCCACATATACACACAACTATCCATACATACATACCTGTATACACCCAAGCATCAACACACACACACACACACACACACACACACACACACACAACCATCTATATCTAAATATAAAACTGCACACAACATTCCATATCCACATACACATTCTCAAACAGCTGTGTGGAGCTAGATGTAATATGAATTCCCAAATATCAAAATCCTTGTTTATATCAGTGAAAGGAAACATCCTCATTGAACTGTGTTGGCCAGATTCCGGATATCATCATCACCTCTGATTGGTCTTCATTGATGTTATCCCCTGATACTGAGCCGTGTTGGTGCAGACACTGCATAAGAGCAGGAATAGAGAGAAGAGGGTTTTTTTTATAAAAAGCAAAATGTCCTGCAAACAGAGCTATTTTATGGTCCGTTCCACTTCCGTCCACTATTCCTTGGATGTGTACGTGTTGGCGTAAAGCTCCTGCTAGAGGTTCAATACCAAGTACACAGAGTTTGGGTGACAGTGAATCCCCCTGTCTCACGCCCCTCTCTCTCCACCGTTTAACATTCTGAGCAGTGACCATTCACTCTGACTCTGGATGTTGGGTCTCTGTACTAAGAGTTGATCCAGCGAACAAATTATTCACCGAATCCCTTCTCTATCAAAGTTTGTTCCAGGAATAACCAGTCAACTCTGTCCAATGCCTTTGCAGCATCTAAGCTGAGAAGCATTGAGTGTTATCTCTTGACGCTATTGATTGTAAATGTAGGGCTTTTCTTAAGTCGTTTGTTCCTTGACGGCCGAGGAGGAATCCAGTTTGGTCTGGTTTCATTCATTTTTATATATATTCTTGGGTTCTGGCAGCTGGGATGGACATCAGGATGTTATAGTCTACACATAAGAGGCTTATTGGGTGGTAACTGGAGCATTATATGGGACCGTGATGATGGCTTCAGACCATGATTTTGGTGGCTCTCCCATTTTTAGTACATAGTTATATATTTAGCAAAATATAGAGGTGAGGTCATTCACAAAGGCTTTGTAATATTCTCCAGTGAATCCATCTGTTCCTGGTGATGTTTTTTAGTTTAGTAGTGGTTTCTTTAATTAAATCTTGTGTGATGGGATCTACTCCTTTAGTTGCTTCGTGGTTTGACATGTTGGTCATTTTTTCAAAAAACTATTTTCTCTTTCTTTTATTGTTGTTGTTGACTCTTACACAATTCTTTGTAATATTTTACAAAGACATCTGATATTTCCTTAGGATCAGTCTCCAGGAGGTTAGATTCAGGGTTTTTAACTTTAGGAACTACACGGTTAGATTGTGGTTTCTGGAGTTGGAAAACCAACAACCTGCTAGCTGTTTCCCATTTCGTTGTAGCTTCTATTGATACACCTGAGAGCTCCTTCTGCCTTATATGACAGTGCCTCATCTAATTTTAGACAAACTTCCTTGAGCATTTTCAATGTATCCTCTTTTCTATGGATCTTGTGTTCTCGCTCTAATCTTTAAAATTCACGTTCCAGATCTTGTTGTTTCGCGAGTCTTTGTTTCTTTATTCTAGATCAGGGGTAGCCAACACGATACCCGCGGGCACCTGGTCGCCCGCAGGGACCACGTGAGTCGCTGGCTTTCTCCCTCTGCAAGTAGCGTCTCTCAAAGAGCCAGGATGACAGCCAATGAGTTTAACTTAAAGTAAACGATGCACGAAGTGAACTGTAAATCCAGGTAGTTACAGAATGTCATAGTTGTTAATGAGTGTAATATTTTTCTCCATTGAATGGTAAATAGACACTGAACTAGTTAATCTTTATCTCAGTGATAGAGTCCCAAATAACTGAGTTTCAGAGTCATAGTGATAAAATATCCCTTTGACTCTGAAATTGTGTCTCCAACAACGGATCCAAGGCTTTAAAAGAAAATGTGGCGCGCAAAAGGCCCCTCTGCTTATTACTATGAAGGCCTGAACACTGACAGTGGGGCAGAGGACCTATTGTTCCTAACATCTTTAGTATTACTGTAAGTGTCTTCGGCAAAATCTATGTTCTTTATCAGAAAGTTGGGCAGAACAATAAAACTACCATAGTTCTAAAAGCTTTAGGTTTCATCAAATCACCAGGATGTCTTGTGGCTCATTATTAAAAGGTGATTCAGGCAAATTTGTATTTGGGAAGTTTATATAAAACAAGTAGCCCTTCGGACTATGTTGTGCCCTTGAGGTAGCTCTCGGTCTCAACAAGGTTGGTGACCCCTGTTCTAGATCCTATAGCAACAATGGTCCCCTTGTTGTGGACTTTCCTGCGTCCCATAACATTGAGAGAGAAACATTACCATGGCAAAGTACTCAGATAGACCGGATTGTATTTCTATTTGAGTGTCTGCCAACATTGAGACATTGATGCTCCAGTGTCTATCATATTGACCCTTTTAAAGACGCTACAAGATACAAAGACATGCCAAAGAAGAAAGGAAATACCTGAAAAACTGACTTTTTCCTCCGCTGTATCTCCCCGTTATGTCATTTACTTTTTCAATCTTTTTCATAATTGAGAAGGAAATGGCTACAGCAGTTTCAATAATGGAAAATGCTGCTTCGACCTCCCATAATGTATTTGGTCTGAAATAAAGAGTGAGTAAAAGGCCTCACACTGGACTTTCTGTTTAGTGTTACGGTAGTATTTTATGAGACCCAAGACAAAGAGGAAGATAAAAAAAATAAGTGAGTATATATTTAAAGTGAAGGCACGTGGTTTCTACAAACCAAAAAAAGGGCTCCCATTGCCCAAAATGTTTTGTGACAGCGTTGAAGCATCAGTTGCATTACACTAGTGAAGCTGTCCTCGACCTGCTTTTCCTCTGGGCAGATTAGACAGCTGTCTTACATTTTCGTTATGAATAAAGATGAATTATTATATGGCAACAACAGTACAAGCGTTCTGATTGGCTAATGGGTCATCATGCCAGCCACATATCGCCCTCTTCGCCGGTCTGATTCTGATCCGTATTGCCCTCTGACGTTGTTTTGAAAATGAGCGATAATGATAGACATCAACAGCCAAGAGGAAATTCAGAAGCAGCGAAAATGTGTTATTGAAAGTGACAAAGACTAAAAATTATAGTTTGAATCATTTGAGTTGTTACTTTACTGTGAAATTATTACTATTTTAGCTGAGTTTGGTTGTCCTTTTTCTACAAGATTGCTCGTTGTAAGACTGGAACAGACATAACAAAAAGATAACAATGAGGCACAAGGATAGCATGACACCGAGAGCTAGCATTGTTAGCATAGTTTAACTGCTATGTTCTAGCTGTGAATTCACGTGATATTTATAAACACTTTCAACATACTTTCAAAATTGTCTAAACAGCACATACAACACAAAAAAGATGCCTGCCTGTATATCCCTCCCTCTACCTCTCTTCATTAAACATGACATCAGTAAACAGCTGGACAAGGCTTTGAAATCACAGATTTCGGGAGCCCAAAATAAAAAATGTTTTTACTTGTAGGCATTATTTATCCATCTAGATTGTTTTGGTGTGAGTTGTGTGTCGTAGATATCGTCCATAGAGGTGTCTGTCTTCTCTCCAATGTAATGCAACTAGATGGCCCTCGACTTGTGGTCGAGGGTAATACATGTATAAGATTTTAATGGTATGTAGTGGACAAAGTAACATAGCATATTAATAACAGTGTGCTTTCTTAGTAATTTGAATAAGCCAAATGCAACATAATATACGTATACTACTTCAAAAAGGAACAGATTTGAATGGGTTCTCTCTGTTTTACACTCCAACTATCTTACAGCTGTAGTAACTAGTAACTTTACTTTATTTCAGATTAAGATTTCATACTTTATGTACAATGTATTTCTTTGATTAGGATTAATTTGACTAAACAACATAACTTTCTATACAAATATATAGCCATATAATATAACTATATAGCTATATAATATAACTATAAGCAATATAGACATTCAATACGCTGTTAATACTTGTGTATTTTACTTAAGAAGACCTTCAAATTAAGTAGTTTTACATAGTTGTATTGTAACTCTTTCTCCAGTGAACTACTATTGCTTGAGCGTGAATTACAAAGTGACTCCAAGGTCCTCGGCCTGCGGTGTCAGCAATGCAGATAAATGTTGACCTTTCACAAAATAAATGAATAATTCAATATGAATTACCATCGAATGTGTCTTTCCATTTAATTTGAGATAATTCCCTCTTGGGGATCTTGTGTCCGGAAATTAGCTGAATTACTTAATAGTACTATCTAAAAAGCATGATAGCTCAATTATTTCTGATCAGTGAGAGCCAGCATGTCTGGCTTCTGAGGATAATGACACGATGCAGTGCTGCTGGACCGTTTGCCATCAGAAGTCAAGTAAAGCAGATCAAGCTGATCAAGCTGGCTGTTTTCATGGCGATCACATGTGATGCCAATGACAAGCGCCAGCAGTACCTCGCCTGTATTTTGGCAAAGCAGGTAGCTGACAACACCTCATCAAGTCCCATTAATGTCCTGCCAGACAGATGAAGGGGTTTACCAGCCTCGTGAAAATGCAGTCATTGGCACTGATTACATTTACTGAACATCTTTCGAGGTCAGTTAGGGTGATTCCTCCATGGAAATAGTAGCTTTAATAGGAGCTCGTTAAACATAAAACCCATTTTAATTGTAATGTATGAACTTGTTGTTATCCTGAAAAGTACAATAGGGGGTTTGGGAAGACATCCCATAGAACTTGGTACCTGAAGCATTTAAAAGCTGTTGTTGATGAAAGAAAAAGAAAAACAGGAAAACAAAGCGCATTCACATCCAAAGCCTGGAGGATGAGGTTTTACAATTGACTAAACATTTGATTTCACAACTTATTTTTCTCCTCCTTGTCCTAGAATTTGTTCAATTAGGCCGACACCGGGCGTTGGGCTTTGTTGTGTCTTTGTTCTGTCGCTTCCTGTTTATTTTTCTGTGGTCTGTTTATTCTTTTTGTGCAACATACTCACTAAGATAATGCTACAGCATGCAGGCAAAAGAATATATCGCTAAGAATTGCAATATGTGTGGAGCTACAGACAAAAATAATGAGGTCAACATGAAGTAATGAATTATTTTTGACACACTTTATATTAATAACAAGTCAGTATTACAAGATACATAATCATCAGTTCATGATGCTTTGAAGAATCCGAGAGTTGTCTGAGAGGGCGGAGAGGAAGATGCCCCCCCCCACCCCCCTTCTCCCCACCCTACAGATCTTGGCACCACCTGGTTTCTCTGGAAATTACAACTTTTAAATTAAACTGCCACCAAATACCAAAATACCAAATCATAGTTGAACCATGAAATTACCTGTAAGTTTCTTTAATAATAGTGAAACTATTTCAGCATAGCGGTGTGCACTGCAGACCTAAAAGGCAGGAGCCCCACTCAACTGATATGAGATTGTGGTGCTGAAAGAGTCAGCGCTCTCCCTTTCCCGTCTCGCTTTGCCAAAGGCATTCCCTTCAAGACTACAGTCACTATCCATTGCATAACAACCTAAAAAGCAAGCACATGAAGCAGAAACATCCCACCATGTGTCTTTAGGCCACAGCACACACATGCTGTTGCTCTTTGGATTAAAGTGTAACATCAACGCATGTTTGGTTTTCCAAGGACATCTTTCCCTTCCCGCTGTGCACCAACTACTAAATCAACGAAAACCCTCCAATATCTCTCTGCTGCTCTACGATGACATCTGTTACTTTGTGCATTACAGCCCAACACATTGTCACAAGGACGAAACAGAGTCTTTTTATTTGGTCTTTTACAAAGAAAATCCAAGGACCTTCTTTTCCACTTTACAAAGTTTGGTAATATCGTCCAAGGATGTATTTCCCGCTGAGCCTCTTGCTGTCATCGGGTTCGGGCTAACCCTTCCTTGACACAACCATGAGTGATGTCATCGGAAAAAATAGGCCGGTCCCGGTGTGGCAGCTAATCGACGAGTACATTTCTGAGAAATGTAAGCGACAACGAACCCCTGAACTCATTGGCGTCATCCTCTGCATATGGCATAACCAGAGATTGAAGGTCATTCCCTCTACTGACTGTTAATTATTGTCAAAATGTTTCAAAACCGCTGCATCGACATCTCTCTGACTACTTGGATAACATTTTAATCAAGACAAATCAAATAAACCTGATGGGACCAGCAGACCTTTTAAACAGTATTTCAAGTGAGCAGACTACATAATTAGCTGCTGGTTCGACACTTCCCAATGGAATGCATAATGCGGGCTCCCTTTTCACATTTTATCTAACCTCTTGCTTCTCCGGTTTCTCTCTAGTAAGACTACATGTTCCCCCTTAGGAAACTCAGAAGCCCATTACACAGTACACAGTGTTTCCCCTGCATACTGCATCTATTCACAGAGATGGACTCCATGTGCGCACACACACACACACACACACACACACAAAAGCGTATTACACACATGCGCACACATACCCCGGCACACTTTCATAATACATTCATTATATGTTAACACATGTAAGCACACAAAGATTACAATACACTGTACAGAGCACGGTGCACTTAAGTGACCCAAATATCACACATACAGTATGAGAGCATGCAGACATGTGTAATTCGGTTTGACTGCACAGTAATATGCTGGGGTTGGACGGCTGTCCAGTGGGCATGACCCTCGGCGACTACGTAGAGATAGAAAAATAATGCTGTCTGTTCTCATAGTCTGCTTCTCTCCTGAGCTGCATCGCATGACGGGATGGTCCGCAATAGGAGACGAGTGTGTGAATGTCTGTGAGTGTGTGTGTGAACAGCTGACTGCCCATCTCTACGACTTATAGTGTTTGTACTGTACATATAGATGTATTCACGCAGGCAGAAATACAAGACATTTGCATTTTGAAGCACTGCTATCACAATCCCATGTAACAATTTCGGTGTAACTCATCAATTAGAAATCAGTTTTAATCACATTTATTTTATATAATGGAATCTGGACACTTTACACAAATAGGATTTCCTCTGAGAATCTTGCGTTACAAATGCAAGATTACATTTTTCTATAATGCCTTAGTTAAGCCCGGATGTATCGTTCCAGCTTAGATTATATGACCTTCATGTTACACTGAATGAGGACGTACCTTTGTCGGCATTAATGTAATCCTCATACAACCCTCTAAAATGCACATGAATACAATTAAACATCATAAATCTATGACAAGGGACACAAAAAGGTTCAAACTATCATTTAGTGAAAAGGAGCTAGACTATGTACATTTATTTCACAGCTCTCTGAGATTAAATCACTTCCACTTTAATGCTGTACGTTGACTTTGGACTCTGGCCGCCCTGTAGCCACATCATTCTAATCCAGTCATGCTCCCTCCTACCACTAAACCTTTCCTAAATTACAACATTGTCCTATTGTGAGTGTCCTGCTCTAAGCTCTGCTTACTCCCCACTATGTGTGTATTTGTGCCAGTTTGCGTGTGTGGGTGTGAGGACGTGCATTATAGTTTTTGGATAATGACAGATAGATGATTTAGGAATGAAACACAAAACAGAGTGATCTTTCCTTTCAAGCATTTATGCACACACACTCATACACACACACACGGGTCACCGGAAAACAGTGGAATTAATAGGAGCAAACCCAACAATATCCTGACGATTATAGCTTGGACCTTCAGACTAAAGAGGATTTGCAGCTTAACTTTTTAAGATTTAGCTACAAGACTTATGCTCAGGACCACATTGTAATTGAATAATACATTTGCATAAGGATTACTAGAACCCAGTTCTAATTATTTTTATTCAATACTGCAAAGAGATATTTACAGTCAATTGAATACTGGGTATAAATAACAAAAGGTAAAACCAGCAGACACTCTCTCGTTCAGTCTTAATGTGCTTTGAAGGGTAATGAGAGTACGCAACATGAAGAGAATCCAATGATACTCGTCCACACATTGTCTTATGACTGCTATTACAGTGGCATTAGTGATGCTTTCACTTGGCGCATAGAGCGTAAACGTGTGACGGGGTCGTCTCTTCTTAACGCGACGGCGACACATTGCCTGAAGTTCACATCGTGTGCTCAAGCTGTGAAACACTTTGCAGAAACATCCTATCAGCGGGAACGGAGACGTGTTGATAGAGATGAGTTGCAATGGTCTCGCAGCACTAATATAAACATACGTCTTAGAGATTCAAATTACTTTACAACCAAAGTGTTTCTTTTATAGGAGTAGATCAGGGGTCGGGAACCTCTGGCTTGCGAGCCAAATATGGCTCTTCCGGTGACGGCATATGGCTCTTTTGAGTTTGAGTTAAAAAAAAATAATCTCCGACCGCCACTCTGTAATTTTCTCTATCGCGCCAGATTACAGCAGAAGTAATTTAAGGTCCCTTTCTTAAAGAAGTCTTTGTTCTTTTATTAAACTAAATAGAGCATCATGCAGCACCAGAAGTTGCATTAAAAGCAAGACACATTTAATTTATTATACATTAAAAATAATATATGGCTCTCAATTAAATATATTTAGAAATATTTGGCTTTTATGGCTCTCCCAGTCAAAAAGGTTCCTGACCCCTGGAGTAGAAAATTGTTGCGGCCATGTGTACATTTCATGTGTGGGCATCAACGTTGCTTTATGATACATTGTATTGTCGCAATTGTGAATAATACATCTTTGACATTGATTTAAACATAGCATTATAAATTCTTACTATGTTGTGTTTGAAACTTCAAGTTTGTTCCATGGAAGACAAAAGAGATGACGGAACGCAGATTAAATTAGTAACCCCGATGGTGGCTCGGGGTTCTCAGGGCGCAGTTATTGTGCTTGATAACTCACTGGGACGGCTTCCTGGGACACTTAAATTAATCTGAGCCATCGTTAATATTATGAGTTCCACCTGTGCATGTCTGCCATGAAAAATCTTTTGAGATCTGTAAAGGACAAAAATGCAAAAGTGACCAGAACTGTAGATTTTGAATAAAGAAGTATACAATATTACTAATACTTTCTATTTCAATGTACTGCCATGAGTTATCAGTTGTCTATAATCAGCCAAACATATTTTAAACCTTCCTTTCTTCTTACAAAACAAAAAACAGTGAAACATCCACATGTTGTTTCCCCACAAACATCTGTTCTGTCAAACAGACAGCAGGTAAATAAGATGAGTTGGGAAAGGAGAACATGTCGTATGTCAGGATTTAAACATTAATGCAGTAAAACATAAAAGAAAAGAAAAGTCAAAAAACAAACCCATCAATATTTACTCTGTTGATGCTCTACCTGACGGGTATCTCTGCCAAATGAAGATAGACGGGCAAAAGGGAACTGGGACAACAAGTTAAAGTAGTTTAGTTAGCAGATTGAAACAATATTCAGTGATAGAAAAAAACTCAGTTGTAAAACACATAGGAATGATGATGATGACTCCTAGGAACGCATTACAACTACATCTAGAACAGAAGGCGGTTTAATAAGGGTCAAGCCTTGTCACACATAAAAAAGGGAGCATTTCCCAGGTGGTTTATACCTTCAATACCTTACGTCCAACCCCTTTTAATATGAATGCTGTAATTATTACCCTAATGGTGGAATCAGCATAGAAGTACAGCCATAATCAATATGCTAGCCTCTTTGCTACCATCCCCAATGGAATTCAATGCTGTAAATACAATGAGTTTTATTCAACCTGCTCGAGAGTTGATGTTGCTTCTATGGATGTGTTAATAGTGTGTGTGCTTTGAAGTGGGGTTGTATAAGGTTGTTATTCGTACTCATTGCATTACCTTTTTTAATGGTTGGCACGGTTTGGCAAAGCAGACAGGAGCACAGGAACATGAACAAACAAGATACTGCTGCCAACGTGGGCAGCACCAAGAAGTATTTTAGACACTTAACAGAAACACACGCCTAAATAAACTAAAATGTGTCTCAGTGTACGCTATATATGTAGAATATTAACTCCTGTGGCTGTGAATTGAACATAGAAAAGTTTTACTTTCAGTTCGGTTGCTAATCAGAAAAAGCTGTCTGATGGCAAGATTAAGTGGTGGCAATATTCTAAATATAGATTCAAACTTAAACGGATATTGATTTTTTCTTTTTTACGTTGGTCCTTTATTTAGGTGCAGGCTAAAATTTGTTTTGCTGCTGCCTCGTCCACAGCAGTGTTTTGCTTTACTCTCGTATGGATAGCCCTTTTGTTCAGACTGGGAGTGTGGAGACTGAGGGTAATACTTTGTGTCTACTGAACAAAGGCTCGCTGCGTCTTGGCATATTATGAAATGGGATTTAGAATAAAAGACGAGCACTTCTTCATACCGTTCGCAAGTTGTGTGCTTACCTTACACTTGATTTCCAACGTTAAGATAATGTTAACTTAGTTACAAAGTTGACATTACCGTAGAGGGACACTAATGTAACAAGTCAAAACAATGTTTGCTGGTTATAACGGTTCAGGGCTCTCAAGTTTTGAAGACAGGCAAGAGTGACATACCCCCCCCCCCCCCCGCCACGCCCCCATTCCACCTGCCCCGCCCCTGCCGTATAACGTATCTGTTTAGCTAACAGATACATACTGGTGAGCGCTAGCAATCGGCAATGAGCTGCTACGTTACCTGGTGGATGATGCTAAAGTTAAAAAAATCTCTCATCTCCTCTGTCCAGATGTTTGGACAGTGATGCCAGCCGACCCCGCCGCTTTGGTCCTTTTGATAAAGCAATTAGGAGTTTGACAGCTGAAAACCAGGTGCTCCCAATCAGTGTTGATTGCAAGATGTCCGGTCTTATACACAAAACGCAACTGCGGGCATTCATGTGAGCTCATACGTACACACACATGTATTTTTTTTCGGTGAACCCTCCAGATTAGTTTTCAGATCACAGCAGCAACAAAAAAGCAAGCGTGAAAATGTGTTTGGGATGTTCAGTTCCACTGGCTGCGGTGGGTCACTGTGACAGCCGGGGTAACAGCCGGGGTTGATCTGTGATCAGTACGGATCGCACCCCGCGGTTTGGCAACACACACGAGCCGCGGATTAATTGCACCGTTCATACGGTGGAATAATGCAACGCTGCGATGGACGAGTCCGTGTTTTAATCGGCGGGAGGGGAGCGAGTGCCACCAGAGCTAACGATGCTTCACTCAGTTCCATAATGATGCGTTCATGCTCCATTGAGTAAAAATGAGTACAGGGCAAAGGTAAATTATAATGTTATCATTATATGTTCAAATGTAATCTTGTTTTTGGCAAGAAACCGTTGAATAGTTGAAAGTCTTGATCTTTAGAACGCAATGACACTGATCCACGACTCAGAAATGAAAGTTATGAATTATGAATTTTGTGATCTGATGCACCACTAGCAGGTAATTTCATGAGGGTTACCGAAGGCCATGGCTAAAGCATGTGGGTATGAATCTGATTTGCAGTACCAGACATTAAATCAACTGAACAAAAAGAAACTTTGTATAATACACCATCTATTGACCACGTACTTTAAATTTTCGATGAAAGAAGTTGAACAGAAATCGTATATCGTCGGCATGAAAAGCAACGGCATCCTTCAATTATTAATGGAGGGCAAGAACAAAAGTGGTCAGCACACCGTGGAGAGAATATTGAAAACATATGCAAATGTCTGCTCTTAGTGAGCTCTCACACTCGATTTGTTGATTTTCTTTTTCAGACCCGAAAGCGACAAGATTAAAAGATACAATCCGGCTGGGCACAAGCAGGTAGCTCTGTGACATGTTGCCAAGTGTTCAGAGAGTAATTACAAAAATGTTAACACCTCTGAGTCCTGGCGCTGTTGGTGTCCTCCCTGACATCATATCAAACATCAAGGAGGAGGTGGAGATGAAACCAGAGAGAGGTACAGAGATAGAACAGCGCTCTTAAGAGAATACAAGTAATTAAAAAAGCATTAAAGGCAGAGGCAAAAGAGAAAGAACGAATGACACAGTGGGAGTGAGTGAGTCAGAGAAACATTTTGAGTGTGTCTATGAGATTAGTTTTTGAGTGCACCTGTGTGTGTGTGTGTGTGTGTGTGTGTGTGTGTGTTCACTTTGAACAAACATGCCAATGCTATGCTTTATGTGTTTTATAGCACTGTGAATAGCAGCCGGCCCACGATTAGTTGAAGAGGAAATAATTCAGAGTAGGGGGAACAAATAACTCCCATGTATGCAGTATGCATGATGAAACCCGCCCACGCCGCCATGCGCCCTTAAAGTCGGCGGTCTGGACAAACGAACACTCTGAGATGCATGCGAGTGCAGGCAGTGTGCACACTCTTTAATGCATGAACACGCTCACACACATGCACATTTAATCCACATGTAGGGCACCTTCTAACCAAGTGAGACACGGAGGAGATTACTGGAAGACTGACGCAGCGTGTGTGTTGCTCGAGAGACAGAAGACAACACCTGGGGCACAACAAAGAGAGGGTGGAAAAGATTCACTCTACTCCAAGAATGTAGGATAAACACCAAACAAGGGCACCTCAGTCACACACACACACACACACACACACACACACACACACACACACACAGACACTGCAGGTTTGTGGCTGCGTACAAATAGTTATATAGTACAAGTATTATTCCACTGAGTTTCATTGTTCGTTCGACGTATTGGGATTTCGCTCATCTGTTGAATAATAATTGCCAAGTGATGTGATGACATCATCAGCGTGAGGCTAAACAGCTGTGCGTGGCATGACATGTCCCCACTGGT
The DNA here is from genome assembly GCA_036178185.1 of Liparis tanakae. Classification (NCBI taxonomy): domain Eukaryota; kingdom Metazoa; phylum Chordata; class Actinopteri; order Perciformes; family Liparidae; genus Liparis; species Liparis tanakae. The sequence goes on along the minus strand of CM070094.1, from coordinate 8,701,050 downwards.
TTTGAAAATAATCTTGAATACAGATCACCAAGCGTGTACAGTGTGTCTCCTATGCAACACATGGAAGGGGGTTTGTGGTTCAGTCCGGATTGAATCAGTTACGCCTGACAGAAGACGTGTCCTCAAAGCCTCCCGTGGTTTCTGCTGCTGGAGTTACACCTCCAGCCACTCCTCCTGAGACCGGCTCGCTTCACTCCTCAGACCACGAGATGAGGAGAGCATGTGCAAATGTCTCCATTCAAAACACAATGGTCAGAGGGCAGAGCCCTTGCAGTGTGTGTGTGTGTGTGTGTGTGTGTGTGTGTGTGTGTGTGTGTGTGTGTGTGTGTGTGTGTGTGTGTATAAGTGCATGCATGCATATAGATTACACATGCAGTCAAAGTCAATCCCCAAAGTAAAGCGCCCTGAATCTTTTAAGGTGACCAGCAGAGGGTCGTGTCCTCAGCTGACATTGAACACGCGTGACTCTGCGTGTGTCAACGGTATAAATACAAACAATACAATCATCCAGAAACAAGGGCTCTGTTGTCCAAGTCCTTCCCGAGCCATCTGCTCTGCTCCACCTGCATCACTGACTGCTGAGGGGAGACGGAGCACCGTGGGCAGGGCGGGGCTGTCTTTCCTCGCCGACATCTGCAGTCAACCTCAGACAAGCAATCATACTTCTTCTCACAGCTACCTGTCAGTCCATCTTAACCTCAGAAAACACACACACACACACGTGTTCCCCCCTTCACTCTGTGGCCTGGTTAAGGGTTCTGCCTCAGTTACCAGGTCCAGACGTCAGAGCTGCTGTCTGACTCTTTCCTTCACAACAGTCTCAACAAACCAAACACACACACGTGCATAATACACCTGTGTTCATGCACACACCAACATGAGGTTCTGCCTTTACCCAGTCAAAGATAGCGTGAGGCAGCACGTCTGTCGCCACACACACATGTATGCATGAAGAGAGGTGGAGCTTTTAATACACGCTGCTTAGCCCCCTCTCTTCTGAATTGGTGCATAACTGCAGATTAAAATATACACGTGTGCCCATGCACACAAACGGAAGTGGATAGTTCAGAAGAGGAAGCGCTGTTGACAGCTGTGAGACTCCCGCACAAAACTTGGCAGGAGGAGCCATTCAAACACACTGAAATCCTTCTCCATGGAAAAGACCAGAATAGCACCAAATAGAAAGAAAAATAGAAACAGGCCATGCAGACAAATCTCCCTCTCTCTTCCTCCCCCTTATTTCCTCAACCGACAAATAATAGAAACCAATCATTCTGTCTTTTAACTCTTCCGATCTAAAATGGCAGAGCCACCCCTCAACACACACACACACAGCATACATATATCCAATAATTGCTCTGTCCATCCCTCACTCACTTCTTCATCACCTCAACTGAACTGGCTATCCAAAGAATCTCTCTCTCTCTCTCTCTTATATATATATATATATATATATATATATATATATATATATATATATATATATATATATATATATATATATATATATATATATATGATATGCACATTAGGGGCTGAATAAAATTGAATAACGTTAATAATCATTTCACTTATGACCACAACGGTCTGTTGGAACCTCTGGAATCAATCTCTTGGTATTCCTACATCACCACAGCGAGGATGTACCACGCACGTGTTACACGGATGCCTTCATAAACGAGTCGACAGTAATGGATCCAATTTGTCAAAGATTCAAAGAAAATATCTTGGCTAGACGTTATTTTGTTCAAAATACTAACAAAATGGTGAAAACCCAGCAGTGACTGATTTACATATGGAGCGTCGTCTGATGTTCGTATGCACACTGTGTCGTCTTTCAAATTTCATGCTGCATTGCAAGATAAATGAAGCCCGCCGGGTCTCTTTATGACTTTAGGTAAAACACATGAGCGCTTCACATTTGTGCAGGCCACATTGAAAATGGAATGACATAACAGAGCATGCATTGACTGAGAGTGGATATTTAAGAATCTCTTCCATTAAAAATTGCACAACTGTATCAACTCTAAAGTGGTTGTTGTTGATTGCCTGCAATATTACCGTACATATTAGGGGAACCTCTACATCCTCTTCATTCATGTGTTAATCTCTTTGGTTTCTACTGATCTGTCCAGGAGCAACCAGAAGAGACACACACCCCGTAAGCACATGGGGATCTATAATATGTCAGTACAGGTTAAACACATTGTGTCACATGTCGCCATCAAATATTCATTTCAATATTCATGCTCTTTACATTATAAATGTGCATACAACTACTATCATTTATCTATACAGCCAGGACAATTCAAATATAATGTATCTCAGCGATTAGTATCGGAATAGTGCGTGAAAGAAGCGTCCCGATGTGGAATAGATGATTTGAGCTCATTAGCTAGCGTCTTCCGCTCAACTGCTCTGCGTGGTTAGCCCGAGGCCGCATGGCCGAAGACCTGACCGACCTCCAAGTGAGGACTTAATATGGCTGCTAAATCACCGTGGCTTTCTGAGCGTAACTAATCAAAAATACACACGACCGCAAATACTTCCACACTCTCGCTTTGACGCCCGTGTGGAGAATCCATAGCGAGAGCCCTCGTGCAGCAAAGGGCCATTGGCATGCAGCACACGGGGCCGAGAGAGGGCCAGGAGGCAAGCGAACTCCACTCCTCCCTTTGCATGCTGATCATGACGGAGATGTGGAGAGAGAGAGAGAGAGAGAGAGAGAGAGAGAGAGAGAGAGAGAGAGACACAAGGCAGGTCAAGCTTCCATCACATCCGATGGCTGGACAGTGTAAGATGGAAACCTCAGCTGGTCATTGCTCCTGTTCTCGGATGAATGAAGGCTACTCATTGATAAGATGGCTCAGGCTTTCACTGCGGACAGATTAAAAATGGAAGACAAACACGACACAAAGTCCACTTTCTTTCTCTCTCTCCCCCCACCCCACCCCTCCCCCCACCACCCACCACCCCCGGTATCTCTCCTTCGCTTTCTGTCTACCATCTTTTCTGCCTTGGATATACATCTCCCGGCCCCTGTCTCGCTTGCTCTCCTTTCCCCTCATTCCATCTTTAACAGCAACAAAGAGATTAAAGAAGGATTACTTGTGGCATGTCAATGGGATGCTTCTCATGCAGTCCTAAATCAATATGATGCATGCTACCCCCACACACAGTGCGTTTACATGATGGTATAATTCAAATCTTGCTTTAGTCGGACTATGCTATCTTTTGGGGAATCTTCTATTATCACAATATACATGGCAGTGAGTAATTTGAATCATTGGCTGAAAGCATGTCATTTCCGATACGACAGGTGGGGCTGTTTTCACTACAACTCCAGGGCTCAAGTTTTGAAGACATTGGTTCATTGGTTGCTGGATTAAATGTTACCCAGATACAATAGATTTTTTTTCTCATTGGCTGTTGTGTTGCCAATTTCCTTTTTTTGATTGGCTGATAAGCAACACCTCACAGCAGACCTCCAGAGGAGCGTTTGTTTTCACCACGGGGACAGCGGCGGGGCCAGCTCATGTTGGCGCTGCGGCACATTAAAACATTAAGTAGCCGAGAGTTGTTTTCAACGTGAAGAAATACGATGTGTGGCGGGAGTAAAGACCGAAATGCGTGACACTTGAGAGCCCTGCAATTCGTTGCGATGCTCATGGCGATACTCGTTGCGCTTGCGTGCGCATGGGCAAAGACGCAATGTCCGGTTCCTAGTCCAATTCACCGCTACATGCTGTGATAGTCGAATTATCAACCGGAGCGGAATGAGTAATCCAGGGGTGTCAATCGGACCGCACATAGTCGAACAAAGGTGTTTACATGAAACGGATAGTTCAATTTCAGTCCGACTAGCCAGTTATTCAAATGCATGTAAACACGGTCACAGAGAGAGAGAGAGAGAGAGCGAGAGAGAGAGCGAGAGAGAGAGCGAGAGAGCGAGAGAGAGAGAGGATGATGATGGATATACATAATTCTCTAGAAACTAGTGTGGCTTATTTCTCCTTTGAAATAATACCACATTATGTGTAAAAACAATGATAGCAAAGCATGCTACTTCCTGTACTTGTTTCCACTGTATCCATACACACATGATGTGTAACTGCTGTGAGGATAAGAAGTGTACAAATAAGTCTTGTTTTTGGGAGGTAACCCTGTGATTCAACGTACTTGTGTCTAGCTGGGAAGTGAAATAAAATGGAAGGGAAATGTAAATGAATGGAATTACAGCGACGACCCGCCCACACAGATCCTTTGTCCTCGACACGTTTACATGCACATGTGCTTTGTGACGGCAGGGGGTAAAAGCTAAGTTGTAACTAACAAGGAATGTATTCAGCGAACCAATAAACCCCACTGCTCCCACTGTCTTTGCTACTAATTGGAAACCACTCACTGGCATGGTTTGCATTACAGGGTCAAGGAGGAAGAGATGTTTTTTTGTCATTATCCATGTCACTAAATTAGGATATCTCAAACATATTTAAACAAATTACCCCTTGGGGATTAATAAAGTATATTGATATTCTTTCTATTCTACATATCTGGGGATTGTCTGGATTATATTTAAAACTGGAGGTGATTCAAGAGCTTCTACTTGTATAAATCCCACAGCTGTACAGCCTAGCTTGACCTACTGACAATATATCTAGCATCTTAATGTTTACCCTTCTCTTTGTATATAAATCCAGACTGCAGAAAATCCTCAAGGAAGCGTACATGTTGCTTGTCAACCTCTTGGTGTCTCGACCAAGAAACTAGAGCCAGCGAGACACCGTCTGAAAACTACAATAGTGTACCCCAGTCTAGATTAAAAAACAATAGAGTCCACCGATATAGAAACCTGAACAGGTACAGTGGATGACAAGAACCTCGGTGCAGTTTGCATCCACAGCCGAAGATCCCCGTCTTAGTCTTCGTCAGACGAAAACGTCACATCGCTAACACTCTAAAGAAACTCACAGTCCATGAGCTGGTTAAGCTGACGCGTCTGGCTGTGAGACACTTGCAGAACATGTGGCCACTGCTGGGTTCAAACCCATTGACAGGGCGATCTCTCCAACCAGTGGATTATACTGCCACCCCTGTTGGGCCGGCACCACAGCCCACAACCCCGTATGCAAACAAATCACTCTGCTAATACTCCATCAGCATGCCTGTACTGCACTCACATATCTGTATAACCTAATGTGTGAATATGTATAAAGAAAACCTGATGACAGGAAGCCACAACTATTAGTAGGCGTCCTCCGTGGCGTTTGGTCTCTCCAACGGGAGGCGTCCACCTGATTTCACAGGCACCACCTGCATTTCCATGGTCTGCAAATGACATAATACGTACTTGACCTGTGTAAACCTCGCTCGGTTGGACATGCAACTGGTGTAAGTCTGAAATGAAGCATGAGCTTGGTCCACAGCCCAGAGGAGACATCGAACTGATCCAGCGTGACTAATGGTGATGAGGTGGTCGCTAAACTGACCCAGGGTCTGCTCAGGAGCTCAGCTGGCCGGGGCCTAGTGACAACAGGCTTGCCTCTCCCTGGCAGCGTGATGCAGTGGTTGAAATGGACGGCGTGTGTGTGTGTGTGTGTGTGGGGGGGGGGGGGGGGGGGGCTTGTACGTTTGTGGCTCTCTCTCGCTTTCTGACACTCACATACTTACACGTTCTCTCTCTCTCATTCTCTCTCTCTCTCGCTATCTCTCTTTTGCTCTCTCTCTCTCACACACACACACTTGTGTTCTCTCTCTCTGGTCTACCGCCCATTGGAGGCCACCAAGGTATGCAACGCAACAATTACGTGTGGCCACCACCACCACCTCGTGTCCTCATCACATCCTGCAAGACTCTCTCTCTCTCTCTCACTCTCCATCTCTCTCGTTCTCTCTCTCTCACCGCGCTGCTGCATCTCCTCACAGAACACGCTCGTCGAAAGCACACTCGACGCAACAGTGCCACACACAAGACGGTGGCGGCGGAAAACGTTTTTCTTCCTCTTCTTCTTTTTTTTTCTTCTTCCCCGAGGCACTGCAGTGGGCTAGCTCACGATAGAAGCTGGTCGTGCACATTGTGCTTCAGGGAAACCTGCAAGTGGGACATTCGTTGACATCATGGGCAATCTCTCTGCCACGCGAGGAAACATCACGCCACCATAAACCACCTGTTTTCTCTCGCATCCTGTGCGCACACACACCTATTGTTATCGGACATGGCCGCCTTTATTGATCAACCCATACAGCCATTAATTATATTCACCACCTCATATAAACGACTTGAAAGTAATGCTGAGATAATAGAGTTGGCATAGTCTGCGCAACGGATGCTCAATGATCTCAAACGCAAACTTCATTCAAACGGAATTACCATCATGGCTCGAGACATCGGTATTTCACCAGAAGCCTCCAAAGACTCACTTGTCTTGAATGCAACGGTCTATATTCAAAGAAATGCCAACTGGATATCACGGGGCGTCAAATAAGTCGCACATTAATGCTTTAAAACCCCTCCAGTCTGTTTCCAGAGTGGCGCACAGAGATCCGTATTGTGGCCGCGAGTTTGAGGAGAGAAGCGCAGTAACTCACCGATGTGGATGATTGAATCGGAGTGCGCCGACTTCCACTCCTGGCTCCAAAACACCGCGACGAGCAACAGAGCCGAGATAACTTTCATGTTGTCTAGAAATACCTCATCCGAAAAACAAGAGAAAAAGCAAAAGCTCTCTGAAGTAGAGCGAACAGAGTTAAGATCCCGAGAACCGAAGCTCCTTCTTTTTTTCTTTTTAGTCCATCAGTAGGGCGGTCTAGGAAAATCCCTGTAATCTCTCCCTCGATATATTCTTGATGCTTGTCTTGAAGAGGAGAATAAGTAGAGATTCCCGTGTCGTCACAGAGTGGCACCCTGTTGAAAATCCTCCCAACATGAAATCCTATCGTGGGCGAGCGGAGAGACGCTGAGCCGCAGAGAACACGCGCCGCATCCACACGTCAAAGCGAACCAGAGGGCTGGAGGACGTGGCCGCGCATTGGCATGGAGGAGCCCGGACCCATTCAGGAGCGCGAGGGACAACCTCGTTATCTGGAAAAGCCGGTCCTGCGATAATGACCCGTGATTCCCCAGCCTTTCAGACCTGGCGACGCAGTTTCATCCGTTGCACCAATCACCAACCCAGCAGCAGCAGCAGCCTCAGCCTCAGCGGACCCAGCCGACAGCCAAAACTTCCATTTTGCCCAGAGCCTTTTTTTTAAGGGGAGGGGGGCGAGGGGGTATCTTTCTTTCACTTAGCCCCTCTTTCAATGTCACCGACGTCAAAACACCAAGCGAAGCCACCGACTTTTGTTGGAGGGGGGGAAAGAGGTACCAAATGAGAAGAAGAAGAACAAATGTCACATGGGATTAGCGCGGAGAGGTAGCATATTCCGTAATTGTCTCCCGTTTCCTTTAGCGACAAGAGAGAGACCGGGATGGAGAGGGCTCGTTCACGTGCGATGAAAGAGATCTCCCAAAGCCGCGCGCTTCCGTTCTGCGTCAGGGAGGTCAGACAGATGAGGCTATCGAGAGAGAAAAATAAACCGAGGATGTGCGCAACGACACTCCGAGGTCCCCACTCCACACTCCGTATGCGGATACTCGTGTCAGCCCCAGCACGCACAGTGGCTGGTGAGGAGGAGGTTTGCCGCGTCTCTTTGGAGAGAGAGAGAGAGAGAGAGAGAGAGGGAGAGAGACGGGGAGGAGATCCAAAAAAAAGGAGAGAGAGAGAGAGAGAGAGAGAGAGAGAGTGAGAGAGAGAGAGCAAGAGGCAGCACCTACCAGCAGCAGCAGTTGCCAGCTCGGGCACGCATGGATGTCTGGGACACTTTGGAGAAAGAGAGAGACTAGATGTGCTGACCAGGGCAATAGATGCATGGGGGGGGCTCACAGAAAGACAAACAGATGAAGAGAAGGGTATATATGGGCACCTCAGGCATTGATTCAATAGCTCTCTCTCTCTCTCTCTCTCTCTCTCTCTCTCTCTCTCTCTCTCTCTCTCTCTCTCTCTCTCTCTCTCTCTCTCTCTCTCTCTCTCTCTCTCTCTCTCTCTCTCTCTCTCTCTCTCTCTCTCTCTCTCTCTCTCTCTCTCTCTCTCTCTCTCTCTCTCTCTCTCTCTCTCTCTCTCTCTCTCTCTCTCTCTCTCTCTCTCTCTCTCTCTCTCTCTCTCAAGAGCTGGTGGTGGGATACCAGTTGGTTATCCCTCATAACATGTAAGAATATCTGCATCGTCAACTGAGCACAGGTGTTTTTTTTTCTTTGTATTTTCTACATTATCAGCGTATGTCCATGGAGAGATCACTTCTATTGTTCAAATTACACAGCAATGACTTGGAAAGGATGCATTCAGCATTCTTCTCTCAAACCTGTTCTATCCATCCACCATATGCCCATTCCTCTCTCCACCCGTCCACACATTGTGTCCCACTGTAACTATTCTCCCATCCTTTTGTCCAACTATTCTATCAACCCCATTTAACCATTTATCCATCCCTGCCGCCCTGAAGGACTGGCGTCTGCTGGGTTCCTCTTAATCGCCCGAGACTTTGGATTAAGGATTAAGAGTGTTAGAAGCCTCAAGCTACCAATGGATTGACTGGTTTGTATACACATCCAAGGAAGGAGAGATTACACTGAAAGAGATATGGATGCTGTTAAAGCTGCTCTCACTGTTTGACACTATTGATTTATTATTAAATGTTTATATAACCACTCACGTTGAAGGGGAACATCTCTTGTTCGGCGAGAGAGCTGAAGATACCGAGATAAGAAGCAGCAAAGGGAACGTAAACAAAAGAAATAATGGAAGATGAAAACAAGATGAAATACTTCAATATCCAATGTTTGTAAATGCATTACAATGAAATACTGACAAAATGCGGTCTGTGTATCACTGATAATGAAGAAATGATTGAGCACTGAGAGAAATATGCTACTTGTATTTCTAAAGGAGAGGTTTTTGCTTGGTGCTTTAGTTAAAAGAGCATTCTGAACAAGTGGCGGATCTGTGGTCGCTCTGCACATGAATACATGCATGAGGGGAATGTGCCGGGTGAGGTGACTGCAAAGTTATTTAATGTAGACGGCAGGGCCATGTTTTCTTTTTTTTTGAGGCCATGCTTGAATGAACGATGGCTGGTATACAATTTGCCATTTTCAAATAGAAAGCATTTGTTTTGAGGAAAATATTAATAATTCTTTTCAGCTATAAAGTAGCAATTTAAATGTGAATCTTGGGGTTTGACTCATTCGATTCTCGATTCAAAAACAATTCACAATTCAACGTTAATTCTCAATTCAAAACGTTTCCTGATTTCAAATGAAATTCTTAATTCAGGGTGCTAATTTCTGGAGCTGCGATTCCTGTCACAGGCTTTAAAAGCACAGCCATGAATGAGGTAAAAAGCTTTTTGGTGAAGTTAAAACAAGGTGTTATCTCCTCATTTAACAAACCTACATTAGGCGTGACAGCTGGAGGGAGATTTCCAGGCTGCTGAACGTTGTTCTACTTGTTAACTATATTGTAATTTCCAGTATCACAATATCAAACATTTGTTTTCTGTTTTAAAAGTATGTTAAATGAATGTCAGAACATAGCAAGTAATACGCAGCACACAGCTAATCGATACGGGCTTGTTTACATGATGAAACGTGAACGCCTGATTTATTCTATTTGATATTTGAGTATATCTTGCAGGTTGTTTGTTTAATAGCTCTGGCTCATTAGCACAAATACAAACAACTGTGTTGGTTTCATGCCAATAAGAAAGTGGATCTATATGTGATATGTGTAATGAGATGTGTGGGAGCCTTGCATAAATACCACGCCAATAAATACCTAAACTCTTGACAATAAATGATTGCAGAATCAAAAACTTTAATTCAGTTTCTGGAAGTAATATGTCTTGAAGAAAAAAACATAACACGTGCATAATAGGATAATGACCAATTCCTAAAAATACTTAGAGAGGGCTCAATCTTTTATTCATCAAAGTGTAATGTCATGAAATAGTCTATGAATAAGTGGATGCTGCTGTTCATTGCGAAGCCAGTAAAGTATAATCCTTCCATATCGATCCTGTGTGTTGGCTATTGATTGATAATTTACTGTAATGTCTCAATCAGTGGTCTGCTGGAGGCTGAGCATGGTGTGGATGCTGATGAGTAGGTGTGTATGTTGTGACCACGCAGTGAATACACAAACACATCTAGTATCTGAAAGTGGTACATATGCTATTACTGTCCTATACGTGGACGATATTGATTTCAGTTTACAAGCTCCAAAATGTCATTCCAGCATGTACGAATCATTGACTCTTTATGGATCCTAGGACATTTTAAATAATTTAGTAATTGTCCCATATTGTCTCCGTATACTCCTGGTTATTTTCCTCTCTGTTTACTGCCTTTCAAGCCGCTATTTTACATTCACCAAGTAATCTTTTGAGATTGAGATCTCACCATAGCACTTCAAAAATGTTGCGTGTTATATCCAAGAACATTTGGGTTACACAAGTTTTACACTCTGTCAATGCCTTGCAGCGATGTCTTACTTTTGCTTGACTTTTTTCCCTGCCTCTCTTCCCTGGGGATCCATTGTCCCCACCAGCACCGAGTGCTTTTCTGCAGCACTCTGTTGATAACGGTAAACAAAATTAAAAAAGGCAAGATCTTCTTGAACACTAAATGAAACAGGGTCACACAAGTTTTAAGCTTCAGTCACACAAAGACACATTGAGTGTACACAGCATATGCGCACACAAACACACACACCCACACCCACACACACACACACACAAGACAAAGTGTCTCCAGTTGTGACTGTCATGCAACATAAACTACTTAGCTTTGTGTCATTAAAGCAACATCATTGGTCATTAAAACTATTAATTGAAAGAGATGTGTAGAAAAGTAAAATACATAAGCTCTTGAAGCTTGAGAGAGAGAAAGGAAGATGAAAACATGCAATAAGGAACGAGAGGAACACTAGAAAGGTGCTCTCTGGATATTGCATGACCACAGCTGAATGAATACAACTCATAAATGGCTAATCCTCTGTCTAGACACTAATGGGCTGTAAACTATGATTGTCTCTCCTGGACGAACAAAGGCTCCTAACCGTTGCTTTAATACTCCTGACGCCGCCTTCATTCAGTGTTGATAATAAAAAATATTAATAAATGTCCACATTTCAATAAAGACTATATTGAGTATTTTGCTGAGCGATTCAAGTTGACACTGGTTGTCTGTACGAGCTGAAGTGGCCGCAAGAAAGCACTTAGTTGCCGGCCTTATTCCGAGGACGATCTGGAGTAGTATCACCTGATCGATCATGGTGATACTAAAGGTTTGCTACACAGCCGTGTCCACCTTATCCACCGTTGACTCCCTGTATCACTATCAGTCATGTCCTAGGTCACAGACATGGCTTCAGTCTAAAGAGGCTGGAAAAGAAGCTTGCTCTACTACGGTCGGCAGGCCAAGCTTCAACTTGAGACCCTCGTTTCTTTAAATGTTAAGCTAAAGGAAGTGGTCCCTGCTATAGCTGCTTCAATGAATTAACAAACCCCTGACCACAGTGATGACTCACCAATGCACTGGATGATGTCATGTGTTTTGTCGTAGCTGTTGCTGTTGTCCTGTCATGTGTTGGATGCTGCTGTGTGACCCCGTCTTGGTTAGCTCTCACTTGTGAGAGAGGTTTTAATCTAAATGTAACCTCTTAGTTAAATAAAAGTGAAATATAAGGCGTCAATAAACATTGAAAGTCATAAACAAAGGGCAATGTATGCAGGCAAATGACTCAAAGTCGTCATACAAGTCACACAATCTTTCCATAAACATAATTAAAGTCACTGAGCTGTCTGCATAGCTGAGGTTAAATGGCTTCAATGTCCTCAGCAGTTTGTGTACCAGTTCCGTTAGTTGTGAGCCAAACACGTCGTCCAAAACAATAGCAGTTTCCCCCCCATTGTTTCTCACATACGGTGTGTGTGTATATATATATATATATATATATATATATATATATATATATATATATATATATATATATATATATATATATATATATATATATATATATATATATATACATACACATTCATATATAGGGTTTGTCTCCAGGATTGCAGACAAGATGTTTGCTGTTTGAAGATATGTAATCAAGGCTTGAGCGTGTAGTATTCACATATTGGAAAAGCTGGCTAGAATCTGTGTTCCCCTCATTTTCCACATCTTTAATTAGTCATGTATTCACCTCTCAATCAAATGTCTGGATGTAAATAGTCTTCTGAAGTGAGCCATGAAATTAAACCCCTGTATGCCCTGCATTCTCCTTAACCCAGGAGATGTGTTTAAATTGTTAGGGTGGGGAGGGGGGGAGGGGGTAGGAGGCATAGATTGGTAGATTAAGAATACATGAGAGACTGAGAGAAAGAAGAATATCCTAGCCTGTAGCCTATTGAACTAATTCAGTGTGTTGAGAGGAGGTTCTCAGGGATACAGAAACACACGTTTACCCTCCCGTCGTTCTACCTCTCTGATCACTCACTCCCCTTTCCCCGGTATCCTTGTATATTTAATGATTAGGACTGCTCAGTGCAAATGAGGAATAAAACAAAATAAGAAAAACTGTCATCACAGGGTTACGGTCAGTCTAGGGTAAACAGGTTTGAGGGAACCAATCACTCCCTTGTTTTTGGGGTGAGATCATTTAACTGTTGTAACTATACCAGTGTAGAGGAGCTGTCCTCATGCAACGGTGCTGAATGGCTCAGCTTGGTTTCAGACGGCTGGTGCTGGAATTAAATTAAAGCAGATCAACAACAATTATTTACCAAACGCTTCATATGCAACATTCCCAGTATAGTATATTGTATAATACAGCATAGCATACAGTATTATACTGTGTACTGCTGGTACAGATATATGTTTACTAGTTGTGTAACAAACCACTGTCCGCCTTTAAGAAAATAATGAATCGTATAATTTTTCTTTGTGATGAAAAATAAAAACGGGTCCCACGGAACCAAAAGGGATTAGGAAAAATATATATATTTTTAGGGATTAAAACAAACTGTCACTTGTAGTTTTATCGATGTGTAATGAAAGAAGTACAAATTAAGTAATTTGAAAGGGTAAATAATTCCCTCTCTACTATCTATTCATGTTGCTGTGTTAACAAGAACAATTATATGATTCATAATTTTTTTTTTTACTCAGACAAAGAACATATTTATCAGAAAACATTTTCAAAGGTCACACTGTAGCCCCTACACAGTGTTGTTCAAGGCTCATAAGAGTGGGGAAAGTGTAGGTCCTGTGTACCTTTACTCTGTCCACCTGTCTGGGCCTGGTTAGAGAGAGAGAAAGAGAGGGGGGGGGTGTATTTTGTTTTTATGCCCCTGTTGTTCCCTCACAAGGTTGCAACACTGTTGATACATTCAAGCACTGACACCTGTCTGCTCTCACATTCCGGCACATTTATTTAAATTCAGAGTCTGACAGTGACTTTGAAGAAGAAGAGCATCAGCTAGTTAAAAAATGAAGACGAGCCACAGTGAGTTCAGAGATATGGATGTCAAAAAGTGGTGAAATTTAGTGGTCTTCTTGCATAAATATCTGGGCTGCCTGTGATGCCGCTTCCTCATCTGCTCACCAGTCACCACATGAAGCCCGATGGAGGAGCCACTCAGAAAAATCAAGGGATGAGAGTCGTCCTGGACATGACTCGGGGACTAGAGTAAAAGAAATGGGGAAAAAACGTCTGAGCTCCCAACTGCTGACAGCACAGAACAGGCCGGTCAAATCTTCCCAGTGTGTGTATCCTCCGGGCCAAAGGAAGGCAAAAATGTGCTACTCATGAGTTCACTACACAGGGATGGGAGAATCTGTGGCCAGCAGCATCATTCATATCTTGTTAATAGATTTTCTTTTTTTATTCCATAAAAAGATGGGTAGCACATTAATTCATCAATGTTATCTAACAAAGATAAAGGTCAAATATTTACCAGTTATGCTGTTTATAATACTTATATTTGGAATGAAGTAAACATCTGTTGAGTATTTGTGTTGATAAAAAAAAAAAAATGCGCCAATATCCACCAGAGCACGCACACTGGCTGAATAACATAAATATGAACACCACACAAGGGTTGAATTAAGTTTTTATGAAGAAAAAAAACAATTAATTAAGATAACAAAACTAAAGGATAACATTTCATATTATGTGGTTTACATTGACTTCAGAGTGGTTGAAATTATTTTTGGGAAAGATGGAGCTAGTTAGACCACCTGCTATATATATATATATATATATATATATATATATATATATATATATATATATATATATATATATATATATATGTGTGTGTGTGTGTAACAGTTTAGCTCGACACCATCCTTCTTGTATTAGTTGTTTTCATCCTGTCTCACTATCATGTCATTCCAGATCCTGCTTCCCATCTCGTCAGTCCAACTCCCTTCACCTGCCTCTGATCACCTTGTTAGTCCCTCATTACCTTCACCTGGTCTTCATGCCCATCTCACCTGTTGCCCATTCCCTAATTAGTTCCTGTCAAATTAGGTTCCCTCACTTTCACATGTCCTCTGCCAGATTGTCTTGTGTTTTTCCGACCAAGCCCTCGAGTGTTCCACAGTGTGTTTGATTATTCTGTCTGTTCCGTTCCTGACGACACTCTCAGTAATGGATCTTTGTTTGCATTATCTGTCTCCTGAGTCGTCCATTTGGGTCCACCCTAATATATATATATATATATATATATATATATATATATATATATATATATATGGAGAAGTGCAGGCAGGTACACAGACATTTTGTGGGCAGGTGCTCAAACCACAAAAAAGGGCACCCAATGCCAAAACAAAAAAAGATTCTGACAGAGTTGAAGCATAAGCAGCAATGCACTAATGATGCTGTCCTCGACCTGCGTTTCCTCTGGGCAGGATTAGAAAGCTAGCTTACTTTCTTCATGAACAAAGATGAATTATTAAATGGCAACAACAGTACAAGCGTTCTGATTGGCTAATGTGTCATCATGCCAGCCACATATCGCCCTCCTCGCCGGTCTGATACAGATCTGTATTGCCCTCTGACGTTGTTTTCAAAATGAGGGATATTGATCGTCAACAACAACCAAGAGGAAATTCAGAAGCAGCGAAAATGTGTTATTGAAAGGGATGAAGACTAACAACTATAGTATGGATCACTTGTGTTGTTACTTTACTTTAAAGTAAAATGTATTTTTGCTGAGCCGTGTTGTCCGTTTTCTTCAAGATTCGTCGTTGTAAGACTGAAACAGACATAACAAAGAGAGACATAATACAATGAGGTCCAAGGATAGCATGAAACAAAAATGAGAGCTAGCATTGTTAGCATAGTCTAGCTGCTACTTTTTAGCTGTGAATTCTCGTGATATTTATACACATACTTTCAACATACTTTTGAAATTGTCTAAAGGGCATTTATAAAACACAAAGAAGATAACTGGTGTGTGTAGCCAAAGAAATTCTCACAAGAACTCAAATAAATGCCCCGTCAAATATAAAAACACATTTGGGGGGAATTGATTACAGAGAGAGTAACTTTTATTCTTAAATACTGATGAATAAAAAAAAACGGCAAAAGGGCTGGTGCTTGAGCACCACTAAGGCTCCATCTGTGCACGTGCCTGGAGGAGTGTGAATGAGGCTTCCGTCCGTGGCTTCAAGGGGGAGGCCCTGTCCGTCTGTTGGCATGTCCACCCATGATGCCGCACAGAAAACGAAGATGTCGTCCTGGATGAACAGCAGCCTGCCCGCCCGGCCCCGGCATTTCCCATCCTGCTGAAACTCTGTGGAGAGCGGCACCTCTCAGCCCCCGGTCCAAACCGTGCATGGCAAAAACACAGGCTGGCGGCTCCCTGTCCTTGACTCGCTTCTGCCGCGACAACCGCTGTCCCCGCTAGAAGCCATGCGGCTCGGACCAGCTCCACCGCCACGCAGTGTTGTTGCCCGGCATGAAAAACAGTATTGCAAACTGTCAGGAGTTGGCCTTCGCAATACTGGAGTTCGGGGCCAGCGATTTATCCATCAGCTCCGACGGCTTGTTGTGGCCGAGGCTGTTCATTGAGAGCAGCTGAAGAGCCCGCTCTCAGTCCGATTGTCTGAAAGCCTTCAACAGATGTTCTTTCAGAATGACGTCACTGAAAGGGGGATACTCGAGGATGCTCACCACTCTGCCCGCTGTCGAACTGCCGAGAGCCGCCACGAGGTAATAGTATTTAGTGGCGTCCGCTGTAATGTCTCCGAGTGCAAACTTCAGCAAACCTGCCCGATGCATGCGTCTCCCAAAACTCTGGCAGCTTGAGCGAAACTGCGTGCGTAGCCATGCTCGTTTCTGAATCCGTCCGGTATCACTTCAGGGTCACCAAGGTAGGAACAAAGTTGATCTCTTTGGCTGCACACCTCTATGGCCGTCTGTTCCACTCACAGATCACCTGTGACACTGACAGCTCGCCACCTTTAACCTCGTTGCCCTGGTTGCGATACCAGCTCTTAAAGCGACCCTGTCACATATATTGTAAGCCAATCAGGGATCTCTAAAAGGTGTATACAAATATATTTCTCTAGTAGTGTGAATCACTGCAAACCTAAATATAGTCCACATACCACAACATGTAGTGTAGAAAATAAACTGTTTTACCATCTTTGAGTTGTCACAATAGCCAAAATGTGTCTTCAATAAGATAGCATGCCTGAATATTTATAGCACAAGACACTTGTTATACATTTTTGTAATGTTCATGTTTATGTACTGAGGTGGATCACACGGATACTGGTATTAAAAAGATGCAGCTTTTCATCCTAGACCTCTAGTTTTTTTAAGCACTTTGGAAATATAAAGCCAGCTCAAATGTAGCTCACATGTATTCCTTCTTGAAAAAGTAGCCATGTGCAGTATTATAGAAAATTAAGGATTCAATACATTGAGATGTATCTTTGTGGATTTAAATCAAATTGAATCGTAATGGCAAGCAAAGATTAAAAAAGGAAGGTTTAGTTCAGGTGAAAATCCCAGAGTGAGCAGAGTTAACTGCTGGGAAGTGGTCAGGTTAGTGCCAAAGGTCTTCAGACACTGCCCATCTGTCCAAGAATATTAAAAAGGAGAGGAGACTCACTTTGTTCTTATCTTTTTCGCCCTTTAACCATTTAGGTCACTCTTTCAGTCTTTCTATTTAATCCCCTCCTCGTCTCCAGGCATATTTTTTCTCTCTGCATGCCATCATCTCTGCCATAAGCATTTTATTAGGATGCAACAGTAACAGCATGACACATCAAATATAGTGGTAAAACTGAAAGTTGTTCACTCTGCAGCGTCAGAATTGGAACTTTTTATCAGACTGCAACACCCCACTGCATTGCAACATTCCCCTGCGGATGCTGTGGAAATCCAGAGTGCCTCATGTCATCCATTTAAAGTGACTTGAAACACCATACGAGGATGCATTTATCAAATGGTGGCCAGTGGAAGCAACACTGAACAGCATCAGTGATTAGCTGTGACTGCGAGGTTACCGCCACATGAAGGTTGTCTGCATACTCTCTTTTAAACCAAATGACCATCAGGTACATTCAGGGTTCATTCAAAGCATGCACACAATGTCAGAGATTCACTGAACTGATCAGCTTCTATTATACCGTGTAATAGAGAATTTGGCAAGAGGAAGCTTTTGCAAAAAAATATCCCAGTCGCCAACCACCAAGGGTGGACATTTAAGACCATTCAGAAGAAAATGCATAGGGAGCTGCTCACTCAGTGGCGCTGAAATATGGTAATATAGGCCATTAATGTGATATTTGGTGGATGCTATTATGCTAAGCTGCATATAGTTCCTGGAGTGTGGATCCTTTATAGCATGAGTGACCCTAGTGGGAGCTGAACCCCATAATCTAAAAAATGCTATCCTTATATAACACTATATTTATGTATTTTGTTGTCCTGACAAAAAACTCAGAATACAGTTTTTTTATCTAACAACAAATAGTAATAACTATTTGAATAAACATTAAGATATTAGCGTCATGTTTGTGTTTTCTACCATGGTCACTGAACAGTCGTAGTTCTTACGCTTGCGTGTTGATTTAGTTTTTGTAACTGAACTGTAGAACTGGACACTTATAATATGAGGCAGGTGTTTGGGTCACCACGTCATAATTAGAAAAACGTCTCATAATTAGAAAAACGTCTCATTAACAACTAAGCAAATTGAATTAAAAATGTGTTTAATATGCACATGAATTTGGATCAGCAAACCAAAATGACTGTAGGAAAATGAGACAGAGGTCCTTTGGTAACATGGTAAGGCTGCAGCCTGCGGGTATTAATAGAAGCTGCAGGGAAAACGGGAGCGATAACCTAACCACAGCCACACAGAAAATAAATGAAGAATTTAACGTTTAATAGGGAAAGTGCAATCGAGATCTAACATGCCTGTGACAGAGGAAGAGGGAGAATAAACCTGCCTGTATGTGTGAATCAGAGGCCATTATGTAACATTATTTCCTCTGGAAAAACTGCACCCACAATAATATTGTGTAGCAGGATGCAGTACTAGTCCAGGTTAGGGAGATTCAAAATGAAACGTTCAGCGTCCATGTTCTCCTGCCACTCTCTCACACGCGTAATCAGTTAATTCAGTGCACCTGTTTGTCACACCCATCTCATCAGCCTATTCTGTAGGCCTGTTGGTCACACCTCGTCAGCTCAATCACTCTCACCTGCCCACCCTGCTGCACTCACTCCCTTCTGCATCACCTCGTCAGCTCAATCACTCTCACCTGCCCACCTGCCCACTCCCTTCTGTATTTCTGTGCTTCTGCCCCGCCTCCCCTCCTCCTCTCTACCCCCTTCTGTTACATGGATTGTGGCGGTCCATGCCTACTACTACTAATCATTCATACATTTCTGTCATATTCATTGAATGTGTTGTAACTCTGTAACACTGTTCCTTCTGTATACATGACATATATTGCTTCTATCCATCCTGGAGAGGAATCCTCTGTTGCTCTCCTCAAAGTTTCTTCTGTTTCTCCCTGTGAAAGTTGTTTTTCTTTTTGGGGGGAGTTGTTCCTGATCCGATGTGAGGTCCTGGGACAGGGATGTCGGATGTTTACAGATTGTAAAGCCCTCTGAGGCAAATTTGTAATTTGTGATATTGTGCTACATAAAATAAACTGAATTAAAATGGATTACCTCATCAGCTCAATCACTCTCACCTGCCCACCCTACTGCACTCACTCCCTTCTGTATTACCTCGTCAGCTCAATCACTCTCACCTGTCCACTCTGCTGCGCCTACTCCTTTCAGTATATGAGCCCCAGCTTCTCCCCCCAGTACGACCTTGCCTCCTTGGACTTCTCCACCTTGCTGCTATCCTGGTGACCACCATCTCATGCTGTCTCTGACCCTGGGATTCCTGCATCCTTCCTTGTCTTGTCTCCTTGTATGTTCTGCCAGAATAAACCTTAGCTTTCAATCCAGCATTCTGTCATATTGCATGTGGGTCTTTCCACTAACCGTTACTACAAAATCTAAGAAATCCTTTGAATGTTTTACACCCCTTCTTGTTAAGCAAGATGAAGTATTAAGACTTCTGAGGCTCAAGAACCATTTTGTGATGTTCAAAACCAAAAACAAGATCAAGATTACTTATCTGTAAATTATTGTAAAATGTAAAACATTTAATTGTGTTGGCAAGCAGGCACCAGTCATACAAGTGGAATAAAATAATTTCAATCATTTACTATTTTTCAGATGTTAACAATCACATAACGCCAGATGAATCTACACTCTACTTTTCTATGGCCGATACTGTTTCATAAATTATTACAACATAAAATGAACTATGATGTAAACCGTTTGCTGTTTTGCTAAACTATGAAAATATTCTGATATATTTCTGATTGTATTTAGTCATTTGATTAATGTGACCAAAGAATAAGGTGTGCTTTCTTAACCTGTTTTTTAATGACATGATTATCCATTATATAGCGCTTTTTAAGATACTCAAAGACGCTTTACATGTTACATTTCATGGGAGCAATTCTGGTTTGAGTGTCTAGCTCAAGAACACATCAACTAGGGCGAGGATTGAACCACAAACCCCCTGATCGAAAGTAGGACCACTGACCCACAGTCGCCCCAAATGCATGCAGTGTATTATGGGAAATCAACGGCAATTATACAATACAAGCAGTTAGACAAATAAATAAAAAATTAAAAAGATAATTAAAAAATACCAAATATGACAAAATGTTCTCAGCCAAAACCCATTTGGGGCTTTTGTCACCGATTCTCGTACTGCATGCATAAGCTAATGGATCCCCAAAGAAAGGTTTGACGATGAAAGTGATTTGAGTGTTTTGTGGATAGACATGATGTCTGATAAGTCATTTCATATCAGTCCTCCTACACTCCGAGGCATTAAAAGCCCTCCCTTGTTGCTCTCCTTTACAGCTGTATTGCAATTCTTTGGTCTGTTGTATAACACAATCCAATCTTAAAGCCATTCTCGCATTAAAGCAGCTCACTGCACAGATAGAACCTATAGAGATGCAATATGTTATCTGAAATCTCACTGCATGCTCAGCAGGAATAACTACTACGTATATTGTAACAAGTCCATCTTTTTTTCATATATGCAGAGAAATACACAACCTTGTTTTACCCAATTCCTATCATACCCCGTTATTGGAGGTATTTGTTATTATAACTTCCTCCATAAGTGTTTTCCACTACCGACTCTATTGAATATGACAATCTCCCTCGTCTTCTGGTGCTATGAGTGCTCCGATATTTTACTATCCAAAGACAAGAGATCAGCTCGTACTGCGTGATATAGTGTTGTATTAAAATGTCAAAAGATGTGGAACTTAATTCAAGTATCACCTATCTTCTAAAGTAATTCTTAAGTCCTGCTGTAATGTAAACAGAAGAACCTCTCACGGTATCAAGTTGCTGTCTTACATGATGGATAGAATCACTTCATGCCAGTGTAAAGCATCAGAGCCTATGCAGGAGCACAGATTTCCCTGTTCACTTCTGGTTACTTTATGGGATGAACTGAAGCGCAGCGCTGTCGATCATGTTTTTGTCTTATTACCAGCCACATCAGCGGTGGCTGGTATTGTTTCAACCTTCTGTGTGTGTGTGAGACACCTACTGTGGCGGGAACTGCCACAGAAGTGATTTTAAAGTACTGTGTCAGGTGTTTTGATGTGAAAGAAACACCAAGTTAGGAAGTTGAAACATTGGGATAAATATATTTACGGGATTTGTTGTCGTTATAATTTATTTTCTGTCTAACTGGGCTGTTTCTTTCCTCGTTTCTTGTGTTATTGTCTCTGTTCTTGTGTCTGTTGATGTTGCTAATGTGATGGTATCACCTTAAGAAGTAGCCTCCCCCCCACCCCCCTCTCTATTTGTAGTCAATGTTAAACAGTGGGTTTCCTAAATATATATAAACTACTACTAAACAATGTTTGTTTACCTTATTTCATTCAATAATACCATAATGCATCGCTCTGCTACAAATGACTGTCCTTAGAGATACATATCTTCACTTGTCTTGTATTTACTATGTCCTTTCTATTAATAAGTTACATACCAAAATGACCATAATGAATGTTTACAAGACACTATATTTAAATTGTGTGTCATTCATATTCTGGTAAGTGTCATCACATGTCGAAAGAGAGTTAGTTATGTTGGAATCAGATTCCACATTTCAGTGATCTTGGACCGCATAATAGTTGTACCGTATGTATCGATTCATTTTGGATGGACCGCTATTTCACCTTCACGTCTGTGCACTTACTCTTTAATACTAAAATGCCATTTCTTTGTTGGTTTAATGTAATCACAGCTTGAAACGGTCCTCTGAGAGGTTGATGAAAACGATATTATCCAGTTTTAGAGGAAGTGGTGAACAATGGTAAAAATGTGTTTGGTCTCTCTGTGGTGCTGAAAAAGGTTTTAGTCTGCATACAACTGTCACAGCAGGAAACGGTTATGGGATGCTAACATCTTGGAGTTGGTTTTAGCCACCAAACAAAACACCAAAAAACACCCCTACTCCAAAGGCACATGAATATGCGAATGATACGCCATAAGTCAAATGTATCTTTGCAGCAGCTCGTCAAACATAATATAATTGGTCATTGTTCTAGAGCCGCAAGAGGAAGTCTCAGTGTTTCTAATTCTGAGGAGCACACGCTGTACAAATAACCCCTGTCCAACACATTCTTTAAAAAACTATTGCCATTATGCATGTCAACTGGCTTATAATAACTTATGAGATTTGCTCTGACTCCAACTCTTAATGTGTTACAGTACGGGACTCCTTGAAGAGCCCAGATGAAGATCAGCAACCCACGACCAGCGATAGAAGAAGTGTCCAAGCTTGCCTGAGGCACCGCGTCACCTCCAGTCAGCACGGACAATATGTTATCAGAAAATCCTCCAAGAAGCATCGGATGAAACGTGATAATAACCATGCACATATAATTGGCCTACAATTAACAATAACAAAATGTAAGTCCACTTAGTGCTGTATAATTATTTTAAAACGGTAACATCCTAGATTGCTAGATTGATTTATATGTTCTAGCATCGACCCTGCATGTTCTAACCACAATACAATAGAATCACAGTATGGCCAATACAACATACAAAACCACAAATTCAACTTTTCCACAGGTTCAATTTGTATGAAATATTAATAGTTTAATAGTGTACAGTCATAGCTGCATTTTCTATACACGTTTCTATAAACTAGGGGTTACGATGTTGAAACCTGTCACATCCCTCTCTCCCTCATTTCCTGCCATCTCTCTGATGGCTTTTTCCCCAATAAAAGGTATTAAATTCATTCACAAACTATTTTGTGTCAATGCATCGTCAGTCATATCAAAAATATCCATCAGAATTTGGCAAAAATCTAATTTAACCAGATTCAATTTGAACGTAGAATGATAATAATGAACGTTATAATTTACATTTGCCAAATGCTCTTCATTAGCGTACAGAGCTTGAACTTCCATAAGAGGCTGACTGATGAGTCCCTGAACACCACACAGTTACAACTGATAACCGGCTGCATCTTAAAGGACGACTCCCACCTGTGCTCAGGGAGTTTCAGCTTCTTCCTTCTCGGCGGAGGTATTTAGAACCACGGTGCAGAACAAAGCGCTAGAAAAACAGCTTTGTTCCAGCAGCTATCACTCAGGTGAACCAATTATAATTATAACGGTGCACTGATTTGTGACTTTGTGTACTTTAATCATCACGTCTGTGTGGATTGTATGTGTGTCGAAATGGATGTCTCAAGTCTACCTACAGGTACAAATAAAGCAACCAAAACCTTTAACAATATTTGTATTATATAGGTGATCAAGAATGTGTTGTTTTTTTCTTTTCTTTTAAAGGCTCTCCTGAATACTATTTTAAAGCTGAAGTGAAAACAATTTCTGAATAGTCAAAGCCTTGACGGCTATACTTAACAGACATTGCATCACCAACTGAATCACACCCTCACAGATGATGCATGCACCCACTCAGAAGAGAGAGAGAGAGAGAGAGAGAGAGCGAGAGAGAGAGAGAGAGAGAGACCTTATTGCCTCACTCTTCACTCAGTAAGACCGATTTATTTTCACAATTGAATTGAAAATGTAATTTGTCCTTAACACCACTAAAATACATATTTTGTAAAAGATACATGGTTCCAGTTAATGTTTACAATGTCTTCACATTAAATTCTCCCTGGACACAAGGCTTGTGAATGTAGCGAACCACTAGTTAAAGTGAAAAGCCAATTGTTAAGAAAATCAATTTAGGAAATTTAGAGGCACAAAAAAATGTCTTTGAAATAATAACCATTTACGATGATGAGCATAACAGACCTGATAAAAAGGTGTCATTAAAGCGGAGAGAACATGTGGGATGATTAAGGTTTGAGGGACAGGTTGAAAGAGACTGCGACTCTCAGATTGATGCACATTAAATCGTCCCTGCTCGACACTGCTGCACGCTGTTAGTAGCACGCTGGCCCAGCTTTAGCCCAGCTGCGGCCGACTTTCATGGTGCTCAGCTACACAGGGCTGCACCCCCTCCATCTCACCCTCACTACTTTTCTCTCCACCAGTTTCATATATCTCATAATTCATTCCTCTATCCTTATCTTGCTTTCCCCATCTACCCCCTCTTTGAATCCGTTACTCTCCCTCTCCTCCTCCACTGACCGGAGAGCCATTAGTTGATCTTGTGATGTTCATGAGACAAGGTTGAAAGAAAGGGCTTAAGAAGAAAAATAGCTGCTGTATTGCAAATATGCTAGAAGACTGATAGCATGTGTTCCAGGAAAATAAAATATAAATTTGCATACCAAAAATGAATCAGAAATAGCTCCTCAGCCATAGGTCCAACATGTATACTTCTGGTCTTCTTTCAGCTAAGAGGCTAATCCTCCAAATCCATAGCAAGTAGACCTATGTATATGACTATTCCAGAGTAAACGGAGATGTATTGAAGATTGTTATCATTGCCTATAGTGAATAATCTAAATTTCAAATGCAATATCACCATTATAACCCAGTTCAATGGTGCAACTCAATGTCTACACTTTTCCAACCCAGGGGACTGTACATTTGATTAAAAATACACAAGTTCACTGTTTCCTTGGACTTATACATATAACTATTTATTGTCATGTATCCATGTTAGAAATAACATAAATTGACCCAAAACATTGAAAAAGTAATAAACACAATTCATATTGATCACTTTTCTAATATGACCGAAGAATTCCATGCTATGAGACAGATAAATGGAGAAGGTACCGGCCAGAAGGGCCGACACAGCTCATTAGAATCCCCTGAAGAAGAAGGGGAATAATATGATGTCACACTTGTTGTCTTTTGCTGTCTGGTGGCTGTATAAAAGTAGTAACAGCCGGGAGGTCGCTGACAGCAGAATAGCGGACTGAGCACATATGGCTGCCTGTCTGTTTCTCCAAGCCGACTTCTGTGACTGTAAAGTGTAACGTTGCTTCAGACATGCAACTAAATCTGTCGTTTAGGGCAAATATAACGTTGTTGATTAAATACTTTGACAAGAACATAGATGTATGTCAGTGTGATGAAAACATGTGAATGGTTTTGTTTCCCCATCAACACAGAGGATGCTCTTTATTTCGATGCACGTTGCTTTCAGGTACATAACAGAGCTCTGAATTTGTAGTTTCCAGTGTTGCCATTGAATCCACACAAAATGAAATAATGACTTTAATGGCATTATGCAACTACATAAAAATGTCTTAAGAAGCTGAGGAGACTGTGCATTCGGACAAAACACCCCCCGAGATGCCGTCAGTCTTTATTGTTCAGAATTGCAAGAGTGGAAATTATACAGAGCGTAGTTGTAAACGTGGTGTTATGACCTCTTATAGGAAGTGATTCAGTTTGAACTGCAGTGAACATCGGTTCTATTTTTACGTTTTTTCTTTACGTTTTCTCGTTTGTGGGCATAGTGCCAGTTTATGTCAGAAACAGAGCCGTGGATAGTAAGCTCTTTTTTTCCCTCTTACTTTTAGTTTTACGATTTTTATTTTAAGTAAAATCCATGGAAATGTGCTGAGTAGTCCTTCCTTCTTCAATCTTGCGATCAATCACCAGCATGACAGTTGGAACTAGAAAATGAATTTCCTGCTAGAAATACGTTGGAATACTAACATCTGAAAGCTTGAAGCTGAAAATAAAAAAACTAAATTGCTGAAAATGTTTGAAAATGTCTGAAAATAGCTGAAACATGAAATGAATAACTGAAAATGTGTGGAAATAGCTGAATGTCTGAAATTAGCTGAAATAAACAAATAAAAAAGCTGAACATAGCTGAAAATAGCTGCCAACAGCTGAAATAGACTGAAAAGAGCTTAAACATCTGAACATATCAAAAAAGGGAACTTCCTGCTGAAAGTGTTGAAGCACAAATGGATTGAGTGGAAATGTATAACTGAAAAGATAAGCTCAACTTTATCATCTCAATATTCAAAGATATGAATCACAACCCAAGAAATGAGAGAGAGGGTGAAAGTCAGACATGAGAACCAGAGAGAGAAATAAATAAATAAATTGAGACAGGAGAAAGGTAAATAAAAAAATAGAGGGAGAAACCATGGTGAAGGATAGGCAAGAACTAAACACTGAGTGGATTTTCTACAAAAGAACGGGGGCGGAGCCTGTTTTTCGTTACGAGGGTGGAGCCTGTTTTCCGTTACGGGGGAGGAGCCTGTTTTCCGGGGGGAGCAGCCTGTTTTTTGTGACGGGGGAGGAGTCTGTTTTTTTTAATTGCTAATATCTGAAATATACAGTAAAAGTTGAAGGTTATGTCAACATTTAAAAAAATAAATGATTGAATTAGTTGAAAGTATGAGTATAACGTCCATTATGATCCCATTCAAATTAGATAAGCATAGAATATTTATAACATGAACAGTTGAAGAGTTAGAAATATGAAAAGTCATAGCAATCATGAGCTGAAGAAGCTACAGTTTCTGTAGCTTCATATATGAAGGAGGAGAAAGGGTCCAAAATACCTACAGAAGAAGAAGAAGAAGAAGAAGAAGAAGAAGAAGAAGAAGAAGAAGAATCTTAAAGATTACAAGAAAAATAGTCAATAGAAAAGACATTCACAAATGCACAATCTAGCATCGCTTCTTGCTGACATTAGCTGCAGTTAATCAGTTACATTTATATACCAAGACTAGCCATTAACTCTGTCACATTAGACCTTCTAGCGTTTGATCATGTGACCAGTCTTAAACGCTGACTGCTGAATTGTCAAGTTCTATAGGTGACAAGAGGTCTCATTTCTCTGTGTTCAGATCATATACACCAACTAATTGCACATTTGTCTTCACATCTTATCCAGTTGCAAGATCCATTATAGTTTGTCACTAAACAGTTTCCACACTTAATTTGCCCCACCATCAGAAGTAGCTGTTGAGTCATGTCTCTGACCTCAGTGGTGTGCTTGTCTGTTACTTTGTTACTGTGGGTTTTGTCTGCAATAACCTGCAGTTCTTCCAGCTAACAGCAGAGGACTCTGTCCCTGCTATTTTACTGACATATATTTGGTTCTGGTCATAAACACAATTGCAGAGTAAATGTAAAGATATGAAGAGACAACCTGTAAATTAACCCACTACCCCATCTGTTAAAACTGAACATGTTACCTACTGCAAACATTTATAGAAACACAAGTTTGAGCAAAGGATACAAAGAACTAAATATTATCTACTCAAGAGTTTCAAATAGAGGGCTTTTGATATTATCTACACCGTTTGCCTAGCTGTAAGCCCTTAAGAAGAATATAACAGACACAAAGGTGCTTCAAATGGCATATAAAAGAGCAGCATGTTAGGCCTTTTCAAAGTCAATATGAAGCCAAGTCAATGTGACTTAAGACAAAAAAATGCCAGCAATGCTCGACTTTCAGTTTACAAGACTTTTATTATGGGTAGTTATTACACATGAGACCAGATTGTATAGGTAGAAATAAAAGCCATGATACAAACAATGCATTCAAAATGTACATATGTCTGATGGTGTAGTTTATAATAAGCTTTGATAACCGCTTATCCTTTTGAGGGTTTCGAGACACTGGATCCAGCACATATAGAGACAGACAACCAATCACACCTACGAGTCCAATTAACACATATCGGTTAATTGGACTTGTAGGTGTGAATGGTTGTCTGTCTCTATGTGTGTGTGATATATATATATATATATATATATATATATATATATATATATATATATATATATATATATATATATATATGTGTGTGTGTATGTACATATATGTATATATATATATATATATATATATATATATATATATATATATATATGTATGTATATGTATATACTATATATATGTATGTCTAAATGTGTATATGTATATATATCAGTGGCGGCTGGTGTTTTTTTTTTTTTTTTGGGGGGGGGGGGGGGGGCAGGGGGCAGTTGGGCGACACATTACATTACATGTCATTTAGCAGACGCTTTTATCCAAAGCGACTTACAATTAAATAGCACTTAACAATGAGAAGAAAAGAGGTTTTGAGTAAAATATTGTAAAAATCAAAGCTTTATTTCAAGAACACAGCGTGCTCAACACTGTCCAATAACAACTATAACAACTATCAACAAAGTATAACTTTGGGCATGAGAGGTTCAGAGCAGAAAGAAACATGGGGTTGGGTTTCAGAGGTTTACAGAATAAAAGAGTTTCCCCCTGACATGAAAGATGTTCAGACAGACTAGAGTCAGACAGAGGTCACGTGTTACATCGGAGGTTTGACAGAGTAGCCCCACTACTTGAAAAATAGCCCTCCTCTCTCTCAAGTTGGCAAACTTCTCAATAACTCTCTGGTTAAAGTCCATCATGTCTATTATTCTTGAGGGAATGTGTCTGTTTTTCATAACTTCTTAGGTGTGTTTTCGATGCAGTTTGGTCTCCTTCTGCTCCTCTGCTCTTCAAACAAGGTTAGCTTCATGTTGTTAGCTAGTTAGCTTCATGCTGTTAGCTAGTTAGCTTCATGCTCTTAGCAGGGCTCTCAAGTCACGCATTGAGTGCGACAGTCACGCATTTCGGTCTTAACTCACTCACTCACTCAAAACTCTCGGCTATTTAATGTTTTAATGTGCCGCAACGCCAACATGAGCTGGCCGCGCTGCCCTCACCATGGAGGAATCAAGCGCTCCCCTGGAGTTCTGCTGTGAGGTGCCACTTATCAGCCAATCAAAAAGAAGAAATGCGCTACACAATATCAGAAAAAAAAAACTATCTGTTGTATCTGGGTAAGATTTAATCCAGCAACCAATAAAAATAAAGCATCAGTCACTCTTACCCGTCTTTAGAACTGTGGCAAAATTTGTGCTTTGTAACAACAGACAGGGGAAACTAAACAGCGCATGACTCACTGAGCCTCCAGCTAACAGCTCCGGTTAGCAACCTGCTTGTGTATCTCTGTGGAGCTCTCTGGCTGAGGGGACGATACCGGTCTCTGATTGTCCTAATAGTCCAATCACGTGAAATAATAAAACAATGTCATTGGCCAGGGCGCAAGTGTTTGCGCCCCAAGATTCACGTTTCATCCGCCAATGAGACACCGTCCTTGCCGAAAAAACCCTGAAATGTTTGCTCGCTGCCGCACACACACGTTTGTCCGGTGCCCGTGGAATGGGCGGGTCTTCTCTCAGTGATGAAGAGTGTCGATATATTATTTTTGGTCACATTTAACTTAAGTGGTTGTTGACAGGCTGACAGTCTCCCAAACACATTTAGTGCGTCAACACGGTATACTTATTATTGGTATATAATGTTTTTTGACATTTTCTATGTATTTTTCTTCTTCTTTTTTTTCATCTTAAAATCTTAAGAGGGGCGACGCCCTAGCGCCCTCTATGGACGCACAGCCACTGATATATATTCATTGATTGAAAGTCAATTCATGAAAAATGAAAAATAAATTATGTATGCCTGAAAATGTACACTGGTTCTCTTTTGATTCATATAAAACTGATTCAAGAGCTAAGATATTATGTTTCCTGTATACAAAAAACTCTGATGGTTAGAGCCATTACATATATATCTTAATAGATATATCTGGAAAGAAAAATATATCTAGATAAAAATATATATATATATATATATATATATATATATATATATATATATATATATATATGTGTGTGTGTATTGATCTATATTTTTTATAGATATATATATATCTATATATATATATAGATATATATATATATATATAGATACATCTTTATGGATGGATATAGATCAATACATCTTGATGGATGGATATAGATCGATACATCTCGATGAATAGATTATAGATCAATACATTTTGATGGATGGATATAGATCGATACATCTTGATGAATAGATATAGATCGATGAATCTTGATGGATGGATATAGATCAATACATCTCGATGAGATCTCGAAAGACAGATACAGATAGTCTTCTTATATTTTAACTGCTACATAGAAATAAAGTTGAAAGTTGTTGGAGAGATGCTTAACACAACATTGTAACACTGTTAACCTGATTTACGTCCATCACCTTCTTTGCAAGGGCAACTCTAAACTTTGATTTATTGCTCCTGTAATTTTACTTGCAAATAAAAAAAACATGGAGGAAAACTGCTCACTCTATATTCTGGGAGTATTCTCAATGTGTATTTATGTGCGTTGGGGTGACGTCTATACCATAAGAACATGCCCTGAATACATTACTACTGATCTGGCTTGAAGAGGTTTATGTACATGTGTTCCAGAAAGGGACAGACGTACACATGCCTCGAAGGACTGGCTTTAAACAAGGTAAAGCAGGTAAAGTGTAATATATAATGTTATTACTAATAGTTTTTCAGTTAGAAAAGAGAACTTAGTTGTAATAAAATATTCATCCCTAGTTACTACTTTGTTTGTTCTTGCAAAATAAATGGAAATTGTTGCTCTTTACCTAAATGAAAGGCATAGTCCTCAGTACTTTGAAGTACTGGGATACCCTTGAAGTTCTGAGAGAGTAGAAAACTGTTGGATGGTGCACTGAAAAGTTATGTGTTTTATGATGACCCCGATGAAGGCCAAAAGCAAGTAGAGGAATGTGGGGCAGAAATCCTTACTCAGCTTCTATGGGTTGTGAAATAAAACGCCTGAGGTCTCATTCGCTGTATATCTCATTTGTCTGCAGTCAATATTTACTGACATGTACTGGAATAATAAAACAGACCCAATTACTATTGTTTGCCACCTTTTCACAAGGAAAGCAGAAAGATAATGCAGTGGCAACATGAGTACATGCACGGCTGAATACTGCACGTCACCTACGATGTTGGTATAATAATAAAATAACCTATACGTTATAATAATATAATAACCTTATTAAAATAAGTATTACAAGTTACTTATTAATGTCAATCTATGCTCTATTGTATGTAAACAGGACTGAATGAAGAAGCTTAAGCAACCCAAAAAGTAGTCTTCGTTAAAATCCTTGTAAATGCAGACCCTGTTGAATTGCACAAACTTATTGGCTCACAGAGGAAACATTTACCACTGAGCTGTTACCAACAATACTGCACTTAAAGTGTACGGTTATCGAGACTGATTAAAAAAGTGCAACAGAGAGGTTCTCCTGAAGTGAGGGTTGCTGAAGGAGCCGCTTACCGCACCTTTAGGACCATAAAAAAAAGATATTTTGTTATTCTTGTCATAGTGTCTAAATTGCCGAAGGTACATACTTTGTTTTCCACTCCCTCTTTATCTCAGTGTTTCCTTTTCATACTTATTAAAAGGGTGGAAGATACACGATTGGGAGTATTTGAATTGCCTCTCAACATGGCGAGACGTTGGCTCACGGCTAACAGAGCTAATGGAGCTAACGGAGCTAACGGAGCTAATGGAGCTAACGGAGCTAACGGAGCTAACTGTTTCCTGAGCTCCCCTCAGACCTTGACAGAGGGCGCTGTTCATAGTTTATGATGCTGTTGGTCGGGAGCAGTGAAGAGCAGCGGCCATGAGCTAACCAGTAGGGCGCTGTCACATGTACAAAGCATGGAGAAGCTCCCCTAACACACACACAGAGTGAGAGGGACTTACTCTCTGCTCAGGTAGACATTACTTCACATTGTAGATAGCTGTTTGTTACTATATTAATGTTTAGAAGCAGCATGATGGCTCAGTGGTTAGCACTGTCGCAGAGCTGCCAACTTTTCAAAAAACCTTGGAGTGACATTTTGTCGGGGGTGACCAAAATGTTGCCGCGCACACAGCCACACACGTTGGTGGCTCAAATATCAGGAAATTTGAATTAATTTGGCGTTGTACCCATGTTGTACCTGCATTCTGGCCTGGCAAATGTCTTTTACGAGGCATCTTTGCTACCTTAAAGAATTTACAAAAACATGCCTAATTCTATTGCACAAATGTCCTGTCTTTGTTAAATTCTTTAGAATAACTGTTAATTGTTCAAAGTATTGTTTTGAAATTTTTTGAAACGGTCCTTTTCCTAGGCCTGCAACTAAAAAAGATAAATGCTATGTGGGCAGCTAAACAAGGTGCTCTCCTGCTGCTTGTTATGACAGCTGAGTTTACATCACCTCACAAAATCGCACAAACGCACAAACACAAACAATTATTTTTTTCAAGATTTAAACTTTGAGAGTGAATACTTAATTGAACCACATGTCATTAACAGGGCTCTCAAGTTCTAAAGACAGGTAAAAGTGACTGTTTTATTTTCATTGGTTGCTGGATTAAATCTTACCCAGATACAAGAGATATTTTTTTTCCTGATTGGCTACTGTGTAGCCCAGCTCTTCTTTCTGATTGGCTGATAAGTGACACCTCGCAGCAGAACTATACCCTATGGTACGTTGCGACTTAAAGGCGTGTCTGAAAGTTGCGCCGTACCATAGGGAAACAATGGTTTTGCGGGCGACGCGTTTCTGAGAGGCGCGTCTTATGTGATTGTGTCCTGAGGGCATCTCGGCCAGCTCATGTTGGCGCTGCGGCACATTAAAACATTAAATAGCCGAGAGTTTTTTTCAGCGTGATAAATACGATGTGTGGCGGGAGTGCGTCAGTTAAGACCGAAATGCCTGACACTTAAGAGCCCTGCATTAACATACCGTAGTCTCTGCTTGTTGTGTCTGTTTGAACATCTTCTGTTGCTAACTTCGGGACTCTTTGGAGTAAATATGTATGCCGCTAATAGGTTTACAGATGCGCTCCTTAGCGCCATCTATCATCGCGGAGTTTGAAAAAGGAACCAACGCTCTTCGGCCCGAATCAGAATTTATTTTGCCGTGAGAAATTGGTTTTGTGGCGTGAGAGCGTGTGTAAACACGCAAAAGCGTGTGTCACACGGCGAAACCGTGAGAGTTGGTAGCTCTGCTGTTGCCTCACAGCAAGAAGGCCCTGGGTTCGAATCCCGGTCTTTCCAGGTCCTTTCTGTGTGGAGTTTGCATGTTCTCCTCGTGCCTGCGTGGGTTTACTCCGGTAAACCCACGCAGTTTTACTACGCTTTTTACTTTGGTTTACTACGCTTCTGTCAGTCAGCCCCAGGGCAGCTGTGGCTACTGATGTAGCTTGCCACCACCGGTAGGACTGTGTGTTTGACTACTGGACTCTGGACTCTGTAAAGCGACTTTGGGTACTTGGAGAAGCGCTATATAAGATTGAAGGTTATTGTTATTATTATATTAAACTCAGCCCTTTAAAACATTTCATACAAGAAGAAGTGAACTGCCTTAAAGCCACTGGCAACATTGTTAAACACACATACTGCATCCTAAATCTGGTTGTTCTGGTGAAATGTTCCCTTTCAAGGGCACACACACATTGAGGATAGCGTCTTCCATTGCTGGTGCATTGGAGGCTTCCTCTCAAAGGGCTACTACACTTTACACCCAAATGCATGCAGGCAAACACACTCCATCACAGTCACCAACGCAAACGTGTGACAAAGCTGAGGGAACCTACTTCCTATTTAACTTGTTTCTGTGCCTTCTGCCTCCTCCTTGGCGTGATTAATGAGGCTCACCCGCCTCACAATCACTCAGGCGACTGCAGGACGGATTGTGTGTGTGTCTGTTGGCGTACAAGTGTGGTGTTCTTCCAGAGCACTGATACTCTGCATCATTAAACAGTAGAGTAAGACAGAAATATATAGAATGGAAAGAAAAAGTATTCAACCCCCCCATCACATTTCTATTTAATAATAAATGATACATTTTCATTTTAGTTTACTGAATACTGCATTCATTGGCGGGTTCTTGTCATTCTCATTCTTGTTTTTAACAATTCATCTTGTTGCTCCCGGTCAGAGGGATGGCTTTGGTATTTGTCCAAACTCACGGATCTCAGGGAGGAAATGCATCCCCGCAAGAACAAACCAACACCAGCTCCTGGCAGGAGGTAAGAAACTGTGTAACCGTAATGTGCTTATGGTTTGAAAATGAAGGCTGGAATTTGCTCCCAGCTCTATTCTGCATCTGTTTCTTCCTTTCTTTCCCCTCCCTCGACGCCTTTCTTCCTCTTTTGTCGAGAAGAGCTGCGAGCAAAGTCGGCTATTAAATCCTTGAATATATGAGGCAGGTAGGGTATCAAGCACTCGTGTAAATGTTCCCATTTTTTGCATTTGAGGGTTTCACTGCAAAAAAGTCCCAAACACAACCCAATTCCAATTTCATCTAGCGGATAATTGTTAAAATTCTATCAATAACCCCCATCAATCCTCCCGCTCGCATTCACGCTCCTTTCTTTATCGCTCATTTGTTTTCCTGAATGACTTGTTCCAGAGAGAAGGAGGAAGGTGATCCATTTATACAATGTACTCTTCTCTCGGCTGCCCCTGCTATTTCTCCATACTAACAGATTAGATGAGCTTTCTTTTCTGAGCTAATGGCTGGGGAGAGGAGTTGAGGGGAAACAAGAGACTGGATACAAGCAGGAATAGTGTTGTGCCTCTGTACATAAACCACCACAGAGCAACAGTATCAAAAGCCATAATAATTTCTCTGCCATGAGGATTCTTGTGTGCCCCTATCCCTCTCCTCTCCTCTGGTTGATAAAAAAAAGCTCCACGCTTACCGGCTTACAGAGAGCGAGCTAAACATAGTTCAGATCTGCTTTATACCGACTGTAGAAGCTGGAAATAATATCCTCTTGTGTCCTTGTGTACGGCCACAATTGATCACACTGACAATGGCACACGCAGTACGTATACCGCATGCATAGGGCCAACGCTGCTCACGAGGCCTGATGATCTGTCTAGACAGCTGACCCTGACAGTTTATGAGAGGAGGAGGTGAGCACCGAGAGCGATACAAATCAAGTCAACTGGGCCGGAATCATGGAGGCCTCGTATGCACACACACACACACACACACACACACACACACACACACACACACACACACACACACACACACACACACACACACACACACACACACACACACACACACACACACACACACACACACACACACACACACACACACACACACACACACACACACACACACACACACACACACACACACACACACACACACACACACACACACACACACACACACACACACACACACACACACACACACACACTCTACATATACTGCTTGAATGACAAATACACACACACACACACACACACACACACACACACACACACACACACACACACACATGATTTCCATTAGTGTGTTGAAACATCTGTTACAGATACTGGGTCAAAAGTAACAAGAAACTGCTTGAAGTCACAGTGTCATACATGTTGACTGTACAGTGTTTTATTAAATGGTTGTTTAATACAAGACTGAGATTAAGACTTAAGGAAAATAACTGAAAGATGACAAATACAAGCGTTACGTCTTTAGGCAGAGTCTGGCATGCCTCGTATTCCGTGTGATAATATTTACTGTTGGATTACCTTGTCATGCCGTAGGTGCATCAGTGATGAAAGCCCAGATGACTGATAATGCATTTTTCTTACCCAGTTGGACATGGAGATATATTAGGTTCCTAATAATTGCTCTGGTGTAATCTTATCTAAATTCAAGTACGCAATTTGTATGCTACTTGACCGGACATGAAGATGTATGCCATCAATGTCAGAGGAGTAAGAGACAGTTTATCAATGAAAGACAAATGGACCGGAACAAGGTGTTACAGGTAGAAATAATAAACCCACGCAGCTCTTTGCCGAGTTTCATGTGACTCATACGTTCATATCAAAGTTTGTTTTTTTCCCACATCCACAGAACCACATCCGAATGTCGAGCGAACCGTTCTACGGAGGGTAACCCGGATGAATGTTTCCGAAAATCAATCGCTGCAATTATGTCGAGAACGCCGTGCTTCGGCTAAAGTACTTTACGGTGACGCTTTCTCCAGCCGCCCTTAATTCCGCGGACACGATATGAGCAGCATTGGGGGAGAACCGCATCCGAACGTCCAACACTTTCTTCGGCTAAAGTGGTTTACTGATGCGCGTTTGATTACTCCAGACCCCCCACCCACAATGCAGGGTTCAATGGCGTAAGTGCAGCGTTCGATTGACACTCATGTGAAATAATTGCTTCGAGTGGCAACAATAGAATTAGGCCAGATTTGAAGAGGCAAGGAATGCCATAAATCCCACTAAGCAACATGCATAGTAAAAGAAAAAACGCTATTGTAAATTATTATTATACACACATATATATATATATATATATATATATATATATATATATATATATGTGTGTGTGTGTGTGTGTGTGGGCCACCCCTGATCTAGACAATGGAGATTATTGAGACTTAATAACCCTTTTCTACTTGTGATATTTCTTTTAAGCATTTGGTAAAAATGCATCTGATCATAATAAAATGAAAGAGACAAAAACTTTTGTTTTGAGTGAAAGATCACAACAAATGTACGAGATGAAAATGCATCAACAGCAGGGCCTGTAGCACACACACGCAAACACACGCGCATGCACGCATGCACGCGTGCACGCACACACACGCACACACACGCTCACATGGAGATTCAGAAACACTAGTTCACTCACAGACACACAAAGGATAAGTGGAGCCACAGGCTCTAAAGCCACAAACAGCAGGAACTTAATTGAAGCAGGCAGGAACCAAAGAATAACCTGAGCTTCCGCTTGCCACGGAGATGGTTACACACACTTCTGAACCAACGGGTCATCGTTATCGAATAGATGCACGAGTCACCCGCTAACACTGTTTTTATGTGACTATCTCTCCCTCTCTCCCTGTGTTTCCCCTTTCTTTCGTTATCAATGAGACACATGCTGGCCGCAAAGCCTAAAACAGGTTAAAATAAGTATTCTCCAGGCGCAAGCTTTAGACTCTGAATAGGAGAAGCTCCGGTGGACTAAGGAGGACGCAATGGTGGAGTGGGGAGACAGCGAGAGAGAGAGAGATAGAGGGATAGATTGAGTGTTTGCATGATGAAAGGAGGTACAATTTGTACCCCAGAGAGTCTTTCTACATCTTTATCATCCACGCTGTGCCCTGGACATGTGGACAAAGATGAATCATCAGAGTAACTGACGGCAGCACAACACTGGCCTGTTTTTATTTTGGCAGATCACTCTAGCAAAATGTATACGAGGTACACATGCAGAGTGTGTGTGTGTGTGTGTGTGTGTGTGTGTGTGTGTGTGTGTGTGTGTGTGTGTGTGTGTGTGTGTGTGTGTGTGTGTGTTGGCTGTTGCCTCCTTCTCTGCCGTCAAGTCGCGCTGCCGCGGTTATCATATAATTGACGATTCTATTTGTCTAATTATTGTTCGGGAGTTTTTGCACCAGAGATTCCCTGAATATCTTGATACCCTTCATTTCACTTTGACATTTAATTGTTACTTGGCATACAGCTTGCCAGTGTACGACACTGTTGATAATATACTTCAATAGGATGTTCTGGCAATGTTTAGATCTGTTAAGAACTAAACATTAATATTCCACTCCAATTTATAACCCCCCAAACAATAAGCGAAAGTAGGGAAATAGATTAAAAAGCTGTTTCAAACAATTATGTATGTTGTGGAAATGTTTTTAGAAACAGCACTTGCTTTATACTGAATGTCTGTATGCCAATGAATGTCATTTATTGTTTAGAGATGCCGTATTTTCGATGGTTTCAGCCCATTCCAATTTCCGATTTTTTCAAACTTTGTATTTATTCCACAAACAAAATGATCCAAGATTACTTTTAGACCATCCGTGTTACGGTTATAAATAATAATAATTTTACTAAATAGCCTGAAAGCATTACCGTGAAAGCTTTCCTTCAACATCAGCTGTGTGCTCCATTATAAGCAGGACACAGCAAATTACAATATTAAAAGTGCCTGATGACTTCAGTTGTTCAACATGTTGTCGTTCAGTTGTAGCAAAGCACAAACTTCCTGTTGTCTTCTCCTGCTGAACCTCCACACCAAAAGCTCTCTGTGCGGGACGTCACAGTCTGTGCCGTTGTGTGGCGTTGAACCCCCCATACGTGTGTTCATCTGACCTCCAAAACAAATCTAAACTAGAATGGGCACTCGGTAGAGCGCATACCTTCGCATATCACAAGATTGGGCATTGCATTATGAACATAAAAATTGACTGTGCTATGGTAAAAAGAAGATGTTGACCTTTCCATGACCTTGACCTGTGACCTGATCAATCGCAGAATCGAATCAAATGGTCCCCGGATAATAACCAATTATCCCACCAAATGTCATGCGATTGAAAGAAGATTTTGACCTTTTCCTGACCTTGACCTTTGACCCGGTCAATCCCAAAATCTAATCAAATGGTCCCCGTATAATAACCAATAATCACACCAAATTTCATGCGATTCGGTTTAATACTTTTTGACTTGTGCGAATAACACGCACACATACAAATACACGGCGATCAAAACATTACCTTCCACATTTTTAATGCAAAGGTAAAGATGAGACCAGTTTTATTTAGTTTGATAATGTGCTTGATCAACATTTACCAATTAGTTTGGACAGTTGGACAAAGTTCTCTACTTTAAACCATCATACTTTCTGAACACAGCTCAACTTTTCGTGGAGCTTGTGTATGCCTGCGCATCTCATTGATTAATGCAAAAAAAATAGACAATTAGACCAATAGGAACAAAGTTGTGCTTCATTCAAACACTGAATTATAAAGGATATGTTGTGATGTGTAACATCGGACAGTCAGAAAGTGAGGAATTAGACATCTGCATGAATTAGATTATTCTATTAATCTTCTACTCAACCATGATGCATCTGGAACAACTGGCTGCAGCGATTCATCACACATGAATCAATGAAGACTTCAATTGCAATTACAAGAACCAGACAACAGTGTAAATAAGCCTGCATTAACTTATTGAACATAACAGATCGGTGCCCTCTTTAGTTAATGATGGCCTTCATGAACAATGTATCAACACTAATCCATAGCTGCCTCTTAGACAGTTTAGACGACACATAAAACAAAAAGTCAAAGTAAAGTAGTGAGGGAATTGTGCTGCGATAGGTATAAATTAATAAAGTGACTGCATGCATACTAATAAGCTGTTCACTTTATTGTGGTTGTGAATGCAGCAGGTCGACCACACATCCACAACACGGATTGGAAAACATGGTCATTGGCATCTGGGGAAATACTAGTAATTTACATATTTACTTATTTACACGATTTTACGACTAGTAAAGATGTGTATCAAATTTCCAAAAATGACACTGCTGTTAACCATTACATTAAAGTGATGACCCCACGCCGAGCTGGACATATCTAAATAAATGATGGTTTGTTCATTAGGTAACAATCCTAGATATCTAATGTATTTTTTAATGCTAGTTTATTTACAACTGTAAATTGATCAGGGAATAATTATGACATTTAAAAAAACTTACACACTAAGGGCCATTAGTTAAAAAAAGGGGAACAGTTACAGTAAGAGCATTTTGACAGAGCTCTTCTTTTGATACCGTTCAGTATGGCTTTAAATTATGGCCATTTTTAAACAAAGACCTACTAAATACACAAAAACTGAAACATTGTTTGAAGATTCGACCCACAGGTCAACTGTTTATGTCTCCCTCACAATACAGAGGAAGAAAAGAGAGAAAGGGAGGAAGAGAACTTCTTTCTCTTCATGAGCAGTGGCCCACATCTCACAGCTGCTCGTGGCAGTTTAAAACATCTTAATATTTAGGCCTATGGACAAATGAGTATATAGATAAGACTATAACCAATGCTCAAATATATTCCTAAAATAAAACACCTGGATTAGTCGAGTGGGCCTAACGCTCTCATGTCAGCACCTTGGACAGCACACGACCGCGTCAAGTGCAAACAGTACGAGAATAACTCTGAGGCCTAAAAGTGATGCATAATGAAGAATAGGGTATTATTATTTGTCTAGTTATCCTGATGTTAAATTACATTCAGCTCAGCCCAAACTTGAAAACGGCCTGTTCAACCCAGAGAGCGCACAGGGACAACTCAATTCCGTTCTGGTGTTTTTATTTCCTTGCATGAAATAGGGATTGGAACAGGAATAGGGGTTGGAATAGCTGGAATAGTTCGGAATAGTTTGGAACAGTTCGGAATAGTTCGGAATAGGTTGATAACCTTGACCAAAACAAAAGGAGTAGGTTAATTTCAGCTTTAAACAATGATCATTTACCATAATTAAACTACACATTTACTGAACAAAGCAAAATCATAACCAGAAAATAGCAAACAAATGATTGCTTTAACAATATTTGAAATGAACATAAACCATACCAGTTGTGTCTGCAGTTGAACATGAGCTGTGCTTTGTGGAGAAGAGCAAAGAAGAAGGAGCTAACCTAAAACCAAACATTTTATACCCATGAGGCGTCCACTGGTAAACTTGGTCCCCCCAGAACCATGGGTTGTGCTTAAAGGTTCCCCTTTGCCTGTGTTTGCTTAGTTCTGCCCCCTTCAGGCTTTGAGTTGCTATCCGTTTCAGCCTGCTCAACTTGACACCTCCCACTTGACCTCCTGGTTCTTGAACCCAAGGAGGCCACAGCATCTTAGCGTTGGGCAGGTTTGGTTTAAGTTGTCGTTCCGTTATTTCAGTTTTGTTCTTCAATTGGAAGTAGGACGATGATACGTCGGACATCCCTGTGAAGAACAGTAGCTGAGATTTTGGTTTTGAGTCCCTTTGTCTTCTGCTTTTGAGCAGGCTTCATAGATGGGACGGGGTAACTTGGAAAAGTTCTGACGTGCACATCTCTGACGATGCCCTTCTTGTCAGCGTTGGCAAGAACAACTCTGGCGAGCCTATATTGACCCCTTAGGGCATTTTGATCCGCCAGCCAGACAACATCTCCAACTGCCACATTTCTTTGCATTGTGTGCCACTTGCTCCTCACAAATAGGTTGGACCCCGCTAACTGACTCCATTTCCTCCAGAATCGGTCAACCTCTGTTTGGATAGCACTCAACCTTTTGTAGGGGTAGCTTTTAAAGTCAAAGCTTCCAGGATCTCCTCTGGGTCCAGTCCGTCCAAGCAGAAGGGAATTTGGGCTGATGTAGTCTATGCAGTCTTCCCGGCTCTGCACCCTGGCATCAATGGGTCTTTCGTTGGCAAGATTTGCGGCCATGAACAAGAACATTTGAAACTCACTCCATGTGAAAACTCCTTCTCCTCCCAGGTTTTGCAAGGCCCGCTTCACAGCACGAATAGCTGCTTCTGCAGCTCCATACCGATGAGGTGAATCTGCTAGGTGGATTTTCCAACTCCATTCTGTTCCATGCTTTGAAGCTTCATTCTCAAGCTCGGATTTATCCAATTGCTCCAGGAAAAGGTAGAGTTGTTTGAGGGCCGGTCTGGCTCCAACAAAGTTCTTTCCCGGATCTGACCACAGTTTCTTCGGATGCCCTCTCAGTGCTGTGAATCTCTGGTGGGCCAATAGGAAGCCTTCAGTTGACTGGTCACTGACAACATCTGTGTGCATAGCTCTGGATGCCATGCAGCAGAAGACAATTCCCCACACCTTGAGCTTGACTTTCTTTCTCACCTCATCCTTAACTTCATAAGGTCCAAATAAGTCCACCGTTGTGTACTCAAATGGCTTGGCTGGTGTTATCCGCTCTAATGGAAAGTCACTCATGATCTGCTGCCGTTTCAGCCTGCTCAACATGACATTATTCCTTATTTGATGTGCTACTACTTATGTTTGTGGTAATGCATGTATATTAATAAAAAACGACTTGAATGACGATTTGGATATTACCATGGCAACAGGCGCCGCTTCGAAGCGTTCAAGTCCACCTTGAATAGGGTCTTTAACCCTTTAAACTCAGGTTCTGTACTCTACTGTGTTTCAGTCCCCAGAGTCAATGCAGCGCTCACCTCTCTTCACTGAACCATACAGGTGTGTTCTGTCGTTCCATACCAGAAGCTGCAGTTTGATTAACGTTAGTCATAGATATCCTTCCATATCTCTAAAGATAACAACTCCAATCTGTTTCGTACATCTGGATAAATATAGATAGATAGATAGATAGATAGATAGATAGATAGATAGATAGATAGATAGATAGATAGATAGATAGATAGATAGATAGATACTTTATTAATCCCCGAAGGGACATTTGTCATCACAGTAGCAGCAATAAATAAACTAAACACACGAGAATAAAATATAAAATATAAAAAACAGGGATGAAAGATTTAGATATAGATATAGATAAAATATAAAATACAAAATAAAATAAAATATATACAGAATGCAAAGTATGTGTATGTGTGTAGTGTAATTGGAATGTGTGAAGTGAAGATCAACATAGTGTAAATATGAATGTGTACAGTGATAATTATTATATTATTATTACAGTTATTGCAATATAAATAAATATAATGTGTAGTACATGCATTGGATATGTGTCACACAAAAAGGAAATGGTAATTGTAGGTAGATTTGACATTTCATCTAAAGCTGTCTCCGGCGCCCTGTTGTCGTACCCAAGTACGGAAACCTCTCTCCCCTTTTTCCGAGGCAGCTCCATCCTGTAAAAATAACCCTATATTACCAGTATTAAAGCCTATTGTGATCAACACAAAGAAACACAGCCGCAGCTTCACAATTCAGAGGACATATTGAGAGCAAAGTTAGACAAATACAGGACTCTGTGTCCTCCGGTCTCCGAAATATTTTTACTCTGTTATGTAACATGTTGGCTTCTACAATAGATGTGTGGGAAGCATCACAGGAATTAGTTGCAACGTCTTCAGCCAATAGTCAATCTTCTGGAGACTCACCTTAAATGTATCTTCAACAACTTCAGCCATGCATAAAATAAGCTGTAATGTTATTGTATGAACATGAACAGCTGTGTGTGTGTGTGTGTGAGTGTGTCTACTCTATCATAGTTCTGATTTATTAGATACCATGTCATTTCATTCTTTATTTTGTGTTGCTGTATTAAAGCTAGTTTCAAAATTGTGTACAAGCGTTTAAATGTCTCTGCCTATGTTTTATGATGTATAAATAACATTCTTAGACAGATTTTTGGAAGTCTTATTTAAAAACATGTTAAGAGTGATTTGCTGTCCTGGATACTTGTCATGTCTATTCATATCATAAGCATCCGCTGCGTCTCTCAGTCTGCAGGAAGTGGAGGTGTATAAGGAGAATTAACATTTCTCTCTTATATTTTGTAGCTTATATTCTGACTCAGTCAAGGACCCATAATCATCATCATCCAAAATCACAGACGTCTGAACCTGTCAGACTCTGTTGAGTCATCATTTAACAGCTGAGCAAGGGCCTCATTACATGCTTGATTTCCTTTGTGCAGTCGGGAGTGTGAGGTGAAAATTCCCAAAAGATTGCACAGCTTTAGCGCCCAGCTAAATCGGCACAAATGAGACCCCAAAAAGAAACTGGGTAACTCTCAATGTACCTGCAAAGGCTGCAAT
The DNA here is from genome assembly GCA_036178185.1 of Liparis tanakae. NCBI lineage: Eukaryota > Metazoa > Chordata > Actinopteri > Perciformes > Liparidae > Liparis > Liparis tanakae. Next base: position 8,657,404 of record CM070094.1, on the reverse strand, counting down.
GCACCCTTCACTGCACTAGCAAGCATATTTCACCGCTCCTGCATGTTGAAAAATGTAAATGAGATATTATGCATTCATGTTCCGATTCCCAAGGTTCAGCGTTAAGACGGACTGAAATCATTATCGTCTTCAGAGTTGGTGACTGAAGTCGAGGGCCGTCACACTGATCACGGCGGCTGTGGTTGGGGACCGTAACTTTGGGTATCGTGAGGATTCTTTTGATACAGATATCAATACTGATACTGCGTCACACACTCCGCCGCCTCCTGGATCGTTTTCACCCCACATGCCTGTTTTCCAACTCTTGTGTCATTTCAGACCCCGTTTACACGATGAGGAAACGCATATGTTTTCATGCGTTTTGGCCTTTCATTTACACAAAAACTGAGGTTTTATCATAGAAAATCATCATTTCTAAAAACTCCAGCCAAAGTGGTGATTTCTGAAAACTCTGTTTTTGTGTTTGCGTGTGAACGAGGTCAAACTGAGTTTTAGGTTGTCAGAGGTCACAGTGTGCGACTAAAAATGCTTCACGTCATGTGAGCGTCCTATGCGGACGTATGCGGACGGCGTATTCATGCGGGTTCATATAAACAGAAACTTTTTTGAAAACAACCCTGTGTGTACAACGTTATTTTTGAAAATAGAGGGGCGGAAATATTTGTTTCTGTAAATACCGGCTATGTGTAAATGTGGCCTCAGATCCCCTCTGATCCCCTCAGATCTCCTCACCTTAGTTCTCCACGCCCTCCTCACCTGCAGCACATCCCCTCATCAGTCCCTCACCATTCAAGCCCTTCCAGTTGCACCTGCTCCCTACCAGACAGTCCTGTGTGTTACAGTCAAGCTTAATCTGTCAGTTCTGACCCTAACTTCCTGTTTTCAAATTCCCTCCCTGACCCTTCTTTTGTTTTTGTTCCACTGTGACTGATCTCCCGCTTCTTGATCCTGCCTGACTGTCTCTGTGTCGTGCTTTTGGCTTCCTGTGCTATTAGTAACCGTTAAATGGTACTTATTGATATCAATACTCTTATTGTTGCTACTTCTGTCAAATTCATTGAATGTATTTTAACTTTAAATATGTCCTTCTGGTCAGATTACATCTATTGCATCTGTCCATCCTGGAGAGGGATCCTCCTCTGTTGCTCTCCTGAAGGTTTCTTCCTTTTTTTCCCCCTGAAGGAGTTTTTCCTGGTCCGATGTGAGGTTTTGGGGCAGGGATGTCTATGTGTACAGATTGTAAAGCACTCTGAGACAAAGTTGTAATTTGTGAAACTGGGCTATGCAAATAAACTGAATTGAATTGAATTGAACTGAATTTGGTGATGTTGGCAGGTCTTCAATGGAGTGAGTCAGCGACCCACACGTGATCATTTAAGTGGGTCCCTATACAAGATGTGGTTTTAAATAACTCGGAGTGTTCTATTCACATTGAAAATGTAGCCTGGAAAAAAAATCACATGAATTAATAATTGTTGTTCTTTTTTTTCATCAGATAGTACGAGTCAGAGGGCTGTAAGGAGAGGAAGTGAGATGTGAGGAGTTTATCTGCAGCACAGAGCGGCTCCAGACCTTTCATGCACCAGATGGACCTTTCTCTGAAGTGTCAAATTACGTTCATCTTTGCCGAAGTGTATACAACGATAGTTCAGTTCATCTTTCGAAGCTTTTGATTCTAAGTTGATGAGTTGTGAAGAAGCCTCACTTGTTGTCTTTTCACACATAGTGAAGAATTTGTATTCATGTTTTTTTCCACACAGGAAATGAGGACTAATATATTGAATACCTATGGTATTTATTTTAAACATCATGGTACTGTAATTTGTTCGTAGAGACTCATCTTGGAAACTCAATTCAAAGCACAACATATTAGGCTAGATAAAAATAGACGAAGGACATACTGTTGAGGAATAAAGAAGCATACTCCGATAACAAGAAGTTGGGGGTAACAGCACAAGGAGGAGGAGACAGGAGGCTAAGAAAAGCAATTTCCACTAAGAACGGCAACATGATGAACTAACATTGTAAAATCCTTAAAAGCAGTCGAGGTTGTGTCGTATTTGTTTCAATAAACATATTGCATTTAGATTCAAGCAGCTTTTGTCATACTGCACTGGTCTTTGCTGTTTCTGTCATATTGCTAAATATGTATGCATGTTTAATGTGTCAACATAAATTGTAATATAGAGAGGAAAAAAGTTGGAATTGAGTTTGATTAGTAATGTTATACTTTTGCAAGTATTAATTATAAACACACTGGTTGTTGGGAACAGCACAAACGTTAGCGACACAGTGGGGGGGGCATGAGAAGCTAACATGGCTAACACTAGCCGACTTCCTCTCTCCTGGAGAAGAGGGGGGGGCAATAGATTTGAGCAGGTGTGAGGGATTTTTTCATCTCTCAGTGTTCCTCTCAAGCCCGAGGCTGGTTCCTTATTTCCCCCCAAAAAGTGGGTAGTCGATCATGTTCAAAACTGTTAAGGAGAGAGTATGGTTACAGTTATTAAGTTATACATCTCCATTTAATCGAAATAACAAATCCTATTTTCAACAATCTGGTTGAGATGACTCATCAAAAGTGTTTTTGTGCAATTCAAATTGACTGTAACAAAAATTAAAAAGATGTGTGTATGCCTCGAGGAGGATGAAGAGTTGGTTGATCATGCAGGCGACATAACCAACAGCAACTCTGTCGCGGCTCATTCATTTTGAAAGAGCAACGGGCGATTATGTAATGTCATCGCTGGCTTTAACCAAAGGTGTCACAGTCTCTGAGACTTACCTTTCAGTTGTTAGGGCTGACGCCACAGAGAAAAGAAATAGGAAGAGAGCTGCAGACACTGGCACGGCAATACAGAAAGAACAGGGTTATGTAACGCCATAGCAAACTATTTTCGACTAATGTTTCATCATTGGTCTCATTTGAAAATCCATCAACATCCCTTAAAAATAGTCGATATAGCTCCATTCACTGAGAAAAATGTAACATTAAATCTGCAAAAATATTATGAATAATATATATTTTTTGAGCCATTCTATCTCAAGAAAATAAGAATCTGCTTTTTTTAGGAAAACAATTTTTTAAGTGGAATCTACGAAACGCAGAGAATACGTGAAAGAGTGAAGGAAACAAAGACGTCCATATACATACCAAAGAATGAACAAATATAAACTCATACATATACATATATATATATATATATACATACATGTATGTTTTCATTTGTATTTCATTTGTATTTATTTGTACTTTCTACTCAAACATATTGTTGATTCATCTTGAACTACTAGACTTGTGGTAATGATTAAGATATTTATTTATATGTCCTCTGCTCTGTGGCTCAATCTATAATTCTCACACAATAAAACTCACACACACACACACAAATGTGTACAAATCCAGATTCGGAAGTAGCAGAAGCCATATGGCAGGTTACTGGCCTGCATAATTGGCTTAAACAAGAAACGTTGTGTAGTGTGTAGTGTGTAGTGTGTAGTGTGTAGTGTGTAGGCGGCCTTTCCTCTCAGTTGCAACAACCCCGTCGATAATCATGCAGCAAATGAGCCTGCTGTCACTGCTTTGGTCCCCTGACACAGCTGCTGCAGCCGAGAAAGCCCTGCAGGCCCACACACACACACACATACACACACACACACACACGCACACACACACAAGCACTGACTTCCATACAAACACTACATGCACCACACACACTCTGATGTGTTTCTACCTTTGTTTTTGTTTCCATGTGGTCGGTTAACGATGTCATTCAGGTGCCCGTTTCAGTTCCAGATTTTAAAGAGAACGATTAGTTGAACGTCGTTATGGTTATTGGATTTAAAAGATCAGAACATCTTTTCGTCAGAAATGATCAGCCAGTAAACAGCAAAAGTCATTTCTGGAGGCTTTTGATTTGTTTAACAAATCTAGAGGTGCACAGAGGTACTTTGACTGTAGTAACTGGGCAGACTTTGCCTCGTCATATGTTAGATGAAACCCACGTTCTCCAACAATTTGAAACTCTTTACAGTGTAATATCAACAAAATGTATGTCTTCTATATCTCTTATCTTTAGAATCAACACACGTTTACAGCACATACCTATAATGGGAATTGCTACGGATCAACAAACACCAACACGTCTTTCATCAGTGAGCAAACTCATTCTTAATGTTCTCGTAAAACTAAAAGTAACAAAAGTAAAGACGAGTGACTCAGCAGCAAATCTAAACTCACTAAATGTCAGGTAATAAAAACATGGAGGGACATCAATAGCAGTAATTATGGTATTATACTGTATATCATAGGAACCCACAGTGCCGTAAAGAAGGTGTTATTTATCTTATGGGCCGACTGGGTGCTGCTACATATGGTAAACAATCTCAAAAGAGTAATAGAGCAATAATAATTAATGGTGATGTAGATATAAGGAAGAACCTGTGGTCCGCTGTACTGCACTTAGTAAATAGAGTGGGTAGGACCATTTAGTGGATATAGGCTTATAGTTGCTTGATGTCCTCATCTATAAAATCCACACGTTCTATATGTTTATTCCAATTAATTCCAGGTATTTTGATTGATATTTCTTCGATCCTCCTGATGAAAATGTTTTTAATGTGTATAAGCTCTCACTCCTTCATTCAAATAACAAAGAGCCTTGTTATTCTAAAAATATTGTTTATTTGAGTTGCATTGGTGGATATTATCTTAAATTAACGATCTAATTTCCTCTTCAGTTCCAAACCGTTGTTTACAGAAAGCCCCTGCAGATGGAAATCGTGAGGTCTGTTGGGTTCACATCATGCCGACTACAGGAGCAGCAGATAAGCCATGGGGACCGAAGGAGGAGAGGAAGAAATGAGAAGAGAATGGTGGCAATATTACGCTTTTTCAGTGTGCTGATATTTTCTTCCAAGCAAAAATTATGCGATTATGTTTAATATTTTGAGTGTCGGTGTAGGAGGAGAAGAGCAGAGATACAGAGTGGGCCGCCTGGAAGAGTCATCGGTGGCATCAACATAGTAGCCTGCCATCTGCTTCCTGTAAGCGCCCGGCTAAATGTCTTGCGTTGTACACATGCTAGTCCAGTAGCGAAAGGCAGAAAGACACTGAGTGGGCAACATGAGCACTAAACCGTACGTTCACACAAAACTATGCCAACTGTTAACATCAACAGCCTATAGTTCAAAACATACACAAAATAGACAAATTCAAAATTGATTATGTGGTCGGTATTTGGGAAGACGGCCGAGCAGTGGAGGTTCAAATGGCAACTCTCTGTGAAGACGTGAACCCATATCGGTACAATCTCTGCTAACACACAAACACACACACACACACACACACATACAGAGAGACACAGAGACACAGAGAGTGGAATAATACTCTGTGTGGGATGACAAATGTGAATCACCATGCACACCGTCCTGAACTGAGTGTGAGGATGGTGGAGGACGAGTGAGGATGCTGCACTGCTGCCGAGTCCGCACAACGCCTCCAGGGCTCTGCTTTTGTGAATGTGCCTACAAACATGTTATTGGCAGTGTTCCAAGGTGCGGAGGCCAATGAGGGATCACGTCCTCCTGACAACTGATGACTCCTCCTAGATGGTCGGAGCACATGTGGGGGCTGTGAGGATACAGCATGAACCTCGTCAGCCGGCCCCAGTGACGCTCCCCACCGGCAGTTGAAAAGAAGCGACAAGGGGACTCCATGTGCATCCATACCCGGAACACGGGAGTCAGATTGTGTGACGAAAACCGGACATTTATCGGATATTTTATCATAGGCTTGCATTCCAGTGTCATTGGAGTAATTCGAAAACAAACGATATTAACTTTGCTCTCTTCTATCTGTCTCTCAAGATCAATGGAGTGCTTTGGGTTGCATGTGTGAAACAGCCAAAATGTCTCATTCCTCATAAGGTCTGCACTCATCACTCATTCGACAATAGGCATGTTTAGGACAAAAATGATCACTCGCTTCTTATTCACATTTCCCATCCCGCTACAGAGGAAAGCAAACCGAGCCAAGAGCTCACAAATGGTCTTCTCCTCCCCCCAGGGACTGACCTAAAGGAGACAGATTTCTCAATCCAAGTGCCTGATGGACAGAAATTGAAATTCTGAGGCAAGGCGGTAATGTCCACAGAAACACACACACAAAAACCTGCAATGCAATCAGTCTTTGAAATTGAGAGTTTGTGGCGTAGTGTGTGGAGCATTAACCATATCTACAGTACTGCTGGGTTACAGTAACCTGTGTTGCACCTTGTCAGAAGACTTAGAAACTAAGATGGAGAGCAAAGCCATTATCCTGGCTCTAAGTGATTCGGAGGTTCAATACAATTCATTTTATATAGCCCAACATCACTAATTACAAATTATCCTCATAGGGCTTTAAAGTCTGTACCCATACGACATTTCTGACCTTTTGACCTCACATCGGATCAGAAAAAACTTCCAAGAAATAAAAAAATAAAAAAATCACGAGTAAAAAAGGGAAGTGACCTTGAGGAGAGCAACAGAGGAGGATCCCTCTCCAGGATGGACAGAAGACATTGATGTCATGCAAAGTATAACAGGAAGTTGCAGGTTATTTATGTTTTATGTCTTTAAGACATGCTTGAATTTTAGTGAGCTGGTTGGTCTCCTCTGGTTTTATCGATGGATATAATCGAGTATCATCTGCATAACAATTAAAGCTTATGGAGTGTTTCCTGATCATATAGCACAGAACCTTGTGGAACTCCGTGACTAACGTTGGTGGTTATCGAGGCTTCATCGTTTACAAATACAAACTGAGATCCTCGGTCTGATAAATAGGATTCAAACCAACTTAGTGCGGTGCCTGAAATGCCAATCGATTGATCCAGTCTCTGTAATAGGATGTTATGGTCAATGGTGTCGAATGCAGCACTAAGGTCTAACAAGACCAGTCCAGAGATGAGTCCTCTATCAGCACTAAGGTCTAACAAGACCAGCACAAAGATGAGTCCTTTATCTGATGTCATTAGGAGGTCATTTGTAATTTCCACCAGTGCTGTCTCTGTGCTGTGGTGTTTTATAAATCCTGACTGAAACTCCTGAAATAAACTATTATGATGTAGAAAGTCACACAACTGGTTTGCACCTACTTTCTCAAGGATCTTGGAGAGGAGAGATCGGTCTGTAGTTAGCCAACACCTTTGGGTCAAGTGTGTGTATTCTGTGCATTTGCAAGTTAAACACAATCTCTGTAGTGACAACAGATTAATGCACAAAGAAATTGTATTTTTATTTTGTAGTTTCAAGTCTTAAAACCGGGTGGATGAAGGCCAGTGTGTTCGTCCAAATTTGCATCCCCGGTTAAAAACGGCAGGGCGTCCCGGGGAATGGTGTAGTCGGCCATGTTGGGGAGCCCGGACACCACGCAGCAGCTCAGGGCACTGCGGAAAATGTCCATGTCACAAGCCTCCGTCCACATATTAGCCGTCGCGTCGTAGCTCTCGACGTTGTAGCAGGTGCTGTTGCCGTTGTAGCCTCCGACAACAAAGATCCGATCGTCGAGCACTTCGATGCCGAAGTTGCTGCGGGGAGTCAACATGGGCGTCACTTCGTGCCAGCTGTTGCTGTCGGGGTTGTACACCTCAGCAGTGCACAGACGGTTATTGCCGTCGAATCCGCCAACCTTTGGGACAACGAGTAAAATATGTGGTTCATCGGTTGACTGTTGACTAAACGTCACACAAGTTGCCGTGTCGCCGTTTCACGTGTACTTACCGCATAGACACAACCTGCATATGCAATGACGCCATTTCCGCTGCGCCGACTGTTCATGAGGCTGATCATCGTCCACTGGTTGGTCTCCGGTATGTAGCATTCAGCCGTTTGCAGGCATTCGGACCCATTGAACCCCCCACAAATGTAAACCTGGGGGGAACAGGAGGGGTTTTAACTAAACAATCACTTTTCCTGGCCAATTACTCAATTGACCTCGACATAACTGCACACGGTCCCTGCACAAGGTAAACCACAGGTATACATTGACTCTGTGCCCTTAAATAACTCCCAGACACTCTTTCTCTTGAACCCACCCTGTTGTGCAGCGTTGTGCTGCTGGCGTCGCTCCGGTGCTCTTGCATCGGCGCGATGAGACTCCACTGGTTGGCCTCGGGCCTGTAGCGCTCGGCGGTGTTGAGTCTCGCGTGCCCGTCGAAGCCGCCCATGGCGTAGATGCATCCGCCCAGCACGGTGACGCTCACGTAGCAGCGGCGGTGGGTCATGGGGGCGGCCTCGTGCCAGACGCGCGTGCTCAGGTCGAACCTGCGCACGCTGCTGAAATGCTCCGTCCGGTCGAAGCCGCCGATGCAGTAGACGCTCCCGTTGAGGGCCACGGTGCCGTGGTAGGCGCGGGGACGCTCGCATTCGTCCGTCACGTTGAGCCAGAAGTCGGCGCGGATGTCGTACGCCTCCATGCTGTTGGTCGGATTGCAGCTGCTCCAGCCTCCGATGGCCAACAGGATGGCGTTGGGCAGGCGAGGGCGGGCGAGGGGGTTGCTGAGATCAGCAACAGAGGGCCCTCCCGTCCTGACGTGACCTATGGCTTCAAGGGCACCCTGGGCGATTGACATGCACTCAGTGTTTCTAGTCACCAGCTGATTGGACAGAACCGTGAGCCGCATGTAGTCCAAACTCGTCAAGGCCAGTCGCACCTAGACGGAGAGAGATGGGACAGGAGTGTTGAATTGACTCGGGATGACACCATCCGCCAGATGCTGAAGGTTCACGTCCAAACAAAGAGACAGAAGGCCATCGTACCTTTGACAGGAGCACCGCCACGTGGGCTTTCCGCTCCCCGGGCGCGTGGTGGATCCAGCGAACGACGGCCTCGAAGGCGACGCTCTCGTTTCTCACGTTGAGATCGTCTCTCTGGAGGAGGTCGACGAGTTGCTCCAGGGGCAGCTGCAGGAACTCTTCGTGGCGAGCGACCTCCTCGAAGTGGTCGGCCATGTAGCGGTGGGCCCTGCGCCGCAGTTCCGCGGGGATGACGACGTCGGCGAACAGAAAGATGCCGATGCAGTTCTCCGCTCGGAGCTGCTCCCCGAGGAAGTCGCAGCAAGCCTGCACGACGTCCGTCACGCCGAGCTGGTCCGCCAACAGCAGCAGCCCCTGCACGTTTTCCGCAGTCACCGAAATGGAGCCGGTGTACGCAAACTCAATGATGAGCCGCATCATGTCGGAGGACACACCTTGTATGACGTAGATCTTCTTGTCTGGACCGCACCAGGGTCCGAAGAGAGTGCTGACGGTTTAGGGGAACACAAAAGTAAAGGGTTGGAAACAGACTTCAGATCTCGCTTCTCACATTGTTAACAACGACGATGTTTTCAATAAACGTGAATAAAATCGACACACAACCCCTTTTTGTTTTAGGGCAATTATACAATACGTTCACCACCGGACATCAATCAGAGTGTAACTCGCAGTGAGAATGTTTCAAATATTTAATGTTACATTTTGTATTTCTTTTTTTTTCTTTTTTAAATCTCAATTCATCTCAGTGTTTAGGAGCTGTGAAGAGCTTCTCCGTTGTATTTGTGCGTTAAATCAACCATCTTAATTTGCATTAAAGTAATCTGGTCACTTTTCTGAACATACGCAAATTACTCAATGCAACTGACTACACTGCATTGATTTGATTGAAGCACGTTACTATGGAGATGGGAGAGTACCGTAGCATTCAAATAAAAATTATTATAATAATAATAGTTATAACATTACATTACATGTCATTTAGCAGACGCTTTTATCCAAAGTGACTTACAATAAGTGCATTTTAACCTAGAGTACAAACTAAGAACAACAAGAATACAGAAAGTAACATTTCCTCAACATAGTCAAACTACACAAGTACCATAATAAGAACCATTTAAGAGCCACTGAAGGGCAAATCTGTGTTTTAATCCAGATATAGCATATAACACTTCATGTAAGTTGATATTTACTGTTGATTATACATTCACAAGCTTCAGAAAACCAACTCACAGGAAGTAGGGGCTGCATTCACACAGGATGATCCTGTGGATGTCAAATGCCACGTCCTGCACCTTGATGACCGCGTCACAGAATTGTCCCTCCAGACGAAGAGTGTCAAACACTGAGGGCTTGTGCGAAGATTTGGCCTGGTCGCTCATCTTGATTTCCTTGAGTCCGAGAGTTTCTTGATGGTTGACTGGTGTCTTGGGTCTCAAAGGGTGTTTTGAAACCAGGGAGATAATGTGAGCTCACTTCCTGGAAGCTGCGAGAATTCTAGAATTCTCGTTTCATCGCTGATCAACTGACATCATCCACAAGTCAACCTGCAAACAGGTTAATGCATTGACATATGCATTATTTATGGCTGCTATTTAAAAAAAATATGTTTTACATCCAGCCGACATCAGTCTGACAGTCGAGGTGTTTGGTTTCACCAAAGAGGCAAAAGAGTTCACGCTGCTTCGATGAGAAACTGGGGTCTGACTGTGAGAATTGTTTCATTAATTTAGTAAATGTTTGAATATTTTACCGATCCAAGGTGAGGAACTCGCATTTCCTCCTCATTAAGAAGTAAAAGTATTCCTCTACGGGCTATAGTAGCCTTTTAGAGGTCTGATGTAATCAATAACGGCTTGTATGGCATTCAAATGTATAACATGAATGATGCTTATTATCTCCTTTATGGTGGTTCTTAAAATACATTTAAAAAAACATTTGATAGGACTTTTTTATATCGATAACCCTTGTGTGAATATGTTCGTTCATGTTGACTTAAAGAAGTTAGTGTCTGAAGCCAAATGAACAGACATCCTATAATAAATTAAGTTACACTTAAATTAAGTCAGTTTCGGACATTGTTATGTATCTGAATTGCAATTAAACGCTCGCATAATGTCATGTGACTACAACATTAGAGTTAACTCCATGCATGTCATCTGACTTGATGAGCCATAATGCATGCCATACATGTGTTATACATTTATTTTATAATAATTAATCATTAATTACAACTTGGAAAGGCTGCCTTCGGTCAACTAATAATGACAATGCAACTTTGACAGAGCACGTTTCAAACGTCGATACCATGCAGGAGGTAATGGTGAGCTGGAATGTCTGGGAGGCATGATTTGAATAGTTAAACTGGTGAAGTGTACAAAGGATGACCTGCTCCAGTCCTGTAACGACATTGTACAATATAACAGATTACCATGTTTGACATTTACGTAATAATTTTAATTTTTTAAATTTTTTAAATTTTAAAAAATCAAGCTATTTCATCATCCATTTAGTAAGAGTCCTGTAATGTATATAATAAATTCCATGGCGGCTGACTCCACCTGATGAAGAACATTGTGACCAATCAAAAGCTCTGTGCTGCTTAATAGACTTTATAACTGGAGCATGTCAGTCATTTGGTTTTCAGGAATATCACCACTAAAAATAAAACTTGCAAAAGTATAGATTAAGAACAATAAAGAATGACGAAGAAAAGATTTGTTTAGGTAATCCAAATTAAAACAAATATATGTTCTAAGTTAGTTCTGGACATAAAACGACAATGCGTTCAGTTTTAAAACAAACTGTTCTACCATCCTTCAACAAACAAGCAAAACAATTCAGAGGGATGAATGCTTTAGTTTAATAAACAAGTTGAATGTATTATTGGTTTAGTTTGATATCACTCTATAGATCCATCATTTGTTAGTTTATCTTCTATATTTTTCTGTTGGTACAATCTGGACCCTGATTGGTCAGCGTGAGACATGGTGTAAAGGAGTTTTCTTTATTAATAGTTTTCTGTAGGGGTCCATTCATATTTGTACCTAAAGTATACTGAAGTAGCAAATCACATGACATGGTTAGGCGACTGAGACTGAAAATGTCTACTGTACTTAATATCTTGTAAAACAATTGCCACAATAATATTGTCTGTTTACAAAATAAGATTTTTAAAAAGAGTTATAATTTAAGTTATCCCCTCTCAAATCAATTTATAAGATACCTTTCTCAGATGGCCTGACCTTTTCGAAATGTATTAATTTAGATGAATTCTTCCTGAAGTGAATGATTTCCTTTCATCAGTAGGACTATTTTTCATGTTCAAGAACTAATATTCTGTCCCACAGATAAATAAAGATGCATTTATTCTCTTAAGTTTGACTGGTGTAAACAGACACACACTGGCGCTCAGAGAAACATGTGGAGCGCCGCTCATCGCCCGCTAATGATACTAAACTATTATACTAAACGGCCTCGTCGGCTTTCATTGTTCCATAGAATTCAATTCAATTCTTTATAGTTGTACAGCCAAATATCACAAATCACAAATGGTCCTCACAGAGCTCGACAGTCTGTACGACACAACGTCTTGTGTTTTTGAGCTCTTGCAATGAATAAATGAAACCTCCCAAAAAAAGAAGAAAAAAAAACCTGTAAACGGGCAAAAAGGAACAAACCTCACGGAGAGCGAGCGGAGGGATCCTTCTCCCAAGAAGTCGAATAGATGGTATGTGCACATAGTGAATGGTTAATCCATGAGACTAAGTATCCATGTAATGAGACTAGTAAGAGCACTATTAACACTACAGTTTTTCACAATTGTTAACACGTTTTCCAATACAATAACGTCTTTCTCGAAACTGCATACTGAAAACTGAAAACCTCACACACAAAATGCTAAACCTGACACTCCCTTTGCAAGATGACTCTTTGCCATCAAAACTGTTCACAAAATGGAACTCGTTTTTCTATTTGGTACACACAGCCATTTTTTCAAAACATTCATTGAGTACACACAACTAATCATTTGCTGCACACTACCAAGCATTTACAGCACACAGAAGGGCAAAATTGAAAACACAATCATCGAAATGGAACACATCATAAGAATGACAACGACTCTGGAGAATGAGACATTTCTCCTTTTGTAACATGTCTCAGTGTAGGCCGAATTTTTTCAAAGTCAAACTTAAAACAGCACACAAATATGAAACAAAAAAAGGTTTATTCTGGTACACAGAGACAACAGTACAGTACTGTAAACCGGCCTGAGCATTGGGACCTGGTCCTGTGGGTTCCGTTCGTATACCTTCCACCTCCAAGCTGAAAAGAATTCATCTTCTTTCTTTATTTTTGCGATCAAATGTTTCTATTTAGCATAAAATAATTCCTCAATAGGATTCAGTAAGGGTCAATAAGGTGGAAGGTACAGAATGGAAAAATGTGGGTGGTCCTGGAACCACTCGCGCACTTGAGCAGCCCGGTGGAGACTCACATTGTCCTAGATGACAACATGATCGACCTGCTGCTGGTCATCTATTTGGCCAGGTGGTACCAGCAGGTCATGCAGGCCATCTAGGAAGACGAGGAGACGGGCGGTGTTATAGTAGGCCCCGAGGTGGACATGACGGTGCAAGATCCCATGTGGATTCATCGCAGCACACATCGTGATGTTCCCACCACGCTGACCGGGGACCTCAACAATAACGTTTCTGCCCCTTCGCCTCCTCTCACTCTGACCCCTCTCCTTCTCTGGTTGTCGTTATCTGCCACGTTCTCCATTGCTCATCAAACAAAACAAAGGCTCAAGGCACTTTCATGCTGCAGTCCTGAGTGCACATTTCTCAAAAAGACCTGAATGTTTAGAGATTTGACTACTCGTGTGTTGTAGGTTGATGCTTTGAGATTTTACTTGAGAAGTGTGTGCAACAAATGAACATTGTGTGTAGTGTTTTGACAACAAGGGATGTGTAAGTGACATCAGAGTGTTAACAAAGAAAATCAGAGTCTAATGCAGATAAGGCAGTGTGAAGTAGTGGCAAATTGGGTCAAACGATTGGTACATGAAGAGAAAGTTGTGCAAATTGTGCCGAATTTTCGCTTTTTGGGTGTTAACAACTGTGAAAAACTGTAATGGTAGCCGGAATAAAAATGTAAAAAGGATTTCTACTAATAGCAGTAATAGTGACGTGAATATTAATAATGATAGCAGTAGAGGGTGTCAGGCAGGGCAGGATGCTAAATGTTTTGTTTTATATATATATATATATATATATATATATATATATATATATATATATATATATTTATATACATATATATACATATACCACAGCTCATTTGCATACAAGGACACATAAATACAGACATAAATAAATGAAGAAATACAGAAATAGCTTTATTTAATGATGTCCTGTTTAGGTATAACTTACATTTTTTTTGTTATTTATACATTTATCTAAGCATTTTTTTAAACGGATCATTTTCACCCAAACAGTCAGTTGGTGCTTTTCCCGGTTTCCGTGCTGCCTGCGATACCCGCCACATTGGAGTGATGCCGATTCAAATGATGGAAATCTAGACCATGTGCAGCGCTTAAAAAAAAAAAAAAGTGATCTTCCATGAAGACGCAGTCCAGAGTTTTGTTCAGAGCTGCAGGTGGGTTGAAGTTTGACTCGGGTTGGATGAAGTATATGCTAAAAGTATTTACAGCGAGGGCCAACACATATTGTTCAGAAGTCTGAAAGAGGGTATCAATAATCCCAATCCTCTGTAAGCTCACCTACAAGCTTAACTAGCTCACTATCGCTGCGTATCAGGGTCACCACATGCAACGCCTGCTCCATATTCTCTCTCAGATTCCACCACAGTCGAAGGCTTCTCCGCTCCAGGTTCATTTAGGGTTTTTAGAAAGGTTTTAAAAATACTTTGTTTGCCATCTGCATTAGTGTCAAAATGTCTCCGCTCTTATTTTAGAGCAGCGAATCAGACACACAAAGAAAAGAGACCGTTTTTTAGGTGAGCTCATGCTGGCAGAGAGTATTTATGTAACTTCAGGCAAGAGGGAAGCTCGGGTACCAGAAGTTAGAGGCAGCAGACGGCGCTTAGTGAGCAATGTAGAAGCCTCTTGGCCATTCGGGATAATAATAAGGTTTGCTGCTTTGGACGGTTAGAGGGGACAATAGGAGTGATTTGCTCAGAGATACAGTGTGTGTGTGTGTGTGTGTGTGGGGGGGTGACAAAGACAGATATATAGGGAGAAAAAACATCCACCACATCCACACTGATTTTAACAAATGGCACAGTGAGAGACAGAGATGACCCCCCCCCCCGACACACACACACACACACACACACACACACACACACACACACACACAAAGTATCAAGTGTCACAGTGACACAAAATGGTTAGAAGCCCAAGTTGAACCAGAATAGTGGAGTAGACCCAAGTAGCAGGTAATTGAGAGCAGTTGTTTTTTTTAGACACTTATCACACACACACAGTCACACACACTGTCACACGTAAAGAACACCACCCGGCTCCTCCACTGCGGGCCTGCACACACAAGGGGAGTGTGGCTTTCACAGCACACTAAGCCGACTGCTCGAAGCGGCAGTCTGACGAAGTGGTCTGGCAGCGCTTCAAAAAGTGTTATTGATCGGTCTCGTCGTCAAGCTGTCAGAGGAAAGGTAAAAGCTCGACTAGTGAACTCTACATACGGCTACGCCTATGTGACGACTATCCTCCCTCGTTACTCGTGACATAGTAGAGATCCGTAAACAGTTGAGTTCTCACACATCCATGACTCGCTCACAGGAATTCACCAGCGTTAAACAGCATTGTGATTGGATGCTGGCTGTGAACAACACAACAGAATATAAAGTAATTAAAATCAGCAAAAACTCAAACAATAACAGCATCAAAAGGTATTCAATTATATGAGCAGCTTACTTTTGAAAGGGAATAGGTTACATATCAATAGTTACCCTCTTAATGTAATGAATAATCCACCTATACTTTAATTACTTAGCCACACACTTTTTTAACTAGTTAAAAAGTCCTTAAACAATGTAAATCTCATTAGGCTACTTAAAAGTAAATACTGGCAAACTTTCAATAAATATTCCTCATTATAACTACATTTGTATTGTAACAGAGCAACAGATGACTGTTATATTCCACGGATAAACGTTTGGCCAAAAGTCACATTATATTCACCAGGTAGTTGAATAAATGTACTTTGTTATCGTCCACCAATGTCGATATAGTTTTGTGACAAGGGTCTATACCCCCCCCCCTCCCTCCTTTTGAACAAGCTGTTAAAAATATTAACTTTAAAGCAGCATAAACACACGTACTGTGTATTTCTGGATCTCTTTGGACTTCAAAGCTCTGATGATCAGAAGCGTGTTCATGACCTTCCTTCATATCAATTACATCAAGTTTCAGACTGCTGTCTTCTAAATCCAGTGTATGTATGTGTGTGTATGTGTGTGTTTGTGTGTGTTTGTGTGTGTAAGTGTGTATGTGTGTTTGTGTGTGTTTGTGCGCACTACTCAGCTACTCATAACCTCACCAACGTTAATTGAGTGAGTCCAGAAAGCAGAAATGTGCAGTCCCCCCCTCCCCCCCCCCCCCACACACACACACTGCAAGGGCTCTGCCCTCTGACCATTGTGTTTTGAATGGAGACATTTTCACATGCTCTCCTCATCTCGTGGTCTGAGGAGTGCAGCGAGCCGGTCGAACGAACAATGAAACTCAGTAGAATAATACTTGTACTATATAACTATTTGTACGCAGCCACAAACCTGCAGTGTCTGTAGTAAGAACGCTCAATTAGGTCGATGCAGTCATGCTTATGTTGAGAAGTATTTTATTGTCCAGGAATAACTCTGTGTGTGTGTGTGTGTGTGTGTGTGTGTGTGTGCGTGTGTGTGTGCGTGAGTGAGTGTGTGTGAGTGTGTCGGTGCCCTTGTTTGGTGTTTATCCTACATTCTTGGAGTAGAGTGAATCTTTTCCACCCTCTCTTTGTTGTGCCCCAGGTGTTGTCTTCTGTCTCTCGAGCAACACACATGCTGCGTCAGTCTTCCAGTAATCTCCTCCGTGTCTCACTTGGTTAGAAGGTGCCCTACATGTGGATTAAATGTGCATGTGTGTGAGCGTGTTCATGCATTAAATAACATTTTTTAAAGGATTTTTTAATGGATGCTAATTTTTAAGATTTTTAAAAAAAACTCACGTACCCCCTGGGTGAGAGCGACGGCCCTGGAGACTCTTTAGTCACTTTGTTGTACGTTCTACTTCCACTCTTTAGATTTGATTTTTTCTTTACCTGAGAGATTTGTAAAGTGAGATCTCTCAGTGGCTCTTAAATAGCTCTTATTATGGTACTTTTGTAGTTTGACTATGTTGAGGAAATGTTGCTTTCTGTATTCTTGTTGTTCTTAGTTTGTACTCTAGGCTGATGCACTTATTGTAATTCGCTTTGGATAAAAGCGTCTGCTAAATGACATGTAATGTAATGTAAAGATCTACTTAGCCTGGGAGGTGGAGCCAGGCTCGCTGACATATTAAATTAAAAACATTTTTTTTTTATTTTATCTTCGCTCACAAAACAAAAATCAACGAGTTGAGTTTAGACGTAGTGGGCGGGGCTTACACTGCTGAATGAGCGAGGAGTTTCTGTCGGTGGGTTTGACCTGCTCCTAGCTGGAGGTTACGGTAAGGAGGACATGGAGGGAAATTGTTTTTTGATTTGCAGCAACAAATTCTAGTATCATCAGCAACACAAAAAATTAGGTTACTTACAAACGAGAAATTTGCTATCTTTTTTATTGTTTGTAATAAAGACACAAATCTACCTTCAGTTATTCCACTACTCAGAACCCATTATTCTTTGTCTCGGCTTGAATCAGTCATATTATTATTTTATAATGAAAAGTCTGGTATTGGTGATGGAAAATCAATAATTAAATAACAATCTGGAGCAAATGTTTTCATACATTTTATTTGTATTAAATATTAACGATAAGGAGACAGTGGACAAAAATCCCTCTGAAATGTCTTATGTGAACAACTGTGGGCGTGGCCAAACAACGGTGTTGGGGAAACTGAAGAGGAGGACGTTGGGTGAACACACGGCCAGGCTCTTTAGACCAGAGATGAGCCCATCAAACAGATACCGTTTAAAACCCTTTAGAGGGACCATGGAGAGTAAAAACAGACTCTCTGCAGAAGGATTTCTTTTATTTTCCTCCTGGGTGGATTATCCCAGATGAATATTTGGGCATACTGGTCAGGGGCTCACAGTCGGAGTCAACCCAACACTTTTATATACTTAGAAACAGACTTGCTCCTGAAATGAAAAAAAAAAAGCAGAGACCGAAGATCCACTTTTCTGACCCAAGAGTTTGCAAAGTCACGTCTTTCAAAGGAATCTAAAGCCGAAATGGTCTCAGTGCAGAGGCTGGATCCCACCGATGAGTCAGAGTGAGGATCGGGTCTCACTTCAACGTGGACTAAGTTTGTCAGATCAGTTCTCTGATGTGTAACAATACCGCCTGAAGGACTTTGGGAATAGCTCCGACCTCTGACCCGTGGGACCTTTGTGTTTCAGTTCCTCTCGGGCCGACACACAATGAGCACGACACGTTTGTGTTCATGAGCGGTGAACATCAACAGTTAATTATTACATGGACAAGTATACAGCTACATTTCATTATCACATTCATTTGTAAAGAAAAAAAACCCATAGTTACAGTGATCATATGAAAAAGCTAGGACAGTGTAATCTCTGTGATTCATTAAAGTTATCATAAAAACATCATGATTAATAAAGTCGCCGTGTCATGACACACTATCTTCATCTGTCAGTGCCAAGATGCTTTTAGGAAACGGATTCTATGGCAATAAATAAGGCAGAAATCAATAAATAACCTCCCAACAAACGAAATCTCATAAATGCACAGACATGTTGCCCATCCAAATGACGGATCCAGGTGTGTGTCGTGTGCCACCTCCTGATTGCAGACCCTTATTTCCCAGCAGCGAAATTCAACAATTCAATATCCATACTCTTCTAAATTAAAACGTGGAAAATATATTTCTCTAAGACCTCAGTTCCACATTTAAACCCCCAGCTTTGATCCCCTCTCACGATAAGTCTCCCGTTCAGAACACAAACAACCAGCACAGCTGTTTGACACACTGCGTCGAGGAGAACGGTCAGAGGGCCGTGCGGACAGCGCCACGCCCTCCCGCGCCACGCTTCACTTATTGCCGTCACGATGCGGGCGAAGACGAGGGGCGTCTCTTCAAGAGGTCAGCCGGCGACGCAGCGTTGTCACCCTCCACGTGTAAACAAAAAACGAGCGGGGGAACGCTAAGCTCGCAACGCAGCTCGGTCCCCCGGAGCCAGATCCCCGCCGGCCCTCGCCTCATTGCTGTGAAACGAGTCCCTGACTAGAGAGCTGGGATGGAAACCAAACCCCGGCAACCAGGACCGAGAGCCACCGCGAGAGAGTCTGTCATAGAGACACCGTGTGGCAACGCGAGCTCCGGGTGAGAGCGCTAAGCAGGGCATAGAGGCGAGGAGGAAAGGAGGCGAGGAAGCGAGGAGGGACCCGGGACACGATAGTGGGGGTGAGGAGGAAGATAATCGACTGAAGAGGAGCACAGGAACAAAATGGAGCTACTTAGTTTGCATGCAGTAGAGAGGGATGCTGGGGGGGTAGAGGAGGGGGGGGGGGCATATAGGGAGAGATTAATGGGGAGGAAGAAAAATAAAATAAAAATAGGGAAGCGAAAGTGAACAAAAAGGGAATGAGGATCAAGAGAGAGGCAATAATGTGCAAGTGGCGCAGAGCGGAGGGAGGAGAGCACCCCCCCCCCCCCCCCCCGCAGGTCCTCGCCTCACGAGGGGAACAGCGCCAACATCCAGGGCGCCGCAGAGACACACAGATCAACGCCTTCTCCCACATCTAAAACACTTCTCCGTGAACTCCTCGCCGTGAACTATTTGTTTACCTGAAATCCTGTTCGACAGTTCAACGGAGCAGATATATTCAAGAGTGGCAGATTAAAGAGGATGTTATGTCGTTCACAGATCTTAAAAAATATGTGTTTTTTTTAAACGTATCACATTGTGAACGACGCGGTCCGACTCAGAAGGTCATGGCAGTGATGGCATGTGTGGCTCTATCAAAAGGTTTGAGTCAGACCGCGTTACCCAGAACCCTCGGCGCTCAGACTCTTTCCAAATGGGTCGGTTAGGGAAACGTCATCATTTCATCAAGTAAACAACTTTCTGTGCATTGTTATGGTCCGTGGCTTAAAACCTCGACAGAATCAAATCTCTGCGATGCTATTAATTCAAACAGTTTTCCCTTTGAATCACAAACATTGGTTATTGATTAAGTCATTTAGCGTGCCCTGATCAATACCCAGCCCTGAACCAGATCTGAAGGGCTTCATTCCAAAACCTGAAACGTTGATCCTCATTTTAGAATAAATACATCATGCAGGTTGTGTTCTGTTGGTCTCAGGATGAAGTTCGCTTAGGGGCCAGTAAAGTGGAGTTCTTTGTGATCATTTTTAGAATGAAACTCTTCATGTCTAACAATGACTCTTGTGTACAATGCATCATTGTGTTTCTAGGAAACCAGTGGTCCGCTATGACGCCAACATTGTAATGTCTCATTCTCGTGAGCACAAGCACTCAGAAACCATCATCAGGCTTCTTTGAGGTTTTGGCATGTTGGATTCCCTTTTTGAAACACTGAGATGAGGGTTGATACTGAAAACTTATTAAAAGACTGTAAACGTTCCCATTTCGTTGCCGTACAAAACGCTCCCCTGCGTCCTCCACTTCTACAGAGCGTGCAGCAGAAGGGTTCTGACTGTGGACGTTCATCCAGACATGGGTCTTCTGTTGGTGGACATCGAGGAATGAGGAGCGGATCCCATGGAGGATTTGGCAATGTGGAAGATATTTCCTGAACAAATGATTCCCATCCTTCATTAAGCAGCACGTGTTTCAACTACTAAACATGATCAAATAAATATAGATATCATTTTTTTAAACATCACAAAACAAATACAAACCTCATCTTTGCCTTACCGTACAGTGTTTTGTGCAGATTGTGAGGCAGGTAAGCGTGCATCTAAGTGTGTGTGTGTGTGTGTGACAAGATCTGTGCGTGGATACGAGGCTGTGAGTCTGTGTGTGTGTGTGTGTGTGTGTGTGTGTGTGTGTGTGTGTGTGTGTGTGTGTGTGTGTGTGTGGGTGTAAGCACGTCTAAACTGTCAGCATGACACTACGTGGTGGTTCTGATGTACCGGTGAGTGCCTTTTTCATGCTCAAAGACAGCTGTGTGTGTGTGTGTGTGTGTGTGTGTGTGTGTGTGTGTGTGTGTGTGTGTGTGTGTGTGTCAAAATGAGCAAAACTATGAACAAAATGTCAGCAAAGCGTTGGGCTGGATTGTAAAGAGAGACGAGCGTGATTGTAAGCGCGTGCGGTTGATGATTCGGGGGGGAACACAGAGCGGCGCCGTGAAGGCGGCGCTCCGGCGTGAGCGTCCGCGGCGCTCAGCCGTCCCGCTGCGTCAGCGCCTGCAGCTCGGCAGTCTGGAGGGAATGCTGCAGGAAGACGTTCTTACGGCTGTAGCTGTGCAGAGACAGAGGGCCTCGGGGCGGTTGCCCCAAACGGCCTGTAAACGTGGAGGAAGAGGAGGAGGAGGAGGAGGAAGAGGACGCCGGGGAAGGAGTCGGAGGCGGAGGGGAGGTCTGGAGGGGCGACGAGGCGCTCGGCGAGGGGCTCCCTCTGCTCGCCAGGCTGTGGAGGCTCGACGAGGCGCTGGCCCCCACCACGCGAGGGATATGGCTCGGGGGATGGTTCTCTCCTCCTCCTCCTCCTCCTCCTCCTCCTCCTCCTCTCCTCGGCCCACATGACAGACTCACTCCACCTCCTCCTCCTAGAGTTAAGGACTCAGAAGAGGAGGACGCCCCTTCAGGCCACCTGGAGGACAGAGATGGAACGGCGTTGTGTTTGCCGGAGCCCGGCCACTGGTTTGGACCGTGGCCCAGGTGTGAGACTGGAGGCTGGGTGGGAGGAGCCAGAGAGGCGTGGGCTGACGCGGCAGAAGTGGCACAGGACAAGTCGGAGGGGGCCGGAGCCGGAGTGGGAGTCGGTTTAGGAGCCGTGGAATGGGCCAGGACGCCCTGGCAGTGGCGCTCCTCCCTGGCGGCGTGTCGGTCGGAGGCAGGAGGGCGGCCGTGCAGAGAGGGGTGGAGGTGGGGGAGGTGCTGGTTACAGGGGTCCCCTCCGAGCGCTGCCCCCACTCCCCGCGCCGCCCTTCGGTCCCTTGAGGCCAGCATGCTGCTGCCGGGTCCGGACCACCGGCCGGGATGACTGGTCTGAGAGGGGAGGGACAGACACACACCTTAAAGAGACGGTACCGTCCACCCGGCCTTCTGTCGACTGGGAGGGTGAACTGAGAGAGCGAGAGAGAGAGAGAGAGAGGGAGAGGGAGAGGGAGAGGGAGAGGGAGAGAGAGAGAGAGCCCTGCTCACCAAAGAACACACACACACACATTCAGAAACGAACACACACTGAAACAGGACAGCGTGAAATTAATGCATATAGTGAGAGGTGTGCACAAGGTACGCACCAAACCCCACTCACACCGCAATGGGGTTTCACTCTCTCCATCAAGCACACACACACACACACACACACACACACACACACACACACACACACACACACACACACACACACACACACACACACACACACACACACACACACACACACACACACACACACACATTGCGGAAGATGGCACATGCAGCTAGATGGCAGAAACGGGAGCCACCTGTTCTCTTTCACACTCCACTGCACCCCCTTATGCAACATATCCCCCCCCCACACACACACTCGCTTTCTCTCTCTCTCTCTCCTCCCCACACACACACACGCACGCACCCAAAATCACAACGGGACCAAGTGTGCAATGTTTAATAAAGTAGCACAATCTCATCCGAGCCTCACGGAGGAGAGAGCTGCGTTCACGACGCGGAGGCTGTGTGCGTCTGCTTGTGTGTGCTGTGTGCGTCTGCTTGTGTGTGCTGTGTGCGTCTGCTTGTGTGTGCTGTGTGCGTCTGCTTGTGTGTGCTGTGCATCTGCTTGTGTGTGCTGTGTGCGTCTGCTTGTGTGTGCTGTGTGCGTCTGCTTGTGTGTGCTGTGTGCGTCTGCTTGTGTGTGCTGTGTGCGTCTGCTTGTGTGTGCTGTGCATCTGCTTGTGTGTGCTGTGTGCGTCTGCTTGTGTGTGCTGTGTGCGTCTGCTTGTGTGTGCTGTGTGCGTCTGCTTGTGTGTGCTGTGTGCGTCTGCTTGTGTGTGCGCTGCCATTGTGTGAGCACACCATACTGTGTGTGTGCACCATGGGGGTCAATCCTCACAGACATGTGTATGCATGTGACACGTTTCCATGTGCTGGGCATGAACATTCACATCACATCAGTTTTTAAATGTAATCACCGTGACGATGGCTGTCAACAACCAAATTGGTGCGAGAGGTAGAAATGTAATTAGCCAGAACACGGCCGACAGGAGCAACGATAACCCAATGAAACAAGACTTTCAACCTGGAATCCCATTAAAGCGCCGAAGGGATGGAGAGAACGTGCGGCGATGACAAAGGAAGTGGAACACGGAGTGTGTGTGTGACAAATGAAGCTCGCTGGACACACAGCTGATGAAACACTGAAATGACCAGTTATTGGATTTCCAGACACATTATTGCTGATCATTCATCCTCAGCTCCTGCAGTCGGACTCCTCCCTCCGTCTGCGCATGATGCAACGCCGCTCGTCTGCGTTGCACTCTGAGCATCCTGAATAGCGTCACACAGGTGATTCGGCTCTTCGCCGTCTATTAAAGGAGAAATGTATGTATCGGCTGTAATTTTGGATGTTGGATCTAGAGAATAAAAAAAATAAAAAATGAACGCTTTTTGGACACACCTCTATTGAGTAATTGGACATATATTATATTTAATAAAGTAATAAATGTCATGCAGAGTGGAAGACTAATTATATTATGTGGTTGGAACATTCTGTTGGTGCAATGGCTTGTGAAGGTTTCCAGCCCCTGAACACACCGCCACACTTTTAATATCTTTTTTTTTCTGTATTTCAAAGTATGAAAGGGTTCTAAGAGGGTTTATCTGCGACTGCGTTGGGCTTTAATTCAGTCTGAGGTGGTGTGGAGTACAGGTTGGGGTAAATATGATGAGTAAACAGCATCCCAACAACAGATCAAAACAAGTGAACAGGGTAAAACTTGCTTTGAACCTTTATGAAAAAAGTATGTATTGTTTTACTTTAAAGATACAGTCGAGGGAACGTCTTGTAGTTTATTTCAATTATTTATTCATTTTAATCCCTGTCATACACGATCGTGATAGCCACTTCAGAACACAAAAGACACATTTGTTCATTCTAATCTGTCCATCTCTGACTTGTCAGAACACAGAAAACAGTTCCTGCTCATTTGATTATAAAAAAAAATGTAAATACAGCCAACCAATGTGCGCTTTAAAAGCTCAGTCTCTCTGTCCTTTTATGTCCCAAAAAAAGCAAAAGGAAAAAGACCCACCACAGCATTCTGCCAAAACATCAAACAGTGTGTCGTTGTCTATGCAGCTTACTTAAAGAGCTCGGGGAGTGTGTCTCTGCTTCCTAATGGGCACTAATGGGTGCATAAACACTACAAGACTTCTCGCAGATTGCTTGATCTAATTAAGAGGAGTGAGAATTTCCAACGCAGCCAAATTTCCTGCGTAAGAAAAAAACGAAGGGTATTGCCACAGTGTTGAATCTCCACTGTGGTGGTGTAGGTTTATGTGGGACGGCTTAATTAGGGCTAAAGCTCTTCTGTAGTGTTTTTCCACCCTCAGACATTTGACAAAACAACAGAAGGTAAGGCGAGAGCGGTAAGACACAAATTGGCAGACGACTTTGAAATAAATAATTACCGGGCACAGTACAAAGAGTCCGTCGTGGAAACATATGCTCCGTATCAAAGGGCCGTTGCTCATCCAAGTTTGGAGGGAAGAGAGCGGGAAAAAAACGGAAAAACAATCATCAAAATGAATCAAGCGTAGGTTTTGGTGGGGGGGGGGACATGGGAGACAGGGGAATGCCACTCGACTCCGACGCAACAACGCCTCCGGCAGCGACGGGGCCGCCTGTAATCTCAAATGCAACGTTTGCAATCTTCCGGGGGAAAAAAAACCCGGAAACAAGAAGCGCTGTCGAGCCTCCAGGGTGACAGCGCAGGAGGTAAACACACGTTAACGCAAGAGCGGAACTCGAGTCTGCCAACTATAAACTGCGACTGCACTCAAACGCCCTTATATATATATATATATATATATATATATATATATACATACATATATATATATATATGCTTAACTTAAAGCCTTAATATAGTTTAAACGGTACATTTCAATATAGCATCATATTTCAATACCAGAACGGGGGTATCGACTCGCCTTTGAAGACGGCCTTAAGTGGCCATGTGATGAACTGCAGTTGTTTGGCACGTCAGCGTTCCACCGGAGCGGACTGCCAAGACGATACATTAATACAATAACAAACAGGTTACACGATGAGTGCCACTACAGCTTCAATTGAACGCCCATCTTTATTTGTGCATGATGACGAGTGGGAGCTGTGAACGGCTTCTCCATCTCCAGGAGCATACTGGTACCTTCTGAATATATAGATGCAGGCCACATGATGCATGACGGGACGAGTGCCCACTGAAGAATCACATTTACAGGATTTCTTGAGTTAAGATATGATAGGAGGTCTAAGCCAGGAGTTTAGGACTTGCTTCTGTAATAGGAAGATAGGATCGTTCCTCACTTTGAAACTTGTGTTTAGATAGGACAGAGACTCTGGATGTGATGCGACCTCATCAGGGATAACGTAACGCACAGCAGGCTTCAGGACGGCGAGATGTTCATCTTGAGTGATTGTGTGCTCTGTGTTCTAATTGCTTTTCTGGTAACTTGAGTTACTTTTATTTATTCATAGGACGTTTTAAATATGTGATGTAAAGTATCTTTGAGTACCTTGAAAAGCTAGGGGTGTTGTGTGTGTGTGCGCGTGTGTGTGTGTGTGTGTGTGTGTGTGTGTGCGTGTGTGTGTGTGTGTGAGAGAGCGCAAGAGGGACAGAAAGAGAAAAGACGAGATACAGGGAAGGAGAGGAGGAAACACATTCAGAAAGAGGTGAGACGACTGTGAAAAAGGATTGAGAAGCTGTTGAGAATCTGATTAAACACAAAGATGGAGATAAGCAGGTCTGATCTACACACTCAGGTGTCCTTTCCCAAGTACACGCTCTGCGGCAAGCAGGCCACCTCTTCTCTAGGCACCGCCGGTGTGTATGTGTGTGTGTGTGTGTGTGTGTGTGTGTGTGGGCAAACACTCTGGTGTCTGTCTCTCTCACACAAACACACACACACACCTGTGTAAATCCTAGAGATTTAAGGGGGCCTCTCCTGCAAACTTATTCTTTATTGGGCAGTGAAGAGAACAGCTATGTGTTAATGGTTTGCATAAAAGAGCTTCGTAAAACCCTAAAAACATCCCTCTACATCGATTGCTTTTGCCTACCAATGAGAGAGGCTGGAGGATTTATTTCCTGATCTTTCCTCCCTTAAAACAAACTGAAACTAACTAATTATAGAAAACGGAACACGCTGCAGCAAAGCGTGCGCCGGGCCCAAACGCTTCTCCGGTGAGATTAGAGAGAGCTAATGGTTTCTAAATGTGAATTCTTTATTTTCTTTGACACCCACGTACTTTGTGAACAAAGTAATCCTGTGGTTCTTTGAAAGTGAGAAGCGGCGGGATACAATAATAGCGCAGTACAGCCACACAGGCGGTAATCCCACTGAGCCGGTACCCAGATACGTCTCCCCGCCGTGAGGCGAGAGCTCCTCCCGTCTACCCTCGTCCTCACAGACGGGGCCTCACATTAGCGTGGCCCTGTGTGTCCAGTGGGAGTTCAGTTAGTTAGGCCTTTGTATTCCTCTCGGAACATAGGCCATTGATGAATGGTTTCCACCCTCAACCGGTCCTGAGCCATCCTCTCCAGCTGTTTCCACGTCAGCCCCTTCTTCTTGAATTCCTGCTCTGTGCTCCTTCTCCAGGTGTTTTTGGGTCGTCCTGAGGTGCAAAAACTCAGGAAACCCAACAAATCTTTTGAAGTGAAAATGCAGCAGACTGTACCTCAACTTCCTCAATTTGAGGAACCTTGAAACTAAAAGATGTGAATAACACTTCAATAACACAATAATACTTTACTCAGCACTTTACTTTGTTTTCCCCTTGTATATTTAGTTTTTTTGTGTTTAGTTTTGTGTTTTATAATTATTTTTTATTGATGCACCGCTGCTGTGATTTAGAAATTTCCACACTGTGGGACGAATAAAGGAATATATCATATCATATAATATCATAACCTTCAAGCGCTGTCAGTCGGTTTGCATCAGAACGATAGGAAGAGGCCAAACAAGCTCAAAAACAACACATCCACAATCCAACAAAGCGTCAACTACTGTACTGTCTCCTTTAAGCTCTTAGCCCAATAAGTATCATTTCATGTTCACGGTCACGGTTAGTACAGCAGAGTCTCCCTCACCGGCTGAAGACAACGTACGCGATGCCCCTGCAGCTCACCAGGGCTGAACGCTGCAGCCTCAAGGACGACACACACCTCCACTGTGAACTGGAAGCTTTTCATCAGGACACAACCCCCTCAGGGAAGTGAGTCTTTTGCACAGCCGGTAGCAGCATCCTTGCCCTCTCCCTCTCTCTCTCTTTCCATCTTGACTTTGTTGCAGTCTTCCGTCTTTACCTCCTTTCTATTACCTGCCTCTCTCCACTATTTCCCCACACGGCTCTCCCACTTTTTCCCCGACTGCCGTCTCACTGCCCACCCGCACCGGTCTCTCTGATGTGGAGGTGAAATTCAACTTCTGTGATGTGGAACAGTAGAGCGCATTCAAATTCAGGAAATGCAGGAGCAATACATCTGCTGCCGGTCAGGATAGTCATTTCACCAATTTAGGAAATGGGGAGGACAAGAGAAAACAAGTAAAGACATAGGGGCCAGAAGGAATGCTGTTCAATTACTAGAATGGGCAGGAAACAAAACAACAAGGCTGAGACAGAAGAGCATTGCATATCGGTGTACTTGTCATCAGAACTACTTCATACGTAACATCCCAGGTGAGCAAGACGTGTCCATTTGATAGGTGTTTGCCGATGTGGGCTAAGTCCTTGTTAAGTCCTTGCACTTCAGCATTTGTTTATTTCTTTTCAGTAAATGCCAAGAGGAAATCGCTTTTAACTGTGTGGATATTTTAATAGTGCAGGTTGCTTACGTTAACAATAAGCAGGTTGGTCTCTTTCAGCCTAATCAGAAGCCAAAATAATGTTGAATATGTGGCTTCAGAAATTCCAGCAGGCACAAGAGGACGGGTCTCATTCTCACTTGACCTCCCTTCCCTTCTCTTCTCTCCTCTCTCCTCTCTCCTCTCTCCTCTCTCCTCTCTCCTCTCTCCTCTCTCCTCCAACACTCTGTCCCCATCTCCACTTACTCTTCGTTATATAACTTGGTCATGCCAGCAGCAGGAAGGGCTGAATACAGACTGACAGCTGGAGGATTGATGGTCTGGAGACCATATAGACAGAAAGAGAAAGAGGGTGGGGGGAGGAGGGGGGGACGGGACGGGACGGGAAGTTTTTTTACCTTTGTTTTTTTTCTTTTTGGGTTGTGACAGTCGGGGTGGAGTTGGAGCCGAGCTCAGCTGATCAAAGACGACGGAGCGGATCAAAGTTGAGCTGACGTCACTCCGGTTGTCAACCCAGCCCACACTGCAGCAGAGTCCCAAGCAGCTGGCTGGATGTCACATCCTGGACCTTCCTGCTGCAGGCGCTCGCTGAGAGGCGGGGCACTAATGTGATGCACTGCACAGCTAATGGGCTCACAAAGCCCCCCATCTTCACTCCCGTCACTGCACTACTGCAAAATCATCCACATTAGCCCGATAATGTATGGAATAACTGCAGCCGAACACGGCGAGCTGCTGCAACCCACCAGGATCAGACGGGGCTGTGCGCGTCTTTAACGCGATACATATTTAGACGTCCGATACCTCAGACGGGGCATCGCCGCTGCATATCAATGTGGCTGAAGGCCAGAATATATAACACCATCCTAGACTGAGTCATCTCTTGCCTATTTCACTACAAAGACATTCGAAAAAAAAAAAAAAAACTTATTTACAGCCGTAGCCTGGAGGCAGAGTTGCAGATATTCTAAACATGTATACAGCACATAAAGCACATAAAGCGCCACGGACACTCCGGCATGTTTAAACTCACACTCGGGAGAGGAAAGAAGACTTTCATCTGGTGAAGGTTACTGTACGATCTTGAGTGGCATATAAATCACTGCGGCCTGTGATATTTAAGATCCCCCCAAAGCTTTGAGACGAAACAAACCGGTTGTGTTGACGTGGGTGCACACACACACTATGTTGTGTAGCTGTCTGGACCAAATAATTTTGATTCAAGCCCCTTATACACACAGCTAAGCACCTGAGGGGGGGCAAGACCGCTGTGGCAAATACTGTATAATCATAATGCAAATGAGTCCACCGTGTCCTCTGATGACTTCTAATGACTTTTAGAGGGGCGGGTCATAATAGTCGCTTTTAAAACAACTAGAATGGACAAGAAAGCACTGGAGGTCATGAGCTCACTTTTAGAAAACCAAACAAAGAAGAGAAGTGGCTCTTCCTGCAGGAACTTGATGCCATCGCAGACATCAATGGGGCTTTTAGAGTTCCAGCTACATTTAGTGTGTTTGTAACTATTTCTGATTGTCTGCTTGTAGCTGCTGTTGGTAGTTACTGTGTGGATCTGGCAGGGACACAGCTGATTGGCTGATGATTAAAGGTTGCCGAGCAAAGATGCCTCTGAATGATAAAACTCCTTGATGATAAAACTCCTTCACGCGGCTCGCATCCTCTTAAAAACATCGGTACGGTGCTGCTAACAGATCGGGTCCCGTCTACATCCAGAACGTCACAAACACGCCTCACACCCCGCTCCGCTCGGGTTCGGCCAATCGGCTTGTAGCACGGTCATTTCGAGCTCATCACTCCACAACATTCCTCATTTGTGGAACGAGCTCCCCGCTGGCATCAGGACAGCACAACGTCTCGACATCTTTAGCTGGAAACTAAAAACACATCTTTACCGACTATAGATCCTGGCAAACTCGGCACTTTACTTTATTTTCCCCCTGTATATGTAGTATTATGTTTTTTTACTATTGTGTTTTATATTTATTTTCATTGATGCTCTGATGTGCAACGCTGCTGTGATTTTTTAAATTTCCCCATTGTGGGACAAATAAAGGAATATCATATCATATCCTCCTCTGTTCTCTCCTGAAGGTTTCTTCCCTTTTTTCCCCCTGAAGGGTTATTTGGGAGTTTTTCCTGGTCCGATGTGAGGTTTTGGGGCAGGGATGTCTATGTGTACAGATTGTAAAGCACTCGGAGACAAATTTGTAATTTGTGAAATTGGGCTCTACAAATAAACTGAATTGAGTTGAATTGAATATCATATACCTTGAACAAAGAAAGTAGACTGCGCTAATTTATATCACCTTGTAGTTTGGCTTCCTTGACTAAATGGATCTTTCTTGATCCTTGTTGTTCTGACTTTGTACTCATGGGTGAATGCACTTCTTGTAAGTCAGCTAAATGACGTGTGATGTCATGTGATGCGACCTGGACCACAGCTGGATGGTTCGGGAACACGCCGTTCACCTTATTCTCGAGGCGTCCAATGTGATCGCCGTCCGGAGTATCCCTCCATATACCTCATGCATGGAGGCTGGAGTGGCTGAACTTGGGCCTCATCAGTGATTCTCGGTCACTACTTGTGATTGTCCATGTTGAGAAGTGTGTGGCCCCTGGACTTCCAATTGGCTGGCAAGTATTGGACACTATGGCCTGCTGTGGCCATGAGGCCTAATGAGGTTTCCTGAGCAGCTCTGACGGCCAGAGATGCTGGGGGTCTGGCATCGCTCATCAACCACCACCCCCGACAGGTCTGAGTGTGCACGCACATACGTACGTGCCTGTGTGTGCGCGTGGTAATCATGGCGAAATTCAGCGACCACCGGCCTGTGCCAATAGGCAAAGGTGAACATTGCCCGGAGCCGCAAGCAAGAAAAGGAAGGCGAGAGAACGAGTAGAGATGAGGGAAGGTAATGAGAGAGGATGGAGGGAAGGAGGAATAGATGGGAGACAGAGATTGAAGTAAATGAGAAGAGAGGAGGGTAGGAGGGAGGACGAAGATGTGAGAGGAGGAAAGAGGTCAAAAAGAAGTGGGATAAAACACAAATAACATAAAAAGGACAAAAGAGTAGGTTAAATAAGTTAAAGGGAGGGGGTGCCACCACGTAGGTTATAGTGAGAGTAAAAGGTGGCAGCACAGACCCAACGTTACAGAGGATGAAAGAGAGATAATTAAAAAGCTAGAGACGGGGATGAGGAAACGTGAGAGACCGAGCATCAATGAAGGGAAAGAAAGAGAAACTGTAGGATTCCTTTTGATGGAAGGCTGCACGGTGCAGAGGGACACGGACGGCTCGGGTTACAATGTGTGTGTGTGTGTACGTGTGTGTGTGTGCGCGTGTGTGTGTGTGTGTGTCAACAGCAAACACTTCAAGGGCCCCATTGGCATCCAAAGGAAGACAAGGCAATACCATCCAGTCACATCTTGAAACATTGACCCCTACCAGAGTGTGGCACACGTACGCCAGCCTCTTTGTCGGTTAACACTAATGAAGGTTTTGTGTACCAACCGCACAATTCCTATTTTAAAGGATTGCTGGGAATTAAATGCCTGTCACGTGCTAATGCTCATTCTGGCTCAATGGGATCGTCTGCCTGATTTAATGCCTAATTTAAGTAATAAAAACGCAATTATCCACAACACAATTACCCATTAAGCTTCTCACATCTACGTATTCATGTCACCCGCAACATAAAAAACACCTTTTGCGATCCAGTATTTGTATTTGCTGTTGAATCCCCGTGAATAACATCCCTAATATCCATGGTTAGATCTTTTATAAACGTCTAGTTCTACTATATTTGCCTTTCCCCCCCATTTATTTGTTTCATTCCGATTTTATCTTCTTTTTTTCTTTCTGATTCATATCAGGCACGCAGGTCGATCCATTGGGAAATGATCCGTAGGTGTGAATGTGTCCGTCTGTGATGACATGTGATACCTGCCTCTAACCCCACGTGTGCAGGGGGACTCGCCACACGGCCACATCGTTGAGGAGGTTGAGCGGTTTAATTCATGATTAGAGGGACGTGTTTCCTGTTGGCCCACAAACAGAAACCCCTCTTGACTTCTGCTTCACACAAGTACACCAGGCTGACTCACCCTCCTTGTGCCCTTCAACTGTAACTGGATTGATTGCTGCACCTGGCTGCTCCCCCAGGTGTCGACCCGGTCCCCACTGGTGCCGTCTCATTATTGCAGAACCTGTGATCTCTGCCCAGCTTTATTCTCCGCCTAATATGCTCCTGTAAGCTGTCACTACCGCTCGCCACGCGCGTACAGCCAGGAAGCGATGTGTTAACTTTGAGTGGACGGGTAATCAACGAGTGAGGTAGACTAGACCAGTGGTTCTCAACCTTTTTTCAGTGATGTACCCTCCGTGAAATACTTTTTTCAGCCAAGTTCCCCCTAACCGGCGCAAATAATCATTAAAAAAAAGTAGTAATACACAGCACTGTGCCAAAAGTGTCAGATGTCAAACGGTCAACAATGAACATTGCATTAAACTTTAGCATTTACATTTTAATGAGAAACTTGTGCTTGTGCTTCACTGAGGATCTTTGTCAGTCCTGGTGGCAGGAGGCCACTGCTGTGATGAAGCTCTTCTCCAGGCGCAGTCTGTTTCTTTGCTTTGTTTTGATCACAGTCATTGCAGAGAAGGAGGCCTCACATAAATATGGAGGCCAAGGGCAGTAGCTGCTCTGTGATGGTGGGGGATAACATATAACTATGACAGGTTAACAAGAGGGAGGCTTTTTGATAATTTGCTAACAGGGGTTTGGCTTCCCCTGTTTTATTGCATAAAAGTGACAGAGCAGACACATTGTTGCAGTAGTCCAGCTTCCTCATCCTCTTCCCCTCGCTCGCAAACACAATCACAGCAAGCGGCGTGTCACTCCGCCCGACAACTGTGCTACTAGAATGCGTAAAGTTTGTGGGTCGGGTTTGAGTGGCTGTTGAACGCATGTTTTTAAGGGTTGGGCAGTGTGGCATGTAGTGCTCCATCAGTGCTCCATCATTTCAGAAATGTCCCCAACGTGCATTGGATACCCTTCACTGTAACTTCTATCTAAACTTCCATTAGGTTGACAGTAGGATAACATTTTCTAAATATTTTGCGAATGCACCACCGGTCAACTGTACAATACCGTCACAGTATTAATATTGAGGTATTTGGTCAACAATACCGTGATGTTTGATTTCCTCCATACCGTCCAGCCCTAGTTGACCGTATTGTTCACGAGGGTTGTCCTCATAACAACCTCTTCTTGGCTTTACGTTCACGGTCCAGCTGACACCTGGCAGTATACCTGGGATTATTCCAGCGTAATCAGGGTACACCTGTTGGCTGGATGCCCCTTCCACCCGTCCGCCCTGCAGGCTGCGGGGGTGGGAAAGCTGTTCTATCCTGCTCTAAGCCCAAAGTGTCCACCGGAGCCCTTAAATTGCCAGCATGCACGCCCATTAATCCTGACACGTCCAAGCTCTTTATTGCACTTCTCTGTAACTCCTCTTAGCTTTTAAACTCTGGTTATTCCATGTCTCTTACGTCTTGTCTTGGCTCACTGTCGATCCATGACGGATAAAGAACGAAACATGTTATTTTGTTTAGACTTCCTGTCACCACCCAGCCATGCAGAGTCCTAGCACTTGCACATTACTCATCATCTCAAGGAATGTCTACTCTCCAACTGTCTTCTGGCTGGAACACTGCAAGAGCATCTTCTCATGACTTCTGGCAAACCTCACAAAGAAACGTCCGACTCGTCCGAAACTCAAACATGTTTCATTTCTGTCGTTTCCACGGTGCCCGGCACCCATCCTCCCACCACATCTTGGGTTTCTGGAGTTCTAGGATATACCTCCTGCGTGAACTGCCGCTCTGTACTCCGTGCTCTCTGCCTCCGTTCCAGCCTCCACCTCCACCACCACCTGCAAATCTGTCAGTTGGCCTTCATCCACCCATTAAATAGTAATTGAATTGGAAGACTGTAAAATCTATAATGCAGCTGACTTACATATACTACCAAACTATTTTGCGAGGTCGTCACTCAGTTTCAGATTTACGAGAGGGACAGTTTTCTGACTCGGAGGCTGTGAGTTTGTGGAATCCAAACGTTTACTCTGCGCTATATAATATAGTTTTATTGGGATTAGCGATGACATTTTGCAGCCAAACAAATATGTGCGTCTTTAAGTCAACAATAAGGGAACGAAGGGGTGCGACAGCTTGAGTTTGATAGGATAGACTGACAGCCTGACAGCAAGGAAAACAAAGTCCATTGTGGTTACGACAGTGTGGTAAGGAGAGAATGACACGTCATGTGGGGGAGCTCGGGAAATGTGGCGGTAGTGGTGCTTGAGTGCGACTCCAAACATCTTCACACAGACACGTACATCTATATACACCGGCTGTGTGTGTTAATGTGTGTGTGTACGGGAGAGAGCAGTGGGGTCCCAAAGTATTTTTCTCTGTCTGTCTGTATCAAAGCCTTCCCCCCGACGCAGCAGCAGCACACACACACACACACACACACGCACGCACACACACACACACACACACACACACACACACACACACACACGCACACACACACACACAGCGACTGATTACAAATACTCATACAGACATCCATACAATGATGTGCTCAGACTGCAGTGCACATGGATGTATGCGCCCTAACTGGGGAAATGGAAACAGAGTTCCATCGATCACGAATAAACACACCTCCACACACACACCCACACACACACACACACACACACACACACACAAGTATGCGTTGGAACCTCAGCAGCAGCCCTTACAGTCTCATTAACACACAGCTAGCCTCCTGTCAGTTGGCGCAGCTGATAAGCCGCTTTCACGTTTTCTCATCGTGTTGTGTGTGACAGCCCAGGAGGCTGGAACAATACAGGAACTCTGAGAGGCGCGGCGGGGGGGAGAAAAACAAAGATTGAAAAATTAAAGGATAAAGAGGAAAGTAGAAGTAAAGACAATGAAATAAGTTGATTTTTTTCATCCGATATCTTGGAGGCCTGATATTAAAGTTGCAGATGCCATCACAGTGTGTCATCACACTGACAACACCGGCCTGCCAGCTGCACACACCACACACACACACACACACACACACACACACACACACACACACACACAAACACACACACACACACACACACACCACTCCACAAGACGGAGAGAAGACAGGAGAGTCATTGTTCCCCCATGATATATTTAAGGATATGTAACACCCGCTGCTCTGGTGGATCCACCTGGTGACCAGCAGCACTCGGTGATATTGCTGGAAATGTGTTTAACGGTATGGGATCCCAACATGTCCTCTGAAGGTACCTTTGGTTTAATGCAGTACATTTAACCACCAATCAAAACTGTTTAGCTATACAGCAGCATTATTGTATTTTTGCAAACAAGTAAACAGGTTGTTGTTGGTGCTATTTGCATGCAGCTCTCCGTGGTGCTGAATTATTGAATCAGAATACTGGAAGCCTGTAAGTTACATGGAGTCGCTGCCAAGAGGGACGCCAAGTTGCCAAATTTGAATAAATTGGAGCTTGATTTCAAACAGTAGCCTCCATGTAACCCCAGGAGATGCAATGTGTAGCTGTTGGTTGTTCAGACGATCATTCACACCTCAGTCCACGGCTTTGAGAGCACATGGTAACCTCGCACCGGCACACTGGTTCTTTCGTTGCGTGACCTTCTAAAGGAAGCGCTTTCCTCCTGGGTGACGCTGGCCTGGAGTCACCTCTCCATTATGCATCCGTCGCTGTACCATGACAGGGAACACGATGCTTCTAACGTGAATAAGATTAGCTGATTCGATTGGCTATGACCGCTGCCAACTCCCAACACACCGACGATTCATTCTGCCCAATTCAACCATTTCACATCTGCACCTCCGATGCATTAGCATCGCGGGTCGCGGCATTACAAAGTACCTGCTTGTCACAGCTAAGTGGGCTTGTCCGGGGAGCTCAGGGTGGGCTCGTGAGGCAGCGTGAGCCTGCACCTTGATTCACAAAAACAAACACGCCCAGTGTGGTCAGTCGGCCCCAGACGAGTGACCATTTGCACAGGCAATAAATAAAAGAGACAATGTCAACAGCTTTTATACCGACAACAAAAGATAAGGGGCGATTGCTTCTGAAGAAAGTAGTTTCACGGACAACTGTTCAAGGTGAAGTTGGTGGCGATTAACAGTAACGGGGACATTCTGGTCAGGAACGTTTTAAATGTCATGTTTACGTGTTGAGGGAATAACATTCCTTTCACCTCAACAGATGTCATGAAGTCTTTGACAAATAAAACCCAACGCACCTCCTGCGTGGATACAAGAATAGGCCGAGAGGATGGAGAAGTAATTCAAGTTGCTTAATGCGTCATCAAATCCCTTTATGTGTTTTGTTTGGTGGGGAATTAAGACGTTTCTTAGCGACAAGAACATTCATTAAATCTGCTGTGTGACATTAATTAACCCTGTACTGACTCATCCTCCTTTTGCTGCGAGGGAAGACAATGTTTGCTCCTCGCTGTGCAACAGCTGCGGGAGCTACAGTGAAAACAACACAGTGGAAACTATTTGAATTCTACGTTTCTCTTCTTTGGTTAAATACAGGAAAGAAGAAGGAGAATCTTTACGAGAGATGCAAAGACCAGGCTACTATGAACACACACACACACACACACACACACACACACACACACACACACACACAGACCGGTCTTGTTTAACACAGATGCGACAGTGTCAGACGATCCAGAGCTAAACATTGGCACACAGCCAACAACGTCTCCACTGAAGGACGAGAGAACGTGGCCGAGCTATACCCAGTGTACATTATGAACAGATACATGGAAGGATTCTGGGTAACACTTTGTAATAACTACAGGCTATTTAGCATCAATTAAGTAGGAGTAAACCCCTCATTCATTATTTATAAAGCATTGTTCCAACATTAACACTCATTAGTTTCAATTCATAAACACAGTTGTACATGTTTTATTCTTGATTAATAAGGCTGACTGTTTCATGATTGCGTTTTCATACACTATAACTGATGTATTTATACATTTAGTATATAATACAAAACATTTATTAAGGACTTATATATTATTAATGACATAATTTATAAAGTGTTAGTAAATGTTTAAAGACATATTTTAAATACATTGCAAATACATACAATGATTTAGATATGCAATAATGGTTAGGGATCATGTTAATATGTGCTTTATAAACGTTTTTTAATACTACAATTCATGATTAATTCAGGTCGTTACAAGTCGTTTTCTGTGTGTGACCTCGTATAAAGTGAGGACTATCTATGCCTTACAAAGCATTTATAAATGTAAAAATAAATGCATGAATAATAATACTTTACTAACATTTAGTAAATTATCTTATTCATCATCTATAAGTCCTTAATAATGTGATTTTAATATATATTACTTAATTTAATAATGGGAAATAGCTCATTTATAAAGTATGAAAAGCTAATCATGAAACGTATAATAATCACACTTATTAATCAAGAATAAAACATGTATAACTGTTTATGAATTGCATGCTAATAAGTGGTAATGTTGAAACAATGCTTTGTAAATGATGAATTACGTACTAAGTCATACTTAACTAAAGCTAAATAGTGTGTAGTTATTATAAAGTAATACCGAAGTCTGTGTTTCTTAAGTAACTCCTTCACGTAAAGCGGGGCAGAATTGCCCTCGCACAGCTTCTGGAAAGAATCCAGAAATAAATCATTTTGAGACACATATTACAAATGAGGTTGGGCATGGAAAATTAGTTTGCAAAAGTTATTTTGTTCTAATTATGTTTTAATGAACTATTTTTGTTCTGAAAAAAGCCACAGAGCATTAGCCTACATTCTAGTCGTATTGTCATTGTTTCTCCACCGTGTCCCATTTTCAGCCTTGTTACCGGCAGATACATTTAAATGCAGTATTTAAATAACTGCTTATTGCATAGGAGTTAGGGTGGTCACAGACCACCCAAGCTCAAAATCATCTGCAGAGATCCGCAGTCCAGCTGCCAATACAAGTCTGAGCTAAACAAGAGCTGAATAATATTCCAATACCTGGAAATCACAAATTGTGATC